>CM035425.1:178321662-181059162 GCA_020310875.1 Ceratopteris richardii | reverse complement strand
TGCATCTTTTACTCCTATCACGAGTGATGCGCATGCCAAGAATATGTTTGGCATCCCCCAAATCCTTCATATCAAATGTCTGACTCAACTTCTTTTTGAGAATTGACAAATCATAAGAGGACTTCCCAGCAATCAACATATCATCGACGTAAAGTATCAAGCATATCAAGCTGCCATCAGAACATCTCTTTGTGTAGAGACAATGATCCTCATTGCTCCGAGAATAGCCTTGGGACTTCATAAAGCATCAAACTTTTGGTACCATTGTCTAGGAGACTGTTTAAGTCGATACAAACTCTTCTTGAGCTTACAAACTAGACTTTCCTTGCCAGGAACTACATAACCCTCTGGTTGTTCCATATAGATTTCATCTGTAAGATCTCCATGCAAGAAAGCTGTTTTCACATCCATTTGGACTAGCTCTAAGTCCTCCATTGCAACGAATCCAAGCAACATGCGCAAAGTAGTCATCTTGACCACTGGAGAGAAGATTTCCTCAAAATCAACACCATGTTGTTGCTTAAAACCCTTTGCAACAAGTCGTGCTTTATATTTTGGAGAAGCACTATCTGATGTGAATTTCAGCTTATATACCCATTTACATGGTAAAGCTTTCCTGCCCTTTGGCAAAGGTACTAAGTCCCAAGTACCATTCTTGTGAATAGAATCCAACTCACTCTTCATGGCACGCTCCCACTTGACATGATCCTCTGTCTGCATAGCCTCTTTGTAGCAAGAGGGCTCACCGGCATCTGTTAGCATAACAAAATCTAAACCTGGAACATATCTATCACGTGGATATGAGACACGTGCAGAACGTCTCAATGGTTGCTGAACAGGAACATGTGCAGACTGATCTGAATGGACATTCTCTTGAACATCCCTATGTGTAGCATTTTTATGCATGCTAACAGGAGGACTAGTATCCTCAAACACCACTCTTCTCACTTCAACCTCCTTAATCGGCTGTTTATGCATCTTAGACTCATTAAAAATGACATCACTACTTCTGATCACTGACCGTGTTTCAGGATCCCATAAGCGATATCCAAATTGTCCTTCTCGACCATATCCAAGAAAAATGCATTTCTTTGACTTATGGTCCAACTTCTGTCTAAGATTCTTGGGTATATGAACATATGCTTCACACCCAAAAACTCGAAGATGATCATAATATGGTGGTTTCCCTGTCCATAACTCTTGTGCCACTTTCAGACCTTTGGCAGTACTAGGTGAAAGGTTAATCACATGAACTGAAGTCAATACTGCTTCTGCCCAAAAACCTTGTGAGAGGTTTGCATGATGCAACATAGAGACTACTCTATCTTGAATAGTTCTATTCATCCTCTCAGCTACACCATTCTGTACTGGGGTATAAGGAGCTGTAAACTCTCTACGAATCCCTCTACACTGACAGAAAAGGCTGAATTCATGTGAGGTATACTCACCCCCATTATCTGAACGTAAAGCCTTAAGCTTAGTTCCTTTTTCAGTCTCAACTGAAGCAAGACATTTTCTGAAAGTAGGAAATACATCATCCTTCGATTTGATAGGATATACCCAGACTTTTCTAGTAGCATCATCTATGAAAGTGACAAAGTAAAGAGAACCACCTAAGGACCTAGTGGGCATAGGACCACACACATCTGTATGAACAAGATCTAAAGGCTGAATTGAAGAGTCAATGTGCGTTTTATGCACATTTCTGGTTTGCTTTCCATATTGACAATGCTCACAAAATGAAAAATCAGAGAAAGATAACACAGGTAAGTAGCCAGAACGAGAAAGATTTTCCATTCCACTACGAGATATATGGCCCAAACGACCATGCCAAATACAAGCCATAGGCTGTTCAGTAACAGCTAACAAGTGTTCTTTTTGTGATACAAATAAAGGGTAAAGTGAGCCAACTTTCCTTCCTTTTGCAATGACCATATTGCCCTTTGATATACGAAAGGACTGAGCATAGAAGACCACCTTGTAACCAAGGTCATCAAGTTGACCAACTGACATCAAACTGCGTGATAACTGAGGTACATGGCGTACATTATGCATAGTAAATTTTGAACCGTCAATGAACTGCACAACCACATCTCCAATCCCCACAACATCACACTGGTAAGAGTCACCAAGTCTCACGGTACCAAGAGACTTTGCTGCATAATTAGAGAACCATTCTCTATGTGGTGTCACATGGAAAGAAGCACCAGAATCTAGCAGCCAGGTGTGGGAAAGAGAATCAGCCATAAGTGCCTCAGATGGCACAGTACTATCAAGTGTCAACACATCAGCATCATCAGAAATAGCATTAATTTCTTCAATCTTCACAGTCGAAGTAGATGGTGCAGGTAACTGTTTAACATGCCCATCAACATTCTGTCCTTTACCTTTAGCATTCTTTAATGCATAACAGTCTTTCTTCATGTGTCCTTTCTTATGACAATAATGGCATTCAATATCCCTCTTCCTTGATTTACTTCTGCTCTTATTCCGTTGACCATTCTTTTCCTTGTTCTTGCTCCTGCCACGTTGTTGATTCTTTCCTTGGTAAGAATCACGAACATTATATGCATCTCCACTCTGAGTGCCAACCATAGATTTTCTACGAATCTCCTCACTCAAGAGTGCTCCACATATGTCATCGTAGACGAGTTTACCACCTGGTGCACTATTGCTAATAGCTGTGCAAAATGTATCCCATGATGATGGCAGGGTGCATAACAGCAATACTGCTTTCATTTCATTGTCCATATCCATTTTCTGAGCCTGTAATTGGGAGAATATGGCATCAAACTCATTTAGATGAGCAGCAACACTATCTGTGTCCTTCATACGAAGGTCGTATAATTTTCTCATCAGATATACTTTATTTGATGCCGTCTCTTTTTCATATGTATTGCATAACTTCTTCCAAAGCTCCTCTGCACTTTCACAGTCTAATACTGTAAAGTAAACATTATCTGCTAGGTGCAAGCGAATGGTAGACCTGGCCATTTCATCTAACTCATCCCAATCATCTTCATCCATGTCAGCAGGCTTCTTTGAAATCCCATTTACTGGCTTCCATTGCCTTCTTTGAATCAGCACATCTTTAATCTGATTCTTCCATAGAGCAAAGTTTGTGCCATCAAATTTTCGGATCTCAAAATGGTCTTTGCCCTGCAAGTTATAGCTCCTCCTCGGAACGCTAGCACTAGACCCTGATCCACCGGATGTGCCTGAGACCTCTGATGCCATGATCGTAGAGAACTGAATAGAATGATAATGGAGCTAGAAGAGTCCAAACACCAACAAATAAGTGTATCAAGGAGTAAATCGACCACTATATAGTTGACTAAACCAGAAATCTGGAAAAATTTTGCCAGAGTATCCTCTGCAAAATTAGCATATGACCAATGTCAAAGTATCATAAAACTGCAAGTACTGACATGTCTACCTGCATAGCGAATCACTGACTCCACTGTATATAATCAGTTACCCAATAGAAGCCAACTAGGCTTATCGAGCACCTATGAACAACTATCATACATCTCCTATGGCGAGGCTGGGTAAGTCTTCCACCTGCATCACCGAAGAGACCCCGACATCTGGGTGTCTCCCAGTTAAGAAAACCTCACCACGACCCTCTTTATCAAACGTAAAAAGGCTTTATGCAAAGAACGTAACCGCTATATCAATGCCCACATGGACGTACATAAGCGGTATCCACAGAAGCGTACATGGTGTGTATGTGCTCAATATATGCAGTAAAATGACACTGAAAGGCTGAATACACAGCCCAAAAACTAGCCAATAACAACTGCAAGTGTCTGTCAACTCTGATGTTTTAGGCTTTAAAAACCTGCATAAATTTGCAACGACTGCTCCCACCAAAACTGAAAACCCCTCGAGAAACCTGTAGTTTTACGAGTGTGGCTGAAAATACAGCCCAAAAGGTTGATATTTATTGTCTGAGAAGTACAAGGAACACTCTTCTTGATGTTCTTGGACCTGTGTGAAGAGAACTACGTGCAAAAGTACTCCGAAATGGCTCCAAAAACACCCCAAAATTGCTTCAGAAATAGGCTTTAAAAGCAAAAAAATGAAGCTTTGAGGGACCAAAACTTGTTCAAGGTAATGTCAACCTTAGTCTTTCCCCTTCTTCAAACACCACAAGAGTGTAGCTTAGTGGCAAGAGATTGCCACGGTTAAGCGAGCTCTAGGGGGAACAGTACTGGGATGGGTGACCTCCCGGGAAGTACCGGGAACCTCTATATTCCTTGATCGTTGAGGTCCTCCCTCGCGCGCAGCCAACGGCGCCAACGGTGACTTCGGTGACTCGGATGACAAGGTATGCCAAGGTCTATGCCTTGGTCGCCGCCTTAGTCGTAAGCCTGGGGATTCGGGGACAAGAAGGAGTTTGAGGGTGTTGGAAGGTGTATTTTTGGAAGAGCATTTTTGATGTAAAAAATTAGTAAAAAGTCAAAAAAACTTGTAAAATATTTATCCAATGATTGTAAAAATAAGGAAGAGTCTTCCTTATGTGGTTGAGGATCTCATGTAAATTTTGTAGAATTTTTAGAAACTCTTAGATAGCATTTCTTTAGAAAATTAGAGAAAAAGACCTAATTTCAAGTGTGAAAAAGGACACTTGAAAATGTATATAAGTCAATTTTCTCTATTTTGGAGAGGTTGGTTAGTTATTTGCTCAAGCTATCAATAGAGAAGAAAGAGTTTCTGCAAAATCGTGTTTTCTCCTGTTGAGTGTAATTCCTTTGATGTGTGAGCTTGTCTCTTGCTTAATCATGGAGATTTGTGAGTCATATTTGTGTATTACTGAGTAAGTTGTATGAAGAGAGAGACCTACTGCTGTAAATGAGTGGAAAGGACTGAAGGAAGTTCCAAAATTGTGAAAATCGTCTGTTGGTATAGAATCGCGATTGTCTCGTCTTTGTGATACAGGTGATATTTTTCAATTTTGAGTTCATATTTGTATTCTGCTAATGAAATGGCATGGTTTTGACATAAAGAACATGGAAAATGATGGAGATTTGCCTTAGTTATGGTAAACTCAAGATTTTCTCTTCATCTTCAATTTCTCTCAGCAATCCAGCCATCAATCTCTTATTTCCTTGAATCTATTATCTTGAAGGGGCTGTGGTCTTGTGGATATTCCTAGGATTGACAAAATAAAGATGATTTGTTGATTCTTTGTTACTTTATGATTGGAGAGGACAACTTGGAGTCCAAAACAAAACATTTTTTGGCGCCGTTGCCGGGGAACATTCCAAGAACTTCTTTGAAGTTGGACCTTTGCTGGATCTTCAGTTGATGATGGTAAACAAGGTAAAGCTCATCAATAAGGAAAAGTGCACATGAATAGGTAGATATCATTGTTTGTCTTTAGGGAAGAAGAAAGCAATGGATGTCTTGTAGAAGTGGAAGTGCTGAAATTTTTGTAGATTGATAGTTGCTCATCATTTTGGTGAAGTAAAAGTGCAGGTGTGTGGAGGATTTGAGCCAAGAAGCTGAAGATGGAGGTAACTTGAATCTATTCTTGCATTTCTAGATTTCTTTTTGCCCAAGTACTAGACACCATGGGTGATCTTGGGAAGATAACATGGTGATATTAAGGAAAGGACAGTTAAAGTAGCTAGATGTAAGAATGAGGGATTCAGTTGTTGACCAAGTCTGAGCATTAAATCTTGAGTTGTGCTGCATTTTGAAAAAAATCATATGATTGAGTTTATCTTTACAAAATTTGATTGCCTTTCATAACACTTTTTCATTGGAGAACCTTTCTTTGGTACTTTAGTGATAGCTAAGGACATAGAAACTCATAACCAATCAAGAACCATAGGATCAGTTGATTTCCAAAACCAGAAACCCTAAGTAAAGTGTTCACCTTTATTTTTAGGGCAAAAATACCAAACAAATTCACAAAACTCATCAAAAACAATCAAACAAATTTCTTTTCTTGATAAGAAGTTGAAGTGAGGTGTTATGGATTAGGAGTGATGGTGAAAAACTGGAAAAGAAAACAAAAAATGATCAAAAAACCAGAAAACTGAAAAACACGATTCTCTGCACAGAATCGCGACTTTCTGAAAAAAGTAATTGATTTTGAAATAACATTGTAAGTGAAGGTTGAATTGAAGTTGTTGAAGGGTTTTGAAGGTAATCAAGAAGAAAAAAACTACTCAAAGTAGCATAAAATCAAAAATAGAGAAAAACACGATTTTCTGCACAAAGTCGCGATTCTCTGAGGAAGATTGTGATTTTGGTGCAAAAATTCAGGAGTAAAGTCAATTACAAAGAAAAGAAGGAATTGAAGCAAAACAAAGAGAAAGAAAGCTTAAAAAATAAAAAAATTATTATCAAAAAACCCAGAAAATTAGAAAACACGATTCTCTGAACAGAATCGCGATTTTCTGTAAAAAGTGTTGTTTTGAAATAGTTTTTCAGGTGACTCATGTATTGAAGTGTGAAGAATATTGAGAGAAGGCAAGGACATAGAATACTCAAAATTTGCACAAGAAAAGATCTACAGAAAAAACACGATTCTCTACACAAAATCGCGATTTTCTGTAAAGAAAGTTTTTTGGAAAATGTGGTATATTTGGGTACTTGACACAAGAAAGTGTAGAGGGAGTCATTAAGATTGAGTAAGTGAAGTTAAACAAGTGAAAGAGTGAGGAAAAGTAGAAATCACACAAAATCGCGATTTTCTGAACACTATAAAAACCTGAAATTCAAAGAAAAATTCATTTGAGTGAGAGTGAGGGAGAGAGAGAGTGTGCAGAATCGAACAAAATCGCGACTTTCAGCTACAAGCAAGCTTTGGAGATATTTTCAACTTGGCAAGCAAGGTAAAAAGTCTAGTAGCATTTTGAGAACATATTTTTTGCATAAAAGTGAGTAAATAACAAAAAAAAGTAGGAAAATAGTAAAATCACGAAATCGCGATTTCCTGTTTTTGTTGGCTTTCAGTAAGAAAAAAGTGTTTCTCAAGAAATTTCTTTTATTGCATGTCAAAATTTTGATAAGGCGATTCTGTAGGTTAAAAAATATTGAAAAAAACAAAAAGTTGAAAATCTGTCAAATTTTGGACAAAATCGCGATTCAGAGTTTTACTCAAAATCGCGATTCTGTGAAAAAGTGCCTACAACATAGTGATTCCCAGAACGCGATTTTCATAAGAAAATCGTGTTTTTAACAATCTGTGAGCAATCACGATTGTCTGGGAACAAAATCGCAAAAAACACGATTTTGTGAACAAAATCGCAAAAAACACGATTTTGTGATCAAAATCGCAAAAAAAACACGATTTTGACACAAAATCGCAAAAAACACGATTTTGTGATCAAAATCGCAAAAAAACACGATTTTGACACAAAATCGCAAAAAACACGATTTTGTGAACAAAATCGCAAAAAACACGATTTTGTGAACAAAATCGCAAAAAACACGATTTTGACACAAAATCGCAAAAAAACACGATTTTGACACAAAATCGCAAAAAACACGATTTTGTGGACAAAATCGCAAAAAACACGATTTTGTGAACAAAATCGCAAAAAACACGATTTTGACACAAAATCGCAAAAAAACACGATTTTGACACAAAATCGTGAAAAACTCGATTTTCAACGCAAAATCGTGAAAAACACGATTTTCAACAGAAAATCGTGAAAAACTCACAAGTAGATAGAAAATCGTGAAAAACACGATTTTCAACAGAAAATCGTGAAAAACTCACAAGTAGATAGAAAATCGTGAAAAACACGATTTTCAACAGAAAATCGTGAAAAACTCACAAGTAGATAGAAAATCATGAAAAACACGATTTTCAACAGAAAATCGTGAAAAACTCACAAGAAGATAGAAAATCGTGAAAAACACGATTTTCAACAGAAAATCGTCGTGAAAAACTCACAGGTAGATAGAAAATCGTGAAAAACACGATTTTCAACAGAAAATCGTGAAAAACTCACAAGAAGATAGAAAATCGTGAAAAACACGATTTTCAACAGAAAATCGTGAAAAACTCACAAGTAGATAGGAAATCGTGAAAAACACGATTTTCAACAGAAAATCGTGAAAAACTCACAGGTAGGCACAAAATCGTGAAAAACATCAAGTTCATCAGAAAATCGTGAAAAAGTCTAATTGCATGATAAAATCGTGAAAAACACGATTTTCATCTGAAATTTGTGAAAAAAACACTTCTGGCAGTGGAAAATCGTGAAAAAACCTAAATTCATTAAGAAGTTGTGAAAAGCACAAAACATAGGAAGAAAATTAAAACACACACAATTTTGGACAAGAAATTGTGGAAAACCAATATATTGGTCAGGAAACTGTGACAAACACTCTTTTGAGTATTAGAAATTTGTCAAAAAAATAGTTGAATGATACTAAGGTCTGGAAATAAAATAAATTCAATTCCTAAACAAGACCTAACAAGGAAGGAAAAAGAGCCAGGAAGTAATAAAAGATCAGAAAGAAGTTTAGGCCAAGAAAATAACATGGAAAACCTAAATGAAACAAATGAGTCAATAGAAACTGGGGATTTTAGAAACATCCTTAAATACATGTATACAAATAGGTTTGGAACCTATGTATACCAGGATGGAATGCATAAATTCCTCATTAGACTGAGAAATTTAGAAATTCCCCTGAATATAACTCCAGTAGCCCAATTCAAAGATGGAAGATATGAAGACAGGCAAGGATGTGTATACATCTTCTCTCAAGACCCAGAAAATTCAAATGATCTAGGGCAATGTGCTGACAAAGGACCTTGGGAACATAACATGGGACAACCAGACATACCTAGACCAAATGAAAACTACACTAATAATGAGCAAAATCATGGGAGAAGGACACATGCTTCACCAAATCCCTTTGACAGAGAACCAGAAGGAAACAATGACTTCCCGCTCAGAAGAAGACCTCATTGGCAACCTCAGGGTAGGATGCTTAGACCATACCAAGTAGCCAAATGCATGAAGAACCAATATGAAGGGTATTCAGATCCTCATGCTCATGCAGCAGAATTTAGACAACTAATTAGAGCAGAGGAAGTAGAAGATTACAAGGTACAATTTGAGGCATTTGGTCTAACCCTAACAGGGCCAGCCTTATCATGGTTCATTCCTTTGAGAAAAGAAATGTACCTAGACATTGAATCTTTCTTAGAAGCTTTCATTGGTGAATTCTCTAAGACTGGAATCAAACATAGTACAGCCACATTGATACACAGCTTCAAACAACAAAAGGAGGAAAATGTTAGAGAAGCAGCCAGAAGGTTTAAACAGTACATTGATAGATGCCCAAGAGAAGAAGTACCTTCCATGGCAAAACAAGTATCCTTATTCATTGAGGGATTGAAAAGTGCCCAATTAAGGACCCTAGTGTACTATAGGAGATGTCCAGATTTAGCAGCCTGTGTTAAGGAAGCAATAGATTTGGAGGACAACAGAGGTCAAGATTTGTTAGCATTTGATCAACCCAGATCTTATGAAGACAAAATTCCTCCAGCAGAAGAGTTGGCTCAGGCTATTGCTAAAGCCCTAGAGGTAAGCACTAAAACTAATCTGATAAACTCTAGGGTAAACACAAACAAGAAATGTTATATTTGTGGAGAAAATCATCTGGCACAACAATGCCCTTATCAGAAACCACAACACTTACAAGATAGGAAGACACTCAAGTATTGTACACTAGAGAGAAAATGGACAAACCATACCAGGGAGGATTGCTTCTATAACAAACAACCTGTCAAGGAAAGAGACTATATGGCTCAGAGGGAATCAGGTTATACTGAGCAACCAAGACCAGTATTGGGACAACAACCTCCCATTCCAACCAATGTGGTACCAGTCAAATATACACCCATTGACGAAGGAAATTCAAGATTCAGATCACCTTATAAGGAAGAATATCAATGGAGTGAGGGACATCAGGAAGAATGGGAAGATTATGAAATAAGGGAACCTGAGCTTAAAGCCCTAGATCTGGGAAATGGAAAAATTGAAATGGACACAGCAACATTCATGTACATTACTAACAACTACATGTCCAATCAAAAACCTCAATTCAAAGGGGGACCAAAGATAACATGTTATAGGTGTGGGGGAGAGCATTTCATTAGAGATTGTCCACAACCTCCAACATTCAGGATAGAGGGAGCATACTGTAAGGATTGTGGTAGAGAACATCTGATCAAGGACTGTCCAAAAAATCCCCAAAAACAACAGAACACACCTGATAACATACCTTTAAAAACAGTTAAAATTATGGAACAAGAGGAATTGAGTGACAATGATCAAATTGAACTTAATGTTATAACAAGGGCACAAGCCAAGCAACAAGGAACAATTAAAGAACAAAGTGAGGGTTCCACATCAAAAGGAAAGAAAAATAGACAAAAAGGGAAATGGGAAAAGAAGAGGAAAGTGGGCAAAAGTCTGGAAGAAGACAATCAGGAACAAACAAATTCAAAACATACTTCTCCTCAAAAGACCCAGAATCTGTCTGAATTAGGAAATTCTCAGAGCCTAGACACCCTAATCAAAGCCTATAAAGGAAGGATTCAAGAGGGACCAAGCCCCGCAGATCATGCAATGGCTTATCCCATACCGGATTTAGAGCATGAAAGGATGCTAAAATGCAAACAAATTATCCAGGAAACACAACTCAGATTAGGGGAAGAAGACAGCTCTCGGAGAACATTTGATCAGCATGAGAAAACAAAAACCAAGGAAAATGATAAAGAAGGAAATCCACAAATAACATTCCAAATGATCTTAGATGAACATTGTAGTATTACATGTCATACAACATGGGAAAATTTGCTGAAACAAAATCCTCATCTACAAAACAAGATGAACAAAGAAGAAACAATATCTGGAAACCTTCATTCACCAACACAAGAATTAGAGGAACTATGGTATATTCCTATTGACAAAATAGGAGGATATTGTGAAGGAGAAGAAGGGAATTCAACCTTAAAATTACAATATGAAAAACATTCAGCAAAAGCCATTTTGGATAGTGGATCAGGAGTGGCTATAATGACTAAACAAACCTGGGAGAAATGGGGAAGAAAGGAATTACTACCCACTAAAATGAGATTACAACTTGCAGATGGACATATAGAAAAGCCCCTAGGAATTTGGGAAAAAGTGATTGTGGACATATGTGGCATAGAAATAGAGCATACCTTTGCTATAGTAGAATTTCCACAATCCACATCTTATGAAATTATCCTAGGAAGACCCTTCATGAGACAAATGCAAATTGTACAAGATTGGGGTAATGATTGTTTATATCTTCAGAACCAGGGGAGAATAACAAGAGTAAACTTAAGAAATGGCCACTATTGTGACATATCTCCTAGAGAATGGTATAAAATACATCAAAATCAACCAGAAAGTGAAGAATCAGAGAGGGAGGATCAGGAAGAAGGTGAATCAGCAGTTTGGAAGTGTAACATATTAAGAAATATCACAAATAGGAAAAGGAAGTTAAGAAGAGAAGATTGTGTGGAAGAAAGAGAAATACAAGATGAAAATTATGTGCCTCAACAATTCAAAGATGAGGAGTTTGAGCCTTATGGATGGAATCAAATCTTAGCTACCATGGATTTGGCCAGTGAGGAATATGTGGGAGTGGAATTCCAAAATGAGGAAGGATTTGACATCTTCCACATTGGCATACACATGATAGGAGTATCAAAAAGAGAAGAGGATCAAAATCAAGAAATGATATTAACAGAAGGAAAATCACAATATTTGGAAACAGTAAAAGCTGAGGATGCAATCAAAGACAAAATCTCAGGCAAATACAAGGAACATAAACACAAAGAAATAGAAAGAGACTAGGAAAAAGAAAAGAAAGAGAAAGAGATAAACAAAGATCAATACTTTGATGTACCAGCAAACTTTAAAACTTATGAAGTAGAAGATAGACTACTTCTGAAAATGAAACCAAAAAGAGAGAAGAAGAAAGGGGAAGCATATGATAATGAAGAACAAACAAAGAAAATTGTAATTACACAGGAAGAAGGAGAAGAGAGACAAATAGTAATAGCTGATGACATGACATCACAAGAAGAAGAAGCATTAAGGAACCTAGCAAAGAAATATAGGGATGTATTTGCTTAGAGTTATAAAGATTTGAAAGGAATTGATCCAAAAATTTGTGAGCATAAAATCCCTATGACACCTGATGCAAAACCAAGCAAACAGAGACATTATACATTTAATGACAAATACTCTGCCAAAATAAAGGAAGAAATTGACAAGTTGTTGGCTGCTAATTTCATTTATGAAATAGAGTACACTGAATGGATATCACCTATAGTTGTGGTGCCAAAAAAGAACGGGAAACTTAGGGTATGCATTAACTTGAAGAAAGTAAATGCAGCAACTATAAGGGATAGTTATCCACTGCCAATAACAGATCATCTTCTTGAGAGAGTTGCAGGAAAGGAAGTCTATAGTTTTCTAGATGGCTTCTCAGGATACAATCAAGTACCTATAGCCTTAGAGGACCAACATAAGACTGCCTTTTCTACAGAATGGGGGGTTTATGCTTTTAGGGTTATGCCCTTTGGATTGACCAATGCCCCAGCAACTTTTCAAAGGTTGATGTGTCATATTTTCAAAGAATTCCTGAGAAATGTGATGGAAATCTATGTAGATGACTTATGCACTTTTTCTTTAAAAAGACAAGATCATTTACAAGATTTGGAAAGAATATTCAGGAAGTGCAGGACATATAGAGTATGCTTAAACCCAGAAAAGTGTGTATTCTATGTCAGACAAGGAAGAATGTTGGGTCACATAGTGTCAAAAAATGGAATTTCTACTGATGAGAAGAAAATAAAAGCCATAATAGAGCTTCCTAGACCAACAAATGTGAAGGAACTCCAAACTTTTATGGGACATTGTGGGTACTACAGAAAATTTGTATACAAATTTGCTGATATAGCCAAGCCCTTATATGCCCTCATCACAAAGTTTGAGTGGACTGAAGAATGTGACCAAGCATTTGAAACATTAAAAACTTGTTTGGTGACAGCACCAATCTTAAAAACACCTCAGTGGGATAAAATCTTTCATGTACATGTCGATGCTTCAAATTATGCTCTGGGATGTGTGTTAGCACAACCAATAGAAGGAAGCAAATTAGATTTTCCAGTAGCATATGCAAGTAGACAATTAAACATTGCAGAAAAAAACTACACAACTACTGAGAGAGAAGGATTGGGAATGATCTTTGCTGTCAAAAAATACAGACATTATCTATTGGCCAACAAGTTTAAATTCTTTGTGGATCACCAAGCTCTACTCTATTTAGTAAATAAACCATGTCATACAGGAAGAATAGTAAGATGGTTTCTTTTACTAATGGAATTTGAATTTGAGGTGGTGGTTAGACAAGGAAAAACACACTTGAGAGCAGATCATTTATCAAGAATCCAGTCAAAAGAACCTAGTACACCTATAGATGATGATTTGCCAGATACATACTTATTCAAGGTGGAAAGTGTTCCTGAATGGTCGATGTCATTAATTCCTTTGCTTACCATGGGACCTTGTAGGTCATTAGCAAATAACACACATCTGGTGCTACAAAGCAAGAATTTCATGTTGTTAGCTGGACATTTGTATCACCGCAATCAGTCAGGTATACTGGAATATTGTACTCCAGAAGAGGAGCAACATGAATATGTAAGAAAAGCTCATTGCTGGAATCCATGTACTCATGCTTCTACAATTGTCACTCTAAGTAACCTTAATAGGATGGGAGTACATTGGCCCAATAAGATTCAAGATGTGGAAAGATATACTGATAACTGTCAAAAATGTCAAACATGGCAGAAATCAGAATTAATAACTTTATATTGGTTTCAGAAAAACCCAGAATGGAGTGAAAATATTGTTGAGAAGTTGAAGAGAAAGGAGAAAGGGGAACAAGTAATAGCTGGTGCTGATTCAAGAAATCTACAAGTGATCTCAGAGGAATATCAACTCATAGGAGAACAATTATACAAGAGAGGAATGGATGGATATCTGAGAATTTGTGTTCCAGAAGAAAGGTATTTAGAGATGTTGGAAATGGCACACTCAGGAGTAGCTGGAGGACATTTCTCAAGTAATAGAACAGCCAAACTCATCTTATATTCTGGCTTTTGGTGGCCAACCCTATTTCCTGATGCTAGAACTTATGTAAAAAGATGTGATGTCTGTCAAAGGGTAAGCCAACCAAACAAAAGAGATAACATGCCATTAATTCCTTTAATTTCAGCCAGAGCTTTTAGTAAATGGGGATTGGACTTTATTGGACCCATACATCCTCCAGCCAGACAATCTCATGCAGAATACATACTAGTAGCTACAGATTATTTGACAAAATGGGCTGAGGCCAAAGCTACTAGAAGAAATGATGCTCACACCACTGCTAGATTTTTGTATGAAAACATTATCACTAGATTTGGACTACCAATTGAATTGGTAAGTGATAGGGGGACTCATTTTTTGAATCAGATCATAGAAAACATGACCAATTATTTCATGATTAGTCACAATAAGTCAGCCCCATATCACCCACAAGCCAATGGGTTAGCAGAAAGTACTAATAAAGTACTTTGCAATGTATTGACCAAATTAGTCAACACAAACAGAAATGACTGGGATTATCAACTGAATCATGTTCTTTGGGCTTATAGAGTGGCATACAAAACAACTTTAGGGACTACACCATTTAATTTGGTGTATGGCCAGAATGCGGTTTTACCCATGGAATTTCTTATTCCAACACTGAAGGTAGGTAGCCAATACAATTGGACAGGACATGAATTATCTGAGAGAGTCATAGACTTAGAAAAACTGGGAGCATCGAGACTCCAAGCAGTGATGAGTATATACACAAACAAGAAAAGACAAAAAGCTTATCATGATGTTCACATAAAAGACAAAGATCTACAAGAAGGAGACCTGGTCTTAGCTTACACAATCAAGGAACATCAGAAAAAGTTTCAGAAAAAAGGTCATGGGCCATATATCATACATCAGATAAGCAAGAGTGGAGCTATTCAGTTAGCCAATATTGATGGGGAAATCATGCCAAATTTCATAAGTGGATGTAGAGTGAAGAGGTATGAGTGCCCATTAACTACTGAGGAATGGAGAAGATTGCAAAAGGCTCAAAACAGAAAAAAAGAAGAAGAAAGTGTTAGAAAGGAGGCTCAACTGGAAGCCAAAGAGAGAATTAGAAAATTGAAACAAGTGTGCTTATGTGAAAACACTCTAAAGCAAAAAGAACATTTGCCTTTGATTATGATGAATTACCAGAATGAAAACATAAGGGTTTTGATAGATTCGGGAGCTCAAGTGAATCTAATTAGCTCAGCCTTGATCAATAAGTTTAATCTTAAGAGAGCTGAAAGCAGAATTCTGATCAAAACCCTGGGAGGGAAAAGAATTCAAAGCATATCTTCACTTTCTATTAAAGTTAAATTTAATAATGAATATATGGAGATAGATTGTGAAGAGTGGCCAGACCATTTAATGACTGAAAAGCTGATTTTAGGGCAACCATGGCTCAAACAAGGTAAAGTCATCTTAAATTTTGAAAAAATGAAGCTTAATTTGACCATCAAGGACAAAAAGTTTTTAATGTTCTTTCTGAGTATTGAAGAGCAGGTAGTTCATAGGGATGTTCATGACCCACATCTCGAAGGATTTGCTTTCTCAATGGAGGACAGGAACATTTTGACAATACAAAGTGATCAAGCTTCATACACTCAAGATCAGCAAAAGACTGAAGAGGTAAAGGTGGATGAGGAGACAAAACAGAGAAGTCTATTATTGCCAAAGTTGCAATATCAACAAAACAGAACAAAAAGAATATGGAAACAGGTCATGCACAGTTATGGCTCACCAAAACAGGAAATTAAAACAAAATGGATATGGAAGCCAAAAAATGTCACAAAATGTTCATCCACAGAGCATGGATATTTCCATAACAGAAGGACAAATGGAGTAAAACATTACTGGGTGAAAAAATCAGAATTGGGTCAATGGAAGAGGGATAATCCACAATGGACCTATTTTTGGAATTTTGAAAAGGACAAAAAAATAATTCCTTCTTTCCCCTTAGAAGAAAATTAGGAGGGGAAGGAAAGAAGACAGAAAAAAAAAAAAAAAAAAAAAAAAAAACCAGAAAAATATATTTTATTTTCTTGATTTTCTTTCTAAAAATAAAAAAACACAAAGCAAGATATAGGGAGGGAAAGAGTAACTTATTATGGAAAAAAGTTGTTTTGTCTTATTGATTTTTAATTTTTTGTGATCATTTTTCTTTTTTACCACTACTTTTTCAAGTTTCTTCATTAATCATCTTTTCTAGCATCATCCTTCTAATTCAGGAATTGTTTTTTGAGCAAAGAAGTGACAATTGGAGAGAGCACATTAGATGTCTTGCTACACCTGTGTTGCTCACTCAAAATTGAGTCTCTTGAAAAAAAACAAAAATTGCTGGGAACTTGTCTTTCTTATTTTTTATATATGTCAGTAACATTCCAGAATAATATAGTATTTTCTTATGAAATCTTGTGACTCATGTGGGTGGAGTATTTTCTTTTCTGTTATATATAAATACAGGATGGTGAATGCAAAGGAGTTGGCAATCCATGACTTCAAAGCTGATTCGGTGACTTTGTCCAGAGGACACTGGTTTTTGGACAGTGATGCAGCTGAAGAACAAGTGGACTTAGAATCCGATGAAGACCAAGAAATCCCAGAAGCTGAAAAAATAGCAGAAGAACTTAAAGAAATTCTGGGAGTGATAGGACAGCATATCTTCACAGTAGCAGTGGGAGGATATAAGTACACTATGCTGTGCCAAGAATTTTACAAGTTTCAGAAAACTTCTGTCAACCTCAAGAGATGGAAAGCTGTGGGATTGCACAAGCTCTTAGAAGAACCTATGTTCTTTATTGACTTTGAAAGAGTAGCACAAGTGATGGGAAGCTTGGAGGAAGTGGGAAAAGGCAATGATGCCTACTTCAGATGCAAAGTGAAGAATAAAGACAATCAGGAGGCAGGGATAGTCATCAAAGCAGAACATATCAGAGCCGCCTTACAGTTCTATCCAATGGGCACTAAACTGGACCAAAGTTTTGTCAAGAAAAATAAGGAGACTTACACGGGGTATGTAAAGTTCACTGACTTCAAGGGAAAAGAAAATGAAGAATATGCTATAAGAATGTTCTTGCAGTTCTTTTGTTTTCCGAAATTACCAAGGTACACCATGCCTCATAAGTCAGTAACTCTATTAATGTTCAATAACAAAGATAGAACCAAGCCATTTGGGGTGATGGATGTCTCACCTTACATCCATGAACAGCTGAAGGAAGCAGCAAAACACTGGGAGCAGAAGAAATTCATAAATGGAGCCCAGTTTTTGACAAAAATCATTTATCATGTTCTAGGAATGGAAGAACAGTTAAAGTTAGCTCCTGAGGCACAGTACTTCAGAAATTTGATGGCAGGAATCAAAAGTCCCCCAAGAAAGGCACTTGGAAGAGAATCAGAAGGACAAACTCGCATGAGGGGAACAGGAATGAAGAGAAAAGTAATATCTGAGGAAGTGATTCCAGTAAAGAAAAGAAAGTTGGACCCCAGAAAAGTAGAATTAGAACAGGCGGAAGAAACAAGAGAGGAACAGGTGGCAGCACAGAAAAAGGTACAATCCTCCAGTGAACCTCATCCTCCGCAGACAAGTAAAGAACAGCTTTACACTTATCTCACTCAAGGAAACAGCAAAAGAGCCATATACGAGGCACAATATCAAAAAATGTTGGAAGATTTTTCATGTAAAGCTACTGATTGGATCCAAGAAGAGGTGGAGCACTATGAAGCATTGCATGAAGAAATGATGGCAGCAGAAACTGAAGAGATATTTGTGAAGAAGGAGGTAGAATTGCTGGCATACTTCAAGGAGTTGCAAGGACCTCCAGAGGCCAGAACTACAATGATAGTGAAAAAGAAGATGCCAAGGAAACCTGTTCAAAAGAAGAAGATGATAAAGAAAGGGAAAGGAAAGATGGCAGATGAACCTGTGATAAAAGAAATGAAACAAGTAATTACCAAAGAAACACAAAAGCTAACCTCAGTGATGGAAGTGTCAAAGCCTACAGAACAAGAAGTGGGAGGATCTTCACGATTCTCGTCTGATTCAGATAGCGACATTGAGAGTTTTTTGCTAAAAAGTTTAAATTTGTCAATACCCAACACTCCCAATATAGCTGTACAGGCTGTGGAAAAAGTGAAGACACCTGAGGATTCAAGTAAGAAACCTCAAGAGAAGCGGACACAGGAGGAAATAGTTCCACAGATGAGTGCTGAAGAAAAAAGGAGGCAGTTAAAAGGAAAGGCAAGAATGACAGAAGAGGAAAACCAGAAGAGAGATGAAGATAGTTCTGGAATACTGAATGTTGATAAAAATTCAATATGGACCAACCCATCACAGACACAATTCAAATTAGATGCAAGGTTGACTGCAAGTTTGGAGGAACTAGCAAAGAAAGTATTCGGCAGCTCAAATAATCAGCAGAAGGATGCATCCAAAGAACAGGAAAGCAAGGAGTTAGAATCAGAAAAGAATGCTCAAGAGGCCTTGGGACAAGTAATAGAGGAAGGAATTGTTCAAAGTATAAAGGATGTGCTGCAGGATATAAAAAGCAGTGAGGAATTTACATCTAAGAAGGATCAAGAACAGGAGGTGGAAGCAGATTTTATGGACATTGAGGAGCAAGATCAGGAATACACAAATGAGAAAAGTAATGACCAGGTTGCTGGTACAAAAGAAATTAAATCAGTTGAAGTTCAGGAAAAGCAGGAACAGGAAGACCAACTCAGGAAAGTTCAACAAATTCTTGTTGAAAAGGACTCAAACAAAAGTCAGGAAACCCTAACACAAGAGAAGGAGATACTAATTAAGGGAGACCAGCTCTTCACAGAGAAGCAACAAGTATTGGAAGAAAAGAAGCCATTAGAAAAGAAGGAAGCTTCAGATTTTTCAGAGCAGAAGAGTGCAAATGACAGAGCACTAGTTTATGAAGAGGATGATAACAATCAGGATACAGAGAACTATGATCACAGTGATGAAGAACAAGACATGCAGGACATAGAAGATGAAACAGCAGCAGAAGAAGATGATGTGGATAAAGAAGATAAGCAAATTGAAGTTAGACAGACAGAAATAGAAGTAGGGTTGGAAAGAATACCCAAAAATATAAGATCAGCTTGTCAAATGATTATGAGCAACATTGAACAATTCAGACCATCTAGCAGAAATATGATCATATCTGGAATGGTGGCTGAATCAGAATTTGAAAAAGGCAGTTTAATTATCAAAGAACACAAGAAAGAAAAAGAGCAGATGACAGAGCAATTAAGGTTGATAAAGGAAAGGAATGAAGAATATCTCAATAGAATCATTGCTTTGGAAGAAGCTGAGGTTCAGAAGCAGAACAGGATCCAATATTTGGAAGAAAAGAGTGTAAAGTTATCAGAGCAGAATGCCAAAATGGAAATGGAACTAAAAACCATAGGAGGAAGATACAGAACTTTACAAACATCTTATCAAATTCTGACTAGAGCACATGAAGAGATTAATAAAGTGTTGTTAGAAGAAGGTCAACTTCAAGGTGGAAGTAAATCTGTTCAATTGACAGAGGAAGAAAAGGAAGAGCTGCATAAAGAAATTCAAAGACTTCAAATAGAATTAAAAGAGGCCAAGGAAATGGAGAAACAAGCAAACACTCATGCTGCCACATCAATGAGAGGATATCATCAATTACATATGGAGGTAGAGAAGGAAAGAAGTGAATGGCAAGCAAAGATGGAGGAAGAAAGAAATGAGTGGAGGAAGGAAAAGGAGTTATGGGCAGCTCAGAACAAAAATTCAATGATGACTATAGAAGAATTACAGAAACAGTTGGAGAAATCAAAAGTTCCAGAAGAAATTCAAGATCAAGTACAGGCAGAAGATACAGATAAAAGGGAATATGAAACAGGGGATTTTGATAAGGAACAAGAGAACAAGGAACCAGCAGCCAAAGAAACAGAGGAAGAATATTCTGAAGATTTTGTACAGAAATTATTGACCAATAGAGAGTCAAGAATGGAATTTATCAGAAAAATGCATGATGAGTATGAAGATCAAATAGTTAATTTTGCTCTGAATAAAGGCATTAATCCAGATCAGCATCATTGGGCTGCAGATGGATTGGGAATACCTTTCTGTATGATTTTGGAGAGTATAAAGAATTATCAATTAGCCAGAGTAGGGCTATCTCCGAACAAATACCTTGAGTATGAAGAAGATATTAATGTCACGAAGGAGTTATTTGAAAGAGCAGATCCTAAATGGAGAAATAAGTGGTTGGATGCCAATAAGGAATGTAGGAAAATCTGGAAAGAGGCACCTTTGAATTTAAAGATCAACCCAGCCTATTGTCCAGTTGCCAGAAGAAGAGAATGGACTGTTTTTTGGGAAAGGAGAAAAACAGGGCAGATTCCAGCAAAATGGCTGAATTTTCCAAAAATAGCAGGTCCAAAAGCAGGCACTTGGCCTACAAAAAATTACATGGTGAATACTGCTGAGTCAGTTTTAACAACATATAAAGATGTTAATGATCCGGCTTGTATATTACTGGTCAGAATAATGAGGATGATTCTAGCTTGTATAGAGACCTACACTGATACAGATATCAGAATTTTGAATTACATAGGGTTTAATTCACCAACAGATGCTCTTCTGTTTGATTTGAGTGAGACACCAGACAGGAACTGCTTAATGGCCTACTACAGCAGAATTATATTTTTGGGTAGCCATTACTTACAGATTTTTGAAGATGCCTTTGATTATGGGTTTTTTGAGAGGGAGTCAGAGATTTTTGGAAACCTATCAGTTGTTACAAAAGCAAGACTTACTGCCTATGAAGTTGCTTACACCGAATATTTGAAGAAGGATGTCATAGATAAGCCTGAAGCTGCAGTACAATGGAGGAAAGCCTTATTTGAAATGGTCAATAACTTGAATGTCACAGAAAGGAAGAGCCATGATTTGGTGTCACAGGTGTATCAAAGGAAGAAGAAATAAAGCTGAGCTCACATAAGAAAATCTTTCGTCAGGAGCCGAAAGGCTTAGGAGGGGAAGGATGTTGGAAGGTGTATTTTTGGAAGAGCATTTTTGATGTAAAAAATTAGTAAAAAGTCAAAAAAACTTGTAAAATATTTATGCAATGATTGTAAAAATAACGAAGAGTCTTCCTTATGTGGTTGAGGATCTCATGTAAATTTTGTAGAATTTTTAGAAACTCTTAGATAGCATTTCTTTAGAAAATTAGAGAAAAAGACCTAATTTCAAGTGTGAAAAAGGACACTTGAAAATGTATATAAGTCAATTTTCTCTATTTTGGAGAGGTTGGTTAGTTAATTGCTCAAGCTATCAATAGAGAAGAAAGAGTTTCTGCAAAATCGTGTTTTCTCCTGTTGAGTGTAATTCCTTTGATGTGTGAGCTTGTCTCTTGCTTAATCATGGAGATTTGTGAGTCATATTTGTGTATTACTGAGTAAGTTGTATGAAGAGAGAGACCTACTGCTGTAAATGAGTGGAAAGGACTGAAGGAAGTTCCAAAATTGTGAAAATCGTCTGTTGGTATAGAATCGCGATTGTCTCGTCTTTGTGATACAGGTGATATTTTTCAATTTTGAGTTCATATTTGTATTCTGCTAATGAAATGGCATGGTTTTGACATAAAGAACATGGAAAATGATGGAGATTTGCCTTAGTTATGGTAAACTCAAGATTTTCTCTTCATCTTCAATTTCTCTCAGCAATCCAGCCATCAATCTCTTATTTCCTTGAATCTATTATCTTGAAGGGGCTGTGGTCTTGTGGATATTCCTAGGATTGACAAAATAAAGATGATTTGTTGATTCTTTGTTACTTTATGATTGGAGAGGACAACTTGGAGTCCAAAACAAAACAGAGGGTTTGTAGGAGAAAAAGGAGATGATGAAATTGGAATAATAGTGAGAACTTCTGCAAAGGAATACTCTTGGAAACCTTGAATATTGATTATCCTTCAACGATTACAATGACTGCGCACAGTCTAATCAATGATTAAATACCACTTCAGAGAATATCAATTACTGAAGACCAATTATCTCAAGCCCTCTAGCAGCGGCCTCTCGTACACCAATCCTTCACCTGCTTCCCGCTTCCCTTGTGCACACCTTGCACTAAGCTTCCGCCAAGCTAAGGAATTGGTATCACAGCGCACACGCAATAGACCTTGGAACTCTTGGAATCCAACCCACCTTCTCTGCACACCTTCCTCTTGACCCCTCTTGCACTCGTGAATGCCGTCGCACACTGGAGACTCTTCTTGCTTCCTCTCGCTTCCTCTGAAGCTCTCTCTTGCTCCTAGCTCTCAATGTCCAAGAATAGCCTTTGTCCTTCTTTTTGTTGAGAGTCCGCCGGTTCGCGCACTCTAACTGCAATACAATCTTGGTGTCCTTTCAATGTCCCAAGATTGTCTTTTTGAACTGGTCCTCAACGATTCGCTACTTTGTCCTGTAGTGACTTTAGAACAAGAGTGACTTTTAAAATAAAATTTTGATTGGGCGGCCTATTTCCACCTTTGGAAAAATACTTTGCACCTTTAGTTTCAACCGTTTAGGGCTCTACAGATGCCCACCAGCTAAAGATCTCTCCGTCCCGGAGAGACAACAGCGATACCAACTGAGAAATTGCAAAGACACAGAGAGGAAAACAAGGAAACCGGAGGCAAGAAAAAAAGTAAAGGGTGTGTAGATTATTGAGTTAAGAAAAAATATAATGCACCCTACAAGAATTATTGAGAAATCAAAAGGATGAGTGAATTATTGACAAAGCGATAATGGAATCTAAGAGCAAATATTATGACTGTGGAAGAGCAATTTATTTAAAGGTTGATTGAGATTGTCAGCCGAGGTTGATGGAGAAGGGGGCAAAGGAGCAGAAGCTTGTTCGATCGTAAGCTGTAGCGAACTAAGGCATTGCCTAAGATGATCCCTTTCCCGACGGATACGTCGGCATGCAGCATTAGCACAAAGCCCTAAGTTGGAGCGATTCTGAAGATCTTCTAAGGCTTTCATCGCAGAGTCGGCCATATCGCGATAATGATCTCTCTCTTCTTTGAGCAATCGCACCGTTTCGTTGAGGGAGTGCCATTGAGAGGATGCCATGCGATTGATGTTTTCTATTGTTGAGATATACTGTTGATGAACCGAAGCTGCTGCGGAAACCGAATCCAAGGAAATCTGAGAGGCCTGAGCATTGCCGATAGCGACTACACTCGCGTCCTGGAGTAATTGCAAAAATGAAGGGGTTGATGGTAGGTCAAAATGCGGAGTGGGAGTGGCCGTTGGAGCAGGAGGGGGAGGGGAAGGGGGAATATTCTGCGGAGGAGGAGGAAGGGTTGGAGTGGAAGATGGAGTGGGAAGTGAAGGATTGGGGGAAGGGAGCGGTCGACTGACAGGGATGTTACTGATAGAGGGGGAGGTGTAATCCGGGTGAATTGGTGGCATACAGGTGGGGTTTTGAGGGTTGAGCTGTGTTTGAATGAGTGGCGTGAAAGCTGAAGAGAGGGGAGGTCTAGGGATAATGGGGGGGGTAGGCATGGATGGAGAAGTGGTAGATTCAGGAGGGAAAGGGAAAGAAGATTGGGTAGTGAAGGAAGGGACGTGAGGGGGGGTAGTCATGAACGGAGGGATGGTAGCAGGAGGGATAGGGGAAGAAGATTGGGCAGGGAATGAGGTTACATCAGGGGGATTAGGCATGAATGGAGAGTTGGTGGATGCCGGAGGGATAGGTGAAGAAGATTGGGGAGGGAAGGAGGTTACATCAGGGGGATTAGTCATGAATGGAGAGGTGGTAGATGCAGGAGGGATAGGTGAAGAAGATTGGGGAGGGATGGAGGTTACCTCAGGGGGGTTAGTTATGAATGGAGAGGTGGTAGATGCAGGAGGGATAGGTGAAGAAGATTGGGGAGGGAAGGAAGTTACATCAGGGGGCGCGGATGCGGGTGTCGATGCTGAAGCTGAGTCAATTGAGATTAGAGGGGGGGAGGGAGATGGAGCAATGGAAGGTCCAGGGTGGGTAGGGAGATAAGCAACATTGTGGGCCGAGTGTGCAGGAATATGATAGAGCCAAGCTAAGAAGGGTGCAGAATAGATGGAAAATGCATGAGAGCCTCTAGAGATAGCCTCGCGGAGTCGACGGGAGCGCAGAGTCAAGGAACTATAAATGAGGGTTGCGTAAGGGTAAGGACGGCTATGGAGAAAGCAGTAAAGCGGATCGGCGATACGAATATCTGACCAGGGAAGCGAAGAAGTTTGACTGCGTAGTAAGAAGAAAAAGATGAACGCATTGAGAAGGGTGGTCATGCGGAGCGAAAACCTAGCATTACTTTGAAAGTGTGTGGTACAAAAGGCAATAGTAGCCGAGGCGGACAGTCCAGAGTATAGGAAAGGGGGAGCACGAAAATGTATTAAGGGGGACCCAATACTTGCGGCAATGTCTGGGATGAAGAGAGTGCCGGTTCTAAAATGAGGGAAGAGGCGGATAGCTTCATAAACCTGGGTAAAATTGGCGGGGTTATTGAAGAAAACATTAGCCAGGCCCCACAAGCCCGCCTGCTGAAGATCCTCAATGGAAAACATTTGACGAAGGGCAATAGTAGGTAGGGATAGATGCATTTGGATTTGCAGGTTTAAGTCCGGTGGGAGAAACAGGCGCATATAATCCCCGGTTGGTGAAGATGGGTGGGATGAATGAGACATAGATTGGGAAGGAGAAGGAGGGTGCGGTAGGGGAGGTGGGGAATAAAGGTCGGTGGAATCAGAGTGTATGGAATAAATGGGAAGATCAAGGGCCGGAGGCGGTGTTGGATTAGCTTGAACAGATTGTGCTGCCGATGAGGGAGGAGGAGGATTGGGATTGTCAGAGGGAACCGTGGAGGTGAGAGAGGATGGATTGTGAAGGTTTGGAGGCAGCTGGGATGGAGTATCGGAAGGCGCACCCGGAGCGCGGGGTTCAGCCATGGAGGTAGTTGGCGGTGGGGTAGTGGTTGGTGGAGGGATGGGAGGGGTTTGAGGCGGAGGGAGAGTTGTGGAGGGAGTTGGAGGAGGGGGTGCCGAAGGTGTGTCGAGGGAAGGAGGAGGGGTTGATATGTGGAGGAGAGGTGAGGGGGTTGGTAGGACACGGGGTGCCTAGGGGAGGGTGGGGGAGGTGGGTTGATGGGATTGGAGGGGTGAGGGGGGTGGTAGAATTCGGTATGAAGAGGGGCGCCGAGGGGAGTTAGGGGGAGGTGGTTTGAGGGGGATGGAGGGGGTGAGGGTGGTGGTAGGCAGAGGGGGAGGGAGGGGGCGGTGGTGGGAGTTGGAGGAGGGGTGAGGGAGAGGGGAGCTGCGGGGGATCGAGGGGGAGATAGGGGGCGGTGGTGGGAGTTGGAGGAGGGGTGAGGGAGAGGGGAGCTGCGGGGGATCGAGGGGAGGGAGGGGGCGGTGGTGGGAGTTGGAGGAGGGGTGAGGGAGAGGGGAGCTGCGGGGGATCGAGGGGGAGATAGGGGGCGGTGGTGTGGGTTGGAGGAGGGGTGGGGGGGGGGACGCGCGGGGGATCGAGGGGGAGGGAGGGGGCGGTGGTGGGAGTTGGAGGAGGGGTGAGGGAGAGGGGTGCTGCGGGGGATCGAGGGGGAGGCAGGGGGCGGTGGTGGGGGTTGGAGGAGGGGTGAGGGGGGGGGGCACGCGGGGGATCGAGGGGGGGGGAGGGGGCGGTGGTGGGAATTGGAGGAGGGGTGAGGGAGAGGGGTGCGGCGGGGGAGTTGGAGGAGGGGTGAGGGAGAGGGGAGCCGCGGGGGATCGAGGGGAGGGAGGGGGCGGTGGTGGGGGTTGGAGGAGGGGTAAGGGGGGGGAGCGCGCGGGGGATCGAGGGGGAGGGAGGGGCGGTGGAGGGAGTTGGAGGAGGGGTGAGGGAGAGGGGTGCGGCGGGGAATCGAGGGGGAGGGAGGGGGCGGTGGTGGGAGTTGGAGGAGGGGTGAGGGAGGGGGGTGCTGCGGGGAATCGAGGGGGAGGGAGGGGGCGGTGGTGGGGGTTGGAGGAGGGGTGAGGGAGAGGGGAGCTGCGGGGGATCGAGGGGAGGGAGGGGGCGGTGGTGGGAGTTGGAGGAGGGGTGAGGGAGAGGGGAGCTGCGGGGGATCGAGGGGGAGATAGGGGGCGGTGGTGGGGGTTGGAGGAGGGGTGTGGGGGGGGGCGCGCGGGGGATCGAGGGGGAGGGAGGGGGCGGTGGTGGGAGTTGGAGGAGGGGTGAGGGAGAGGGGAGCTGCAGGGGATCGAGGGGGAGATAGGGGGCGGTGGTGGGAGTTGGAGGAGGGGTGAGGGGGGGGGACGCGCGGGGGATCGAGGGGAGGGAGGGGGCGGTGGTGGGAGTTGGAGGAGGGGTGAGGGAGAGGGGAGCCTCGGGGGATCGAGGGGAGGGAGGGGGCGGTGGTGGGGGTTGGAGGAGGGGTGAGGGGGGGGGCGCGCGGGGGATCGAGGGGGAGGGAGGGGGCGGTGGTGGGAGTTGGAGGAGGGGTGAGGGAGAGGGGAGCTGCGGGGGATCGAGGGGGAGATAGGGGGCGGTGGTGGGAGTTGGAGGAGGGGTGAGGGAGAGGGGAGCCGCGGGGGATCGAGGGGAGGGAGGGGGCGGTGGTGGGAGTTGGAGGAGGGGTGAGGGAGAGGGGAGCTGCGGGGGATCGAGGGGAGGGAGGGGGCGGTGGTGGGGGTTGGAGGAGGGGTGAGGGGGGGGGCGCGCGGGGGATCGAGGGGGAGGGAGGGGGCGGTGGTGGGAATTGGAGGAGGGGTGAGGGAGAGGGGTGCGGCGGGGGATCGAGGGGGAGGGAGGGGGCGGTGGTGTGGGTTGGAGGAGGGGTGAGGGGGGGGGCGCGCGGGGGATCGAGGGGGAGGGAGGGGGCGGTGGTGGGAGTTGGAGGAGGGGTGAGGGAGAGGGGAGCTGCGGGGGATCGAGGGGGAGATAGGGGGCGGTGGTGGGAGTTGGAGGAGGGGTGAGGGAGAGGGGAGCTGCGGGGGATCGAGGGGGAGATAGGGGGCGGTGGTGGGGGTTGGAGGAGGGGTGAGGGGGGGGGCGCGCGGGGGATCGAGGGGGAGGGAGGGGGCGGTGGTGGGAGTTGGAGGAGGGGTGAGGGAGAGGGGAGCTGCGGGGGATCAAGGGGGAGATAGGGGGCGGTGGTGGGAGTTGGAGGAGGGGTGAGGGAGAGGGGAGCCGCGGGGGATCGAGGGGAGGGAGGGGGCGGTGGTGGGAGTTGGAGGAGGGGTGAGGGGGGGGGACGCGCGGGGGATCGAGGGAAGGGAGAGGGCGGTGGTGGGAGTTGGAGGAGGGGTGAGGGAGAGGGGAGCCTCAGGGGATCGAGGGGAGGGAGGGGGCGGTGGTGGGGGTTGGAGGAGGGGTGAGGGGGGGGGGCGCGCAGGGGATCGAGGGGGAGGGAGGGGGCGGTGGTGGGAGTTGGAGGAGGGGTGAGGGAGAGGGGAGCTGCGGGGGATCGAGGGGGAGATAGGGGGCGGTGGTGGGAGTTGGAGGAGGGGTGAGGGAGAGGGGAGCCGCGGGGGATCGAGGGGAGGGAGGGGGCGGTGGTGGGAGTTGGAGGAGGGGTGAGGGAGAGGGGAGCTGCGGGGGATCGAGGGGAGGGAGGGGGCGGTGGTGGGGGTTGGAGGAGGGGTGAGGGGGGGGGCGCGCGGGGGATCGAGGGGGAGGGAGGGGGCGGTGGTGGGAATTGGAGGAGGGGTGAGGGAGAGGGGTGCGGCGGGGGATCGAGGGGGAGGGAGGGGGCGGTGGTGTGGGTTGGAGGAGGGGTGAGGGGGGGGGGCGCGCGGGGGATCGAGGGGGAGGGAGGGGGCGGTGGTGGGAGTTGGAGGAGGGGTGAGGGAGAGGGGAGCTGCGGGGGATCGAGGGGGAGATAGGGGGCGGTGGTGGGAGTTGGAGGAGGGGTGAGGGAGAGGGGAGCCGCGGGGGATCGAGGGGAGGGAGGGGGCGGTGGTGGGGGTTGGAGGAGGGGTGAGGGGGGGGGCGCGCGGGGGATCGAGGGGGAGGGAGGGGCGGTGGAGGGAGTTGGAGGAGGGGTGAGGGAGAGGGGTGCGGCGGGGGATCGAGGGGGAGGTAGGGGGCGGTGGTGGGAGTTGGAGGAGGGGTGAGGGGGAGGGGTGCTGCGGGGAATCGAGGGGGAGGGAGGGGGCGGTGGTGGGAGGTGGAGGAGGGGTGAGGGAGAGGGGAGCTGCGGGGGATCGAGGGGGAGATAGGGGGTGGTGGTGGGAGTTGGAGGAGGGGTGAGGGAGAGGGGAGCTGCGGGGGAACGAGGGGAGGGAGGGGGCGGTGGTGGGAGTTGGAGGAGGGGTGAGGGAGAGGGGAGCTGCGGGGGATCGAGGGGAGGGAGGGGGCGGTGGTGGGGGTTGGAGGAGGGGTGAGGGGGGGGCGCGCGGGGGATCGAGGGGGAGGGAGGGGGCGCTGAGGAGGTTGGGGGCGGGGGGGTAGGGAGGTGCGCACGCGGGTGGGATGGAGGGAGTCGAGTGGGGTTGAGGTGGATGGAGAGGAGGCGGAGGGGCGGTAGTATGGAAAGGGGGAAGGAGGAGGGAGGTTGTTGGTATGGAGGAGTCGATGGGGTGGAGAGGGGTGTGAGAGATGATCTTCTTCTTTCTTCCTTAGCACAACTGGCCTGTGCAATGAAAAATAGTACTGAAATCTGATGTGTTGAAGCCAGTATGAAGAAAAAGGCCATATTATATAGCTAGTTTGAATGAGGGAGCACCTCTCAAGAAGGAGCGGTCTAGCATAAAAGGGTGTTCAAAAGAAGGGAAGAGCCAAACTTCAATCTCATCCACTCATGTATGAAACAAAGCAATGGGACATATTTAAAGAAGCTGAACAGAATTACGAGCCATGAAAAAATCGGCGCCTAATTTATGAACACGGAAAATTACTAGATTTTTATTTATGAAATGAGTATCATGACAAAATTTGCGTTCCAAAAAACTTGCGTGAGCATTTTGCTTATTAAATGTTTTTATTAAAGCAATCCAAAACCCTAATGAAACCAAAGAAATGAAAATGCACTGTTTATGGCTTTAGGTGGTACCCCTTGAGTCGGGAGATGTTTACCAAGGGTAGGGTGTCCCCATCCAGTGTTTCCAATTGCACAGCACCCCATTGTAGTATCTTTGTGATGCGAAAAGGGCCTTCCCAGTGAGGGATCCATTTTCCTTTTGTTTGAGTAGAAATTTGTGGTCTGTGTAGCAGAGCTAAATCTCCAGGCTTCAAATTGTTTTGCCATAGATTTTTGTCATGAGTCTCCTTCCTGTGTAATTGAAGCTTCTCTAACTGTTTGGAGGCTAAAATTCTCGATTCTTCCAGTTTATGCAAAGCAGTCAGTCGTGCTGGAACTTCCATCCCATTTTTCTCTAGTCTTTCCGTTCTTATAGAGCCTCTGATGAATTCAAATGGTTCAATAGGAACCAAGCCATAGACTAATTGAAAGGGAGAATACCCAGTCTCTTTATAGGCCATTCTGTATGCCCATAAAGTACCCAGATAGGCCTGTCCCCAAGAGGTCGGCTGTAACATGCATTCTTTTCGTAACATTGAAATTAATACTTTGTTCGTTGACTCGGCTTGTCCATTAGCTCGTGGGAGTATGCACAAGAAGTCCTGTGTAAAATGCGATACCTGTTTGAAATTTCCTGTAGTACTTTGTTAACAAAATGAGTACCCTGATCGGTACAGATTTCAAGCGGGCACCCAAATCTGCAAATGATGTTACAATACAAAAAGTCCGCCACTGTTTGTGTAGAGCAGTCCGTTGAGGCAATAGCTTCAGCCCATTTTGTTGCGTAGTCCGTGGCTATCAGTAAGTACTTTTCCCTTTTTGGAAGTGCCGCAGGGTATATAGGCCCAACAAAGTCTAATCCCCACTTCTCAAAGGACTGCCAAGAAGTGGAAACTACCAAAGGGTAATGTCTTTGCTTGGTGGGTTTAGGTCCACACCTCTGGCACACATCACATGTTTTTCTCCAATCATCTGCATCCCTAAAGAGTGTAGGCCACCATAGACCAGCATCTAGTATTCTCTGGCTCATGATATGCCCTGGAAGGTGCCCACCACCTGTTCCTTCATGTGCAAATTGCAGTATTTCCCTCACTTCATCTTCCTCTAAACATTTCCTAATCCTGTCATCCTTGCCCTGTCTGTAGAGCTTACCCTCAATGAAAGTATATGGTCTACTCTTGATAAGCAGTCTCTTCCTAAGTACAGCATTAGCACTTTCTGGATACAATCCAGTATTAATGAACTGTTTGATATCATCATACCATCCTTTAGCTTGTATAGTAAACAAGTGTGCATCAGGGAAATCATCATTGATACCACTGGTTTGATCCCTCCTATTTATTCTGGACAAGTGATCCGCCATCACATTCTCTCTTCCTGGCTTATGGATTACCGAGAAATCGAACTCTTGAAATAACAGTAACCACCTCCATATTCTACCAGTAGCATGTGGTTTGTTGAGTAAGTACTTGAGAGGTTGGTGATCTGATATAATAATAAATTTTACCCCCAATAAGTAATGGCGGAATTTTTGAACTGCAAAGACCATTGCTAGTGCTTCCCTTTCGGTAGTAGTGTAATTCCTTTCAGCCTTGGTCAAGATTCTACTGGCATATTGAATTGGCCTGTCCATATTAAATTCTTCACTGGGTTGAGTCAGAACTGCTCCCACTGCATATGCACTGGCATCGACATGTATATGAAAGATTTTTGACCACTCCGGGGTGACCAAGATAGGAGCACACACTAACCGTGACCTTAATGTCTGATATGCTTTTTCCTCCTCTTCTTCCCATTTGAAAGGTACTTCTTTACCTGTGAGTCTAGTCAGAGGTCTAGCTATCTCTGCATACATTTTTATAAACCTTCTATGATAACCGGTATGCCCCAAAAAACTCTGGATCTCTTTAGGAGTTTTAGGTTTAGGTAACTTTAATATAGAGAGAATTTTGTCAGGATCTGGGGCCAGACCTTTAGCGGATACCACATGTCCTAAAAGGGTTCCTTCTGTCACAAGGAAATGACATTTATTTGGATTGAGCTTTAACTTAGTTTCTCTGCATCTTTGGAAAATATTCTGCAGCTGCCTCAGATGCTGGTCCAAACAATCTAGATGAGTTTCCTTGTGAGATCCTGAAAATGAAGAGAAATCATCCATGAAGATTCTAAGTGATTCCAGCAATAAGGGGCCAAAAATGAGATTGACCGTTCTGTTAAATGTGGCTGGAGCATTTCTGAGCCCAAATGGCATTTTTACATACACATAGGTTCCCCACGGTGTGATAAAAGCAGTCTTTTCACGATCCTCTGGGTGTATTGATATTTGATTATAGCCACTGAAGCCATCCATAAAACTATATAGTGCATGCCCCGCCACTTCTTCAATGACCTGTTCTGCAAAAGGCATAGGGAACCCGTCTGGAATGGTCACCTTGTTGAGGGCTCTAAAGTCCACACAAATTCTGATTTTATTAGTATTCTTCTTTGGTACTATAACCATAGGCGAGAGCCACTCTGAGTGTTCCACAGGAATGATGATTCCTGCATCTTCCATCTTTTGGATTTCCACATAGACAGCTTCGGCATACTTTGGATTAAGTCTATAACTTCTTCCTCTGATGGGTCTGGCTCCCTCAACCAGAGGAATTCTGTGCTCTCCATAAGATGCAGGTACTCCTTCTAAGTCTTTATAATGCCAGGCAAAAACATCTGTATACTGGGTCAAGAATGATTTTACCTTTTCCAGGAGCTGTGGGTGGCTCCACAACCAAGTGGCCACTAGAACTGGTTGGTTATTGTTTTGGGTGCATAAATGTACTTCTTGGACCGGATTTCTTGTTACCATATTATCTTCTTGTGCATCTGCTTCCTTGTCTTCTTCTACTAGCTTTTCGTGCATTGCTTCATAAGCAGGTGTATTTTGAACTTCGATGTTTTCCTCCTTGTCCTGCATCCATCCTGTAGGGATTTCTTGAATTGGGAAAGAACATTCAACCTCAGAATTTTTTACCTTGCTTTTAGCTTTGGAAACTTCGTTATCTGATGTTGACACATCCTCCTCCAATTTGTATTTGAGGGGTATCTTCCTGCCCCTTCTGTGGTCAGTGATGGGCTCTCCCAATCCATCAACCTGGACCTTTCCTTTGTCTTCATCATAGCCTCCAATTGTACCAGGATTATCAAGAAAAATTCCAAAACAAGAAGAAGAGTTGCCGGCATGAAGCCAACTTAAAATATCCTCTTCTTCCTCAAAATCTATTTGGGGTTGATCCTCCGCTTCTGTTTCCATGCAAATGCTCACTGTTTGCATCATACTAGTGTTTCCTTGATTGTCTGGGCCTTCTTCTAAATGAATTTGTGTCAGCTCCTGCCCTTTCTTTTGTACCCACATGGTGTCCTTACCCCAATCATGAATGACACTGGCATGCCTCAGCCAAGGTCTTCCAATTAAGAGAGGAAATCCTCCTTCAACCTGGGGCAATCTTAAAACCACAAAATCCAGGATAAATAGATTACCTTGCACTTTAAGTGGAACTTTTGGGATTACCCCCAAGGGCCTTACTTTGCTCTGATCTACCAAAGTAACCGTGAAATTTGCAGGTCTTGAAGGATGGAGTCCAATCCTTTTCATGGTATGTTCAGGCATCAAATTAATGCCAGAACCACCATCTACAATAACACCTTGAAATTCATGGCCCTTGATTGATATTGTAAGCCGAGGGCTTTTATAATCTGTAAGGGGTGCTTCCCCCCTAATTATCCCTTGATGTAAGATAGCAGTCTTAGCCACTAAGCTTGTCGTAGAAGCCTCATCAATTATCTGCAATAATTTTGACCTGAATTTCCCATCCATCTTTATTAAATAAAAAATACTAACCTCCTTCTTAATTGACTTGAGTAGTTTTGAAGCCTCTGACTCTTTAAGAAAGTGAGCTTCATTTGCTTTGCCAAACTCTTCTTGAGCCCTCTTGAAGGCATGCCCAATGGCATCGCTGGTGCCTGTGAGACATTCATTGTGGTTTGTGTCTGCACCTGCACCTGTAGTATCTTTGTCTTCAATTGCAACTCTGTCTTTGTTCAATTCCTTAATTATCAATTCTTGATTTTCTACCACTTTTGTCGTTCCCTTGCTTCTTGTCTGTACTGCAAAAGATTCGAGTCCTTCTAATTGTACCACTCTAGTGGATGGTGAGGGTTCATTCACCTGAGGTAATATCTCCTCCTTGAATACAGAGATCATTTGGAGATGGGGTCCGGAAGTAGAGGCTTGATTCTTAGGACAACAGTTTGTATAGTGATCTCTAGCCTCTGGACAATTCCTGCAAGGAGGTGCATTTTCCGGAAGGGTGCACCTAGATTGGTAGTGCCCACATTCTCCACATCTGAATCAAATAATTGGCCTTCTAGGCCCATTTGCAAGGTTAGTTCTCGGTCTAGGATTATAGTTATTACCTTGGTTTGTTGCTGCTGCCATTACATTTGCTGGTGGCAAGAGCCCGCCTTGTGTCCAGTATGTCGTTGTCGGCATTCCCCTTGATTGGCATTCATGGGCCTCATGCACAATCTTCCTGCATAATTGACAAGTCACATTTAGCAAAGGACATTCACTCACTATGTGTCCTTGCTTGCTGCACATGGAGCACCATAGTCCGTTCTTAATGCCGCCTCCTTTTAGTTCTTGCAACTCCTGCCTCAGCTGAGCTAGTTCCTCTGCTTGGGCTTCCTCTTCCTTTTGGAGTTTGAGGGCTTCAATCTCTCTTCTCAGTTGAGCTACAGTAGTCTCCTCCTCTGTATAGGGCTTATTCCTCTTCAAGCCTTCCAGTTCCCTTCTTAACTGGCTCACTGGGTCCTCCAGTTCTGAACCATATGATGGTTGGGAAGAAGTTGCACCATACTGATGCCTTATCTGTTCCAAGCGGGTGGCCGTATTGATGAATTCCTCAACAGAGGCAGTGGGTAGCACTAACTCTTTTATTTTGCATTGGGTGACCACAGGTAAGGGTTTGGCTAACCACTTCTTGACAAAGAAGTCGTGTGGGGGATCCGGTAGTTTAGCCATTAATGCTTTGGCCCTGGTCACAAATTCGGGGAACTTCTCTCCTGGACCCAACTTTAAGTTTTCCAATTCTTCTATAATGATCTCAGCCGTGTTGCCATGCTGAAATTGATTCTTAAAGGCCTCTTTCATCAAATCCCAAGAGGTAAAGTGATTTTCAGCAAACTGGCTAAACCACTTGTCTGCCAGACCTTCCAATGTGGCGGGGAAGAGTATCAAGAAAGCATCTTCCCTACCCATTAGCCCCCTAGTCTTACATAATGCAAGAAATCGTCGAATGTGCTCATCTGGGTCCTCCTGGGCTAAACCCCTGAAGGAGGGAAATTTTATGTTTAATCTGGAGAGCAAGATTTCTAGGTCCACCTGTCCTGCCATGCTTCCTACCGATGAAGTCGATGAAAGTGGACTCGATGATCTTCTGTTCGTCTTTCTTCTTGTCTGCTTGCACTTGATTCTCAAGGTTTGTGACCGGGTCGCGGTCATGAGCTATTCATAGTCCACTTAAAATGAAACACTTGATAAAAGTATGTACCTTTTGGCCCACTGGAGTAATGTTGTCGACACTGGAATATTGTCCTCCAATGGCAATATATAATCTCCTATGCTCAAAGCTCCTTGGAAGTCCCACCGGGCGTGCCAAATTTGTTGGGGATTCGGGGACAAGAAGGAGTTTGAGGGTTTGTAGGAGAAAAAGGAGATGATGAAATTGGAATAACAGTGAGAACTTCTGCAAAGGAATACTCTTGGAAACCTTGAATATTGATTATCCTTCAACGATTACAATGACTGCGCACAGTCTAATCAATGATTAAATACCACTTCAGAGAATATCAATTACTGAAGACCAATTATCTCAAGCCCTCTAGCAGCGGCCTCTCGTACACCAATCCTTCACCTGCTTCCCGCTTCCCTTGTGCACACCTTGCACTAAGCTTCCACCAAGCTAAGGAATTGGTATCACAGCGCACACGCAATAGACCTTGGAACTCTTGGAATCCAACCCGCCTTCTCTGCACACCTTCCTCTTGACCCCTCTTGCACTCATGAATGCCGTGGCACACTGGAGACTCTTCTTGCTTCCTCTCTTGCTTCCTCTAAAGCTCTCTCTTGCTCCTAGCTCTCAATGTCCAAGAATAGCCTTTGTCCTTCTTTTTGTTGAGAGTCCGCCGGTTCGCGCACTCTAACTGCAATACAATCTTGGTGTCCTTTCAATGTCCCAAGATTGTCTTTTTGAACTGGTCCTCAACGATTCGCTACTTTGTCCTGTAGTGACTTTAGAACAAGAGTGACTTTTAAAATAAAATTTTGATTGGGCGGCCTATTTCCACCTTTGGAAAAATACTTTGCACCTTTAGTTTCAACCGTTTAGGGCTCTACACCTATAATGTCTCAAGTAGCTCTCTTCATGTGTATTGATTTTGTGATTCAATTCCATGGCGGTACCTACAATTTTTGCATTTTCCATCTTGAACTTAACTAGCACATCATGGATGTACTTCCTCTAAGTAATGAAAACACCAGAATCTGTATAAACAATCTCCAAACCAAGGAAATATGTAAGCAATCCAAGATCATTGATCTTGGACTCTTCCTTTATTTGAGCGTTGATCTTCTTGATGCCATTGGCATCATTCCCCGTAATGATGATATCATCCACATAAACACATAGATAAATAACTTCTGAATTAGTCTTCTTAATGAATAATGAAGAGTCTGCCTTGCTTACAACAAAGCTTTGGTCTTGCAAGTATGTGACTAGTCTATGGTTCCAAGCTCTAGGAGCTTGATTTAAACCATACAATGCTTTCCTTAATTTACAAACATAATCAGGTTTGTCTTTATCTTCATATCCTGTTGGTTGAGACATATATACCTCTTCAGAGATCCATCCATTCAGAAATGCATTTTTAACATCTAATTGGTACAAGTTCCATTTCTTTGAAGCAACAATACTCACTAAAACTCTGATAGTTCGCATCTTTGACACAGATGAGAAGGTCTCCTCATAATCCACTCCATGGATTTGAGCAAACCCATTTGCTACTAGTCTTGCATTATACCTATTTATTGTACCATTTGAATTCTTTTTCACTTTGTAAATCCACATGGATCCTATTACCTTCATGAAGGGTTTTTTTGGGAACCAAATCCCAAGTGCTATTCTCTTGAAGTGCTTCAATTTCTTCTTGCATAGCTTCTTTCCATTCTTCCTTCTTGTTGGCTTCTTCAAATGAAGAAGGTTCTTCTGACATAGAATCTTTAGCCATGTATATAGAATGCTTGGTGATTAGTGATGTGTCATAGCCATACCTTATAGGTTTCTTGCTCTCCCTTTGAGATCTTCTAAGTGCTTGATTGGATGACTCTGGAATGTCTTCCAAAATTTTGTACTTTGTTTTACCCTTGGACTTCCAAGCTTTAAAGTCAATTTGTTCTTCATCTTCTGAGTTGAGAACCTCTGATGTGTGTGGTTCCTCTTTGGTCAGATTTGGAAAATCATTTTCCAAGTCATAGGGTAACTTTATTTTCCTGCAATCGTCTTCAAACCATGAGTTATTTTCATCAAATACCACATCCTTACTAACTGTAAATCCTTTTTTAGTGGGATTATATAACCTATATCCTTTTTGGTTTTGGTCATAGCCAATGAATATGCACCTTTCAGCTTTTGGATCAAGCTTTCTCCTAATCTGTGAGGGTATATGTGCCTAAGCAATGCACCAGAGATCTTACAATGATCTAAAGAAGGTCTCCTTCCATTCCATGCCTCATAAGGTGTCATTCCATCCACAGATTTGGATGGAATCCTATTGATTAAGTAGGTGGTTGTGGACACAAAATCTGCCCATAAGTAATTTGGAAGTTTTTTTTTTCATTCAACATTTATCTTGCAGCCTCTACTATTAGTCTATTTCTTCTCTCTGCTACTCTATTTTGTTCAGGAGTGTACGTTATTGTAATCTCTCTCTTTATGCCTCTGTCCTGTAAGAAGGAGTCAAACTCATGTGAGAAATACTCACCACCTCCATCAGATCTGAGCCTCTTCAAGCTTCTACCTATTTGATTCTCAAACAATGCCAAGTACTTCTTGAAACAAGTGAATACTTCATCTTTATGCTTCATAAAATAAAGTATTGTCCATCTACTATAGTCATCTATGAATGAGACATAATACCTTGACCCTGAAATTGATGGTTCTCTGTTAGGACCCCACACATCTGTGTGCACAAGCTCCAAGTAGTCTTCATACATGTATCCTCTTTTGTTGAATGGTTGCCTATGTGATTTGCCGAATTGGCATGCTCCACATTTGTAGATCATGTGTTGCTTGGATACATTTGGAATGTCAAGCATACTCGGATGCCTGCATATTTGCTTCAATGTTCTTTCACCTATATGACCTAGTCTCTTATGCCATATCTTCAATTCATATAAGGTTTGATCCTTATAATTGAAGAGTGCAATATTCCTTGTATCTTCAACTTTAAAGGTAAAGAGTCTGCTAGATTTCTCACCTTTTGCAATCCTTTTGAAGTCTTGTTGAGGGTCCTCCACAAATGCTCCATGCCTTGTGAATCTAACCTGTAAACCCTTTTCTACAATTTGTCCAACACTAATTAGATTCTTGGTTATTGTTTGTACATATAATACCTTGGTTAGAAGATTCATGTTACCATCAGATGCTTTAACATTTCCAATCTTCTTTACTGAGTGCCTAGTGTCATCACCTGTCTTGACTTCATGCTTTCCTTTGGGTTCTTCAAGATCAGACAACAATGCTACATTGCCTGCTACATGATTGGAACAACCAGACTCAATATAGAATAGGTACTCATCATCTTTACCTTGTTTAGCTGTCATATTCATGAGTAGTAGAGAATCCTCTTGATCATCTGTATAGTTGTCATAGTCTCTACTTCCTTTGAGGCCTCCTTGGTAGTTGTTGTTGTAGCCTTGGTTGTAATTGTGATGGTAGCTGCTTCCTCCATTATTGAACCTACCTCATGATTGTCCATAGCCTTCTCTGTGGAAGCCTATTCCTCTCTAATTCTTTGTGTTCCTGAAGCATTCATTTGTGGTATGATGGGTCAAGCCACAAATGTTGCAAGGTGAAGAGTTGTATGTTCTCCCCCTGCCTTGCTTTGCTCCTTTGCCCCTTCCTCTAGTACCTCTTCCTCTACATGTGAAATTCACTTGAGAGGTACTTGCCTCTTCTTCATTCCTCTTACCTTTGCCTTTATAAAGGGAAGAAGATTGATTACCTCTAGAAGTGTCTCCATTCTTGTTGAGCTTTATCTCATGTATGAAGAGTTGTCCCATCAATGTATTAAGGTCAGGTATCTACATGTCCATATATAGGTCCATTACTGTGGTAAAGGACTCCCATTTGTTATCAGCCTTGATGCCATTTATGATCTACCTCACTATCTACTCTTCTTCTATTTCTTCTCCAATACTTCCAAGTTGATCAGCTACATCCTTCATCTTGGTCACATAGTCAACTACACTTTGCTTTGGTTGCTTCTTCAAGGTTGTGAACTCCATCCAAAGCTGGTTCTTCCTAGCCCTTGTATTTGATGAGAAGTATGAAGATAGTACTTCCCAAGTCTCTTGGGAGGTCTTGCAATTCCTAATATGAGATAATAAGAAATCAGGTATTGAATTAAGTATATAAGACCTGACTAGAGCATCCTTTACACACCATGCAACTAGTCTCTCTTGCTCTTCTCTTGTAGGTTGATGTTTTCTTCTAAGAGTTGGCATTTTGTCATCTCTAGATATGTATCTATACAAGCTTCTTCCTTGGAGGTAAGCCTTCATCCTTAGGGAACAAGCTGGATAGTTGTCCCTATCCAATTTTTCAATGAATGATGGAAATCCATCTCCCATTTTACCTTAATGTTGCTCTGATACGAATGTTGGAGGAGCTGGTGGACACCTTCTAGAGAAGAGTTGGTGTTGCAAGTTCCTGCTTCACACCAACCAAAATTGACTTGAGTGCAAAGTAGACACCTTGAGCTTCCTAGGAAGCACAAGTAATCAACCAAATACTTTGGAATATGATCCTCAAATCATTGGATCAAAATACATGAGTAGGAGTTTCAACTATGAACCAAAACTTGCTATTTTGGTCAGCACACCTACTCAAAGAAATGAACAGTACTCCTTCTCTGCTAGCAATTGAGTAAACTACTTTTGGGCATATTTGTTTAACTTGGATAGCTAACTCTTTCAATTTATTTCACTTGAAATAATGGACCATGCTCAGAGAATGATGCTTAGTAAGTTAGAGGTGAATCTTGATATTTTTGCATACTAATAGTATGCAGACCAATGAGAACTATTTAGCTCATAAATCAAGATTGGTTAATGCAATGATAATGAAACTTGATAGCAAGAATATAGACAGTCCAATGAATCTATAACATCTTAAATCACATCAATTGATCAAGTATACAAAGAGAAAAAAGTAAGAGATGTTCACTTTTTTGAGTGGTACATGACAGAGTAGAAGATATGAGATATGAGAAAACTATATAATTAATGCACATAGATTACATTGACATTGGCAATGAATGATTCCAAAATGTGAGGGCAATGATAGAGCTATGATGTGAGCTCAATATCAGCTTAAGATCCCTTTGAATATCTCTGCAATTCGAGCTTCTACAATGTGACTTTTGAAGTCCTCTTTTATAGCTAAAGTTGGAGCTCCTTTTTGTAAACTTCTACCAAAAATCATATCTAGATCTTAGAACCTCAATCTCCATCTAACTCACCAATGATTCGTGAAAAGATTCTCCTAACAAGTTGTGATTGAAGTGATTCCACATGTGCACTTTTACAAGGAGTAAAAGTCAATCTTTACAAGAGATCATTCATGTGCTAATACATGAATATACATATGAGCCTTAGGATAAATGATCAAATATTTAGGCTTGGAGTAATTTCACCAGCACTCAAAGCAAAATAGTTCCAACAGAGCCTACACACAAAGAGAGATATCAGTCATCCAACTTCCCTAAAATGTATATTTCTCCCAAATTACTTAGCGAATGCTCAAGAGAATTAGTGAGCTTAGAGTAGACATTAATAGGTATCCAATGACACAAGAATTACATCAAATGGATACATAAGGAGAGACAACCAATGCAAACAACTCAGGGGTAGAGAGTTGCAACATTGCTTGAGCACACACATATATATGCCTACTCAAAGAAAACAAAAAAGCAAGCACGGGGCTAGCTTAAGCAAGGGGCTTGCTTTTTACAACTCTAGCACTTAGTTCTCACTCTAAATGAACTAAAAATCCAATAAGATGGCCCAAAACAAGTCGGGATACATACTCCTTTTATAGTGAGAAGTGTTCCCCTACAATCTAGGAACTACCTTTCCAAATCAACCTCCTAAATTCAAGGAATCAATTCAGATGACCTGGGGAGTGGTTAAGTGAATTTTCTTGATGGAACCTCATGGATTTTGGCTTCCTTAAATTGCTCCACATGTCTACAATTAATTATCCACAATTTTTTAGCTTGAATGTTGACTTTTAACGCTCCCCCTCAAGCTTCAAATCTTCATCCAAGCTCCTTCACATTGATACATTGCCTGAACTTTGAATCTTCTTCCATCCAAAGCCTTTGTAAACATGTCAGTGAATTGGTCCTTGTACCAATATGATGTACTGAAACTTCTTTGGATATCACCTTTTCCCTTATGAAGTGATACTGCACTTCAATATGCTTGGTTCTAGCATGATAGACATGATTCAATGCTAGATGAGTGCTACTCATATTATCACAAAATATTGGATATGTGTCAACCTGAAAATTAAGCTCCATAAATAACTTCCTAATCCACATTATTGTAGAGATGGATAGGTATGTGCTTGAAGATGAAGAGGTGTTGCAAAATCCTTGATCCACACCAGCCAAATGAACTCTAGGAGTATGTGGTGGGCCCTTTTAGCTTTCCAATGGATGTATTAGACACCCTATGTACCTTGGAAGATCACTCTCAAAAAGATAGATCAAAACAGATAAGTTGGAGTTAGCTCAGAGGTGAAGAACTTGCTATTTTGGTTCATACACCTGTAAATTGTTTTGCATAATTCTCTAAGCACAACAGTGATTAGCTTAATTCCTTTTGGGAAAGTCTAGTTAACTTAAAGAGCTAACTTTCAAGAGTAATCACATAAAAAATAATGAACCACACACTAAGAATGATGTTTAACAAGTGATGACATCATCCCGATTTTCACGGGCTGCTACAGTAATGAGACCAGTGAGCAAAAAAATGAACATAACTCAAGATTTAAGAATCCAATGATTATGAAAATTTATATGCTTATACTAGACAGATGCTAAATCCAAAAAGCTTTAAATAATTGAATTTGGGTAAGTACACAGCTCTAACAAGATGAGTAAAAAAGTCGGGTACTTGATAGAGAAGTGAAAATGAACAGACAAGGTTGATTTCAACTGAACATAACTGAAGTTTGAAACACCCAAATGAACTGAAAATTGGTGAGCATATAGTAGACTTATAGAGATAACTTTAACAAGTTAAATTACTGAAAATGATGCACCAAACTCAGAGAAACCATCTCTACAATCTGACTGAGAAAACTGAGAGATATGGAAGTGAGTAGTACACTTCACAAGAACATGGAAATATGAACTCAAATGAGCATGAAAATGAAATTATATTGATTTTACAACACAATGGACTTACTGATACATATGGGTGCCTTGAAACCACACCTTGATATGGCATAGAGCTGAGCTCTTCGAGGTCTTCTTTGAGGTCTCTCTAACCACGACTAAAGCTTCCATCTATTTATAGTTGAGCTTGGGAGGCTAACTTCCCTCAATCACTCTCCAATCAATAAGTGATTGATTTGATTCTCTATCTACCACAAATCACGAATTCGTGGCTCCTCTTTTCCTTTTTGATCAAGTGGACTCAACCACTTAAGATTCTTTCACTTTTACATTAAGTAAAGTCTTCAAAAGTTATAAGAGGTAGTTCAAGTGAACTTTATATTGTCTTCATTTTAAGGCTTCTTCTTTGAATTTGTGGGACTCAAGCCAATACTTAGGCTTGTCAGACTTTCTCCAACAACTCCCCCTCAAGCCAAGTATGCTTGAGGTCTTCAATCTTCCAAGATTACCTGCAAACCAATCATGGCTTTGAATTTGCAAAGCTTTGTACCATCCAATGCTTTGGTTAGAATATCTGCACATTGTTGATGAGTGGATACATATGATATTTGAATTTCCTTGCTCACAATCTTCTCTCTTACATAGTGATAATGAACTTCAATATTTTTAGTCCTTGCATGAAAAATTGGATTAGCAGCTAAGTGAATAGAACTCATATTGTCACAAAAAGTAGTTGGAGTTCCAAACTCCAATCCAAGATCTTTGAATAATGTCTTCATCCACATAGCTTCTTGTGTAGCTATGGCAAGACTTCTGTATTCAGCTTCTATAGAAGAGAGAGCAACTGTGGGTTGCTTCTTGGATGACCATGAAATAAGCTTTGAACTTGCAAAGGTAAGATAACCTGAAGTGCTCCTTCTATCTCCCTTGGAGCCAACCCAATCTACATCAAATAGCTTCAACCCTAAATCAGATACATAAGGATAATAAAGTCCTTCATTTATGGTTCCTTTGAGATACTTGAGAATCCTTTTGGTAGCATCCATGTGTGGTTTCCTTGGTGTGTGCATAAATTGACTTAGCACACTCACACTGTAACATATATCTACTCTTGTCAATGTGGCATAGTTGAGACTACCCACTAGACTTTGATATGATGTGATGTCCTCTATGAGTTCACCTTCATGTGAGCTCAATTTGTGATTGACCTCCATTGGAGTACTTGCAATCTTACAATCTTGCATGTTGAATTTTGCCAATATGTCCTTAATGTACTTTCTTTGAGTGAGAAACAAACCATGATCTTTGTAGATAACTTCCAAACCTAGGAAGTAGGTAAGTGAACCCAAATCACTTATCTTGAACTCTTCTCTCATCTGATCTTTGATCTTCTTCATACCATCTGCATCATTTCCTATCAATGTAATATCATCTACTTATACACATAAGTAGATGACCTTAGAGTTACTCTTTTTGATAAAGGGTGAAGGATCTGCTTTGCTTGGTTGAAAGCCTTTGTCTTGCAAGAATGAAACAAGCCGAAATTCCAAGCTCTTGGAGCTTGCTTGAGACCATACAATGCTTTGTTATGTTAAGTTTACACACATAATCAGGATAAACTTGATTCCCAAAACCAGGTGGTTGTGCCATATATACCTCTTCTGTTATCCAACCATTCAAGAATGCATTCTTTACATCTAGTTGAAGTATCTTCCAATTCTTGGAAGAGGCAATACTAAGCAAAACCCTAATAGTAGGCATCTTTGCCATAGGAGAGAAGGTCTCCTCATAATCAATTCCCTGAGTTTGTGAAAAGCCTTTTGCTACAAGCCTTGCCTTATACTTGTTAATGGAACCATTAGAATTCTTCTTGAGTTTATAGACACATATTGAGCCTATTACCTTCATGGATGAAGTTTTGGGCACCAAATCCCAAGTGTTGTTTTCCTCAAGTGCTTCAATCTCTTCCTTCATTGCATGGTTCCATTCTGATTTTGCTTTGGCCTCTTCAAAGGATGATGGCTCCTCTTGATTTATGTCCTGTGCTATGTAAATAAAATGTTTAGTTACTAATGAGGTGTCAAACCCATACCTTTCTAGTTTTTTTCTTTCCCTTATAGATCTTCTTAAGCCATGTTGTGATGATTCTGCCTCATGTCCAAGTTCTTACAATTTTGCTTTACCTTTAGACTTCCATGCTTTGATTTTTTCCATCTGAGTTTCTTCATCATCTTCTGAAGTATCTTGTTCTTCAATCTTTGGTTGATGTTCTCTGCCAAGCTTTGGGAAATCTTCTTCAAGGTCATATGGCAATTTGACCTTCCTACATGAATCTTCATACCATGAATTGTTCTCATAAACAACTACATCTCTGCTTACCAAGAATCCTTTGTTGGTAGGGTTGTATAACCTGTAACCGTTTTGATTGTTGTCATATCCAATAAATACACACCTTTCTGCCTTTGGATCCATCTTGCCTCTAACCTGTGAAGGAACGTGAGAAAAAGCAATACATCCAAAAATTTTACAATGATCTAAGCTAGGTCTTCTTCCATTCCAAGCCTCATATGGAGTCATCCCATCAAGGGATTTTGAAGGTAAACTGTTAATCAAGTAAGTGGCTGTAGATACAGCCTCCACCCATAGATAATTAGGCAAATGCTTTTCATTTAACATGGACCTTGCAACTTCAACAATTGTCCTATTCCTCCTTTCTACCACTCCATTTTTCTCAGGAGTGTACCTTGTAGTTACCTCTCTTTTGATTCCTCTTTCTTGAAGAAAAGAGTCAAACTCATGGGAGAAGTATTCTCCCCTTCAATCTGACCTTAGCCTTTTTAGTGATTTACCTGTTTGATTCTCCACAAGAGCCAAATATCTTTTGAAACATGAAAAAACTTCATCTTTGTGTTTCATAAAGAATAGGATAGTCCATCTGCTGCAATCATCAATAAAGGAGACATAATACCTTGATCCAGATATTGAAGCTTCCTTGCTAGGTCCCCATACATCTGTATGAACCAACTCCAAGAGATCTCCATGCATATAACCTTTCTTCATGAATGGTAACCTGTGAGACTTTCCAAATTGACATGCACTACACTTATAAATCATATGTTGTTTTGACAAGTTAGGGAGTCCAAGTACACTTTGGTCCCTGCAAATTTGCTTTAATGACCTTTCACCAATATGTGCTAACCTTTTGTGCCATACTTCCAATTCTGTGAGTGTCTGACTACCATAATTAAAGAGAGCAATGTTTCTAGTGTCTTGTAATTCAAATGTGAACAATCTAGCTGTCTTCTAACCTTTTGCAATTCTTCTAAATCCTTGACTTGGATCTTCAACAAATGCTCTTGCTTTTGTGAACCTGACTTGCAACCCTTTCTCTACTATCTGCCCAACACTTATCAAATTCTTTGTAATGGTAGGGACATAGAGTACCTTACTGAGTAGGTTGATGTTTCCATCAGGTGCTTTGACATTTCCTATTTTCTCCACAAGGTGTCTTGTATCATCTCCTGTTTGTACCTCATGCTTATTGCTTGGATCTTCTAAATCTGATTGGAGTGCCACATTTCTTGCCACATGATTTGAACAACCTGAATCTATGTAGAAAACATGCTCATCAGATTTACCTTGTGGCATAGCCATGTTCATGATCAATAATGAATCCTCTTTGTTTGAGTCTTCTGTGTAGTTATTGAAGTCTCTCCTTCCTTTGTAGCCTCCTTGATAGTTTGAATGATTGTAGTTGTTGTAATTGCCATGATAGTTGTTGAGCCTTCGTCTTGAGTAGCCATAACTTCCTCTATTGTATCCTCTGCCTCTTTGATTCCTAGAATTCCTAAAGCAATTTTCAGTTGTATGATTAGTTAGTCCACAAATAGAACATGGGTTGGAGTCTTGGGATCTCCCCCTGCCTTTTCTACCTCCTCTTCCTCTACCTCTTCCATGTCTTCCTCTACCTACATAGTTAACTTGATATGTACCTACTTCATCATCCACTTTCTTTGCCTTTCCTTTGTTATCTTTGGACTTGATTTTATCAGTGTATAAAGCTGAAGATTGATTACCTTTAGAGCTTTCTCCATTTTTGATGAGCTTTGCCTCTTGAGTAAGTAGTTGTCCAATGAGTGTATTGTATGTACAAATCCATAGCTATGGTGAATGCTTCCTACTTGTCATATGCTTTCAAACTATTGATGACCTGCCTTACAATTTGCTCTTCATCTATTACCTCTCCAATGCTTCCCAACTGATCTACTATGTCCTTGAGCTTTGTGACAAAATCAGTCACATTTTGTTTGGGAGCCTTCTTGAGAGTTGTGAAATCCAGCCATAGTTGATGCTTCCTAACTTTAGTACTTGAAGAGAAGAAAGCTTCAAGTGCATCCCACACTTCTTGAGATGTCTTACAACTTCTATTGTGAGGCAACAAAAAATCTGAGATAGAGTTGAGGAGATAAGACCTTGCAAGTGCATCCTTGGAGCACCATGTGCTCAATCTTTCTTGCTCTTCTTGTGTTGGTTGACTTTTGTTCCTGAAACTTGGCATAACTTCATCTCTAGCCACATAACCATATAAACTTCTACCTTGGAGATAAGCTTCCATTCTTAATGACCAAGCTGAGTAGTTACCTCTGTCCAATTTGTCAATTGATGAAGGAAATCCATCTGCCATGTTGTCCAACCTTGCTATAATACCACTGTAGAGATGGATAGGTATGTGCTTGAAGATGAAGAGATGTTGCAAAATCCTTGATCTACACCAACCAAATGAATTCCAGGCCCTTTTAGCTTACCAATGGATGTATTAGACACCCTACGCACCTTGGAAGATCACTCTCAAAAAGATAAATCAAAACAGATAAGTTGGATTTAGCTTAGAGGTGAAGAACTTGCTATTTTGGTTCATACACCTATAAAGTGTTTTGCATAATTCTTTGAGCACAGCAGTAATGAGCTTAATTCCTTTTGGGTCTAGTTAACTTAAAGAGCTAACTTTCAAGAGTAATCACATAAAAAATAATGAACCACACACTGAGAATGATGTTTAACAAGTGATGACATCATCTCGATTTCACGGGCTGCTATAGTAATGAGACCAGTGAGCAGAAAAATGAACATAACTCAAGATTTAAGAATCCAATGATTATGAAAATTTGTATGCTTATACTAGACAGATGCTAAATCCAACAAGCTTTAAATCATTGAATTTGGGTAAGTACACACGGAGAAACAACTCTGACAAGATGAGTAAAAAAGTCGGGTACCTGACAGAGAAGTGAAAATGAACAGACAGGACTTCAACTAGACATAACTGAAGTTTGAAACACCCAAATGAAATGAAAATTGGTGAGCATATATTAGACTTATAGAGCTAACGTTACCAAGTTAAATCACTGAAAATGATGCACCAAGCTCAGAGAAACCATCTCTGCAATCTGACTGAGAAAATTGAGAGATATGGCAATGAGTAGTACACTTCACAAGAACATGGAAATATGAACTCAAATGATCATGAAAATGAAAGTATATTGATTTTACAACACAATGGATTTACTAATACATATGGGTGCCTTGAAACCACACCTTGATATGGCATAAAGCTCAGCTCTTCGAGGTATTCTCTGAGCTCTCTCTAACCATGACGAAAGCTGCCATCTATTTATAGTTGAGCTTGAAAGGCTAACTTCCCTCAATCACTCTCCAATCAATTAGTGATTGATTTGATTCTCTATCTACCACAAATAAAAAATTCGTGGCTCCTCTTTCCCTTTTTGATCAAGTGGACTCAACCACTTAAGATTCTTTCACTTTTACATTAAGTAAAGTCTTCAAAAGTTACAAGAGGTAGTTGACAAGTGAACTTTACATTGTCTTCATTTTAAGGCTTCTTCTTTGAATTTGGGACCCAAGCCAATACTTAGGCTTGTCATAGACTTGCTCTAACAATTATCTCACATGTGACTTGAGCCAAAGCTTTATACTCAGCCTTAGTGAAAGATAATGCCACTGTGGCTTGCTTCTTTGAAATCCACGAGATGATCTTGCTACCTAACATGACTAGGTAACCACTTGTACTCCTGCTATCTTCCTTTGAACTAGCCCAATCTGCATCCAAGTAAGCTTTGACCTGCATATCATCATCAAATGAGTAGAACAATCCTTCATTTATCTCCTACACTGAGTAGTTTCTTCTACGATCTCTCTCAGATGAACACTTGACATTTCAGGTTTCTGTTATTCATCTGTACATACGCGATCTATGGCGTCTTCTGAGAACTTCTCACTCTCTCTCTTCACTCTCTATACATACATGATCTCTGGCGCACTTTCTGACCTCTTTATGTGCTCTATTTATACTGCGCGCTCTTCTCACGCACGTTCTAGCTCGCACTTCCCTCTCTTATTCTTATGCACGTTCTCTCTGTATATACAATTTGATTCGGTTGTAACGAACTGTATCAGACTCTGATTCTGCAAGATTCTGCGCTGTACATAACGGTTGCAAATTTGTCCTTTCTTTAAAGCTTTTGATTTTCTGAATATTCTCTTTATCTTTTCCTTTTTATGTCTGTCTGTACGTCAAATTCGTGAGTGATTCTTGAACAGTATCCTCGTACCATTGTTGTTTCCTGTGTATTCTACAGCTCCATTGTTGATAATATGTTGTCACGTGATCTTTCCTGATCCAAGCCTGTTTGGTGTGTGGGATGGGATAAATTCTAATGCGGGAATGTTCATGATAATTATGCTGACTAGTCGCTCTCGTGCTCAATATCTCACATGAAGTACTTGGTGGTGGGGGTTCCATATAGTGGAAGTGAATGTAGAATCATCTTCATGCATGAGTAGTTGATCTCTTGGGCCTATACACCTGGCTTTGACAGGACGTTCTTCTAACACACTGAATACTTCACGGTTCCCTATCTTGGTTAATATGTAGCCCAAGGCTAATTGGATCATCACTTCATATTCATATATCCAATCTTGGCCTAACACAAGTTCTTCCAATAAATCTTCATCATGACGCATAAGGAGTTTTTGTTGCATCGTGTTATTTCCTAGATGTAGTGACAATGTAATCTCACCTATGCATTTAGTAACCCTTCCCCCTATTCCAATCAGACGTGCTTTGGTGGGACTTAATTGTTCTTTGAGCTTATGCGTCAAAGAAGACTTGATACAGCTAACAGCTGCTCCTGTGTCAATTAGAGCATCCACCAAGTGGTACTCTTCTGTTCCAGCGCCCAAGTTCAAATATGGTTGCTTTGTTTGATGTCCAAGGTTTTCGGAGGCTCGGAAATTAGCCATTGGGATGACTTTCTCTCCTCGCCATATCTTTCATCTCTCTCTCTCTCTTATCCATTCCTTCCATCTCCTTATTTGTTCTAGAGCTTCTTGTCTTGCTTTTTCTCGTATTCTTTTGTCCTCTTCTCGTCTATTTTTTGTTGTTAGAAGTCGTGACATTATTTCCTCTGTCATTGGCTCTAAATACTTCTTTACTCGACAACCACTTATATAGTTTACCATCTAGGGTTGCTAAGCTAATGGCTCTGCTGGTAGATATACGATTGATTATCAAGGGGCCATATCCTTTTTTTTGTAGTTTTTTTGCATGTTGCTTCAAAGTATAAACCAGGACCAAATCTCTTTCCTTCAGGTTTTTATCTTTAATATGAGCATCAAAATATGCCTTCTGTCGCCTTTTTGCGGCATAAATGCCTGCCACTGCTTGTAATCTTGTTTCGTGTAACTTTTCTATTTGGTCCAATTGAGTTGATAACTCATGTTCAGTCCATTCATAATTTGAGGCTACTATGAGGGTAGGTACCAGGAAATCAATTGGTAAGATGGCATTCTATCCATACACTAGGTTAAACGGAGTAGTTCCCATAGCTGTCTTGTATGCTACTCGGAATGTCCATAAAGCGTGATGTAATTGCTTGTCCCAATCGGATCTGCCATTGTTAACAATCTTGGTGAGAACAGTACATAAGATTTTGTTCGAACTTTCAGCCTGTCCATTGGCTTGTGGGTGATAAGCGGCTGATTTCTTATGAATCACTAAGAATTCATTCATTAGGGCTTCTATCACTTCATTGACAAAGTGTGTACCTCTATCACTCACAATTTCAATAGGCAATCCAAACCTAGTGAATATGTTCTCAAAGAGAAACTTAGCTGTTGTCCTCGCATCATTTTTCTTGGTCACCTTGGCTTCTACCCACTTGGTCAAATAACCCGTTGCTACTATTATGTACTTGGCATGGGAACCTTTTGCTGGTGGGCTAATAGGTCCTACAAAATTTATTCCCCATTTGGTAAAAGCTCTAACACTCATCATAGGCTTTAGTGGCATTTCATCTCTTCTAATGGGACACTTTGTTCGTTGGCATGTATTGCATTTTTGAACGTAAGTGGCTGCATCTTGATGTAGGGTAGGCCACCACATTCCCGCGAAGAGAATCAGTTTTGTAGTTTTATCTACAGAAAAGTGTCCTCCTGCGGCTCCCGTATGAGCCATCTCTAAGATCACAATGTACTCATTTTCATGCATGCACATTCGTAGATGATTGTAGCAGGTGGACCATTCTGTTTTTCATGAAGCACAAGGATGAAGTGTTTAATTGCTTTAAGAAGTATATTGCTCTTGTTGAAAACCAAACAGGTAGGACTTTAAAAAGACTCAGATCAGATGGTGGAGGAGAATACTTCTCTTCTGAATTTGATGCCTTCTTGCATGAAAGAGGCATAAAAAGGGAAGTCACTACAAGGTATACACCCGAACTCAATGGTGTAGCAGAGAGGAGGAACAGAGCTATTGTCGAAGCTGCAAGGTCCATGCTCAACGAAAAGGGATTACCAAACTACCTATGGGCAGAGGCTGTGTCTACAGCCACATATCTCATAAATAGACTTCCATCTAAGTCACTAGATGGAACCACTCCATATGAAGTGTGGAATGGAAGAAGACCTAGTCTAGAGCATTGCAAAATCTTTGGATGCTTAGCCTATGCTCACATTCCTTCTCAAGTAAGAGGGAAATTGGATCCCAAGGCAGAGAAGTGTGTATTTATTGGTTATGATCAAAACCAAAAAGGATATAGATTGTACAATCCAACCAATAAAGGATTTTCTGTGAGTAGAGATGTAATTTTTGATGAAAACAAATCATGGTTTGATGATGACAGGAAAGTGAAGCTGCCGTATGACTTGGATGAAGACTTTCCATCACTTCAACCAAAGGAGCCAAAGCAGATTGAAGAAAGTGATTCGGAGATTGACCTAGAAGACTTGGAAAGACTAAAGCTATGGAAGAACAAAGGTAAAGCAAAGATGCAGGATGCTACATATGGACCGGAGAGCTCACATCAACCACTTAGAAGGTCTTCAAGGGAGAAGAAGAAACCAGAAAGGTTTGGTTATGATACTTCTTTGGTCACCAAGCACTCAATCTACATTGCAAAGGATTCAACCAATGAAGAACCTACCACATTCGAAGAAGCACAAAGCAAGAAAGCTTGGAGAGTTGCAATGGATGAAGAAATGGAAGCCTTGAAAGAGAATGACACTTGGGAGCTTGTACCTAACAAGCCATCTATGAAGATAATCGGATCTCGATGGATATACAAAATCAAGAGGAATCCAGATGGAAGTATAAATAGACACAAAGCAAGGTTAGTTGCTAAAGGGTTTGCTCAAACCCATGGTATTGATTATGAGGAGACTTTCTCTCCTGTTGCAAAAATGCCTACAATTAGGGTTCTCATTAGTCTTGCTGCATCTAGAAATTGGAATCTTTATCAACTTGATGTAAAGAATGCTTTCTTGAATGGATGGATTTCTGAGGAAGTGTATATGGCACAACCTCCTGGATATGAGGATGCACATCATCCTAACTATGTATGCAAACTAAAGAAAGCTTTGTATGGATTGAAGCAAGCTCCAAGAGCTTGGAATTTGAGATTGGTGACTTATTTGCAGGACCAAGGATTCAAAGCTAGCAAGGCGGATACCTCTTTGTTCATAAAGAGGAATGGATCTGAAGTGATCTATTTATGTGTGTATGTTGATGATATTATTATCACAGGCAATGATCTTGAAGGAATCAAACAGGTAAAGAGTCAAATGAAGGAGGAGTTCAAAATAAGTGACCTCGGACCACTCACTTATTTTCTTGGATTGGAGTTGATCTACTCAGATTCAGGTATATACATCACACAAAGGAAGTATGTCCATGACATGCTCGTCAAGTTCAAGATGGAAAATACCAAGTGTGCAGGTACACCTATGGAGCAAAATCATAAGCTTAGTGCTTATGAAGGAGAGCCAATTGAAGACATCACAAGCTATCAAAGCTTGGTTGGAAGTTTGAACTATGCAACACTCACAAGGGTGGATATATGCTATAGTGTTAGCATATTGAGTCAGTTTATGCATAAGCCGAGAAGACCACATATGGAAGCGGCCAAGCGAGTCCTCAAGTACCTAAAGGGGACCATGAATGAAGGTTTGTATTATTCATATACTTCAGATATTGAGCTAAAGGTCTACTCAGATGCAGATTGGGCCGGATCTAGAGATGATAGAAGAACCACATCCGGATATATATCGTTTGCAGGTTCAAAAATCATTTCTTAGTCATCGAAGCAACCAACCGTGGCATTATCTTCTACCGAAGCTGAATATAGAGGTTTGGCTAATGCAACTCAAGAAATCATGTGGTTAAAGTCTTTGGACACAGATCTTGGACTTCATTCTTCAACACCTCACATTTTTGGTGACAACACAAGCTCACTACATCTAGCAGCTAATCCGGTATACCATGCTAGAACCAAGCATATTGAAGTCCACTACCATTACGTAAGGGAGAAGCTAATGAGCAAGGATATTCAACTATCCTATGTCTCTACAGATATGCAATGTGCCGACATGTTGACTAAAGCTCTTGATGGTACAAAATTAAGTAGATTCAAGTTGATGATTGGCTTGCAGGAAATCAAGGACAATTGAAGACTTATTTGAAGGCCAAGCATGTTAGGCTTGAGGGGGAGCTGTTGGTGCATTTTACCCAAGCCTACATGCTTGATATATTTGATATCATCCTCATTTGTAAGTCACATGAGTAGTCATGTGAACACCTCTTGTAAAAGAGTTCATTTTATCTCTTGTAATAGGAAAAAGAAAAAAGGAAAAGAATGGCTTACCTCATGCATGATGTAAAAGCAAATTTGTGGCTCTAACTACCTAAAACCACGAAATTTAGAGCTGAAGGAATCTCTCCTAACTTTGGGGATCACTTTTAGGTGGAGCCATTCGAATTCGAATTCAAAACTCCCTCCAAGAATAGCTATAAAAAGAGCAAGAATGAAGAGGCGATTAGCAAGCCTTGTACGTGACCACTTCATGTCATTTTGTAGAGATTGAAGAGCTTACTCCATAGCTCTATCATTCTACTCCCATTGTGCAAAGGTTCATTGCCAATGTGGTTGTAATCATATGTGAATCTATACATTTATTATCATCTACTTCTCTGTTTTGTTCTCTGCTATACTCACTCAGAGCAGTACCTTAAGAAGGTCATATCTCGAGTTTTAATGAATCTTTTTCAGTGTTTTAAAATGCGTTGGATAGATCTTACTGTCTAGTTTGTACCTATAAATTTTCATGGTCATTGGACTAATATTCTGGGAGATATATGCATTTTACTGCTCATTGGTCTATCTCTGCACAGCCCCGAGAATTGTGGGAATGTTCCAGAAATTGATGAAACTTGTTCTCAGTGCTCAGTCCATCATTTGAAGTGTTTTAACTTGGATTGAGAATCTTGCTAAGTCTATTTGCTATGCCCAAAAGGAATTTTTCTAATTCCTACCAGGTTGAGAGCACTATTCATTTTTTCCAGCAGGTGTATGTCCAAAAATAGCAAGTTTTGGGAGCTAGTCATTTCGCAACTAGTCTGTCTTGACTTAAACTTTTGGGATACATGTTCCAAAGTACTTGGCTGATATTTTGGTGGATCTAGGAAGCTCAAAGGGTCTACTAATCAACTCTGAAGTCTCAGTTGGCTGGTGTGAAGCTGGTTGTAGCGGCACCTACTCATCTTTGGATTGCATCCACCATCTCTCTTCACACACACATCTCATAAGTAACCCACTTGAGTCTTGCTGGTATAAGCTTCCGGCAATGATGTGGAGATTTTTAGTCTTCCACAATTCTTGGCTTTTGTTCTCAGTGATCCTATGTTGGGGTCCATAGGTGAGGATGGTGATCAACTTTTTTGCCCATTGGGGACATACTTCGAGATTGAAGAGATAAGTATCTGGTAGATCATCTACTACTCATGTGGGAGGCTCTCCATGTGTCATTATCGATAGGTGATCTGCTCGGATGTGTGTATTCCCTTTCTTGACTACTACTTCAAAATCAAATTCCTTCAACAATAGAAACCATCATACTAATCATTCTGTATTACAAGGCTTATTAACTAAGTACAGTAGGGCTTAATAATAAGTGAAGAATGAATTTTCTTGCCAATAAGTAGTGTCAAAACTTCTTTACCGCATACGCCATGCCTAAACCTTCTCGCTCCATAGTCGTATAATTACACTCTGCTTGGTTTAGTTGCCTACTGGCATAGGCTATAGGGTGGTATAACTTTCTTGTAAGTGCTGGTTGTGCTAAGATGCATCCAATGGAAAACTTGGAAGCATCTACATGAATATGAAATGGTTTATTCCAAATCAGGGACTCTGAGGATTGGTGCTGAACTCAAGCGACTCTTTAATTCGTTGAAAGCCTTCTCACATTCCTCCGTCCAAGTGAACTGAATCAATAATGCATAAAGGGGTCTAGCAATTATGGCATACATGTGGATAAATCTACGGTAGTATCCACAATGTCCCATAAATGCTTGCACTTCTTTAGCATTCTTTGGTCTCGGCAAATCCAGAATCACTTTGATTTTGTCTTCGTCCATGGAAATTCCATTTTTAGAGATAATGTGCCCTAATATCTTCCCTTGTCGAACCATGAAGACACACGTTTCTAGATTAAGCAAACCCTATATTGTCGACATTTGGAAAAGATCTTTCTTAGTTCTGGGACATGTTCCGATCGTATAGCTGAATAGGTGCATAAGTCGTCCACATATACCTCCATGCTCTTCCTTAAGAATTCATTGAACACACGGCAGATCAACCTTTGAAAAGTGGCTGGGGCATTGGTTAGACCAAAAGGCATAACCCTAAATGCATACACCCCCCATTTGGTTGCAAAGGCTGTCTTATGTTGGTCTTCAGGAGCAATTGCTACCTGATTATACCCTGAAAAGCCGTCCAAAAAACTATAGACTTCCTTTCTTGCAACCCTTTCCAAAAGATGATAAGTGATAGGTAGTGGGTAACTATCTTGTATGGTGGCGGCATTTAATTTTTTCAAATTAATGCATACCCTTAACTTGCCATTCTTTTTCGGCACGACCACTAAAGGTGATACCCATTCTGTGTGTTCGATCTCATAAATGAAGCCCGCATCTAACAAGTTATCTATCTCTTCCTTAAATTTTGCTGAGTAAACATTGTTACAAGTGTATGGTCTTTGTTTGGAAGGTTTGGCTTCTGATGTCATAGGGATTCTATGGGCACAGATAGAGGGATCTACCCCTTTTGAATCCTTATATGTCCATGCAAAAACGTCCCTATATTCTCTTTTGAGTCGTATTAACTCTTGTTTTTCCTCCAATGAGACATCTTGTCCTATGAAAGTGCATCTCTCTTCTCCTTCCTCCAAAGCTCCTATTATTTTCTTGGTCTGTTCTTTATTGTCATATGCCATTTCTGGTTGTGCCTCCCGTTTTGGCATTTGGATAGCAATCTTCCTCTCTTCTACCTCATATTTCTTGAAGTGAGCAGGTACTTCAAATTGATCTTGAGGCTTGTTTTCTCCCTCTTTGTTTTCTTTATCTGGTTCAAGTTCTTCCCTTTGTGTTGTTCCTTGATTTAATTCATTAGTTATGACACTTGCTCTTTGCTTTTCACTTTCTGTCTCCATTTGTTCATGCTCCATTTCGATGCTCTCATAATCTTCCTTCCATTTTTTTCAATTACTTTTCCTTCTTCGGCTTCTTGAAGAACCACCACATATAAATTTACATCATATCCTTCCTCATCAATGCATTCGTTCATGGTTATTACTTCTTCATTTATGCATACATCAAGAGTAGCTAGAATCTCCATCCAACCATGAGGTTCAAATTCTTCATTTAGGAATATTTGGGGCATGTAAGCTGGATCTTGTACAAATCTAGCAACTCCCTGCCTTTGCTGCCATCCTCTCTTCCTTTCTTCTTCCCTTTTAGCTGCCTGGCATATCCATAGATGAGTGTCTTCATTCATCCATGTTTGGTTACTTGAACCTATACTGTGAATCGATTGATCGTCTTCCTCCTTATGAATCATATTCCATTGTAGGGGGGGAACGTCTTGATACGTGTATGTATGGATATTTATTCTGGTCGTGGTTCCTTCATGCTGCAAGTATACAACATCTTTTCCCCAGTCTTGCACTACCTTAAGCTGCCTCATGAAAGGCCTTCCATGATGGAGAGTGTTAATCTCCAAAAGAACAACCTACTCTTGTGATTAGAACACCTCTATACCAAGAGTAAGTCAAAAACTTCCACTAATTTAGAGGATCAATTACTAACTATCAAAGGATTAACAAATCTGTGAAGAAGATGAAACACAGAAAAGTCTGCTGCACTATTTCTCCACATTGACCTATCAAACATGTAAAGTTTTTTATGAAACTTTGTACGAAGTATCTCCTAGAGATTGCGCACCTCCTCCAAGTTGAATTACTTCAAAAGCTTTAGTATAACTTGAGAAATCAACTTCACAAGTTACCTATGTCAGAAACTGTCATTCAGAACAGTCGATTTTACACCTGCAACTTTTAAGACTTGGTTCTCCTTGAATAGAACCCGTTTAAGCAAATGCTTCTAGCCATGAGTAGCTTATCTTTCAACTTAAAGATTAAGTCCTTACTCATGCAAAACTTTAAACTGTGCTGGGAGAAATGATCAAAACATTAAGTTCGAAATCTGCGCCTGTTTTAGGAACCTGTGAATACACTTCACATATGAATGTTCCTACACTTAATTCTCTAAGCCTGATTACAATTGGAAGCTAAAACTTTGTACAGAGGTCAAGCAACTCTAAACTTAGACTTGTACAAAAGCATTTCACAATTGATCTACTGTAGAAGGAGAAGACTCAGAAACATCGGGCGCAATATTTTTGATTACTCAGAAAAATTTACAGTTGAGTGATGAGAGAAAACTCAACTAACTTTTTCTCTATCTCATGACATCTAACTTCCTCATTCTTGACTTCTAACTATTGTCACATATGCTCTCATACTTGCCCCGACTTTTCTCAAAGTATTTATAGATAAAGTTGTACATGATTCTTACTAAACAAAAGATCTAAGTCAGCTATGACTATACTAATGTACATTTGTGTACACTTCTCTTATCCTCTGAATGTAATCTTCTTCCAAACTTTAAGAATTGATTCTTCCTTCATCCTTTAATCTTCCAAACCTTCAATTGGTGATTGATCTGCACCAACAGCTCCCCCTCAATCATCAATTGAGGTTTTCTCTGTCTTCTTTATACTTGCCATGTCTTTGAACCTTTGCAACTTAGGTCCATCCAAGCTCTTTGTCATCATATCTGCCACTTGCTCTTTTGTTGGAGTGTACATCACTTCAATCTCTTTATCTAGTACCTTTTCCCTCAAGAAATGATACTGAATCTCTATATGCTTAGTCCTGGCATGAAAAACAGGGTTAGCTGCCAAATACAAAGAACTCATATTGTCTCCAAAAATTATTGGAATACTATGATCAATCTCAAAACTTTTCATCAAGGTCTTCAACCATATCACTTCCTTTGCAGCCTCTACCATTCCCTTATACTCAGCTTCTGTGGATGATAAAGCAACTGTATGTTGCTTCTTTGAACACCAAGAAACTAGCTTATCTCCAACATAACAGAGATACCCATGAGTAGACCTTCTATCATCTGAGTCACCTGCCCAATCTGCATCACTAAACACTTTGATTCTTGTGTCAGAAGTGAAACCATAATACAAACCTTCACTTAGGGTTCCTTTGATATATCTGAGTACCCTTTGGGCTGCAATCCAATGAGTCTTCTTTGGACAATGCATAAATTGTGACAACACACCTACTGCATATGATAGATCTGGCCTTGTCAAGGTAGCATAGATTAAACTACCTACCAAACTCTGATATTTCTTCATATCATTGAACTCTTCACCTCCATACCTGCTTAATTTATGATTTACCTCCAATGGTGTAATTGAGGTCTTGCAATCTTCCATGTTAAACTTGACTAAAAGATTCTTCAAGTATCTCTCTTGTGAAACATATACTCCATGTTGAGTATACACAATCTGCATTCCTAGAAAATAAGATAAGTTTCCCAAATCACTTATCTTAAACTCCTTCTCTATTTGTCTTTTGAGTTCATTGATTCCTTGAGCATCTGTTCCTGTAACAATAATATCATCAACATAAATGCACATGTAAATGTATCCATTTTCACTTGCCTTCACTAGCAAGCTACTATCTGCCTTTGATGCTTGAAATCCACATTCATTCAAGAACTTGACCAATCTGTAATTCCAAGCTCTTGGGGCTTGCTTCAACCCATATAAAGCTCTCTTGAGCTTACACACATAATCTGATCCAATTGATTCCATGAAGCCTTCTGGTTGCTCCATATATACTTCATCTGCAATGTATCCATTTAGAAATGCATTTTTCACATCCAATTGTGATAATTTCCATCCTTTACAAGCAGCAATAGCAATCAATGTCCTAATTGTAGACATCTTAGCAACAGGACTAAAGGTTTCATCATAATCTACCCCATAAGTTTGGGCATAACCTTTGACCACAAGTCTAGCCTTATATTTAGACACCTTACCATCTGCAAACCTCTTTGTTTTATATACCCACTTACATCTAATGACCTTCTGATTCTTTGGTCTTGGTACTAGTTCCCAAGTTTCATTTTCAAGTAGAGCATCATACTCTTCCTGCATTGCCTTCTCCCAATTCTGTTTACCTTTGGCTTCTTCATAAGTGGTTGGATCTTCTTCTGTTTTCACAATGTAGGCATAATCTTTTGTTGTTAGGAAAGATGTATCATAACTATACCTTATAGGTTCTTTCCTTTCTCTTGTAGATCTTCTGATTTCTGCACTTCTCGAAGTTTCAGCCTCATTTGATTCTGGATCAAATCTTGGCCCTTCTTCTACATGATCCTGCACTCTACTTCTAGAGTCAACTTCATCAACAATTTCTTCACATACTTTTACCTTTGCCTTTCCTTTCCTTTGAATTTCTTCAACACCTGCAAACTCATTTGGTGATCCTGTATACCATATATTTTGCTCATCAAATGTCACATCTTTAGTAACAAGAAATTTCTTTGTGGATGGACTCCACAACGTGTAACCCATCTGTCTATCATCATATCCAATAAACACATACTTCTCTGCTTTTGGTTCTAGCTTATGTCTTAATTGTGAAGGAACATAAGCATATGCAATACATCCAAATACTTTACAATGATCAAGAGTAGGCTTCTTACCCCACCATGCTTCATAAGGGGTTCCTCCATCCAAAGCTTTGCAAGGCAACCTATTCACAAGATATGTTGCAGTGTTAATGGCTTCTGCCCATAAGTAATTTGGACAATTCTTTTCCTTCATCATGGCTCTTGCAAACTCTACAAGAGTCCTATTCCTCCTTTCTGCTACTCCATTCTGTTGAGGGGAGTACCTGCAAGTTACTTCTCTTTTGATACCTGCATTCCACAAATAATCATCAAACTCTTTAGAGAAATACTCTCCCCCTCCATCTGATCTTAATCTCTTGAGCTTTTGCCCTGTGATCCTTTCTGCATAGGCATGAAAATGTTTGAATGTCTTGAAAACTTCTGATTTATCCTTGATTACATACAAAGTAATCCACCTGGTTGCATCATCAACAAACAACACATAATATCTGGATCCATTTATGCTATAGTCCCTTGAGGGACCCCATACATCTGTATGAACCAATTCAAGCATATTTGAATACTTGTACCCTGATTTGTTATAAGAACTCTTATGTGCTTTACCTAATTGACAAGCTTCACACTTGTACACCATATGTTGCCCTTCAATATTTGGCAATCCAAGCACCATCTGATTCTTTGACATCTCCTTTATAGCTCTCTCATTGAAATGACCTAGCCTTTTATGCCATAGGTCTAATTCAGATACCTTTTGATTTCCATAGGTAAATAATGCATGTCCCACATTACCTTGGACTTTGAGAGTGAACAATCTTCCTTCCTTTTTACCTGCAATTATGTTTCTATATCCCTGATTTGGATCTTGTACATAAACACCATCATTTGTGAATCTTACCTCATATCCTTTCTCCACAATTTGCCCTACACTTATCAAATTTTTAGGAATAGTAGGAACATAAAGTACCTTGCTCAGAAGTGTACTTCCACTCTTTGTCTTCACTGATCCAATGCTCTCCACTTTATGTTTGGTATTGTCACCTGTCTGAACTGTATGTCCATTCACCCTTGCTTCCATATCAGTCATCAAAGATAGATTCCCACTCAGATGGTTGCTGCACCCTGAGTCAATATAAAACACTCTTTGATCTTCTCCCATTGATTCATGAGTTGCATTCAAGATAAGAGTCATGTCATCCTTCTGATCTGATGCATAATTGTAATAATTATTGTTGTAGGACTGAGATTGGAAGTTTCTTCCACCTCCTCTACCATATGATGTCCTACCTCCTCTTCCTCAGAAATTGCCTCTTTGGTTTCTGCCTCCTCTACCTCTTTGATTATAATTCTGATTATTGCTTCCACCATTTTGATTGTTATACCAACAATCATTTGCCAAATGATTTGTTCTGCCACAAATCCAACAAGCTTTAGTATTATCTTTGTTCTTACCTCCTCTTCCTTTACCTCTGAAATTCATCTTTCCTTTTGTGAAGTTAGCTTGATTTGAATTCCCTTCATCATCATTTGATTGCTTTCCCTTGCCATTCTTTTTCTTGTCCTTGGAGTACATAGCTTGACTTGTACTTCTATCATTGTCTCCTTTAAGATCCTGCTCAAAGGTTAGCATGTGTCCTAGCAATTGATTAAGATCAGGAGTAAAGTGATCAAGTGACAATTCTATGGACAATATAAAAGGCTTCCACTTCTCATCTCCTCTCAAACCTGTAAGTATTTGTCTTACCAACTTTTCCTCTTCAATGTCTTCATCCACTGCTCCCAAGCTATCTGCAATATCTTTCATTCTTGCCACATAATCTGAAATTGATTGTGAGCTCTTCTTCTTGAAGGTTGTGAACTCAGCCCATAGTGAGGACTTCCTTGACTTAGTTGTATTTTGGAAATGCTCTTCCAAGGCATTCCAAACATCTGTAGCACTTTCTAAACCTCTAATGTGAGGTAGAAGGTAATCATTTACAGCCATGTAGATGATACTCCTTGCTTGAGCATCCTTTCTCATCCAAGTCTTCAACATTGCAAGCTCTTCTCTAGTAGGAATACTAGGATCTGCAAACTCAGGTTTTTCTTCATCTCCTGTAATAAATGATATAAGATCTTTGCTCATGAGGTGTGCTTCCATCCTCATGGACCATGCTGGATAGTTCTCCCTATCTAGCTTATCAATCTGCAAGCTTTCTCCCATCTTGTGTCCACCTGTGTATTGAAATCTTCAAGCTTTACAAACAATGTATGTACCTTTACTTTGAATTAGACTCCTTTTGCCTTTCTTGATGTCAAATAGTCTTCTCCTCAAGCTTTGACTCCAAGCTTTCACTTCTTAGTCCTTCAAGTGTTGAATTTCTTGAATCTGCAGCAGTCGGGATCCTCCTTTCCTTAATTTGATGTCTCCTGCTCTGATACCACTGATGGAGAGTGTTAATCTCCAAAAGAACAACCTACTCTTGTGATTAGAACACCTCTATACCAAGAGTAAGTCAAAAACTTCCACTAATTTAGAGGATCAATTACTAACTATCAAAGGATTAACAAATCTGTGAAGAAGATGAAACACAGAAAAGTCTGCTGCACTATTTCTCCACATTGACCTATCAAACATGTAAAGTTTTTTATGAAACTTTGTACGAAGTATCTCCTAGAGATTGCGCACCTCCTCCAAGTTGAATTACTTCAAAAGCTTTAGTATAACTTGAGAAATCAACTTCACAAGTTACCTATGTCAGAAACTGTCATTCAGAACAGTCGATTTTACACCTGCAACTTTTAAGACTTGGTTCTCCTTGAATAGAACCCGTTTAAGCAAATGCTTCTAGCCATGAGTAGCTTATCTTTCAACTTAAAGATTAAGTCCTTACTCATGCAAAACTTTAAACTGTGCTGGGAGAAATGATCAAAACATTAAGTTCAAAATCTGCGCCTGTTTTAGGAACCTGTGAATACACTTCACATATGAATGTTCCTACACTTAATTCTCTAAGCCTGATTACAATTGGAAGCTAAAACTTTGTACAGAGGTCAAGCAACTCTAAACTTAGACTTGTACAAAAGCATTTCACAATTGATCTACTGTAGAAGGAGAAGACTCAGAAACATCGGGCGCAATATTTTTGATTACTCAGAAAAATTTACAGTTGAGTGATGAGAGAAAACTCAACTAACTTTTTCTCTATCTCATGACATCTAACTTCCTCATTCTTGACTTCTAACTATTGTCACATATGCTCTCATACTTGCCCCGACTTTTCTCAAAGTATTTATAGATAAAGTTGTACATGATTCTTACTAAACAAAAGATCTAAGTCAGCTATGACTATACTAATGTACATTTGTGTACACTTCTCTTATCCTCTGAATGTAATCTTCTTCCAAACTTTAAGAATTGATTCTTCCTTCATCCTTTAATCTTCCAAACCTTCAATTGGTGATTGATCTGCACCAACATTCCAAGTATCATCTCATAATTACTAACCTTTTCAAATTGATAGATTGCTAAGGTGTGCTCGAATTCAACTCTGCAGGTGGTAAAGGTTACTTTTTCTAATAATCCTAGGGGTCATTCAATGTGTCTATCTGCCATTTGAATCTTCGTTCTAGTTGGTCGTAAAGCTGGTTTTCCCCATTTTTCCCGAATTTCTTTGGTAGCAATTCGAATCTAAGATGGCTTTAGTGGTGTAACCTCTAGCTAGATTGTCCTCTAGGTCAATACACTCTTTCATACACTCTTGCAAATTTTGGACTCTCTTCACATATACTAATGATCTCAATGATCCATTCACCAATCCTTCCAAAAACAATGAAACCACTTTGTTTTGAGTGGGTCTCTCCTCAACAGGGCATCTATCCACATATTGCTTAAATCTTCTTACTGCCAATCTCACCAATTCCGTAGGAGTTTGTTTAAAACTATGGATTAATGAGGATGAGTTGTTTTTTATTTTGGAATTAGTAAATTCTTCAATCAAATCTTGATAGACTTATTCCATGTTTTGGAAATTATTAGGGTATACGGGTTGGAACCAAGCTAAGGCCGTGTATGTAAGGGCTAGGCCAAAGGATTCATATTGAATCAAAAAGTCTTCCACCTCTTCGGCTCTCATCACTTCCTTGAATTCAGCTATGTGGTTGTATGGTTCACTAGAGCCATCATAGTGACTTCTCATACACTTGGCTACCTGAATGGGCCTCAATCTCCTTCCCGGTTTAGGTGGTCTAGGCATTACAGGGAAAACTAGTCATCCTATTGGTATACCTGGTCCTCTTCCTATAGGTGGTCTCTCATGGATAGGGATTCTATTCCTCAATTCTACATGTGTAGGTGGTCGGTAGTTAGAATTATTGCCAGGTGTAGCAAACTGCACATGGGGTCTAACTGAAATGTTCGTTTGTTGTGTCTATCCTGAATGCTGATAAGAATTATCCTGATAGATTCCTTGGGGGTTTTGCGAAGTTGTGGCTTGATCCCTAGGTGGAAACACTGGGATGTTCTGATATTTCAACCATGCTCTTTCTAATTCCGTTAAGGGCCAGTACCTTCTTTGATTCTTGTCCAGATATGTAATGTGAGTGGGGTCTTCAGGATCTTGCAATTCATAGATGGTGGCTGGATTGGTGGCTTCTTCCCACAATGAAGAGTGTGCTCTAAGTAGATGTTCCAATCCGTTGACTAAATAAACATCCATCAGCGAATCATCTTGGGGAATTAGGTCTCCTCTCCAAACCCTAATTACAATGGACTTCCCTCTAGGGGTAGATACCTGTTCTTCATGTCCCTCTCCATTAGGGTTGTGGGTATTGCCTTCTTCTCTTTGCTCGTTGATGTTCTTCGGATGCACCGTAACTACATACAGAATCTATCTTTTATCCATGTAGAATCCTCCTGCATACTTAACAGCTGGCCTAGATACTATGTAAGCATCTGAAGCTTTCTTCAGTCTAGCCACTGATCTGTTTAGCCCATCTTGGTAGATGGATAAATCATGTTGATTGGTGCTCACATATTCCAAAGACATTCGATATTCACCCTCAATAATTTACATCATGCCAACTATTGGTACAGAGTTCTGCATGTCTTCCGAGGCCATGAGGGTTTCCTCCTCAGACTCACTCGAGGTTTCAGAGTAATGTGAGTGAATACTTGGTTCAACTACACTTCCCACTGAAAAGATTACGCTTCTTCAGCTCCCTAGGGTTCTCCTGGATCTTAGGTTCATTCACTTAAGAGCTTTACTTGAGTTTAGAAAATTTCTAGCTCCCAATGCTCTTTGCTAAATTTCAGAGTTGTAAGAAATATGTTATTGAGTTGAAATTTCCCTTTGAAATACCTAAAGGTCTCCCTGCATGACACCTGACATTGGCTAAATTCATGACACTCGATACCTACCAAATGTCACAACTCAGGGCTCCCACGATATTCGACACTCCTCAGATGTCGCAGGACAATCCCACGATATTCGACACTCGTCCGATGTCGCAGAAAAATGTCCACGATACCTGACACTCATCAGATGTCACAGAAAAACGTCCACGATACCCGACACTAGTCAGATGTTGCGGAAAAGCGAACTCAGGGCTCCCCGATACTCGACATTCAACACTTAGGTAAGCCCAATAGGAAGAGAGAAATCAGATGTAGAAAGTGTCATTGGACACATGAAAAGTTAGTTGAGTTACTTCTTCAAACAGTTGTAACTTTTCTGAGTAATCGAAGAAAATCTTGCGCCCGATGTTTCGATGTCTTCTACTTCTGTAGTTAATCTTTTGAGAAATCCTTCTGAACATATCTAAGTCCATAGTTAATCAATCTATGGCTAGAATTTGAGAGTCTAATTGTAATCAGGCTAAGAGAATTTTGCATAGGAACATTCATATGTGAAATGTTCTAAGTGTCTTCTGAAACAGGCGCAGATTTCGTGATCAAAGAAATGATCAGTTCTCAGCACATAGTGTAAAGTTTTACACAAGTGATAGCTTAAAATTTAAGTTGAGAGATAAGCCACTTATGGCTAAAAGCATTTCATTAAACGAGATATAGTTTGGGAGAACCATTGCTAAGAAGTTGCAGGTGTTAAAGTCGCTAGTGCAGAGAGGCAGTTTCAGACACAGGTAAGTTGTTTGAGTTAATTCTCAGATTATACTCAATCATTTTGAGAGATTTAAGTTAGACGAGTTGCGCAAACTCCACGCAATATATCATACAAAGTTTTATCAAAAAATTTACATGAATGATTAGTCAATGAGTGATTAATCTGCAACAGACTTTTCAGAGAAGTGATTTCTTCACAGTTAATCAATTTCTTGGTAATGTGATAGTGGATTTTCAAAATTCTGTGGAGTCTAAAGTTATTCTTGGTCTAGAGGTGGTCTAATGCCAAGGATAGCTTGTTCTTTTGGAGATTAACACTCTCCATCAGTGGTATCAGAGCAGGTTGTGTCAAAATTAAGGAAAGGAAGACTCCGACTGCTGCAGATATACAAATTCTACACTCGAAGGTTCAGAAGGATAAAGTGTGAAGAAAGATTGAAGGGAGACACGCAAAGATTATCAAAAGAATCAGAAGAAGCAACATTCAAAGTTAAGGTACATTTATTTCTTGTAAAGGCTAAAACTTTGAGACTACAGGTGAAGCAAGGATGGGAGATAGTCTCCAAATTAAAAAGTTGGATAGAGAGAACTATCCAGCTTGGTCTATGAGAATGGAAGCTCATCTGATGAGCAAAGATTTGATAGCATACATTACAGGTGATAAAGAGAAGCCTCAGTTCAGAGATCCTAGTGTTCCAACTAGGGAAGAATTGTCAGATTTAAAGAATTGGATGAAGAAGGATGCTCAAGCAAGGAGCATAATCTACATGGTAGTCAATGACTATTTGCTTCCTCACATTAGAGGACTTGAAAGTGCATGTGACATTTGGAATGCTTTGGAAGAGCATTTCCAAAACACAACCAAATCAAGGAAGGCTTCACTATGGGCACAATTTACTACTTTCAAGAAGAAGGCTTCACAATCAATTTCTGATTATGTGACAAAGATGAAGGACATTGCAGATTCTTTAGGTGCAGTGGATGAAGATATTGAAGAAGATAAATTGGTAAGACAAATTCTCACTGGGCTAAGAGGAGATGAGAAGTGGAAGCCTTTTATTTTGTCTACAGAACTTTCATTAGATCACTTCACTCCTGATTTGAATCAATTGTTAGGTCATATGCTAACTTTTGAGAATGATATCAAAGGAGATGTTGATAAGAGTGCAGGTCATGCAATGTACTCTAAAGACAAGAAGAAAGCTAACAAAGGAAAGCAACAATCAGGTGAAGAAGAAGGTACTTCAAACCAAGCAAATTTCATAAGAGGAAAAGGAAATGGCAGAAGTAGAGGAAGAGGCAGAAACAACAAAGATAATGCAAGAGCTTGTTGGATATGTGGTAAGACCAATCATCTATCTCATGATTGTTGGCACAATAATCAGAACAATGGTAATTATCAGAACTTTAATCAAAGAGCAAGAGGTGGTAGATTTCAGAGAGGAAACTTCAGAGGTAGAGGTGGTAGGAATTCTTTTGGAAGAGGTGGAGGAAGAAGCTTCCAAAATCAATCCTATAATAACACCTATTACAACTATGCATCAGATCAGAAGGAGGATTCGACTCTCATTATGAATGCAACATGTGAAACCTCACATGAGGACATGAGAGTGTTCTATATTGATTCAGGATGTAGTAATCATTTAAGTGGAAATATTGCTTTGATGACTGATCTAGATCATAATGCAATTAACCATACAGTTCAGACAGGTGATAATACAAAGCATAAGGTAAAGTCACTTGGTTCAATCAAAACTAAAGATGGGAGCACTCTTCTGAGTAAGGTTCTTTATGTTCCCACAATTCCAAAGAATTTGATCAGTGTAGGTCAAATTGTGGAAAAAGGATATGAGGTAAGGTTTACCAATGATGGAGTCTATGTTGAAGACCCTAGTCAAGGGTATAAATAGGTTGTTACAGGAAAGAAGGAAGGGAGGCTTTTCACATTGAAGGTACAAGGAAATGTTGGACATGCTATGTTCACATATGGAGAGCAAAAGGTGTCAGAATTGGATCTTTGGCACAAAAGACTTGGACACTTCAATGAAAGAGGTATCAAAGACATGATTAATAATGGTTCAGTGCTTGGATTGCCTAATGTTGCAGGTCAACATATGACATACAGATGTGAGGCATGTCAATTAGGTAAGGCCCATAAGCAATCTTATTCCAAGCATGGGTTTATGTATTCAGAAAGACTTGAGTTGGTGCATACAGATGTGTGGGGTCCTTCAAAGGACTTTAGTATAAATGGTTCAAGATATTATGTCATATATGTTGATGATGCTACCAGATGGATCACAATTTATGTAATTAAAGAAAAGTCAGAAGTGTTTAATACATTTAAACACTATCATGTATATGCAGAAAGAATTACAGGTCAAAAATTGAAGAGACTAAGGTCAGATGGAGGGGGAGAGTATTTTTCAAATGAATTCAATGATTACTTGTGGAATGCAGGTATAAAGAGAGAAGTTACTTGCAGGTACTCTCCTCAACAAAATGGGGTAGCAGAAAGAAGAAACATGACACTTGTTGAATTTGCAAGGTCCATGATGAAAGAGAAGAATTGCCCAAATTATTTGTGGGCTGAAGCTATTAATACAACTACATATTTGGTTAATAGATTGCCTTGTAAAGCTTTGCAAGGTATGACACCATATGAAGCTTGGTGGGGTAAGTGACCTACCTTGGATCATTGTAGGATATTTGGATGCTTGGCATATGCATATGTGCCATCTCAATTGAGGCATAAGTTGGAGCCTAAGGCAGAAAAGTATGTACTCATTGGTTATGATGATAAGCAAATGGGATACAGGTTGTGGAGTCCATCCACAAAGCAATTCCTTGTATCCAAGGATGTTACATTTGATGAGCAAGGTACTTGGTATGCAAGTAAATATAATATACATGTAGATGTTGAAGAAGTAGTGGATCAAAGGAAAGGTAAAGCAAAGATTCAATTACTTGATGAAAATGAGAATAATGAAGTACAGGTTGAAGTTGAAGAGAGGCCAAGATTTGATCCAGAATGTGATGAACCAGAGACTTCAAAAAGTGCAGAAGTTAGGAGGTCATCTAGGCACAAATGGCAACCCACAAGGTATAGCTATGACACCTCATTCTTGACTACTAAAGATTATGCTTATTTGGTAAAAGCAGATGAAGATCCATCTACATATGATGAAGCCAAAGGCAAGAGAAATTGGGAAGAAGCCATGCAAGAGGAGTATGATGCATTGATAGAGAATCAGACTTGGGATCTGGTTCCTAAACCTAATAGCCAGAAAATTATTGGATGTAAGTGGGTTTACAAAACAAAAAGATTTGCAGATGGAAGTGTGTCTAGGTACAAAGCCAGACTTGTTGTGAAAGGATATGCATAGACATATGGAGTGGACTATGATGAGACCTATAGTCCTGTGGCAAAAATGACAACCATCAGAACTCTCATGAAGTTTACATGGAGCAACCAGATGGGTTCAAAGATCAAGTGAGTCCAAATTATGTGTGTAAGCTCAAGAGAGCTTTGTATGGATTAAAGCATGCCCGAAGGGCATGGAATTATAGGCTTGTAAAGTTCTTGAAGGAACTTGGATTTCAAGCATCAAAGGCAGATAGTAGCTTGCTAGTCAAAGCAAGTGAAGATGGATTTATTTATGTTTGTATTTATGTTGATGACATAATACTTACAGGAACAGATGATAAAGGAATACAAATGATCAAGAAGCAGATGGAGAAAGAGTTCAAAATCAGTGATTTGGGGAACTTGTCATTCTTCTTGGGAATGGAGATTTTATATACTCAACATGGAGTATATGTGACCCAAGAAAGGTATCTTAAAAATTTGCTAACCAAATTTAAAATGGAAGATTGCAGGGTTGCACCTACACCATTGGAAGTGAACCATAAATTGTCTAGATTTGGAGGAGAAGAATTCAGAGACATGAAGCTCTATCAAAGTTTGGTTGGTAGCTTGATCTATGCTACATTAACAAGGCCTGATTTATCATATGCAGTTGGTGTGCTTTCACAATTCATGCATTGTCCTAGAAAGGAACATTGGATTGCAGGACAAAGAGTACTTAGGTACATCAAGGGTACACTCAGAGAAGGACTGTACTATGGATTTACTTCTGATACAAGAGTGAAGATATATAGTGATGCAGATTGGGCAGGTAATGTGGATGATAGAAGATCAACACATGGATATTTGTGCTATGTAGGAGACAAATTGATTTCATGGTGTTCTAAGAAGCAACATACAGTTGCTTTGTCATCTACAGAAGTAGAATATAAAGGTATGGTGGAAGCTGCAAAGGAGGTAATATGGCTAAAGACACTTATGAAGGTTTTTGATGTGATTCAAAGTACTCCTATTATTTGTGGAGACAATATGAGTTCTCTATACTTGGCAGCTAATCCTGTGTTTCATGCTAGAACTAAACATATTGAAATACAGTATCATTTTCTGAGAGAGAAGGTCATTGATAAGGAAATTGAAGTTATGCATACTCCTACAAAAGATCAACTTGTAGATATGATGACAAAAAGTCTAGATGGACCAAAGCTACAGAGATTCAAGGATATGGCAGGTATTAAGAAGATAGAAAAAAACCTCAATTAATGATTGAGGGGGAGCTGTTGGTGCATGCCAATCATCAATTGAAGGTTTATGAAGAAATGAAGTCAAGAAATTAAGAAGAGAACAAATTCAGAAGTTTGAAGGAAGGACATACTCAGAAATTCAAAGCTATGTACACATATGTACATTAGTTCAGATATAGGTTACTCACACTTTTGATTAGTCATAAGTTTGTACATATTTGCCTATAAATGTTTTGGTAAAAAGTCGGGGCATGTAGCATAGAGAATAGGAAGAGAGAAATCAGATGTAGAAAGTGTCATTGGACACATGAAAAGTTAGTTGAGTTACTTCTTCAAACAGTTGTAACTTTTCTGAGTAATCGAAGAAAATCTTGCGCCCGATGTTTCGATGTCTTCTACTTCTGTAGTTAATCTTTTGAGAAATCCTTCTGAACATATCTAAGTCCATAGTTAATCAATCTATGGCTAGAATTTGAGAGTCTAATTGTAATCACGCTAAGAGAATTTTGCATAGGAACATTCATATGTGAAATGTTCTAAGTGTCTTCTGAAACAGGCACAGATTTCGTGATCAAAGAAATGATCAGTTCTCAGCACATAGTGTAAAGTTTTACACAAGTGATAGCTTAAAATTTAAGTTGAGAGATAAGCCACTTATGGCTAAAAGCATTTCATTAAACGGGATATAGTTTGGGAGAACCATTGCTAAGAAGTTGCAGGTGTTAAAGTCGCTAGTGCAGAGAGGCAGTTTCAGACACAGGTAAGTTGTTTGAGTTAATTCTCAGATTATACTCAATCATTTTGAGAGATTTAAGTTGGAGGAGTTGCGCAAACTCCACGCAATATATCATACAAAGTTTTATCAAAAACTTTACATGAATGATTAGTCAATGAGTGATTAATCTGCAGCAGACTTTTCAGAGAAGTGATTTCTTCACAGTTAATCAATTTCTTGGTAATGTGATAGTGGATTTCCAAAATTCTGTGGAGTCTAAAGTTATTCTTGGTCTAGAGGTGGTCTAATACCAAGGATAGCTTGTTCTTTTGGAGATTAACACTCTCCATCATGAAAGCAGTGATGTATTCCGTATGTTGGCTGTTGAGGATAAGTTGGATGGTACCAACTACCCATTATGGGCTTATATGATGCGGCATGTACTGGTTGCAAAAGGACTGTGGAACATTGTGCAGGGTGTTGAAAGACGTCCTGTTACACCTGCGACTACAGGTACTACAAATATAGGTGCTGGAGGTACTGGAGCTGATGAAGATGGTGTCGAAGATGATATTCCGCAGATTCCTGTTCGTGCTGCTGTTTCTGTTGCACCTACTGTAGAGCAGATTCGTTGGGATGGTAGAGATGCCCAGGCACATGCATTGATAGCCTTGTCTGTCAAACGTGCCATTATTTCTCACATTCGCTCTTGCAGAACAGCAAAGGATGCTTGGGATACACTTACCACTTTGTACCAGGCTAGGAATGAGGCTCGTGTTGCTTACCTCCGAAAACAGTTGGAGAGTGAGCACATGAATGAAGGTGATTCTATGGACAGTTTTCTTACAAAGATCAAAGACCTGAAGGAACAATTGATTTCTGCTGATGAGGTTATACCAGATAGCTCACTTGTGCAGACCGTTCTGAATGGTCTTCCTGATTCATATCAGAGTTTTGCCTCTACTCTTCGGTTGATGATGAAAGGCAATCCGAATGCCTTGTCATTTGAGGAATTAGTCTCTGTTCTATTGCAGGAAGATCAGTCCAGGCAGAACAGGTCCATTATGCGTGTTGCAGATCAAGCTTTCCTGGCTAGTCAGAAGGGCAAAGGAAAATGGAGCTCTTCTACTAGTAAGCAAAAATCTGCAAATGCTGCACAATCGAAGAACCAGGATAAAGATGAAAAGAAATCAGAAAAGCAGAAATTGTTCTGCAAGTACTGTAAAGGAAATGATCATATTATAAAGAACTGTCCAAAACTGCCTGCTAAAGAGGCAAAAAAGAAAGAGGCTGGAATGGTTGTTGCAGAGGCCTCTACACCAAAAACAGAGTCTGCAAATCTTGTGTAGGAAGAAGAATGGGCGTTTACTACTGTCTGCAGTTTTGACCCATCTTCTCATGATCAATGCATGTCTGCAGTAGACTCAAATGTTTGGTACTTTGACAGTGGGGCCACCAAACATATTACCTCGCAACACAATTTCTTCTCTTCACTCGAGCCTGCCCCTACAGGGAATACTGTCACATGCGCCAATAACTCCTCTTATCCTGTTATGGGAGTTGGTAAGATCATTCTGACTACTGCTGATGGTAGTTCTTTCACTTTGTCAGATGCTTTATTTGTGCCAGGGATAAAAAAGAACCTGTTATCAGTTTCTGCATTAGCCAAGATTGGCTTGGTTGTGAAATTCATTGATGACAGGTGTACAGTCCATGATCTCTCAAATGGTGATGTGATTATTGCTTCTGGCATCTTATGTCGTGGGCTGTATAAGCGCATAGACTATGAAAGATCTGTGAATGATTCGGCATGTGCAATTCATGATTCTCAGGCTATGTCAGATGTAAAGCTTTGGCATGCATGCTTTGGTCATCTGAATTTTGCTAGTTTGTTACGCCTGCAGAAATCTGAAATGGTGTCCTCTTTGCCCAAACTTGAGGCACCTGGAAAACATGTTTGTGAAGGCTGTATTTTGGGCAAAATGTAGCGTTCTTCCTTTCCAAAAGATGGTTCAGTTCGGGCTACGCAGAAATTGCAGCTTGTACATAGTGATGTCTGTGGTCCTATGCAGACACCCTCTTTTGGAAATTACCTTTACTTCGTGACTTTCATTGATGATTTTTCCAGGCATGCATGGGTATATCCACTCAAAGCAAAGTCCGAAGTGTTCATATGCTTCAAACAGTTTTTGGTTTTGGCTGAAAATCTGTCAGCATGTAAACACCTCAACAGAATGGAGTTGCTGAACGAAAGAACAGGTCACTCATGGAGATGGCGAGGTGCATGGTCAAAAGTCAGGCTTTACCACATAGTTTCTGGCTTGAGGCTGTCATGTGTGCAGCATATGTACTGAACAGGTGTCCCACTAAAGCGTTGCAGTCTATCACTCCATATGAGGCTTGGCATGACCGCAAGCCATCTGTTGCTCATCTGGGTGTTTTTGGTTGTTTGGCATATGCATTAGTGCCTGAACAACATCGCAGAAAATTGGATGATAAGGCAGTAAAATGTATTTTTGTTGGGTACAGTTCTGAAAGTAAAGGCTATCGTCTGTATCATCCACAGACTAAACGCATTCTGGTTAGCCGTGATGTTGTCTTTGTGGAAGATGCTATTCAGCCATTGCTTTCATGTACTAAGGAGACATCTGTTAGCTCCAAAGACATGTATACTCTGATGCCTCTTTTTACAGGTGGACAGGCTAGTGCTGGTCCTAATGAGGCAACTTCTCAGCCTTTGCAGGTTTCATATGATGATGCAGATCATTCCATTTCTGATGCAGATTTACATGATGCACTTGCTGATGAGAGAGCTGATATTGAGCAGGCAAAAACTATGCCAAAATGGCTGGTGCAGACTTTGTGTGACAGCAAATTAGATGCACCTTTGTCATATCGTACTCGTTCAGGCTCTCATAGTGCCTCCTTTGCATCACATTGCTATGCTATGGCTGCATCTAGTCTCTGTGATGAGAATGAGCCTGTTTCTTTTGATGAAGCACAGAATTCAGAAAATTGGATGGCTGCTATGCAATCTGAATATGATGCTATAATGAAGAATGGTACATGGTCCTTATGTGACTTGCCTCCTGGCAAGAAGGCCATTGGCACTAAGTGGGTATACAAGCTGAAGCGTAATCTTGATGGTACCATTGACAGGTATAAGGCTAGTGTAGCTCAATGATGAGTAGCACCTCCTTTAATGTCAATCCGGGAAGACGTGAGGATGGTATGAAGACCTCGAGCAAGTGGCGGCACAAGTGCGTGAGTGAGAAGCACACAAGCATGCACACACATACACACACACGCGCACACACGGCAAGACAAAGAGAGAGAATCAATGGAATTCTTTAGATTACTTTCAAAAGCTCTTACAAGTTCGTTTCAATTACAATCCACACCCAAAAATGAGCTCTCTAGCTCTTTTTATAGTTTTTGACTAGCTTTGTCCCTGTCCAGACCTAGTGTCCGGCCTAGTTAAAAATTAGGTTCCAGGGCTTATTTGAGGGCTCAAACGAAGTCTAAAAATTATGAAAATTGGTACGAGGGTACTTCTAATACTCCTCAAGCTCGAGGACTCCTCGGCTTGCACAAAATGGAGTCTAATCTACCAAAAACGGGATTTACAATGTTTGTGTAGTGATTAAAATCACTTGAGTTGTACATAATCTATGGGAAAAATGATCTGGCCTTGTTGCCGTATTGTGCATGACTCCTTTGTTGCTTTGTATGCCAACACTCCCCCCTTCCTAGCGTCTGTCGCCCCTGACAGACCTTTGTTCTCGCGGGTGGTCGATGTAATATTGGATGACATTGGTGGCCAGTTCATGTTCTCCTATCCTTAAGCCTCTGGCTAGATCGGCTTCCAATGCCTCCCAATTTATTGCACCGGGGGTCTCGGGTTGCGGGGTGGTGTAGTACTCTGAATACATTGCTTGTTCACAAGCAAACAGTTGAAGCAGATGTGTCGGCTTTGGTGCGAAAATCTCCGAGTGATACTCCCAGAAACCTGATCTGAACATTTCTTCGAAGGTCTGTTTGTAGCAGGCGGGGAGGTATTTGATGCGCGCATGCCAAGCGTAAGCCACACGGATACTGGGGGTGGTGCTCATGTCATACACCAGGTCGTAATTTCCATTGCTAAACCCCGGAAGACGTACCTGTGGTGCGGCTGCATTTCTAAAGGTCTTCAGCACTACTTGCATCATATCTAAGATTTTAAGCATCATTTGCGCTGCTACATCTGGCATGGGTTTCAAGCGCGGCATCCAGTGGCGAATGGTCCCCATCATATATGCTACCGATGGTGGTCCTTGTGGTGGCGCGATGTACGGGTAGTTCAGCCATTCCTTGCATTGCGCATTGTTCTGTACCTTGATATTAAATGCCTTCCACGACCTGCGGCGGGGGACTGGACCGTAGCATGGGTTGTACAGGAGGTGCAACGGCGCGTTGTTCCATGTGCGTAGCATTTCTGGGTAGGTCTCTAAAAGTTTCTGTCGCCATGTTGGTTGACGAATCTTGCCTTTTCGCACCTCTGGAGGAAGGTCTTCTGGTTGAAATTGGGTCGCAAAAGTAGGAATCTGACCCGTGACTCTTTGTATTTCTGCATTATAATCAGCCAAGATAATATAATATGGCCTGTACTGGAGTTCCGATGAGAGAATCAGGCGTCTCGATGACAAGTTCTTGAAGTAGGCTGATTGTAACACAGTCTCCTCTATGACCCTCATGGCCTGATTTTGCACTACGGTGCGCTCTTCATGCGAGGTTCCTATTTCCTCCACTTGTCGTAACCATGGCGGCCGTGGTGCCTCGAACGTGTCCTGCGCTTCTTCTGTCTGTTGGCCTCCTGGGAATGGTTGCGGATCATATTCTTCATCAAACGTTTGTTCCACAGGAATTTGCACAACTTCTTCGTCCGTGGGAGCCTCCGGAGGGGAAGATGGCCTCTCATATTGTAGTAGGCGTGTTTGCAATTCAGTTACCTGTTCCTGGAGATCTTTTATGGCCTCTGCGTTGAGAAGCGAAGCCGCAGAGGGGGTGGTTGGAGGGGCAGCTGTTGGTCCTTGTTGGTGTTCCTGCTTCAGTTGTCCTAGCTCCTCCGATAGCTTATCATGTGCTTCGAGCAGCGTGGCATAATCTTCCAATATAATCTTGATATTATCGGGGGTCACTGCTTGAAACTTGGATGGGATGATGGGTGCCCCCGGTGTGCTCTCAATAGCTGCCTCCAAGTTCTCTTGATTTTGTATTTGCAGACGTCTGTTCTCTTCCTGAGCAGCCGCAAGATGGCGTTTAAGTAGCGCCATATTTCGCTGAAGTTTAGAGTTGCGTTCCAGCTGTGTCCGTAGGTGACCTTCTACCACCTGCACTGCTTCCTGATCTACGTTCTGTAGCTGTACCTCCAATATATTGTGGGCTTCTTGGAGGGTGTGGAACTGTGTGTGGAGGCGAGTGTTCTCCTCTTCTAGTGCCGCAAGGCGGTGCTGTAGTGTCGCTGAGTGCTCTTGCAGGCGTTCGTTTTGTTGCTGGAGCTGAATGTAATCTGTTCTTAAATTTGATATACACGCCAACATGGTGTCCAATGCATTTCCTATAGATGAGTGTGGGGTGTGTACCGTGGAAGATGCATGGGAAGGGAATTGGGGACGGGAGACAGTGAATGATGTGTCTACGAAAGTTGTGTGTGTGGGTGAAATTGGTGGAGGGGGAATGGGAGGAGGTGAAACCGTGGGTGGAGGTGCCGTGGGCGGTGAAATGTCCATACCTTCAGGAGTGGGTGTTAGTGTGGGGCCTGCCATATATATTGGTATGGTAGGTGGTGTGTGTGTGGACGTGGTGAATAGATGTGACGTGGGGTGGGGAGCTGGAGAGGCAGGGAATGGTTGAGAGCCTGGTTGAAAAGCTCTAGCAAAAATGTCCTAGAGGGATTGTAGAAATGGAGAAAGGGATATCGGGGGTTGGGGTCGTAAATTTGAGAAGGGTGGAAAGGGTTGCGTGGTAGTAGGGAAGCCCATGAATGTGGATCTGGGGTCAGGGTGGCCCGTGGCTGAAGGCATTGGGGATGGTTGTCCTAGGGCAGGCTCGGGAAGGGTTTCAGTGGGTTGTGTAGTGATGGGGTTTGCGTCAAAGATCGGGTTATCAGTGGTAGAGAATAGGGTGGCACTAGAGATGGGAGTACGAAAGATGAAGGTTGGGTCAGTGGTTTGAGTGGTCGATGGGATTTCCACTGTCTCTATTCTAGGAGGTGATGGTGGGGGAGTAGGTGGTAGTGGTTCGGTGGACTCCTCATGGGTGGCGGGGTGCTGTTGACTAGCTGTTTGGGAGGTTGGTGTAGTAGTTGGCTCTTCTGCAACTGTAACGGGAATTTGGATATTTTTACCTGAGCGAGGTCGTGTCTGGAACCTTCGTGGGTCATATTGAACTGAAGGCCTCTGAATGGCAGTGCGCACAGCTTCTACAACTCCATATGTTTCTGCCATCAATAAGAGACCTTCCCTGTACTCCGAGTCAATTCCCGCTTCTTCCAACAACTGAGTCATAAGTACTCTGCTGCTCTGTTCAGTGAGTAACTGCTGCGATCGCACTCTTTCCATAATCTGATACAGCCTTCGGAGTTCTGCTGTATATGCTGGGGCTTCAGTGGTCTCTTCTTCATATGCTTCTTCTTCTTCCGGGTGTCCGTGTTGTTGGCTTTGCTGAGCGTCACTCCAATGGACATGTCTGCCGTCTGTAGACTTTCTTCTTCTTCGTGAGGATGTGCCCTGCTCCTCTGCCTCTGAATAAAACTCCACATCAGAGAATTGTGTGCTTTGTAGGAATGCTTCGAAATCCTGGGGGTCCAGTCCTTCAGCCTCTCCAGTGGCAGCAAATTCGAATTCAGGTGTAACAGGAGGAGCCGATGGGGTAGGTTGTGTCGTAGTGTCAGATTCCGACCTGGGTATCCTAATGGTAAAGGGAGGTACAGTGCCCTCTCTTAATGGTGATGCCTCAGGAGCAGTCAGGACTTCCCGTGTCTGGACGCAAGGGATCGCGCCCCTCATGCGCTTGGACTGATGTGTGGATGTCTTGAGCCTTTTAAACATTTGTAATTGTGCCCAAGTTAAGGCACGCTCAATGGGGACATCATATGCCAAGCATCGGTAAATGATGCGTGTGAGTGCACAGCATCCGTTCACCACTAATTTCCTAGAAGCCCGTTTGTTTGCTTCATACAACTGATCTATAATCCACACTGGTAGCTTAATAGGTAACGCACCTGCTTCCGCCAAGTAGAGAGCAAACCAGATCTTCTTGTGTGGTTGCGTGAATCGGTCTTGACCGGGGAAGGCGAAATGTTGCATGCACATTCGGAGAGGGATGGACACATTTGGGGTGAGTGCTGCCATGTCTTTCAGCTTCACTACTTTCCTATCCTTCATGTTGGTGGGAACAAGAGCATCCTTTTCTGAGGGCACATGCGTGCCATGCATATTTAAAGCGTCGCTTACCAGCTCCACAGTAAGTTCAAACCTCTTCAACTCGTTGTTGCCCAGCAATGAGGGGAGAACAAATGATCCGGGTTGGTCCTTATCTTCATTAGCTTGTAATGTGGAGACCAAATAGTAACATCGGAGGAGATCGGGTTTAGGTAGTGGGGCTTCAAAATATTCCGCCAATCCTGCTCGTTGCCATATGGTCTGTAGATCTTCGGTGTTCTGTAAAGTCTCGAACTCCTTGGAGAAAAATTGGAATCGCACCCATGATCTGTCATACTCGCATTTAGACTCCCAGATATACTTCGCCTCACCTAATGGACCGGGCATGCCATTGAACCAATGAGAATTGGCATGAACTCTTTCCGTGATGCCTGTAGGTGGATCTGGCACCGGGAGTTGCTGAAGGTGTAGCATCTCCACTGGTCGTTCCGTCGGGGGCACATCCACGGGTATACTATCCACATCAATTCCCGCAGTAAGTATTCCCACTTGTGAGCCCGAACCTGTCGCTTCTGCCATTTTTCTTCTTGCTTTCTGATTCTGTGAGAATATAGAATCATGTGTTAACATCGTAATGGACAAAATAAATCCGTTGTTGTCCCCGTTACAACATTAACATGAGGTAGATGGTGAGTTAGTGGTTAGTAAGTGCACGAAGACAGTGAGTGCAGTTAACGTTTGTGTATTCCTAGGAGACTAATGCCGTTAGTAAGTGGGGTGAATTTACAAATCGGGGTCGGGGGGTTTATTACAGGTCTTAGACTGCCAAATGCAGTGGATGGGCTTTGCTTTCGGTTTCGTAGGGACTCTAGAGAGCTGTGTCGGTGTCGCCGTTTGGGAATGGGGCCTTTTAGGGACCCACTTATAAGTGATGTTATGCATGCTCATGGGTCTTGGTGTGTTCCTAAGTGTTGAGCACGAGGGAATTCTGGTTGTACTCGTAGAAGGGTTATGCTGCATAGGTTGTGGCCTTGGCGTAACTACTTGTGCCCTCAAGCAAGTCTTAGGCACCCAAATTTGTCTAGATTGTGGGCTTGCCTTCATCGACTTCTTGGGCACCCAAATAGATTTTGCTTTAGCAGAAGAATTTCTGAAAGACTTCTTATTAGCGTCGTGTTGTTGGTTACTAATAAGAGGCTTTGCCCGCGTAGTTGACGGTGGTGCACCTGGTCGTTCGCCTTTCCGCACCCACACCTGGATTATTTTCTGGGACATTCTGCTGCGCAGGTATTTTTGATCTCGGACATAGGTAGTACTCTGCTTCTTCTGCTTGTGATCCACCTTTGGTTGCTGCCTCCTTCGGGCCTTTGGAAAAGAAGGGAGATCCGTTGCATCCCTGACTCCTTTTTTGCAAATGGCATTCCTCTGCAACACAGGGTTTTGAACAAGAACAGCATGGTCATCTTCATGTGTACCCCTGGAAGGACCAGGAGTCTGTGCCTTTCCTAGTTCCTTGAGTGCTCCATTGTCTAATTCTACTGTAACTCGACTATGACTGACCCAAACCTGGAGAAGTCCACTTCTTAGGTTTAGATTGACTGCTCGGTCATAGATCCAATCCTGACCCAAGACGAGAGGTTCAATGAGATCCTCATCTTGACACACTAGTACTTTAACGGTCATTGCCTCATCGTGAATGTAGAGGGGAAGTTCCACCTCGCCCATGCAAGGGGTTTCCACGCCTCCCAATCCTATGAGATATGCCTCCACAGGATGGACAGTTAACTGTAACTCTTGACAGTAAGACAACTTAACAGCACTAGTGGCTGCACCTGAGTCAATCAAGGCTCTTACGGTCCTTGCACTCTTTCCTTGTCCTATATCTAAGGTTACGAAAGGACGTCTATCAATTATTCTATTCGAGCTTGTTCCTGCAACTTCACACATGGCCATGGGATATCCTTGATCTACATGGTCAACTGTTGTAGTCATATCTCGACCTTGTCTGCGTAACTTCATCCTTCTGATGCGTTCTAAAGCCTCTGCTTGAGCCTCTTCTCGAATGCGCTTTTCTTCCTCTTTGCGTTTCTTAGCAGTGTTGAGTCGGCTGAGCATTTCCTCCGTGAGGGGTTCCTGATACAACTTGACTCTGCAACCGCTAATATAGTTTGGGAGAACGTCACCCTCTAACGTGGCTAGTTGTACTGCTCCGCTCGTGGAGATCCTATTGATGATCATAGGTCCGTAGCCCCTCTTTTCTAGCTTCCTGGCGTGTTGTTTTAGTGTATAGACTAAAACTAGATCTCCTGCTTTCAAGCCCTTATCCTTCACATGGGCATCAAAATATGCCTTCTGTCTCTTCTTGGCTGCATATATTCCTGCAGCGGCTCTCAGTCTTGTTTCCCCTAATCGTTCAAGGTCAAAGATCCTAGAGGAGAGCTCATGACCTGTCCATTCGTGCTCTTGTGCTACTTTCAATGTAGGGATCAAGAAGTCCAAAGGTAACACAGCGTTTTGACCGAATACCATCTGAAAGGGGGTGGCTTGGAGTACCGTTTTGTAGGCAACTCGGTATGCCCAAACAGCATGGTGTAGCTGTTTGTCCCAATCAGAGCGTTTAGTGTTCACTAATTTCGTCAGTACATTGCATAAAATCTTATTAGTGCTCTCAGCTTGTCCATTAGCTTGAGGGTGATAAGGGGCAGACTTCTTGTGTATTACCAAGAATTCTTGGAGCAGATTTTCAATCACTTCGTTCAAGAAATGAGTGCCTCTATCACTTACAAGCTCTATGGGTAGCCCATATCTCGTGAATACATTCTCAAACAAGAATTTGGCAGTTGTTTGAGCATCGTTCTTGGTTGTAGCTTTTACCTCTACCCACTTGGTGAGATAATCTGTTGCCACAATGATGTATTCCGCATGAGAACCCTTAGCTGGGGGATTAATAGGACCTACGAAGTCGATTCCCCACTTAGAGAATGCACGTCCACCCATCATAGGTTTCAGTGGCATCTCATCTTTGCGTATAGGATACTGAGTCCTCTGACAGACATCACACCGTTTCACATAGGTATGTGCATCCATGTGAAGGGTAGGCCACCAGAAGCCCGCAAATAGTATTGCCTTGATTACCCGATCTGGTCCAAAGTGTCCTCCTGCTACACCTTGGTGAGCAGTTTCTAAGATCTTAAGATACTCACTTTCATGGACACACAGTCTTAGGTAACCATCCTTACCGCGTTTGTATAGATTATCACCAAGGAGTGAGTAATCCAAGGCTTCTTGTTCTAAACTCCTTTTCCTAGCCAGAGTCATGTCTGGAGGGAATGTGTTTGTCCTCAGGAATGATACTAGTGGTTCGCTCCAATCTGGCACAATGGATACTTGATAAAGAGTGGCATGTTCTACTGGTGGTTTAGTGCAACAGATTGGGCATTCCTTGCACAACTTTTGGACATCCGCTTCCATAGTTGGCCAATGCACTCCGAATCTCTTTAGAGTCTGCAAAGTTCTTTGCTTTGAATGGTGTTGCTCTAACGCACCTACATGTGCTAATTGTAACCATTTAGCGTACTCATCCTCTTCTACGCAACAAGCCAAGATCCCTTGATCTGTGTGCTTGTACATGCTTCCTGCCATGATATGGTACTTTTGGGCTTTTACGATCTCTCTATTCCGTGTGTTCACCACTGGATGATTAGGTCCGTATGTCAATACTGGTACTAGTGGCTTGGCCCACTGCGGCACCACTTCCAACTTAAACAAGTAAGCATCAGGAAGGTCATCTGACACACCTTGTGGGGCTTCTCCCGATGTGAGCCTGGAGAGGTGATCTGCTCGTAAGTGAGTCCTACCTTTTCTTACCACAACCTCAAAATCATATTCCATTAGCAAGAGAAACCATCTTACTAATCTTCCCGTATTGCATGGCTTGTTTACTAGGTACAACAATGCCTGATGATCAGTAAAAAATTTAAACTTATTTGCAAGCAAATAGTGTCTAAATTTCTTGACTGCATATACCATGCCTAATCCTTCGCGCTCCGTAGTGGTGTAATTCCGTTCAGCCGCATTCAATTGTCTACTGGCATAGGCAATTGGAAGATCCATATTTCCTTCACCAGTAGGTTGTGCGAGTACACATCCAATAGCATAATTGGATGCATCAACATGAACATGGAATGGCTTATTCCAATCTGGTGTGGTCAAGATTGGTGCTGAACATAATCTTCGTTTAAGCTCTTGGAAGGAATTCTCACATTCATTCGTCCACTCAAAGTTTGTCAGAAGTCCGTACATGGGCTTTGCAATGACAGCATACATGTGTATAAATCGTCGATAATAACCACAATGCCCCATGAAAGCTTGTACTTCCTTGACATTCTTTGGCCTAGGTAGCTCTGCTATGGCTCTCACTTTTTCTTCGTCGGTAGATATGCCATTTTTTGACACTATGTGTCCTAGAATCTTACCTTGCCTGACCATAAAAACGCACTTTTCTGGGTTCAGGCAGACTTGATATTCTCTACATTTGTCAAAGATTTGTCTGAGTTCAGGAATATGAGTTTGTCTAACATTGGAATGAGCACAAAGATCATCAACATAGACTTCTAAACTCTTCCTCAGGAACTCCTTAAACACATGGCACATCAGCCTCTGGAAGGTGGCTGGTGCATTGGTAAGCCCAAATGGCATTACTCTAAAAGCAAAAATGCCCCATTCTGTGGCGAAGGCTGTCTTGTGCTGATCCTCTGGAGCTATGGCTACTTGATTGTAGCCAGAAAATCCATCAAGGAAGCTGTACACTTCCTTGCCTGCCACCCTTTCTAAGAGATGTTCTGTGATGGGAAGCGGATAGTTATCTCGAATCGTGGCGGCATTAACCTTTTTCAAGTTAATGCACACATGCAGCTTGCCATTCTTCTTGGGCACCACCACGATGGGGGATACCCATTCGGTGTGCTCAATTTCGTAGATAAATCCAGCTTCAACCAGTCTATCTATCTCTTCCTTGATCTTAGCAGCATAATTATCGTTATATGTATAAGGCTTTTGCTTAGAGGGTTTAGCATCTGAGGTCATGGGAATGGTGTGTGAGCATATCTCGGGGTCTACGCCTTTCAAATCCTTGTAACTCCAAGCGAATACATCTCTGTATTCTCTTAGCAAGGCAACCAATTCCTGCTCTTCTTCCGCTGTTAGGTCATGACCTATGTACGTACATCTCTCCTCTCCTTCTTCTAGGGCCACTACTATTTTCTTGGTGGTTTCTTTGTTATCATAGGCCTCTCCTGATTGTGCCTCTCGTTTAGGCATTCTTATCATGACTCTCCTGTCATCTATCTCATACTTCTTAAAATTTTCTGGGACCTCAAACAAAGATTCTTCCTCTTCTGGTAAGGCTTCTCTCTTCTTTCGTTTCTTTCCTTCTTCCTTAGGGGTCATATGCGTTGCTAATCTTACATCATTTGTAACCTCTCCATGCCTCTGGGGTTGAAATTCTACTTCATGGAAGTATTCTTCATCTGATGCAAATGGTGGGTCCATAATGATTGACTCTAGATTGGAGTCACTTGCATCCTCAAATGCATCAGGGCTAGGTTCGCATTCTTCTAGAACTGCCTCTCCCATGATTGGCTCTATGGAGAAGACTGAAATGTCATAGCCATCCTCATCACAGTGAGGTGTCCATTGTTCTTCGTTGATGGCTACGTCCATGGTTGCTAAAATTTCTGCCCAGCCATGGGGTTCGAATTCCTCGTCTGGAAAAACTACAGGTGCATAGGCTGGGTCTTGAATGGGTCTATGGGTTTTGTTCGCACCTATTTCTCTGGCCTTTTCCCTCTTCTCTTCCTCTACTGCTACCTTGCACATCCATAAGTGGGTGTCTTCATGCATCCATGAGGATCCAGACCCTATGGAATGCACCGATTCTGTGTCATCTTTAGCTCTATGGATGGGATTCCATTGGATAGGAGGGACATCTCTATGAGAATAATCCTTGAGATTGACTTTGGTCGTAACACCCAAGTGTTGCAAATACAAGGAGTTGGTTCCCCAATCCTGTACTACTTGCAATTGTCGCATAAATGGTCTTCCCAAAATCATCTCATAGGCATGATTTTTGCTGAAGTCACATATAGCAAAACTATGTTCAAACTCGACACCACAAGTGGTGAGAGTTATCCCTTCTAGCAATCCTAGGGGTCTCTCTATGTGACCATCGGCCATTTGCAATTTCATCCTTGTTGGCCTGAGTGCTGGCTTGCCCCAACGCTTCCAAAGGGAAGTAGTGGCAATTGCAACTCCTGCACCTGAGTCCAAAATTGCCTTGGTGGTGTATTCCTGGTAGGTGATGGGAAGATAGGTGTTCCCTTCTTCACCTTCACACATATCTCCTATCTTATCCAAGGGAATTTCTGGCACTGTCCTATGGGATCCTACCTGGGAACGAGGTTTTGCTATCTCTGGTACTTGTTTGGCTACATGTTTCCATAATTCAGGTCTAACCTTGAGTAGCTCTTCTAACTTGAGATTACACTGCACGTTAGTGTTCTTCACTACCTCTGTGTTCCTAGGTATGACTGAATCGTCGTTCCTTACCATGACTGTGGGTGCTCTCATACATGTGGACTTTGCCTCCCATGGGCCTGTGAAGTGGGGTAGCTCCTGTATGGAATTAGACTCAAAATCCAATCTCTCATGAGACTGAGTACTCTCATGTTCCCCGTAAATAGATGGGATGTCTTGTGGGAACTGGTCGTGTGCATCATCCACCAGTTCAAAAGGAGGGGCGACCTCGCTTTCGTTATCCCATTTGTCTTCTTGAATCTCTCGTAGGAAGTCTGGTGCAAACCGATTCATAGAAGAAGAAGTGTCTGGCTCCGTAGAATTGGGCGCATAAGCAACCTGGGAAGGAGGGCTTATTCTATTGTTGACTCTCTCCTCGTTCTCGCAAATGGCTGGAGCACAAGCTTCTTGGGGAGGATTACTTATTCTATTACTTTTCCAAACAGGCTCACACATTCCCTGAGAAGGAATGTAGGCAACCTGTGGAGGTACGTGAGCTTTCGAGGGAGGCTCATCTGCCTTTTGGGGGGGAAGATAAGCTTCTTGAGGAGGCACATGGGCTTCCTGAAGAGGCTGGCTTATCCGTTCTCTTGCCCTTTCCTTTCTTTGAGGGGTAGGTTCCTTTTCTGACTATGCAATTAGCCTCTCTATTCTTTCTAAGGAGGGGAAACTGTCTGGTTTAGTGGAATTGGCCACATAAACTTCCGAGTGGGAATGATTCATGTTTTTGCTTGCTTTTTCTTTGTCTTGATTTTTTTCTTCCTTGTCAGATCTTGCAATTATCCTCTCTAACTTCTCTAGGAATCCATCCAAGTGTAATTGCGTTTTGGCTGAGCCTGAGTAATTGAAAAGGCGACTTGCTTCAAACATAGTCTGAGCCAATGCGACCATTTTCGTGCACAGTTTGGTTCTTTCTATCTCTAGGTCAGCTCTAGGATAGCACTTGTCATGATCCGTGACGTTTGGCCCTTCTTGGATTCTGGCCTGATATGCTTTAAGCATCATGTCTATGTCTTCAGGAGTGGGATCAGCTAATACTGATCCTGTTTGGGGTGGTGGGTGGGTTACGTGGGGTGTCTTAGAGGGTGGAGGGATGGAGAATGATGGGGATGGTAGCGGTGGGAATGTGTGAGAGTGCGGTTGAGATGTGATCTCTATGATTTTAGCCTTGGTTTCTCGTAGACTTTCCTCAAGTTCACTCATCTTCTTTGCCCATTGCCTTTTCATGCGTTCGCGGCTATCTTTCCAAGCTCTCGTTCTCTTTTTATTTTGGCTCTCCGTATCGCTAGCATCTGGGCTCTTTTCCTGGCCTACCCCTTGGTTTTGTTGCAATGCCTGAGCCCTAGTGACTACCTGTATTGGTGCAGTGGAAGTGACACTTCCTGAGGAGTCTACCACTAACCCAACAACGTTGATAGGGGTGATTTTTGGCATGCTATTGGGGTTCTTTGGGCAATCTCGTAAGAGATGCTCTTTTCCGCAATCTTGGCAAAAGCCTTGGATAGTCAAGGACTGAGGTTGTGTGGGCGGAGGCAAGGGACAATCACGAATGAGGTGATCTCCTTGGCATCTGTAGCACGGTCCTCTTGGGAATGGAGGTCTTACTTGCCTAGATTGAGGCCTAGGATTGGGGTTTGCATACATGACGTTCGTGTAATCTGATTCCCAACTCGGTTCGTTTGTCTCTTCGCTATAATAGGACTCACCATGCTCAGGAGACTGCATGTAGTAGGCCTAGGGGCTATCAACATGTGTAGAATCAAAGCTATGGTCACTCGGGTCACTTTCAGAAAGCAAGGATGTTACAGGGACTATAGCTCTATTCAGGTTCTCTTCTGCAGCAGTATACTTTACCGGAATCACATTAGCTGGGGCTGGGGGTTGTTGTGCTAGCACAGGCTGAGGCCTTTGTTGGTTTTGATATTGAGGTTGGAAATTTTGTTGTGGCCTGCCATATGGTTGTGGAGGGTACTGGTTCTGGTATCTGCCTTGTTGGTAGGGCTGAGGGTAGGGTTGCCTAACCGCCTGCTTGTTGTATGGGCAATCTTGTGCGGTGTGGTTGGTGTATCTCCGTTCTATGGTGCAGTACTGGCTACTAGGGTTTACTTGGGGTTGAGCCATAATGGGACAGACGTTCGCCATATGGTCACCACCGCATGTATAGCACCGTTTTATAGGAGCAAACCTTGGAATTTGTTTGCTAGTTACTCCTAATTTCTGGGCCACTTTCTCTGCGAGTTCCTCAATTGATGTGGATTGTGTGGAAGAGTGACTAGATGCACCATCTGAATCTTTGTAGATTTTGGAAAGCTCTAGTTCTTCTCCTAGGTTATCTTCAATGTCAATGCACATACGTACACACTCTTCTATAGTCCTGGGGTCTTTCAGATACACATAGGATCTCAATTTCGTACTCAGCAATCCATCAAGAAATAAGGCTACTTGTTTAGCAGATGTGGGTAGCTCCGAAATAGGGCACCTTTCAAGATATTGTCTAAATCTTCTTCCGGCCAATCTGACAGTCTCTTGGGGGGTCTGCTGTGAATCAATGAGGAGGTATTGTGTCTTATGCCGCTCTTAGAGAACTCTACAATAAATGCCTCTAGGAGTTGGTCTATGCTCCTGAACTGGCGCTCATCCAATGGTTGAAACCATGTAAGTGCCGTATTCCTCAGGGTTAGACCGAAGGCATTGTACTGCGTGAATAGATCCTCAACTTGTTCGGCTCTTAAGACTTGCTTGAACTCTGCCACATGATCATAGGGGTCTCCTGTGCCGTCAAAGTAATTCTTCATGGACTTAACTAGCTGGGTGGGTCTCAAAGTTCGTGTGTGCTCTCTAGGCCTCGGCAGAGGGAATCCATCTACATTTCTTTGGTTCCTGTGGGCTCTAAGCGTCTCAGGTTCTACCCTATTCGTCTCCGTTCTCGTTCTTTCTCTGCCCACTGGATTGGCAAAACTTACTTCTGGTCTATCTTTACTTCTGTCTCTTTGCATACCATGAGCCTGGGATGTTCCAGCTCCAGGGTGACCATAGGATACATTTGATCTTGGTTGGGGGAAAATAAATTCACCCTTCCAAGTGTAGGCATGCCTATCATTTTCTGTCACCACAAAGATTCGTTCTGAAGCATGATCTAGGTAGGTCACTCTGCCTGGGCTATCCGGATCCTTAAACTCATAGATCATGATTGTTCCTATATCAATTGGGTGATCTGGTTTATACCTCCAAAAGGCTTCGTCCGTTTCTCGATTGAGAAGCAAATCTATGCACTTGTTATCTTGGGGGACCCACTCAGGCGTGATAATCCTAGTGAGAACTGATTTACCTCGAGGGGTTCTAGGTTCCACTCCCATGTTTCCTTGTTCCAAGTCGCCTAAGTCCGTTTCTGAAATTACATTTCCAAATTCATCTGTCCTATCTGGATGACTGGTGACTACGTATATGGTTCCTTCCTTGTCCAGGTATGCACCGTTTTCAAACTTGACCGCTGGGTGCTCTAGTCCTATGGATTGGTCAGGGTTTTTAATCTGGACCACTGATCTTCCTAGGCCGTCCTCATAGATGCTTGCACCTAATCGGTTGGTCCTAAGGTATTCCAACTGCGTTTTGTAAGGACCTTCCACCCTGTATAAGTAAGGCACTCCTGAACTTCCCGTAGGTCTGTCCATACCTTGAGACATCTCTGACTCACTGGTATCAGAGCTAGGGTAATGAGAGTGGCGACTCAACTGCTGGGCCCAAGACCTTGCAGTGTGGTTGACACTAGCCTCTGAAGACCTAAGGCTTTGTCTCTCTCTTACTAGGTGTCGTCCTGATCTAAGGTTCATATGCCTAACTGATTAGCCCAATTCTTTGCCCAGAGTACAACCTCGTTGCCGATCAATTGGTACCAGTCACTTGATTCTTTTTAGTTATTCCTCGTGTTTAAAGTCTTGTCTGCTGTTACTTCGTCAGGAATACTTGAATGTTCTTCGTACTTTCAGGTTGATCGTTCCACGTTAGGTTCTTTCCTTTATGTTGTCGACAGTACAGAGATTAAGTTTTTAGCTTGAACTTGAGTTTTTAGGTAGTCTTCAACTTGATAGTGGCCTATCGTCGCCTTGACTTACTCCTACTTCTAATCGTTCTTAGCCTAAGCTAGGAATTGACGAAGAGGAGTTGAGAATATTCCGACCTTTCTTGCCGAACCTTGCTCTTTAGTGCTCGAGAAGTTGATTCTCAAGCGTGCGCAACACCCTTGCTTGGATGCTCTCAATTGCTGCTCAATAGGCCTGCATAAATCCCAAGATTAGCTCCAAGTAGACCTTTCAATTGACAGACAATTTATTTCAGACACTTTTTTAATGACCCTTGTTCCCCCTTTTGTATTGCTAGAAATTTCCTCTAGAGCTCCCTTGGTGTTCCTACCCCTCTGTGTGTCAACTTCCAAATATTCTATCTGAAAATCAACGTGATATTCTTATAAAAAACCGTTGAGGGCGTGTGGTATATGTCACGAGCTTTCTGACAAGCCCTAGAGCTCAGAAAATGGATTTCGTACGCAAAAGTTATGACCGTTCAGGGTTTAGGGGGTTACTAGACAGACAGAACCTTTCGGGGGTTTTAATGCATTTTCTAAGGCCTTCGTAAGTATATGAGTACATGAAAGTGCAAATGTGCCCAAAATTTAGCCTAAATTTCCAAAAATTCAATTCTTAATTTTTTGCCGAAAATGCCTGTCTATCGCGATAGACGGTGTCTGTCGCGATAGACGCAATCTATCGTGGGGGCTGTCTGTCGCGATAGACGGTGTCTGTCGCGATAGACAGTGTCTATCGTGGAATTCTGTCTGTCGCGATAGACGGTGTCTGTCGCGATAGACGCTATCTGTCGTGAAATTCTGTCTGTCGCGATAGACGGTGTCTGTCGCGATAGACGCTATCTGTCGTGAAATTCTGTCTGTCGCGATAGACGGTGTCTGTCGCGATAGACGCTATCTGTCGTGAAATTCTGTCTGTCGCGATAGACGGTGTCTGTCGCGATAGACGGTATCTGTCGTGAAATTCTGTCTGTCGCGATAGACGGTGTCTGTCGCGATAGACGGTATCTGTCGTGAAATTCTGTCTGTCGCGATAGACGGAGTCTGTCGCGATAGACGGTATCTGTCGTGAAATTCTGTCTGTCGCGATAGACGGTGTCTGTCGCGATAGACGGTATCTGTCGTGAAATTCTGTCTGTCGTGATAGACGGTGTCTGTCGCGATAGACGCTATCTGTCGTGAAATTCTGTCTGTCGCGATAGACGGTGTCTGTCGCGATAGACGCTATCTGTCGTGAAATTCTGTCTGTCGCGATAGACGGTGTCTGTCGCGATAGACGCTGTCTGTCGCGATAGACAGAAAAAACGCAAATTTTTGAAAAACTTTTAGTGATCTAGAGTGCCCTCAAGGTGTAGGTTACAGTGCTAATCATGCATTCACAAAATGTTAAGATTTTCTGTCTGTCGCGATAGACAGAGATTGTCGCCCCGGGACCTGTGCAGAGCCTGTCGTACCTGCGCACACTGCTGGGGATGATGATACAGCAAAAACCTGCAAAATAGCTCAGAAAACATGCAAAAACAGCACATGCAAGTTCGCTCTCTCTCACAAGTGAAATGAGGGAAATGAGGTGGAGATGGGAATATAGTAAAAAAACTAAATTTTTCGCGATGATGGAGATGGAGGTGGGAGATGGTGGTGATGATGATGGTGATGAAAATTGTGAAGAAAGTAAAAGAAAATCGATGAGAGTGAAGAAAATACCTACAACTCCAACGCGTCAACTCTACGTCTTACCATCACACGCTCGTCCTCAAAGCTCGATCCCCGGCAACGGCGCCAAAATTTGGTGTAGCTCAATGATGAGTAGCACCTCCTTTAATGTCAATCCGGGAAGACGTGAGGATGGTATGAAGACCTCGAGCAAGTGGCGGCACAAGTGCGTGAGTGAGAAGCACACAAGCATGCACACACATACACACACACGCGCACACACGGCAAGACAAAGAGAGAGAATCAATGGAATTCTTTAGATTACTTTCAAAAGCTCTTACAAGTTCGTTTCAATTACAATCCACACCCAAAAATGAGCTCTCTAGCTCTTTTTATAGTTTTTGACTAGCTTTGTCCCTGTCCAGACCTAGTGTCCGGCCTAGTTAAAAATTAGGTTCCAGGGCTTATTTGAGGGCTCAAACGAAGTCTAAAAATTATGAAAATTGGTACGAGGGTACTTCTAATACTCCTCAAGCTCGAGGACTCCTCGGCTTGCACAAAATGGAGTCTAATCTACCAAAAACGGGATTTACAATGTTTGTGTAGTGATTAAAATCACTTGAGTTGTACATAATCTATGGGAAAAATGATCTGGCCTTGTTGCCGTATTGTGCATGACTCCTTTGTTGCTTTGTATGCCAACAGCTAGGCTTGTTGCAAAGGGTTATGCGCAGGAAAGAGGCATTGATTTTGATGAGACCTTTGCACCTACATGCCGTATGACTACTGTTCGGAGCATTTGTGCACTTGCAGCCCATCATGGTTGGAATGTACATCAGTTGGACATTAAAACAGCATTTCTGAATGGTGACTTGCATGAAGAAGTGTATGTTTTTCAGCCCCGTGGCTTTGTGCAGAAAGGGCATGAAAACCAGGTTTGCAGGTTAAAGAAGGCATTATATGGTTTAAAGCAAGCACCACGTGCTTGGTATGAGAAGATACATGCCTATCTGATTGCACATGGTTTTGTGGATAGTCCAACTAAAAGCACCTTATATGTTAAACGTGTTAATGATGTGCTTCTGATCATTGTTGTCTATGTTGATGACATGCTGATCACTGGTCCTATTGAGACACATATTGCTGATTTTAAGGCTGATTTGCATGCCTCATTTGAGATGTCTGATTTGGGGCATTTGCATCACTATTTGGGCATTCAGTTTATGCACGTTGATGGTGGAATGGATTTGTGTCAAACGAAATATATTGACACATTATTGCAGCGTTTTGGCCTTGAAGACTGTAAGACTATTGCCACTCCTATGGAGACAGGTTTACGATTGAGTCTTCATGATGCTGGAGATGCATTTGATGCTGTTCTCTATCAGCAGGCTGTTGGATGCTTGATTTACTTATGCATTACTCGGCCAGATATTCAGTTTGCTGTCTCACAGATGAGCAGGTTTATGCATTGCCCAGGAGTCACGCATTGGAAAGCGGTTAAGTGCATCTTTCGCTACTTGAGTGGTACTCGGCTACTTGGGTTGTTTTATCCCAAGGGGGGATCACTACCGCCAGATTTGCATGCTTTTTCTGACTCAGATTGGGCTGGTTGCTATGACACTCGTGTGTCCACCAATGGTTTTTGCTTCATGCCCCGTAGCTCATGTATATCTTGGTTGAGCAAGAAGCAGCCTACTGTGGCCACTTCCAGTTGTGAGGCTGAGTATAGGGCAGCTTTCACAGCGACTGTTGAGTGTGTGTGGCTCAGACGCCTTATGGCTGATTTGGGTGTTGGCCAGTCTTCTGCCACCACCATCTTCACTGATAGTCAGAGCGTATTGGCAGTTGCGAGGAACCCTGTGTTCCATGCTCGCACTAAGCACATTGAGGTGCATTATCACTATGTCAGGGAGAGGTTCTCTGCTGGGGAGATCAGCTTGGCATATGTGCCCACGCAGGAGAACATTGCAGACCTTTTCACGAAGGCTCTGCCTAGGGAGAAGTTTGAAGCTTTTCGCAAAGCTTTGGGCTTACTTCCTTTTGTGGAGTGATTTCCACATAGCTTGGCACTTCCTTATACATGAGTGCCAGCTCCTTGTTCACCGCATCACTCCCAGGGGGGATTTGTTGATATATTTAGGTAGTGATGTGTGTGAACACTCTAGGACCACCGGGGCACTTTTTTCCCTCTTTAAGAGGTTTTTTTCCCCCGGCTTGTATATACGCCTATTGCCCTAATGGGCTACTTATCTTTGTACATTCTCTAGTAATACATTCAGTATTGTGTGTTTGTGCTCCAAGCTTCTTCTTCTTCCTTTTGCTGTTCGCGTGCTTCCGCAGACGTCTATCTGCAACAACGGGTCAATCATGACGCTTGTCAGATGTCGCAGAAAAAAATCCACGATATCCGACAAGGATGAATGTCATGACTCTCGACCACAGGAGATCACGACATCTAGATATCGCGATACTCAACTATGGGAGAACACGCCACTTGATGATTTTTTTCCAAATTTTAGCAAGTAATTTTAAGTTTCCACTTAATGTGGGTGATCCTAGAGCTTGTCTCCCCTCTTTCAATTGCCTGAATCAAATAAAAAACCTTCCCAGCCCCTGTAAAACCCTTCACGACATTTACCGCAGATCGTATTGCTGTGTTACCTTGACTTAAGTAGATATAGAGAGTAGGCATTTAAGTGCTCACCCCGGAAGCTGATTCTCAAGTTCTTCTACACTCCCCCACTTGCTCTGTTTCGCTCCACACTCTCCGATCTCCACTCCCGATATGCGACGTCCAGTGCACTCGACACTCACCTTCATACAAATGAAGTGAAAAGTTTTGATTTTTTTGGTTTTTATACTTTTGAGAAATGTTTGACCCAAAAAGCAGAAAGAACTATCTTGGAAACTACCCTATCTTCCTAGCCTACTCACTTATTTCCTCCTTCCTACTCTAACTTACGTCTCTACTCACTTCCCTAAACTATCAACTCACTACACACACTCCCAAAAGTGAGAAGTAGTAAGTGCAGATGATAGTACCTAAGTATAGACTTAGGGCCTTGTGGAGAAAGAGACTATACCTCAATCCCCCTCAAGTGCATATAGTGGGGACTTCACACTTTATTTATCAATCCAAGGAGTATCAAAACCTAGCCGAGTGTATGAAGACACGCATTCAAATGATGGTCAATGCAAATGAAGTGTCATCAAGTACAAATAAGTATAAATCCATCACATTCAAGTTTCATAGTCAGCTATGGTGTCGTGACACTTGGAACAATAGTCAATAGTAAATCAAGGTTTTGTCTCAGCTCCAAACTCCGAATATAGTGAACACCGGGTTCATTTTGAAGCTTTCAAAAAGATGCATCCAACGATGTTCTTTTCACTCAATTCTCACATGTCTACACCAAGTTATGAGCGAAATACTGAGTTGCGGGAATGATCTTCCTACACTTTCGTACTTCCTACACTTCACACACACCTTACCTACTGCAAACAAGCACTTCCATGGATAGACAACACTTCTAATCACTCTTTCCAAGCATCACACATGCATGCAAGCTCACAAGGAAGAAGATACAGAGAGGAGAAGACACAAATTCGAAATTCAATGCTCTTGATTCTCACAATGGCAAAAAGCACCTACAAAGAGTCACAAACTGACTTATATACATGTGCCCTAAAAATGGTCCTTTCACACAAGAGAACGGCACTTTATTAACTAAAAGACTAATTTCCTACTAATTTACAAGGGTATTGAGAAAAATCTTTATGGGCATGCATCTAGAGGACTCCTCTATATTTACATCGAAAAATATATTACAAAGTGATTATAGTACAAAAATAAAGTGGTCCAATTCGGAAAAATTTTGGGGCCCTTCTTTTTCTCTGTCTCTTTGCTCTGCAACAACACACCAACTCCATATGCTATCTCAGGCCTAGTTATTGTGGCATAATTGAAAGAGCCTATAATAGATCGATACAACATTACATCCTCTAATGGTTCTCCATCAATGGAGCTTAGCTTTACATTGACTTCCATGGGATTTGAAATAGGCTTGCAATGTAGCATCCCAAACCTCTCAAGTAGGTCTAGAATATACTTCCTTTGTATGATCATAATACCTTCTTCTTTTTAGATAACTTCAATGCCAAGAAAATACCTAAGATCTCCAACATCAGAGATCCTAAAATCCTCTCCAAGCTTTGCCTTGATCTCTTCAATGCCTTTTGTATCATTCTGTATAATGGTAAGATCATCTATATACACACATATGTAGGCTACAAGTTCTCATCTTTGTTTGATGAAGAGAGATGGATCCACCTTGCAGTTGTAACCACATTTGATGAAATAGTCCACCAACCTTTGGTTCCAAGCCCTTGAAGCTTGCTTTAGGCCATAAAGTGCCTTCTTCAACCTAGAAACATGATGTGGAAACTTTTTATGAACAAAACCTAGTGGTTGCCCCATGTATACCTCTTCCTCCAAGTCTCCATTGAGGAATGTATTCTTGATATTCAATTGGAAGAGCTTCCATTCTTTGCGTGTAGCCGTTGCAATGAGTGTCCTAATTGTTCTCATCTTTGCGATGGGGTTGAATTTCTCTTCAAAGTACGCTCCATAGGTTTGTGCAAAAGCCTTGGCCACCAATCTTGATTTGAACCTAGAAATAGATCCATCTAAATTTCTCTTTACTTTATAGACCCACTTATTACCTATTACCTTCATGTTCTACTTCTTGGGCACTAGAATCTATGTTTGATTCTCCTCAAGTGCGTCAATCTCTTCTTGCATTGTCTCTTTCCAATCGGTGTACCTCCTTGCATCTTCATAACAATCGGGCTCACGATCTTCTCCTAATTTGTTCATATATGCATAATGAGCTTCCATGTAAGAATCATAAGTAAACCTTTGAGTTGGATAATTAACCCTAGAAGAATTCCTTTCTTCACCTTTTGGATGAATAAACCTCCTTTGCCTTGCGTACTTGATCCCTTTGTTTGATGTGGCTTCTTTCTCCATCATGTATCCTTCATCGTTTTCAACTTCATTTCCTTCTTCATCCAACTCTACCAATGTTGCTTTGCCTTTGTTGACTGATTGTGCTTCATAGCTTGATGAAGATCTCCCCCTCCATGGTGAGTTCATGTTTGAATTATCTTCACTGATGGAACACCTTGGACCGCTTAGCTCTAAGTCGATTTCATCTTCATCATGTCCATGCTTTTTTTATCCATACTCCTACATACAATCATACTTCTTGTACCAAAAGAGTAGCTCATCAAATGCTTCATCCCTTGACATCCTCAAGTCCTTTGTGTTTGGGTTGAAGCACCTGTAAATTTTATGATCATTTGAATATCCTAGAAACACACAATTTTCCACCTTTGGTTGTAGCTTGTGCCTCAATTCACTTGGCACATGTATATAACAAGTACATCCAACTATGTTCAAGTGGGAAATGTTGGAGTTTGAGGTGTGTGGAAGCACACAAACAACACAAGGAAGAAGAAGAAGCTTGGAGCAGAACACACAATACTGAATGTATTACCACTAGAATGTACAAAGATAAGTCACCCGTTAGAGCAATATGCGTATATACAAGCGGGGGAAAAAAACCTCCTAAAGAGGAAAAAAGTGCCCTGGTGGTCCTAGTGTGTGTGACCAAGTTATATCAACAAATCCCCCCTAAGAGTGATGCGGTGAACAAGGAGCTAGCACTCATGTATAAGGAAGTGCCAAGTTATGTGGAATCAATCCACAAAAGGAAGTAAGCCCAAAGCTTTGCAGAAAACTTTAAACTTCTCTCTAGGTAGAGCCTTCGTGAAAAGGTCTCCTATGTGGGAACATATGCCAAGCTGATCTCTTCAGTAGAGAACCTCTCCCTGACATAGTGATAATACACCTCAATGTGCTTAGTGCCGGCATGGAACACAGGGTTCCTCGCAACTGCCAATGTGCTTTGACTGTCAGTGAAGATGGTGGCAAAAGATTGACCAACACCCAAATGAGCCATAAGGCATCTGAGCCACACACACTCAATAGTAGCTATGAAAGCTATCCTATACTCAGCCTCACAACTAGAAGTGGCCACAATAGGCTGCTTCTTGCTCAACCAAGATATACATGACCTACCAAGCATGAAGGAAAAACCACTAGTGGACACACGAGTGTCATAGCAACCAACCCCGTCAGAGTCAGAAAAAGCATGTAAATCTGGTGATAGTGATTCCGCCTTAGGATAAAAAAATCCGAGTAGCTGGGTACCACTTAAGTAGCAAAAGATGCACTTAACCGCTTGCCAATGCTTGACATCTGGGCAATGCATAAACCTGCTCGTCTCTGAGACAACAAACTGCATCTCTGACTAAGTAATGCATAAGTAAATCAAGTATCCAACAACCTGCTAATAGAGAACAACATCAAATGCATCTCCAACATCATGAAGACTCAATCATAAACCTGTCTCCATAGGAGTGGAAATAGGTCCATGAGTGACATCTTCTTTTGTTCAGCAACTCCATTCTGTTGAGGTGTATATGTCACTATACACTGATGTTTTATCCCACATTCAATAAAAAATGCATTAAAGTTAGAAGAAATATATTCCCCCCTCGATCAGATTGGAGGGTGCCCATTTTACATGCTGACAGATTTTCAGCCAAAACCAAAAACGATTTGAAGCACATAAACACTTCAAACTTTGCTTTCAATGGATATACCCATGAACACCTAGAAAAATCATCGATGAAAGTCAGAAAGTAAAGATAGTTCCCAAAAGAATGTGTTTGAATAGGACCACAAACATCACTATGAACAAGCTGAAATTTTTGGGTAGCTCAAATTGAACCATCTTTTGGGAAGGAGGAACATTGCATTTTGTCCAAAATACAGCCTTCACATACATCTTTACCGCGTGCCTCAAGTTTGGGCAAAGAGGACACCATTGTAGATTTCTGCAGGTGTAGCAAACTAGCAAAATTCAGATGACCAAAGCATGCATGCCAAAGCTTTGCATTTGACATAGCCTGAGAATCATGTACTGCACATGTTAAACCATTCACATATTTCTCATAGTCTATGAGCTTATACAACCCATGACATAAAATGCTAGAAGCAATAATCATGTTGCCATTTGACAGATCATGAACTGTACATTTGTCATAAAAAAATTTCATAACCAAGCCAATCTTGGCTAATGCAAAAATTGATAACAGATTTTTCTTGATCCCTGACACAAATAAAACATCTGACAATGTAAAAGAACTACCATCAGTAGCAGTCAGAATGATCTTACCAACTCCCATAACATGATAAGATTAGTTGTTGGTGCATGTGACAGTATTCCCTATAGGGGAAAACTCAAATGAAGTGAAGAAACTGTGCTGTGAGGTAATATGTTTGGTTGCTCCACTGTCAAAGTACCAAACATATGAGTCTACTATAGACATACACTACTCATGAGAAGATGGGTCAAATCTGCAAACAATAGTAAACACCCATTCCTCATTCTACGCAGGATTAGTAGACTCTATTCTTGGTATAGAGGCCTCTGCAACAACCATTCTAGCCTCTTTTTTCTTCACCTCTTTCACAGCCAATTCAAGACAGTTCTTTATGAAATGATTGTTTCCTTTACGGTACTTACATACGAAATACATCATTGCTTTCAGCCATGGCCACTGATTAAAATACCCTAATGCAAAAAAATGACTGCATATGAAAAAGTTGAACAGAACTACCTGACGAGTTCTGCTAAACCTATAGCAGGCTTTGAGATGCTTATACTGGTGAACCAAAATCTGTATATATCTTTGGCACAAAAAGACAAAATAGCCTACATATGCATTATGATAGTGTGTTTAGAGGCCGAAATGAGCTTAGATTGCAATTTTGGCACCACACAACGAAGTTGTTTTGATCTCCTAATTAACCTGAGTATGATCACCAAATTTCATGTGATTCTAAGATTGTGACCAGAGGGGTGTTGACAATGCCCTAGATGAAGCGACGATCTGCTCTGATACCAATTGTTGGAGTTCGAGGTCTATGGAGGCATGCAAATAGCAGAAGGAAGAAGAAGAAGCTTGGAGCACAACACACAATACTGAATGTATTACCACTAGAATGTACAAAGATAAGTCACCCATTAGGGCAATAGGCTTATATACAAGCAGGAAAAAAAAAAACTCCTAAAGAGGGAAGAAAGTGCCCCCGTAGTCCTAGTGTGTTCACACACATCACTACCTAAATATATCAATAGGAAAGATCATGTTTCTTATGATAATAGGCTTGATATGGTGTCAAGCTATGGATCCCCGAGGTAGGAGCCCTATTCATAAGATAAACGGTGATATTTTCTACATCACTCCAAATCATGTTAGGTGCATTCATCTCCACAATGTATCTATTCTTTCTCTCTTCTACCCCATTTTGTTGGGCTGTGTTCCTACATGTTACTTGCCTCTTGATGCCTTGGTCCCATAAAAAATCAAAAATTTCATTGGAGAAATATTCTCCCCCTCCATCAGACCTTAGCTTCTTGATATAGAAGAAGAAGTTACCAAAGAAGAATTGAGGCAAGAATAAAGGAAGCTTCAGGAAGATAAAGAACCTCATCAATGAAAAACTTCAAAAGAAAAACTTTATAGCTATTGTTGGAAGCACTCTTTTGTAACAGAAAAAGGTATAAATTTGTATATTTTGTTAGGATAAATTATTCCAATTTTTGCAAAAACAAGGAAAATTCCTCCTCATAATGAGATGAAGCATATGTAATTTTTGTAGAACTTCTAGAGCTCTTTAGGCTTCATATGTTTAGATTAGAAGCTTAGAAGGACCTATTTGATGTGTCCATGTTCAGACAAAATGTCTCCTTCTAAGCTTATAATCTAAAAATGTGCTATCTAGAGAGCTCTAAAAATTATACAAAAATTATGTATGATTAATCTTATCATGAGGAAGACTCTTCCTCAGTTTTAAAAAATTTGGAATAATTTATCCTAACACAAAATACAAATCTCTATCTTTTTCTATTACAAGAGAGTGTTTCCAACATTTCTCCCCTTGACTTTTTTCATCCTAGAAAAAAACCTCTGAATGGATACTGCTACTGTTACTTCTTTCTCTAATAAATTTGTGGCACTAGGCTCCTTGTTAGCTTGTACTTTATTTTGCTCTATTTTCATTTCCTCCTCTGTCACTGGTTCTGCTTCTAACTCAATCTTTCTTGGATTCAATTTCCTTTTCTTCAGGGGAGGTTGAATTTCAATCTTTATCTCTTTTCTCTTGTTTGGTACTTCTTTGTACATGAATCTCTTGCTAGGGATTTTGACTCCCACTATGGCTTCTCTAAAACTTTGAGCCTCTGGTGTTAGTTGGAGTCCATCTTCAATACTTAAAACATGATATTACAATTTTGTCCACAATTGGGCTCCATTCATACATTTCCTGGTATCCCAATGCTTTTTTGCTTCCTTCAGATGTTCATAATGACATATCCACAACTCCAATCAAAGAAAAATTTATTATAAGTTTCTGCATTAGCCAAGATTGGCTTGGTTGTGAAATTTGTTGATGATAGATGTACAGTTCATGATTTTTCAAATGGCGACATGATTATTGCTTAAGCTCATAGACCATGAGAAATTTGGGAATGATTCAGCATGTGCAGTACATGATTCTTAGGCTATGTCAGATGCAAATCTTTGGCATGCACGCTTTGGTCATCTAAATTTTGCTAGTTTGCTACAACTGTAGCAATCTAAAATGGTGTCCTCTTTGCCCAAACTTGAGGCACCCGGTAAACATGTTTTTGAAGGTTGTATTTTGGGCAAAATGCAGCGTTCATCCTTCCCAAAAGATGGTTCAGTTCGAGCTACTCAGGAATTGTAGCTTGTACATAGTGATGTCTGTGGTCCTATGCAGACACCACCTTTTGGAAACTATCTTTACTTCATGAATTTCATTGATGATTTTTCCAGGCGTGCATGGGTATATCCATTGAAAGCAAAGTGTGAAGTGTTTATTGTTGAGATATCAAGATCAACATGTGATGATCCAGGATGACACATATTATTATTTCATTTCTTTGACATATATAGTGGTCATGCCGGTATATGTCGGGGACACTTCATTGAGCTTTATTAGATTTATCTACCGAGAGTGATGGCACATTTGTTTCTTGCCAGCTCACTCATTTGCGAACATTAGGTTTTTCCTTATGTACTAATCTTTATATATTGCAGTAGTTGTATTCTTGTTTTAGGTCATTCTTGTACATTCCTTTTTATGTAATAGAAGAAGAAGAAGAAGAAGGTCATTCTTCCTTGCCTCAATCTGGATGTGTGCTTCTCTTTGATTGTGAGAGTGTGTGTGATCTCTCTTCCTTATCTCCTTCCTTGTGACATGGTATTAGAGCTAGTGTGGCTGTAGAGAGCTCACGAAGAAGACTGGATGAAGAGTATGCTGCAAGGCATGGAGAAAGCGTGATTCACAAACGACCTCAGATTGCTACGAAAATTGGCGTGAAGGTAGAAGACCTCAAAATATGTTCGTGAGTTATCCCTTTAGGCTCACTTGTTTTTGTCAGATCAAAGTTTTAGAGCCATCTCGACCTCCGTTTCGAGCACGGATCTAGAATTTCAAGCGACTCTATGTACTGGTGATACATTAAAACTGTGTTTTTTTGAGATCCAACTGTCACGTCATAGTGTGACAATGTTCAAGCAGAAGTGCTTCTTGTAGTGTTTTGTAGTGTTGTGAATAACTACAAAAATGGCAAACGCAGATGGAAGGAGTCAGCTTATGAGTGATAAGCTAGACAAGAAAAACTTCCATGCTTGGAGATTCAGGATGACGAATTTCCTGATGGGAAAACGCTACTAGAAGTACATCGAAGGAGAGAACGAAAACGCTCTACAGTTACCAGAAAGGAATCGGACTGTAGACCAATTACAAGCATATGAAGAATGGAATCAAGGAGCATGAAAGGTAATGTATTGATTATCTATTAGCATACAGGATAGCATGATGGGGCGTATGCATGATGCCAAGACTCCGAAAGAGGCTTGGAACAATTTGGTCAAGTGACTATACCTTGAAAATCAAAAGCATATGTGAGTCACTTGCATCTATTGGAGTGAATGTAGATGATGATGATAAGGTGGAAGTATGCCTTCGTGGTTTAGGAGCTGCATATAAGTAGTTCAAAGATTCTATACAAACCAGGGAAAATATTCCAAATTTTACTAATCTAGTATCTATGCTGATCATTGAAGAAAAGAATCTTGGTGAGGATTCAAACTCCCAAGGAAAAACCAGTTCTGAGGAGGTATTCTTCTCTAGAAGAGGAAGAAGAAGAGGCAGAGGTAGAGGCTTTGGAAGCAGAAGAGGACACAATAACCAAGACCTAGGGCAACACCAAAATCATGTAGGAGGAAGAGGACAGTTTCGAGGCAGGGGGAGCCAAAGAGGTCACATAAATTTCCAAAGAAATGATTCAGGTAATGAGAGTAAAGGATGCTAGAATTATGGTAAACCCAAAAACTTTGAACGTGATTGCAGGTTGGAGAATCAAAATAAAAGAAGGCAACAAAACAACTATACATCCACAAGTGCAGATGATTCTGAGAAGCTGTTCATGGTTCAACATCATATGATGAATATGATGTCTGCTGATAATTCAAAATTGAATGGTAATGTCTGGTATGTTGATTTAGGTACTTCAAATCACATGACCAATCATGCGGAATGGTTTAGTAGTTTGCAAAAATTGCCAATTCCTGGATATGTTGAAGCACGTGATGATACATCACATCCTATTGAGAATATAGGAAACATAGCATTGTCTATGGAGGATGGGAAGGTAAAACATCTTGCTGATGTGCTGCATATTCCAACTATAACAAAGAATCTAGATTCTGTTGGACAAATGGTTGACCAGGGATTACAAGTCTGGTTCAATGCTGATGGGTTATATGTAGAAGAGTACAAAAAGGATGGTCGATTGATTGCCAAAGGAAACAAAGTGGGTAGGATGTTCACCTTAAATGTGAAAATTCTTGAAATGAATGCAACCATGTTTGCAAAGGTGCACATGTTATTGCTGATATAGACATTTGGTACAAATGAATTGGACATGTAAATTTGCAAAGGCTGAAATTGATGTAGTCAAAGGAGATTGTCAATGGATTACCAAATTTCAAAGTTGCAGAAATGCAAAAGGTATGTGTAGCATGTCAATTTGGTAAACAGTCAGGATCATCATTTTTGCATGACAAGCATGTTAGTGAGAATGTGCTAGAAATAGTACATATAGATGTTTGGGGTCCTGTGAAGACCACATCTATGGGAGGTTGCAGGTTTTATGTCACTTTCATTCACTTCATAAGAGAGAAGGTATTAGCAGGTGATATTGATCTTGTTTATGTGAGAACGGATGACCAGGTTGCTGATATCTTCACTAACGCACTTGGAGTAGAGAAGCTGAAGAAGCTTTGGAAGATGCTTGGATTCGAGGACATGGCATTGAGATTGAAGGGGAGTGTTGAGATATCAAGCTCAACATGTGATGATCCAGGATGACACATATTACTGTTTCATTTCTCTGACACGTATAGTGGTCATGCCAGTATATGTCGGGGACACTTCGTTGAGATTTATAAGATTTATCACGGACATTAGGTTTTTCCTTATGTACTGGTCTTTATGTATTGCAATAGTTGTATTCTTGTTTTAGGTCATTCTTGTACATTTCTTTTTATGTAATAGAAGCAGAAGAAGAAGATCATTCTTCCATGCCTCAATCTGGTGTGTGCTTCTCTTTGATTGTGAGAGTGTCTGTGTGTGAGCTCTCTTCCTTATCTCCTTCCTCGTGACATTTATGTGCTTCAAATAGTTTTTGGTTTCGGTTAAAAATAGTTTAGCATGTAAAATGGGCACCCTCCGTTCTGATCGAGGGGGGGATATATGTCTTTTGGATTTAATGCATTTCTAGTTGAACCTAGGATAAAACATTAGTGTACAATGTCATATACACCTCAACAAAATGGAGTTGCTGAACGCAAGAACAAGTCACTCATGGAGATGGCGAGGTGTTTGGTCAAGACTCGCGTTTTACCACATAGTTTTTGGCTTGAGTCCCTTATGTGTGCATCATATGTACTTAACAGGTTTCCCACTACAACACTATAGTCTATCACTCCATATGAGGCTTGGCATGGTTGCAAGCCATATGTTGCTCATCTGCATGTTTTTGGTTGTCTGGCATATGCATTAGTGCCTGAACAACATCGCACGAAATCGGATGATAAAGTAGTAAAATGTATTTTTGTTGCGTATAGTTCTGAAAGCAAAGGCTATCTTCTGTATCATCCATAGACTAAATGCATTTTGGTTAGCTGTGATGTTGTTTTTGTGGAAGATGATATTCAACCTTTAGTTTCATGTACGAAGGAGACATCTGTTAGCTCTAAAGACATGTATAATACTTTGCTACCGCTTTTTTTAGGTGGACATTCTAGTGCTAGTCCTAATGAGGCAACTTCTCAGCCTTTACAAGTTTCATGTGGTAATGCAGATCATTCCATTTCTGATGCAGATTTACATGATGCACTTGTTGATGAGAGACTCGATATTGAGGAGGAAAAACTATGCCAGAAAAGGCTGGTGTAGACTTTGCATGATAGCAGGTTAGATGCACCTCCGTCATGCCATACTCATTCCCGCTCTTATAATGCCTATTTTGCATCAGATTGCTATGCTTTGGTTGCATCTAGTCTCTGTGATGAAACTGAGCCTGTTTAAGCGCAAAATTTTGAACATTGTATGACTACAATGCAATCTGAATATGATGCTATCATGAAAAATGGTACTTGGTCTTTATGTGACTGAAGGCCATTGGCACCAAGTGGGTATACAAGCTGAAGCATAAAACGGATGGATTAGTTGATAGGTATAAGGCTAGGCTTGTTGCAAAGGGCTATGCATAGGAAAGAGGCATTGATTTTGATGAAAACTTTGCTCCTACATGCCGAATGATTAGCATCTACGCACTTGCAAATCATCATGGTTGGAATGTACATCATTTGGAAATTAAAATTGCATTTGTGAATGGTGGCTTGCATGAAGAAGTGTATGTTTTTCAGCCCCATGGCTTTGTGCAAAAAGGGCACGAAAACCAAGTGTGCAGGTTGAAAAAGTTGGTATGAAAAGATACATGCCTATGTGATTGCACATGGTTTTGAGAACATTCAACCTAAAAGCATCTTATATGTTAAGCGTGCTAATGATGTGCTTCTGATCATTGTTGTGTATGTTGATGACATGCTACTCATTGCTCCTCATGACAAGCATATTGCTGATTTTAAGCTTGATTTGCATGCCTCATTTGAGATGTCTGATTTGGGGCATTCACATCATTATTCGGGAATTCAATTTATGCAAGTTGATGGTGGAATGATTTTGTGTCAAACAAAATATATTGACACATGATTGTAGCATTTTGGCCTTGAAGACTATAAACCTATTGCCACTCCTATGGAGAGAGGTTTACAATTGAGTCTTCATGATGTTGGAGATGCATTTGATGCTGTTCTCTATCAGCAGGCTATTGGATGCTTGATTTACTTATGCATCACTTGGCGAGATATTCAATTTTTTGTCTCATAGATGAGCAAATTTATGCATTACCTAGGTGTCAAGAATTGGTAGGCAGTTAAGCGCATCTTTTGCTACTTGAATGGTACCCGACTACTTGGATTGTTTTATCCCAAGGGGGATCACTACTGCCAAATTTGCATGCTTTTTTTGACTCTGACTAGGCTAGTTGCTATGACACTTGTGTGTCCACTAGTGGCTTTTGCTTCATGCTTGGTAGCTCATGTATATCTTGGTTGATTAAGAAACAACCTACTATGGCCACTTCTAGTTGTGAGGCTGAGTATAGGGCAGCTTTCATGACTGTTGAGTGTGTGGCTCAAATGTCTTATGGCTGATTTGGGTGTTGGTCGGTCTTCTTCCACCACCATCTTCACTGATAGTCAGAACACATTGCCAGTTGTGAGGAACCCTATGTTCCATGCTTGCATTAAGCACATTGAGGTGCATTATTATCATGTCAGGTAGAGGTTCTTTGCTGGAGAGATCAGCTTGGCATATGTGCCCACAAAGGAGAACATTGCACACCTTTTCACGAAGGCTCTACCTAGGGAGAAGTTTGAAGCTTTCCACAAAGCTTTGGGCTTACTTCCTTTTGTGGATTGATTCCACATAGCTTGTCACTTCCTCATACATGAGTGCCAACTCCTTGTTCACCGCATCACTCCGAGGGGGGATTTGTTGGTATATTTAGGTAGTGATGTGTGTGAACACACTAGGACTACCAGGGCACTTTTTTCCCTCTTTAGGATGATAGCCCTAACTAGTTACTTATCTTTGTACAGTCTAGTGATAATACATTCAATATTGTGTATTGTGCTCCAAGATTCTTCTTCTTCTTCCTTGTGTTGTTCGCGTGCTTCTGGAGACCTCAAATCCAACATGTACCTTTCATCATACATAGATCTCTCATTTATACAATCTTTCCTTGTCAAAAGAAATTTTTTTTGGAAGTTTTTTTCTTGTTGGAACATATGTGCAAACTTGTGCTTCACTATCACTTTCTTCAATTAGAGCTTCCACATATTCCCATATAGAACCTTGATCATTGTGCACTTTATTCCACTCTCTTGGAGATATATCATGATAGGTCCCAATTCCTAGATTGACTGTGTTCACATTTCCTTGGTATTGTAGGTAAATACAAATTTTCCCCCAATCTTGAACTACATGCAATTGTCTCATAAAAGGTCTCCCTAGAATAATCTCACGAGAGCTTAAATAAGGGAATTCCACAACTGAAAATATATGTTACATTACAATCGGGCATGTCTTTATTATTAACTTTTCTCATAAACCCAAAGTTGTTTCTATGCACCTATCTACCAGTTGTAGCATACTCAAAATTTTGTTTATCATTTTAATGGGTAAATGTGGTACCATGGCATATCCCAAGATCCAAAATTCGATGGTCTTCACCATGTATTCTTCTATGAGTGAGTAGTTTTGTGGTGGACTAGGTAATAGTGGATAGTTTAGCCATGTATTATTTGTTGATATATTTAGGTAGTGATGTGTGTGATGTAAGACAATAGTTACGCAATATAACACAGGAGCAATAACAGAGAAGATAACAGATATAGGAGAATCTCAACAATTTTCTACTAGCAGCAAGTACAAAGATGATGGCGTTGTCCACCCGTGCGCTCTCAAGGTAGAGCTTAAATGGTGATCTAGACAACTCTAGATAGGGAGATACAAGGTAGAGGTATGCTGGCTCAACTCGGTGTCTTAGGTAGTGCAGAAGTCATGTATATATAGGATCATGGGTGGCCTGCCATGGACGGCTATACATGGGCGGTAGAGCGTGGGCGGCCACCGCCCGCGTAATTGCCATACACGGCTTAGACTGGTTGAACCGACCTAACAAATATAAATGATTTCTGACTCCGACAGGGAATATTCCATGGAATATTCCCTTTACCGTCGCGCCGGGGGCGCTGCCCCCGGACCCCCACCAGGGGGCCCGCTGGCCCCTCTGGGACCCCCCAGCCAGGGGGCCCGCTGGTCCCCTTGGACCCCCCAGCCGGGGCTGCTCACCGCTGCCCCGGACCCCACAATTCGGGACCCTGATAACTCCCTTTCCTTATAATATCTTACATGGTCCAATATGACCTTCATCCAACATTCAAGTTGGGATTCCCATCAATTGGGTAATGCATGCTTGGCTTCTCCTCATAAAGGGGGCCTTACAAAATGTGCATACAATCATGAGGGGTAGACATTGATCATATACTAACATGTGAACACATTAGGACCGCCGGGGCACTTTTTTCCCTCTTTAGGAGGTTTTTTTCCCCCGGCTTGTATATACGCCTATTGCTGTAATGGGCTACTTATCTTTGTACATTTTCTAGTAATACATTCACTATTGTGTGTTTATGCTCCAAGCTTCTTCTTCTTCCTTGTGCTGTTTGCGTGCTTCCACAGACATCTATCTCCAACAATTGGCATTAGAGCAGGTCGTCGCTTCATCTAGGGCGCCGTCGACACTCCTCCGTTTGCAGTCTCAGAATTGCACGAATTTTGGTGAGCATACTCAACGTGTTTTCGAGATCAAAACTGATGGAGAGTGTTAATCTCCAAAAGAATAACCTAGTCTTATGATTAGAGCACCTCTATACCAAGAGTAAGTCAAAATTTTCACCAAATTAGATGTTCAATCTCCAAATTATCAAAAGTTGAAAAATTCTGTGAAGAAGATAAAACACAGAAAGTCTGCTGCACAATTTCTTCTCATTGACCTATCAAAAATGTAAGGTTTTCTATGAAATTTTGTATAGAGTGTCGCCTAGAAGTTGCGCACCTCCTCCAAGTTAAATTTCTTCAAAAGGTTTAGTATAACTTGAGAAATCAACTTCACAAGTTACCTATGTCTAAATCTGCACTTCTGAGAAGTCGATTTTGACACCCCTAATTTCTAACACATAATTCTATCAATCTCGAACCCGTTTAAACAAATGCTTGTAGATACAAGCAGCTTACCTTCTAACTTAAAGATTAAGTGCTTGCTTGCACAAAACTTTAAACTGTGGAGTGAGGACTGACCAAAAAATCAAGATCAAAATTTGCGCCTGTTTCAAAGAACTGTGAACACTCATCACATATGAATGTTCCTATTAAGAATTCTCCTAGCCTGTTAACAATTAGACTATGAAACTCAAGTCATAGACTCATTAACTATGAACTTAGATATCCTCAAAAGGATTTCACAAATGATCTAACACAGACAGAGTAGACACAGAAACATCGGGCGCAATATTTCTTCGATTACTCAGAAAATTACAGTTGAGTGATGAGAGGAAAACTCAACTAACATTTCACATTATTCATGACATCTAACTTCTTCTTTCTTGACTTCTATAGTCACTCATCTATTCTTTCATATGCTCTCATATCACGCCTCGACATTTTCAAGGTATTTATAGAGAAATTTGTACAAGTCTATGACTAATCAAAGATCTAAGTGAACTATAACTATACTAATGTACATATGTGTACATTCCTCATATCCTCTGAATGTATCCTTCTTCCAAGCTTCAAGAATTGAATCTTCCTTCATTCTTTAATCTTCCAAACATTCAATTGGTGATTGGTCTGCACCAACAGCTCCCCCTCAATCATCAATTGATGTTTCTCTTATCTTCTTTATGCATGCCATGTCTTTAAACTTCTGTAACTTTGGTCCATCCAAACTCTTTGTAAGCATATCAGCTATCTGATCTTTAGTTGAAGTATGTATGACTTCAATCTCCTTATCCATCACTTTCTCTCTTAGAAAGTGATACTGAATCTCAATATGTTTGGTCCTGGCATGAAAAACAGGATTAGCAGCTAAATACAATGAACTCATGTTATCTCCATATATAATTGGTATCCCATGCACAATGTCAAATCTCTTCATCAAGGTCTTGAGCCAAATCACTTCCTTTGCAGCTTCAACCATGCCTTTATATTCAGCTTCTGTAGAAGACAAAGCAACTGTATGTTGCTTCTTGGAACACCATGAGATAAGTTTATCTCCCACATAACACATGTATCCATAAGTTGACCTTCTATCATCTGGATTACCTGCCCAATCTGCATCACTATAAATTTTGATATTTGTATCTGATGTAAACCCATAATACAAACCTTCATTGAGTGTACCCTTAATGTACCTCAACACTCTTTGTCTTGCAATCCAATGTTCTTTCTTTGGGCAATGCATAAATTGAGACAAAACCCCTACTGCATATGATAAATCAGGTCTAGTTAAAGTAGCATAGATAAGACTACCAACCAAACTCTGATATTGTCTCATGTCCTTGAATTCTTCACCTCCAAATTTACTCAATTTGTGATTCACCTCCATGGGTGTAGGTGCTACCCTGCAATCATCCATTTTAAACTTGATTAACAAGTTCTTCAAATACCTTTCTTGAGTCACAAATACTCCATGTTGAGTATATGTAATCTCCATGCCCAAGAAGTATGACAAGTCTCCCAAGTCACTTATTTTGAACTCCTTTTCCATTTGCTTCTTGAGTCTTTGTATTCCTTCTTCATCTGTACCTGTAAGGATTATATCATCAACATATATGCACATGTATATGAAACCATTATCACTTGCTTTGACAAGCAAGCTACTATCTGCTTTAGACACCTGAAATCCAAGTTCTTTCAAGAACTTTACTAGTCTATAATTCCATGCCCTTGGGGCCTGCTTTAAACCATACAAAGCTCTCTTGAGCTTGCACACATGATCTGGATACCTTTTATCTCTGAACCCTTGAGGTTGCTCCATGAACACATCATCTGAAATATAACCATTCAAAAAAGCATTTTTCACATCAAGTTGACATAACTTCCAACCTTTACATGCAGCAATAGCTATAAGTGTCCTGATGGTTGTCATCTTTGCCACAGGACTATAAGTCTCATCATAGTCAACACCATATGTCTGAGCAAACCCTTTGACAACAAGTCTAGCTTTGTACCTAGACACACTTCCATCTGCAAATCTTTTTGTCTTGTAAACCCACTTGCATCCAATAATTTTCTGACTATTTGGTTTAGGAACCAAATCCCAAGTTTGATTTTCCAATAGTGCATCATATTCTTCCTGCATAGCTTTCTCCCATTTTTCCTTACCTTTTGACTCTTCATATGTAGAAGGGTCTTCATCTGTTTTAATCATGTAAGCATAATCTTTGGTAGCCAGAAATGAAGTATCATAGCTATACCTTGTAGGTTGCCATTTGTTCCTTGTAGACCTCCTAAGTTCTCCACTTCTTGAGGTTTCTGGTTCTTCATATTCAGGATCAAACCTAGGTATTTCTTCCACTTCAACCTGCACTTCATTATTCTCTTCTTCATCAATTATTTGAACCTTTGATTTACCTTTCCTTTGGCTCACAATCTCTTCATCATCTGTATTAAGATTGATAGTACCTGCATACCAAGTACCTTGCTCATCAAATGTAACATCTTTTGATACAAGAAAATGTTTTGTGGATGGATTCCACAACCTGTATCCCATCTGCTTATCATCATAACCAATAAACACATATTTTTCAGCTTTAGGTTCCAATTTGTGCCTTAATTGTGATGGCACATATGCATAGGCCAAACATCCAAATACTTTGCAATGGTCTAGTGTAGGTCTCTTACCCCACCATGCCTCATAAGGTGTCATTCCCTGCAAAGCTTTACATGGTAACCTATTGACCAAATAAGTGGCTGTATTTACAGCCTCAGCCCACAAATAATTAGGGTAATTTTTCTCCTTCATCATGGATCTTGCAAACTCAACAAGAGTTCTATTTCTCCTTTCTGCTACACCATTTTGTTGAGGAGAGTACCTGCAAGTAAATTCCCTTTTTATACCTGCATTCCACAAGTAATCACTGAACTCATTAGAAAAATACTCTCCCCCTCCATCTGACCTTAGTCTCTTCAACTTATGTTCTGTAATTCTTTCTGCATATGCATGATAGTGTTTAAATGTATTAAACACTTCTGACTTATCTTTGATCACATAAATAGTGATCCATCTAGTAGCATCATCAACATAAATCACATAATACCTTGACCCATTTATACTGAAATCCTTTGATGGTCCCCACACATCTGTGTGTACCAATTCAAGCTTCTCTGAGTGCATAAAACCATGCTTGGAATAAGAATGCTGATGAGCTTTACCTAATTGACATGCCTCACATTTGTATGTCATATGTTGACCTGCAACATTAGGCAATCCAAGCACTGAACCATTGTTAATCATGTCTTTAATACCTCTTTCATTGAAATGTCCAAGCCTCTTGTGCCAAAGATCTAACTCAGAGATCTTATGTCCTCCATATGTGAACATAGCATGACCAATATTACCTTGAATCTTCAATGTGAACAATCTTCCTTCTTTCTTCCCTGAAACAATTTGTTTATACCCATTGCTAGGGTCTTCCACAAACACTCCTTCATTAGTGAACCTTACTTCATAACCTTTTTCCACAATTTGTCCTACACTTATCAAATTCTTAGGAATTGTAGGAACATACAAGACCTTACTCAATAAGGTGCTACCATCCTTGGCCTTCACTGATCCAATTGACTTCACATTATGCTTTGTGTTGTCACCTGTTTGAACAACATGATTAGATACCTTATTCTCCAAATCAGTCATCAAGGCTATATTACCACTCAGGTGATTACTACACCCTGAATCAATGTAGAAGACTCTTTGATCTTCACTCTGCCTTTCACAAGTTGCATTCATTATCAATGTTGAATCTTCCTTTTGATCTGAAGCATAATTGTAGTAAGTGTTGTTATATTGTTGACTTTGGAAACCTCTACCTGCATTTCTTCCAAAGTAACCCCTACTACCTCTGCTTCTGAAATTACCTCTTTGATTTCTGCCACCTCTTCCTCTTGCAATATAGTTTTGACTATATCCATTATTACTCTGAGTATTATGCCAACAAATAGCTAAATGATTTGTCTTACCACAAATCCAGCAAGCTTTGCCTCCATCTTTATTGTTTCTGCCTCTTCCTCTACCTTTGCCACCTCCTCTTCCTCTTAGGAAGTTGGCTTGACTAGTTGCTCCTTCATCTTCATTTGCTTGTTGCTTTCCTTTGCTATTCTTCTTGTTGTCCTTTGAGTACATTGCATGACCTGCACTCTTGTCACCATCTCCTTTAACATCCTGCTCAAATGTTAGCATATGACCTAACAACTGATTTAAATCAGGACTGAAATGATCAAGTGATAACTCTGTAGACAAAATGAATGGCTTCCATTTGTCATCACCTCTTAAACCTGTAAGAATTTGCCTTACCAATTTATCCTCCTCAATGTCTTCATCAACAGCTCCTAAAGCATCTGCAATATCTTTCATTCTTGTCACATAGTCTGAAATGGATTGAGAAGCCTTCTTCTTAAAGGTGGTAAACTCTGCCCATAAGGATGCCTTCCTTGACTTAGTAGTATTCTGGAAATGCTCCTCCAAAGCATTCCAAATATCAATTGCACTTTCAAGACCTCGAATATGAGGTAACAAGTAATCATTGACTGCCATATATATAATGCTCCTAGCTTGAGCATCTTTCTTCATCCAATTTTTCAAATCTGCTAACTCTTCCCTAGTTGGAACACTAGGATCTCTGAACTGTGGCTTCTCTTCTTCTCCTGTGATGTAGGCTATTAAATCTTTGCTCATAAGATGAGATTCCATCCTCATTGACCATGCAGGATAGTTTTCCCTATCCAATTTCTCTATCTGAAGAGAATCTCCCATCTTTCTTCTACCTGTGTATTGAAATCTTCAAGCTTTATAAATGATATATGTACCTTTGCTTCGAATTAGACTCCTTTTGTCTTTCTTGATGTCGTATGGTCTCCTCCTCAAGCTTTACCTCCAAGCTTTCACCTTTTAGTTCTTCAATTGTTGAATTTCTTGAATCTGCAGCAGTCGGGATCCTCCTTTCCTTGATTTTGATGTTTCCTGCTCTGATACCACTGATGGAGAGTGTTAATCTCCAAAAGAATAACCTACTCTTATGATTAGAGCACCTCTATACCAAGAGTAAGTCAAAATTTTCACCAAATTAGATGTTCAATCTCCAAATTATCAAAAGTTGAAAAATTCTGTGAAGAAGATAAAACACAGAAAGTCTGCTGCACAATTTCTTCTCATTGACCTATCAAACATGTAAAGTTTTCTATGAAATTTTGTATAGAGTGTCGCCTAGAAGTTGTGCACCTCCTCCAAGTTAAATTTCTTCAAAAGGTTTAGTATAACTTGAGAAATCAACTTCACAAGTTACCTATGTCTAAATCTGCACTTCTGAGAAGTCGATTTTGACACCCCTAATTTCTAACACATAATTCTATCAATCTCGAACCCATTTAAACAAATGCTTGTAGATACAGGCAGCTTGACTTCTAACTTAAAGATTAAGTGCTTGCTTGCACAAAACTTTAAACTGTGGAGTGAGGACTGACCAAAAAATCAAGATCGAAATTTGCGCCTGTTTCAGAGAACTGTGAACACTCATCACATATGAATGTTCCTATTAACAATCCTCCTAGCCTGTTAACAATTAGACTATGAAACTCAAGTCATAGACTCATTAACTATGAACTTAGATATCCTCAAAAGGATTTCACAAATGATCTAACACAGACGGAGCAGACACAGAAACATCGGGCGCAATATTTCTTCGATTACTCAGAAAATTACAGTTGAGTGATGAGAGGAAAACTCAACTAACATTTCACATGTCTCATGACATCTAACTTCTTCTTTCTTGACTTCTATAGTCACTCATCTATTCTTTCATATGCTCTCATATCACGCCTCGACATTTTCAAGGTATTTATAGAGAAATTTGTACAAGTCTATGACTAATCAAAGATCTAAGTGAACTATAACTATACTAATGTACATATGTGTACATTCCTCATATCCTCTGAATGTATCCTTCTTCCAAGCTTCAAGAATTGAATCTTCCTTCATTCTTTAATCTTCCAAACATTCAATTGGTGATTGGTCTGCAGCAACAAAAACAGCTTTGCTATGTGGTGCCGAAATCGCGATATGAGCTCGTTTCGACCTCCGAACGCACTATCACAGCGCTTGTGCAGGCTATTTCATCTTTTTGTGCCAAAGGTATATACCAATTTCTGTTCGCCAGTTTAAGCGTCTCGAACTCTGCTACAGGTCTAGCAGAACTCGTCTAGGCAGTTCTGTTCAACTTTTTGAGATACAGTCAATTTTCTGCATCAAGGTATTTTAGTCACCGGCCATGGCTGAAAGTAGTGATGTATTCCGTATGTTGGCTGTTGAGGATAAGTTGGATGGTACCAACTACCCACTATGGGCTTATATGATGCGACATGTATTGGTTGCAAAAGGACTGTGGAACATTGTGCAGGGTGTTGAACGACGTCGTGTTACACCTGCAACTACAGGTACTCCAAATACAGGTGCTGGAGCTGATGAAGATGGTGTTGAAGATGATATTCCGCAGATTCCTGTTCGTGCTGCTGTTTCTGTTGCACCTACTGTAGAGCAGATTCGTTGGGATGGCAGAGATGCCCAGGCACATGCATTGATAGCCTTGTCTGTCAAACGTGCCATTATTCCTCATATTCACTCTTGCAGAACAGCTAGGGATGCTTGGGATACACTAAGCACATTGTACAAAGCTAGGAATGAGGCTCGTGTTGCTTACCTCCGAAAACAGTTGGAGAGTGAGCACATGAATGAAGGTGATTCTATGGACAGTTTCCTAACGAAGATCAAAAACTTGAAGGAACAGTTGATTTCTGCTGATGAGGTTATACCAGATAGCTCACTTGTGCAGACCGTTCTGAATGGTCTTCCTGATTCATACTAGAGTTTTGTTTCTACTCTTCGGTTGATGATGAAAGGCAATCCGAATGCCTTATCATTTGAGGAGTTAGTCTCTGTTTTGTTGCAGGAAGATCAGTCCAGGCAGAACATGTCCATTATGCATGTTGCAGATCAAGCTTTCTTGGCTAGTCAGAAGGGCAAAGGAAAATGGAGCTCTTCTACTAGTAAGCAGAAATCTGCAAATGCTGCACATTCGAAGAACCAGGATAAAGATGAGAAGAAATAAAAAAAGTAGAAATTGTTTTGCAAGTACTGTAAAGGGAATGATCATATCATAAAGAACTATCCAAAACTAGGTGCAAAAGAGGCAAAGAAGAAAGAGGCTGGAATGGTTGTTACAAAGGCCTCTACACCAAAAACAGAGTCTACAAATCTTGTGCAGGAAGAAGAATGGGCGTTTACTACTGTTTGCAATTTTGACCCATCTTCTCATGAGCAGTGCATGTCTGCAGTGGACTCAGATGTTTGGTACTTTGACAGTGGGGCGACCAAACATATTACCTCGCAACGCAGTTTCTTCTCTTCACTCGAGCCTGCCCCTACAGGGAATACTGTCACATGCGCCAATAACTCCTCTTATCCTGTTATGGGAGTTGGTAAGATCATTCTGACTACTGCTGATGGTAGTTCTTTCACCTTGTCAGATGCTTTATTTGTGCCAGGGATCAAGAAGAATCTGTTATCAGTTTCTGCATTAGCCAAGATTGGCTTGGTTGTGAAATTTGTTGATTACAGATGTACAATTCATGATCTGTCAAATGGCGATGTTATTATTGCTTCTAGCATTTTATGTCGTGGGCTATATAAGCTCATAGACTATGAAAGATTTGTGAATGATTCGGCATGTGCAGTTCATGATTCTCAGGCTAAGTCAGATGCAAAGCTTTGGCATGCACGCTTTGGACATCTGAATTTTGCTAGTTTTCTACGCCTGCAAAAATCTGATATGGTGTCTTCTTTGCCCAAGCTTGAGGCACCTGGAAAACATGTATGTGAAGGCTGTATTTTGGGCAAAATGCAGCATTCCTCCTTTCCAAAAGATGGTTCAATTTGGGCTACGCAGAAATTGCAGCTTGTACATAGTGATGTCTGTGGTCCTATGCAGACACCCTCTTTTGGGAATTACCTTTACTTTGTGACTTTCATTGATGATTTTTCTAGGCATGCATGGGTATATCCACGCAAAGCAAAGTCCAAAGTGTTCATGTGCTTTAAACAGTTTTTGGTTTTGGCTGAGAATCTGTCAGCATGTATAAAATGGGCACCCTCCGTTCTGATCGAGGGGGGGAATATATGTCTTCTAATTTTAATGCATTTCTGGCTGAACGTGGGATAAAACACCAGTGTACAGTGCCGTATACACCTCAATAGAATGGATTTCCTGAACGAAAGAACAGGTCACTCATGGAGATGGCGAGGTGCATGGTCAAGAGTCAGGCTTTACCACATAGTTTCTGGCTTGAGGCTGTCATGTGTGCAGCATATGTACTGAATAGGTGTCCCACTAAAGCGCTACAGTCTATAACTCCATATGAGGCTTGGCATGATCGCAAGCCATCTGTTGCTCATCTGCGGGTTTTTGGTTGTTTGGTTACATGATGCACTTGTTGATGAGAGAGCTGATATTGAGCAGGCAAAAACTATGCCAAAATGGCTGGTGCAGACTTTGCGTGACAGCAAATTAGATGCACCTTTGTCATATCGTACTCGTTCAAGCTCTCATAATGCCTCCTTTGCATCAGATTGCTATGCTATGGCTGCGTCTAGCCTCTGTGATGAGAATGAGTGTGTTTCTTTTGATGAAGCATAGAATTCAGAAAATTGGATGGCTACTATGCAATCTGAATATGATGCTATAATGAAGAATGGTACATGGTCTTTATGTGACTTGCCTCCTGGCAAGAAGGCCATTGGCACTAAGTGGGTATACAAGTTGAAGCGTAAACCTGATGGTACAGTTGACAGGTATACGGCTAGGCTTGTTGCAAAGGGTTATGCGCAGGAAAGAGGCATTGATTTTGATGAGACCTTTGCACCTACATGCCGTATGACTACTGTTCAGAGCATTTGTGCACTTGCAGCCCATCATGGTTGGAATGTACATCAGTTGGACATTAAAACAGAATTTCTGAATGGTGACTTGCATGAAGAAGTGTATGTTTTTCAACCCCGTGGCTTTGTGCAGAAGGGGCATGAAAACCAGGTGTGCGCATTAAAGAAGGCGTTATATGGTTTAAAGCAAGCACCACGTGCTTGGTATGAGAAGATACATGCCTATCTGATTGCACATGGTTTTGAGAATAGTCCAACTGAAAGCACCTTATATGTTAAGCGTGCTAATGATGTGCTTCTGATCATTGTTGTCTATGTTGATGACATGCTGCTCACTGGTCCTATTGAGAAGCATATTGCTGATTTTAAGGCTTATTTGCATGCCTCATTTGAGATGTCTGATTTGGGGCATTTGCATCACTATTTGGGCATTCAGTTTATGCAAGTTGATGGTGGAATGGCTTTGTGTCAAACGAAATATATTGACACATTATTGCAGCGTTTTGGCCTTGAAGACTATAAGCCTATTGCCACTCCTATGGAGACAGGTTTACGATTGAGTCTTCATGATGCTGGAGATGCATTTGATGCTGTTCTCTATTAGCAGGCTGTTGGATGCTTGATTTACTTATGCATTACTCGGCCAGATATTCAGTTTGCTGTCTCATAGATGAGCTGGTTTATGCATTGCCCAGGAGTCACGCATTGGAAGGCGGTTAAGCGCATCTTTCGCTACTTGAGTGGTACTCGGCTACTTGGGTTGTTTTATCCCAAGGGGGGATCACTACCACCAGATTTGTATGCTTTTTCTGACTCAGATTGGGCTGGTTGCTATGACACTCGTGTGTCCACCAGTGGTTTTTGCTTCATGCTTGGTAGCTCATGTATATCTTGGTTGAGCAAGAAGCAGCCTACTGTGGCCACTTCCAGTTGTGAGGCTGAGTATAGGGCAGCTTTCACAGCGACTGTTGAGTGTGTGTGGCTCAGACGCCTTATGGCTGATTTGGGTGTTTGCCAGTCTTTTGCCACCACCATCTTCACTGACAGTCAGAGCGCATTGGGAGTTGCGAGGAACCGTGTGTTCCATGCTCGCACTAAGCACATTGAGGTGCATTATCACTATGTCAGGGAGAGGTTCTCTGCTGGGGAGATCAGCTTGGCATATGTGCCCACGCAGGAGAACATTGCAGACCTTTTCACGAAGGCTCTGCCTAGGGAGAAGTTTGAAGCTTTCCGCAAAGCTTTGGGCTTACTTCCTTTTGTGGAGTGATTTCCACATAGCTTGGCACTTCCTTATACATGAGTGCTAGCTCCTTGTTCACCGCATCACTCCCAGGGGGGATTTGTTGATATATTTAGGTAGTGATGTGTGTGAACACACTAGGACCATCGGGGCACTTTTTTCCCTCTTTAGGAGGTTTTTTTCCCCCGGCTTGTATATACGCCTATTGCCCTAATGGGCTACTTATCTTTGTACATTCTCTAGTAATACATTCACTATTGTGTGTTTGTGCTCCAAGCTTCTTCTTCTTCCTTGTGCTGTTCGCGTGCTTCCGCAGACATCTATCTCCAACATTATTTAAGCTACCTTGGTGATGTGCTTCCCAAAATTGCATCCAGGATCATCTTCTAGGTATGGGGCAAAAAGATGGATTGATTTGAAGCACGCATGGTGCCGTATCCCAGTGTACTCATAACGTAGGATTCTGTTCCAAAAACTTGCATCTCCAGATAGGATCTGGCTTATCAAATTCTTCTTGTGTATATGTGAATGTCTTCATGTTGAATTGCAGATAGCTATCTAGTCCTTTATTGGTGGTCATATTTATATATTGGCGTGTATCTTCTTTTCGTAATCCGTAATGAATATTGAAAGGCTTCAAAATCTGTTCTAGGCTCTTACTTTCAATCTTTGTCTCTGGTGTAGCTCAGTGATGAGTAGCACCTCCTTTAATGTCAATCCGGGAAGACGTGAGGATGGTATGAAGACCTCGAGCAAGTGGAGGCACAAATGCGTGAGTGAGAAGCACACAAACATGCACACACATACACACACACGCGCACACACGACAAGACAAAGAGTGAGAAGCAATGGAGTTCTTAGATTACTTTCAAAAAGCTCTTACAAGTTCAATTCAATTACAATCTAACCCCAAAAATGAGCTCTCTAGCTCCTTTTATAGTTTTTGACTAGCTTTGGCCCTGTCCAGACCTAGTGTCCGGCCTAGTTAAAAATTAGGTTCTAGGGCTTATTTGAGGGCTCAAATGAGATCTAAAAAATACGAAAATTGGTAAGCAACTAGTTCTAGGGCTCCTCAAGCTCGAGGACTCCTCGGCTTGCACAAAATGGAGCCACAAAAAGGTGAACATGGTATTTACAGGGGTTGTTAGTGATGAGAATCACTTTTAATTGGTGTAAGGGTTTTGAAAAATTAAAGGTTGCCTTAGTGCTAGATCTGCGTGAATGCTCGTACTTGCTTCTTCATGAAGAAAATTATTGGCCTACTTGCCAGATCGTCGTTGACTCCCTTGTCTGCTTGTGCCTTCTCTTCTCTCTGACTCCCTTCTTAAGCTTCCTTGCCTAGTGAGTCCTTCAGTTCCAACACCCCCCCTCTCTCGCGTCTGTCGTCCCTGACAGACCCGTGTTGTGTGGGTTTTTGGATGTAGTACTCAACGACATCTTGTGCTAAGTGATGTTCTGCAATCCGCAACCCCTTTGCCAAGTCCGTGAGTAAAGCATCCCAATCTACTGGCTCGGGAACCTCTGGATGTGGCATTCGTAACTTTTCTGAATGGAGAGCTTGTTCTACTGCAAAAAATTGTAATAAATGTGAGGGCCTGGGAATGAAGATCTCTGAGTGATATTCCCAGAACCCTGTGACAAACATCTCTTCAAATGTCTGTTTGAAGCAGGCCGGTAGGTATTTGATGCGGGCATGTGTTGGAAGCAGTCAGAGGCACAGTCAGAGGCACAGACGACATGGAAGCATGTAAAGACGGAGCAGGGAGCCAGTCGGATCATTTTTTCAAACAATTATGTTTTTAGTACCTCTTCAAACATCCAACAGTGATTTTCATCACTCTTGTAACATATGTAATATAGACAAAACCCCATTTTGTAATTCATAGCTCCATTTTGTGCAAGCCGAGGAGTCCTCGAGCTTGAGAGCTTAGGTAGAATGCTCGTACCAAATTTCGTTATTTTTAGACATCGTTTACCCTTCCAAATAGCCTCTAGGACCTATTTTTTAACTAGGCCGGTCACTAGATGTGAAACCGGTCAAAACTAGTCTAGAAACTATAAAAAGAGCTAGAGAGCTCATTTTTGAGGTTGGTTCATGTTGGCTAGTGTGAGCTTAGACCTAGTTTGAGTTTGTAAGAGTATTCTTGAGTAATAGAGCTAATTTCCCACCTTCCATTGTGTCTTGCTTGTCTCTTCATTGTGTGTGTGTATGAGTGTGTGCATCTTCGTGCTTCTCACCTTCACTCTCACATCATCTCTCATTCACGATCTTCATATCACTCCTACCTCTTCCGCGGATTGACATTAAGGAGGTGAAGCTTCTTAACGTGGTTCTCACCATTGTGCTAGAGCAACACCAAATTTGGCGCCGTTGCCGGGGATCGAGTCTAGGACGAATGTGTGATGGTAAGAGTATAGCAAGAAGTGGCGTTGGAAGGTAAAAATTTCAGTTTTTGTTGTTGTTTTTACTTAGTTTTTAGTGTTTTTCACCTTCCCCATATTCCATCTTCATCATCGCATCATCATCTTCATTTCCAAAAAAAATCAGAAAATTCACCATATCCACCCATTCACCTCATTTCCCCTCATTTGTGCATGCGAGAGAGCGAGAGAGAACTTTTGTGCTTGTGTGTGCTTGTGTTTTCTTGAGTTTTCTTGCAGGTACAGAGCTCCAGTGCATCAGGAAAGCTTGGAAAAGGTAAAAATTCACTCTCTGTCAAAGATCTGCCGAGTGTGGCGGACCATCGCGATGGTCTGCAACTTTCGGAATTTTTGGTAGGCGACCACACCACGAGGTAGGCGACCCTTGTGCTTGCACGAATCCACAGGCGCATCTCAAAAATCATCACTTTGGTGGACCATCGCGATTGGCTCGGACCATCGCGATTGGCTCGGACCATCGCGATTGTGTCGCACCATCGCGATAGGCTCACGCCATCGCGACGGCTCGACCGGACCATCGGGACGGTCTCGGACCATCGCGACGGTTCACTTGAGCCATCGCGACGGTTCACTTGGACCATCGCGATTGTTCAGCTGACCCCGGACCATCGCGATTGGCTTATGCCATCGCCACGACAGTGCCACGTGTCACGATAGACCATCGCGACGGTTCATTTTTTGGACCATCGCGACAGCCCAAAATCGGACCATCGCGATAGGCTCACGCCATCGCACTTGTGACCATCGCGACGGGTCACCCCGGACCATCGCGATTGTCCACCTTTGACCGTTGACCGCGCCATCGCGATTGTCCGCCTGATCACGCCATCGCGACGGTTCATTTTTCGGACCATCGCGACGGTCCATTTCCACGCCATCGCGATCGTTCGCTTCGGGCCATCGCGACGGTTCATTTTTTCGCGCCATCGCGATTGTCCAAATTCCACGCCATCGCGACGGTTCGCTCGGACCATCGCGACGGTCCCAGACCATCGCGATTGTGCACCCCCATCGCAAATTTTGGGCTCCAATTTTTGACCAATTTTGGGGGTATTTTTGAGAAATTTTTGGACCATTAGACTCATAAGAGACCCCTTAGCCTATATTTGAAGGAAAATCTGATTATCAGTTTTTACCCCCCAGGGCCTGAACGCTCATAACTTTTTCATCCGAAGTCCGTTTTTTGAGCTTAATAGCTCGTTAGAAAGCTCGTGACGAGTACTACGTGACCTCAACTGTTTTTTTCATAAAGAATACATCTATTTTTGGATAAGCTATTTTGAGGTTCACCTAGTTTGGGACTAGGAAGCCAGGGGGCACACATTGAAAATTTGGGCAAACGAGAAGGGACTTAAAAAGGTGTATATGCTCAAGTGTTTGATCATCTTGTGAATTGGCCTAATATTGGAATTTTCCAGGTGTAGCAAGGGCAATCAAAGGCAAGCAAGCAAGGCAGTGAAGACAGTAAAGCTTGGGAAGCGCGGCTTCTTGGGCATCAGAGCAACAGAAAAGCTGACTCGAGGTTGGAAGATTACTCAACCCCCTCAGTCAATTTTTAGCTTAGGCTAAACGTGAGCATTGTGGATTTAAGTCGATAGGAACGCCTCAAGTTCAAGATATTTAATTCTTTCAAGTCCAAGACTAAAGTAAAGGTGTGACGCGAAAACCTAAAGGAAAGAACCTAAGTCTGACGGAACGAGAACTCAAAATTATAACGGAAAGTCGAATTCCTAACGCATATATTAAGACAAGAATCCAGAGAAAATTAAAAAGAATCAAGAAAGTAATAACAAAGGACCATTGACGATCTAAGTGTGTAATTGAGTGAGCGAGGAAGAAAATTAATGAACCTTAGATCAGGGAGACACATAGGTAAGTCGGACCGACGAAGCCTTAGATCATCAGAGGCAAGTGTAAGGACTACTGCACGATCTTGGGCTCAGCAGTTGAATAGTAATTACCCCTACGAGAGCTCAGAGACTAGCGAATCAGAAATGGCATTTAGCGCAGACAGACCAGAAGGAGGGTCTCATGTAGCATACCTAGAAAAACCTGAAGGACCCTATAGAACGCAACTAGAGTTTCTCCGAACCAACCGATTAGGTGCTCGCATCTATGAGGATGGTTTGCGAAGGCAAGTGGTGCAACTGCACAACCCTGATCAACCCATTTGATTGGAAAGACCAGTGGTGAAATTTGAGAGAGACGCTTACATAGACAAAGAAGGAACCATGTACGTTATAAGTACGCAACCAAACGATACTAATGAGTTTGGCACAATTCAATTAGAGACGGAAGTGAAATTTCAAGGAAAAGAACCGTTAGAAGAACCTAGAACACCTAGAGGGAAATCCGTATTAACAAGAATACTCATCCCAGAATGGATCCCTCAAGATAACAGGAGCACTGAGTTGTTTGTAAATAAAGAGACGGATGAAGCCTTTTGGAGGTACAGAAAGGAACACCCTGGTGAGATAGGCATCATTACAATTTACGAATTCAAGGACCCAGATACACCTGGAAAGGTTGTATACCTGGATGAGACTTCAGAAAGAGTCTTCGTGGTGCCTGAGCGCGCTAAAAACACATACACATGGAGAGGTGAATTGATATTCCCTCCATCTAGAACGAACATAAATACAAGTCAACAAGGGGCAGGAACATCCTCAGCCCATGGAAATCAAAGAGAAGGAAATAACGAGAGACCGGAAGTAAGCTTCACTCACCCCATAGGGAGAGATAGAACAACCACGAACACTAATAGAGCGGAGAGACAAAGAGATCATGGAATACTAGGTGGTAGAGATGATTTTCCTCTACCTAGACCACGTGAACACGCAAGAGTATTGAGACCCACTCAATTAGTGAAATCCATGAAGAATTACTTTGATGGGACAGGAGATCCCTATGACCATGTCGCAAAATTCAAGCAAGTACTAAGAGCAGAACAAGTTGAAGACATGTTCACGCAGTACAACGCATTTGGACTAACGTTAAAGAATACAGCTTTAACTTGGTTCCAACCATTGCAACAAAGGCAATTTAGAGACATCCATCACTTTTTAGAGTCATTCATCACTGAATTCTCTAAAAGTGGGATTAGACATGACACGTCTTCGTTGATTCATAGCTTTAAACAAACCCCTCAGGAAACAGTAAGGCTGGCAGGACGTAGGTTCAGACAATATGTCGAACGATGTCCACTGCAAGAGCTACCCTCACAAGCCAAACAAGTATCACTGTTCCTAGATGGCTTGTTGAGCGCTAAACTACGCTCTTATGTGTACCTAAAGGAACCCAGAACGCTAGAGGAGTGTGTAAGAATATGTATAGACATCAAGGACAACCTAGGAGATGAATTAGAACTCTCAAAGGTCTATAAGGACTCAGACTGTTCTTCTCTAGCATCCACAAAATTGTCTAATTCGATAGAGGACCTAGCAGAAAAAGTGGCCCAAAAACTAGGAGTTTCTAGTAAACAGGTGCCCAAGCTACCAACGAATGTACGTTGTTACACTTGTGGTGGAAATCATTTGGCAAACATGTGCCCCAATGCACCTCAACCTCAAGCCAACCCTAGTGGCCAATATTGCACAATTGAGAGAAGATATACGAATCATACGGCTCAGGACTGCCCATACAACAAACAAACCGTGAGACAGAACTACCTGCAAACATACTAGCAGCCAGGTAGGTATCAAGGCCAATACAATGCTCAGCCTTATTACTATAGGCCTCCTCAGAACTACCCATACCAGGCTCAACAGAGACCTCAACCCGTCTTGGCTCAGCAGCCACCCCCACCAGCGAATGTCATCTCAGTCAAATACGCTGCTGCGAAAGAGAACCTAAGTAGGGCCTTAGTGCCTTCTTCACCATTGATCACCGAAAGTGACCCGAACTCAAACAGTTTTGACTCTACTCATGTAACTAGTCCACCAGCTTATTACACGGAGTCACCAGAACATGTGGAGACATATCATTATGATAGTCCTCCAATGGAACCTAGTTGGGAGCCAGACTATGCTAATGTAATGTACACAAACCCAAACCCACGGCCCCAACTGAGACAACAAAGACCACAGGGCCCTAGAGGACCATGCTTTAGGTGCCAAGGAGATCACTTCATTAAGGATTGTCCACATCCCCCAATAGCAAGGCAATCCCAGTACTATAACATCCAAGGCTTTTGTGCCGATTGTGGCAAAGAGCACATAATCAAAGATTGTCCTAAGAACCCAGTTAACGCTTCGAACGTAACACCGATCAATGTGATAGGTATTGTAAACAACACAGATGGATCCAATCCTACATACGTGCCTATCCAAGCTATAACTAGAGCCCAGGCGCTCTTACAAAACCAACAGCTTAATCAAGAGAAAGTAGCCAGAACTAGTGAAGTTGCAGAATCTAGTAGTAAAAAGACAAAATCTTGGAAAGATTCTAGGGAAAGAATCAAGAGAAAGTGGAGTAAAAAGATAAGTGAGTTGGAAGGAAGTTTGAAGGAATCTAGAGCCAAAATCCAAGAATTGACTTCACAAGAATTAAACCAAGAAATCCCAGCTCAAAAATCAGGATCAGTTTTAGCGGAACCCATACCAGAAGATCTAGACATGATGTTTCGTGCATATCAGGCTAGATTAAAAGAGGGACCTCAAGTAACGGAAATGAGTAAAAACTACCCTCGAGCTGATCTAGAAATTGAGAGAACTAAACTGTGCATGAAGATGGTAGAATTAGCACAAGCTTTGTTCGAAGCCTCTAGATATCTTAATTGGAATAACATGGCAAAACCTGAATTACATTTTCAAGGACTAATGGAGAGGCTAGAATACTTGATAGAAAGCAAAGAGAAAAAGGATCAGTCTAGGAACCGTATTGTCCCAGAGACACAGGAAAGGAATGCACCATCCCTGTCTCAAGTACCCAATACAGAAAGTCAAGACAATTTGTCTTCCATACATAGGTACTCACATGAATTTTTGAGGGAGATCCAAGAAGAGAAATGGAGAAAAGAACAAGGAACTCATCCTCCTATTCAAGAAATAGATGACTTGCAGGAACAATTTCCCCAAGACATCCCCTCTATATATGATGATGTAGAGGAAGAACAACTGAGTGAACCCACAGGATTTGAATCTAATTCTTTACAAGAATTACCTCAGTTCACAGGACCTTGGGGAGCAAAGTCTATTAGTATGAGAGCACCCACGATAATAGTGAGGAATGAAGAATCAGTGATCCCTAGGAACACGGAAGTGATCAAGAACACTAAAGTACAGTGTAATCTCACTCTGGAGGAATTGTTAAAGGTAAAACCAGAATTGTGGAAGCACGTAGCCAATCAATTCCCTGAGCTAGCTACCACACCCTCTCAGATAGGATCACAGAAGAAGGTACCAGAGATACCCGTGGAAAAGATTGGAGACGTAAGCAAAGGAGAGGAAGGTAACACATATCTTCCAATAACCCATCAGGGCTACACCACGAAAGCCATCTTAGATTCAGGAGCCGGAGTAGCCATCGCTACCACCGCTTTATGGAAACGTTGGGGTAAGCCAGCACTCAGACCCACCAGGATGAAACTACAAATGGCTGATGGACACATAGAAAAACCATTAGGCTTACTAGAAGGCATATCTCTCACCACTTGTGGGGTAGAATTTGAGCATACTTTTGCCATTTGTGACTTCGCAAAAAATCGTGCGTATGAGATGATATTGGGACGACCATTCATGCGTCAGTTGCAAATTGTACAAGATTGGGGAACTAATTCTTTGTACTTGCAACATTTAGGAGTGACTACCAAAGTCAATCTTAAAGACTATTCACATAGAGATGTACCCCCAATACAATGGAACACCATCCATAAGACACCAGTAGAGACGGAATCCGTGCACTCATTAGCATCAGATCCTTCTTGGTTGCATGAGGATACCCATTTATGGATGTGTAAGGTAGCTAAACAAGAGGAAGAAAGATTAGAAGCCAGGACCTTAGGTGCAGAACAACATCCACGAACCCTTCAAGATCCAGCATATGCACCTGTAGTATTCCCAGACGAAGAGTTTGAACCCCATGGTTGGGCAGAAATACTAGCAACCATGGATGTAGCCATCAATGAAGAACAATGGACACCCCACTGTGACGAGGATGGCTATGACATTTCAGTTTTTACGATAGAGCCAATCATGTGCGACGCAATTTTAGAAGAGTGTGAAGCTAGCACTGATGCATTTGAGGATGCAAGCGATTTTGATTTAGAATCAATTATCATGGACCCGCCCTTTGCATCAGAAGAAGAATATTTCTACGAAGTAGAAACTCACCCTCAAAGACATGAGGAAATTACGAATGAAGTGAGGTTAGCCACGGAAGTGACTAACAAGAGTGAAGGCAAGAAAAGAAAGAAGAAAGACACCAGGACAGAAAAAGAAGAATCTTTGTTTGAAGTACCCGAGAATTTCAAGAAATATGAAATCAAAGATAGAAGAATCATGGTACGAATGCCTAATAGAAAAGCGAATGACGGACAAGTATACGATAACCGAGAGAAAACCAAGAAAGTAATAGTTGCCATAGAAGGAGAAGAAGAAAAATGTACATACATAGGGCATGATTTGACGACTGAAGAAGAAGAAGAGTTAATTGCCCTATTGCGTGAATATAGAGATGTTTTTGCTTGGAGTTACAAAGATTTGAAAGGAGTAGACCCAGATATATGCTCTCATAGAATCCCTATGACTCCAGATGCAAAACCGACAAAACAGAAACCTTACACGTATAATGATAACTACGCTGCGAAGATTAAAGAGGAGATAGATCGCTTGATAGAAGCAGGATTCATTTACGAAATTGAGCATACCGAATGGGTATCCCCCATTGTGGTTGTGCCCAAGAAGAATGGAAAATTGCGTGTGTGTATTAACCTTAAAAAAGTTAATGGCGCCACGATTAGAGATAGTTATCCTCTTCCTATCACAGAACACCTATTGGAAAGAGTTGCGGGCAAGGAAGTTTACAGCTTTCTTGATGGATTCTCAGGCTATAACCAAGTAGCCATTGCTCCAGAAGATCAACACAAGACGGCTTTTGCCACTGAATGGGGCATATTTGCATTTCGTGTAATGCCATTTGGCTTAACAAATGCACCCGCCACTTTCCAGCGACTCATGTGTCATGTTTTTAAGGAATTCTTACGCAAGAGCTTGGAAGTTTATGTCGATGACTTATGTGCTCATTCAAATGTAAGACAGACACATATTCCAGAGTTAAGACAAATATTTGACAAATGTCGAGAATATCAGGTTTGTTTGAACCCAAAAAAATGCGTTTTCATGGTCAGACAAGGCAAAATTCTAGGACACATTGTGTCAAAAAATGGAATCTCTACGGATGAGGAAAAGGTGAAGGTAATTGCGGATCTATCCAGACCTACTAATGTGAAAGAGGTACAGGCATTTATGGGCCATTGCGGTTATTATAGGAGATTCATACACATGTATGCAATCATAGCCAAACCTCTGTACTCTCTTTTGACCAATTTTGAGTGGACAGATGAATGTGAAAATTCATTCAATGAACTTAAACGACGCTTGTGCTCAGCACCTATATTGACTACCCCAGATTGGAGTAAGCCATTCCATGTACATGTGGATGCATCCAATTATGCCATAGGATGTGTGTTAGCACAACCCACGAATGAAGGTAACATAGATCTCCCCATAGCTTACGCGAGCAGACAATTGAACGCAGCAGAAAGAAATTACACCACAACGGAACGAGAAGGATTAGGGATGATCTACGCAGTAAAGAAGTTTAGGCACTACTTGTTGGCCAACAAGTTCAAGTTCTTTACAGATCATCAAGCCCTATTATACTTAGTCAACAAACCATGTAACACAGGACGATTGATACGTTGGTTTCTATTGCTCATGGAGTACGATTTTGAAGTGGTAGTTAGGAAAGGAAAGACGCATCTTAGAGCCGACCACCTTTCAAGATTAACCTCAGGAGAAGCTCCTCAAGGAGTAGCAGATGAATTACCAGATGCATACTTGTTTAACCTTGAGATAGCACCAGAATGGGCTAAACCTATAGTCCCTATTCTGACATACGGACCCAAGAATCCTAGGATAAAGATCAAAGAAGGAGAGATTACCAAGCCTCAGAAATATCAAATAATGGCAGGAAGCATATATAAACAGGATAATCAAAAGATTCTTGCGTGTTGTGTAGATGAATCAGAACATGCGAATTGGTTGCAATTAGCACACATAGGTGCACTAAGGCAACATCATTCAAAACATCGAACATTACAGACTCTGCAGAGATCGGGAGTATATTGGCCTTCTATGGAAGCAGATGTCCACACGTTGTGTAAAGAATGCCAGGTGTGTTGTGAAAGACCACCAGTAGAGCATGCTACACTATATCACGTGTCTCTCACACCAGACTGGAGTGAACCTTTAGTGACATACTTGAGGACGAACACATTCCCTCAAGGAATGACCTTAGCTCGACAACGCAGTCTAGAGCAGGAAGCTCAAGACTATTCACTTATTGGCGATAATTTATACAAAAGAGGACGAGATGGATATTTAAGACAGTGCGTTCATGAAAGCGATTATCTGAGCATACTAGAGACTGCACACCAAGGCGTTGCAGGAGGTCATTTTGGACCAGATAGGATAGTCAAAGCCATTCTCTTCGCAGGATTATGGTGGCCCACTCTTCACATGGATGCACATACCTATGTAAAGAGATGTGATGTGTGCCAACGAACTCAGTTTCCCACTCGCAGAGATGAAATGCCATTGAAACCCATGATGGGCGGACGTGCATTTTCTAAGTGGGGTATAGACTTTGTAGGACCCATCAACCCCCCTGCAAAAGGTACACATGCGGAATACATTATTGTTGCCACAGATTATCTAACCAAATGGGTAGAGGCAAAAGCCACAAAAAAGAATGATGCTCACACGACTGCAAAATTCTTATTTGAAAATGTCTTTACAAGATATGGATTGCCTATAGAGTTAGTGAGCGATCGAGGCACTCACTTTCTAAACCAAGTCATTGAATATTTGTTACAGGATTTTATGGTGATTCACAAGAAATCTGCACCATATCATCCTCAGGCCAATGGTCAGGCTGAAAGCACTAACAAGATACTTTGTAACGTACTGACGAAACTCGTGAACAACAAACGTTCAGATTGGGACAAACAATTACACCACGCTGTTTGGGCATATCAAGTGGCCTACAAGACCGTACTCAATGCAACTCCCTTTCAGATGGTTTTTGGTCAGAATGCAGTGCTTCCTCTGGACTTCTTGATACCGACACTTAAGGTTGCACAAGAACATCAGTGGACCGGCCATGAATTATCAGCAAGAATAATGGACTTGGAACGATTAGGAGAAACCAGGCTGAAAGCAGCAGCAGGAATATACGCAGCGAAGAAGCGACAGAAAGCATATTTTGATGCACATGTGAAAGATAAAGGCCTAAAAGAAGGAGATTTAGTTCTAGTATATACGCTGAAACAGCACGCACGGAAGTTAGAAAAGCGAGGTTATGGAACTATGATCATTAACAGACTTTCAACAAGTGGAGCAGTACAGTTAGCCACCTTAGAAGGAGATATAATGCCTAATTACATTAGTGGCTGTAGAGTCAAGCTATATCAGGAACCTCTTACTGAGGATATGCTTAGACGACTCACATTGGCAAAGAAGCGTAAGGAGGAAGAAAACAGAATACGAGCTGAAGCTCAGGCAGAAGCCATAGAACGCATTAAGCGCATGAAGCTAAGAAGACAAGGACTAGGGAGAGAACATTATAACCATCTGGAAACATCACCCAGATATCCCATGGCCATGTGTCAAGTAAAGTCAACCACTCATCCTAGCATAGTGGACAGGAGACCATTCATTACAGTTAGGCTAGAGCACGGCAACCCTTGCCAAGAACTCAGGGCTTTAATTGACTCGGGTGGTGCGACTAGTGCGATTAGATGGTCCCACTATAAGGATTCAGGAATAGAAATGCGGCCACTTGAGGCATACCTCATAGGCCTAGGAGGCATGGAAACCCCTTGCATGGGTGAGGTGGACCTTCCTATCCTCATTAAGGATGTGACCATGACAGCGAAGCTACTAGTGTGCCATGATGACGACCTGATAGAACCCATAATCCTTGGCCAAGATTGGCTATACAATCACTCAGTGGACCTAAATCTTAGACAAGGCTCCTTACAGATTGGAACCTTAGAGCAGAAGCGAGTGATACCGCTTGACTTCCCTAACGGTATTCCGACTGAGGTTTGTAACCCTAGACCCTATGAAATACATGCGACGGAAGACCGGAAGATCTTTAATCAGACCAGTCACGTTACGTCTACACCAACCCACGCGGGCTTGGCTATGGACAGTTGTCAATCAGAAGGACGACAGGAGATCTTCCCTGGGACTTCCTGCAAACTAGAAGAGGCAGCTACCCATCCGCTAGGGCAGATGGACACAATCAGTGGTCAGGTGGGTTGCATCAGCGGCCAAATGAGCACGACATCCTGCGGTGCTCATCCTTCCAAACTTGTTGCGGACTGGCCTAGATTAAAGTTAAAGAACGAATCACTTCCTAATGGGCAGGTCACGCAAGTGTTAGAACTCCCTTCTTTTCCAAAGCAGAGCGTCCCTACGACCTCTCTACCTCCACCACGACAGAGTCAACCACGACGAAGGAACCCAAACCGACGGCAGTATCAGAAGACACAACAAGGAAAGCAGTCTAGACCACCCAAGGGAAGCGGCACCAGACAAATATGGGTGCCGAAAGGGCAAAAAGCACCGAAGAACTCCAACCAAGCAGAAATCGACAAGCAAAAGGCAGGGCCGAGACAGAATCAGTATCCACCATCCCCTCGACCTTCTTCTACAGGCCCGAGCATTGGACAAATTTGGATCGCCAAGAAATACCTTACCCATAGACCCACACCCACGCAGATTTGGGTACCCAAACCATGTATCGTAGCTCAACCCTTAAGCCATGTAATATATACCCCTCACAAATCTTTCCATCCCTCTGTTGGTGCATTTTGCCCAAGCCTACATGCTTGATATGCTTGATATTATCCTCATTTGTAAGTCACATGAGTAGTCATGTGAACACCTCTTGTAAAAGAGTACATTTTATCTCTTGTAAATGGAAAAAGAAAAAAGTAAAAGGATGGCTTACCTCATCCATGATGTAAAAGCAAATTCGTGGCTCCAACTACCAAAATCACGAATTTTTGAGCTGAGGGAATCTCTCCTAACTTTGGGGATCACTTTTAGGTGGAGCCATTCGAATTCGAATTCAAAACTCCCTCCAAGAATTGCTATAAAAGGAGCAAGAAGGAAGAGGCGATAAGCAAGCCTTGTACGTGACCAGTTCATGTCATTTTGTAGAGATTGAAGAGCTTACTCCATAGCTCTATCATTCTACTCCCATTGTGCAAAGATTCATTGCCAATGTGGTTGTAATCATATGTGAATCTATACATTTATCATCATCTACTTCTCTGTTTTGTTCTCTGCTATACTCACTCAGAGCAGTGACTTCAGAAGGTCATATCTCGAGTTTTACTGAACCTTTTTCAGTGATTTAAAGTGCGTTGGATAGCTCTTACTGTCTACTTTCGGCATATAAATTTTCAAGGTCATTGGATTTATAATTTTGGAGATATCTGCATTTTACTGCTTACTGGTCTATCTCTGCAGAGCCCCGAGAATTGTGGGAATGTTCCAGAACTTGATGAAACTTGTTCTCAGTGCTCAGTCCATCATTTGAAGTGTTTTAACTTGGAATAGGAAGCTTGCTAAGTCTATTTGCTATGCCCAAAAGGAATTTTTCTAATTCCTTCCAGGTTGAGAGCACTGTTCATTTTTTCCAGCAGGTGTATGTCCAAAAATAGCAAGTTTTGGGAGCTAGTCATTTCGCAACTTGTCGGTCTTGACTTAAACTTTTGGGATACATGTTCCAAAGTACTTGGCTGATATTTTGGTGGATTTAGGAAGCTCAAAGGGTCTACTAATCAACTCTGAAGTCTCAGTTGGCTGGTGTGAAGCTGGTTGTAGCGGCACCTACTCATCTTTGGATTGCATCCACCATCTCTCTTCACAGTGGTATCAGAGCATAGTCAAGCAACATGGGAGATGGATTTCCATCAACAATTGACAAATTGGATCGAAACAACTACCCGGCATGGTCTCTAAGGATGGAGGCTTACCTTCAAGGAAGGAATCTATATGGATTCATATCCGGAGATGAAGCAATGCCAACCATGAGGAACAAAGGGCAACCATCACATGAAGAAGTGGAAGGACTTTCGAATTGGTGTTCGAAGGATGCACTTGCAAGGTCCTATATTCTAAACTCAATCTCTGATTTTCTTTTACCTCATGTCAAGGGATGCAAGACATCAAGAGAAACCTGGAATGCACTTGCTTCTTTCTTCTCTTCCAACACTCGAGCAAGGAAGAACCAATTGTGGATGGAGTTCACAACAATGAAGAAAAGCCCGAAGCAAAATGTGACTGATTATGTCACAAAGATGAAGGAGATTTCCGACCAACTTGGAAGCACTGGAGAGGTAATTGAAGAGGAGCAAATCATAAGACAAATCATGAATGGAATCAAAGCAGACGACAAGTGGGAGTCATTCACAACAGCCATGGATTTATACATGGATATGCATGTACCCGACCTCAACACACTCATGGGCCAACTCTTCACTCATGAAGCAAAGATTAGCAAAGGTGGTGAGTCCTCAAGAGGTAATCAAACTTCTGCCTTATATTCTGATAAAGCTAAGGTCAAGGACAAGTCAAAGAATAGAAAGAATGAAGATGAAGGAAGCTCTTTCCAAGCAAACTTTGCAGGTAGAGGACGAGCTAGAGGAAGAGGCAGAAGTGGAAAGCAAGGCAGGGGGAGATTCCAATCATCTCAACCTTGCAACATATGTGGCTTATCTAACCATACTACTGAAGAATGTTTCAGGAACCCGAGGAACTCAAGAGGAAGAGGATTCAATAGAGGTGGCTATGGATCAAATAGAGGCAGGTACAATGGAGGCTACAACAACAACTACTACAACAACAATTACAACAACAACAACAACTATCAAAGTGGCCATAGAGGAAGAAGAGATTACAATAACTATGCAGAGGACCAAAGTCAAGAAGATTCATTATTGATTATGAATCTATCAACGAAGAAGGGTAAGGATGATGATCACATATTTTACATTGATTCGGGATGCTCGAACCATGTAGCAGGAAATGTGGCTTTACTTTCTGATTTGGAAGATCCTCATAACAAGCATGAAGTGCAGACAGGAGATGACACAAAGCACTCAGTGGAGAAGATAGGTAATGTGAAGACATCAGATGGGAATATGAACCTCTTAAGCAAAGTCTTGTATGTCCCTACAATTACCAAAAATTTAATAAGTGTTGGACAGATTGTTGAAAAAGGATTGCAGGTTAGATTCAATCGATTTGGAGCATATGTTGAAGACCCAAGGCAAGGCTTTCGAAGGATTGCCAAAGGAGAAAAGACAGGAAGGCTTTTCACTTTTGAAGTGGAAGATACAAAGAACATAGCTTTGTTTAGCTATGGATCTCAAACTCTAACAGAGTTGGAGATATGGCACAAAAGGCTTGCTCACATTGGTGAGAGGACACTCAAACAGATTTGCAGGGACCAAAGTGTACTTGGTTTGCCTAATATCACAAGGCAACACATGATTTATAAGTGTGAAGCTTGTCAACTCGGCAAGGCTCATAGACAACCTTTCAATAAGAAAGGATATATGTATCAAAATCCTTTGGATCTAGTGCACACAGATGTGTGGGGTCCAAGTAAGGAGCCATCTATATCAGGCTCAAGATATTATGTGTCTTTCATAGATGATTGTAGCAGGTGGACCATTCTGTTTTTCATGAAGCACAAGGATGAAGTGTTTAATTGCTTTAAGAAGTATATTGCTCTTGTTGAAAATCAAACAGGTAGGACTTTGAAAAGACTCAGATCAGATGGTGGAGGAGAATACTTCTCTTCTGAATTTGATGCCTTCTTGCATGAAAGAGGCATTAAAAGGGAAGTCACTACAAGGTATACACCTGAACTCAATGGTGTAGCAGAGAGGAGGAATAGAGCTATCGTCGAAGCTGCAAGGTCCATGCTCAACGAAAAGGGATTGCCGAACTACCTATGGGCAGAGGCTGTGTCGACAGCCACATATCTCATAAATAGACTTCCATCTAAGTCACTAGATGGAACCACTCCATATGAAGTGTGGAATGGAAGAAGACCTAGTCTAGAGCATTGTAAAATCTTTGGATGCTTAGCCTATGCTCACATTCCTTCTCAAGTAAGAGGGAAATTGGATCCCAAGGCAGAGAAGTGTGTATTCATTGGTTATGATCAAAACCAAAAAGGATATAGATTGTACAATCCAACCAATAAAGGATTTTCTGTGAGTAGAGATGTAATTTTTGATGAAAACAAATCATGGTTTGATGATGACAGGAAAGTGAAGCTGCCATATGACTTGGATGAAGATTTTCCATCACTTCAACCAAAGGAGCCAAAGCAGATTGAAGAAAGTGATTCGGAGATTGACCTAGAAGACTTGGAAAGACTAAAGCTTTGGAAGAACAAAGGTAAAGCAAAGATGCAGGATGCTACATATGGACCCGAGAGCTCACATCAACCACTTAGAAGGTCTTCGAGGGAGAAGAAGAAACCAGAGAGGTTTGGTTATGATACTTCTTTGGTCACCAAGCACTCAATCTACATTGCAAAGGATTCAACCAATGAAGAACCTACCACATTCGAAGAAGCACAAAGCAAGAAAGCTTGGAGAGATGCAATGGATGAAGAAATGGAAGCCTTGAAGGAGAATGACACTTGGGAGCTTGTACCTAACAAGCCATCTATGAAGATAATCGGATCTCGATGGATATACAAAATCAAGAGGAATCCAGATGGAAGTATAAATAGACACAAAGCAAGGTTAGTTGCTAAAGGGTTTGCTCAAACCCATGGTATTGATTATGAGGAGACTTTCTCTCCTGTTGCAAAAATGCCTACAATTAGGGTTCTCATTAGTCTTGCTGCATCTAGAAATTGGAATCTTTATCAACTTGATGTAAAGAATGCCTTCTTGAATGGATGGATTTCTGAGGAAGTGTATATGGCACAACCTCCTGGATATGAGGATGCACATCATCCTAACTATGTATGCAAACTAAAGAAAGCTTTGTATGGATTGAAGCAAGCTCCAAGAGCTTGGAATTTCAGATTGGTTACTTATTTGCAGGACCAAGGATTCAAAGCTAGCAAGGCGGATACCTCTTTGTTCATAAAGAGGAATGGATCTGAAGTGATCTATTTATGTGTGTATGTTGATGATATTATTATCACAGGCAATGATCTTGAAGGAATCAAACAGGTAAAGAGTCAAATGAAGGAGGAGTTCAAAATAAGTGACCTCGGACCACTCACTTATTTTCTTGGATTGGAGTTGATCTACACAGATTCAGGTATATACATCACACAAAGGAAGTATGTCCATGACATGCTCGTCAAGTTCAAGATGGAAAATACCAAGTGTGCAGGTACACCTATGGAGCAAAATCATAAGCTTAGTGCTTATGAAGGAGAGCCAATTGAAGACATCACAAGCTATCAAAGCTTGGTTGGAAGTTTGAACTATGCAACACTCACAAGGGTGGATATATGCTATAGTGTTAGCATATTGAGTCAGTTTATGCATAAGCCGAGAAGACCACATATGGAAGCGGCCAAGCGAGTCCTCAAGTACCTAAAGGGGACCATGAATGAAGGTTTGTTCTATTCATATACTTCAGATATTGAGCTAAAGGTCTACTCAGATGCAGATTGGGCCGGATCTAAAGATGATAGAAGAAGCACATCAGGGTATATATCATTTGCAGGTTCAAAAATCATTTCTTGGTCATCGAAGAAGCAACCAACCGTGGCATTATCTTCTACTGAAGCTGAATATAGAGGTTTGGCTAATGCAACTCAAGAAATCATGTGGTTAAAATCTTTGTACACAGATCTTGGACTTCATTCTTCAACACCTCACATTTTTGGTGACAACACAAGCTCACTACATCTAGCAGCTAATCCGGTATACCATGCTAGAACCAAGCATATTGAAGTCCACTACCATTATGTAAGGGAGAAGCTATTGAGCAAGGATATTCAACTATCCTATGTCTCTACAGATATGCAATGTGCAGACATGTTGACGAAAGCTCTTGATGGTACGAAGTTAAGTAGATTCAAGTTGATGATTGGTTTGCAGGAAATCAAGGACAATTGAAGACTTATTTGGAGGCCAAGCATGTTAGGCTTGAGGGGGAGCTGTTGGTGCATTTTGCCCAAGCCTACATGCTTGATATGCTTGATATTATCCTCATTTGTAAGTCACATGAGTAGTCATGTGAACACCTCTTGTAAAAGAGTACATTTTATCTCTTGTAAATGGAAAAAGAAAAAAGTAAAAGGATGGCTTACCTCATCCATGATGTAAAAGCAAATTCGTGGCTCCAACTACCAAAATCACGAATTTTTGAGCTGAGGGAATCTCTCCTAACTTTGGGGATCACTTTTAGGTGGAGCCATTCGAATTCGAATTCAAAACTCCCTCCAAGAATTGCTATAAAAGGAGCAAGAAGGAAGAGGCGATAAGCAAGCCTTGTACGTGACCAGTTCATGTCATTTTGTAGAGATTGAAGAGCTTACTCCATAGCTCTATCATTCTACTCCCATTGTGCAAAGATTCATTGCCAATGTGGTTGTAATCATATGTGAATCTATACATTTATCATCATCTACTTCTCTGTTTTGTTCTCTGCTATACTCACTCAGAGCAGTGACTTCAGAAGGTCATATCTCGAGTTTTACTGAACCTTTTTCAGTGATTTAAAGTGCGTTGGATAGCTCTTACTGTCTACTTTCGGCATATAAATTTTCAAGGTCATTGGATTTATAATTTTGGAGATATCTGCATTTTACTGCTTACTGGTCTATCTCTGCAGAGCCCCGAGAATTGTGGGAATGTTCCAGAACTTGATGAAACTTGTTCTCAGTGCTCAGTCCATCATTTGAAGTGTTTTAACTTGGAATAGGAAGCTTGCTAAGTCTATTTGCTATGCCCAAAAGGAATTTTTCTAATTCCTTCCAGGTTGAGAGCACTGTTCATTTTTTCCAGCAGGTGTATGTCCAAAAATAGCAAGTTTTGGGAGCTAGTCATTTCGCAACTTGTCGGTCTTGACTTAAACTTTTGGGATACATGTTCCAAAGTACTTGGCTGATATTTTGGTGGATTTAGGAAGCTCAAAGGGTCTACTAATCAACTCTGAAGTCTCAGTTGGCTGGTGTGAAGCTGGTTGTAGCGGCACCTACTCATCTTTGGATTGCATCCACCATCTCTCTTCACACCCTCAATACCACCACACCCGATACTACCTTTTGCCCCTCAACAGAAACCCACCACCCACTCAAAAACTCTTAGGAAATGGATACCTAAGCGTGTCCAATCGTCTTCCCCTAACCCCATGTCTGACAAAACTACCCCCCCGACTAACATACAACCTTGTAATAAATCACTAACCTTTAAACCTTGTATAAATTCACCCACCATCATCACACGTCACTCATAATCTCATCTCATCAAGGAACGTATGCATCATCTGAAACGTGTAGGTGTCTAGAGACCTGCACTAGTGCTGCAAGAAGCATTGCATCCATCACATCACAGCACTTGGCTACACGGGTTACGCATCAGTTATGGAAAGGGATTGCGGTCTCACTTTAATGGGATCATAATTAATTTCCATGCTAATGTGTTAATCTTTTGTAGCAGATCTTTCTCATTAACCCACCAGTCATCATGCAAACCGACGAAGGACCATCAGGAGCAGGCCCCAGTGTAGCTGCAGTGCCCCTCAACGTGTTACGAGCAGAATCCCACCCGACTGCTCCACCGCCAGAATTCCAAGGATTTCCAGGGCCCATGCCGATCGATAACCCACCTATGGGCTACACAGAAAAGATACACCGTAACTCTCATTGGTTTCAGGGACTTGCAGGACCCTTAGCGGACGCGGATTTCATATTTGAATCTAATTTGACATTTGATGACCGCACTTGGGGAAAATACCAATTCTTCTCCAGAGAGTTCGAAGCCCTACAGAACACCCAGGATTTAAGTCACGTTTGGGCCAGAGCAGGCTTCACGGAGTATTTCAGTGATCCTCTGCCCAAACCTGACTTTTACAGGTGTTATTATTTAATCACTACTTTGCTGGCCTCAGAGAATAAGGATATCCCCGGAACTTTTATTTTGCCCTCTTTAGTGGATGATCCACCTTACAAAAGGTTTTACCTCTCAAAGGATTTAATCAGAGCTGCCATCAAAATTCATGGCACCCACATGCCCACAGATCGAGAAAGATTAATTCCAGACCCTATGAAACGTGGGGATGTTACTAAGTGGGAGGAGATCTCAGCAATTACACCTGAGCTGTCAAAGCCGCTACGGATATGCATGCAACATTTTGCATTCCCTGCTCAGGACAGATTCACCATGCCACATAAAAGAATATGGTTTGGATTGTACTTAGCGTGTACCGGACCTCAGACTGTTGATCTGGCGAGCTGGATCATTGATCAAATGTATTTGGCACAACACAGATGGGAACGAAAGAAAGTGCTTAATGGATGTTGTGCGCTAACAAGAATTGTTTATATGTGCTTGGCCTATGATTTGCCAATTGAACGCGCATTAACAGGAGAAGAGCTGAAAGCATTCAAAGGAACGACGAAGAAAGCCAGGAAGCCCAGTAGAACACGGGCAGGTAAGCGCATGAGAGGCACCATTCCTTGCCTTCAAGTGCCAGAGTCACCATCACCACAACCCTCTCCAGAGCGATCACCGACAGAAGCCGCTCCCACAGTGCAACCTATTCGCATAAGGTTGTCTAGACTAGCGGTCACGGAGGGCACTACTAGTATCGCTGCACCTCAGGCAGCTGCAACCACAGAACCCACCACCACGACAGCAGAAGCTCCCACCACTATTGGTGCGGACGCCTTTTCTTTCCCAATACCACACATGGAGGCAGAACCAATAAACACAACATTCGATTTTGAAATGCCTGATGCATTCTCAAATGAATTCCAGTTTTCAGAGGCACAGATGTTCTCCCAAGAATATGAACGCCCCAGTTACCCTACCACACCGCGGGATCTGCCACAGGGACAAGTTGTGTCGAGCTCTGATGACGAACGAACAGCCACCGACGATGACGAAGGTGATGACGAAGCCAGCCAGGGCACGCATGATTCCCAAGAACAAGGACAGACAGACGGCCAAGGCCAACAAACCGATGCACACGGTGACACCAGCACGCACGAAGAGGAGACTTTCGAAGCAGCAGCTTACACGCTGGCAATCAAGAAATTATATCGTACGATGGAGAAAGTCTGGGTACGGAAGAAATTGACTGAAGAAGAGAGCTAGGCCCTAATCAAACAAGAACTAGTCTCCGGAGGATTTGAAGAAGTCTACATCAGAGGGTTTAGAGAACTGGTCCAATCCATCGGCCCGGTCGAAGCACTGAGATATTTACAAAGGAAGCCACTCCCCCAATATGACCCTCGCAGAGTTCGCCTGCTATCGAAGCCCGGTGAATATATTCGAGTTCCGGTAGGTGCTCAATCATCCCACCAGGTGCAAGATGCACGCCTACGGCCGGAAAGATCCTTCACCGAAGAAGCCATCCTAGTCGACTCCCCGCCACGTACTACCGTTGTACATACTACCACTATCCTTGAAATAACATCCACACCTTCTACTCCTCTCTCACCTCATGTTTCACCAACCCATCCTGTATCCCCAGCACACCCACCTGCTCCTCCCATATCCACACCAGTCCATGGCAACATAGCCATAGCCTTTACACCGCCCATTCACGCCACCATGCCCGTACCCACCCCACCTCGTCTACATGTTAACCCCTTCACCCCTTCATCCTTCCCTTCCTTTCCCTCACCTTTAAGACACCCTTTCACCTTTCTAACCCCACTAACCTTCTCACCAGTTTCACCTCCTCAACCCACCATAACCCCTATTCCCCCTTTTCACCAAGCTGCTCCAACCATTCCCCCTGTAAATTACTCTACATTTGTAAATCCCATCTTCACACCTACACAACCACCCACATACACACCGCTTTTCACAGTCACCGCACTTGACACGTCCAATGACATGGACATATCACCATCCACTGCACCAGCACCCACTCCACGCACAGCACCATCATATTTAGGTACGTCACAATTTTCCACGATCACCACTGCATCCACCTTCCCAACCCCATTTCCCATCCCCGCTGCATCTATTTCCACTGCATCCTCACTTAGCACTCCATTACTATTATTGCCAACCATAGACACTGCACTTCAACAAATGTTCACATGCATGACGCAAGTACGAGATGAGTTTGCATCTCTTGGCAACAACTATCAACAGCTGCAGAGGACGACAAATGAATTACAGTCGCAGCTTAATTCATTATCAATCGAGAATGCCTCTTTAAATACGCGATACCAAGAACTAAGAGAGGCATATCATAAGCTAGAGCTAGAAAGTGAAGAGAAGACAAAAGAAGCCACTGCTGATCTGGACAACCTGCTTCGAGCCCAAACAATTAGGAACGCGACGCTGACCAGAAATATGGGTCTACTCCGGAGGCACCTAGCTGCAGCCCAGGAGGAGAACGTGAGACTCCAAGCGCAGAATAGAGAAAATTTGGAAGCGGCATTGGATCATCCTGAACAACCATTAAGTCCGAGCAGATTCAAGGCAATCCCATCTGAATCGATGCGGATGTTGCTAGATGACCACGTTCGACTGCTAGAGGACTACGATCGAATGAACGAAGAGCATCAGAAGCTAAAAGAAGATCACAAGTTACTACAACTCAGAGAAACGGCACCACAACAACTACCAGTGGCAGCAGAAGTACCAGAACCTGTGGACCCCTCTCCTGAACTCATAGAGGAACTCAACGCACTACGGGCCCAGGTAACCACTCTCCAATCACGCATAGATGTATACGAAGCACCACCACGGCCTGATTCCCCACCGGAGATCCCAGCTGACGACGAGAACATAATCATTCCGGTGGAGGAAACGTTTGAGGCGGACAAGTCACGGCCGAAGGCCAGATGACCTATGAACTTCCTACCCCCGCGTGGATGAAAACGATCGAAGAACTTGGAACGACACATTCGGCCAGAGTAGAGGCACAGTTACATGCCATGGCCATGATTGAAGAGAGAATCTTACAATCCCCCTTCTTTGCTCATTTGGCCCCCCGACGCTATATATCTGGGCATGAGCTGCAGTATAAGCCATACTTCATGTTAATGGCTGAATATCAGCTAGCTATAGAGAAAGAAACCGGCATGAAACCCACGCATGCTACACAATTCGAGCCGGCGGACTTGCCACCAAATGCGCAAAGAGGAGAGATCCATCAACCTGATTGGCGCAAAGACCTACTCCAGAAGTACCCAGAAATGATGAGCACATGGGTGAAAGCGCCTTTACATTTAAAGTATAATCCTTGCTGGGGACCAGTACCACGACGCCGCTCCTGGACTGCATTCGCTATCAAAGTACAAAACAATAGGCAGTGTCAGGATTGGCTGAATTACCCCTACTTCAAGCCACCTACCGAGTTGCCCACTGTTGGCTATATGATGGCTACAATCCGTCACTGGCTCCCTCGCCTGAAGCATATGAATGATATTGTAGCGCATATGACTGTCAAAATTTTTGACATGATGCAAATGATATTTAAAGTCTTCCGACGCGTCAAGGCACCGCATGTAAACACCCCGGGATTTGAGCATGGTAACTTTGATCTAGTATATGACATGAGCACAACGCCATCGCTCCGGGTGTGTTATGCCTGGCACTGTAGGATAAAATACCTCCCGGCATGCTACAAACAAACCTTTGAAGAGATGTTCACCACCGGGTTTTGGGAATACCATTCCGAGGTATTCATCAGCAGGCCCACACATTTATTGCAACTTTTTGCCTGTGAGCGAATGGTTTATTCCACGCATTATCAACTCCCGCCACCCGACGAACCGCAACCGATCGACTGGGAGAAGCTCGAGGCTGATCTAGCCCGAGGCATTCGCGTATCTGAGCACACCCTCGCTCACGACCTCCTACAAAACTACATCTGGCAAACCGCACAACAAGGTTCTGTCGAGGACGACAGAAGTGAGAGGGAGGGGGGTGTTGGAAGCAGTCAGAGGCACAGTCAGAGGCACAGACGACATGGAAGCATGTAAAGACGGAGCAGGGAGCCAGTCGGATCATTTTTTCAAACAATTATGTTTTTAGTACCTCTTCAAACATCCAACAGTGATTTTCATCACTCTTGTAACATATGTAATATAGACAAAACCCCATTTTGTAATTCATAGCTCCATTTTGTGCAAGCCGAGGAGTCCTCGAGCTTGAGGAGCTTAGGTAGAATGCTCGTACCAAATTTCGTTATTTTTAGACATCGTTTACCCTTCCAAATAGCCTCTAGGACCTATTTTTTAACTAGGCCGGTCACTAGATGTGAAACCGGTCAAAACTAATCTAGAAACTATAAAAAGAGCTAGAGAGCTCATTTTTGAGGTTGGTTCATGTTGGCTAGTGTGAGCTTAGAGCTAGTTTGAGTTTGTAAGAGTATTCTTGAGTAATAGAGCTAATTTCCCACCTTCCATTGTGTCTTGCTTGTCTCTTCATTGTGTGTGTGTATGAGTGTGTGCATCTTCGTGCTTCTCACCTTCACTCTCACATCATCTCTCATTCACGATCTTCATATCACTCCTACCTCTTCCGCGGATTGACATTAAGGAGGTGAAGCTTCTTAACGTGGTTCTCACCATTGTGCTAGAGCAACAGCATGCCATGCATAAACAACATTAATAGAGGGCGTTGTGCTCATGTCATAAACAAGATCCTGATTGCCTTCATTGAATCCGAGCGCAGAGAGGTGAGGTTCCTTAACATTCTTGAAGGTCTGGAAGGTGACTATCATGAGTTCAAAAATTTTAAGGCACATCTGTGTCATGACATCTGGTACGTTTTTGAACCTGACACCCCAATGTCGAATTGTCGATATCATATACCCTACGGTAGGTTGACCTTTAGGTGGTGCTAAGTAGACATAGTTGAGCCATTTCTCACATCCTTTGGTTGTCAGCACCATCTTTGTGTATTCCGGCCACGACCTTCTTCGGAAAACAGGACAGTAGCAGGGATTGTACTTGATATACAGGGGCATGTTATTCCATGTGCGATTCATTTCCGGGTAGGTTTCAAGCAGCCGAATTCTCCAAGTCGGTTGGCGAATATTTCCGTGCTTGGCACTTTCTGGGATGTCGTCTGGTGCAAATTGTGTGGCAGAGGTTGGTTCCCGTGAGGTGTGGTGCTTGATTTCAGCATTATAATCCGCCATTAAGACACAAAAAGGAACATACAAGTCGTCGGAGGTGCCGATTTACCTGTGATGTGAGAGGTTTTTAAAGTACTCGGATTTTATGATTACCTCTTCCAATCGTGACATGGATGCTATTTGAACTGCTACCCTGTCATCATGGGTTGTGGCCACTTTCTCTAATCTCTGCATCCATTCAGGGGCCTCTATCTCAATGGTGTCCATGCCCTCTGCTGTCTGCTTGCCTCCAGGTGCTGGCATCGGAACGTACGGGTCCTCAAATGTTTCCTCTACTTCGATTGGTACTAGGTCTTCAGGTTCTGGTTCTACCAAGGGGGAGGGTTGGCGTTCATACTCAAGCACTTTCTTTTGTAATTCTTCGAGTTGTGCTTTGAGCGCTGCAACTTCGTCAGTTGTGTCAACTGTGGTTGGATTTGCCACTAATTGCTCATGTTGTTCTTGCAATGCACTAAACTGCTGTTGTAATTGTTTCTTCTCTTTCTCTAAGTCAATGAATCTTCCTTGTAATGCTTCATGACTCCTGAACAAACTTGTATGCTGAGCATCGAGGTGCTGATAGTGTTGTTGTAACTGAGACATGCACTGATACATGTAATTAAATACATTATTAATGGGGGTGGATGCAGGAAGGGTGTTAAATGCAGAAGGAAAGGGAAAGGGGAAGGGAAGTGTGAATGCGGTGCTGGAAAATGGTGAAGTGGGTGGTGGGGGAATGGGAGATTGTGGCCGTATGGGGGGAGGGAGAGGTGCGGTGGAGGGTGATATGTCCATAAAATCCACGGTGGACGCAGTAGTGGGAGTGATTGTGAATAGTGGAATTGTGGGTGCAGGATTGTGGTGAATGTGTACAGTGGCGTGTGCAGTTGTGAATATGAACTGCCCGAAAGTGTGAGTGGGGGAATGGGGATGTCAGTAGCTGCCGTTAGGATTACAGTGTTAGTGGAGGTGTATACAAGGGAGGTGTTGAGAGGGTGTGTGGGTTGATTGGCGGTTTGTGCTTCAGTCATGGCAGTGGACTCGGAGGCGGTGACGGTGGTTGTTACATTGGTAATGGGAGGTGAATGTGGTGGAGTGGGAGGCGGGGGTGGCAAGGGGGGTGATGGGGGTGCACTGGACACATGGGTCTCTTCAGTATCATGCACAATGTGTGTTGTGCCCGTGGTCGTGGCTGTCCCTTGTGTTTCGGATACTAAGACATTCATCTGCTTCCCTGCTCGTGGGGGACGTCTTCCGTATCTTCTTTCCGTTCTGCGTGATTGTGCCAGGGCAGTATGCACTGTCTCAGGTACTCCTAAAGCATCAGAGATCATATCCAGTGTGGCACGATATTGTTCGTCGACTCCTTCCTCCTCAAGGATTTGGTGCATGATAGCCTTTCCTGCTGCAAGGGATAACTTATGTTGCTGTTGGACCCTATTGATGGTATCATAGAGCTTTTTCAACTCCTTTGTATATGCTGGGGCACCCTCTAGCTCCTGTATAACTTCTTGCTCATAGTCATGCGCCTCGTCATCAGAAAATCCTTCCTGTCCATCCTCTTGTTCTTCTTCTTCTTCATCCTCCACTTCCACCACTTCTGGTTGTCTTGGCTGGGGTTGTTCTGTAGCCGTTTGTTGTCCACTACCCTGCTCTGCTTCGACTTCCGCATTAACAGCTTCAATGATTCTGGCAACTTCTTCATCCGTTAGATCTTCCAAAGTGAATCCGTGAGGAAATTCCAGATCAGTAGGTACTGGTGGAAACACAAGGTTAGGGCCATCTGTGCTGTGCCTGGGTAACCTGATAGTAAATGGTTGCACTCGTCTGGGAAGCCTTGGAGTTGTTTCAGGTGTTAGGGTTGCACCGCGGGCTTGTGCACAAGGTATCTGGACGGCGCCTCTCATCTTCTTTGAGGGAGGCCCTGCGGCAGACAGTCTGCGTTGAAACTCCTGTGCTCTGGTCCAAATGAGAGCCCTTTGCACCGGTACATCATATGCGAGACATCTATACACAATTCTGGTAAGCGCACAGCATCCATACAGTACAAATTTTTGTTTCTTATACCACCTTTGATGAGCCAAATGGATTTGGTCGATAATCCAGTGGGGCATATTGATTGTCAAATCAAAGGCATATGTTAAGTAGAGGCTAAACCAGATCTTTTTGGGAGGCATTGTGAACCTTTCCTGCGCGGGGAATGCGAAATGTTGCATGACCATGCGTAAATGAATGGCGATCGTAGGTGTCATCGTGACCATGTCCTTTAATTTCGTCAAATTTCTGTTCTTCATATTGTCTGGAACCATGGTCTCTTTCTCCGTAGGAATGTGCATACCTTTCATGTCCAAAGCTTCCCTTACCAAGTTGATAGTTAATCTGAAGCGCTTGAGCTCATTGCCCCTTGTGAGAGACGGGAGGACAAAGGAGCTGTACCCCTTTTTGTCTTTGCTCGGAGTAAGGGTGCTAATCAGATACGAGCACCTTAGAAAATCCGGCTTTGGCAATTGGAATTTGAAATACTCGTAGAGTCCTGCCTTCTTCCATATGGGTTTCAATCCTTCATTATTCTGCAATCTTTCAAATTCCCTGGTAAAAAAGTGATACCTGCCCCAGCGCCCATTGAATTCTATCTCTGCCTCCCACATATAAGTGCCTTCACCTAGGGGTCCTGCCACATCACTGAACCAATGAGAGTTTTTGCTGACTGGCATTGTGTGCCCCTGTGGAGGGTTCTGAACCGGTATGGCATGTAATGCCCTCAATGCCGCTGTTCGTTCCTTTAATTCCTCCTCAACCGGAAGGCTTTCAATGTCCACAACTTGGGGGCTGGTGCCTGCCTGGGAGCTAGTTCCTACTGTATCTGCCATGTTACGTCTTGCTTCCTGTCTCTGTGAGAATATAGAAACATGTGTTAACATTGTACAGGACAAGAGAGAACCGTTGTTGTTCCCATTACAACATTAAAATGAGGGTCGGGAGAGATTAATGGGTTAGTAAGTGCTCGGTGCAAGTGTGTGTGTGGTTAGGAGTTCGGTAGACCTAAGAGCTAAGTGGAATGATGTAGTGTGATAGTGATGTGGTTAGTAGGTTGTCATGGATTTACAAATGGGGTCCGGGGGTTTGTTACAAGTCTTAGGCTGCCAAATGCAGTGGATGGGTTTTGCTCTTGGTTTCGTAGAGACTCTCAAGAGCTTTATAGGTGTGTCGGCTTGAAAATGAGGCCTTTTAGGGACCCATTTACAAGTGATTCTGTTCGTGCTCATGGGCCTTGGTGTGTTCCTGAGTGTTGACAACGAGTGGATGCCGGCTGTGCGAGTGAATGGATCATGCTGTATAGGGTGTGGTCTTGGTGTAGCTATTTGAGCCCGCAAACAAGCCTTAGGCACCCAAATTTGTCTTGATTGTGGGCTAGCCTTCATCGACCTCTTGGGCACCCAAATAGACTTCACGTTAGCAGAAGAGCTTCTGAAAGACTTCTTATTGGTGTCGTGTTGTTGGTTACTAATAAGAGGCTTTGCCTGTGTGGTTGGCTTGAGTGCAACCGGGTGTTCGCCTTTCCGCACCCACACTTGTTTCACTAGTTGAGACATTTTGCTGCGCAAGTACTTTTGATCTCCGACATAGGTAGTACTCTGCTTCTTCTGCCTTTGATCCACCTTTGGTTGCTACCTCCGTCTGGCCTTTGGAAAAGAAGGGAGTTCCGTTGCATCCCTGACTCCTTTTTTGCGAACATCATTCCTATGCAACACATAGTTTTGGACAAGAACAGCATGGTCATCTTCATGTGTACTCCTGGAAGGACCAGGAGTGTGTTCCTTTCCTAGTTCCTTGAGTGCTCCATTATCTAACTCTACTGTAATTCGACTATGATTGACCCATACCTGAAGAAGTCCACTTCTTAGGTTTAGGTTGACTGCATGATCATAGATCCAGTCCTGACCCAAGACAAGAGGCTCCGTGAGGTCTTCGTCTTGGCACACTAGTACCTTAACTGTCATTAACATGTCCTGAATGTAGAGGGGAAGCTCCACCTCGCCCATGCAAGGGGTTTCCACACCTCCTAATCCTATGAGATAAGCTTCTATAGGATTGACCTTTAATTTCAATTCTTGACAGTAAGAGAGTCTCACCGCACTAGTGGCTGCACCTGAGTCAATCAATGCTCGCACGGACTGTGCACTAGTTCCTTGTCCTACCTCTATGGTCACAAAAGGTCGTCGATCAATTATTCTATGGGAACTTGTTCCTGCGACTTCACACATTGCCATATGATATCCTTGATCTGCATAGTCATTTGTTCTAGGCTGATCTCTACCTTGTCTTCGCAACTTCATCCTTCTGATGCATTCTAAAGCTTCTGCTTGAGCTTCTTCTCGAATCCGCTTTTCTTCTTCCTTGCGTTTCTTGGCGATATTGAGTCGACTTAGCATTTCCTCTGTGAGAGGTTCCTGATATAACTTGACTCTGCATCCGCTTATATAGCTTGGGAGAACGTCACCTTCCAATGTGGCTAGTTGCACTGCTCCACTTGTGGAGATCCTATTTATGATCATAGGTCCATAGCCACGCTTCTCTAATTTTCTCGCATGTTGTTTCAAAGTGTATACTAGTACTAGGTCGCCTGCCTTCAAACCTTTATCCTTAACATGGGCATCAAAATATGCCGTCTGTCATTTCTTAGCTGCATATATCCCTGCAGCTGCCCTTAGTCTTGTTTCTCCTAATCGTTCAAGGTCAAAAAGTCTAGAGGAGAGTTCATGACCCGTCCATTCGTGCTCTTGTGCTACCTTCAATGTAGGTATCAAGAAGTCCAATGGTAGCACTGCATTTTGACCAAATACCATCTGAAAGGGGGTGGCTTGGAGTACCGTTTTGTAGGCGACTCGGTATGCCCAAACAGCATGGTGTAGCTGTTTGTCCCAATCAGAGCGTTTATTATTCACGAGCTTGGTCAACACATTGCACAGAATCTTGTTTGTGCTTTCGGCTTGCCCATTAGCTTGTGGGTGGTAGGGGGCAGACTTCTTATGAACTACCAAGAATTCTTGGAGCAGATTTTCAATTACTTCATTCAAGAAGTGAGTGCCTCTATCACTTACTAACTCTATAGGTAGCCCGTACCTTGTGAATACATTCTCAAACAAGAATTTAGCAGTTGTTTGAGCATCGTTCTTCGTTGTGGCTTTTACCTCTACCCACTTTGTTAGATAGTCTGTGGCAACAATGATATATTCCGCATGGGAACCCTTAGCTGGGGGATTAATAGGACCTACGAAGTCTATTCCCCAATTAGAGAATGCACGTCCACCCATCATAGGTTTCAATGGCATCTCATCTTTACGTATAGGATACTGAGTTCTCTGGCAAACATCACACCGTTTCACATAGGTATGTGCATCCATGTGAAGGGTCGGCCACGAGAAACCCGCAAATAGTATTGCCTTGATCACCCGATCTGGTCCAAAGTGTCCTCCTGCTACACCTTGGTGAGCAGTTTCCAAGATCTTGAGATATTCACTTTCATGGACACATAGTCTCAGGTAACCATCTTTACCACGCTTGTATAGATTATCACCAATGAGTGAGTAATCCTGGGCTTCTTGTTCTAGACTTCTTTTCCTAACCAGAGTCATGTCTGGAGGGAATGTTTTCGTCCTTAGGAAGGATACTAGTGGTTCACTCCAATCTGGCACTATGGACACTTGATAAAGAGTGGCATGTTCCACAGGTGGTTTAGTGCGACAGATTGGGCATTCCTTGCACAACTTTTGGACATCAGCTTCCATAGTTGGCCAATGCACTCCGAGTCTCCTTAGTGTCTGTAGGGTTCGTTGTTTTGAGTAGTGTTGCTCTAATGCACCTACATGTGCTAATTGCAACCACTTAGCGTACTCATCCTCTTCCACACAACAAGCCAAGATTCCTTGATCTGTGTGCTTGTACATACTTCCTGCCATGATGTGATACTTTTGGGCTTTTACTACCTCTCTATCCTGCGTGTTTATTACTGGATGGTTAGGTCCGTATGTCAATACTGGCACTAATGGCTTAGCCCACTCAGGTATTACTTCCAAATTAAACAAGTAAGCATCAAGAAGATCATCTGATACTCCTTGTGGGGCTTCTCCCGATGTGAGCCTAGAAAGGTGATCTGCCCATCCTTACCACAACCTCAAAATCATATTCCATTAGCAAGAGAAACCATCTTACTAATCTTCCTGTATTGCATGGCTTGTTTACGAGGTATAGCAATGCCTGATGATCAGTAAAAAATTTAAACTTATTTGCAAGCAAATAGTGTCTAAACTTTTTAACTGCATATATCATGCCTAAGCCTTCTCTCTCAGTAGTGGTATAATTTCGTTCAGCTGCATTCAATTGTCTACTAGCGTAGGCAATTGGAAGATCCATATTACCTTCACCAGTAGGTTGCGCGAGTACACACCCAATAGCATAATTGGATGCATCCATGTTGCTCTAGCACAATGGTAAATACCACGTTAAGAAGCGTCACCTCCTTAATGTCAATCCGTGGGAGAGGTAGGAGTGATATGAAGATCGTGAACGTGAGATGATGTGAGAGTGAAGGTGAGAAGCACAAAGATGCACACACACAAAGAAGAGACAAGCAAGACACAATGGAAGGTGGGAAATTAGCTCTATTACTCAAGAATGCTCTTACAAGCTCAAACTAGCTCTATGCTCACACTAACCAAAATGAACCAACCCCAAAAATGAGCTCTCTAGCTCTTTTTATAGTTTCTAGACTAGTTTTGACCGGTTTCACATCTAGTGACCGGCCTAGTTAAAAAATAGGTCCTAGATGCTATTTGGAAGGGTAAATGATGTCTAAAAATAACGAAAATTGGTACGCGCATTCTACCTAAGCTTCTCAAGCTCGAGGACTCCTCGGCTTGCACAAAATGGAGCTATGGATTACAAAATGGGGTTTTCTATGATACATATGTTACAATTAGTGATAACAATCACTGTTGAATGTTTGAAGAAATAATAAGAAATATATTTGTTTGGAAAATTGATCCGACTGGCTCCCTGCTCCGTCTTTACATGCTTCCGTGGCGTCTGTGCCTCTGGCTGCTTCCAACACCCCCCTCCCTCTCGCTTCTGTCGTCCCTGACAGAACCTTGTTGTGAGGTCTGCCGGATGTAGTTCTGTAGGAGGTCCTGAGCAAGGGTGTGCTCTGAGATACGAATGCCTCGGGCCAGATCAGCCTCGAGTTTCTCCCAGTCAATAGGTTGCGGCTCGTCTGGTGGTGGGAGCTGATAATGTGTGGAGTACACCATTCGTTCACAGGCGAATAATTGCAATAAATGTGTGGGCCTGCTTATAAATACCTCTGAATGGTACTCCCAAAAGCCGGTGGTGAACATTTCTTCGAATGTCTGCTTGTAGCATGCCGGCAGGTATTTGATTCTGCAGTGCCAGGCATAACACACCCGTAGCGATGGCGTTGTGCTCATATCATAGACTAAATCAAAGTTGCCATGCTCAAAGCCCGGGGTGTTTACATGGGGAGCCTTGACGCGTCGGAAGACTTTAAAGATCATTTGCATCATGTCAAAGATTTTGATAGTCATGTGCGCGGCAATATCATCCATATGCTTTAACCTAGGGAGCCAGTGGCGGATCGTCGCCATCATGTAGCCTACTGTTGGTAACTCGATTGGTGGCTTGAAATAGGGATAATTCAACCAGTCTTGGCACTGCTTATTGTTTTGTACCTTAATAGCGAATGCAGTCCAAGAGCGGCGTCGTGGTACTGGTCCCCAGCATGGGTTAAATTTTAAGTGCAGCGGCGCTTTCACCCATGTGCTCATCATCTCTGGATAGTTTTGCAATAAATCTTTGCGCCAGTCTGGTTGATGGATTTCACCTCTCTGCGCACTTGGTGGCAAGTCCTCCGGCTCGAATTGAGTTGCATGCGTTGGTTTCATGCCGGTTTCTTTCTCGATGGCTAACTGGTATTCGGCCATTAACATGAAGTACGGTTTATATTGGAGCTCATGCCCAGATATGTAGCGTCTCGGGGCCAAATGAGCAAAGAATGGTGACTGTAAAATTCTCTCTTCAATCATGGCCATGGCATGTAACTGTGCCTCTACTCTGGCCGAATGTGTTGTTCCGAGTTCTTCAACTGTCTTCATCCACGCGGGGGTAGGTAATTCATAGGTCATCTGGCCTTCGGCCGTGACACGTCCGCCTGGGATGGGTATCGGCTCGTATGCCTCTTCAAATGTTTCCTCCACCGGAATGGTTATGTTCTCGTCGTCAGCTGGGATCTCCGGTGGGGAATCAGGCCGTGGTGGTGCTTCGTATACATCTATGCGTGATTGGAGAGTGGCTACCTGGGCCCGTAGTGCGTTGAGTTCCTCTATGAGTTCAGGAGAGGGGTCCACAGGTTCTGGTACTTCTGCTGCCACTGGTAGTGGTTGTGGTGCCAGTTCTCTGAGCTGTAGTAACTTGTGATCTTCTTTTAGCTTCTGATGCTCTTCGTTCATTCGATCGTAGTCCTCTAGCAGTCGAACGTGGTCATCTAGCAACATCCGCATCGATTTAGATGGGATTGCCTTGAATCTGCTCGGACTTAATGGTTGTTCAGGATGGTCCAGTGCCGCTTCCAAATTTTCTCTATTCTGCGCTTGGAGTCTCACGTTCTCCTCCTGGGCTGCGGCTAGGTGCCTCCTGAGTAGGCCCATATTTCTGGTCAGCGTCGCGTTCCTAATTGTTTGGGCTCGAAGCAGGTTGTCCAGATCAGCAGTGGCTTCTTTTGTCTTCTCTTCACTTTCTAGCTCTAGCTTATGATATGCCTCTCTTAGTTCTTGCTGTCGCGTATTTAACGAGGCATTCTCGATTGATAATGAATTGAGCTTCGACTGTAATTCATTTGTCGTCCTTTGCAGCTGTTGATAGTTGATGCCAAGAGATGCAAACTCATCTCGTACTTGTGTCATGCATGTGAACATTTGTTGAAGTGCAGTGTCTATGGTGGGCGATAATAGTAATGAAGTGTTAAGTGAGGATGCAGTGGAAGTAGATGCAACGGGAATGGGGAATGGGGTTGGGAAGGTGGATGCAGTGGTGATCGTGGAAAATTGTGATGTACCTAAATATGATGGTGCTGTGAGTGGAGTGGGTGCTGGAGCGGTGGGTGGTGAGATGTCCATGTCATTGGATGTGTCAAGTGCGGTGACTGTGAAAAGCGGTGTGTAAGTGGGTGGTTGTGTAGGTGTGAAGACGGGATTTACAAATGTAGAGTAATTTACAGGGGGGATGGCTGGAGTAGCTTGGTGAAAAGGGGATATAGGGGTTATGGTGGGTTGGGGAGGTGAAACTGGTGAGAAGGTTAGTGGGGTTAGAAAGGTGAAAGGGGATCTTAAAGGTGGGGGAAAAGCTGGGAAGGATGAAGGGGTGAAGGGGTTAACATATAGACGCGGAGGGTTGGGTGTGGGCATGGTGGCATGAATGGGCAGGGCAAAGGGTGTGGCTATGTTGCCATGGACTGGTGTGGATATGGGAGGAGCAGGTGGGCGTGTTGGGGATACAGGATGGGTTGGTGAAACATGAGGTGAGAGAGGAGTAGAAGGTGTGGATGTTATTTCAAGGATAGTGGTAGTATGTACAACGGTAGTACGTGGCGGGGAGTCGACTAGGATGGCTTCTTCGGTGAAGGATCTTTCCGGCCGTAGGCGTGCATCTTGTGCCTGGTGGGATGATTGAGCACCTACCGGAACTCGAATATATTCACCGGGCTTTGAAAGTAGTCGTACTCGTCGGGGGTCAAACTGTGGTAGTTGTTTTCTTTGTAAGTACCTGAGTGCTTCATTGGAGCCGACCGATTTAACTAATTCTCTGAACCCTTTGATGTATGCGTCTTCGAATCCTCCGGAGATGAGTTCCTGTTCAATTAATGCCTGGCTCTCCTCTTCAGTTAACTTCTTCCGTGCCCAGACTTTCTCCATCGTACGATATAATTTCTTGATGGCCAGCGTGTATGCTGCGGCTTCGAAAGTCTCATCTTCATATGTGCTGGTGTCGCCATGTGCTTCGGTTTGTTGGCCTTGGTCGTCTGTCTGTCCTTGCCCTTGGGAATCATACGTGCCCTGACTGGCTTCGTCATCACCTTCGTCATCGTCGGTGGCGGTTCGTTCATCATCAGAGCTTGACACAGCTTGTCCTTGTGGCAGATCCCGCGGTGTGGTCGGGTAACTAGGTCGTTCATATTCCTGAGAGAACATTTGTGCTTCTGAAAACTGGAATTCATTTGAGAATGCATCCGGCATCTCAAAGTCGAATGTGGTGTTTATGGGTTCTGCCTCCATGTGTGGTATTGGAAAAGAAAAGGCTTCTGCACCAATAGTGGTGGGAGCTTCTGCTGTGTTGGTGGTGGGTTCTGTGGTGGCTGCTGCCTGAGGTGCAGCGGTACTAGTCGTGCCCTCCGTGACCACTGGTCTAGACAACCTTATGCGAATAGGTTGAACAGTAGGAGCGGCTTCTGTCGGTGATCGCTCTGGAGAGGGTTGCGGAGATGGTGACTCTGGCACTTGAAGGCAAGGAATAGTACCTCTCATGCGCTTACCTGCCCGTGTTCTACTGGGCTTCCTGGCTTTCTTCGTCGTTCCTTTGAATGCCTTCAATTCTTCTCCTGTTAATGCACGCTCAATTGGCAAGTCATAAGCCAAGCACATATACACAATTCTTGTGAGTGCACAACATCCATTAAGCACTTTTTTACGTTCCCATCTGTGTTGTGCCAAATACATTTGATCTATGATCCAGCTTGCCAGGTCAACAGTCTGCGGTCCCGTACATGCCAAATACAAACCAAACCATATTCTTTTGTGTGGCATGGTGAATCTGTCCTGAGCGGGGAATGCGAAGTGTGGCATGCATATCCGTAGTGGCTTTGATAGCTCAGGTGTAATAGCTGATATCTCCTCCCACTTAGTGACATCCCCACGTTTCATAGGGTCTGGAATCAATCTCTCTCGATCTGTGGGTGTGTGGGTTCCATGAATCTTGATGGCCGCTCTGATTAAATCCTTTGAGAGGTAAAACCTCTTGTAAGGTGGATCATCCACTAAAGAAGGCAAAATGAAGGTTCCGGGGATATCCTTATTCTCGGAGGCCAGCAAGGTAGTGATTAAATAATAGCACCTGTAAAAGTCCGGTTTGGGTAGAGGATCACTGAAATACTCCGTGAAACCGGCTCTGGCCCAAACGTGAGTTAAATCCTGGGTGCTCTGTAGGGCTTCAAACTCTCTGGAGAAGAACTGGTATTTTCCCCACGTGCGGTCATCAAATGTCAAAGTGGATTCAAATATAAAGTCCGCGTCCGCAAGGGGTCCTGCAAGTCCCTGAAACCAATGAGAGTTTCGGTGTATCTTTTCTGTGTGGCCCATAGGTGGGTTGTCGATAGGCATGGGCCCTGGAAATCCTTGGAATTCCGGTGGTGGAGCAGTCGGGTGGGATTCTGCTCGTAGCACATTGAGGGGCACAACCGCAACACTGGGGCCTGCTCCTGATGTTCCTTCTTCGGTTTGCATGGTGGCTGATGCGCTAATAAGAAAGATCTGCTACAAAAGATTAACACATTAGCATGGAAATTAATTATGATCCCATTAAAGTGAGACCGCAATCCCTTTCCATAACTGATGCGTAACCCGTGTAGCCAAGTGTTGTGATGTGATGGATGCAATGTTTTCTTGCAGCACAAGTGCAGGTCTCTAGACTCCTACACGTTTCAGATCATGCATACATTTCTTGATGAGACGAGATTATGAGTGATGTGCGATGATGGTGGGTGAATTATTACAAGGTTTAACGGTTAGTAATTTAGTACAAGGTTGTATGTTAGTCGGGGGGTAGTTAGACAATGGGTTAGGGGAAGACGGTTGGACACGCTTCGGTATCCATTTCCTAAGAGTCTTTGAGTGGGTGGTGGGTTTCTGCTGAGGGGCAAAAGGTAGTATCGGGTGTGGTGGTGTTGAGGGATGGAAGGATTTGTGAGGGGTATATATTACATGGCTTAAGGGTTGGGCTATGATACATGGTTTGGGTACCCAAATCTGCGTGGGTGTGGGTCTATGGGTAAGGTATTTCTTGGCGATCCAAATTTGTCGAATGGTCGGACCTGTAGAAGGAGGTCGAGGGGATGGTGGATACCGATTCTGTTTCTGCCCTGCCTTTTTCTTGTCGATCTCTGCTTGGTTGGAGTTCTTCGGTGCTTTTTGTCCTTTTGGCACCCATATTTGTCTGGTGCCGCTTCCTTTGGGTGGCCTAAACTGCCTTCCTTGTTGTATCTTCTGGTACTGCAGTGGGTCTGGGTTCCTTCGTCGTGGTTGATTCTGTTGTTGTCGAGGTTGAGAGGTCGGATGGACGCTCTGCTTTGGAAAAGAAGGGAGATCCAATACTTGCGTGACCTGCCCATTAGGAAGTGATTCGTTCTTTAACTTTAATCTAGGCCAGTCCGCAACAAGTTTGGAAGGATGAGCACCGCAGGGTGTCGTGCTCATTTGGCCGCTGATGCAACCCACCTGACCGCTGATTGTGTCCATCTGCCCTTGTGGTTGGGTAACTGTCTCTTCTAGTTTGCAGGAAGTCCCAGGGAAGATCTCCTGTCGTCCTTCTGATTGACAACTGTCCATAGCCAAGCCCGAGTGGGTTGGTGTAGACGTAACGTGACTGGTCTGCTTAAAGATCTTCCGGTCTTCCGTCGCATGCATTTCATAGGGTCTAGGGTCACAACCGTCAAGCGGAATGCCGTTAGGGAAGTCAAGCGGTATCACTCGCTTCTGCTCGAAGGTTCCAATCTGTAAGGAGCCTTGTCTAAGATTTAGGTCCACTGAGTGATCGTATAGCCAATCTTGGCCAAGAATTAGGGGTTCTATCAGGTCGTCATCATGGCACACTAGTAGCTTTGCTGTCATCGTCAAATCCTTAATGAGGATAGGAAGGTCCACCTCACCCATGCAAGGGGTTTCCATGCCTCCTAGGCCTATGAGGTATGCCTCAATTGGCCGCATTTCTATTCCTGAATCCTTATAGTGGGACCACCTAATCGCACTAGTCGCAGCACCTGAGTCAATTAAAGCCCTGAGTGCTTGGCAAGGGTTGCCGTGCTCTAGCCTAACTGTAATGAATGGTCTCCTGTCCACTATGCTAGGATGAGTGGTTGACTTTACTTGACACATGGCCATGGGATATCTGGGTGATGTTTCCAGATGGTTATAATGTTCTCTCCCTAGTCCTTGTCTTCTTAGCTTCATGCGCTTAATGCGTTCTATGGCTTCTGCCTGAGCTTCCGCTCGTATTCTATTTTCTTCCTCCTTACGCTTCTTTGCCAACGTGAGTCGTCTAAGCATATCCTCAGTAAGAGGTTCCTGATATAGCTTGACTCTACAGCCACTAATGTAATTAGGCATTATATCTCCTTCTAAGGTGGCTAACTGTACTGCTCCACTTGTCGAAAGTCTGTTAATGATCATTTGTCCATAACCTCGCTTTTCTAACTTCCGTGCGTGCTGTTTCAGTGTATACACTAGAACTAAATCTCCTTCTTTTAGGCCTTTATCTTTCACATGTGCATCAAAATATGCTTTCTGTCGCTTCTTCGCTGCGTATATTCCTGCTGCTGCTTTCAGCCTAGTTTCTCCTAATCATTCCAAGTCCATTATTCTTGCTGATAATTCATGGCCGGTCCACTGATGTTCTTGTGCAACCTTAAGGGTCGGTATCAAGAAGTCCAAAGGAAGCACAACATTCTGACCAAAAACCATCTGAAAGGGAGTTGCATTGAGTACGGTCTTGTAGGCCACTCGATATGCCCAAACAGCGTGGTGTAACTGTTTGTCCCAATCTGAACGTTTATTGTTCACGAGTTTCGTCAGTACGGTACACAGTATTTTGTTAGTGCTTTCAGCCTGACCATTGGCCTGAGGATGATATGGTGCAGATTTCTTGTGAATCACCATAAAATCCTGTAACAAATATTCAATGACTTGGTTTAGAAAGTGAGTGCCTCGATCGCTCACTAACTCTATAGGCAATCCATATCTTGTAAAGACATTTTCAAATAAGAATTTTGCGGTCGTGTGAGCATCATTCTTTTTTGTGGCTTTTGCCTCTACCCATTTGGTTAGATAATCTGTGGCAACAATAATGTATTCCGCATGTGTACCTTTTGCAGGGGGGTTAATGGGTCCTACAAAGTCTATACCCCACTTAGAAAATGCACGTCCGCCCATCATGGGTTTCAATGGCATTTCGTCTCTACGAGTAGGAAACTGAGTTCTTTGGCACACGTCACATCTCTTTACATAGGTATGTGCATCCATGTGAAGAGTGGGCCACCATAATCCTGCAAAGAGAATGGCTTTGATTATCCTATCTGGTCCAAAATGACCTCCTGCAACACCTTGGTGTGCAGTCTCTAGTATGCTAAGATATTCGCTCTCATGAACACATTGTCTTAGATATCCATCTCGTCCTCTTTTGTATAAATTATCGCCAATGAGTGAATAGTCTTGAGCTTCCTGCTCTAGACTGCGTTGTCGAGCTAAAGTCATGCCTTGAGGGAATGTGTTCGTCCTCAAGTATGTCACTAAAGGTTCACTCCATTCTGGTGTGAGAGACATGTGATATAATGTCGCATGCTCTACTGGTGGTCTTTCACAACAAACATGGCATTCCTTACACAACTTGTAGACATCTGCTTCCATCGTAGGCCAATATACTCCTAATCTATGCAGAGTCTGTAATGTTCGATGTTTTGAATGGTGTTGCTTTAGTGCACCTATGTGTGCTAATTGCAACCAATTCGCATGTTCTGATTCATCTACACAACAAGCAAGAATCTTTTGATTATCCTGTTTATATATGCTTCCTGCCATTATTTGGTATCTCTGAGACTTGGTAATCTCTTCTTCTCTGATCTTTATCCTAGGATTCTTGGGTCCATAGGTGAGAATAGGGACTATAGGCTTAGCCCATTCCGGTGCTATCTCGAGGTTAAACAAGTATGCATCTGGTAATTCATCCGCTACTCCTTGAGGAGCTTCTCCTGAGGTTAATCTTGAGAGGTGGTCAGCTCTAAGATGCGTCTTTCCCTTCCTAACTACCACTTCAAAATCATACTCCATGAGTAATAGAAACCAACGTATCAGTCGTCCTGTGTTACAAGGTTTGTTGACTAAATATAATAGGGCTTGATGATCTGTAAAGAACTTGAATTTGTTGGCCAACAAGTAGTGCCTAAACTTCTTTACTGCGTAGATCATCCCTAATCCTTCTCGTTCCGTCGTGGTATAATTTCTTTCTGCTGCGTTCAATTGTCTGCTCGCGTAGGCTATGGGGAGATCTATGTTACCTTCATTCGTGGGTTGTGCTAACACACATCCTATGGCGTAATTGGATGCATCCACATGTACATGGAATGGCTTACTCCAATCTGGGGTGGTCAATATAGGTGCTGAGCACAAACGTCGTTTAAGTTCATTGAATGAATTTTCACATTCATCTGTCCATTCAAAATTGGTTAAAAGAGAGTACAGAGGCTTAGCTATGATTGCATACATGTGTATGAATCGTCGATAATATCCACAATGGCCCATAAATGCCTGTACCTCTTTCACGTTAGTTGGTCTAGGTAATTCTGCAATTACTTTCACTTTTTCCTCGTCCGTAGAGATTCCATTTTTTGACACAATGTGTCCTAGAATTTTGCCTTGTCTGACCATGAAAACGCATTTTTCTGGGTTCAAACAAACCTGATATTCTCGACATTTGTCAAATATTTGTCTTAACTCTGGGATATGTGTCTGTCTTATATTTGAATGCGCACACAAGTCATCGACATAAACTTCCAAGCTCTTGCGTAAGAATTCCTTAAAAACATGACACATGAGTCGCTGGAAAGTGGCGGGTGCATTTGTTAAGCCAAATGGCATTACACGAAATGCAAATATGCCCCATTCAGTGGCAAAAGCCGTCTTATGTTGATCTTCTGGAGCAATGGCTACTTGATTATAGCCTGAGAATCCATCAAGAAAGCTGTAAACTTCCTTGCCCGCAACTCTTTCCAATAGGTGTTCTGTGATAGGAAGAGGATAACTATCTCTAATCGTGGCGGCATTAACTTTTTTAAGGTTAATACACACACGCAATTTTCCATTCTTCTTGGGCACAACCACAATGGGGGATACCCATTCGGTATGCTCAATTTCGTAAATGAATCCTGCTTCTATCAATCGATCTATCTCCTCTTTAATCTTCGCAGCGTAATTATCATTGTACGTGTAAGGTTTCTGTTTTGTCGGTTTTGCATCTGGAGTCATAGGGATTCTATGAGAACATATATCTGGATCTACTCCTTTCAAATCTTTGTAACTCCAAGCAAAAACATCTCTATATTCGCGCAATAGGGCAACTAACTCTTCTTCTTCTTCAGTCGTCAAATCATGCCCTATATATGTGCACTTTTCTTCTTCTCCTTCTATGGCAACTATTACTTTCTTGGTTTTCTCTCGGTTATCATATACTTGTCCGTCATTCGCCTTTCTATTGGGCATCCGTACCATAATCCTTCTATCTTTGATTTCATATTTCTTGAAATTCTCGGGTACTTCAAACAAAGACTCTTCTTTTTCTGACATGGTTTCTTTCTTCTTTCTTTTCTTACCTTCACTCTTAGTAGTCACTTCCATGGCTAATCTCACTTCATTCGTACTTTCCTTGTGTCTCTGAGTGTGAGTCTCTACTTCGTAGAAATATTCTTCCTCTGATGCGAATGGAGAGTCCATAATAATTGATTCCAAATCAACATCGCTTGCATCCTCAAATGCATCAGTGTTCGGTTCACACTCTTCTAAAATTGCATCGCACATGATTGGCTCTATCGTGAAAACTGAAATGTCATAGCCATCCTCGTCACAGTGGGGTGTCCATTGTTCTTCATTGATGGCTACATCCATGGTTGCTAGTATTTCTGCCCAACCATGGGGTTCAAACTCTTCGTCTGGGAATACTACAGGTGCATAGGCTGGATCTTGAAGGGTTCGTGGATGTTGTTCCGCACCTAAGGTCCTGGCTTCTAACCGCTCTTCCTCTTGTTTGGCTACTTTACACATCCATAAATGGGTATCCTCATGCAACCAAGAAGGATCTGATTCTAATGAGTGCACGGATTCCGTCTCTGCTGGTGTCTTATGGATGGTATTCCATTGTATTGGGGGCACATCTCTATGTGAATAGTCTTTAAGATTGACTTTAGTAGTCACTCCTAAATGTTGCAAGTACAACAAATTAGTTCCCCAATCTTGTACAATTTGCAACTGACGCATGAATGGTCATCCCAATATCATCTCATAAACATGATTTTTCGCAAAGTCACAAATGGCAAAGGTATGCTCAAATTCTACACCACAAGTGGTGAGGGATATGCCTTCTAGTAAGCCTAACGGTTTTTCTATGTGTCCATCGGCCATTTGTAGTTTCATCCTGGTGGGTCTGAGTGCTGGCTTACCCCAACGTGTCCACAAAGCGGTGGTAGCGATGGATACTCCGGCTCCTGAATCTAAGATGGCTTTCGTGGTGTAGCCCTGATGGGTTATTGGAAGATATGTGTTACCTTCCTCCCCTTCGCTTACGTCTCCAATCTTTTCCACGGGTATCTCTGGTACCTTCTTATGTGACCCTATCTGAGAGGGTGTGGTGGCTAGCTCAGGGAATTGATCTGCTACATGCTTCCACAATTCTGGTTTTACCTTTAACAATTCCTCCAAAGTGAGATTACACTGTACTTTCGTATTCTTGATCACTTCCGTGTTCCTAGGGATCACTGATTCTTCATTCCTCACTATTATCGTGGGTGCTCTCATACTAATAGACTTTGCTTCCCAAGGTCCTGTGAACTGAGGTAATTCTTGTAAAGAATTAGATTCAAATCCTGTGGGTTCACTCAGTTGTTCCACCTCTACCTCATCATATATAGAGGGAATGTCTTGGGGAAATTGTTCCTGCAAGTCGTCTATTTCTTGAATAGGAGGATGAGTTCCTTGTTCTTTTCTCCATTTCTCTTCTTGTATTTCTCTCAAAAATTCATGTGAGTACCTATGTATGGAGGATAGGTTATCTTGACTTTCTGTATTGGGCACTTGAGACAGGGATGGTGCATTCCTCTCCTGTGTCTCTGGGACAATAGGGTTCCTATGCTGATCCTTTTTCTCTTTGCTTTCAATCAAGTATTCTAGCCTCTCCATTAGTCCTTGAAAGTGTAATTCCGGTTTTGCCATGTTATTCCAATTGAGATATCTAGAGGCTTCAAACAAAGCTTGTGCTAATTCTACCATCTTCATGCACAGTTTAGTTCTCTCAATTTCTAGATCAGCTCGAGGGTAGTTTTTACTCATTTCCGTTACTTGAGGTCCCTCTTTTATTCTAGCCTGATATGCACGAAACATCATGTCTAGATCTTCCGGTATGGGTTCCGCTAAAACTGATCCTGATTTTTGAGCTGGGATTTCTTGGTTTAATTCTTGTGAAGCCAATTCTTGTATTTTGGCTCTAGATTCCCTTAAACTTCCTTCCAACTCACTTATCTTTTTACTCCATTTTCTCTTGATTCTTTCCCTAGAATCTTTCCAAGATTTTGTCTTTTTACTGCTAGATTCTGCAACTTCACTAGTTCCGGCTACTTTCTCTTGATTAGGCTGTTGGTTTTGTAAGAGCGCCTGGGCTCTGGTTATAGCTTGGATAGGCACGTATGTAGGGTTGGATCCATCTGCGTTGTTTACAATACCTATCACGTTGATCGGTGTCACATTCGAAGCGTTAATTGGGTTCTTAGGACAATCTTTGATTATGTGCTCTTTGCCACAATCGGCACAAAAGCCTTGGATGCTATAGTACTGTGATTGCCTTGCTATTGGGGGATGTGGACAATCCTTTATGAAGTGATCTCCTTGGCACCTAAAGCATGGTCCTCTAGGGCCCTGTGGTCTCTGTTGTCTCAATTGGGGCCGTGGGTTTGGGTTTGCGTACATCACATTAGCATAATCTGGCTCCCAACTAGTTTCCATTGGTGGACTATCATAATGATATGTCTCCACATGTTCTGGTGACTCCGTGTAATAAGCGGGTGGACTAGTTACATGAGTAGAGTCAAAACTGTTTGAGTTCGGGTCACTTTCGGTGATCAGGGGTGAAGAAGGCACTAAGGCCCTACTTAGGTTCTCTTCTGCAGCAGCGTATTTGACCGAGATGACATTCGCTGGTGGGGGTGGCTGCTGAGCTAAGACAGGTTGAAGTCTCTGTTGAGCCTGGTAAGGGTAGTTCTGGGGAGGCCTATAGTAATAAGGCTGAGCATTGTATTGGCCTTGATACCTACCTGGCTGCTGGTATGTTTGCGGGTAGTTCTGTCTCACGGTTTGTTTGTTGTATGGGCAGTCCTGAGCCGTATGATTCGTGTATCTCCTCTCAATTGTACAGTATTGGCCACTAGGGTTGGCTTGAGGTTGAGGTGCATTGGGGCACACGTTTGCCAAATGATTTCCACCACAAGTGTAACAACGTACATTCGTTGGTAGCTTGGGCACCTGTTTACTAGAAACTCCTAGTTTTTGGGCCACTTTTTCTGCTAGGTCCTCTATCGAGCTAGACAATTTTGTGGATGCTAGCGAAGAACAATCCGAGTCCTTATAGACCTTTGAGAGTTCTAATTCATCTCCTAGGTTGTCCTCAATGTCTATACATATTCTTACACACTCCTCTAGCGTTCTGGGTTCTTTTAGGTACACATAAGAGCGTAGTTTAGTGCTCAACAAGCCATCTAGGAACAGTGATACTTGTTTGGCTTGTGAGGGTAGCTCTTGCATTGGACACCGTTCGACATATTGTCTGAATCTACGACCTGCCAGTCTTACTGTTTCCTGAGGGGTTTGTTTAAAGCTATGAATCAACGAAGACGTGTCATGTCTAATCCCACTTTTAGAGAATTCAGTGATGAATGACTCTAAAAAGTGATGGATGTCTCTAAATTGCCTTTGTTGCAGTGGTTGGAACCAAGTTAAAGCGGTATTCTTTAACGTTAATCCAAATGCGTTGTACTGCGTGAACATGTCTTCAACTTGTTCTGCTCTTAGTACTTGCTTGAATTCTGCAACGTGGTCATAGGGATCTCCTGTCCCATCAAAATAATTTTTCATGGATTTCACTAATTGAGTGGGTCTCAATACTCTTGCGTGTTCACGTGGCCTAGGTAGAGGAAAATCATCTCTACCACCTAGTATTCCATGATCTCTTTGTCTATCCGCTCTATTAGTGTCCGTGGTTGTTCTATCTCTCCCTATGGGGTGATTAAAGCTTACTTCCGGTCTCTCTTTATTTCCTTCTCTTTGATGTCCATGGGCTGAGGAGGTTCCTGCCCCTCGTTGACTTGTATTTATGTTCGTTCTGGATGGAGGGAATATCAATTCACCTCTCCATGTGTATGTGTTTTTAGCGCGCTCAGGCACCACGAAGACTCTTTCTGAAGTCTCATCCAAGTATACAACCTTTCCAGGTGTATTTGGGTCCTTGAATTCATAAATTGTAATGATGCCTATCTCACCAGGGTGTTCCTTTCTGTACCTCCAGAAGGCTTCATCTGTCTCTTTATTTACAAACAACTCGGTGCTCCTATTATCTTGAGGGATCCATTCTGGGATGAGTATTCTTGTTAATACGGATTTCCCTCTCGGTGTTCTAGGTTCTTCTAACGGTTCTTTTCCTTGAAATTTCGTTTCCGTCTCTAATTGGATTGTGCCAAACTCATTAGTATCGTTTGGCTGCGTACTTAGGATGTACATGGTTCCTTCTTTGTCTATGTAAGCGTCTCTCTCAAATTTCACCACTGGTCTTTCCAATCCAATGGGTTGATCAGGGTTGTGCAGTTGCACCACTTGCCTTTGCAAACCATCCTCATAGATGCGAGCACCTAATCGGTTGGTTCGGAGAAACTCTAATTGCGTTCTATAGGGTCCTTCTGGTTTTTCTAAGTAGGCTACATTCGACCCTCCTTCTGGTCTGTCTGCGCTAAATGCCATTTCTGATTCGCTAGTCTCTGAGCTCTCGTAGGGGTAATTACTATTCAATTGCTGAGCCCACGATCGAGCAGTAGTTCTTACACTAGCCTCTGATGATCTAAGGCTTCGTCGGTCCGACTTACCTATATGTTTGCCCGATCTAAGGTTCATTAATTTCCTTCCTTGCTCACTCAATTACACACTTAGATCGTCAATGGTTCTTTGTTATTACTTCCTTGATTATTTTTTGATTTTCTTTGGATTCTTGTCTTAATATATGCGTCAGGAATTCGACTTTCCGTTATGATTTTGAGTTCTCGTTCCGTCAGACTTATGTTCTTTTCTTTAGGTTTTCGTCACACACACCTTTACTTTAAGTCTTAGACTTGAAAGAATTAGGTATCTTGAACTTGAGGCGTTCCTATCGTCGTTAATCCACAACTACCGTTTAGCCTAAGCTAAGAATTGACTGAGGGGGTTGAGTAATCTTCCAACCTCGAGTCGGCTTTTCTGGTTGTTCTGATGCCCTGTTGCCCAAGAAGCCGTGCTTCCCAAGCTCTGCTGTCTTCACTGCCTTGCTTGCTTGCCCTTGCTAGACCTGGAAAATTCCAATGTTAGACCAATTCACAAGATGATTAAACACTTGAGCATATACATCTTTTAAATCCCTTCCCTTTTTGCCCAAATTTTCAATGTGTGCCCCCTGGCTTCCTAGTCCCAAACTAGGTGAACCTCAAAATAGTTTATCTAAAAATAGATGTATCCTTTAAGAAAAAAACAGTTGAGGTCACGTAGTACTCGTCGCGAGCTTTCTAACGAGCTATTAAGCTCAAAAAACGGACTTCGGATGAAAAAGTTATACGCGTTCAGGCCCTGGGGGGTAAAATTGTCAATCAAGTTTTCTTTCAAATATGAGCTAAGGGGTCTCCTATGAGTCTAATGGTCCAAAAATTTCTCAAAAATACCCTCAAAATTGGTCAAAATTGGAGCCCAAAAATTGCGATGGGGGTGCACAATCGCGATGGTCTGGGACCGTCGCGATGGTCCAAGCGAACCGTCGCGATGGCGTGGGATTTGGACAATCGCGATGGCCCGAAAAAGTGAACCGTCACGATGGCGTGAGGTCGAACCGTCGCGATGGTCCAAAAAATGAACCGTCGCGATGGCGTGAGGTCGAACCGTCGCGATGGTCCAAAAAATGAACCGTCGCGATGGCGTGAGGTCGAACCGTCGCGATGGTCCAAAAAATGAACCGTCGCGATGGCGTGATCGGGCGGACAGTCGCGATGGCGCGGGTCAACGGTCAAAGGTGGACAATCGCGATGGTCCGAAGTGAACCGTCGCGATGGTCCGCGATGCGATGGCTTGAGCCAATCGCGATGGTCCGATTTTGGGCTGTCACGATGGTCCGAAAAAAACGAACCGTCGCGATGGTCTATCGTGACACGTGGCACTGTCGTGGCGATGGCATGAGCCAATCGCGATGGTGCGGGGTCAGCTGAACAATCGCGATGGTCCAAGTGGACCATCGCGATGGCTCAAGTGAACCGTCGCGATGGTCCGAAAAAGCGAACCATCGCGATGGTCCGGCCGAGCCGTTGCGATGGCGTGAGCCTATCGCGATGGTGCGACACAATCGCGATGGTCTGAGCCAATCGCGATGGTCCACCAAACAACGAATTTTTCAAATGCAACTGTGGTTCCGTGAATGCGCAAGGATCGCCTACCTCGTGGTGTGGTCGCCTACCTCAAAATCCGAAAGTTGCAGACCATCGCGATGGTCCGCCCTACTCGGAAATTTCTGACAAAAAGTACATGTTTTACCTTTTGGAAGCTCTCCTGATGCTCTGAAGCTCTGTACCTGCAAGAAAACTCAAGAAAATGCAAGCACACACAAGCGCAAAAACTCTCTCTCGCTCTCTCGCATGCACAAATGAGGGGAAATGAGGTGAATGGGGAGATATGGTGAATTTTCTGATTTTTTTGGAAATGGAGATGATGATGCGATGATGAAGATGGAGTATGGGGAAGGTGAAAAACACTAAAAACTAAGTAAAAACAACAACGAAAACTGAAATTTTTACCTTCCAACGCCACTTCTTGCTATACTCTTACCATCACACATTCGTCCTAGACTCGATCCCCGGCAACGGCGCCAAATTTGGTGTTGCTCTAGCACAATGGTAAATACCACGTTAAGAAGCGTCACCTCCTTAATGTCAATCCGTGGGAGAGGTAGGAGTGATATGAAGATCGTGAACATGAGATGATGTGAGAGTGAAGGTGAGAAGCACAAAGATGCACACACACATGCACACACACAAAGAAGAGACAAGCAAGACACAATGGAAGGTGGGAAATTAGCTCTATTACTCAAGAATGCTCTTACAAGCTCAAACTAGCTCTATGCTCACACTAACCAAAATGAACCAACCCCAAAAATGAGCTCTCTAGCTCTTTTTATAGTTTCTAGACTAGTTTTGACCGGTTTCACATCTAGTGACCGGCCTAGTTAAAAAATAGGTCCTAGATGCTATTTGGAAGGGTAAACGATGTCTAAAAATAACGAAAATTGGTACACGCATTCTACCTAAGCTCCTCAAGCTCGAGGACTCCTCGGCTTGCACAAAATGGAGCTATGGATTACAAAATGGGGTTTTCTATGATACATATGTTACAATTAGTGATAACAATCACTGTTGAATGTTTGAAGAAATAATAAGAAATATATTTGTTTGGAAAATTGATCCGACTGGCTCCCTGCTCCGTCTTTACATGCTTCCGTGGCGTCTGTGCCTCTGGCTGCTTCCAACAATCCACATGAACATGGAAAGGCTTATTCCAATCCGGTGTGGTTAAGATTGGTGCTGAACATAATCGCCGTTTAAGCTCATTGAAGGAATTCTCACATTCCTCAGTCCACTCAAAGTTTGTCAGAAGTCCGTACATGGGCTTTGCAATGACAACATACATGTGAATGAACCGACGGTAGTAACCACAATGTCCCATGAAAGCTTGTACTTCCTTGACATTCCTTGGCCTAGCTAGCTCTTCTATGGCTCTCACTTTCTCTTCGTCAGTAGATATGCCATTCTTTGACACTATGTGCCCTAGAATCTTGCCTTGCCTGACCATGAAAACACATTTTTCTGGGTTTAGGCAGACTTGATATTCTCTACATTTGTCAAAGATTTGTCTGAGTTCAGGAATATGGGTTTGTCTAATGTTGGAATGAGCACAAAGATCATCAACATAGACTTCTAAGTTCTTCCTCAGGAACTCCTTAAATACATGGCACATTAGTCTCTGGAAGGTAGCTGGTGCATTGGTAAGCCCAAATGGCATTACACGAAAGGCAAATATACCCCACTCTGTGGCAAAAGCTGTCTTATGCTGATCTTTTGGAGCTATGGCTACTTGATTGTAGCCCGAAAATCCATCGGGGAAGCTGTACACTTCCTTGCTTGCTACTCTTTCTAAGAGATGTTCTGTGATGGGAAGCGGATAGTTATCTCGAATTGTGGCTGCATTGACCTTCTTCAAGTTAATGCATACACGCAGCTTGCCATTCTTCTTGGGCACCACTACGATGGGGGATACCCACTCAGTGTGCTCAATTTCATAGATGAATCCAGCTTCAACCAGTCTATCTATCTCCTCTTTGATCTTAGCAGCGTAATTATCGTTATATGTATAAGGCTTTTGCTTAGAGGGTTTGGCATCTGAAGTCATGGGGATGGTGTGTGAGCATATATCCGGGTCAACACCCTTCAAATCCTTGTAACTCCATGCGAATACATCTCTGTATTCTCTTAGCAAGGCTATTAATGCATGCTCTTCTTCCTCTGTTAGGTCATGGCCTATGTACGTGCATCTCTCCTCTCCTTCTTCTAGGGCTACCACTATTTTCTTGGTGGTTTCTTTGTTATCATAGGCCTCCCCTGATTGCGCCTCTCGCTTAGGCATTCTGATCATGACTCTCCTGTCATCTATCTCATACTTCTTAAAATTTTCTGGGACCTCAAACAAAGATTCTTCCTCTTCTGGTGTGACTTCTCTCTTCTTTCTTTTCTTTCCTTCTTCCTTCGGGGTCACATGTGTGGCTAGTCTTACATCACTTGTAAGCTCTCCGTGTCTTTGGGGTTGAAATTCTACTTCATAGAGGTATTCTTCATCTGATGCAAAAGGTGGATCCATAATGATTGACTCTAGATCGGAGTCACTCGCATCTTCAAATGCATCAGGGCTAGGTTCGCATTCTTCTAGAACTGCCTCTCCCATAATTGGCTCTATGGAGAAGACTGAAATGTCATAGCCATCTTCATCACAGTGAGGTGTCCATTGTTCTTCATTGATGGCTACATCCATTGTTGCTAGGATTTCTGCCCAGCCGTGGGGTTCAAATTCTTCGTCAGGAAAAACTACAGGCGCATAGGCTGGGTCTTGAATTGATCTATGTGTTTCTTTTGCACCTACCTCTCGGGCTTTTTCTCTCTTCTCTTCTTCTACTGCTACTTTGCACATCCATAAGTGGGTGTCTTCATGCATCCATGAGGATCCTGACCCTATGGAATGCACCGATTCTGTATCATCTTTGGCTCTATGGATGGGATACAATTGGATGGGAGGGACATCTCTATGAGAGTAATCTTTGAGATTCACTTTGGTCGTAACACCTAAGTGTTGTAGGTACAAGGAGTTGGTTCCCCAGTCTTGTACCACTTGCAACTGTCGCATAAAGGGTCTTCCCAAGATCATCTCATAGGCATGATTTTTGCTGAAGTCACATATAGCAAATGTATGCTCGAACTCGACACCACACGTGGTGAGAGTTATTCCTTCTAACAGCCCTAAGGGTCGCTCTATGTGACCATCGGCCATCTGCAATTTCATCCTCGTGAGCCTGAGTGCTGGCTTGCCCCAACGCTTCCATAGGGAAGATCCCTTCTTCACCTTCACACATATCTCCTATCTTATCCAAGGGTATCTCTGGCACTGTCCTATGTGATCCTACCTGGGAATGAGGTTTCACTATCGCTGGTACTTGTTTGGCGACATGTTTCCATAATTCAGGTCTAACCTTGAGTAGCTCTTCTAACTTGAGATTGCATTGCACTTTAGTGTTTTTCACTACCTCTGTGTTCCTAGGTAAGACTGAGTCCTCATTTCGTACCATGACCGTGGGTGCTCTCATACAAGTAGACTTAGCTTCCCATGGGCCTGTGAAGTGGGGTAATTCTTGCAAAGAATTAGACTCGAAGTCTAGTCTTTCCTGAGAGTGGGTGCTCTCCTGCTCCTCATAAATGGATGGGATGTCTTGTGGGAATTGGTCATGTGCGTCATCCACAAGTTAACTGGGGGGAGGGACTTCACTTTCTTTAGCCCATTTGTCTTCTTGAATCTCTCGTAGGAATTCTGGTGTGAATCGATTCATAGAAGATGATGTGTATGGCTCCGTAGAGTTAGGCACATAGGCTTCAGGCACATAGGCTTCCTGGGCAGGAATGCTTACTCTTTCACTTGCCCTGTCCTTCTGTTGAGAGGCAGGTTCCTTTTCTGATTGTGCAATCAGCTTCTCTATTCTTTCTAACAGTCCATCAAAGTGCAACTGTGTCTTCGCCGAACTAGAGATGTTAAATAGGCGACTGGCTTCAAACATGGTTTGAGCCAATTCCACCATCTTAGCACAAATTTTGGTTCGTTCTAACTCTAGTTCTGCTCTAGGGTAACACTTTTCATGATCAGTTACGTTTGGCCCTTCTTGGATTCTGGCCTGATATGCTTTAAGCATCATGTTTAGGTCCTCGGGAGTGGGATCTGCTAGGACTGATCCTACTCTAGGGGGTGGTGGAATTGTGTGAGGTGGGTTGGAAGGTGACGGGTCGGATGGAGACGGGAATGGTAGTGGTGGGGTAGAGTGAGAGTGAGTTTGAGATGTGAGTTCAATTATCATGGCCTTTGTTTCTCTGAGGCTTTCCTCAAGTTCACTCATCTTTTTTGCCCATTGTCTTTTCATTCTTTCACGACTATCTCTCCAAGCTCTAGTTCTCTTCTTTGTCATGCTCTCCGTTCACTAACATCTGGGCTCTTTTCCTGGCCTACGCTTTGGTTCTGTTGTAATGCTTGAGCTCTAGTGATTACTTGTACTGGTGCAGTGGAAGTCACACTCCCTGTGGAGTCTACTACTAACCCAATAACGTTAATAGGAGTGATTTTTGGCATATTATTAGGATTCTTAGGGAAGTCTCGTAAGAGATGCTCCTTTCCACACTCCTGGCAATAGCCCTGGATCGTCACCGACTGGGGTTGTGTAGGTGGAGGCAAGGGACAATCACGAATGAGATGATCTCCCTGACATCTGTAGCATGGTCCTCTAGGGAATGGAGGTCTTACTTGCCTAGGTTGGGGTCTTGAGTTAGGGTTTGTATACATTACATTTGTGTACTCTGGTTCCCAACTAGGTTCATTTGGCTCTTCACTGTAATAGGACTCACCATGTTCTGGAGACTGCATGTAGTAAGCCTGGGGACTATCAACATGTGTAGAATCAAAGCTATGGTCACTCGGGTCACTTTCAAAAAGCAGTGGTGTTACAGGGACTATAGCTCTATTCAGGTTTTCTTCTGCTGCTGCATATTTTACTAGGATCACATTAGCTGGGGCAGGGGGTTGTTGTGCTAACACAGGCTGAGGCCTTTGTTGGTTTTGGTATGGTTGCTGATAAGGTTGTTGTGGCCTGCCATATGGCTGTGGAGGGTATGGGTTCTGGTATCTTCCCTGCTGAGGATATGGCTGAGGGTAGGGTTGCCTAGCCGCCTGCTTGTTGTATGGGCAATCTTGCGCGGTGTGATTGGTGTACCTCCGTTCTATGGTGCAGTACTGGTTACTAGGATTTACTTGGGGTTGAGCCATAATGGGACATACATTTGCCATATGGTCACCCCCACAAGTATACATCTTTTCACCGGGGCAAACCTTGGGATCTGTTTACTAGTGACACCTAATTTCTGAGCTACTTTCTCTGCAAGTTCCTCAATTGATGTGGATTGCGTGGAAGAGAGGTTAGAGGCACTATCTGAATCTTTGTATATCTTGGAAAGCTCTAACTCCTCCCCTAGGTTATCCTCGATGTCAATGCACATGCGTACACACTCTTCTATGGTCCTAGGGTCCTTCAAGTACACATAGGATCTCAATTTGGTACTTAGCAATCCATCCAGGAATAAATCCACTTGCTTAGCTGGCGTGGGTAACTCAGGGGTAGGGCATCTCTCTAAGTATTGCCTGAATCTTCTTCCCGCAAGTCTCACGGTCTCTTGAGGGGTTTGCTTGAAGCTGTGAATCAATGAGGAGGTATTATGCCTTATGCCACTCTTAGAGAATTCAATAATGAAAGCCTCTAGGAGTTGGCTATGCTCCTGAACTGTCTCTCATTCAATGGTTGAAACCACGTAAGGGCTGTGTTCCTAAGGGTTAGACCAAAGGCATTATACTGCGTGAATAAATCCTCCACTTGTTCAACTCTCAAGACTTGCCTAAACTCAGCCACATGATCGTATGGATCTCCCGTGCCATCGAAGTAGTTCTTCATGGACTTAACTAGCTGGGTTGGTCTCAAAGTCCTTGTGTGCTCTCTAGGTCGTGGTAGAGGGAACTCATCGGCATTTCTTCGATGTCCTGGGGCTCTAAGTACCTCAGGCTCTACTCTATTTGTTTCCGTCCTCGTTCTTTCTCTGCCCCCTGAGTTGGCAAAGCTTACCTCAGGTCTATCTCTATGTCTGTCTCTTTGGGCTCCATGAGCTTGGGATGTTCCAGCACCAGGGTGACCATAGGAAATATTCGATCTTGGTTGGGGGAAAATAAATTCACCCTTCCAAGTGTAAGCGTGCCTATCATTTTCTGTAACCACAAAGATCCTTTCGGAAGAACGATCTAAGTAGGTCACTCTACCTGGGCTATCTGGATCTTTAAACTCATAGATCATGATTGTCCCTATATCAATTGGCTTGTCTGATTTATACCTCCAAAAGGCTTCATCGGTTTCTCGGTTTAGCAGCAGATCTATACTCTTATTGTTCTGTGGGATCCACTCTGGTGTGAGAATTCTCATAAGAACAGATTTCCCTCGAGGGGTCCTGGGCTCTACACCCATGTTTCCTTGTTCTAGGTCATCTATGTCCGTCTCAGGGATCACACTCCCGCATTCATCTGTCCTATCTGGGTGACTGGTGACTACGTATATGGTTCCTTCTTTGTCCAAGTATGCTCCGTTTTCAAACTTGACAGCTGGGTGCTCTAGTCCAATGGACTGGTCAGGATTTTTAATCTGGACCACGGATCTTCCTAGACCATCCTCATAGATGCTAGCACCTAATCGGTTGGTCCTAAGGTATTCCAACTGTGTTTTGTAAGGGCCTTCTACTCTGTGCAAGTATGGCACTCCTGAACTTCCCGTAGGTCTGTCCATGCCTTGAGACATCTCTGATTCACTGGTATCAGAGCTAGGGTAATGCGAGTGGTGACTCAACTGCTGGGCCCAAGACCTCGCAGTATGATTGACGCTAGCTTCTGAAGACCTAAGGCTTTGTCTATCCCTTACTAGATGCCATCCTGATCTAAGGTTCATATGCCTAGTTAAGTAGCCCGATTTTTGTTGGTGCAGACCAATCACCAATTGAAGATTTGAAGGACAAAGGATGGAGATGAGATCAAGTTTTGAAGCAAAGAAGATGGATACATTCACAGAGTGAAAGACATGTACACATATGTACATTAGTTAAGACATAGGTTACTTATACTTATGCTTTGATATAAGTCTGTACATAATTGCCTATAAATATTTTTGAAAAATGTCGGGGCAAAGAGAGAAGACAAGGAGAGACTATGTATGAGCATAGGAATAGAGAAATAAGAGGTTGTAAATGTCATTAGACACATGAGAAGTGAGTTGAATCTCTCTCATTTAGTTGTAGTCTTCTTCAGAAATGACAGAATTTTTGCGCCCGATGTTTTTGTGTTTTCTCCCTGTGTGATAGATCTTTTGTGAATTCCTTTTGGAGATATCTAAGTCCATAGTTAATAAATCTATGGCTAGAGTTTGAGAGTCCAATTGTGATCAGGCTAAGAGAATTGTGTGTAGGAACATTTACATGTGAGAAAGTACTCACTGGTTCCTGAAATAGGCGCAAATTTCGATCTTAATGAATTGATCATTTCTCACTCCACAGTTTAAAGTTTTGTGCAAGTAAGCACTTAATCTTTAAGTTGGAAGATAAGCTACTCGTGGCTAAAAGCATTTGCTTAAACGGGTTGTATACTGAGAGAATTAAAGTTAAGAAGTTAGGGGTGTCCAAATCGACTTATCAGAAGTGCAGATTTAGACATAGCTGACTTGGTAAGTAGATTTCTTAAGATCTACTGAACCTTTTGAAGTAATATAACTTGGAGAAGGTGCGCAATCTTTAGGCAACACATTGTGCAAAGTTTCATAAAAAACTTTACACATTTACTCAGTTAATGAGCAAGATCTATGCAGCAGACTTTCTGAGGAAATTGCTTCTTCACAGTTTAGTCAAGAAATTGATATTTGGTCATTGATAGCTTAAATTGGTGAAGGTTTTGACTTACTCTTGATATAGAGGTGTTCTAAATTCAAGAGTAGGTTGTTCTTTTGGAGATTAACACTCTCCATCAGTGGTATCAGAGCAGGAAACATCAAAATCAAGGAAAGGGGGATCCCGACTGCTGCAGATTCAAGAAATTCAACAACTGAAGAACAAAAAGGTGAAAGCTTGAAGGCAAAGCTTGAGAAGGAGACCATACGACATCAAGAAAGACAAAAGGACTCTAATTTGAAACAAAGCTACATATATTATTCATAAAGCTTGAAGATTTCAATACACAGGTGGACACAAGATGGGAGATTCTCTACAGATAGAGAAATTGGATAGGGAAAACTATCCTGCATGGTCAATGAGGATGGAAGCTCATCTTATGAGCAAAGATTTAATAGCTTACATCACAGGAGAAGAAGAGAAGCCACAGTTCAGAGATCCTAGTGTTCCAACTAGGGAAGAGTTAGCAGATCTGAAAAATTGAATGAAGAAAGATGCTCAAGCTAGGAGCATTATCTATATGGTAGTTAATGATTACTTGTTACCTCATATTCGAGGTCTTGAAAGTGCAACTGATATTTGGAATGCTTTGGAGGAGCATTTCCAGAATACTACTAAGTCAAGGAAGGCATCCTTATGGGCAGATTTTACCACCTTTAAGAAGAAGGCTTCTCAATCCATTTCAGACTATGTGACAAGAATGAAAGATATTGCAGATGCTTTAGGAGCTGTTGATGAAGACATTGAGGAGGATAAATTGGTAAGGCAAATCCTTACAGGTTTAAGAGGTGATGACAAATGGAAGCCATTCATTTTTTCTACAGAATTATCACTTGATCATTTCACTCCTGATTTAAATCAGTTGCTAGGTCATATGCTAACATTTGAGCAGGATGTTAAAGGAGATGGTGACAAAAGTACAGGTCATGCAATGTACTCAAAGGACAAGAAGAAAGCTAACAAAGGAAAGCAACAATCAGGTGAAGATGAAGGTACAACTAGTCAAGCCAACTTCCTAAGAGGTAGAGGAGGTGGCAAAGGCAGAGGAAGAGGCAGGAACAACAAAGATGGAGCCAAAGCATGCTGGATTTGTGGTAAGACAAATCATTTAGCTAATGATTGTTGGCATAATAATCAAAGTAATGGTGGATATAATCAAAACTATAATTCAAGAGGAAGAGGTGGCAGAAATCAAAGAGGTAATTTCAGAGGTAGAGGTAGTAGGGGTTACTTTGGAAGAAATGCAGGTAGAGGTTTCCAAAGTCAACAATATAACAACACCTACTACAATTATGCTTCAGATCAAAAGGAAGATTCAACATTGATAATGAATGCAACTTGTGAAAGGCAGAGTGAAGATCAAAGAGTCTTCTACATTGACTCAGGGTGTAGCAATCACCTGAGTGGTAATATAGCCTTGATGACTGATTTGGAGAATCAGGTATCTAATCATGTTGTTCAAACAGGTGACAACACAAAGCACAATGTGAAGTCAATTGGATCAGTGAAGGCCAAGGATGGTAGCACCTTATTGAGTAAGGTCTTGTATGTTCCTACAATTCCTAAGAATTTGATAAGTGTAGGACAAATTGTGGAAAAAGGTTATGAAGTAAGGTTCACTAATGAAGGAGTGTTTGTGGAAGACCCTAGCAATGGGTATAAACAAATTGTTTCAGGGAAGAAAGAAGGAAGATTGTTCACATTGAAGATTCAAGGTAATATTGGCCATGCCATGTTCACATATGGAGGACATAAGATCTCTGAGTTAGATCTTTGGCACAAGAGGCTTGGACATTTCAATGAAAGAGGTATTAAAGACATGATTAACAATGGTTCAGTGCTTGGTTTGCCTAATGTTGCAGGTCAACATATGACATACAGATGTGAGGCATGTCAATTAGGTAAGGCTCATAAGCATTCCTATTCCAAGCATGGTTTTATGTACTCAGAGAAGCTTGAGTTGGTACATACAGATGTGTGGGGACCATCAAAGGATTTCAGTATAAATGGGTCAAGGTATTATGTGATTTATGTTGATGATGCTACTAGATGGATCACTATTTATGTGATCAAAGATAAGTCAGAAGTGTTTAATACATTTAAACACTATCATGCATATGCAGAAAGAATTACAGGTCATAAGATGAAGAGATTAAGGTCAGATGGAGGGGGAGAGTATTTCTCTAATGAATTCAGTAATTACTTGTGGGATGCAGGTATAAAAAGAGAGGTTACTTGCAGGTACTCTCCTCAACAAAATGGTGTAGCAGAAAGGAGAAATAGAACCCTTGTTGAGTTTGCAAGGTCCATGATGAAGGAGAAAAATTGCCCTAATTATTTGTGGGCTGAGGCTGTAAATACAGCTACTTATTTGGTCAATAGGTTACCATGTAAAGCTTTGCAGGGAATGACACCTTATGAGGCATGGTGGGGTAAGATACCTACACTAGACCATTGCAAAGTATTTGGATGTTTGGCCTATGCATATGTGCCATCACAATTAAGGCACAAATTGGAACCTAAAGCTGAAAAATATGTGTTTATTGGTTATGATGATAAGCAGATGGGATACAGGTTGTGGAATCCATCCACAAAACATTTTCTTGTATCAAAAGATGTTACATTTGATGAGCAAGGTACTTGGTATGCAGGTACTATCAATATTAATACAGATGATGAAGAGATTGTCAGCCAAAGGAAAGGTAAGTCAAAGGTTCAAATAATTGATGAAGAAGAGAATAATGAAGTGCAGGTTGAAGTGGAAGAAACACCAAGATTTGATCCTGAATATGAAGAACCAGAAACCTCAAGAAGTGGAGAACTTAGGAGGTCTACAAGAAACAAATGGCAACCTACAAGGTATAGCTATGATACTTCATTTTTGGCCACCAAAGATTATGCTTACATGATTAAAGCAGATGAAGACCCTTCTACATATGAAGAGGCAAAAGGTAAAGAAAATTGGGAGAAAGCTATGCAGGAAGAATATGATTCATTGTTGGAGAATCAAACATGGGATTTGGTTCCAAAACCAAATAGTCAGAAGATCATTGGATGTAAGTGGGTTTATAAGACAAAAAGATTTGCAGATGGAAGTGTGTCTAGGTACAAAGCTAGACTTGTTGTCAAAGGGTTTGCTCAGACATATGGTGTTGACTATGATGAGACTTATAGTCGTGTGGCAAAGATGACAACCATCAGGACACTTATAGCAATTGCTGCATGTAAAGGTTGGAAATTGTGTCAATTAGATGTGAAAAATGCTTTTTTTGAATGGTTATATTTCAGATGATGTGTTCATGGAGCAACCTCAAGGGTTCAGAGATAAAAGGTATCCAGATCATGTGTGCAAGTTAAAGAGAGCTTTGTATGGCTTGAAGCAGGCCCCAAGGGCATGGAATTATAGACTTGTAAAGTTCTTGAAAGAACTTGGATTTCAGGTGTCTAAAGCAGATAGTAGCTTGCTTGTCAAAGCAAGTGATAATGGTTTCATATACATGTGCATATATGTTGATGATATAATTCTTACAGGTACAGATGAGGAAGGAATACAAAGACTAAAGAAGCAAATGGAGAAAGAGTTCAAAATAAGTGACTTGGGAGACTTGTCATACTTCTTGGGCATGGAGATTACATATACTCAACATGGAGTATTTGTGACCCAACAAAGGTATTTGAGAAACTTGTTAATCAAGTTTAAAATGGATGATTGCAGGGTAGCACCTACACCAATGGAGGTGAATCACAAATTGAGTAAATATGGAGGTGAAGAATTCAAGGACATGAGACAATATCAGAGTTTGGTTGGTAGTCTTATCTATGCTACATTAACTAGACCTGATTTATAATATGCACTAGGGGTTTTGTCTCAATTTATGCATTGTCCTAGGAAAGAGCATTGGATTGCAGGTCAAAGAGTGTTGAGGTACATTAAGGGTACACTCAAAGAAGGCTTGTATTATGGGTTCACATCAGATACAAACATCAAGATCTATAGTGATGCAGATTGGGTAGGTAATCCAGATGATAGAAGGTCAACCTATGGATACATGTGTTATGTGGGAGATAAGTTAATCTCTTGGTGCTCAAAGAAGCAACATACAGTTGCTTTGTCATCTACAGAAGCAGAGTACAAAGGCATGGTTGAAGCTGCAAAAGAAGTGATTTGGCTTAAGACTCTCATGAAGAGTTTTGACACTATACAAAGCATACCTATCATTTATGGTGATAACATGAGTTCATTATATCTAGCTGCTAATCCTGTTTTTCATGCCAAGACTAAACACATTGAGATACAGTATCACTTTCTAAGAGAGAAGGTGATGGATAAGGAGATTGAAGTCATACATACTTCAACAAAAGATCAGATAGCTGATATGCTAACAAAGAGCTTGGATGGACCAAAGCTACAGAAGTTTAAAGACATGGCAGGTATAAAGAAGATAAGAGAAACCTCAATTGATGATTGAGGGGGAGCTTGGTGCAGACCAATCACCAATTGAAGATTTGAAGGACAAAGGATGGAGATGAGATCAAGTTTTGAAGCAAAGAAGATGGATACATTCACAGAGTGAAAGACATGTACACATATGTACATTAGTTAAGACATAGGTTACTTATACTTATGCTTTGATATAAGTCTGTACATAATTGCCTATAAATATTTTTGAAAAATGTCGGGGCAAAGAGAGAAGACAAGGAGAGACTATGTATGAGCATAGGAATAGAGAAATAAGAGGTTGTAAATGTCATTAGACACATGAGAAGTGAGTTGAAGTATCTCTCTCATTTAGTTGTAGTCTTCTTCAGAAATGATAGAATTTTTGCGCCCGATGTTTCTGTGTTTTCTCCCTGTGTGATAGATCTTTTGTGAATTCCTTTTGGAGATATCTAAGTCCATAGTTAATCAATCTATGGCTAGAGTTTGAGAGTCCAATTGTGATCAGGCTAAGAGAATTGTGTGTAGGAACATTTACATGTGAGAAAGTACTCACTGGTTCCTGAAACAGGCGCAAATTTTGATCTTAATGAATTGATCATTTCTCACTCCACAGTTTAAAGTTTTGTGCAAGTAAGCACTTAATCTTTAAGTTGGAAGATAAGCTACTCGTGGCTAAAAGCATTTGCTTAAACGGGTTCTATACTGAGAGAATTAAAGTTAAGAAGTTAGCGGTGTCCAAATCGACTTATCAAAAGTGCAGATTTAGACATAGCTGACTTGGTAAGTAGATTTCTCAAGATCTACTGAACCTTTTGAAGTAATTTAACTTGGAGAAGGTGCGCAATCTTTAGGCAACACCTTGTGCAAAGTTTCATCAAAAACTTTACACATTTACTGAGTTAATGAGCAAGATCTATGCAGCAGACTTTCTGAGGAAATTCCTTCTTCACAGTTTAGTCAAGAAATTGATATTTGGTCATTGATAGCTTAAATTGGTGAAGGTTTTGACTTACTCTTGATATAGAGGTGTTCTAAATTCAAGAGTAGGTTGTTCTTTTGGAGATTAACACTCTCCATCAATTTTTGCCCAGAGTACAACCTCGTTGCCGATCAATTGGTATCAGTCACTTGATTCTTTTTTAGTGTGTTATCATGTTTATGATCTTGTCTGATATTGCGTCGTCAGGAATACTTGAGTATTTTTCGTACTTTAAGTTGATCGTTCGACGTTAAATTCTTTTCCTTTAGGATTCTCAATCGTACAAAGATTATGTAGTTATCTTGAACTTTGAGTATTTAGGTAGTCTTCAACTTGATAGATGTCTATCGCCGCCCTGGCTTACTCCTATCACTAGTCGTTCTTAGCCTAAGCTAGGAATTGACAAAGGGAGTTGAGAATTTCCAACCTTTTGTTTCCTTCTTGGTTGCCCTTGAGTGCCCAGGAAGCGTGTTCCCAAGCTTGCACTTACTCTTGCTTAGAATGCCCTTCGATGCTCTCAATAGATCTGTAAGAGTTCCAAAGTTAGCTCAAGACCAATTTGCACTGTGATTTTTTGGAAAACAATTCTAGAGATCCCTAAATTTTGTTCCCCCTGGGTATGGTCAACTTCAAAATACCCTATCTAATAATCCTAATAATCCTAATAATCCCCACGAGCTTTCCAACAAAACAAGAATCACAGCAAACGGATTTCGTATGAGAGAGTTATGTCAGTTCAGGGTTCTGGTGCTAAAACAGGGTTCAAACAGGCTAACACAGGATTTTTCTCAAAAGCACATGTGTAGGGACCTCACAACTCACTAATTGCTAGACCAATATGCCCAAAAACTATCCCCAAAGCTTAGAATAAAAAACCCTAATTTTTTGGCCGAAAAGCCTGTCAATCGCGATTGACACAGGTGTCCGTCGGGGCCTGTCGGTCGCGATCGACACGTCAGTCGCGATTGACAGTGTCAATCGCGATCGACAGAGTCGGTCGTGAGTTCTGTCAATCGTGATTGATGGTGTCAATCGCGATCGACACTTTTTCCGGGTTTTTCGCCGTGATTTCAGTCAATCGGGGATGTGTCCGTCGCGATGGACATGTGGCTACGCGTAAAAGTCGATCAATCGTGGAAATTATGTCGGTCGCGATCGACGGTGTCAATCGCGATTGACAGGGTCTGTCGGTCGCGACTGACAGGGTCTGTCGGTCGCAATTGACAGGGTCCTACGTGGCAGTCAGTCGGTCGTGAGTTCTGTTGGTCGCGATTGACAGGGTCTGTCGGTCGTGGCTGTCAATCGTGATCGATGGTGTCGGTCGCGATTGACAGAGAAACATGGAATTTTCCAACTGTTTTTAGTAATTTAGAATGTGCTCATCATGCTTGTGCTTGTGGTGAACTTTGTTTTACCAAATGATTGAATTTTCTGTCGATCGCGATTCGACAGAGGTTGGCGACTACGAGACAGTTTCTGAGTATTCCGTACCTGCGCAACGTGCTGGGGATGATGATTAAGCAAGAACCTGCAAAATGCTCAAGAAACATGCAAAAACAGTGCAAGCAATATCGCTCTCTCGCTCTCTCTCACAAGTAGAATGAAGGATATGAGGTGGAGATGGTGATATGATCAAAACTGAAAATTTTCGCGATGATGGAGATGGAGGTGGGAGATGATGATGATGATGATGATGATGGTGATGAAGATGGTGAAGAAAAAACAAGAAAATAGATGAAAGTGAAGAAAATACCTACAACTCCAACGCGTCAACTCTACGTCTTACCATCACACGCTCGTCCTCAAAGCTCGATCCCCGGCAACGGTGCCAAAATTTGGTGTAGCTCAGTGATGAGTAGCACCTCCTTTAATGTCAATCCGGGAAGACGTGAGGATGGTATGAAGACCTCGAGCAAGTGGAGGCACAAATGCGTGAGTGAGAAGCACACAAACATGCACACACATACACACACACGCGCACACACGGCAAGACAAAGAGTGAGAAGCAATGGAGTTCTTAGATTACTTTCAAAAAGCTCTTACAAGTTCAGTTCAATTACAATCTAACCCCAAAAATGAGCTCTCTAGCTCCTTTTATAGTTTTTGACTAGCTTTGGTCCTGTCCAGACCTAGTGTCCGGCCTAGTTAAAAATTAGGTTCCAAGGCTTATTTGAGGGCTCAAATGAGATCTAAAAAATACGAAAATTTGTAAGCAACTACTTCTAAGGCTCCTCAAGCTCGAGGACTCCTCGGCTTGCACAAAATGGAGCCACAAAAAGGTGAACATGGTATTTACAGGGGTTGTTAGTGATGAGAATCACTTTTAATTGGTGTAAGGGTTTTGAAAAATTAAAGGTTGCCTTAGTGCTAGATCTGCGTGAATGCTCGTACTTGCTTCTTCATGAAGAAAATTATTGGCCTACTTGCCAGATCGTCGTTGACTCCCTTGTCTGCTTGTGCCTTCTCTTCTCTCTGACTCCCTTCTTAAGCTTCCTTGCCTAGTGAGTCCTTCAGTTCCAACAGTCTCTTTCATTACCTTGACTACCGGTTCTTCAAATTGTTCCATAAGCTGGGACATCCAGTAGTGCTTGCTCATTTTAGCTTAGTTCTGCAATAGCCCGATTATGTCTTTCAGTGTATGGCTCTTCTTCCTCCTGTATCGGTGAATGATGCATGGGGGGAGAGAGAGGATGTACCTTAGTCTCCTCAGTAGCTACTGTGGAGCATGGAACCATTGGTGCCCCCGCTGTTACCTGTTGTTCTATTTGATCTTTTAATTTTGCAATGAGTTCATCCTTTGCTTTGATTTCTTCGGTGGTTCACATGATTGTTTCCTTGTTCTTTAGTAGTTCTTCTCCTATGGCAGCTAGTTGGCTAGTGTCTTCATTGCATTGTCCAAGGAATTTATTCTCTGCCATCTTCCATTTTTTCCTAAGTTCATTAGTGTCATCGATATATCTCTTCTCCCATTCTTCATTGATAGCTTGCTCTTGTTTCAGCTGGTCAACATACTTTGCAATTTGATCTTCCAATACCTTTGTCACTTGTGGTCATTTCTGGTGCTTCTATGGGTTGGTTGCATAATATGGCTGTCATAAGTTCTTTATTCCTTTTTCTTAGATTGTTTTCTTCCTCTATATATACTTTGATTTGAGATTCAAGCAGCTTACTTCTGGCATTCATCCTTGCCTTCTCCGCTTCACTAGCTTCATATTTGCTTTGTAGCTCTTTAAGTTGATCTCGGAGCTGTCGGTTCTCCGTTGCTAGCATGGTGCATTCGTCCTTGTCTTTTTGAGCTTCTACTTCCTTGGTCAAGAGCATGTTTTGAACTTGAATTAATTGTGGAGACACATTTTTGCTCATTACCTGGAATTGGCTTCTCTCTCTCATAGCTTTGTCATGGTCTGCATCAACTTCAAGCATTTGTTGCTGAGTGTCCATAGCCATTTGTATCATTTGTTTCATGACTGGTTTTAATTGGGCTACATCCACATTCAACCATGTCTTGGGGATACTTGGTTCTGTTGGAAACAATATCATACAAGTACATTGTCCATGATCCATTTTGTTCATACTATTTACATATTGTGTAGTCTTTAGTTTTATTTCATCCACATGCAAAGGCGCCAGGCCTGTGGCTAATTCGTCATCTTCCTATCGAACCCACCCAGGTTCAATATCCGACCATAGCAAAAAGCGTTTGTAAATATTTTTTGGCAAGTTTGTTTCTATAATATGCTTTTGAGAGAATGATTCGGTGACGGGTTTGTTTTTCTGTAATTATGTTTCCAAGGTAGTGATCGTTGTGTTATGCTTTTGGATAGTGCTTTATTTTTATGGAGGCTCTACTATAAAAGAAGCACTTTGGGGACACATTATTCATCCTACACCAATTGCACATGGGGCAGCCATGTTGCTATCTTGGAACATGTTGAGGAGCGGCTATGGAGTTCTTCTTGGAGAAGAAGAGTGTGCTCACACTCTTGCTTATGGAGAGGATTTACCCCGTAGTAGCTTGGTGGTGTGGATCGGCCATTCACATGATGTATTTGAAGATTGTCTTCTACATTAAGATTTCGTGTTACGTCAAAGACATTGGATGGTGGTTAACATAAGATGCATCTTATGTTAAGAATTCAGGTGCATATTCTCTTTATGCATACAGGTACTACTTGAAGTATATGGAAGTGGCATCCATATCAAGAGGAGTCCTATTCGGCATAGGTACAAGAGAATCAATACATGTATGCTTTATGCATAGTTGGATGAGGTGTTCGAGAAGGTATGTTCATATGAGTTTGAGGATTTCTGACAGCAAACTTGTTAGCATTCTTTGCTACTTTTGTAAGTATGTGATCTTTTCACACACGTGTCTAAGTTAGGGTCTTCCATAGCCTAAGTTCAGATGAGGGTTTGCTGATTATCAGTTTTAGACTGATCCTTCCTCCTTTTGTCACTCATATTCACTCTTCTACAACCTATTAGGTCACACATCTCATATATATTCAGATTTCTGTCCATACATCTGAATATTCTTGTTACATTTGTATATTCACTCATCGATCTATTTGTGTTCACATAGAGTGGTTGAGAGTTTTGACTCCCACATTGTGCATTTGAACATTTGTATATATGATAGTGTGAGTAAGCAGTGGCTTACGTAACACTTTACACATGTTGTCTAATCTTTCTCTATCCTTGTCTCATCATTTGTATGATTAATTGTGGCATGTTCATGTTTTGTCAATATTGGAAGATTGCTAGAATATGTGTTGTAGATCTTGGACCTATGGAACCATGGACCTATGGTATTAGTAATGGGCCTACTAAATTTCCAACATTTGGTATCAGAGCTTTAGGGTTTTGGTATCATAGCATTTAGGCTCTTAGATTCACAGGTTCCTAGACTTCCAGGTTTACAACATATGACTTAAGAGCATCTTCTAACATTTGACATTTGACATACACACTTGATCTAGATGAGTAGAGATTTGAGAATTAGACAATTCAATCACATGTTTATTCATCTGTGTGGAGTATGAAGTTGATGATCTGTTAGCAGTCGAATATTTTTTTGGAAGAGTATGCAAATACTTTACAGAAGTATTATTTGAAGACCAAGACTTGTTGAAGAGAAGGCTACTTCAAATTCAAGGAAAAACAATGGTTTGGAGAAGATGAAGGAATCAGATCAACATCAAATCACAGGTATCTACATCAAAAGGTTTTTCTAGAGAGTTTTGAGAGATCTCTTTCATGGCAAGAAAGCTCATCTAAGAACACAAATGTGGAGAGTATCACTTTTGTTTTCAACCAATCTTGTGTTGTAAGTTGGTTAGAAGTTTTTGCTCACATTTTGTATCTAGAGAGGTAACTCTAGAAAGGTAATTCATCATTAAGACAAAAGGTCGGTGAATCTGTCATATCGGACATTTGAAGCAGAATTTTGATTCAGATATATGAGGAGATGGTAAAACATGATTTCACTTCCATTTGTATACCATGTTTGCTTTGTCTCTTACTCTTAGCACTAGAGGAAGAGAAAAAGTTCATTTGAAGAAATCAGGAGTTCTTACTACTTCAAGATGAGGAAAACAAAAGGTATGGAAGAGAAGTTTGAAGATCTTGACACCATCATCAGGCGAAAGAAAGATGCAAAAGAAGAAAGTCCAATATTTCCAAAAGAGAAGTAAGACTTCCTTTTCTCATATATTTTCCATATACTTTTCCTATTTTACCCTCTACATCCAAAGACAAGTCTACAAGAACATCTTGTGTGAAGATAGTTTAAAGAAGAAGCAATGTCTTTTTTTGCATGATACTTAGTCATGATTTAGTAGATTTGACAAAGAATTGCATTGAGAGAAAGAAAAGCAGCAAATTTTGAAGTGTCAATACAGAGCTACTTGGTATATGACAAGTTGTAGAGAAGTATATTTCTTCTTTATCTAACTCTTGAGGTAAAAGAATTTTTTGTAGAAGATGTTGAAGACTTGGGTTGAGGTTTTGTGTTTGGAAAGGTTATCTCATATTCAGTATTTTTAGAAAACTTCAAAAAATTCAGATTTTTGATGAACTAGTCAGTTAAAGAATCTACTTTCTATGATAGTCATGTTTTGTGGATACATGCTTGTATTCAAAAAGGTGTTCCATTAGATCCTATCACTTGACTGAGAAGTGGAGTTAGCCAAAAGAAAGTCAAGCAGATATTTTCACATTTCACCCAGGTAGAATATGAAGATATGAAGTATCAACTTGCAACTTTTGGAGTTCTCAAGGTGAGAGTTTGTCCACTTATGTTTCAAGTAGGAGTTGCAGATTCTAGGGAAGGATTTGTTTGAAGAAAGGTTTACAACTTTATGTGAGAAGCATGGACACTAGGAGACATTTAGGTAACAAATCAAAAATTCAATCATGAAGGTTTGATGAGAGCAGATTCTACACAGGTATTTTGTTGGAAAGATCATAGATCTTGTATGATCTTAGATGATCTTGAATGATCTTGAAGATCTTGAGTATTTATGAGTCAGTTTTCTATCCTTTGTTTGTAAGGTTCTTAGCATTGGAAGAAGTAAGTCAAAAATTCAGGTTCTATCATATTTGTGTTGCGGAGAGATAGAATAAGATACTTGTTATGTTGCAGAAGGTTATGAATCCTAAAATGCTTTCAACAAGGTTTTTATGATAGATCAGCTAACCTTATTCTAGATTTTGGGAAGCTAAAGAATGACAGGGAAAGCTATTGGCATGTGCACAATGCTAATAAAAGGGTTTAGATTATTTGTTTCAGACACATGTATTAATGTTATGAAAGATCAAATTTATGAAGGAAGACATTCCAGATTTCATAAAGTCCGATATATTTGAATAATTCTGGATACTAGTGTTAAATCATCCAGGGGGTGATGAAACATGAAGACTTATTTTCAGCCATGTATGAAAGAATGTAGATTCATACCTATAAGTATTCCAGGTATTCCTATATTAGGTATTCTTATATTTCCTTTGTCAGTTTCTCTTTATGTTCCAACTTTAGGAAGAAGGAGAATGTCTAGAGAAAGTTCATGTTAGGATGTTCCTGTTAGGAGAAAGTTCTAGAGTTCTATTGAAGAGAAATTAGATATTTCAAAAAGGTATGTTTTAGAGGTGCACACATATATGTTTATACTAGATTCTAAAGGAAAGAGGTATGAAGGATTTACAGATTGAAAAAGGATGAAGACATGATGACTCCATAGATTTTGATGAGACTCATGAATTGAGTTGAGTTGAGTTGAGTACAGTCAGAGATGAACCAATAGTGTTCATAATACACTAAGGTGTGAGGTGTCAGTCACAAGTCCCAGGATTCAGTTCTTGATTTTGTTTAGTGTATCTACATGACACAGCAGAAGTACATTGAGAAAGCTTTTGTAAGATAAATGCAAATATGTGGTTCCTAGTGTATGTTTTCAGGTTTGAGAAGATAGGAGATAGCAGGTTCAGAGTTAGTACTTGCTACATTTGTTGTCAAGCAAATGATTGCTTGATGTGTGCACTATTGGATATCTAGTTTGCATATTTTCTCAGGTATTATGGTTCATATTCAGCAAGTTCAACGTTTTGAAGTTTGAAGAAAAGTCAAATTCAGTTTTGAAGAAGAATTTTGAAGAAAAGGTTTGAAGGTCAATCCCGAAGTACAAGTTTGAAGTTTATGACAATTTGCAGATGAATGAAGTTACATATCTAGTCCAATTTGATGTATTTGAAGGTTGTCTTCTACATAAAGATTTCGGGTTACTTCAAAGACATTGGATGGTGGTTAACATAAGATTTGCATCTTATGTTAAGAATTCAGGTACATATTCTCTTTATGCACATAGGTACTACTTGAATTATATAGAAGTGGCATCCATATCAAGAGGAGTCCTATTCGGCATAGGTACAAGAGAATCAGTACATGTATGCTTTATGCATATTTGGATGAGGTGTTTGAGAAGGTATGTTCATATGAGTTTGAGGATTTCTGACAGCAATCTTGTTAGCATTCTGTGCTACTTTTGTAAGTATGTGATCTTTTCACACACGTGTCTAACTTAGGGTCTTCCATAGCCTAAGTTCAGATAAGGGTTTGCTGATTATCAGTTTTAGACTGATCCTTCCTCTTTCTATCACTCATATTCACTCTTCTACAACCTATTGTTGGGAAAGATGGATGGACACTCCAAGAAATGAGTAAGTACTGCCAAATCCTACTTAATACCAGCCCCTTGTATCTTTAGAGATGATATGTGGGCCTTCTTAGCTTTCCAATGAAACTATATAAGTGCCTATGTACTTTGGAAATGATGCATGAAAAGATTGAATCAAAACAGCCTACTTCCAAATAGAAGGATTAAGGAAAACCTTCTATTTTTGATCATACACCTATTGCTTGTTATGCTCAGTGCTACCAGTACAATAGGAATTGGAAAAATTCCTTTAAGAGGTATGTAATTAGCCTAGCAAGGTAATGATTCCAAGTGAAATCACTTGAAATGATGCACTATACATAGAGCAATCAATTTAACAAATAAATCATTACCCTCGATTTTTTAGGACCTCTGTAGAGTTTGAAGAGTGAGTGCTTCGATGCACTTTTCTCCAAATTGGCTAAATGGATTCCCTTCAAAATTTTTCAACATGTAGATAGCGTGGAGCTGATTCCAAAAAGCTATAGATTATTGAAAATGGTGAAGAATTGAGTGAGATATGAGCAGCACAAGTTGATAGGTAGGAATGACTATAATAGAGAGTTCATAGATGAACAATGTAGATGTATTGCATTAATGAACAATGCTGTACAAGATCATAGGCTTGACTATCATAGCCTAATGATGGAGAGTAGTGTAGGCTACAATGTAGACCTCACACTCTTGCACAATGGCAATGGAGAGCTCGGGAAATAGAGACTTCTAACCGTGACTTTTTCAAGTCACTTTATATAAGTGTTACATTCAAATTTGAATTTGAATTCAAGTTTTGGCTCTCTCTAAAAGTAATCCTTCAATCTAGGAAATATTCCCTCAATGAAGTAGATGCTTTTCTAACTAACAAGTCCACAAGTTTTTGGTAGGTGATTACAAATATTCTCTCAAGTCAAATAAATGACTTTTACAAATGTGTTTATGAACTTCAAGCCAAATGTGTTGCATACTCTAGGTGCATTGGACTCTTCATGAGTGCAAGAGGAATCTTTTTGAGTTGGTTGTTCTTGTCCTGCCTACCTCTTGGGTCTCCATATCCATTTTGCAGTTGGTGTTTTAAGTATTTGGTTCCTTCGTTCGGGTTGCTCTCTGGTCCTTGTTGCCTCCTTTTGTGAAGACTTATTGGTTGACATCTCATTCCTTTGGTGCTTGTGCTGATTCCTCTTGGCCCTCCTTGTTTTTCTGTTGTCAGGATCTTGCTCATGCGCATACAGAGATTACGGACGCAGAAAAAAACACAGAAAATAGAGGCAACAAGAGACGAGACCGAACGCAAGATTGGGTGCAATCTCCCCCCATGCACTCTGTTCCGACAGTCCACAGAGTGCATGTATTTATAGGACTTTTGATTACGTCGAAAATAGTGGTTACATGAGGGCGGCTTCAAAAAGTAGGCATGAAACTGAAAGTTAGTAACTTTTACAGAAAGCCATTACTTTGAATAACAGAAACTGCGGTCTACAACGACCCTTATTCTAACCATTACTTTTCTAACAATAGAACCTTCTACGCAGGTTTATTTACAAGCTAAATAATAATTATTCGGATTATTGATGTCTGCCCTTTCATGCCTTGCACGCTCCTCACGAACCTTTAGCTGCTATAACAGAAACATCAAAAACATATTAATACATTAATAATATAACACTTTAACAATGCATTGTTCAATAATATACAACATTTTCTTTGTCGACATAATGTCTCCTTGAGCTTGTCTAGCTCTTGATTTGTAGTCTGTCTAGCCTTTTGTGGAATCCACATATTCTGCTGTGTCTTCTGAGCTCCTACTAATGATTTTGGAAGCCACACATGAAGGAGTCCTGGTAATTGTGATTTCAGTGATGAGTAATGATTATTTCTTCTTGCTTTCACTGAATGGTTGCTCTGCTTTTGAGTTGAATCATCTAGTTTAGTCATTTGATCCTTTCGCATCCATTGTAGATGAGTCTTCTTGGGATATGATGCTCAAGTAGTATACTTCCATGTGGCTAATTGTCCCTTGTTGTAGGTAATTCTAGGAGCATAGTCCTCACTTTCTCTCTTAGATTCATCTCTCATGGGAAAGAATGGCACAACATCAGGTAACACGTTTGTATTTGCATGCAATTCTAGCTTAAGATCTTCTTTGGTCATGCTCTTGATTGATTCATTTTCTATTTCCTTTTCTAGGATGTCTTCCCTAGGCTTAATGACTTCATGAACATGAGAAGGTCTTTCTTCTAACAAGCTAAGGTTTCTTTATGTCCTATCTTGGTTGATATGTAACCTTGTGCTAGATGAATGCTCACTTCGTTATCTATAATCCAATCTTGCCCTAGGACCAGATTTTCTACTAAATCTTTCTCCGTACATACCAAAACTTTTTGCTCCATCAAAGAATTCCCTAGGTGGAGGGATATTAGGGCTGCTCCGACACGTTCTATGACTTGGCCTCCAATTCCTATCATGCGTGCTTTAGTTGGGCTTATGGTGGTTTGAAGCTATGTAATTAATGTCTGTAGTATGCAGTTTAGGGCTGCTCCTGAGTCGATCAGGGCATCTATCAATTGATACTCTATGGTTCCAATCCCTAGGTTCAAATATGGTTGAGACATGCTAAGGTTCTTTTTATCGGCTTCATGGACTTGGTAATTAGCCATGGGAATGGGTTCTTCTCCTTGTATATATGGTTCATCCCTTTGTCTTATCCACTCCTTTCGGTTTTTGATGCGCTCTAAAGCTTCTTGGCGTGCTTCTTCTCTAATTCGCTCTTCTTCTTTTTTTTGATTTTGCACTCGTACGAGCTGTGCTAACATTTGCTCCGTCAATGGCTCCATATATCGTTTTACTCGACAACCACTTATGTATTTAGGAAGTATATCTCCATCTTATGTGGCTAGATTCACTGTGCCACTAGATGAGATCCTGTTGAGCAATAAGGGTCCATATCCGCATAGTTGAAGCTTCTTCGCATGCCGCTTCAATGTATACACGAGGACTAAATCTCCTTCTTTCAAGCCTTTATCTTTGATGTGTGCATCATAATATGCTTTTTGTCTCCTTTTAGCGGCTTATATTCCCGCAACTGCCTGTAATCTTGTTTCGTGTAACTTCTCAATCTGCTCAAGTTGCTTAGATAGCTCATGTCCTGTCCACTCATATTGTTGTGCTACTCGTAAAGTGGGTACCAAAAAATCAATTGGTAGGATTGCATTTTTCCATATACTAGGTTAAAACGGGTAGTTCCAATGGCTGTCTTATAAGCCACACGAAAGGCCCAAATTGCATGATGCAATTGTTTGTCCCAATCTGACCTTCCACTATTGACTATCTTTGTCAATACCGCACACAACACTTTATTGAAACTTTCTGCTTGACCATTGGCTTGAGGGTGATAAGGGGCTGATTTTTTATGAATCCCTAGGAATTCATTCATCAAAGACTCTATTACTTCGTTAATGAAGTGTGTTCCTTGATCACTCACTATCTCTATAGGTAGTCCAAAGCGAGTGAGTCCAAAAGGCATCACCTTGAAAGCATAGATTCCCCATTTAGTTGTGAACGTGGTCTTGTGTTGGTCCTTAGTAGCAATAGCTACTTGGTTGTATCTAGAGAATCCATCGAGGAAGCTATAGACTTCCTTACCTATGACTCTTTCCAAAAGATGATCAATGATAGGTAATGGGTAGCTATCGCGGATTGTAGCTGCGTTTACTTGCTTCAGATTAATAGACACTTGTAATTTCCCATTTGTTTTGGGTATGACCACTAATGGTGACACCCATTCGGTGTGTTCTATCTCATAAATGAATCTGTCTGCTAATAGCTTGTCAATCTCCTCCTTAATTTTTGATGAATAGAAATCATTATAATTGTAGGAGCATTGCTTAGACGGTTTTGCATCAGGTGTCATTGGCATTCGATGAGAACAAATGGATGGTTCTACACCTTTGAGGTTATTAATTTTATCTAGTATTCCAAGGGGTCTCTCTACATGACCATTTGCTAATTGAAGCTTCATACGTGCTGGTCGCAGGGCTGGCTTTCTCCATTTCTCCCAAATCTCTTTGGTGGCTATTCCTACACCTGCCCCTGTGTCTAGAATGGCTTTGGTCATGTATCCATCATATGTGATGGGTAAACATGTGTTGCCCTCGTCTCCTTCAATAAATTCTCTGACTTTATCCACAGGGATTTATATAGTAGAAGGGATTTTAGATTCTTTATTTTCTTTTTTATTCTCCTCATTTTCTAATTTCAATTGTTCTGCTAATTGTTTCCATATTTGTGGCTTAGCACGTAGTAATTCCTCCACTGTCAAATGACATTGTACCTTGGTCTTCTTGAGTTCTGCTAGATTGTGAGAGGTCTTACCTGAAGACTCATTTTCCTTTCCTTTTACTATGGGAGCACGAAAGATTATGGATTGTTTCTCACATGTAGTTCGATAGGGTAGAAATGCTGTGTGCTTCCTCCCTATTTCGGTTTAGCATGGAAACCTCTTCATATACTCCATCCAAATTTGGAGTTGGCTGATCGTCCTCAACATCTAATTCCTCAAAGGGTGGTCTTGAAATTCCATCCTTTTTCCATCAGTCCTCCTGAATCCTGGCCCACAACTCTCTTGGCCAATTAGCTTCTAGTTCAAGGATTATAGAAATTGATTTGTCCTGAGTGCTAGGTAGTTCTTCCTTCAGATCTTCCTCTTTTGGTTTCTGGTCCTTCTCTTTAAAACACTCCTTGTATTGGTTCTCAGATATTCTTGTCTCTGGGAGGACTGTGATAGTCTTTTCTAGAGTGGCTTGAGCTACCTCTATGAGGTTTCTGCATATAGCAAGTCTCTCCTTCTCTAACTCCCCTTGTGGGTAAAGTTTCTCATGCTGCTCTATGTTTGGTCCAGTCGTGATTTTAGCTTGGTAAGCTTTCAGCCACGTCCAAATCGTCTGGTGTTGGGTCTACTAAGATTGATCTTGGCTTGTTTAGTTCTTGTGTATGAGGCGTAAGTGGGGTTTCTTCTCGTATGTCTGGTGTTGAGAAAAGGGGAGCAACAGACCCTAACCGCCTCACATGGAAGTGAGAGGTTTCTCCAAGTTGGGGCAAAGAATGAGAGGAGAGGTTCACCCACGCTCATGGAGCAATGGCAACAATGGCCAACGTCACAAGGAGCAAAGGGGAACATCCTCCCAACCATGCACACACACATGCAAATCCATACACCAAGACTTACGCCATTGCACACAAGGAGGCAAGAGAGTAACAAATGACACCTTCTTCCATTACCAAAATGGAGGCCAAGGCCATGGCCAAGGGACCTCCCCTTTTACAAATGAGGCTCTTCTTTATATAGAGAAGAAGAGAGGCATATGTGAATAAAACATGTGGTCAAAAGACCACATGCGCTAAATCAAAAAGAGAATCTTATGTGATATGGGAATTTCAAAAAGCTAACTACCTAGAGAGAGAGAGCGCGTGAGATTTCTACGTGGGATTTCTTTATGTTTGCTCAAAAAGGAGTTTTTTCAAGAGAAGGCTTCAATACCTTAGACTTAGGGGAATTATCAAAAAGTGGTTTTAGGAGAGTGTTCACATGGACATCTCCTAATTTACAAAAAGAAGGTATTCTCATGAGGACTAAAGGATGCCATAGCATGAGAAAAATTATGGGCAACCCTTAGAGCAACACTTCTCCCCCTCCTAGACTTTGTCGTCCTCGACAAAGCTAAGAGAAGAGCATAGATAGCTGCACCGACCCAAGGTAGAGTCTTTCAAGTCTGAAAATCTTCAAGTCTTCAAAATCTGCAATTCTTCAGTCTGCCAAGCTTCAAGCTGCAAGTCTTCAATCTTTAGAGTTGAGCGACACAATCCCCTTGGGGGGCAGTCAGCCCAGCCTCCTTCCAATGTGCCTTCACTCAAAGCTCCAATACCTGAAAATTAAACATACACAACAAGTAGACTGATTTTTGAAAAGAAGTAGCCAAAAAATGTTAATTCCATTTTTAGTTTCCACTTCAGGGGGCATCCATTGCCACAAGACTTGCTCTATTAGAGAGAAGTCTGTATGAAAAACCGTCTTGCTCCTGCAAAGAAAAGAAAGACCATAGTCCCAAAACAAGGAGTCCTTATCAAGACCATGAGTGTCTGTCCCTTATGTCTCAATGATTCCATACTCTGTTATTTTCAAGTGAGAGTGGGACATTTTGCAATGTAAGCATGAGATGAATGTAGCCTATGGTCCTGCCATCATTTATACTAAGCTTCTAGTCAATCAAGCTTGCAATTTAACATGAGTGTTTTGTGCTCATAAAATCAATAGACAATAGTGCAACTTTATGAGTCCTATCATTTTACAAGCATTCATGAGATTCAAACAACTTATCCAACTCTCTTCCTGCAAGGCATAGTAGCAAATCATCCATAGGAGGTAAGAAAGATCACTGTTCTAAAGGTGTTGACCCAAGAGCTTCCAGACTTGAAAGTAAACATCCATAACAAGTAGACTGTTTCTAAAAAGAAGCAAGCAATAGCATTTTAGTCCAATTGTAGTTCCCACTTCAAGAAGCATCGAATGAATCATGATATTCTCATGAAGAGCTGGCCTTTTCCTGCAATTTCACAAAATAAAGCGCAAAGGTTTAAGAGTTCATGAGCAATGGGCTTGTAGATTTTCATGTTTTATATGCTTGCCATGCCACAATCCCTAAATGTTTTATCACCAAGTTGCATGTGTGACACGAAACATTGGAAAAATATGAGCAACCAAAGGAGTCATTTATAATTTCATATCATAGAGTAAATCATTTGATCATTGCCTAATCGTACAAATCAAGATAACTGAGGCCCAGTTTATGCAGAGTCCTCATTAGTGGTTTAATTGGTTAGGACAACTCCCATGCTTCACTGAAAGTGATCATGCAACAATGCCTTTTCATCAAGAGATATAATAGATGAACCAGATGCTTCACAATTTTGGTCAAGACTTATTCTTGTAATATAAATCAGACATTTGCAATGCAAGTGACAGTTAGATCCTTTGGACTGAGAGCCAATACGTTCATATGTGTAGACATGTGAACCATAAACCAAGGACAAACCCTTCAAAATTCAAGCATTTTAAACACCGCAAGAGTATGTTCGCCAATTGTCATCCTTTTGAAGAACGGTACTACCTGTATATATAGCAAAACCAAAAGATCATGTAGCACAACTGAACACTAATAATAACTACTGGCATGAAACAGTCAATTATGATTCCATTAACAATTCTTGACATGCCCTTAGAGAGATAGCAGGTAGTGTGGTCCATTCCCCAGATGCCTTGGTTACGAGAGGCTTCCATCCTGAAGCACACATAAAATAGGGAAGTCAATATGTTATAGCAAAGTGCCTCAACTCAGAGATGTTCCTTGGCCAAATAAAGATGCATGAATGTCTGTCTCATTCTCTACAAGTCTATGACTAACATAATGCGAGTAAACAACCTTCACCTTACTATGTTAAAAAATGTTTGTAGCAAGTGACGTCGTTTCAAAATCAAACTCATTCGTTTAGACCATATGTGCAACTTCCTAACACATCATTGATCTTTGAGAATCCATAAGAGCAAAACAAAGCGTATGTACTTTTGAACATAAAACATCCATGAATTTTTCAACCATAAGGAAAGGAAGGCCAAGAAATGGGAAAGCAAATATTATTCAAAGATCTGAATCATTATGTGTAACTCACCCCTTGAGCTGATAACAACTTGGAAAGAACAATTGAGTATACTATCGTCTGTTACACATAGCAAGCAAGTCAATAAGTTGCACCTTTTTTGAAAACCATTACATCAGCATTACCCATTCTCAACTCCGCGTTGATCAAACATGGAAGAAATTCATATCTTTGCTGTTTATTTAATGCTTTAGTAGTTACTTTAGTGGCTATATGACTTGCGGCATCACTCAAGAGGCATGGAAATCCACTATTCATAGGCTAGGGAAGCAAGACGACCACATAGAAAGGTAGTTCTGGATATAAAATCGGAGAGCTAACCCCCAAGGATATGAAAAACACCATGAAGAATATAAAGCTGCCAAGCAACCTAAGAGGGGGAAATTGCATGGTTCATGAGCATGAAAAAATCAAGACTCAATCATGGAAGTCTATGACCAAACGTCATAGGCAAGAACAAAAAGATCCAAAAATATTCATGTTGTTCCCAAGGACTCACATGTTCCCGTAGAAATACCGCGAGTAGGTGTAGGATGAAGTATAATTCCCGCAGTTGTGCATGTGACATAGTAGGACTATTGGCACAACATTCACGTTCAAGTTCAGAGGATCGTTACCGCTCCGTGCAAATTTCCACAATGCCATGGTAAAAGATGGAACATCATGCTCCATCTCCACAGAGAAAAAAAAATATTTAGTGATAAAAATCTTGCTTGTCGCAACGCTTAGGCTTCAAACTCGCAGTCATGCCCAAAGTCTTCAGGACACAAACTCAGCAAATTAATAGCAACAAACAGGCGAGACATTCTTGTGAGTAAATGAGTTCAGCCCCTTCATCGCGGGTGAATGAGCATATTGAAACATACTTGAACCATTCCTCAATACCTACAAAAATACACAGGAACATGAGCGTATTGAAACAAACCCCAAATTTATATTACCACGAGATCCCACGACAAAAATCAGAGATCGAACTCTCAAAGGCACTTTAAGTTTAATCATTCATATTTTAGATGCAAAGTGAACATAACGATTCCATGATGATGTGCACAACATCGAGCACCTCATGCACTACTGAGACACAGAGAAATACAAAAATTGGTCCTCGATATTCCTAGAAATAGTGCATACACAATGCTTATCCGCAAAAATTATATCATTCGATTATGACGATTGATAATCATGGATAGTAACAGACGTCGACAGTAGTACCCAATCCAACAAAATAAACACATCAATCATCGTCCTTGCCATAGCACACCATGGTCGAAATCACACTTCTGGAGAATGATCCATTGACGAGCATTTCCCCGCTCAATAGAACCTCACGCAGAGAGATGGCATGAGGGCCAAAGCTCGATACATGGTAAATCTTATCAGGTGAGGGACAGAACTCAACATACGGACCAACACACCCTCAAAGAGCTTGCATAAACCCCAACCTTCACTTCATGGTGAATGCCAGAGGATAGATAATGCAACAAAGCTCTCTTCAACAGTAGAAGCCAAGGGACGTATGTAAACCAAGAGCTTCGATCAGCACAACAGGGGCGAAAGCCAACTTCAGACAAAAATGAGCCACCGTAGTTATGATATAATCTCGCAGCAGGGATGGTTGTAGAGCAACAGACGTGCACCAAACCACCAATGTGCAAGATTAGATACGAGCAAAGATGAGAGGAGAAATCTGAACTGAAGGACAGCGAAGGGACATTCATTAGAACTCAACCCTGCATGCTTGAATGGAAAAGTCGTGGGGAGCAGATGCTCAACCCTGATGCGTACGCAGATGGGAGATGCAGGTATAGCCCAGCATGGAGCATAGCTCAACATGCCGAAAAGAAAACTGACTCCGTGCACAAGAAAAATAGAAGTGAGAGGCAATGCGCACCATGTCGCAATATGTCGCCAGAGTGAAGGTCTTACCTACCCTCGTGAATGCAGTCTTGGTCCATCGTGCCAACATTTACTCATGAAGAGTTGGAAACCCAAAAACGGATATGAATAGGCCACGCAATTGGCCATTTGGCATCCAAGGAGAGAGAGTAAATGCATTTCAATCTTCCCTTGGTCCCCACTTTGCGAATTCATGACTGTAGTTGTTAGACAAAGAGTTCAAAAAAAATAAAATAAAATAAAATATTTATTTATTTTTGGCAAAATCGAATGGAGGGAGTGGGTTCGTAAAATTTTAAAACTCAAAACGTCTAGAACTTCTCTTTTTGTGAGGATTTTTTTCTTGGAAATTGAACAGAAGGATGGGGCCAAAGAGGAGGTACCCCTCATCCCTCTACCCAAGGCCATCACTAAAAAGGGGTGGTAGAGGTGAAAAATGATGCCCAATGTGTGTAGGAGTGTGTATATGACAGGGTGAGAGAGAGAGGGGGGGGGGGATGTTTTTGTGCAACAAACAAAAATAAAGATCTAAACTACTCAAAAATTGAGAAATATGGGGTACCCTTGACCAACCGAAGGCCACACGTATTCATCCTTCTCCAAGTGTCAAGGTGAATCTCACGAAGTATGGACACGCAAACTTGGAAAAACCAACGGCTAAAGGCCGACGTCCCCGGCAACGGCGCCAAAATTGTTGAGAAAAGGGGAGCAACAGACCCTAACCGCCTCACATGGAAGTGAGAGGTTTCTCCAAGTTGGGGCAAAGAATGAGAGGAGAGGTTCACCCACGCTCATGGAGCAATGGCAACAATGGCCAACGTCACAAGGAGCAAAGGGGAACATCCTCCCAACCATGCACACACACATGCAAATCCATACACCAAGACTTACGCCATTGCACACAAGGAGGCAAGAGAGTAACAAATGACACCTTCTTCCATTACCAAAATGGAGGCCAAGGCCATGGCCAAGGGACCTCCCCTTTTACAAATGAGGCTCTTCTTTATATAGAGAAGAAGAGAGGCATATGTGAATAAAACATGTGGTCAAAAGACCACATGTGCTAAATCAAAAAGAGAATCTTATGTGATATGGGAATTTCAAAAAGCTAACTACCTAGAGAGAGAGAGCGCGTGAGATTTCTACGTGGGATTTCTTTATGTTTGCTCAAAAAGGAGTTTTTTCAAGAGAAGGCTTCAATACCTTAGACTTAGGGGAATTATCAAAAAGTGGTTTTAGGAGAGTGTTCACATGGACATCTCCTAATTTACAAAAAGAAGGTATTCTCATGAGGACTAAAGGATGCCATAGCATGAGAAAAATTATGGGCAACCCTTAGAGCAACATCTGGTTTCTCAGGTTTCTTACAGACTTTCATGTTCTTTTTGTCCTCCTTACTTTTGTTTTCATCCATTTGTCTCTAAGTTTTTCCCTTCTATCCTTCCAACTTTCGGTCTTCTTTCTTTGGATACTGTCACGTGGATCTTCAGAATCTTCCACTACCTGTATTTTGGGTTCTAAGTTTTTATTCTTTGCTTGTTCAGAGTCTACTTTCTTTTGCTCTTGTCCTTTGGCTTGTGCTTCTGCGATAGCTTTTAGTGGTACAATGTACTCTTTATCACTGCCTCATGATTCAATTACTTCAATCACATTGATTTGTGTTGTATTGTGATTTTTATTGGGATTCTTCAGGCAGTCTCTAAATAGATGTTCCTTTCCACATTCATTGCAGTACCCTTCCCAAGTCCTAGGGGATGGTGGGTTATATGGCAAAGTGCACTCTCTTATGAAGTGTTCTCCTCCACATCTATAGCATGGTCCCTTTGGCACATATGGTCTAATGGGTGGTCTCATGGGTGTTGGTGCCTTGGGTGCAGTGTACATTAGGGTTGCAAACTCCGAGGCATAGGTGTTGTCAAATCCCTCATAACCATAGTATTGTTGGTCATAAGTTTGGTCATACTCCATCAAACTGGTGTCATAGGGATATTATTATCCTTGGTTTTGCTTGTATCCCTGATTCGTTGCTTCTATGCTAGCTAAAGGCGCTACTCGTACAATGGCTCTCTCCATGTTTTCCTCTGGTTGAGTGTATTTAACTGGCACTACATTCTGTGGGAGGGGTGGTTGCTGTCCTAACACTGGCTGAGGTCGTCTATATTGCCCTTGTTCATATGGTCTAGGTGCTCCTTGTGGGCCTGGATAGGGTTTGTATCTTGGAATCTCCCTTCCTGGCTCTCTAGGAGGGTATCCATAAGGCCTATAATGAGGTTGATTTAAGGGTCTTGACTGCCTGCTGAATGAGCAATTTTGAGTAGTGTGATTAGTGTATTTCTGTTCTATATGGCAGTATAGGTTGGGTTCATGAGGTGGCTGTCTATTGTATGGATAAGCTTGAGGCATGCCTATTCCTCCTCTTGCACACATGTGAGATGGATGATCTCCACTGCATAGGATGCATCATCGTAACATGGGTATTGTTAGGTCGCCGGAATGGATTGTATTTTTATTTGTCATATATCGCACACACCGAAAAGGTGTAGCGAATATTTGTAACTTTTTATCCATTAATGAAAGGGCATTACGGTGTTCTTTGGCGAGAGAGGAGATCGCCAGACTGTCTGTCTGGGCGACCGCGCTGAGATGCTGTGTTGCCGATTTGCAGATATCTTGAGTATTGTTATTTTGTTCTTGTCGAATTGCAATGATTCATTATTAACACAGTAACATTGTCTTAACATTAATAAGCCTGTGCGACATTGTGATTGTTAATTCGCGTGCTAATGTATTGTGTAGCGATAAGTTGTTGCCTTGAAGGATAGTTACTACTTAGTTGAATGTTAATTTGGGAAAGTTAAATAAAGGGCCTCTACACTGTTAGACCCCTATCCATCCCCAAGAACCCAAAATGAGATTAAAAGCGACTTGTCAGAAGTGCTTTTTAACACTGACGCCATCTGTGGGAAGATGGAAAAAGATTGGGAATAACTAGTAAGGAAGAGCAGTACGCAAGGCAAGCAGTGGAGAGTAGTAACCGCTAGTTGAAGAAGTGATATATGCTGATTACTCGTTCTGGTGAGTCCTACCCAAAGTATAGGAGAGATCAACATCCCTGGGCAGTTCCAAATTTATTAGCGACACCCCTGGGTGGTTGTTGGAGACCTCTTAATCTCCAAAGGTTTGATCTATATTGACTTAAGAACACTTCTATGTCAGTTATAAACCAAACTTTACACAAACAATGTTCTTTTTTACCAAAACTTCAATCAACACTTCTCTGAGTGAAGAAGTGTCTACTTCAGAAAGTCTGCTTCAGGAATCAACTTCATTACCTGCATAAAACTTCAAATTTCTTCAAGTAAATGATGCACAAGTATTCGCAATACCTTTGCGCAATCATGTCAATCATTAGTTCTCAAAACTAATCACCAAAAGTTTAATTTGATCATTAAGATCAAAGATATGTCAGAAAATGTCTCTCAAAAGTTGCGCCTTCGACATAGTCAACTTCTTAAGTTGATTTCTCCCAATCTGAGACCCGTTTTGCTAAATGCTTTTAGCCATAGCTTCCTTATCTTCTAACTTAAATTTTAAGTGCTCACTCATCAAAAACTTTACAGTATACACTCAGATCTGCTCAAAATACTGAGACGGAAAAGTGCGCTACTCTCAGACTTCAGTTTCCAAAGTTCACATATGAATGTTCCTATTGATCATTCTCACAGTAGGAGAGGAATTAGATTCTGAAATTCTAGAAATAGCTTCATTAGCTTCTCAATTAGATGTGTACAAAAGGATTTCTGATCCACGTGATCAGACAGAGAGCACTCAGAGAAAAACCCGTCGCTATTTTCTGGGAAAAAACTCCCTACACATCTTTCTGAAGTTTGTCATCTACAAATGACTCTCATACATATTTCTTGTCATCATTAACTTATATATACATGACTTTTGACTCATCCCGTATCTATGACATTGCTCTTTAGCATCCTAAAGGTTTTACTATACTCAATTTACAATATTATTCACTTATATGTACATATGTGTACAAGACATCACCCTGAAATCTTCTTCACTTTCACAAGTGTTTTCCTTCACTTCATTCTGACCATAAACCTTCTTCAAGATCTCTATAATCACCAATTTGTGATTGGCTTGTTCCAACAGCTCCCCCTCAATCACTAATTGTGATTATTCCATTCTTCTTCACTCCTGCCATCTCCTTGAATCTCTGTAGCTTAGGTCCATCCAAGCTTTTTGTCATCATATCTGCCACTTGTTCTTTTGTTGGAGTGTACATCACTTCAATCTCTTTATCAAGTACCTTTTCCCTCAAGAAATGATACTGAATCTCTATATGCTTAGTCCTGGCATGAAAAACAGGGTTAGCTGCCAAATACAAAGAACTCATATTATCTCCAAAAATAATTGGAGTACTATGATCAGTCTCAAAACTTTTCATCAAGGTCTTCAACCATATCACTTCTTTTGCAGCTTCTACCATTCCCTTATACTCAGCTTCTGTGGATGATAAAGCAACTGTATGTTGCTTCTTTGAACACCAAGAAACTAGTTTATCTCCAACATAACAGAGATACCCATGAGTAGACCTTCTATCATCTGAGTCACCTGCCCAATCTGCATCACTAAACACTTTGATTCTTGTGTCAGAAGTGAAACCATAATACAATCCTTCACTTAGGGTTCCTTTGATATATCTGAGTACCCTTTGGGCTGCAATCCAATGAGTCTTCTTTGGACAATGCATAAATTGTGACAACACACCTACTGCATATGATAAATCTGGTCTTGTCAAGGTAGCATAGATTAAACTACCTACCAAACTCTGATATTTCTTCATATCATTGAATTCTTCACCTCCATACCTGCTTAATTTATGATTTACCTCCAATGGTGTAGTTGAAGTCTTGCAATCTTCCATGTTAAACTTGACTAGAAGATTCTTCAAATACCTCTCTTGTGAAACATATACTCCATGTTGAGTATACACAATCTGCATTCCTAGAAAATAAGATAAGTTTCCCAAATCACTTATCTTAAACTCCTTCTCTATTTGCCTTTTGAGTTCATTGATTCCTTGAGCATCTGTTCCTGTAACAATAATATCATCAACATAAATGCACATGTAAATGTATCCATTTTCACTTGCCTTCACTAGCAAGCTACTATCTGCCTTTGATGCTTGAAATCCACATTCATTCAAGAACTTGACCAATCTGTAATTCCAAGCTCTTGGGGCCTGCTTCAACCCATATAAAGCTCTCTTGAGCTTACACACATAATCTGATCCAATTGAATTCTCAAAACCTTCTGGTTGCTCCATATATACTTCATCTGCAATGTATCCATTTAAGAATGCATTTTTCACATCCAATTGTGATAATTTCCATCCCTTACAAGCAGCAATAGCAATCAATGTTCTGATTGTAGACATTTTAGCAACAGGACTAAAGGTTTCATCATAATCTACCCCATAAGTTTGGGCATAACCTTTGACCACAAGTCTAGCCTTGTATCTAGACACCTTACCACCTGCAAACCTTTTTGTTTTATATACCCACTTACATCCAATGACTTTCTGATTCTTTGGTCTTGGTACTAATTCCCAAGTTTCATTTTCAAGTAGAGCATCATACTCTTCCTGCATTGCCTTTTCCCAATTCTGTTTACCTTTGGCTTCTTCATAAGTGGTTGGATCTTCTTCTGTCTTCACCATGTAAGCATAATCTTTTGTTGTTAGGAAAGATGTATCATAACTATACCTTATAGGTTCTTTCCTTTCCCTTGTAGATCTTCTGATTTCTGCACTTCTCGAAGTTTCAGCCTCATTTGATTCTGGATCAAATCTTGGCCCTTCTTCTACATAATCCTGCAATCTACTTTTAGAGTCAACTTCATCAATACTCTCTTCATACACTTTTACTTTTGCCTTTCCTTTCCTTTGTATCTCTTCAACACCTGTAAAATCATTTGTTGATCCTGTGTACCATGTATTTTGCTCATCAAATGTCACATCTTTAGTAACAAGAAATTGCTTTGTGGATGGACTCCACAACCTATAACCCATCTGTCTATCATCATATCCAATAAACACATACTTCTCTGCTTTTGGTTCTAGCTTATGTCTTAATTGTGAAGGAACATAAGCATATGCAATACATCCAAATACTTTACAATGATCAAGGGTAGGTTTCTTACCCCACCATGCTTCATAAGGGGTTCCTCCATCCAAAGCTTTACAAGGCAACCTATTCACAAGGTATGTTGCAGTGTTAATAGCTTCTGCCCATAAGTAATTTGGACAATTCTTTTCCTTCATCATAGCTCTTGCAAATTCTACAAGAGTCCTATTCCTCCTTTCTGCTACTCCATTCTGTTGAGGGGAGTACCTGCAAGTTACTTCTCTTTTGATACCTGCACTCCACAAATAATCATCAAACTCTTTAGAGAAATAAATCTCCCCCTCTATCTGATCTTAACCTCTTAAGCTTTTGCCCTGTGATCCTTTCTGCATAAACATGAAAATGTTTGAATGTCTTGAAAACTTCTGATTTATCCTTGATTACATACAAAGTAATCCACCTGGTTGCATCATCAACAAACAACACATAATATCTGGATCCATTTATGCTATAGTCCCTTGAGGGACCCCATACATCTGTATGAACCAATTCAAGCATGTTTGAATGCTTGTACCCTGATTTGTTGTAAGAACCTTTATGTGCTTTACCTAATTGACAAGCTTCACACTTGTACACCATATGTTGCCCTTCAATATTTGGCAATCCAAGCACCACCTGATTCTTTGACATTTCCTTTATAGCTCTCTCATTGAAATGACCTAGCCTTTTATGCCATAGGTCTAATTCAGATACCTTTTGACTTCCATAGGTAAATAATGCATGTCCCACATTACCTTGGACTTTGAGAGTGAACAATCTTCCTTCCTTTTTACCTGCAATTATGTTTCTATATCCCTGATTTGGATCTTGCACATAAACACCATCATTTGTGAATCTTACCTCATATCCTTTCTCCACAATTTGCCCTACACTTATCAAATTTTTAGGAATAGTAGGGACATACAGTACCTTGCTCAGAAGTGTACTTCCACTCTTTGTCTTCACTGATCCAATGCTCTCCACTTTATGTTTGGTATTATCACCTGTTTGAACTGTATGTCCATTCACCCTTGCTTCCATATCAGTCATCAAGGATAGCTTCCCACTCAGATGATTGCTACACCCTGAGTCAATATAAAACACTCTTTGATCTTCTCCCATTGATTCATGAGTTGCATTCAAGATAAGAGTCATGTCATCCTTCTGATCTGATGCATAATTGTAATAATTGTTGTTGTAGGACTGAGATTGGAAGTTTCTTCCACCTCCTCTACCATATGATGTCCTACCACCTCTTCCTCTGAAGTTACCTCTTTGGTTTCTGCCTCCTCTACCTCTTTGATTATAATTCTGATTATTGTTTCCACCATTTTGATTGTTATACCAACAATCATTTGCCAAATGATTAGTTCTGCCACAAATCCAACAAGCTTTAGCATTATCTTTGTTCTTACCTCCTCTTCCTTTACCTCTGAAATTCATCTTTCCCTTTGTGAAGTTAGCTTGATTTGAATTCCCTTCATCATCATTCGATTGCTTTCCCTTGCCATTCTTTTTCTTGTCCTTGGAGTACATAGCTTGGCTTGTACTTCTATCATTGTCTCCTTTAAGATCCTGCTCAAAGGTTAGCATGTGTCCTAGCAATTGATTAAGATCAGGAGTAAAGTGATCAAGTGACAACTCTATGGATAATATGAAAGGCTTCCACTTCTCATCTCCTCTCAGACCTGTAAGTATTTGTCTTACCAACTTTTCCTCTTCAATGTCTTCATCCACTGCTCCCAAGCTATCTGCAATATCCTTCATCCTTGCCACATAATCAGAAATTGATTGTGAGCTCTTCTTCTTGAAGGTTGTGAACTCAGCCCATAGTGAGGACTTCCTTGACTTAGTTGTATTTTGGAAATGCTCTTCCAAGGCATTCCAAACATCTGTAGCACTTTCCAAACCTTTGATGTGGGGTAGCAAATAATCATTTACAGCCATGTAAATAATGCTCCTTGCTTGAGCATCCTTTCTCATCCAAGTCTTCAAATTTGCAAGCTCTTCCCTAGTTGGAATACTAGGATCTACAAATTCAAGTTTTTCTTCATCTCCTGTAATGAAGGCCATCAAGTCTTTACTCATGAGGTGTGCCTCCATCCTCATGGACCATGCTAGATAGTTCTCCCTATCTAGCTTATCAATCTGCAAGCTTTCTCCCATCCTTGACCTTCTGTATCTGCAATTACTATGGTTTATGAGAATAAAGTGTACCTTTAATGTGAGCCTTGTCCTTCTTGATTCTTTTCGAACTCGTGCTTTGAACTTCTGCAAGTTATCTTCAATAATTTGTCCTTGTCCTCCTTTGATTTGGAAGAACTCCAATATCTGCACCAATCGGAACTTCAATTGTCTTTTCTTCTCTTGTATTTCACCTTCAGCTCTGATACCACTGTTGGAGACCTCTTAATCTCCAAAGGTTTGATCTATACTGACTTAAGAACACTTCTATGTCAGTTATAAACCAAACTTTACACAAACAATGTTCTTTTTTACCAAAACTTCAATCAACACTTCTCTGAGTGAAGAAGTGTCTACTTCAGAAAGTCTGCTTCAGGAATCAACTTCATTACCTGCATAAAACTTCAAATTTCTTCAAGTAAATGATGCACAAGTATTCACAATACCTTTGCGCAATCATGTCAATCATTAGTTCTCAAAACTAATCACCAAAAGTTTAATTTGATCATTAAGATCAAAGATATGTCAGAAAATGTCTCTCAAAAGTTGCGCCTTCGACATAGTCAACTTCTTAAGTTGATTTCTCCCAATCTGAGACCCGTTTTGCTAAATGCTTTTAGCCATAGCTTCCTTATCTTCTAACTTAAATTTTAAGTGCTCACTCATCAAAAACTTTACAGTATACACTCAGATCTGCTCAAAATACTGAGACGGAAAAGTGCGCTACTCTCAGACTTCAGTTTCCAAAGTTCACATATGAATGTTCCTATTGATCATTCTCACAGTAGGAGAGGAATTAGATTCTGAAATTCTAGACATAGCTTCATTAGCTTCTCAATTAGATGTGTACAAAAGGATTTCTGATCCACGTGATCAGACAGAGAGCACTCAGAGAAAAACCCGTCGCTATTTTCTGGGAAAAAACTCCCTACACATCTTTCTGAAGTTTGTCATCTACAAATGACTCTCATACATATTTCTTGTCATCATTAACTTATATATACATGACTTTTGACTCATCCCGTATCTATGACATTGCTCTTTAGCATCCTAAAGGTTTTACTATACTCAATTTACAAGATTATTCACTTATATGTACATATGTGTACAAGACATCACCCTGAAATCTTCTTCACTTTCACAAGTGTTTTCCTTCACTTCATTCTGACCATAAACCTTCTTCAAGATCTCTATAGTCACCAATTTGTGATTGGCTTGTTCCAACAGTGGTAGGAGTACAGGCCAGTTAAGTCTAGTTGCAGAAGGATCGGAGCCAGTCCGTAGTGATTCCGGTGCTGGTTCGGTAACCCATGATGAGATTCCGGTGAATTCTGGTATGAATCCGGTACTTTTTGGAGAAGGTACAGTGACTTCTGGGTGTACAGAGATGCAGTGCGGAGTCAGTTCTGCACTATCTAGTCCGAATTCGACCAATTTCGGTGACAGGTTTTCGATACCGGGTGAGAAAGTGTCCGGTGATAGGGTAACTTGGTCCGGTGAGACTTCGATGAGTTCCGGTGGAAGTTCGGCATCACTCGGTGGCAATCTGAAGTTTTTTGGTGAAACTGTGGTGCTACCTGGTAGACACTTATTGCGTTCACCCCTTTTCGGTGCAAGTCTACCTAATTTCGACACCAAAGCTGAGGAAAGGTTACTCGATTTGGAGTTCAGTAAACGGTTCGACGACATATTTGGACCAGAAGGTGAGCAGGCTGACCATACAGATTTGGAAGGTCAAGAGACACCCCCTCAAACTTCAAGTAACAACAATACGATCAACAATAGCACCATAAGTGGCTCACACTCATAGCAGCAAACACCCCCACAGCCGCAACCGTAGTTTCAGCAGCAACAACAGCAGCAGCCACAACCAATCCTTCCACCTCGACCGGTTCCGATAGGGGTGACATATACAAAATTCGGTGGATTTCCAGGGGATGACCCCGACGCACATGTTCGCACATTCGAGATTAGTTATGCAGTGTTGAATCATCCACCGGATCCGACGTACAAGGCCATTGTATTTCACGCCACATTGGTTAATGAAGCAGCAAGGTGGTTGACTGAATATGATATTAATCATTTCAGTAACTATGATGATGTGAGAGATGCGTTCCTACAGAGATTTCGTTTGAAGAAGAACCCTATAGAAATCTTTGACTATTTGTAGAACAATCGACAGAAACCACACCAGAGTGTCCAGGAGTATGCGACACTGTTTAGAACTCACTTAAGGCAGCTGCCTCCGGCACATGCCAATCTGCCAGATGATGTCATAACACAATGGTTCATCAATGGCTTGAAGCCACAGTTAAAACAGATTATGATCATTCGCTGTGTGGGCGGAATGACATTGGACGCTGTAATTGCAATGGCTTTACAGTTGGAGCACAAAGTTGGAGGTTTTACAGAGGACCTGGAATGGTTGAAAGCAAGTAAGAATGTAACCGAGGATCCGTCCAAACAAGTGTACCGTACTAAGTGCAAGAATCCCGGTCACACCAGTTCCACATGTGCTCTTAATCAAATGTATTGTGCCATTTGTAATACGACGGATCACTCAACGAAAACTTGTGCATATAACCTGAAGGTGTAGGGTAGAGCGGCCGTAAACGCCATAATATAGGGACCAGGTCAGCCAGCAACCCATTATGTGCCGCGACAATTGTGAACCAATTAGCAGCAAGGATATAGGAACTACCGGGGTCAACGTAACAACAATTTCAATCCAAATCGATGGCAAGCAGGTACATCGGCGGAAGGTACCTCTCTCCCACCCCCTCGATGCCATTTTTGCGGCAAGGTTGGCCATATTCGTAGATTTTGTAAAGAAGCCACAAAATATGACAAAAGAAAGAAGGAAAGACAGAATCCAATGACCAACATGGTTTATATTTCCCCAGTTGAGTCACAAGCAGCCGTAGTTTAGACAAGATCGGGTAAACAGTTGCAACCAGTAGCTGAAGTTTTCGAGCCCAGCATTCGTGAGTAGCAGCGGATGTTTGCAAAGGCTAGTCAATGGACAACTAAGGAGCCGACTGTGTTCCCTTACCCAGTTCCTGTAACTCAACCTTCTGTGCCAAGTGCAAGAGTGAATACACAGAATTCCATCCCGGCAACAACAGAATCACAACCAGAGACGATAATGACCACAGCACACACAGAACAGGCCTGGGACATTATATCTAAGGCTTCAATCACACTCTCTCTGGGACAGTTGCTTGCCCTAGTTTCGGGAGTAAGATAGCAATTCCAACAGCAGGTCAGCCCCGGACCTTCATGTACTTCGGCAACTGCGCCATACAACCAGAAATGGATCCTATAGTGGATCATTCAGTACCATTGATCACCGTTTGGTATAAAAACCAGAAGATTACCCAAGTTTTAATTGATGGCGGGTCGAGTGTGAATATTGCAACAGCCGCACTCTGTAAGAAATTGGGTTGAACCCAAATTGAACCAGTACAATTCTTTGTGCGAATGGCGGACCAATCCCGAGTTCATCTGGTGGGACTAGTACGTAATATTCCTATTACCTTGCAGTGAACTACATTTAAAATGACTTTTGTAGTCCTGGAGCTACCCGAATCTAGCCTCGACTACAACTTACTCATCGGTCGACCATGGCTAAAGCAAGCCAAAGTCGTACAGGATTGGTCAGCTCAAGAGTTAATTTTTAAGAACAATCACCAGAAGTATGTAGTTACATTGGATGCTATGCAACCCTGTGATTTACACGCACATCCATATGTAGCAGAGCCGGTCCACATGTTGGATGGGCTATCCGATGATGAGGAGGGTTTCCTCAAGACAAATAAGGACCTCATCCCATTAGGTACTGTAGACTTACAGTCGGTAGCTGATAATTGGAGTCCGACAGCTTGTATGGTCGTGCCAATGACCGAAGAAGTAGCAGTAGATGCCGATATAGTTATGGATGAATCGACCTTACAACAATTGTTGCAGCTAGTTGATGACTTGGCAAAGCCTCGACAGTTTTATGTACCGGAGGATCAGTTGGTAACATACAATTTGGGAGATACAGTCAACCCGAGGCCAGTCAAAATTAGGGCCCAATTAGCAGAGAAATTCCAAGATGATTTGGTACAACTCCTACGTGAATTCTCAGATGTCTTCGCTTGGGATTACAAAGACATGAAAGGTCTTGACCCACAACTTTATCAACACCGAGTGGTGCTAAAGCCAAATGTGCGACCCTTCAAGCAAGCAAGCTACTGGATGAATCCGCATTATGCAGCCCAGGTAAAAGTAGAGTTAGATCGCTTGCTGAAGGTTGGATTCATTGTTCCCATTGAACATGCAGAGTGGATCTCACCCATCGTGATAGTGCCGAAGAAAAATAAACAGTTACGCATTTGCGTCGATTACCGGAAGCTTAACGCAGCCACCATACCGGATCTGTTCCCTCTTCCTTTTCTGGATACAATGCTCGATAGGGTAGCAAGTCACGAAATGTATTCTTTCCTAGATGGCTACAGTGGATATAATCCAGTGAGGATGGCGGAACACGATATACCGAAGACAACATTTACTACCAATTGGGGTGTCTATGCATGCACCGTAATGTGGTTCGGTTTATGGAATGCCGCAAGTACATTCCAAAGATGTATGCAAGAAGTGTTCTCACCTTACCTGACAACGTTTATGCAAGTTTATTTGGATGATTTTTCCTTATTTGGCGACACTTCGGTGCACCTGTATCATTTACGGTGCTATTTTGAAAACTGCCAGGAGTACCGACTATGTTTGAATCCCACTAAATCAGTTTTTGCGGTCTCTTGTGGCAAACTGCTCGGTCATATCATCTCTAAACAAGGAATACAGGTAGATCGTGATAAAGTAGCATCCGTCTTGGAGGCACCGGTCCTAAAGACACCGAAAGAAGTTATGCAGTTCCTAGGCAAAATCCGGTGGCATGGCAGACATTTATGGTGGTTAGCTCATCTAGCGACACCACTTAACTGACTTATGACCAGTACCCCGCGGAAGTATGAATGGACTAATGTGTGTCAAATGGCATTTGATTGTTTGAAGGCCTTATTGACGCAGGCTTCGATTCTGCAACCACCTGATTGGGAATGTCCATTCCATGTCTTTCTGGATGTGTCAGATATCGCAATTGGCAGTGTGCTAATGCAACAAACCGACAAATGGTTTCGGCCTGTGTACTATGCGAGTTGCAGATTAGCTCCTGCAGAAAGGAATTACTTCGCATAGAACGCGAGTGTCTTGGTTTGGTCTACTCCGTTAAGAAGTTCAGGCATTACCCGCTGGGGCAAAAATTCACTTTCCATGTGGATCATGCCGCACTCGTGTATTTGGTTCGCCAACAACATTTAGGTGGCAGATTGGCAAGATGGGTTTTACTATTACAGGAGTTTGATTATGAAGTTATTCACCGGCTAGGTACAACACATGTGTTAGCGGACTTTTTGTCTCGACTCGATTCTGGTGAGTCTCCGATGGGTGTTGATGACACAACGTCGGCTATTTACGTCACCGAGACAACTCCTGAAGAATCTGCAGACCTTCCTATTGCCCCTACATACTATGATACGTTAATAACTTTCTTCACTGACGGATGTCTTCCTCCTAATACTTCCGCTTCTCTGCGCCGAAAAATTGCAGTTTACAGTCGACGATTCCGGTTGATTGTGGGACAACTGTATTACATAGACCATACTGGAGTCTTGCTCAGATGTATCCCTCCACATGAATCGGCATCCGTTACTGCCATGGCTCACTCAGCACCCACTAGAGGACACTTCACCGCTGCTCTTACTTACCGAAAAATCCTACAAAGTGGGCTCTGGTGGCCTACCATGTATAGAGATGTTGTCCATTTTCTACAGCAGTGTGATGTTTGTCAATGGTCTGGACAACACTTGCAGCGCCATTTCTTTCCTCTCCAACCGGTTCTACCATTGGAGCCCTTTCAGAAGTGGGGTCTAGAATTTATTGGCCCAATAACACCACTAGCGACCCTCACCAACAATCGATACATATTGACTTGTACAGATTATGCCACCAGGTGGGCAGAAGCTTGGGATTTACGTTCTGCCACAACTGTTTCGGTGTCCAAATGTTTGATGAAGGATGTCTTCCCTTGATATGGATTACCTCTGGAGATAGTGACGGACGAAGGAACACATTTTGCAAACAACTTAATGCAAGTACTGACTCAGACTTTTTAGATCGTACACAAATTTAGCTCACCTTATTATCCGTGTGCTAATGGTTTGGCTAAAAGTACCAATAAGACTCTGTTGAATATGCTCCGCAAATTGGTCTTGGAATGTCCGAAATGTTGGGATCAACTCTTACTTGCAGTATTATGGGCATACCGGACCATGTACAAAGTGGCAACCGAAACAACTCCGTTTAAACTTGCTTACAGCATGGAAGCTATTGTGCCAATGGAGGTAGTGGATACCGAGTCTGCGTGTTGCCTTATCTCAAAAAATGCTATCGGAAGAATCTTTGCCATTTCGGTTGGATGCGCTCAGATCATTGGATGAACAACGCTGGGAAAGCTTCATGACTCTTCAAGAAGTTCAGCTCCGTCAAGCCCGTACTCATGATCGCTTCCTCAAAACCCCTGTCTTTACGGTTGACCAACTCGTTTTATTTTATAATGCTAAAGCTAATCGATCTGTTGGGAAATTTAAGTTACGGTGGTTCGGTCCATACCGGATTGCTGAACAAGTAGGACCAACAACTTTTCGGTTGGTGACCTTAACAGGTGTTCTCCTGCCAAAAGTGATTAATGGTTCTAAGCTCCACCCATATCACCAGCCGTCTGATAACCTATGAGGTGTATGCCATTTTTTTCCTTCTTTTTCGCGTGTCACTTGTTTATCTTTTTATTCCCGTATTTCGGTTGACCACTGACCATAATCTTCTCGTTTTGGTATCTAACTATGATTAATCGCCGCCCTGTGTTACTGTTTCTGTTCATGCATGCATGCCGTAATTATGAAGGATATCTCTCCAATACGGTGCTATGATTAGGTTTTTGCCACCTAATGTTTCCCATGCTCTTACTTAATCTTGTTTTTTCTATTGATAATTGCTATTATGTTTGTGTGATTGTGCACTCTTTGTATTCTGTGCTTTCGTGTTTACTTGTGTGCGCCATGGAAGCTCTCGCGAATGTCGCTACCTTTCGTGCGGGTCTCACTCCAGAAGTGAGTGAGTATTTGCGCACTCGTGGTCTGTTGGCCTTCATTAAATTGCCCTGGCATTCAGTGGAATGTCATCCATTCCACGCGCAGATTATTTCTGCTATTGCCGCCACACCTGCTACAGAGCAGTGTTGGTCGATTACTTGTTTAAACCCTCGTGTCGTCGTTACTTTAGCCACGTTCGCTGAAGGTTTTGGACTCCCTCAGGAAGGATTGGAGAATGGTCCACTTCTTTCCCTGGCCACAATGAAAGAATTGTTCCCCCGGCACTCATCTAATGAGTATGCCATTCTTTGCAGACCCGAACCAGAGCGCATTGCTCTACAATTCTTGGTCACCACACTCAATCTACAGAAACGCACATATGGCATATCATGCCCTTTTTAATCCATGATAGATACCGCTTCCCGTGAGCCTGTAAATTTCACATCCTTCTTTTTCCAGCGCATTCATCGTGAATGTGTAGCGGTTATGAAACAAATCGCTAAGAGTGACCTCCCTCGTTCTCGTTTACCCCATATCCTCACTTTCCTCTTTCCGGTGATCCAAGCCGTGCAACCTCCTCCAACAGCTCCCTTCTTGTTACATGAAGAATCTACTCAAATGCTCGAGGATGAGGATGATGACGATGAAGATCTGCTTCAACTATTTCGCCAAAAACACAGATGTGTTAGCCCCTTTGAAAGTCAGGTGCAGGGATCCACTGCCGGTCACGACACTGAAGTCTTCCACGACACTGCCACATCTCTTCATGTCGAATCATCCGTTCCCTCTTCTCCACTCAACGAGCAGAAACATGGTGCACGCATGGAAGAATCCAAAGAAGTCTCTTCTCGGGTGGACTCTCATAAGAAGGATGAGGAAACTGTGAAGGAGATCGTCGCTGAAATCCTAACGGAAGTAATTGCTAATGCTGAGGCCGTGATCGAAAGGGTTGAGGTGAGAAGTCAGAATGTGACCGGAATACTCCTGGTGCAGGATACTCTTATCTCCTTTCCTCCAGCAATTAACCCTGCTGACCTTGTTGCAGTACGTCCTAATGCAATATCCAATGTAATTAGCGAAGCACCCACTCTTCCATCCTCTTCTCCCGATTACTCTCCACCACCCTCCCCTCAACTGTTCTTAGCCTCTTCATCCCAACCACTTCCTGTTATTCCTCCTCTGACCGTTATTTCAGCGAATTAGAATCTATGGGTCGACTCCTGATCCAGTTTTCTCAGCAATTACCTCTTCAGATGAAGCTGGCAATTGAGAATATCTGGCAAGAATTGCAAGGCAAAGTTGATTTGCTAGAAGCGGATATTGCCCCATTACAGGAAGAAGCCAATGCAGTCAAAGCAGAGAACCATGCTCTGCAGGTTCAACTTCAACAAAGCCAAGCACGGATAGCAGAGCAGGACAACCTGATTGCCCAACGAGATGCCGCTCTTTCTGCATTGAATGAAAAGAATGTTCTTTTAGAAGCTCGTGATGTAGAAATCAAGCAGTTCAAACAATTGGTGCAGGACAAAGATGATGCTCGAATTGCTCTGTGCAATTTACTGGAAGAAACGCGTGAAGATCTTGCGTTAGTTACACAAAAAGGACAAGAAATGGTAGATTTGGCTGTGCAAAACACTGCAGAATTAAAGCAGGTGTTTGAAGAGCTTTTCCAAAAAAGTCATGCATTAGATGCAAAAATTGGCAGGACAATTCAGCTTAAGAATGAATTAGCAGGTGTTATGAAAGAAAGGGATGCGTATTATAAAACCATCCAATATCAAGCTTAGGAACTGGAACGTAGAGAAAAGCATCTAGGTGTTCAAGCGGATAGATTGTCCAGAATTGATGCCCAAATTGCTGATATGAGGCTAAGCAAAGATGCTACGTTAGCCAACGAATTCTATTTACAAGAAGCATTTTTGTAGACACAGACAGATTTACTGATGACTCAAGTTATTGTGGCTAGTTCGGTGAGAACAGATGCACAATTGGTTGAGCCAGAAACTTTGAAGATTATGCTAGATTCTTTAAAGCAAAAAATCTCCCGAACCTTTAAACTAGCCAGAACCCTGTACATACAAGGCATAGTTGATGAGCGTTAGCTCTATTTTTCTTTGTGGGTTCGAGTCCACCATGCGTGCCAGTGCTAGGTCATCGAAATGGATTGTATTTTTATTTGTCGTATATCGCACACATCGAAAAGGTGTAGCGAATAGTTGCAACTTTTTATCCATTAATGAAAGGGCATTACGATGTTCTTCGGCGAGAGACGAGATCACCAGACTGTCTGTCTAGGCGACCGTGCTGAGATGCTGTGTTGCTGATTTGCAGATATCTTGAGTATTGTTATTCTGTTCTTGTGGAATTGCAGTGATTCATTATTAACACAGTAACATTGTCTTAACATTAATAAGCCTGTGCGACGCTGTGATTGTTAATTCGCGCGCTAATGTACTGTGTAGTGATAAGTTGTTGCCTTGAAGGATAGTTACTACTTAGTTGAATGTTAATTTGGGAAAATTAAATAAAGGGCCTCTACACTGTTAGACCCCTATCCATCCCCAAGAACCCGAAATGAGATTAAAAGCAACTTGTCAGAAGTGCTTTTAATAGTATTCTCATTTGTGGGTGCTGATAATTCCTCTATCTGAACCCCTAACTTCTTGGCTACCATTTCTACTAACTCCTCTACATTACTGGAATTGGATGTCACTGTACTTCTAGTGTCTTATGATTTAGTAGGGCTTGGGTACTTTTGAGATCATTCGCTAGGTTGTCCTCTAGGTCAATACATTCTTGAAGACATTAATGCTCAATGTTTGGAGCCATTTCACATACGCTAAGGTTCTCAACGTCCCGTTTATCAACCCGTCCAAGAATAGTGATATCTTTTTTTGCTGAGAGGGTCTTTCTGTTACTGGATATCTATCGAAATATTGATTAAATCTTTGGGCAACATCAATGCTATCATATAGTAACCTGGGGAACCCACAACTAACTATGTTCTACCTCACCTTTGTAATACAAATTATTTGCCATATACAAACATTTGCACCCAATTATCAAGGAATTTTAATCAGATATGGTGGAATCAAGGTAGTCCCAATACCCCTAATAAAGCATTTCAGCCCCGTTGTCATTTTTGTGGAGAGATGGGCCATATCCTTCATCATTGCAAATAGGCTCAAAAGTATGATAAATGGAAGAACGAATATGTTCATCATCACACCTACCAAAGCACAAGCTGGTATGATCCAGACATGATTTGGAAAAGTGTTGCAGTCATTAGCAGAAGTGTTTGAATCTGGATTTAAAGAACAACAAAGAATGATAGCCAAAGGAGCAAAATGGGCTCAAGCAGAAGCCCTAGTTCTACCCACTCCTACTCTGGTGGATTCCCAAGCCGCACAACTATTAGTGCCGATTGCACGAGACTCAATAGCTTGGACCAACCACCTATAGAATTGCCCCATAGTAAGGCATGTAATATTTTATTGAAAGCATTGATCACTATAACCTTGGGACAACTCTTAACCCTAGTACGTGGTGTTCCATAGTAGTTCTAGTAACATGTTATCATGGACTAGATTTCAACACTTGGTAGAACTAGGGTACACTTGGAGTCAGAGCAATCCCACCCCCTTGATGAGTAGGACCAATAACAAAGGCAAGTCAACCAGGTCATTCACTATTGTAGAGGTGACAACCTCATAGAAGAGTTCGACAAATTTGGGTACATAAGAGATCTATGATGGCCAAACCCAACACCACTCTCATATGGGTGTTGAAGGCCTACTTAGAAACTCAAAAACGAAGCCGTGTACTTTTAGTCTCCTTAAAAAACCTACTCACCACCCTCATCTTCACCTCCTAATCCATCCTTTATATCTAAACAGAATAACCATTCCCCTTCACTAACCACTAGGAAATGGGTCCCTAAACAACCCTAGAAATGTTACTCAACATTAAATTTTAATGTAACATTTCAACCATCCAACCCTTGTCCTTGTACTAATCCACTAATATCTCGACTAACTAATCAACTTTGTAATAATCACCCCTCATTGTATCATAACAACAATTGATGACAACCATCATGAAAGGACATGTATGAATTATTCAGAGAAATCATGTAGGAAGTCTAGTGACTTGCATTAGAGACAAAAATATCATTAAAAAGTCACTTCAAGGTACAAGGGCTACATAGGAGGCACATGAATAATGGAAAGAGATTTTGGTCTTGATCTGTTGGGATCAAGATTATTTTCCATGTTAATGTGTTATCTTTTTTGTAGTAGATCTTTGCACAAACACTCAAGATCAAAATGCACACAAGAGAATCATCAAGGGTAGGTGTTGACGTTGTAGCATCACAATTCATACTTGTCAAACCAGGAAGCATCTCAAGAGACCCAAATGTTTGCGTAGAAGCACTCAGCAGACGTAATGGCGCTTCATCAACGTATGATTAACAACGTTATCAACAAGAAGATACAACATAAGCATCGCGAATGATGCACCTAATCGTAATCACAAGCATAATAACGACATGATCATACATCGTGTCACAAGCGTTAGACAAGAAGAGAACAAGCATGCATGCACATCATGACGAAGAGAGAGTAAGAATCTATCTACAAACTAGCATAATCTCATTACTTCTAAAAGAGCCCTCCAAAGAAGAGGTGGAGACCTCTTTATATACAAAATGGCAAGAAAACATGTTATGTGGGATTTCTCAACTGAAAGGAGAATGAATCTCACTTATTCTCTAGTGTGGCACTCACACACACCTATACAAGAGTGCTTTATTAACTGAATGAAAGGTAGAAAAAGGTACAAACGATGATGAAAAGGAAGTGGATCCAAGAAATACATGTTGTATCCTTCAACACTCCCCCCCTCCTTGACTTTGTCGTCCTCGACAAAGCTTTTGCAAGTATGGAGCTTTTGTGAAAGAACGTGTAGGAGTCCCTTTTGATTTACATGATCCTTGCACCATTGGAGTGCTTTGCGTTATTGCTTTTCTTCATCTTGCTTTTTGTTTGGAGCCGAGTGCTTTAACTTGGTTCTTTTGCCTCATATAGGTGAATATGCTAGATTTTTTTTTTTTTTTTTTTGGGTAATGGATGGATGATGTATGAGAATGATACGACAAAAATGTAGATGATATATACCAATAGATGAAATTAATTCATCTCTTCTTAGTCCATATGCATGAGTGGGGACTAAGGGTGCATGGGCGGAAAACAAAAAAGTGTCTATGCACGGTCTTGTAATGTGACCCTATCTTATGCATACTCTAACAAATGCATACAAAAAACAATGGTGTAAAAAATGAATGAGTTTTGAGCAAAGTGCCCAAAGGTTAGGTGATGATGAGGCTTTCTCCAAATCTTCAGCTTCAAGAACCTTCGCTTTGTCATCAACCATTTGACATGGATGATACCTTTGTCCACCAACCTGCAAAAAGAAAAATAACAAGCAAAAATTTTTTTAAATCTATGTACATGTTCCCTCTGTGTGCATGGGTTAAACTAAGTGTGCCGAATGCTTGGCCTTTGGATGAGGCCCTATTCGTGTGCATATTGGTGTGCATCTTAAACATATGCTGTGCATTAGGCAAGGTTGGGTCCGACACCCATGGATGCTGCACGAAGAGGTCTTAGGCCGCCAATATGTCTTCGCTTTGTTGGTCTTAGCCTTGAGGTTTCTCCTTGGATCTTTTCTCAGTGTTGACTTGATTTCTTTGGATCCCCTGGTGAGAAGTGCTCGTTGTTGATGATAAGGCATGGTCAATCTAGACCGTAGATGAGGGGGTTGAGTTTGTATAAGAGCTTTCTTTGGTACCCATATCATAGTGCGATTTGGTTGGGCTCTAAGTAAGTTCTTGGCCACCCAAATTTGCTTTACATTACAAGGGAGATGTGACTTCTTCATGATGTATGGGTCTTTTGGGCCTTCTATGTGAGTCTTTAGAAAAAACTCATCTTTACATGGGAAGTTCAACAAAGGTTGAGTTTCTTCACATATATCATGCTCATGTAATGGATCATAAGGTTGTGTGGTTTGAGATTGATCTTGAGATTCAACGATGCATTTATCTGTATTACACATAGAATCTCTAGATATCACTTTATCTTCCAAAGAACCCATACAAAATTCGTGAGAAGATTCCAAACTTAGAGGAAGGGAGGGCCCTTCCACATCCTCCAAGACCTTGGAGTCCTCCATTTCTCCATTTGCCAAGGTTTCCTGCGGCTTACTCAAAGAAAGATTAGATACAAAAGTATGAGTGGAAAGATAATTATGTGGATTTAAAGCACAATCCTTGAATAAATGATCATATCCACAATCCTTACAATGAGGATAATCATTAAGATTTTCAATGGCCACACATGTAGAGGTACACATGATAGATGGACACGACACTTCAAACCCTTGATGACTTTTAATAAACCTTTGAGTGCCGATAACCAAGTCTTCATCTATCCCTTCCATAACAAAAAATGATTCAAAAAAATCCATACCATTCACCACAATAGGCAACCTAACTTGACCCATGCAATCATAAGTTTCACCATTCATGAGGATAGAGGAATGAGTGGTTAGTTGAACTTTATCCAAAATAATTGTCACTAAATCAATATGAATTAAATTCCACTCACAATGAGGGTTAATATAAGCACTCATATTTCTACGTTCATGACCAATTAATATATTTACGAAAGTGTTGCTATATTCCCTAGTCGCAACTATGGAACCCACCCCTTTAGAAATTCCACCAATTTCCTCTACCCCTTGCAAATTTTCTATATTTGTTTCACCTTGATCATGTGTGATTAATGCATGCATTTCATCTTTTTCTTCCTTCTTTTGTGCAACCTTTTCCCCCTTCCTTCTTTCTTTTGCCTTTTTCTTTCCCATGTTTTGTTGAAACAATTTTTTGTTTTTTGAGTTTTTTTTAATATTTGATTGGTGTTTTAAGAGTTTTTAGAATTTGTTTGAGGTTTTGTGTGTGTTTTTTGAATGTTTTTTAAGATGTGTAAATAAGTTTCTAATGGGTTCTTCTACGAGAATCAAAGAGAGATAGTACAAATTCCCAAAGGTCAGATGAATAAGAAAATCAATTGAAGCATGCATTTAAAGTGATCATGGATGAGACGTTCTTCAAAAAATTGATCATTAGATTAATCAAAGCCCAAATGAAAAGTCATTCAAACAAAATATAGTGCTCGGCTCTTTTCATGGGGCACTATGATTTGTCAGCAAGGTCATGACTTGACAATTTTTATTTGATGAATCTTATGAAAATGAGTGAGTTTGAAACATAAGTGAAATAGGTCATTCATCACATATTATCATTTAAACAGTATAGATTTTGCATCGATCTTTCCAATTGTGACATCAATCATTCTAGGGGGAAGCACATCAAGTTGGTAACTCGCTCATGTGCTAAAGACTAAGCGTGGAATTTAACCCTTAGATTTGTCTTTGAACATTCATCTTTTCTCTAACTATGATTTTTTCATGGTTTAGTTTCTATATGCCCTATCGTATTTCAAGCATCATGATCGTTTCCTCGTTTTCATGACTCCACATACTTATGTCTAATTTGCATATTATTTTATTCCCAAGTTTTTCTATTATGCAGTTAGACTGATCTCCTCCTTTTGAATAGAAAATAAAGAAGGTGAGTTACTCTTTTATGCGTGGCAAGCAATAAGTGTTGTGCTCTTACCTTTGTCCCAATTTTGTCCCAATTAAAAACAAAGATATCGAATCCAACGTGAGTGTTATCTTTTATCAAGAGAACTTAGCAATTAATAAGCTTTACGAGAACCCGCCAACCTATATGCCCTATGCCCTGTGAGGAGATTGTTTTTACCATTAGTTATACCTACCCATTTACAAGATTCCTGCACCTTTATTCTACCGATTTTACGCAAGGTAAGGACATGTGTTCTCTAGTCACCTGTGTGTTAGCTTCAAAAAATCAAGGGATGAGATCTTGCGCATTAATACTTACCACAGAAAACTGGAGGAACAATTAAGATAATTACGCTCGGAATGCCAGGAATGCAGAGACAGAGTTATGCCATTTCCACATTCGGTGAGGAGTGTGCATGCACTTGATTTTCATGGCCGACCGACCCTGCGTGCCTCATGTCTCACCATAATGAGCGCTATTTCTCCCACTGGTTGGAGATTATAGTCACTGCCGTGTCGTTCTGATAAACCTGGCGCCTTCCTCGTGTTTTACAAAAAAAGAGTTTTTCTTTTTTGAACCGAGTCAGTAACAGTTGCGCTAAAATCTGTATTTATTCAGCGCGCTATTTCTTCCTCTGAGAGATTTTCGCACCGACTTCACTATTGCTCGAGTCGTGACTCTGATCCCTCTGTATCTCGGGTAATTTCATGCCTGTTAGCTAGAGACAGGTGGAGACTAGAGTATGCCCTTTTACCAAAAAACATCTGCACGCCATGTGTAATTGCTTTAGGCGGAGCACATTGCTCTGCATGATCCTGACGGGATGCGGCCTTGCGCCTTTGCAGAAATTATTAGTAATATCCATGTTGCGTTTTTAATCTGGTTTCTATCTATGGTGGGACTATGCTTGTACAGAATCAAATCTTTGCTTCCCTCAGAATCACTCTAGCGGCCGTCCGTTTGCTAGAGTTCTGCTCGATTGGAAAATACATTCATCGTCTTTTCTGGAAGAGGTCATCCAATGAGGAGCTAATATCTACCAGCATTTGCAAATTGCATCTGTAACACACTGCTTGTCGGTATTTCCCTCTTCTACTGATGGCTAGCCTCAGAGTCGATTGCTTCACCCTTTGTGTCGATTCTCCAGATTAGAGTCTCTAGCATCGACTTGGGGAAGTTCTAGATCAAGGGCTTTGCCCTCTAATCTTCCCAGGATCTTGACCCTTCTTTTGCCCCTTCAGTCACGCTTTGGGTCAGATTGTAAGACGCTTTTTGCTAGTGCTAGTCCCCAAAATGATTGATGTGGGCTAACTTTGAAGCCTTCATAGCAAGGTCCTGTATTCGATATATTTCCATAGCTTAATGAGCTCGGTAGAAGAAAACTGTCTTTCCTTGCTTTTCCCATTCCAAAGCCATTCGTAAGCTTAACTTGAGCACCTTCTATGTTGCCATCCTCCATATTTCAATGGTTTAAACTGGAGTTTGTTCATGTGAACCCTCGGTGAATCTAGCTAGTGTTTGCTGAAAACCATAGCTTATGTCCATATATATGGGGACCAATAACAGAGTCTGGGTTTAGAGAATGTAACAGCCCTGAAGCATAACTAGCGCTCTTATATGAATGTGATGAGCTATGATAGCTCCCACCTTTGAGAGATCCAACTCCATTTCTTGTTCCATCATTTCTATCACTCGAGCGAGGCTAGGCCGCGTATAACCTGATTGACTGCAGCTTTGATGCCATCTTCCGTTACTGGAAGCTTTAGCAAAGATAGGCATTCGCTCCTGCATCCTTATTCCTTGGCACTTTCCTTTTTTTTTAACTCTTAACCACTGATCATGCATCATTCCCATACTAGAATCTCAGCTTCGTGAGCATATGTTTCACCAGTCGGCATTATTTTCCCTTCTTTCATCGAGAGACAAAAACGCTACTGTAGCCATACTAAACCGATCCATATCCTGTTTACAGGTACCAGCTTCATGTCCTATGATCAGATCCACACGCCTTCACCATTTCAAAAAGCCTGCCGCTTTATGTAAATGAGCACTCAACACCATGCCATGAACTGCTACATGATCAGGTGGATCACCTTTAGTGGAGAGTATATCATCTTCTTTCTGGACCTCGTCAATAATAGTCGCCTTTGATCGTGAATCAGCAGATAAGGAAAATAATGCTTCGGCAATTTTTAGAACTCCCGATTGCAGGATATCTCCCATCGTAGGTCATTGCGAATGCTGTTTTAAAACATACCTTGCAGTTATTACCGTCTCTGTTCATTCACCTCAGGAAGCGCCCTTTTTGCACCTTGATGACCTTCATGGTTGTTGCTTTGCCTCCTATGTCTGCCACTGGTGGTCTTACATGGTTCATGATGCGCCTTCACCAAGTAGAAAAGGAACGAACTTCCTTTAGGGGCATCCTCAGTCTCTTTTTCCATCCGAGTGTCCCGGCTCCTCCAAGAACCTTCCTTCAGCTCAATTCACAGTCCTCTTGACCACTATAGTTCCAATCTCCTTTGCAATGTCCTCTCTTCTCATCAAATCCCTTGGAAGGCTACTCGCCTTTTCATAAGAAAGCATTTTACCTGTTTCCTCACCTGTCAGGAGATTTTCTTTTAATCGATTACTATAGAAAACATGCATCCTGCCATCACTAATATGCCTCTTATTTGCTTAGAGAAATCAGAAGTTAGCGTTGGATATTTCAAGGCATGAGCTAGCTCAAAGGATTTCTCAAAATAGAGAAATGCTTAATCATAGATATACAGTTTGTTGTACATGCTTCCCAGCTTACAATATACAGCAGCCATATATCATCTTTAGAACAACAAAAAAAAAATTTAAGAACTCCTTGCTTCCGCTTTTGTTCAGCCATTACGAAAATTATTCCAAGAAGTTATCGGGATCCCATGACTAGGCCTTCCTCACTATTACTCTGTCTCCCAAAAACACGATAGTCTTCAACCCAACTTATTGCATCAGACAGAGATCCCATCTTTCCCTCAATATTTCCAAGGCTAAACCTCACCTTCACCTGATGGAATGGATCTTTCCCTTGCTTAGAGTATTCCAGACTCCTGTTTCTTGGTCTCTGAACCTTTAAATGGGTTCTCATATGCTTCAGAATGGCTAAGATTGAAGAGTTCGATAAATGAATTTGGCTTCCCATCTGATAGCATTTCCACACAGTGGTTCTATAGGTTTGATATTGAGGGAAAAGGTTTGATATTGAGGGAAACGTAAGTTCACTTGCATTCTTTCCGCTTCAAGTTCAAGCTTCTCCATCAATCAATTTTCAACTTTAATCTCGTCTCAGCATGAATACTATGAATAGTATTATTAGACTAATTTCCACAGTTGGCATACATAGCAATTAGCATATTGCAAACAGAAAGGTCAGTATCTAGCCCATATTCAACAACACTCCTATGAACCTGCTACCCTGCCTCCAATGGTGAGAGCCAAACAATGAGTTCTATCATAGAAAGAGCGTCGACAGCGTAGGAATATGCGTGCCAACATCTGTTCTAAATATCAACACTCATTCTTTTAGTAGCACGTGACCTTATGACATGTCTCAACCATGTTTTCCTTATCCTTTTCTGCCTGCTCGATACACTCCTCCCGCTCGATGAAGCTATCTCTACAAGGTCCTCTTTTCATGAGAGACAAGATCCGCATTTACCCGAATCTTCTTCTTCCTCTCCTACCTCTAGTTCTCCGCTCTCTTCACTGTCTTGGCCTCCTTTCACATCATCACTTACCATTACCACTTGATCCGCCCTATTTAGCAACCTGACCCCTGCCTCCTTTAAGCAAAACTCATGTTACATGGTTATGCACTAAATCTAGGTGAGTTTCTTAAACAACAGTAATTGCCTCTTCTTGTCTCCTACGACAGTAGATTAGTATTCTTGAAAGCTTCATTAGCATTTTGAGCTATGCCCTCAAAGGAGCTTTGCACGTTCTCTTTGCGTCGTGGGTTATCTCTGGCACTCTCTCCACACTCCTTGCCACTGCTTCTCTTGAAGACTTCGCCATAGTTCCTATCCCCTTCGTTGTCATCTGTGTTGAATTTAGTTCCTAATGTGGCCCCTCTGTGCAATTTATCCTCAGATTGACGTGGGTACTTTCGATGGTAGGGGTTCTATCCTGAACAGAGCAACAAACAGTAAACCCTACCCCATGCAAACTACGAATGTATACAAAATCAGGGATCCTTCCTCACGCATGATCAGTCTCATGATCACCTCTCTCATTATCTACTTTCCCTTAACTTGTAGATGAAGGTGAAAAACCATATGTTTTGAAACTTGCAGAAGAACCCAAAGAACCTTATTTACAGATGATTAGGGAAATAATCAACATAGTTAATTGAAGGAATCAACATAATAAACTAAAAATTTTGAAAAAACTACTATCTTATTCGTGACTTGAAGAATCACCACACATGGTAGATTAATCACCCGAAAAGGGGATCTTCATCACACCAAAAATGGATCATCTCAACAAGTTTGTCAATCTTGCAAGCCGCAAATGCTCACAAGAGCGTAAAAAATGAAGAACTCAAAAAATCATCATGAAAAGCTTGTATACACGTCTCGTTCACGTCAAAAACCATCATGTAAGTGACAAGAGAACGCTCCCCGGCAACGGTGCCAAAAATTGTTGACGTTGTAGCATCACAATTCATACTTGTCAAACCAGGAAGCATCTCAAGAGACCCAAATGTTTGCGTAGAAGCACTCAGCAGACGTAATGGCGCTTCGTCAACGTATGATTAACAACGTTATCAACAAGAAGATACAACATAAGCATCACGAATGATGCACCTAATTGTAATCACAAGCATAATAACGACATGATCATACATCAACGTGTCACAAGCGTTAGACAAGAAGAGAACAAGCATGCATGCACATCATGACGAAGAGAGAGTAAGAATCTATCTACAAACTAGCATAATCTCATTACTTCTAAAAGAGCCCTCCAAAGAAGAGGTGGAGACCTCTTTATATACAAAATGGCAAGAAAACATGTTATGTGGGATTTCTCAACTGAAAGGAGAATGAATCTCACTTATTCTCTAGTGTGGCACTCACACACACCTATACAAGAGTGCTTTATTAACTGAATGAAAGGTAGAAAAAGGTACAAACGATGATGAAAAGGAAGTGGATCCAAGAAATACATGTTGTATCCTTCAACACTAGGCCTTAGCCAACATGCTATGGATTTTGAATAGCTACCAATCGAAGACCATCCTTCAATGTTACCCCCTGAATTTCAAGGATTTACTAGGCCAATGCCAAAAAAAGATCCATTGATAGGAAAGACGGAGTGCATTCATCCCAAGTCGCACTCGTTTCAAGGCTTGACAAGACCTCTCGTAAATGTAGAGCATATTTATGAAGCAAACATGAGTTTTAGTGGCAAGCTTTGGGGAAGCTATGAATTCTTCTCTAGGAATTTCGAAGAACTCTAGAACACTGTAGAATTGAGGCATTTATGGGATAAAGTTTGGTTCATAGAATATTTCAGTGCACCTGTACCCAAACCCGACTTCTATCATTGTTACTACTTAGTTACCACACTGTAGGCCTATGAAAGGAAAGAACTTTGTTTGTTATTGATCTATGGAGTTGTCCTCTCCAATCATTTAGCATAAAGAATTAACAAGACATCTTTATTTTGTCAATCCTGGAAGTATTCTTAAGACCACAGCTCCTTCAAGATGATAGAATCCAAGAAATAAGAGAATAATGGCTGGATTTCTGAGAATAGTGAAAATGAAGAGGAATTTCTAGGGTTTGGATTATCTTGAGCAAATCTCCACCATTTTCTACAATCTTGGTGTCTATTGCATGCTATTTTATCAACAGAACACAATTATGAAGTCAAAATAAAAAAAATATCACCTGCATCATACAGACGAGACAATCGCAATTCTGTGAAAACAGACGATTTTCAGCTCCAGCACCATTCTTCATCAACTCATCACTCAACACAACAGTATTCAGCTCTCTTCATACACATTCAATAGATTTACACAATAGAAGCTCACAAATCTCCATGGATACTCAAGAACTAGACTCACAAATCAAAGAAACCACGCAAAAGAGGAGAAAACACGATTTTCAACAGAAAACTCCTTCTCTATTCACTTGGATAGCATGTAAACAAATGATTAACCAACCCCCTCATAATAGAGGAAATTAGCTTATATACATTTTCAAGTGTCCCTTTTCACACTTGAATTTTGGTCCTTTCCTCTATTATTCTAAAAATATGCTATCTAGGAGTTTCCAAAAATTCTAGAAAAATTACATAAAATTCTATCCTACATAAGGAAGACTCTTCCTTATTTTTACAACAATTGCATAAATATTTTTACAAATTTCTATCATTTTGCAATTATTTTCCTTCAAAAAGGCTTCCAAAAATGCATCTTCCAACATCCTTCCCCTCCTAAACCTTTTGGCTCCTGACAAAAGACTTTCCTGCTCTGCTGTACTGATCACTTTTCTTCACTTCTTCTTTCTTTGATATACTTGTGATAGCAAATCATGGCTTTTCCTTTCTGTAACATTTAGATTATTTACCATTTCAAATAATGACTTTCTCCACTGTACTGCAGCTTTTGGTTTATCAATGACATCCTTTTTCAAATGCTCTGTATAAGCAGCTTCATATGCCGTAAGTCTGATTTAGTAATAACTGACAGATTTCCAAAAATCTCTGACTCTCTTTCAAAAAACCCGTAATCAAAGGCATCTTCAAAAATTTGCAAGTAATGACTGCCCAAAAATATCACTCTGCTGTAATATGCCATTAAGCAGATTTTGTCAGGTGTTTTGCTCAAATCAAATAATAATGCATCTGTTGGAGAATTAAAGCCGATATAATTCAATGTTCTGATATCTGTGTCGGTATAGGTTTCTATACAGGCCAAAATTAATCTCATTATTCTGATAAGTAGAATGCATGCAAGGTCATTGACATCTTTGTATGTAGCTATTACAGACTCAGCAGTATTCACCATGGAATTCTTTGTAGGCCATGTGCCTGCCTTTGGACCTGCTATTTTTGGGAAATTCAACCACTTAGGTGGAATTTGACCTTCTCTTCTTCTTTCCCAAAAAATTTTCCATTCTCTCCTTCTTGCCACTAGACAGTAAGCTGGATTGATTTTTAGATGAAGAGGTGCCTCCTTCCAAATTTTCCTACATTCCTTGTTGGCATCCAACCATTTGTTTCTCCACTTTGGATTGGCTCTTTCAAATAGATCTTTAGTCACATTGATGTCCTCTTCATACTCAAGATATTTGTTCGGAGGTAGCCCAACTCTGGCCAACTGATAATTCTTTATATCTCCAAAATCATACACAATGGTATTCCCAATCCATCTGCGGCCCACTGATGCTGATCTGGATTGATTCCTTTATTTAATGCAAATGTGACGATTTGTTCTTCATACTCATCATGCATCTTCCTGATAAACTCCATTCTGAAATCTCTATTTGTCAGCAATTTTTTTACAAAATCATCTGAACATTCTCCTTCTCATCCTTTATCTGCCGGTTCACTATCATGTTGTATTCCATCAGTATTTTCTACCCTATATTCTTCTGTATAAGTGGTCTCCACATGTGTTTCTTCCTGGATTTGTGGCTTATCCAATTTTTTCTGTAATTCTTCTATCGTCAACATCAGACTTCCATTCTGTTGTGCCCATAGTTCTCTTTCTTTTTTCCATTCATTCTGTTCCTTTTCTCTCTTTGCCTGCCAATCACTTCTTTCCTTTTCCATATCCAGGTGTAGCTTATTATAGCCTCTCATAGATGTAGCAGCATGTGTACTAGCCTGCTTTTCTAATTCCTTGGCTTCTTTCAATTCTCTTTGTAATTTCTGAATCTCTTTGAGTAATCCTTCCTTTTCTTCCTCTGTCATCTGGGCTGTCTGACTTTCCTCCTTCAATTGCCCTTCTTCCAATAGTAGCTTGTTAATTTCTTCATTTGCTTTAGTCAGAATTTGATAAGAGGTTTGCAGAGTTCTATATCTCCCCTCAATCTTTCTCAACTCCTTTTCCAATTTAGTGTTCTGCTCTGTGAGTTTTACATTCTTTTCTTCTAGATATTGAATCTTATTCTGCTTCTGCACTTCTAGCTCTTCCAAAGCAATTATTTTATTGGTAAATTCTTCATTTTTTTCTTGTACCTTTCTCAGTTGCTCTGACATCTGCTCTTTCTCCCTTTTATGCTCTTTTATAATCAGACTGCCTTTTTCAAATTCTGACTCTGCTACCATCCCTGAAATGATCATGTTCCGGCTAGAAGGTCTGAACTGTTCAATGTTATTCATAATGATCTGACATGCTGATCTTATATTCTTTGGTATTCTTTCCAATCCTCCTTCCATTTCCATTTGTTTAGTTTCTAGTTGTTTCTCCTCTTTGCATTCACTCTCCTCCTCCTCTTCTTCTTCATATTCTATAATCTTGGCCTTGTTGTCTTCATCACTTGGATGAGTGTCCAATGTTTCTGAATCTGGCCTGTCTTCTTGAACACCTGAATTCTTTTGTTCTAAAACATCTGAAATAAGCTTTATTTCTTGTATCTTTTCCTTCTCCATCACCTGTTGAGTCCCTTCAGAAAGGTGTCCTTCTTTTAATTGTATCTCCTTTTCCTGGCTTAAAGTTTCCTGGAACAGGTTATATTCAGCTTTCCCAACAGAGCTTCCCTGACATTCACCTATTTGTTCTTCCTGTCTTTCCTTTTCCTGGGCTAGAACTGATTCAGTTACTTCAAAATCTTTGACCTGATCATTACTTCTTTCCTCTTTGTGTTCTTCTTCCTGCTCATCAATGTTCATGAGGTCCATTGCTACCTCTTGTTCTTGATCCTCATTGGATGTAAATTCCTCATTGTTCTTCAAATCATGCAGTACATCCTTTATACTCTGGATGATCTCCTTTTCCACTACTCCCCTTGTGACGTCTTGAATATTGCCTTTCACAACTACTTCCTCTCCTTGCTAAATTGGATCTTGATCTGTACCTTTTTTATTTATGACTGAACTGTTTATCTGTGCCTTCTTGGCTATTTCTTCCATGCTCTCTTCTAGCTTGAAGTAGGTTTGTGAGGGTTTTGTCCATATGGATTTCATCCCAGTATGCACTAGTCCACAACTAACTTCTTCCCTTATCTCACTTGCTTGTTCTATCATAGCTGCTTTTCCCTTCATCAACCTTCTTTCATCTTCAATACTGAGCTGTTTTACTGCTTGTTCCTAAATAGGCTTCTCTTGAGACTTCTTCTTCAATTCTTCAGGTGTTTTCTATTTCTCAGAAGCCTGTGTAATTACATTAGGCGTATTTGGTATTGACAAATTTAGACTTTTTAGCAAAAAGCTCTCAATGTCACTTTCAGAATCAGATGAGAAATGTGAAGGTCCTCCTCTTTCTGGTTCTGTGGGTCTTGATACTTCTTCCACAGTGGATGGCTTCTGTGTTTCTTCCAGTATTACTTCCTCCCTCTCTTTGGTGATAACAGTTTCAACTATGGATTTGCCCTTTCCCTTCTTGGTCAATTTCTTCTTTTGTACTGGTTTCTTTGGAACCTTCTTTTTCACCACAATAGTGGTTCTGGTCTCTGGAGGTCCTTGCAATTCCTTGAAGTAAGCTAGCAACTCAACCTCTTTTCTGACAAACACTTCTTCTGTTTCGGCTGTCATCATTTGATCATGGAGTGCTTCATAGTGCTCCACCTCCTCCTGAACCCAATCTGTAGCTTTGCATGAATAATCTTCCAGCATTTTCTGATATTGAGCCTCATACATAGCTCTTTTGTTATTTCCTTGGGTTAAATAAGTGTACAATTGCTCTTTGCTTGTTTGGGGCGGATGAGGTTCATTTGAGGATTGAACCTGCTTTTGTGCCTCTTCATGTTCCTCTTTTGTGACTTCTACTATTTCTAGTTCAACCTTCCTTGGGTCCAACCTTCTTTTCTTTACAGGAATTACTTCCTCAGATATCATCTTCCTTTTCATACATGTTCCCCTCATGCGGGTTTGTCCTTCTGTTTCCCTTTCAGCCATTTTCCTTGGAGGACTCTTGATTCCAGCCATAAGACTTCTGAAATACTGTGCCTCTAGAGCCAATTTCAATTGATCTTCCATTCCTAGAACATGATAAATGATTCTTGTTAAGAACTGGGCTCCATTCATGAACTTCTTCTGTTCCCAGTGTTTTGTTGCTTCTTTCAGCTGTTCATGGATGTAAGGTGAGACATCCATTACTCCAAAAGGTTTGGTTTTATCCCTGTTGTTGAACATCAATAGTGTCACTGACTTATGTGGCATGGTATACCTTGGTAGTTTTGGAAAGCAAAAGTACTGTAAGAACATCCTTATGGCATATTCTTCATTCTCCCTTCCTTCAAAGTCAGTGAATTTTGCATATCCTATATAAGTTTCCTTATTCTTTTTGACAAAGCTCGGGTCAAGTTTGGTTCCCATTGTGTAGAATTGCAATGCTGCTCTGATATGTTCCGCTTTGATAGTGATACCTACTTCCTGATTATCCTTATTTTTGACTTTGCACCTGAAATAGGCATCATTCCCTCTTCCTATTTCCATCAAACTGTTCATTACTTGTGCTACTCTCTCAAAATCAATGAAGAAAATAGGCTCCTCCAATATTCTGTGCAGTCCTACTGCCTTCCATCTTTTCATATTGACTGCCACTCTCTGGAACCTGTAGAACTCCTGGCACAACATTGTATACTTATATCCTCCTATTCCCACTGTGAATATGTGCTGGCCAATTATGTTTAGGGTCTCCTTAAGTTCCTTCACCACCTTCTCAGCTTCAGGAATTTCTGATTCTTCATCTGACTCTAGGTCCACCTGTTCCTCCACAGCTTCACTATCCAGAAACCAATGGCCTCTAGATAGAACAACTGATTCTGCCTTGCAGTCATGAATTGGCAACTCCTTTGTATTCACCATTTTCTGAGGAAAATAAAATAAACAAAGAAAAACTCTACCCACATAAGTTACCAGAAGTCAAAAAGTAATATGTAGGGCTTTATTTTGAGATGTCATGACATAAAAATGAAAATGAAATCCAAAATAAATTCTATTTCTCCAAAAAAGACTCAAAAAGTCTACCCACATAAGTTACGAGAAGTCAAAAAGTAATATGTAGGGCTTTATTTTGAGATGTCATGACATAAGAATGAAAATGAAATCCAAAATAAATTCTATTTCTCCAAAAAAGACTCAAAAAGTGATCATTACAGGTGTAGCAAGATGTCTAGTGCAGTTCCTTTCCCTAACCAATCTTTTTGGAAAAACAAATCATTTATCAATGATAGAAAACAAAAACTAATTAATAAAAAATACAAGATAAATAGATCTCTACTATTCTTCTACCTAGATCTTGCTTCATGCTATATAATTTTTGTAAAGACAACAAAAAATAAACAATTTTTCTCAATTTTTCTGTCTTCTTTTTTTCAACAATGATTTTTTTCTCTCTTTTTTTTTTAATATTTTTTTCTATTTCTTTTCTTCCCCTCCTAATTCTCTTTTTTAGAAAAGAAAATCAGGTCTAATATATATTTTTTCATAATTTTTCAACATGTTATGATTTTCTAGATATAGATAAAATCTGGATGATCTTTTTTCCACTGGAACAGCTCTGATTTTTTAACCCAGTACTTCCTGACTCCAATTGGTCTAGTTCCAGGCAAACCACCATTCCGTCCGGATAAGCATTTTGTAGGAGTTTTTGGTTTCCATATCCATTTTGTCCTGGATTTTTGTTTCAATGAGCAGACCTCCTTCTTGTTCTGATGCTTTGATTCTTTGGACAATGCCATGATTGCCATCTTCTTCCTATCTCTCCACCCCTCTTTGTTCTTCGAATCTTTTGCTGATTTTGATTATATGAAGCTTGATCATTTATCATTTGTATTGGTAATGTCTGTGTATCCTCAAATGCAAAAGTGAATCCTTCCAAGTGTATATCATGCACATCTAATTGAATTCCCTGTTTCTCATTACTCAATAAAAATATTAAAAACCTTTTGTCATTTATGTTCAATTTAAGCTTCATTTTTTCAAAATCCAAAATCACTTTACCTTGTTGAAGCCATGGTTGACCTAAGATCACTTTTTCAGCCATCAAATTATCTGGCCATTCTTCACAGTCTATTTTCATATATTCTTCATTAAACTTTACTTCAATAGTCAGTGAAGACATGCTCTGTACTATTTGACCCTCCAAAGTTTTGATTAGGGTTCTACTTTTAGTTCTTTTTATGTTGAATTTACTTACTAAAGCTGAACTAATCAGATTTACTTGTGCTCTAGAATCTATCAAAACCCTAATGCTTTCATTTTGAAAGTCCATTATCATCACAGGGACATGTTCCTTTGGTTTGAGAGGAGTTTCACACAGACAGACTTCCCTAAGCTCATTGATTTTTCTTATCCTTTCCATAGCTTCCTGTTGAGCTTCCTTTCTCATGTCTTCCTCTTCTCTTTTCCTGTTTTGAGCTTGTTGCAACCTTCTCCATTCATCAACAGTTAATGGGCAATCATACCTCTTAATTCCACATCCACTTATAAAATTTGGCATGATTTCTCCGTGTGGTCCATGTCCTTTCTTCTGGAACTTTTTCTGATGTTCTCTGACTGTGTAAGCCAACACTAGATCTCCTACCTGTAGATCTTTCTCTTTTATGTGAACATCATGATAAGCTTTTTGCCTTTTCTTGTCCACATATAAACTCATAATGGCTTGGAGTCTAGATGCTCCCAACTTTTCCAATTCCATTACTCTCTCTGATAGTTCATGTCCAGTCCAATTGTAGTGACTTCCTACTTTTAATGTTAGAATAAGGAATTCCATAGGTAAAACTGCATTTTGTCCATATACTAGATTGAATGGTGTGCTCCCTATTGCAGTTTTGTAAGCCACTCTATAAGCCCATAGGACATGATTAAGTTGTAGATCCCAATCATTCGTGTTTGTGTTCACTAATTCTGATAGTACAGTACAAAGTACTTTATAAGTGCTTTCTGCTAACCCATTGGCTTGTGGGTGATATGGGGCTGACTTTCTATGACTGATCAGGAAATATTCAGTGATGTTTCCTATTATCTGGTTTACAAAATGGGTCCCCCTATCACTTACTAGTTCAATTGGAAGTCCAAATCTGGTGATAATGTTTTCATATAGGAATCTGGCAGTAGTATTAGCATCATTTCTTTTTGTGGCTTTGGCCTCAGCCCACTTTGTCAGGTAGTCTGTAACCACTATGATGTATTCAGCATGGGATTGTTTTGCTGGAGGATGTATAGGTCCAATGAAATCCAATCCCCATTTACTAAAGGCTATGGCTGAAATTAATGGAACCAATGGCATATCATTTCTTCTGTTTGGTTGACTTACCCTTTGACAGACATCACACCTTTTTACATAGGTTCTTGCATCCGGAAATAACGTTGGCCACCAAAAGCCAGAATATAAAATGAGTTTAGCAGTTCTGTCACTTGAAAAGTGTCCTCTTGCCACCCCAGAGTGTGCCATTTCCGACATTTCCAGATATTTATTCTCAGGAACACAAATTCTTAGGTATCCATCCATTCCTCTCTTATACAACTGTTTCCCTATCAATTGATATTCCTCAGAGATTACTTGTAAATTTTTTGAATCTGTACCAGCTATCACTTGTTTTCCTTTCTTCTTTCTTCTCAATTCTTCAATGATATTTTCACTCCAATCTGGATTTTTCTGGAACCAATATAGAGTTATGAATTCTAAATCTTGCAGTATTTGGCACTTCCTGCAATCGGCAATGTATTTTGATACATCTTGACTTTTCTTAGGCCAATGTACCCCCATCCTATTGAGATTACTTAGGGTGACTACCCTAGAAGCATGAGTGCAAGGGTTCCAATGATGAGCTCTCCTCAGGTATTCTTGTTGCTCCTCCTCAGGAGTGCAATATTCTAATATGCCTGTGTGGTTGAGATGGTACAAATGCCCAGCTAGCAACATAAAGTTCCTGCTTTGCAATACTAAATGTGCATTGTACCCAACTGTTCTACAAGGTCCCATGGTTAATAATGGTACTAAAGTCATGGCCCACTCAGGAACACTCTCTACCTTAAATAGATAAGTGTCTGGCAGATTGTCATCTAAAGGTGAACTGGGTTCTTCAGACTGGATTCGAGATAAATGATCTGCTCTCAAGTGTGTTTTCCCTTGTCTGACCACCACTTCAAACTCAAATTCCATTAGCAAAAGAAACCATCTGACTATTCTCCCTGTGTGACAAGGTTTATTTACCAAATATAACAGAGATTGATGGTCTACAAAGAACTTAAACTTGTTGGCCAAAAGGTAATGTCTGTATTTTTTTACAGCAAATACCTTGCCCAATCCTTCTCTTTCAGTGGTTGTATAATTTTTCTTTGCTAGATTCAATTGTCTACTAGCATAGGCCACTGGAAAATCTAACTTGCTTCCTTCTATTGGTTGTGCTAACACACATCCCAAAGCATAATTTGAAGCATCCACATGAACATGAAAAAGTTTGTCCCATTGAGGTGTTTTCAGAATTGGGGCTGTTATCAAACAAGTTTTTAGAGTTTCAAAAGCTTCGTCACACTCCTTAGTCCACTCAAACTTTGTAATTAGGGCATATAAGGGTTTGGCTATGTCAGCAAATTTGTGTACAAATTTCCTATAGTACCCACATTGTCCCATGAAAGTTTGAAGTTCCTTTACACTTGTCGGTCTTGGAAGCTCTATTATGGCCTTTATTTTCTTCTCATCAGTTGAAATTCCATTTTTAGAGACTATATGACCCAGCATTCTTCCTTGTCTCACAAAGAATACACATTTTTCTGGATTTAAACATACTCTGTAGGTTCTGCATTTCCTGAATATATTTTCTAAATCCTGCAAGTGATCTTGTCTTCTTAATGAAAAAGTACAAAGATCATCTACATAGATTTCCATTACCTTTCTCAGAAACTCTTTGAAGATATGACACATCAATCTCTGAAAAGTTGCTGGAGCATTAGTTAATCCAAAGGGCATAACCCTAAAGGCATAAATTCCCCATTCTGTGGAGAAGGCAATTTTGTGTTGGTCTTCCAATGCTATTTGGAACCTGGTTGTATCCTGAAAAACCATCTAAAAAGCTATAAATCTCCTTCCCTGCAACTCTTTCTAGGAGATGATCTGTTATAGGCTGTGGATAATTATCTCTTATAGTTGCTGCATTTACCTTTTTCAAGTTAATGCATACCCTCAGTTTCCCATTCTTTTTTGGTACCACATATCCATTCTGTATACTCAATTTCATAGATGAAATTGGCAGCTAATAACTTGTCAATTTCTTCCTTTATCTTAGTAGAGTATTTATCATTAAATGTGTAGTGTCTCTGTTTACTAGGTTTTGCTTCAGGTGTAATAGGAATCTTATGCTCACAAATTTTAGGATCAATACCTTTCAAGTCCTTGTAGCTATAAGCAAATACATCCCTATAGTTTCTTGCCAAGTTTCTTAGTGCCTCTTCTTCCTGAGTTGTCATGTCATCAGCCACTACAATGTGTCTTTCTTCTCCCTCCTCCCGAGTGATCATGATCTTTTTAGTTTCCTCCTCATTATCATAAGCCTCTCCTTTCCTCTTTTCCCTCTTTGGTTTCCTTCTGAGAAGTAATCTATTTTCTACTTCATAAGTCTTGAAATTCTCTGGTACATCAAACTGTTGATCTTTGTTCATTTCCCTTGCCTTTTTCTCATTCTCCTGATTTTCTTCTATTTCCCTGTGTTTGTTTTTCTTGTACTTACATGAGATTTTATCCTTAATAGCATCTTCAGCTTTTACTTCCTCCAAAAATTGTTTCTTTCCTTTTTCTAATATAATTTCTTCTTCTACGTCCTCTTCTGTTCTGGATACCTTTATCATTTGTATTCCAATGTGAAAAATATCATATCCTTCTTCATTTTGAAATTCCACTCCTACATATTCATCACTGGCTAGATCCATGGTAGCCAAAATTTGATTCCAGCCATAGGGCTCAAACTCTTCATCCTTGAATTGTTGTGGTACATAATTCTCATCTTGTAACTTCCTTCCTTCCACACAATCCTCTCTTCTTAATCTCCTTTTCCAACTGATAAGATTTCTTATCACATTGCACTTCCATACTGATGATTCATCCTCATCCTGATCTTCTATCTCTGATTCCTCACTCAACTCTTGATTCTGAGGAATTTTATACCATTCTTGAGGAGATATGTCATAGTAATGCCCATTTCTTAGATTTACTTTGGTTATTCTTCCTTTGCTCTGCAGGTATAAGCAATTATTACCCCAATCTTGCACAATTTGCATTTGTCTCATGAATGGTCTTCCTAGGATAATTTCATATGAAGTAGATTGTGGGAATTCAACTATAGCAAAGGTATGTTCTATCTCTATCCCACATATGTCCACAATCACTTTTTCCCATATTCCTAAGGGTTTTTCTATATGTCCATCTGCAAGTTGCAATCTCATTTTTGTGGGTAATAATTCATTTTTTCCCCATTTCTCCCAAGTTTGTTTAGTCATGATGGCCACTCCTGATCCACTATCCAAAATAGCTTTGGCCTGGTTTTTACCAAAATTGTATTTTTAAAGTTGAGTTTCCCTCTTCTCCCTCACAATATCCCCCTATCTTATCAATGGGAATATACCACAACTCCTCCATTTCCTGTAGTTGTGGGTGAAGATTTTCTGGTATTGTTTCCCATTTTTTTCACTTGGTTCTGTAGGTGAGGATTTTGTTTTATTAAATCTTCCCATGTGGTGTGATACAGAATTGTGCATCGTTTATCTATATTCACCTGGAGTGTTACTTGGGGGTTTTCTTCCCTAATAATATTTCCTCTTGTTTTTGTTGTCTCAGATTCCTCCACTGTTTTTTGAGAATTGTCTTCTTCCCCCATTTTGAGTTGTACTTCCCGAATGATCTGTTTACATTTCTGCATTCTTTCATGTTCTAAGTCTGGCATAGGATAAGCCATTGTATGATCAGCAGGGCTTGGTCCCTCTTGAATTCTTCCTTTGTATGCTTTTATCAGAGTGTCTAGACTTTGTGAATTTCCTATTTCCAACTGGGTTTGTGTCTTTGGAGGAGAAGTATTGTTTGATTGTTCCCTATTTTCCTCTTCAATATTTTTACTCATTTTTTGTTTCCTCTCCCATTTCCCTTTTTGTCTATTTTTCTTTACCTTTGAGATTGAACCTTCATTTTGTTCCTTAGTTGTTGTTTGTTGTTTTGTTTGTGACCTTGTTATAGCATTTACATTCACTTGGTCAATGTCACTCAATTCTTCCTATTCCATGATACTGACTGCTTTTAGTGGTATGTTATTAGGTGTGTTTTGTTGTTTTTAGGGATTTTTTGGGCAATCCTTAATCAAATGCTCCCTGCCACAATCTTTGCAATATGCTCCTTCTATTCTTAATGTAGGAGGTTGTGGAGAGTCTCGAATGAACAAAGACATCTACCTTTTCATGTTCACATTTCTTGATTAAAGAGTGTTACCTTTTCTTGTGTTTGTTACCATCATCAATAGAAGATCCAGCAAGGTCCAACTTCAATGAAGCTTTTGAAATACTCCCCGGCAACGGCGCCAAAAAATATTTGCTATTGATCTTTGAAGTTGTCCTCTCCAATCATTTAGCATAAAGAATTAACAAGACATCTTTATTTTGTCAATCCTGGAAGTATTCTTAAGACCACAACCCCTTCAAGATGATAGAATCCAAGAAATAAGAGAATAATGGTTGGATTTCTGAGAATAGTGAAAATGAAGAGGAATTTCTAGGGTTTGGATTATCTTGAGCAAATCTCCACCATTTTCTACAATCTTAGTGTCTATTGCATGCTATTTTATCAACAGAACACAATTATGAAGTCAAAATCAAAAAATATCACCTGCATCATACAGATGAGACAATCGTGATTCTGTGAAAACAGACGATTTTCAGCTCCAGCACCATTCTTCATCAACTCATCACTCAACACAACAGTATTCAGCTCTCTTCATACACATTCAACAGATTTACACAATAGAAGCTCACAAATCTCCATGGATACTCAAGAACTAGACTCACAAATCAAAGAAACCACACAAAAGAGGAGAAAACACGATTTTCAGCAGAAAACTCCTTCTCTATTCACTTGGATAGCATGTAAACAAATGATTAACCAACCCCCTCATAATAGAGGAAATTAGCTTATATACATTTTGAAGTGTCCCTTTTCACACTTTAATTTTGTTCCTTTCCTCTATTATTCTAAAAATATGCTATCTAGGAGTTTCCAAAAATTCTAGAGAAATTACATAAAATTCTATCCTACATAAGGAAGACTCTTCCTTATTTTTACAACAATTGCATAAATATTTTTACAAATTTCTATCATTTTGCAATTATTTTCCTTCAAAAAGGCTTCCAAAAATGCATCTTCCAACAAACTTCCACAAACTTTTGTCCTTCCCTCATTAGTAATAGAGCCCCCCTTTAAGAAGTTTAAGCTCACTTCGGGTCTTATTAGATAGTGGCTCCCATACTCCCAGAGAAAAACAATGTCTAATTCTTGAATCAATGAGAAATGTAGATGTATTGAAATGGGCAGATATGGCTTAGGACCATTTCATGCAAATGTAGAAGAGAATCTGGTTGGGGTTGCATTTAGCCAACACTATTCCAAAGACAATCAATTTGGCTAGTTGGGTTCAAGAATAGTTATTTCTAGCGAATCAAAGGTGGGCATGCAAAAGAGTGATTCATCGATGTTGTGCAATCACATGGATCATGTATATGTGCTTGGCTTATGATGTACCAGTGGAAAGAGAACTCTCTAGTCCACAATTAGGTCAAGACAAGAGTGTTAGTAAGACAAAACCACACTTGGGCAAACATATGACGAGCTCCATTCCTTGCTTGTAGGTTGACATCGTGCCTTCCCCTCAATTATAACCACAACAATCACCTACCGACTAGCAGCCAAGTATTCCTTTGATCGGTATATGACTATTGTGCACACCTATGCTCGAGGGATTGACTAGTGCTGGAATCACTTTTGGGGCATCCAAGTGTGTTATACTAGTTACTAAAGCACATATAATTTTCAGAATTGATAACTACTATGGGGATAGATGCTTTCACATTTTTGATACCAAACATGGAAATGGACACTCTTAATACCACATTCCACTTGAAATGCATGATGCACTTTTCGAAGAGTTCCAATTTTCAGAAGCACAATTCCTTTCACAAGAATATGAGAGACCGAGCTACCCTAGCTCATAGAGAGACCATGAGGAAGGCCATCATACAAAAAACCAAGAGGAAATGATAGAAAAATCACAGATATAGATGAGGATGACCTTGCAAGTGAACAAGACGAGGAAGATAACCAAGTTACTCAACAACAACCAGAGGATACACATCCGAGAGCAAGATGAGATACAAATAATAGAACAAAAAACAACCAATGTTCCTGCACATACGATAGCAATTCAAACACTATACACCACAATGTAGGCTATATGGGCAAGAAGTTAGCTGACATATCAATAGAGCCACGAAATATTGCAAGAAGAATTAGCAAATAGTGGGTTTGAGGTAGAATTTGTTGATGCATTTAATATGTTAATTGAAATTGTGGGCATGGTGGAAGCACTCAACTTCCTGAAACACAAACCCTAGCCACATTTTGACCCACACCATGTTTGGCTACTTTCATGACCGGATGAGTACATCTGAGTTCTAGTAGATGCAAATGTATCGAGCATACATGATGATCAAGTACAACCATTGACATCAACACCACCTAGGGACCTTACTACATCCATGGAACTACCTAACTCCCCTAAGCTCCCTCTCTCACCCTCTACTCCAGACATAGCTGAATTGGAACTAAACTCTTAGTTACCCCACTAGGCCTCACCAACCATTGTCGACCCCTCACATGAGGTTGTACTAGCAAGGTCTTCACCCTATAGCACCACCTCTAGTCCCATGACACACATCTCCAATCCATAACCAAAGGCACCTAACCCTTTCCTACCTACGTCAACACAATCTGTCCAACCAAGCTTACCATCAGCTTTCATAAATCCCTTCCTCACACCACCAACCACAATAGCCCCAATGTTGAACCCTATTAAGCTAACCAACCTATCATTTCTTCTCCACTCTCTAAACATACTTCATCAACTCTCTACATCTTGACTGCCCCTACAAGAACCTCTCCTTTTAAGCCAATCATCTACACTTGTAATTAATTTGTTTCCTCCAGCACAATCATACACCATCACACCACTATACACAATTAGCACAATAGATCATATGTCTAGTGACATGGAAATTTCACCTTCTAGTGCACCAACACTCACAATTTCCACTTCACTCACCAACACACACACACACCAATCACTTCAGCATCCACTCCTCCCTACCCCCTTCCCTTTCCCTTTACATCTCACTCTCAATAGCATTTTACCATGCATGTCATTCCTGTGCTCTTATCATCTGTGGTTGATAGTGCAATCCAAAAAATGCTTACTTGTATGCATCAAGCGAGAAACGAGTTCTCATCTTTAGGACTAAGAAACCACACTTTTGCAACAGACCACAAATCAACTCCAAGCTAACTTGAATTCCCTAGCTATAGAAAATGCTTCTCTCAATGCACATTACCAGGAGATTAGGGAGTGGTATCATATGATGGAGCTTGAGTTCGAGAGGAAAGAAAAAGAGGAAATAGCAGAGATGGAAGACCAACTTTGCCAATAGGTAACATGAAACACTCAACTCACAATAAATATGGGACTTCTCTGACATCACCTAGTAGCAGCAAAAAAAGAAAATTAGTGCCTCCAAGAGCAGAATCGGGAGAATTTCAAAGCTACTATGGACCATCTAGAAGAGCCACTTATGCCTTGTTTCATACATCATGCTATTTGGGCATATCAAGTGCCCCATAAAATGGTACTCGATGCCATCGTGTTTTAGATGGTATTTGGATAAAATGCGGCGTTACCATTAGACTTTTTGATATCCATGTTAAAAGTAGCACAAGAGCACTAATGCAATGGTCATGCATTATCATTCAAGCTACTCAACTTAGAGCATTTAGGAGAGATGGTACTACGTGTAGAAGCAAGGATATATATTCAAAGAAGAGATAAAAAGCTTTCTTAGATACACATGTAAAAGATAAAATCTTAATGTTTGGTGACTTAGTGTTGGTATACATAGTAAAACAACATGCATGTAATCTAGAAAAATGTGGTTATAGACCAATGCTTATCAATAGAGTTTTTGTGAGTGGCATAGTGCACTTAGAAACCCTAGACAAAGAAGTAATACCTAATTACATGAGTGGTTGTTGAGTGAAACTTTATCGAGAACCCCTCATAGAGAACATGCTCACATGATTGAATCAAGCTAACAAGCATAAAGAAGAAGAACAATGAATTGAGAAGAGGCATGGGCCTAGGCCCAAGAACATATCAAATGAATGAAGCTGAGATGGTGAGGAGTACTACCGAATCTTGATGCCCCCCAATAGTGCATGACAATGTGTCAAAATCAAACACAAAACAATCCTAGCATTTTAGATTGAAGACCATTGATCTCAATTCAGCTAGCACATGGCACTATAACCAAGATGAGCAGAGCTATGATTGATTCAAGAGCCGCTACAAGTGCCATTAGAAAATCTTGCTGTCTAAACATGGGCTTGCAAGTGAATCCAATAGAGGCATATCTTGTAGGCCTAGGGGGTGTAGAATCTTCATGTTTAGGAGAAGTACAAGTCCCTATTCTTCTACATGAGGTCCCTCTAACCATCAATCTGCTAGTGTGTCATAATGTCTATATGACTAAACCTCAAATGTGGGGTAAAGACTCAATTTATGACCATGTTATCGATTTGAACCTACGAATACAACTATTGTAGGTTTGGGTCAACAAACAATGCACCACAATTGAACTAAAGGGGCATAAAACTTCTTATTATGAATCTCTCACACGTCCCAAGTGCCTTTACATCTAGTACATCTCTGTGATCCAATCAAACCTAGGCAAACCATGCATGTGTTGGAGCACCCTTCTTTTCCAAAAGAGTGTGTTTTCATTATGAAGGAACAACCATTTTCTTCATGCAAAAAGAAACAAAGAAATTTAATGCAAAATTGGAATGCCAATCAAGTAGCAAACCACCATAGATAGAAAGGAGGCTAAAAAAAAAAGAAAAATTGGGTCAATAAAGGAGAAGTAACCCCTAGCCTTTCTCCATGTTCTAAACCAACAAGGTGGCTAAAGGTTCCATGAACAACTGAAGATGAAGCAAAACATCGACCAATAACTCAATGAATGTTGCTCCCCATGCAACTCATGAAAGCATAATCTAATGTATCTCACATATGGGTGCTAAAAACTTACATACAGGCTTTAGATGAAGCCTACCTAACACAAATCCACATTTCCTTACTTACATAAGCCTTGTATTACTCATCCCACAATGTCTAGAAATGGATGTCAAAGTTGCTAGAAATCAATCATCAACATCAATTTCTTCACCTCACTCACATGTACAAACACAAGCCTCCAATCCAATCACTGTCTCCATTTTTCACCTCAATATTAACGAGATCTTTGAACCTTATTATGAACCCATAAGCAACCCACACACAAAACAACCCATGTAATGCTCATACCAATACGATTTGTAACCAACATAGATGAGCTTCCTATAGACCATATGCACCATGAAATATTCCAAGTATGCATATACAAGATAGGCACATTCTGAGCTCAATTGCACAATGCATGAAGAGGTGACAAGTAAGGGAATTCATGTTAGTATTGGTAAGGGACCATGGTCTCACCATACTACGATCTTGTGTCTCCTATCATAATAACATGTGATTTTCCCTATCTTTGGAAAATAATAATTAGCATCGTAAAATGGGCACCATGGCAGTAGGTAGACCTAGTCCCATGCCATTCAATTATAGAGCTATCCTGATAAAGGAGTAACCCTTAATCCCTACACCCAAATTTTTTGACTTTCAAGGAGAAATCCCCATCCAAGGCCTACCTAACCGAATCAAGCAGACCATGTACAAAAAAACTAACACTAATTCTACGGGAATCAAAATTGGAATTTGACCACTATTGGGCTCATTTTCAAGTCTTCTAACAAGAGTTCAAAATTTTGCAGAACTCAAATGAATTGCACCCTATCTAGGAAAATTCCAAACTTGATGAGTACTTTACAAGACATTCCCAAAAGCAAACTTTTGCCAGTGTTACGTTTTGATCCACACTTTGTAAGCATGCATAGAGAGAGATTTACCAGGTACCTTTGTTTTGCCATCACCAATGCCTCATCAATCCTTCAATGAAATTTTGCATGATGCATAAATTGGTTAGAGAGGCTCTCAAGATGTTTGGTACCCATTTACCTTCTAACAAGGAGACTCTAGTACCTGAAGAGATGAAGAAGAGTGAAGTCTCTAAGCTCATGAAAATATCAGCCATTATTCCAAACCTCTCTACCTCACTACATATGTGCATGCAACACCACATTTCTAGATCAAGCTAGATTTACCCAGCTACAAAAGAAAATTTTCTTCATCCTTTATCTTGCACAAAACCCATCCTTAAAGATCCAACTCCCCCACTGGATCATAGATTAAGTATGCATGTCCAATACCAGGTGGCCGAAGAAGCAAGTGATAAATGGATGTTGTGCAAATATATGGATTCTGCATATGTGTCTTGCATATGATGTACCAGTGGAAGGGGTACTTACTAGTGGCCAATTACAAACATTCAAAGAAGGTAGAGGGTCCACTCGTCACCAGACTATAAGAATGTGTGGCATGATATGTTGCTTGCAGTGAATAGAAACCTCCCCTACCCCTCTACATTCACCAATGAACCCTCCACTTGTGGTTCCACCATTCACAATTTATCTCTCATGCCCCATTATCACCAAGACTCAAGGATAGACCTCCACCGAGGATATCATATTGGAGCTTCCTATAATTGAGCATTTATGAGGACGAGTAGCAGGCAATGACTTTTAAAACTTTCTTGGTGATTTTTCAGGTCACAATCAAGTATCCATTTCACCAGAGGATCAACATAAGATGACATTCACAAATAAATGGGGTATATTTGCATTTTGAGTGATGCCTTTTGGGCTCACCGAAGCATGTGCTATGTTCCAAAGGTTGATGTGTCATGTATTTAAGGAATTCTTAAGGAAGAACCTAGAGTTCTATGTGGATGACCTTTGTACACATTCCCACATTAGAAAAACACATATCTCAGAGCTCAAAGAGATATTTGACAAATTTGGAGAATATTAAGTATGTTTGAACCTAGAAAATTGTGCGTTCATATTCAAGAAAGGCAAGATTCTAGCACTTACATGTTCATGTGGATGCCTCCAATTTTGCTTTTTGGTGTGTGCTAGCACAACCTACTAGTGAAGGGAACATTGACCTTCCTATCACCTATGCATGTAGGCGATTAAATGTAGTAGAGAGAAGTTATACCACCAATGAAAGAGAAGGACTAGGCATGGTTTATGTGTTTAAGAAATTTAGACACAATTTCCTTGCAAATAACTTTAAGTTCTTTAAAGATCACTAAGCTCTACTTTACCTTGTGAACAAACCTTGCAATACAACTAGATTAGTAAGATGGTTTCTTTTACTAATGGAATATGATTTTGGCATGGTCATAAGGAAGGGTAAGACTCACCTTATGATGGATCACCATTATAGAATCACTTTAGGTGAATCACTGCAAGGAGTATTGGATGAACATCCTGATGCTTACTTGTTGAACTTGGAAGTAGTTCCTGATTCGGCAAAAACACTAGGGCCTATCCTCACCTATGGACCTAAAAATCGATTGATTAGAATGAAGGATGAGGAATTTTTCAAATTGAAAAGATACAACATACTAGCAGGTACTATATACATGCATAATGAATAATGAATCTTAGCTTTTTGTGTGGAAGAAGAACAGCATGACAAGTGGTTGCAATTAACACATGTAGGTGCATTAGGGCAACACAATTCTAATTACAAGAACCTACATACTCTCAAAGGATTAGGCATATTCGCCAACCATGAAAGCCGATGTTTGTAGGATGTTCAAGGATTGTCCCACTTGTATCAATAGACCCCTATTGAGCATGCAAGATTATATCAAGTGTCATTGATAATGGATTGGGATAACTCCATTAATTGACTTTTTGATGATGAAGAAATCCCCTCAAGAGTTGACTTTGGTGTGCCAAATGAGCCTAGAGCTAGAGGCTTAAGATTATACACTCATTGGGGATAATTTGTATAGGCAGGACATGGCGGATATTTGAGACTATGTGCCCACGAGAGCAAATAATTGAAGATCTTAGAAATTGCACACCAAGAAATGGCAAGAGGATTACAATGAAGGCCTACTATTAGTGGCCAAAATGTATGGGGTAGTGGAAGCAGTCCGATCAGCGATCCAGAAGCCTCCTGTTCATCATGGCCCACGAAGATTCCAAACATGACCACAATCTGGTAAAAACATCTAGATTCTCACTACAGGGGAAGGACCCATTATTACATCCGAACCCATTGAGACAACCTCCCACGTAGCAGTAACCGCTGGCCAAGAGCTCCCAGTCACCCACGATGAATCAACAGAACCACTACCACCGACCCCCCTACCATCACCTCCTCGAACAGAGCAAACCCAACCCAACCCACAGAGCAAACCTTCATTTTCCGTAGTCCCACCTCCAGTTCCACTTGGTTTTCCTCCTTTGAAAACCCTCTATATAATACCACCACCGTCATAACAGAGTCCTTCATAGAGCCTGCCATAGGACAACCAGCCCCCACACCCTCGGCCATAGGCCATCCTGACACTAGATCCATATTCTATGGATTCCCTGCCACCACATCCCCTTTCATGGCTTTCCCACCTCCAAGTTCTCACCTTCCACCTCCCATACCACCATTCCTTCAACCCGCCCATGACTACTTTTGTAGAATGTTTCAAGCCACCACCCCACCCTCTCGTCGAGCCCATTCCCAACCTCCACACCACACTTATTCACCACGATCACACACACACACCACCTACCATTCGGGTATACATGGTAGACACTACACTCACCTCCACCCCTGAGGGCATGGACATTTCACCACCAACGACACCTCCACCTCCCCCCACGTTCGACATGTTAAGAACAGGTTTCTGGGAGTATCACTCGAAGGTCTTCGCACCTAAGCCCACACACCTGTTTCATCTCTTTGCCTGTGAACAAGCCATGTACTCTGAGTACTACACAACACCGCAACTGGATGTCCTAGGTGCAAAATAATTGGGATGCATTGGAAGCTGATCTAGCAAGAGGTCTACGCCTAGGTGAACACAAGCTAGCCACGAATGTCCTACAATACTATATCGACCATCCTATAACAGAGCAGAGGTATGTCAGGGGTGACAGATGCTAGGAAGGGGGGAGTGTTGGCATACAAGTCATAAGAAGAGCATACAGGCACAAAGGAACAATCATGCACAATACGACAACAAGGCCCAATCATTTTTTTCATAAACAATTTCCACCTCAAGTGATTTTCATCACTACCCACACATTGTAAATCCCGTTTTTGGTAGAATAGACTCCATTTTGTTCAAGCCAAGGATGTTTGTAGGATGTTCAAGGATTGTCCCACTTGTATCAATAGACCCCTATTGAGCATGCAAGATTATATCAAGTGTCATTGATAATGGATTGGGATAACTCCATTAATTGACTTTTTGATGATGAAGAAATCCCCTCAAGAGTTGACTTTGGTGTGCCAAATGAGCCTAGAGCTAGAGGCTTAAGATTATACACTCATTGGGGATAATTTGTATAGGCAAGACATGGCGGATATTTGAGACTATGTGTACACGAGAGCAAATAATTGAAGATCTTAGAAACTGCACACCAAGAAATGGCAAGAGGACTACAATGAAGGCCTACTATTAGTGGCCAAAATGTATGGGGTAGTGGAAGCAGTCCGATCAGCGATCCAGAAGCCTCCTGTTCAATATGACCCACGAAGATTCCAAACATGACCACGATCTGGTAAAAACATCCAGATTCCCATTGCTACAGGGGAAGGACCCATTATTACATCCAAACCCATTGAGACAACCTCCCACGCAGCAGTAACCGCTGGCCAAGAGCTCCCAGTCACCCACGATGAATCAGCAGAACCACTACCACCGACCCCCCTACCATCACCTCCTCGAACAGAGCAAACCCAACCCAACCCACAGAGCAAACCTTCATTTTCCATAGTCCCACCTCCAGTTCCACTTGGTTTTCCTCCTTGGAAAACCCTCTATATAATACCACCACCGTCATAACAGAGTCCTTCATAGAGCCTGCCATAGGACAACCAGCCCCCACACCCTCGGCCATAGGCCATCCTGACACTAGATCCAGATTCCCTGCCACCACATCCCCTTTCATGGCTTTCCGACCTCCAAGTTCTCACCTTCCACCTCCCATACCACCATTCCTTCAACCCGCCCATGACTACTTTTGTAGAATGTTTCAAGCCACCACCCCACCCTCTCGTTGAGCCCATTCCCAACCTCCACACGACACTTATTCACCACGATCACACACACACACACCACCTACCGTTCCGGTATACATGGTAGACACTACACTCACCTCCACCCCTGAGGGCATGGACATTTCACCACCAACAACACCTCCACCTCCCCCCACGCTCCCACCTTCTCCCATTCCCCCTCCACCAATTTCACCCTCACACACATCTCCAATAGACACATCATTCACTCTTCCCATTCCCCAATCCCCTCCTCTTGCATCTTCCATTGTACAAACCACACCTTCATCCATAGGCAATGCATTTGACACCATGATTGCATGTATGTCACAGTTATGGACAGAATACGATCAACTGCAGGCACATAACCAAAGGTTACAAGAACACTCTGAAGCATTACAACAATGCCTCGATACACTGGAAGAGGACAAAGCCAGTCTCCAAACTCAATTTGAAACCTTACAAGAGGCTCACGGCATTTTGGAGATAAAATTTCAGAATGTAGATCAGGAATCAATCTAAGGGTTAGAAAGCCATTTGCAGATACAACTGGAAAGAAATTCCAAACTCCACCGCAACATGGCTCTACTCAAACGACAGCAGCACACAAGGAAAATAGACTTCTCCAACAATAGAACCAGGAAAATTTAGAAGCAGCAATCGAAAACACACCCGGGGCACCCATTAATCCTTCCAAGTTTCAAGCAGTGACCCTAGAGAGCATCAAAATCATTCTTGAAGACTATGCCACTTTACTTGATGCACATGACCAGTTATCAGAAGAACTAGGTCAACTGAAGCAGACAAGACAAAAAGAAATGAAAGCGGGCCCCAAGCTACTGACTCAACCTCCTCACTTATCACGGACTCATAGACCCTGCAAAATCTCCAAAAACAATTTGCAAAATTGCAGGCACGTTTACTACAATATGAAAGACCACCATCCCCACCCGAGGTGCCCACAAATGAAGAGACAGTCTCCATTCCAGTGGAACAAACGTTTGAAGAGGAATATGATCCGCAACCCTTCCCAGGGGAACAACAAACGGAAGAAGGTCAAGATACTTTTGAAGCACCACGACCTCCATGGCTATGACAAGTGGAAGAAATGGGGAGTTCTCATGAAGAGCGCACAGTAGTGCAAAATCAGGCCATGAGAGTCATAGAAGAAATTGTGTTACAATCAGATTACTTCAAGAACTTGTCATCTAGATGCCTTATCCTCTCATCAGAACTCCAATATAGGCCTTACTATGTTACTTTGGCCGATTATAATGCAGAAATACAGAGAGTCACGGGTAAGATTCCTTCCTTCGCTACCCAGTTTCAACTTGAAGACCTTCCTCTAGAAGTGCAGAAAGGAAAAATCCGTCAATTGACATGGCGATAGAAACTTCTCAAAGACATATCCTGAAATGCTGTGCACATGGAACAACACACCTTTACATCTACTTTACAATCCATGCTACGGCCCCATTCCATGATGCCGATCATGGAAAGCATTCAACATAAAGGTACATAATAATGCTCAATGTAAGGAGTCAATTATCCATATATAGCACCACCGCAGGGACCACCATCGATAGCATACATGATGGCCACAATTCGACATTGGATGCCTCGACTAAAGCCCATGCCAGATGTGGTGGCCCAAATGATGCTTAAGATTTTGGATATGATGCAGGTAGTACTCAAAACCTTTAGAAATGCAGCAGCACCACAGATACGTCTATCGGGTTTACCAATGGAAATTATGATTTGGTGTATGACATGAGCACCACCCCCGGCATTTGGGTAGCTTATGCTTGGCATGCACGAATCAAGTATCTTCTCGCATGCTATAAACAAACATTTGAGGACATGTTAAGAACAGGTTTCTGGGAGTATCACTCGAAGGTCTTCGCACCTAAGCCCACACACCTGCTTCATCTCTTTGCCTGTGAACAAGCCATGTACTCTGAGTACTACACAACACCGCAACTGGATGTCCTAGGTGCAATTAATTGGGATGCATTGGAAGCTGATCTAGCAAGAGGTCTACGCCTAGGTGAACACGAGCTAGCCACGAATGTCCTACAATACTATATCGACCATCCTATAACAGAGCAGAGGTATGTCAGGGGTGACAGATGCTAGGAAGGGGGGAGTGTTGGCATAAACATCATAAGAAGAGCATACAGGCACAAAGGAACAATCATGCACAATACGACAACAAGGCCCAATCATTTTTTTCATAAACAATTTCCACCTCAAGTGATTTTCATCACTACCCACACATTGTAAATCCCGTTTTTGGTAGAATAGACTCCATTTTGTTCAAGCCAAGGAGTCCTCAAGCTCAAGCAACCAAGAAGGCTCCAACCAAAGCTATGGATCAAGAGGAAGAGGAAGGAGTAGAGGAAGAGGAGGAAGATCACATGGAAGAGAAGCATCCAATGGGAATGCTACAATTGTGGAAAACCGGGCCATTATGCAAGAGATTGTTGGTCCAAAGGATGAGGCAATCAAGGATACAAAAGGAACCAAGGTAATTATGCTTGTACTTCAACAAATCAAGAAAATGAGAACTTGCTTATGATGTATGGTTCAAGTGAAAGAGTCAATTCAGATTTTACATGGTACATTGATAGTGGTTGTGGCAACCATATGAGTTGCAATAAAGATGTTTTCTTTAATTTACATTCACTCATCACTTAAGGACATGTAGAGACAGGGGATGACACTGAGCACAAGATTACACATGTGGGAGATGTTGCATTGAATGGATCTCAAAGCTTCAAGGTGTTGAAGGATGTGTTGCATGTGCCAACCATCACAAAGAACTGGGTTTTGGTAGGTCAAATGGTTGAAAGAGGTTATGAGGTGAGGTTCAATGAGCAAGGATGTTTTGTTGAAGACCCCGTGCAAGACTAGAAGCTCATAGCAAAAGGAAAGAAGAAAGGAAGACTCTTCACCATGGAGGTAAAGCCATCAACCCCTCACACTGTCTACTTGTCAATTGGAAATAAATAGATTGCAGAAATTGACTTATGGCATAAAAGAATTGGGCACATAAACTTACAAAGGATGAAGGACATGCAAAGGAAGGGCTTTGTGAGTGGTCTACCGGATCTTAAATCTCAAAATATGCAGCATTTGTGTCATGCTTGTCAATTAGGAAAACAAAGCAGATGCCATTCAAGAAGGGAGCACATGTGAGCAATGAAGTGTTGAATCTCATACACACATGTATGGGGACCTACAAGGGAGCCATCCATTGGAGGTAATAGATATTTTGTCACATTTATAGATGATCATTCAGGGTTTGTTTGGATGTATTGCATGAATTCAAAGTCAGAGGTGTTTTACCACTTCAAGAGGTTCAAAAACCTAGTGGAGAAGGAAACAGGTAAGTATATAAAGACTCTCAGATTTGATGGAGGAGGAGAGTATTTTTCAAATGAATTTTCAGATTTTCTACATGACCATGGCATCAAAAGGCAATTCACATGCAAGTATACACCTCAACAAAATGGGGTGGCAAAGAGGCAGAATAGATACATAGCAGAAGTGGCTAGATCTTTGTTAAATGAAACGAATGTTCCTAAATCTTATTGGGTTGATGCAACAAATACCGCAATATAGATTATGAATAGGTGCCCAACCTCAGGAGTACATGGAGTTACACCTTATGAAGCTTGGTATGGTAAGAAACCCAACCTTTCACATCTCAAAGTATTTGGTTGTGGTTGTTATGTTCACATACCTAAAAAATTGAGACACAAGTTAGACCCGAAGGCAGATAGGTATATATTTCTTGGATATTCTTTAGAGCAAAAGGGTTTTAGATGCTATAAGCCTTGCACCAAAGAGATTAAGATATCTAGGGATGTAATATTTGATGAGTTGCTGCCTTGGCATGGTAGCAAAGATGTGTTACATGTTGACGATGCATATGAAGCTGAAAAGAAGTTCAAAGAGCAACAACAAAGCATGGAGATAAGTGGTCCAACCACTTCAAGCATACCATCAAAAGAGAGTACTACATCAGCTTGGCATGGAAGGACAAGGAATGAAGATCATTCAAGTGAAGGAAGTAGCGAAGGAAAGGAAAAGGCAAATGACGAAGACAATCGATGGGTAGACATGGAATCTACAAGTGATGAAGATATGGAAAAATTAGAAACTCTAGGATTTAAAGAATCTAAACCAAGAAGGAGGAGATTCCTACCACCTACAGGTGAGGTACGGTCATCCAATAGGGTTAAATACCCTGTTCAAAGGTTAACTTATGATTCATTCATTGCAAGACACTATGCCTACATGAGTCAAGTTATAGCTTGTGAAGAACCTAACTTTTTTGAAGAAGCAAATAAGCATAGGGAATGGATTGAAGCCATGGAGGAGGAAGTCAAAGCACTTGAAGAAAATGATAATTGGTCATTGGTTCCAAGAACAAAGGACATGAAGGTCATTGGTAACAAATGGGTGTACAAGGTAAAGAGGCATGTAGATGGGAGCATCTCTAGGTATAAAGAAAGGCTGGTTGCCAAAGGTTTTGCTCAAACCTATGGCATAGACTTTGAGGAAACCTTTAGTCTATTAGCTAAGATGTCCATCATCAAAAGTTTGATTGCAATTTCAGCCTCAAAAGGTTGGAAGATGTACCAGTTGGATGTGAAGAATGCTTTCTTAAATGGAGAGCTTGAAGAGGTAGTCTTCATGGACCAGCCCCAAGGCTTTGAATATTAAAGGTTTCCACATCATGTATGTAGGCTAATGAAGGATCTTTATGGACTCAAGCAAGCCCCAAGAGATTGGAACCAAAGACTTGCGGACTACTTGGTAAAATTTGGATATAATCAAAGTCATGCAGACCCATCACTCTTTGTGAAGAAGGAAGGTAGCAAAATTGTTTTCATTTGTATATATGTTGATGATTTGATTATTATAGGGGATGATGAAGCCAACATCAAGGACATAAAGAGGAATCTTGGATGTGAGTTAAAAATCTTAGATTTAGGGATTTTAAGGTACTTCCTTGGGATTGAAGTACTATATAAAGAGGAAGGTATATACTTGATGCAAAAGAAATACATTCTTGATCTTTTGAAGAAGTTTGGCTTGTGTGATTGCAAGTCCATTTCAAATCCATTAGAAGTAAATGTTAAACTAAGTGCTCATGACGGTGAAGAAGTGAACGATGTGACCATGTATAGGTCAATAATTGTTCTCTCTTGTATGCTACTATGACAAGACCTAATATTGCACATGTAGTTGGAGTGTTATCTCAATTTTTGCAAGCACCAAGAGTACCCCATCTTGTCGCAGCCAAAAGGGTACTTAGGTACCTCAAAGGATCAGTGAATGAAGGTCTATATTATCCATTTGATAATGGATTAAATGGATTATCCATTTGATGATGGATTATGCATTTGATTATCCATTTGATGATGGATTAAATGGATTAAATGCTGATTGGGCAGGTTCCAAAGATGATAGGAAGAGCACTAGTGGATAACATGCTAGGGAAGAAGACCATCTCATGGATGTCAAAGAAACAACCAACCGTGGCTCTTTCATCGATCGAAGCTGAGTATAGAGGCTTAGCACAAGTCTCATGTGAGCTTATGTGGCTCAAGAAGTTGTTTGTTGATCTTCATTTGCAGGTTAAGCAAGTACCTATTTATTGTGACAACATAAGTAGCATATGCTTGGCTCAAAATTTGGTGTTCCATGCGAGGTCAAAGCATATAGAAGTGCATTACCACTTTATTCAAGAGAAGATCATGTCAAAGGATGTCAAGGTGGAGCATATCAATACAAAGGACCAATATGCCGATATGTTTACCAAAGCATTGGATGGAGTAAAGCTACAACATTTCAAGGCATGCATTGGAATGAAGGATCTAGGCACTGAGACTTGAGGGGGAGTATTGGAAATCAAGTCTCAATCATGCAAAAAGGCTCAACCACGAGTTTTGCAAGTGGGCCAATAAAAAAGGAGGACCCAAAGTCATGGAATAAAGTTAGAAGCTCCACAAAACTCAATAAAACTCAATTCTCGAGTGGGTTCCCCAGGATAATAAGAGCATAGACCTGCTCCTGAACTAAGAGACTCATGAAGCCTTTTGGAGGTATAAGCATGATTTGCTGAATGAGGTCAGAACTCTCACTATCTATGAGCTTAAAGATCTTGAGAGTCTAGGCAAAGTGACCTATTTAGACAACACTTCAAAGAGAATCTTTGTGGTCACAAAGCATGGTAGGCATGCCTACACCTGGAAGGGAGAGTTTTTTTTCCCCATCCAAGATCTAATGTCTCCTATAGTCACCAAGGATCTCGGACATCCCAAGCTCATGGAGCTCATAGGGACAAAAGTAGAGATAGGCCAAAAGTAAGTTTTGCCAACCCCTTGGGAAGAGAAAGGATGAGAATGGAGACAGATAGAGTGGAAACTGAGAGACCTAGAGACTGAAGGAACCAAAGAAATGCTGATGATTTTCCTTTGCCAAGGTGTAGAGAACACACTAGGACCTTGAGGCCAACCCAGTTGGTTAAGTCCATGAAGAATTACTTTGATGGCACTGGAGACCCAGACGATCATGTAGCTAAATTTAGGCAAGTCTTGAGAGCTGAACAAGTTGAGGACCTATTCACACAGTGCAATGCTTTCAGTCTAACCCTTAGGAATGCAACCCTTACATGGTTTCAACCACTACATGAGCGGTAGTTTAGGAACATAGACCAACTTCTAGAGGCTTTCATTACCAAATTCTCTAAGAGTGGTATACAGCATAATACTTCCTCACTGATTCATAGTTTCAAGCAGACACCTCAAGAGATGGTTAGACTGGCAGGAAGAAGGTTTAGGCAATACCTAGAGAGATGTCATGTTCCTGAGTTACCCACTCCAACCAAACAGGTGGCTTTATTCTTAGATGGATTGTTGAGTAACAAGTTGAGATCATATGTGTACTTGAAGGACCCAAGAACCAAGAAGAGTACGTACGCATGTGCATAGACATAGAGGATAATCTAGGAGAGGAGTTGGAACTTTCAAAAATTTATAGAGATTCTGACAGCTCGACCAACCTCTCTTCTACACAATCCACGTCTATTGAGGAACTCGCAGAGAAGGTAGCTCAAAAATTAGGTGTCTCAAGCAAACAAATACCTCGATTTACCCCAGTAGTGATGCTATACTTGTGGAGATGACCATATGGCAAATGTATGTCCCATTATGGCTCAACCCTAAGTGAATCCTAGTAGCCAGTACAGTACCATAGAGCGAAGATACACCAACCACACCGCACAAGAATGTCCTTATAACAAACAAACTGTCAGACATCATTACCCTCATCCATATCCACAATAGGGCAGATACCAAAACTAGTACCCACCACAGCAGTATGGTAGGCCCCAGCAAGCCTATCAACCACCCTATCAAGGGTAGCAGAGACCTCAACCTGTTCTAGCACAGCAACCCCCTGCTCCAGCTAATGTAGTTCTAGTGAAGTATGCAGCGGTGCAAGAAAATCTAAATAGATCTATAGTGCTTGTAACTCCATTACTCTCAGAAAGTGACCCGAGTGATCATAGTTTTGACTTGACCCATATTGATAGCCCCTAGGCTTACTACATGCAATCCGTTGAGCATAATGAGTACTACTATTGTGAAGAACCGAGTGAACCTAGTTGGAAGCCAGAGTATGCAAATGTCATGTACCCAAACCCTAACCCTAGACCTCAAGTTAGGTAGGTAAGAACCCCATTTCCTAGAAGACCATTCTACTGATGTCAAGGAGATCACCACATTCATGATTGCCCTATGCCTGTGTAAGACAATAGTTACACAATATAACACAGGAGCAATAGCAGAGAAGGTAACAGATATAGGAGAATCTCAAGAATTTTCTACTAGCAACAAGTACAAAGATGATGGTGTTGTCCACCCGTGCGCTCTCAAGGTAGAGCTTAAATGGTGATCTAGACAACTCTAGATAGGGAGATACAAGGTAGAGGTATGCTGGCTCAACTCGATGTCTCAGGTAGTGCAGAAGTCATGTATATATAGGATCATGGGTGGCCTTCCGTGGACGGCTATACATGGGCGGTAGAGCGTGGGCGGCCACCGCCCGTGTAATTGCCATACACGGCTTATACCGGTTGAACTGACCTAACAAATATAAATGATTTCTGACTCCGATAGGGAATATTCTATGGACGGTAGAGCGTGGGTGGCCACCGCTCGCATAATTGCCATACACGGCTTAGACCGGTTGAACTGACCTAACAAATATAAATGATTTCTGACCCGGACCCCCCAATTGGGGACCCTGGTAACTCCCTTTCCTTACAATACCTTACATGGTCCAATATGACCTTCATCCAACATGCAAGTTGGGATTCCCATCAATTGGGTAATGCATGCTTGGCTTCTCCTCATAACGGGGGCCTTACAAAATGTGCATACAATCATGAGGGGTAGACATTGATCATATACTAACACCCCCCTTCAATGTTTACTAATGAAAAATCAAGTAGGTTTCAGTCCTATGCCCATCTGTTGAAGATGTCTGTTGAGCTGCTCTCTTCCAAGTGCTTTAGTGAATATGTCAGCACAATTTGCCTCTGTTGGGCAATATTCTAGCTCCACAATTTCATCCTCAATTAGCTCACGAATGTAATGGTACTGTACTTCTATGTGCTTGGTGCGAGCATGAAATACTGGGTTCTTTGCAATAGCCATACAACTTTGATTATCACACTTGAGTACAGTCGCCATATTTCATGGAAAGCCTAGATCTGCAAGAATTCTCCTTAACCAGACTGCCTCACAAGAAGCAAAACAAGCTGATTTGTACTCTGATTCAGTGGAGGAGAGTGCGAGAGTTGGTTGCTTTCTACTTACCCAAGAAAATATTCCTGAACCAAGTGAAAAACAATATCCAGAAACTGATTTTCTAGAATCACAATCTCCAGCCCAATCTAAATCACAATATCCTTGGAGTGTATCACCCGTGGTATAAAAAATACCAAAATCCAAGGTTCCTACAATGTACCTTAGAATTCGCATTCCAGCATTCCAGTGACTCTCCTTAGGTTTGTTGGAAAACCTGCTTAATACTCCAACATCATAGCAAATGTCTGGGCTAGTGTTGCACAAAAAAATAAGACTTCCAACGAGCTTCCTATACTTCTTAGCATCTACATCAGGCATGTAATCATCCAATAGATAGCTTATGATTTACCTCCATAGGTGTGCTAGTTGGCTTGCAGTCCATCATTCCAAATGCCTTGAGAATCTCTTTGGCATATTTCTGTTGTGAGATGAAAATGCCATCCTTCCTTTGCCATACTTCAATTCCCAAACAAAAATGGAGTAGACCTAAGTCTGTCATTTCAAACTCAGTTCCCAAGCTGATCCGAGTTTGATTGATGAGTTCCTGATGATCTCCTGTAATGATCAAATCATCTACATATACAATGACAACAACTAGCTTGCTATCCCTTTTCATTACATACAAGTTAGCATCAGAAGTACTTCTTTCAAAACCCATATTTTTGAAAAAATGATCTATTTGTCGGTACCAAGCCCGTGGAGCTTGCTTAAGTCCATACAAAGCTTTCTTCAACCTGCAAACTTTATTTTCTGAATTGGGCACCTCAAAACCTGGTGGTTGAGAAACATATACCTCCTCTTTGAGGTGACCATTCAAAAATGCAGATTTGACATCCAGCTGGAAAATAGGTCAGGCCTTTTGTGCAGCTACTGCAAGTACCGTCCGAATAGTTGTCATGCGTGCTGTTGGTGCAAAAGTTTCTTGAATATCAAATCCTTCGATCTGTGAAAAACCCTATGCAACTAATCTTGCCTTATACTTTTCTAATGTTCCATCTGCTTTATACTTAGCTTTCCAAATCCATTTAGTACCTATTACCTTCTTCTTTGGCGGCAAGTCGACTAGATCCCATGTATCATTTTTGAGTATACTATCATACTCCGACTGCATTGCCGCTCTTAAACCTGGATTATCAAGGGCTTCTTCAATGGTGGTAGGTTCCTTTATCAAGCCCATGATATCTGCCATTAGAGCCATGTTAACAATGTGTTTTGAGGCTCTTCTTTGCTCCTCTATTCTCTTTGATCTTCGTAATCCGTCCGATGATGATTTTGGTACATCTACATGTGGATTGTGATAATCAAAGAGCTGTTGTGCCCACTTTGGTAGTGGCTTACGCTGTGGAGCTACAACTAGTTGGCTTTTTATTGAGGAAATTTCTCCATCAGATGTTTCCTCCTCCTCAACTTTAACCTGTCTTTTGATAGGCACAAGGTGAGATATTTCTCCGTTTGATGAGATAGTAGATTTACCTTTATCTTCTACTAAGTGTGGTCGTTCATCAAACACCACATCTCGGCTGACAAAAATCTTCCTTGCCTCAGGATCCCACAACCTATATGCTTTAGACTCTTCACTATATCCTAGGAAGACACACTTTTTGCTTTTTGAATCCAACTTTGATCTTGTTGAATCAGGAATATGTGCATAACAAAAACAACCAAAAATTTTGAAATGCAAAACTGAAGGCTTTTTACCAGAATATGCTTCTTGAGGAGTCATCCCCTTCAGAGCTTTCGTGTAGCTTCGATTGAGGATGTAGACTGCTGTATTGACTGCTTCTGCCCAGAATGAATCAGGCATGTCTTGAGCCTTTAACATACAACGATCCATTTCAACTACTGTCTTGTTCCTACACTCAACAACACCATTTTGTTGAGGTGTATGAGCTGTGGTAAGTTGCCTTTTCACACCATGCTCCTTATAGTAATTGTTGAATTCTGTTGACAAGAATTCACCTCCTCTATCTGTTCTAAATTTCTTTAGTTTCCTTCTAGATTCATTTTCTACATACTTATGCCACGCTTTAAATTTTTCAAAAGCATCAGCCTTCTCTCGAATGAAATAAACCCACATCTTTCTACTATAATCGTCGACTAACAACAAGAAGTAGAAAGATCCTCCTAAAGCAAGTGTAGACATTTTACCACAGAGATCAGCATGTACCAACTCTACAGGAGCTTGAGATCGATTGCTGGTCTCTCTTGGAAATGCCTTTCGTCGTTACTTGCCCATCATACAAGCTTCACAAGGTTCTTGCAACTCTGAAAATGCAGGAAAATGAGCAGCCATCCCTATTCTTTGCATCTCCTTCAAATTTGCAAACCCGAGATGCCCAAATCGTGGTGCCATAACCTGCTTACATCTTTATCTTCTGTAGCAGTTAACACACTTAACTCATACAAGTTATCCCGTCGCATGCCTTTACCTACAACATTACCTGATGAATCCATGATTTCTGCACCACTCTTATTGAAGGGAACTTCGAGTCCACGATCTGTTACTGCAGAAACTGACAACAAATTTCTTTTGAGTGTAGGTACATAGAGAACATCGGATAACTTTTTCTCAACACCTGGAGAAGTGATAAAAGAGATGGTTCCAGTTCCTTCGGCTGGACACTTGGAGTCATTTTTCACCACTACATTGATGAACTCCCACAGAGGCACTAGGGAACTCTACCAATCCTTTTTACTGGTCATATGGCGAGAAGCTCCACTATCTAAAATCCATGGTTCATCAACATGAGCTTGAGCAGATGAACATACCTCTTGAATAGCTACCCAAAGTTCTAGCTCTGTGTTGTTTGCAGACTCTTTGTTATTCCATGATGATTTTACAGTCCCATTCCGTTCATGAGCTTGCTTCTTTCTGCAATCCTTGATGGCATGGCCTTTCTTTTCACAATAGAAGCAACTTCTTGTGAACTTTTTCTTCTTTGGCTTTTTCTCTGATCCTTCAGAAGAGCCTTTACCTTTTGCATTTGCTGAGAATGCAACATCACTTGTACTTTGCCGATTCTTCAGCCGCATCTCTTCTTCTAAAAGCATCGCACAAAACTCTTCAAATGTAAGAGGATTTGGTCTTACCTGAGTATTAAGGGATGTTACTAATCCATCATACTTTGCTGGAAGAACACGTACACATCTTTGAGCCAGCTCTTCTGGTGTTATAACAACACCAACTACAACCAATTGATCTTGAAGATGCTTTATCCGTTTGATAAAATCTTCAGCCTTTCCAGAATCAGAATGCTTTTCATTTGCCAGTTGATTTTCAAAATTCTGTATCCTAGTGTGGTTCTTGGTCTCATATTGACGAGCCAATATGCCCCAAGCCTCATGTGCTTTAGTAGTATGTTGAACTAAAGTAAGCACAGAATCACGTACACTAGTGACAATCGCACATAATGCATCAGCATTCCGCCTCTTCCAAGCTCGTAGAAGATCTGGATCTGGCTGAATCATCAATCTTGAATTTGCTGGATCTTCAACTGGTATAGGCTCTCGATCCAATCCCATCGGTCCCATGATAGTGTCAAGTAATTCATAGGAGTCCAAAATTGCAAAAATTTTGAACTTCCAGAGTGTATAGTTGGTTCCATCCAGCTTCCCTTCAGTGAATACAGGTGGATGAATTCGAATAGGTGCAGCATTAACATTAGCTGAAGCACCAAGACTAGTGTTTGACGATGAAGCCATCATGTAATCACTCGAATAATCTACTGATATTCGAGTCTGCTAGTAGGCTATAATAATGATACTTCTCAAGCTATTCGAACCTTATAGCTTTGATACCATGTAAGACAATAGTTACGCAATATAACACAAGAGAAATAGCAGAGAAGATAACGGATATAGGAGAATCTCAACAATTTTCTACTAGCAGCAAGTACAAAGATGATGGCGTTGTCCACCCGTGCGCTCTCAAGATAGAGCTTAAATGGTGATCTAGACAACTCTAGATAGGGAGATACAAGGTAGAGGTATGTTGGCTCAAATCGATGTCTCAGGTAGTGCAGAAGTCATGTATATATAGGATCATGGGTGGCCTTTCGTGGACGGCTATACATGGGCGATAGAGCGTGGACGGCTATACATGGGCGATAGAGCGTGGGCGGCCATCGCCCGCGTAATTGCCATACACAGCTTAGAACGGTTGAACCGACCTAACAAATATAAATGATTTCTAACTCCGATAGGGAATATTCTATGGAATATTCCCTTTACCGTCGCACTAGGGGCGCTGCCCCCAAACCCCCACCAGGGAGCCCGCTGGCCCCCTGGGACCCCCCAGCCAGGGGGCCTGCTGGCCCGCTTGGACCCCCCATTCGGGGCTACTCCCCGCTGCCTTGGAACCCCCAATTGGGGACCCTAGTAACTCCCTTTCCTTACAATACCTTACATGGTCCAATATGACCTTCATCCAACATGCAAGTTGGGATTCCCATCAATTGGATAATGCACGCTTGGCTTCTCCTCACAACGGGGGCCTTACAAAATGTGCATACAATCATGAGGGGTAGACATTGATCATATACTAACAGCCTGCACCTACACAACCCCAATTTGTGACAATTCAAGGTTTTTGTCCCAATTGTGGGAAAGAGCATCTCTTGCGAGATTGCCCTAAGAACCTCAATAACATGCCGAAAATCACTCCTATCAACGTTATTGGGTTAGTAGTAGACTCTACAAGAAGTCTAACTTCCACTGCACCAGTGCAAGTGGTCACCAGAGCTCAGGCTTTGCAGCAGAACCAAGGTTTAGGCCAAGAAAGGAGTTCCGAGGTTAGTGAGACTGAGAGCATAACCAAGAAACGGACAAGAGCCTGGAAGGATAGCCCAAAAAGGATGAAAAGATAATGGTTAAGAAGATGAGCGAAAAGAGAGCATAAGAGAAACAAAAGCCAAAATTGTTGAACTCACCTCTCAACCATACTCTCACATACCAGCACCACCTTCATCCCTGTCACCACCTAATCTGCCATCTTCCAACCCACCTCATACAATTCCACCACCCCCTAGAGTAGGATCAGTATTAGCTGACCCCACTCCTGAGGACATAGACATGATGCTTAAAGCATATCAGGCCAGAATCTAAGAAGGGCAAAATTTGATAGATCATGACAAATGTTACCGTAGAGCTGATCTAGAGATAAAAAGAATCAAGCTTTGTGCTAAAATGGTAGCATTGGCTCAGACATGTTTGAAGTGAGTTGCCTCTTCAACTACTCTTGCTCAACTAAGGCACAGTTGCATTTTGATGGACTATTGGAGAAGTTAGAGAGCAAAATTGCAAGATCTGGCAAGGAAGCCACCTCCCAAGGAAGAGACAAGGCAAGTGAAAAAATAAGCATTCCCCCTCAGGAAGCTTATATGCCTAACTCCACTAAACCAAACAACTCTTCTTCTATGAATTGGTATTCACCAGAATTCCTGCAAGAGATTCAAGAAGAGAAATGGGCTAAAGAAAGTGAAGTCCCTCCTCCCATTGAACTTGTGGATGATGCACATGATCAATTCCCACAAGACATTCCTTCTATTTATGGAGAGCAGGAGAGTGCCCAATCTCATGAGAGATTAGACTTCGAGTCCAATGCCTTACGAGAACTACCCCATTTCACAGGCCCATGGGAAGCTAAGTGTACATGTATGAGAGCACCCACAATGATGGTAAGAAATGAAGACTCAGTCATACCTAGGAACACAGAGGTAGTGAAAAACACTAAAGTACAGTGCAATCTCACTTTAGAGGAGCTACTCAAGGTTAAGCCAGAACTATGGAAACAGGTAGCCAAACAGGTGCTAGAAGTAGTAAAATCCTCGTTGCTAGGTAGGTTCTCTTATAACGGTACCAGAGATACCATTGGACAAGATAGGAGACATGAGCGAAGCAGAAGAAGGAAACACCTATCTTCCAATTACCCATCAGGGGTACACAACCAAGGCAATTTTGGACTCAGGTGCAGGAGTTGCAATTGTTACCACTTCCCTATGGAAGCGTTGGGGCAAGCCAGCACTCAGGCCCATGAGAATGAAATTGCAAATGGCTAATGGTCACATTGAGAGACCCTTAGGACTACTAGAAGGGATAACTCTCACCACGTGTGGTGTAGAGTTTGAGCATACTTTTGCTATATGTGACTTTAGCAAAAATCAGGCCTATGAGATGATTTTGGGAAGAACATTTATGAGGTAGTTGCAAGTGGTACAAGATTGGGAAACCAATTCTTTGTATTTGCAACACTTAGGCGTTACAACCAAAGTCAATCTCAAAGATTACTCTCATAGAGATGTACCCCCTATTCAATGGAACCATCCATAGAGCTTAAGATGATACGGAGTCAGTGCATTCCATAGGATTAGGATCCTCATGGATGCATGAAGACACCCACTTATGGATGTGCAAAGTAGCCATAGAAGAAGAGAAGAGAGAAAAAGCCAGAGAGGTAGGTGCGAAGGAAACCCATAGAACAATTCAAGACCTAGCCTATGCACCTGTAGTATTTCCTGATGAAAAATTTGAACCTCATGGTTGGGCAGAAATTTTAGCAACAATGGATGTAGCCATCAATGAAGAACAATGGACACCCCACTGTGATGAGGATGGCTATGACATTTCACTCTTCACAATAGAGCCAACCATGTGTGATTCGGTTATTGAAGAATGTGAACCTAGCACTAATGCATTCGAGGATGCAAGTGACTCCGATCTAGAGTCAATCATTATGGGACAAATAGCTACATCATGTTGTTTGGGCATATAGAGTTAGTTGCCTATAAAATGGTACTCCAAGCCACACCCTTTCCGATGGTATTTGGCCAAAACGCAGTGCTACCATTGGACTTCTTGATACCTACACTGAAAATAGCACAAGAGCATGAATGGACATGGCATGAACTTTCTTCAAGGATTTTTAATCTTGAATGATTAGGTGAAACGAGATTGAGAGCTGCCGTAGGGATTTATGCAGCTAAGAAAAGATCGAAGGCATACTTTGATGCCCACATGAAGGATAAAGGCTTGAAAGCAGGAGACTTAGTTTTAGTGTACACCCTAAAAAAACATGCAAGAAAGCTAGAGAAGCACGGCTACGGACCCATGATTATCAACAAAATATCAACAAGTGGGACAGTCCAATTAGCCACCTTAGAAGGTGATGTCCTCCCAAGTTATATTAGTGGATGCCGAGTCAAATTATATCAAGAACCTCTCATGGAGGAAATGCTTAACTGACTAAATACGGCCAAGAAACGCAAAGAAGAGGAAAAATGAATTCGAGAAGAAGTGCAGGCAGAAGCCTTGGAACGCGTCCAAAAAATGAAATTGATAAGACAGGGTAGAGAGCCGCCTAGGACGGATGCCTATGTAGCTCTAGGGTATCATATGGTTGTGTGAAGTCATACGTGTAAGTTCCCATAGAATAATTGACTGTCGTCCTTTTGTGACCTTAGAAATAGGACAAGGAAGTAGTACAAAGACTGTAGGGGCCTTGATTGACTCAGGTGTAGCCACCAGTGCGGTTAGACTTTCTTACTATCAAGAGCTGAAATTAAGTGTCAATTCTATAGAAGCATATCTTATAGGATTGTGAGGTATGGAAACCCCTCGCATGGGCGAGTTGGAACTTCCCCTCTACATTCAAGATGTTCTAATGACAATTCTGGTACTAGTGTGTCAACACGAGGATCTCACTGAGCCTCTTGTCTTGGGCCAAGACTGGATATACGATCATGTCGTCAACGTGAACAAAATAAGTGGAATTCTTCACGTCTGGGTAGGTCAAAATCGCATTACCATCGAGTTAGAAAATCAAGCACTCAAGGAAATAAAAAAGGCACCAACTCGTGGTCCTTCTAGGAGTACACATGAAGATAAAGATGTTGTTCTTGTCCAAAACTTTGTGATGCAGAGGGATGATGTTTTCAACCATGAAGCTAAAGATAAGATGGAACTCCCTTCTTTTCCAAAAGTGGTCAAGACATGGCAACCAAAGGAGTACGGAATGCGGAGGAAGCACGCAACCTACGTCCAAAGCCAAAGGAGAGTGCGAGACAAGGTGTCTTAGCCAACAAAACAAGTATGGGTATGGAAGGGCGAGCATCCTGTGGCAGCTAAGTTAAAGCCTTTGACTAAATGTCATGCTTGTAAGCATCTGGGTACCCAAGAAGTTGAGGAAGGCCGATCCACAATCAAGACAAATTTGGGTGCATAAGGCTTGCTTGCGGGCTCAAATAGACACCCATAAGCTTCAAAAGCCAGGGCTCCATTCACACACACTCCCACATGCATCAACTCGCACTAGTAGAGTCTCTTGTAAATGGGTCCCTAAAAAGCCTCATGTAAAGTCTCCCATAGCCCACCGACAGTCATATTGTAAAACCACACATTATATTTGGCGACCAAAAGCTTGTAATAAACCCCCCGACCCCAATTTGTAAATTCACCTCCACCTACTAACTGCATCATTCCACTTAGCTCATAGAACTATTCATTCGCTAACTATACACACAATCACCGAGCACCAACTGACTCACTAACTTATCACTATGACTCATGTTAATGTTGTAATGGGGACAAACTGCCATATCTTGTCCACTACAATGTTAACATGTGCTTCTATATTCTCAAAAAATTGGAAAGCAAGCAGTAACATGGTAGAAGCAACACGAACCAGTTCCCAGGCAAGATGCAGTGCCCTAATAGTGGACATTGAAACTCTCCTCCTCGAACCACAACTAACGGAGAGGCCTTAGGAACTTAGGGTAGTGCATGTCCTTCCAATTCCAGACCCTCACCACGAGCACACATCATCAGTCGGCAAACATGCACACTAGTTTAGTGACATCACAGGTCCACTAGGAGAGGGCACATACTTCTAGGAAGCTGAAATAGAATTTAATGGCAAGTGGGGAAGGTACCATTTCTTTACTCGCGAGTTTGAAAATTATCAGAACGCAGAAGTGATGAGATCAGTGTGGAACAAAGCTAGCCTGGACAGCTACTTTAGAGCACAATTACCTAAACCTGATTTTCTGCACTATTCGTACCTGGTCAGCACTATCACCCCTAGCAGAGCCAAAGGAGGAGATAGTACCTTTGTGCTCCCCTCATTAACACTAGGCCATGAACTAAAAAGGTTCAAACTTACCCTCAACTTAGTACGAGAGGCCCTAGACATGAAGGGTATGCACATTCCCACAGAGAAAGAAACATTGATTCCTGGAAGAATGAAGCACAAAGATCTCAACAAACTAAAAGATATGGTAGCTATGACACCAACCATCACCCTCCATTTACACACAATCATGCAACACTTCGCCTTCCCGGCTCAAGAACGCTTCACCATGCCACCAAAAAGAATTTGGTTTAGCTTGTACTTGGCTGAGAAAGAAAATCTCACACTCAATCTACCCCATTGGATCATTGATCAAATTCACTTAGCACATCAGCAGTAGAACAAGAAACATAAGAATGTGCTTCATGGATGCTGTGTGCTTACATGGATCATTTATAGGTGCTTAGCTTATGATGTGCCCATTCAAAGAGCATTGTTATGGTCCATAGCCCAAGAGTCCTAGAGATGGCCATCAACAATAGGGCCACCATCTAAGAAAATGAGAGGAGCAGTTCAAATACCTTGTGCCCAACCAAGGGGTGCCACCCTTACACCAGAGAAGACACCACCTCAAACAAGATGTGTTTGCCCATTTACGATTCGCTTACCTAGGCTAAGTGCAGAGGAGCCCGATCTTGTTTTCCCTCTGATTCCCTCTGACTTGGAGTTCCCAAAGGGGTACACTGTAGACAATTTAACAAATGAGGAAATTGTTACGATGATTAATGAGGGTAATCTTGAGATGAAGGAAGAGCAGGCCCAAGGACAGCAACCAACTACAAGGACTTCAGCTCCTACCCAACCTGAAATAGTGGAAGTAGATGAAGATGAAGAAGAGATTGATGAAGCGGAATCAGACATAGAACACAACCAAGAGCACAAGGAAACTTCAGAACTAGCAGGTGCCCCAACCTATACTACACAGATAAGATTGTATGAGACCATGAAAAGAGTCCAGGAGCATCACAAGTTGTCACTGGAAACAGGGAAGATGCTAATAAGTCAAATGTTAGGAGAAGAAGGAGTAGACGAACAATTTATTGAATCCGTGAACCTGCACATGGATGCGCTTGGCCTAGATGAAGCCATTCATTCGGCTCTTGCTTACATTCATTGCTTTGAGCAAGGAGTGCCTACCTGCCCCCTTCGCTCGGAGAAGCAAATTCACATAGATGTATCAACATGAAGAGACACTACACAGGTGGAAGAACACCACGAGGCACTCCTATCACCACACTCCTCACCTCTCACTGCACAATTCACTTCTCCCCACGACACTACCATTCACAACACTATTCATCGACACCACATCCACCGCACCCTCTATTCCCATTTACAGAATAACACACTCTTTTGAGAGTATAAAAAGATCACCAGCTACGGCACCACTCCCTCCCCCCACACTCCCACAATCTCCCATACCCTCTCCCCCCACATCACCTCTTGTTTCCACTCCATTCATGATCCCTTTCCCCTTCCCGATTCCCCATGCATCCTCCACTTTCCCAGCATCCCTAAATGTAAATAATTTCTTTTCTACATTACATCAATGTATATATCAGCTGCAAAACGAATATCAGACCTTAGAAGATCGTCAGTGCCATATAATTGCGGACCACCAGCAATTACAGAAGCAGCTTGCAGCCCTAGAAGAAGAGAACACCGACCTCAATCAACATTACACTATGCTAGAACATGCCCACCATACCCTATTGGAAGATCCCCAACAATCAAAATCTTCCCAAGTTAAAAAACTAACAGCTTTACTTGAACTTTATCAGTCCAAGAATGTCAAAGTCTGTCGTAACCTGACGTTACTAAGGAAGCACATGGCCACGGTTGTAGAAGAAAACAAACGACTTCAAAAGCAAAACAAAGAGAACCTAGAGGCAGTAATGGAAGGCTCCCCTCAGGAGATCGATCCAGAACCATTTAAAGCTATCCCTTTAGAGACCATGAAAACCATTCTTGAAAGCTATGTTGATCTTCTGGCAGCGCATGATGAATTGGGCAAAGAATGGGATACCCTTCTCCAACAACTAAGGATGCAAGAAGAACAAACAAAGGTCATAGATTCTACCACGACTATAGAAGAGGTAAATGCACTAAGAGAACATGTCGCCGAATTACAAGGAAAATTACTTCAGTACAAAAGACAACCCTCACCAGTCATAGAACCAGAACCGAAAGAGTTGGTGCCCATAGAAGTAGAGGAGTCATATGAGGAACCTTATGTTCCTATGTCGATGTCCGGTGGCCAACAAACATCTGAGGGATTGGACACACTTGAGGTAGAAGCCCTAGAATGGCTACAGACGCTCGAAAAAACGGCCAATATGCATGACGATAGAGTGGTGGTGCAAATTCAGTCAATGTCTAAAATTGAGGATATCATTATAAAATCAGAATACTTCCAATGCATGTCTCATTACCAATGGATAGGCACAAATGATGATTAATATGTGCCCTATTGTGTGCTCCTAGCAGATTATAATGCAGAAATTCAACGACGATGTGGCAAGGCTCCAACTTTGGCCACCCAATTCGGTCCCGATGACATACCTGAAAGAGCTACACAAGGGTCCATCTTCCAACCTACCTGGAGGCTCCGTCTCCTAGAAACTTATCCAGAAATGGTTCGTACATGGAATAACATGCCACTATTCATCAAGTACAATCCATGTTACATCCCAGTACTCAGAAGACGCACATAGCCTAACTTTGCCATCACTGTGAAGAATGTTAATGGCTATGCAAAATGGCTAAATGACGTGTACCTAGCACCACCATGAGGACCAGCCATAGTGGCATACATGATATCCACCATCCGCCATTGGGGAGTCAGACCACAAAACATACCTCACGTGATGGCACAGATGTGTATTAAAATATTCGAATTAATGCTAGTCACCTTCTGGACCTTCAAGAACATTAAAGATCTGCATTTCTCAGGAGTCAGCTTCACTATGGGAAACCTCGACTTAGTATATGACATGAGCACAACCCCATCCATTATATGCATGGCACACAATAATCAAATACCTCCCAGCTTGCTACAGACAAACTTTTGAGGAGATGATCATTATAGGGTTCTAGGAGTATCATTCGAAAATATTCATCCCAAGACCGTCACATCTCCTCCAACTTTTTGCTGTGGAGAGAACCTTACATTCCGAACAATTGCGTTTGCCACATCCGAACGTTCCAGGGCCATTCCATTGGGAGGCCTTATTAACAGATTTAGCAAAGGGATTGAAGCTACAAGAGCATCACCTGGCTACGGATGTCGTCGAATACTATGTCAAATGTTCAAGCCCACCAAAGGACTGTCAGAGATGACAGACGCGAGAGGGCGGGGGTTTTGGTAGCAGTCAGGGAACTCAAAGACCTACATGACAAGGAAGCCTACGAAGGGAGTCAGAGCAGAGAGAAGGAACAAGTAGGCAAGGCAGTCACCGAAAGATCTGGCAAGTAGGCCATTCAGTTTTTTTCCCAATTTAACCCCTTTTGTAACATTGATTTTCATCACTTCATGAACATTGTAAATGCCGTTTTTTGTAGATTCGACTCCATTTTGCTGAAGCTGAGGAGTCCTTGAGCTTGAGGAGTATCAAAAGTATTTATGTACCAATTTTCATAATTTTCAGAGCTCCTTTGAGCCTCCAAAATAGCCTAGGAACCTAGTTTTTAACTAGGTCGGGCACTAAGTCTGGACAGGAACAACGCTAGTCAAAAACTATAAAAAGAGCTAGAGAGCTCATTTTTGGGGCTAGCTTGTTAGTGATTTGAGCTTGTATATGAGACTTTTTGAGTAATCTAAAGAACTCCATTGTTTCTCTCTTTGTTCTTGCCTTGTGTGCACATGTGTGTGTATGTGTGTGCATGTTTGTGTGCTTCTCACTCACACACTTGTGCCATCACTTGTTCGAGGTCTTCATACCATCCTCATGTCTCCGCGGATTGACATTAAAGGAGGTGCTACTCATCACTGAGCTACACACATACATACACACACATGCATATGTATATAATATATATGTATGTATGTATGTATATATATATATATATATATATATATATATATATATATATATATATATATATATATATATATATATATATATATATATATATATATATATATATATATATATATATATATATATATATTATAAATATATGAATTACAATATATATATCTCATTTTTAAACAACACACACACACACACACACATATATATATATATATATATATATATATATATATATATATATATATATATATATATATATATATATATATATATATATATATATATATATATATATATATATATATATATATATATATACATATACATATCATAATTCAAAAGCCCTATTATAAATATTCTAATTCAAAAATCCTATTTCAAAAATCCTAATTTGAAATCACTAATTATGATATTAGGGTTTTATAAACCCTAATTTAGAAACTATAATTCATTATCCTTATTGATTTCATTTATTTCTTCTATTGTTAAATCTGTGTTCTCATGATTCACATCATTTATTGATGGATTAATATTGATTTCTGGTAATTCCTCTTCATCATCAGTAGAATCAGCATGTAGAGTATTATCCTCTTCATCAAAAAGATTAGTATCATTATCATGTATAGTGATTCTAATTTCTCTTTCAGATGTTGATGTTGATGTATCTGATGGTGAAAAGCAACACTTACATGAGGAATTCTGATATCGGCCATAATCCTTCCGCTGCAATGAAACAAATAAAAAACATTAGTTACTTGCATTTTAACTAAAATAAAAAATATACTCACACTAGCACATATACTTACAAATTTAGCTACAAAACCATTATGGCCCATTTGGCCTAGGTGCGATGTGTGGCCCGACTCCACTCTCTTCTTTGCAGCAGCCTGTTTATTCAAGAAAAAAATACATAAATTAAATGTAAAAAATTACTAAAATATATAAAAAATATAAATATAAACTATTAATTTGTGTACCTTCTGCTGAGGAAATGACTCCTGAAGACGTAGCTGTCTACAAAAAACTGCCACGACTCAGGTGGTATGTTAGCTCGCCTCTTATTTTTTTTTACCATACAATATCTCCTGTCAATTTAATCTCAAACAGAAAAAAAATAAGAATACATACACATATATAGACACACATACACATACACATACACATATCCACATACACATATACATGCAAACATATACGCATATATATATATATGTATACATATACACATATACATACATATAACATAAACACACATATAGATATCCACACATATATACGTACACACACATGCATGCATATACACGCATTCATACAAAATACATGCATTTATCCCACAATTATGTGTAGTGTATATGTGTATATATGTGTATGTATAAATGTGTATATGTGAATATGTGTGTATGTGTAAATATATATATGTGAATTCTTTGTGTATGTAGATAATCAAATTATTAATATCAAATACCATTATTTGTAGATTCTGATCAATTAGATGGAACTCCACCACCATCTCCTCATCGTGCAACGACTTTATACTGTAAGTATATCAAACATTTAATTTTAAATATATTTGACGGTTTTTTTTTGTTTCTTATTATGTGCAGATTCTGATCAATCAGAGGGTACTCCACCACTTCCTACCCATGCAACGACTTCACATGTGTCCTCTGATAGGAATTATGATGAATTTTACTATGAAGAGCATATTATATGTTGGTGTAACTCTTGTTATGGCACGTATCGAAGACCACGATTGGAATGTATTGAACATGAGGCAGAGTATGGTACGTTTGAGCGTGCACCATCACCTAGTCAATGTGATAATGCTTGGGTATGTATTTTTTATATATATTAATGTCATTATTTTATTTAAAAACCATGTATAAAATCAAATTATTGTTGATATACATGAATACTTGCTCGATGATGATGATGATGATAATTTTTCTCATAATGTTAATATACCTCGTACACGTCATGGACTTGCCGTTCATCAATTACAAGCAGAGGTTTCTAGAAGTCCTCTACCTCCTCGTTTAGAGAATGAAACGGCTGGACATTATCCATTTCCAGCTTCTGATCGTTCTTTAGTACAAACATATGATAGAAGAAGATATGGAGGATGGAATAGAGGACCACTTCATTTAGATGAAGAGGTTTTCAACTTTTGGGGTAATTGCTATATTATTGCTCCATCCACTATTACTAATGCTGGTCGTGGTCTCTTTATTGTAGAGGATTTGTATGTGCCTCCGAACTCTGAAGTCACTCTTATGTCATTTTGTGGTCCTATATATGGATGGGGAGATTGGCATCGACTTTCACGTTATGTTCAAAGCATGAGTACTTATGGAATATGCTTGAATGCAGCATCCCTTACTAGTAGAAGGATTTTACATGCAAAAAATGAAAGATTATATATTGATGGAAGACCTTACACACATGGAAATATAGCAGGTTTAATAAATAGTAGTCGATGGTTACATAATAGTTCAAGGACTAATTGCACATTTGAGGAGCGTGAAAATAGTCATGAATCACCATACATGAGTAGAGATGTATCAAGATACATAGTTGTCAATGCTATTACTACATTACATGCTGGTGATGAACTATTAGTGAATTATGGATGGCGTAGACCTCCAAGAGCACCTTTTAGCTAGAGAGAATAAAACTTTTTTAATCCATATTTAATAAGTTATATACTTAATTTTTTATTTAAAGTTTACTTTTGATTCATTTATGGAATACTAATGGATTTTATTTGTATGTGTAGATTCCAATGCATGATGTTGATGATATTCCTCCACAGCATTCACAATTACCAGTAAGACCTTATTTATCAAAAGCTTCCATGAGGAGGCTATGCAAAACTAATCCTGTACAATATGCAAAGTTGAAAGATCTATATTCAAAAGACGATAAAGTACAAGATTTGTGTGACAATGATGAAGATGATGGCATGGCAGATTTTATTGAGGATTGGTATCAAAATGACAGTGAGAGCATTGAAATTTCTAAAAATGAGAAATATCTTCGAGAGGAATCTCTAAAGCATGTATATGAAGGAAGTCGTTTGACACGACTAAGTGCGAACTTACTTATTCTCAACCTTCAAAATCATTTTGGATGGAGTAATGTATCTGTTTCGACACTATTAAGGTATAATTTTCAATTTTCTATCTATTTATATATATATGCATAAATATATATATATATATATATAAATACATGCAGGTTTTTATTCTTACTTTACATAAGGTAAGAACAAGAACTTAAATTCAATGGACACTATTATCCGCGCATCTTTTAAAACTATTAATGCATCTTTCAAAATATTCGCGTAAAATTTGATTGTTTGGATGGCAGGATACGATTGTTTGTTTTGGAGGATATGAAGTATGTACCTTCATTGAATGATTTGGCAATTCTATTATATGTTCAGTTTGAAAGTTTGAGAAACGGATTTATAATTGCTATTCAAAGATTTTGGCACTGTTTATAGGCCATACAATGGTACGTGACCTGGATGAATCGCATGCACAAAGGTTACTCAAGCTAGAGCAATCTGATTATAATGGACTAGTGCCAGCAGGATTCCTAGGGTATGCAGTAAACCTCTTGCATGTCAATGATGAGCATCTGAACTTTAGGATACAAAGTGGAAATCATGGTCGCTTGAGAGGATCACTTTTATACAGCTTGTTCAAAAAACTTCAGTGTCATAAACCTGAAGTTCTTTGAACAAACTGTATAAAAGTGATCCTCTCAAGCCACTATGATTTTCACTTTTTATCCTTAAGTTCAGATGCTCATCATTGACATGCAAGAGGTTTACTGCATACCCCAGGAATCTTGCTGGTACTAGTCCCTTATAATCAGGTTGCTCTATCTTGAGTAACCTCTGTGCATGCGATTCATCCAGGTCACCATCGTATGGCCTATAAACACTGCCAAATTCTTTGAATAGCAATTATAAACCCACTTCTCACACTTTCAAACTGAACATATGATAGAATCGACAAATCATTCCATGAAGGTACATACTTCATATCCTCCAAAATAAACAATCGTATCTTGCCATCCAAAACAATCAAATTTTGCACAAATATTTTGAAAGATGCACATAAGCATACACATATATAAAATTATATGCATATATATATATATATATATATATATATATATATATATATATATATATATATATATATATATATATATATATATATATATATATATATATATATATATATATATGTGTGTGTGTGTGTGTGTGTGTATTTATTTATTTACTTTTTTCAATATATCTTTTTTTGATAAACTTACAAGTTATTATCGGAAACGTTTTTACCAAGTCAGAATATTCTTCCTACCTCACATGATGAAATGAAGAAGATAATCAACAATCTTGGTATAGATTATCAATGTATACATGCATGTCCTAATGATTGTATTTTATATAGAGGTGAATATGCAGACTCTTTGACATGTTCCAAATGTCAATCTCCTCGATATAAGGGCGAAGAAGGTAAAATCCCAAAAAAGGTATTGAGACATTTTCCATTGGCTCCAGGGATTAGAAATATGTTTCAAAGGTCCGAATTATCAAAGCTTTTGACTTGGGGACATGATCACAAAAGTACTGATGGAATAATTAGAATTCCTCATGATAGTGTTGCTTTTCAGCATATTGATTCTACATGGCCTGAATTTGCACAAAATCCACATAATCTAAAGTTAGGAGTTGCATTAGATGGGGTTAATCCATTCTCCATGAAATCGAGTAAATGGTGAACATGGCCAGTGGTAGTCATAAACTACAATCTTCCGCCATATCTTAGCATTAAAAAGGAACATTTAATGCTTTCACTTTTAATCCCAGGCAAAAGACAAGTTAAAGATATGAATATATATCTTTCTCCTCTCATTGACGATCTTCAAGAGTTATGAAGAGGTATCAATGTCATTGATGTATCGAAAAGCATCAATGAAAGACATATTATGGTTCGTGGTATTGTGGCTTGGACTATTCACGATTTTCCAGGATATGGTGTTTGTTCAGGTATTGATGTAATTTTTTTACTCAATATGCATGTAAATAAATATGATTTAATCAAATTATATTTTTATCATTTTCCATGATGTAGGAATATCTACTAAGGGTTATAAAGCTTGTCCATATTGTGGTGATTGGTTGAGATCAATCTATAGTAAGAATCTCAACAAAAATATTTATCTTCGACATCGATGATTCTTGCCTGATGATCATCCATTAAGATCTAAAAGAGAAGCGATACATTTTAATGGAAAGCTTGAAACAGGTCAGTGTCCCAAACGTATGACGCCTATGGATTGGTATAAAAAATGGACAAATGGACCTCTGATAGATCCAGAAGCAGAAATCTTCAGTGATGATTCAGATAATGAGTATGTGAACAGAGGTAAAGAAAAATTGGCACTCGCAAAGAACATATCAATATGGTATTCTTTGGAGTATTGGAAAGAGTTAAAAGTATGTCATCTTCTTGATCCTATTCATATATTCAAAAATATTGGTTATTCAATATGGCAGCATCTTCTTGGACTAAAAGATACCACAACATCAAGGAATGATTTGAAAGATCAAGAATCCAAACCAAAGTTATGGAGAAAGAACTTCCATATCATATCATAAAAACAATTATAAAGAAGTTAATTAAAAAATAAAAGATATCCAATATTCATACATATTAAATATAAAAGTATCATAATTACCTTATAAGTGATCCAAGACGATAGATCACATCTTGTACTCCATTCGTTGTACATCCATCAATAACCAAAGGTAAAATATGTTTCAAAAAGTTATGCCAGTCATGGGTCTTTAACCCAGATAAGCTCTTATCATCCATAGTAAACATGTTTTGAAAAGATGCTCCATATCCTGTAGGAGTCTTAATCAATTGAATTCTATTGTTGATAGTCTATATCTCTTTTGTTGTAAGTACCCAAGGAGGAGGTGCATAAGTCGTTTCTTGTCGATGTCTATCAAAAACTGGCCATAACTGTATAAAAGTGATCCTCTCAAGCCACCATGAGTTAAAAGTATGTCATCTTCTTGATCCTATTCATATATTCAAAAATATTGGTTATTCAATATGGCAGCATCTTCTTGGACTAAAAGATACCACAGCATCAAGGAATGATTTGAAAGATCAAGAATCCAAACCAAAGTTATGGCCAGTTTTTGATAGACATCGACAAGAAACGACTTATGCACCTGCTCCTTGGGTAATTACAACAAAAGAGATACAGACTATCAACAATATAATTCAATTGATTAAGACTCCTACACGATATGGAGCATCTTTTCAAAACATGTTTACTATGGATGATAAGAGCTTATCTGGGTTAAAGACCCATGACTAGCATAACTTTTTGAAACATATTTTACCTTTGGTTATCGATGGATGTACAACGAAAGGAGTACGAGATGTGATCTATGGTCTTGGATCACTTATAAGGTAATTATGATACTTTTATATTTAATATGTATGAATATTGGATATCTTTTATTTTTTAATTAACTTCTTTATAATTGTTTTTATGATATAATATGGAAGTTCTTTCTCCATAACTTTGGTTTGGATTCTTGATCTTTCAAATCATTCCTTGGTGCTGTGGTATCTTTTAGTCCAAGAAGATGCTGCCATATTGAATAACCAATATTTTTGAATATATGAATAGGATCAAGAAGATGACATACTTTTAACTCTTTCCAATACTCCAAAGAATACCATATTGATATGTTCTTTGCGAGTGCCAATTTTCCTTTACCTTTGTTCACATACTCATTATCTGAATCATCACTGAAGATTTCTGCTTCTGGATCTATCAGAGGTCCATTTGTCCATTTTTTATACCAATCCATAGGCGTCATAGGTTTGGGACACTGACCTGTTTTGAGCTTTCCATTAAAATGTATCGCTTCTCTTTTAGATCTTAATGGATGATCATCAGGCAAGAATCATCGATGTCGAAGATAAATATTTTTGTTGAGATTCTTACTATAGATTGATCTCAACCAATCACCACAATATGGACAAGCTTTATAACCCTTAGTAGATATTCCTACATCATGGAAAATGATAAAAATATAATTTGATTAAATCATATTTATTTACATGCATATTGAGTAAAAAAATTACATCAATACCTGAACAAACACCATATCCTGGAAAATCGTGAATAGTCCAAGCCACAATACCACAAACCGTAATATGTCTTTCATTGATGCTTTTCGATACATCAATGACATTGATACCTCTCCATAACTCTTGAAGATCGTCAATGAGAGGAGCAAGATATATATTCATATCTTTAACTTGTCTTTTGCCTGGGATTAAAAGTGAAAGTATTAAATGTTCCTTTTTAATGCTAAGATATGGCGGAAGATTGTAGTTTATGACTACCACTAGCCATGTCGACCATTTACTGGATTTCATGGAGAATGGATTAACCCCATCTAATGCAAGTCCTAACTTTAGATTATGTGGATTTTGTGCAAATTCAGGCCATGTAGAATCAATATGCTGAAAAGCAACACTATCATGAGGAATTCTAATTATTCCATCAGTACTTTTGTGATCATGTCCCCAAGTCAAAAGCTTTGATAATTCGGGCCTTTGAAACATATTTCTAATCCCTGGAGCCAATGGAAAATGTCTCAATACCTTTTTTGGGATTTTACCTTCTTCGCCCTTATATCGAGGAGATTGACATTTGGGACATGTCAAAGAGTCTGCATATTCACCTCTATATAAAATACAATCGTTAGGACATGCATGTATACATTGATAATCTATACCAAGATTGTTGATTATCTTCTTCATTTCATCATGTGAGGTAGGAAGAATATTCTGACTTGGTAAAAACGTTTCAGATAATAACCTGTAAGTTTATCAAAAAATGATATATTGAAAAAAGTAAATTAATAAATATACACATATATATATATATATATATATATATATATATATATATATATATATATATATATATATATATATATATATATATATATATATATATATATATATATATATATATATATATATATATATGTGCATATAATTTTATATATGTGTATGCTTATGTGCATCTTTCAAAATATTTGTGCAAAATTTGATTGTTTTGGATGGCAGGATACGATTGTTTATTTTGGAGGATATGAAGTATGTACCTTCATGGAATGATTTGTCGATTCTATCATATGTTCAGTTTGAAAGTGTGAGAAGTGGGTTTATAATTGCTATTCAAAGAATTTGGCAGTGTTTATAGGCCATACGATGGTGACCTGGATGAATCGCATGCACAGAGGTTACTCAAGATAGAGCAACCTGATTATAAGGGACTAGTACCAGCAAGATTCCTGGGGTATGCAGTAAACATCTTGCATGTCAATGATGAGCATCTGAACTTAAGGATAAAAAGTGAAAATCATGGTGGCTTGAGAGGATCACTTTTATACAGTTTGTTCAAAGAACTTCAGGTTTATGACACTGAAGTTTTTTGAACAAGCTGTATAAAAGTGATCCTCTCAAGCGACCATGATTTCCACTTTGTATCCTAAAGTTCAGATGCTCATCATTGACATGCAAGAGGTTTACTGCATACCCTAGGAATCCTGCTGGCACTAGTCCATTATAATCAGATTGCTCTATCTTGAGTAACCTTTGTGCATGTGATTCATCCAGGTCACGTACCATTGTATGGCCTATAAACAGTGCCAAAATCTTTGAATAGCAATTATAAATCCGTTTCTCACACTTTCAAACTGAACATATAATAGAATTGACAAATCATTCAATGAAGGTACATACTTCATATGCTCCAAAACAAACAATCGTATCCTGCTATCCAAACAATCAAATTTTACGCAAATATTTTGAAAGACGCATTAATAGTTTTAAAAGATGCGCGGATAAAAGTGTCCATTGAATTTAAGTTCTTGTTCTTACCTTATGTAAAGTAAGATAAAAACCTGCATGTATTTATATATATATATATATATATTTATGCATATATATATATAAATAGATAGAAAATTGAAAATTATACCTTAATAGTGTCGAAACAGATACATTACGCCATCCAAAACGATTTTGAAGGTTGAGAATAAGTAAGTTCGCACTTAGTCGTGTCAAATGACTTCCTTCATATACATGCTTTAAACATTTCTCTCGAAGATATTTCTCATTTTTAGAAATTTCAATGCTCTCACTGTCATTTTGATACCAATCCTCAATAAAATCTGCCATGCCATCATCTTCATCATTGTCACACAAATCTTGTACTTTATCGTCTTTTGAATATAGATCTTTCAACTTTGCATATTGTACAGGATTAGTTTTGCATAGCCTCCTCATGGAAGCTTCTGATAAATGAGGTCTTACTGGTAATTGTGAATGCTGTGGAGGAATATCATCAACATCATGCGTTGGAATCTACACATATAAATAAAATCCATTAGTATTCCATAAATGAATAAAAAGTAAACTTTAAATAAAAAATTAAGTATATAACTTATTAAATATGGATTAAGTTCTTTGAACAAACTGTATAAAAGTGATCCTCTCAAGCCACCATGATTTTCACTTTTTATCCTTAAGTTTAGATGCTCATCATTGACATGCAAGAGGTTTACTGCATACCCCAGGAATCTTGCTGGTACTAGTCCCTTATAATCAGGTTGCTCTATCTTGAGTAACCTCTGTGCATGTGATTCATCCAGGTCACCATCGTATGGCCTATAAACACTGCCAAATTCTTTGAATAGCAATTATAAACCCACTTCTCACACTTTCAAACTGAACATATGATAGAATCGACAAATCATTCCATGAAGGTACATACTTCATATCCTCCAAAATAAACAATCGTATCCTGCCATCCAAAACAATCAAATTTTGCACAAATATTTTGAAAGATGCACATAAGCATACACATATATAAAATTATATGCATATATATATATATATATATATATATATATATATATATATATATATATATATATATATATATATATATATTTTTTTTTTTTTTTTTCTTTTTTCAATATATCTTTTTTTGATAAACTTACAGGTTATTATCTGAAACGTTTTTACCAAGTCAGAATATTCTTCCTACCTCACATGATGAAATGAAGAAGATAATCAACAATCTTGGTATAGATTATCAATGTATACATGCATGTCCTAACGATTGTATTTTATATAGAGGTGAATATGCAGACTCTTTGACATGTCCCAAATGTCAATCTCCTCGATATAAGGGCGAAGAAGGTAAAATCCCAAAAAAGGTATTGAGACATTTTCCATTGGCTCCAGGGATTAGAAATATGTTTCAAAGGCCCGAATTATCAAAGCTTTTGACTTGGGGACATGATCACAAAAGTACTGATGGAATAATTAGAATTCCTCATGATAGTGTTGCTTTTCAGCATATTGATTCTACATGGCCTGAATTTGCACAAAATCCACATAATCTAAAGTTAGGAGTTGCATTAGATGGGGTTAATCCATTCTCCATGAAATCGAGTAAATGGTCAACATGGCCAGTGGTAGTCATAAACTACAATCTTCCGCCATATCTTAGCATTAAAAAGGAATATTTAATGCTTTCACTTTTAATCCCAGGCAAAAGACACGTTAAAGATATGAATATATATCTTGCTCCTCTCATTGACGATCTTCAAGAGTTATGAAGAGGTATCAATGTCATTGATGTATCGAAAAGCATCAATGAAAGACATATTACGGTTCGTGGTATTGTGGCTTGGACTATTCACAATTTTCCAGGATATGGTGTTTGTTCAGGTATTGATGTAATTTTTTTACTCAATATGCATGTAAATAAATATGATTTAATCAAATTATATTTTTATCATTTTCCATGATGTAGGAATATCTACTAAGGGTTATAAAGCTTGTCCATATTGTGGTGATTGGTTGAGATCAATCTATAGTAAGAATCTCAACAAAAATATTTATCTTCGACATCGATGATTCTTGCCTGATGATCATCCATTAAGATCTAAAAGAGAAGCGATACATTTTAATGGAAAGCTTGAAACAAGTCAGTGTCCCAAACGTATGACGCCTATGGATTGGTATAAAAAATGGACAAATGGACCTCTGATAGATCCAGAAGCAGAAATCTTCAGTGATGATTTAGATAATGAGTATGTGAACAGAGGTAAAGGAAAATTGGCACTCGCAAAGAACATATCAATATGGTATTCTTTGGAGTATTGGAAAGAGTTAAAAGTATGTCATCTTCTTGATCCTATTCATATATTCAAAAATATTGGTTATTCAATATGGCAGCATCTTCTTGGACTAAAAGATACCACAGCATCAAGGAATGATTTGAAAGATCAAGAATCCAAACCAAAGTTATGGCCAGTTTTTGATAGACATCGACAAGAAACGACTTATGCACCTGCTCCTTGGGTACTTACAACAAAAGAGATACAGACTATCAACAATAGAATTCAATTGATTAAGACTCCTACAGGATATGGAGCATCTTTTCAAAACATGTTTACTATGGATGATAAGAGCTTATCTGGGTTAAAGACCCATGACTGGCATAACTTTTTGAAACATATTTTACCTTTGGTTATCGATGGATGTACAACGAAAGGAGTACGAGATGTGATCTATCGTCTTGGATCACTTATAAGGTAATTATGATACTTCTATATTTAATATGTATGAATATTGGATATCTTTTATTTTTTTAATTAACTTCTTTATAATTGTTTTTATGCTACTATGTTTGATGGAGGAAGAACTTCCTACTTCATTTTTTGATATTGAGGTTCATTTATTAGTCCATCTTGTAGATGAAATAGAGATTGTAGGTGTTGTCAACACTAGATGGATGTTTTGGGTCGAGCGATTTATGGGAGTATTAAAAGGGTATGTGCGACAAAGAGCAAAACCAGAAGGATCCATGGCAAAGGGTTGGATGCTTGAAGAGTGCATGTGTTACGTTAGTGAGTACCTTGAAAGAGTTCAGGAAGAAGCTCCGCATGCATGGACCAACGAGTCTTCTTCAAAAATAGCAGATGAGGTATTATCAGGTAAGGGGGTTCCATTCTTATTTACATTTCAAGAAAAAAATGATGTTTCTACTTTTGTAGCATATAATAGCGAATGCATGCAAGCATTCCTTAGCGAGTACGAGGAACTTCAAAATCTCCGAAGTAAAAGGCGAAAAAACAAAAGATTTAGACGTAATCTCGATAATAATGAGATTACATATATATCTTCTTTCACGGATTGGCTATATAGTCGTTTGCAACTTGCCAACGCAAATAATGAAGAAATTTCATATGAGCAAAGAGAGTTAATGATAGGTTGTGAATGAAAGGTAATTTTATTAAAATAATATTTTATTTTTTTCATAAATGTATGTAGTTTCTATTTACTAATTGAATTTATTTTGCAGGCTCGAATGCTCACTAATATGTGGGCTTTTGGACAGCATATTAGAATCAAAGCCATTGATTCTTTACATAAAACAGAGGATTCTAGTATAGTTGCTTCTTTCAAGCAACTATCATGTGCTAGCTCAAAAGACACGAACCTTATAGATAGCGAACTTGGTTACGTACGAGCTATTGTTGCTATCTACGAAATTTCATTTCGTACATTCAAACAGGTAGAAAAAAGTTTATATTTTTTTTATAGAGTAAGTTATTTTTTAAAGCACCTAATAATGGGTTTTTGTTGTTATATATTTTGATAGGTCATATTGAAGCTTGATTGGTTTCGAGTGGAGTATAAAGGTAGTAATTCCACATTAAGAAAGGAATTATCTGGGTTTTGGGCAATTGATTCTTCCAAGGTAATGCAATCTACTAAAGAACCATATATTCTTCCTAGGCATATTAAACAAGCATTTTTTTATAAAAACCTAGATGCTCATCCTTGGTGGCAAGTCATTCATGTGCAACCTAGAGGTAGGTCATTGTTTGAACAGTTTATTGTTAGAGAGATCGAAGAAAGTCCTCTTGATGATTCAACATCAGATACAGATACAACAACATCTTAAATAGAAATTAGAATCATTATACGTGATAATGATACTAATCTTTTTGATGAAGAGGATAATTCTCTACATGCTGATTCTATTGATGAGGAAGAGGAATTACTAGAAATAGATATTAATCCATCAATAGATGATGTGATTCATGAGAACATAGATTTAACAATAGAAGAAATAAATGACATCAATAAGGATAATGAAGATGAGACTATATTGATGTCTTATCAAAATGATGGCAATAATGAAAACATATGAGCAGATTAGATAGTAAATTCTACTCTAGTTATCGATCAATAACTTGAAGCTTCTGAATGGATATCAGATAATAGATTTTTTTATTAACTTGAATAACGACGAATCCTACTAGAGAGATGAAATCATGTTCTTCTAAGTTAGAACATGAAGCTCGGAGGTATGCCTAATTATTTTATATATAGCTTTATCTTCGAAGAGCAAATTTTTATCATGTATGGATGCATATGTGTGTGTATTCATGTGTATTATATGTATACATATGTTAGTATGCATATATATGTATTTCATGTATATGTATGTGTTTGCATGTGTGTGATATATGTATACATGTGTTAAATATGCATATGTGTATATATGCATAGGCATTTATGTAAAATATTCATGTATTCATGTAATATATGCAACTGTTTATAATTGTGTACATGTACATATGTATATGTGTCTATGTGTAAATATGTACATGTAAATATGTATACATGTATATGTTGATATATTTAGGTAGTGATGTGTGTGAACACACTAGGACCGCCGGGGCACTTTTTTCCCTCTTTAGGAGGTTTTTTTTCCCTCGGCTTGTATATACGCCTATTGCCCTAATGGGCTACTTATCTTTGTACATTCTCTAGTAATACATTCAGTATTGTGTGTTTGTGCTCCAAGCTTCTTCTTCTTCCTTGTGCTGTTCGCGTGCTTCCGCAGACGTCTAACTCACCCAATTGGTATCAGAGTAGGTCGTCGCTTTATCTAGGGTGCCGTCGGCACTCCTCCACTTGCAGTCTCAGAATCGCACAAATTTTGGTGAGCATACTCAGCGTGTTGCCGAAATCGCGATTTGAGCTCGCTTCGGCCTCCGAACGCACTATCGTAGTGCTTGTGCAGGCTATTTCATCTTTTTGTGCCAAATGTATATAGCAGTTTTTGTTTGCCAGTATAAGCGTCTCGAAGTCTGCTATAGGTCTAGCAGAACTCGTCTGGGCAGTTCTGTTCAACTTTTTGAGATACAGTCAATTTTCTGCATCAAGGTATTTTAGTCACCGGCCATGGCTGAAAGCAATGATGTATTCCGTATGTTGGCTATTGAGGATAAGTTGGATGGTAACAACTACCCATTATGGGCGCAGACTATGTCAGATGCAAAGCTTTGGCATGCACGCTTTGGTCATCTGAATTTTGCTAGTTTGCTACGCCTGCAGAATTCTGAAATGGTATCCTCGTTGCCCAAACTTGAGGCACCTGGAAAACATGTTTGTGAAGGCTGTATTTTGGGCAAAATGCAGCGTTCGTCCTTTCCAAAAGATGGTTCAGTTCGGGCTACACAGAAATTGTAGCTTGTACATAGTGATGTCTGTGGTCCTATGCAGACACCCTCTTTTGGAGATTACCTTTACTTCGTGACTTTCATTGATGATTTTTCCAGGCATGCATGGGTATATACACTCAAAGCAAAGTTCGAAGTGTTCATGTGCTTTAAACAGCTTTTGGTTTTGGCTGAAAATCTGTCAGCATGTAAAATGGGCACCCTCCATTCTGATCGAGGGGGGGAATATATGTCTTCTGATTTTAATGCATTTCTGGCTGAACGTGGGATAAAACACCAGTGTACAGTGCCATATACACCTCAACAGAATGGAGTTGTTGAACGGAAGAACAGGTCTCTCATGGAGATGGTGAGGTGTATGGTCAAGAGTCAGGCTTTACCTCATAGTTTCTGGCTTGAGGCTGTCATGTGTGCAACATATGTACTGAACAGGTGTCCCACTAAAGCACTCCAATCTATCACTCCATATGAGGCTTGGCATGATCGCAAGCCATCTATTGCTCATTTGCGTGTTTTTGGTTGTTTGGCATACGCATTAGTGCCTGAACAACATCGCAAAAAATTGGATGATAAAGCAGTAAAATGTATTTTTCTTGGGTACAGTTCTGAAAGTAAAGGCTATCGTCTGTATCATCCACAGAGTAAACGCCTTCTAGTTAGCCGTGATGTTGTTTTTGTGGAAGATGCTATTCAGCCATTGCTTTCATGTACTAAGGAGACATCTGTTAGCTCCAAAGACATGTATGATACTTTGATGCCTCTTTTTACAGATGGACAGTCTAGTGCTGGTCCTAATGAGGCAATTTCTTAGCCTTTGCAGGTTTCATATGATGATGCAGATCATTCCATTTCTGATGCAGATTTACATGATGCACTTGTTGATGAGAGAGCTGATATTAAGCAGGCAAAAACTATGCCAAAATGGCTGGTGCAGACTTTGCATGACAACAAATTAGATGCACCTTTGTCATATCGTACTCGTTTAGGCTCTCATAGTGCCTCCTTTGCATCAGATTGCTATGTTATGGCTGCGTCTAGTCTCTGTGATGAGAATGAGCCTGTTTCTTTTGATGAAGCACAGAATTCAAAAAATTGGATGGCTGCTATGCAATCTGAATATGATGCTATAATGAAGAATGGTACATGGTCTTTATGTGACTTGCCTCCTGGCAAGAAGGCCATTGGCACTAAGTGGGTATACAAGTTGAAGCGTAAACCTGATGATACAGTTGACAGGTATAAGGCTAGGCTTGTTGCAAAGGGTTATGCGCAGGAAAGAGGCATTGATTTTGATGAGACCTTTGCACCTACATGCTGTATGACTACTGTTTGGAGCATTTGTGCACTTGCAGCCCATCATGGTTGGAATGTACATCAATTGGACATTAAAACAACATTTCTGAATGGTGACTTGCATGAAGAAGTGTATGTTTTTTAGCCCTGTGGCTTTGTGCAGAAAGGGCATGAAAACCAGGTGTGCAGGTTAAAGAAGGCATTATATGGTTTAAAGCAAGCACCACGTGCTTGGTATGAGAAGATACATGCCTATGTGGTTGCACATGGTTTTGAGGATAGTCCAACTGAAAGCACCTTATATCTTAAGCGTGCTAATGATGTGCTTCTGATCATTGTTGTCTATGTTGATGACATGCTGCTCACTGGTCCTATTGGGAAGCATATTGCTGATTTCAAGGCTGATTTGCATGCCTCATTTGAGATGTCTGATTTGGGGCATTTGCATCACTATTTGGGCATTCAGTTTATGCAAGTTGATGGTGGAATGGCTTTGTGTCAAACGAAATATATTGACACATTATTGCAGCATTTTGGGCTTGAAGACTGTAAGCCTATTGCCACTCCTATGGAGACAGGTTTACGATTGAGTCTTCATGATGCTGGAGATGCATTTGATGCTGTTCTCTATCAGCAGGCTGTTGGATGCTTGATTTACTTATGCATTACCCGGCCAGATATTCAGTTTGCTGTCTCACAGATGAGCAGGTTTATGCATTGCCCAGGAGTCACACATTGGAAGGCGGTTAAGAGCATCTTTCGCTACTTGAGTGGTACTCGCCTACTTGGGTTGTTTTATCCCAAGGGGGGATCACTACCACCAGATTTGCATGCTTTCTCTGACTCGGATTGGGCTGGTTGCTATGACACTCGTGTGTCCACCAGCGGTTTTTGCTTCATGCTTGGTAGCTCATGTATATCTTGGTTGAGCAAGAAGCAGCCTACTGTGGCCACTTCCAGTTGTGAGGCTGAGTATAGGGCAGCTTTCACAGCTACTGTTGAGTGTGTGTGGCTCAGATGCCTTATGGTTGATTTGGGTGTCGGCCAGTCTTCTGCCACCACCATCTTCACTGACAGTCAGAGCGCATTGGAAGTTGCGAGGAACCCTATGTTCCATGCTCGCACTAAGCACATTGAGGTGCATTATCATTATGTCAGGGAGAGGTTCTCTACTGGGGAGATCAGTTTGGCATATGTGCCCACACAGGAGAACATTGCAGACCTTTTCACGAAGGCTCTGCCTAGGGAGAAGTTTGAAGCTTTCCACAAAGCTTTGGGCTTACTTCCTTTTGTGGAGTGATTTCCACATAGCTTGGCATTTCCTTATACATGAGTGCTAGCTACTTGTTCACCGCATCACTCCCAGGGGGGATTTGTTGATATATTTAGGTAGTGATGTGTGTGAACACACTAGGACCGTCGGGGCACTTTTTCCCTCTTTAGGAGGTTTTTTTCCCGCGGCTTGTATATACACCTATTGCCCTAATGGGCTACTTATCTTTGTACATTCTCTAGTAATACATTCAGTTTTGTGTGTTTGTGCTCCAAGCTTCTTCTTCTTCCTTGTGATGTTTGCGTGCTTCCGCAGATGTCTAACTCCAGTAGTATATATATGTTTATGTGTGCATGTAGGCATGTATATGTGATGTGTACATGTATATATGTATATATGTCTATGTGTAAATGTGTACATGTAAATATGTTAGTATGTACATATATATTTATGTGTGCATTTAGGCATGTATGTGTGATGCATAATATATGTACTCCTGTTGTCAGGATCTTGCTCACGCTCAAACAGAAGTTACGAACGCAGAAAAACACACACAAGAATAAACGCAACAAGAGACGAGAAAGTACGCAGATTGGATGCAATCTCCCCCCATGCACTCTGTTCCGACAGTCCACAGAGTGCATGCATTTATAGGACTTTTGATTACGTCGAAAATAGTGGTTACATGAGGGCGGCTTCAAAAAGTAGGCGTGAAACTAAAAGTTAGTAACTTTTACAGAAAGCCATTACTTTGAATAACAGAAACTGCGGTCTACAACGACCCTTATTCTAACCATTACTTTTCTAACAATAGAACCTTCTACGCAGGTTTATTTACAAGCTAAATAATAATTATTCGGATTATTGATGTCCGCCCTTTCACGCCTTGCACGCTCCTAAGGAACCTTTAGCTGCTATGACAGAAACATCAAAAACATATTAATACATTAATAATATAACACTTTAACAATACATTGTTCAATAATATACAACATGCCTCTCAGTTGACAAGCAACTGACCTCAGTTGATAAAATAAGTTAACACTCTAACAATAACAATGCATTGTTCAACATATTCCATGTTACTGTTACAATCCAACAATAACAATGCATTGTTCAACATATTCCATAAGTTATAACATGCCCCTCATTTGAACAAGCAACTGACCTCAGTTGATATAATAATAAACATGGATGGCCAGTCACATGTGTCATCACTGAATAAAGAAAATAGGCATGTGCCATGTAAAAATACATGCATGGAAATGTTCATGGAGATGTTACATTAATGTGTTTGTGTATGATATGCAAAAATTAAGTGGTCATAATGAGGTGTTAATTGTGTTTTATGTATCCATTGACATTCTTCAATAGAGTGATTTTTGTACTTAACCAAATATCGATGATATTGAGTACCTGTGCGTGTAGTAGTGACGTCATGATCAATTATTTTCTCAGGAACTAAGATTTCAGATTGTTCTTCAATCAAAGGAGGGTCATCAAGAAGTGGAGCAAGTGGTAAAGTTTCTTTAAAGGGTTTAAGTAAACTAATATGAAAAGAATTATGTATAGTCCAATGGGATGGAATATCTAATCAAAATGAATTATCATTAATTTTTTCTATAATGCGAAACGGTCCATAATAGCGTGGTGCAAGTTTAATTTTAGGATGCTGCAAAATATTTTTGAGACGTCTTTTAATTATTCGCAACCATACAAAATCATTTTCCTTGAATTCTTTGGCTAATCGTTTGGTATTGATAATACGTGTATATCGCTCTTGACTTTTCCTAATGTGCTCGTGAACATCATGAAGTATAGGAACGTGATCTTGAGCAATAGAATCAGCCATCGGAATGTCGGTTTGGGTGAGGGACATGGGAGTGGGAAGCTTTTTACCAAAAACTATTTCAAAAGGTGCACGACCAGTAGTGGTGTGTGAAGTGTTATTGTAAGCAAATTGAAGCAATGGCAACTTGTCATCCCAGTTATTAGGATTATCTAATGAATAACAACGCAATAAATCAAGAATAGTACTATTTGTAGCCTCACTCTGTCCATTACTTTCAGGATGAAATGCAGAGCTAAAATCTATTTTAGAACCAAAATGTTGAAATAAGGCAACCCAAAAATGATTACAAAACCTAACATCACGATCAGATAACATTACTTTAGGAAATCCATGATGTGGAAAAATGCATTTAATGAATAATTTTGCAGCTTGAGGTGCAGTCAAAGTTTTTCTACATGGAATGAAATATGCATATTTACTAAACCTATCAACTATTGCCCAAATCATATCATTATGTGATGAAGTGATAGGAAGACCTGTGATAAAATCCATAGAGATTTGTTCCCATGGTTCATTTGGAATAGGAAGTGGCATTAATAATCCAAATGGTTTACCATGATGACGTTTGACACGCTGACATACAATGCATTGAGAAACATAATGTGCAATGTCTTTTTCCATGTGTGGCCAAAAGAAGAAGTCTTTGCAAGCAGAAATAGTGCTCTGTATGCCTCTATGACCCATGTAAGATGGTTCATGCATTTCTTTAATGACAAAATCTTTAAAAGCTTGGGTTATGCACAATCTATGTTGAAAATAAAGAAAACCATGATGAAATGTATAATGTTCAAAAGAGGCACCATTATTGGAGTCATGCCATGCACGTGAAAAATACAAATCAGATGCATAAGTGAAAACCATGTCTTGAAAAGAATGAATTTGAATGGCAGAAATATTATTCAAAATAACGAAATTCGAAGGAAAACGGCTAAGAGCATCAGCTACGACATTAGCTTTACCTGGCTGATATTGTATCATGGGTTGGAAATTTTGAATGAATGATGCCCACTTAAGATGCCTATCAGAGATTAAGGGCTGACTTAATAAATGCTTAATAGCCTGTTGATCGGTTTTGATTAATACTTCAGAGCCCATAAGATAGTGTTTCCAAATTCGCAAAGCATGCATAACTGCTAACAGTTCTTTATCATACGTACTATAATTTTGTTCTGAGGGCTTAAGCTTTCTACTCTCAAATGCAATGGGATGGTCATTTTGCATTAAAACAGCACCTATTCCTGAACCGCTAGCATCAGTAACAACATGAAAGGGTTGTGAAAAATCGGGTAATTGTAAAACAGGTGCATGTGAAAGTGCATGTTTAAGTTTGTCAAAGGACTGTTGTTGGGTAAATCCCCATGCAAATTCTATTTTCTTTTTCAACAACAAAGTAAGAGGCAATGCTAAATAAGAAAAATTTCGAACAAACTTCCTATAGAAACTAGCCAACCCAAGAAAAGAACGAACATCATTGACTGATTGTGGTGTAGGCCATTCTATGATAACTCTAATCTTTTTCGGATCCACATGCACACCTTCACTTGAAATAATATGTCCTAAATATTCTAGCTTATGCTGAAAGAAATAACTCTTTTCAGGATTAGCATAAAGTGTGTTCTCTCGTAACAAATGAAAAACTGTTTCAAGATGCTTTTCATGCTCACTATCATTCTTACTGTAAACAAGTATGTCATCAAAGAAGACAAGAACAAAAACTTGGTAATCAAGAAAAATATTGTTCATCATTCACGCAAATGTAGCAGGGGCATTAGTAAGTCCAAAGGGCATTACCATAAATTCATAATGGCCATTTTGAGTTCTAAATGCAGTCTTAAAAATATCACTTTGTGTCATACGAATCTGATGGTAACCCGATTTAAGATCAATTTTACTAAAGACACGAGCTCCTTGTAACTTATCTAAGAGATCATCTATTCGAGGAATAGGGTATCTATTCTTGATCGTGATCTTGTTAAGGGCTCTATAATCAATGCACATTCGATAAGTTTTATTCTTCTTCTCTACTAAGAGAACTGGTGCTCCAAATGGGGAAGAACTAGGCCTTATAAGTCCTTTTTGTAGTAGGTCTTTTACTTGATTTTCTATTTCCTTTTGATGTAGTGGTCCATGTCTATAGGATGCTTTATGAGGAGGAGAACTACCAGGGACTAAGTCTATGCTATGGTCAAAGGATCCTCCAGATAGTGGTAGTTCAGAGGGATATTCAGACATAAAACAATCCTTATAAGTACTCATGAAAGGTTTATATGCATCTGGAAGTGTATGAGTATAATCATTGATGACATTGACAAAAACAATGCATGAGTTGAATCCTTTCCTAAATGCACGCTTTACTTGAGTGTGACTAATCAATGGAAATGGCTGGAAATCATGCCGTGCAGACAAAGTAATGATTTGACCTTTGAAAACAAACTTAAAGGTATGATTATGGTAGTCAATACGTGGGTTATAATGGTGACGAAAAGGCATACCTAGTATAACATCATAAGACTGCAAAGGTGCAATTAAAAATGTTCGTGAATCAACATAAGGGCCTATGCTAATCGTAACATCTTGCACTTCTCATGTTACATTATAACGACTACCTTGAAATGCAGCTTTCACTTTATACAAAGAAGGAAACGTTTGTAATTTAAGTTCTTGTACTAATAAATGTGAAATGAAGTCATGTGAACTACCATCGTCATGTAGAATTTTAACTAGTTTGTTATTTATTGTACCCTGCATGCAAAGAAGAGAGTGTAGAGAGATATCGTTACCCAAGGTACTTAAGTCCTTCTCCAGTGATTCCTCTGTCCAAACAGGAGGAATTTCTTCATTATAGACCTCCATGTTATGCAATCGAGCTGTAGCCTGTTTCATATGAAGAGGTTGCAATCTGCACCTTATTTTTGTATGTCCAGGTTTACCACAATTCCAGCAAGTGATTCGTGGTCGCTTCTGTTGGGCATTCACTGCTGAAGTTTGAAGGGTAGGTGGTTTGGTTGGTTGGAGAGATGAAGCAACGGGTGAAGTTGAGTAATTGGATTGTGGAGGACGAGGAAAACTAGGGTAAGATGGGGCATTAAAATTACGCTTCATAGGAAATGAAGGTTTAACAGGAAATGGTCGTGGACGTGGTTGTTGTAGATGGAGTGACTTGGTTATGGATTGGATTTTTCTGCATCATAAGCAAAAGATATAGCCTTGTTGAGGGTTGTAGGTCGTAGGGTGTGAAGCTTAGCTTGGATACCCACCTCCAAACCATCTTCGTATTTCTGCTGCAAGATATCCTCTGATACATCTTCAAGCATTCGTACAAGTAGTAAATTTTGCCAGAACCGCTCTGTGTAGGTAGTAACCGTATCACCCTCCTTCCATGTAAGGGTCGTCCATGCACGTCGAACATGCAAATGGTATTGAGGAGGAAGAAATGAATCCTTCACGTTTTCTTGAAAAGCCTTCCAAGTTGTTGGACTCTCCGTACTGTGTTGCAGGACATTCCACCAGAGTTGAGCTTTACCTACTAAATAGTTAGTGGCAAATTTAACTTTTTCACTTTCAGCATACATTTCATCGGTATAAAAATCATCAAACTGCGACAACCAAGAAAGTACTAAAGGCCCATCCTTTCGGCCATCAAATCGTAGAAACTGGTAGTTTCTATTACCAATCTTTGAATGGGTAACATCAGATTGGGCAGACACAATAGCTTTTACTACTCTCGTAAGGTTGTCTTCCTCAGCTTGCATCTTTTGGAGGATTTCATCACGTTGTCGGATCTCGTTCTGAGCTCCTTGAAGCTCATGTCGCAAGAGCTCTAGTTGTTGTTCAAGTGTTGCCACAGGTAGAGGTGAATTACTGTAATCCTCCATGGTGCTCTTGGATCCTTGCTCTCAACCTTGGTGTATTGAACCTTCTTGTTTGCAACCTTGGTGTCTCGATCCCGTGTTCTCAACCTTGCTTGGTATCTTGAACACTCAATCTAGTGCCACCCAAGGATTTTGAAATAATTCACACTTCCAAGCTAGCTCATTGGAAAGTTCGTTCCGAGAGCTTTCCAACGGTATATTACACGCCTCAATCTGACCTACGGATTGAGAGATACACTTGATTCTTTCTTGGGTCCAATCTTGAAATCGACGCGCACGCCTTCCACAAGTAATAAAGAGAGAGAACTTGAGTACAACTCCAAGAGATGGTGGAGTGGTCAAGTTACTTCCCTTGAAAGTAGGAGGTTGTGGGTTCAAATCCTCCTACCTTAGGGACTCTAAACCTCTCTATTGCCACTCGGAAAATTAAAATTGCCTCGCGCGTAGCCAACGGTCGCCAAGGGAGCCTTGGGTGCCAATGTTGCCAATGTATTGCCTAAGTTCTTTGCCTTAGTCGATGCCTTAGTCGATGCCTTAGTCGACGCCTTGGAGTAAGCCGAAGGAGTAAACGTAGGAGTAAGCCGAAGGAGTAAACGTAGGTTCTGGTTCTGGATCAGAAACAGAAATAGAAACAGAAATCGAAACAGAAACCGAAGATAGAGATGGAGATGGAGATGGAATCGGAATTCAGAATCGCGAACAGAGAACAGAACCCTCTGTATTGACGCGTGCAGAGCTCTGATACCACTATTGTCAGGATCTTGCTCACGCTCAAACAGAAGTTACGAACGCAGAAAAACACACACAAGAATAAACGCAACAAGAGACGAGAAAATATGCAGATTGGGTGCAATCTCCCCCCATGCACTCTGTTCCGACAGTCCACAGAGTGCATGTATTTATAGGACTTTTGATTACGTCCAAAATAGTGGTTACATGAGGGCGGCTTCAAAAAGTAGGTGTGAAACTAAAAGTTAGTAACTTTTACAGAAAGCCATTACTTTGAATAACAGAAACTGCGGTCTACAACGACCCTTATTCTAACCATTACTTTTCTAACAATAGAACCTTCTACGCAGGTTTATTTACAAGCTAAATAATAATTATTCAGATTATTGATGTCCGCCCTTTCACGCCTTGCACACTCCTCACGAACCTTTAGCTGCTATAACAGAAACATCAAAAACATATTATTACATTAATAATATAACACTTTAACAATACATTGTTCAATAATATACAACAACTCCATTTTATATTTATGTATCCTATCTACATGATGTGTATATATCTTTATATATATTATGATCCTCGTTGATTCGAGTAGCTATATATAGAGGCATAAGGTTGGGAGGAGAGACATCTCTCTAGTAGGACGTCGGAGGAATAGATGCAATGTGTACATATACTTCAAACATATGGCTAAAAGGTTGAATTAGAGTTTTTAAATTAGGGGTTTTAAAACCCTAATATCGAAATTAGTGTTTTCAATTTAGGATTTTTGAAATAGGATTTATTTATTTATTTATTTATTTATGCGTATGCATGTGTTGTGTATGTATGTGTATCTATATGTGCATATGCATGTGTTGTGTGTGTATATATGCATGTGTATATGTATACATGCATGTAAATATGATTATATGAGTCTATGTGTGTGTACATATGATTATGCATGTGTATGTGTATGTGAGTATGTGTACGTGTATGTGAGTATGTGTATGTGTCTATGTGTATTCATTATATGTGTGTAACTGCATGCATGTGTATGTGTGTGTAAAAATGTGCATGTACGTGTGTGTATGTATAAATGTGCACGTATATGTATATGTGTGTAAATGTGCATGTATGATGTATATGTGTGTAGCATGTATTTATACCTCTAGTCTCACTCTTTTCTCTCTCTCTCTCATATACATACATACATGCATAAACACACATACTCATATCCACATATATATACATAAAAGTAGTGCATACCGTGCATTATCGCGATGATGAGCCATAAGTGTCCGCATCTCTTTTAAACACCACTTAAGCGAACATCCTCTCCCAAACTCTGTCTCAAGTGAGCTAAGTATGTATTTTTTATCCCTCTCATCATGCTCACCACAAAAAAAACATAATGTAAATAAAACATAAGATATTTATTTCAATTTATATGTAAAATTTTTACTTACTTCCACGGTAAGTGGATAAAGCGCAGGTAAGAGTCGCATAGTGCCCGCATCCTTCTCTTGAACTCCAACCCATTCCCTATGTACACAATGTTTCCCTCTGGCTCTATATCACACTCTAGTCCTAAGGTGCCTATGCATGTCCTCATAGGCAACTCTGCTCTGCTATCACGTGCTGGAGGTGGTATAGGTGTCCTAAAAATAGATAGATAAAAATAAATAAAAATATGTGTTATAATATCATTAAAAAAGTTTATGAAAAAAAAACATACCTATGAGCAGATAGCTCTCTTCCTGCATGTGGAGCCGCAGAAGAGCCCTCGTCTGATCGTTGGGTAAGCATCTGGATCGTATAGTCCAGCTCCTCATCAGACATCTCTAAGTAATCACGCATTATGGCCCCTAGAGTATCAGACGGAACTCTTGCTCTCATAAGACTTTTTATGAGAGTGCGTTTCACCTTTCTCTCTCTACTAGGATCCATAATACCTAACATATAAAACAAAATGATTAGAAATCAATATATATATATATATATATATATATACATGTACATATGTATGTGTGTATGCATTAAGTATGTGTATGTATGCATGTGTGTGTGTATGTATGTGCGTGTATATGTGTGTGTATGTGTGTATGCATATGTATGTGTGTGTATGCATCATTATGTGTGTATGTGTCTATGTGTGTATGTGTGTGTGTATATGTGTGTGTGTATGTGTGTGTGTCTATGTGTATGTGTGTGCATCTATGAGTGTGTATGTGTTTATGTGTGTGTGTCTATGTGTATGTGTGTGCATCTATGAGTGTGTATGTGTTTATGTGTGTGTATGTGTCTATGTGTGTGTATGTGTCTATGTGTATGCATGTATGTATGCATATGTGTGTATGTGTGTGTATGCATTATGTATGCATATGTGTGTGTATGCATTATGTATGTGTATGTATGCATGTATGTATGCATGTATGTATGTATGTATGCATATGCATATGCATTATGTATGTATACATATGCATGTATGTGTATGTGTGAGTATGTCTCTCTATGTGTGTGTATGCATATATGTGTGTATGTGTGTGTGTGTATGTACATGTGTTTGTATGTGTGTATGCATGTGTATGTGTGTGTATGCATCATTATGTGTGTATGTGTCTATGTGTGTTTGTGTGTGTGTGTGTGTCTATGTGTATGTATGTGTGTCTATCAGTGTGTATGTGTTTATGTGTATGTATGTATCTATGTGTGTGTATGTGTCTATGTGTGTATGTGTATGCATGTATGTATGCATATGTGTGTATGCATGTATGTATGCATATGTGTGTGTATGCATTATGTATGCATATGTGTGTGTATGCATTATGTATGTGTATGTAAGCATGTGCATTATGTATGCATGTAAGTATGTATGTATGCATATGCATATGCATTATGTATGCATATGTATGCATGTATGTGTATGTGTGTGTATGTCTCTCTATGTGTGTGTATGCATATATGTGTGTGTATGTGTGTGTATATGTGTGTGTATGTGTGTATGCATGTGTAGTATGCATCATTATGTGTGTATGTGTGTGTGTGTGTGTTATGTGTGTATCTATGAGTATGTATGTGTTTATGTGTGTGTATGTGTCTATGTGTGTATGTGTCTATGTGTGTGTATGTATCTATGCATGTGCATTATGTATGCATATGTGTGTATGTGTGTGTATGCATATGTGTGTGTATGCATTACGTATGTGTATGTAAGCATGTGCATTATGTATGCATGTAAGTATGTATGTATGCATATGCATATGCATTATGTATGCATATATGTGTATGTGTGTGTATGTCTCTCTATGTGTGTGTATGCATATATGTGTGTGTATGTGTGTATATGTGTGTGTATGTGTGTATGCATGTGTAGTATGCATCATTATGTGTGTATGTGCGTGTATATGTGTGTGTGTGTGTCTATGTGTATATGTGTGTATCTATGAGTATGTATGTGTCTATGTGTGTATCTATGCATATGTATGTGTATGCATGTGTATGTGTGTGTATGCATCATTATGTGTGTATGTGTCTATGTGTGTATGTGTTTGTGTATATGTGTGTGTGTCTATGTGTATGTGTCGCTATGTGTCTATGAGTGTGTATGTGTTTATGTGTCTATGTGTGTGTATGTGTCTATGTGTGTATTGTTGGGAGTGATGGTTGGATGCACTCAGGAAATCAGTTGGTGCTGCAAAACCTGCTTCACACCTGCCCTCTTTTCCCTTCAGATATGCTTAGTACACTTGCTTAGCTTCCAAATGACACAAAGAAACCATATATGTACTTTGAAAATGGTTTGGGTAATGATCAACCCAAAACAGATAACTTGGTACTTCAAGAATCAAGAAAAACTTTCTATTCCTGTAGTGATACCTGCTCAGACTTTCACTTAGTGTGACCAGCACACTTAAAATTGGAACAATTCCTTTTGGGAGTATTAAAGTACCTTAGTAAGCTACCAATCACAAGTGGAATCACTTCAATTGATAAACTATGCACTGAGAAATAAGTTTAGCAAAATTCTAATTACCCCCGACTTTTTAGGAGCTCTGCAGACACAGACCAGTGTGCACTTCGAAGCAGATTTCTCCCAATTGGTTGAATGAAAACTTCTGAGATTTTGTATGCTTGTAGAAGACCTTGAGCTGGTTCCAATGAGCTATAGAGCTCTTGATTTGGTTCAGTAGATCTTGAGTTATGCCCTGTTGAAGTTGACAGACTTAGAGAAGATAACACAGAGAACCAGAAATGATGAATGTGTATATATCTATTGATTGATAAGATTATACAAGCTCAATAGCATGACAAGCATAGCTAATTGAGGTGTGGTGGTGTAGGCTATGATGTAGCACTAACACACACTCAGTTATACTGACAATATGCCTCGGGGAGTGAGCTGAAATGGCAGGACTAACCGCGAGTTTTTTTTCTTCTTCACTTTATATGAGTTGAGTGAACATTTGAATTTCAAATTCAAACTAAGGCTCCCTAGAATCTCTCCTCTAAAAGTAGGGAGATATTCTCTCCACTAAACTATTCTCTTTTCCACGACTAATGAAGTAGATAAGTGACTTCAAGTGATTACAACTAAATGCCAAGTCATATAGACTTTTACAAAGAGTAAAAAATGATATCACATAGGACTAGGTTCCTATGGTTCTTGCTTCTCATAGAAATATCCTTCATGGGTTCCAAGCCAAATCTTCCAAGTGTTCAAGCCAATGTGTGTAGGCTTGTCTTGCACCAACAGCTCCCCCTCAAGCCAAACACTTTGGCTCAAGTCTTCATTTTCTTTATCTTTAGTCTTCAATCACATCCTGCAATCCAATCATGGATTTGAATTTGCATAACTTGTTTCCATCCAATGCCTTTGTAAGTAAATCTGCACATTGCATATTAGTAGACACATAAGTCAATTGTATATCTTTACTTAGCAGCTTCTCTCTCACATAGTGGTAATGAACCTCTATGTGTTTGGTTCTGGCATGATAAATTGGATTTGCTGCAAGGTGAAGAGAGCTAGTGTTGTCTCCAAATATGATTGGTGGTCTTGTATATAGACCTAACTCTGTATAAAGAAGCTTCAACCAGATAGCTTCTTGAGTTGCATTGGCAAGCCCTCTATACTCTACTTCAGTGGATGACAATGCCACTGTAGGTTGCTTCTTAGCTGACCAAGAGATAGGCTTATCTCCTGCAAAACATATGTAACCAGATGTACTTCTCCTGTCATCCTTGCAACCTGCCCAATCTGCATCTGAGTAGACTTTAATGTCAATATCTGATGTATAAGGAAAATACAAACCATGACTTTGAGTTCCCTTGAGATACTTCAAGATTTTCTTTGCTGCCTCTAGGTGAGGAATCCTTGGTTTGTGCATGAATTGACTAAGCACACTAACTCCATATGCTATGTCAATTCTTGTCAAGGTAGCATAGTTCAAACTACCTACCATACTTTGGTATCCTGTGATGTCTTTGACTTCTTCTCCTTCATGAGCACTTAGCTTTAGATTGGCCTCCATTGGAGTAGTAGATACCTTAGCATCCTACAAGCCGAACTTCTTGACCATATCCTGCACATACTTCTTTTGAGTGATGTAAATACCTGTATCTGTATAGATCAATTCAAGACCTAGGAAATACTTTAATAATCCAAGATCACTAATCTTGAATTCTTTCATCATCTGTCCTTTGATATGTGTAATTCCCTGAACATCATTTCCTGTAATAATGATGTCATCAACATAGACACATAGATATATTACCTCTGTACTACTTCTCTTTATGAATAGAGAAGTGTCTGCCTTACTCATTACAAATCCTTGGTCTTGGAGGTAGGTTGTCAACCTGTAATTCCATGCTCTAGGTGCCTGCTTTAAACCATACAGAGCCTTCTTCAATTTACAAACATAATGTACCTTTTTTGGATCTTCATAGCCAGGTGGTTGTGACATGTAGACTTCTTCAGATATCCATCCATTCAAGAATGCATTCTTCACATCCAATTGGTACATGTTCCAATTTTTGGATGCAGCTACACTCACTAAAACTCTGATAGTTGGCATCTTAGCCACAGGAGAAAATGTCTCCTCATAATCAATGCCTTGGGTTTGTGCAAAACCCTTGGCTACCAACCTAGCTTTATACCTGTTTATTGTTCCATCTGAATTTTTCTTTAGTTTGTAGATCCATCTGGATCCTATCACCTTCATAGATTCCTTCTTGGGTACCAAGTCCCAAGTATCACTTTCCTTGAGAGCTTCTATCTCTTCATCCATGGCTTCTCTCCATTCTGGTTTGGTAATTGCTTCTTCATAGGTACCTGGTTCTTCATTCAACAAGTCTTTTGCAAGATGTACAGAATGTTTAGTTACAAGTGATGTGTCATACCCAAATCTGATAGGCTTCTTCTTTTCTCTCTGAGATCTCCTCATTGCTTGAGTTGAGGTTTCTGGCTTATCTTCTAATTGCTTCATCTTCATCTTTCCTTTGGACTTCCAAGCCTTGAACTCTTCAAGGTTTATTGTATCATCATCATCTGAGCTTGAATCTTCTTGCTGAGTTGGTTCTTCCTTGGTGAGCTTTGGGAAATCCTCTTCCATGTCATAGGGTAGACTCACTTTCCTGCATTCATTCTCATACCATGAGTCATTCTCATCAAAGATGACATCTCTGCTTACCTTGAAGCCTTTGTTTGTGGGGTTGTAGAATCTGTATCCTTTTTGGTTCAAATCATAACCAATGAAGATACATTTTTCAGCCTTGGGGTCTAGCTTTCCCCTTACCTGTGAAGGAATATGCACATATGCTACACAACCAAAGATTTTGCAATGATCCAGAGAGGGTCTCTTACCATGCCAAGCTTCATATGGTGTCATGCCATCAAGTGATTTGGATGGCAACCTATTGATGAGATAAGTGGCAGTGGATACACTCTCTTCCCAAAGATAATTTGGCAACCTTTTTTCATTAAGCATAGACCTAGCTGTTTCCACAATGAGTCTATTCCTTCTTTCAGCTACCCCATTTTGTTCAGGTGAGTACCTTGTAGTAATCTCCCTTTTGATGCCTCTTTCCTGCAAGAAATCTTCAAACTCATTGGAGAAGTATTCTCCTCCACCATCTGACCTTAGCCTCTTCAAGCTTCTACCTGTTTGATTTTCAACAAGTGCAAGATACCTCTTGAAACAATTAAACACTTCATCCTTATGCTTCATAAAGTATAGAATGGTCCACCTGCTATAGTCATCAATGAAGGACACATAATACCTTGAACCAGAAATGGAAGGGTCCTTGCTAGGTCCCCAAACATCTGTGTGTACCAAATCTAGGTAGTCTTCATGCATGAAACCTTTCCTTGAGTAGGGTAATCTGTGAGACTTACCAAATTGACATGATCCACATTTGTAAATCATGTGTTGTTTGGATACATTAGGTATCCCAAGCACACATTGATCCCTGCATATTTGCTTTAGAGTTCTTTCTCCTATGTGCCCTAATCTCTTATGCCATATTTCTAACTCTGAAAGTGTCTGATCCTTATAATTATACAGAGCAATATTCTTGGTGTCTTCTAGCTCAAATGTAAATAATCTACCTGATTTCTCCCCTTTGGCTATCCTTCTGAATCCATGTTTTGGGTCCTCCACATATGCTCCATGTTGTGTGAATCTGACCTGCAAACCTTTCTCCACAATTTGACCAACACTCATTAGATTCTTAGTGATGGTTGGTACATAGAGTACCCTGCTCAATAGGTTCTGGTTACCATCACATGTCTTCACATTTCCAACTTTGACAACAGAGTGTTTAGTGTCATCACCTGTTTGTACCTGATGTTTGCCCTTGGGCTCTTCCAAATCAGAAAGTAGTGCCACATTTCCAGCTACATGGTCAGAACATCCTGAATCAATATAAAATAAATGATCATCATTTGTACCTATCTTGGAGGTCATATTCATGATCAATAGGGAGTCATCTTGCTCCTCTGTGTAGTTGTTGTAGTCTCTTCTATTTCTGAATCCACCTTGGTAGTTTCCATTGTGGTTGTTGTTGTAGTTGTTGTTGTATTGGTTGTTGTATCCATTGTAGCTTTGATGTTGGTTGAATCTGCCTCTCCCTTGAGAGTATCCACCTCTTGAGTAGCCTCTTCCTCTCTGATTCTTGTAGTTCTTGTAGCATTCATATGTGGTATGATTGGACAATCCACAAATGTTGCATGGTGATGAGTTGTAGGGTCTCCCCCTACCTGACTTACCTCCTCTGCCTCTTCCTCTAGATGACCTACCTCTCCCTGCATAATTAGCTTGAGAGGTAGAGCCTTCTTCATCCTGTTTCTTCTTGCCTTTATCTTTAACCTTCTTATCAGTATAGAGAGCAGAGGGGTTATTACCTTTTGATTGATCTCCAGCCTTTGTAAACTTTGCTTCATGTGTAAATAGTTGGCCCATGAGTGTTGTGAGATCAGGGGTATGCATGTCCATATAGAGGTCCATTGCAGTGGTGAAACTTTCCCACTTATCATCTGCCTTGAGTCCATTTGTCACTTGCCTGACTATTTGCTCCTCTTCAATTTCCTCTCCAATGCTTGCTAGTTGGTCTGCCACATCTTTGATCTTTGTCACATACTCTGAGACTGATTGTTTGGGCTGCTTCCTAAGAGTTGTGAACTCAATCCATAATTGATTCTTCCTAGCCCTTGTGTTGGAAGAAAAATAATTTGACAAGGTTTCCCAAGTCTCTTGGGAAGTCTTACAGTTCCTTACATGAGGTAAAAGAAAGTCAGATATAGAGTTTAAGAGATAAGACCTTGCCAAAGCATCCTTTGCACACCATTGGTTGAGCCTTTCATGTTCATCCTTTGTAGGTAGTCCTCTAGTCTTGAATGAGGGCAACTCCTCATCTCCTGATATGTATCCAAATAGACTTCTCCCTTGTAGATAGGTCTTCATTCTCAATCACCAAGCCTGATAATTGTTTCTGTCCAATTTGTCAATGAAGGAAGGGAAACCATCACCCATGATTACCTTCTTAGCTCTGATACCACTGTTGGGAGTGATGGTTGGATGCACTCAGGAAATCAATTGGTGCTGCAAAACCTGCTTCACACCTGCCCTCTTTTCCCTTCAGATATGCTTAGTACACTTGCTTATCTTCCAAATGACACAAAGAAACCATATATGTACTTTGAAAATGGTTTGGGTAATGATCAACCCAAAACAGATAACTTGGTACTTCAAGAATCAAGAAAAACTTTCTATTCCTGTAGTGATACCTGCTCAGACTTTCACTCAGTGTGACCAGCACACTTAAAATTGGAACAATTCCTTTTGGGAGTATTAAAGTACCTTAGTAAGCTACCAATCACAAGTGGAATCACTTCAATTGATAAACTATGCACTGAGAAATAAGTTTAGCAAAATTCTAATTACCCCCGACTTTTTAGGAGCTCTGCAGACACAGACCAGTGTGCACTTCGAAGCCGATTTCTCCCAATTGGTTGAATGAAAACTTCTGAGATTTTGTATGCTTGTAGAAGACCTTGAGCTGGTTCCAAAAAGCTATAGAACTCTTGATTTGGTTCAGTAGATCTTGAGTTATGCCCTGTTGAAGTTGACAGACTTGGAGAAGATAACACAGAGAACCAGAAATGATGAATGTGTATATATCTATTGATTGATAAGATTATACAAGCTCAATAGCATGACAAGCATAGCTAATTGAGGTGTGGTGGTGTAGGCTATGATGTAGCACTAACACACACTCAGTTATACTGACAATATGCCTCGGGGAGTGAGCTGAAATGGAAGGACTAACTGCGAGTTTTTTTTCTTCTTCACTTTATATGAGTTGAGTGAACATTTGAATTTCAAATTCAAACTAAGGCTCCCTAGAATCTCTCCTCTAAAAGTAGGGAGATATTCTCTCCACTAAACTATTCTCTTTTCCACGACTAATGAAGTAGGTAAGTGATTTCAAGTGATTACAACTAAATGCCAAGTCATATAGACTTTTACAAAGAGTAAAAAATGATATCACATAGGACTAGGTTCCTATGGTTCTTGCTTCTCATAGAAATATCCTTCATGGGTTCCAAGCCAAATCTTCCAAGTGTTCAAGCCAATGTGTGTAGGCTTGTCTTGCACCAACATGTATGTGTATGCATGTATGTATGCATAGGTGTGTGTATGTGTGTGTATGCATTATGTATGCATATGTGTGTGTATGCATTATGTATGTGTATGTATGCATGTAAGTATGTATGTATGCATATGCATATGCATTATGTATGCACATGTATGCATGTATGTGTATGTGTGTGTATGTCACTCTATGTGTGTGTGTATGCATATATGTGTGTGTATGTGTGTATGTGTGCGTGTATATGTGTGTCTATGTGTGTATGCATGTGTATGTGTGTGTGAATGCATCATAATGTGTGTATGTGTCTATGTGTGTATGTGTGTGTATATGTGTGTGTATGTGTGTGCACGTCTATGTGTATGTGTGTGTGTCTATGAGTGTGTATGTGTTTGTGTGTGTGTGTCTATGTGTGTGTATGTGTCTATGTGTGTATGTGTATGCATGTATGTATGCATATGTGTGTGTATGTGTGTGTATGCATTATGTATGCATGTATGTGTGTATGTGTGTGTATGTGTTTATGTGTGTGTATGTGTCTATGTGTGTGTATGTTCATGCATATGTGTATGTGTATGTGTATGCATGTATGTATGCATATGTATGTGTATGTGTTTATGTGTGTATGTGTCTATGTGCATGTATGTGTCTATGTGTGTATGTGTATGCATGTATGTATGCATATGTGTGTGTATGTGTGTGTATGCATTATGTATGCATATATGTGTGTATGTGTGTGTATGTGTCTATGTGTGTGTATGTGTCTATGTGTGTGTATGTGTCTATGTGTGTGTATGTGTATGCATATGTGTGTGTATGTGTATGCATGTATGTATGCATATGTGTGTGTATGTGTGTGTATGTGTTTATGTGTGTATGTGTCTATGTGTGTGTATGTGTCTATGTGTGTATGTGTATGCATGTATGTATGCATATGTGTGTGTATGTGTGTGTATGCATTATGTATGCATATGTATGTGTATGTGTGTGTATGTGTTTATGTGTGTGTATGTGTCTATGTGTGTGTATGTGTATGCATATGTGTGTGTATGTGTATGCATGTATGTATGCATATGTGTGTGTATGTGTGTGTATGTGTGTCTATGTGTTTATGTGTATGTGTCTATGTGTGTGTATGTGTCTATGTGTGCATATGTGTGTGTATGCATGTAAGTATGTATGTATGTACTCATATGCATATGCATTATGTATGCATATGTGTGTGTATGCATGTAAGTATGTATGGATGTACACATATGCATATGCATTATGTATGCATGTATGTTTATGTGTGTGCATGTCTCTCTATGTGTGTGTATGCATATATGTGTGTATGTGTGTATATGTGTGTGTATGTGTGTGTGTATGTGTGTGTATGTGTGTGTGTATGTATGTGTATATGTATGTGTATATGTGTGTGCATGTGTATGCATTATGTGTGCATGTGTGTATGCAACATTATTTGTGTATGTGTGTATATGTGTGTGTATTTGTGTGTATGTTTGTGTGTGTGTCTATGTGTATGTGTGTGTGTGTCTATGTTGTGTGTATGCATATGTATGTGTGTGTAACTGTGTGTGTGTGCGCATACCTTGCAAGTAGATGTGTCTCTCTCTCTCTCGGTCTCTTCTTGGTCTCTCGCGTCCAAATCCTGGCACAAATGTGCCGGGAGAAATCGATTTTTTTTTTTAACATTCCAGAGCATCGCATATGCGATGCTCTTCAGTTTGCCAATGTTGCAAATACCGTCGCTCATTAGCGACGATATTTGCGACGCTGTTAATTTAGTGTCGCATAAGCGACGCTAGCATCGCTTATGCGACGGTTGTCGCTTAAAAAAAATAAATAAATAAATTGACCGTCGCTTATGCGACACCAGCATCGCATAAGTGATGGTACACGTTTTTTTTTCAATTCGGGGGCGTTGCTACGCCCCCCTATTTCTTGTAGTGATACCTGTTTCTGTATGTATAAACTCAATGCCCAAGAAATAGCGCAGCACACCAAGATCTTTCATGTCAAATTCCTTCATAAGAAGTTGCTTTACCTCTTTGATGCTTTCTTCATTATCGCCACCTACAATCAAGTCATCAACATAAATGGCCACAATCGTGATGCCATCATCAGCCTTCCTTGCATATAGTGAATGATCTACATCACACATAGAAAACCCAATGTTGGTTAAGTAATCAGCAATCATTGCATGCCATGCACATGGAGCCTACTTGAGCCCATACAAATCCTTTTGCAACCTGCAAACATATTCTAGATGCTTTGAATCTTCATATCCTTGTGGCTGGTCCATATATACTTCTTCCTGTAACTCACCATGTAGGAAAGCATTCTTCACATCCATCTGATGCAAAGTCCATCCTTTTGTTGTACCTAATGCAACAAGTGTCCTGATAGTAGACATTTTAGCTACAGGGCTGAATGTTTCCTCATAATCAATGCCATATGTCTGTGCATATCCTTTAGCTACCAATCGTGCTTTATACGTGCTTATGCTACCATCAGCATTATGTTTTATCTTGTAAACCCATTTATAGCCTATGGGTTTCTTTCCTTGTGGCAATGGAACCAGCTTCCGTGTATCATTTCCATAAAGTGCAGCCATCTCCTCATCCATAGATTTTTCCCAATTTGCAATTCCAATCACATCTTCAAAGCAAGAAGGTTCAACATCTTGTATTACCTTTGACATGTAGGCATAATGACGAGCCATGTAACTATCATATGTCAATCGTTGCACTGAATTCCGCATCCTCCCAGATCTTCTTGGTCCTGGGTCACTTTTCCTTGTATCATCTGCATGTGCCCTTCTTACTCCTAGAGTCTTCATAGAGGGCAATCCAAGTTCCTCATCAAGACTCTTTTCTGAACCGCTTGAATCTCCATCAACGTCTTCAAAACCTACACATGTTTTATAACCAGCAGAAAGCTTTCCTCTACCTTTCTTGGATGTATTTGATGCATTTGCTGGACTGAAATTTCCACGTAATCTTCCACTCCATGGATTTGAGTTGGAACTATTGCTTGGTGATGCATCCGGTCCACTCAAAACCTGAGATTTTGCACTTGATTTTTCAACATTTTCTTTGTCGTTTGGTTCAAGACTCAGTCCTTCTTTGGCATCTGCATAGAAGCTTGACATTTCATCCAATATAACATCTCTGCTCACCTTTACCTGTCGTGTGAGTGGGTTATAACATTTATATCCCTTTTGCTCAAGGGAGTATCCAATGAAGACATACTTTTCTGCGTTTGGATCAAGCTTCGTCCTCAATTCATGTGGGACATGTACATATGCAATACAGCCAAAAACATTCAAATGTGATAAGTTTGGCTTTTTACCTGTAAACTTCTCTTCAGGTGTAACTTGATGTACAGTAGTAGTCGGAGTTCTGTTCATGATGTATACAATGGTATGCACACCTTCTTCCCAATAACAATGAGGCATATTCTTCTCAGCCATCAATGCTCTTGCTATTTCTGCAATATGTCTATTTTTATGTTCAACAACACCATTCTGTTGTGGTGTGTACCTACATGAAAACTGATGCCGAATTCCATGATCTTTTAGAAAACTGTTGAACTCATTTGACATGTATTCACCTCCTCCATTAGATCTTAATGTCTGAATGTACTTCCCTGTCTGCTTTTCCACCATAGCACTAAAGTTCTGGAAGTGAGTGAACACGTCACTCTTCTCTTTCATGAAATATACCCATACTTTGTGTGTATGGTCATCAATGAAAGTAACATAAAACCTGCAACCGCCCATAGATGTGGTCTTTGCTGGACCCCAAACATCTGTATGTACGACTTCTAACACATTCTCACTAACATGCTTGTCATGTGGAAATGATGTTCTTGAGTTTTTACCAAATTGACATGTTGCACATACCTTTTGCATTTCTGCAACTTTGAAATTTGGTAGTCCATGGACAATCTCCTTTGACTGCATCAATTTTAGCCTTTGCAAGTTTGCATGTCCAATCCGTTTGTGCCACATCTCTATATCTGCAATAACTCCTGCACCTTTTGCAAACATGGCTTCATTCATTTTAGGTCTTCACATTTAAGGTGAACATCCTACCCACTTTGTTTCCTTTGGCAACCAATCGTCCATCCTGCTTGTACTCTTCTACATATAATCCATCAGCATTGAACCTGACTTGTAATCCTTGGTCAACCATTTATCCAACAGAAACCAGATTCTTTGTTATATTTGGAACATGAAGCACATCAGCAAGATGTTTTACTTTTCCATCCGCCATCAATAGTGCTATGTTTCCTGTATGCTCAATAGGATGTGATGCGTCATCACCTGTTTCAATATATCCAAGAATTGGCAATTTCTACAAAGTACTAAACCATTCCGCATGACTGGTCATGTGATTTGAAGCACCTGAATCAACATACCAGACATTATCATTCGATTTTGAAACACTAGCAGACATCGTATTCATCATGTGATGTTGAACCATGAACAACTTCTCAGAATCATCTATACTTGTGGATGCATAGTTGTTTTGTTGCCTTCTGTTATTTTGATTCTTTAACCTGCAATCACATTCAAAGTGTCCAGGTTTACCACAATTCCAGCATCCTTTACTATCATTACCTGAATCATTTCTTTGGAAATTTCTGCGACCTCTTTGGCTCCCCCTGCCTCGAAACTGTCCTCTTCCTCTTGCATGATTCTGTTGTTGACCTTGGTCTTGGTTATTGTTTCCTCTTCCATCTCCAAAACCTCTACCTCTGCCTCTTCCTCTACCAGAGTAGAATACCTGCTCAGAACTGGGCTTTCCTTGGGAGTTTGAATCCTCACCAAGATTCTTTTCTTCAATAATCAGCATGGATACCAAATCAGCAAAATTCAAAATATTTTCCCTGGTTTGTATAGAAGTTCTGAACTGCTTATATGCAACTCCTAAACCACGAAGGCACACTTTCACCTTATCATCATCATCTACACTCACGCCAATAGATGCAAGTGACTCATATATGCTTTTGATTTTCAGAGTTTAGTCACTTACCGACAGGCTCTTTTCTCCAATGTATGTAGCTCATTCTTGAGTTGCAATTTCCGTGCCTTTGTATTAGTCTCATACAAGGTGACCAAACTGTTCCAAGCCTCTTTTGGAGTCTTGGCATCCTGTATGTGTCCAATCATGCTATCCTGTATGCTAACAGATAGCCAATACATTACCTTTCCTGCTCCTTGATTCCATTCCTCATATGCTCTTAATTGGTCTGCAGTCTGATTCCTTTCTGGTAACTGCGGAGCATTTTCATTCTCTCCTTCGATGTACTTCCAGTAGCCTTTTCCCATCAGGAAATTCGTCATTCTGAATCTCCAAGCATGGAAGTTGTTCTTGTCCATGTTATCGCTCATAAGCCGACTCATTCCATCTGCGTTTGCCATTTATATAGCAATTCACAACACTACAAGCAACACTTCTGCTTGAACACTGTCGCACTATGACGTGATAGTTTGATCTTAGAAAAACACAGTTTTCGTGTATCAACAGTACACGGAATCACTTGAAATTCTGGATCTGGAATATATGAGTGTTTCCAAACACAACGCAAGTTACAATTTCTGAAACTGACGTGGTTTTTCTGTGGGCCCCACCTTGCGGGCTCAAAAAGGAGGTCGAGATGGCTCCGATCTTCTACCTTCACGCCGATTTTCATAGCAAATGGAGGCCATTTGTGAAATCGCATTTTCTCCATGCCTTGTCGCATAGTCTTCACCGTCGCCTTCTTCACGAGCTCTCTATAGCCACGCTGGCTCTGATACCATGCTACGAGGAAGGAGATAAGGAAGAGAGCTCACATACACACTCTCACTCTCAAGGAGAAGCACACACACAGATTGAGGCAAGGAAGAATGACCTTCTTCTTCTTCTTCTATTACATAAAAGGAATGTACAAGAATGACCTAAAAAACAAGAATACAACAAGTGCAATATATAAAGATCAATACATAAGGAAAAACCTAATGTCCGCGAATGAGTGAGCTGGCAAGGAACAAATGTGCCATCACTCTCGGTAGATAAATCTAATAAAGCTCAATGAAGTATCCCTGACATATATCGACGTGACCACTATACATGTCAGAGAAACGAAAAACTGGTACGTGTCATCCTGGATTATCACATGTTGAGCTTGATATCTCAACATGAGTCGGGGGGCTTCCACTGGTGAGAAAGGTCAGAAGAGTATCATAATACGAAGGTGCCCCCAAGAGCTCCTGACAATCACCTTGGACCAAATCAGTCACATAGATAGCAGGGGTAGTATCATCAATTCCACCGAGAAGTTCACCAGAATCAAGCCGAGATAAGAAATCAGCTAGCGCATGTACTGATCCCGGACAATGCACAACCTCATAATCAAATTCTTTCAGCAATAGCACCCATCTGGCTAATCGGCCCCCCAAATGTTGCCGACAGACAAGATAAACCAAGGCTCCATGGTCCACGTGAAAGGTAAAAGGCCATCCCAGTAAATAATGCCAGAATTTCTTCACCGAATAAACAAACTCAGGCATTCATGCTCAGTGACGAAATAATTTTGTTCAACAATAGCTAATCGTCGGCTAGCATAATAAATAGGGTAGAACCACTTATCCTGTTGTTGCATGAGCACACTACCGATTGCATGGTCCGATGCATCCACAAAGACATGGAATGGAAGCTGCGAGTTTGGTGCTTGCAAGATAGGAGTCTGGGTTAAAAGGATTTTCAGTCGATCAAAGGCAATTTGGCACTCCTCGGTCCATACGAACTACCGATGGTTGGTAGTAATCAACCAATTTAGGGGTATAGCTAAATGTGCGAGCCACCGAAGATGTCGCCCATGCCAATGTATTTGTCCAAGGAATCGCATAACTTCTTTTGGGGTCGTTAGGGCAGGAGCCTTTAATACTGCTTGCACTTTATCTGGGTCCACTTGAATGCCTTGCTGTGAAATAATATGACCAAGCAGCTTGCCATAGGATATCAAAAAGACTGACTTGTTGGGATTTAAGCACAACCGAAATTCTGGATACTTAGAAAAGCAGCACCGTAAGTGATAGAGGTGTGCCGTCGCATCAGCAAATAACAAAAATCATCTAGATACACTCGCATAAAGGTGGTTAGGTAGGGGAAAACATTTCCTGCATATAGTGTTGGAAGGTATTAGGAGCATTGCGGAGATCAAACCACATCACTGTACACGCATATACGCCCGAGTTTGTAATAAACAGAGTTTTTGTGTATCCATTTTAGCCATGCGCTCCTTATTATAACCACTATAACCATCCAAAAAAGAATACATTTCTCGTCCGGCAACATCATCGAGCATCGTATCCAAAAAGGGAACTGGGAAGGGATCCGACACGGTCGTCGCATTTAATTTTCGGTGATCCACATAGATACGCAACTACTTATTTTTCTTTGGGACAATAACAATAGGTGAAATCCATTCTCCATGCTGAATGGGGACGATGAAACCTACTTTCAGCAACCGATCCAATTTAGCTTTCACTTGAGTAGCATAATTGGGGTTCATGCGATAACTGGGTTGTTTGATTGGATGTGCATCCGACTTGAGCATCATACGATGTTGATAGATGCGAGGGTCCAATCCTTTCACATCTCGAAAATCCCATGCAAATACATCTTGGAACTCTGCCAACAAGTGTATTAGATCATTTTGAAAAGTTTCTGGTAACCCAGCCTTTAGCTGGACCGGTCTCGGTGTACTCTCATTGCCTAGATTGCAGGTGATGAGCTGATCTTCTGGTACATAAAACTGTCGTCGCATGGATATATCCTCAGGTGACTGGAATAAGTGGTGGAAATTCTAGACATTCAAAACTCGATCCATAATTGGGTCCCTTTCTTCTGTAATCAAAACTACCGAACAAACGATCGGATTCCAATTATCTACAACTGCCTGTAAGTCGACTGTACCGAGGGCGAGCAAATCCTGGTTAGCATTGAGAAAAGCTTCTTATTCATCATCTGAAAGTCCATCCAACATATTCACAGGTTTGACTACATAGGGTTGAGCATGAAGATCGCAAGGCTTCATCTCATCCAACGGTACTACATATTTCCGATGATTACTTTTGAAAATAATTTTGTGTGCAGACCTATCTTCCAACACTTTGGCTTGTTTCAACCAGGGCCTCCCGAACAACAAGTTATAATCCAGACTTGAGTCAGGTAATTCTAGGACCACAAAAGTCATTTTGAACACAGCTCCCTGAAGAGTAATGGGTATATCATGTACCAAACCCACTGGATGGACTCTAGACTGATCCGCCATTCTCACAAAAAACTGGACAGTTTCAATCTGAGTCCATCCTAACCATTTGCAAAGGGCGGTTGTCGCAGTACTCACACCAGAGCCTCCATCAATTAACACTTGAGTAATTTTGTGGTTTTTATACCATATCATAATTAAAGGAACAACATGGTCCACCATAGAATCAATTTCTGGGCTGAAATTGATTCTATGGTGGATGGACCATGTTGTTGTAGTAGGTGTACACGAAGATCATGGACTAATTTGTTGTTGAAATTGTTGTCGTACACCGGGAACCAAGGTTAGGTGTTTCCCCAGCGGTATTGTAATAGATCCCGGTGATAGAATATTCCACATAGAGTCAAAATTTGACATACCCGCTATCGAATTCGGTGGATCCTTCGACGACACTTTCACCAGACTCGGTGCTTCTGGTGGTAGATTCGGTGTTGTCTGCTAGACCATAGGTACTAGATCGGGAAAAACTCTTGGTTCTTGACTGGCCCACGTACTGGCTTTGGTAAAAACTCTCTGTTGCTCTCGAATTCCAGGCTCAGAAATCTCAGCAACCGATTGTAATTTCTTGCCAGACCGTGTTTGAATTACTACCGCTTGAGTATCCACTGCTTAAATATATACCATGTTGGCTGTTGGATGCTATCATTGTTTTCTTCGTTTATCATACTCGGCCACCTCTTTACAATATCTGCGGATATGTCCAATCTCACCACAGAAATGGCATCTGGGTGGTGGAAGAGATGTGCCTTCACCCGATTGACCGGAGCTCTATCGGGTCTGGCCGAAGTTGTTTGCTCGCATTCCCCTGTAGGTTTTATAACTTTGGTAAGAAGTATTCCTCAACTGCGGTGGTACATAGTGGGCAGGCTGTTGTCCCTGCTCCTGTACTATAGCATTTACGATTGGCCTGGTCTATACTTTACCATTATGTGGACATGTTTCGGTGGAGTGACTCACCGTATTACAAACAGCGTAGTACATTTGATTTAGTGCACAAGCAGTAGTGTGTCCTGGGTTCTTACATTTTGTGCAATACGCTTGTTTCAATGGATCCTCGCTTGTACCCTTGGTCACCTTCAGCCAGTCAAAATCTTCAGCGAACCCACCCACTTTATGTTTCAACTGTAATGCCATGGCTATGACCGCATCCAGAGTCATACCATGCACACATCATATGATCATTACTTGCTTTAGTTGAGGGTTTAATCCATTAATAAACCACTGCGTAATCACATCATCTGGTAGGTTAGCATGCGCTCCTGGTAGTTACCGTAGATGAGTACGAAATAAAGTTGCATACTCCTGCACATTCTGGTGTGGTTTTTGTCTATTATTTTGCAAATAGTCAAAGATCTCAGCCGCACTTTTCTTCAACCAAAATCGTTGTAAGAAGGCATCCTTAACATCATCGTATTGATCGAAATAATTAATATCATATTTAGTTAATCACCGAGCAGCCTCATTAAGCAACGAGATTGGAACACTATAGCCTTATATGTCGGATCCGATGGATCGTTGAGTACAACATAATTGATTTCAAAAGTTCGCACATGTGCATCCGGATCATCACCGGGGAATCCTCCAAATTTCGTACATGTAACTCTAGCGAGTACCGATTGTGGTGGTATGGCCTGTTGTTGCTGTTGTTGCTGCTGTTGTTGTTATTGTTGATGTTGTTGTTGTTGATGTTGTTGATGTTGTTGTTGTTGTTGTTGTTGTTGTTGTTGTTGTTTTTGGTGTTGTTGCTGTTGCAAACCACTCATGTTGTTTAAACCAAGAGGAAATGTTACTGCGGAATGATTTGGACTAGTTAAATCTAATTGCTGTTGTGTTGTTCTATTGTCTTGCACGTTCTCTGGTAATCAGATATTGTTCAGTCGTTCCCCCATGACTAATCCCAACTGCCACTCCTCATAGCTGACTTTTGAAGTGAGCTTTTCACCAAATCTTTCATCCAGCAATACACTAGTTTCCTCAAAATTAGAACCCAAAGTAGAACTTTCACCGAAATTCTGCAAACCGACCCTGGAATTATCCGAAGTACCACCGAAATTCCACAAACTGCTATCGGAAATTTCCACACTATCACCGGAACGAGTCCTTACTTCACCAACCTTACTTTCCGCAGATGGGGTTGGTTGCACTTCTGGTATACCTTGTAATCCTTGCACAAGGAAATGCTGAGGGGGTAGTCCATTGGCCCAAATTTCTCGCTTTCCTTTCGAGGATTGTCCATCACCACTACTACCTAGAGGTGTTCCCAATGCGCTAAGAAATTTCCAGAGTTGCTGATCCCTTCTGTACTTTGGGTATGATTCTTCGGAATGTGTTACAGGCATATATCATCGGATTCTTTCTCAAATCCTAGTCTATGCACTACTCCATGCCCCATGCCCAGCACCAGTATTAATCTTTTATGGTTAATCTAAATTATTAACCAATCTATACGTGGGTTCTTGGATGGTCAGGGGTCTGTAATATAGAGCCCCCTTTATGTATTTTCCCAATCACTGATTAACTTCGATCTATTACCATAGATTCAACTACTACTTCCAATGCATAACAACTTCTTAATAGTCATCGTAACCACATGCGTTGAACTTCTACTGTTATTTAGTACTACTGTTATAATCGTGGTTCATTCACCACACAATTAAATGTTAACGTAGTACCTTATTCATTCAATACTGAATCTTACCAACATAGATGACACCACAGTTTGAATAATCTATGACAGAATCAACTCCAACCAATCGCCCAGACAAGACAGTCCGGCGACGCGTCTATCATCTCTTCCAGACATTGCTTCTATTAACCAGGAAAACGTTACAATGTTTTGCATGACACCCTATCAGTGCGTGACTTTTCTAATAACAATTAATCTTCTAAATAATATTCCGATGACCTGACACACACACACACACACATATATATATATATATATATATAATTGCCTAATTATCGGATTAAGGGGTTCAAAGCTCCATATCATAGATCATATCTATATGTCTTGCATATATAGCAATAAGTACAACCGCTGTCTTCTGTCGATGAGACGATTGTAGCCAAGATTTTGTACAAAACATTCTTACAATGTCACATGAGGAGAAAAGTAAAGTGTTACAATTGCTGCATTTCAAATTTCTTCAAAACACTAGTGTGATCCTCCCAATAGTTCATGGGAAAGCGAAGAGATTCTTCAAAGAGGACCACCCACTATGCTATGAGGAATGCTTCTGAAAAGGATATCTCTCTCGACCACCTCCACCTTCTTTAACTAGCTCAAAAACTTTGTGTTCGGCCAAAATATGTATGTTTTTCTTTGAAGATGAAACAAAACATTGAATTACAGCAACAAGAATATACAAAGCCTCAAAGGTAAGGAAAAGAAGCATTTCAGAATTACAAAACACAGTTATATAACACGGTAAACCTATCATTGGAGTAAAGGGAGAGGAGAGTCTCTCTCCATTTACGTGGCTTTGAGAACCTTTGATAATTACTAAAGAGAAACTCAAGAACGTGAGACATACAGTGTAGAGACATATGTGACAGGTTCCTAACACGAGGCTTTCAGGGAACTGAAATACATAGCAGATTTATAAAAGAGCAACTTATTTCTCCGCAAACAACAATTCCATAAACAGGTAGACCTCTGATGTAGAGGCTTGCAAGAGGAATGAAGAACTTCCTATCATTCCTTATTAGCTTTGCAATTCATGAAGATATGTGGAACATCCCCGGCGTCTAGACATGATTTTTGGCGGTAGAGGAGGTTGCTTCCTCTTTCCATCCCCATAATGGCTACAGTCAAGATATTGTTTCAAGTCTTAATAGCCTTCATGGCTTGGTTGATGCTGCTGATAGGAGGCACATCATCTCATAATAGAAAGTTGTAGACATTTTGTGCAAGTCTCACAAAAATAGGCATTACAGGATGAAAGATGTCAAAAAGAAGCTTAACTCCAAATGTCAGGTTCGATGAAGTAGATATCCATGTGGATACAAGCAGAGTATCCTTCTTTGGCGTATAACACATGGCGGATGATACATCGAGGGCTGTTGAAAGCTAAGAAAGTCTTGAAGGCCGAAATCTGTAGATTTTTCAAGGCAATGCATGAAGAGGAAACATGTCTCTCCTATTCGATTGCGTATCGTATCTTTCATTGAAGAGCGCGCGCGCATGGAAATTACAACGAAACCGACCCGAGAAGATTACGAATTACGAGGCAGTTTCATGTATGCGAATCGCGATCCGTGTTCGCGCTTTCGCACGTTTTTGTGCGTGCCTGTACACAAGCAAGAGCATTAATATCACAGAGGGAGAGAGAGAGAAACACAGAGAGAGAGAGCTCACAGCACCCATTGCCCACCTACACTGTACTTACTTACTGTTGTAGGAGGTTGACCGCCGTAATGCTATATCCGTGAATCTTCATAAACATTGGAGACTTAAGATATGTGTGTGTGTTTGCGCGCGCGTGTGTGTGTGAGAGAGAGAGAGCCCATTGGGCATTGCCAATTGGCCATCTTCACTGCACTTACCATCGTAGGAGATTGACTGCTGTAATAGTATTTCCGTGATCTTCATAAACATTGGAGGCTGTTGACTGTGCAATGGTAACCTTAAGATCTCATCGTGGTTACGTATCAACATGAACAGAGTGGAAGACAAAGTGCATGCAGAGGAAGACGAAGGATGATGCAGACATACATATGCAGTGTTCTCTGTTTTTGTATGCAATGTAAACTTTACGGCCCGATAAAGTTGATGAGTGGGAGAAGAAGTCGCGTGGTCAAGCGCATCTTCCGAGGCGCAAGTGTCGTTTTGTAATAAGAACGTATTGTCCGACCCACAAAGTAGACAAACATGGTGAAGTGATGTGAATGAGGGGCGAAATAACGATAAACTCAGCACAAAAATCAGTACAGACGCTGAAGTGTAGTGCGAACATCTTCACTTTTTGTATGGGAGTTGCAGGGTTTAGAGTTTTTGTTTTTAAAAGAGGAAGTTTGGCCGAAGTCTAGAAGTGAAGGTGGACATAGTACCCACTGGATCTTTGTATCTATAAAGAAAAGCTTGAAACTTACTAAATTGCCTATATTGATCGAAGGTAGTACAATGGTGACAACTTGAAAGCCATAGGGGAAAGCGAAGGTAAGCATAGTACTCATGGACCTTTTTATCCTACAAAACAAAACTTGAAACTTACTAAATTGCCTTAATTACTCAAAGGTAGTACAATGGTGACAACGTGAAAGCCACAAGGGAATTGGTTTGAAAAATCTTGCCTAAGACTTTACATATGTCCACTGTCGCTAGCATGAGTTGAACCCCTATCTCGTCTCAAGATTTAGAGACTTTCACCCAACTAAACCAACATGCGTGGATAGATTTAGAGTTCAAGATCCATGGATCGGTTCACCATGAATATTGAATGTGGGGATAAAAGGAGTCTCTTGGATGTGTGCATAAATAGTTCGAAGATCCAATTCGGAAAAAGAAAAGCAAAAAATAACTTTTGTTTCTTCTCTCTTTGTCATCATTGCATGCATGTGTTGTTCTTCCAAATTTTAACCCTATAAATAGAGTAGGCCAAAGACCAATGTCCTTATAAATAGAGTAGGCCAAAAACCGATGTCCTTTGAAAAACTCCAAAAAGTAACCTTTTTTCTTATCTTCTCTTTTCCATCTATGCATTTCCTCTAAATTAGATAGAATGTACATGGATAGTGCCTAAATCACACACATTTCAGTAGTGGCGTTAACAAGAATATGAGTAGGGCATACAATAATATGGGTAATTTTTGCATTTTTCATATACGTAGGGCACACAATATTTTGGGATATTTTTTGTCATTTTTCTGAGAGAAATGCAGTAATTGTATTAATAAGAGAAAATGTATATGGAAGATGAGTGAGAGAAATAAAGGAGTCTAATGCACCTTTGATCCCTTGGAAGGGGTCCACTTCTCATGCCATTACCTTGGTATACAGAAATCAGCTTATAGAGATAAGGGGAAACAATCTTGCATAACTATATTTTGAATGTCAACTAGAGCTAGTGAACTATCTAAAGGACACAATAGGATTGCCATTGAAGTTGATGGCAATCCTATTTTAGAGGAATCGCAACACTATATTCATCAACTCGAGAGGTCTTCTTCTCAAAACTCTCGAGAGGTCTACTTCCCTAAACACCAAGGAATGGAAATGTTTACCCTTATAGCTCTAGCATTCGCCCATATTCCTTTCTGAAGTGTTTGCAAGAGGACGAGAAACTCCTTGGCTTCAATAAGGGGATGCTACAAGTTCTGGAGCTTAATATCTCATCAAATCCTTGACCAACCCATTCAGCTAAGGAACATTTCCACCAATTGCACTTGGGTTTTACCCCCATTTCAAAGCCATTCATGCATTCAGAATCAGCATTAGAGTGAAGCTTTGTGAGCTGAAATTTTATCATTCATTTTAGCTTTCGCCGAAGTAAAGTTTTCGTCACATTCTTGTTCCTTCGTGACATCGTGGACAACAATGACTTGTTTGGCATGCTTCAAGCTGAAGATAAGCTTAATGGGACCAACTATCTAATGTGGTCTTACACGATGAAGCATGTTCTTGTTGCAAAACAACTTTGGAACATAGTGGCAGATGTAGATTGAAGACCCACAACTTGTTCTGCTTCATAGTCTACTGTCAAAGATGGATCTTTTTCTTCAAGTACAGTGGTTTCTCCTTCTCCACCTACATAGAAGCATCTTATATGGGATAGAAAAGATGCTCAAGCTCATGCATTCATTGTGCTTTCTGTGAAGCGTCATATAGTTCCACACATTCCGTCATGTTCTACATCAAGACAGGCATGGGACACGCTTGCTTCTTTGTATGCCGTGCATAATGAAGCACATGTTGCATACTTGAGGAAGAAACTTGAGGATGTATGTATGGCTGAAAATGAGTTGGTGGATGTGTATGTGACACACATCAAGGACTTGAAAGAGCAATTGGCAAACATAGATTAGATTATTTCGGATGCATCACTCATTTCTACATTGTTGAAAGGATTACGAGAATCTCTTCAAAGCTTTGCTACTACACTTCATTTGGTTCTAAAAGGGAATCCTAATATGTATGCATTTGACGAGGTTGTGTCTCTTCTTTTGCAAGAAGAGCAATCTAGAGTAAAGAGGAGTGGTTTGATTGAGGGAACACAAGCACTTGCTATCTCACAAAAGAGGAAAAGCAAGTATGATTCAGCTTTGGACTCATCAAAACCAAAGCCTCAATCTTACTTTTCCACTCATTCATCTAATGATGCTGATTTGCAAAAGAAGAAGAGATGCAAATAATACCGGAAGGCTAGTCATACTATGGATGAGTGTAGAAAGCTTGCTAAGTGCAATGAAAAGAAGAAGGAATCTGGCATGTCCATTGTTGAAAATTTAGCAAATGCAAAGAATGATGAAGCTAACATGGACCAAGACTTTCGGGCATGTGTTGTTACATGTCATTATCATGCATGTTTTCCATCTAAATTTATGGTTGTGAGTGAGGCTAATTCGGATTAGTTCTTTGATAGTGGTGCTTCAAAGCACATAACATCATGCAAAAGTTTTTTTGCATCTTTGGAAGATGCACCCAAAGGAGGGCATACGGTGTGTGCAAACAATGCCTCTTATCCTATCATTGGAGTAGGAGAAATTGAGCTTACGGCTGCAAATGGAGGTGTGATTCTCTTGAAAAATGCATTGTATGTACCTGGTATAAAGAAGAACTTAATTTCAGTTCTGTTGATTTCCAACGCTGGACTTCATGTACACTTTGTTGATGATAAGTGCATGGTTAATGATTTCAGCAATGGTGATGTTATCGTGATGTCCGGTACATTATGTAATGGTTTGTATCGCATGGATACATACAAGAGGGCTGCCTCAAATGCCTTGGTTGCTTATACTTCTTCCATGGTTGAAATGGAGCTTTGGCATGCTTGTTTTGGTCACTTGAACTTCAATAGTTTTCTTTACTTGCAAAAGAAGGGCATGGTTATTGGTTTGCCAACACTTGAGTCCATTGAAAAGCATGCATATGAAGGTTGCATTCTTGGAAAAATGCATCGTGCCTCTTTTCCAAAAGATATTCATACATACACCAAGAAAATTGTAGCTTGTTCATAGTGATGTATGTGGTCCCATCAAGACTCCATCTTTTGGAAAGCATGTATATTTTTTTAGCTTCATTGATGATGCTACTCGCCATACATGGGTGTATCCTATGAAATCAAATAATGAGGTATTTTTTTTCTTCAAAGAATTTTTATCTATGGTTGAAATGCTTTCTTTACAAAAGCTTTTGACTCTATGCACAGATCGTGGTGGTGAATACATGTCACATGATTTTAATGCTTTCCTTCTTGAAAGAGGTATCTCAGACCAATGTACAGTGCCATATACACCTCAACAAAATGGTGTTTCTGAGTGTAAAAATAGAACTCTACTTGAAATGGCACGATGTATGGTTAAAGGAAAGCATCTTCCTGATAATTTTTGGATGGGAGCGATCATGTGTGCAAAATATATGTTGAATCACTACCGTACAAAAGCATTGAGAGTCATCACTCCTTATGAGGCTTGGAATGGACATAGGCCCTGGTTAGTCATATGCACGTGTTTGAATGTTTGGCCAATGCTCTTATGCCATCGCAACAACATCACAAACTTGATGACAAGGAAAAGAAATGTATATTTGTTGGTTATAGTGCTGAAAGTAAAGGATATTGTTTGTACCATCCATTGATAAACACAATTATTGTGACTTGAGATGTGGTATTTGCTAAAAATTTAGTCTTCCCTCTACTTGAATGCAAAAAATAGCCAACAATTAGCTCACAAGATGTGTTCGATACACTCATGCCTTTGGAAATGGTGCACTTGACTATGATCATGTAGACCAGCCAACTGAGGCTCAAAGGGATGAAAAAATCTAGCCAAATAGGCTGAAAATGTAGAGAATTTCCAACCAAACATGGCTAAAAATTTTCATCCAAAAATTATCAAAATTGTTGGAAATTTCCAGCCACATATGGCGGCATCAAAATATGGCTGAAAATGAGCATGAAATTCAGCCCATGCATGATGCACATGTTGATGTTGTATTACATAATGAATGAATGTCTACCAAGAGTGCACGAACTATGCCAAAGTGGCTGAAACAAACTTTGCAGGATAGCAGATTGAGTGCACCTTTACTTGGTAGAACAAGATCAAGCTCTCTCCATGCATCAAGTAATTTTGTGGATTATTCTCTTATTGCAATAGCATGTAATGAAGAGCCACTTTCTTTTGAAATGCATGTGACGATCCACAATGGATGAGTTGTAAGACAATAGTTACGCAATATAACACAGGAGCAGTACCAGAGAAGATAACAGATATAGGAGATTCTCAACAATTTTCTACTAATAACAAGTACAAAGATGATGGCGTTGTCCACCCGTGCGCTCTCAAGGCAGAGCTTCAATGGTGATCTAGACAACTCTAGATAGGGAGATACAAGGTAGAGATATGCTGGCTCAACTCAATGTCTCAGGTAGTGCAGAAGTCATATATATATAGGATCATGGGTGGCCTTCCGTGGACGGCTATACATGGGCGGTAGAGCATGGGCGGCCACCGCTCGCGTAATTGCAATACGCGGCTTAGACCAGTTGAACCGACCTAACAAATATAAATGATTTCTGACTCCAAGTGGGAATATTCCTTTTACCATCGCACCGGGGGCGCTGCCCCCGGACCCCCACCAGGGGGCCCGCTGGCCTCCTTGGAACCCCCAGTCGGGGCTGCTCACCGCTGCCCCGGACCCCACAATTGGGGACCCTAGTAACTCCCTTTCCTTACAATACCTTACATGGTCCAATATGACCTTCATCCAACATGCAAGTTGGGATTCCCATCAATTGGCTTATGCATGCTTGGCTTCTCCTCATAATGGGGGCCTTACAAAATGTGCATACAATCATGAGAGGTAGACATTGATCATATACTAACACCCCCCCTCAATGTTTACCGATGATAAATCAAGTAGGTCTTGGTCCTATGCCCATCTGTTGAAGATGCTTGTTGAGTTGCTCTCTTTTCAAGTGCTTTAGTGAATATGTCAGCACAATTTGCCTCTGTTGGGCAATATTCTAGCTCCACAATTTCATCTTCAATTAGCTCACGAATGTAATGGTACTGTGCTTCTATGTGCTTGGTGCGAGCATGAAATACTGGGTTTTTTGCAATAGCCATGCAACTTTGATTATCACACTTGAGTACAGTCGTCATATTTGATGGAAAGCCTAGATCTGCAAGAATTCTCCTTAACCAAACTGCCTCACAAGAAGCAAAACAAGCTGCTTTGTACTCTGCTTCAGTGGAGGAGAGTGCGAGAGTTGGTTGCTTCCTACTTACCCAAGAAAATATTCCTGAACCAAGTGAGAAACAATATCCAAAAACTGATTTTCTAGAATCACAATCTCCAGCCCAATCTGAATCACAATATCCTTGAAGTGTATCACCTATGGTATACAAAATACCAAAATCCAAGGTTCCTACAATGTACCTTAGAATTCGCATTCCAACATTCCAGTGACTCTCCTTAGGTTTGTTGGAAAACCTGCTTAATACTCCAACAGCATAGCAAATGTCTGGTCTAGTGTTGCAGAGAAAAATAAGACTTCCAACGCGCTTCCTATACTTCTTAGCATCTACATTAGGCATGTTATCATCCATAGATAGCTTATGATTTATCTCCATAGGTGTGCTAGTTGGCTTGCAGTCCATCATTCCAAATGCCTTGAGAATTTCTTTGGCATATTTTTGTTGTGAGATGAAAATGCCATCCTTCCTTTGCCATACTTCAATTCCCAGACAAAAATGAAGAAGACCTAAGTCTGTCATTTCAAACTTAGTTCCCAAGCTGATCCGAATTTGGTTGATGAGTTCCTAATGATCTCCTGTAATGATCAAATCATCTACATATACAATGACAACAACTAGCCTACTATCCCTTTTTGTTACATACAAGTTAGCATCAGAAGTACTTCTTTCAAAACCCATATTTTTGAAAACATTATCTATCCATTGGTACCAAGCCCGTGGAGCTTGCTTAAGTCCATATAAAGCTTTCTTCAACTTGCAAACTTTATTTTCTGAATTGGGCACCTCAAAACCTGGTGGTTGAGATACATATACCTCCTCCTCGAGGTGACCATTCAAAAATGCAGATTTGACATCCATTTGGAAAATAGGCCAGGCCTTTTGTGCAGCTACTGCAAGTACCATCCGAATAGTTGTCATGCGTGTTGTTGGTGCAAAAGTTTCTTGAACATCAAATCCTTCCATCTGTGAAAAACCTTGTGCAACTAATCTTGCCTTATACTTTTCTAATGTTCCATCTGCTTTATACTTAGCTTTCCAAACCCATTTAGTACCTACTACCTTCTTCTTTGGCGGCAAGTCGACTAGATCCCATGTATCATTTTTGAGTATACTATCATACTCTGAGTGCATTGCCGCTCTCCAACCTGGATCATCAAGGGCTTCTTCAATGGTGGTAGGTTCCTTTATCGAGCCCATGATATCTACCATCAGAGCCATGTTAACAATGTGTTCTGAGGCTCTTCTTTGCTCCTCTATTCTCTTTGATCTTCGTAATCCATCCGATGATGATTCTGGTAGATCTACATGTGGATTGTGATCATCAAAGAGCTGTTGTTCCCACTTTGGTAGTGGCTTACGTTGTGCAGTTACAACTGGTTTGCTTTTTATTGAGGAAATTCCTCGATCAGATGTTTCCTCCTCCTCAACTTTAACCTGTCTTTTGATAGGCACAAGGTGAGATATTTCTCCGTTTGATGAGATAGTAGAGTTACCTTTATCTTCTACTAAGTGTGGTCGTTCATCAAACACCACATCTGGGCTGACAAAAATCTTCCTTGCCTCAAGATCCCACAACCTGTATGCTTTAGACTTTTCACTATATCCTAGGAAGACACACTTTTTCTTTCTGAATCCAACTTTGATCTTGTTGAATGAGGAATATGTGCATAACAGAAACAACAAAAAATTCTAAAATGCAAAACTGAAGGCTTTTTACCAGAATATGCTTCTTGAGGAGTCATCCCCTTCAGTGCTTTTATGTAGCTTCGATTGAGGATGTAGACTACTGTATTGACTGCTTCTGCCTTTAACATACAACGAGCCATTTCAACTACTTTCATGTTCCTGCGCTCAACAACGCCATTTTGTTGAGGTGTATGAGCTGTGGTAAGTTGCCTTTTCACACCATGCTCCTTACAGTAATTGTTGAATTAAGTTGACAAGAATTCACCTCCTCTATCTGTTCTAAATTTCTTCAGTTTCTGGCTGAATCATCAATCTTGAATTAGTTGGATCTTCAACTGTATAGGCTCTGGATCCAATCACATTGCTCCCATGATAGTGTCAAGTAATTCATAGGAATCCACAATTGCAGAAATTTTGAACTTCCAGAGTGTATAGTTGGATCCATCAAGCTTCCCTTCAGTGAATGCAGGTGGACAAAGTCGAATAGGTGCAGCATTAACATTAGCTAAAGCACCAAAGCCAGTGTTCGATGATGAAGCCATCATGTAATCACTCGAATAATCTAACGATATTCTAGTCTGCTAGTAGGCTAAAATAGTGATACTTCTCAAGCTATTTGAACCTTATGGCTCTGATACCATGTAAGACAATAGTTACGCAATATAACACAGGAGCAGTAGCAGAAAAGATAACAGATATAGGAGATTCTCAACAATTTTCTACTAACAGCAAGTACAAAGATGATGGTGTTGTCCACCCGTGCGCTCTCAAGGTAGAGCTTAAATGGTTATCTAGACAACTCTAGACAGGGAGATACAAGGTAGAGATATGTTGGCTCAACTCAATGTCTCAGGTAGTACAGAAGTCATATATATATAGGATCATGGGTGGCCTTCCGTGGATGGCTATACATGGGCGGTAGAGCATGGGCGGCCACCGCCCGCATAATTGCCATATGCGGCTTAGACCAGTTGAACCGACCTAACAAATATAAATGATTTTTGACTCCGAGAAGGAATATTCCATGGAATATTCCCTTTACCGTCGCACCGGGGGTGGTGCCCCCGGACCCCCACCAAGGGGCCCGCTGGCCCCCTGGGACCCCCCAGCCAGGGGGCCCGCTGGCCCCCTTGGACCCCCTGCTGGGGCTGCTCACCGCTGCCCCAGACCCCACAATTGGGGACCCTGGTAACTCCCTTTCCTTACAATACCTTACATGGTCCAATATGACCTTCATCCAACATGCAAGTTGGGATTCCCATCAATTGGCTTATGCACGTTTGGCTTCTCCTCATAATGGGGGCCTTACAGAATGTGCATACAATCATGAGAGGTAGACATTGATCATATACTAACATGAGTGCTATGCAATGAGAAATGGATTCCATACATAGGAATGGTACTTGGAAGTTAGGAAAGAATGCCATTGGTACAAAGTGGGTTTAAAAGATTAAGAGAAAGTATGATGGTAGCATTGATTGCTACAAAGCTAGATTGGTTGCCAAAGGATATGCGCAACAGTATGGCATTGACTATGAGGAAACTTTTGCACCTACTTCACGCATGACTACCATTTGTACGGTGATTGCATTGGCTGCCCATTGATGTTGGAGAGTACATCAATTGGACATAAAGATAGCTTTCTTGCATGGTGATTTGCAAGAAGAGGTTTATGTGAACCAACCTCCTGGATTTTCCATGAAAGGGAAAGAGCATATGGGTTTTTGCTTGCATAAAGCCTTGTATGGTCTCAAGCAAGCTCCAGGTGCATGGTATGACAAAATACATAAGCACTTGGTTGCTCTTGGATTCACATGTAGTTCAATTGAAAGCACACTCTATGTATGTAAAGATGGGGCTGATCTTACAGTGCTTGTTCTTTATGTTGATGACATACTCTTGACTAGGTCACGTGATGCAAAACTTGACATCCTTATGGCTGATTTGCAACATACTTTTGATGTCACTTATCTTGGTCTTTTGAGCTACTATCTTGGCATCTACTTTGTATCCATTGAGGGGGGAATTATTGTGCATCAAGCAAAGTATGTTAAAAAATACATGTGATATTTGAAAAAAAAGACTCATGATGCTAAGTAACATGAAAAGTGGCTAATGCATCAAGCAACCAAGTAATATGTGTGCCAACTAGTGACAAAGAGGAGTTCTTAGATGTACCATCTACAACAATAACATCAATATCACTAGCATAATTGACTCCCATAGGCTCTCCTAAATCGATTATTTGACTTCCATCACACACATGTCTTTGAAATCACTATTACATCCATCTAAGGCAACATTGGTATGGCCCTCATGACCACAATGCCAACATCAAATTCATTGACATGATCGATGTCTCATTCAAGTCATGGGATTCTCATACATGTTGTGTAGTCTTTGCCATAGTGAATTGTGTTGCTCCTTATACAAAATGGAATCATAAATGGAATACATAAACTATAATCAAATAGTGGAGTTGCACAATGCATCCATATCCATCCATACATGGTCAAGCATATCAGGAGACTCCATGCATGCATATGCACATACATGTAATAATCTTGTGTCAACCAATGTATCCCCTGTTTGAGCTTTCCATCTCAGAAAATAAGTTCAATACAATTGAGAAGACACCATGCCAAAAATCCAAGGGATGAGAAATGCAACAAGAGATAGAAATCTATCATAAATAAATTGTCTCTCACTAATAGGATCACACTTGCATATCCATATGCACAACTCACATTGCAAATGTATCATTGGAAAAGTAGCGATGTGAAGGACTTGTCACATAACCATGAATCTAGCATGCATATGAAACCATGAGTTTAAGCATACTCACCAAGTCTCCAAAATGACCATGAAAAGATATGAAGAATCATAGAAAAGGTCTACCTTAGTATCCCCCATAAATAGAGCAATAAAGAACAAGGTAATCAATATGAAAAAGAATGAATAACTTATCATCACCTATCAAGAACAATATCAAGAAGAATGAATAACCTATCAAGAACAAGGTAATCAATATCAAGAAGAATGAATAACCATGATCCAAAAATAAATAATGGTAAACACGCATTCCAAGAAATGGATGGCAATACTTGCCAATACAATGGTGATTTTTAACCTCTACACCGATATCTACCATAGTTTATATACTCAACAAAATACAATTAACCAGAATAGAGTCACAACACATCCATCTTCACTCTACACACCAAAGGTTAGATAGGGTACTTTACTAGAGGGTTATCTTGTTATAGGACTTTAAACTTTTCCTTCATACTTATTGTCTCTATCCACATACTTCAATTTTTCAAATGATTCATTATATGTTAGAAAACTCACACTCGTTCAGGTATTCCTTCACTTAACACACAGATGAATTCGAACTACAATCTTTATCAAATGCAACAACTTATCAATCATACAACAGAATCAACATGAATGCAATGGATTAACAAAACATTAATGATCACTTCAAAGTTAAGAAAAAACTCCATGCTAGTGCTTGAAGCACCATCGGTGGCTACACTACACACTGTGTGTCTCCTCACCCACAAGTCACTATATTAATCTATTGCTTTGAATGGGTCCCATCCCTATTCACATGGTTTCAATTAATCTTTAGGAAAATATTAGTATAGAAAAGGTATTAATCCTTCGGCCCTAACATTTGCATACCCAAAGGACCTAAACCATATGAAGAAGAAGTGGGAGAATCAACATCTTCATCTTTAGAGGGAGCAAGATCATCTGAAATAGAAACTTTGAAAGAATCACATGCTTTGAGACATGCATTCTGCATACACTTTTGAGTTGTCTTTAAGAAGGACCGAAACACATTCTCATCAAGTAATATAATGTCTGGTGCTTGCAAACTTCCAACCATACTTTCATACAACAGTTCCTTGGCTTGTGCCTCAACAAGTTGCTACCCATCTTCCTCTTGAACATAAAAGTCATGGAAAAGGACAGTGCGACCATTGTGGTTAGCAATTTTTAAGTCGGTGCAAGCAGATTGGAGATTGTCAGTGGCCTGTTGGTGATGATGTTCCTCACTCTTAACAACAAAATTGAAGCGATTATCCTCTATAGAAAGGATAGCATTATTAAATTGAATATTGTTAGAAGAAGCAATTTTTGAAGGAAAATTATTTGTAAAATGTCAAAAATTGGTAGACATATTTATACAAATGTTGTAAAAATTGAGGAAGAGTCTTCCTCATGTTAAATAGGATCATATGTATTTTTCCTAGAATTTTTGGAAGCTCTTAGATAGCATATTTTTAAAATAGAAGGAGAAAAGGACCAAAATTCAAGTGTGAAAAGGGACACTGGAAAAAGTATAAAAGATAATTTCTTCTATTTTGAAGAGGTTGGTTGTATTATTCTGATGCTATCCAAGTAATGAGAAGAGTTTTCCTGCAGAAAATTGTGTTTTCTCCTTTCATGTTCTTTCTCTTGATTTGTTGAGTCTTATCATTGTGTAATCCATGGAATTTGTGAAGTTATCTTGTGTATTTCTGAGTGAGATGAGTGAAGATGGATGATTCTCAATGTATTGAGTAAGAAAGTGTAGAAGAACAAAGCTGGAATTGGATATTCTCAGTTTTCATAGAATCGCGATTGTCTCATCTGTGTGATATAGGTACTGTTTTGAAATTTGACTTCATAGTTGTATTCTACTGTGGAAATGGCACATTTTAGGCACAAAGATCATTGAAAATGCTGTTGTAGAACTCAAGATAATCAAAACCCTAGATATTTCTCTCCTTCTTCATAAATTTCTCAAAAAAACAGTCATCTCAGCTATTATTATTGGATTCCATTAACTAGAGGGGGCTGTGGTCTTTGCATACTTCCCGGATTGAAATTTTAAAGATGTGTAGTTGATCTTTTGTGCTATAATGATTGGAGAGGACAACTCCAAAGGTTAACAACAAACATTTTTTGGTGCCGTTGCCGAGGAACAAAGCAAGAACTTCATTGGAGTTTTGGACCTTGCTGGATCTTCCATTGTTGATGGTATTTGAACAGATTGAGAAGGTACTACTCTATAATCAAGAAAGAAAAATTGAAAAGGTAGGTTTCTTTGCTTGTCTTCTGGGGAAAAGAAAGCATGAGTTAACCTTTAGAGATAAAGAAGTTGTGAAATTTTTGCAAATTGATAGTTGCTCATACCTTTTACGAGTAAAGTGCAGGTGTGTGGAAAAAAATGAATCAAGATTGTGAAAGGAAAGGTAAAATGTGATTATTTTTGCATAAGTAGATTGCTTTTTGACTAAGTACCAAGCAACATTTGTCAAATCTTGGAAAAGATGACATGGTTGCAATGAGGAAAGTCAATTAGAGGGCAAAATTTTGTTGGAAGGGGTAAGATTTTTTAAACAAAACCACAAAAATTGTAAAAGAACAAGAATAAAAAAAGTGGGAACTCAAAATTGTGAAAATCACTCACAATCGCGATTGTCTGAAGTCTATAAAAGCCTGAAATCTTAGAAAAATATTCATTTGAGTGAAAGAGTGAGTGGGAGGAGCTAATAGAATAACGATCTTTTGCAGACAAAAAGCTTTTCGGACATTTCTTGATGAGGCAAAAAGGTAATTTTCTTACAATAAGTTTTTGCATAACTTCAAGTTCAACATTTTGGTAAAAGCACAAAAACACAGAAAACTGTTGAAAAACACGGAATCGCGATTTTTAGTTTTTTGAACTTTTTGAAGGGAAATTGACTTTTTGATGAAAGATCTTTTATTGCATGTTAATATTTTAATAAGGCGCTTCTAATAGTGTAGAAAGAACTTAAAAAATCAAAAACTAAAAAATTATAAGAATCCGCTCAGAATCGCGGTTCTGAGAACAAACTCAAAATCGTCATTCCCAGAGTACGATTTTCAAAAGGAAATCGTGTTTTTTACGATTGTGAGCAATCATGATTGTCTGGGAACAGGATCATGAGAAACACGATTCTCTTCGCAGAATCGTGAGAAACACGATTCTCTTCGCAGAATCGTGAGAAACACGATTCTCTTCACAGAATCGTGAGAAACACGATTCTCTTCACAGAATCGTGAGAAACACGATTCTCTTCATAGAATCGTGCAAAACACGACTCTCTGCACAGAATCGTGAGAAACACGATTCTCTTCACAGAATCGTGAGAAACACGATTCTCTTCACAGAATCGTGCAAAACACGACTCTCTTCACAGAATCGTGAGAAACACGATTCTCTTCACAGAATCATGAGAAACACGATTCTCTTCACAGAATCGTGAGAAACACGATTCCCTTCACAAAATCATGAATTAGTTGAATGATTTTGAGATCTGGTAATAAATTTTTTACACCTGATAAACAAGAGTTAAAAAGGAAAGAGATAGAGCCAGTGTTAGGAGATTTACAAGAAAAGGATTTAGGACAGATAAATAACATGGAAAATTTAAATTAAACCAATGAAGCCTCTGAAACTAGTGATTATAGAAATATCCTCAATTACATGTATACAAATAGGTTTGGAACCTATGTGTATTAAGATGGTATGCATAAGTTTCTCATTAGGATGAGAAACTTAGAAATTCCCTTAAATTTAATGCCAGTGGTACAATTTAAGGATGGCAGATATGAGGATAGATAGGGATGTGTATACATATTTTCACAAGATCCAGAAAACTCTAATGATTTAGGGCAATGTGCAGACAAGAGACCTTGGGAACAAAACACAGGGCAACCAGAATTGCCAAGACAATGAAATTACACTTCTACTGAACAACCACAAGGAAGGAGATTACACACTTCTCCAAATCCTTTTGAAAGAGAAGTTGAAGGAATGAATGATTTTCCAATCAGGAGAAGACATCAGTGGCAAAACCAAGGAAGAATGCTTAAACCCTATCAAGTAGCTAAATGCATGAAAAATCAATATGAAGGGTATTCTAATCCTCATGCCCATGCTGCAAAATTTAGACAATTAATTAGGGTAGAAGAAGTAGAGCATTACAAAGTGCAATTTGAAGCATTTGGTCTAATCCTAACTGGACGTGCATTATCTTGGTTCATTCCCTTGAGAAAGGAAATGTATCCAAATATAGAATCTTTCCTTGAAGCTTTTATAGGGGAATTCTCCAAAACTAGGATTAAACATAGTACAGTTACCTTGATACATAGTTTCAAACAACAAAAAAATGAATATGTCAGAGAGGCTGCCAGGAGATTTAAGCAATATATTGATAGATGTCCAAGAGAAGAGGTACCTTCAATGGCAAGACAAGTGTCTTTTTTCATAGAAGGACTCAGAAGTGCACAGTTAAGAACCTTGGTATATTATAGGAGATGTCCTGATCTAGGATCTTGTGTAAAAGAGGCAATAGACTTAGAGAATAATAGTGGACAGGATTTATTAGCATTTGATCAACCAAGAACAAATGAAGATAGAATTCCACCAGCATAAGAATTAGCACAAGCCATTGCTAAAGCCCTAGAAGTCAACACTAAGAAAAACTTGATGAATACTAGAATATCAGCTAATAAGAAGTGTTATAACTATGGGGAGAGTCATTCGGTTCAACAATGTCCTTATCATAAACCACAACATCTGCAAGATAGGAAAACACTCAAATATTGTACTTTAGAAAGAAAATGGACAAACCATACTAGAGAGGAGTGTTTCTACAATAAACAACCCATCAAGGAAAGGGAATTTATGAATCAACATAACTTACAAAGAGAATCTGGATTTGCTGAGCAACCAAGACCTGTACTTGGACAACAACCACCATTACCAACAAATGTAGTACTAGTAAAATACACACCAGTTGAAGAAGAAGGCATAAGACTCAGATCATCTTACAGAGAGAATTATCATTTGAATGAGGGATGTCAGGAAGAGTGGCAAGGATATGAACAGAGAGAACCAGAACTGCAAATCCTGGACTTGGGAAATGGGAGAATTGAAATGGACACCACCATATTCATGTACATAACTAATAATTACATGTCCAATCAGAAACCTCAATTAAAAGGAGGATAGAAGATAACCTGTTATAGATGTGGAGGGGAACATTTCATTAGAGACTATCCACAACCTCCAACACTAAAAATAGAAGGAGCCTATTGTAAGGATTGTGGCAGGGAACACTTAATAAGGGATTTCCCAAGAAACCCTAAAAAACAATAGAACACATCTAGTAACATACCATTAAAAACACTTAACATAATGGAGCAAGAAGAACTGAGTGATCATGATCAAGTAACTGTAAATGCCATAACAAGAGTTCAAGCTAAACAACAGGAAATAAAAAAGGAGACACACACATAGGACCATAGGGAAAATCTGTTTCCTAAAGAAAAGAAAAACAGACAAAAAGGAAGATAGGAAAGAAAGATGAGAATGGGTAAAAAATTGGAAGAAGAAACTATGGAACATCCAAACAATAGCCAACCACAAAATACACAGACTCAGGAAGAGGAAAAAAATTCACAAAGTCTGGAGACTCTGATAAGAGCGTACAAAGGAAGAATTCAAGATGGATCAAATCCTATAGATCATGTAATGGCATATCCTATGCCAGATTTGGAGGATGAAAGAATGCAAAGATGTAAAAAAATCATGCAAGAAGCACAATTTAAGATTGGGGAAATAGACAATCATCAAGCAACAATTGAAGGGACAAATGCAACAGAAACCATGAAACGTCTTGATCAGGAAGATAATTCACAAATAACCTTCCAAATCAATCTAGACAAACACTGTACAATTTTATACCACACCACAATGGAGGAGATAGTAAAACAACATCCTCACTTACAACATAATATGAAAAATTGGGAAACAAAGTTAAAGAATCTAGATCCACAGCAACAAGAATTGGAAGAGTTGTTGTACATACCTATTGATAAAATAGGAGGATACTGTGAAGGAGAAGAAGGGAACTCAACTCTGAGAATACAATTTGGTGAGAATCATGCCAAGGCCATATTAGACAGTGGATCGGGAGTGGCAATAATGACTAAACAAACTTGGGAGAAATGGGGGTAGAATGAGTTAATACCCACTAAATGAGATTACAACTTGCAGACGGACACATAGAAAAGCCCCTAGGAATTTGGGAAAAGGTGATTGTGGAAATATGTGGAATAGAGGTACAACACACTTTTGCCATAGTTGAATTTCCATAATCCACTTCATATGAAATCATCTTAGGAAGACCATTTATGAGACAAATTCAAATTGTGCAAGATTGGGGTAATGATTGCCTATACCTTCAGAGCAAAAGAAGGGTAACTAGAGTAAATTTAAGGAATGGGCAGTATTGTGACATGTCCCCTCAGGAATGGTTCAGTACATCAAAATCAAGAATTAAGTGAAGAATCTGGGAGTGAAGAACAAAATGATACAAAACCATCAATTTGGAAATGTAATGTGATAAGGAACCACACATATCAAAAAAAGATGTTAAAAAAAGAAGATTGTCTAGGAAAAAGGAAGTCACAAGATGAAAGTTACATACCACAGAAATTTAAAAATGAAGAGTTTGAGCCTTATGGTTGGAATCAGATTTTGACCACAATGGATTTGGCCAATGATGAATATGTGGGAGTAAATTTGCCAAAATGAAGAAGGATATGATATTTTCATATAGGAATACAAATGATCAAGGTGTCAAAAGCAGAGGAAGATCAAGAGGAAAGAATACTTTTAAAAACTGGAAAAACACAATTCCTGAAAGAATTTGAAGCTACAGATGCTATAAAAGACAAAATCTCAGGAACATATAGAAAAAGTGAACACAAAGAAATAGAAAAAGAACAAGAAGTTGAAAAAAATTAAAAAATAATGAAAGAAGATCAACAATTTGATGTTCCTTCAAACTTCAAGACCTATGAAGTAGAAGACAGATTACTTCTAAAAATGAAACCAAAAAAAGAAAAGAAAAAGGGGGAGGCATATGACAATGAGGAACAAACTAAGAAGGTGGTGATCACTCAAGAAGAGGAGGAAGATAGACACATTGTCATAGCTGATGACATGTCTAGCCAAGAAGAAGAAGCATTGAGGAAATTGGCAAAAACTTATAGAGATGGGTTTGCTTACAATTATAAAGATTTGAAAGTAATTGATCCTAAAATTTGCGAACATAAGATTCCTATTACTCCTCATGCAAAACCTAGCAAACAAAGACACCGTACATTTAATGACAAATACTCTGCTAAAATTAAGGAAGAAATTGACAAACTACTGGCTACCAATTTCATCTATGAGATTGAGTATACGGAGTGGATATCTCCTATAGTTGTGGTACCTAAGAAGAATGGAAAACTCAGGGTATGTATTGACTTAGAAAAGTTAATGCTGCAACTATAAGGGATAGCTATCCATTACCAATAACAGAACATCTTTTGGAAAGACTTGTAGGTAGAGAAGTCTATAGCTTTTTGGATGGTTTTTCAGGATATAATCAGCTGCCAATAGCTTTGGAAGACCAACATAAAACTGCTTTCTCCACAGAATGGGGAATCTATGCATTTAGGGTTATGCCTTTTGGTTTAACTAATGCCCCAACAACCTTTCAAAGATTGATGTGTCACATATTCAAAGAATTCCTTAGAAATATAATGGAAATCTATGTTGATGATCTTTGCACTTTTTCATTAAAAAGACAAGATCATTTGAAAGATCTGGAAAATATATTCAAAAAATGTAGAACATACAGAGTATGTTTAAATCCGAAGAAATGTGTGTTCTTTGTGAGACAAGGGAGAATGTTGGGTCACATAGTTTCTAGAAATGGAATATCAACTGATGAAAGAAAAATCAAGGCCATAGTGGATCTTCCAAAACCGATAAACATAAAAGAACTTCAAACTTTCATGGGACATTGTGGATATTATAGAAAGTTTGTACACAAGTTTGCAGACATTGCAAAACCTTTGTATGCATTGATTACAAACTTTAAATGGACCACAGAATGTGACCAAGCTTTTGAGACTTTAAAAAATTGTTTGGTAACAACACCAATTCTAAAAACCCCACAATGGAATAAATTTTTCATGTTCATGCGGATGCTTCAAATTATGCTTTGGGATGTGTGTTAGCACAACCAATAGAAGGGAGAAAATTAGACTTTCCAATTGCTTATGCCAGTAGGCAATTTTATTCAGCAGAAAAGAATTATACAACCACTGAGAGGGAAGGATTGGGAATGATTTTTGCTGTAAAAAAATATAGACATTATCTTTTAGCTAACAAGTTTAAATTCTTTGTGGATCACCAAGCCTTACTCTACTTGGTAAACAAACCATGTCACACAGGTAGGATAGTCAGATGGTTCCTCCTATCGATGGAATTTGAATTTGAGGTAGTGGTCAAACAAGGAAGAACTCATTTAAGAGCAGACCATTTGTCTAGAATCCAAACCAGAGAGCTAAGTTCACCTTTAGATGATGAATTACCAGATGCATATCTATTCAAAATAGAGAGTATTCCTGAATGGGCCATGACTTTAATACCTTTGCTAACCATGGGACCTTGCAGAACACCTGGAAACAACACACATCTGGTATTACAAAGTAGGAATTTTGTACTATTAGCTGGATATTTGTATCATTTCAATCATATGGGTGTATTGGAATATTGTACTCCAGAAGATGAGCAGCAGGAGTATTTAAGAAGAGCTCCTTGTTGGAATCCTTGTACTCATGCTTCCATGTTAGTCACCTTAAACAATCTCAATAGAATGGGAGTACATTGGCCGAATAAGATTCAGGATGTAAAAAAATATGTTTCCAACTGCTTGAAATGTCAATCCTTGCAAAATTCAGAAATTACAACTTTGTATTGGTTTTAGAAAAATCCAGATTGGAGTGCAAACATAATTGAGGAGTTGAGAAGAAATAGAAAAGGAGAGACAGTGAGCGTTGGTGCAGACTCAAGGAATTTACAAATGATTTCTGAGGAATATCAACTCATAGGAGAGCAATTGTACAAGAAAGGGATGGATGGATATTTAAGAATATATGTTCCTCAAAATAAGTATATGGAAATGTTGGAGATGGCACATTCTGGAGTGGCAAGAGGACATTTTTCAAGTGAAAAGAGTGCTAAACTAATATTATATTCTGGTTTTTGGTGGCCAACTCTATTTCCTGATGCAAGAACATATGTGAAAAGATGTGACATTTGTCAAAGAGTAAGTCAACCAAGTAAAAGAGATAATATGCCATTAGTACCACTTATTTCAGCAAGAGCATTCAGTAAATGGGGGTTGGATCTCATTGGACCTATACATCCTCCAGCAAAACAGTCCCATGCTGAATATATGCTAGTAGCCATAGATTACCTAACCAAATGGGGAGAGGCCAGGGCTACAAAAAGGAATGATGCTCATACCACTATAAGATTTCTTAATGAAAATATTATCACTAGATTTGGATTACCAATTGAATTGGTAATGATAGGGGGACTCATTTTTTGAACCAAGTAATAGAAAACATAACTGAGTATTTCATGATTAGTCATAGAAAGTCAGCCCCTATCATCCACAAGCCAATGGATTAGCAAAAAGTACTAATGAGGTACTTTGCATTGTTTTGTCAAAATTGGTAAATACAAATAGGAATGATTGGGATTTGCAACTTAATCATGTCTTATGGGCTTATAGAGTGGCATACAAAACTGCAATTGGAACAACACCATTTAATTTGGTATATGGACAAAATGCAATTTTGCCTTTGGAATTTCTCATTCCAACATTAAAGGTGGGAAATCAATACAAGTGGACTGGACATGAGTTATCCGAGAGAGTGGTGGAATTGGAAAAACTTGGACCTTCCAGACTTCAAGCAATCATGAGCATATATGCAGATAAAAGAAGGCAAAAAGCTTATCATGATGTTCATATTAACGAAAAAGATTTGCAAGTAGGGGATTTAGTTTTGGCATATACAGTGAAGGAACATCAGAAAAAATTTCAGAAGAAGGGGCATGGACCTTATATTATCAACCAAATCAGTAACAGTGGAGCTATCCAATTAGCTAATATAGATGGATAAATCATGCCAAATTTCATAAGTGGATGTAGGGTAAAAAGGTATGATCTTCCATTAACTATTCCTGAATGGAGAAGAATACATCAAGCTCCAAACAGGAAAAAATCAGGTATGAGGCTCAACAGGAGGCAAAGGAGGTTAGAGAAGTCCTCTTGTGTGAAACACCTTCAAGAGTGAGAGAGCATTTGCCTATTATAACAATGAATCTTCATAATGAGAAAATCTTCAATGAATAAGAAAGACCAAGGAGGTTAGAGAAGTCCTCTTGTGTGAAACACCTTCAAGAGTGAGAGAGCATTTGCCTATTATAACAATGAATCTTCATAATGAGAAAATCAAGGTTTTGATAGATTCAGGTGCACAAGTTAATTTGATCAATTCAGTTTTGTTGGATAAGTTCAAATTTAAAAGGAATAAGAGTGAAACTCTTATCAAAACAGTGGAAGGTCAGATAATACAAAGCCTATCTTCACCATCTATTGAAGTTAAATTCAATGGGGAATATATGAAAATAGATTGTGAAGAATGGCCTGATCATATGATGACTAAGAAATTGATTTTAGGGCAACCATGGCTAAAGAAAGGTAAAGTAATTTTGGACTTTGAAAATATGAAGCTCAAATTGACAATAAATGACAAAAGGTTTTTAATATTTTTATTGAGTTATGAAGAACAAGAAAATCAACAGGACATCTATGACTCATATTTGGAAGGATTCACTTTTCCTTTAGAAACTACAAAGGAATCACAAACAAAACTTCTCCATGACCAAATCCACTACAGACAAAAACAGGAGAAAATTAAAGAAACGAATTATGCTGACAAGACAGTAGATAGGTGGAAAGTATGGAATAATCAGAAAAATCTAGGCATCAAACAAGAAAGGATGTGGGAACCAAAGACATCCAAGTGCTGTTCATCACAGAGATTCATTAACACCAAATGGAAGAAAAAATTGAAGACATCCCAGCACAGTTTATCAAAAGTAGATTGTTTTACCCCAAAAACAAAGTCAACAGGAATCAAGTATTTCTGGGTGAAAAAATCAGACCTTCTTCAATGGAGAAAAAATAAGAATGAAGATATAAAAATAGTACAGAAGCATGAAAAGCTACGAATGATTGGATTCTCAGAATTTCATCAAGATGGATTTAAGACACTCTTGAAATTATTTCCATGTACTTTAGCTCATTCTTTTTTCTAGGAAAAAGAATAGGAGGGGAAGAGAAGATGAAAGAGAAAATTATTGGAAATTGGAGAAATTCATTAAAAATTTTTCTTTCATAAGTTATAAAGCACCAGCAAGATTTAGGTTATAATTTAGCAAGACTAAGCAGTCATTATGTAATTATTTTATTTGTTTTTTCTTGTCTTTTGATATTTTTTCTTAAATCTGTCTAAATTCTTTTAAAATTTCCTTGCATTATTCTCTTATTTATTAAAAAAAAAGAGAGAAGAAAAAGAAGGGGAGAGCACTAGATATCTTGCTAACACATGTGATGATCACTTCAAATGTGTAGTGCCTGTGATGCAATTGCTTTTCTTTTTATTTTTTATCAAATGTCATTGTTATCTCAAAGATAAATGTGATTTTTTTTCTTATATTTCTTGTGACTGATGTGGGTGGAGTTTTTTTTTTGCTTCGTACAATATGATATACTTTCTCCAGAATGGTGAATCGAAAGGAACTACCGATTCATGATTTCAAAGCTGACTCTGTAACTTTGTCAAGAGGACATTGGTTTTTGGACAGTGAAGCAACAGTAGAAAATGTGGAGCTAGAATTTGATGAAGAGAAGGATATCCCAGAAGCTGAGAAGATAGTCAAGGAACTGAAGGAAACCATTAATATCATTGGGCAGCATATCTTTACAGTAGGATTTGGAGGTCATAAATATACAATGCTATGTCAAGAATTCTACAAATTTCAGAAAGTTGCAGCTAATTATAAAAGATGGAAAGCAGTGGGGCTACACAGACTACTGGATGAACCTCTATTCTTTATAGATTTTGAAAGGGTACAAGTCATGTACAATTTGTTGGAAGTCGGCAAAGGTAATGAGGCATATTTCAGGTGTTCAGTTAAGGATAAAGAGAACAAGGAGGTACAGATCACCATTAAAGCAGAACACATCAGGGCAGCTCTTCAATTTTATTCCATGGGAACTAAATTGGATTGCAGTTTTGTCAAAAAGAATAAAGCAACTTATGCTGGATATTCAAAGTTTGTGGATCTCAAAAGAAAGGAAAATGAAGAATTTGCCATCAGAATGTTTCTTCAGTATTTGTGTTTCCCAAAGTTGCGAAGATATACAATGCCACATAAGCCAGTAACATTGGTTATGCTCAATAATAAGGACAAGACTAAACCATTTGGAGTGATGGATGTAACTCCCTATATTCATGACTAATTGAAGGAAGCAGCAAAGCATTGGGAACAGAGGAAATTTATGAATGGAGCACAGTTTCTAACAAGAATTATATACCATGTTTTAGATATGGAGGATCAGCTCAAATTGGCTCAAGAAGCTAAATATTTTAGGAGTTTGATGTCAGGAATTAAAAGTCCTTCAAATATGATGTTTATAAGAGAAGCAAAAGCCCAGACAAGCATGAGGGGATCAGAAAGAAAAAGGAAAGGGGTATCAGAAGAAGTAATTCGAGTAAAGAAGAGAAGATTAGATCCAAGGAATGTGGTCTTGGAACAGGAAGAAGTGACAAAAGAGGAATGTGAAGTAGCTCAGAAAGAAGTGCAAGTCTCAAAGGAACCCCATCCACCTCAAACAAGCAAGCAACAACTCTATTCATATTTGACTCAAGGTAATGATAAGAGGGCAATATATGAAGATCAGTATCAGAAAATGTTGGAAAATTATTCATGTAAAGAAACTGATTGGGTACAAGAAGAGGTGGAACATTATGAAGAATTGCATGATCAAATGATGGCTGCACCAGATAAAGAAGTTAACCAAAAAGAACAAGGGTAAGGCAATTGAACATGTACAGATGCAAGAGTCAGTAAAATTATCATCAGAAGAAAAGAATCAGAAGAAATCAATTGGAGCAGAAGAGCACAGAATGGACAAATAAGGAGTATCTGCTTCTTCACAATTTTCCTCAGATTCTGAAAGTGATATTGAGAATTTCCTTCTTAGAAGTTTAAATCTCTCATTACTCAGCACTCCAGTAACCACAGTACAATCTTCTGTAAAAAACAAAACACCAAAGGAATTGAGTCAAAAAACAGAGGGGATATAGATCTGTGAAGGATCAACAAAACAAGTTAGTCTTGGGATGAAAAAAGGAAATTAAAAGGTAAACAAGTGATGAGAGAAGAAGAGGGTGAAGCAAAAGAAGCAAAGGAAGAACTCAGGAGTGGACCAAAGGACACAGGATTTAAAGCTATATGGAAAAAACCCTCACAACGATTTCATTACCAACCATATGAGGAAAAACTAGGATTGGAAGGAGAAACACAATTACATAGTCAGATGCAGAGTCAAGAGGATGGAGGCAAGGAGGAAGAAAAGGATGTAAGATCAGAAAAAACAGATTTCATAGAAAGCAGAGTTGGAAGTGTAGAAAGAGAAATAAATCAGAATATAAGGGAAGTACTCTTTGATATAGGTCATAATGAAGAGTCCACACATACAGAAAATGAGGAAAAGGAAGAAGAATTAGATCTTATGGACATAGATGAGCAGGAGGAGGAACAAAAGGAGCAGCAATTGAATGATCAGATAAAGAACTGAGTAGAGAGTGACTCAACCTCAATCAGGGAAACAAAGTCCAGGAAGAGGAGAGACAGGTCATTCAAGAAGAACAACAGGAAATTGAGGAAAAGAAGGCAGAAGAGATGGAAGAAGAAAAATAGTATGAAGGGGAAGAGAATCAGGTTATAGAATATGAGGAAGAGGAGGGAGAAAAAAATGAATATAAAGAGGAAAAGTAGATAGAAGTAAAGCAAATCGAGTTAAAAACTGGCCTTGAGAGGATACCAAAGGATATTAGATCTTCATGTCAAATCATCATGAGTAACATAGAACAATTCAGACCCTCCAACAGAAATATGATTATATCAGGGATGGTGGCTGAGTCGGAATTTATAAAAGGTAGTATGATCATTAAAGAGCAAAAGAAAGAAAAGGAACAGCTAGAAGATCAGATTAGGGCCATCAAGGAAAAGAATGAAATTTTGTCTCAAAGAATAATTTCATTAGAAGGACAAGAAGGTCAGAGCCAGAATAAAATCCAATTTCTTGAGGACAAATGTGCTAAGCAGTTGGAGCATAGTAGTAAGATGGACATGGAATTAAAGAAAATGGAAGGAAAATTTAGAACCCTTCAAAGCTCATATCAGATCATGGTCAAAGCTAATGAAGACATAAACAGATTGTTGATGGAGGAAGGCCAAATGAAAGAAGAGAGTAAGATTGTACAAATAACCCAGGATGAGAGGGAGGAGTTGAATAAAGAAATTCTAAGGTTACAAGCAGAATTGAAGGAAGTCAAGGAAATGGAGAAGCAACCTAGTGTGCAAGCTGCTAGTGCAATGAGAGGATACAACAAATTACAGTTGGATATAGCAAAAGAAAGGAGTGAATGGCATTTGGATATGGCAAAAGAAAGAAGTGAATGGAAATCAGAGAAAGAATTATTGATATCCCAGAATCAAGGATTAATGTTGATGGTGGAGAAGTTACAGAAAAACTTGGAGGATTCACAAAAACAGGTTGAAGAATAGGTAGTGACCACACAAGCAGAGGAACATGAAGGAGGAGAAGATAACAGAATTCAAAATTTTGATGAACAAGAAGACAAAGCTGTTGAAGAATATTCAGATGAATTTGTTCAAAGGCTTTAATAACAAGGAATCAAGAATGGAATTCATAAGGAAAATGCATAATGAGTATGAAGAACAAATTGTAAATTTTGCTCTCAATAAAGGAGTAAACCCAGATCAACATCATTGGGCAGCAGATGGGTTAGGAATACCTTTTTGTATGATTATGGAGAGTATTAAAAATTATCAGATTGCAAGGGTAGGACTACCACCAAATAGATATTTGGAATATGAAGAAGACATTAATGTCACTAAGGAGTTGTTTGAAAAAGCTAATCCTAAATGGAGGAACAGATGGTTGGATGATAACAAGGAATGTAGGAAGATCTGGAAAGAGGCACCTTTACAGTTAAAGATAAATCCAGCCTATTGTCCAGTAGCAAGAAGAATGTTCTCTTTGTTTCTCTTTTATTTCCTACAATCCAATCATCATCTTGAATTTGTTCATCTTAGTTCCATCCAAAGACTTTGTGAGCATATCTGCACATTGAAAATTGGTTGATACATAGGACAATTGGATGTCCTTGCTGAGTAGCTTCTCTTTTACATAATGATAGTGCACGTCAATGTGCTTAGCCCTTGCATTATATACAAGATTAGTATCTAAATAAAGTGAGCTAGTGTTATCACCAAAAGTCATTGGAGTATAAGAATGCAATCCCAAATATGTGTAAAGTATCTTGAGCCACATAGCCTCTTGTGTTGCATCTGCTAAGCCTCTATATTTTGTTCTATTGATGACAATGCCATAGATTGTTGTTTCTTTGATGACCATGATATTAGCTTTGAACCTACAAAACATAAGTAGCGAGAGGTGCTCCTCCTATCATCCTTGGAGCCAACCCAATCTACATCAGAATACATCTTGATATCAAAATCAGAAGTGAATGGATAAAACAACCCTTCATTTATGGTACCCTTTAGATATTTTAAGATCCTCTTGGCAGCTTCCAAGTTAGGTTTTCTTGGTGTATGCATAAATTGTCTTAATGTACTTACTCCATAACATATGTCCACTCTTGTTAGGGTTGCATAATTGAGACTCCCAAAAAGCCTTTGATAACTTGTAATGTTTTCAAGTAGTTCTCCTGCATGAGAACTAAGCTTGTGATTGAGTTCCATGGGTGTACCTGCACTTTTAGTGTTCTCCATCTTGAGTTTAACCAACATATCATGAATGTACTTCCTCTGAGTAATAAAGATTCCATAATCTGAATATACAAGTTCTTATCTAAGAAAGTTGACAAACTAAAAGTTAGTCTTCTTTATAAACAAAGAAGAATTTGCTTTGCTAGCAACAAATCCTTGATCCTGCAAATATGTCACAAGCCTATGGTTCCAAGCTCTAGGAGCTTGCTTTAAACCATAGAGTTCTTTTCTTAGTTGCACACATGTTTTGGTTTTTCCTTGTCTTCATACCCTTGTGGTTAAGCCATGTAGACTTCTTTTGAGATCCATCCATTTAGAAATGCATTTTTAACATCTAACTAATAAAAGTTCCAATTTTTTGAAGTAGCAATACTTACTAAAACCCTGATTGTTGGCATCTTTGCCATAGATGAGAAGGTTTCCTCATAATCCACTCCATGGGTTTGAGCAAACCCCATTGCTACTTGCCTTGCTTTAGACCTATTGATTGAACCATCTGAGTTTTTCTTGAATTTGTAAATCCATCTAGATCCTATTACCCTTCATGCTTGGTTTCTTGGAAACCAAATCCCAAGTGTTGTTTTCCTGAAGTGCTTCAATTTCTTCCTGCATAGCATCTCTCCATTGTTTTTTCTTATTGGCTTCTTCAAATGAAGAAGGATCTTCTGACATAGAATCTTTAGTTATGCATACAGAATGCTTGGTGACTTGTGATGTGTCATAGCCATACCTTTATGGGTTTTTTACTCTCCCTTTGAGATTTTTTGAGTGCTTGATTGGATGACTCTGGAATGTCTTCCAATTGTTTGAATTTTGTCTTGCCCTTGGACTTCAACGCTTTGAATTCAATCTGCTCTTCATCTTTTGAGTTGACATCTGTTTATATTTGTGGTTCTTCTTGAGTTAGAGTTGGAAAATCACTTTCCAAGTCATAGGTAATTTTCCTACAATCATCTTCAAACCATGAATTATTTTCATCAAACACCATATCCCTACTAACTGTAAATCCTTTGTTAGCGGGATTGTACAACCTATATCCTTCTAGTTTTGTTCATAGCCAATGAATATACACTTTTTAGCTTTTGGATCAAGCTTCACTCTAATCTGTGAGGGTATATGTGCATAAGCAATGGACCCAAAGATTTTACAATGATGTAATGATGGTCTCCTGCGATTCCACGAACCTTATCTCTGTAGGAGAGATGGTAGAGAGAGGTATGTAGTTTATATTTGATGCAAAAGGGCACATGATGAAGCAAGGAGTCAAGGTCATCGCCAAGGGAAGGAAAGAAGGCAAATTGTTCACACTAGATGTTGCTCCTACACACAACAAGGTATGTTATGTGATGATTGGTAACAAAAGGATTGCATAGATTGATCTTTGGCACAATAGTATTGGACATATCAATATTCCCAAGTTAAAAAGCATGTGCAAAGCACGTTTAATGCAGGGACTACCAAATCTTGGAGGCTAGAGTCTACATGAGTTTTGTGATGCTTTTTGGCTAGGTAAGCAAGCAAGGAAGCCATTTCCAAAGATCGAGTACAGTTCCTCTAAGACCTTGGAGCTTATATACTCATATGTATGGGGCCCTAGTAGAGAGCCTTCATTGGGAGGAGCTAGGTACTTCATCACTTTCATTGATGAACACTCAAGAAAAGGTATGGCTATACATTATCAAGGAAAAAACAGAAGTGTTTTCGTGCTTTCAAAAGTTTAGGTCCCTTGTTGAGAAAGAATGTGATGCACACATCAAGACATTGAGGTCAAATGGAGGGGAAAATATTTCTCCAAGGAATTCACAAAGTACTTGATGGACAATGACATAAAGAGGCACTTTACATGTAGGTACTCCCCTCAACAAAATGGTGTTGTAGAGAGGAAGAATAGGCATTTGGTTGAGATAGTTAGATGTCTCATAAATGAAGTTATGTTACCATTATCATCTATTATGGCAAGAAACCAACTATGGAGCACCTCAAGATATTTGGATGTGTATGATTTTTTTATGTTCTTAGTGAAGTGAGAACAAAGTTAGAGCCCAATAATGAGAAATGTGTGTTCATTGGCTACTCAAACAAGCAAAACAGCTACAAGTGCTACAAACCTCTCTAAAAGAAGCTATATATGTCAAGAGATGTTGTGTGTGATGAGTCAAGGTCATGGTATGGAAACAAGGGCAAGGTAAAGTTGGATGAAAAGGATCAAGAGGAGTATGCAGACTTTGATGTGCAGATCCAACCTCAGCAGTCAATCACAATTAGTGGACCGGAGGCTTTACATCTAAGGTACACTCGTCATGCCCTACTTTCAAGTATAGAAGGCTGCAAGAGATAGACTACGACATTAGGGAAGCTCAAGAGGATTCAGAAGAGGAAGAGGTTGACGAGGTCATTCCTCCTAATGTAAAGCTTAGTAGACTCAGCATACATGATAAATGTCATTGCAAATTAAGAGCCAAATTCTTATGAGGAGGTAAAGACCAAACGAGAGTGGAGGAAGCCTATGTGTGAAGAGTTCAAAGCCCTTAAGGAGAACACTTGGGAACTAGTACCCAAGGAACAGGTGGGTGTACAAGACCAAGAGCAATGCAAATGGCAGCTTGGCAAGGTACAAGGCTAGATTAGTAGCCAAAGGCTTCACACAGACACAAGGGGTAGATTATGAGGAGACTTTAGCCCTGTGGGAAACAAGGATACCCTTAGAGCTCTCATAGCCCTATATGCAGCAAGGAGGCGGCCTATCTACCAGATGGACATAAAGAATGCTTTCTTGAATGGTGAGTTACAAGAAGAGGTGGCTAAAGCAAGACCCAAGGGCTTGAAATTAGAGGTCAATGGACTTTTTGAAGAGATGTGGTTTATCTCCAAGTGATGCAGATCCATCCTTGTATGTGAAGAAGACAAATGACAGGATATGTTTGATATGCATATATGTAGATGGTCTCCTTGTGATAGGTGATGATGATGTAGGGATAAGGACCATCAAAGAGAAGCTTGGAAGATAGTTTAAAATCTCAAATTTGTGTGTGCTAAAGTACTTTCTTGGCATTGAGGTGATCTATGGGAAAGAAGGTATCTATCTCTCTCAAAAGAGGTATCTTCTAGATGTGTTGTTTAGGTTTGACATGATAGATTGCAAACCAATCTCAACATTGGATTCAAATGTCAAGTTAAGAAAGGAAGATGGTAAGAAGCTAGATGACCTCACACTATACAAGAGCATTGTGGGATCATTGATTTATGCTACACTCACAAGGCCTGACTTGTGCTACATAGGTTGAGTTCTATCTCAGTTCATGCATGCAACCATGGATACACATCTCAATCATGCAAAGAGAGTGTTATGTTATGTGAAGATTACATTTAATCATGGGTTGCTATACAAGTATAATGAAGAACTTCATGTAAGAGCATGGAGTGATGCAGATTGGGTAGGGAGTGTTGATGATAGAAGGTCAACTTCTTGCTATGTTTTCATGCTAGCTACAAAGGCAATTTCATGGATGAGAAAAAAGTAGCCCACAATTGCATTGAGTTCAACAGAGACTGAACATAGAGCTTTAGCCTTCACTACATGTGAAGCAATAGGCTTAAGAAGCTCTTCAAAGATCTTGGTATACAACTTGAACCCATTCCAATTTATGGAGATAACATGTCAAGCTTACATCTTGCTAACAATCTCATGTATCATGCAAGACGCAAACACATTGAGGTGCATTACCATTATGTGAGGGAAAAGTTTAGAAGTGGGGACATTAATGTTCATTTTGTCGGTGTAATTCACAAGCCTACACATTTGGCTTGGTGGATACATTGAAGTCCATACACATATGGAGAAGCATAGGAGCTATTGCTAGTGGTTAATTACTACTTTACCTCTTTGTAAAAGTCAAATTGACTTGGAATCTTTGTAAACACCTACCAAAAGGGATTCCTGGAAAAATGGTTAGCTTTGATTGATGGAATATCTCCTAGGATATATGAGCTTGATCATAGGGAGCCAAAAGTTTGAATTTGAATTCAATTTTTTTCTCAATCACTATAAAAGTGTTCATGGAAAAGTCGCAGGTGAGACTCATCATTCCTGAGCTCATTACTGTCAATTCTGAGTGTTTGTGAGGCCTACACTCTAGTCCACACCTATCTACACCATTAGGCAATGATCTTCATGCCAATGGATTTGTATACAAGTGTTCATTAATACATACATTTTCATTGTTCATTTCTAAGTTCTCTGTTATAGTACTTGAACATCTGTCAACTTGTGAAGAGCATACCTCAGACATTTCTCCACCAAATTCAAAGATCTAAAGCTTGTTGGAACCCGCTCAAAGTTATCTACGTGCTGGCAAGATTTGAAGAGATTCTATTCAGCCATTTCAGAGAAAAGCTCATTGAGGTGATCAATGGTCAAAGTCTGCAACAGTCCTAAAAAATCGGGGGTAAAGTTTAATTTGCTAAGGTGATTTCTCTGAGCATAGTTAGTCTTTTTATATCATTCCACTTGGAATAGTTAGCTTGGTAAGCTAATTAGATACCCCTAAAAGGAACTTTTTCAATACCTATTGTGCTGGTCATATTGAGCAAAAGATCCAACAGGTGTCAAGACATAAATAGAAGGCTTTCTTGAGATCTTGAGATTCAAAGTTATCTGTTTTGTCGCAATCTTTACATACATCATTTCCAAAGTACATAGGCCATTTTATGGTGTCATTGGAAAGCTAAGAAGGTCTACTTATCAACTCTAAAGCTTCAGAGGGCTGGTACAAAGCAAGACTTGGCAGTACCTACTCAATCTCTTGGAGCATCCATCCATCTTTCCCAACAGTGGTATCAGAGCAAACTAAGGTAAAATGGGAGATGGTTTTCCTTCATTTATTGAAAAATTGGACAGGAACAACTATCAGGCATGGTCTCTAAGGATGAAGAACTACCTACAAGGAAGGAGTCTTTATGGATACGTCTCAGGAGATGAGGAGTTGCCCTCATTCAAAACAAGAGGATTACCAACAAAGGAAGAACATGAAAAGCTCAACACATGGTGTGCTAAGGATGCATTGGCAAGGTCTTATTTACTCAAATACATCTCTGATTTTCTTTTGCCGCATATTAGAAATTGTAAGACATCCCAAGAGACTTGGGAAACCTTGTCATCATATTTTTCTTCCAACACAAGGGCTAGAAAAAATCAATTGTGGATTGAATTCACCACATTAAGGAAGCAACCTAAGCAAACTGTTTCTGAGTTTGTGACCAAGATTAAAGATGTAGCAGATCAGTTAGCAAGCATAGGAGAAGAGATTGAAGAAGAACAGATTGTGAGGCAAGTGATCAATGGGATCAAAGCTGATGACAAATGGGAAAGCTTCACCACTGCCATGGACCTTTACATGGACATGCAAATTCCAGATCTTACAACTCTCATGGGACAATTGTTCACTCATGAAACAAAGCTCAACAAGAATGGAGACACATCCAAAGGTAATAACTCTTCTGCCCTATATACTGATGAAAAGTCTAAAGATAAAGGCAAGAGCAAGAAGGTGGAAGATGAAGGCTCTACCTCCCAAACCAACTATGCAGGGAGAGGTAGATCATCAAGAGGAAGGGGTAGAGGAGGTAAGCAAGGTAGGGGGAGATCCTATAACTCCTCACGATGCAACATTTGTGGTTTATCAAATCATATTACAGATGAGTGTTTCAGGAATTACAAGAATTAGAGAGGAAGAGGATATCAAAGAGGTGGATACTCATAGTCAAGAGGTAGATTCAACCATCACCAAGGTTACAACACCAATTACAACAACTACTACAATGGCAACTACCAAGGAGGTTTCAAATCCAGAAAGGACTACAACAACTACACAGAGGAGCAAGATGACTCTCTTCTAATCATAAACATGACTTCAAAATCAAGTACAAATGATGACCACCTATTCTACATTGACTCAAGATGCTCAAATCATGTGGCTAGCAATGTAGCATTACTCTCTGATCTTGAGGAACAAAAAGCTAAGCATCAAGTTCAAACAGGTGATGACACCAAGAACTCAGTAGTTAAAGTTGGAAATGTTAAGACTTGTGATGGAAATCAGAACTTGTTGAGCAGGGTACTCTATGTACCAACCATTACCAAAAATTTGATGAGTGTTGGACAAATTGTGGAGAAAGGTTTGCAGGTTAGATTCAACCAATATGGAGCATTTGTGGAGGATCCAAGGCATGGGTTCAAGAGAATAACAAAAGGAGAAAAATCAGGTAGACTTTTCACTTTTGAGCTAGAAGACACAAAGAATATTGCACTATACAGTTATAAAGATCAAACACTTTCATAGCTTGATATTTGGCACAAAAGATTAGGGCATGTACAAGAACGAACCTTGAAGCAAATATGCAGGGACCAATGTGTGCTTGGAATACGTAATGTATCTAAGCAACATATGATTTATAAGTGTGGTGCTTGTCAATTTGGGAAGTCTCACAGGTTACCCTTGTCAAGGAAAGGTTACATGCATGAAGACTACCTAGAGCTTGCCCATACAAATGTATGGGGACCAAGCAAAGAACCCTCAGTCTCAGGATCAAGGTACTATGTATCTTTTATTGATGATTATAGTAGGTGGACTGTATTGTACTTCATGAAGCACAAGGATGAGGTGTTTAATTGCTTTAAAAAATATCTTGCACTTGTTGAAAATCAGACAGGGAAGAATTTGAAGAGGCTAAGGTCAGATGGAGGAGGTGACTACTTCTCCAATGTGTTTGAAAACTTCTTGCAAGACAGAGGCATTAAAAGAGAAATCACCACAAGGTATACTCCTGAACAGAATGGGGTAGCTGAGAGAAGAAATAGGTTGATTGTTGAAACAGCTAGGTCTATGTTGAATGAAAAAAGGGTACCTAACTATCTATGGGCAGAGAGTGTTTCTACTGCTACTTATCTCATAAACAGGTTACCATCAAAATCCCTTGATGGGATGACACCTTATGAAGCATGGCATGGTAAGAGACCCTCACTAGATCATTGCAGGATATTTGGATGTGTAGCATATGTACACATTCCTTCTCAGATAAGAGGTAATCTAGACCCTAAGGCTGAGAAGTGCATTTTTATTGGATATGATCTAAATCAGAAAGGATACAGGTTTTATAACCCCTCCAATAAGGGATTCATGGTTAGTAGAGATGTTGTATTTGATGAAAATGATTCTTGGTATGAGAATGAATGTAGGAAGGTTAAACTACCCTATGACTTGGAAGAGGAGTTTCCAAGTCTTGCTAAGGAGGAACCTACTCAGAATGAAGACTCAAGTTTAGATGATGAAGACACTATCAACCTTGAAGAGTTCAAGGCATGGATGTCCAAGGGCAAAATGAAGATGAAGAAGCTTGAAGACATACCTAAATCTTCAACTCAATCAATTAGAAGATCACAAAGAGAAAGCAAAAAACCTATCAGATATGGGTATGATACATCTCTTGTTACTAAACACTCTATTTATCTTGCCAAAGATTTGTCAATTGAAGAACCAGGATCATATGAAGAAGCCATAACCAAAACAGAATGGAAAGAAGCTATGGATGAGGAGATTGAAGCACTCAAGGAAAATGAGACATGGGAACGAGTACGAAAGAAGGACTCCATGAAGGTAATAGGATCCAGATTGATCTATAAACTTAAAAGAAACTCTGATGGATCAATTAATAGGTACAAAGCCAGATTGGTAGCCAAGGGTTTTGCACAAACCCAAGGCATTGATTATGAAGAGACATTCTCACCTCTGGCCAAGATGCCAACTATCAGTGTTGGTAAGTGTGGCTGCATCAAAAAATTGGAATATGTACCAATTAGATGTCAAGAATGCCTTCTTGAATGGATGGATTTCAGAGGAGGTATATATGTCACAACCTCCTGGCTATGAGGACCCAAACAAGGTATCATATGTGTGCAAATTGAATAAAGCTTTATATGGATTGAAGCAGGCACCTAGGGCATGGAATCACAGATTAACCACTTATCTTCAAGACCAAGGGTTGTCTTGAGCAAGGTAGATACTTCTCTATTCATCAAGAGAAGTAATTCAGAGGTAATATACCTATGTGTTTATGTTGATGATATAATACTTACAGGTAATGATGTCAATGGAATTAGACAAATCAAGAGCTAGATGATGAAGGAGTTCAAGATAAATGATCTTGGTCTATTGAAGTATTTTCTTGGGCTTGAGTTAGTTTATAATAACTTTGGAATATACATTACTCAAAAAAAAATACATACAGGATATGTTGAAGAAATTTCATTTGCAGGATGCCAAAGTTGCAAGTACTCCAATGGAGGTAAACCTCAAACTAAGTGCCCATGAAGGTGATGAAATTAATGACATTACAGGTTATCAAAGTATAGTGGGTAGCTTGAATTATGCTACCTTAACAAGGATAGACATTGCATATGGAGTTAGTGTGCTAAGTCAGTTTATGCACAAGCCAAGGATACCTCACTTAGAGGCTGCCAAGAGAATCTTGAAGTATCTCAAGGGTACACAAAATCATGGTTTGTAGTTTCCTTACACTTCAGCCATTGATATCAAGATCTATTCAGATGCAGAATGGGCAGGATGCAAGGATGATAGGAGGAGCACTTCTGGATACATTTCATTTGCAGGTGATAAGCCAATATCATGGTCTTCAAAGAAGCAACCTATTGTTGCTTTGTCTTCTACAGAAGCAGAGTATAGAGGACTGGCTAATGCCATACAAGAAGATATATGGATCAAGCTTTTGTATACAGAATTGGGTTTATATACTAGGTCACCAATAATCTTTGGAGATAATACAAGCTCACTTCACCTTGCAGCTAATCCTATCTATCATGCTAGGACCAAACATATAGAGGTCCATTACCATTATGTGAGAGAGAAGTTTTTAAGCAAGGACATTCAACTAACCTATGTATCAACCAACATGCAATGTGCAGATTTGTTGACTAAAGCTTTGGATGGAACCAAACTTCGCAGGTTCATAGCAATGATTGGGTTGCAGGATATACATGAAGAATGAAGATGAAGACCAAGCCAAAATGTTTGGCTTGAGGGGGAGCTGTTGGTGTAATTCACAAGCCTACACATTTGGCTTGGTGGATACATTGAAGTCCATACACATATGGAGAAGCATAGGAACTATTGCTAATGGTTAATTACTACCTTACCTCTTTGTAAAGTCAAATTGACTTGGAATCTTTGTAAACACCTACCAAAAGGGATTCGTGGAAAAATGGTTAGCTTTGATTGATGGAATATCTCCTAGGCTATAGGAGTTTGATCATAGGGAGCCAAAAAATGAATTTGAATTCAAATTTTTTCTCAATCACTACAAAAGTGTTCATGGAAAAGTCGCGGGTAAGACTCATCATTCCCTAGCTCATTACTGTCAATTCTGAGTGTATGTGAAGCCTACACTCTATTCCACACCTATCTACACCATTAGGCAATGATCTTCATGCCAATGGATTTGTATACAAGTGTTCATTAATACATACATTTTCATTGTTCATTTCTGAGTTCTCTATTATAGTACTTGAAAGTCTATCAACTTGTAAAGAGCATATCTCAGTCATTTCTCCACCAAATTCAAAGATCTAAAGCTTGTTGGAACCAGCGCAAAGGTATCTACATGCTATAAAAATTTGAAGAGATTCTATTGAGCCATTTTAGAGAAAAGTGCGTCGAGGTGATCACTGGTCAAAGTCTGCAACAGTCCTAAAAAATCGGGGGTAAAGTTTAATTTGCTAAAGTGATTTCTCTGAGCATAGTTAGCCTTTTTATATCATTCTACTTGGAATAGTTAGCTTGCTAAGCTAATTAGATAACCATAAAAGGAATTTTTTCAATTCCTACTGTGCTCGTCGTACTGAGAAAAAGATCCAGTAGGTGTCAAGACATAAATAGAAGGTTTTCTTGAGATCTTGAGATTCAAAGTTATCTATTTTGTCTCAATCTTTACATACATAATTTCCAAAGTACATAGGCCATTTTATGGTGTCATTGGAACGCTAAAAAGGTCTAATTGTCAACTCTAAAGCTTTAGAGGGCTGGTAGAAAGCAGGACTTGGCAATACCTACTCAATCTCTTGGAGCATCCATCCATCATTCCCAACACATTTTGTAGGTACAAAGGACCAAGTTGCAGATATCGTCACCAAAATCTTATATGTGACCACGTTAAAGAAGTTTTCAGAAGCTATGAGCTTGCTTGATATGGATAGTGTTTATAAGCATTGTTTGAATTTCTATGTTTTGATGCTAGTAGTGTTCACAAACACTATTGGCTCGAAGCTTTCTGTGCTACATGGAAATCTTTTGTAAAAATTATGATCTCTATTCATCAGTGTCTGCATAGCATACTTGAGCATGTTATGTAGGGCTAATAGTATCTCATGTCATTGTTTTTCTTGCGTTCCTTTGTGGAACAATGATCCATGCATCCTAACGATTGAGGTAACAATTCTCACCATTAAAACACGTACATGCTGATCTTTTTGATGTTCAAAAGCTTCTCATATTGAAACAACTTCATATAGCAAAAAGGTGGTGGATTTCTTAAGAGAAGCTACACATTTCTTCTTTGCTCGGAGCGCACATTTTCCATGAGGGAGCCTCCTGTCTGTGACCTAAACTTCTTCACATTTGTTGCTCTAGCACAATGGTAAGTACCACATTAAGAAGCTCCACCTCCTTAATGTCAATCTGTGGAAGAGATAGGAGTGATATGAAGATCATGAACACATGAAGTGGTGAAAGTGAAGGTGAGAAGCATGAAAATGCACACACACATAAAGTAGACTCTATTTCTCAAAATCACTATTACAAGCTCAATCTAGCACTAATCTCCAACATGCCAACCTCAAAAATGAGCTCTGTAGCTCTTTTTATAGATTCTAGACTACATTTGGAGGTTTAAACAAGATCTAAAAATAAACAAAATTGGTAGGCTCATTCTACCTAAGCTCCTCAAGCTGGAGGACTCCTTGGCTTGCACAAAGTGGAGCTACTAAATACAAAACTGTGTGTTTTATGATACATATATTACAAAAGTGATGAAAATCACTATTTGGAGTAATATCAAGTATATTTCTATGAAACAAATGAGTCCATGGCTCCCCACAACTCTTTGTAGTCTGCCTCTACATGCTTCCTCTACGTCAATGCCTTTGGCTACTGCCAACACCCCCTCCCTCTCACATTTGTCATCCTCGATAGATGTGGGGTCTGGATAATGTAGTTTTGTAAGAGGTCTTGTGCGAGGGTGTGCTCAGCAATGCGAATTCCTCGTGCAAGATCAACTTCTAATTTTTCCTAGTCTATAGCCTAAGGTTCATCAAGAGGTGGAAGCTGATAGTGTGTCAAATATACAAGTTGCTCGCAAGCGAACAACTAAAGGAGATGGGTAGGCCGGCTGATGAAGACGTTGGAATGGTATTCCCAAAATCTCGTCGTGCACATTTCTTCGAATGTCATCTTGTAACATGCAGGTAAATGCTTGATGCGGTAGTGCCATGCATAGTAGACCCGAGTAATGGTGTGGTGCTGATGTCATATGTGAGGTCTTGGTTGCCATGCTCAAAGCATGGGGTATTGACATGTGGTGCTTTGACACGATGAAAGATCTTGAAAACCATTTGCATCATAACAAAGATCTTAATGGTCATATATGTGGTGGCATCGTCCATGTGGTGTAGGCAGGGGGGCCAATGGTGGATGGTCACCTTCATGTATCCAACAGTTGGAGGGCCATGCGGTGGTGCTAGATAGGGATAGTTTAGCCAATCCTGACATTGCTTATTATTTTGGACTTTAATTGCAAATGCAATCCAAGAGTGGTGTCATGGAATCGGACCCTAGCACGGATTGTACTTTAGGTGCAGTAGTGCTTTTGTCTAGGTATGCATCATTTTGGGGTATTCTTGAATGAGTTCCATGCGCCAAATCAGTTGAAAGATTTTTCCTTTCTTAGCTTCAGGGGGTAGGTCTTCAGGCTCAAATTGAGTAGCATGAGTTGGTTTCTTCCCAGTTTCCTTTTCAATAACTAATTGGTATTCTGCCATGTATAAGATGTAGGGTTTGTACTGAAGCTCATTGATGGAGATATACCATCAAGAGTCCAACTGAGCGAAATAGGGTGATTCTAAACTGCGTTTCTCGATTAGGGCCATATCATGTCGCTGTGCTTCTATGCATGTAGATTGATTCTTACCTAGTTCTTCAACTGATTTGAGTCACACAAGAATAGGAAGCTCAAATGTGTCTTGCCATTCTACTATGACACATCTACCTATGATCGATTGTGGCTCATATGCTTCTTTGTATGTGACCTCTACTCGTATAGTAATGGTTTCTTCTTTGGCATATGGGGAATCTGGCATGGGGGGTTCTGAGTGAGCTGCCACCTAAGCTTGAAGATCGAGTACACATGCTCGTAAGGTAGTGAGTTTGTCTAAGATTTCTGGGGGTATGACTTCAAGAACATTTTGTGGCTGTGTCGGTTCCTTCAGTAGTAACGCTTTGTGATCTACCTCTAGCTTCTGATGTTCTTCATTGATTTTTTCGTATTTGTCGAGTAATCATGCGTGATCATCCAATAATACTTGCATGGTCTCAGAGGGGACCTCAGTGAATCTGCTGGGACTTAGTGGTTCATGAGGTCGATCCATCACAGCTTCGAAGTTCTTGCAATTCTGCTCTTGTAGCCTTTGGTTCTTTTCTTTGGTGACTACAAGATGGCATCTTAATAGTCCCATATTTTGTGTTAGCATGGCGTTCTGTATTGTTCGATCATGTAAAACATTTTCTTCATCTGTGAGGGCTTCTTTTGTCTTTTGTTCAAAGTCTAACTCCAAGGAGTGGTGAGCCTCATATAGTTCCTAATTGCATGCATTCAAGGAAGCATTCTCAATTGTCAAAGAATTTAATTGTGCTTGTAATTGTGTAGTGGTCTGTTGCAATGCCTAGTAGTTGCTTTTGAGATATGCAAATTCGTCTCTGACTTGAGTCATGCGTGCAAACACTTGACGAAATGAAGTTTTGATAGTGGGTGATAACAATAATGGTGTGGTGTGTGAAGATGATGCTAGTGTGTTTATTGATGCAGGTGGAGAGGGAAAGGGAAACGGGTGGGTGAATGCAGTGGTGACTATAGATAATTGTGATGTGTGAAGATGTGTCGATGAAATGGTGGATGTGAGTGGTGATGTTGTAGGTGATGAAATGTCCATGTCACTAGATTTGGCATCTAGTGCACTACCAGTAAATAGTGGTGTGATGGTGGGTGCATTAGTGGGTGTCAACACAAGATTTACAAAGGAGGAGGAATATATGAAATCTTGAGTTTCATGGATGGCTTGATGTAGAGGACAAGGTAGAGGTGATGCAGTTGGATGGGGAGGGGATACAAGGGAGAAGGTCATAGGTTGAGGTAAGGGGAAAAGAGGTCTTGAAGGAAGGGGAATGAAAGAAAGTATGGGGTAAATGGACTAGGGGGAATGAGGTTTGATGTACTAGGGGTAAAGGTTTTGAGTATAGCTTGGGTGACTAGTGGTGCTATGCCTTCTATGGCAGCACTTAGTATGAATGAGGATACTGCAGGTGAGCTAGGGTGGACAAGGGAAGTCAAACGTATAGGAGAAGGAAGATTTCTGGTGGAAGTGGAGGTGATTTCGATGGTGGTTGGTTGCATGGAAGTGGTTGATTGTGGCGATGAGTCAATCATGATTGTATCTCCTATGACAGGTGATTCGGGTGGAGGTTCAAGTATCAATCACGCTTCTTCAAAATGGCCAGAACTAGGTGTCAGTGGGCACGCAGATGTATTGGCCTGGTTTGTGTTGGTGCAAGAGAATCCAGGCCCACATACTTCGATGATTAGCATATTTCTCATTGAGCCTTATATGACCAATCCCTTGTAAAATCAAATACATTTACCTTTCTAAAAGAGCCTTACTTCCATGAGAGTTAGGAAGCATCAAATCTCGATTCATTTGATAGTTGATTGATGAGAGAATATATCCTATAGTTTAGGATTTACTTTTAGGTGGACTTTTGAATTTGAATTCAAAAGATTGGCTCCAAACTCTATAAAAAAGGATCAAATTACTCGCGTGAAATCCCAACTTTGGGAGAACAATTGAGAGGGATCCTAGCTCCCCTCATAGCTATCTCACTCCCCTCACATTGTGCAATAGATTATTGCCAATGACGTTGTATTTTAAAGTGATCTAATACATACATTTTCATTACATCATTACTTTACTGCTCTTCCATGACTACAACAGTGCAGTGATCTTCTCAGAGATTGTTCTCAGTGTATGATTGATCATTTTTCATAATTTAAAGCTTTATAGATTCAATATACTGTCTATTATATAGATAAAAAATCTCATTATCATTAGTTTTCTCAATCGTGAGATATTATCATATCTTTACTCTCTCTTTTGTACTCTGATGCATCATGAAAATGTCGGGGCACTCGTATGATTTGCTAAACATCATACTCAACATGTAGTTCATCATTTTTATTGAGATCACTCACGATTGGTAGTTGTCTTAGTTAAGTAGACACCAACAAAAGGAATTAGCCTAATTGCTACTATGCTTAGAGCAGTGTTCATTATATTGAAGAGGTGTAGAGACTTAAATAGCAAGTCTGTTTTGATCCATGGAGTAGTGGATCATGTTCCAAACACCATAGGTGATTATTTATGATCAGTGGCAAGCAAAAGAGGCCCACTACACTCTCCAACAACTGGTCTTGGCTGGTGTGAAGGAGGTTTAAGCAACACCACTTCATCTCTAAAGACTATCCACCATCTCCTCCAAAAGTGGTATCAGAGCAACAACAAGCAAGATGGTGTTGGGAAAGATGGATGGACACTCCAAGAGATTGAGTAGATACTCCCAAAACTTGCTTTGTACCAGCCCTCTGATGCTTCAGACTTGATAAGTGGACCTCCTTAGCTCTCCAATGACACCATAAAATGGCCTATGTACTTTGAAAATGATATGTGTAATGATTGAACCAAAACAGATAACTTTGAAATTCAAATTCTCAAGAAAACCTTCTATTTATGTCTTGACACCTGCTGGATCTTTTGCTTAGTATGACCAACACAGTAGGAATTGGAAAAATTGCTTTTAGGGGTATCTAGTACGCTTAGTGTTGAGCCCTGGCAAGGTCGAAACCGGCAAGTCAAGGTCAAAGTTAAATTCTAGGGTCAAAGTGCACGGTAGTGCACCCTCAATTGTCATAAAAAGAGGACTTTTAATTGTTCATTTGGCAATATTGCAGAAGTATTTTCTAAATTCCCTTAAGGTCAAAGGGTGTTTTTAAAGTAAGGTGGAGGGTCCAGGTGAACCCCTCTTGGGTACAAAAGTGACGAATTAAAAGGGAAAAGGTAAAGGTACGTGAAGCGGTCAGGTATGCACATGTGGAAATATGGCCAACCAATCAAAATTTTTCTTTTTGTCTAAAGTCACTACAGGACAAAAGGAGCAAGTCGTTGGCCGCCAATTGAAAAAACAATCTTGGGCCATCAAAGGAAGCCCAAGAGTCTATGGCAGTTAGACGTCACGCGATGACGCATTCAAAAGGCAAAGGCAAAGGCTATTCAAAGGAGACATTGAAAGTGAAGAGTGGAGAGCTTCAGAGGAAGCAAGAAGGGGAAGTGAAGAGCCACCAGTGTGCGACAGCACTGAGAGGTAGAAGTGAAGAGTGCAAGAAGTGTAAAGAAGAAGGTGTGCAGAGAAGGCGAAGATATACTCCAAGAGTCCCAAGGTCTGTTGTGTGTGCGCGCCGCGAAGATATCCATTCCTCAGCTTGGTGGAAACTTAGTGCAAGGTGTGCACAAGGGAAGCCTGAAGCAAGTGAAGGACTGGTGCAGAAGAGGCCGCTGCCAGAAGACTTGAGATAATTGGTCTTCCGTAACTGAGCATTCTCTGTAGTTGTATTTAGTTATTGACTTGGATTGTATTTAGTCATTGTAATCGTTTCAATATAATCAACATTCAAGATTTCCAGGCGTACTCCTCTGTAGAAGTTTGCAAGGTTATTCCATTTTCATTATCTTCTTTTTCTCCTACAAACCCTCAAACTCCTTCTTGTCCAAGAAGCCCCAACAAATTTGGCATGCCCGGTGGGACATCCAAGGAGATTTGAGCTTAGGAGAAGGTCAATTTCAATTGGAGACCAATACTCCAGTGTCGACATTAACACTCAAATGGACTACTAAGAGGTACATACTTATATCAAGTGTCTCATATTAAGTAGACTATGACCAGCTCATGACCGCAACCCGGTCACAAACCTTGAGGGTCAAGTGCAAGCAGACAAGAAGAAAGGCGGTCAAAGGACCATCGAGTCCACTTTCATCAACTTCATCTGTAGGAAGCATGGCAGGACAAGTAGACCTAGAAACCTTACTCTCCAGATTAAACATAAAATTTCCCTCTTTCAGAGGTTTAGCCCATGAGGATCCAGATGAGCACATTCGAAGATTTCTTGCATTATGCAAGACTAGAGGTCTAATGGGTAGGGAAGATGCTTTCTTGATACTCTTCCCTGCCACATTGGAAGGTCTGGCAGACAAGTGGTTTAGCCAGTTTGCTGAAAATCACTTTACCTCTTGGGATTTGATGAAAGAGGCCTTCAAAAATCAGTTTCAGCATGGGAACACAGCGGAGATCATTATAGAAGAGTTAGAGAACTTGAAATTGGGTCCAGGAGAAAAGTTCCCAGAGTTTGTGACCAGGGCCAAAGCACTAATGGCTAAACTACCGGATCCACCACACGACTTCTTTGTCAAGAAGTGGTTAGCCAAACCCCTACCTGTGGTCACCCAATGCAAAATAAAAGAGTTAGTATTAGCTATGGCCCCTGTTGAGGAGTTCATCAATACGGCCACACGCTTGGAGCAGATAAGGCACCAATATGGTGCAACTTCTTCCCAACCAACCTATGGTACAGAACTGGAGGACCTAGTGATCCAGTTAAGAAGGGAGCTGGAGGGCTTGAAAAGGAATAAGCCCTACACAGAGGAGGAGACTGCTGTAGCTCAACTGAGAAGAGAGATTGAAGCACTCAAGCTCCAAAAGGAAGAGGAGGCCCAAGCAGAAGAATTAGCTCAGCTGAGACAAGAATTGAAGGAACTCAAGGGAGGTGGCATTAAGAATGGACTCTGGTGCTCCATGTGCAGCAAGCAAGGGCACATAGTAAGTGAATGTCCTCTGCTAAATGTGACTTGTCAATTATGCACGAAAATTGGGCATGAGGCCCATGAATGCCAAGTAAGGGGAATGCCTACAACGACATACTGGACACAAGGAGGACTTTTACCACCAGCAAATGTGATGGCAGCTGCAGCGAATCAAGGTAACAACTATAATCCTAGACCGAGAAATAACTTTGCAAATGGGCCTAGAAGGCCAATCATTTGCTTCAGATGTGGAGAATGCGGGCACTACCAATCCAGGTGCACTCTCCCAGAAAATGCACCTCCTTACAGGAACTGTCCAGAAGCCAGGGACCATTATACAAACTGTTGTCCTAAGAATCAAGCTTCTACTTCCGGACCCCATCTCCAAATGATCTCTGTATACAAGGATGAAACATTACTTCAGGTCGATGAGCCCTCACCGTCTACCAGGGTGGTACAATTAGAAGAACTTGAATCCTTTACAGTGCAGACAAGAAGCAAGGGGAAGGCTCAAGTGGACGTAAGTCAAGAATCAGGGATTGGGGGATTCAACAAAGACAAAGTTGTAGCTGAAGACAAAGCAACCACAGGTGCAGATCCAAAACAAAAGGAAAACCTCATAGGCACCAGCGATGTCATCGGGCATGCATTCATCAGAGCTCAGGAAGAGTTGAATAAGTCAAGTGGAGCCCATTCAATTAAAGAGTCAGAAGCTTCTAAACTACTCAAGTCTATGAAGAAAGAGGTTAGTATTTTTTATCTAATAAAGATGGATGGAAAATTCAGATCAGAGTTATTGCAGATAATTGATGAGGCTTCTACTACAAGTTTAGTGGCCAAGACTGCTGTTCTACATAAAGGAATAATTGTAGGGGAAGCACCCCTTACGGATTATAAAAGTCCTCGACTGACAGTATCTATAAAAGGTCATGAATTTCAGGGAGTTATTGTGGATGGTGGTTCTGGCATCAACTTGATGCCTGAACATACAATGAAAAAAATTGGACTCCACCCTTCCAGACCGGCAAATTTCACTGTTACCCTGGTGGACCAGAGCAAAGTAAGGCCTGTGGGAGTGATTCCAAAAGTCCCACTTGAGATACAAGGCAATGTGTTCATACTGGATTTTGTTGTTTTAAGATTTCCCTAGATTGAAGGAGGATTTCCCCTCTTAATTGGGAGACCATGGTTGAGACACGCAAGTGTCATCCATGATTGGGGCAAGGACACTATGTGGGTACAAAAGAAAGGGCAAGAGCTGACACAGCTTTACTTGGAAGAAGGCCTGGATGACCAAGGAAACACTAGCATGATGCAAAAGGTTGGCATTTGCATGGAACCAGAACCAGAAGATCAACCCAAGATAGATTTTGAGGAAGAAGAGGATATTCTAAAGTGGCTACATGCAGGCAACTCTTCTTCTTGTTTTGGAATTTTCATCAATAATTCGTACACAATTGAAGATCATGATAAAGGTGACACAAAAGTCCAAGCTGATGGATTGGGAGAGCCTATCACGAACCACAGAAGGGGCAGAAAGACACCCCTCAACGACAACTCAGAGGAGGATATCAAATCTATAAATAAGGCAGAGGCCAAGGCCAAAGGCAAGGTAACGGACTCTAGTGAAGAATACTCTTTTCCTATTCAAGAAATACCTGCAGGATGGATGCAGGAAAAAGAAGATCACATTGAAATTCAGGAGACACCTGCTTATGAAGCAATGCACAGAAGACTAGTAGAAGAAGACAAGGAAGAAACAGAGCACAAAGGAAGTATGGTAGAGAGAGATCCTGTCAAAGAAATACATTTAGATATTCAAGATAATAACCTACCGGTTTTGGTGGCCACCTGGTTGTGGCACCACCCAGGGCTCCTGGAAAAGGTCAGAACATTCTTGAACAACTACGCAGATGTTTTTGCATGGCATTATAAGGATCTAGAAGGAGTACCACCAAGTTATGGAGAACACAGAATTCCTTTGATAGAAGGAGCAAAGCCAGTAAGAGGGAAAAGTTATAGGTTGAATCCCAAATATGCTGAAGCTGTCTATTCCGAAATTCAGAAAATGGAAGATGCAGGCATTATCATTCCTGTAGAACATTCGGAGTGGCTATCCCCCATGGTGATAGTGCCAAAGAAAAACACTAACAAGATCAGAATTTGTGTGGATTTTAGAGCATTAAACAAGGTCACAATTCCAGACGGATTTCCAATGCCATTTGCTGAGCAGGTCGTAGAAGAAGTAGCTGGTCATTCCATTTATAGTTTCATGGACGGATTCAGTGGATACAATCAGATATCCATTCACCCTGGGGATCGAGAGAAGACAGCATTCATTACTCCTTGGGGAACTTATGTGTATCTGAAGATGCCCTTTGGGTTAAGAAATGCTCTAGCTACCTTCAACCAAACCGTTAATCTCATTTTTGGACCATTGCTACTAGAGTCATTAAGAATCTTCATGGATGACTTCTCATCTTTTTCAGGTACTCTTAAAGAAACCCCATTGGACTGTTTAGAGAAGCATCTGCTTCAATTAAAACAAGTTTTTGAGAGGTGTAGAGAAACAAAGCTGAAACTGAATCCAAACAAATGCCATTTTTTGGTGACCGAAGGTACCTTGTTAGGGCATGTGGTATCTTCTAAAGGTATGGCACCTGATCCAGATAAGATCATAGCTATATTGAAATTACCCAGGCCTAAATCTGCAAAGGAGATTCAAAGTTTTCTAGGACATACAGGATACCACCGCAGATTTATTAAAATGTATGCAGATATAGCCAGACCTTTGGCTAGGCTCACAGGCAAAGAGGTTCCTTTTAAATGGGATCAAGAAGAGGAAAAGGCATATCAAACACTCCAGGCAAGGTTAGGGTCTGCTCCCATTTTGATCACACCTGAGTGGTCAAAAGTGTTTCATTTACATGTGGATGCCAGTGCATATGCAGTAGGTGCAGTTCTAACACAACCTAGTGAAGAATTTAAGATGGATAGGCCAATTCAATATGCCAGTCAAATAACTAAGGCTGAAAGAAATTACAGCACCACAGAAAGAGAAGCCTTAGCCATGGTTTTTGCGGTCCAAAAATTTAGGCATTACCTATTGGGAGTGAAATTTATTATTATAACTGATCACCAACCTCTGAAGTACTTACTCAATAAACCACAAGCCACTGGTAGAATATGGAGGTGGTTATTGTTATTCCAGGAGTTTGATTTCGCGGTAATTCATAAACCAGGTAGAGAGAATGTTATGGCAGACCACCTGTCCAGAATAAGTCTGATAGATCAAGCCAGTGGAATCAATGATGATTTTCCTGATGCTCATCTGTTTGTTGTACAAGCTCAAGGATGGTATGATGATATTAAGCAGTTCATTAAAACTGGGCTGTATCCTGAAAAGGCTAGTGCTGTTCAAAGGAAGAGACTGCTAATCAAAAGTAGGCCATATACCTTAATTGATGAGAAATTATATAGACAAGGCAAGGATGATAGGATTAGGAAATGCTTGGAGGAAGATGAAGTGAGGGAAGTACTGCGCTCTACACATGAAGGAACAGGTGGTGGGCACCTTCCAGGGCATATCATGAGCCAAAGGATAATGGATGCTGGTCTATGGTGGCCTACTCTATTTAAGGATGCAGATGATTGGAGAAGAACATGTGATGTGTGCCAGAGGTGTGGCCCTAAGCCCACCAAGCAAAGGCATAATCCTTTAATGGTTTCCACTTCTTGGCAACCTTTCGAGAAGTGGGGATTAGACTTTGTCGGGCCTATATACCCTGTGGCGATTCCTAAAAGAGAAAAGTACTTACTAATAGCCACCGACTATGCGACGAAATGGGCTGAAGCTATTGCATCCATTGACTGCACTTCACAAACAGTAGCTGACTTCTTATATAGTAACATCATTTGCAGGTTTGGGTGTCCGCTTGAAATCTGTACCGATCAGGGTACTCATTTTGTCAACAAAATGCTGCAGGAAATTTCCCACAAATATCGCATTTTACATAGGACTTCGTGTGCATACTACCCACGAGCTAATGGACAAGCCGAATCAACCAACAAGGCATTAATTTCAATGCTATGAAAAGAATGCATGTTACAGCCTACTTCTTGGGGACAGGCTTATCTGGGCACATTATGGGCATACCGATTGGCCTATAAAGAGACCGGGTATTCTCCTTTTCAACTAGTTTATGGCTTTGTTCCCATTGAACCATTTGAGTTCATCAGGGGCTCTATCAGAACGGACAGAATTGAGAAAAATGGGATAAGAGTTCAAGCCCGACTAACGGCTTTGCATAAACTGGAAGAATCAAGAATTTTAGCTTCCAAACAGTTAGAGAAGATTCAGATTCAGAGGAAGGAGACTCATGACAAAAATTTATGGCAAACCAAATTGAAGCCCGGTGATTTAGCTCTACTACAGAGACCACAATTTTCTAATCAAACAAAAGGGAAATGGATCCCTCACTGGGAAGGTCCTTTTCGCATTACAAAGATGTTGCAGTGGGGTGCAGTGCAATCGGAAAATTTCGATGGCGACACCCTACCATTAGTAAACATTTCCAGACTCAAGGCTTATCATAAAATGTCATAACCATTGCCTTTTCATTTATTTTGTTGCCTAATTGTTTTGGATTGCTTTAATAAGTATTAATAAAAAGCAAAATGCCCACGCAATTTTAGGCGCCATCTTTCTTTCTTTGATGTTTATTTCCTCAATTAAATAAATTAAAATTCATAGTTAAATAAAATTGGGCGCCAATTTTTTGGATGGCCCCTAGTTCTACACAATTACTTTCAATGATACCCTTTTCTTTGTTTCTCTCTTGAATGGATGAGAGGGGAACTTGCTTCTCCTCTCTTTTAAGTCCTCTTTTAAGATGAACCTCCCTTTCTGTGAGGTAATCCCTCATTCCTCCTTGCTATAAGATGAACCCTTTCATTCATCCTTGCTGCCTCAGCTTCAGTAAACCTCCCCCTCCATTTAACCCCGCATCTCCACCTTCCTCCCCCTCCGTTTAACCCGCAGCGGCCACCGTCTCTATACCCTCTCCCACCCCTCCGACTACCCCCGCCATCCCCACCATCTAATCCCGCCTCCCCACCCCTCCATACTCTCCACCCTTCCCGTAGGCGCCCCCCTCCACCATCCCCCTACCTCCCCTCACCTCCTCTCAACCCCCAAACCCCCTCCATCCCACCGCCTCCCCACCCCTCCATACTCTCCAATCCCGTAGGCACCCCCCCACCTCCACCATCCCCCGCCTCCTCTCACCTCCTCTCAACCCCCACTCCCCCTCCATCCCACCGCCCCTCCTCCTTCAATTTTTCTACCTTTCCCGCAGGCCCCCCTCCTCCATCCCACCGCTCCCCCCCCCTCCATCCCACCGCCCCCCCCTCCATCCCATCGCCCCCCCCCTCCATAATCCCCCGCGTTTCCCCCCCTCCATCCCAACGCCTCCCCACCCCTCCATACTCTCCAATCCCGTAGGCGCCCCCCCACCTCCACCATCCCCCCGCCTCCTCTCACCTCCTCTCAACCCCCACTCCCCCTCCATACCTTTCCTGCAGACCCCCCACTCCATCCCACCGCCCCCCCCTCCATCCCACCGCCCCCCCCTCCATCCCACCGCCCCCCCCTCCATCCCACCGCCCCCCCCCTCCATAATCCCCCGCGTTCCCCCCCTCCATCCCACCGCCTCCCCACCCCTCCATACCTTTCCCGCAGGCCCCCCCCACTCCATCCCACCGCCCCCCCCTCCATCCCACCCCCCCCCTCCATCCCACCGCCCCCCCTCCATCCCACCGCCCCCCCCCCCCTCCATAATCCCCCGCGTTCCCCCCCTCCATCCCACCGCCCCCCCCTCCATCCCACCGCCCCCCCCTCCATCCCACCGCCCCCCCCTCCATCCCACCGCCCCTCCTCCTTCAATTGCACTACCTTTCCCGCAGGCCCCCCTCCTCCATCCCACCGCCCCCCCCTCCATCCCACCCCCCCCCTCCATCCCACTGCCCCCCCTCCATAATCCCCCGCGTTTCCCCCCCTCCATCCCAACGCCTCCCCACCCCTCCATACTCTCCAATCCCGTAGGCGCCCCCCCACCTCCACCATCCCCCCGCCTCCTCTCACCTCCTCTCAACCCCCACTCCCCCTCCATACCTTTCCCGCAGACCCCCCACTCCATCCCACCGCCCCCCCTCCATCCCACTGCCCCCCCCTCCATCCCACCGCCCCCCCCTCCATCCCACCGCCCCCCCCCCCATAATCCCCCGTGTTCCCCCCCTCCATCCCACCGCCTCCCCACCCCTCCATACCTTTCCCGCAGGCCCCCCCCCACTCCATCCCACCGCCCCCCCCCCCCTCCATCCCACCGCCCCCCCTCCATCCCACTGCCCCCCCTCCATCCCACCGCCCCCCCTCCATCCCACCGCCCCCCCCCTCCATCCCACCACCCCTCCTCCTTCAATTGCCCTACCTTTCCTGCAGGCCCCCCTCCTCCATCCCACCGCCCCCCCTCCATCCCACCGCCCCCCCCCTCCATCCCACCGCCCCCCCCCCCTCCATAATCCCCCGCGTTTCTCCCCCTCCATCCCACCGCCTCCCCACCCCTCCATACTCTCCACTCCCGTAGGCGCCCCCCCTCCACCATCCCCCCGCCTCCTCTCACCTCCTCTCAACCCCCACTCCCCCTCCATCCCATCGCCCCCCCCCCTCCATACCTCTCCCACAGACCCCCCACTCCATCCCACCTCCCCCCCTCCATCCCACCGTCCCCCCCCTCCATAATTCCCCGAGTTTCCCCCCCTCCATCCCACCGCCTCCCCACCCCTCCATACCTTTCCCGCAGGCCCCCCCACTCCATCCCACCGCCCCCCCCCCCCCCCTCCATCCCACCGCCCCCCCTCCATAATCCCCTGCGTTTCCCCCCCTCCATCCCACCGCCCCCCCTCCATCACACCGCCTCCCCACCCCTCCATACTCTCCCCCTTTCCCGCAGGCCCCCCCCCCTCCATCCCACCGCCCCCCCCCCTCGAGAATCGCCCGAGTTTCCCCCCCTCCATCCCACCGCCTCCCCACCACTCCATACACTCCACCCTTCCCGTAGGCGCCCCCCTCCACCATCCCCCCACCGCCCCTCACCTCCTCTCATACCCCACACCCCTCCATCCCACCGCCTCCCCCCCTCCATAATCCCCCGCCTCCCCCCCTCCATCCCACTGCCTCCCCACCCCTCCATACTCTCCACCCTTCCCGTAGGCGCCCCCACCACCATCCCCCCGTCGCCCCCCCCCCCCCCTCCATAATCCCCCACACATTCCCTCCATCCCACCGCCTTCCCACCCTCCATACTTTCCCGCAGGCCCCCTCCACTTTTCCCGCAGGCCCCCCCCTCCACCATTCCCCCGCCTCCCCTCACCTCCTCTCAACCCCCACAACCCCCTCCATTCCACCACCACCCCCCTCCCCCTCCACCTCCGCCTCGCCCCTCCACCACCCCCTCAAGTTTCCCCACAGCCACCCCTTCCCACGTGAGTACGAATCCAAGGCGGCTCTTCTTCAACAGCAAGACCAACATCACATCATCAAGGCGACTTACCACATGATCACTTCCTTCTAGGGCATTTGCTGCTATCCCGGACCTTTCTCGCGTTCATCATCTTATCAACGATTCCTCCATGGCCGATCCTACCCCGCAGGACGTTCTTTCGGACTTCATGCCTTCGGCGATACCAACCCCCAATCCCATTTACACTCCTTCCGAGTCTGCTCAACCGGCACGTACCCAACCCCTTACCACCCTCGTCTACCCGGTCCAGACATTGCCTGTCTCCCTTACCCCACACATTCCTATCTCTACCGACTCCCATTACCCCCCACCAGATGCCTCGACTTCCGCTCTTCATCCTCCACTTATAAATATTCCTACTTATTCAATTCACTCGGACTCCACCGATTATTCTCCACCTTCGCTCCCTCGCCCCCCTTCACCTTCTCCGTCTCCTTCTGCTTCTCATAACTCACTACCTAATTCACCTTCCGGTGATTATGTGCGCCTTTTTCTCCCAACTGATTTAAATCTCCGAATCCGTATTCACTTATCTCTTCCCCCCATTGACCTCCGCAATCTTTTCTCAGTAGAAAATCTTCAGCATGCCGGTCTTTTGGGCATGGCGAACGTTCTCTTCCAGGAACCCTCCAACCTTAATAATGTCTATGAAGCTCTTCGGCTGTTCCCCATTTTTCGTACCGGCACTCTGACCATCTCTGACATTGCCGCCAGTATAGGATCCTCCCTCATCGACTTCAACAGCCCTCCATTTTTATATTCTGGAGTGTCACCCTCGGAAACAATTGCTTTTTGTAATCAACGCTTTGAACATAATGCACGTTTTTCTATCCGTATGCAATCCATCCTTACTTCCTTCATTTTTTTCTTTTTACTTCGGAGCCCCACCTCTCCGCTTCCACTGTCCGACATTCGCATTGCAGATCCCCTTTACTGCTTCCTCACTAGCCGCCCCTACCCTTACGCCGCTCTCCTCTATAGTTCATTGAACAGGCGCTCCTGACGCCTCCGTGAGGCTATTCCTCGTCAATCCCACTCATTTTCCATATATTCCGCTTTCTTACTAGAATGGCTATATCAACTCCCCGCACACTCTGCTATTCATTCTGCTCTACAACCGTCACCTCATATCTCTGTTGACCAGCAATTCAGAGATCCCCTGCCTACCTCCATAACCAACCCTCCCCCCTCCCCTACACTCTCCATTGGCTCCACTTCCGTTTCCACACCGCCACCTGCCCCCCCTGATATCCCTGCATTTCCACCGCAATCTTCTTCTCCTATCATCACCACCCCTCAGACTACAAATACCGTTCATCACCCTGACCCTGTTCTCCAACATGGTTCTTCTTCAGCAGCCTCTTTCCGCCCGCGCATTCAAACCCATCTCAACCCGCAAAACCCGACCTGTACACCCCCTCGCCCTCCCGTCCCCAATTTCCCATCTAACCGTTCCATACCCATCACCCAACCCACTCCCTCGCATAACCCTACCCAACCAGGTCCCTCTACCACTCCAACCCATTCTTCACCTCCGCCTGCAGCCCCTACTCCTACACTTGATATTCCGACGTCTCCCTCCTTTTTCCACTTGCTTCGCGAAGCAAGTGCCATTGCACAGGGCAGTGCTCATGCATCCAAGGTGTCCTTGGATTCAATTTCTGCTGCAGCTACGATTCACCAGCAGTATATTTTGACCATCGACACTATCAATCAGAAGGCTACAGCACAATGGCAATCCCTCACTGAATTGGCACGATTACTCAAAGAAGAGAGGGATAAGTATAGACATGGCTGATTCTGCTCTACAGACCTTAGCAGATCTTCAAAATCGTTCTCAATTAGGACTATGCGATAATGCTGCATGCCGACGTATCAAACGCGAACGGGACCACCTTCGGCAGTGTCTAAGTTCTCTCCAGCACCTGATTGAACAAGCTTCTGCTCCCCTGCCATCCTCTCCACAACCCCTCGCTGCGGATCACGATCCTCTTCCTCCATAATCTCATTCCACAGTTTAAGAATGTTTTAGGCAAATTCAAAATAAATTGCAAGTACTTTCAACTTCTGATTTTTGTCATGATCAGATTCACTAATAATTGTAGCGTGCTTAACCACTTTCTTTAGCTTCATCAATAAAAGCACTCTTTCTCTATTTTCCTACTTCAATTGCCTCTCTGCTTCTGCCACTCCATTCTGTTCTCCCGTTCTCCCTGTCTCGTATTGTTATTGTCTCTCCGGGTGGGAGAGTACATTAGGTGGTGGGCATCTCTGTTGAGCCTTGGCAAGGTCGAAACCGGCAAGTCAAGGTCAAAGTTAAATTCTAGGGTCAAAGTGCACGGTAGTGCACCCTCAATTGTCATAAAAAGAGGACTTTTAATTGTTCATTTGGAAATATTGCAGAAGTATTTTCTAAATTCCCTTAAGGTCAAAGGGTGTTTTTAAAGTAAGGTGGAGGGTCCAGGTGAACCCCTCTTGGGTACAAAAGTGACGAATTAAAAGGGAAAAGGTAAAGGTACGTGAAGCGGTCAGGTATGCACATGTGGAAATATGGCCAACCAATCAAAATTTTTCTTTTTGTCTAAAGTCACTACAGGACAAAAGGAGCAAGTCGTTGGCCGCCAACTGAAAAGACAATCTTGGGCCATCAAAGGAAGCCCAAGAGTCTATGGAAGTTAGACGTCACGCGACGACGCATTCAAAAGGCAAAGGCAAAGGCTATTCAAAGGAGACATTGAAAGTGAAGAGGGGAAGTGAAGAGCCACCAGTGTGCGACAGCACTGAGAGGTAGAAGTGAAGAGTGCAAGAAGTGTAAAGAAGAAGGTGTGCAGAGAAGGCGAAGATATACTCCAAGAGTCCCAAGGTCTGTTGTGTGTGCGCGCCGCGAAGATATCCATTCCTCAGCTTGGTGGAAACTTAGTGCAAGGTGTGCACAAGGGAAGCCTGAAGCAAGTGAAGGACTGGTGCAGAAGAGGCCGCTGCCAGAAGACTTGAGATAATTGGTCTTCCGTAACTGAGCGTTCTCTGTAGTTGTATTTAGTTATTGACTTGGATTGTATTTAGTCATTGTAATCGTTTCAATATAATCAACATTCAAGATTTCCAGGTGTACTCCTCTGTAGAAGTTTTCAAGGTTATTCCATTTTCATTATCTTCTTTTTCTCCTACAAATCCTCAAACTCCTTCTTGTCCAAGAAGCCCCAACACTTAGCTAGCTAACTATTTCAAGTGGAATGATGTAAAAAGATTAACTATGCTCACAAAAATCAATTTAGCAAATTAAACTTTAGCCCCGATTTTTTAGGACTGTAGCAGACAATGACCAGTGATCACCTCGATGAGTTTTTCTCTGAAATGGCAGAATAGAATCTCTTCAAACTTTGATAGTATGTAGCAAACTTCAAGCTGGTTCCAAAAAGCTTTGAATCTTTGAATTTGGAGGAGAAATGACTGAGATATGCTCTCCACACGTTGACAGACTTTCAAGTAGTATAACAGAGAATTCAGAAATGAACAATGTGAATGTATGTATAAATGAACACTTGTATACAAATCCATTGGCATGATAATCATTGCCTAATGGTGTAGATAGGTGTGGGCTAGAGTGTAGGCCTCACACACACTTAGAACCAGTAATGAGAAGCTCGGGAGTGATGAGTTCTGCCCGTGAATTTTCCATGACCATTTTTATAGAGAGTGAGTAAAAATTTGAATTCAAATTCAAACTTTTGGCTCCCTATGATTAGGCTCCTATATCCTAGGAGATATTCCTTCAATCAAAAGCTAAATTTTTTCATGAATCATTTTGGTAGGTGTTTACAAAAGATTCCAAGTCAATTTGACTTTTACAATGAGGTAAAGTGGTAACTAATCACTAATATGAGTTCCTATGCTTCTCCATATGTGTATGGACTTCAAGGCATCCATCAAGCCAAATGTGTAGGCTTGTGAATTACTCCAATAGCTCCCCCTCAAGCCAAACATTTTGGCTTGGTCTTCATCCTTCATTCTTCATGTATATCGTGCAATCCAATCATTGCTTTGAACCTGCAAAGTTTGGTTCCATCCAAAGCTTTAGTCAACAAACAGTGCACACTGCATATTGGTTGATACATAGGTTAGTTGAATGTCTTTGGTTAGCAACTTCTCTCTCACATAATGGTAATGGACCTCTATATGTTTGGTCCTAGCATGATAGATAGAATTAGCTGCAAGGTGAAGTGAACTTGTATTATCTCCAAAGATTATTGGTGACCTAGTATACAAACCCAATTCTGTATACAATAGTTTGATCCATATGGCTTCTTGTGTGGCATTAGCCAGTCCTCTATACTCTTCTTCTGTGGAAGACAAAGCAACAGTAGGTTGCTTCTTTGAAGACCATGAAATTGGTTTGTCACCTGCAAATGAAATGTATCCAAAAGTGCTCCTCCTATCATCCTTGCATCCTGCCCAATCTGCATCTGATTAGATCTTGATATCAGTGTCAGAAATATAAGGGAAATACAGACCATGATGTTGTGTACCCTTGAGATACTTTAATATCCTTTTGGCTGCCTCCAAGTGAGGTGCTCTTGGCTTGTGCATAAACTGACTTAGCACACTAACTCCATATGCAATATCTATCCTTGTTAAGGTAGCATAGTTCAAGCTACCCCCATACTTTGATAACCTGTAATGTCATTAACTTCATCACCTTCATGGGCACTTAGTTTTAGGTTTACCTCCATTGGAGTACTTGCTATTTTGGCATCCTGCAAATGAAACTTCTTCAACATGTCCTGTATGTATTTTTTCTCAGTAATGTATATTCCAGAGTTAGTATAGACTAACTCAAGTCCAAGAAAATACTTTAGTAGACCAAGATCATTAATCTTGAACTCCTTCATCATCTGGCTCTTGATTTGTCTGATTCCATTGACATCATTACCTATAAGTATGATGTCATCAACATAAACACAAAGGTATATTACCTCTGAATTACTTCTCTTGATGAATAGAGAAGTATCTGCCTTCCTCATGACAAAACCTTGGAATTGGAGGTATGTAGTTAACCTGTAATTCCATGCCCTAGGTGCCTACTTCAATCCATATAAATCCTTTTTTAATTTGCAAACATATGTTACCTTCTTAGGGTCCTCATAGCCAGGAGGTTGTGACATATACACCTCCTCTGAAATCCATCCATTCAAGAAAGCATTCTTGACATCTATTTGGTACATGTTCCAATTTTTTGATGCACCCATACTTACCAATACTCTGATAGTTGGCATTTTGGCCACAGGAGAGAATATCTCTTCATAGTCAATGCCTTGGGTTTGTGCAAAACCCTTGGCTACCAATCTGGCTTTGTACATGTTAATTGACCCATCATAATTTCTTTTAAGTTTACAGATCCATCTGGATCCTATTACCTTCATGGATTCCTTCTTGGGTACTAACTCCCATGTATCACTTTCCTTAAGTGCTTCAATCTCCTCATCCATAGCTTCTTCCCATTCTCTCTTGGTCATGGCTTCTTCATATGATCCTGGTTCTTCATTTGACGAATCTTTGGCAAGATAAACAGAGTGTTTAGTAACAAGAGATGTATCATACCCATATCTAATAGGTTTTTTGCTCTCTCTTTGTGATCTTCAGATTGATTGAGTTGAAGATTTAGGTATGTCTTCAAGTTTCTTCATCTTCATTTTTCCCTTAGACTTCCATGCCTTGAACTCTTCAAGCTTGATAGTGTCTTCATCATCTGAAGTTGAGTCTTCATTCTGAGTAGGTTCCTCCTTTGCAAGACTTGGAAACTCCTCTTCCAAATCATAGGGTAGTTTAACCTTCCTGCATTAATTCTCATACCAAGAATCATTTTCATCAAAGACAACATCTTTACTCACCATGAATCCCTTATTGGAAGGGTTATACAACCTGTATCCTTTTTTATTCAAATCATATTCAATAAAGATGCACTTCTCAGCTTTAGGGTCTAGATTACCTCTTATCTGAGAAGGAATGTGTCCATATGCTACACATCCAAATATCTTGCAATGGTCAAGTGAGGGTCTCTTACCATGCCATGCTTCATTGGGTTTCATCCCATCAAGGGATTTAGATTGTAACCTGTTTATGAGGTAAGTGGCAGTAGAAACACTCTCAGCCCATAGATAGTTTGGTAACTTTTTCTCATTCAACATAGACCTAGCTGTCTCAACAATCAACCTATTTCTTCTCTCAGCTACCCCATTCTGTTCAGGAGAATACCTTGTGGTGATTTCTCTTTTAATACCTCTGTCCTGCAAGAAGTCTTCAAACTCATTGGAGAAGTACTCACCTCCTCCATTTGACCTTAACCTCTTCAAGTTCTTTCCTGTCTGATTCTCAACTAGTGCAAGATATTTTTTAAAATAATTAAATACCTCATCCTTGTGCTTCATGAAGTACAATACAGTTCACCTGCTATAATAAGCAATAAAAGATTGGTCCCCATACATCTGTGTGAACAAGTTGTAGGTAGTCTTCATGCATGTAGCCTTTCCTTGAGAAGGGTAACCTGTGAGACTTCCCAAATTGACAAGCACTACATTTATATATCATATGTTGTTTTGAACCATTGGGTATTCCAATTACACATTGATCCCTGCATATCTGCTTCAAAGTTCTTTCTCCTACATGCCCTAACCTTTTGTGCCAATCTCAAGCTCTGAAAGTGTTTGATCCTTATAATTGTATAGTGCAATGTTCTTTGTGTCTTCTAGCTCAAAAGTGAAAAGTCTACCTGATTTTTCTCCTTTAGCAATCCTCTCGAACCCATGCCTTGGATCCTCCACAAATACTCCATATTGGTTGAATCTAACCTGCAAACCTTTCTCCACAATTTTTCCAACACTCATTAGATTTTTGGTAATGGTTGGTACATAGAGTACCCTACTCAACAAGTTCTGATTTCCATCACAAGTCTTAACATTTCCAACTTTAACTACTGAGTGCTTTGTGTCATCACCTGTTTGGACTTGATGCTTACCTTTTGGTTCCTCAAGATCAGAGAGTAACATTTATAACCATTGAGCATGTGAAGAAGTTTCTGCCTCCTTCTTAACTCACCACTTGCATTTGTTTGCCCACTACATGCCATTTACTACAAGGAAGATACTGTATCTTTTGCTCATGATGAATTTTGACTAGACTTTTTTTTTTCTTTTCTTCCTTTTCTCTTCTTTTCCTTCATCTTTATATTTGGTAAATCTATCCAAGTATAGCTCATGTGAAAATGAGCTTGTACCTTTATCTTCAACACATACACCCCCTGAGGAATGTAACCTCAGACCATATGAAATGACTATGAAGGAGGATCAAAAGATCTTTGGACAAATCCATCAGATAAGCCCCATCCATCTAATGTCAACCCACAAGGGCCTATTGATGGATAGTGTATAGTCAGGAGGACGTCAAGTGATCTTTCCCTGGTTTTCCTTTGCATAGGAAGGGGATTACATCAGGGGTTAGGTGGGTTGCATGAGCAGCCAGATGGGCACCATAGCCTCCGGTGACCCTTACTCCACACTTCCCGCAAACCAGCCTAGATCTATAGTATATAATGCCTCACTTCCTGATGGGCAGGCCATGCAAGTGTTGGACCTCCCTTCTTTTCCAAAGCAGAGTGTCAATCGAACCTCTCAACCTCACCCACCGAGAAGTCAACCATGACTTAAGACCCCAATCGATGCCCATACCAGAGGACTCAAAGGCAAAAGCAGTACCATCATGTCAAGCCGACCAATATAAAGCAAGTATGGGTGCCGAAAGGTCAGGAAGTACCAACAGTTTCCAACAACAAAGGCTATGACAAGAAGAAGTCCAAGTAGAATGAGAGTCAATATCCAACATTCCCTCGACCTTCTTCTCCATCCACAAGGACTAGACAGATTTGGATTGCCAAGAAGAACATAACAAATAGACCTTCACACATGCAAATTTGGGTACCCAATAATTTTATTTTAGCTCAAAACCCAAGGCATGTAATATACATCCCTTTGACATCACCCCACCCATCGACACCACTACAACCTGATTCATCTTTTGTACCTCAGCAGAAGAACACCAACCATACACCAACTCTTAGGAAATGGATGCTCAAATGTATCCATAAACCTCCACATGATCCTTTGTACGACATAACACCTATCCCGACTAACCTTTACCCTTGTAATAACTCACCAACCACTAAACCTTGTATAAAGTCACCCACACTAACCTACCATCACTTGTAATCACATCTCATCAAAAGCAATGTATGCATTATCTAAAGCATGTAGGCTGTCTCGTGACGTGCATTAGTTTATGAGAAATCATTCCATAAACCACCACACATCACTCAGCTACATAGGTCACTCAAGAAAGGTATGGTTGTTTTGTATGAAGCAAAAATCAGAGGTGTTTTCTATATTCAAAAGATTCAAAGTTGAAGTTGAAAAAGATATAGGAAGGTCTATCAAAATCTTAAGGTACGATGGTGGAGGAGAATACTTCTCCAAATAATTTTCAAATTTTCTACAAGAGAATGGGATCAAAAGGCAATTTACATATAGGTATACACCACAACAAAATGGAGTAGCTGAGAGGAAAAATAGGAAAATTGCTAAAATTGCAAGATGCATGCTCAACGAGATGAAGGTACCATTGTACTATTGGGCTGAAGCTACCACAACTTCCATTTACTTGATGAATAGGTGCACAACATCAGGAATACAACACTTGACTCTAGAGGAGGTATCTTCCGGTAAGAAACTTGATCTTACACACCTCAAAGTGTTTGGATGTGTTTGCTTTGTTCACATTCCACAAGAAGTTAGAAAAAAGATGGAACCAAGGTCAGAAAAATGCATTTTCATCGGCTACTTGAAAGAGTAAAAAAGGATACAAGTGTTACAACCCTAGAACAAAGGAAGTAAGAGTCACACGAGATGTGTTCTTTGATGAATTAAGACCATGGTATGAAGATAAAGGAAAGGAAAAGATTCTTGAAGAAGATTGTGATGATTATGCAGGAACAAATCAAAGAGAAGTTCAACAATCAAGCACAAAGGTTTCAGGTCCAGAGGCATCTACATCAAATGTAGAATGTTCAACATGGAGGGGGAGTCATTCTTTGTCTCCAAATTCAACTGATAGTAGAGCTGAAGAAGCAAGTGCTACTCCAAACAGTGAGATAGATGCAAGTGAAGAAGAATATGAAGTGAATCGCTGAATAGGTTAAAGAAGCAAATTTCTAAAGGCAATGAAAGAAGATCTTCAAGAACAAAGTATCCAACTCAAAGGCTGAGTTATGATAGGCAAAACATTTTGCATAAATGATACAGGTTATCAAAGACAAAGAGCTTGAGACATACAAAGAAGCTTGCACACAAAACGATTGGAAGCAAGCTATGAAAGAGGAGATCAAAGCTCTCAAAAATAATCACACATGGGAGCTAGTGCCAAAGAAAGAAGGTATGAAGATTGTTCCAAACAAATGGGCGTTTAAAGTAAAGAGGAATGTTGATGGTTCAATAGTTAGATATAAAGCTAGATTAGTTGCCAAAGGATTTAAACAAAGAGAAGGCATAGATTATGATGAAGTTTTCAGCCATGTTGCAAAGACGGAAACAATCAAAACATTAATAGCAATTGGTGCTTCAAGGAAATGGCCATTATATCAACTCAACAACAAAAATGCTTTTCTCAATGGAGAACTACAAGAAGAGGTATACATGAGTCAACTGGTTGGATTTGAAGATGAAAACCATCAAGACTTTGTTTGCAAGTTGAAAAAGGCACTTTATGGCTTGAAGCAAGCACCAAGGGCATGGAATCAGAGATTGGTAGAATATCTAACTAAGTGTGGATACAACCCAAGTAGTGTAGATCCTTCATTGTACATGAAGAAGGAAGAAAATAGAGAGGTATATATTTGCATATACATCGATGACCTCATCATAACAGGAAATGATGTTAGAGGGATTAACGATATCAAAAGGAAGCTTGGTAAGGAGTTTAAAATTTTAGACCTTGGAGAGCTAAAATATTTTTTAGGAATTGAAGTTGTTTTGGCATCTACTTGATGCAAATGAAGTACTTGTTGGATGTTCTTTTCAGATTGGAATGAGTGAATGCAATCCACTCACTCAAGCCATGGACACAAATACAAAGATTTGCTCAAATGATGGAGAACTATTGGAAGATGTAACAACATAATGAAGCATTGTAGGATCATTAATCTATGCAAACATTACAAGACCTGATTTATCTTATGTTGTTGGTGTAATTTCTCTGTTTATGCAAGCCTCGACAAGTGAACATTTAAATTCAGCCAAGAGAGTGATAAGATACATAAAGCATACAGTTAATCATGTTTTGTTTTACAAGTTTCATGAAGAATTGCGGGTCAAAGGCTTTAGCAATGATGATTGGGTAGGTTCAAAGGAAGATAGGAGATCAAACTCAGGTTATGTGTTCATGATAGGAAGCAAACCTATCACATGGAGCTCAAAGAAACAACCTACTGTTGCACTTTCATCCATGGAGGCTGAATATGGAGGATTAGCATTTGCCACATGTGAAGCAATATGGATTAAAAAGCCTTTGGCTGATCTTGAAGTGCAAGTTGGAACCATCCCTATATATGGTGATAACATGTCAAGTATTTACTTGGCAGGCAATCCTATGTTTCATGCAAGGAGTAAGCACATAGAGGACCGCTACCATTATGTAAGGGAGAAGGTATTGAGCAAAGATGTGGAGATAAAGTTCATCAGAACCAAAGAGAAGGTTGCAGATATGTTTACAAAGTTCTTCGATGCTTCTAAACTCAAAGGTTTCAAGGATGTGATAAATTTGCAAGACATGGTTGAAGATAACTCCCAAATGAGCTTGAAGGGGAGTGTTGAAGATAAATGTACAAGATCATTTTTAGATGAGCTATGATTGGATAAATTTACCAAATATAAAGATAAATGAAAAGAAGAGAAAAAAAAATCTACTCAAAATTCATGATGAGTAAAAGATACAATATCTATCTTGTACTAAGTGGCATGTAGTGGGCAATCAAATGAAAGTGGTGGGTCAAGAAGGAGGCAAAAACTTCTCCACATGCTCATTGGTTATGAAAGTGGAGTGGGAGCACATTCTAAAAAAGGAGAGAAAGAGGCAAGAGCTCCCAATAGTCAGATCTGGTCATTTTGTCATTTTGTCTTCCCATAGACTCCTTCCCATCGCACGCCATTTTGTACACAACTCTGTTGTGAAGCTCATATCTTAGTGTATATGTAACCCTTTCTTGTGTTTAAAAACTTATTGGAAAGCTTAGTTTTCTATCCCAAATATCGTCTGCAAAGCTTATATATTCTGTGAGATATCAGTCAAAGAGGGAAGTTCAGTTTTTCAGCATACCTGTGTAGATAGCCAGTCTATTTTGGTCGGTTAAGTTTCCCAATCAAAATGTATCCGAATTTCTTAGATTTTGGCTTTTTGGAAATCTTTTTGCATGAAATTTCTCTATCCCAAATATGTCATTCAAAGGATTTATATTCTATGAGATATATATCAGAGAGTGAAGTCCAATTTTTTAGTATACTTGTGTGCGCATGTGGTCTATTTTGGTCAGTTGAGTTTCCTGGCCAAATCTCATCCAAATTACTTGATTTCTAGGTTCTTAGAAAGCTAATGTGTGCGTACTTTCTCCACCTCAAATATCTTCCTCAAAGGATATATATTCAAGGAGTTATTAGTCCGAGAGTGAAGTTCAATTCTTCAGCATACTTTTGTGGATAGGTATTCCATCTTCATCAATTGTGTTTCCTAATCAAAATATGTCCAAATTAAGTCATTTATAGCTTTTTAGAAAGTTGTCTTTGTCTACTTTGATTGACAAAAGGCATAGGTCCATTTGACTTTTGTATTAAGAGAAGCAAGGTATCTAAGGTGCAGCTATTTGTCCAAGTTTTGGACATACAATGGTTCACTACACATTTTCATTGCGCATAGGAGAACTCATTCTCCACAGTTGGTATCAGAGCAAACTTGGTGTTGAAGCTTCATCAACAGAGTTGGAAGTCAAGCAGTATCACTCACTCCTGGTCTAAGGCTCTAAGCTACAGGGAGCCTTGTCTAAGATTTAAGTCCACTAAGTGATCGTATAACCAATCTTGGCCAAGCATTAATGGTTCTATCAGGTCATCATCATGGCACACTAAAAGTTTCAAAATCATGGTCATCTCATGTATAAGGATAGGAAGGTGGTTTCCATTCCTCCTAGTCCTATGAGGTATGCTTTAATTGACCACATTTCTAGTCTTGAGTCCTTATAGTGGGACCACCTAATTAAACTAGTTGTAGCACTTGAATCAGTTAAAGCCCTAAGCTCGTGGTGGTTGTCGCCTTATTCTAGCTTGATTGTAATGAACGGTCTCCTATCTACTATGCTAGGATGAGCAGTTGAATTTGTTTGAAACATGGCCATGGGGTATCTTGATGTTTCTTCCTGATGGTTATAATGTTCTATCCCTAATCCTTGTCTTAAATTCAGGCATTTAATGCATTCTAGAGCTTCTGCCTGAGCTTCCTCATGTATTCTCTTTTCTTCCTCCTTATGCTTCTTTTCTAATGTGGGTCGGCTACACATACCCTATGTAAGAGGTTCCTAATAAAGCTTAACTCTACAACCACTAATATAGTTAGGCATTCTCTCCTTCTAGGGTGGCTAATTGTATCGTTCCACTTGTCGGGTAGTCTGTTACTAATCATATGTCCATAACCACGTTTCTCTAAACTTCCATGCATATTTTTTCAACATGTACACTAGGACAAAGTCACCTTCTGTTAAGCATTTATCTTTAACATGTGCATCGAAATATGCTTTCTATCCTTTCTTTGGTGGATATATCTCTGCTGCTGCTTTTAGCCTGGTTTCACCTAATCGTTCCAAGTCCATTATCCTTGATGATAATTCATGTCCGGTCCACTAATGTTCTTGTGCAACCTTAAGGGTGGATATCAAAAAGTCCAAAGGGAGCACAACTTTTTGACCAAAAACCATATGAAAGGGAGTTGTATTGAGTACAATCTTGTAGGCCACTCAATATGCCCAAACATCATGATGTAACTATTTGTCCCAGTCTGAACGTTTGTTGTTCATGAGTTTCCTCAATACAATACAAAGGATCTTGTTCGTACTTTTTGTTTGACCATTGAACTGAGGATGATGTCAACTTTAATTTATATTATCTAAATATCAACATGTTATTCTTAAGAAAAATAGTTGAGGCCATTTAGGATTTGAAACAAGCTTTCTGACGAGCTCTAGAGCTCATGAAAAAGTTATGGATGTTCAGGCTCTTGAGGGTCAAATAGGTATACAAGTTTTTCTCCAAATATGAGCTAAGGAGTTTCAAATATGCACTAGTCACTCAAAAGTTCACTCAGATTTCCCTTGCAATGGAAAAAATTCAAAACCTTAATATGGCATTTTAGCCAAACAATCGTGATGGTTTAGGAGAATCGTGATGGTCTGGGATCATCGTGATGATCCCATTAAATTGTCATGATGGTATGACACAATCGCGATGGTCCGAAAGTGGGTAGCATCGCGATGGTCCAAATTTGAGTCGTCGTGATGGTCAAGAAATGCGAAGAGTGAAGAATAAGGGTCAATGTAGAAGAGTAAACACTATACTCAAACTCAAGCATGGTTGTAGGAACGACATTCAGTTGCTTGGGGATCCTGTTTTTCCCCTCTTTGCGAATCCTGCCTCCTGCACACTTGTATATTGCGCTTTCTGTTGTCTCAGAAAAAAAAAATTACTTTGTGCTTTTTGTTTTTATGCTTTCAACGGTTTGTATGTCTTTGCTCGCGAGCCAAGTACGTACAGCTCCGCTTCTTCATGGAGCGCGCGACGCACGATCAGTCCTCCTCCTGCTGCTCTGTGCGTGACATCCATTAAAGAAGAAGAAAATAACGCTGCGGCACCAGCGCGAGGGTGAGAAATTGGGAATGGGAAATCACACACAATGTGTGGCGCGCGTTCGTCACTGACTCTGCCTGCGCCTACGGAAGAGTTCTTCACATGGGGCGTATGGCTTGCAGATACGAATCTCGAGACGAGGAAAACGCTTGCTTTTCACCTCTCTCTCGCATCGACTCCGTCTTCTTCTGTCGGTGGGCAACCGTGTGATTTGTTTTTGTGGTTGTTTTGATGGAGCGAAGATACGCTGAGTGAGCCGCAGATTCTCCCTCCCTCTGCGCGCCTGCCGCACAACTGCTTCCGCCATTTCTACTTTACACTGCTTCCTCATGAAACAGCGAAATCACCTCCAATCAATCTCATGTAACTCTCTGTCTCTCTCTCTCTCTCTCTCTCTCTCTCTCTCTCCGAGACAAGTTTTTTTCCTGAGTTTACAGAATGTGAGCAGCAGCTGGCAAGAGTTCAAGTTCAAGGCTATGTTTGATCATGTCTACATCAATGCGCCTTGCATCTATACATCAAAGCCCACGCTTAAGCCATGGCCACAACACCATCCCTCAAGGACAACACAAAGCATGGAGGGAGTGTTGGAGGAAACTCCAAAAAAGCCCAAAAAAGTCAAAGTCAAAGTAAATTGGGAGCAAGGACATAAAAATCAAGGAGTAAAGTGTCTACTGATTTTTCCCAACTTAAAACTCCCTCCCTATTAGGTTCTCCCCAATTTTTCTCCAAATATATATGTCAAAAGCGCCATTTTGTACATAAAATCCTACTTTCAAAAAGATTTGGGTTCACAATGTAAAGACCGAGTAGTACTCAAGCCTTGCAAACATTAGAGGTATCTTGATATTTATTTCTTTTAGTTTCCTCACATTGTTTTGGCCTTTAAATAACGTTTAGGATATGATTTAAGAACTAAACCGAACACTTTGGTGTGGACACAACCCTTCAAAAGTGAAAGGGCTCTCACTTCTTAAGGGTCACTTCAATTGGATCACATGAAACACAAGGAGATTCTTGGAGCACTCTTTCATCTTGTTTACTCGTGAGTGTGTGTATGCTTGCCTCCCTCTTGGTGTGGATGCATGTGTTTACTTGTTTCCTCGTGTAGGTCTTCATGGTGCTAATCGATCACTCCATGGATTGACATTTTGTGTGTGGTTGTTCTTGCTTGATGTCGATATATTGGATGTGCATGCGACTCTACACATCGAACACATGTCTAGTTAAATATGAATATCACAAAGAAAGGATGATCCATCACCACCCACAAAAAGAGAAAATGGACACATTTGTGTATATGTCGACGATTTTAACATAAAAGGTGATGATGAATAAGAAATAAAGGATAAAAAAAGAGCCTAGGATCAAGATTTGAGATCTTATATTTGGGGGACCTAAGCTACTTATTGGGTATTGATGTTGTGTACACATAATATGGCATTTGTTTGATGCAAAGGAAATACACAAAAATTTGGCCCCACATATTGCAATCCATTGACACACCTGATGGAAATCAATTCAAAACTCATGTAAATGGAAGGGGATGAACTAGAGAAGCTTACACTTTATAGTTCCATTATTGGTTCATTGTTATATGCCACAATTACAAGAACTTACTTGTCATATGCACTGAGAATCCTCTCGCAATTCATTCATACTCACATCTTCTTGCAACTAAAAGAACTACACTATTCATAAAGACTTATAGTCTCCTTTTTAGAGTAGTTTTTAGGTCAAAGCATTCTTTGATGTTGATTGCGCTGATTCAAAGGAGGATGGGAGAAACACAAGTGAAACAATAATGTAGTTTTATGATTCTTTGATCATTGCTTTGATAGTTTTTTTATGCTTAGTCTCTATTTTGTAAATTAGAATCTTTCAGAAGTCTCGTTTTTCAATCATACATAAGATGACCAGGTTCCTCAATTGCTTCTTTCTGCAAGCATATGAGTTTGCAAACTATTATTTTTTCATAGTTTCGCATCGGTCATTTTGATCATCTACTAGTTTTTTTAGGGGAATTCTACCAAAAGTTTCTCAAAACCTTGACACAATCATACTTTCAAACTATCAGTGCTGGTTGTTCATGTCTATTGTGATCAATATTCTAGTGCAAGTGTCTCCAAGAAGAGCTATAACCTACAAGGGAAAAAAAAATTTAAGATCCATAAGTTCGATGGAACCTAACTTCTCTCTGTGGAAGAATCAAATTTGTGATCTCTGATATAGAGAAGACAGGGGAAGTTGATTGGTGGTCATAGAAAGAAACTCACTAATATGGATGGTGATGATTAGGAAGAGCTTAGTCACATGGAAATGTCCATGATTTTTCTATACCTAGCACATAGTGTTTATTTCAATGTTTTGGATGGGGCCTAGTATAGGAGGTGTGGCGTAATCATGCTAGGGAAGAAGTTTATCTCTTGGAGCTCAAAGAAGCAACCCATAACTATTGCATCCTCAATTGAATCTAACTATAGAACTTTGGCTTAAATCCGATATGAAGTCATGTGGCTGAATAAATTCTTTGAGGACTTAAATATTTGTAGTGTATACTTACCTACAAAATCCATATACGAGTAGTGTATACCATTTTGCGAGGGAGACGGTGCAACCAAAGGGAGTACAAGGGAAATTGGAATGTATATCAAACGTTTGAGGTTCCATCTAGGGCGAGTAATTCTCCCATGAATTTTTTGGATTTTAACCTAAGTTATCCCACCCAAGAACCCGTTCTGACATATTTCTCTCCTTAACTAGAAGGGAAGATTAAGAGGTATAAGCTAGAATGTGCTAAGGTAAATATAAAAATTCGAAAGCATGGAAATGTTGAAAAGAAAGCTATGTAGATAACATGGCTAATAGATCATCATGTCATTAGTTACGTCAAATGATAACAAAGTGTTCATGATACTATAGAGAAAATTAGCGACCATGCATTTGAGAGATTCTACTTAAAACATGAATACAAAATTCACTTATCATTCGATTATTGTCAGGTCACACATCTTCATGCAACGAACAATATTTGTGCCCCTCATTTCAAGTTGAGTGGTGCTCATCTAAGGTTAGTCAAGAAGGGGTAGTAGTGGTGGGTGAGCACTTACCTAACACTCCACCCCGATAGTTCTTGAAGGAGCTTACTAGACCAATAGGGGCACAAAAGGACTCAAGGAGTGATCTATGAAACAAATTAACACATCTGGAAAGGGTGGTATTCTTGGTTGCTCCCAAAGGAAGAATGTTGACATTGATAGTTGGACTATCCATACTTCTATTCTTCTCCTCCATGACAATATCACTACGGAGTAGATCATAAGGAAAAGGAGGAAAAATACCATAATATTACCTCGACCAAGTAATGATATAGACCAAGGAGGAGAGCGATGACCTTGATGCCTCTTGTTGTTTTTATGGATAAGCCTTTCTCCATAACTCTTCATCAATAATCAACACATAAATAATCTTCTATGCCAAAGGGATATGTGATGGATGCACCACCTCTTCTTAATGGGGTTATGAGGGTTGAGTTAAGGGGCATACAAGGAGGTCCTCTAAATAGATGTCATGAAGTGGAGCTTACTAGATCCTAGTAGCATGACTTATCTTTTTGGATGGCGTCGTGATGCTTCTCTGTACACGTCTATTTAGACTCGCAGAAAACACAAAAACAAAGAAATAGAAAGTACTAGTTTGTTGTATAGAAGTTTCATAAATGGTCATTCTCCATACAATTCATGGTTGAACGATCAATAACAATCTCTCAATAGAAGGAAATATGGATTATGTGTACTAGGGATAGGAATAAACAATGAAAAAGAATATCTGAGTATGAGTATATGACCTGCACCTCCACTTGATGAGCATGTTACAAAATGTATAAGGGACTATGTAAAACAAGATCAAGTGAACACCATCAAGTGACAATAGTATCTAAAGCTATCTTATGGTAGAGGTTTTGTCAAAGAATCTATTGCATTTTCTTCATAATAAACCTTCTCAAGTAAAATGCACCCAATGGCTAAGAAATCACAATCAAAGTGATATTGCACTTCACTGTCCTTGGTCATTGCATGGTAGACTGAATCCTTAGTCAATGCAATAGCACTGTGACTACACTAATTGAATAAGGTACATGATGAGATATGCCCATATAACAAGCAATCCAGAAAGCTCACAAAGATTCCTTACATGCCTCACTGGATACATCATACTCTACTTCTATAGTGGAACCAATTGTATTTTTATGTTCTTGAAGGTGATGCTTCCATGAAATAGCACCGTCAATGAAGTGAAAATTGTAACGTCACATAGACTTTTGATTATCTACAAATCTAGAATAGTGAGAGACTATGTATCTAGTAATGGATGCATGACCTCTACCCAAGCATAGGTACATATGCTTAGTGCCACTTAGATGTCTCAATATCATTTTGACTGCTTCCTAATGCTTCTTGCCAAGATTTGACATATATCTACTCACAGATCCCACTAGAAATGCAATGTCCAGTCTTGTAGCTACCATAACATACATGAGACTACCAGTAATAGATTGATAAGAAATTTTCATAATGAATTCCTTCTCCTCATCAGATTTGGTAAAATCTTCCTTGATCAACTTCACATATGTATGCAACAATGTACTCAATGACCTTCAACCTTGCATATTGAATCTATGAAGTACCTTGGTTATGTACTCATTTAGAGACAAGAATATGCATCTTTCACACTTATCACAAGTAGTGCACATCCCAAAAATATCTTGAGAATCTCGTGAATCTTTCATGTCAAAATTTTAGCTCAACTCTCTCTTCAAGTGAGACAAGTCCTTTTAGGACTTCCAATCAATCAACATATCATCAACATAAAGTATCAAGCATATCAAAATGCCATATGAACATCTCTTAGTGTAGAGACAATGATCCTCATTGTGTCTAAAATAGCCTTAGGACTTGATGAATGCATCAAAATTTTGATAAATGTGTCTAGGTGACTGCTTAAGCCCATACAAGCTCTTCTTGATCTTACACACTAGAATTCCTTGCCAAGAACTGCATAACCCTCTAGTTGTTCCATATAGATCTCATCTGTAAGATCTCCATGCAAGAAAGCAACCTTTGACATGCTCTAAGTCCTCTTTTGCAACTGATCCAAGCAACATGCATAATGTTTTCATCTTGACCATAGGTGAGAAGATTTCCTCAAAACCAGCTATTTTTTGTTCTTTGAATCCTCTTGCAATCAATTGTGCTTTATACTTCAAAGAATCACTATCTAGTGTGAATTTCAACTTTTATACCCATTTGCATGGTAAAGCTTTTCTATTCCATGGCATGTTTTCACTTGACATGGTCATCCATCTAGCTTTTCTATAACAAGAAGGCTCATCAACATTTGTCAACATGGCAGAACACAACCTTGGAACAAATCTATTAGGTGGATGTGAGGCACGTGAAGATCCTCTCAATGGTTGTTGATCATGAGCACTAGTAGAATCTTGTTGAACACTTTCATGAACAACCTTTTGTAAGATTCTTATGCATACTAGTAGGAGGAGTAACATCCTAAAATATGAATCATCTCACTTGAATTTGGCTTGTTTATGCATCTTCATTTCATTGAAAATGACATCACTACTTTTGGTCACGGATCCCATAAATGATATCCAAATTGATCACCTAAGTTTAATATGCATAGAATGAATTTTCTAGATTTGTAGTCCATCTTCTATCTCAAATTCTTTGGAACATGTACATGAGCCTCACAACCAAATACTTAAAGTGATCATAATGTGGTGGCTGCCTTATCCATATATCTTGTGCAACTTTCAAGCCTTTAATAATACTAGGTGAAAGGTTAATCACATGAACTATAATCAATACTTCTTATGCCCAAAAATCTTGTGAAAGGTTTGCATGATGCAACATAGAAGTTACCCTATCCCGAATACTTCTATTCATCCTTTTAGCTATACCATTTAGTAATGGGGTATAAGGAGCTATAAGATCTCTTTGTATTCCTTACACTGAAAAAAATTGCAGAATTCGTGGGAGGTACACTCACCACTATTGTTTGAACATAATGCCTTAAGCTTAGTTCCCTTCACTATCTCTATTGAGGCAAGTCAGTTTTTAAAAGGAGGGAATACCTCATCCTTAGACATGATAGGATAAATCCAAACTTTCCTAGTGTTAGTCGGCCGCCAGATTGGCAATTGTAAAGGCTGAATCTTTTCAGATTTGGCACGAACGAAAGGTTGTTACAAAGACGTTTGTAATCTTTATATAAATCAATGAAAAAGAGACGCTTCGGTGACGATCAGTGGGATCACCAGACTGTCTATCTAGGTGATTGATCTGTAATGTTGCTGTGGTGTGCGTTGAGTAATTCTGAGTATTCTATTCTCATCGCTGTCTTGTTTGTTCAATGATACCTGTTCAGTTTGTGATTTACATAGACGACTAGAAGATCGCCAGACTATCTGTCTAAGCAAATCGTTCTGTGTAGTTCCGTTGTGATTATTCTGATAATGTTGTGTACTGTTGTGTCTCTCTATTTTGTTGATGTTCTGTAAGTTGTTTGATGAAACCCATGCGCCAGTAATGACAGTTCAGTACTGTGTGGTTGAGAATTCTGAGTCATCCTACGTCTCCTGTTCTGGTTGATTATCCGCACCTGCACGGTATAGATTGAGTTACTGTTATTGACTCCATTGTGTACGGTAGTTTGTGTTGGGTCAGTTCTTTAAGCTAGACAAAGTAATCCTGTATTATGGTACTGAATATGGCTTGCGTTGTACGCTGAAAGAGCCTTAACTGAAGTGTGTTCGGTAAGCTTTGGACGAGTCCGATTATAGATAGTAAGATTGTGAAGCGTAAACAGATTCTTGATAGAGTTCTTGAATATTAGTATATTGCTGTGTGAAGTGATTATTTGGGAAAATCAAGCATAGGGCCTCTGTTTAACAGACCCCTTCCACTCCCAAGAACCCAATTAGGTGTTTAAACGCGCTTCTGACAGCAAGCGACGTTTAACACTGGTGCCGCCTGTGGGAAAGTGGCACCAGATTGTTGCATTTGTCTATGCGAATGTGGCATCAAGAGTGTTGCCAGCTAATTGTGGGAAAGTGGCAACCAGAGTGTTCGTTGATTGATTGTGAAAGAGGTCATAGATTGTGAATCGACTGTAAAGAAGAATAGTACGCAAAGTATTACAAACGTAGTATATGCCGGTTACTCGTTCTGGTGAATCATACCCGAAGCATAGAAGAAACCAACAGTCCTGGGCGATACCAAATTTGCTAAGGATGCCTCTAGGAGGAAGAAGCGCATATAAGTTTAACCCAGTCATCAAGAAAGTGAAGAACGCTAGTAATAATTCCGGTAGAAATTCGGTGGAACGTACTTCAATTTCGGCAGATTCCGGTGCGATTTTGGCACAGTCTATCGAAGATATAGTCACTCCAGAATCTACCAGGATGCAGTATGCAGGTAACTTAACCCCATCTGGTCAAGATTCGAATTTGTCTAAGGATAGAAGCATGTTGGCCAACGAAATCAGTGAAGGTGAAACATTACCTTGTTCTGGTGAAAATACGACAAATTTTGATGATACTTCGGTACCCGCTGCGGAGAGTTCACAATTTTCTGGTGACGGTTTACCGTTTCCTGGCGAATCTTCATTCCGGTCACCACTATTCGGAGTAAATTTCCCTACATTTGATATCAAGGAGAAACGTGGCTTATTCGAAACTGAATTCCGAAAGATACTGAACGATATTATCAAGCCAGAAAGTGCACAGGCTGACAATACAGATTCTGATGGTTCAGATATTCAGCCTCGGGACTCAAAAGATAGTAACAATACAACCGCCAGCACGATGAGTGGGCAACAACAACAACAAAAATAGCAACAGCAGCAACAACAACATCCATTTCCACCCCGATCGGCTCCAACATGAGTGACATACACCGAATTCGGTGGGTTTCCAGGTGATGATCCTGATGCCCACGTACGTACTTTTGAAATTAGTTATGCAGTATTAAATCATCCCCTTGATCCGGCATACAAAGCTATTGTATTCCAGTCTACATTGGTTAATGAAGCAGCCAGATGGCTTACAGAATATGATTTTAATCATGGGTTTCCAGGTGATGATCCTGATGCCCATGTACGTACTTTTGAAATTAGTTATGTAGTATTAAATCATCCCCCTGATCCGGCATACAAAGCTATTGTATTCCAGTCTACATTGGTTAATGAAGCAGCCAGATGGCTTACAGAATATGATTTTAATCATTTTGTGACTTATGAAGCAGTAAGGGATGCATTTTTGCAGAGATTCCAGTTAACGAAAAATCCGGCAGAAATTTTTGATTATTTGCAGAACAACAAACAGAAACTGCACCAGACCGTGCAGGAATATGCCACCCTGTTCCGAACACATTTGAGGCAACTACCGCTGGCCCGGATGATGTCATCACTCAATGGTTTATTGATCGGTTAACTCCGCAGCTCAAACAAATTATGATCATCCGCTGTGTGGGAGCTATGACATTAGATGCGGTTATTGCAATGGCTTTGCAGCTCGAGAATAAGGTAGGAGGATTTATAGAAGACCTTCCTGGAATGGTTAAAAGCGAGTAAGAATGTTGCCAAAGATCCGACCAGACAGATGTACTGCACCACGTGCAAGAATTCAGGGCATACCAGTTCCACTTGTGCACTTAATCAGTTGTTTTGCGCTATCTGCAATATGACCAGACATTCCACCGAAAATTATGCATACAACGCCAAAGTGCAGGGAGCAGCAATAGTAAATGCAATTATACAAGAACTAGGGCAACCTGCCAATCACTATGTACCTCCTCAAATGAGAAACAACCAGCAGTAAGGCTACCAAAATTATCGAGGATAGAGAAATAATAACTACAATGCAAACCACTGGCAGAGAGGTCCACCACAAGAAGGTAATGCATTACCACCCCCTCGTTGTCATTTCTGTGGTGAATTAGGACACATTCAAAGATTTTGTAAAGATGCGGTCGAATATGATCAAAGGAAGAAGGAGCGCCAGAACCCAATGACAAATATGGTTCAGATCACACCCTTAGAAACACAAGCTGCAGTAGTTCAGACCAGATCCGGTAAGCCACTGCAACCAGCAGATGAAGTGTTTGAACCAGGTATACGTGAACAACATAGAATGTATGACAAAGCTAGTTAGTGGACCACCACAGAACTTCCAGTCTTCCTAGATCCAACTCCGGTGACCCAAGTTCCACTACCAAATGAAGGATCGCAGGAACTAGAGTCCACTCCAGTAACAGATGCATCATCTTCAGAATCGATGAAAAGTACAAGTCAAGTAAATCAAGCATGGGAAATTTTATCTAAAGCATCCATTACTCTTCCTCTTGGACAGTTACTTGCACTAGTACCAAGAATCCGTCAACAATTTCAGCAACAGTTTAGTATTGAGTCTGCCTGCATTCCAGCAACGGCAACTGTACAACCAGAAACTGACTCTACGGTGGATCATTCGATCCCATTGATTACGGTATGGTACAAAAATCATAAAATTAATCAAGTACTAATTGATGGAGGGTCTGGTGTAAACATCACTACTGCCGCACTGTGTAAAAAGTTAGGATGGACGAAAATTGAACCTGTGTAGTTTTTTGTTAGAATGGCCGACCAATCCAGATTCCATCCAATAGGACTCGTACGGAATGTGCCAATCACTTTGCAGGGAACCACTTTTAAGATGACTTTCGTAGTTCTAGAACTACTGGAGTCTAGTTTTGATTATAACCTTCTTTTCGGCCGTCCTTGGCTGAAACAAGCTAAGGTCATACAGGATTGGTCCGCACAGGAACTCACTTTCAAGGACAATAACCAAAAATATGTTGTCAAGTTAGATGCTATCCAGCCTTGTGAATTACAGGCTAGACCTTATGTTGCAGAACCAGTCCACATGTTGGATGGTTTATCCGATGAAGAAGAAGAAGAATTTTTTAAAAATAACATTGATTTGATCTCCTTAGGCACTGTAGATTTGCAATCTGTTGTAGATAACTGGAGTCCGGCAGCCTGTACGGTGATGCCTGTGACTGAAGAAGTCCAAACAGAATATACTAGTGATATAGATGAAGCCGATCTACAACAGCTTTTAAAACCAGCTGATGATACAGAGAAATCCCGACAATTCTATGTTCTAGAAGATCAGTTAATTACATATAATTTTGGTGATGAAGTTAATCAGCGACCTGTCAAAATAAAGGAAGGATTGCCTGAAATGTTTCAAGCAGATTTAATCTAGTTACTTTGAGAGTTCTATGATGTTTTTGCATGGGATTACAAAGATATGAAAGGTTTGGACCCTTGCATTTATCAACATAGGGTCATGCTGAAGCCGGAAGCAAAACCAATCAAACAACCCAGCTACCAGATGAATCCAAACTATGCAGCACAGGTAAAGGCAGAGCTTGATAGGTTACTAAAAGTCGGATTCATTGTACCAGTAGAGCACGCTGAATGGATCTCACCAATTGTTATTGTTCCTAAAAAGAATAAGCAACTGCGAATATGTGTGGATTACCGGAAACTGAATGTAGCTACGGTGCCTGATCCGTTTCCTCTTCCATTTCTTGACACCATGCTTGACAGAGTAGCAGGACATGAAATGTACTCATTCTTAAATGGATACAGTGGTTACAACCAGGTCAGAATGGCTGAACAAGATATACCGAGAACAGCATTCATTACCAATTGGGGTGTTTTTGCTTGTACTGTTATGTGGTTTGGATTAAGAAATGCCCCCAGTACTTTCCAGAGGTGTATGCAAGAAATATTCTCCCCTTATCTTACCTCTTTTATGCAAGTATATCTTGATGATTTCTCTTTATTCAGTAGGATGGAAGCACACTTGTTCCATTTACGGTGTTGCTTTGAGAAATGCAGAGAATACAGACTCTGTTTGAACCCAAACAAATCTGTGTTTGCGGTTTCATGTGGTAAGTTACTTGGCCATATTGTATCTGCACAGGGCATACAAGTCGACCCAGATAAGGTTGCAACTGTGCTAGAAGCACCTGTACCTACTACACCAAAGGAAGTAATGTGTTTCATGGGTCAAGTGAGATGGCATGGTCGTCATTTAGGGTGGCTCGCTCATTTAGCCATTCCACTCAATCGTTTAATCACGAGTACTCCCAAACAGTTCGATTGAACTCAGGAATGTCAAACAACATTTGATCATCTCAAAAGCTTATTAACGCAGGTTCCAATTCTACAACCTCCTGATTAGGAACGTTCATTTCATGTTTTTGTTGACGCATCAGGTATCGCCATTGAAAGTGTCTTAATGCAACAAACTGATAAGTGGTTTCGGCCAGTTTATTATGTGAGTAGAAGGCTTGCTCCTGCTGAAAAGAATTACTCTGTAACTGAAAGAGAATGTCTGGGTTTAGTATATTCTGTAAAGAAATTCACGCATTATTTACTTGGCCGCAAATTTACTTTTCATGTAGATCATGCTGCACTTGTTTATCTGGTACGGCAATAGCATTTAGGTGGTCGATTAGCACGTTGGGTTCTACTTTTACAAGAGTTTGATTACAAAGTAATTCATCGGCCCGGCAGTTCACATGCATTAGCAGATTTCCTTTCTCGCTTAGATTTCGGTGAAGCTCCAGTCGGTGTAGATGACACCACACCAGCGATTTATGTTACTGAAACAACTAATGATGAATCTGCAGAACCACCTATGCCATCTACATATTATGATCAGATATTAACTTTCCTTACTGATGGATGTATTCCTACTCAGACCTCTCCTGCAATGCGTAGGAAGATTGCAGTATACACTCGCAAATTTCGGTTGACTGCTGGAGAGTTGTATTATATGGATCACACTGGAGTTTTACTTCGATGTATTCCTCCACATGAAGTAAACTCAGTCATAGCTTTGGCACATTCAATACCTTCCGATGGGCATTTTGCAACAGATTTAACGTACCAGAAAATTCTGCAAAGCGGTGTGGTCGTGATATGAAAATCCAGTTGGCAAAATCATACCTGAAGTAACAATTGAAAGCTCGATCAGGATAAAGAGAAATTCTCGAGTCAAAGAAATCTTTTCGAATGGTAATTGATACAAGAAATAATAACAATGTTGTGCTAGCAGGTGATCTCCGTCTCTTATAACCATTCTCTTCATGTATTTGCTCTTGATATCAATTCCTCGAGTTTGCTAATAGTAGAAGGCATGGATCCTTGGTAAATTTCTATCTGCTTAATTGAACACCTCTATGAAGGTCTAGCATACATACGTAAACATATATGTGCGCTATGTCCACATATGCACATACAAGTGTATACAAGTACTTTACCCAAAGGTGTGCATTCGAACGCACAAGATAAAAACCACTTTAAATGTATTAGCGAGCATGAAAATAAATGTGTGTGCATGAAGAAGATTCATATTATCCTTAGTAAGTGAAGTGGAGACTGGGAGGGCCTCATCACGTGAATTTCACGAGAAGGATTTGGGATCGTAGCCCAAAATATAGAGATCAGTGGAAAAGCGATCACGTGGGAAGATCTAGAAAGGATTGAGGATGAACATTCAGGAAAGAAAGGATGAACCGGTCCGTATTGCCGACTTATCTGCAACAACGGATTGGCGATTTGCCTGGAGTTTCTGCTTGAATAGGGACAGGGTTGATGTGAATGACTTGCCGCTTATAGAATTTCGTTGGATTTTTTATTTAGAAAAAGGGACGATCTCTTTGTGGGGATTCGGTTGCCATAGCAATATACTTGATGAGCTCCGTTGCCTGCTAAGTTCAGTCCTCCAGGAAGCTGAAGGAGCTAGGCTATGTACGCAGCGCCAAGAAGTGCAAGGAGAAGTTCAAGACCAGGGAGGCTTTTGCGGGTGCTTAGCAGAGAACCATGGAGAGTGTGCAGCGGACGGAGGGGAGGAAAAGGACAGATACACAGAGTTTGAAGAAAAAGAAAGAGGTATCCGCTTGAATAGGGGAAGTCGACAGAATCAAAACCCGGAGGCTCGTCCATGAAAACTTGGTATGAGTGGAAGGAGACTGCATGAGAAGGCCAACGCATGTAATATTCTTTGGCGATTCATGAGAGACAAAGACAGAGAGAGGGAGAAAGAGCTACGCTGAAGGTCGATAGTTATCATTGCTGACAAGAAGAAAGAGTTTTTGGCAATTGTCTGGCATGATTATCAAGGCTTCAGACTGTACAACTGTCATTTGCATCTCCAGCAACATTGCTCAACACAATTCGCTACCTCCAACAATCTATGATCGATGGCGGCAGCGAGGCCTCCTGAAGTTTTCATCTGCAAAGACTACACTTCTGCCCGCAGATGGTTCGTTGACTACGGGCTTTGACGGGGAAGTTCCATCTGTCCATGTTATTTACACATTATTCTAAGTCCATTCTCATTGTGAAACTATTTCACTTGTGGTGTGAGAACTGATAATGCATAAATACTTGCAAAGATCACTGTGCCCCTCATCATAATTCTCTTAATGTTGCAAGTAGTTATTGATAATCTGCGTAAGACCTATACTCTGCAGGAGGAATGTCAACGCGCAGGTATTATAAGGATGACTTGATTGGAAGATGCTGACGAACGCGCAGAATCAAGAAGTTGATGACTTATGAACTATTCATTAGCTTTCATTAGTGATTGCAGTACGTTTGCTATCTGTTGCTTTATAGTTTTGATTACACAAATAATGTTTATGCTTTGATCAAAATTTGATCTTCTAATAGCGAGTGGAAGCTGTCAAGCTATCACTATGTCCAACAATAGATAAGTGACGATAATTTTCGGTTTGTGTACTATTGTTCGGAGCAGCATGTAGATCATTAAATGAAATTCTATATGATGAATTGTATGATTCTGTTAAAGCAGGTAAATGTGTGCGCATCTGACGGACTCCAATAGTTTACACATCGGGTCTGCTTAAAATTTTATGTTGTCAAGAACTCATGAATGTTCACGCCAGAAATAAATAAGTTGAAAGTCACATGTTCGTGTATAGTGTAAGGTTGATAGGAATATAAAATTTCATGGTATTCGGATTTTAGTTTTAATCTTAACATAATAGACTTGAGTTCTAAGATTTCTTCATCGAAACAAAATTTGAAGATTCTTGCAAGATATTCTGAAAAACCAGCATTATATTTTAGTTTTCTGCTCATCTGTTTAGCATGTCTGATCATGTGCGCTACACCTGGAGGAATATAATTTGATTTCTTTTGAAGAAAGATTGTCATGCTGATCAACAACCCGTACAAGCCGACATGTAAGTGCAACTGAAATTTGTTAGATTTCATCATCAGAGAGAGAACATCTTCACTTTGCTTCACACATGCTATTAACTTTGAATTTTACCATATTTCAATATGCGTAAAACCTATAGAAAAAAATTATTGTTGCTGACTCTCTTAGAAGTTTTAAATAGAAATTGGTCGAGTACTAGCACTATTACAGGAGCAACATTAAAAGTCTTATGGTAATTTAGATACATTATTTGGTTACAAAGAAGGAAATGCAGATTGACTACTGCCTTGCGCTTCTGATTCATGCTGAATTCCATTATTTTAATATCCATCACCATATAGCTTTGCAACATCCGTGCTGTTTTCTTGGAGTGGACTGTGACATCGTCACATAAAGCATACTATTATACCTTGGGATAATTCCATGACATCCTACGGTTTTTTTTATTGGTAGCAATAAGTATTTCTTTGTACGGCTAATAAGTTAGAGACTGAACTGAAGATTGTATGGCAGAACACTTAAACTTACTTCGGAATAAGTGATTTTTATCAAATCAATGTGAGAAAAAGCTGCAATTAAAATGAACCGATGTTCTAAGAACAAAATCTATAAAAAAAATGTTCGTGACCCGACATTACAAGAGGTTTGACTTATAAGGCCTTAGGTTGACCCGAGAGAAATACCTCTCTCATACTTAATTGTAAATGGCTTATTAAGTGAGGTATAAATTTCTTTGAAGGTACTTTGTATACACTTTGAAAAATTTTATCCTACTTTCCCCTCCTTTTGTCCAACTCGACGACATACCTGGTGAACCCGACGTGAAAGGAGGGGGTGAGTGAGTTATAGAGCCACAAAGATTAGCATAATCAAAATGGAAGAGATCCTAGCTCAATTCCTACGATTTCAAGAAGAGGATAGGCGTCAAAAAGCCATCCAATCACTTCATGAACGTCTAGTCAATCGGTGTGGCTTTTTCAATGGAAAGAATGTCTCAAAGTTCTGCAAAGAATATGAACTCGAGGCCAAATATCTAGGTGTCGGACTAAGTCCGATGACGGAAAAAGAATTATGTGAAAACTTTATCTATGTGTCGGGATACGACATGCGAGACCAAATAATGCGAATAAATCAAACAACATGGTCCCAATACAAAGCGACACTCCTCAAGCAGTTTATGCTAGAGGATCTTGATAAAGTAACTCGTAGATCTTTCCTAAGGTGGGTTCATATGCCCAAAGACCAACCAATTCTTGAGATCAAAGAAGAGTTTGAGCGACAATATGATGATCTTTCTGAGCACGATAAGAGGTGCATAAGTCATGAAAGGGTGTCGTTGTTTCTTCGAACAATCGACGTTAAAGCCAGAGAGGAGTTAATTCCACTTCTACAAGATATAGACTCCGACTCAGGGCTCACAGAGGATTGGACGCTTGTCCATGAAGCTGTGATGAGATATGTGAAGAAACAACAAACAATAGAAAAATTTTTAAACGATTGGCAAGCTGACATTTATGCAAATGAAGAAGATACACAAATTCCATGCATTTTAGAGACTAAAAATAATTTGCAAATCTATAGAATAATAGAAAACCCAGTTGGACATAAAGAATATATGCATGGAATACACGTACATGCTTATGAAGGGGATCACTATAAAGAACCTATAAACATAAGTGATGCAATCTCTGAGGATTCAAGGTACCAAGAGCCTGTAGATACTTTGATCACATCTACAAATACTGTATATGCACAAACCCCAAAGATGGGAGGAGCAAGGGAATATGTGGAAGCTAAACAAAACAAAATCAAACCAATATCAAACATACAACAAAACAAAAATAAACAAAACACACCAAGAAACCAACATGAGGCTTCCTATAATCTGATAGACTCCTCGCTTCTAAGGGATGATAATCCAACAAACAAAGAGGCAAGATATGATAATAACCAAGATTATTTAAAGATATCTACAAGAAGTCAAGGTGATCAGAAAGAGATTGCAAACGAAATAACTCAAAATAATCCAGTGAATCCATGTGAGTATCAAGCACAAGATGATTTCTTAAATGACGAAACCAAACAATGCTCGAGGAACTATTTGATACCATCTAAGAGTGAAACATCTCTTGAAGCATATGATTCAAATATGAATCATGGCCAAATGACTAATTTGTATGAAGAGAATGCAAGGGAGCATGATGCTAATCAGGAGGGCATGCAAATTATGAGTCCTCTAAAGAATGGTATGTATGCCGATGGTGAAAAGCATGATGCTAAGCCTACTGATTGTTTAGATCAAGATCAAGAATGTGAAAAACTCTTGAGTGATACCACATTAAATGAGTCGTTAGAGGTACAAGAGAGTGATCTGAATTATAGGTGTAAGAATGAGTTGTTGATTGAGCTTCAATATAATGATATGTATGTGAACGATATTGTACTCCATGAAGAAGGACATATGAATGATCATGAGAGCGATGAAGATACTCCACTGATTACTCCTCTTTACATTGATATGTATGTTAAGAATGATCATGTTGAGTTGAGTTCATATATCAAAGAAATCAAGCATGAAGTGGAAGATACAACGTTTAATGAGATGTATGATAAATATGATGTGTGCATAGCATCAAAAGATATTGAATGTGAAACCGTTGAGTCAAATATTTGCATTGATGAAGCTAGATATAAATGTTACCAGATGGATGAAGTTTCAATTGACTCAAGCGTCTATGATGAGATATTCAGGTATGAAGTATTTGAGCAAGATTCAATGATAAAAGAAATGTATGAGGAGTGTGGCAAAAACACATCCTCTAAAGATAATAAACAAGAAATAATTGAGATAGATAAAGAATCTGATGATGGCATCTTGAATAGGAAAACTGATTTGACATCAAATTACATGTATATCTTTGAAAAGGATCAGGAGAATATAGATGAATGTAGATTTTCCAATGAATCTTACTTGGAGAAGCAAGAATTTAGTGATTTAGATGATCAAGATTTTCTTGATTGTGATGATATTGAGTTTCTTCATGATAATGGGCAAATGAATCTGGAAAAAGACGAAGATGAGGAGTTCTTGGAGAGATTAGAGATAGAAGCAGATTCTATAATTTGTAGCACTCAAGTAAGGAGGGATTATGATAGACTGAATCATGAAAATGAACATAATTTGCAGTCAAAGAATGATGAACCTTCCTATTCAGAGTATAAATCTTATGAATGTATTCAAAACCTTAATTGTAATGAAGAAGAAAGTTTGGATAATCGTAATGGAAATGATGAAATCCTTTTAAATGATTTCAACCCTAAAATGGATCAAAACATATGCATGATTAATTTGTTTGATGATGTTCTAAATACTCCAAATTTTAAGAATCTATATACATGTGCTCATTTATCGTGTGCATCTTCATATGATGCATTGGAGGGAGTTGTGAATAAAGGCAACTATGCTCAAATGATTGAATCATGGATTTTTGAATTTTTCAAGAGTTGTGTATGCCAAACATGCCACCAAGAGATGGACAAGAAAGTGAAGTGGCTTGTACACATATCTAACTTGTTTAAGAATGCTACCTTGATTGATGCAGTTCAGAGATGGCTTCTTTTCAAGCACAGTTTCTTTGGTGAGTATGTTTTAAAGAAGGTGAGATTGAAGGGAGAATCTTTTTCAATAAAAATTCCATAAAGCTTAAAGGAATGTTTTTGTAAAATAGGAATGTATATATCTTATGTTTTTGCTTTGATTTGAAGAAAGACACAGGAATCAAATCAATACATTGAAGATAGTGACTCAGAATGAAACAAGAAGAGGAGATTGGATGCGACAAGCTCAAGCGGCTTCTGACTTCATACTGGTGAGATGTTATCACTTCAGTTTTTTCTTCTCTCTTGTATATGTGTATATAAAAAGACTGCATGATTAAGCATATAATGCATATAGAAACGTATAAATAAGAAAATTAAGTAGACCAAAGATCTCGTACCACTAATAAGATTACATATGATGTATAAGGACTGAAATTATATGAGGAAGATTAGAAGATGGACTAGAACTTTCGAGAACAAGACCGAGGAAGGTGAAGGGAAGACCTAGACTAAGTATCTGTATATAGTAGTGTTTACAAATACTTGATGAGTGAGACACTTCGACTTCTACTCTTGATCTCTCATCTGACCTAACCTTCAGACAGATTATATCTTGAGAAAAGAATTCTTATACCAGCCAGCTATCTATATGTATGTGTATGTGTTGTTGGGTGCTGCGATGAGCTAGTAGGCGGGTGGAACTACCCTGGTCGGGTGATTAGGGCCACGAGCTGACGCTAGTTGTGTCGTATGGCCTGACCTATATGTTGTTACGCGCTCATACGGGTTGATAGGCGAGTGGAGTCACTCTGACCGGGTGGTTAGAGCCACGAGCTGACGTTGATTTCGTATGAGGCTGACATTGTGCATCGTGCGCTATGTCGGGTCGGTAGATGGGTGGGCTAAACCTGGCCGGGTGGTCAGGTCCACGAATCGCATCCGATTTCGACATAGGCCGAAAAGTGTGGAAAAATAAATAAATAAAAATAAAAGCAAAGATATAAAGGTTGAGCTGGGATAAAGAATTAAAATAAAGAAAAACAGAATAAAAACATGAGAAAAATAAGAAAAGGGTCTGAAGGGGCTTCAGATGATAGAAGATCAATAGGGAAGCCAGAAGCGAGTTTCATAAATCGAGTTAGTGAACACTGGTATATGCAAATGCTTCGGATAGGCTACTAGATCTGACCGGGTCGAGTTAACGAGAGAGCTAAGAAATTTTCGATTTACTCATATGATTTCTAGTCTGAGTGCATTAGTGTATTCTGATATGTTGTATGGGATGCTTTTGTCTACCTTCTTTTCTTGATTTATGCCAAGTTTAATACATATTCAGATTTCATGCATCCAGTTGAAATTTCTTTAAATAGTATTTATTTGCCACGACCACTTGATCCTCGTTTGTATTTAATGTTGTGTATGCAGGTTGGTGGTGCATCCGGAGGATGCACAGGTTCAGAGGGGGTGGATGTGGTCGTGATATGAAAATCCAGTTGGCAAAATCATACCTGAAGCAACAATTGAAAGCTCGATCAGGATAAAGAGAAATTCTCGAGTCAAAGAAATCTTTTCGAATGGTAATTGATACAAGAAATAATAACAATGTTGTGCTAGCAGGTGATCTCCGTCTCTTATAACCATTCTCTTCATGTATTTGCTCTTGATATCAATTCCTCGAGTTTGCTAATAGTAGAAGGCATGGATCCTTGGTAAATTTCTATCTGCTTAATTGAACACCTCTATGAAGGTCTAGCATACATACGTAAACATATATGTGCGCTATGTCCACATATGCACATACAAGTGTATACAAGTACTTTACCCAAAGGTGTGCATTCGAACGCACAAGATAAAAACCACTTTAAATGTATTAGCGAGCATGAAAATAAATGTGTGTGCATGAAGAAGATTCATATTATCCTTAGTAAGTGAAGTGGAGACTGGGAGGGCCTCATCACGTGAATTTCACGAGAAGGATTTGGGATCATAGCCCAAAATATAGAGATCAGTGGAAAAGCGATCACGTGGGAAGATCTAGAAAGGATTGAGGATGAATATTCAGGAAAGAAAGGATGAACCGGTCCGTATTGCCGACTTATCTGCAACAACGGATTGGCGATTTGCCTGGAGTTTCTACTTGAATAGGGACAGGGTTGATGTGAATGACTTGCCGCTTATAGAATTTCGTTGGATTTTTTATTTAGAAAAAGGGACGATCTCTTTGTGGGGATTCGGTTGCCATAGCAATATACTTGATGAGCTCCGTTGCCTGCTAAGTTCAGTCCTCCAGGAAGCTGAAGGAGCTAGGCTATGTACGCAGCGCCAAGAAGTGCAAGGAGAAGTTCAAGACCAGGGAGGCTTTTGCGGGTGCTTAGCAGAGAACCATGGAGAGTGTGCAGCGGACGGAGGGGAGGAAAAGGACAGATACACAGAGTTTGAAGAAAAAGAAAGAGGTATCCGCTTGAATAGGGGAAGTCGACAGAATCAAAACCCGGAGGCTCGTCCATGAAAACTTGGTATGAGTGGAAGGAGACTGCATGAGAAGGCCAACGCATGTAATATTCTTTGGCGATTCATGAGAGACAAAGACAGAGAGAGGGAGAAAGAGCTACGCTGAAGGTCGATAGTTATCATTGCTGACAAGAAGAAAGAGTTTTTGGCAATTGTCTGGCATGATTATCAAGGCTTCAGACTGTACAACTGTCATTTGCATCTCCAACAACATTGCTCAACACAATTCGCTACCTCCAACAATCTATGATCGATGGCGGCAGCGAGGCCTCCTGAAGTTTTCATCTGCAAAGACTACACTTCTGCCCACAGATGGTTCGTTGACTACGGGCTTTGACGGGGAAGTTCCATCTGTCCATGTTATTTACACATTATTCTAAGTCCATTCTCATTGTGAAACTATTTCACTTGTGGTGTGAGAACTGATAATGCATAAATACTTGCAAAGATCACTGTGCCCCTCATCATAATTCTCTTAATGTTGCAAGTAGTTATTGATAATCTGCGTAAGACCTATACTCTGCAGGAGGAATGTCAACGCGCAGGTATTATAAGGATGACTTGATTGGAAGATGCTGACGAACGCGCAGAATCAAGAAGTTGATGACTTATGAACTATTCATTAGCTTTCATCAGTGATTGCAGTACGTTTGCTATCTGTTGCTTTATAGTTTTGATTACACAAATAATGTTTATGCTTTGATCAAAATTTGATCTTCTAATAGCGAGTGGAAGCTGTCAAGCTATCACTATGTCCAACAATAGATAAGTGACGATAATTTTCGGTTTGTGTACTATTGTTCGGAGCAGCATGTAGATCATTTAATGAAATTCTATATGATGAATTGTATGATTCTGTTAAAGCAGGTAAATGTGTGCGCATCTGACGGACTCCAATAGTTTACACATCGGGTCTGCTTAAAATTTTATGTTGTCAAGAACTCATGAATGTTCACGCCAGAAATAAATAAGTTGAAAGTCACATGTTCGTGTATAGTGTAAGGTTGATAGGAATATAAAATTTCATGGTATTCGGATTTTAGTTTTAATCTTAACATAATAGACTTGAGTTCTAAGATTTCTTTGTCGAAACAAAATTTGAAGATTCTTGCAAGATATTCTGAAAAACCAGCATTATATTTTAGTTTTCTGCTCATCTGTTTAGCATGTCTGATCATGTGCGCTACACCTGGAGGAATATAATTTGATTTCTTTTGAAGAAAGATTGTCATGCTGATCAACAACCCGTACAAGCCGACATGTAAGTGCAACTGAAATTTGTTAGATTTCATCATCAGAGAGAGAACATCTTCACTTTGCTTCACACATGCTATTAACTTTGAATTTTACCATATTTCAATATGCGTAAAACCTATAGAAAAAAATTATTGTTGCTGACTCTCTTAGAAGTTTTAAATAGAAATTGGTCGAGTACTAGCACTATTACAGGAGCAACATTAAAAGTCTTATGGTAATTTAGATACATTATTTGGTTACAAAGAAGGAAATGCAGATTGACTACTGCCTTGCGCTTCTGATTCATGCTGAATTCCATTATTTTAATATCCATCACCATATAGCTTTGCAACATCCGTGCTGTTTTCTTGGAGTGGACTGTGACATCGTCACATAAAGCATACTATTATACCTTGGGATAATTCCATGACATCCTACGGTTTTTTTTATTGGTAGCAATAAGTATTTCTTTGTACGGCTAATAAGTTAGAGACTGAACTGAAGATTGTATGGCAGAACACTTAAACTTACTTCGGAATAAGTGATTTTTATCAAATCAATGTGAGAAAAAGCTGCAATTAAAATGAACCGATGTTCTAAGAACAAAATCTATAAAAAAAATGTTCGTGACCCGACATTACAAGAGGTTTGACTTATAAGGCCTTAGGTTGACCCGAGAGAAATACCTCTCTCATACTTAATTGTAAATGGCTTATTAAGTGAGGTATAAATTTCTTTGAAGGTACTTTGTATACACTTTGAAAAATTTTATCCTACTTTCCCCTCCTTTTGTCCAACTCGACGACAGCGGACTATGGTGGCCTACTATGTACAGGGATGTATCTTAGTTTGTTAAACAATGTGATAATTGTCAGAGGTCTGGACAGCCGTTACAACGCCATTTTTTCCCTCTACAACATGTCTTACCTTTAGAACCTTTCTAGAAGTGGGGTCTTGACTTTATTGGACCTATTACACCTCCAACAATCCTCAGTAATAATCGTTATATTCTGACATGTACAGATTATGCTACTAGATGGGTAGAAGCATGGGCTTTAAGGTCCGCCACAGCTGTTTCGGTGGCAAAGTGTCTAATGAAGGATGTTTTCCCACTTTTTGGCTTACCTCTGGAGCTGGTTACAGATCAAGGCACACATTTTGTTAACAATTTAATGAAAGTACTCACACATTCTTTTCAGATTATGCATAAATTTAGTTCTCCTTATTATCCTCATGCTAATGGTTTGGCTGAAAGTACAAACAAAACTTTGTTGAATATGCTTCGAAATTTAACTCTGGAATCACCGGAAAGATGGGATCAACTGTTACCTGTAGTATTATGGGCATACCGGACTACATACAAGGTAGCAATAGGACTAACACCTTTCAAACTGGCTTATGGGCTGGAAGCCATAGCACGAATGGAAATTGTTGTGCCAAGTTTACGTGTGGCCATCACTCAAAAGTTGTTACCGGAAGAGTCCTTGCCATTTTGGTTGGATACACTCAGAAAACTAGATGAGCATCGCTGGGAAAGTTTTCTGACTCTTCAAGAAGTGTAGTTGAGGCAAGCTCAACACATGATCGATATCTGAAAACTCCAGTTTTTACAGTGGGTCAACTTGTGCTCTTTTACAGTGCAAAATCAAAATCGTTCTGCTGGAAAATTCAAGTTACGATGGTTTGGTCCCTACCGGATTACTGAACAAGTGGACCCAGCTACGTTTCAGTTGGCTACTTTGATCAGCATTCCTCTTCCGAAGGTGATAAATGGTTCAAAGTTGCGGTCGTATCATCAAGCATCTGATCCGCACTAAAACGGTCTGTAGTTGACCGCGTATTTTTCGTTTTCTCTTTTTCTTTTCTTTTCTTTTTGTTTTTGCGTGCTTAATAAAATAAATATGTAAATATCCTTGTTTTGATACCTAATTATACTCAACAACCGCCCAACATTATTGTTTTGGTCATGCATGCACACCGCAGTTATGAAGGTTATCATCTCAACATCGCGCGATGATTAACAAATTCAATTGCCTCTCGTTGTGCCGTATCTACATAACCTTTTTCATTCCGCTGTTAATCGCTATTGTGATTGCGTGCTCTGTGTGTCTGTGCTATCTGTATAAACTGTGTGCTTGTGTTCTCGTGCTTGCTATTGTCTATGGATCATGGAAGCTCTGGCAAACTTCGCCGCCTTCCGTGAAGGACTCCCTGCAGATGTAGGTGAGTTCTTGCGAATTTGTGGGTTGGTCAATTTCGCTGAATTGCCTTGGCATTCAGTGGATCGTCACCCTTTCTATGCCTAGATCATCACCGCCATCGCTGCCACATCTGCTACGGAGCAGAGTTGGCCAATCACTTCCTTGCCATCACGTACCATAATTACCCTCCTGACCTTTGCTGATGCATTCCAGCTCTCTCCGCAAGGTCAGGAGAATGGCCCTAATCTACCGTTAGCCACAATGAACCAATTATTCCCTAGGCACTCTTCCAATGAATATGCATTCCTCTGTCACCCTGAGCCTGAGAGATCAGCCCTGCAATTCCTAGTAGCTATCTTAAACCTGCAGAAACGCACATATATTTCGCATCCTTTCTACTCAGCAATAGATCTAGCAGCTCGAGAGCCTGTAAATTTTGCATCATACTTTTTCCGCCGCATTCACAAAGAATGCGTTTCAATTGTCAAACAGGTCAACAAGGGGGATTGCCAAGATCAAGGTTACCACACATTCTCAGTTTCTTATTTTCGGTCCTCCAAGCAGCACAACCACCACCCCGAGGACTCGTTTTGCACCATGAAGAGTCTGCACAGATATTGGACAATGATGAAGAGGATGACGAAGAGATTTTCCACCTCCTCCGCTGGAAAAGAATCAGAATTAGTTCATCGGATAGTCAGGTACAAGAATCTGCCGCAAATGAGAAAGCAGATGATAAAGAAGAAGAAGGAGAGGAAGAAACCTTCCATGATACTGCAACATCAATGCATCATGACTCATCAGCGTAGTCTTCTTCAGAAAAGCAACAAGAACAGGATGCTACCACCGATTCTGAAATGAGCTCGTCAAAAGAAGAATCTAAACAGCAATCTGAGCAAGAAAAGCAAGATGATAGAGAACCTACCATTAAAGAAGTTTTCGAAGAACTGATTAGAGCAGTGGAGTCTACAGTTGCTGACCATGAGGATACTACACAAAAAACCACCAAAAAGGTAATTGACACAGCTACTATTCTTCTTACTCATCCACCTGAACCTCCAATTCAACCCACCATCCCTGTTCCACCCATTGTCACTCAGGAACCTACCGCTTCTTCATCCTCATCACCAAATTACTCACCACCAAATTCCCATCAGCTCCTCACAGCCTCTTCATCTGAGCCCCGTCCTCATATTCCGGTTCCGTCAATTCCTGTATTTTCTGAGCTAGCATCCATGGGACAAATGCTAATCCAACTATCGCAACAACTACCTATACAAATGAAGGAAGTGGCAGATAACATCCGGGATGAATTACAACATAAGGTGGATGTTTTGGGAGCTGATATTAGCCCACTCCAAGAAGAACTCGTCGAAGTCAAATCAGAAAATCATAATTTAAGAGAACAGATTAAGGAGCTACAGGCCCGACTTGCCGACGAGGAGACAATTATAAATCAAAGAGATGCTGTCTTGGCCGAACTCAGAACAAAGGAAGACTTATTGTGCACTGCAGAGGCTGAAAATAGGCATTTGAAACAGTTAGCCCAAGATAGGGAGGATGCACGAATAGCTTTAGGCAATCTGTTAGAAGAAACCAGGCAACAACTAAATGAAGCAGTACAAAAAGGACAAGAGATGGTAGATTTGCTTAAGAAGATTGATTACGAACTCCAGAGAACCAAGATTGATTTATCTGACGTCAACAATATTCTTAAATGCAAATTGATCGGGGAAGCTCAATTACAGAAAGAGATCGCAAGTACCCGCCTAGAGCTCGACGCCTATTACAGGACAATCCAATTTCAAAATCAAGAGATAGAAAGAAGGGAGTATCAACTGGATGTACAGAAAGAAAGACTCTCCAAAATTGAAAAGCAGATTGCAGATATGAAGGTAACTCGAGATACAGCTCTGTCAAACAAATTTTATTTACAAGAAGCGTTTCTACAGACTCAAGCAGAAGTTTTGATGACCCAGGTCATTTCCTTAAGTTCAGTACGCACAGATTCCCAGCTGGTAGAACTAGACATTTTGAAGCAGATGTTAGAATCAATTAAGAAGAAAATTACCCGCACATTTAGATTAGCCAGAACAATGTATTTAGAAGGGATAGTAGATGAGCCCTAAGCTTTTTGTATACCTGCGGGTTCGAGTCCACCGTGCGTGCCAGTGTTAGTCGGCCGCCGGATTGGCAATTGTAAAGACTGAATCTTTTCAGATTCTACACGAACGAAAGGTTGTTACAAAGATGTTTGTAATCTTTATATAAACCAATGAAAAAGAGACGCTTCGGTGACGATCAGTGGGATCACCAGACTCTCTGTCTAGGTGATTGATTTGTAACGTTGTTGTGGTGTGCGTTGAGTAATTCTGAGTATTCTGTTCTCATCACTGTCTTGTTTGTTCAATTGACGATACCTGTTCAGTTTGTGATTTACATAGACGACTAGAAGATCACCAGACTGTCTGTCTGAGCGAATCGTTCTGTGTAGTTCCGTTGTGATTGTTATGATAATATTGCGTACTGTTGTGTCTCTCTGTTTTGTTGATGTTCTGTAAGTTGTTTGATGAAACCCATGCACCAGTAATGACAGTTCAATACTGTGTGGTTGAGAATTCTGAATCATCCTACCTCTCCTGTTGTGGTTGATTATCCGCACCTGCACGATACAGATTGAGTTACTGTTATTGACTCCGTTGTGTATGGTAGTTTGTGTTGGGTCAGTTCTTTAAGCTAGACAAAGTAATCGCGTATTATGGTACTAAATATGGCTTGCGCTGTAGGCTGAAAGAGCCTTAGCTGAAGTGTGTTCGGTAAGCTTTGGACGAGTCCGATTACAGATAGTAAGATTGTGAAGCGTAAACAGATTCTTGATAGAGTTCTTGAATATTAGTATATTGCTGTGTGAAGTGATTATTTGGGAAAATCAAGCATAGGGCCTCTGTTTAACAGACCCCTTCCACTCCCAAGAACCCGATTAGGTGTTTAAACGCGCTTCTGACGGCAAGCAACATTTAACACTAGTAGCATCATCTATTAAAGTAGAAAATTAAAGAGAATAACCTAATAACCTAGTGTGCATAGGACCATACACATCTGTATCAATGACATCTAATGGCTGTATTAAAGATTCAATGTGTGTTCTATGAACATTCCTAGTTTTCTTTCTAGATTGAAAATTCTCACAAAATAAAAAATCAGAGAAAGATAGCACAGGCGACTATCCAAAATGAGATAGAATTCCCATTCCATATACAAGGCATAGGCTATTCAATGACAGTCAACAAGTGTTCTTTCACTACAACAGATCGATGGTATACCGAGGTTTTTACCGAGGGAAATGAACGCGGCTTTATTTGCCGCGATGTCGGTGTAAAGGTTGGTATGCGCGTCGGTACTAGAGCATCGGTATATGCATCGGTATATGCATCGGTATAGGCGTTGGTATATGCGTCGGTATAGGCATCAGTATATGCGTCGGTATATGTATCTGTACTGGCGCTTATACCGATGCCCATACCGACACCTCTATTGGGTATACCGCCGCGTATACCGTCACTTGTTGGGTGTACCGATGCTTATTACGATAACATTACTAGGAGTACCGTCGCGTATACCGACGACCATACCTGAAAAATTTTTTTGGGCAGAGTGTGTTGTCTTTTGCCACAGCAACATTACCATGATGTTGCTTAGCAAAAAACAATACACTTTGCCCAATAAAAACCGAGTACATGTTATGTGTACTCTAATATCAACCGAAATATGATTTCATGAAACAGAGTACTATTGGACAAAAGAGATAATCAGAATGAACCATGAACCATGTACAAAAGAAGTTATATATTTCAATAATGAAGCATGTACAAGAGTGTGGCAAACCACTGTCATATATGACGCTTTTACAAAATGTGGCAAAGCAATGCATTGCCATATGAAAATCAAATACAAAATTTTGGTGTTCCACTGCCATACACATGCAAAGAACGTTCCATATCAACAGTCCTGCAACAAAGAACATTAATGGAATGAGATAAATTCACATGAAAATTACAAACAACAAGTAAAAAACCAAGTTTATAAATTAATTACCTCATTGCAAACGGTCCCATGAAATGACCGCACTACATCCCTCCAAATCCTCCAATAGTGCAATCAACCCATGACGATATCCGTAAGACTCCTCCGTTCGTGTTGGAGGACGACCCATTGCCAGCTCCTGAAACAAATGTACAAAAGATTAGAGGAACATACATGAGAAATTTAACACAAATAAATTCAATAAATGAAATGGTACTTACAAACTCATGATGCATCGTGTCATATCCGCCGCTGCCCAAATGTGACGGTCCAACCATATCTAAATGTGTGGCTACAGCATCTCGCTGCTGGCGATATCGGTCAGGAGTCTGCTTCAGCTCGTCACGAATCATGTACCACTTCTCAGCATCTAACCATACAGGCTTTGGTAAGCCTGCTCTGAAAGCATCACGAGCCTCGGGTCGTCGATGGGACATAACCTCATATGCGGTGTGCAAAATCCACTCTGAACTGACAAGAGACTGTCCATCGACTGGTCGGAACTCTTGATAAATCGTCTCTGTGATATAATTCTTTCGATCTTTATCCTGTTCACTCCATTTCAGCATGATAGAGTGTCCAAACTAGATGGAGCAAAGCTGTCATATGTGTGCACGCATTGCTTTGCCAGCCGCATCCATCACCAGAGCTCCATCTCGGATACTATACACCTTGGAGCCATCATGGTCATGAGCACCCCAAGGTGTACGTGGTGTTCCACGTGGTGTACTACATGGCGTACCTACATCTGAGGTACTCGTCCTAGGCGTAGAAGCGGGCGACACAACGTCCGTCGCACTACCTCCACAACAGCCACCTCCTCCGCCTCCAGACCTACCTGTAGATCCACTCATAGAACCTCTTGCTCTAGAGCGTGACCTCGATCTATGAGACAGGCTAGAACCTGTATCATGTTGAGGTGTCGAACGCACATGTCTACTAGTAGACCCAGTAGGAGATGGCTGAAAAGATGGTCGTGGTGGAGTCACAAAGCTAGGAGAAATACCTCCTACGGGAGTAGCACCACCCGCAGGAGTGACACCAGCAGGAGTGACACTGGCGGGAGTGACACTGGCGGGAGTGAGGCCAGCGGGAGTGAGGTTGGCAGGAGTAAGGTCGCCAGGAGTGAGGCCGGGAGGAGTGCTACCATGAGCGATCCAATACTGTGATGCAGCGGCCATATACGCGGGAGGAACTTGAGAGATAAACTCCAAAAACTGCTCCTCTTTCATGGAATGTGGAGTGACTGGAGGATTGTCTTCCATCCTGCTCTGTAACAAAAGAACTCAAATAATTAGCATGCGATAATAAAAGTAATATAGAGAATAAACAAAAAAAAAACAAAAATTAGTATGTACAAGTGTTTTATTCAAAAGTCCTCTAGTCTAGCATCCTCTTGAAGATCCGATGCACTGAGAATATCTATCTCTATATTGATGGCTTCTAAATCGCTTGCTATGCTGGTTTCTTCCTGATCATTGTCTATTGCTTTATCTTCTCGAACAATGACCTCTTCTTCAATGACCTCTTCTTCTCGAACAATGATCTCTTCCTCCTTGACTATCGAATGAATCTTTGAGTCCACTAGAGATGGACTTTCTTCTACATCTATCTTCTAAAAAATTTGTCTACTACGTGGAGTGACTTGTAAAACAAATAGCCGCTCCGGTTCTTTTGAATCTGGTATAAAAACAACTTACTCACAGTGTTTGGGAAGTACAAATGTATCCCTTTCATCTGTCCATAATCTTGTGGAGTCGACTTGAAGCAAACCGCTTTTATCTTGTCTCACTGTTGCGTTTCTTCCAGAGGTGACTACTTTGAACCATTTCACATAAAAAACAAAGCAATCAAACTTTTTGAAAGATAGTTTCAAGATGTCTTGAATCACACCACAATAATCTAGCTCGCCTTCTAGAGCATTATCATCTCTTGCACTCGCTCTACTTTCTTTCAAAAAGTTCACCATCACTCCACTATCAAAACTGGACCTATTTTGATCGATTCGTGCGATTTGAAAGTGTCTTCCATGAGACCATAGTGCACCGTATTTAATATACTCCCAATCACATCCTTTTGCGAGTTCTTCTTCTTCTTCAGAGATATCTTCACCCGCTACCTTTGCTTGTGAAACCACTGTATCTAGCCATCTGCTGGTTGGAAAAGGTGGAAGAGGTCGAAGACTTTCTGGAAGAGGCAAAAATCGAGTGGAATGATTTCTTCAAAACTGAGCTCTTTCCTTTGCGTTAGTTTCCTTGGCAAGCTCATACCTTTCTAACCACTTCTGCATAGGCTCAGAGTTAACTATGCAAAACTCCATTTCCTTCTCTCTGAAAGCTGCATCCATTTTTTTTTGCAATCCTTTACCTTGTGGTTCATCGCCTACGAGATGAACATCTTGATCATCGCTCCATAAGCGAGGCATTTTGGGATCCGACATACGTAGAAACTCAGTTATGAATACAAGAGATTCTTGTATAAGCCATCCCTCTGCCATGCTACCTTGTGGACGTGCTCTCTATCGAACAAACCCTTTTAATGTCTTCATAAAGCGCTCTAAGAAGAACATCCATCGACTATAGACAGTTCCTGGTATTGCAACTTCATCTACCACATGAACCAGTAAATGAAGTTGAATAGTGAGAATACTTGTGGGAAAGTATTTCTCTACCATACAAATAACCTCGATAGCATTGAGTTTTGCACTCTCTATGCTATCTCTATTTATCTCTTTAGAAGATATCCACTGTACTAAAGAACTAATTTTATAAATGGTTCTTCGTACATCCTCTGAAAGACAATATTTTAGGGCTAGAGGGAGCACAAAATGTAAAAACTTGTGCCAATCATGAGACTTTGAGTCCTGCAAGATCGTCGTTTCGTGTGAAAGCAGTCTTTAAACACCTCATGCATCCAGTAGGTGTTCAAAACTCTGAAATTGTTTTCTTCACTTGTTGCTCTTCCATCCTGCGAAGCACCCAAGGAGCTCTTGGTAATATACTATTCCATTGGGCTTAGTAATTGCCCACAACTCTCGCATACGACCTCGCTCTTCTAAGTCCTCCCTTTGTGCTTTGCTTTCTTTCTTTCCGATCAAAGTTTTCCAAAGAATCTCTCCCACATTCTTAAAAATATGCATCGGGTCCACCAAATGATTGATCAATAATTCACTCCAATAAGGGAGTTCATGAAAAATGGACAACCGTTTCATGCCAGCAACTGGATTTTCTGAATCCCACAGTTGTTTCCAATCGCTAGCTTTCATTTGGCATTGTGCTTGTCGACCAATTTGTCCTTCACGTAAAACATGTCCATCAGGCAAATATCTATGATGTCCTTCATAGACAGTTTTACGTAGTGCTTTGGAATAGCGTGCTTCGAGTCATGGTCCGCATAAAGGACAAGCATGGTAACCCGAACTCGATAAACCTGAACATTCACCATCACCAGGCCAATCATGCATTGTCCACATAAGTATGCCTTGCACTCGCACGTCTCGTCTTCTTATAGGTTGAGACATGTCACGCACAGTAATCCCATCCCATAAAATGCGCATTTCTTCCACAAGTGGTGCAAGATATACATCCATGTTTTTTACCTTATACTTACCTAGTACAATAAGAGCTAATAATAAATGACCTTTCTTTGTGGCCAACCATGGTGGGATATTATAATTGAACAAACATACAAGCCATGTGCTCCATGAAGAACTGCGTAATCCAAATGGATTCACTCCATCCATAGCTAGGCCTAGACATATGGACCGAGGCTTACTAGAAAACTTTGGCCACTTACTATCTATGTGCTTCCAAGCATTAGAGTCAGCAGACACTCTCATTACATTATCTGTAGACCTGCTCTTTGTATGCCAGACATTAACTCAGCTATAGATTTGCATCTAAACATGTTCTTAATTCATGGAATGATAGGAAAGTGGCAAAGAACCTTTGTGGGGATTGCTTCGCCTACAACTTCTTCTCTAAATCTATTTGCTCCACACTTTGGACATACGTGGAGATGCTCATACTCATTCCGAAAGAGAATGCAATCATTCGGACAAGCATGAATTTTAGTATAATCCATTCCAATGCACTGTAAAAGTTTTCTCGCATCTCCACGCATTGGAGGCATGTCATTGCCCTCTGGCAAAAATTGATCTTTAAGAAGCCTGCAATAGGCAATTAAAATGATATTAGTAAATAAAGTTATTGTGATACAACAATGAAAGCCAATTTGTTCTCCACTTACCTAAACAATTCAGTGACACTACTATCTGACCATCCATAAATGGATTGTAGATTGAGCATCGCGAGTGATGCACGTAGTACATATTATTATCTTTGCTCCATTGTAAAGTGGTAAACAAGCTAGTCTTTGCATGTTTTCATATTCTTCATCGACTTCTGATCGTGGAATTTCTGTTGTGTCCATGAAACTCTTGACACCTTCTCCACCATCATGATCTTCGTCCATCTCATAAAATGCTTCAAGCATCTCTTCCATATGTTCATTCTGTGTAATATTATTAGTACTTGCTTGTACGTCTAAGTCCTTTTTTGCTCTCTTTTGTCCACGAGAGGTTACTGGTGCAATGTCGTTTGGGTCCATCTGCTCACTTGGGGGACCATGCGAATGATAGCATAGGTTTTCTAGTCGACTCCTATCAAAGGATCCATACTCTCTAACATGTGCAGTACAAATCCATCGTTTCCGATAAATTTGATACTTGCGCTGTGTGCAAGGAGATGCCATTCTCTCTTCAGGATCCAAAGAATCCATCTGCTACAATATGGATATTTTAGAACATTTGTTTTTTTATTAAACCTAAAAATCATACTCTTAAAGACTTAAACCTGAAATACTAAAGCTAAATACTTAAATACCTAAAAAAACTTGAAACCCTAATTTTAAAACCCTAATCTATATAACTATCCTATTTTATCTATATATTCAAATTTTTTGTTAATTGATCCTATTATATATATATATATTTATTTATTTATTCAGATTTTTTTCCTCTTAATTGAGTTATATGTATGCCTAAACCCTAAAACCCTAATTTTAAAGATCTAGACCTAAATTATGTATATTTCTATACACATGTGTATATGCATGTATATATTGTTGGAGCAAGTCTATGACAAGCCTAAGTATTGGCTTGAGTCTCACAAAGTCTTAGAAGAAGCTTCAAAATGAAGACTATTTAAAGTTCACTTGTGAACTACCTCTTGTAACTTTTGAAGAGTTTACTTAATGTAAAAGTGAAAGAATCTTAAGTGGTTGAGTCCACTTGATCAAGAATGGAAAGAAGAGCCACAAATTCGTGATTTGTGGTAGGTAGAGAATCAAATCAATCATTGATTGATTGGAGAGTGATTGAGGGAAGTTAGCCTCCCAAACTCAACTATAAATAGATGGCAGTTTTAGTCGTGGTTAGAGAGACCTATGTGAAGACCTCCAAGAGCTGCGCTTTATGCCATATCAAGGTGTGATTACAAGGCACACATATGTATCAGTAAGTCAGCAATATACTTTCATTTTCATGATCATTTGAGTTCATATTTCCATGTTCTTGTGAAGTGTACTACTCACTGCCATACCTCTCAGTTTTCTCAGTCAGATTGCAGAGATGTTTTCTCTGAGCTTGGTGCAGCATTTTCTGTAATTTAACATGGTAAAGTTAGCTCTATAAGTCTACTATATGCGCACAAATTTGCATGTCATTTGGATGTTGCAATCTTCAGTTATGTTCATTTGAAGTCAACAGGGTCTGTTCATCTTCACTTCTCTGTCAGGTACCCGATTTTTTCACTCACCTTGTCAGAGCCATTTCTCAGTCGTTACTTATCCAAATTCAATGATTTCAAGCTTGTTAGATTGAAATTACTGTCTAGTATAACCATAAAAAGTTTCATAATCATTGGATTCCTACATTTTGAGATATGTTCATTTTTCTGCTCACTGGTCTCAAATTATAGCAGCCCGTGAAAATCAGGATGATGTCATCACTTGTTAAAACTCATTCTCAGTGTGTGGTTTATTATTTTTGATGAGATTACTCTTGAAAGTTAGCTCTTTAAGCTACCTAGACTTCCCGAAGAGGAATTAAGCTAACTGCTGCTGTGCTCAGAGAATTATGTAAAACACTGGATAGGTGTATGAACCAAGAATAGCAAGTTTTCACCTCTGAGCTAACTCCAAGTTATCTGTTTTGATCTATCTTTTTGTGAGTGATCTTCCAAGGTACATAGGGTGTCTAATACATCCATTGGCAAGCTAAAAGGCCCACCATATACTCCTGGAGTTCATTTGGCTGGTGTAGATCAACGATTTTGCAACACCTCTTCATCTTCAAGCACATACATATCCATCTCTTCACAGTGGTATCAGAGCAAGGTTGGACAACATGGCAGATGGATTTCCTTCATCAATTGACAAATTGGACAGAGGTAACTACTCAGCTTGGTCATTAAGAATGGAAGATTATCTCCAAGGTAGAAGTTTATATGGTTATGTGGCTGGAGATGAAGTTATGCCAAGTTTTAGGAACAAAAGTCAACCAACACAAGAAGAGCAAGAAGATTGAGCATATGGTGCTCCAAGGATGCACTTGCAAGGTCTTGTCTCCTCAACTCTATCTCTGATTTTTTGTTGCCTCACATTAGAAGTTGTAAGACATCTCAGGAAGTGTGGGATGCACTTGAAGCTTTCTTTTCTTCAAGTACCAAAGCTAGGAAGCATCAACTATGGCTGGATTTCACAACTCTCAAGAAGGCTCCCAAACAAAATGTGACTGATTTTGTCACAAAGCTCAAGGACATAGCAGATCAGTTGGGAAGCATTGGAGAGGTAATAGATGAAGAGCAAATTGTAAGGCAGGTCATCAATGGCTTGAAGGCAGATGACAAGTGGGAAGCATTCACCACAGCTATGGATTTGTACATGGACATGCATGTACCTGATTTCAATACACTCATTGGACAACTACTTACTCAAGAGGCAAAGCTTATAAAAAATGGAGAAAGCTCTAAAGGTAATCAATCTTTAGCTTTATACACTGATAAAAGAAAGTCCAAGGATAACAAAGGAAAGGCAAAGAAAGTGGATGATGAAGCAAGTACATATCAAGCTAACTATGCAGGTAGAGGAAGACATGGTAGAGGTAGAGGAAGAGGAGGTAGACAAGGCAGGGGGAGATCCCAAGACTCCAACTCATGTTCTATTTGTGGACTAACGAATCATACACTGAAAATTGCTTTAGGAATTCTAGGAATCAAAGAGGCAGAGGATACAATAGAGGAAGTTATGGCTACTCAAGAGGAAGGTTCAACAACTACAATCATTCAAACTATCAAGGAGGCTACAAAGGAAGGAGAGACTACAATAACTACACAGAAGACTCAAACAAAGAGGATTCATTATTGATCATGAACATGGCTATGCCACAAGGTAAATCTGATGAGCATGTTTTCTACATAGATTCAGGTTGTTCAAATCATGTGGCAAGAAATGTGGCACTCCTATTAGATTTAGAAGATCCAAGGAATAAGCATGAGGTACAAACAGGAGATGATACAAAACATCCTGTGGAGAAAATAGGCAATGTCAAAGCACCTGATGGAAACATCAACTTACTCAGTAAGGTACTCTATGTCCCTACCATTACAAAGAATTTGATAAGTGTTGGGCAGATAGTAGAGAAAGGGTTGCAAGTCAGGTTCACAAAAGCAGGAGCATTTGTTGAAGATCCAAGTCAAGGATTCAGAAAAATTGCAAAAGGTGAAAAGACAGGTAGATTGTTCACATTTGAATTACAGGAGCTCATATACTCACACATGCATACATAGACACACATACACATATACACACATGCATACATTCACACACACACATACATACACACATGCACATATATACACACACATAAGCTAGTGTTTTAATTAAATATATATAATTAAATATATAAATTTTTTATTTTGAAGTTTTTTTTACATCAAATATATAAAAATAGGATTAGGGTTTTTTGGCTATTTACACATACATACACATACACATATAATACGTATATACATGTATATACACATGTATATACACATGTATATAGAAATATATATATTTTAGGTCTAGATATTTAAGATTAGGGTTATAGGGTTTAGGCATACATATAACACAATTATATTTTATATTAAAAAAATATATAGAGAAAAATAAGAAAAAAATCTGAATATATAAATAAATATATATATAAAATATGATTAAGGTTTTAGGATTAGGGGTTTAGATTTTTATAGGTGTTTAAGTATTTAGGTTTTAGTATTTCAGATTTAAGTCTAAGTCTTTCTCATTAGGGTTTTAGGGTTTTAGGGTTTTAATACCTACATAACATATATACACAAACACACATATACATATAATACATACATACATGTAGATACACATGCATACAGAAATATACATATTTTAGGTTTAAATCTTTAAGATTTAGGTTTTAGGGTTTTAACACCTACATAATATATATACACACATACACATACACATATAATACATATATACATGTAGATACACATGCATACAAAAATATACATATTTTAGGTCTAGATCTTTAAGATTAGGGTTTTAGGGTTTAGGCATACATATAACTCAATTATATTTATATTATTTAGATTTTTGTAGGTGTTTAAGTATTTAGGTTTTAGTATTTCAGATTTAAGTCTAAGTCTTTCCGATTAGGGTTTTAGGGTCTTAATACCTACATAATGTATATACAGAAACACACATATACATATAATACATACATACATGTAGATACACATGCATAGAGAAATATAGATATTTTAGGTCTAAATCTTTAAGATTAGGGTTTTAGGGTTTTAACACCTACATAACATATATACACACATACACATAGACATATAATACATATATACATGTACATACACATGCATACAAAAATATACATATTTTAGGACTAGATTTTTAAGATTAGGGTTTTAATTAACTATATATAATTAAATATATAAAAATAGGATTACGTAAGGAGAAAATTTGAATATATAAATATATATATATATATATATATATATATATATATATATATATATATATATATATATATATATATATATATATATATATATATATATATATATATATATATATATATATATATATATATATATAAGATAATTATATGCATAAATAAATATAAAAAGAACTAGAGTTTTAAATAATTTAATTAAATATGTAAAATTAAATATATAAAATAGGATTAAGTAAGGAAAAAATCTGAATATATAAATAAATATATATATAAAATAGGATAATTATATAGATAAATAAATATAAAAAGAACTAGTGTTTTAAATCATTTAATTATATATATATAATTAAATATTTATAATTAAATACTTATAATTAAATATATAAAAATAGGATTAAGTAAGGAAAAAATCTTTATATATAAATAAATAAATATATAAAATAAGATAATTATATACATAAATAAATATAAAAAGAACTAGTGTTTTAAATAATTTAATTAAATATACATAATAAAATATATAAAAAATAGGATTAATTAAGAAAAAAATCTGAATATATAAATAATATATATATATATATATATATATATATATATATATAATAGGATAATTATATAGATAATAAAATATGATAAGTGTTGGTGCATGTCAATCATCAATTGAAGGTTTATGAAGAAATGAAATCAAGAAATCAAGAAGAGAACAAATTCAGAAGTTTGAAGGAAGGACATACTCAGAAATCCAAAGCTATGTACACATATGTACATTAGTTCAGATATAGCTGACTCAAACTTTTGATTAGTCATAAGCTTGTACATATTTGCCTATAAATGTTTGAAAAAGTCGGGGCATAAGAATATATAGAATAGGAAGTGAGAAATCAGTTGTAAAAAGTGTCATTGGACACATGAAAGTTAGTTGAAGTTATATCTTCAATGTAGTTGTAACTTTTCTGAGAAATCAAGAAAATCTTGCGCCCGATGTTTTGGTGTTTGCTTCTTCTGTAGTTAATCTTTTGAGAAATCCTTTTGAACATATCTAAGTCCATAGTTAATCAATCTATGGCTAGAATTTGAGAGTCTAATTGTCATCAGGTTAAGAGAATTTTGCATAAGAACATTCATATGTGATGATGTTCTGAGAGTCGACAAAACTGGCGTAGATTTCATGTTTAGAGGAAGGTAAGCCATCTATGGCTAAAAGATCTTGATCAAACGGGTTCGACATTGGGAGAACTATAGCTAAGAAGTTACAGGTGTCAAAGTCGCTACTGTAGAGAAGGTGTTTTACACATAGGTAAATTGTTTGTATGATTTCTCAGAGTATACTGAATCATTTGCAGAGATTTAAGTTGGAGAAGATGCGCAACATTAAGGAGAAGCGTTGTGCAAAGTTTTATTAAAAACTTTACAGGATTGATTAGTCAATGAGTGATTAATCTGCAGCAGACCTTTCAGAGAAGTGATTTCTTCACAGTTAGTCAACTTCTTGGTAATGTGTTAATGGATTTCCAAAATTATGTGGATTCTAAAGTTATTCTTGGTCTAGAGGTGGTCTAATACCAAGGATAGCTCGTTCTTTTGGAGATTAACACTCTCCATCAGTGGTATCAGAGCAGGTTGTGTCAAAATTAAGGAAAGGGAGACTCCGACTGCTGCAGACATACAAGTTCTACATTTCGAAGGTTCAGAAGGATAAAGTGTTGAAGAAAGATTGAAGCAAGACACACAAAGATTATCAAAAGGATCAGAAGAAGCAACACTCGAAGTTAAGGTACATTTATTCCTTGTAAAGTCTAAAGTTTTGAGACTACAGGTGAAGCAAGGATGGGAGATAGTCTCCAAATTGAAAAGTTGGATAGAGAGAACTATCCAGCTTGGTCTATGAGAATGGAAGCTCATTTGATGAGCAAAGATTTGATAGCATACATTACAGGTGAAGAAGAGAAGCCTCAGTTCAGAGATCCTAGTGTTCCAACTAGGGAAGAATTGTCAGATCTAAAGAATTGGATGAAGAAGGATGCTCAAGCAAGGAGCATAATCTACATGGCAGTCAATGACTATTTGCTTCCTCACATTAGAGGACTTGAAAGTGCAAGTGACATTTGGAATGCTTTGGAAGAGCATTTCCAAAACACAACCAAATCAAGGAAGGCTTCACTATGGGCAGAATTTACTACTTTCAAAAAGAAGGCCTCACAATCAATCTCTGATTATGTGACAAAGATGAAGGACATTGCAGATTCTCTAGGTGCAGTGGATGAAGATATTGAAGAAGATAAATTGGTAAGACAAATTCTCACAGGGCTAAGAGGAGATGAGAAGTGGAAGCCTTTTATTTTATCTATAGAACTTTCATTAGATCACTTTACTCCTGATTTGAATCAATTGTTAGGTCATATGCTAACTTTTGAGAATGATATCAAAGGAGATGTTGATAAGAGTGCAGGTCATGCAATGTACTCTAAAGACAAGAAGAAAGCTAACAAAGGAAAGCAACAATCAGGTGAAGAAGAAGGTACTTCAAATCAAGCAAATTTCATAAGAGGAAAAGGAAATGGCAGAAGTAGAGGAAGAGGCAGAAACAACAAAGATAATGCAAGAGCTTGTTGGATATGTGGTAAGACCAATCATCTATCTCATGATTGTTGGCACAATAATCAGAACAATGGTAATTATCAGAACTTTAATCAAAGAGCAAGAGGTGGTAGATTTCAGAGAGGAAACTTCAGAGGTAGAGGTGGTAGGAATTCTTTTGGAAGAGGTGGAGGAAGAAGCTTCCAAAATCAATCCTATAATAACACCTACTACAACTATGCATCAGATCAGAAGGAGGATTCGACTCTCATTATGAATGCAACATATGAAACCTCACATGAGGACATGAGAGTGTTCTATATTGATTCAGGATGTAGTAATCATTTAAGTGGAAATATTGCTTTGATGACTGATCTAGATCATAATGCAATTAACCATACAGTTCAGACAGGTAACGTCAATTGGTTCAGTCAAGGCTAAAGATGGGAGTACTCTTCTGAGTAAGGTTCTTTATGTTCCCACAATTCCAAAGAATTTGATTAGTGTAGGTCAAATTGTGGAAAAAGGATATGAGGTAAGATTCACCAATGATGGAGTATATGTTGAAGACCCTAGTCAAGGGTATAAACAGGTTGTTACAGGGAAGAAAGAAGGAAGGCTCTTCACATTGAAGGTACAAGGAAATGTTGGACATGCTATGTTCACATATGGAGAGCAGAAGGTGTCAGAATTGGATCTTTGGCACAAAAGACTTGGACACTTCAATGAAAGAGGTATCAAAGACATGATTAATAATGATTCAGTGCTTGGATTGCCTAACATTGCAGGTCAACACATGACATACAGATGTGAGGCATGTCAATTAGGTAAGGCTCATAAGCAATCCTATTCCAAGCATGGGTTTATGTATTCAGAAAGACTTGAGTTGGTGCATACAGATGTGTGGGGTCCTTCAAAGGACTTTAGTATAAATGGTTCAAGATATTATGTCATATATGTTGATGATGCTACCAGATGGATCACAATTTATGTGATTAAAGAAAAATCAGAAGTGTTTAATACATTTAAACACTATCATGCATATGCAGAAAGGATTACAGGTCAAAAATTGAAGAGACTAAGGTCAGATGGAGGGGGAGAGTATTTTTCAAATGAATTCAATGATTACTTGTGGAATGCAGGTATAAAGAGAGAAGTTACTTGCAGGTACTCTCCTCAACAAAATGGGGTAGCAGAAAGAAGAAATAGGACTCTTGTTGAGTTTGCAAGATCCATGATGAAAGAGAAGAATTGCCCAAATTATTTGTGGGCAGAGGCTGTAAATACAGCTACTTATTTGGTCAATAGATTGCCTTGTAAATCTTTGCAAGGTATGACACCATATGAAGCTTGGTGGGGTAAGAAACCTACCTTGGATCATTGCAGAATATTTGGATGTTTGGCATATGCATATGTGCCATCTCAATTGAGGCATAAGTTGGAGCCTAAGGCAGAAAAGTATGTATTCATTGGTTATGATGATAAGTAGATGGGATACAGGTTGTGGAGTCCATCCACAAAGCAATTCCTTGTATCCAAGGATGTTACATTTGATGAGCAAGGTACTTGGTATGCAGGTAAATATAATGTACATACAGATGTTGAAGAAGTAGTGGATCAAAGGAAAGGTAAAGCAAAGATTCAATTACTTGATGAAAATGAGAATAATGAAGTAGAGGTTGAAGTTGAAGAGAGGCCAAGGTTTGATCCAGAATGTGATGAACCAGAGACTTCAAAAAGTGCAGAAGTTAGGAGGTCATCTAGGCACAAATGGCAACCTACAAGGTATAGCTATGACACCTCATTCTTGACTACTAAAGATTATGCTTATTTGGTAAAAGCAGATGAAGATCCATCTACTTATGATGAAGCCAAAGGCAAGAGAAATTGGGAAGAAGCTATGCAAGAGGAGTATGATGCATTGATAGAGAATCAGACTTGGGATCTGGTTCCTAAACCTAATAGCCAGAAAATTATTGGATGTAAGTGGGTTTACGAAACAAAAAGATTTGCAGATGGAAGTGTGTCTAGGTACAAAGCTAGACTTGTTGTGAAAGGGTATGCACAGACATATGGAGTGGACTATGATGAGACCTATAGTCCTGTGGCAAAAATGACAACAATCAGAACTCTCATAGCAATTGCTGCTTGCAAAGGTTGGAAGCTATCTCATTAGATGTTAAAAATGCTTTTTTGAATGGTTACATTTCAGATGAAGTTTACATGGAGCAACCAGATGGATTCAAAGATCAAGTGAATCCAAATTATGTGTGTAAGCTCAAGAGAGCTTTGTATGGATTAAAGCAGGCCCCAAGGGCATGGAATTATAGGCTTGTAAAGTTCTTGAATGATCTTGGATTTCAAGCATCAAAGGCAGATAGTAGCTTGCTAGTCAAAGCAAGTGAAGATGGATTCATTTATGTTTGTATTTATGTTGATGACATAATACTTACAGGAACAGATGATACAAATGATCAAGAAGCAGATGGAGAAAGAGTTCAAAATTAGTGATTTGGGGAACTTGTCATTCTTCTTGGGAATGGAGATTTTATATACTCAACATGGAGTATATGTGACCCAAGAAAGGTATCTTAAAAATTTGCTAACCAAATTTAAAATGGAAGATTGCAGGGTTGCACCTACACCATTGGAAGTGAACCATAAATTGTCTAGATTTGGAGGAGAAGAATTCAGAGACATGAAGCTTTATCAAAGTTTGGTTGGTAGCTTGATTTATGCTACACTGACAAGGCCTGATTTGTCATATGCAGTTGGTATGCTTTCACAATTTATGCATTGTCCTAGAAAGGAACATTGGATTGCAGGACAAAGAGTACTTAGGTACATCAAGGGTACACTCAAAGAAGGGTTGTACTATGGATTTACTTCTGATACAAGAGTGAAGATATATAGTGACGCAGATTGGGCAGGTAATGTGGATGATAGAAGATCAACACATGGATATTTGTGCTATGTAGGAGACAAATTGATTTCATGGTGTTCTAAGAAGCAACATACAGTTGCTTTGTCATATACAGAAGCAGAATATAAAGGTATAGTGGAAGCTGCAAAGGAGGTAATATGGCTAAAGACACTTATGAAGGTTTTTGATGTGATTCAAAGTACTCCTATTGTTTGTGGAGACAATATGAGTTCTTTATACTTGGAAGCTAATCCTGTGTTTCATGCTAGAACTAAGCATATTGAAATACAGTATCATTTTCTAAGAGAGAAGGTCATTGATAAGGAAATTGAAGTTATGCATACTCCTACAAAAGATCAACTTGCAGATATGATGACAAAAAGTCTAGATGGACCAAAGCTACAGAGATTCAAGGATATGGCAGGAATTAAGAAGATAGAGAAGAACCTCAATTAATGATTGAGGGGGAGCTGTTGGTGCATGTCAATCATCAATTGAAGATTTATGAAGAAATGAAGTCAAGAAATCAAGAAGAGAACAAATTCAGAAGTTTGAAGGAAGGACATACTCAGAAATCCAAAGCTATGTACACATATGTACATTAGTTCAGATATAGCTGACTCACACTTTTGATTAGTCATAAGCTTGTACATATTTGCCTATAAATGTTTGAAAAAGTCGGGGCATAAGAATATATAGAATAGGAAGTGAGAAATCAGTTATAAAAAGTGTCATTGGACACATGAAAGTTAGTTGAAGTTATATCTTCAATGTAGTTGTAACTTTTCTGAGAAATCAAGAAAATCTTGCGCCCGATGTTTTGGTGTTTGCTACTTCTGTAGTTAATCTTTTGAGAAATCCTTCTGAATATATCTAAGTCCATAGTTAATCAATCTATGGCTAGAATTTGAGAGTCTAATTTTCATCAGGTTAAGAGAATTTTGCATAAGAACATTCATATGTGATGATGTTCTGAGAGTCGACAAAACTGGCGCAGATTTCATGTTCAGAGAAATGAACATTGCTCAGTGCATGGTGTAAAGTTTTACACAAGTGAGGGCTCAAAATCTAAATTGGAAGGTAAGCCATCTATGGCTAAAAGATCTTGATCAAACGGGTTCGACATTGGGAGAACTATAGCTAAGAAGTTACAGGCGTCAAAGTCGCTACTGCAGAGAAGGTGTTTTACACATAGGTAAATTGTTTGTATGATTTCTCAGAGTATACTGAATCATTTGCAGAGATTTAAGTTGGAGAAGATGCGCAACATTAAGGAGAAGCGTTGCGCAAAGTTTTATTAAAAACTTTACAGGATTGATTAGTCAATGAGTGATTAATCTGCAGCAGACTTTTCAGAGAAGTGATTTCTTCACAGTTAGTCAACTTCTTGGTAATGTGTTAATGGATTTCCAAAATTATGTGGAGTCTAAAGTTATTCTTGGTCTAGAGGTGGTCTAATACCAAGGATAGCTCGTTCTTTTGGAGATTAACACTCTCCATCAATAAGAACTAGTGTTTTAAATAAATAAATGAAATATATATGATTAAATATATAAAAGTAGGTTTAATTCTAATGATTTTAAATAGAGTGACTATATATACACATACACGTACACACATACTTATACACCTATCTATATTCACATATATATACATATACACATATATATACACATGCATACATATATATACATGTTTTAGGTCTAGGTCATTTTGATTATGATTTTAGGGTTTTAACATCTACAATAACATATAACACACATACACATACACATATAATACATATATGTGAAGAGATGGATATGTATGTGCTTGAAGATGAAGAGGTGTTGCAAAATCCTTGATCTACACCAGCCAAATGAACTCTAGGAGTATATGGTGGGCCCTTTTAGCTTGCCAATGGATGTATTAGACACCCTATGTACCTTGGAAGATCACTCACAAAAAGATAGATCAAAAATTAAGTTGGAACTAGCTCAGAGGTGAAAACTTGCTATTCTTGGTTCATACACTTGTCCAGTGTTTTACATAATTCTCTGAGCATAGTAACAATTAGCTTAATTCCTCTTGGGGAAGTCTAGGTAGCTTAAAGCGCTAACTTTCAAGAGTAATCTCATCAAAAATAATAAACCACACACTGAGAATGAATTTTTACAAGTGATGACATCATCCCGATTTTCACGGGCTGCTACAGTTTGAGACCAGTGAGCAGAAAAATGAATATATCTCATCATGTAGGAATCCAATGATTATGAAAATTTGTAAGGTTATACTAGACAGTAAGCTGAATTCAACAAGCTTTAAATCATTGATCTTGGATAAGTAACCACTGAGAAATGGCTCTGACAAGGTGCGTGCAAAAATTGGGTACCTGACAGAGAAGTGAAGATGAACAGACCCTGTTGACTTCAAATGAACATAACTGAAGATTGCAACATCCAAATGACATGAAAATTTGTGAGCATATAGTAGACTTATAGAGCTAACTTTACCATGTTAAATTACTTAAAATGATGCACCAAGCTCAGAGAAAACATCTCTGCAATCTGACTGAGAAAACTGAGAGGTATGGCAGTGAGTAGTACACTTCACAAGAACATGGAAATATGAACTCAAATGATCATGAAAATGAAAGTATATTGCTTGTACAATACAATGGACTTACTGATACATATGTGTGCCTTGTAATCACACCTTGATATGGCATAAAGCTCAGCTCTTGGAGGTCTTCACATAGGTCTCTCTAACCATGACTAAAACTGCCATCTATTTATAGTTGAGTTTGGGAGGCTAACTTCCCTCAATCACTCTCCAATCAATCAATGATTGATTTGATTCTCTACCTACCACAAATCACGAATTTGTGGCTCCTCTTTCCATTCTTGATCAAGTGGACTCAACCACTTAAGATTCTTTCACTTTTACATTAAGTAAAGTCTTCAAAAGTTACAAGAGGTAGTTCACAAGTGAACTTTAAATAGTCTTCATTTTGAAGCTTCTTCTAAGACTTTGTGAGACTCAAGCCAATACTTAGGCTTGTCATAGAGTTGCTCCAATAGCTCCCCCTCAAGCCAAGTATGCTTGAGGTCCTCAATCTTCCAAGATTACCTGCAAACCAATCATAGCCTTGAATTTGCAAAGCTTTGTACCATCCAATGCTTTGGTTAGAATATCTGCACATTGTTGATGAGTGGACACATATGATATTTGAATCTCTTTGCTTAGAACCTTCTCGCGTACATAGTGATAATGAACTTTAATATGTTTAGTCCTTGCATGAAAAATATGATTAGCAGCCAAATGAATAGAACTCATATTGTTACAAAAAATAGTTGGAGTTCCAAAATCTAATCCAAGATCTTTGAACAATGTCTTCATCCACATAGCTTCCTGAGTAGCTATGGCAAGACCTCTGTATTCAGCTTCAGTAGAAGAGAGAGCAACTGTGGGTTGCTTCTTGGATGACCATGAACTAAGCTTTGAACCTGCAAAGGTAAGATAACCCGAAGTGCTCCTTTTATCTTCCTTGGAGCCAGCCCAATCTGCATCAGAAAATAGCTTCAAACCTAAATCAGATACATAAGGATAATAAAGTCCTTCATCTATGGTTCCTATGAGATACTTGAGAATCCTTTTGGCAGCATCCATATGTGGTTTCCTTGGTGTGTGCATAAATTGACTTAGCACACTCACACTGTAACATATATCTACTCTTGTCAATGTGGCATAGTTGAGACTACCCACTAGACTTTGATATGATGTGATGTCCTCTATGAGTTCACCTTCATGTGAGCTCAATTTGTGATTGACCTCCATTGGAGTACCTGCAATCTTACAATCTTGCATCTTGAATTTTGCCAACATGTCCTTAATGTACTTTCTTTGAGTGAGAAACAAACCATGATCTTTGTAGACAACTTCCAAACCTAGGAAGTAGGTAAGTGAACCCAAATCACTTATCTTGAACTCTTCTCTCATCTGATCTTTGATCTTCTTCATACCATCTGCATCATTTCCTGTCAATATAATATCATCTACATATACACATAGGTAGATGACCTCAGAGTTACTCTTTTTAATAAAGAGTGAAGGATCTGCCTTGCTTGGTTGAAAGCCTTTGTCGTGCAAGAATGAAATAAGCCTGAAATTCCAAGATCTTGGAGCTTGCTTGAGACCATACAATGCTTTGTTAAGTTTACACACATAATCAAGATAAACTTGATTCTCAAAACCAGGTGGTTGTGCCATATATACCTCTTCTGTTATCCAACCATTCAAGAATGCATTCTTTACATCTAGTTGAAGTATCTTCCAATTCTTGGAAGAGGCAATACTAAGAAAAACCCTAATAGTAGGCATCTTTGCCACAGGAGAGAAAGTCTCCTCATAATCAATTCCCTGAGTTTGTGCAAAGCCTTTTGCTACAAGCCTTGCCTTATACCTGTTAATGGAACCATCAGAATTCTTCTTGAGTTTATAGACCCATCTTGAGCCTATAACCTTCATGGATGAAGTCTTGGGCACCAAATCCCAAGTGTTGTTTTCCTCAAGTGCTTCAATCTCTTCCTTCATTGCATGCTTCCATTCTGTTTTTGCTTTGGCCTCTTCAAATGATAATGGCTCCTCTTGGTTTATGTCCTGTGCTATGTAGATAGAATGTTTAGTTACTAATGAGGTGTCAAACCCATACCTTTCTGGTTTTTTCTTTTCCCTCATAGATCTTCTTAGGCCATGATGTGATGATTCTACCTCATGTCCAAGTTCCTGCAATTTTGCTTTACCTTTAGACTTCCATGCTTTGATCTTTTCCATCTGAGATTCTTCATCATCCTCTGAGGTGTCTTGTTCTTCAATCTTCGGTTGTTCTCTACCAAGCTTTGGAAAATCTTCTTCAAGATTATATGGTAAATTGACCTTCCTGCATGAATCTTCATACCATGAATTGTTCTCATAAAAAACTACATCTTTGCTTACCAAGAATCCTTTGTTGGTAGGGTTGTATAACCTATAGCCCTTTTGATTGTTGTCATATCCAATAAATACACACCTTTCTGCCTTTGGATCCATCTTGCCTCTAACTTGTGAAGGAACATGAGCAAAAGCAATACATCCAAAAATTTTACAATGATCTAAGCTTGGTCTTCTTCCATTCCAAGCCTCATATGGAGTCATCCCATCAAGGGATTTTGAAGGCAACCTATTAATCAAGTAAGTGGCTGTAGATACAGCCTTAGCCCATAAGTAATTAGGTAAATGCTTTTCATTTAACATAGACCTTGTAGCTTCAACAATTGTCCTATTCCTCCTTTCTGCCACTCCATTTTGCTCAGGAGTGTACCTTGTAGTTACCTCTCTTTTGATTCCTCTTTCTTGAAGAAAAGAATCAAAATCATGGAAGAAGTATTCTCCCCCTCCATCTGACCTTAGCCTTTTTAGTGATTTACCTGTTTGATTCTCCACAAGAGCCAAATATCTTTTGAAAAATGAAAAAACTTCATCTTTGTGTTTCATAAAGAATAGGATAGTCCATCTGCTGCAATCATCAATAAAGGAGACATAATACCTTGATCCAGATATTGAAGCTTCCTTGTTAGGTCCCCATACATCTGTATGAACCAACTCCAAGAGATCTTCATGCATATAACCTTTCTTCATGAATGGTAACCTGTGAGACTTTCCAAATTGACGTGCACTACACTTATAAATCATATGTTGTTTTGACAAATTAGGGAGTCCAAGTACACTTTCGTCCCTGCAAATTTGCTTTAATGACCTTTCACCAATATGTGCTAACCTTTTGTGCCATACTTCCAATTTTGTGAGTGTCTGACTACCATAATTAAAGAGTATGCATGTGTATGTGTGTATGTATGCATGTGTGTACATGTGTGTGTGTATGTATACATGCATGTGTGTATATGTGTGTATGTATGCATGTGTGTATATATGTGTGTGTATGTATGCATGTGTACATGTGTGTGTATGTGTATGTGTATGTGTCCCTTGGCCGTCGGTATCTCTAAGTGACATTTTCCAATGCCCATACCGACGCCGAGTGTGACCGTCGGTATATGCAGCGTCGGTATGCCCTTCATATGTTGTAGTGTTTATGAGATTAAAAAAAAATGCATAAAGTGAGACAAATCTTCTTCCTTTGATAATAATTATATTGCCCTTTAAAATGTGAAAGGATTGAGCATTGAAAGTCACTTTGTAGCCAAGGTAATCAACCTCAGCAAATGGCATCAAACTTTATCAACGCTAAATAACATGGTGTACAATATGCATGGTAAATTGTAAGCCAACAACATCACACTGGTAAGGATCACCAAGCCTCATTGTACCAGGAAACTTTGCTGCATAACCAGAGGAGCACTCTCTATGTGGTGTCACATGAAATGAAGCACCAGAATCTAGCAGCCAAAGGGAATCAACCATAAGAGCCTCACTAAGCATAGTATTGTCGAATGTCAACACATCAACATCATAAAAAATAGCACTTACTTTCTCTATCTTCACAAATGAAGTAGATGGTATAGGTAACTACAACATGTTGAAATTTACCTTTGGCATTCTTCAAAGCATAGTGATCCTACTTCATATGACCCTTCTTGTGGAAACGCTAGCATTCAATGTCCCTTTTTGGGATTTGCGTCTACTCTTTCCACATTGATGATTTCTTGTATCTATTCTTGCTTCTATCACGTGACTGATTCTTTCTCAAGAAAGAATCACAGACACTATATGCATCCCCACTATGTGTGACCATAGACTTCAGTGAATCTCTTCATTGATAAGCGCACCACATATGTCATTATAGATAAGCTTTCCTCTCCATGCAGTGTTACTAATGGCTATTTGAGCTTGCAACAAAGAAAAGACAGCATCAAAATATTTTAAATGAGATGCCGCACTATCTGTTTCTTTTATGCGTAATTCACATATCTTTTTTATGTGACTATAACATGATCCCTTGGGGGTGGGTGCATGAACCTACCCTTAAGTGCGATTACATGTGGACTCACATATGAGTGCCGTATGGCACTCATGTGAGAGGCCACATGATTAGTCACATTATGGAAAGAGAGGATATATTTTGGACGGTACATGCATGCGAGGTAAGAGTCACTTAAATATCTTTGTGTGGTTTGGAATTTGTAGCTCTTAACTTTTTCATCGAGATTCATGTCTGCATATGGAGAGAAAGAGAGGGCTCCTCGAGAAATACAACACATGGTATCATAGCCAAGTTACAAATAAGAGAATTCACATGAATGTCCTTTGATAGAGGACTCGAAAATCAGAAGTCTCTTCACACAGAAGGAAGGAAAACTGCGAGTGCGTGTGAGAAGCAACGAGTTTCCATCCATCACCCTCTCCTATAAGATGATTATGAGAACATGTTGAAGTACTATATCTACCTCCGCATTTGATGTTGTGACCATGTATATTTATTGTCTCTTCATACATGATTTCGTGGGATGAGGGGGATAGAAGCACTCTAAACGCCAGTTGGATGTAAATTGTGATGTTTTTTTTATGAGTTTTCTTTCACTTAGACCTTGAAATATAAGGTTGATATACAAGCTTCGGCCTAAAAAAAGTAAGCACTCATGTAATATGGGCCTTGGATTTTAAGGAGGGACCAACAAACTATCTAAAAAACCTTCTTAGAGTGGGTTTTTTAGCTCGGAAAGTAACTCACCCTCCATTTTTTTCCTTTCACCTATCTACACCCACATCCCTGACTTCCCCAGGTCATAGATTCATGCTCACAGATCATATTTAAGGTATTTGAGTCTTAATTTGAAGCTTATATCTCAAGCTTCAATATACACACAAATGATGCATGATTTGGACAAGATTTGACAAGTTATAAAAGTTCTATAGCACTTCATGAGGAACTAGATGACCGCTCTTGGACCTTGTTTTGGAGCATTTGGTGTTCAAATTCACTTTTTTCACTTGGATTGGTGTTGTGAATCTGATATACAAGTGTTCTAGTATTTTTTCATGATTGGAAAGGACTCATGAGAAACAAAAAATTCTTTAGTTATGTTGTGTTTTGAATTTGTGAGCAATTGGAATCTATTTTTGGACTCATTTTGATTGCTTTTGGGTGCCAAGACCCTCCTCCAACTGATCGAACATTTTTTATTTTTTTTGGGCCTAGTGAGGACTCCAAATCAAAGCTTCATGACATCAAAAACCACTTCAACACTGCTTGGGATAGCTTGGACAACTTAGGGAAGTTCTCTTGTGATATTTCTCGCTCTTTTTTCATATAAAGTTTACTTCCATCTTCATTTAGCTCTCTAATTTATACAATTTGGGGGGGATAAATATGGAAATGGAGGGTCAAAGGCAAACAAAACATACTTCCCCATGTAAAGATCAAACTCTAGAGGGACATTGTTGATATATTTATATAGTGATGTGTGTGAACACTCTAGGACCATCGGGGCACTTTTTTCCCTCTTTAGGAGGTTCTTTTCCCCCGGATTGTATATATGCCTATTGCCCTAACGGGCTACTTATCTTTGTACATTCTAGTGGTAATACATTCAATATTGTGTGTTATGCTCAAAGCTTCTTCTTCTTCTTCCTTGTGTTGTTCGCGTGCTTCCACAGACGTCTAACTCCAACAATTGGTAACAGAGCAGGTCATCGCTTCATCTAGGGTGTCATCGACACCTCTCTAATTGTAGTCTCAGAATCGCACGAATTTTGGTGAGCATGCTCAGCGTGTTTCCGAGATCAAAACAACTTTGTTATGTGGTGCCAAAATCGCGATCTTAGCTCGTTTCGGCCTGTGAATGCACTATCACAAGGCTTGTGCAGGCTATTTTGTGTTTTTGTGCCAAAGGCATATACGAGTTTCGCTTTGCCAGTATAAGCATCTCAAAGTCTGCTATAGGTCTAGCAGAATTCGTCTCGGCAGTTCTCTTCAACTTTTTGAGATAGACTCAATTTTTTGCATCAAGATATTTTAGTCACCGGCCAAGGATGAAAGCAGTGATGTATTTCATATGTTGGCTATTGAGGATGATTTGGATGGTACCAACTACCCGTTGTGGGCTTATATGATGCGACATGTATTGGTTGCAAAAGGACTATGGAACATTGTGCAGGGTGTTGAAAAACGTCCTATCACACTTGCAACTGTTATAACTGTAGTTACTGAAGCTGATGTAGAAGGTGTCGAAGATGATGATATTCTGCATATTCCAGTTTGTGCTGCGCTTTCTGCTACACCTACTGTAGATTAGATTCGTTGGGATGGAAGCGATGCTCAGGCACATGCATTGATAGCTTTTTCTATCAAACGTGCCATTATTCCTCACATTCGCTTTTGTAGAACAACTAAGGATGCTTGGGATACATTTACCACATTGTACCAAGCTAGGAATGAGGCTCGTGTTGCTTACCTCCGAAAACAGTTGGAGAATGAGCACATGAATGAAGGTGATTCTATGGAAAGTTTTCTAACAAAGATCAAAGACTTGAAGGAACAGTTGATTTCTATTGATGGAGTTATACCAGATAGCTCACTTGTGCAGACCATTCTGAAGATCTTCCTGATTCGTATAAGAGTTTTGCTTCTACTCTTCCATTGATGATGAAAGGAAATACAAATGCCTTGTCATTTGAGGAGTTAGTCTCTCTTCTACTGCAGGAAGATCAGTCGAGGCAGAACAGGTCCATTATGCGTGTTGCCAATCAAGCTTTCTTGGCTAGTTAGAAGGGCAAAGGAAAATGGAGCTCTTTAAGTAGTAAGCAAAAAAAAGATTTGCAAGTAGGAGATCTAGTTCTGGCATATACAATAAAAGAACATCAGAAAAAGTTAAAAAAAGGGCATGGACCTTATATTATCAATCAAATCAGTAACTGTGGAGCTATCCAATTAGCTAATATAGATGGAGAAATCATGCCAAATTTCATAAGTGGATGTAGGGTAAAAAGGTATGATCTTCCATTAACTGTTTCTGAATGGAGAAGAATACATCAAGCTCAAAACAGGAAAAAAGAAGATGAAAAAATTAGGAATGAGGCTCAACAGGAGGCAAAGGAAAGGATAAGAAAAATCAAGGAGATTAGAGAAGTTCTCTTGTGTGAAACACCTTTAAGAGTGAGAGAGCATTTGCCTATTATAACAATGAATCTTCATAATGAGAAAATCAAGGTTTTGATAGGTTCAGGTGCACAAGTTAATTTGATCAGTTCAGTTTTGTTGGATAAGTTTAACTTAAAAAGGACTGAGAGTAAAACATTTATCAAAACACTCGAAGGTGAGATAATACAAAGCTTGTCTTCACCATCTATTAAAGTTAAGTTCAATGAAGAATATATGAAACTAGATTGTGAAGAATGGCTTGATCATATGATGACTGAGGAATTGATTTTGGGACAACCATGGCTCAGGCAAGGTAAAGTAATTTTGGATTTTGAAAATATGAAGCTTAAATTGACAATAAATGACAAAAGGTCTTTAATGTTTTTATTGAGTGATGAAGAATAGGAAAATCAATAGGATATCTATGACTCAGATTTGGAGGGATTTACTTTTCCACTAGAAGCTACAAAGGAACCACAAAAAAAACTTCTTCATGACCAAATCTACTTCAGTCAAAAACAGGAAGAAGTTGAAGAAACCAAAGGTGTTGAAAAGACAAAAGAAAGGTGGAAAGTGTGGAATAATCAGAAGCATCTAGGCATCAAAACAGAAAGGATGTGGAAACAAAGTACATCCAAGCACTGTTCATCAAAACAATTTTCCAAAACTAAATGGATATGGAAGCCAAAAACTTCCAAGTACAGTTTATCAAAAGAAGATTGTTTTATTCCAAAAACAAAGTTAACAGGAATCAAGTATTTTTGGGTGAAAAAATCAGATCTGCTTCAATGGAAAGAAAATAAGGATCAAGATACAAAAATAGTGCAAAATCATGATGAGTCACAAATGAAGGAAAGGGAAAAATGGTCATCGGACACACACTTTGGATTCTTATTAAAGAATTCAGAATTTCATCAGAAAAGAATTATGACATCCTGGAAATTATTTCCATTTACTTTACCTCATCCTTTTTCTAGGAAAAGAAATAGGAGGGGAAGAGAGAAAAGAGGAAATTATTATTATAAAAAAAAGAGAAGAAGAAAAAAAAAGAAAAGAGAAAGAAAAAGAGAGAAAAAACAACAACTCTTTTGTTTACATAAGTTATATAGCACGAGCAAGATGTAGGTTATAATTTGGTAGGATTAAGTAGTCACTATTCTTTTAGTCATTGTTTACTTATTTTCCTAAAAAAAAAATCTAAATTTTCTTAAAAGTTCATTCATTTTTTCTTTTTATTATTAAATAAAAAATAAAAAAGAGAGAAGGAAAAAAAGAGAGAAGGGAAGAGAGCACTAGAAATCTTGCTACACATGTGATGATCACTTCAATTGAGTTATATTTTTTTTCATTACATCTCAAGACAAATGTGATTTCTTTTATGTTTCTTGTGACTCATGTGGGTGGAGTTTTCTTTTGGTTATGATACATTTTTTCAGAATGGTGAATGCAAAAGAACTACCAATTCATGACTTCAAAGCAGACTCAGTAACCTTGTCTAGAGGACATTGGTTCTTAGACAGTGAAGCAGCAGTGGAAAAGGTGGAGCTGGAGTCTGATGAAGAACAAGATATCCCAGAAGCCGAGAAGATAGCCAAAGAACAGAAGGAAACTCTTAGTATCATTGGTCAGCATACCTTTACAGTAGGAGTTGGAGGTCATAAGTATACAATGCTATGTCAGGAATTCTACAAATTTCAAAAAATTGCTATCAATTATAAAAGATGGAAAGCAGTGGGGTTACATGGACTATTGGATGAACCTCTATTTTTTATAGATTTTGAGAGAGTATCATAGGTTATGAATAGTCTGTTGGAAGTTGGCAAAGGCAATGAAGCATATTTTAGATGTTCAGTCAAGGACAAAGAGAACAAATGAGGTACAGCTTACTACAAAAGCAGAACACATCAGGGCAGCTCTCCAATTCTATCCCATGGGAACTAAGTTGGATAATAGTTTTGTCAAGAAGAATAAAGCAACCTATGCTTGATAATCCAAATTTGTGGATTTCAAAGGAAAAGAGAATGAAGAATATGCTATCAAGATGTTTCTTCAATATTTATGTTTTCCAAAGCTGCCTAGATATACCATGCCGCATAAGCTAATGACACTGATTATGTTCAATAATAAGTGTTGGGATAGATGGATGGATGCTCCAAGAGACTGAGTAGGTACTGCTAAACCTACTTTGTACCAGCCCTCTTTTGCTTCAGAGTTGATAAGTAGATCTTCTTAGCTTTCCAATAATACCAAAAAATGACCTATGTACTTTGGAAGTGATGTGTGTAATGATTGAACCAAAACAGATAACTTTGAAGTTCACAAACTCAAGAAAACCTTCTATTTATGTCTTGACACGAATGTTTTGCTCAGTGTGACCAGCACAATAGAAATTGATAAAATTCCTTCTAGGGGTATTTAATTAGCTTAGTAAGCTACCATTTGCAAGTGGAATGATGTACAAAGATAAACTATGCTAAGAGAAATCAATTTAGCACGTTTAGCTATACCCCCGACTTTTTAGGACTGTAGCAGAAAATGACCAGAGTTCACCTCGACGCCGATAAGTTGAATCCAACAAGCTTTGAATCACTTGATCTGGTGAATAATTGACCTAGATATGCCCTTGACAAGTTGACAGACTTTTGAGTAGACTAACAGAGAACTCAGAGATGAATGATGTAAATGTATCTATTAATCAACACTTGTATACAATCCCATTGGCATGAACATCATTGCCTAATGGTGTAGAGAGGTGTAGGCTATAGTATAGTCCTCACACAAACTCAAAATCAGTAGAATGAGGATCGGGAATGATCTCTCTAACCGTGACTTTTCATGTTCACTTTTTATATGTAATGAACAAGGATTTTAATTCAAATTCAAATTTGGAAAAACCCTATGATCAAGCTCCTAAATGCTTGGAGATATTCCTTCAATCAAATGAGCTACTTTTTCCACGACTCATTTTGGTAGGTGATTACAAAAGATTCCAAGTCAATTTGACTTTTACAATGAGGTAAAGTGGTAATTAGCCACTAGCATATGTTCCTATGCTTCTTCATGTATGTGTAGAATTTAATGCATCCTTTGAGCCAAATGTGTAGGATTGCAAATTACACCAACAGCTCCCCCTCAAGCCAAACATTTTGGCTTAAGTCTTCATCTTCAATCTTCAAGTATATCCTGCAATCCAAACATGGATTTGAACCTACAAAGTTTTGTTCCATCCAAAGATTTAGTCAACAAATTTGCACATTGCATGTTGGTTGATACATAGGTAAGTTGAATGTCCTTGCTTATCAACTTCTCTCTCACATAATGATAATGAACCTCTATGTGTTTGGTCCTAGCATGATAGATAGGATTAGCTGCAAGGTGAAGGGAACTTGTATCATCTCCAAAGATTATTGGAGACCTAGTATATAAGCCCGATTCTGTATACAAAAGCTTAATCCAAATTGCTTCTTGTGTGGCATTAGCCAGTCCTCTATACTCTGCCTCTGTGGAAGACAAAGCAACAGTAGGTTGCTTCTTTGAAGACCATCAAATTGGTTTGTCACCTGCAAAAGAGATATATCCAGAAGTGCTCCTCCTATCATCCTTGCATCCTGCCCAATCTGCATCTGAATAAATTTTGATATCAATATCTGAAGTGTAAGGGAAATACAAACCATGGTTCTGTGTACCCTTGAGATACTTCAAGATTCTCTTGGCAGCCTCTAAGTGAGGTATCCTTGGCTTGTGCATAAATTGACTTAGCACACTTAAACCATATGCAATATCAATTCTTGTAAGAGTAGCATAGTTCAAGCTACCTACCATACTTTGATAACATGTAATGTCTTTGACTTCATCACCTTCATGGGCACTTAGCTTTAGGTTTACCTCCATTGGAGTGCTTGCTATTTTAGCATCCTGCAAGTGAAACTTCTTCAACATATCTTGTACATACTTTTTCTGAGTAATGTATATCCCTGAATTAGTGTAAACTAATTCAAGCCCTAGAAAATACTTCAATAAACCAAGATCATTGATCTTGAGCTCCTTCATCATCTGGCTTTTGATATCCCTGATTCCATTGACATCATTACCTATAATGATGATGTCATCAACATAAACACAGAGATATATTACCTCTGAATTACTTCTCTTAATGAACAGAGAAGTGTCAGCCTTGCTCATGACAAAACCTTGGTCTTGGAGGTATGTAGTTAACCTGTAATTCCATGCCCTAGGTGCCTGCTTCAATCCATATAAAGCCTTTTTTTATTTGCAAACACAAGTTACCTTCTTAGGGTCCTCATAGCCAGGAGGTTGTGACATATAGACTTCTTTTGAAATCCATCCATTCAAGAAAGCATTCTTGACATCCAATTGGTACATGTTTCAATTCTTTGATGCAGCCACACTTACCAACACTCTGATTGTTGGCATCTTGGCCACAGGAGAAAATGTCTCTTCATAGTCAATGCCTTGGGTTTGTGCAAAACCCTTGGCTACGAATCTGGCTTTGTACCTATTAATTGTTCCATCAGAATTTCTTTTCAACTTATAGATCCATCTGGATCCTATTCCCTTCATAGAATCCTTCTTGGGTACTAACTCTCATGTGTCACTCTCCTTGAGTGCTTCAATCTCCTCATCCATAGCTTCTTTCCACTCTGATTTGATTATTGCTTCCTCATATGAACCTGGTTCTTCTTTTGACAAACTTTGGTAAGATAAACTGAATGTTTAGTAACAAGAGATGTATCATACCCATATCTGATAGGTTTCTTGGTTTCTCTTTGAGATCTTTTGATGGATTGAGTTGAAGATTCAGGTATGTCTTCAAGCTTCTTCATCTTCATTTTGCCCTTGGACTTCCATTCCTTGAATTCTTCAAGGTTGATAGTGTCTTCATCATCTGAACTTGAGTCTTCATTCTGAGTAGGTTCCTCCTTTGCAAGTTTTGGAAATTCCTCTTCCAAATCATAGGGTAGTTTAACCTTTCTGCATTCATTCTCATACCAAGAATCATTTTCATCAAAGATCACATCTCTGCTTACCATAAATCCCTTATTGGTAGGATTATAGAACCTGTAACCTTTTTTATTTAAATCATACCCAATAAAAATGCATTTTTTAGCCTTTGGGTCTAGCTTACCTCTTATCTGAGAAGGAATGTGCACATATGCTACACATCCAAATATTTTGCAGTGATCTAATGATGGTCTCTTACCATCCCATGCTTCATAGGGTGTCATACCATCAAGTGCCTTAGATGGTAACCTGTTTATGAGGTAAGTGGCAGTAGAAACACTCTCTGCCCATAGATAGTTAGGTAACTTCTTCTCATTAAGCATAGATCTAGCTGTCTCAACAGATAACCTATTTCTTCTCTCAGCTACCCCATTCTGTTCAGGAGAATACCTTGTGGTTATCTCTCTTTTGATGCCTCTATCCTGCAAGAAGTCTTCAAATTCATTGGAGAAGTACTCACCTCCTCCATCTGACCTTAGCCTCTTCAAATTCCTTCCTGTCTAGTTTTCAACTAATGCAAGATATTTTTTAAAGCAATTAAATACCTCATCCTTGTGCTTCATGAAGTACAATACAGTCCATCTGCTATAATCATCAATGAAAGACACATAGTACCTTGAACCTGAGACTGAGGGGTCTTTGCTAGGTCCCCAAACATCTATGTGTACAAGCTCTAGGTAGTCTTCATGCATATATCCTTTCTTGGAGAAGGGTAACCTATGAGACTTACCAAATTGATAGCACCACATTTGTAAATCATATGTTGCTTGGATACATTAGGTATCCCAAGCACACATTGGTCCCTGCACATTTTTTTCAAGGTTCTTTCTCCTATGTGCCCTAATCTTTTGTGCCAAATCTCAAGCTCTGAAAGTGTTTGATCTTTATAACTGTATAGTGCAATATTCTTTGTATCTTCCAACTCAAAAGTGAAAAGTCTACCTGATTTTTCTCCTTTAGCAATCCTCTTGAACCCATGTCTTGGGTCCTCCACATATGCTCCATATTGATTGAATCTGACCTGCAAACCTTTCTCCACAATCTAACCAACACTCATCAAATTTTTGGTAATGGTTGGTACATAGAGTACCCTGCTCAACAAATTCTTATTACCATCACAAGTCTTAACATTTCCAACTTTAACTACTGAATGCTTTGTATCATCACCTTTTTGGACTTGATGTTTACCTTTTGGTTCCTCAAGATTAGAGAGTAGTGCCACATTGCTAGCCACATGATTTGAGCACCCTGAGTCAATGTAGAATAAGTGTTCATCATTTGTACCTGACTTTGAAGTCATGTTCATGATCAGAAGAGAGTCATCCTGCTCCTCTGTGTAGTTGTTGTAGTCCTTTCTGGTTTTGAATCCTCCTTGGTAGTTGCCATTGTAATTGTTGTTGTAATTGTTGTTGTGGCCTTGGTGATGGTTGAAGCTTCCTCTTGACTGTGAGTATCCACCTCTTTGGTAGCCTCTTCCTCTCTGATTTTTGTAATTCCTAAAACACTCATCTGTAGTATGATTTGATAAACCACAAATGTTGCATGGTGATGCGTTATAGGGTCTCCCCCTACCTTGCTTACCTCCTCTGCCCCTTCCTCTTGAAGATCTACCTCTCCCTGCATAGTTGGCTTGGGAGGTAGAGCCTTCCTCTTCCATCTTCTTGCTCTTGCCTTTATCCTTAGACTTCTTATCAGTGTATAGGGCAGAAGAGTTATTACCTTTGGATGTATCTCCATTTTTGGTGAGCTTTGCTTCATGTGTAAATAGTTGTCCCATGAGAGTTGTAAGATCTGGAGTGTGCATGTCCATGTAGAGATCCATTGCAGTGGTGAAGCTTTCCCATTTGTCATCAGCCTTGATTCCATTGATCACTTGCCTTACAATTTGTTCTTCTTCAATTTCTTCTCCTATGCTTGCTAACTGATCTGCAACATCTTTGATCTTGGTCACAAATTCTGAAACAGCTTGCTTAGGTTGCTTCCTTAGTGTTGTGAATTCAATCCACAACTGATTTTTCCTAGCCCTTGTATTGGAGGAAAAATATGATGACAAGGTTTCCCAAGTTTCTTGGGATGTCTTACAATTTTTGATATGTGGCAAAAGAAAGTCAGAGATAGAGTTGAGTAAATAAGACGTTGCCAATGCATCCTTAGCACCATGTGTTGAGTTTTTCTTGTTCTTCCTTGGTTGGTAATCGTCTTGCTTTGAATGAGGGCAATTCCTCATCTCCTGAGATGTATCCATAGAGACTCCTTCCTTGTAAGTAGGTCTACATCCTTAGAGACCAAGCTTGATAGTTGTTCCTGTCCAATTTATCAATAAATGAAGGAAAACCATCTCCCATTTTACCTCTATTGCTGTGATACCACTGTTGGGATAGATGGATGGATGCTCCAAGAGACTGAGTAGGTACTACTAAACCTGCTTTGTACCAGCCCTCTTTTGCTTCAGAGTTGATAAGTAGACCTTCTTAGCTTTCCAATAACACCAAAAAATGACCTATGTACTTTGGAAGTGATGTGGGTAATGATTGAATCAAAACAGATAACTTTGAAGTTCACAAACTCAAGAAAACCTTCTATTTATGTCTTGACACCTGCTGAATGTTGAGTGTGACCAGCACAATAGAAATTGATAAAATTATTTAATTATCTTAGTAAGATACCATATGCAAGTGGAATGATGTAAAAAGATAAACTATGCTAAGAGAAATCAATTTAGCAAGTTTAGCTATACCCCCGACTTTTTAGCACTGTAGCAAAAAATGACCAGAGTTCCCCTCAACGTGGATTTCTCTGACATGGATGAATAGAATCACTTCAAACTTTGAGAGCATGTAGATGACTTTGAGCTGAATCCAACAAGCTTTGAATCACTTGATTTGGTGAAGCATTGATCGAGATATGCCCTTGACAAGTTGATAGACTTTTGAGTAGACTAACAGAGAACTCAGAGATGAATGATGTAAATGTATCTATTAATGAAAACTTGTATACAATCCCATTGGCATGAACATCATTGCCTAATGGTGTAGAGAGGTGTAGGCTATAGTATAGTCCTCACACACACTCAAAATCAGTAGAATGAGGCTCGGGAATGATCTCTCTAACCGTGACTTTTCATGTTCACTTTTTATATGTAATGAACAAGGATTTTAATTCAAATTCAAATTTTGGCTCCCTATGATCAAGCTCCTAAATGCTTGAAGATATTCCTTCAATCAAATGAGCTACTTTTTCCACGACTCATTTTGCTAGGTGATCACAAAAGATTCCAAGTCAATTTGACTTTTACAATGAGGTAAAGTGGTAATTAGCCACTAGCATATGTTCCTATGCTTCTTCATGTATGTGTAGACTTTAATGCATCCTTTGAGCCAAATGTGTAGGCTTGCAAATTACACCAACAATAAGGACAGGACCAAACCATTTGGAGTAATGGATTTAGCTCCCTACATCCATGACCAATTGAAGGAAGCAGCAAAGCATTGGGAACAGAAGAAGTTTATGAATGGAGCACAATTTCTAACCAGAATCATATCTCATGTTTTAGGTATGGAGGATAAGAAGCTCAATATTTCAAGAGTTTGATGTCAGGAGTTAAAAGTCCTTCTAAAATGATGTCCATAAGAGAAGCAGAAGCCCAAACAAGCATGAGGGGATGAGAAAGGAAAAAGAAAGGGGTATTAGAAGAAGTTCTTCCAGTAAAGAAGAGAAGATTGGATCCCAGGAAAGTAGAATTGGAACAAGAGGAAGCAACAAAAGAAGAGCATGAAGCTGCTCAGAAGGAAGTACAGTCCTCAAAGGAACCTCATCCACCTCAAACAAGTAAGGAACAGTTGTATGCTTATCTAACTCAAGGAAATGATAAAAGAGCAATTTATGAAGCTTAGTATCAGAAGATGTCGGAGAATTATTCGTGTAAAGTAACTGATTGGATACAAGAAGAAGTGGAACATTACGAAGAGCTACATGATCAGATGATGGCTACAGAAACTGAAGAAGTGTTTGTCAAAAAGGAAGTGGAATTGCTGGCATATTTTAAGGAGTTACAAGGTCCTCCAGAAACCAGAACTACAATAGTAGTGAAGAAGAAAGTTAAAAAAAAAACTTGTGCAAAAAAAGAGGTTAACCAAAAAGAATAAGGGTAAGGTAGCTGAACATGTACAGAGGGAGGAGTCGGTAAAATTGTCATTAGAAGAAAAGAATAAGGAGGAATCAATTGCATTAGAAGAGCATAGAATGGACAAACAAGGGATAGCAAGTTCCTCATAATTTTCATCAGATTCAGAAAGTGATATAGAGAATTTTATTCTCAAGAGTTTAAATCTCTTAGTACCTAGCACACCAATAATGACAGTACAAGCCTTTCTAAAAAACAAAACACCAGAAGATTTGAGCTAGAAGTCACAAGGAATACAGGTCCATGAAGAAGCAGCAAAACAAGTTAGCCCTGGGGAGGAAAAAGGATATTAAAAGGTAAAGAAGTAATGAGGGAAGAAGAGGTTGAAACAAGGAAAGAATTCAGTAGTGGATTGATAGACACATGATTTCCAGCCATATGGATAAAACCCTCAGAACAACTTCAGTATCAATTATCTGAGGAAAAACAAGGACTAGAAAGTAAGATGCAATTATGTAGTCAGATGCAGAGTCAAGAGGATGGAAGCAAAAAAGAAGAAAAGATTGTACTAGTGGAAAGATCAGAAAGAGTAGATTCTAAGGAATATACAGAAGAGAAAATAGAAACACAAATAAAGGAGAGTATAGAGGAAGTACTTGTTGATTTAAAGCATGATGAAGAGTCCACACATACAGGTGATCAGGAAAAAGAAGAAGAATTAGACCTTTTGGACATAGATGAGCAAGAGGTGGAACAAAAAGAGCAGCAATTGAATGATCAAATAAAAAACTTAGTAGAGGGTGATTCAACCTCAATACAGGAAAATAAGGTCCAGGAAGAGGACAAATCAGAGACCCAAGGAAAACGACAGGAAATTGAGGAAAAGAAGCTAGAAGAAATGGAAGAAGAAAAGGGCTATGAAGAGCAAGAGAATCAGGTTATAGAATATGAGGAAGAAGATGAAGAAGAAAATGAATGTAGAGAGGAAAATCAGATAGAAGTGAAGCAAGTGGAGCTAGAAGCTGGGTTAGAAAGGATACCCAAGGATATTAGGTATGCCTGTAAAGTTATCGTGAGTAATATAGAGCAATTCAGACCATCTAGTAGAAATATGATTATATCAGGAATGGTGGCTGAATCAGAGTTTGTGAAAGGCAGTAGACTTATTACTGAGCAAAAGAAAGACAAGGAACAATTGGAGGAACAGCTGAGGGTGGTTTAGGGAAGAAATGAAGATTTGACTAAAAGGATAATCTCACTGGAAGAACTGGAGGTTCAACAACAAAATATAATTCAATTTCTTGAAAATAAATGTGTCAAACAATTGGAGTACAATGACAAAGTTGAAATGGAGTTGAAGAAAATGGAAGGTAGATTTAGAACTCTTCAAAGTTCATATCAGATCATGGTCAAAGCAAATGAAGACATAAACAGATTATTGATGGAGGAAGGCCAAATGAAAGAAGAGAGTAAGATTGTACAACTAACCCAGGATGAGAGGGAGGAGTTGAACAAAGAAATTCTAAGGTTACAAATAGAATTAAATGAAGTCAAGGAATTGGAGAAGCAAGCTAGTGTGCATGCTGCAAGTGCAATGAGAGGATACACCAAATTACATTTGGATATAACAAAAGAAAGGAGTAAATTACATTTGAATAGGGAAAAAGAAAGAAGTGAATGGAAATCAGAGAAAGAGTTGTTGATATCCCAGAATCAAGGATTAATGTTGATGGTGGAGGAGCTACAGAAAAACTTGAAAGATTCACAAAAATAGGTTGAAGACCAGGTGGTGACAACACAAGCAGAGGAATATGAAGGAGCTGAAGATAACAGAATTCAAAATTTTGATGAACCAGAAGACAAAGCTGTTGAAGAATATTCAGATGAGTTTGTTCAAAAGCTTCTAACAGATAGAGAATCAAGAATGGAGTTTATCAGAAAGATGCATAATGAGTATGAAGAATAGATTGTAAATTTTGCTCTCAATAAAGGAGTAAACCCAGACCAACACCATTGGGCAGCAGATGGTCTAGGTATACCATTTTGTATGATTATGGAGAGTATTAAAAATTATAAGATTGCAAGGGTAGGACTACCAGCAAACAGATATTTGGAATATGAAGAGGATATTAATGTCACTAAGGAATTGTTTGAAAAGGCTAATCCTAAATGGAGGAACAGGTGGTTAGATACCAACAAGGAGTGCAGAAAAATCTGGAAAGAGGCACATTTGTAGCTAAAGATAAATCCAGCCTATTATCCACTAGCAAGGAGAACAGAATGGTCAGTGTTTTGGGAAAGAAGAAATGCAGGACAAATCCCAGCAAAATGGCTGAATTTTCCAAAATTAGCAGGACCTAAAGCAAGAACATGGCCAACTAAGAAGTATATGATTGATACAGCAGAGTCTGTTATATCTACATACAAAGATGTAAATGACCCAGCTTGCATTTTATTAATCAGAGTGATGCAACTCATAGTGGCATTTATAGAAACATTTACAGATACAGACGTAAGAACTCTCAATTACATTGGATTCGATTCACCAACCGATGCTTTATTCTTTGATCTAAGTGAAACTCCAGACAAGATTTGCTTGATGGCATATTACTGCAAAACAATATTTTTGGGTAGCCATTATCTTCAAATTTTTTAGGATGCCTTCGATTACTGATTTTTTGAAAGAGAGTCAGAAATCTTTGGGAATTTATCAGTAGTCACAAAATCCAGACTCATTGCATATGAAGCTGCATATACAGAATACTTGAAGAAAGATGTGATACACAAACCAAAGGCAACAGCACAATGGAGGAAAGCTTTATTTGAGATGGTGAATAATTTGAACATTACAGAAAGGAGGAGTCATTATCTATTGTCACAGGTTTATCAAAGAAAAAAGAAATGAAGGAAGCTCTCATTACTTATTTGCAAGAATATTTTTTGTCAGGTGCCAAAAATTCTAGGAGGAGAAGAATGTTAGAAGAAGCATTTTTTTAAAAGGAAATTTTTTGGTAAAATGTCAAAAAATTGTAGAAATATTTATACAAATGATGTAAAATTGAGGAAGAGTCTTCCTCATGTAAAATAGGATATATGTATTTTTCTAGAATTTTTGGAAGCTATTTGATAGCATATTTTTAGATTAGAAGGGAAAAGGACCAAAATTCAAGTGTGAAAAGGGACACTTGAAAATGTATAAAAGATAATTTCTTCTATTTTGAAGAGGTTGGTTGTATTATTTTTGCTATCCAAAGTAATGTGAAGAGCGCTCCTACAGAAAATCATGTTTTTCCCTTTCGTGCTCTTTCTTTTGATTTGTTGAGTCTATTCTTTGTGTGATCCATGGAATTTGTGAGTTTCAGTTGTGTATTTTTGAGTAAGATGTATGAAGAGAGATGATTCTCAGTGTATTTTTGAGTATGAGAGTGCAGAAGAACAAATCTTGAAATGGAAGTTCTCAGTTTTCACAGAATGATGATTGTCTCGTCTGTGTGATACAGGTACTGTTTTTGAAATTTGACTTCATAATTGCATTCTACTGTGGAAATGGCACACTTTAGGCACAAAGATCATTGAAAATGCTGTTGTAGAACTCAAGATAATCAAAACCCTAGATATTTCTCTCCTTCTTCATAATTTCTCAGAAAAACAGTCATCTTAACTCTTATTCTTGGATTCCATTAACTAGAAGGGGCTGTGGTCTTTGCAAACTTCCCGGATTGACAATTTAAAAATGTGTAGTTGATCCTTTGTGCTATAATGATTGGAGAGGACAACTCCAAAGGGTAACAACAAACACCAGTGTACAGTGCCATATACACCTCAATAAAATGGAGTTGCTGAACGGAAGAATAGGTTACTCATGGAGACGACGAGGTGTATGGTCAAGAGTCAGGCCTTACCACATAGTTTTTGGCTTGCGGTTGTTATATGTGCAGCATATGTACTTAACAGGTGTCCCACTAAAGTGCTACAGTCTATCACTCCATATGAGGCTAAGCATGATCGCAAGCCAGCTGTTGCTCATGTGCATGTTTTTGGTTGTTTGGCATATGCCTTGGTGCCTGAACAAACATCGCAGAAAATTGGATGATAAAGCAGTAAAATGTATTTTTGTTGGGTATAGTTCAGAAAGTAAAGGCTATCATTTGTATCATCCACAAACTCAACACATTCTGGTTAGCCGTGATGTTGTTTTTGTGGAAGATGCTATTCAGCCATTGCTTTCATGTACTAAGGAGACATCTGTTAGCTCCAAGGACATGTATGATACTTTGCTGCCTCTTTTTACAGGTGGACAGTCTAGTGCTGGTCCTAATGAGGAAATTTCTCAGCCTTTGCAGGTTTCATGTGATGATGCAGATAATTCCATTTTTGATGCAGATTTACATGATGCACTTGTTGATGAGAGAGCTGATATTGAGGAGGAAAAAAGTATGCCAAAATGGCTAGTGTAGACTTTGCGTGATAGCAAATTAGATGCACCTCTGTCATATCATACTCGATCAGGCTCTCATAGTGCCTCTTTTGCATTAGATTGCTATGCTATGGTTGCATCTAGTCTGTGTGTTGAGAATGAGCCTGTTTCATTTGATGAAGCACAAAATTCAAAAAATTGGATGGCTGCTATGCAATCTCAATATGATTCTATAATGAAGAATGGTACTTGGTCTTCATGTGACTTGCCTCCTGGCAAGAAGGCCATTGGCACTAAGTGGGTATACAAGATGAAGTGTAAACATGATGGTACAGTTGACAACTATAAGGCTAGGCTTGTTAAAAGGGTTATGCGCAAGAAAGAGGCATTGATTTTGATGAAACCTTTGCTCCTACTTGAGGAATGACTACTGTTCATAGCATTTGTGCACTTGCAGCCCATCATGGTTGGAATGTATATCAGTTGGACATTAAAACTACATTCTTGAATGGTGACTCGCATGAAGAAGTGTATGTTTTTCAGCCCTGTGGCTTTGTGCAGAAAGGGCATGAAAACCAGGTGTGCAGGTTAAAGAAGGCATTATATGGTTTAAAGCAAGCACTATGTGCTTGGTATGAGAAGATACATGCCTATATGATTGCACATGGTTTTGAGAATAATCCAACTGAAAGCACCTTATATGTTAAGCGTGTTAATGATGTGCTTCTGATCATTGTTATCTATGTTGATGGCACACCGCTCACTGGTTCTATTGAGAAACATATTGCTGATTTTAAGGCTGATTTGCATGCCTCATTTGAGATGTCTGACTTGGGGCATTTGCATCACTATTTGGGCATTCAATTTATGCAAGTTGATGGTGGAATGACTTTGTGTCAAACGAAATATATTGACACATTATTGCAGTGTTTTGTCCTTGAAGAATGTAAGCCTAGTGCCACTCCTATGGAGACAGTTTTACGATTGAGTCTTCATGATGTTGGAAATGCATTTGATGTTGTTCTCTATCAGCAGGCTGTTTGGATGCCTCATTTCCTTATGCATTAGTCGGCTAGATATTCAGTTTGTTGTTTCACGGATGAGCAGGTTTATGCATTGCCCAGGTGTCAAGCATTGGCAGTGCATCTTTCGCTACTTGAGTGGTACTCGGCTACTTGGGTTGTTTTTTCTGAAGGGGGGATCACTACCGCTAGATTTGCATGCTTTTTCTGACTCAAACTCGGCTGATTGCTATGACACGTGTGTCCACTAGTGGCTTTTGCTTCATGCTTCATAGCTCATGTATATCTTGGTTGAGAGCCTGAGTATAGGGCATCTTTTATAGGACAATTGAGTGTGTGTGTGTTTGTTATTGATCTTTGGAGTTGTCCTCTCCAATCATTTAGCATAAAGAATTAACAATACATCTTTATTTTGTCAATCTTGGAAGTATTGAAGAGACCACAGCCCCTTCTAGATGATAGAATCCAAGAAATAAGAGAATAATGGCTGAATTTCTGAGAATGGTAAAAATGAAGAGGAATTTCTAGGGTTTGGATTATCTTGAGCAAATCTCCACCATTTTCCACAATCTTGGTGTCTAATACATGCTATTTTCTCAGCAGAACACAATCATGAAGTCAAAACTCAAAAATATTACATGTACCATACAGAGGAGACAATCGTGATTCTGTGAAAACATACGATTTTCATCTCCAGCACCATTCTTCATCAATGTATCACTCAACACATCAATATTCAGCTCTCTTCATACACATTCAACAGAATTACACAGTAGAAGTTCACAAATCTCCATGGATGCACAAAGAATAGACTCAACAAATCAATGAAACCACACAACGAGGAGAAAACACGATTTTTCAACAAGAAACTCTCTCTATTCACTTGGATAGCATGTAAAAAAATGATCAACCAACCCCCTCATAATAGAGGAAATTTTCTTATATACATTTTCAAGTGTCCCTTTTCACACTTGAATTTTGGTCCTTTCCTCTATTATTCTAAAAATATGCTATCTAAGAAATCCAAAAATTCTAGAAAAATTACATAAAATTCTAGTCTACATAAGGAAGACTCTTCCTTATTTTGACATCAATTGCATAAATACTTTTACAAGTTTTTGTCATTTTACAATTATTTTTCATCCAAAATGCTTCAAAAAATACATCTTCTAACATCCTTCCCCTCCTAAACTTTTTGGCTCCTGACAAAAGACTTTCCTGCTCTTCTATGCTGATTGCTTTCTTCATTTTTTTCTTTCTTTGATAGACTTGTGACAGTAAGTCATGACTTTTCCTTTCTATAATGTTCAGGTTATTTACCATTTCAAACAATGCCTTTCTCCATTGTACTGCAGCTTCTGGTTTATCAATTACATCCTTCTTTAAATATTCTGTGTAAGCAGCTTCATATGCAGTAAGGCGAGACTTGGTGACTACTGACAAATTTCCGAATATTTTTTACTCTCTCTCAAAAAACCCATAATCGAATGCATCTTCAAAAATTTGTAAATAGTGACTGCCCAAAAATATTACTCTGTTGTAGTATGCCATTAAACAGATTCTATCTGGTGTTTCACTAAGATCAAACAATAATGCATCCATTGGAGAATTGAAGCCAATGTAATTTAATGTTCTGATATCTGTATCGGTGTATGTTTCTATACAGGCCAAAATTAATCTCATTACTCTGATCAGTAGAATGCATGCAGGGTCGTTTACATCTTTGTATGTAGCTATAACACGCTCAGCTGTATTCACCATGTAGTTTTTTGTAGGCCATGTTCCTGTCTTTGGACCGGCTATTTTTGGGAAATTCAACCATTTAGGTGGGATTTGACCTTCTCTCCGTCTTTCCCAAAGAATTGTCCATTCTCTCCTTCTTGCCACTCGACAGTAAGCTGGATTAATTTTCAAGTGAAGAGGTGCCTCCTTCCAAATTTTCCTACATTCTTTATTTGCATCCAACCATTTGTTCCTCCACTTTGGATTGGCTCTTTCAAATAATTCTTTAGTCACATTGATATCCTCTTCATACTCTAGATATTTATTTGGAGGTAGCCCAACTCTAGCCAACTGATAGTTCTTGATACTCTCCATGATCATACACAATGGTATACCCAATCCATCTGTGGCCCAATGATGCTGGTCTGGATTAATCCCCTTATTCAATGCAAATGTGACAATTTGATCTTCATATTCATCATGCATTTTCCTGATAAAATCCATTCTAGAATCTCTATTTGTTAGCAATTTTTTTACAAATTCTTCTGAATATTCTTCCTCTGGTCTTTTATTTGCTGGTTCACTGCCATGTTGTATTCCATCATTATTTTCTACCTCATATTCTTTTGTATATGTGGTCTCTACAAGTGTTTCTTCCTGAACTTGTGGCTTATCCAGCTTTTTCTGTAATTCCTCTATTGTCATCATCAGACTTCCATTCTGTTTTGCCCATAACTCTCTTTCTTTTATCCATTCATTTTTTTCCTTTTCCCTCCTTGTCTGCCAATCACTTCTTTCTTTTTCCATATCCATGTGCAACTTGTTATATCCTCTCATTATTGTAGCAACATGTATACTCGCCTGCTTCTCTAGTTCCTTGGCTTCTTTCAATTCTATCTCTAATCTCTTAATCTCTTTGTGTAATTCTTCCTTTTCTTCCTCTGTCATCTGAGCTGTCTGACTTTCCTCCTTTAACTGACCTTCCTCCAATAATAACTTGTTGATTTCTTCATTTGCTTTAGTCAAAATCTGATAACAAGTCTGCAAGGTTCTATATCTTCCTTCAATTTTTCTCAGCTCCATTTCCAGTTTATTATTCTGCTCTGTTAGTTTTACACTCTTTTCTTCTAGATATTGAATTCTATTTTGTTTCTGCACTTCTAACTCTTCCAAAGCAATTATTCTATTTGTAAATTCCTCATTTTTCTCCTGCACCTTCCTCAGTTGTTCTGACATTTGTTCCTTCTCCCTTTTGTGCTCTTTAATGATCATACTGCCTTTCTCAAATTCAGAATCTCCTACCATTCCTGAAATGATCATATTCCTGCTTGAAGGTCTGAACTGCTCAATGTTGCTCATAATAATCTGACAAGCTGATCTTATATTCTTGGGTATTCTTTCCAATCCCCCTTCCATTTCCATTTGTTTAGCTTCTATTTGTTTGTCTTCTTTGCATTCATTCTCCTCTTCCTCTTCTTCTTCATATTCTATAACCTTGGCCTGGTGTTCTTCATTGCTTGGATGAGTTTCCAGTGTTTCTGGATCTGCCATGTCTTCTTCATGTTCCAAAATCTGAGCACCCAGATTCTTCTGCTCTAAGACATCTGAAGTCAGCTTTATTCCCTGTACCTTTTTGTTCTCCATCACCTGTTGCTTCTCTTCAGAGAGGTGTCCTTCCTTTATTTGTACCTCCTTTTCCTGGATTGGGGTTTCCTGAACCAGAGTAGATTCAATTTCCTCAACAGAGTTTACCTGACCTTTACCTGTTTGCTCTTCCTGTCCTTCCTTTTCCTGGACTAGAATTGATTCAGTTTCCTCAAAAATTTTGACCTGATCATTACTTTTTTGTTCTTTGTTTTCTTCTTCCTGCTCATCAATGTCCATGAGATCCATTGCTTCCTCTTGTTCTTGATCTTCATTGGTTGTAAATTTTTCATTATTCTTCAAATCATGAAGTACATCTTTTATACTTTGGATAATCTCCTTTTCCACTACTCCTCCTGTGACTTCTTGAATATTGTTTTTCACTACTATTTCCTCTTCTTCCTGAATTTGATCTTGATCTGCACCTTTTTTATTTATAACTGGACTGCTTATCTGTGCTTTTTTGGCTATTTCTTCTATGCTCTCATCTAATTTGAAGTAGGTTTGTGAGGCTTTTGTCCATATTGATTTTATTCCTGTATGCACCAGCCCACAACTGACTTCTTCTCTTATTTCACTTTCTTGTTCTATCATAGCTGCTTTTCCTTTCATCAACCTTCTTTCATCTTCAGAACTGAGCTGTTTCACTGCCTATTCCAGCATCTGCTTCTCCTGAGACTTCTTCTTCAAATCTTTGGGTGTTTTCTGTTTCTCAGGGGCCTGTGTAACAACATTAGGAGTATTTGGTATTGATAAATTCAGACTCTTTAATAAAAAACTCTCAATATCACTTTCAGAATCAGAGGAAAAGTGTGAAGGTCCTCCTATTTCTGGTTCTTTCAGACTTGATGCTTCTACCACAGTGGATTGCTTCTGTATTTCTTCCACTATCTCTTCCTCCATTTCTTTTGTGATTACAATTTCAACTACTGATTTTTCCTTTCCCTTCTTGGTCAACTTCTTCTTTTGCACTGGTTTCTTTGGAACCTTCTTTTTTACAACAATAGTGGTTTTGGTTTCTGGAGGTCCTTGCAATTCTTTGAAGTAAGCTAGCAACTCAACTTACTTTCTAACAAACACCTCTTCTGTTTCAGCTGCCATCATCTGATCATGAAGTGCTTCATAATGCTCTACCTCCTCTTGAACCCAATCTGTAGCCTTGCATGAATAATCTTCCAACATTTTTTGATATTGTGCCTCATACATTGCTCTTTTGTTATTTCCTTGAGTTAGATAAGTGTATAATTGTTCTTTGCTTGTTTGGGGTGGATGAGGATCACTAGAGGATTGGACCTGCTTCTGTGCATCTTCATGTTCTTCTTTTGTAGCTTCATCCATCTCTAGTTCAACCTTTCTTGGGTCCAACCTCCTTTTCTTTACAGGAATCACTTCCTCAGATATTACCTTTCTTTTCATTCCTGTTCCCCTCATGCGGGTTTGTCCTTCTATTTCCCTCACAGCCATTTTCCTTGGAGGACTCTTGAGAGAGTGACTGATATCGCCTTGAAGTCATGAATTGACAACTCCTTTGCATTCACCATCCTAAGGAAAATAAAACACACAAAAAAAAACTCCACCCACATGAGTCACAAGAGATCAAAAAGTAATATTTATTTTGAGATGTCATGACATAGGAATGAAAATAAATTCCAAAATAAATTCTGTTTCTTCAGAAAGACTCAAAAAGTGATCATTACAGGTGTAGCAAGATGTCTAGTGCAGTCCCTTTTCCTAACAACTCTTTTGGAGAAAAACAAAACATTTATCAATGATAGAGAAAAAAATTAATTAATAAAAAATAAATAGAACTCTACTACTCTTCTACCTAGATCTTGCTTTGTGCTATATAATTTTTGTAGAAAAGAAGGGAAAATAAACATTTTTTCTCAACTTTTCTTTCTCTCCCTTTTTTTTGTTTTTTTTTACAATGATTCCTTCTGTTTTTTTCTTTGTATATACATTTTCTCTCTTTTTTTTTCCTCTCTTTTTTTTTTAATAATAATTTTTTTCTATTCCTTTTCTTCCCCTCCTAATTCTCTTTTTAGAAAAGAGAATCAGGTCAAATATTTTTATCATAATTTTCAACATGTTATGATTTTCTAAATACAGATCAAATATGGATGATCTTTTTTCCATTGGAACAACTCTGACTTTTTGACCCAATACTTCCTGACTCTAATTGCCTGGTTTTAGGCAAACAACCATTTCCTTCGGATAAGCATTTTGTAGGATTTTTTGGTCTCCATATCCATTTTGTCCTCGATTTCTGTTTTGATGAGCAGACCTCCTATAGGCTTTGATTCCATGTGCTTCTTGTTCTGATGCTTTGATTCTTTGGACAATGCCATGATTGCCACCTTCTTCCTATCTCTCCACCCTTCCTTGTTCTTCCAATCTTTTGCTCATTTTGATTACATGAAGCTTGGTCATTTAACCTTTGTATTGGTAATGTCTGTGTATCTTCAAATGCAAAAGTGAATCCTTCCAAGTGTATATCATGAACATCTGATTGAATTTCCTATTCTAAGTCATTACTCAATAAAAATATTAAAAATCTTTTGTCATTTATGTTCAATTTAAGCTTCATTTTTTCAAAATTCAAAATCACTTTACCTTGTTGGAGCCATGGTTGACCTAAAATCAATTTTTCAGACATCAAATGATCTGGTCATTCTTCACAGTCTATTTTCATATATTCTTCATTGAACTTAACTTCAATAGACAATGAAGACATGCTTTGTACTATTTGCCCTTCCAAAGTTTTAATAAGGGTTCTGCTTTTAGTTCTTTTTATGTTAAATTTATTTACCAAAGCTGAACTAATTAGATTCACTTGTGCTCCAGAATCTATCAAAACTCTTATTTTGTCATTTTGAAAATTCATTGTCATCACAGGCAAATGTTCTTTTAGTTTTAGAGGAGTTTCACACAAACAAACTTCCCTAAAATCTTGGGCTTTTCTTATCCTTTCCTTTGCTTCCTGTTGAGCCTCTTTTCTAATGTCTTCCTCTTCTCTTTTCCTGTTTTGAGCTTGTTGCAACCTTCTCCATTCATCAACAGTTAATGGACAATCATACCTCTTGACTCTACATCCACTTATGAAGTTTGGCATGATTTCTCCGTCTATGTTAGCTAGTTGAATGGCTCCACTGTTGCTTATCTGATGTATAATATATGGTCCATGTCCTTTTTTCTGGATTTTTTTCTGATGTTCTTTGACTGTATATGCCAGGACTAGATCTCCTTCCTGTAGATCTTTTTCTTTTATGTGAACATCATGATAAGCTTTTTGCCTTTTCTTGTCCACATATATACTCATAATGGCTTGGAGTCTAGATGCTCCCAATTTTTCCAATTCTATTACTCTCTCTGATAGTTCATGTCCAGTCCAATTGTAGTGACTACCTACTTTTAATGTTGGAATAAGAAATTCCATAGGTAGAACTGCATTTTGTCCATATACTAGATTGAATGGTGTATTTCCTATTGTAGTTTTATAAGCCACTCTATAAGCCCATAGGACATGATTAAGTTGTAAATCCCAATCATTCCTGTTTGTGTTTACTAATTTTGATAGTACATTACAAAGTACTTTATTAGTACTTTCTGCTAACCCATTGGCTTGTGGGTGATATGGGGCTGACTTTCTATGACTGATCAGGAAATATTCAGTGATGTTTTCTATGATTTGGTTTACAAAATGGGTCCCCCTATCACTTACAAATTCAATTGGAAGTCCAAATCTGGTGATAATATTTTCATATAGGAATCTGGCAGTAGTATGAGCATCATTCCTTCTTGTGGCTTTGGCCTCAGCCCACTTTGTCAGGTAGTCTGTAGCCACTATGATGTATTCAACATGGGATTGTTTTGTTGGAAGGTCCAATGAAATCCAACCCCCATTTACTAAAGGCTCTGGCTGAAATTAATGGAACTAATGGCATATCATTTCTTCTACTTGGTTGACTCACCCTCTGACAGACATCACACCTTTTTACATAGGTTCTTGCATCAGGAAATAGCGTTGGCCACCAAAAGCCAGAATATAAAATGAGTTTAGCAGTTCTGTCACTTGAGGTGTCCTTCTGCCACTCTAGAATGTGCCATTTCCAACATTTCTAGATATTTATTCTCAGGAACACAAATTCTTAGGTATCCATCCATTCCTCTCTTATACAACTGTTCTCCTATCAATTGATATTCTTCAGAGATTACTTGTAGATTTTTTGAATCTGTACCAGCTATCACTTGTTTTCCTTTCTTCTTCCTTTTCAATTCCTCAATGATATTTTCACTTCAATCTAGATTTTTCTGGAACCAATATAGAGTTATGAATTCTGAATCTTGCAATATTTGGCACTTCCTGCAATTAGCAATGTATTTTGTTACATCTTGAATCTTATTAGGCCAATGTACCCCCATCCTATTGAGATTACTTAGGGTGACTACCCTAGAGGCATGAGTGCAAGGGTTCCAATAATGAGCTCTCCTCAGATATTCTTGTTGCTCTTCCTCAGGAGTACAATATTCCAATATGCCTGTGTGGTTGAGATGGTACAAATGCCCAGCTAGTAACATAAAGTTTCTGCTTTGTAACACTAAGTGTGCATTGTTCCCAACTGTTCTGCAAGGTCCCATGGTTAATAATGGTACTAAAGTCATGGCCCACTCAGGAACACTCTCTACCTTAAACAAATAAGTGTCTAGAGAATTGTCATCTAAAGGTGAACTGGGTTCTTTAGAATGAATTCGAGATAAATGATCTGCTCTCAAGTGTGTTTTCCCTTGTCTGACCACCACTTCAAACTCAAATTCCATTAGCAAAAGAAACCATCTGACTATTCTCCCATTGTGACAAGGTTTATTTACCAAATATAATAAAGCTTGATGGTCTACAAAGAACTTAAACTTGTTGGCCAAAAGGTAATGTCTAAATTTCTTTGTAGCAAATATCATGCCCAATCCCTCTCTTTCAGTGGTTGTGTAATTTTTTTCTGCTAGATTCAATTGCCTACTAGCATAAGTGTAGCTCAATGATGAGTAGCACCTCCTTTAATGTCAATCCGGGAAGACGTGAGGATGGTATGAAGACCTCGAGCAAGTGGAGGCACAAGTGCGTGAGTGAGAAGCACACAAGCATGCACACACATACACACACACGCGCACACAAGGCAAGACAAAGAGTGAGAATCAATGGAGCTTTTTTGGATTACTTTCAAAATGCTCTTACAAGTTCGTTTCAATTACAATCTAACCTCAAAAATGAGCTCTCTAGCTCTTTTTATAGTTTTTGACTAGCTTTTGGCCCTGTCCAGACCTAGTGTCCGGCCTAGTTAAAAATTAGGTTCCAGGGCTTATTTGGGGGCTCAAACGAGATCTAAAAAATACGAAAACTGGTACGCAACTACTTCTAAGGCTCCTCAAGCTCAAGGACTCCTTGGCTTGCACAAAATGGAGCTACAAAAATGTGAAATGATATTTACAAATGATTGTTAGTGATAAAAATCACTATTGTTGTAGGGATTTCTTCTCGTGATCTGCCATACATATCTTCGAGCTCCCTACTTGCTCTTCCTCCCTGCATGTCCATCTCTTGATTTGCATTAATGTCTTGAAAAAATATTGGCCTACTTGCCAGATCTTCTTTGACTGCCCTGTTTGCTTGTGCTGTCCCTTCGCTCTGGCTCCCTTCTTTGACTTTCACGTCTTGTAAGTCCTGGTGTACCAAGGCTACTGCCAACACCCCCCCCACTCTCGCGTCTGTCGCCCCTGACAGACCCTTGTCTAGCTGCCTTTTGGACATAGTATTGTACAACATCGGCGGCGAGGTGGTGTTCTTCTAACCTGAGTCCCCTTGCTAGATCTGTCAGCAATGCATCCCAATTGACTGGCCCTGGGACATCTGGATGTGGCACCCGTAACTGCTCTGAGTGAATGGTTCGCTCCACAGCAAATAAATGGAGGAGATGTGAGGGTCTGGGTACAAATATTTCTTAGTGGTATTCCCAGAACCCTGTTATGAACATCTCTTCGAATGTTTGTTTAAAGCAGGCTGGGAGGTATTTTATTCTGGCGTGCCAAGCGTATATCACCTCTATGGAAGGAGTGGTGCTCATGTCATAAACTAAATCTTGGTTTCCTGTAAGGAATCCGACGCCTGAGAAGTGTGGGTCCTTGATATTCTTGAATGTCCTGAATGTAATAAGCATTAACTCAAAAATTTTCATGCACATCTGGGCCATTACATCAGGGGTATTCCTTAATCGGATGCTCCAGTGCCGTATAGTGGAAATCATGTAATTGACGGTGGGAGGCCCTTGAGGGGGTGCTAGATAGACGTAGTTTAACCATTTGGCGCATCCCTTGATATTCTTGACTGCAATGGTAAACTCTGGCCATGTGCGTCTGCGGAGTACAGGAACATAACAAGGGTTATATTTAATAAAAAGAGGCATATTCGTCCAGGTGCGAACCATCTCCGGGTAGGTTTCGAGGAGTCGGATCCTCCAAGTGGGTTGATGAATGGATCCTTTTTTAGCGCTCTCTGGGATGTCATCTGGCCCAAATTGTGTAGCAAACGTTGGAGGTTTGCCACATCTATGTTGGATTTCTGCATTGTAGTCCGCCAGGAGTATACAATAGGGCACGTATTGATCATCATTGGTTCCGATCCATCTATGGTGGGACATGCTGCGGAAGTATTCTGATTTAATAATAGTGTCCTCTATCTTTGCCATAGATTGGATTTGAACTGCCACTCGATCTTCATGAGTTGATGCCGTTTTCTCTAGTGTTTGGAGCCACTCAGGTACTTCGATTTCTAGCGTATCCATTCCTTCTGCGGTTTGCTCACCACCTGGCATTGGCATAGGAACATAAGGTTCCTCATACGTCTCATCTACCTCGATGGGTACCAAATCCTCGGGTTCTGGTTCGACAACTGGAGAGGGTTGCCTTTCATGTGTGAGTAATCTTGCCTGTAATTCGGCCACCTGCTCTTTCAATGCCTTTGACTTCCTCTGAAGTCGTGGTCGTTTCTGTGACTTTGGGTGCTGTCTGTTGCTCTTGGAGTTGATTGCGCAGCGCATCACGTTCCCTTTCCAAGTCATCATGAGCTTCTAATAGATCTGCATAGCTGTCCAAGATGGTCTTCATTGTCTCTGAGGGCACAGCTTTAAACTGCTCTGGATCAATTTCGTGTGGAGAGCCTTCCATTGCTGCTTCTAGATTTGCTTCATTTTGCTGCTGCAGTCTCTTGTTTTCCTCAAGGGCGGCCGCCATGTGTTTTCTGAGAAGTGCCAGGTTACACCGGACTTTGAGATTATCGGCTTGGTATACCTCGAGCAAAGCTTCTAGTTGTTTGGCACCTGATTCTGTCGATGGTTGGGGTGCCGCCAATAATGTTTGGTGAGCCTGCTCAAGCGTCGTGTAGCGTTGATTCAGTTCTGCATTTTCTGTTTGTAGAATGTGAAACTGTCTTTGTAAGTTCTGATGGTGCATTTCCAGTTGCTGATGCCGGTTGTCCAGAGCTTTGTACTCATTCTGGAGCTGGTATACACATTGGTTTAATGCTAAAAATATGTTATTTACATTAAATAATGCTGGGAGGGGTGAAGATGCAGGGGGAATGGGGGCGGGAATGGGAGAGGTGAATGATGTGGATGTACGCGGAGATGTGGGTGGAGGGGGTATGGGTGATGAAGGTGGCATGGGGGGAGGGAGCGGTGCTGTGGCTGGTGATGTTTCCATCGTGTCAACTGTTTGAGTGACGGTGTAGATGGGAATCGTGGGTGGAGTGGATGTAACATCGGTGAACAGGGTGGTGAAGGTGGGCATGGTGACTCCCCCGAATTGGATTCCCGGGGAGAGTGGGATGCCCATGACAATGGTAGTGGTAGTGGATGTGGTAGTGCTAGTGTCCTGTGGTGGAGTGAATTGTGTAGTGTGAGGTGGGGATGGTGGTGACAACGGTGCTTCGTGATATTCTTCTGCTTGCGCTGACTCGCCTGGTGCTGATGTATTGATGTGAATTTGCTTCCCGGACCTCCTGGGACGAACGGGAACCCTTTTCTCAAACCTGTGAATGTAGGCCACTGCCTCATGAATGGCCTCATCCAGTCCTACGGCGTCGGCATGAAGGTTCATGGACTCAATGAACAACTCGTCCACACCTTCCTCAGCTAGCAAGTCGTTCATGAGTCTTTTGCCCTGTTCTAGAGACATCTTATGCTGTTCCTGAACCAGTCGCATGGTTCGATATAGTCTCTTGATTTGTGCCGAATATGCTGGGGCACTTGCTAACTCGGAGAGTTCGTCATATTCTTGATGTTGTTCTTCGTCGGCTTCTTCTTCGTCTCCTCCTGCCTCTTGTTCGTCTACATCGACTTCTACCACTTGTGGTTGGGTGGGGGCCGATGTTGTTTGGGGTTGTGGTTCCTGAGCTCGCGCTGCTTCAGCTTCGAGGTTAGAGTCATAGATTAATCGGGCAATTTCTTCATCAGTGAGGTCCTCAAGAGTAAATCCCTGCGGAAATTCCAAATCGGATGGAATGGGTGGAAACACCAGATTAGGCCCCTCTGTGCTTGGTCTTGGTAGCCGGATTGTGAATGGCCTAACTCGTCGTGTCTGGGGAGGGGTGATTTCTGGTGTAGCGGTAGCTCCCCTTGGTTGGGCACAGGGTAGTTGGACTCCCCCCCTCATCTTCTTTGATGGGGGACCTGCTGCTGATAGTCTTCTCTGGAATTCTTGGACTCGGGACCATACGAGTGCCCGCTGAACAGGCACGTCATAAGCCAAGCATCTATAGATTATTCTGGTCAGCGCGCAACACCCGTGGAGCACATTCTTCTGTTTCTTGTTCCATCTTTGATGCGCTAGGTGGATCTGATCTATGATCCAGTGTGGCACATTGATGGGCAGGCTTTCGGTTTCTGCTAGATATAAACTGAACCATATTTTTTTCGGGGGCATTGTGAATCGTTCTTGGGCGGGAAAAGCAAAATGTTGCATGATGGTTCGCAGGTGAAGCGCAATGGTAGGTGTCATCGCTACCATATCCTTCAACTTATTAAGATCCTTGTGCTTCATTCGACCTGGGACCATGGTTTCCTTTTCTGTTGGGATGTGCATGCCATACATACCCAATGCTTCTCTTACCAGATTGAGGTCCAACTTGAACCTTTTAAGCTCATTACCCGGCAGCAGTGATGGCAACACAAAGGTGCTGTCGCCTCCTTTGGCCCTGCTTGGCGTGATTGTACTGATCAGATATGAACATCGTAAAAAATCCGGCTTTGGTATGTGGGCCCTGAAATATCTGTCCACACCCGCTTTGATCCAAACTGATCTCATGACTTCGGCGTTTTGATAGCTTTCAAACTCGCGTGCGAAGAAGTGGTATCGACCCCATTTGCCATTGAACTCCAATTCTGCTTCCCAGAAATAGGTCCCATCGCCCAGTGGTCCAGCAACATCACTGAACCAATGCGCATGCTTACCTACTTGAGAAGTGTGCCCTTGAGGAGGATCCTGAATGGGGAGCACATGCACGGCTTGAAGCTCTTGCGGTCTTGCGGGGAGACGTGGCTCAAGAAGAAGTGTTTCTATGTCCACAATCTGGGCACCAGATCCGGCTTGAGAACTGGTACCTGCTTCTGCCATGGCCCTGTTGCTGGTTGGTTCTGTGAGAATATAGAACCGAGTGTTAACATCGTAATGGACAGAATAAATTAGTGTTGTCCCCGTTACAACATTAACGTGAGGTGGATGGTGAGTTAGTGGTTAGTAAGTGCATGAAGACAGTGTGTGTAGTTCGTGCTTGTGTTGTCCTAGGAGACTACTGCAGTTAGTAAGGGGGTATGAATTTACAAATTGGGGTCGAGGGGTTTATTACAGGCCCTAGGCTGCCAAATGCAGTGAGTGGGCTTTGCCTTCGGTTTCGGAGAGTCTCTACAGAGCCTTCTCGGTGTCGTGGTTTGAAAACGAGGCCTTTTTGGGACCCATTTACAATTGATTACATGTTCGCTCTTGTGTTTTGGTGTGTACATGAGTGTCGAGAACGAGTGAAATCTGGCAGTATGCGTCGCTGCGTTATGTTGTTTAGGTTGTGGCCTCAGCGTAGCTACTTGTGCCATCAAGCAAGCCTTAGGCACCCAAATTTGTCTTGATTGTGGGCTTGCCTTCATCGACTTTTTGGGCACCCAAATAGATTTTACTTTAGCAGAAGAATTTCTGAAAGACTTCTTATTAGCGTTGTGTTGTTGGTCACTAATAAGAGGCTTTGCCCCTGTAGTTGACGGTGGTGCAACCAGTCGTTCGCCTTTCCGCACCCATACCTGGTCTATTTTCTGGGCCATTCTGCTGCGCAGGTACTTTTGATCTCGGACATAGGTAGTACCCTGCTTCTTCTGCCTTTGATCCATCTTGGGTTGCTGCCTCTTTCTAGCCTTTGGAAAAGAAGGGAGTTCCGTTGCATTCCTGACTCCTTTTTTGCGAATATCATTCCTCTGCAACACATAGTTTTGGACAAGAACAGCATGGTCATCTTCATGTGTACCCCTGGAAGGACCAGGAGTCTGTGCCTTTCCTAGTTCCTTGAGTGCTCCATTGTCTAATTCTACTGTAACTCGACTATGATTGACCCAAACCTAGAGAAGTCCACTTCTTAGGTTTAGATTGACTGCTTGGTCATAGATCCAATCCTGACCCAAGACGAGAGGTTCAGTGAGATCCTCATCTTGACACACTAGTACTTTAACAGTCATTGCCTCCTCGTGAATGTAGAGGGGAAGTTCCACCTCGCCCATGCAAGGGGTTTCCACGCCTCCCAATCCTATGAGGTATGCTTCCACAGGGTGGACAGTTAACTGTAACTCTTGACAGTAAGACAACTTAACAGCGCTAGTGGCAGCACCTGAGTCAATCAAGGCTCTTACGGTCCTTGTACTCTTTCCTTGTCCTATGTCTATGGTTATGAAAGGACGTCTATCAATTATTCCATTCGAGCTTGTTCCTGCAACTTCACACATGGCTATGGGAAATCCTTGGTCTGCATAGTCATTCGCTCCAGGCTGATCTCTACCTTGCCTTCGTAATTTCATCCTTCTGATGCGTTCTAAAGCCTCTGCTTGAGCTTCTTCTCTAATTCTCTTTTCTTCCTCTTTGCGTTTCTTTGCAGTGTTGAGTCGGCTCAGCATTTCCTCCGTGAGGGGTTCCTGATACAACTTGACTCTGCATCCGCTAATATAGTTAGGGAGAACATCACCTTCTAATGTGGCCAATTGTACTGCTCCGCTCGTGGAGATCCTATTGATGATCATAGGTCCGTAACCTCTCTTTTCTAGCTTCCTCGCGTGTTGTTTTAGTGTATAGACTAAGACTAGATCTCCTGCTTTCAAGCCTTTATCCTTCACGTGGGCATCAAAGTATGCCTTCTGTCTCTTCTTGGCTGCGTATATCCCTGCAGCGGCTCTCAGTCTTGTTTCCCCTAATCGTTCAAGGTCAAAGATCCTAGAGGAGAGCTCATGACCTGTCCATTCGTGCTCTTGTGCTACTCTCAATGTAGGGATCAGGAAGTCCAAGGGTAACACAGCGTTTTGGCCAAATACCATCTGAAAGGGGGTGGCTTGGAGTACCGTTTTGTAGGCAACTCGGTATGCCCAAACAGCATGGTGTAGCTGTTTGTCCCAGTCAGAGCGTTTAGTGTTCACTAATTTCGTCAGTACATTGCATAAAATCTTATTAGTGCTCTCAGCTTGACCATTAGCTTGAGGGTGATAAGGGGCAGACTTCTTGTGTATTACCAAGAATTCTTGGAGTAGATTTTCAATAACTTCATTCAAGAAATGAGTGCCTCTATCACTTACTAGCTCTATAGGTAGTCCATATCTTGTGAATACATTCTCAAACAAGAATTTGGCAGTTGTTTGAGCATCGTTCTTAGTTGTAGCCTTTACCTCTACCCACTTGGTGAGATAATCTGTTGCCACAATGATGTATTCCGCATGAGAACCCTTAGCTGGGGGATTAATAGGACCTACGAAGTCTATTCCCCACTTAGAGAATGCACGTCCACCCATCATAGGTTTCAGTGGCATCTCATCTTTGCGTATAGGATACTGAGTCCTCTGACAGACATCACACCGTTTCACATAAGTATGTGCATCCATGTGAAGGGTAGACCACCAGAAGCCCGCAAACAATATTGCCTTGATCACCCGATCTGGTCCAAAGTGTCCTCCTGCTACACCTTGGTGAGCAGTCTCCAAGATTTTGAGATATTCACTTTCATGGACACATAATCTCAGGTAACCATCTTTACCGCGCTTATATAGATTATCACCTATGAGTGAATAATCCAGGGCTTCTTGTTCTAAACTCCTTTTCCTAGCTAGAGTCATGTCTGGGGGGAATGTGTTTGTCCGCAAGAATGATACTAGAGGTTCACTCCAATCTGGCGCAATGGATACTTGATAAAGAGTGGCATGTTCCACTGGTGGTTTAGTGCAACAGGTTGGGCATTCCTTGCACAACTTTCGGACATCAGCTTCCATAGTTGGCCAATGTACTCCGAATCTCTTTAGAGTCTGCAACGTTCGTTGCTTTGAATGGTGTTGCTCTAGCGCACCTACATGTGCTAATTGCAACCATTTAGCATACTCATCCTCTTCTACGCAACAAGCCAAGATCCCTTGATCTGTGTGCTTGTACATGCTTCCTGCCATGATATGGTACTTTTGGGCTTTTACGATCTCTCTATTCCGTGTGTTCACCACTGGATGATTAGGCCCGTATGTCAAGACTGGTACTATTGGCTTGGCCCACTGCGGCACCACTTCCAAATTAAACAAGTAAGCATCAGGAAGGTCATCTAACACTCCTTGTGGGGCTTCTCCCGATGTGAGCCTAGAGAGATGATCGGCTCTCAAATGAGTCCTACCTTTCCTTACCACAACCTCAAAATCGTATTCCATTAGCAAGAGAAACCATCTCACTAATCTTCCTGTATTGCATGGCTTGTTTACAAGATATAACAATGCCTGATGATCAGTAAAAAATTTAAACTTATTTGCAAGCAAATAGTGTCTAAATTTCTTAACTGCATATACCATGCCTAATCCTTCGCGCTCTGTAGTGGTGTAATTCCGTTCAGCCGCATTCAATTGTCTACTGGCATAGGCAATTGGAAGATCCATATTACCTTCACCAGTAGGTTGTGCAAGCACACATCCAATGGCATAATTGGATGCATCCACATGAACATGGAATGGCTTATTCCAATCTGGTGTGGTCAAGATTGGTGCTGAACATAATCTTCGTTTAAGCTCTTGGAAGGAATTTTCGCATTCATCCGTCCACTCAAAGTTTGTCAGAAGTCCGTACATGGGCTTTGCAATGACAGCATACATGTGTATAAATCGTCGATAATAACCGCAATGCCCCATGAAAGCTTGTACTTCCTTGACATTCTTTGGCCTAGGTAACTCCGCTATGGCTCTCACTTTTTCTTCGTCAGTAGATATGCCATTCTTTGACACTATATGTCCCAGGATCTTGCCTTGCCTGACCATAAAAACACACTTTTCGAGGTTCAGGCAGACTTGATATGCTCTACATTTGTCAAAGATTTGTTTGAGTTCAGGAATATGGGTTTGTCTAACATTGGAATGAGCACAGAGATCGTCAACGTAGACTTCTAAACTCTTCCTCAGGAACTCCTTAAACACATGGCACATCAGCCTTTGGAAGGTGGCTGGTGCATTGGTAAGCCCAAATGGCATTACTCTAAAAGCAAAAATGCCCCATTCTGTGGCAAAGGCTGTCTTATGCTGATCCTCTGGAGCTATGGCTACTTGATTGTAGCCCGAAAATCCATCAAGGAAGCTGTACACTTCCTTGCCTGCCACTCTTTCTAAGAGATGTTCTGTGATGGGAAGCGGATAGTTATCTCGAATCGTGGCGGCATTAACCTTTTTCAAGTTAATGCACACACGCAGTTTGCCATTCTTCTTGGGCACCACTACGATGGGGGATACCCATTCAGTGTGCTCAATTTCATAGATAAATCCAGCTTCCACCAGTCTATCTATCTCTTCTTTGATCTTAGCAGCGTAATTATCGTTATATGTATAAGGCTTTTGCTTAGAGGGTTTGGCATCTAAGGTCATGGGGATAGTGTGTGAGCATATGTCAGGGTCAACACCTTTCAAATCCTTGTAACTCCAAGCGAATACATCTCTGTATTCTCTTAGCAAGGCAATCAACTCTTGCTCTTCTTCTTCTGTCAAGTCATGGCCTATATACGTGCATCTCTCCTCTCCTTCTTCTATGGCCACTACTATTTTCTTAGTAGTTTCTTTGTTATCATAGGCCTCTCCTGATTGTGCCTCTCGTTTAGGCATTCTTATCATGACTCTCCTGTCATCTATCTCATACTTCTTGAAATTTTCGGGGACCTCAAACAAAGATTCTTCCTCCTCTGGTGAGACTTCTTTCTTCTTTCGTTTCTTTCTTTCTTCCCTTGGGGTCATATGCGTTGCTAATCTTACATCATTTGTAACCTCTCCATGCCTCTGGGGTTGAAATTCTACTTCATGGAAGTATTCTTCATCTGATGCAAATGGTGGGTCCATAATGATTGACTCTAGATCGGAGTCACTTGCATCCTCAAATGCATCAGGGCTAGGTTCACATTCTTCTAGAACTGCCTCTCCCATGATTGGCTCTATGGAGAAGACTGAAATGTCATAGCCATCCTCATCACAGTGAGGTGTCCATTGTTCTTCATTGATGGCTACGTCCATTGTTGCTAAAATTTCCGCCCAGCCATGGGGTTCAAACTCCTCATCTGGAAAGACTATAGGTGCATAGGCTGGGTCTTGAATGGGTCTATGAGTTTCGTTCGCACCTACCTCCCTGGCTTTCTCTCTCTTCTCTTCTTCTACTGCTACCTTGCACATCCATAAGTGAGTATCTTCATGCATCCATGAGGATCCCGACCCTATGGAATGCACCGATTCTGTATCATCTTTGGCTCTATGGATGGGATTCCATTGGATAGGAGGGACATCTCTATGAGAATAATCCTTGAGATTGACTTTGGTTGTAACACCTAAGTGCTGCAGGTACAAAGAATTGGTTCCCCAATCCTGTACCACTTGCAATTGTCGCATGAATGGTCTTCCCAAAATCATCTCATAGGCATGATTTTTGCTAAAGTCACATATGGCAAAGGTATGTTCAAACTCGACACCACAAGTGGTGAGAGTTATTCCTTCCAGCAATCCTAGAGGTCTCTCTATGTGACCATCGGCCATTTGTAGTTTCATTCTCATGGGCCTGAGTGCTGGCTTGCCCCAACGCTTCCATAAGGAGGTAGTGGCAATTGCAACTCCTGCACCTGAGTCCAAAATTGCCTTAGTGGTGTAGTCCTGATAGGTAATGGGAAGATAGGTGTTCCCTTCTTCACCCTCACACATATCTCCTATTTTATCCAAGGGAATTTCTGGCACTGTCCTATGGGATCCTACCCTGGAACGAGGTTTTGCAATTTCAGTTACTCGACTAGTTACATATTTCCGTGCTTCTGGTCTATCCTTGGGCAGTTCTTCCAAAGTGAGATTGCGCTGCACTTTGGTGTTCTTTACTATCTCCGTGTTCCTAGGTATGACTGAATCGTCGTTCCTTACCATGACTGTGGGTGCTCTCATACATGTGGACTTTGCTTCCCATGGGCCTGTGAAGTGGGTAGCTCTTGTATGGAATTAGACTCAAAGTCCAATCTCTCATGAGATTGAGCACTCTCATGTTCCCCGTAAATTGATGGGATGTCTTGTGGGAATTGGTCGTGTGCATCGTCCACAAGTTCAAAAGGAGGGGCGACCTCACTTTCGTTATCCCATTTGTCTTCTTGAATCTCTCGTAGGAAGTCTGGTGCAAACCGATTCATAGAAGAAGAAGTGTCTGGCTCCGTAGAATTAGGTACATATGCTACCTGGGAAGGAGGGCTTATTCTATCGTTGGCTTTTTCCTCGGTGTCATAGATAGCTGAAGCACGAGCTTCTTGGGGAGGATTACTTATGCTATTACTTTTCCGAACAGGCTCATGCGCTCTCTGGGAAGGAATGTGGGTTACCTGTGGAGGTACATAAGCTTTCGAGGGAGGCTCCTGTGACCTTTGGGGAGGAAGATAGGCTCCTTGAGGAGGCACATGGGCTTCCTGAAGAGGCTGGCTTATCCGTTCTCTTGTCCTTTCCTTTCTTTGAGGGGTAGGCTCCTTTTCTGGCTGTGCAATTATCCTCTCTAATCTTTCTAAGGAGGGAAAGGAGTCTGGTTTAGTGGAATTGGCCACATACACTTCTGACGGGGAATGCTTCATGTTTCTGCTTGCTTTATCTTTTTCTTGATTTTTTTCTTCCTTGGCAGATCTTGCAATTATTTCCTCTAACTTCTCTAGGAATCCATCCAAGTGTAATTGCGTTTTGGCTGAGCCCGAGTAATTGAAAAGGCGACTGGCTTCAAACATAGTCTGAGCCAATGCGACCATTTTCGCGCATAGTTTGGTTCTTTCTATCTCTAGGTCAGCTCTAGGATAGCACTTGGCATGATCCGTGACGTTTGGCCCTTCTTGGATTCTGGCCTGATATGCTTTGAGCATCATGTCTATGTCTTCAGGAGTTGGATCAGCTAACACTGATCCTACCCTAGGTGGTGGTGGAATCGTATGACGTGGTGGGTCAGATGGAGACGGAAGTGGTGACGGCGGGGTATTGTGAGAGGGGATTTGAGAGGTGATTTCAGTTATCCTAGCTTTGGTTTCTCTTATGCTTTCCTCAAGTTCACTCATCTTTTTAGCCCATTGTCTTTTCATTCTTTCTCGACTATCTTTCCATGCTCTAGTCCTTTTCTTTGTTACGCTCTCGGTTTCACTAACCTCTGGGCCCTTTTCTTGACTTGTCTCTTGGTTTTGCTGCAATGCCTGAGCTCTAGTGACTACCTGCACTGGTGCAGTGGAAGTGACGCTTCCTGAGGAATCTACAACCAAACCAATCACATTGATAGGAGTGATTTTTGGCATATTATTGGGGTTCTTAGGGCAATCTCGTAAGAGATGTTCTTTTCCACAATCTTGGCAGAAACCTTGGATAGTCACTGACTGGGGTTGTGTAGGTGGAGGTAAGGGACAATCACGAATGAAGTGATCCCCCTGACATCGGTAGCACGGTTTTCTTGGGAATGGAGGTCTTACTTGCCTAGGTTGAGGCCTGGAGTTGGGGTTTGCATACATGACGTTCGTGTAATCTGACTCCCAACTAGGTTCACTTGGTTCTTCACTATAGTATGACTCACCATGTTCCGGAGACTGCATGTAGTAAGCTTGGGGACTATCGACATGTGTAGAATCAAAGCTATGGTCACTCGGGTCACTTTCTGAGATCAATGGGGTTACTGGTACTATGGCCCTATTCAGGTTTTCTTCTGCAACAGCATACTTTACTGGAATCACGTTAGCGGGGTTTGGAGGCTGTTGAGCTAGTACCGGTTGGGGTCTCTGTTGGGCCTGATATTGTGGTTGGTAGGTTTGTTGGGGTCTAGCATATTGTGGTGGTGGATTTTGGTTTTGGTATCTGCCTTGTTGGTAGGGCTGCGGGTAGGGTTGCCTAACTGCCTGCTTGTTGTATGGGCAATCTTGTGCGGTGTGATTGGTGTATCTCCGTTCTATGGTGCAGTATTGGCTACTAGGGTTTACTTGGGGTTGAGCCATAATAGGGCAGACATTCGCCATATGGTCACCACCGCATGTATAGCATCTTTTCACAGGGGCAAACCTTGGGATTTGTTTGCTCGATACACCTAATTTCTGAGCTACCTTTTCGGCCAGTTCCTCAATTGATGTGGATTGCGTGGAAGAGTGACTAGATGCACTATCTGAATCTTTGTAGATTTTGGAGAGCTCTAGTTCTTCCCCTAGGTTATCTTCAATGTCAATGCACATGCGTACACATTCTTCTATGGTCCTAGGGTCCTTCAGATACACATAGGATCTCAACTTCGTACTCAGCAATCCATCAAGGAATAAGGCTACTTGTTTAGCAGATGTGGGTAGTTCCGAAATAGGGCACCTTTCAAGATATTGTCTAAATCTTCTTCCGGCCAATCTGACAGTCTCTTGGGGGGTCTGTTTGAAGCTGTGAATCAATGAGGAGGTATTGTGCCTTATGCCGCTCTTAGAGAACTCTACAATGAATGCCTCTAGGAGTTGGTCTATGCTCCTGAACTGACGCTCATCTAATGGCTGAAACCATGTAAGTGCCGTGTTCCTAAGGGTTAGACCGAAGGCATTGTACTGCGTGAACAGATCTTCCACTTGTTCAGCTCTCAAGACTTGCTTGAACTCTGCCACATGATCATAGGGATCTCCTGTGCCGTCAAAGTAATTCTTCATGGACTTAACTAGCTGGGTGGGTCTCAAAGTTCTTGTGTGCTCTCTAGGCCTCGGCAGAGGGAATCCATCTACATTTCTTTGGTTCCTGTGGGCTCTATGCATCTCAGGTTCTACCCTATTCGTCTCTGTTCTCGTTCTTTCTCTGCCCACTGGGTTGGCAAAACTTACTTCTGGTCTATCTCTACTTCTGTCTCTTTGCGTACCATGAGCTTGGGAAGTTCCAGCCCCAGGGTGACCATAGGATACATTTGATCTTGGTTGAGGGAAAATAAATTCACCCTTCCAAGTGTAAGCATGCCTATCATTTTCTGTCACCACAAAGATCCGTTCTGAAGCATGATCTAAATAGGTCACTCTGCCTGGGCTATCCGGATCCTTAAGCTCGTAGATCATGATATTTCCTATGTCTGTCGGCTGATTAGACTTATACCTCCAAAAGGCTTCATCAGTTTCTCGATTGAGGAGCAACTCTATGCTCTTGTTGTCTTGGGGGACCCATTCAGGCGTGATAATCCTAGTGAGAACTGATTTACCTCGTGGGGTTCTAGGTTCCGCACCCATGTTCCCTTGTTCCAGGTCACCTAAGTCCGCATCTGAGATTACATTCCCAAAGTCATCTGTCCTCTCAGGGTGACTAGTGACTACATATATAGTTCCTTCTTTGTCCAGGTATGCACCATTTTCAAACTTGACAGCTGGGTGTTCTAGTCCTATGGATTGGTCAGGGTTTTTGATCTGGACCACGGATCTTCCTAGGCCGTCCTCATAGATGCTAGCACCTAGTCGGTTGGTCCTAAGATATTCCAGTTGTGTTTTGTAAGGGCCTTCTACCCTGTACAAATAAGGCACTCCTGAACTTCCCGTAGGTCTGTCCATGCCTTGAGACATTTCTGACTCACTGGTCTCCGAGCTCGGGTAGTATGAATGGTGGCTCAACTGCTGGGCCCGGGACCTTGCAGTGTGATTGACGCTAGCCTCTGAAGACCTAAGGCTTTGTCTCTCCCTTGCTAGGTGTCGTCCTGATCGAAGGTTCATATGCCTAACTGATTATCCCAATTTTTTCCAGAGTACAACCTCGTTGCCAATCAATTGGTACCAGTCACTTGATTCTTTTCAGTTAATTATTGTGTTTATGGTCTTGTCTGATATCACGTCGTCAGGAACACTTGAATGTTCTTCGTACTTTCAGGTTGATCGTTCCACGTTATGTTCTTTTCCTTTAGGTTATCGATAGTACAAAGATTATGTTTCTATCTTGAACTTGAGTTTTTAGGTAGTCTTCACTTGATAACTGCCTATCGTCAACCTGACTTACTCCTACCTCTACTCGTTCTTAGCTTGAGCTAGGAAATGACAGAGGGAGTTGAGAATATTCCAACCTTACTTGTTGGTCCCTTGCTTTATGGTGCTCAAGAACCCGGTTCTCAAGCTTGCAAAGAAATCTTGCTTTGTATGCTCCAAGTTGCTCTCAATGGACCTATAAAAGTCCCACGGTTAGCTCGATGCTTATATGCAAAGGACAAAACCAACCACTTCCATTCATGTAACACAAACACACATGTGCATTCTGACTTTTAGGAAAATAATTCTAAAGACCCCTGACTTTGATCCCCCTGGGTATGGTCAACTTCAAAATACCCTCTCTGAAAATCAACGCATTATCTTTATAAAAAACAGTTGAGGGCGTGTAGTATATGCCACGAGCTTTCCAACAAGCCCAAGAGCTCAAGAATTGGATTTCGTATGAAAAAGTTATGCCTGTTCAGGGTTTAGGGAGTTAAATCAGGATTCGATACAAGCTAACAGTCAAACAGGAATACTCGAGTAGCTTGTGGCACGGCCTCGCGATGCAATGCTACACCCTATTGTTTATCCCACACTCAATCAAAATTTAGACCAATAATTTTGCCTTAAAAATTTGACCTAATTTGCCCTTCTAACGCGTTCGCAAAGTCTGTCGGTCGCGATTGACAGGTCAGTCGCGATCGACGTGTCGATCGCGATTGACAGGTCCGTCGTGGCTGTCAGTCGCGATTGACTGGTCAGTCGCGATTGACACGTGGCCGAAAAGTCAATCAATCGTGGTCAAAGCGTCGTTGACTCTGTCGGTCGCGATTGATGAGTCGATCGCGATTGACAGGTCGGTCGCGAGGGTCTGTCGGTCGTGGTCAAACCGTCGTTGACTGTGTCGGTCGCGATTGATGAGTCGATCGCGATTGATGACTCGATCGCGATTGACACGTGTCACGCGTATGGTCAGTCGGTCGTGGTCAATCGGTCGTTGACTCTGTCGGTCGCGATTGACAGAGCCGTCGTGGGCTGTCGGTCGCGATTGACGTGTCGATCGCGATTGACAGATTTGTCCGTCGTGGTTTGTCGATCGCGATTGACAGAGCGATCGCGATTGACAGAAATCTGTGGAATTTCAAAAAACTAAACACATTTTTGGGAAGCTCTAGGCCTGTAGGTCATGGATATGCACTTTGTTTAGCAATTAGAGCAATTTTTCTGTCGGTCGCGATTGACAGAGCTCGGCGACACACAGACAGTTACTCAGATTTCCGTACCTGCGCAGAGTGCTGGGGATGATGATACGGCCTGTACCTGCAGAATGCTCACAAAACATGCAAAAAACAGCACATGCAAATTCGCTCTCTCGCTCTCTCTCACAAGTGAAATGAGGGAAATGAGGTGGAGATGGGGATATAGTCAAAAAGACTGAAATTTTCGCGATGATGGAGATGGATGTGGGAGATGGTGATGATGATGATGGTGATGAAGATGGTGAAGAAAGTAAAAGAAAAACGATGAGAGTGAAGAAAATACCTACAACTCCAACGCGTCAACTCTACGTCTTACCATCACACGCTCGTCCTCAAAGCTCGATCCCCGGCAACGGCGCCAAAATTTGGTGTAGTTCAATGATGAGTAGCACCTCCTTTAATGTCAATCCGGGAAGACGTGAGGATGGTATGAAGACCTCGAGCAAGTGGAGGCACAAGTGCGTGAGTGAGAAGCACACAAGCATGCACACACATACACACACACGCGCACACAAGGCAAGACAAAGAGTGAGAATCAATGGAGCTTTTTTGGATTACTTTCAAAATGCTCTTACAAGTTCGTTTCAATTACAATCTAACCTCAAAAATGAGCTCTCTAGCTCTTTTTATAGTTTTTGACTAGCTTTTGGCCCTGTCCAGACCTAGTGTCCGGCCTAGTTAAAAATTTGGTTCCAGGGCTTATTTGGGGGCTCAAACGAGATCTAAAAAATACGAAAATTGGTACGCAACTACTTCTAAGGCTCCTCAAGCTCAAGGACTCCTTTGCTTGCACAAAATGGAGCTACAAAAATGTGAAATGATATTTACAAATGATTGTTAGTGATAAAAATCACTATTGTTGTAGGGATTTCTTCTCGTGATCTGCCATACATATCTTCGAGCTCCCTACTTGCTCTTCCTCCCTGCATGTCCATCTCTTGATTTGCATTAATGTCTTGAAAAAATATTGGCCTACTTGCCAGATCTTCTTTGACTGCCCTGTTTGCTTGTGCTGTCCCTTCGCTCTGGCTCCCTTCTTTGACTTTCACGTCTTGTAAGTCCTGGTGTACCAAGGCTACTGCCAACAATAAGCCACTGGAAAATCTAACTTGCTTCCTTCTATTGGTTGTGCTAACACACATCCTAAAGCATAATTTGAAGCATCCACATGGACATGAAAAATTTTATCCCATTGAGGTGTTTTCAGAATTGGGGCTGTTACCAAACAAGTTTTTAAAGTTTCAAAGGCTTGGTCACACTCCTTGGTCCACTCAAACTTTGTAATTAGGGCATATAAGGGTTTGGCTATGTTACCAAATTTGTGTACAAATTTCCTATAGTACCCACAATGTCCCATGAAAGTTTGAAGTTCCTTTACACTTGTTGGTCTTGGAAGCTCTATTATGGCCTTTATTTTCTTCTCATCAGTTGAAATTCCATTTTTAGAGACTATGTGACCTAACATTCTTCCTTGTCTTACAAAGAATACACATTTTTCAGGATTTAAACATACTCTGTAGGTTCTGCATTTCCTGAATATATTTTCCAAAATCCTGCAAGTGATCTTGTCTTTTTAATGAAAAAGTACAAAGATCATCTACATAAATTTCCATTACATTCCTCAGGAACTCTTTGAAGATATGACACATCAACCTTTGAAAAGTTATTGGGGCATTAGTTAACCCAAAGGGCATAACCCTAAAAGCATAAATTACCCATTCTGTGGAAAAGGCAGTTTTATGTTGGTCTTCCAATGCTATAGGAACCTGGTTGTATCCTGAACCATCTAAAAAACTATAAACCTCCTTCCCTGCAACTCTTTCTAGAAGATGATCTGTTATAGGTAGTGGATAATTATCTCTTATAGTTGCTGCATTTACTTTTCTCAAGTTAATGCATACCCTAAGTTGTTAAAAGTCAAGCTTCAAGCTAAAAATTCGTGGGGAATCTTTTATGGACATGTGGAGCAATCAAAGGAAGCCAAAAGCCATGAGATTCCATCAAGAAAAGTCACTCAACCACTCCCCAAGTCATCTCAACTAATTCCTCCAAGTTAGGAGGCTGATTTGGAAAGGTAGTTCCTAGATTTTAGGGGCACACCTCTCACTATAAAAGGAGCATGTATCCCGACTTCTTTTGGGCCATCTTCTTGGAGTTTTAGCTCATGTAAAGTGAGCACTAAGTGCTGGAGTTGTGATAAGAAAGCCCCTTGCTTAAGCAACCCCCTTGCTTGCTTGTTTGTTTTCTTTTAGTAGGCATATCTATGTGTGTGCGCAGGCAGTGTTGCAACTCTCTACCCCTGAGTTGTTAGCATTGGTTCTCCCTCATATGGTATCCATTTGATGTAATTATTGTCTCATTGGATAGCTATAAGAGTCTATTTTATGCTTACCAATTCTCTGGAGCATTCTCTGAGTAAGCTGGGGGCAACATTCATTTTAGTGAAGTTGTGTGATTGATATCTCTCTCTTTGTGTAGGCTCTGTTGGAAATATTTTGCTCTCTGTTGTAAGGGCTGGTTCTCCTTCTCTATGTATCCATTTGCTATGATTTTGGTGTCATTGGGTAGCTATTAGAGTGCTCTAAAGTTGACTCAAGTTTGAGATTCATTCTTTGTATAATCTCTGAGAAAAGTTTGCTGGAGTGAAGTGAGGTCTCTGCTTGACTAGTAGTTGTGAGCATTCAACTAGCTCATGTTGTAGACATTGTTTATCTTTGTGTAAGCATCCATCTCAAGTGAAATTTGTTTTGTTGGAAAGCCCTTGGTGTCTACTACAGGTCTACAAAAGCTCACTGGAGCTCTCTGCATAAGCTCTGAGTAAGAGCATTTTTGGTGCGCAGAGGTCAAAGAAGGATACCTGTGGAGGTCATTCACGCTTCATCGTTGCTTAGGGGTTGAGATACTTCCCCCATCAGTGGTATCAGAGCATTTGGGCATCTTGGAGGTATCACATACAAGCAAGAAGACCTCTTGGAGTTGGTGGTTGAAGAGTTGCATCAACAAAAGCTTCTTGGAGGTAGCTCACATCAAGGGGGAGCTATTCTACTCAAGTTTGCAAGAGCACAAGGTGTCCATCTAAGGAAAGCTTTGGATTGAGGTAACCTCAAAGCCTCATTTTCATTTTACACACATTGGAGCATTAGCCAAGGGCTAGGTCAAGTATCAAAGACTAGATATGGGAGACTTCAACACTCAAATTGAAAAGCTAGACAAAGGTAACTATCAACCATGGAGATTTAGGGTCTCCAACTATCTTATGGGCAAGGGCCTTTGGGGGTTGATTAGTGGAAGTGAACCAAGACCTAGGTTGGATGAGAATCCAACCAATGACCAGAGAAGGGCCTTTAGGGAATGGAATGAAAGAGACAAGAGGGTTATCTTTATTCTTTCCCAACACATTAGCAATAGCATGAACGGCCATATCCAAGACCTGGATTCAAGCATGAAGGTATGGGAGACACTTGAAAGGCTTTATTCAACAAGCACCAAAGCAAGGAAGATCCAACTCAAGAATGAGCTCAACAACCTTAGGAAGAGCTCAGGGAGTAGCATAAATGACTACATACTTAAGGTCAAGGAGTTATCAGATGCATTGGGATCCATTGGAAGCCACGTAGACGATGACAATCTTGTGGCTTATACTCTCAATGGTTTGAGAGATGATGAGAAGTGGAAACCCTTTACCACTTCAGTTTATGTAAGGGATAATCTTCCCGATTTTGAGCAATTGGTTGCTCTCATGGTCACCGAAGAAATGAACATAGGTGGAAGTTCAACTAAAAGCAAAGATGCACAAGTTTTCTATGCAGGTAATCAAAGGGGCAAAGGAAGACAAGGACAAGGAAGGGGCAAAGGAAGGTTTGGAGGAAGGCAAGGCCACTCAAGAAATCAAGGACATGACCAAGGCACCTCATCACAAAGAGGGAGAGGAAGATCAAGAGGAAGAGGAGGACGACATCAACAAAACAGGAATCAAGATGGCGAAGGATGTTACATATGTGGCAAGTTTGGCCACTATGCTAGAGATTGCTACCAAGGAGGAAACAAAAGGAACTATAATCAAGGTTCTTCATACAAAGGCCAAGGTAATTATGCTTCTACAAGTTCAGAAAATGACAATCTCTTGATGATGCACATGAATGGGAATTCAAGCAAAGTAGATAACACTTGGTATATTGATAGTGGATGTAGCAACCATATGAGTTGCAATGCTTCTTGGTTTACTAATCTACATGTTCCCAAAGGTAAAGGACATGTAGAAACAGGTGATGATACAGCCCATGAGATCTCCCATGTTGGAGATGTAGCTTTGGATGACAAGGAGGAAGGAAGATGTCTCAAGGATGTCTTGCATGTACCTACCATCACAAAGAACTTGGTGTCCGTTGGGCAAATGGTTGAAAGAGGCTATCAAGTAAGGTTCAACAAAGGTGGATGCTTTGTGGAGAACCCTAAGCAAGGTTACAAGGTCATAGCAAGAGGAAAGAAGCAAGGGAGACTCTTCACTTTGGAGGTAAATTCTCATTCTACTCAACATGTCTACTTCACATATGGAAACAAGAGGATTTCGGAGTTGGACTTGTGGCACAAGAGGATAGGTCACATCAACATACAAAGAATGAAGGAAATGCAATTCAAGAGGCTGGTTGAAGGTCTTCCCAACTTCCAAGGACAAGGTATGAAGCATTTATGTGAATCTTGTCAACTAGGGAAGCAAGCGAGACTTCCATTCAAGAAGAGTGGCTACATAAGCCAACATCCATTGGAGTTGATACATACAGATGTGTGGGGGCCAACGAAAGAGCAATCCATTGGAGGTAACAAGTACTTTGTCACTTTTATAGATGATTGCACAAGGATGGTTTGGGTTTATTTCATCAAAAACAAATCAGATGTGTTTACATGTTTCAAAGCATTCAAGGCAATGGTAGAGAAGGAAACAGGTACATATATCAAGAAGTAAGGTCCGATGGAGGGGGAGAATATTTCTCAAATGAGTTTTCTGATTTTTTAATGGATCAAGGCATCAAGAGGCAAGTAACATGCAGGTACACACCCCAACAAAATGGAGTAGCAGAGAGAAAGAATACATACATTGCCGAGATCGCTAGAGCAATGCTTAATGAGATTAATGTACCTAACATGTTTTGGAGTGATGCAGCAAATACCGCCGTGTATCTAATGAATAGGGCTCCTACCTCAGGGATCCATGGCTTGACACCATATCAAGCCTATTATGGTAAGAAACCTGATCTTTCCCACTTGAAGATATTTGGATGTACTTGTTATGTACATGTGCCAAGTGAATTGAGGCACAAGCTACAACCAAAGGCAGAAAAGTGTGTGTTTCTAGGATATTCAAATGATCATAAAGGTTACAGGTGCTTCAACCCAAACACAAAGGACTTGAGGATATCAAGGGATGTAGCATTTGATGAGCTACTCCCTTGGTATAAGAAGTATGATTGTATGCAGGACTATGAAGAAGAAAAGCATGGACATGATGAAGAACAAATCGACCTAGAGCTAAGCGGCCCAAGGTGTTCCATCAATGAAGATAGTTCAAGCATGAACTCACCATGGAGGGGGAGATCTTCATCAAGCTATGAAGCACAATCAATCAACAAAGGCAAAGCAACATTGGTGGAGTTGGATGAAGAAGGTAATGAAGTTGAAGATGATAAAGGACACATGATGGAGAAAGAAGCCACGTCAAAGAAAGAGATCAAGTTCCCAAGGCAAAGGAGGTTTATTCCTCCAAAAGGTGAAGAAAGGAAGTCTTCTAGAGTTAAGTATCCAACTCAAAGGTTTACTTATGATTCATACATGGCAACACATTATGCATATATGAACAAAGTAGTAGAAGATCATGAGCCCGATTGCTATGAAGATGCAAGCAGGTACACCGAATGGAAAGAGGCAATGCAAGAAGAGATCAACGCACTTGAGGAAAATCAAACATGGACTCTAGTGCCCAAGAAGGAGAACATGAAGGTAATAGGTAATAAGTGGGTGTATAAAGTAAAGAGGAATTCAGATGGATCTATTTCTAGGTTCAAAGCAAGATTGGTGGCCAAGAGTTTTGCACAAACCTATGGAGTGGACTTTGAAGAGACATTCAGCCCCATGGCAAAGATGAGCACCATTAGGACACTCATTGCAATGGCTGCTAGCAAAGGATGGAAGCTCTTCCAATTGGATATCAAGAATGCCTTTCTCAATGGAGACTTGGAAGAAGAGGTATACATGGAGCAACCACTAGGTTTTGTTCATAAAGAGTTTCCACATCATGTTTGTAGGTTGAAGAAGGCACTTTATGGCCTAAAGCAAGCTCCAAGGGCTTGGAACCAAAGATTGGTGGACTATTTGATCAAATGTGGTTACAATCAATGCAAGGCGGATCCATCTCTCTTCATCAAACAAAGAGGAGAACTTGTGGTCTACATGTGTGTGTATGTAGATGATCTTATCATTACAGGTAATGATACAAAGGGCATTGAGGAGATCAAGGCAAAGCTTGGAAAGGAGTTTAGGATCTCTGATCTTGGAGATCTTAGGTATTTTCTTGGCATTGAAGTTGTATACAAAGAAGAAGGTATTATGCTCATACAAAGGAAGTATATTCTAGACCTACTTGAGAGGTTTGGGATGCTACATTGCAAGCCTATTTCAAATCCCATGGAAGTTAATGTAAAGCTAAGCTCCATTGATGGAGAGCCATTAGAGGATGTAACTTTGTATCGATCTATTGTAGGCTCTTTCAATTATGCCACAATAACCAGGCCCGACATAGCATATGGAGTTGGAGTGTTATCACAATTTATGCATAGTCCAAGGACTACACACTTGCAAGCTGCAAGAAGAATGTTGCGATATCTCAAAGCCACTATAAATGAAGGATTGTTCTACTCATTTGATGATGATATGCAGGTCAAATCTTATTCCGATGCCGATTGGGCCGGTTCGAAGGAAGATAGAAGGAGTACAAGTGGTTACCTAGTCATGCTAGGTAGCAAGATCATCTCATGGATTTCAAAGAAGCAACCCACGGTGGCATTATCTTCCACCGAGGCTGAGTATAGAGCTTTGGCTCAAGTCACATGTGAGCTAATGTGGATTAAGAAGTTATTTATGGAGCTTAATTTGCAGGTTGACACATATCCAATTTTTTGTGACAACATGAGTAGCATTCATCTAGCATCGAACCCTGTCTATCATGCTAGAACCAAGCATATTGAAGTGCACTATCACTTCATAAGGGAAAAGGTGATATCCAAGGAAGTTTCAGTACATCATATTGGTACCAAGGACCAAGTTGCGGACATGTTTACAAAGGCTTTGGATGGGATGAAGATTTCAAAATTCAAGCAATGCATCAACATGAAGGAGCTTGGATGAGGATGAAGAATTGAAGCTTGAGGGGGAGTGTTAAAAGTCAAGCTTCAAGCTAAAAATTCGTGGGGAATATTTTATGGACATGTGGAGAAATCAAAGGAAGCCAAAAGCCACAAGATTCCATCAAGAAAAGTCACTCAACCACTCCCCAAGTCATCTCAACTAATTCCTCCAAGTTAGGAGGCTGATTTGGAAAGGTAGTTCCTAGATTTTAGGGGCACACCTCTCACTATAAAAGGAGCATGTATCCCGACTTCTTTTGGGCCATCTTCTTGGAGTTTTAGCTCATGTAAAGTGAGCACTAAGTGCTGGAGTTGTGATAAGCAAGCCCCTTGCTTAAGCAACCCCCTTGCTTGCTTGTTTGTTTTCTTTTAGTAGGCATATCTATGTGTGTGCGCAGGCAGTGTTGCAACTCTCTACCCCTGAGTTGTTAGCATTGGTTCTCCCTCATATGGTATCCATTTGATGTAATTCTTTTCTCATTGGATAGCTATAAGAGTCTATTTTATGCTTACCAATTCTCTGGAGCATTCTCTGAGTAAGCTGGGAGCAACATTCATTTTAGTGAAGTTGTGTGATTGATATCTCTCTCTTTGTGTAGGCTCTGTTGGAAATATTTTGCTCTCTGTTGTAAGGGCTGGTTCTCCTTCTCTATGTATCCATTTGCTATGATTTTGGTGTCATTGGGTAGCTATTAGAGTGCTCTAAAGTTGACTCAAGTTTGAGATTCATTCTTTGTATAATCTCTGAGAAAAGTTTGCTGGAGTGAAGTGAGGTCTCTGCTTGACTAGCAGTTGTGAGCATTCAACTAGCTCATGTTGTAGACATTGTTTCTCTTTGTGTAAGCATCCATTTCAAGTGAAATTTGTTTTGTTGGAAAGCCCTTGGTGTCTAATACAGGTCTACAAAAGCTCACTGGAGTTCTCTGCATAAGCGCTGAGTAAGAGCATTTTTGGTGCGCAGAGGTCAAAGAAGGATACCTGTGGAGGTCATTCGCGCTTCATCGTTGCTTAGGGGTTGAGATACTTCCCCCATCATAAGTTTCCCATTCTTTTTTGGTACCACAACTATAGGAGATATCCATTCTGTATACTCAATTTCATAGATGAAATTGGCAGCTAATAGCTTGTCAATTTCTTTCTTTATTTAAGCAGAGCATTTATCATTGAATGTGTAATGTCTCTGTTTGCTAGGTTTTGCCTCAGGTGTAATAGGAATCTTATGCTCACAAATTTTAGGATCAATTCCTTTCAAATCCTTATAGCTATAAGCAAACACATCCCTATAGTTTCTTGCCAAGTTTCTTAGTGCCTCCTCGTCTTGAGATGTCATGTCATCAACCACTACAATATGTCTTTCTTCTCCCTCTTCCTGAGTGATCATGATTTTTTTAGTTTGTTCCTCATTATCATAAGCCTCCCCTTTCTTCTTTTCCCTCTTTGGTTTCCTCCTGAGAAGTAGTCTGTTTTCTACTTCATAAGTTTTGAAATTTGCTGGTACATCAAAGTGTTGATCTTTGTTTGTTTCCCTTGTCTTCTTCTCATCCCCCTGATTTTCTTTTATTTCCTTGTGTTTGTTTTTCTTATACTTGCCTGAGATTTTATCTTTAATAGCATCTTCAGCTTTTACTTCCTCCAAAAATTGTGTCTTCCCTTTTTCTAATATCATTTCTTCTTCTTTGTCCTCTTCTATTCCGGATACCTTTATCATTTGTATTCCAATGTGAAAAACATCATATCCTTCTTCATTTTGAAATTCCACTCCTACATATTCATCACTGGCTAGATCCATGGTAGCCAAAATTTGATTCCACCCATAGGGCTCAAATTCCTCATCTTTGAATTGTTGTGGTACATAGTTCTCATCTTGTAACTTCCTTCCTTCCACACAATCCTCTCTTCTTAATCTCCTTTTCCTACTGGTAAGATTTCTTATCATATTGCACTTCCATACTGATGATTCAGTTTCATCCTGGTCTTCCATTTCTGATTCCTCACTCAACTCTTGATTCTGATGAATTTTATACCATTCTTGAGGAGATATGTCACAGTAGTGCCCATTTCTTAGATTTACTTTGGTTATTCTTCCTTTGCTCTGCAAGTATAAGCAATCATTACCCCAATCTTGCACAATTTGCATTTGTCTCATAAATGGTCTTCCTAGGATAATTTCATATGAAGTGGATTGTGGGAATTCAACTATAGCAAAGGTATGTTCTATCTCTATTCCACATATGTCCACAATCACTTTTTCCCATATTCCTAGGGGTTTTTCTATGTGTCCATCTGCAAGTTGCAATCTCATTTTGGTGGGTAATAATTCATTTTTTCCCCATTTCTCCCAAGTTTGTTTAGTCATGATGGCCACTCCTGATCCACTATCCAGAATAGCTTTGGCCTGGTTTTTACCAAATTGTATTTTTAAGGTTGAGTTTCCCTCTTCTCCTTCACAATATCCTCCTATCTTATCAATGGGAATATACCACAACTCCTCCATTTCCTGTAGTTGTGGGTGAATATTTTCTGGTGTTGTTTCCCATTTTTTCATTTGGTTCTGTAGGTGAGGATTTTGTTTCATTAACTCTTCCCATGTGGTATGATATAGAATTGTGCATTGTTTATCTATATTCACCTGGAATGTTACTTGTGGGTTTTCTTCCTTGATACTATTTCCTCTTGTTTTTGTTGTCTCAGATTCCTCAACTGTTTTTTGAGAATTGTCTTCTTCCCCCATTTTGAGTTGCACTTCCCGTATGATTTGTTTACACTTCTGCATCCTTTCATGTTCTAAGTCTGGCATAGGATAAGCCATTGTATGATCAGCAGGGCTTAGTCCCTCTTGAATTCTTCCCTTGTATGCTTTTATATGAGTGTCTAGACTTTGTGAATTTCCTCTCTCCAACTGGGTTTGTGTCTTTTGAGGAGAAGTACTGTTTGATTGTTCCCTATTTTCTTCTTCCAAATTTTTACCCATTCTTTGTTTCCTTTCCCATTTCCCTTTTTGTCTATTTTTCTTCACCTTTGAGATTGAACCTTCATTTTGTTCCTTAGTTGTTCTTTGTTGTTTTGTTTGTGACCTTGTTATAGCATTTACATTCACTTGGTCAATGTCACTCAATTCTTCTTGTTTCATGATATTGACTGCTTTTAGTGGTATGTTATTAGGTGTGTTTTGTAGTTTTTGAGGATTTTTTGGGCAATCCTTTATCAAATGCTCCATGCCACAATCCTTGCAATAAGCTCCTTCTATTCTTAATGTAGGAGGTTGTGGACAGTCTCTAATGAAATGTTCTCCCCCACACCTATAACAAGTTATCTTTGGTCCCCCTTTGAATTGAGGTTTTTGATGTGACATATAATTAGTGGTTATATACATGAAAGTGGCAGTGTCCATCTCAATTCTTCCATTTCCCAAGTCTAGGGCTTGTAATTCTAGTTCTCTTAATTCATATCCTTCCCATTCTTCTTGATATCCTTCATTCCATTGATAATCTTCCTTGTATGGTGACTTTGTTCTTGATTTTCCCTCCTCTATTGGTGTGTATTTGATTGGTACCACATTTGTTGGTATAGGAGGTTGTTGCACAAGCACAGGTCTTGGTTGCTCAATGTACCCTGATTCTCTTTGGCTCCATAATCTCTCTCCTTTATGGGTTGTTTATTATAGAAGCATTCCTCCCTGGTATGATTTGTCCATTTCCTCTCAAGTGTACAATATTTGAGTGTTTTCCTATCTTGCAAATGTGGAGGCTTTTGATATGGACATTGTTGTACCAAATGACTTTCTCCACAATTGTAGCATTTTTTATTTGTGTTTATCCTGAAGTTTATCAAATTGGTTTTAGTGCTTACCTTTAGGGCTTTAGCAATGGCCTGAGCCAATTCTTCTGCTGGTGGGACTTTATCTTCATTTGATCTGGGTTGATCAAATGCTAACAGATATTGGCCTCTGTTATCTTCCAAATCTATTACTTCTTTTACACAAGCTCCTAGATCGGGGCATCTCCTATAGTACACTAGGGTCCTTAATTGAGCACTTCTTAATCCTTCTATGAATAGGGATACTTGTCTTGCCATGGAAGGTACTTCTTCTTTAGGACATCTGTCAATGTATTGCTTAAATCTCCTGGCTGCCTCTCTAACATTTTCATCTTTTTGTTGTTTAAAATTGTGTATCAGAGTGGTTGTGCTATGTTTTATTCCAGTCTTTGAGAATTCCCCAATGAAGGCTTAGGAAGGATTCAATATCTAGGTACATTTCCTTTCTTAAAGGGATGAACCAAGATAATGCAGGTCCTGTTAGGGTTAGACCAAATGCTTCAAATTGGACTTTGTAATCTTCCACCTCCTCAGCTCTAATTAATTGTCTAAACTCTGCAGCATGAGCATGAGGATCAGAATACCCTTCATATTGATTTTTCATGCATTTGGCTACTTGCTATGGTCTAAGCATTCTACCCTGAGGTTGCCAATGATGTCTTCTTCTTAGTGAAAATTCATTAAATCCTTCTGGTTCTTTTTCAAAAGGATTTGGGGAAGTATGTGTTCTCCTCCCTTGTTGTTGCTCAGTACTAGTATAGTTTTCATGTGGTCTTGGTAAATCTGAGTGTCCTAGATTATGTTCCCAAGGTCCTTTGTCAGCACATTGCCTTAAGTCATTTGAATTTTTTGGGTCTTGGGAGAAGATGTATACACATCCTTGCCTATCCTCATACCTACCATCTTTGAATTGAGCTACTGGTGTTATGTTCAGGGGAACTTCTAAGTTTCTCAATCTAATGAGAAACTTATGCCTTCCATCATGATATACATAAGTTCCAAACCTATTTGTATACATGTATTTGATGATATTTCTATAATCCCCAGTTTCAATGGACTCATTTGTTTCGTTTAAATTTTCCATGTTTTCTTGCCCTAGATTTCTTTTTTGCACTTCCCCTTCCACTGGCTCTGTTTCCTTCCTTCCTAAGTCTTGCTTAGTATGTGTTTAATTTGTTCCCAGACCTAAGGATCATTCAGTTAATTTTTCACGATTTTCAGACTAAAATCATGTTTTTCATGATTTTCTATTGAGAATCGTGTTTTTCAAGATTTTGTGTTCAAAATCGAGTTTTTCACGATTCTGTGTTCAAAATAGTGTTTTTCACGATTTTGTAACTAAAATCGTGTTTTTCACGATTTTCAGACAAAAATCATGTTTTTCACGATTTTCTACTCAAAATCGTGTTTTTCATGATTTTCTGACTAAAATTGTGTTTTTCACGATTTTCTACTCAAAATCGTGTTTTTCACGATTTTTTGACAAAAATCGTGTTTTCCACAATTTTCTGCTCAAAATCGTGTTTTTCACGATTTTCTGCTCAAAATCGTGTTTTTCACGATTTTCTGCTCAAAATTGTGTTTTTCACGATTTTCTGACAAAAATCGTGTTTTTCACGATATTCTGACTAAAATCGTGTTTTCCACGATTTTCTACTCAAAATCGTGTTTTTCACGATTTTCTGACTAAAATCGTGTTTTCCACGATTTTCTACTCAAAATCATGTTTTTCACGATTTTCTGACTAAAATCGTGTTTTCCACGATTTTCTACTCAAAATCGTGTTTTTCACGATTTTGTGTTCAAAATCGTGTTTTCCACGATTTTGTGTTCAACATCGTGTTTTCCACGATTTTGTGCTCAAAATCGTGTTTTTCATGATTTTCTGCTCAAAGTCGTGTTTTTCACGATTTTCTGCTCAAAAATCGTGTTTTTCACGATTCCGTGCTCAAAATCGTGTTTTTCACGATTTTGTGTTCAAAATCGTGTTTTCCACGATTTTATACTCAACATCGCGTTTTACACGATTTTGTGCTCAAAATCGTTGTTCCCAGACAATCGTGATTGCTCACAATTGCAAATAACACGATTTTCTTATGAAACTCGTGTTCTGGGAATCGCGATTTTGTCCTTAGATCTGAGAATCGGGATTTTGTATTTGACTACAGAATCGCGATTCCGCTCAATTTTTTTTAAAAAAAAATTTTAGATATAGATTTTTAAGGTTTTATTTCACTTATAGAATCGCCATGTCTATTTTTAACATGCAATGAAAGTGTTTACCAGATTCCGTGTTTTTTCTAATATCTTCTATTTTCTGCTCTTTATGATCACTAAGATGAAAGAAATGCAAGAAAGTAATATTAAGACCCCTTACCTTGCTTGCTTGATTGAAAATTTCTCCAAGAAAATCGCGACTTTTTGCTTGTTCTCACTCTCTTTCACACTCACTCAAATGAGTTTTTCTTGTAATTCAAGGATTTTATAGTGTGCAGAAAATCGCGATTTTGTGTGATTTCCACTGTTCTTCACTCTTTCATTGGTCCAACTTCACTTCCCCCATCTTGATGAAATCTCTTGCAATTACCTTTCTCCAAAAACCCAAATATGCTGAAAATTCCAGAAAATTTCTCTTACAGAAAATCACGATTTTGTGTAGAAAATCGTGTTTTTTCTGTACTTCTTATTTTGTGCAAATTTGAGTATTCTTTTCTCTTGTTCCCCTTCAATACCCTCTACCAATTGCAATTCAACAGACTCCTGTACTTTTGCATCAAAATCACAACATTACTCAGAAAATCGCGATCTTGTGCAGAGAATCGTGTTTTTCCAATTTTCTAATTTTTTGACAACTTTTTGCTTTTCTTTCACTTGGTCCCTATTACTCTTATCAATCAAAGCTTCAGTCCCACTTCCTAAGGAGAAAAGAAATTTGTTTGATTGTTTTTAATGAATTTTATGAATTTTTTTAGTATTTTGCCCTAAATTAAGGTAAACACTTCACTTAGGGTTTCTTGTTTGGTGATCTATTGATCCTGTGTTCCTTGATTGGTTACACTCTCTTATGCCTTAGCTATCAAAACAGTTCATGAGAAAACTTCCTAAAAGAAAAATTGTGCTATGAAATGCAAGTATCAATTTTTGCAAAGATAAACTCAAACATTTTTTCTTCAAAATGAAAATCAGCTCTTTTTCTCAAGATTTATGCTTTGACTTGGTTAACAAATGAATCTTTTCTACTTGCATCTAGCTACTTTACTTGACTTTTCCTTAATGCAACCATGTTATCTTCCCAAGTTCAACAATTTTGCCTAGTACTTGGTCAAAAAGCACTCTAAAAATGCAAGAATAGACACATGTTACCTCATCTTCAGCTTTCTTGATTCAAATTTTTCACACTCCTGCACTTTTACTTCACAAAATGAGATGAGCAACTATCAATTTACAAAAATTTTAGCACTTCCAATTCTAAAAGATGATCTATTGCTTTCTTTTCCCAAAAGACAAACAAAGACATCTACCTTTTCATGTTCATATTTCTTGATTAAAGAGTGTTACCTTTTCCCTGTGTTTGTTACCATCAACAATAGAAGATCCAGCAAGGTCCAACTTCAATGAAGCTTTTGAAATACTCCCCGGCAACGGCGCCAAAAAATGTTTGTTATTGATCTTTGGAGTTGTCCTCTCTAATCATTTAGCATAAAGAATTAACAATACATCTTTATTTTGTCAATCCTGGAAGTATTCAAGAGACCACAGCCCCTTCTAGATGATAGAATCCAAGAAATAAGAGAATAATGGCTGAATTTCTGAGAATGGTGAAAATCAAGAGGAATTTCTAGGGTTTGGATTATCTTGAGCAAATCTCCACCATTTTCCACAATCTTGGTGTCTAATACATGCTATTTTCTCAGTAGAACACAATCATGAAGTCAAACCTCAAAAATATTACATGTACCATACAGATGAGACAATCGCGATTCTGTGAAAACAGACGATTTTCATCTCCAGCACCATTCTTCATCAATTTATCACTCAACACATCAATATTCAGCTCTCTTCATACACATTCAACAGAATTACACAATAGAAATTCACAAATCTCCATGGATGCACAAAGAATAGACTCAACAAATCAATGAAACCACACAAAGAGGAGAAAACACGATTTTCAGCAGGAAACTCTCTCTATTCACTTGGATAGCATGTAAAGAAATGATCAACCAACCCCCTCATAATAGAGGAAATTGTCTTATATACATTTTCAAGTTTCCCTTTTCACACTTGAATCTTGGTCCTTTCCTCTATTATTCTAAAAATATGCTATCTAAGAGTTTCCAAAAATTCTAGAAAAATTACATAAAATTCTAGTCTACATAAGGAAGACTCTTCCTTATTTTGACATCAATTGCATAAATACTTTTACAAGTTTTTGTCATTTTACAATTATTTCTCATCCAAAATGCTTCAAAAAATACATCTTCTAACAGTGTGGCTCAGATGCCTTATGGCTGATTTGGGTGTTGGTCAGTCTTCTGCCACCACCATCTTCACTGACAGTAAAAGCGCATTGGCAGTTGCGAAGAACCCTGTGTTCCATGCTCGCACTAAACACATTGAGGTGCATTATCATTATGTTAGGGAGAGGTTGTCTACTGGGGAGATCAGCTTGGCATATGTGCCCACACAGGAGAACAGTGCAGAGCTTTTCACGAAGGCTCTACCTAGGGAGAAGTTTGAAGCTTTCCATAAAGCTTTGGGCTTACTTCCTTTTGTGGAGTGATTTCCACATAGCTTGGCACTTCCTTATACATGAGTGCCAGATACTTTTCACCGCATCACTCCCAGGGGGGATTTGTTGATATATTTAGGTAGTGATGTGTGTGAACACTCTAGGACCGCCGAGGCACTTTTTTTCCCTCTTTAGGAGGTTTTTTTCCCCGGCTTGTATATGTGCCTATTGCCCTAACGGGCTACTTATCTTTGTACATTCTAGTGGTAATACATTCAGTATTGTGTGTTATGCTCCAGGCTTCTTCTTCTTCCTTGTGTTGTTCGTGAGCTTCCACAGATGTCCAACTCCAAGAGACATGACCAAAAGATGGGAGAGGTTGAGCAAGAAGAAGAGTATTCTTACACAGAGCTCTATGATGCATTTTCTGACTCAGAAACAAGTCAATGAGCTCAAAGAGCAAACCCTTAGGATATAGATGGTTATTGGTAGTATGAACTCATCAATAGAGAAACTAAAGACTCAAATGGTCTCTTTCTAGATATAATTCACTTCTTTCCAAGCTACTAAGGAAGAGAAATTCCTAATCTTGATATACATAAGATGAATAGGAAGGAGATTCTACAACCTAGCAAATAGAAGGGAGAAAGCTCTAGGGAGACTCCCCTCCTGAAAGACCTCAATCCTTCAACCGTCACAGGGGATAATAGAGAAAGAAACAAAGATGTAGTCTACACTTTTTTGCAAAAGTGGATTGACTTGCATGTCACGAGAAAGGAGATAAAAGGCCTATTCAGGAAAAATGGGAATTACACAGGATTTTGAGACAATTCTTTGTGTCCTTATGTTTTAGTTTTTGACTCATTCACACACCACAACATGTTATTATCTCTTGATTGGAGTATATTAAACTGACACTTTAACATTAAGGATAATTTTATTATAAATGGGGTATCAAGGTTGGGCTCAAAACATAAGAAATTAACATAATAAGTAATATAAATGGGACTTGAATAATTCCCAAATTTCCTGAATAGGCCTTATAAGGAAGAGAGAGACCACTCACACACTCTCACACTCTCACACTCAAAGAGGAGCACACACACAGATTGAGGCAAGGAAGAATGATCTTCTTGTTCTTCTATTACATAAAAGGAATATACAAGAATGAACTAAAACAACAATACAACTAGTGCAACATACAAAGAACAATACATAAGGAAAATCCTAATGCCTAAGAATAGGTGAGATGGCAAGAAACAAATGTGCGATCACTCTCGATAGATAAATCTAGTAAAGGTCAATGAAGTATCCTTGACATATATCGGCATGACCACTATACACATTAGAGAAATGAAAAAGTGATACGTTTCATCGTGGATCATCACATGAGCTTAAATATCTCAACACTTCCCCTCAAGCTCAACATCATGTCATGTACACCAAGCATTTTCTGAAACTTCTTCAACTTCTTGGATCCAAGTGCTTTAGTGAAAATATGAGCAACTTGCTCATCTGTCCTCCATATACAAGATCAATATCACTTATTAATAACTTCTCTCTAATGAAGTGATAATGTACCTCGATATGATTTGATCTAGCATGAAAAAAAAGATTTTGTGCTAACTGAATGCTGCTAAGATTATCAAAATAGATGATGATTGGATTTTGCATTTCCACATCTAAATTTGCAAGCAGCATCTCTAACCATGATGCTTCACATTTGGCCATTGTAGCACCTCTATACTCAGCCTTTGTACTCAACAAAGCAACAGCGGGTTCCTTCTTTTTGTGCCATGTAATAGCTGTACTCCCAAGTGAGAATAGAAAGCCACTTGCAGATCTTCTATCTGGAATACTACCAGCCCAACATGCATCAGTGTATCCATGAACCTACAAATCTACACCAACTTCATAAAACAATGTATAATACAAAGTAGCACTCACATAACATAGAGTGCCCCTTAGAGCATCTAGATGCGGCTTCTTGGGAATTTGCATAAATTGACTTTCAAGTCCAACGATGTAGCTTAGATCAACCCTTGTAATTGTGAGATATATCAAAATTCCCATAATTTTCTTGTATATTGTAGCATTTTCTAATGCTTCACTTGATGTCGTATGCAACTTCAAAATCTGATCTAATGGCATAGAGATTGGCTTACTCAAGGCATACTCAAGGCATACTCAAGGCATATTGCCTTTGTGACATCCATATGCCTATTTTTGTATGTATAAACTCAATGCCCAAAAAAAGCATAGCACAGCAAGAACTTTCATGTCAAATTCCTGCATAAGGAGTTGCATCATACTTTTGCAACATACTCAAGGCATATTCCCTCTGTGACATCCATATGCCTATTTTTGTATGTATAAAGTCAATGCCCAAAAGACGCACAACACATCAAGAACTTTCATGCCAAATTCTTGCCTAAGGAGTTGCTTTACCTCTTTAATTCTTTCTTCATTATCACCTCCTACAATCAAGTCATCAACATAAATAGGCACAATCGTGATGCCATCATCATCCTTCCTTGCATATAATAAATGATCTACATCACACATAGGAAATCCACTTCTGGTTAAGTAATCAACAATCCTTCCATGCCAAGCACGAGGGGCTTGTTTAAGCCCATAGAAAGCCTTTTGCAACCTACAAACATATTTTGGGTGCTTTGAATCTTCATATCCTTGTGGTTGGTCCATGTATACTTCTTCCTATAACTTTGTTAGTATATGATCAATGTGTACCCCTCATGATTGTATGCACATGTTGAAAGGCCCCCATTATGAGGAGAAGCCAAGCATGCATTACCCAATTGATGGGAATCCCAACTTGCATGTTGGATGAAGGTCATCTTGGACTAGGTAAGGTATTTTAAGGAAAAGGAGTTACCAGAAACACTACTAGAAATAGGGGAGGCATAGCAATGCCCCCCAATGAAAAACAAAGAGGATCTCATCACTTATGCAATGCTAGCATCACATAAGCGATGAGAATTTTTTTTATTAAAAACAAACACGATTCCTCGCATAAGCGATGCAATAAGCAACACTACAAATGTGCATCGAAAGGAGCGTCGCTAACCAACGATGCCCTTACCGATGTTGCAAAGCTGCCTATGATTCTGGAGCGTCGCATACTTGATGTCCTAATATTTCTGAGCGTTGCATAAGCGATGCTCTAGAGAGAGAGAGAGAGAGAGAGAGAGAGCGAGAGAGAGAGAGAGAGAGAGAGAGAGAGAGAGAGATCGACCCTACCAGTTTAGCGCACACACCTCAAAGGAAGCAAGGTACACAAACACACATATACACACAGATTTACACACACATGTACACATGCATACACACTATTAGGCCGCCAGATTGGCACAATGTAATTTTATATTTTCATATACCGCACACACCGAAAGGGCGTAGCGAAGTGATGTAACCCTTTTACTCATTAATGAAGAGACATTATGGTGTTCTCGAGTGGCAGAGGAGACGGGATCGCCAAACTGTCTGTCTAGGCAATTTGCGACCTTGCGGAGATGTCGTGGTGCAGAGTTTGCAGATATTTGAAGTACTGTTAAGTCTGTTCCTATTGAATTGCCGTAATTTACTATTACACAGTAATACTGTCGTAACATTAATAAGTCTGTTCGATTATGTGATTGAACAACTGCACGATAATCTACCGTGTGAAGATATCGTAAACAGAGGATTATAACTGTGTAACGGAAGTATTGCCTTGACGTATAGTTACTGTGTGTTTAATTAAGTATACTTTGGGAAAATAGATAAAGGGCCTCTGCATTGTCATACCCCTACCATCCCCAAGAATCCGAAAAGAGATTAAAAGTGGATGTGACAGAAATCCCTTTTTAACACTAGTGCCGTCTGTGGGAAAATGGCAATAGATTGAGAATAATCAGTAAAGGTAGAGCAATGCATAAGGAAAGTGGTGCAGAGGTGATATATGCCAGTTACTCGGTCCGGCGAGTCTTATCCGAAGTATAGGAGAGACCAGCATCCTTGGGCAGTTCCAAATGTATTAGGCACACCCCCAGGTGGTAGACTTGCAGGCCATTTAAGCCCCAGTTATCGAAGGATCAGAGCCAGTTAGGAGTGATTCCGGTACCAGTTTGGTGACACATGCTGAGATTCCAGTAGATTCTGGTGTGATTCTTGTACGTTCTGAAGAAGATACAGTGACTTCTGAGTGTACAGAGACGCAGTGCGCAGTTGGTTCGACATTATTTGGTCAAAGTCCGACTATTTTCGGTGATAAAGTTGTGTTACCAAGTGAGATTGTTGTCGGTGAAACGATAACCTGGGGCGGTGAAAGTTCGATAAGTTTCGGTGGAAGTTCGGTACCAGATAGTGGAAATTTGAAGTTTTTTGGTGACAATGCAGTACTACCTGGTGGATCCTTATTACGTTCACCACTATTCGGGGCAAGCCTCTCTAGTTTCGATACCAAAGTTGAGGACAGGTTATTTGATTTGGAGATAAGTAAGAGATTCAACACCATTTTCGAGCCAGAAGGTGAGCAGCTTGACAATACAGATTCTGAAGGACAAGAGACACCTCAACAGACAGATAACAACAACACTACTCACATTAGCACTATGAGTGGTTCACAGTCTCAGTAGGAAACACCCCCATAGCCACAACCGCAGTTTTAGCAACAGCAGTAGCCACAACCAATTATCCCAGTTCGACCGGGTCCAACAGGAGTGACTTACACAAAGTTTGGTGGATTTCCGAGGGATGATCCTGATGCACATGTCCGCACATTCAAGATAAGCTATGCAGTGTTGAATTATCCACCGGATCCAACGTACAAGGCCATTGTATTTCAAGCCACTTTAGTTAATGAAGCAGCCAGGTGGTTGACTAAGTATGATATTAATCATTTTGCTAACTATGATGATGTGAGAGATGCGTTTTTACAGAGGTTCCGGTTGAAGAAAAATCCGACCGAAATCTTTGATTATTTGTAGAATAATCGACAGAAGCCGCATCAGAGTGTTCAAGAATATGCAACACTGTTTAGAACCCACTTAAGGCAGCTACCTCCGGCGCATGCTAATCTACCAGCCAATGTTATAACCCAGTGGTTCCTTAATGGACTTACTCCACAGTTAAGACAAATCATGATCATTCGCTGTGTGGGCGGAATGACATTGGACGTAGTACTTGCGATGGCCCTACAATTGGAGCACAAAGTTGGAGGATTTACAAAAGACTTGGAATGATTGAAAGCCAGTACGAACGTAGCGAATGATCCGGCCAAACAGATGTATTGTACCAAGTGCAAAAATCTAGGCCACACCAGTGCTACATGTGCTCTTAACTAGATGTATTGTGCCATCTATAACACAACAAGACACTCAATGGAAACCTGCGCGTATAATGCCAAGGTGCAGGATAGAGCAGATGTAAACGCCATCATACAAGAACCAGGTCAGCCAGCAACTCATTATGTGCCGCCACAGATGCAAACCAATCAATCGCAAGGATATAGGAATTACCGGGGTCAACGAAACACCAATTTCAATTCAAATCGATTGCAGGCGGGTACATCGACAGAAGGTACCTCTCTTCCACCCCCTCAATGTCATTTTTGTGGTGAGGTTGGCCACATTTGTAGATTCTACAAGGAAGCAGCAAAGTACGACAAAAGGAAGGAGCGACAAAATCCAATGACCAACATGGTTTATATTTCACCAGTTGAGTCACAAGCAGCTATCGTGCAGACAAGATCGGGTAAGCAGTTGCAACCAGCAGCTGAAGTGTTTGAGCCTGGTATCTGTGAGCAGCAACGAATGTTCGCAAAGGCTAGTCACTAGACAGCTAAGGAGCCGACTGTGTTTCCTGATCCCATTCCGGTAACACAAGTCCCCCTGCCGTAGGCAAGATTGAATGAACAAAATTCGGCCACAACAACATTAGAATCATCATCAGAATCGGTGAGAAGTACAGCCCAACCAGATCAGGTATGGGATATCCTATCTAAGGCTTCAATCACACTCCCCTTGGGACAGTTGCTCGCCTTAGTGCCAGGCGTCAGGTAGCAATTTCAACAGTAGGTTAGCCCCGGGTCTTCATGTACTCCGACGACCGCAACCATACAACCGGAAATTGATTCTATGGTGGATCACTCAGTTCCATTGATCACAGTATGGCATAAAAACCAGAAGATTACTCAAGTGTTAATTGATGGCGGTTCGGGTGTGAATATTGCAACTGTAGCTCTCTGCAAGAAATTGGGTTGGACCCAAATTGAGCCCGTACAATTTTTTGTACGAATGGCAGACCAATCTCACGTCCATCCGGTGGGACTAGTACGGAATATTCCGATTACCTTGCAGGGCACCATGTTCAAAATGACTTTTGTAGTCCTAGAACTACCAGAATCCAGCCTTGACTACAATTTACTTTTCAGTCGACCATGGTTGAAGCAAGCCAAAGTTGTACAGGATTGGTTAGCGTAGGAGTTAACTTTCAAAGACAACAACCGGAAATATGTAGTTAAATTGGATGCCCTGCAACCCTGCGATCTTCATGCATGACCAGATGTAGCGGAGCCGGTCCATATGCTGGATGGATTATCTGACGACGAGGAAGAGGCGTTCCTGAAGACCAAGAGGATCTGATCTCATTAGGTACTGTAGATCTCCAGTCGGTCGCAGAAAAGTGGAGTCCGGTAGCCTGTACGATTGTACCAGTGACCGGAGATGCAAAAGCAAAATGATGGTGTCGTTATGGATGGAGCCATCTTACATCAACTCTTGCAATCAACTAATGATCTAGTAAAACCTCGACAATTTTATGTACCGGAATATCAATTAGTAACATATAATTTGGGTGATACGGTCAACCCGCGACCAATTAAGATTAAAGAAGCCTTAGCAGAGATGTTCCAAGATGATTTAATACAACTTCTGCGTGAATTTTCTGATGTTTTTGCTTGGGATTATCAAGATATGAAAGGTCTGGACCTGCGGATTTATCAACATCGGGTAGTGCTCAAACCGGAGGCAAGGCCAATCAAACAGTCTAGTTACCGAATGAACCCCAATTATGTAGCACAGGTCAAAGCAGAACTTGATCGGTTATTGAAGGTGGGATTCATTGTCCCAATCGAGCATGCTGAATGGATATCTCCAATTGTAATCATCCCGAAGAAAAATAAACAACTATGCATCTGTGTTGATTACCGAAAACTGAATGCTGCCACTGTACCGAATCCATTCCCTCTCCCCTTTCTGGACACAATGCTTGACAGTGTGGCAGGGCACGAGATGTACTCTTTTCTGGATGGATACAGTGGCTATAATCAAGTGAGAATGGCAGAACAGGGACATACCAAAGACAACTTTATCACGAACTGGGGTGTTTATGCTTGTATTGTAATGTGGTTTGGGTTAAGGAATGCTCCGAGTATGTTTCAACGATGTATGCAAGAAGTCTTTTCACCCTACTTGACTACTTTTATGCAAGTATACTTGGATGATTTTCCATATTTGGTAAGATTGCGGCGCACCTGTATCATTTACGGTGCTGCTTTGAAAAATGCCGTGAATACCGATTATGCATGAATCCGACAAAATCTCTTTTTGCAGTCTCTTGTGGCAAACTACTCGGACATATTATCTCTGAACAAGGAATACAAGTCGATCCGGATAAAGTCGCAGCCGTGTTGTAGGCACTAGTCCCCACGACATTGAAAGAAGTTATGCGCTTTCTGGGCCAAATCCGGTGGCATGGCAGACATTTATGGTGGTTAGCTCATTTAGCGACACCACTTAATCGGCTTATGACTAGCGCTCCACGACAGTACAAATGGACTCTAGAGTGCCAAACTACATTTGATCCTTTAAAAGTTTTATTGACGCAGGCCCCAATTTTGCAACCCCCTGATTGGGAACGTCCGTTCCATGTCTTTGTGGATGCATCGGACATCACCATTGGAAGCATCCTCATGCAGCAAATGGATAAATGGTTTCGGCATGTTTATTATGCGAGTCGCCGATTAGCCCCTGCTGAAAGAAACTATTCAGTGACCGAAAGAGAATGTCTCGGGTTGGTGTACTCTGTGAAGAAGTTCCGCCATTATTTGTTGGGCTGAAAGTTCACCTTCCACGTGGATCATGCTACACTCGTGTATTTGGTCCGGCAGCAACATTTAGGTGGGAGATTAGCTCGATGGGTTTTATTATTACAGGAGTTCGACTATGAAGTTATTCATCGACCGAGCACAGCACATGCCTTGGCAGATTTTCTATCTCGATTGGATTCCGGTGAGCCTCTGATAGGGATTGATGACACTACACTGGCAATTTACGTTACTGAGCCAACTACTGAAGAATCTATAGTGCCTCTTGTTACCCCTACATACTACGATACGTTACTAACTTTCCTCACCGACGGTTGTCTTCCTCCTCATATTCCCCCTGCTCTGCGACAGAAACTTGCAGTTTACAGTCAAAGATTCCGGTTGATTGTAGGTCAACTGTACTACATGGATCATACTGGTGTTTTACTTCACTGTATCCCTCCACATGAAGTAGAATCGGTTATTGCTATGGCTCATTCATTACCCTCGGGCGGACATTTTGCAGTTGATCCTACTCACCGTAAAATTCTGCAAAGTGGGCTTTGATGGCCTATAATGTACAAAGATGTGACTTAGTTTGTGCAGCAGCGTGATGTCTATCAATGGTCTGGACAGCCCTTGCAGCGACACTTCTTTCCCCTTCAACCTGTCTTACCTTTGGAACGCTTTCAGAAGTGGGGTCTAGATTTTATTGGCCCCATAACACTACCAGCGACCCTCACCAACAATCGCTTTATATTGACTTGTACAGATTATGCCACGAGGTGGGCGGAAGCTTGGACTTTGCATTCTTCCACAACTGTTTCCGTGACCAAATGTCTAATGAAGGATGTCTTCCCGCGTTATGGATTACCTCTGAAAATAGTGACGGACCAAGGAACACATTTTGCAAACAACTTAATGCAAGTACTGACTCACACTTTCCAAATTCTACATAAATTCAGTTCACCGTACTATCCACGTGCTAATGGTCTGGCTAAAAGCACCAATAAGACACTGTTGAATATGCTTCGCAAATTGATCTTGGAGTCTCCAGAACGTTGGGATCAGCTTTTACCAGTAGTATTATGGGCTTACTGAACTACGTACAAGGTAGCTATCGGAATGACCCCGTTCAAGCTTGATTATGGATTGGAAGCTATTGCATCAATGGAAGTAGTAGTGTCGAGCCTTCGCGTGGCCTTAGCTCAGAAATTGCTGCCGAAAGAATCTTTGCCATTTCGATTGGCAGCCCTCACATCATTAGATGAACATCGCTGGGAAAGTTTTATGGTTCTTCAAGAAGTTCAGCTTCGTCAAGCTCGTACCCATGATCGTTTCCTCAAGATCCCTCTGTTTATGGTGGGGCAACTTGTGTTATTCTACAATGCTAAAGCAAATCGGTCTGCTAGAAAATTTAAATTACGGTGGTTTGGTCCATACCGGATTGCTGACCAAGTGGGACCGACAACTTTTCGGTTGGAAACCTTAACAGGTGTTCTCTTGCCAAAAGTGATTAATGGTTCTAAGTTACGCCCATATCACCAACCGCCTGATCACCATTGATGTGTTCCTCGTCTTTTCGCGTGTCACTTGTTTTCTTTTTATCCCCGCATTTTGGTTGACCACTGACCGTAATCTCCTCGTTATGGTATCTAAATATGATTAATCGCCGCCGTGTGTTACTGTTTCTTCTCCTGCATGCATGTCATAATTATGAAGGATATCTTTCCAATACTGCGCGATGATTAGGATTTTCGACCGCCTAATGTTGTCAGTGTTTCTACTTAATCTTGTTTTTTCCACTGATAATCACTATTGTGTTTGTGTGATTGTACGTTCTTTGTCTTCTGTGTCTCCTGTGTTCTTGTGTTCATATGTGCACCATGGAAGTATTAGTGAATGTCGCTACTTTTAGTGCCGGTCTCACTCCAGAAGCGAGTGAGTATTTGCGCACTCCTGGTTTGTTGGGTTTCGCTGAATTGCCCTAGCACTCAGTGGAATGTCAACCATTCCATGCGCAGGTTATTGCTGCCATCGCTGCCACACCTTCTATAGAGCAATGTTGGCCCATTATTTGTTTACCTTCTCGTGTTGTTATTACTCTAGAAACGTTTGCCGCCAGCTTTCGCCTCCCTATGGAAGGATTGGAGAATGGTACACTTCTTCCTGTAGCCACCATGAAAGAGTTGTTTCCCTGTCACTCATCTAATGAGTACGCTATTTTATGTAGACCTGAACCAGAGCGCACCGTTCTGCAGTTCTTAGTAGCCACTTTGAATCTCCAGAAACGTACCTATGGTACATCACGCCCATTTTTCGATGATAGATACCGCTTCCCGTGGGTTTGTCAATTTTGCCTCCTTTATTTCCGGCGTATTCACTGTGAATGTGTCGCGGTTATCAAAAAGTCATTAAGGGTGACCTCCCTCGTTCCCGGCTGCCCCATATTCTCACCTTCCTCTTTCCGGTGCTCCAAGCCATGCAACCGCCTCCAACCGCTCCCTTCTTGTCACATGAAGAATCTACTCAATTGTTCGAAGACGCGGATGATGACGATGAGGATCTATTTCAACTTCTTCACCGGGAACGCAGACGCCTAAGTCCCTCTGAGAGCCAAGTGTAGGGATCAACTGCTGGCCATGAAGACGAAGTTTTCCATGATACTGCTACTTCTATTCACGTTGAGTCTTTTGGTCTGTCTTCTCCAATTAAGCAGCAAGAACAAGGTGCCAACCTAGAAGACTCCGACGAAGTTTCTTCTCAGGTGGATTCTCATCAACAGAATCAAGACTCTGTGAAGGATATTGCTGCTAAAATTCTTAATGACATGATAGCCATGATTGAAGCTGTAATCGACAAGGCTGAGGCGACAAGGCAGAATACTCTTATACCCATTCCTCCACCAATAAACCCTGTTGAGCCCATTGTCCCTGTTTAGCCTGTTGTTCCCGACGCAACCATGAATTCCTTCTCTTCTCCCGATTACTCTCCACCACCTTCCCCTCACCTATTATCAGACTCGTCATCCCAGCCACTTCCTGCTTTTCCACCTTCGCAAGTTCTTTTCAGCGAGTTAGAATCTATGGGTCTTCTTCTGATTCAATTCTCACAGCAATTACCCCATTAGATGAAGATGGCAACAGAAAATGTCAGGCAGGAACTACAAGAGAAAGTTGACTTGTTAGAAGCCGATATCGCTCCGTTACAGGAAGAAGCAAATGCAGTTAAAGCAGAGAATCATGCTCTGCAAGTTCAATTGCAGCAGTACCAAGCACAATTAGCCAAACATGCATTACTGATTGCTCAACGAGATGCAGCATTGTCTGAGTTAAAAGCCAAGGATGTTCTTTTAACTACTCGTGACGAAGAAATCAAGCAGTTAAATTAGTTGGTACAGGATAAAGAAGATGCTCGGATTGCTCTCGGTAATCTTTTAGAAGAAACTCACGCCGAGCTTGATGAGGTCGTGCAGAGAGGGCAAGAAATGGCTACTTTGGATAAGCAAACTACTGCAGAATTACAGGCTGCATCTACTGATCTTTTTCAGGTGAATTTTGCCCTAAAAGCACAGACGAGTCTGACAATTCAACTAAAGAAGGAATTAGCAGGAATTATGAAAGAAAGAGATGCTTATTATCAAACAATTCAATATCAAGCTCAAGAGCTGGAACGTAGAGAAAAGCAGCTAAGCTTTCAAGCAGAGAGACTATCCAGAATTGATGGTCAAATTTCTGATATGAGATTGAGCTGAGATGCAGCCCTTGCCAATGATTTTTATTTGCAAGAAGCCTTTTTGCAGTCACAGACCAATGCTTTGATAAGTCAGGTTATTGCGGCGAGTTTAGTACGCACTCACGCACAGTTGGTGGAGCCGGAAACCTTAAAGCTGATGTTGGATTCATTAAAACAGAAAATCACTAGAACCTTTAAATTAGCCCGAACTATGTATATACAAGGCATTGTAGATGAGCCTTAATGATATTTTCTTTGCGGGTTCGAGTCCACCATGCGTGCCAGTGTTAGGCCGCCTGATTGGCACAATGTAATTTTATATTTTCATATATCGCACGCACTGAAAGGGCGTAGCGAAGTGATGTAACCCTTTTACTCATTAATGAAGAGACAGTACGGTGTTCTCCATTGGCAGAGGAGACGGGATCGCCAGACTCTCTGTTTGGGCGATTTGCGACCTTGCGGAGACGTCATAGTGCAGAGTTGCAGATATCTGAAGTACTGTTAAGTCTATTCTTATTGAATTGCCATAATTTACTATTACACACTAATACTGTCATAACATTAATAAGTCGGTTTGATTATGTGATTGAACAACTGCATGATAATCTACCATGTGAAGATACCGTAAACAAAGGATTATAATTGTGTAACAGAAGTATTGCCTTGACGTATAGTTATTGTGTGTTTAATTGAGTATACTTTGGGAAAATAGATAAAGGGCCTCTGCATTGTCAGACCCCTACCATCCCCAAGAACCCAAAAAGAGATTAAAACTGGATGTGACGGAAATCCCTTTTTAACAACACACACATAGACACACACACACACATCGACACACACACACATACACACATACACGCATAGACACACACACATAGACACACTATACATTTTAGACACATACACACACACACACAAACGCACATCCACACACACATACACATGCATACACACATATATATAGATATACACATGTATATGCACAAAGACACACATACACACATAGATACACACACTGTACACATACACACATAGACACATACACACATACACACACATACAAAGAGATCTACACAAACACATATACACACTAATTTACATGCACACATACACATGCATACACACACACATATATACACACATAGACACATGCATACACACATAGACACACACACATACACACATAGACACACACACATACACATACACACACACATATACACACACACATATACACATACACACTTACATACACACACATCCACTGACATTTACACACACACACATACACATGCATACAGACACATATATAGATACACATGCATATACGCACATAGGCACACACATACACACATAAACACACACACATACACACACACATACCCACACACATACAGACACATACACACACATATATGCATGCACAAACACACACGTAGAGAGACATACACACACATACACATACATGCATACATAATGCATATGCATATGCATACATAATGCATATGCATATGCATACATACATACTTACATGCGTACACACACATACACACACATACACACACATGCATACATACTCATACATAATGCACATGCATATGCATAGATACACTCTTACATGCATACACACACATACACATGCATACACACATACACATACACACATAGACACACACACATGGACACAAACACATACACACACATATATAGAGAGACATACACGCACATACACATACATGCATACATATGCATATGCATACATTTATACTTACATGCATACACACACATACACACACATATGCATACATATGCATACATAATGCACATGCATATGCATATATACATGCATATGCATACACACATAGACACATACACACACATAGACACATACACACACACATACACACACATGTACACACAGATTTACACACACGTACACATGCATACACACACATACAGACATAGAAAAACAATAACACACATACACACACACATACACACATACACACATAATGCATATGCATATGCATACATACATACTTACATGCATACACAAAGATACACACACATATGCATACATAATGCACATGCATATGCATACATACATGCATACACATACACACATAGACACACACACACACACACACATAGACACATACACACACATAAACACATACACACACATAGACACATACACACACATAGACACATACACACACACACATCTAGACACATTTACACAGACACATACACATGCATACAGACACATATACATATAGATACACATGTATATACACACATATACACACACATAAACACACACACACATACACACACACATATACACACACATATATGCATAAACACACATTGAGAGACATACACGCACATACACATACATGCATACATATGCATACACACACATGTAGAGACACATACACATACAAGCATAATTATGCATACATAATGCATATACATATGCATACATACATACTTACATGCATACACACACATGCATACATAATGCACATGCATATGCATACATACATGCTTACATCCATACACACACATACACACACATACATATACACACATAGACACACACACATAGACACACACACACACAAACGCCACATACACACACGTATACACACATACACACACACATACACACACATATATATGCATACACACACACGTAGAGATACATACACACACATACACATACATGTATACATATGCATACATAATGCATACATATGCATACATAATGCATATGCATATGCATACATACATCCTTACATACATACACACACATACACACACATGCATACATATGCATACATAATGCACATGCATATGCATACATAATGCACATGCATATGCATACATAATGCACATGCATATGCATACATAATGCACATGCATATGCATACATAATGCACATCCATATGCATACATGGTAGGTTCCTTTATCGAGCCCATGATATTTGCCATTAGAGCCATGTTAACAATGTGTTATGGGGATCCTCTTTGCTCCTCTATTCTCTTTAACCTTCGTAATCCATCCGAGGATGATTCTAGTACATCTATATGTGGATTGCGATCATCAAAGGGCTGTTGTGCCCACTTTGGTAGTGGCTTAGGCTGTGCAGCTACAACTGGTTGGATTTTTATTGAGGAAATTTCACCATCAGATGTTTCCTCCTCCTCAACTTTAACCTGTCTTTTGATAGTCACAAGGTGAGATATTTCTTCATTTGATGAGATAGTAGCTTTACCTTTATCTTCTACTAAGTGTGGTTGTTCATCAAATACCACATCTCGGCTGACAAAAAGCTTCCTTGCCTCATGATCCCACAACGTGTATGCTTTAGACTCTTCACTATATCCTAGGAAGACACACTTTTGGCTTTTTGAATCCAACTTTGATCTTGTTGAATCAGGAATATGTGCATAACAAAAACAACCAAATCCTCTAAAATGCAAAACTAAAGTCTTTTTACCAGAATATGCTTCTTGAGGAGTCATCCCCTTCAGTGCTTTTGTGTAGCTTTGATTGAGTATGTAGACTGTTGTATTGACTGCTTCCGCCCAAAATGAATCAGGCATGTCTTGAGCCTTTAACATACAAAGAGCCATTTCAACTACTGTTGTGTTCCTACGCTCAACAACACCATTTTGTTGAGGCGTATGAGCTGTGGTAAGTTGCCTTTTCACACCATGCTCCTTACAATAGTTATTGAATTATGTTGACAAGAATTCACCTCCTCTATCTGTTCTAAATTTCTTTAATTTCTTTCTTGATTCATTTTCCACGTACTTATGCCACATTTGAAATTTTTCAAAAGCATCAGCCTTTTCATGAATGAACTAAACCCACATCTTTCTACTATAATCATCGACTAACATCAAAAAGTAGAAAGATCCTCCTATAGTAGGTGTAGACATTTTATCACAGAGATCAGCATGTACCAACTCTAGAGGAGCTTGAGATCGATTGCTAATCTCTCGTGGAAATGCCCTTCATTGTTGCTTGCCCATCATGCAAGCTTCACAAGGTTCCTACAACTCTGAAAATGCAGGCAAATGTGCAACCATCATTGTTCTTTGCATCTCCTTCAAAACTACAAATCCGAGATGCCCAAATCGTTGGTGCCATAACGTGCTTACATCTTTATCTTTTGTAGTAGTTAGGCACTTAACTCATACAAGTTATCATGTCTTATGCCTTTACCTACTACATTACCTGATGAATCCATGATTTCTGCACCACTCTTATTGAACTGAACTTCAATTCCACGATTTATTATTGCATAAACTGACAACAAATTCCTTTTAAGTTTAGGTACATAGAGAACATCAGATAACGTTTTCTCAACACCTAGAGATGTGATAAAAGAGATGGTTCCAGCTCCTTTTGCTAGACACTTGGAGTCAATTCCCACCACTACATTGATGGATTCCTACAAAGGCATTAGGGAACTATACCAATCCTTTTTACTGGTCATATGGCAAGAAGCTCCACATTCTAAAATGCATGGTTCATCAACACGAGCTTGAGCTGATGAGCATACCTCTTCAATAGCTACCCATAGTTCCAACTTTGTGTTGCTTGCACACTCTTGGTTCTACCAAGATGATTTTACAATCCCATTTCGTTCATCAGCTTGCTTCTTTCTGCAATCCTTGATGGCATGGCCTTTCTTTTCACAATAGAAGCAACTTCCTATGAACTTTTTCTTCTTTGGCGTCTTCTTTCATCCATTAGAAGAGCCTTTACCTTTTGCATTTGCTAAGAATGCAGCATCACTTGTACTTTGCCGATTCTTCAACTGCATCTCCTCTTCTAAAAGCATACCACAAAACTCGTCAAATGTAAGGGGAGTTGGTCTTACTTGAGTGTTAAGGGATGTTACTAATCCATCATATTTTTCTAGAAGAACACGTACACATCTCTGAGCCAGCCCTTCTAGTGCTATAACAACACTATTTGTAGCGAACTGATCTTGAATATGTTTTATCTGCTTGATAAAATCTTCAGCCTTTTCAGAATCAGAATGCTTTTCATTTGCCAGCTGATTTTCTAAATTTTGTATCCTAGTGTGGTTCTTGGTCTCATATTGATAAGCCAATATGCCCAAAGCCTCATGTGCTTTAGTAGTATGTTGAACTAAAGTAAGCACAGAATCATTACACTAGTGACAATTGCACAATCAGCATTCCGCCTCTTCCAAGCTCATAGAAGATCTGGATCTGGCCGAATCATCAATCTTGAATTTGTTGGATCTTCAACTGGTATATGCTTTGTATCCAATCCCATCGGTCCCATGACAATGTCAAGTAATTCATACGAGTAAAAAATTGCAGAAATTTTGAACTTCTAGAGTGTATAATTGGTTCCATCCAGCTTCCCTTCAGTGAATGCAGGTGGATGATTTCAAATAGGTGTAGCATTAACATTACTTGAAGCACCAAGAACAATGTTCAACAATGAAGCCATCATGTAATCACTTGAATAATCTATTGATATTCAGGTCTGCTAGTAGGCTAAAATAGTGATACTTCTCAAGCTATTTGAACCTTATGGATCTCATACCATGTAAGACAAAAGTAACACAATATAACATAGGAGCACTAGTAGAGAAGATAATAGATATAGGTGAATCTCAATATTTTTCTACTAACAGCAAGTACAAAGATGATGGAATTGTCCACCTGTGCGCTCTCAAGGTAGAGCTTAAATGGTGATCTACACAACTCTAGATAGGGAGATACAAGGTAGAGGTATGCTGGCTCAATTTGATGTCTCAAGTAGTGCAGAAATCATGTATATATAGGATCATGGGTGGCCTTCTGTGGATGGCTATACATGGGTCGTAAAGTGTGGGCGGCCACCGCCCGCGCAATTGACATACACGGCTTAGGCTGATTGAACCGACCTGACAAATATACATGATTTCTGACTCCGATAGGGAATCATGGAATATTCCCTTTACCATCTTTACAATACCTTACATTGTCCAATATGACCTTCATCCAACATGCAAGTTGGGATTCCCATCAATTGGGTAATGCACACTTGGCTTTCCTCATAATGGGGGCCTTACAAAATGTGCATACAATCATGAGGGGTAGACATTGATCATATACTAACAAGGGATACTTCATTGAGCTTACGATATTTATCTATAGAGAGAGATGCCACATTTGTTTCTTGCCAACTCACTGATTCACGAACATTAGGATTTTCCTCATGTACTTTTCTTTATATATGGTACTTGTTGTATTGTTGTTTTGAGGTCATTCTTGTACATTCCTTTTATGTAATAGAAGAAGAAGAAGAAGGAGGTTATTCTTCTATGCCTCAATCTATGTGTGTGCTTCTCTTTGATTGTGAGACTGTGTGTGAGCTCTCTTCCTTATCTCCTTCCTCGTCACATGAAGGGGGGCCTTGCTTATATGGGGTTTGGGGGAATTCCCTTGCATGTGGGATAAATGTGCTTGCATGAGAATGAAAGTGAGTTGAGACAAAAGGATGGAGCATGGAACTGTCAACACCCCCTTCATGCGATGACCCTTTTGTTTGTAATGTAGGGGACTAGTTATATATGGGATCACTTTGTCCATTTGGTTTTAAGATCTAAAGACATATGGGATCCTTGGACAAATCTTGGACATATGGCATCCAAGTGTGGGACATATAGGATCCCAAGAAATATACTTGTACATTTGGGATCCAATTGGTTTTTAGGATATAGGGACATATGGGATCCTTAGACATGCAAGAGGGTTTACATCATGGGGTAACTAGTGGTTATGGAACCATTTGCCAACTTTTGAGCATTGTTCTAACCTTTCTCTCTCTTTGTGGCAAGAAAGGAGATGATTGCACTCGTGATTAACAAAATTCTTCTCTCTTGCTAGACCTTGCCATCTTCTATGTGCATTGCCATCAGAGAAGATATGCCGCTCAACTATCCTTCTGACATCATGAAGTATCCCGCATCTTCTCTATTCAAGAATTTATTTATCTTTTGCCGCTATAGTTGCTCTCTTTCCAACACCTCCATAGTTACATCCTCTAGGTTACTCTTGTATGAATAGATCAACTCTGCCTTCTTCTTCATGGATCTGATGAACAACATCTCGATGCTGAATTATTGTAGAGTTTGTCTCCTCTCTCTTGTGATGTGTGAGAGTAAACTTTTGTACCTGATATCTCTGAATCTTCAAGTACTTATGCACCCAAAATAGGCACAAATGAATAGAAATAGATGTTGCACCATAAGTACAGTTGAACCATGCATCTTTCTTAGGAGAGATGCATAATTCGATCCCTCAATGATGTATTCAAAGAAACGTCCCAAGAGCATATGTATGATATATTAAAAAAAAGTGCAATTAAATTTGCTAAATGAAAGCAAAATAACACAACGATGATTATAATAAGAAAAAACAATTAGTGCTTAGAGGCACCACTATTACAAATCACAGTGCTAAAAAGCACGTTCTTTCACAAGATGAAAATATCTAAAGTAGTAAGTAAGCTAAAGAGAAATGGTTAAATATGATTAAAAAAATTGGAATAGTGCTTAGAAGCACTCTTATTGAGGAAAATATGGGAGGGATGGAGGGATTAAGAAAAAAAAAATGCTGATGATTAAGATAACAAAAATCAAAAGTCAAGAGGGAAAAATAGTTAACCTATGCTCTGATACCATGTTGGAATAACAAAGCACTACTCCTACTAATCAATTGCACACATCTAACAAGCTATGGAGGAAGGAACATAAGATAACAAAACATGATCAAATGAATTAAAGTAGAAATGGAAATGACTTACATAAGATCCTCTATGAGCCTAGAGACTCCATGAGGAGAGGATGCACACTACTAGAAAGAGCTAGAGTGGAATTACTTGTGAGGAGTGAAGAGAGGCCTTGCGTATATGGAGTTTGGGAGAATTCCCTTGCATGTGGAATAAATGTGCTTGCATGAGAATGAAAGTGAGTTGGGACAAAAGGGTGGAGTATGGAACTCTCAATAGGATGCCCTACAAAAAGAAGATCATTCAATTCGTTGCCCTAATTAGAAGGTTTCTATGGAGTGGAAGCCCCCCACAACCACAAGTTACCAAAAGTCTCATGGTAGAATTTTTGCTTATCTAAAAAAGAGGTTGGGTTGGGCATTTTGTGCCCTATTAAAATGGCACAAAACCTAGTTGTTGTAGGGCTATAAATTTTGATGATTTTTGGGCTTGTCTTCTTAAAAGAAGTCTTCATAATTTTCACCTTAAGGATAATAAAGCTTAGAAAGAGTCTTCTCTGTGGGAAATTGTCACCTCTCCTCATACTTACTGAGATGATGTGGTGTTCTTGGATGGAGGTTAAGAAGCTAAGTAGCTAGAGGCACAGACGACGAGGAAGTATGGTGTTGGTAGTAGCCAGAGGCACAGACAATGAGGAAGTATGTGAAGGCAGATCACAATGAAGTGGTGGGGAGCCAAGTGGATTATTTTTTCAAAGAAATATGTTTTATAATACTTTTCAAAACTCTCAACAGTGATTTTCATCACTCTTGTACCATATGTAACATAGAACAACAACTTTTGTAATTAGTAGCTCCATTTTGTGCAAGTGAGGAGTCCTCGAGCTTGAGGAGCTTGGGTAGAATGAGCCTACAAATTTTGGCTATTTTTAGACTTTGTTTAGACCCTCAAATAACACCTAGAACCTATTTTTTAACTATGCCGATCACTAGATGTGAAACCCGTCAAAGCTAGTCAAAAAACTATAAAGAGAGCTAGAGAGCTCATTTTTGGGGTGAGCTAGGTTAGCTTGTATGAGTAGAGAAGAGCATAGAGCTATTTTGAGCTTGTAATTGAGATCTTGAGGATAGAGTCTATTTTCCTATCTTCCATTGTGTCTTGCTTGTCTCTTACATGTGTGTGTGTATGTGTGTGTGCATCTCTATGCTTCTCACCTTCAGTCTCACTACATCTCGCGTTCACGATCTTTATATCACTCCTATCTCTTCCGCGGATTGACATTAAGGAGGTAGAGCTTCTTAGCGTGGCACTTACCATTGTGCTAGAGCAACACACATATTAGTTTTTCATTTCTCTAGCATGTATAGTGGTCATGCCAGTATATGTCACGGACACTTCATTGAGCTTACTAGATTTATCTACCGAGAGTGATGGCACATTTTTTTCTCACAAGCTCACTCATTCATTGACATTAATATTTTCCTCATGCACTTTTCTTTATATATGGTACTTGTTGTATTGTTGTTTTGATGTCATTCTTGTACATTCCTTTTATGTAACAGAAGAAGAAGAAGAAGATTATTCTTCCTTGCCTCAATCTACATGTGTGCTTCTCTTTGATTGTGAGAGTGTGTGTGAGCTCTCTTTCTTATCTCCTTCCTTGTGACATGGTATTAGAGCCAATGTGGCTATAGAGAGCTTGTGGAGAAGGCCAATGGCGAAGAGTACACGAGAATGTGTGGAGAAAGCGCAATTCACAAATGACCTCAGATTGCTACAAAAATTGACATGAAGGTAGAATGCCTCAAAATAGTTTTGTAATTTATCCCTTTAGGGTCACTCGTTTTTGTCACATCAGATTTAGAAGCCATCTTGACCTCCATTTTGAGCCCGCAAGGTGGGGCCCATAGAAAAATTAGGTCAGTTTGCAATGTAACTTGCATCCTGTTCAACAACACTTATATATTCTAGATCTAGACTTTCAAGTGATTCTATGTACTTTTGATACACAAAATTGCGTTTTTTTGAGATCAAACTATCACGTCAAAGTGAGATAGTGTTCAAGCAGAAGTATTGTTTGTAGTGTTTTTGCAATGTGTGAATTGTTGTAAAAATGGAAAACACAGATGCAATGAGTCAACTTACGAGCGATAAGCTAGACAAAAACAACTTCCATGCTTGGAGATTCAGAATGATGAATTTCTTAATGGGAAAAGGCTATTGGAAGTACATTGAAGGAGAGAATGAAAATGCTCAACACTTACCTAAGAGCAATCAAACTGCAAACCAGTTAAGAGCGCATGAAGAATGGAATCAAGGAGCAAAAAAGGTAATGTATTGGTTATGTGTTAGCATACAATGTAGCATGATTGGGCACATACACGATGCCAAGACTCCGAAAGAGTCTTGGAACAGTCTGGTCACATTGTATGAGGCCAATAGAAAGGCACGAAAATTACAACTCAAGAACGAGTTGCATACACTAGAGAAAAAGGGCATGCTGGTAAGTGAATCACTTGCATCTATTGGTGTGAATGAAGATGATGATGATAAGGTGGAAGTATGCCTTCATGGTTTAGGAGTTACAAATAAGCAGTTCAGAATGTCTATTCAAACTAGGGAAAATATTCTAAAATTTGCTGATCTAGTGTCCATGTTGATTATTGAAGAAAATAATATTGGTGAGGACTCGAACTCCTAAGGAAAACCTAGTTCTGAGTTGGTATTCTACTCTGTTAGAGGAAGGGGCAAAGTAGAGGCTGTGGAAGTGGAAGAGGACACAATAACCAAGACCAAGGTCAATAATAGAATCATGAAGGAGGTAGAGGACAGGTTCGAGGCAGGGGTAGCCAAAGAGGCCGTAGAAATTTCCAAAGAAATGATTCAGGTAATGACACTAAAGGATGTTGTAATTGTTGTAAACCTTGACACTTTGAACATGGTTGCAAGTTGAAGAATCAAAATAACAGAAGGCAGCAAAACAACTATGCATCCACAAGTGCAAATGATTCTGAGAAGTTATTCATGGTTCAACATCACATGATGAATACAATGTCTACTGATATTTCAAAATTGAATGATAATTTTTGGTATGTTGATTTAGGTGCTTCAAACAACATGACGAGTCATGCGGAATGGTTTAGTACTTTGCAAAAATTGTTCATTCCTAGATATGTTGAAATAGGTGATGACACATCACACCCTATCGAGCATACTGGAAACATAGCATTATCTATGGAGGATGGAAAGGTAAAACATCTTGCTGATGTGTTGCATGTTCCAAATATAACAAACAATCTAGTTTCTATTGGACAAATGGTTGACCAAGGATTACAAGTCAGGTTCAATCCTGATGGGCTATATGTAGAAGAGTACAAATAGGATTGAAGATTGATTGCCAAAGGAAACAAAGTGGGTAGGATGTTCACCTTAAATGCGAAAATTCCTGAAATGAATGCAGCCATGTTTGCAAAAGGTCCAGGAGTTATTATTGATATAGAGGTCTGGCACAAACGAATTGGACATGCAAACTTGCAGAGGTTGAAATTGATGTAGTCAAAGGAGATTGTCAATGGACTACCAGATTTCAAAGTTGCACAAATGCAAAAGATATATGCAACATGTCAATTTGGTAAATAGTCAAGAGCATCATTTTTGCATGACAAGCATGTTAGTGAGAATGAACTAGAAATAGTACATACAGATATTTGGGGTCTTGAAAAGACCACATCTATGGGCAATTGCAGATTTTATGTTACTTTCATTGATGACCATACACGAAAAGTATGGGTATATTTCATGAAAGAGAAGAGTGAGGTGTCCACTCACTTCTAGAATTTTAAGGTCATGGTGGAAAAGCAGATAGGAAAGTATATTCAGACATTAAGATCTGATGGAGGAGGTGAATACATGTCAAATGAGTTCAACACCTTTCTTAAAAATCACGAAGTTTGACATCAGTTTTCATGCAAGTACAGACCACAACAGAATGGCATTGCTAAATGCAAAAATAGACATATTGCAAAAATAGCAAGAGCCTTGATGGCTGAGAAGAATATGCCTCATTGTTATTGGGCAAAAGTTGTGCACACTGCTGTATACATCATGAATAGAACTTCAACTGCTGTTGTACATCAAGTTACACCTAAAGAAAAGTTCATAAGTCAAAAAGCCAATCTTATCACATATGAAAGTATTTGCCTATATTGCATATGTACATGTTCCAGATGAGTTGAGGACAAAGCTTGATCCAAATGCAGCAAAAATGTATCTTCATTGGGTACTCCCTTGAGCAAAAGGGTATAAATTTATAACCCACTCACACGACAGGTGAAGGTAAGAAGAGATGTGGTATTTGATGAAATGTCAAGCTTCTATTCAGAAGCCAAAGAAGGACTGAATCTTGAAAAATGACAAAGAAAATGCTAAATAATCAAGTGCATAATCTCAAGTTTTGAGTGAACTAGATGCATCATCAAGCAATAGCTTCAAGTCAAATCCATGAAGTGGAAGATTGTGTGGAAATTTGAGTCTAGCAAATTCATCAAATACATCCAAGAGAGGTAAAGAAAAGCTTTCTGTTGGTAGTTGTAGCTCAATGATGAGTAGCACCTCCTTTAATGTCAATCCGGGAAGACGTGAGGATGGTATGAAGACCTCGAGCGAGTGGCGACACAAGTGCGTGAGTGAGAAGCACACAAGCATGCACACACCTACACACACACGCGTACACACGGCAAGACAAAGAGAGAGAATCAATGGAGTGCTTTAGATTACTTTCACAAGCTCTTACAAGTTCGTTTCAATTACAATCTACCCTCAAAAATGAGCTCTCTAGCTCTTTTTATAGTTTTTGACTAGCTTTTGGCCCTGTCCAGACCTAGTGTCCGGCCTAGTTAAAAATTAGGTTCCAGGGCTTATTTGAGGGCTCAAACGAAGTCTAAAAATTATGAAATTTGGTACGATGGTACTTCTAATACTCCTCAAGCTCGAGGACTCCTCGGCTTGCACAAAATGGAGTCTAATCTACCAAAAACGAGATTTACAATGTTTGTGTAGTGATTAAAATCACTTGGGTTGTACATAATTCTATGGGAAAAAATGATCTGGCCTTGTTGCCGTATTGTGCATGACTCCTTTATTGCTTTGTATGCCAACACTCCCCCCTTCCTAGCGTCTGTCGCCCCTGACAGACCTTTGTTCGCGCGGGTGGTCGATGTAATATTGGATGACATTGGTGGCCAGTTCATGTTCTCCTATCCTTAAGCCTCTGGCTAGATCGGCTTCCAATGCCTCCCAATTTATTGCACCGGGGGTTTCTGGTTGCGGGGTGGTGTAGTACTCTGAATACATTGCTTGTTCACAAGCAAACAGTTGAAGTAGATGTGTCGGCTTTGGTGCGAAAATCTCCGAGTGGTACTCCCAGAAACCTGATCTGAACATTTCTTCGAAGGTCTGTTTGTAGCAGGCGGGGAGGTACTTGATTCGTGCATGCCAAGCGTAAGCCACACGGATACTGGGGGTGGTGCTCATGTCATACACCAAGTCGTAATTTCCATTGCTAAACCCCGGAAGACGTACCTGTGGTGCGGCTGCATTTCTAAAGGTCTTCAGCACTACTTGCATCATATCTAAGATTTTAAGCATCATTTGCGCTGCTACATCTTGCATGGGCTTCAAGCGCGGCATCGAGTGGCGAATGGTCCCCATCATATATGCTACCGATGGTGGTCCTTGTGGTGGCGCGATGTACGGGTAGTTCAGCCATTCCTTGCATTGCGCATTGTTCTGTACCTTGATATTAAATGCCTTCCACGACCTGCGGCGGGGAACTGGACCGTAGCATGGGTTGTACAGGAGGTGCAGTGGCGCGTTGTTCCATGTGCGTAGCATTTCTGGATAAGTCTCTAAAAGTTTCTGCCGCCATGTCGGTTGACGAATCTTGCCTTTTCGCACCTCTGGAGGAAGGTCTTCGGGTTGAAATTGGGTCGCAAAAGTAGGAATCTGACCCGTGACTCTTTGTATTTCTGCATTATAATCAGCCAAGATAATATAATATGGCCTGTACTGGAGTTCCGATGAGAGAATCAGGCGTCTCGATGACAAGTTCTTGAAGTAATCTGATTGTAAAACAGTCTCTTCTATGACCCTCATAGCCTGATTTTGCACTACAGTGCGCTCTTCATGCGAGGTCCCTATTTCCTCCACTTGTCGTAACCATGGAGGCCGTGGTGCCTCGAACGTGTCCTGCGCTTCTTCTGTTTGTTGGCCTCCTGGGAATGGTTGCGGATCATATTCTTCATCAAACGTTTGTTCCACAGGAATTTGCACAACTTCTTCGTCCGTGGGAGCCTCCGGAGGGGAAGATGGCCTCTCATATTGTAGTAGGCGTGTCTGCAATTCAGTAACCTGTTCCTGGAGATCTTTGATGGCCTCTGCGTCTGAGGGAAGCGAAGCCGCAGAGGGGGTGGTTGGAGGGGCAGCTGTTGGGCCTTGTTGGTGTTCCTGCTTCAGTTGTCCTAGCTCCTCTGATAGCTTATCATGTGCTTCGAGCAGCATGGCATAATCTTCCAATATAATCTTGATGTTATCGGGGGTCACTGCTTGAAACTTGGATGGGCTGATGGGTGCCCCCGGTGTGCTCTCAATAGCTGCCTCCAGGTTCTCTTGATTTTGTATTTGCAAACGTCTGTTCTCTTCCTGAGCAGCCGCAAGATGGCGTTTAAGTAGCGCCATATTTCGCTGAAGTTTTGAGTTGCGTTCCAGTTGTGTCCGTAGGTGACTTTCTACCACCTGCACTGCTTCTTGATCTACGTTCTGTAGCTGTACTTCCAATATATTATGGGCGTCTTGGAGGGTTTGGAACTGTGTGTGAAGGCGAGCGTTCTCCTCTTCTAGTACTGCAAGGCGGAGCTGTAGTGTCGCTGAGTGCTCTTGCAGGCGTGCGTTTTGTTGCTGGAGCTGAATGTAATCTGTTCTTAAATTTGATATACAGGCCAACATGGTGTCCAATGCATTACCTATAGATGAGTGGGGGGTGTTTCCCGTGGACGATGCATGGGAAGGGAATTGGGGAAGGGAGACAGTGAATGATGTGTCTACGAAAGTTGTGTGTGTGGGTGAAATTGGTGGAGGGGGAATGGGAGGAGGTGAAACCGTGGGTGGAGGTGCCGTGGGTGGTGAAATGTCCATACCTTCAGGAGTGGGTGTTAGTGTGGGGCCTGCCATATACACGGGTATGGTAGGTGGTGTGTGTGTGGAAGTGGTGAATAGGTGTGAAGTGGGGTGGGGAGCTGAAAAGACAGGGAATGGTTGAGGGCCTGGTTGAAAAGCCCTAGCAAAGATGTCCTGGAGGGATTGTAGAAATGGAGAGAGGGATATCGGGGGTTGGGGTCGTAAATTTGAGGAGGGTGGAAAGGGTGGCATGGTAGTAGGGAAACCCATGAATGTGGATCTGGGGTCAGGATGACCCGTGGCTGAAGGCATCGGGGATGGTTGTCCTAGGGCAAGCTCGGAAAGGGTTTCGGTGGGTTGTGTAGTGATGGGGTTTGCTTCAAAGGTCGGGTTATCAGTGGTAGAGAATAGGGTGGCACTAGAGATGGGAGTACGAAAGATGAAGGTTGGGTCAGTGGGTTGAGTGGTCGATGGGATTTCCACTGTCTCTGTTCTCGGAGGCGATGGTGGGGGAGTAGGTGGTAGTGGTTCGGTGGACTCCTCATGGGTGGCGGGGTGCTGTTGACTAGCTGTTTGGGAGGTTGGTGTAGTAGTTGGCTCCTCTGCAACTGTAACGGGAATTTGGATATTTTTACCTGAGCGAGGCCGTGTCTGGAACCTTCGTGGGTCATATTGAACTGAAGGCCTCTGAATGGCAGTGCGCACAGCTTCTACAACTCCATATGTTTCTGCCATCAATAAGAGACCTTCCCTGTACTCTGAGTCAACTCCCGCTTCTTCCAACAACTGAGTCATAAGTACTCTGCTGCTCTGTTCAGTGAGTAACTGCTGCGATCGCACTCTTTCCATAATCTGATACAGCCTTCGGAGTTCTGCTGTATATGCTGGGGCTTCAGTGGTCTCTTCTTCATATGCTTCTTCTTCTTCCGGTTGTCCGTGTTGTTGACTTTGCTGAGCGTCACTCCAATGGACATGTCTACCGTCTGTAGACTTTCTTCTTCTCCGCGAGGATGTGCCCTGCTCCTCTGCCTCTGAATAAAACTCCACGTCAGAGAATTGTGTGCTTTGTAGGAATGCTTCGAAATCCTGAGGGTCCAATCCTTCAGCCTCTCCGGTGGCAGCAAACTCGAATTCAGGTGTAACCGGAGGAGCCGATGGGGTGGGTTGTGTCGTAGTGTCAGATTCCGACCTGGGTATCCTAATGGTAAAAGGAGGTACAGTGCCCTCTCTTAATGGTGATGCCTCAGGAGTAGTCAGGACTTCCCTTGTCTGGACACACGGAATCGCGCCCCTCATGCGCTTGGACTGATGTGTGGATGTCTTGAGCCTTTTAAACATTTGTAATTGTGCCCAAGTTAAGGCACGCTCAATGGGGACATCATATGCCAAGCATCGGTAAATGATGCGTGTGAGTGCACAGCATCCGTTCACCACTAATTTCCTAGAAGCCCGTTTGTTCGCTTCATACAACTGATCTATAATCCACACTGGTAGCTTAATAGGTAGCGCACCTGCTTCCGCCAAGTAGAGAGCAAACCAGATCTTCTTGTGTGGTTGCGTGAATCGGTCTTGACCGGGGAAGGCGAAATGTTGCATGCACATGCGGAGAGGGATGGACACATTTGGGGTGAGGGCTGCCATGTCTTTTAGCTTCACTACTTTCCTGTCCTTCATGTTATTGGGAACGAGAGCATCCTTTTCTGAGGGTACATGCGTGCCATGCATCTTTAAAGCATCACTCACTAGCTCCACAGTAAGTTCAAACCTCTTCAACTCGTTGTTGCCCAGCAATGAGGGGAGAACAAATGATCCGGGTTGGTCCTTATCTTCATGAGCTTGTAATGTAGAGACCAGATAGTAACATCGGAGGAGGTCGGGTTTAGGTAGTGGGGCTTCAAAATATTCCGCCAACCCTGCTCTTTGCCAAATGATCTGGAGGTCTTCGGTGTTCTGTAAAGTCTCGAACTCCTTGGAGAAAAATTGGAAACGCACCCATGATCTGTCATACTCGCATTTAGACTCCCAGATATACTTAGCCTCTCCTAATGGACCGGGCATGCCATTGAACCAATGAGAGTTGGCATGAACTCTTTCCGTGATTCCTGTAGGTGGGTCTGGCACCGGGAGTTGCTGAAGGTGTTGCATCTCCACTGGTCGTTCAGTCGGGGGCACGTCCACAGGTAGGCTATCCACATCAATTCCTGCAGTAAGTATCCCTACTTGTGAGCCCGAACCTGTCGCTTCTGCCATTTTTCTTCTTGCTTTCTGATTCTGTGAGAATATAGAATCATGTGTTAACATCGTAATGGACAAAATAAATCCGTTGTTGTCCCCGTTACAACATTAACATGAGGTAGATGGTGAGTTAGTGGTTAGTAAGTGCACGAAGACAGTGAGTGTAGTTAACGTTTGTGTATTCCTAGGAGACTAATGCCGTTAGTAAGTGGGGTGAATTTACAAATCGGGGTCGGGGGGTTTATTACAGATCTTACACTGCCAAATGCAGTGGATAGGCTTTGCTTTCGGTTTCGTAGAGACTCCAGAGAGCTGTGTCGGTGTCGCTGTTTGGGAGTGGGGCCTTTTAGGGACCCACTTATAAGTGATTACATGCATACTCATGGGTCTTTGTGTGTTCCTAAGTGTTGAGCACGAGGGAATTCTGGTGGTACTCGTAGATGGGTTATGCTGCATAGGTTGCGGCCTTGGCTTAACGACTTGTGCCCGCAAGCAAGCCTTAGGCACCCAAATTTGTCTAGATTGTGGGCTTGCCTTCATCGACTTCTTGGGTACCCAAATAGATTTTACTTTAGCAGAAGAATTTCTGACAGACTTCTTATTAGCGTCGTGTTGTTGGCTACTAATAAGAGGCTTTGCCCGTGTGGTTGACGGTGGTGCAACCGGTCGTTCGCCTTTCCGCACCCACATCTGGTTGAGTTTCTGGGGCATTCTGCTGCGCAGGTACTTTTGATCTCGGACATAGGTAGTACTCGGCTTCTTCTGCCTGTGATCCACCTTTGGTTGCTGCCTCCTTCTGGCCTTTGGAAAAGAAGGGAGTTCCGTTGCATCCCTGATTCCTTTTTTGCAAATATCATTCCTCTGCAACACAGGGTTTTGAACAAGAACAGCATGGTCATCTTCATGTGTACCCCTGGAAGGACCAGGAGTCTGTGCCTTTCCTAGTTCCTTGAGTGCTCCATTGTCTAATTCTACTGTAACTCGACTATGATTGACCCAAACCTGGAGAAGTCCACTTCTTAGGTTTAGATTGACTGCTTGGTCATAGATCCAATCCTGACCCAAGACTAGAGGTTCAGTGAGATCCTCATCTTGACACACCAGTACTTTAACTGTCATTGCCTCATCATGAATGTAAAGGGGAAGTTCCGCCTCGCCCATGCAAGGGGTTTCCACGCCTCCCAATCCTATGAGGTATGCTTCCACAGGATGGACAGTTAACTGTAACTCTTGACAGTAAGACAACTTAACAGCGCTAGTGGCAGCACCTGAGTCAATCAAGGCTCTTACAGTCCTTGCACTATTTCCTTGTCCTATGTCTATGGTTATGAAAGGACGTCTATCAATTATTCTATTCGAGCTTGTTCCTGCAACTTCACACATGGCTATGGGAAATCCTTGGTCCGCAGAGTCCTTCGCTCCAGGCTGATCTCTACCTTGCCTTCGTAATTTCATCCTTCTGATGCGTTCTAAAGCCTCTGCTTGAGCTTCTTCTCTAATTCTCTTTTCTTCCTCTTTGCGTTTCTTAGCAGTGTTGAGTCGGCTAAGCATTTCCTCCGTGAGGGGTTCCTGATACAACTTGACTCTGCAACCGCTAATATAATTTGGGAGAACATCACCCTCTAATGTGGCCAATTGCACTGCTCCACTTGTGGAGATCCTATTGATGATCATAGGTCCGTAGCCTCTCTTTTCTAGCTTCCTTGCGTGTTGTTTGAGTGTATAGACCAAGACTAGATCTCCTGCTTTCAAGCCTTTATCCTTCACGTGGGCATCAAAGTATGCCTTCTGTCTCTTCTTGGCGGCATATATTCCTGCAGCGGCTCTTAGTCTTGTTTCTCCTAATCGTTCAAGGTCAAGGATCCTAGAGGAGAGCTCGTGACCTGTCCATTCGTGTTCTTGTGCTACTCTCAATGTAGGGATTAGGAAGTCCAAGGGTAGCACAGCGTTTTGGCCAAATACCATCTGAAAGGGGGTGGCTTGGAGTACCGTTTTGTAGGCAACTCGGTATGCCCAAACAGCATGGTGTAGCTGTTTGTCCCAGTCAGAGCGTTTAGTGTTCACTAATTTCGTCAGTACATTGCATAAAATCTTATTAGTACTCTCAGCTTGACCATTAGCTTGAGGGTGATAAGGGGCAGACTTCTTGTGTATTACCAAGAATTCTTGGAGTAGATTTTCAATAACTTCATTCAAGAAATGAGTGCCTCTATCACTTACAAGCTCTATAGGTAGTCCATATCTCGTGAATACATTCTCAAACAAGAATTTAGCAGTTGTTTGAGCATCGTTCTTGGTTGTAGCTTTTACCTCTACCCACTTGGTGAGATAATCTGTTGCCACAATGATGTATTCCGCATGAGAACCTTTCGCTGGGGGATTAATAGGACCTACAAAGTCTATTCCCCACTTAGAGAATGCACGTCCACCCATCATAGGTTTCAGTGGCATCTCATCTTTGCGTATAGGATACTGAGTCCTTTGACAGATATCACACCGTTTCACATAGGTATGTGCATCCATGTGAAGGGTGGGCCACCAGAAGCCCGCAAACAATATTGCCTTGATCACCCGATCTGGTCCAAAGTGTCCTCCTGCTACACCTTGGTGAGCAGTTTCTAAGATCTTAAGATATTCACTCTCATGGACACATAATCTCAGGTAACCATCTTTACCGCGCTTATATAGATTATCACCTATGAGTGAATAATCCAGGGCTTCTTGTTCTAAACTCCTTTTCCTAGCCAGAGTCATGTCTGGAGGGAATGTGTTTGTCCTCAGGAATGATACTAGTGGTTCGCTCCAATCAGGCGCAATGGATACTTGATAGAGAGTGGCATGTTCCACTGGTGGTTTAGTGCAACAGATTGGGCATTCCTTGCACAACTTTTGGACATCAGCTTCCATAGTTGGCCAATGCACTCCGAATCTCTTTAGAGTCTGCAAAGTTCTTTGCTTTGAATGGTGTTGCTCTAACGCACCTACATGTGCTAATTGCAACCATTTAGCGTACTCATCCTCTTCTACGCAACAAGCCAAGATCCCTTGATCTGTGTGCTTGTACATGCTTCCTGCCATGATATGGTACTTTTGGGCTTTTACGATCTCTCTATTCCGTGTGTTCACCACTGGGTGATTAGGCCCGTATGTCAATACTGGTACTATTGGCTTGGCCCACTGCGGCACCACTTCCAAATTAAACAAGTAAGCATCAGGAAGGTCATCTGATACTCCTTGTGGGGCTTCTCCCGATGTGAGCCTAGAGAGATGATCTGCTCTCAAGTGGGTTCTACCTTTTCTTACCACAACCTCAAAATCATATTCCATTAGCAGGAGAAACCATCTTACTAATCTTCCCGTATTGCATGGCTTGTTTACTAAGTACAACAATGCCTGATGGTCTGTAAAAAATTTAAACTTATTTGCAAGCAAATAATGTCTAAACTTTTTAATTGCATATACCATGCCTAATCCTTCGCGTTCAGTAGTGGTATAATTTTGTTCAGCCGCATTCAATTGTCTACTGGCATAGGCGATTGGAAGATCCATATTACCTTCACCAGTAGGTTGTGCCAGCACACATCCAATAGCATAATTGGATGCATCCACATGAACATGGAATGGCTTATTCCAATCTGGTGTGGTCAAGATTGGTGCTGAACATAATCTTCGTTTAAGCTCTTGGAAGGAATTCTCACATTCATCCGTCCACTCAAAGTTTGTCAGAAGTCCGTACATGGGCTTTGCAATGACAGCATACATGTGGATGAAACGTCTGTAATACCCACAATGCCCCATGAAAGCTTGTACTTCCTTGACATTCTTTGGCCTAGGTAACTCCACTATGGCTCTCACTTTCTCTTCGTCAGTAGATATGCCATTCTTTGACACTATATGTCCTAGGATCTTGCCTTGCCTGACCATAAAAACACACTTTTCGGGGTTCAGGCAGACTTGATATTCTCTACATTTGTCAAAGATTTGTCTGAGTTCAGGAATATGGGTTTGTCTAACATTGGAATGAGCACAGAGATCGTCAACGTAGACTTCTAAACTCTTCCTCAGGAACTCCTTAAACACATGGCACATCAGTCTCTGGAAGGTAGCTGGTGCGTTGGTAAGCCCAAATGGCATTACTCTAAAAGCAAAAATGCCCCATTCTGTGGCAAAGGCTGTCTTATGCTGATCCTCTGGAGCTATGGCTACTTGATTGTAGCCCGAAAATCCATCAAGGAAGCTGTACACTTCCTTGCCTGCCACTCTTTCTAAGAGATGCTCTGTGATGGGAAGCGGATAGTTATCTCGAATCGTGGCGGCATTAACCTTTTTCAAGTTAATGCACACACGCAGCTTGCCATTCTTCTTGGGCACCACTACGATGGGGGATACCCATTCGGTGTGCTCAATTTCGTAGATAAATCCAGCTTCAACCAGTCTATCTATCTCTTCCTTGATCTTAGCAGCGTAATTATCATTATATGTATAAGGCTTTTGCTTAGCGGGTTTAGCATCTGAGGTCATGGGAATGGTGTGTGAGCATATATCAGGGTCAACACCTTTCAAATCCTTGTAACTCCAAGCGAATACATCTCTGTATTCTCTTAGCAAGGCAATCAATTCGTGCTCTTCTTCTTCTGTCAGGTCATGGCCTATATACGTGCATCTCTCCTCTCCTTCTTCTAGGGCCACTACTATTTTCTTTGTGGTTTCTTTGTTATCATAGGCCTCTCCTGATTGTGCCTCTCGTTTAGGCATTCTTATCATGACTCTCCTGTCATCTATCTCATACTTCTTAAAATTTTCTGGGACCTCAAACAAGGATTCTTCTTCTTCCGATGAGGCTTCTCTCTTCTTTCGTTTCTTTCCTTCTTCCTTTGGGGTCACATGTGTGGCTAATCTTATATCGTTTGTAACCTCTCCATGCCTCTGGGGTTGAAATTCTATTTCATGGAAGTATTCTTCATCTGATGCAAATGGTGGGTCCATAATGATTGACTCTAGATCGGAGTCACTTGCATCCTCAAATGCATCAGGGCTAGGTTCGCATTCTTCTAGAACTGCCTCTCCCATGATTGGCTCTATGGAGAAGACTGAGATATCATAGCCATCCTCATCACAGTGAGGTGTCCATTGTTCTTCATTGATGGCTACGTCCATTGTTGCTAAAATTTCTGCCCAGCCATGGGGTTCAAATTCCTCGTCTGGAAAAACTACAGGTGCATAGGCTGGGTCTTGAATGGGTCTATGAGTTTCGTTCGCACCTACCTCTCTGGCTTTCTCTCTCTTCTCTTCTTCCACTGCTACCTTGCACATCCATAAGTGAGTATCTTCATGCATCCATGAGGATCCAGATCCTATGGAATGCACCGATTCTGTGTCATCTTTGGCTCTATGGATGGGATTCCATTGGATAGGTGGAACATCTCTATGGGAATAATCCTTGAGATTGACTTTGGTTGTAACACCTAAGTGCTGCAGGTACAAAGAATTGGTCCCCCAATCCTGTACCACTTGCAACTGTCGCATGAATGGTCTTCCCAAAATCATCTCATAGGCATGATTCTTGCTGAAGTCACATATGGCAAAGGTATGTTCAAACTCGACACCACAAGTGGAGAGAGTTATTCCTTCTAGCAATCCTAGGGGTCTCTCTATGTGACCATCGGCCATCTGCAATTTCATTCTTGTTGGCCTGAGTGCTGGCTTGCCCCAACGCTTCCAAAGGGAAGTAGTGGCAATTGCAACTCCTGCACCTGAGTCTAAAATTGCCTTGGTGGTGTACTCTTGGTAGGTGATGGGAAGATAGGTGTTCCCTTCTTCGCCTTCACACATATCTCCTATCTTATCCAAGGGAATTTCTGGCACTGTCCTATGGGATCCTACCTGGGAACGAGGTTTTGCTATCTCTGGTACTTGTTTGGCTACATGTTTCCATAATTCAGGTCTAACCTTGAGTAGCTCTTCTAACTTGAGATTACACTGCACATTAGTGTTCTTCACTACCTCTGTGTTCCTAGGAATGACTGAGTCGTCGTTCCTCACCATGACTGTGGGTGCTCTCATACATGTGGACTTTGCTTCCCATGGGCCTGTGAAGTGGGGTAGCTCTTGTATGGAATTCGACTCAAAGTCTAATCTCTCGTGAGACTGAACACTCTCATGCTCCCCGTAAATAGATGGGATGTCTTGTGGGAATTGGTCGTGTGCATCGTCCACAAGTTCAAAAGGAGGGGCGACCTCGCTTTCGTTATCCCATTTGTCTTCTTGAATCTCTCGTAGGAAGTCTGGTGCAAACCGATTCATAGAAGAAGAAGTGTCTGGCTCCGTAGAATTGGGCGCATAAGCAACCTGTGAAGGAGGGCAGATTCTATTGTTGACTCTCTCCTCGTTCTCGCAAATGGCTGGAGCACAAGCTTCTTGGGGAGGATTACTTATTCTATTACTTTTCCGAACAGGCTCACACATTCCCTGAGAAGGAATGTAGGCAACCTGTGGAGGTACTTGAGCTTTCGAGGGGGGCTCATCTGCCTTTTGGGGGGGAATATAAGCTTCTTGAGGAGGCTGGGCTTCCTGAAGAGGCTGGCTTACCCGTTCCCTTGCCCTTCCCTTTCTTTGAGGGGTAGATTCCTTTTCTGGCTGTGCTATTGGCCTCTCTATTCTTTCTACGGAGGGGAAGTTGTCCGGTTTAGGGGCATTGGCCACATACACTTCTGATTGGGAATGATTCCTATTTTTGCTTGCTTTTTCTTGGTCTTGATTTTTTTCTTCCTTGTCAGATCTTGCAATTATCCTCTCTAACTTCTCTAGGAATCCATCCAAGTGTAATTGCGTTTTGGCTGAGCCTGAGTAATTGAAAAGGCGACTGGCTTCAAACATAGTCTGAGCCAATGCAACCATTTTCGCGCATAGTTTGGTTCTTTCTATCTCTAGGTCAGCTCTAGGATAGCACTTGTCATGATCCGTGACGTTTGGCCCTTCTTGGATTCTGGCCTGATATGCCTTAAGCATCATGTCTATGTCTTCGGGAGTGGGATCAGCTAATACTGATCCTGTTTGGGGTGGTGGGTGGGTTGCGTGGGCTGTCTTAGAGGGTGAAGGGATGGAAGGTGATGGGGATGGTAGCGGTGGGAATGTGTGAGAGTGCGGTTGAGACGTGATCTCTATGATTTTAGCCTTGGTTTCTCGTAGACTTTCCTCAAGTTCACTCATCTTCTTTGCCCATTGCCTTTTCATGCGTTCGCGGCTATCTTTCCAAGCTCTTGTTCTCTTTTTATTTTGGCTCTCAGTATCGCTAGCATCTAGGCTCTTTTCCTGGCCTACCCCTTGGTTTTGCTGCAATGCCTGAGCCCTAGTGACTACCTGCACTGGTGCAGTGGAAGTGACGCTTCCTGAGGAGTCTACCACTAACCCAACAACGTTGATAGGGGTGATTTTTGGCATGCTATTGGGGTTCTTTGGGCAATCTCGTAAGAGATGTTCTTTTCCGCAATCTTGGCAGAAGCCTTGGATAGTCACGGACTGAGTTTGTGTAGGCGGAGGTAAGGGACAATCACGAATGAGGTGATCACCTTGGCATCTGTAGCACGGCCCTCTTGGGAATGGAGGTCTGACTTGCCTAGATTGAGGTCTAGGATTGGGGTTTGTATACATGACGTTCGTGTAATCTGACTCCCAACTAGGTTCGTTCAGCTCTTCACCATAGTAGGACTCTCCATGTTCTGGGGACTGCATGTAGTAAGCCTGGGGGCTATCCACATGGGTAGAATCAAAGCTATGGTCACTTGGGTCATTTTCAGAGATCAAGGATGTTACAGGGACTATAGCTCTATTCAGGTTCTCTTCTGCAGCAGTATACTTTACCGGAATCACATTAGCTGGGGCAGGGGGTTGTTGTGCTAGCACAGGCTGAGGCCTTTGTTGGGCCTGATACTGTGGTTGGTAGGTTTGTTGGGGTCTAGCATATGGTGGTGGTGGATTTTGGTTCTGGTATCTGCCTTGTTGGTAGGGTTGCGGATAGGGTTGCCTAACTGCCTGCTTGTTGTATGGGCAGTCTTGTGCGGTGTGATTGGTGTATCTCCGTTCTATGGTGCAGTACTGGCTACTAGGGTTTACTTGGGGTTGAGCCATAATGGGACAGACGTTCGCCATATGGTCACCACCGCATGTATAGCACCTTTTCACAGGGGCAAACCTTGGGATTTGTTTGCTAGTTACACCTAGTTTCTGAGCTACTTTTTCGGCAAGTTCTTCAATTGATGTGGCTTGTGTGGAAGATTGACTAGATGCACTATCTGAATCTTTGTAAATTTTGGACAACTCTAGCTCTTCTCCTAGGTTATCTTCAATGTCAATGCACATACGTACACATTCTTCTATAGTCCTAGGGTCTTTCAGATACACATAGGATCTCAATTTTGGGCTCAGCAATCCGTCAAGAAATAAGGCTACTTGTTTAGCAGATGTGGGTAGCTCCGAAATAGGGCACCTTTCAAGATATTGTCTAAATCTTCTTCCTGCAAGTCTCACAGTCTCTTGAGGGGTTTGCTTGAAGCTGTGAATCAGTGAGGAGGTGTTGTGTCTTATGCCGCTCTTAGAGAACTCTATAATGAATGCCTCTAGGAGTTGATCTATGCTCCTGAATTGGCGTTCATCTAATGGCTGAAACCACGTAAGTGCTGTGTTCCTAAGGGTTAGACCGAAGGCATTGTACTGCGTGAACAGATCCTCCACTTGTTCAGCTCTCAAGACTTGCTTGAACTCTGCCACATGATCATAGGGATCTCCTGTGCCGTCAAAGTAATTCTTCATGGACTTAACTAGCTGGGTGGGTCTCAAAGTTCTTGTGTGCTCTCTAGGCCTCGGCAGAGGGAATCCATCTACATTTCTTTGGTTCCTGTGGGCTCTATGTATCTCAGGAGGTTCTACCCTATTCGTCTCTGTTCTCGTTCTTTCTCTGCCTACAGGGTTGGCAAAGCTTACTTCCGGTCTATCTCTACTTCTGTCTCTTTGCGTACCATGAGCTTGGGAAGTTCCCGCCCCAGGGTGACCATAGGATGCATTTGATCTTGGTTGGGGAAAAATAAATTCACCCTTCCACGTGTAGGCATGCCTATCATTTTCTGTCACCACGAAGATCCGTTCTGAAGCATGATCTAAATAGGTCACTCTGCCTGGGCTATCCGGATCCTTAAGCTCATAGATCATGATATTTCCTATGTCTGTTGGCTGATTAGACTTATACCTCCAAAAGGCTTCATCAGTTTCTCGATTGAGGAGCAACTCTATGCTCTTGTTGTCTTGAGGGACCCATTCAGGCGTGATAATCCTAGTGAGAACTGATTTACCTCGAGGGGTTCTAGGTTCCGCACCCATGTTCCCTTGTTCCAGGTCACCTAAGTCCGCTTCTGAGATTACATTCCCAAAGTCATCTGTCCTATCAGGATGACTAGTGACTACATATATAGTTCCTTCTTTGTCCAGGTATGCACCATTTTCAAACTTGACAGCTGGGTGCTCTAGTCCAATGGATTGATCAGGGTTTTTAATCTGGACCACAGATCTTCCTAGGCCGTCCTCATAGATGCTAGCACCTAATCGGTTGGTCCTAAGGTACTCCAGCTGCGTTTTGTAAGGGCCTTCTACCCTGTACAGGTAAGGCACTCCTGAACTTCCCGTAGGTCTGTCCATGCCTTGAGACATTTCTGACTCACTGGTCTCAGAGCTAGGGTAGTATGAGTGGTGGCTCAACTGCTGGGCCCAAGACCTTGCAGTGTGATTGACACTAGCCTCTGAAGACCTAAGGCTTTGTCTTTCCCTTGCTAAATGTCGTCCTGATCTAAGGTTCATATGCCTAACTGATTAGCCCAAAATTTTTCCCAGAGTACAACCTCGTTGCCGATCAATTGGTACCAGTCACTTGATTCTTTTTAGTTATTCCTCGTGTTTAAAGTCTTGTCTGCTATTACGTCGTCAGGAATACTTGAATGTTCTTCGTACTTTCAGGTTGATCGTTCCTCGTTAGGTTCTTTCCTTTATGTTGTCGACAGTACAGAGATTAAGTTTTTAGCTTGAACTTGAGTTTTTAGGTAGTCTTCAACTTGATAGTGGCCTATCGTCGCCCTGACTTACTCCTACTTCTAATCGCTCTTAGCCTAGGCTAGGAATTGACGAAGAGGAGTTGAGAATATTCCGACCTTTCTTGCCGAACCTTGCTCTTTAGTGCTCGAGAAGTTGATTCTCAAGCGTGTGCCACACCGTTGCTTGGATACTCTCAGTTGCTTCTCAATAGTCCTGCATAAATCCCAAGATTAGCTCCAAGTAGACCTTTCAATTGACAGACAATTTATTTCAGACACTTTTTTAATGACCCTTGTTCCCCCTTTTGCATTGTTAGAAATTTACTCTAGAGCTCCCTTGGTGTTCCTACCCCTCAGTGTGTCAACTTCCAAATATCCTATCTGAAAATCAACGCGTTATTCTTATAAAAAACAGTTGAGGGCGTGTAGTATATGTCACGAGCTTTCCGACAAGCCCTAGAGCTCAGAAAATGGATTTCGTATGAAAAAGTTATGACCGTTCAGGGTTTAGGGGGTTAACTAGACAAACAGAACCTTTCGGGGGGTTTTAATGCATTTTCTAAGGCCTTCGTAAGTAGATGAGTACATGAAAGTGCAAATATGCCCAAAATTTAGCCTAAATTTCCAAAAATTCACTCCTTAATTTTTTGCCGAAAATGCCTGTCTATCGCGATAGACGGTGTCTGTCGCGATAGACACAATCTATCGTGGGAGCTGTCTGTCGCGATAGACGGTGTCTGTCGCGATAGACGGTGTCTGTCGTGGATTTCTGTCTGTCGCGATAGACGGTGTCTGTCGCGATAGACGGTGTCTATCGTGGATTTCTGTCTGTCGCGATAGACGGTGTCTGTCGCGATAGACGGTGTCTATCGTGGATTTCTCTCTGTCGTGGATTTCTGTCTGTCGCGATAGACGGTGTCTGTCGCGATAGACGGTATCTGTCGCGAATTTCTGTCTGTCGCGATAGACGGTGTCTGTCGCGATAGACGCTATCTGTCGCGGATTTCTGTCTGTCGCGATAGACGGTGTCTGTCGCGATAGACGGTATCTGTCGCGGATTTCTGTCTGTCGCGATAGACGGTGTCTGTTGCGATAGACGCTATCTGTCGCGGATTTCTGTCTGTCGCGATAGACGGTGTCTGTCGCGATAGACTGAAAAAATGCAAATTTTTGGAAAACTTCTAGTGTTCTAGAGTGCCCTCAAGGTGTAGGTTACAGTGATAAACATGCATTCACCAAATGTTAAGATTTTCTGTCTGTCGCGATAGACAGAGGCTGTCGTCCCGGGACCTGTGCAGAGCCTGTCGTACCTGCGCACACTGCTGGGGATGATGGTACAGCAAAAAACCTGCAAAATAGCTTAGAAAACATGCAAAAACAGCACATGCAAGTTCGCTCTCTCGCTCTCTCTCACAAGTGAAATGAGGGAAATGAAGTGGAGGTGGGGATATAGTCAAAAACTGAAATTTTCGCGATGATGGAGATGGACGTGGGAGATGGTGATGATGATGATGGTGAAGAAAGTAAAAGAAATTCGACGAGAGTGAAGAAAATACCTACAACTCCAACGCGTCAACTCTACGTCTTACCATCACACGCTCGTCCTCAAAGCTCGATCCCCGGCAACGGCGCCAAAATTTGGTGTAGCTCAATGATGAGTAGCACCTCCTTTAATGTCAATCCGGGAAGACGTGAGGATGGTATGAAGACCTCGAGCGAGTGGCGACACAAGTGCGTGAGTGAGAAGCACACAAGCATGCACACACCTACACACACACGCGTACACACGGCAAGACAAAGAGAGAGAATCAATGGAGTGCTTTAGATTACTTTCACAAGCTCTTACAAGTTCGTTTCAATTACAATCTACCCTCAAAAATGAGCTCTCTAGCTCTTTTTATAGTTTTTGACTAGCTTTTGGCCCTGTCCAGACCTAGTGTCCGGCCTAGTTAAAAATTAGGTTCCAGGGCTTATTTGAGGGCTCAAACGAAGTCTAAAAATTATGAAATTTGGTACGATGGTACTTCTAATACTCCTCAAGCTCGAGGACTCCTCGGCTTGCACAAAATGGAGTCTAATCTACCAAAAACGAGATTTACAATGTTTGTGTAGTGATTAAAATCACTTGGGTTGTACATAATTCTATGGGAAAAAATGATCTGGCCTTGTTGCCGTATTGTGCATGACTCCTTTATTGCTTTGTATGCCAACAGTAGTAAAACATGTGCAGGTTTTGAAGACGTTGATGGGGATTAAAGATGAGGAACTTGGATGGCCCTTTGTGAAGACTCTAGGAGTAAGAAAGGCACATGAACATGATACAAGGAGAAGTGACCGAAGGACAAGAAGATCTAGGAGGATGTGGAATTTAGTGCAACGATTGACGTATGATAGTTATATTGCTCGACATTGTGCCTACATGACCAAGGTAATACAAGATGTTGAACCTTCTTGTTTTGAAGATGCAATTGGAAATGCAAATTGGGAAAAAGCCATCGATGAGGAGATGGCTGCACTTTATGGAAATGAAACATGGAAGCTAGTTGCATTGCCACAAGGAAAGAAACCCTTCAACTGCAAGTGGGTTTACAAGGTAAAGCACAATGCTGATGGTGGCATAAGTAGGTACAAAGCACGATCAGTAGCAAAAGATATGCATAAACATATTGCATTGATTATGAGGAAACATTCAACCCTATCGCTAAAATTTCTATCGTCGAAATGCTTGCCGCATTAGCTACAACAAAAGAATGGACTTTACATCAGATGGATGTGAAGAATGTTTTCCTACATGGTGAGCTACAGGAAGAAGTATATGGACTAGCCAAAAGGATATCAAGATTCAAATCACCCAGAATATGTTTTTAGGTTGCAAAAGGCTTTGTATGGACTTAAGCAAACTCATCCTGCATGGCATGCAAGGATTTCGCATTACTTAACCACCAATGGATTTTCTATGTGTGATGGAGATCATTCATTATATGCAAGGAAAGGTGATGATGGCATCACAAATGTGGCTATTTATGTTGATGACTTGATTGCAGGAGGTGACAATGAAGCAAGCATTAAAGAGGTAAAGCAACTCTTTATGCAGGAATTTGACATGAAAGGTCTTGGTGTGTTGCACTACTTCTTGGGCATTGAGTTTATACATACAGAAACAGGTATATGGATGTCACATAGGCAATATACCTTGAATATGCTGCAAAAGTATGGTATGAGTGATTATAAGACAATTTCTATGCCATTAGATCAGAATTTGAAGTTGGATATGACATCCGTGAAGCATTGGAAAATGCTACTATGTATAGGAAAATTGTGGGAAGCTTGATATATCTCACAATTACAAGGCTTGATCTAATCTACACTGTTGGACTTGAAAGTCATATAAATGATTTCTGACTCCGATTGGGAATATTCCATGGAATATTCCCTTTACTATCCTTACAATACCTTACATGGTCCAATATGACCTTCATCGACATGCAAGTTGGGATTCCCATCAATTGGGTAATGCACACTTGGCTTCTCCTCATAATGGGGGCCTTACAAAATGTGCATACAATCATGAGGAGTAGACATTGATCATATACTAACACCCCCCCTCAATGTCTATCGAATGATAAATCAAGTAGGTCTTGGTCCTATGCCCATCTGTTGAAGATGTTTGTTGAGCTGCTCTCCTCCAAGTGCTTTAGTGAATATGTTAGCACAATTTGCCTCTGTTGGGAAATATTCTAGCTCCACAATTTCATCTTCAATTAGCTCAGGAATGTAATGGTACTGTACTTCTATATGCTTGGTGCGAGCATGAAATAGTGGGCTCTTTGCAATAGCCATACAACATTGATTATCACAGTTGAGTATAGTTGCCATATTTGATGGAAATCCTAGATTGGCAAGAATTCTCCTTAGCCAGACTGCCTCACAAGAAGCAAAATAAGTTGCTTTACTCTACTTCTGTGGAGGAGAGTGTGAGATTTCGTTGCTTCCTACTTACCCAAGAACATATTCCTAAACCAAGTGAGAAACAATATCCAGAAACTGATTTTCTAGAATCACAATCTCCAACCCAATCTGAATCATGATATCCTTGAAGTGTATCACCTATGGTATAAAAAATACCAAAATCCAAGGTTCATGCAATGTACCTTAGAATTCCCATTCTAGCATTTCAGTGACTCTCCTTAGGTTTGTTGGAAAGCCTGCTTAACACTCCAACAACATATCAAATGTCTGGTCTAGTGTTGCACAAAAAAATAAGACTTCCAACAAGCTTTCTATACTTCTTAGCATCTACATCAGGCATGCTATCATCCATAGATAGCTTGTGATTTACCTCCATAGGTGTGCTAGTTGGTTTGCAATCCATCATTCCAAATGCCTTGAGAATTTCTTTGGCATATTTTTGTTGTGAGATGAAAATTCCATCCTTTCTTTGCCATACTTCAATTCCCATAAAAAAATGGAGTAGACCTAAGTCTGTCATTTCAAACTCAGTTCCCAAGCTGATCCGAGTTTGATTGATGAGTTCGTGATGTTTTCCTGTAATGACCAAATCATCTATATATACAATGACAACTTTTTTTGTTACATACAAGTTAGCATCAGAAGTACTTCTTTCAAAACCCATATTTTTGAAAAAATTATCTATCCATTGGTACCAAGCCCATGGTGCTTTCTTAAGTCCATACAAATCTTTCTTCAAGGTGGTTGAGATACATATACCTCCTCCTTGAGGTGACCATTCAAAAATGAAGATTTGACATCCATCTGAAAAATAGGCCAAGCCTTTTGTGCAGCTACTGCAAGTATCATCCGAATAGTTGTCATGCATATTGTTGGTGCAAAAGTTTTTTGAGCATCAAATCCTTCGATTTGTGAAAAAACCTGTTCAACTAATCTTGCCATATACTTTTCTAATGTGTCATCGGCTTTATACTTAGCTTTCCAAATCCATTTAGTACCTATTACCTTCTTCTTTTGGTAGCAAGTCGACTAGATCACTTATATCCTTTTTTAGTATACTATCCTACTCAGATTGCATTGCCGCTCTCCAACCTGGATCATCAAGGGAATCGTCAATGGTGGTAGGTTCTTTTATCGAGCCCATGATATCTGCCATTAGAGCCATGCTAACAATGTGTTATGGGACTCTTCATTACTCCTCTACTCTCTTTGACCTTTGTAATCCATCCGAGGATGATTCTAGTACATCTATATGTGCATTGTGATCATCAAAGAGCTGTTGTGCCTACTTTGGTAGTGGCTTACGCTGTGCAGCTACAACTGGTTGGATTTTTATTGAGGAAATTTCACCATCAGATGTTTCCTCCTCCTCAACTTTAACCTATCTTTTGATAGTCTTAAGGTGAGATATTTCTCCGTTGGATGAGATAGTAGATTTACCTTTATCTTCTACTAGGTGTGGTCATTCATCAAATACCACATCTCGGCTAACAAAAAACTTCCTTACCTCAAGATCCCACAACCTGTATGCTTTAGACTCTTCACTATATCCTAGGAAGACACACTTTTGGCTTTTTGAATCCAACTTTGATCTTGTTGAATCAAGAATATATGCATAACAAAAACAACCAGAATTTCTCAAATGCGAAACTAAAGGATTTTTACTAGAAGATGCTTCTTGAGGATCCATCCCCTTCAGTGTTTTTGTGTAGCTTTGATTGAGGATGTAGACTCTAATATTGAATCTTCCACCCAAAATGAATCAGGCATTCTTGAGCCTTTAACATACAACGAGCCATTTCAACTACTGTCATGTTCGTACGATCAACAATGCCATTTTGTTGAGGTGTATGAGCTGTGGTAAGTTCCCTTTTCACACCATGCTCCTTACAATAGTTAGTATTGAATTTTGTTGACAAGAATTCACCTCCTCTATCTGTTCTAAAATTCTTCAATTTCGTTCTTGATTCATTTTCCACGTACTTATGCCACATTTGAAATTTTTCAAAAGCATCAGCCTTTTCATGAATGAAATAAACCCACATCTTTCTACTATAATCATCGACTAACATCAAAAAGTACAAAGATCCTCCCAAAGGAGGTGTAGATATTTTACGCCAGAGATCAGCATGTACCAACTCTAGAGGAGCTTGAGATAGATTGCTAATCTCTTGTGGAAATGCCCTTCATTGTTGCTTGCCCATCATGCAAGCTTCACAAAGTTCCTCCAACTCTGAAAATGTAGGCAAATGAGCAACCATCATTGTTCTTTGCATCTCCTTCAAAACTACAAATCCAAGCTGCCCAGATCCTTGGTGCCATAACATGCTTACATCTTTATCTTTTGTAGCAGTTAAGGCACTTAACTCATACAAGTTATCATGTCTTATGCCTTTACGTACTACATTACCTGATGAATGCATGATTTCTACACCACTCTTATTGAAGTGAACTTCGATTCCATGATCTGTTATTGCATAGACTAACAAAAAATTCCTTTTAAGTTTACGTACATAGAGAACATCAGATAAATTTTTCTCAACACCTGGAGAAGTGATAAAAGAGATGGTTCCAGTTCCTTTCACTGGACACTTGGAGTCATTTCCCACCACTACATTGATGGATTCCCACAAAGGCATTAGGAAACTATACCAATCCTTTTTATTGGTAATATGGCGAGAAGCCCCACTATCTAAAATGCATGGTTCATCAACAGGAGCTTGAGCTGATGAGCATACCTCTTCAATAGCTACCCATAGTTCCAGCTCAGTGTTGCTTGCAGACTCTTTGTTCTTCCAAGATGATTTTATAGTCGCATTTCGTTCATCAGCTTGCTTCTTTCTGCAATCCTTGATGGCATGGCCTTTCTTTTCACAATAGAAGCAACTTCGTGTGAACTTTTTCTTCTTTGGCTTCTTCTTTCATCCATCAGAAGAGCCTTTACCTTTTGCATTTGTTAAGAATGCAGCATGACTTGTACTTTGCCGATTCTTCAACCGCATCTCCTCTTTTAAAAGCATAGCACAAAACTCTTCAAATGTAAGGGGAGTTGGTCTTACCTGAGTGTTAAGGGATGTTGCTAATCCATCATACTTTGCTAGAAGAACACATACACATCTTCGATCCAGCTCTTTTGGTGCTATAACAACACTAACTGCACCCAACTGATCTTGAATATGTTTTATCCGCTTGATAAAATCTTGAGCCTTTTCAGAATCAGAATGCTTTTCATTTGCCAATTGATTTTCTAAATTTTGTATCCTAGTGTGGTTCTTGATCTCATATTGATCAACAAATATACGCGAAGCCTCATGTGCTTTAGTAGTATGTTGAACTAAAGTAGCACAGGATCACTTACACTAGCGACAATTGCACATAATGCATCAGCATTCCGCCTCTTCCAAGCTCATAGAAGATATGGATCTGGCTGAGTCATCAATCCTAAATTTGCTGGATCTTCAATTGGTATAGGCTCTAGATCCAATCCCATCCATCCCATGATAGTGTCAAGTATTCATAGGAGTCCAAAATTGTAGAAATTTTTAACTTCCAAAGTGTATAGATGGTTCCATCCAGCTTCCCTTCAGTGAATGCAGGTGGATGAATTCAAATAGGTGCACCATTAACATTAGTTGAAGCACCAAGACCAGTGTTCAACGATGAAGCCATCATGTAATCACTTGAATAATCTATTGATATCTAGGTCTGCTAGTAGGCTAAAATAATGATACTTCTCAAGCTATTTGAACCTTATGGCTCTGATACCATGTAAGACAAAAGTTACACAATATAACATAGGAGCTCTAGTAGAGAAGATAATAGATATAGGAGAATCTCAATGTTTTTCTACTAATAGCAAGTACAAAGATGATGACATTGTCCACCTGTGTGCTCTCAAGGTAGAGCTTAAATGGTGATCTAGACAACTCTAGATAGGGAGATACAAGGTACAGGTATGCTGGCTCAATTTGATGTCTCATGTAGTGCAGAAGTACTGTATATATATAGGATCATGGGTGGCCTTCCGTGGATGACTATACATGGGTGGTAAAGTGTGGCGGCCACTGCCTGCACAATTACCATACACGGCTTAGGCCGGTTGAATCGACCTAACAAATATACATGATTTTAGACTCCGATAGAGAATATTCCATGGGATATTCCCGTTACCATCTTTACAATACCTTACATGGTCCAATATGACCTTCATCAAACATGCAAGTTGGGATTACCATCAATTGGGTAATGCACACTTGGCTTCTCCTCATAATGGGGGCCTTACAAAATGTGCATACAATCATGAGGGGTAGACATTGATCATATAATAACAAGGGATACTTCATAGAGCTTACGAGATTTATCTACAGAGAGTGATGCCAAATTTATTTCTTACCAACTCACTGATTCGCGGACATTAAGATTTTCCTCATGTACTTTTCTTTATATATGGTACTTGTTGTATTGTTGTTTTGAGGTCATTCTTGTACATTCCTTTCATGTAATAGAAGAAGAAGAAGAAGATTATTCTTCTATGCCTCAATCTATGTGTGTGCTTCTCTTTGATTGTGAGACTGTCTGTGAGCTCTCTTCCTTATCTCCTTCCTTGTCACATGAAGGGAGGGCTTGCTTATATGGAGTTTGGGGGAATTCCCTTGCATGTGGGATAAATGTGCTTGCATGAGAGTGAAAGTGAGTTGAGACAAAAGGGTGGAGCATGGAACTGTCAACACCCCCTTCATGCGATGATCCTTTTGTTTGTAATGTAGGGGACTAGTTACATATGGGATCACTTTGTCCATTTGGTTTTTAGATCTAAATGCATATGGGATCCTTAGGCAAATCTTGGACATATGGCATCCAAGTATGGGACATATGGCATCGCTTGGTTTTCATGGACATATGGCATCCATGTGTGGGACATATGACATCCCTTGTTTTTAGTTCCATGGACATATGGGATCCATGGTGTGTGGGACATATGTCATCCCGAGGACCTTGGGACATATAGGATCCCAAGAAATATACTTGGACATTGGGATCCAAGTGGTTTTTAGGATATAGGGACATATGGGATCCCTAGACATGCAAAAGGGTTTACATCATGGGGTAACTAGTGCTTATGGAATCATTTGCCAACTTTTGAGCATTGTTCTAACCTTTCTCTCTCTTTGTGGCAAGGAAGGAGATGGTTGCACTCGTGATGAACAAAAATCTTCTCTCTTGCTAGACCTTGCCATCTTCTATGTGCATTGCCATCAGAGAAGATATGCTGCTCAACTATCCTTCTCACATCATGAAGTATCCCATATCTTCTCTATTCAAGAGTTCATTTATCTTCTGCCGCTATAGTTGCTCTCTTTCCAGCACCTCCACAGTTACATCCTATAGGTGACTCTTGTATGACTAGATCAAATCCGCCTTCTTCTTCATCAATTTGATGAACAACATCTCGATGCTTAATTACTGTAGCGTTTGTCTCCTCTCTCTCAGAATGGGTAGTTACATGCAATGTTCTTTTTCTAAGTAGGTAGTCATTAGATATTTCTTCTTCTTTACTTCCCTGCTTGTGATGTGTGAGATTAAACTTCTATACCTATTATCTTTGAATCTTCAAGTACTTATGCACCCAAAATAGGCACAAATGAATAGAAATAGATGTTGCACCATAAGTACAATTGAACCATGCAACTTTCTTAGGAGAAATGCATAATTCGATCCCTCAATGATGTATTCAAAGAAACGTCCCAAGAGCATATGTATGATACATTATAAAAGGAAGTGCAATTAAATTTGCTAAATGAAAGCAAAAGAACACAACGATGATTACGATAAGAAAAAAACAATTAGTGTGTAGAGGCACTATTATTACAAATGATAGTGCTGAAAAGCACTTTCTTTCACAAGGTGAAAATATCTAAAGTGGTAAGTAAGCTAAAGAGAAATGGTTAAATATGATTAAAAAAATTGGAATAGTGCTTAGAAGCACTCTTATTGAAGAAAATATGGGAGGGATGGAGGGATTAAGAAAGAAAAACATGTTGATGATTAAGATAACAAAAACCAAAACTCAAAAGGGAAAAATAGTTAACCTATGCATTGATACCAGGCTGAAATAACAAAGCACGACTCCTACTAATCACATGCACACATCTAACAAGCTATGGAGGAAGGAACATAAGATAACAAAACATGATGAAATCAATTAAAGTAGAAATGGAAATGACTTACATAAGATCCTCTATGCACGTGGAGACTCCATGAGGAGAGGATGCACACTGCTGGAAAGAGCTAGAGTGGAATGACTTGTGAGGAGTGAAGAGAGGCCTTGCATATATGGAGTTTGGGAGAATTCCCTTGCATGTGGAATAAATGTGCTTGCATGAGAATGAAAGTGAGTTGGGACAAAAGGGTGGAGCATGGAACTCTCAATAGGATGCCCTACAAAAAGAAGATCATTCTATTCATTGCCCTAAATAGAAGGTTTCTATGGAGTGGAAGCCCCCCACAACCACAAGTTACCAACAGTCTCATGGGAGACGTTTTGCTTATCAAAAAATGAGGTTGGGTTGGGCATTTTGTGCCCTATTAAGATGGCACAAAACCTAGTTTTTCTAGGGCTAAAATTTTTGATGATTTTTGGGCTTGTCTTCTTAAAAGAAATCTTCATAATTTTCACCTTAAGGATAATAAAGCTTAGAAAGAGTCTTCTCTATGGGAAATTGTCACCTCTCCTCATACTTACTGAGATGATGCGGTGTTCTTGGATGGAGGTTAAGAAGCTAAGTATCTTGAACCCTTTGTTTTTCAGTAATACTAAATTATTCATTCAGGAATCTATTCGGATAAGATGGCTATCTCTCTTGAAAAAAAATAAAATTGGCATTAAAGAACATAAAAGCAAAAAAGCTAGTTTCAACACCTCGAAAGACCTAACTTCCATTGGTGAGCAGGACTAGGGGTTGAGTTGTCATACCAATAAACCTCTGTGTGATGTTGTTATTGCCAAGGACTTGTTGGTGCAATACAAGGAAATGAGAGGATCAATTGACAAGATTGTGTACAAACATAATAAGAGATGGAACACTATGTGGAATGCCCCTACCAATGGAGATAAATATTTCAATGTATTTGGGCCTTCCCCTGTAATTCAAAGCACTCTTACCTTGAGTGTTTGATTATCCACAATGGGCTATGGTGTGGCAGCAAAGCTAAGAAGTGTAAACTTAATGAAGGCTTGTGTGCATTTTGTGGCAAGGTGGAGGATTTACCCCACCTATTCTAGAATTGCAAGCATGCTCATAATTTCTCCCAGTTTCTTCTTCTTTATTGTAAAAAACTTGACATTGTTCTTGGCTAAAAGGAGATTTTATTGTGTCCTTGCAATCGAATGGATTTGGTAGGGCTCATGCTCTATGGTTCATCTAACTGAGGAAAAATGTAGAGGTCTTCAATAATGGAAGGAAAAGCTTCTACATCTTCTTCTACCAAGGTGTTGGAAAGATTGGTCTTAACGGTATTTGTGGCATCCTAAATGTCTTACCTTCATATACTCATTTGTCTATTGTTTGTAAGAATTTCCCTCCCAACCAATGGAGGGATACTGTGTTGTCCTTGTACTCTCTCGACAAATTTAAAATGGTCATGTTATGTATCTAATTTGTACTGGTTGTACTCTCCTTACACTCCATGGACACAGTGGATATGGTCATTTTTTGTAAGCTTTATCTGTTGTAATGACCATTTTGGTCCTATATGTGTGCGCCTGCCCCTTCCACAGTTGCACACAACTTTATTAATTTACACTTCTTAATTTGTTTGCTCAAAAACAAAAGAAGCAACAATGCTCTAGGTTTCTTTCAACTGGAGGTACGTTCCTACCCTCAGATAACGAAGTTTGCATCTTTCTCATTTATCAGCTGTTTCTGTGAGAGCTTTTCCATAGCTTTGTGTTCATAACATCGACTACTTATATATTTGGAGAAGGGTCGCGTGTGTGGGTGTGCGTGTTAGAGAGAGAGAGAGAGAGAGAGAGAGAGAACGAGCATGTGTACACAGTACAGCCCGGCTGCAGTGTACTTGGTGTCGTAGGAGGTTGACCATTGTAATTCTGTAGGATGTAACTAATGCTGGAGGCTGCTGACTACTGCATTCTTAAACTGAAGATCTCGTCACGCTTATTTATGGAATCTTACAAATGGGCGACAGGATGCAGATAAAGCAGAGTGTATACGACCGCAAGTGTAGTATTGTGTGTGTGTGTGAGAGAGAGAGAGAGAGAATGTTCACAGCCGGGCTCCACTGTACTTGGTGATTGGTGTGGTAGAAGGTTGACCCCTGTGATGCTATGGTATCGTAATAAATGCTGGAAGCTTCTCACGACTGCGTTCTTAACCTGAAGATCATATCAAGCTTGCTTATGGAATCTTACAAACGGACGGCAGCATGCAGATAAAGCACACTCTACGAAAGCAAATGTAATATTGTGTGCATGTGCGTGTGTTTTAGAGTTAGAGTTAGAGAGAGAACGAGATAGACAGAGGGTGAAATAGCGGTGAATTAATGAGCAAATGTAGATTTGAAGAAGTTTTTTTTTTTCAATAAAAGGAAGTTCGGCCTTAGCCTATTCTCCTGGACTTTAATTAAAATAAAGAAGAAAAGTTACAAGTGAATGGGACTAGTGTCCATGGGACCCCCCCAAATTCCACAATGCGGGGGAGGAGTATGGCAAGCTAGAGGGCATTACAAATGAGGCGGATAAATTTATCATCACCCTCATGTGGGACCCATTTGGGTTTCAACTTGTTTTCGAGGAGATAAATACAGTGATGTCTAAATGGTGGAGATATCTTATCTCGAGAGATTCTTTTACCTAGAAGAAACAAGGATTTCTCGATCGACTATTCCTTAGGAGTTTGGCCAAAATTGACAGTACATCGCTCCCTCCAAATCTTCCAAAGAGTCTCACCCCTGATGGCATTCCACAGCCTCGATGAGCAGCCGACCGCCTCACCCAACAGCACCTGTTGCCAATTAATTTGGTTCGTGAGTCTGAATACCCGTGAGCCGACCTCGATGAGCACTCGACCGCCTCACCCAACAGCACCTGTTGCCAATTAATTTGGTTCGTGAGTCTCAATACCCGGGTCACCTGATGCAAGATAACATGGGACTTGGGGCAATCGAAGAACAGGTGAGCTAAATCTTCGATGCATCGATGGCAATGCTTGCACCATGGCAGCACACCATAGATTTTGTTAGCCCTTGCATTGGACCAGATACCTTTATGTAAGATCTGCCACATGAGAACAGACTTTTTGATCTCAATTAGGGGGTGCCAAATAGACATGAATTTTAGTTCCCATCGAAGTTTGGTCCAAGAAAGGCACCGTCTCTTGTTAAGAGTGTAATGAACATCTAAGTTCTCTTTGAAGTTGGGGATTCTGGATAGTTTCTTTCCATTGCTCCATTTGAGGCCCTCCAGGCAAGGAAGATCCTGACCCCCGAGGAGGCGGGTAGTTGAGCGGTCCCATGCTAAACACCTACCTTGAAGAGGATTCCATTCCTCTAGGGTAACTCTAAGTCTCGAGTCCAAATCTTCGAACCTAATCCACTGGCTGGTTTCTTGTTTCCAGAGTTGTTTCCATTGTTTGAACCCCTTGTTCCATAACCGCTTTGCACTTTGGAGGTTCCAAGACTCCACCCCCTAATGCCACTGATCGGGAACCAGATAGAGTCATTTTGTCTTATCCCAGCCGCCCACTTCCACTCATCAGTGATTCGGATGTATTGCTTGGCCTTGTTCCAACTCTTCCATAAAGAACACACAAGGCTAGAGCCTTTATGGGACACCGGGTGGGGGGAGAACAAAAGCGTGAGAATCCCTATGTCCTTCCAACCACGATGGTCCACTAAGGTAAGATCTTCCATATTTGTGAAGATCAATTTAGCCCAAGAGGACTCACTATTGCTCCAAGCCTTGATAGGCCACTTTGCCGCCAGCTTGTCAGCCAATCCAACGATATCCAAATTTCCCAAGCCCCTTGAGTCTTTCGGGCTAATGCAAGTTTCCCATTTGATTTTGGGAATCCCCCTCCTGTTGGGGTCCCCAGTCCAAAGGAAGTTTTTGCAGATTCTTTTCACTTTGGTCAAGTCTTTCTCCTTAGGTCTCCAACATGAGATAAAGTAAATAGTTGTAGAGAGCAAAAATGTGTTAACAACCATGGCACGCCCTACCAAGTTGACTTGCATACCTTTCCAATGATTTAGTTTGTTGTCCATCTTGGATAGTACCCAGTTCCATCGTTGGTCCATTGAGATGTCGAATCCCATCGAAATGCCAAGGAGACGGAAGACTTGACCTCTAGGGATAACTTGACACCCCTGATCTAACAACAGTTGGGGTGTAGGTCCGTTGATTGCTCTAAAAGCAGTTTTAGCATGGTTGATTTTCGTCTTGATGCCACACAAAAGGTGTTGAGGCACCACCAAAACACCTCAATGCTGTTTATATCATTATGCACAAAGGCATTCATGTCATCGGCAAAAGGTCTCGCAATCATTTGGTTGTGATTTAGAGGTATGGAAAGACCCTTGAGATTGCCAGCATCCATGTGATGCTTTAATAGGTGGCTGAGTCTATTCGAGGTGATAGCAAAGAGTAATGGAGCCAGAGGGCAGCCTTGCCTAATTGATCTTTTTAAACGAATAGTCTCAGAGAGCTTACCATTGATATTTATTCTAGTTGAAGCATTTCCTAGAAGAGTGGAAACCATCTTCGTGAACTTTTGGCTGCATCCAAGGTCTTTCAATGATTGGAGAGTAAAGTCCCATTCCAATTTGTTGTACGCTTTGTCGAAGTCGATCTTAATGAATACCAGATCTTGTGCAGACTCCTCAGCAAATGCAAGGCCTTCCCAAATATCGACAATTGCTTCAAGTATAGATCTACCTTTGATAAAACATTTCTGGTCCTCACAAAGCCATGAATTTAAATGACAAGAGATTCTGTTGGCGATTACTTTTGCAATTATCTTGTATCTTGTTTGGAGCATGGTAATCGGTCGCCAATTTTCAATTTCGTTCTTATCTCCCCTTTTCTAGATTAGCTTGATGATGCCATTATTAAGACACTCAGGGAGGGCACTGAAGGAGAGAGCCTCTTGCCACACCAGACGCAGTGGGGTGGCCACCTCATGTTTGAAGGACTTGAAAAACGGATTGGTGAGGCCATCGGGACCCAGACTTTTCCCATTGGGAAGAGCATCAATAACCTCGATAATTTCATTCTCGAAAATGTTAGCATCCAGCAGAGAAATCATGTTCTGTGGGATTCTAGATTGAGCAACCCTTGAGATGGTTGCCATGGAGTCACGCCTGTGCGGGGAAAGGGGAGCTGAGACCCCGAGAAGATGGGTGAAGTGCTTGACGATGATAGATCTATTCTTAGCTTTGGTGCTACATTCGGTTCCATTGTTATCGAACAATAAGGGGATGGATTCCCTAGCTTTTTTCCTTTTGAGGATGTTACATATCTCTTTCGATGGTTTGTCAGCCTTCCCCACCCACCAATCTTTGAAGAATATTTGAAGATTTTTCCTTTGAACCTCCTCCTCTAATCTTAGTCTTCCCTTGATTTTCAAAAGACCTTGTTGGCATTGTAAGTTACCTTTGTTCACCTCATGAGAGCCTCCGGTACACCGTTTCTCTTCTTTTTTCCAGATATCTCTTATAGCCTTTTGAGTCATGATCAGAGTTTTAAGAGTCCTTTCCACCGCGCTTCTCCAGCACTTAGCTGGTTCATTACAGTAGGCAAAGGCTTCCGCCCACACTCCAAAAATTTCTTGGTGGTCAGAGGGGAGGGAAAATGATGACTGACAAGCATGAAACCAAGGGGCTTTCTGGGGCATGGGAATCGGTTTGAAAGACAGAGTAATCGGGTAGTGGTCCGAGATAGTTAGGTCCATGTGTGGGGAGATCGAAGGAATACCCCACTCAAGGATGGTGTTTTGATCGATGTAACTGTTGGAGCAAGTCTATGACAAGCCTAAGTATTGGCTTGAGTCTCACAAAGTCTTAGAAGAAGCTTAAAATGAAGACTATGTAAACTTCACTTGTGAACTACCTCTTGTAACTTTTGAAGAGTTTACTTAATGTAAAAGTAAGAGAATCTTAAGTGGTTGAGTCCACTTGATCAAAAATGGAAAGAGGAGCCACGAATTTGTGATTTGTGGTAGGTAGAGAATCAAATCAATCATTGATTGATTGGAGAGTGATTGAGGGAAGTTAGCCTCCCAAACTCAGCTATAAATAGATGGCAGTTTTAATCGTGGTTAGAGAGACCTATGTGAAGACCTCCAAGAGCTGAGCTTTATGCCATATCAAGGTGTGATTACAAGGCACACATATGTATCAGTAAGTCATTGTATTGTACAAGCAATATACTTTCATTTTCATGATTATTTGAGTTCATCTTTCCATGTTCTTGTGAAGTGTACTACTCACTGCCATTACTCTCAGTTTTCTCAGTCAGCTTGCAGAGATGTTTTCTCTGCGCTTGGTGCATCCTTTTCAGTGATTTAACTTGGTAAAGTTAGCTCTATAAATCTACTATATGCTCACAAATTTTCATGTCATTTGGATGTTGCAATCTTCAGTTATGTTCATTTGAAGTCAACAAGGTCTGTTCATCTTCACTTCTCTGTCAGGTACCCGACTTTTTCACTCATCTTGTCAGAGCCATTTCTCAGTGGTTACTTATCCAAATTCAGTGATTAAAAGCTTGTTGGATTCAACTTACTGTCTAGTATAACAATACAAATTTTTATAATCATTGGATTCCTAAATTTTGAGTTATGTTGATTTTTCTGCTCACTGGTCTCAAACTATAGCAGCCCGTGAAAATCGGGATGATGTCATCAGTTGTTAAAACTCATTCTCAGTGTGTGGTTCATTATTTTTGATGCGATTACTCTTGAAAGTTAGCTCTTTAAGCTACATAGACTTCCCCAAGAGGAATTAAGCTAATTGCTGCTGTGCTCAGAGAATTATGTAAAACACTAGACAGGTGTATGAACCAAGAATAGCAACTTTTCACCTCTGAGCTAACTCCAACTTATCTGTTTTGATCTATCTTTTTGAGAGTGATCTTCCAAGGTACATAGGGTGTCTAATACATCCATTGGCAAGCTAAAAGGGCCCACCATATACTTCTGGAGTTCATTTGGCTGGTGTAGATCAAAGATTTTTCAACACCTCTTCATCTTCAAGCACATACCTATCCATCTCTTCACAGTGGTATCATAGCAAGGTTGGACAACATGGCAGATGGATTTCCTTCATCAATTGACAAATTGGATAGAGGTAACTACTCAGCTTGGTCATTAAGGATGGAAGCTTATCTCCAAGGTAGAAGTTTATATGGTTATGTGGCTGGAGATGAAGTTATGCCAAGTTTCAAGAACAAAAGTCAACCAACACAAGAAGAGCAAGAAAGATTGAGCACATGGTGCTCCAAGGATGCACTTGCAAGGTCTTATCTCCTCAACTCTATCTCAGATTTTTTGTTGTCTCACACTAGAAGTTGTAAGACATCTCAGGAAGTGTGGGATGCACTTGAAGCTTTCTTTTCTTCAAGTACCAAAGCTAGGAAGCATCAACTATGGCTGGATTTCACAACTCTCAAGAAGGCTCCTAAACAAAATGTGACTGATTTTGTCACAAAGCTCAAGGACATAGCGGATCAGTTGGGAAGCATTGGAGAGGTAATAGATGAAGAGCAAATTGTAAGGCAGGTCATCAATGGCTTGAAGGCAGATGACAAGTGGGAAGCATTCGCCACAGCTATGGATTTTTACATGGACATACATGTACCTGATTTCAATACACTGATTGGACAACTACTTACTCAAGAGGCAAAGCTTATAAAAAATGGAGAAAGCTCTAAAGGTAATCAATCTTCAGCTTTATACACTGATAAAAGCAAGTCCAAAGATAACAAAGGAAAGGCAAAGAAAGTGGATGATGAAGCAGGTACATATCAAGCTAACTATGCAGGTAGAGGAAGACATGGCAGAGGTAGAGGAAGAGGAGGTAGACAAGGCAGGGGGAGATCCCAAGACTCCAACTCATGTTCTATTTGTGGATTAACTAGTCATACAACTGAAAATTGCTTTAGGAATTCCAGGAATCAAAGAGGCAGAGGATACAATAGAGGAAGTTATGGCTACTCAAGAGGAAGGTTCAACAACTACCATGGCAACTACAACAACTACAATCATTCAAACTATCAAGGAGGCTACAAAGGAAGAAGAGACTACAATAACTACACAGAAGACTCAAACAAAGAGGATTCATTATTGATCATGAACATGGCTATGCCACAAGGTAAATCTGATGAGCATGTTTTCTACATAGATTCAGGTTGTTCAAATCATGTGGCAGGAAATGTGGCACTCCTATCAGATTTAGAAGATCCAAGGAATAAGCATGAGGTACAAACAGGAGATGATACAAAACATTCTGTGGAGAAAATAGGTAATGTCAAAGCACCTGATGGAAACATCAACCTACTCAGTAAGGTACTCTATGTCCCTACCATTACAAAGAATTTGATAAGTGTTGGGCAGATAGTAGAGAAAGGGTTGCAAGTCAGGTTCACAAAAGCAGGAGCATTTGTTGAAGATCCAAGTCAAGGACACAGAAGAATTGCAAAAGGTGAAAAGACGGGTAGATTGTTCACATTTGAATTACAGGACACTAGAAACATTGCTCTCTTTAATTATGGTAGTCAGACACTCACAGAATTGGAAGTATGGCACAAAAGGTTAGCACATATTGGTGAAAGGTCATTAAAGCAAATTTACAGGGACCAAAGTGTACTTGGAATCCCTAACTTTTCAAAACAACATATGATTTATAAGTGTAGTGCGTGTCAATTTGGAAAGTCTCACAGGTTACCATTCATGAAGAAAGGTTATATGCATGGAGATCTCTTGGAGTTGGTTCATACAGATGTATGGGGACCTAGCAAGGAATCTTCAATATCTGGATCAAGGTATTATGTTTCCTTTATTGATGATTGCAGCAGATGGACTATCCTATTCTTTATGAAACACAAAGATGTTTCAAAAGATATTTGGCTCTTGTGGAGAATCAAACAGGTAAATCACTAAAAAGGCTAAGGTCAGATGGAGGGGGAGAATACTTCTCCCATGATTTTGATTCTTTTCTTCAAGAAAGAGGAATCAAAAGAGAGGTAACTACAAGGTACACTCCTGAGCAAAATGGAGTGGCAGAAAGGAGGAATAGGACAATTGTTGAAGCTGCAAGGTCTATGTTAAATGAAAAGCATTTACCTAATTACTTATGGGCTGAGGCTGTATCTACAGCCACTTACTTGATTAGCAGGTTGCCTTCAAAATCCCTTGATGGGATGACTCCATATGAGGCTTGGAATGGAAGAAGACCAAGCTTAGATCATTGTAAAATTTTTGGATGTATTGCTTTTGCTCATGTTCCTTCACAGGTTAGAGGCAAGATGGATCCAAAGGCAGAAAGGTGTGTATTTATTGGATATGACAACAATCAAAAGGGCTACAGGTTATACAACCCTACCAACAAAGGATTCTTGGTAAGTAGAGATGTAGTTTTTGATGAGAACAATTCATGGTATCAAGATTCATGCAGGAAGATCAATTTACCATATGATCTTGAAGAAGATTTTCCAAAGCTTGGTAGAGAACAATCAAAGATTGAAGAACAAGACACCTCAGAGGATGATGAAGAATCTCACATGGAAAAGATCAAAGCATGGAAATCTAAAGGTAAGCAAAATTGCAGGAACTTGGACATGAGGCAGAATCATCACATCATGGCCTAAGAAGATCTATGAGGGAAAAGAAAAAACCAGAAAGGTATGGGTTTGACACCTCATTAGTAACTAAACATTCTATCTACATAGCACACGACATAAACCAAGAGGAGCCATCATCATTCGAAGAGGCCAAAGAAAAAACAGAATGGAAGCAAGCAATGAAGGAAGAGATTGAAGCACTTGAGGAAAACAACACTTGGGATTTGGTGCCCAAGACTTCATCCATGAAGGTAATAGGCTCAAGATGGGTCGATAAACTCAAGAAGAATTTTGATGGTTCAATTAACAGGTATAATGCAAGGCTTGTGGCAAAAGGCTTTGCACAAATTCAGGGAATTGATTATGAGGAGACTTTCTCTCCTATGGCAAAGATGCCTACTATTAGGGTTTTGCTTAGTATTGCCTCTTCCAAGTATTGGAAGATACTTCAACTAGATGTAAAGAATGCATTCTTGAATGGTTGGATAAAAGAAGAGGTATATATGGCACAACCACCTGGTTTTGAGAATCAAGTTTATCTTGATTATGTGTGTAAACTTAACAAAGCATTGTATGGTCTCAAGCAAGCTCCAAGAGCTTGGAATTTCAGGCTTGTTTCATTCTTGTAGGACAAAGGCTTTCAACCAAGCAAGGCAGATCCTTCACTCTTTATTAAAAAGAATAACTCCGAGGTCATCTACCTATGTGTATATGTAGATGATATTATATTGACAGGAAATGATGCAGATGGTATGAAGAAGATCAAAGATCAGATGAGAGAAGAGTCAAGATAAGTGATTTGGGTTCACTTACCTACTTCCTAGGTTTGGAAGTTGTCTACAAAGATCATGGTTTGTTTCTCACTCAAAGAAAGTACATTAAGGACATGTTGGCAAAATTCAAGATGCAAGATTGTAAGATTGCAGGTACTCCAATGGAGGTCAATCACAAATTGAGCTCACATGAAGGTGAACTCATAGAGGACATCACATCATATCAAAGTCTAGTGGGTAGTCTCAACTATGCCACATTGACAAGAGTAGATATATGTTACAGTGTGAGTGTGCTAAGCCAATTTATGCACACACCAAGGAAACCACATATGGATGCTGCCAAAAGGATTATCAAGTATCTCAAAGGAACCATAAATGAAGGACTTTATTATCCTTATGTATCTGATTTAGGTTTGAAGCTATTTTCTGATGCAGATTGGGCTGGCTCCAAGGAAGATAGAAGGAGCACTTCAGGTTATCTTACCTTTGCAGGTTCAAAGCTTATTTCATGGTCATCCAAGAAGCAACCCACAGTTGCTCTCTCTTCTACTGAAGCTGAATATAGAGGTCTTGCCATAGCTACACAAGAAGCTATGTGGATGAAGACATTATTCAAAGATCTTGGATTGGAGTTTGGAACTCCAACTATTTTTGGTGACAATATGAGTTCTATTCATTTGGCTGCTAATCCTATTTTTCATGCAAGGACTAAACATATTGAAGTTCATTATCACTATGTACGAGAAAAGGTTCTAAGCAAAGAGATTCAAATATCATATGTGCCCACTCATCAACAATGTGTAGATATTCTAACCAAGGCATTGGATGGTACAAAGCTTTGCAAATTCAAGGCTATGATTGGTTTGCAGGTAATCTTGGAAGATTGAAGACCTCAAGCATACTTGGCTTGAGGGGGAGCTGTTGGAGCAAGTCTATGACAAGCCTAAGTATTGGCTTGAGTCTCACAAAGTCTTAGAAGAAGCTTAAAATGAAGACTATGTAAACTTCACTTGTGAACTACCTCTTGTAACTTTTGAAGAGTTTACTTAATGTAAAAGTAAGAGAATCTTAAGTGGTTGAGTCCACTTGATGAAAAATGGAAAGAGGAGCCACGAATTCGTGATTTGTGGTAGGTAGAGAATCAAATCAATCATTGATTGATTGGAGAGTGATTGAGGGAAGTTAGCCTCCCAAACTCAACTATAAATAGATGGCAATTTTAGTCGTGGTTAGAGAGACCTATGTGAAGACCTCAAGAGCTGAGCTTTATGCCATATCAAGGTGTGATTACAAGGCACAAATATGTATCGGTAAGTCATTGTATTGTACAAGCAATATACTTTCATTTTCATGATTATTTGAGTTCATCTTTCCATGTCCTTGTGAAGTGTACTACTCACTACCATTACTCTCAGTTTTCTCAGTCAGCTTGCAGAGACGTTTTCTCTGAGCTTGGTGCATCATTTTCAGTGATTTAACTTGGTACAGTTAGCTCTATAAGTCTACTATATGCTCACAAATTTTCATGTCATTTGGATGTTGCAATCTTCAGTTATGTTCATTTGAAGTCAACAAGGTCTGTTCATCTTCACTTCTCTGTCAGGTACCCGACTTTTTCACTCATCTTGTCAGAGCCATTTCTCAGTGGTTACTTATTCAATTTCAGTGATTTAAAGCTTGTTGGATTCAACTTACTGTCTAGTATATCCATACAAATGTTCATAATCATTGGATTCCTACATTTTGAGTTATGTTGATTTGTCGGCTCACTGGTCTCAAACTGTAGCAGCCCGTGAAAATCGGGATGATGTCATCAGTTGTTAAAACTCATTCTCAGTGTGTGGTTCATTATTTTTGATGCGATTACTCTTGAAAGTTAGCTCTTTAAGCTAGCTAGACTTCCCCAAGAGGAATTAAGCTAATTGCTGCTGTGCTTAGAGAATTATGTAAAACACTGGACAGGTGTATGAACCAAGAATAGCAAGTTTTCACCTCTGAGCTAACTCCAACTTATCTGTTTTGATCTATCTTTTTGAGAGTGATCTTCCAAGGTACATAGGGTGTCTAATACATCCATTGGCAAGCTAAAAGGGCCCACCATATACTTCTGGAGTTCATTTGGCTGGTGTAGATCAAAGATTTTTCAACAGCTCTTCATCTTCAAGCACATACCTATCCATCTCTTCACAGTAACATCTATCAAGTCTTGCGTTCCTCAAAGAGTCCCCCAATTGGAGATTTGACTAGGAGAACCCCTTCATGTCTTTCACCTCAAATGGAGCTTGATTTTATCCCATATCTCTTTCTCCTAGCTGTCAATAATTTTCCCCTTGTTATTCCATCGGTCTTCAGGAAACTCAACCATGTTGAAGTCCCCACAAATCAAAACATTATGTGAGAGGGAGACGAGAGAAGCCCAAGTATCAATTCTATCCGCTTCTCCATTAGGGGCATAAATTGAGACCACAATGAACTGAACAAGGAACCCGATAGAGGGAGCAATCCAACGGTGATTCTCACCTTCAAAAGTCGAGGTCACACTGCCAGACAAAGAGTGACTAATATCAATGGCAGCACCTCCTGCCCACTTAGGTGAGAAGTGGAAAACCAAGGGTGGTTCGGAATGAGTTAAAGTGGAAAACCAAAGTATATTAAAGGAATGAGTTAAAGTTACATCTCTACACTAGGAATTACACCCACGTCAAATAACTCGGGAGACACGTCAAATATATTAAAGGAACGAGGTAAAGTTACATCTGTACACTGCACTATCAGGAATTACACCCACGGCAAATAACTCGGGAGATATGCCTCAGCTAACACAAGATACAAGGATTTTCATAAGAGTAAAATAGGGTTGTGCATGTTTCATATGTGGCTTGGTTAAGTACTAGCCTCTTGAGGTGGAGGTTTTGTGCTCAAGTTGGATACGTGATGACCTTGGCTAGTCTAAATCAGTTGTGATCTTGTCTAACCCTTGCTTTGTGGGATACGGGGAGTCTTACAGATACCATGCCTATTCATCTTTATAGCTGTTCTTTTGAAGTTAAAGCTTGAGGGAGTAGGCGCTTGCCAAACCTCCATTAAAAAAAAAGAAAAAATAGGGTTAGATGCTTATACCCATGTACGGACTCTTGTTGATAACAATAAGTAGTATAAACATAACCATGGAACATCGTTCTATATAATCATTTAGCAAGAAAATCATGGCACTTTTGATATATTTTGGTAGTGGTGTGTGTGAATATACATAGGATTGCTAGAGCATTTTTTTTTCATTTTTAGGAGGTTTTATCCCTTGCCATGTATATAAGCCTATAACCCTAACGGGTCACTTATCTTTGTACATTCACTTGGTAATTCATTCATTGTTGGGTGGTGCTCCAAACTTGTTCTTCTCCCGTGGTGGTGTTTGTGTGCTTTTGCAAACCTCAAACTCTAGCAATTGGTATTAGAGCATGTCACCACTTCATCTAGGCATCCTTGACACCCCTCTAGTCATAGTCTAAGATTCACACCAAATTGTTGAGCATACTTGACTGATTAAGGGTTCAAAAATGCTTCACTTTATGTCATCAAAATTTTAACATGAGCTTGTTTTGGCTTATGAACGCACTATCGCATTGCTTATGCATGCAATTTCTTCCTTTTGTGCCAAACATATATACATGTTTTGGTTCACCAATACAAGTGCCTCAAAATCTATTATATGTTTAGTTGAGCTCGACATGGTTGTTTTGTTCAAATTTTTGCAATACAATCATTTTTCTACATCAAGGTATTTAATTAGTGTCCCTGGCTAAAAGCAATGATATATTTCGTATGTTGGTTGTTGAGGACAAGTTGGATGGTACTAATTACCCGTTATGGGCATATACGATGCATCACATATTAGTAGCAAAAGGGCTATGGATTATTGTTGAGGGTATTGCGAAACACACTACTAGACCTATGAATAAATTCATTGAAGGTGATGGAGATGGTGTTGAAGATGATGATCTTCAAATTCCTATTCATGTTGTGCTTCTTGTTGCATCTACTCTAGAGCAACTTCGTTGGGATGGCACAAATGCTCAGGCCCATGCATTGATCGCCTTGTCTGTCAAACGTGCCATTATCCCTCTCATTCACTCTTGTAACATAAAAAAGGATGCTTAGTATACACTTGCAACCTTATACCACACAAGAAACGAGGCTCATGTTTCTTACCTCCAAAAACAGTTAGAGAGTGAGCATATGAATGAAGGTGATTCTATGGATAGTTTTTTGACAAAGATCAAATATTTGAAGGATCTTTTTTTTTTGCTAATGAAGCCAGATAGTCTAGTTGTGCAGACTCTTCTTAATGTTCTTCTAGGTTCATATTAGAAATTTCCTTCTACTCTTTGATTGATGATGAAAAGCGATCAAAATGGCTTAATATTTTAGGAGTTAGTCTCTATTCTATTGCACGAAGATCGGTCCAAGTACAATAGGTCAATGTGTTGTAGATCAAGCTTTCTTAGCTAGTCAGAAGGGCAAAGGAAAATGGAGCTCATCTACTAGCAACCACAAATCTACCAATGTTGCACAGGTGAAGAACTAAGACAAAGATGAGAAGAAAACTGAAATGTAGAAATAGTTTTGCAAAGATTGTAAGGTAAATGATCGTTTCATAAAGATTTGTTCAAAAATGGCTTCAAATGAGACAAAGAAAAAAGAGGTTGGAATGGTTGTTGCAAAGGCCTCTACACCTCAAAAAAACTCTACTAATCTTGTGCAAAATAAAGAATGGATGCTTACTACTATTTACACTTATGGCCCATCTTCTCATGAGGAGTGTCTGTCTGTAGTAGACTCAAATGTTTAGTACTTTAATAGCAGGGCAACCAAACATATTACCTTGGAGTGCAATTTCTTTAGTTTACGTAAGCCTAACCTATAGAGAATATTCTCAAATGTGCTAAGAACTCCTCGTATCCTGTAATGGGAGTTGATAGGATCATTTTTTACTAGCACTGAGGGTAGTTCCATCAGATAATCAGATGCTTTGTATGTGTCAGGGATCAAGAAAAATTTGTTGTTTGTTTTAACATTAAGCAAGATTGGATTGGTTGTCAAATTTGTTGATGAAGGAAATACAACTCATTATGTTTCAAATGGCGATGTTATTATTGTTTTTGAAATTTTATGTCATGGGATGTATAAGCTCATAGAGTACATAGACTGTGGGAATGATTGAGCATGTGCAATTGAAGGTTCTCAAGCTATCTTAGAAAGCTTTGGCATGCACACTTTGGTCATATGAATTATTCTACTTTGCTACACCCACGAGAATCTTAAATGGTTTCCTCTCTTTCCAAAATTGAGGTAGCTTGTAAACATGTCTATATAGACTGTATCTTGGGCAAAATGCACCATTCATCCTTCCCAAAATATGGTTCCGTTCGAGCTGCTCACAAATTGCAGCTTGATCATAGTGATGTATGTGGTCCTATCTAGACACCTTCTTTTGAGAACTACCTATATTTTGTGACTTTCATTAATGATTCTCAGGCATGCATGAGTGTATCCACTGAAAGAAAAAGTCCAAAGTGTTTGTGTTTCAATCAGTTTTTGGTTATGGTTGAAAATCTGGAAGCATGTAGATTGGGTGGCCTCTGTTTTGATTGAGGGGGGAATGTATATCTTCTAGTTTCAATGCATTTCTCATTGAGCATGGGATAAAACATTAGCGTATTGTATCATATATACCTCAACAAAATGGATTTGTTGAAAGAAAGAATAGGTCTCTCATGGAGATTGCAAGGTATATGGTCAAAAGTCAAGCTTTATCAAATAGCTTCTAGCTTGAGGCTATTATGTGTGCAACATATATACTTAACAGGTGTCCCTTAAAAACACATTAGTGCTTGAAAAAAAACTTCGGAAATTAGATGATAAAGTAGTGAAATGTATTTTGGTTGGGTATAGTTCTGGAAACAAAGGCTATCATCTTTATCATCTACATACTAAATGCACTTTTGTTAGCCGTGATGTTATTTTTGTGGAAGATGAAATTCAGCCATTAGTTTCATGTACCAAGGAGACTTTATTTAGCTCTAGAGATGTGTATGACACTTTGCTTCCTCTTTTTACAGGTGGATAGACAAGTGCTAGTCAAAATGAGGCAATTTTGCTACACATTCCACATGATGATGTAGATCATTCCATTTCTGATGTAGACTTACATGACGCACTTGTTGATGAGAGAATCAGTATAGAGGAGGCAAAAACTATGCCTAAATGATTGGTGTAGACTTTGAGACATATAAATTTAGATGCAGCTCTATCATATCATAACTTGTTCAGGCTATCATAGTGCTTCCTTTTCACATATTGCTATGCAATGGCTCCCTCTAGTCTTTGTAATGAGAATGCGCTTGTTTTTTTTTATGAAGCACAAAAAATTCATAAAATTGAATGGTTGTTATGCAATGAGAATATGATGCTATTATAAATAATGGTACCTAGTCTTCATGTGAGTTTCCTCCAAAAAACAAACACCCTTGGCACTAAATGCTCATACAAGCTAAAGCATAATCATGATGGAACACTTGACATGTATAAGGCTAGTCTTGTTGCAAAAGGTTATTCTTAAGAGAGAGGCATTGATTTTGATGAGACCGTTGCACCCACATGCAGGATTACTACTGATCGTAGCATTGTGCACTTGCAGCTCATCATGATTGGAATACATATCAGTTCGACACTAAAACTTCATTTTTGAATCGCGACTTACATGAAGAAGTGTATGTATTTTTGCCCCATGCTTTTGTGGAGAATGGGCATGAAAACAAAGTGTGTAGGTTGAGAAAGGTATGATATGGGTTGAAGCAAGCATCATGTGCTTGGTATTAAAAGACACATGCCTAATTGATTGCACATGGTTTTGAGAACAATCCAACTGAGAGCACCTTATATGTTAAGCTTGTAGATGATGTAATTCTGACTCATTGTTGTGACATGCTACTCATTGGTCCTAATGAGAAGCATATTGCTGAATTTAAGGCTGATTTGCATGCCTCTTTTGAGATGCCAGATTTTGGGCATTTGCATCATTATTTGGGATTTAGTTTCTGCAAGTTGATGGGGGAATAGCTTTGTGTCAAAAAATATACATTTACACACTATTGCATATGTGTGTGTGTGTGCCTATGTGTATGTATATATGTGTGTGCTTGTTGAGAGTTCCATGCTATACCATTTTGTCCCAACTCACTTTCATTCTCATGCAATCACATTTATTCCACATGCAAGGGATTTCTCCCAAACTCCATATAAGCAAGCCCTTCCTTCATTCCTCACAAGTCATTCACTCAAGCTCTTGGCAAGAAAGCCCTCACTTTTCTCATGGAGTCTTCATGCTCATAGACCATTCCATGTAACTCATTTCCATTTTAATTCATTCATCATGTTTTGTTATCTTTTGTTCCTTCCTCCTTAGCTTGTTAGATGTGTGCATGTGAGTAGAGTAGTAGTCCTTTTTCATTTCAACATGATTTTAGATCATAGGTTAATTGTTTTCCTTTTTTAATTATGTTTTGTCATCTTCATCATTAGCATGTATTCCTTTCTTAAGCCCTCCCTCCCTCCCATGTTTCTTCAATAAGAGGGTTTCTAAGCACTATTTTTATTCATTGTCTTCTTGTCATTTTTGCAATGCTTTAGAGGTTCATAAGTATCTATTGTGGTCCATTAGTTTTTAACATGCATTACCATCAATTCATATCCATCACTTGTGTGAGTTTGGGAAACTTGCACGAAGAGAAAAAGGTATATGTTTGTGGAGGTGAGAGTTGCGTGAGCAATAACTCAACACAACTCACTTTAGAAAGTGAAGTGAATTAAGGATGAATGGCTGCCACATAGTGGATTCACTATGCAACCATGGTCAGTTTGGTATCTACGGAATAGAAGAAGATATTGCCTATATTGCTACATGGTATTCTTGAGCCCCATAGTAATGATATGATTATCATCTTCATATTTGGAATACCTACAAGTAAAAAAAAAAGGTAATTCCCTCCACACAAGGATATGAGGATCACTACACTAACATTTCAAGATTAATAAGGGAATGTGCTCCCAAGATATGCAAGATATACCTATGCATAGGATTATGCCTATCTGTTTTTCCCCTGCATGCTATTGCTCATCTATGCCAAGCTTCCTATAATGACCATCCAACAACATCTAGACTTCTTTCTCTCATTAAAGCTGATGGGACCAACCTAGCAAGCGACATGGAGATGCACTTCTCTCTTGTAAGAAACTATGAAGAATCATCATGGATGCATGTGTTGTGTTGAGCACTCATGAAAACATGAACAACATTCTGTCTCGCCTAATCTTCATATTAATAATGAAGCCATGTGTACCATGATCTACCCCTTACTACATCTACTAGAGCAGCAAACGGGAAAGAACAACCTCTCAATGAGGAGTTGTAGAAGCACAACAAAAAGATCTTGAATCTCCATTCCATCAGCAAGAGAAGACATGGAACGAATTGCCATAGTAGTTAGGCAAGCAACAAGTGCCTGACACAGTGGAAAAGAACGTGAAAACTCTAGAGCAACACCTTCTAGTCATGAGAGCATCTGCCTCCAGAGAGCGAGAGTAGCTGGAGCTATTGATAGAGAGGATCGATTGCAAGAAAACAAGAATGGGAGGCTCATGGACTCTATTCATCACCTTCATTTGTTTTCTCACTATTTACTTCTCCAAAGAGATGAGTAATTGGAGCTTTTCAAATTATTGCATGTGGAGCAGAAGCAAGCAAGGGGGATGAATTGTGCCATAAACAGAAGGAGAGAGAAAGAGGAGTGTGATGTGTGACTTCCAAAGGCTATACAAGTACTACATACACAAGTACATTTATGATAGAGATTGAGAAAATGCTTTCTTGGTGAAAGAGAAAAGCTTTTTACAAAAATGGATACACTTCTTTGTGTTGCTTTGCACTAAGTGGGTATACAAATTGAAGTGTAAGCCTGATGGAACAGTTGATAGGTATAAGGCTAGGCTTGTTGCAAAAGGTTATGCTCAAGAAAGAGGCATTGATTTTGATGGGACCTTTGCTTCCACATGCCAAATGACTATTGTTTATAGCATCTGTGAACTTGCAACTGATCATGGTTGGAATGTATATCAGTTGGATATTAAAACAACATTTCTAAATAGTCACTTACATGAACAAGTGTATGTATTTTAGCCCCATGGTTTTGTGTAGAAAGGACATGAAAACAAAGTATAGAGGTTCAAAAAGGCATTATCTGGTTTAAAAAGCAAGCAACACATGCTTGGTATGAAAAGATACACATCTACTTGACTACACATGGTTTTCAAAATAGTCCAACTAAGAGCAACTTATATGTGTTATACTCTGAATAATGGAATGTTAAATGGATTTTAATGTCTTGAGGTTTTTAATGTGTGCCTTCTTATTTAGCAAGTGAAGAATCATGAGGGCATGAACATGCGTGGACTTTTTCAGATATTTTTAAAGATATTGAAAGAGAGTATTTTATATACTTTTCATAAAAATAATAGATCTCATAGAAAGGGGCAATTTGTAAATAAAGTAGATTTTTGTAAATGCATGCTTGACAAAGCACTACCCTCATGTATCTTCTATTCAAGACGTAATGAAAATTACCTATAAATACACATACTCTGATAGACTCATGCATCAAAGTATGTGGGGGGAGATTGTACCCAATCTTGTGTTTAGTCTCTTGTCTCTCTCTATTTTGCATATGTTTTTGTGAGATTTCATTACTGTACCATCTCTACATATGTCGTGGAGGTGATCGCAATCTAAGTGGATCGGGTCCAATCAGAGCACATGTAGAGTGTATGAAGCTAGTGAGTTTTGGAAGGTTTTTGTGATCAAAATGTGAAGGTGAAGATGAAGTTTGGTATGGAGAGGAGAGATGTCATGATTTGATTATGGGAAGGGGGACATATGAATGCAAGATAAATCCATGAACATGAATGATGAGGATAAAAGAAAACCATTCACATGAATCAATTTTGAAAGGAAGAATGGTCCAAAAAAATGGAGCTTCTTATACACTTTCAAAATTTAATTCTTATGCATGGGTTGTTTTGGATGGTATGTATGCATGATGAGAAAAGAAGAAAACCATACACATGAATCAATTTCAAAAGGAAGAATGGTCCAAGAATGAAGCTTTTTGTACACTTTCAAAATTGAAGCATATGCATGGGTGTTTGTGGATAGTATGCATGCATGTGGGTCATGATTGATGAATATCAAGAAACTTATCCTCACAATCTCAATGGAAAATCCTTACTTGGTCCAATGCAAGACTGCGAAGCCTTCTCACACATAGAAAGAGATAGAAGCAGACATGTAAAAACACATAAGAGAATAAGAGACAAGAGACAAGAGACATGAATTAAAAGATATTGTAATGAAAGACATGTACATGAGTGTTGTGATACGTCAAGCTAAGCATTCTACTAGTCAAAGGGGCTCCGCATTGTTGGGGCTTCACTCACTAATTAGGCATGGATATATGAAGACATATGAAGAAAGAAAGAAGGGAAGGAGAAGTGAAGAAAAAGCATACAGAAAATTAAGCCTAAGTGAAGGGACAATTTCACTATTGTAAATTAGTGCAAATTAGAGTCTAGTTTTTCCATAGATCTTCAGAACTTACGAGTTCGAGTCTAGGAGTATGTAAACCATAGGTATATAAGTTAATTTGAGATAAAAAACATGTAGAGAGAACTCAATTTTGGAATCTAAGTGAGTAGAGAAAAGTCATGTCTTTTTTGAGAGAGATGTTCAAGAAAAACTTCTGAGTGTGAGAGAGTTTTCCATGGCTATGAGCAAAATTAGGCTAAGCCAATTTGTACACATCCTCTCTGATATACAACATATGTTTGTGTAGAAGGATTAAGTCTAATTCCTCTTGTACATTGAGTTCTAAGTGATTTCACATGACTGTGTAAGTTAGTTGATAGTTACGACTTTTCTGGCGCACATTTACCTGAACTTCTTAAGGTCAGATCTCGAAGTATACTGTAAAGTTTTCAGTAAGTGATAGCTCATTTTAAAGCTACTATCTTCAGCTACATTTGGTCAAAAGATCTTTAAGAAACGGGACGCATACTCAGAGAAATCAGCTTAACAGTGAAGGTATGTCAAATCGATGAAGTCGGTTTTTCAGTTTTCAGACATAGTGAAAAGTTTGGAGCAAATTCAGAAGATTTTGAAGTTATTACTTGAAAGTTTTGCTTGTTATATGTTAGTTAACATTAGCAAGAACTTCTCTTAGTAAATGATCAAAGGAATTTGCAAAGATCAAGCTAATACAGGTCAGATTGAAGGTTTGAAGAAAAGGCGCAGATTTCTGTGAAGTGAAATTTTGATTTTCACTAAGTTCAGAGATGAAGACTCACATTAAGAGTGTTGCTAAGCTAATGATGGTTATGGAGGTCTTCTAATACCACATTAGTTTAGTTCTTGTGGTGTTTTATACACCAACAAGTGGTATCAGAGCAGATAAGGTCCTCGAGAGTAAAGGGAGAGCAGATACAAGAAGAGTTGAAGAGTTCTTTATCAAAGAAGGTGGAAGCTGAGGTGTTCAACAAACAAAAGTCATCAGAAGATTATTTCGAAGTTACTTCCAAAGGTAAAGGTCTACAAAAGGTATCATTCTTTAACTTTATACTTATAGGTTGAAGCAGAAGCAAGAATACTATGGTAGATCATGTGTCCATTGATAAATTGGACAGAGATAATTATCCTGCTTGGGTGATGAGGATGGAAGCATTACTTATGAGTAAGGACCTAATGGTATATGTGACAGGTGAAGAAGAAAAGCCTAAATTTGAAGATGAGAGTCATCCAAGAAAGGAAGAGCTAGAAGCTTTGAAGCTATGGCAGAAGAGAGATGCAAGTGCAAGAGCTTATATATATAACACTATTACAGATCATTTGTTACCACATATCAGAGGTTTAGAAACAGCTGAAGACATTTGGAATGCTTTGGAGGATCACTTCCAAAACACTACTAAAGCTAGGAAGGCTAGCTTATGGTCAGAGTTCACCACATTCAAGAAAAAGCAAAATCAGAGCATTAGTGATTATGTCACTAAGATGAAGGACTTGGCAGATAGCCTTGGATCTATTGATGAGGATATTGAAGATCATAGGTTGATAGCACAATTACTTGCAGGGTTAAGAGGTGATGAAAGATGGAAGCCTTTTGTACTTTCAACAGAACTCTCATTAAATCATTATGTGCCAGAATTGAATCAATTACTTGGATTGATGCTCACATTTGAGCAAGATTTGAAGTCAGATGGAGACAAAGGACAAAGTTCTGCAATGTACATGAAGAATAAGAAGAAAGGAGATAAAGGTAAAGCAAAGGATGAAGAAGAGTCAACAACTCAAGCAAATTATGCAAGAGGAAGAGGTATTGGCAGAGGTAAAGGTCGAGGAAATGGAAGAGGTAGAGGTAATCAGAACAATAACAAGAAGACATGTTGGATTTGTGGATTGAGCAATCATCTAGCATATGATTGTTGGCATAATCAACAAGGATCAAGCCAAAATCAAAACAACAATGGCAGAGGAAGAGGTGGAATATTTCAGAATCAATTTCAAAGAGGAAGACAGAATTCAAGAGGAAGTTATGGTAGAGGTGGTGGAAGAAATTGGAATCAGAATCAATCTTACAATACCACATATTACAATTATGCAAATGATACACAGAATGACATTCATACAACATTGATGATGAATTCAATAAGTCCATCAGAGAAGGAGGATCTCAAGGTATTTTATATTGACTCTGGTTGTTCAAATCATTTGTCAGGTAATATAGAATTATTGTCAGAATTGGAAGAAGGCAATTCAAGTCATACAGTACAAACAGGTGATAATACAAAACATAATGTGCATTCAATTGGAAAAGTGAAGTGCAGGAGTGGAGCTGATTTGTTAACAAATGTTTTGTATGTTCCAACAATACCAAAGAATCTGATTAGTGTTGGACAAATAGTGGAAAAAGGTTTTCAAGTCAGATTTACAAATGAAGGGGTATTTGTTGAAGATCCAGAGGATGCATACAATCCCATTGTTTGTGGTAAGAAGGAAGGTAGACTTTTTACTTTCAAAGTGCAAGGAAATTTTGGTCAAGCCTTAATCACACATGGTGATGAAGTAATTACAGAGTTAGATCTTTGGCATAATAGATTGGGACACTTCAATGAAAGAGGAATCAAAACTATGGTGGAGAACCAATCTGTAATGGGGCTACCAAATGTGAAAAGTCAACATATGATATACAAGTGTGAAGCTTGTCAGATGGGAAAAGCACACAGACTACCATTTCAGAAGAAAGGTTTCAAGCATGATGGTTTGCTTGAACTCATACATACATATGTATGGGGACCAACAAAAGAAGGATCAATAAATGGATCTAGGTACTATGTTTTGTTTATTGATGATGCTACAAGGTGGATAACTCTTTATGTTCTAAAAGAAAGATCAGAAGTATTTGGAGCCTTCAAACATTTTCATGCTTATGCAGAAAGAGTTACAGGTCAAAAACTCAAGAGGTTAAGGTCTGATGGAGGGGGAGAATACTTCTCCCAAGAGTTTAATGACTATCTTTGGAATGCAGGTATCAAGAGAGAGATAACTTGCAGGTATACACCTCAACATAATGGGGTGGCAGAAAGGAGAAATAGAACATTGGTTGAATTTGCAAGAGCAATGTTAAAAGAAAAGAATTGCCCTAATTATCTTTGGGCTGAGGCTGTAAATACAGCTACATACCTTGTGAATAGATTACCATGTGGAGCTTTGAATGGTATGACCCCTTATGAAGCTTGGTGGGGTAAGAAACCAACACTTGACCATTGTAAAGTGTTTGGGTCAATTGCCTATGCTTATGTGCCATCACAACTTAGACATAAGCTTGAACCAAAGGCAGAAAAATATGTGTTTATTGGGTATGATGAAAAGCAAATGGGTTATAGGCTATGGAGTCCTTTAACTAAACATTTTATTGTTTCCAGAGATGTGACCTTTGATGAACAGAAGAGTTGGTATGCAGATAAAGATTGTGACCTTGAAACATTTGAAGAAGAGATAAGAAGGAGTGCAAGAGGTAAGTCACATATGTAGATAGATGGAGATGAAGAACATATGCAAGCAAGCACATCAAGAATTGGATCATATAGAAGAAATGAAGATGGACCAATATTTGATGAAGACGTACATCCAGATATACATGAAGAGTGTGAACCAAGAAGATCAACTAGAATGAGGAAGCAACCTACAAGGTATTCCTATGATACTTCTTACTTGACTCAGAAAAATTATGCTTATATGGTTAAGGAAGATGAAGAACCTCAAAGCTATGATGAAGCAAAGGGTAAGAGACAATGGGAAGAAGCAATGAAGGAAGAGTTTGATGCACTTGAAGAAAACAAAACTTGGGAACTTGTTCCAAAGCCTAATGGTAAGAAAGTGATTGGAAATAAATGGGTTTACAAAATTAAGAAGCATGCAGATGGAAGAATAGCCAGATACAAAGCTAGATTGGTGGTTAAAGGCTATGCTCAAACTTTTGGCATAGATTATGATGAGACATTCAGTCATGTGGCAAAGATGTCAACCATAAGGACAATCATTGCCATTGCAGCATCAAAAGGATGGACATTGAGTCAATTGGATATTAAGAATGCATTTTTGAATGGATATATATCAGATGAGGTTTACATGGAGCAACCTCAAGGGTTTGCAGATCACAAGTTTCCAAATTATGTTTGCAGGCTAAGAAGAGCACTTTATGGTTTGAAGCAAGCTCCAAGAGCTTGGAATTATAGACTTGTAAAGTATGTTAATGATCTTGGATATCAAAGTTCAAAGGCAGATGCAAGTTTACTTATCAAAAGAACAGATGAAGGTATGATCTACATTTGTATTTATGTAGATGATATTATAATTACAGGTACCTCAAATGAAGGAATCAAGGAGGTGAAGAAGTTACTTGAGAGAGAATTCAAGATAAGTGATCTAGGAAAATTGTCATATTTTCTTGGAATGGAAATCACTTATGCAGAACATGGCATATATGTATCACAAGAAAGGTATCTTTTGAATCTTCTAAAGAAGTTTAACATGGAGAATTGCAGAGAGGCATCAACACAACTAGAGGTCAATCATAAACTCAGTAGATATGATGGTGCAGAGTTCAAAGACATGAGGAAGTATCAATCTTTAGTGGGAAGTTTAATTTATGCTACACTAACAAGGCCTGATCTTAGTTATGCAGTGGGTGTTCTTTCTCAGTTCATGCATTGTCCAAAGGATCCACATTGGATTGCAGGTCAAAGAGTTCTTAGATATATCAAAGGGACTTTGAAAGAAGGATTGTATTATCCTTTTACATCAAATATAAGATTGAGAGCCTATAGTGATTCAGATTGGGCAGGAAGTCAGGATGATAGAAGATCTACTCATGGCTACATGATATACATTGGAGATAAACTTGTGAGTTGGTGTTCAAAGAACAACATACAGTGGCTTTATCATCAACAGAAGCTGAGTACAAAGGACTTGTGGAAGCAACAAAAGAAGTAATATGGATGCAGACATTATTCAAAAGCTTGGGAATTGATCAAGGTATACCTATCATTCATGGAGATAATATGAGCTCATTATATCTTGCAGCAAATCCTGTATTTCATGCAAGGACAAAGCACATAGAAATACAGTACCATTTTCTCAGAGAAAAGGTAATGGAGAAAGAGATTGAAGTGGTGTACACTTCTACAAAAGATCAGATTGCAGATATTATGACAAAGAGCTTGGATGGAGTGAAGACAAGTAGGTTCAAGGAGATGGCAGGAATAAAAGAGAAGAAGACTATATGAAGAAGTCAAAGTATGCTAATTAGTGATTGAGGGGGAGCTGTTGGGGCTTCACTCACTAATTAGGCATGGATATATGAAGACATATGAAGAAAGAAAGAAGGGAAGGAGAAGTGAAGAAAAAGCATACAGAAAATTAAGCCTAAGTGAAGGGACAATTTCACTATTGTAAATTAGTGCAAATTAGAGTCTAGTTTTTCCATAGATCTTCAGAACTTACGAGTTCGAGTCTAGGAGTATGTAAACCATAGGTATATAAGTTAACTTGAGATAAAAAACATGTAGAGAGAACTCAATTTTGTAATCTAAGTGAGTAGAGAAAAGTCGTGTCTTTTCTGAGAGAGATGTTCAGGAAAAACTTCTGAGTGTGAGAGAGTTTTCCATGGCTATGAGCAAAATTAGGCTAAGCAAATTTGTACACATCCTCTCTGATATACAACATATGTTTGTGTAGAAGGATTAAGTCTAATTCCTCTTGTACATTGAGTTCTAAGTGATTTCACATGACTGTGTAAGTTAGTTGACAATTACGACTTTTCTGTCGCACATTTACCTGAACTTCTTAAGGTCAGATCTCGAAGTATACTGTAAAGTTTTCAGTAAGTGATAGCTCATTTTAAAGCTACTATCTTCAACTACATTTGGTCAAAAGATCTTTAAGAAACGGGATGCATACTCAGAGAAATCAGCTTAACAGTGAAGGTATGTCAAATCGATGAAGTCGGTTTTTCAGTTTTCAGACATAGTGAAAAGTTTGGAGCAAATTCAGAAGATTTTGAAGTTATTACTTGAAAGTTTTGCTTGTTATATGTTACTTCACATTAGCAAGAACTTTTCTTAGTAAATGACCAAAGGAATTTGCAAAGATCAAGCTAATACAGGTCAGATTGAAGGTTTGAAGAAAAGGCACAGATTTCTGTGAAGTGAAATTTTGATTTTCACTAAGTTCAGAGATGAAGACTCACATTAAGAGTGTTGCTAAGCTAATGATGGTTATGGAGGTCTTCTAATACCACATTAGTTTAGTTCTTGTGGTGTTTTATACACCAACACGCATGACCGTTCCACCATGACAATTCATCTGAATCTCATACACAGGAGGATATGTTCCAATTCATTGACCCTATATCTTTCTACGAGTGTTACGTCTAACTAAAGAAGTCTAAGACTTATAAAACCAACTCTAACTCACTCACACGCTCCAGTGAAGGTGAGCAAAGATAGAGAAACCATTGGGTCTATGAGGTTGTCCTAGATTGGAAGTCTAACTTAAAGTTGATTCTAGGAACTATTCTCTTACTAGCCCACCTTGGATCCTCACACGCTCAACTGAGGGTGATCTTCTCAAGGAAACCATGTGCTAGCAAGGGCCCTATGGATGCCTAAAAATGATGTTCTATGAGTTTGGAGGGGTGTTTTTATAGTTTTTTGAATGAATTTGGGCCCTTGGATCTAGAGAAATCAACCCTCAAACCTAGGATCAATTGCTTTTCATTACAGCCATTGGATTTATCAAATGGATGGCTAGGGCTGGTTCTTTATATGGTATCTAGGGCAAACGGGAGAAAAATAGGTGCCTTCATTCTTCACCATTGGATCTGGGGAAGATCTAACTGTTAGATCAATGCTAACATCAATTTGGATAATATAAGCTACTATTTTTGGAAGAGCTTTGCATTATTGATCTTTGATCATTAAAAAAAATTTATCCGATGAAAAAACTCATGGATCCTGCTTGATTTAAGCTTTAGTGCATCTCCACCCTTGAATGTGAGCTCATCTGACCATACAACATGGTTCAATTATTGCTTGCCATGTGGTAGTCCTTCGAGCCTTCAATTTTCTTATTCTAGGAAACTCTGGTGACCTTGAAAACTAGATTTTGTGCTCTTTGACACTCCAAATATCCTTTGATGAAGACGAAAAGTTGTAGGGCTATGTTTTGAAAGGTCTCCCTTAGGAATATGTAGAAAAATCCCATTTGAATCTCCCTTATACAAGTTTGACTATATTTGGAAGTTTGCAAGGTGACATTAAGGTGTCTAGGAAGCTCTCATAGCCTTGAAAATTTGTATAAATGTGTAGCTGCAAATGATCTTTATATGTGCGAGACCATATGGCTAACAGAAGTTCCTATACAAGATTACATTTTTACAAAATGCACATGGCATATCAATGTGCTAGAAAATCCATTTACATGTGAAACTCAAGCTGTGGACTGCCTTTGATAGGTTGTACAAGTATACTAATTTCATGTGATTTTGTGACATTGAGTTTTTTTCCCTAATTTCCAAAATTTGACCAGCTTTAACTCGTACACTAGATTTGCTTGATTTCTTCCAAAGTTTGCATGTGAACTCCCTTTAACACCCTTGATGCATCTTGGAGTTCTCAGGGAATTCTCATTACCTTCACCGAATGTGTTTCATGTAGGTCTTCATGAGTGAGAGAGGAGAGAAATATCAACGACAATGTGCATCTACAAAATCCGGCCAATAGTGGTATTAACGCCTGCATGCATATGTGGAGGTGTACTTCTCAGTGTCCGTCCATCATTTGGCACCTGTTTTGATTCGTTTATTCTCGTCCGGTCCAAGTTTGTGTTTGTCAATTCACGATTTTGTCCTTGTTCACTAGTATTTTTCAAATCCATTATTGTGCCATGTAACCCCATGCATTGTGTATTGTGCACTATACATTGTCTCATTGTCATTGTGCATTGTCACACTATGCACTATGCTCAATGTCACACTGTGCTCATTGTGCTCACTATCATACAATCACACCATGCTCAATGTCACACTATGAACTATGATAGTTCTCGTTTTGGTTCGGTTTGTTTTATTAAATTTTTTTATAAATTCATTCATAAATTCAGTTATCAATTTGGTTACTCCTATGGCCTACTCCAAGGTGTTGATTAAGGCATAGAACTATGGCATAACTTTAGCATCTTTGGATTCTCTGGTACTCATGGTTCTCTTTGGTTCCATTGGCTATGCACAAATTATCGCTAACTATTGAGTGGCAATAAGAGTTTACTTACTTCCCTCTTTAGCATGTACGGGATTTGAACCCACCACCTCTTACTTGCAAGGGATATGCCTTATCCACTAGCTTATTCTCACTTATTGATACTCCATTTCTTTTAACTTATATTTAACACAACTTCTATCAATCTCTTTTCTTTATTAAGTTATTTATTTTATTATTATTATTATTATAAATTTCCAAGACAAAACCTTTCCCTTTCTATTTCAATTTCAATATTGCTATTTTTTTTCACATGTCGTGTAATAGGTTTTGGTTCTATATAAGGCCATGGACCCTACCCATATTACAAACACATTTGAAAAATATTTCACAACATCCTAGGTTAAATTTACACCACATTATTATGGATCTTTCTATATTATTCAAAAAAAAAATGAGGATGCTTTTAGATTAGACATACCTTCTCATTGGAATATACATAATTATTTTCATATTAGTTTATTGAAATCCTTTGAAGGAACTTTATCATTCACTCCTATTTTAGATGATCCTCCTTTACTAGAAGAGGATGCTCAAATTTTGGTTCTAGAGAAAATACTTGATTATGATTTTACTATGACATGCACTATTAAGAAATATCATAGATATTTAGTTAAATACAAAAATCACTCACTTGAAGAATTTCAATAGATTCATAAGACATCATTAACTCCATATAATGACAACTTCATTTTTGCATATCATTCATTGTCACATTGAATTCTAGTTTAGCATTTCCATGCATATGTTTTTACATGGAATATGCTTATGATTATTCAATGATGGGACATGTGACTGGCCATACATGTATATTTTATTCTTATCAACTAAGGTCAGTTGCTTGTCGACAGGGAGGCATGTTATATTTTATGGAATAATGGAATCTTAAATGGATTTTAATGTCTTGAGGTTTTTAATGTGATTGTGTTTTTATTTAGCAAGTGAAGAATCATGAGGGCATGAATGCATGTGGATTTATTCACATTTTTGAAGATATTTATAAGATAATATTTTATATATTATTTGTAAAAATAGTAGATTGCTTAGAAACAAACTATTTGTAAATAAAGTAGATTTTTGTAAACACATGCTTTTTGAAGCATCACCCTCATGTACCTTCTATTCAGGATGTAATGAAAAATACCTATAAATACACATACTCTGATAGAATCATCCATTACAGTATGTGGGGGAAGATTGTACCCAATCTTGTGTTCAGTCTCTTGTCTCTCTCTATTTTGTGTATGTTTTTATGAGACTTTATTACAATAATATCTTTGAATATGTGCCTCTACAAGATCCAATCAACAATATGTTAAGTGTGCCAATGATGTGCCTCTGAGCATTATTATGTATACTGATGACATGCTACTCATTGGTCCTCATGAGAATCATACTTCTGATTTTAAGGCTAATTTGCATGCCTCTTTTGAGATGTTAGATTTGGCGCATTTGCATCTATTTGGTCATTTCAATGATGGAGGAGTAGCTCTATGTCAAACAAAACAAATTGACATATTATTGCAGTGTTTTGGCCTTGAAGACTGCAAACATGTTGCCATTCCTATGGAGACAGGTTTATGATTGAGTCTTCATGATGGTGGAGATGCATTTGATGTTGTTCTCTATCATCACATTTTTGGATGCTTGATTACTTATGCATAAATTGGCCTGATATTTAGTTTTTGTCTTAGAGATTAGCGAGTTTATCCATTGTCCAAGTGTCATGCATTGGTAGGTGGCTAAGCACATCTTTTGCTATTTGAGTGGTACCAAGCTAATTGGTTTGTTTTATCCCAAGGTGGGTTTACATGCTTTTTCTGACTTTGATTGGGTTGGTAGTTATGACACTTGTGTGTCCACTAGTGGGTTTTTCTTCATGCTTGGTAGCTCATGCATATCTTGGTTGAGCAAGAGGAAACCTACTGTGGCCACTTCTGGTTGTGAGGCTGAGTATAGGGAAGCTTTGATAGAAATTGTTGAGTGTGTGTTGCTCAAATGCCTTATGGCTGATTTGGGTGTTGGTCACTCATCTAGCTCCACCATCTTCACTCATAGTCAGAGTGCATTGATACTTGCGAGGAACCCAATGATCCATGCTCGCACTAAGCACATTGAGGTGCACTATCATTATGTAAGGGAGAGGTTCTCTGCTAGAGAGATTAGTTTGGCATATGTGCCCACATAGGAGAACATTGCAGATCTTTTCACAAAGGCTCTACCTTCGGAGAAGTTTAAAGCTTTCTACAAAGATTTGGGCCTACTTTGTTTTGTGGATTGATTCCACATAGCTCGGCACTTCCTTATACATGAGTGCTAGCTCCTTGTTCACTACACCACTCCTAGGAGGGTGTAGGAACATCGGGGCACTTTTTTTTTTCCTATTTAGGAGCCTCCCCGGCTTGTATATATGCCTATAACCCTAACGGTTGATTCATCTTTGTACATTATCTTGGTAATATATTCAGTATTGTGTGTTGTGTTCCAAGCTTCTTCTTCTTCCTTGTGTTGTTTGCATGCTTTTACATAACTCAAACTCCAATAATTAAGCTATGCTTTCACTTCTCTTTGCTTATTGTGTCACCTATATCTTAATGTGTTGGGTTATATTATAAATCCGTTAATGTAATGGCATGTGTTGACCTAAGCTTCAACTTAGGGACTTGCGGAGAAAGAGACTGTACCTCAATCCCCTCACAAGTGCATATAGTGGGGATACACGCTTTTAATTTATCAATCCGAAGAGTATGCTAACCTAGCCGAGTGTATGAAGACATGCAAACGTGTAATGGTCAATGCAAATGAATTACTCAAGAGTGAAAATGAGGAAAATACTTATCCTAACAAGCTTCAACAGTAGGTCAAGACGAAACGATACTTGGTGCAGCAACCGTCAGTATTTTGGACTTTTCTCCTAGCTCCGAGCTCCAAACATAGCAAATAGCATATGCGTTTCGAAGCTCTCGAGAAGACGCATCCAATGGCAGTGGTTTCACGCAATTCCGACACTCCTACTTCAAGTTATGACAGAAATACTGAGTCGCGGGAATACTTTCCTACACTCCAGCACTTCCTACACCTCGCACACACCTCTCCTACAGCAAAGAAACACTCTCAAGGATAAATCACACTCACAAGCACTCTTTCCAAGCAATACACATGCATACAAGCTCACGAAGAAGAAGATGAAGAGGGAAGAAGACACAAATTCGAATTTCTGTGCTCTCCTTTCTCACAATGGCAAAAAGTCCTTTACAAAGAGTCACATTTGACTTATATACTAGTGCCCTAAAAATGGTCCTTTCACACAAGTGACCGGCACTTTATTCCCTAAGAGCTAATTTCCTACTATTTTACATGGGTAAGCTTCTATTCTTCTATGGGAATGCATCTAGAGGACTCCTCTAGTGCCTTTACAAGGGAAATATATTACAAAAATGAATATGTTACAAAAATATCTGGTCCAAATCGGAAAAATTTTGGGGCCCGTCTTTTTCTCTACTTTGTGCGCTCTTTGGCTCTGCAACACTCTCCCCCTCTTCGCCTCTGTCGTCCCTTGACAGACTTCGCTTCCTTTGACAGACTTTGCTTCGCGCACGCGCCCTGTGGTCAGTATTGTCTGCTGTTAAACAGACATGCAGATTCGATGGCCTTCTTGATTCAAGCTCTACTACTCGAGAGCCTGATGTAGTTGTCTTGCCTGTTGACTTGGGTTGCCACGCACGCCACCAGTGACTAGGAATGTGCTATTCTTAGTCACCCTCTTCAACTTTTCAGCCTCTACCCCTTTCTAACTTTTGGTCCTACTCTGATGTTTGAAAAATCCACTCCTCTGGACCCCGGGGTTAAGCTTTGTAGCCTGGTGCGTGCCCCTGCGGGGCTCTGTGCAGAGATGGGTGTTGCGCCCCTGCGGGGCTTCCTGCAGAGATGTATCTTTACATTTGTCTATCTTCAAATTTGCCCTTTTAGTGAAGCTGTTTCTTTCGTTGCTTTCTTTTTTTCCTTTTCTTACTCGTTTCGCCCTCAACACTGCCCCCCTCCTGAACTCTGTCGTCCCCGACAGGCTTGGATAAGCGTCGGGCATATGTTCTGTATACTTGTTGCTCTGTATCGTTTAGCAGATTAGCTTCACGTATCATGATCTGTTTCCATTGTTCAGCTTTGACTCCATCGTTTGGCGGTTGTCTATGATCGGCGAAGAAGCTTAATTCATATGCCACCAGTCTGGCATTCAGATTTGATGACATCTTCAAAAATACCTCTGAGTCTATTTCAAAAAAACCGGTAAAAAATGCTTCTTCAAATGTTTGCATGTACGGACTGGGTAAAAACATGAGTCTGGAATAGTATGCCATTATTGTGGGGCGGCTCGGCATTACTGACAGATCAAAAATAAGTATATCTGTTCCTTGATTAATGCCGATGAAGTTCAGAAATGTATACGCTGCATGCTTGAAGACCTTCAAAACTGTAAGTAGCATACTAAGTATTTTATTTGTCATCTTAACTGCTAAATCTGGTACAGTCGCATAGTTTTGTAGCCAAAATTCTATGGTTTTGATCATATAATCCTCGGTTGGCAAATAATTATGTGGCGGGCTAGGTAACATCGGATAATTTAGCCACTGTTTATTAAGATTGCCGCTGCGTTGTAAAGCAAAAAATTCTGTTGTATCCCTTCTCCGTGGTATTGGACAAAACGAAGGGTTTACCTGGAATAAATAAGGTGCGGCCTCCCAGTGCACCCGAAGTGTGGGATGTTTCTCCAAAAATTTTCTCCTCCACACCGGCTGTGCAGCTTCGAACTCTGCTTGAGTGTACATGAATGTGTCATTCTTGAAATTGAGCTGCTCATCTGGACTTTTGTGCGTAACCTTCTTTATATATTGCCTTGTTTTCTCTTTCAGCAGTCCATAGGGAATGTTGAAAGGCTTTATGATCTTTTCCAAGTCTTTACCTTTGATTTTTGCTTCCTTCATGACCTTGATGACTTCATTCTCAAAATTTTCCGTCAATCGGGACACCACTAGTGCCCTTTCCTTCTGACTTATTTCTGCAGTGTATGGCATCGGATGATCATCATGCATATCCGCCATCTGCTCATGTATTGGAGAATGATAGATCGGTTGAGATAGAGGGCTTACCTCTACCTCGTCAGTAGGATGTTCTGTCTCAGGCACTACTGATGTCCCGATCGGTTCTGTGTCTTTCTTCTTATTCTTTAGCTCCTCAATGCATTCGTCTTTTTCCTTTATCTGCTGTATGGCTTCACCGAGTTTTTCTTTAGTGGCTAGGAGTTCCTTACCTATGTCGGCTACATGATCCATGTTTTCACTGTAGCTCTGTACCAGTTTGGCCTGTGCTGAATTCAGCTGCCTTTTTAGCTCACTTATTTCCTGATTGTGCTTAAGTTCTGCTTCTTCCCTTACCGCACGCTCTTGTTTTAGCAGGGCTTCATATTGTGCGAGCTGATCTCTTAATTCATCTTCTTTACTTTCAGTTGAATCCTGTTGCTTTATTGGTTGGTCATATAACAATGATTTCATCAATTCTTTGTTTCTGTTCCGTAAAGTGTCATTCTCGTCCAGATATAACTTTAGTTGTGTTTCTAGTAGAGTGCTTCTGGTTTTCATTCTGTCTTTCTCTGCTACCGTAGCATCATATAATTTCTGTATGTCTTCGAGCTGTTTTTGCAGTTGGTGATGCTGAGTGCTTAATGATTCATATTGCGTTTGTGTTTCTAGCAACTCCGTGCTTTTGGTGGCTATTTCTTTTTGTACCTAAATCAGTTGTGCAGACAATTGTTCGCTCATAACTTGAAACTGGTTCTTTTCTTTCATGGCTTTGTCATAATCTGCATCTATGTCCATCATTTGCTGCTGAGTATCCATGGCTGTCTGGATCATTTGTTTTACCCCCGGTTTCAGTTGAGTTACATCCACATTGAGCCATGTTTTCGGTATTGAGGGTTCTGCTCCGGTAGTCACGTCTTTGCCTTGAGCAATGTGTAAAGTGGTATCATGGGGCTGCCTGATTTGAAGCTGTATCCGTGGCTCAGCCCTCATGTTTTCATCCTGTGCTTGAGGTGTGTCATCAGGCACCTCGATTATTGTTTGTTCTTTTTGTGGGATCTCTCCCGCATCCATATTCTTTGGGGTTTGTTCTTCCTCTTTAATAGGTATCTTGACATGTGTAACCCCAGTAGTTGTGTCTTCCTTGATACTTACTTTGGTAGTGTCATTCAATTGAATGACATGCTCCTGTTCCTGAGCATCATCCACCTTCTTTTCTTTTTCCTTCTGGCTGTCTGGTGTTACTTCCATTTGATTGACCTCTGGTCCTTCGTCTTCATAAGTTTCTGTCCTGATATCAGTATCTAGCGTATCTTTCTCAGGACTGGATTCCGTATTCGTACTTGAGTCATCAATGCCCAATTCTTGGTATCTTCCAGGTTGCTTTGGAGGTGTTTCTGTACTCTGTTTTTGCTGAATTTGACTCGCTTGTCTATATTGATGTCCTTGGACATTTAGATTCACCTGCCCTTGCATGTACTGGTGTGTTTGTTCGAGGGCAGCAGACAAGTCTCTTTTTGAAATCGGCATTTGAGTCGTCGTGACCTTAGGCAAGAGATGCGTTCTCTTGGACTGAGGTGTTGCTTGGGCTTCTTCTTCTCGCAAGCGTTTTGTACCCCTCATGGGCTTCTGTGTGCTGGTTCCGGCCTCTTCCACTACAACTGCTGCTTTCTTTTTCTTAGGGACAGAAGCGGATTTTGCATACCTTGCTAGCCCTTCTGCTGTCGGCATCTCTCGTAAGCAGTGTCTCATGTCTAGGGCTTCATATATCAATAAGGTCAAAGCTGAACCACCGTTCAGGAACTTCTTTTGCCCCCATTTCTTCTGAGCTTCAAACAATTGCTCTTGTATGTAGCCTGTGAGATTCACTTTGTTTCCTATCTGTCTCATGGCATGGGAGAGTAACTGAACTACAATCTTCTGAGGTGCAGTGTATCTGTTCATGCCAGGAAAACAAAAGTGTTGGTGTACCAGACGTACTGCATCTTCGATATCTACTCTGTTAATCTCCAGGAATGATCTTTTCTTGGGGTCATGGCATTCGTCCTTGACATTAGTAATTCCTTCCTGATTCCATCCAAAGGCCTTATTGATCAATTCATGAGTGAATTGAATGGTTTTCCATGTGCCTACCTTGTCCAAAACCGTGGCTTCTGGAACTGAAATCTTTGTAGCAGCAGGCTGCATGGTATTCATTACTTGAGTACATCTTTGGAAGTCGGGTACACATATAGGTATCTTCAAAAATGCTTCAATGCCAGCTTGAGTCCATACTTCTTCGATATGTGGTAACCCTTGTATTATGGTCTTGAAATCTTGTGACATAATAGGGAAACAGTGGTCCCTGTCCATGATCTTGATAGTTGCCATGAATAAGAGTTCCGAGATAGGTTGGTCATCTCGAAACCAATGTCCTCTGACCTTGGTTATTGACCCCAATGGAAGAAGTAGTTCCTCTTCCTGCTGTGTAGCTTCTGAGTCAGAAGATGTCATCTGCACTCAATATAGAGGATGAATTAGTATCCATATGTTTTTTCATAAATCCTCCTCCATATGTTGATTATTAATTCGATGTTGCTCTGAGTGCATGGTGCCGTTCCGTTCCCGTGGGTGTGAGAAAGGTAATACCTGAATTTTTCATGTATTTTTATATTTTTTGCTGAAAAGAAAATATAAAAGTTAGTTCATAGCCGAAGCGGTTAGTGAAATTTTTTTTTGGAGTAATATTTTAAGTATGTACAAGTGCTCTCCTATTTCCAAAGGGAAAATGTGCGTGACTATCCGAAAATAGAAGAAGGACGTGCCGAATGCTTGGCCTTGTAATGTGGCCCTATCATGCATACTTTGGATTTTGGCAACTCCTCATGTGTGCAATTGGAAGTAGTTGCATGATATATGCAGCTTGTCTTGTCTTTCGGCACCCATATTTGCTTTACTTGGGTGTGACGTACTGTATTCTCCACCTTCTTGATGAATGCTGTTCGTTTTCGGCTGTATGTCTTCTGATTCTGTTTTGGGAATCTCAAGTCGGTTTGTATTGCATTTGGAGATTCCTTCTTCCTCCAATATGTTCGTTTTCTCGTCTGACATGTCTGTTGACCCTGTTGAGTATGATAGCTCTTCGGAGGATGTTCCTTGTTTGTAATGGTCGTCCTTTGGGTACATGACTTTGGGATCCAAATCTTTGTTCGATCAGGTTGTGCAGTCATCAGTTTCTTTGGGATCCATATGTTCTTGAGTCGTGTTTGCCTGAAGTGTTCGAAATTCTTTGTCTTCTTATGCAATTGCTCATGCTGCTGTCGAAGACTTTTCTGTTGGTGAAGATAGGCCTTCTTTTGGTCCTTTCTTATCCAAGCTCGTGTAGAATGTGGAATGGGGTACACTTTCACGGTTGTAGACTTCACGTCTTGCAGGGGAATAGTCTTTCTTGTGCTTTGTGGTTCAGTGGCTTTGATCTCATGTTCTTGTGTACTCTCGTGACTTTCTAGATTCGAAGATGGAGTGCACACAGGACTCACATTATTTTCACATGAAGTACTTGACGATGGGATTCCCATGTTGCTAGTGAACATACTCTCATGACTTTGTTCGTTAGGATGGATTTCTGGCTCTATAATAGCAGCTTTGGGTGGTCGTTCGTCTAGCAAACTATACACTTCACGAGGTCCTATCCTGGCCGAGATGTATCCTAAAGCCAATTGGATGGTTACCTCATATTCATATATCCAATCTTGGCCTAGCACCACATCTTCAAGCAGATCTTGGTCCTGACATACTAAAAGTCTCTGCTCCATTGTGTTGTTCCCCATATGTAAAGGTAAAGTGATCTCACCTATGCATTGAGTAACTTTTCCTCCTATTCCAATTAGCAGCGCCTTCGATGGCCGTAACTCCTCTTTAAGTCTCTGAGACAAAGAGAATCTAATGCAGCTTATTGCTGCTCCTGTGTCTATAAGAGCATCCACTAAGTGGTACTCTTTTCGTCCTGCTCCCAGATTCAAATAAGGCTGTCTTCTTTGTTGTCCAGAGTTCTCTGTGGCTCTAAAATTAGCCATAGGGATGAGTTCTTCTCCTACTCGATATCTCTCGTCTCTTTCTCTCATCCACTCTTTTCGTTTTCTGATACGTTCTAGGGCTTCTTGCCTCGCTTCTTCGCGTATGCGTTCTTCTTCCTTTTTTCTACTCTGAGCTCCTAAGAGTCGTGCTAGCATTTGATCCGTTAGAGGCTCCATAAATCTTTTCACTCTACAACCACTGATGTAGTTGGGAAGAATATCTCCGTCTAGTGTGGCGAGATTGACTGCACCACTAGTGGAGATTCGATTTATGATCATAGGTCCATATCCGCGTTTTTGTAGTTTCTTTGCATGTTGTTTGAGGGTGTATACTAAGACTAAATCGCCTTCTTTCAGTCCCTTGTCTTTTATATGTGCATCATAATAAGCCTTTTGTCTCCGTTTGGCTGCATAAATGCCCGCTACCGCCTGCAATCTTGTCTCGTGTAGCTTTTCAATCTGATCTAATTGCTGAGATAATTCGTGACCGTTCCACTCATACTGCTGGGCTACTTTTAATGTAGGCACTAAGAAGTCAATTGGCAAAATTGCATTTTGCCCATACACTAAATTGAAAGGTGTAGTTCCAATAGCCGTTTTATATGCCACTCGGAAGGCCCAAATTGCGTGATGCAATTGTTTGTCCCAGTCTGACCTTCCATTATTGACAATCTTTGTCAATACCGTACAAAGTACTTTGTTGGAACTTTCAGCTTGCCCATTAGCTTGAGGGTGGTATGGGGCTGACTTTTTATGAATCACTAAGAATTCATTCATTAGTGATTCAATGACTTCGTTTAAGAAATGAGTTCCTCGATCACTCACTATCTCGATCGGTAGTCCAAAGCGTGTGAATATGTGCTCAAAGAGAAATTTTGCTGTGGTTTGAGCATCATTCTTTCTAGTGGCTTTTGCTTCTACCCACTTGGTCAAGTAGTCGGTGGCTACTATTATGTACTCCGCATGTGATCCTTTCGCAGGTGGATTGATAGGTCCTATGAAGTCAATTCCCCATTTGGTAAATGCTCTCGCACAAACCATGGGTCTTAAAGGCATGTCATCTCTTCTAATAGGATATTTTGCTTTCTGGCATGTTTCACAGCTTCTCACATATGTTTCCGCGTCCATATGTAGAGTTGGCCACCACAGGCCTGCAAAGAGAATCATCTTGACCGTTCTGTCTGCTGAAAAATGTCCTCCCGCAGCTCCTGCATGTGCCATTTCTAATACAGAGAGATATTCATTTTCATGAATGCACAATCTTAGCTGGTTATCCTTTCCGCGTTTAAAGAGTTGTTTTCCTAGGATAACGTAATCTTTGCTCTGTTCTTCGAGAGCACGTTTTCTCGCTAGGGTAGCTCCGTCAGGGTACTCTCGAGTTTTCAAGAACTTTACTAAAGGCATGCTCCACCTTGGTGCTATTGTAGAATAGCATAACGTAGAGTTCGCATCTGGGATTTGTTCTTGACAGGTTTGACAGGTTGACACATAATGATGTGCATCTCGTTGCATGGTTGGCCAATATATGCCAAATCTCTTGAGTGTTTGCCATGTTCCCGTTGCGTCCAAGTGAGTGTTCCATTGATTTATGTGTGCTTTCTGAAGCCACATTTGTTGTTCATCTTCCTCCACGCATCTCATCAGTAATCCACTTGAATCCTGGTGGTATAAACTTCTAGCAATAATGTGAAGGTTTTTAGTCCTCCAAAGATCCTGTTTTCGTTTTGGTGTGATCCCATCTTTAGGTCCATGTGTAAGTATTGGGATCAATTTCTCGGCCCATTGAGGACATACTTCCAGGTTAAAAAGATAGGTGTCTGGCAAATCATCAGGAACTCCGCTAGGTGGCTCCCCGTGTTTTAACCTAGAAAGGTGGTCTGCTCTCACATGTGTGTTTCCTTTTTTGACTATTACCTCAAAGTCAAACTCCATTAGTAACAAGAACCATCGCACCAACCTTCCCGTGCTACAAGGTTTATTGACTAGATACAACAAAGCTTGATGGTCTATGAAGAATTTGAATTTGTTGGCTAAGAGGTAATGTCTAAACTTCTTGACTGCATAAACCATTCCTAAACCTTCTCTTTCTGTAGTCGTGTAATTTCTTTCGGCTTGGTTTAATTGTCTACTCGCATAAGCGATTGGATGGTCAAGCTTTCCTTCATCAGCCGGTTGAGCTAGGATACATCCAATTGCGTAGTTCGAAGCATCAACATGAATATGAAAAGGCTTGTTCCAGTTGGGTGATTTTAGAATTGGGGCTGTACTCAGCCTCTTTTTAAGCTCGTTGAAGGCCTTCTCGCACTCGTCTGTCCAAGTGAACTGAGTCAATAGACCGTATAAGGGCTTGGCTATTATGGCATACATGTGAATAAACCTACGGTAATATCCACAATGTCCCATAAAAGCTTGTACTTCCTTTACATTTTTGGGTCTTGGTAAGTCCAATATGACTTTAATCTTATCCTCATCCGTAGATATCCCATTTCTTGAGACTATGTGTCCTAGTATTTTTCCTTGTCTTACCATGAAGACACATTTTTCTGGGTTTAAGCAGACTCTATACTGCCTACATTTGTTGAATATCTTCCTTAATTCCGGTATGTGGTCAGATCTTTGATTGGAATATGTGCAAAGATCATCTACATACACTTCCATGCTTTTTTTCAAAAATTCCTTGAAAACGTGACACATTAATCGTTGGAAGGTAGCTGGCGCATTAGTGAGTCCAAAGGGCATCACTCTGAATGCATACACACCCCATTCAGTGGCAAATGCTGTCTTGTGTTGGTCCTCGGTCGCAATAGCTACCTGATTGTATCCTGAGAAACCATCTAGGAAGCTATAGACCTCTTTACCTGCTACCCTCTCCAATAGATGATCCGTAATCGGTAATGGGTAGCTATCACGTATAGTGGCTGCATTCACCTTCTTCAGATTTATGCACACTCTCAATTTTCCGTTTTTCTTGGGCACTACCACTAATGGCGATACCCATTCTGTGTGTTCTATCTCGTATATGAATCCAGCATCCAACAACTTATCTATTTCTTCTTTTATCTTGGCTGAATACACCTCATTATAAGTATAAGGTCTCTGTTTGGAAGGTTTGGCTTCGGATGTCATGGGGATTCTATGCGCACATATAGATGGATCTACTCCTTTTAAATCCTTATAAGTCCAAGCGAAGACATCCCGATATTCTCTTATGAGTTGAATTAACTCTCGTTCTTCTTCCTCTGAGACATCCTGTCCTATGAAAGTACATCGTTCCTCTCCTCCTTCCATGGTTACAACTATTTTCTTGGTCTGCTCTTTATTATCATATGCTATTCCCGGTTGTGCCTCTCTTTTAGGCATTTGAATAGCAATCTTCCTCTCTTCTATTTCATATTTTTTGAAGTGAGCTGGTACCTCAAATTGGTCTTGAAGCTTATTATCGTCATCTTCCAACTCCCTTTCAACTTCTAATTCTTCCTTTCGTGTGAGATCCTTACGTTGTTCGTTGGCAGTGATGTCCACGTTGGTGGTACTAATCCCTAGATCCAGGGGTTCTGATTCCATTTCAATGCTCTCGTAGTCCTCCTTCCAGTCTTTCTCAAATACTTCTCCTTCTTCTGCCTCCTGAAGGACTACCATATACAGGCTAATGTCATAACCCTCCTCGTCAATACATTCGTTCATAGTTACCACTTCTTCGTTTACACAAACATCGAGGGTGGCTAAGATTTCCATCCAACCATGAGGTTCGAATTCTTCGTCTGGAAATACTTGTGGCATATAAGCTGGATCTTGTACCGATCTCACTATACCTTGTTTCTGCTGCCAACTTTTTCTTCTCTCTTCTTCCTTTTTTGCAGCTTGGCACATCCATAGATGAGTGTCCTCGTTCATCCAGGATTGGTCACTAGAACCTGCACTATGAATCGATTGATCGTCTTCCTCTTTATGGATTTGATTCCATTGCAGAGGTGGGACATCTTGATATGTGTACGTATGTAGGTTGATCCTAGTGGTGACTCCTGCGTGTTGTAGGTACACTGCATCCTTTCCCCAATCTTGTACTACCTTTAGCTGTCTCATGAATGGCCTTCCCAAGATCATCTCATAGTTGCTCGGCCTTTCAAAGTGACAAATTGCTAAAGTATGTTCGAATTCCACTCCGCACGTAGTGAAGACTACTCGTTCCAACAATCCTAAGGGTCTTTCCGTATGTCCATCGGCCATCTGAATTTTCATACGTGTTGGTCTCAATGCTGGCTTTCCCCATTTCTCCCAAATTTCTTTAGTAGCTATGCCAACACCAGCTCCTGAATCTAGTATGGCCTTGGTTGTGTAACCCCTATAGGTGATTGGTAGACAGGTATTTCCCTCATCTCCTTCACTAAAGTCTCCTACTTTATCCACTGGAATTCTCATCGTTTTCACTTCGTCATCTACCTCCTCTTTTCTTCCTTGACTTCCCACTGATTGATCAATTTTTCTTTTAGATGTGGTTTTACCTTCAGCAGTTCTTCGAATGTTAAGGTACATGGGATTTTCACTTCTCTAAGGCGTTGTATGATCTCCGATGTTTGAACTGATGGATTCGTTTCTCGTCTCGTTATTGATGGAATGCGATACAATTCTGAGTTGTGCTCGTATTCCCCGGTGTAATTAGGTAGTTCCTTTACATCGTCTTCGGCTTCTTTGTCACTTGCATCCATTGAAAAAATCCCTTCTGAATTAAGTTCAGGTATTGAATCCTCTATTTCGTTTTCTGCTTTCAATTCTTCAAAGGGCGGTTCCATTCCCTCTACCTTTTTCCACTTGTCCTCTTGAACTCGCGCCCATAAATCCTTAGTCCAATCTCCTTCTGTTTCAGGGACTATGGATCCTTCCTTTCTCTCAATACCAATTTCATCATCCAGAGGTCTATTTACATTAGACTTTCCCTGATTGTTTAGACACTCTTGGAATCTTTCTTCGCCAATTCGATTGTTTGGTAAGGGTGACTTGGGTTTTTCTAATGTTTGTTGGGCAACTTCTATCAATTTTTTGCAGATTTCCAATCTTTCTTTTTCTAGGTCACCTCTCGGATATTCTCTCTCATGTTGTTCTATGGTAGGTCCGGCTTTAATTCTCTCTTTGTATGCCCGGATCCACATGGCTAAATCTTCAGGCATCGGGTCTGCTAATACCGATTCTACCTCCTCCTTTTTATTCTCCTTTTTATTGTCTTCTTCCACTTGTGCTTCTTCTGTTGGTTTTGGTTTTCTCTTTTCATTTTCCTTCTTTTGCAATAATTTTTTTTCTTTTATTCTGTCTCTCCTTTGCTTCCATCTTTGGGATCGTTTACTGGTGATACTTTTTTCTGGTTCTTCGGAGTCTTCTACTCTGTGAGGGATGGGTGTATTCCTCTCTTTGTCACTTTGATTATTTTCTGTGGTTTTATCAGGGTCTTCTCTAGCCCTTGCTCTTGTTATGGCTTTTAATGGTATAGTGTACTCTTTATCACTCCCTGACGACTCAATTACTTCTATTACGTTAATCTGTACATTAGATGTGACGTTGTTTGGGTTCTTAGGACAATCTCTAAAAAGATGTTCCTTTCCACAATCGCTACAGTATCCTTCCCAAACTCGTTGTGGTGGTGGTGGGTTTGGCAATGTACATTCTCTAATATAGTGGTCACCTCCACATCGGTAGCATGGTCCTCTAGGTACAGGCGGTCTATTCATTGGTCGAGGTGGCATGGTTGCTCTAGGAGCTGTGTACATTAATGGTACATAATCTTGCTCGTAGTTATATGAACTCTCCGACGTCTCCATGCCATAAGCATATGGGTCATATTGTTGCCCATAATCCATTATTGAGCTCTCATAACCTGAGTATATTCCTTGACTAGGTTCGTAAAATGAGTCACATGGTTCACTACTAGTCAAGGGTGTGGCTGGCACTATAGCCCTTTCTAAGTTTTCCTCTGGTTGCGCTATCTTAACTGGGACAACATTCTGAGGGTGGGGCGGTTGTTGTCCTAGCACTGGCTGAGGCTGTGTATATCCTTGGTATGTGTATGGTCGTGCTATTGGTGCCTGTGGCTGATATGAGGGATATCTGAAGGCTTCTCCTCCCTGCTGGTTCTGCGGATATCCATATGGTCTCACATAGGGCTGGGTGGGTCTGGTTTGCCTAGTGTAAGGGCAGTTCTCGGTGCTATGGTTTGTGTACCTCTGCTCTATACTGCAATACTGTAGTGGCCCGGGAACAGAGGGTCTATGAGGAGCATAGGCAGGTGGTGGGACTACTCCCCTAGTACACAAGTGAGAAGGATGATCTCCTCCACACTGCATACATCTTCTAAGCATAGGCATTCTCATAGGATTGGTGGGATAATTCCTCTGTCCTTGCGTATTCAGTTTTTTTGCTAGCAAGTCGGCAATTTCCTCTATGTTGTTTTTAGGGTTTGATGTGCTATTTGATGACTCTTCACTTTTCACACTTCCTTGGGGTATTTTCAAGTCTCCTGCAAGGTTATCCTCTAGGTCTATACATTCCTTCATACACTCTTGCAGAGTTTGGACTCTCTTCACATACACTAATGACCTCAAGGTTCCGTTCAATAGTCCTTCTAAAAACAATGATACCATCTTGTTTTGTGTTGGTCTCTCTTCTACGGGACATCTATCCACATACTGCTTGAATCTCCTGGCTGCCAATCTGACTGACTCAGTTGGAGCTTGTTTGAAGCTGTGGATTAATGACGAAGAATTGTTCTTGATTCCAGACTTGGTAAATTCTTCAATCATTTCTTGATACACTTGATCCATGTTCTGAAAGGTATTGGGATCCAATGGCTGAAACCAGGCCAGGGCTGTGTCTGACAAGGTAAGGCCAAAGGACTCATATTGAATCATGAAGTCATCTACCTGCTCGGCTCTAACTACTTGTTTAAATTCTGCTATGTGATTATAGGGTTCGCTCGAGCCATCATAATGATTTCTCATGCACTTGGCCACTTGAATCGGTCTTAGTCTTCTTCCTGTTTCAGGTTGTCTCGGCATTACAGGATAATTTGGTCTTCCTATAGGCATGCCTGGTCCTCGTACTACCTGTGGTCTGACTGGAGCACGAACTCCTTGTCTTGGGTCCATAGCTGGCTGTGGCCGGTAATTAGGATTAGTGGCAGGTATTGTAAATTGTACATGAGGTCTGATAGGGATCTGGGTTTGTTGAGTTTGTTGTGTTTGTCCTGAATGTTGACTTGAATCATTTTGAGAGGTTCTAAGTGGGTTACGTGAAGTAGTGGCTTGGTCCCTTGGGGGGAACACTGGGATGTTCTGATATTTCAGCTCAGCTTTCTCTAATTCAGTGACTGGCCAATACCTTCTGTGGTCTTTGTCCAAATATGTAATGATGGTGGAAAATTCAGGATCTTGTAACTCATAGATGGTAACTGGGTTAGGAGCAGCTTCCCAAATAGAAGAGTGGGCTCTGAGCAAGTGCTCCATCCCGTTGATCAAATACACATCTATTAGAGTGTCATCCTGGGGAACTAAGTCTCCTCTCCAAAGTTTAGTGATTGTTGATCTTCCTCTAGGAGTAGTCACTTGTACTTCAGTTTCATGTCCATTTAAGCTTGAAGTATTATTCTCCTCACCACGCTCATTAATGATTTCAGGATGTTCTATGACCATGTATTGAATGTCTTGTTTATCCATGTACAGTCCTCCTATGTACTTAACTGCTGGTCTTGGCACTATGTAGGCCTCTGAAGCCTTCCTTAGTCTGGCCACTGATCTGTTTAGACCATCCAGATAGATAGGGATCTCATTGTGATTAGTGCTCACATACTCTAAGGAAGTTCTGTATTCACCCTCAATGATGGACATCTGGCCAATCATGGGTACAGTGCCTTGCATATCCTCGGAAGCCATAGGGATTTCTCCTTCTGACTCACTAGAGGTCTCAGAATAGTGTGATCGGTTACTAGGTTCAGCTACACTCCCTACGGAAGAAATTACACTTCTTCGGCTTCCTAGGGTTCTTCCTGATCTCAAGTTCATTCACTTAAGAGCTCTGATCAAGTCTGGTCCACCTTTAGTCTCTAGAGTTCTAGGTTATGGTTTAGAAGTCTAGGGAAACTTGGGCTGGAATGTGACTGAAAGAAAATTTCAAGTCACGATACTTGACTCTCACGACCTCTGAGAAAACGATCGCTGACAAACGATACTCGGGTGAAACGATCGCTGACAGACGATACTTGGGAGAAACGATCGCTGGAAAACGACCTTTCCCCAAACGATCTCTGACTGGGAACGATACACGACCTCTCAACAAAACGATCTACGACCTCTGACCCAAAACGACCGCTCACAAACGATACTTCATCAAAACGATCGCTCGAAATTGACACTTGGGTCTAACGATACTTGATCAAAACAATCGCTGGAAAACGATCTTTGACCAAACGATCTCTAGCAAAACGATCTCTGGCAGAAAACGATACACGACCGACGATCTCTAGTAGAAACGATCGGCGATACTTGGTTGAAACGACACTCGATCTCTCACTAGACGATACACGATACTCGGATAGAAACGATCTACGACCTTCACTAGAAACGATCGACGATACCTATCTGAAACGATACCGACCTTTGACAAGTGTCGCGATCTCCGCCAAACGATCGACGATCGACGACACCTGAGACAAACGATACACGACCTTTGACAAGTATCGCGATCTCGGGATGACGATACTTGGCAAACGATACGCGATCGACGACCTCTGAACAAAACGATCTCTAGCGAAACGATCTCTAGCGAAACGATCTACGACCGCTCTCTGAAACGATCTCTAGCGAAACGATCGACGACCGCTGGGAAATATCGCGATACTCAACCGCAGGAGTAAAACGATACTCGACCGCAGGAGCAAGGCGATACTTGACCCTTTTTCAATTTTTTTGTGTTGTTTTTTGAGATTTGGATGTTTCCCCCTTTCTCTCCTAGGTTCTCTCTCTTATCCCTACCCACTGTATCAATCAACAAACTACTTTTAACCCCCTGCAAGCCCAAACGACACTCAGCGCAGGTCGTTTTTTCCTTTTCCTAGGTTGAAATGCTGAAATTTTTGAGCAAGGAGGTGGTTTAGTTTACCTTGGAAGCTCCCATGATCTCTTGGTCCAACTCCTTTGCTCAGTAATCTCCCCTATTGCTTGCTTTCCTCGAAACGATCGCTGGGCTCACACGACACTCGACACAGCTCTCCACGATACTTGTTCAACAAGTAACTTGAAAATGAAAAATTTTTGGCTTTTATACTTGGGAATTCCTAGCTTACAGAAAAATGAAAAATCTTGAACAAACCTAAAGCCTACTCTACTCTCCACTCACTCCTATTCTACTTCTTCTACTCACTTCCCTAATCTATCAACTCACTACACACACTCCAAGAATGAGAAGTAGCAAGTGCGGTTGAAATTGACTTACCAAAGAAGAGAAGATTTTCGCTCCTCCAAGTTCTTCAAAGCAAAAAAAAGCTACTTACCATCACACGAATGTCTCGGTTTGATTCGTCACTCCCCGGCAACGGCGCCAAAAAGTGTGTTGACCTAAGCTTCAACTTAGGGACTTGCGGAGAAAGAGACTGTACCTCAATCCCCTCACAAGTGCATATAGTGGGGATACACGCTTTTAATTTATCAATCCGAAGAGTATGCTAACCTAGCCGAGTGTATGAAGACATGCAAACGTGTAATGGTCAATGCAAATGAATTACTCAAGAGTGAAAATGAGGAAAATACTTATCCTAACAAGCTTCAACAGTAGGTCAAGACGAAACGATACTTGGTGCAGCAACCGTCAGTATTTTGGACTTTTCTCCTAGCTCCGAGCTCCAAACATAGCGAATAGCATATGCGTTTCGAAGCTCTCGAGAAGACGCATCCAATGGCAGTGGTTTCACGCAATTCTGACACTCCTACTTCAAGTTATGACAGAAATACTGAGTCGCGAGAATACTTTCCTACACTCCAGCACTTCCTACACCTCGCACACACCTCTCCTACAGCAAAGAAACACTCTCAAGGATAAATCACACTCACAAGCACTCTTTCCAAGCAATACACATGCATACAAGCTCACGAAGAAGAAGATGAAGAGGGAAGAAGACACAAATTCGAATTTCTGTGCTCTCCTTTCTCACAATGGCAAAAAGTCCTTTACAAAGAGTCACATTTGACTTATATACTAGTGCCCTAAAAATGGTCCTTTCACACAAGTGACCGGCACTTTATTCCCTAAGAGCTAATTTCCTACTATTTTACATGGGTAAGCTTCTATTCTTCTATGGGAATGCATCTAGAGGACTCCTCTAGTGCCTTTACAAGGGAAATATATTACAAAAATGAATATGTTACAAAAATATCTGGTCCAAATCGGAAAAATTTTGGGGCCCGTCTTTTTCTCTGCTTTGTGCGCTCTTTGGCTCTGCAACAGCATGTAAAGAGCAAATCTACAGATGGTGTAATGCGTGTGCTTGCTAATTCATATGCTTAGAAACACATAGATAGTAAGTCACCAGATATTGATAGAGAGGCTTGGAATATACATATAGGCCTAGCTATGGATGGCCTAAATCCATTTGGTTTACACAGGTCCTCATGGAGCACATGGCCTTTATGTTTGGTCAACTATAACATTCCACCATGGTTGTCCACAAAAAAGGGCCATTTATTATTAGCTCTCATTGCGCTAGGTAAGTATAAGGTCAAAAACATGGATGTATACGTTACACTACTTGTGAAAGAGCTATGCACTTTATAGGATGGGATTATTGTACGAGACATGTCTCAACCTTTAACAAGAAGGGATGTGTGAGTGCAAGGCATACTTATGTGGATGATGCATGACTGGCCTGGTTATGGTGAGTGTTCAGGTTTATGGATTTCGGGTTACAATGCTTGTCCCCTATGGAGACCATGACTCAAAGCACGCTACTCCAAAGCACTTTAGAAAACTATTTATGAAGGTTATCATAGATATCTACATGATGGACATGACTTATGTGGAGGGCAAATTGGCTTACAAACGCAATGACAAATGAAAACAATTCAAAGCAGATGTTGGATGTAGGAACACCACTCACTTTCATGAAACAGATGTCAATCTTTTACAATCTCCCTTATTGGAGTGAGTTATTGATTAATCATTTGGTGGACCCAATGCATATTTTCAAGACTGTGGGAGAGATGCTGGAAGACATTGATCGGAAAGAAGGAAAGCAAACCACAAAAGGAGGACTTGGAAGAGTAAGGTCATATGCAAGAGTTATGGGAAATTACCAAGCTGAACAGAATACAGTCACTACCAAGATCTCCTTAGGTACTCCGCAAGATGGAAGAGCAACAAGTGAAGAAGGTGATTTCAGAGTTTTGGACACCTAATGGGTGCATGAGCCATCTAAAGATTACCTCCACATGAAATGACGATCTCGGAGGTCTCAAGTTTCATGGTTGGCATACGTTTGTATAGTTTGTGCTCCCTGTAGCTATGAAAGATTATCTTTTGGAGGATGTGCAAATAACCATTTATAAAATCAATTCCTTGGTATGGTGGATCTCTTCTAAAGAGATAAGGAGAGATGGCATAGAGAGTGCCAAAATCAATTCTATAGAGGCTGTTTGATGGTTGAGAAGTACTTTCCCACAAGTATTCTCACAATTAAGCTTCATTTATTGGTTCATGTAGTTGATGAAGTTGCAATAGCAAGAACTGTCCACAGTCGATGGATGTTCTTTTTAAAGAAGTTCATGAATACATTAAAAGGGTTTTTTTCCGAGAGCATTTCCAAAGGGCAACATGGTAGAGGGGTGGCTCATACAAGATTCTCTAATATTCATAACAAAGTTTCTAGGCATGTCAGACCCAGAAATACCTCGCTTATGGAGTCATGATGAAGATATTTCTCTCATTAGTGATGAACTTCAAGGTAAAGTGAGCCAAAGAAAAATGGATGCAATTTTTAGAGAGAAGGCAATGAAGTTTTGCATCATTAACTCAGAGCCCATGTAGAAGTGGTTGGGGAGGTATGTGCTTGCTAAGGAGGCAAACACAAAGGAAAGTGCCGAGTTTTGAAAGAATCGTTCCATTTGCTTTTTGCCTCTTCTAGAAATTCTTTGACCTCTTCCACCCTTTCCTACGAGCAAATGGCTAGATATGGCCATTTTACAAGGGAAGGCAGTGGGTTAGAATATCTCTGAAGAAGAGGAGGAGCTCACAAAGGGGTGTGTTTGGAAGTATTACAAATATGGTGCACTATGTTCTCATGGATGACACTTTGGGATCATACACATCCACAATAATAGGTCTACTTTTGATAGTGGGATGATGATGAACTTTCTCCCAAAAAGTAGAGCTAGTGCAAGAGATGAAAATGCTCAAGAAGGATAGATTGAGTATTATGAAGTGATCCAAGATATCTTAAAGCTATCATTCAGGAGGTTTGAATACTTTCTGTTTGATGTGAAATGGTTCAAACTAGTCACCGCTAAAAGAAATGCAAGAGTGAGGTGGGGTTGTTACCATTAGTGTCCATGCGAAAGGCAAAATGGCCACTGGACACTTTTGTATATGTTCTTTGATAAAACATATAGTGACCTAGTCAACCACAGAATGTAAGTTTGATTGCATTTGTAATAGCCAAGAAGTCTATGTTTGTGCTCCCTGTGTAACCGTGTTTTCTTGTGTATTCTCCAACCTCTGTGCAGAGTACCATCTGCAGTGCTTGGAGCTCGTTTTTCTACTCCGAGGTTATCATTGTGGAGCTCTCAAGAAGAAGAGCACACTATGGTGCAGTGCCATCCAAATACTTCACTGGTATCAAAGCATTTTGATGCAAAAGCTTTGTTCCTTTTGTGCAAGTGAAGCGAGCACCCACCCAAGGCTTTTGACTAAGGTGGAGATGAAGGCATAGACCTTGGCATACCTTGTCATCTAAGTCATCGAAGTCCCATTGGAACCATTGGTTGCACGCAAGGGAGGAGCTCAATGATCAAGGAAGATGGGCTGTATTCTTTTGGTGCTTGAAGAAGGGGAAAGTCTAAGATCAACATTATCTTCAACAAGTTTTGGCCCTCAAGGCTTCATTCTTTGCTTTCAAAGCCTATTTTTGAAGCATTTTTTGGGTATTTTTGGAGCCATTTTGTTGTACTTTTGTGCCTAGTTCTCTCCACAGAGGTCCAAGAACATAAAGAAGAGATGTACTTCGTTGACAATGAATGTTCGCCTTTTGGGCTGTATTGTCAGCCACACATGTTAATCTATAGGTTTCTTCAAAGGTTTTTAGTTGTGGTAGGAGCATCCGCCGCAAGTCTATGCGGTTTTTTGAGCCTAAAGAACAAAGTCAATAGACACTCACAGGTGTTGTTGGCCAATGTTTGGGAAGTAAATTCATCTTTTTAGTGCCATTTTACTACATATATTGAGAACATACACACTATGTACACTTTTATCGATATCGCTTATGTACATCCATGTGATAATTGATATAATGGTTACAATGTTTTCATAAACCCTTTTACATTCGATAAAGAGGGTCGTGTTGAGGCTTTCTTAACTAGGCGAAACCTAGATTTTGGGGTCTCTTTGGTGATGCAGGTGGAAGACTTACCCAGCCTTGCCATAGGAGATGAACGATAGTTATTCATAGGTGCTTGATAAGCCTAGTTGGCTTCTTTTAGGTAATTGATTATATGCAGTGGAGTTAGTGATTCACTATGCAAGCAAACATGTGAGTACTTATAGTTTTATGAGGTTTTGACACAGGTCATATGCTCATTTTGCAGAGGATACTCTAGCAAAATTTTTCTAGATTTTTTGATTTTGTCAACAATACAGTGGTCGACTTACTCCTTGATACAGTTATTGGTGTGAGTGCACTTATTGTCACATAATCCTTTTGGTTCATCATTACTGTTCATTAATTCATTTTTTGGGGAACACTGCTCAATTCTCTCCTAGAATATGATACTTGGTTATCCTTCTTTGAGCCTTAGTGGTGTTTGGACTCTTTTAGCTCCATTATCATTCTATTCAGTTCTCTACCATCATGGCATCAGAGGTCTCAGGCACATCTAGTAGATCAAGATCTAGTGTCAGTATTCCAAGGAGGATCTATAACTTCTAGGGCAAAGAACATTTTGAGATAAGAAATTTGATGGCACAAATGTTGCTCTACGGAAGAATCATATTAAAGATGTGCTAATTTAGAGGAGGTAATGGAAGCCAGCAAATGGAGCCTCAAAGAAGCTTGCCCACATGGATGAAGATGATTGGGATGAGTTAGATGAAATGGCTAGGCCTTCCATTCCATTGCACCTGGTAGATAATGTTTAATTTACAATATTAGACTATGAAAGTGCAAGGGAGCTTTGGAAGAAGTTATGCAATACATATGAAAAAGAGATGACATCAAATAAAGCGTATCTTATGTTGGAGAAACACAATCATCAATAGATGATTACATGAAGTCTAGGAATGAAGAAGTGAAGAAAAGACTCAAGCTCAAAGCATGAAGTCAAGTGAAGAAACAAGAAGAAATGTTCTATACATTTATGTATATAAGTTTTGGAAAAATACTTCAAAATACTTTGATGGACTGACAAATTCATACTCATATGCATATATACACTCATATATAGTCGTGACAAAAACAAGAAATGAAGAATAGATGAGAATATAGTCAATAGAATTCAAGCTTTCTAAGAGATAGGTGTGCAGAGAGTTTTCTCATGAGTTAGCGACTAGTCTTTCCTAGAATTCTCTCAGCCTGATCATGTGGATCAGGAAATATTTTGTACACATCTAATTCAAAATCTAATCAAGCAATGACCAGATTTTGATCATCTAGTTCTCTTCAGGTTATGTGTATGACAAGTAGGAACATTCATATGTAGAAATCTGCAGGTGAAGTTCTCAAATTGTGCATTTTTACTACTCAGAGATTTGCCTGGATCTCAGTGCTCACTGTAAAGTTTTTAATGTTTCACCATTCAAAATTTAAGTTAGAAGGTAAGGAAGCTTTGGCTAAAACTATTTAGAAAAACGGTTTATATTTTGAGAGAAATCAACTTAAGAACTTGACCATGTCAAAGTCACGATTTCTGGAAGGCAATTTTTCAAATAAGTTTGATCTAAGTGATAAAATTAGAAATCTAATAGTTCTTTTGAAGAACTAATGATCATTATGATTGTGGAAAGGTAGTATGAATATGTGTGAATCATTTGAATGGTTAAAATCAAAGTCATATGCAGAGATTGAAGTCCATTTCTGAAGCAGACTCTTGAAGCTAAAGGAAACTTCGTACAGAGAAGTATTTCTTAATGAACTCCAAAGATAGTGTAAAGTTTGTGTAAATTTTGGTTTATTCTTGATATAGAAGAGTTCTTACGTCAAGATAGATCAGACATTTGGAGAATTAAAGGTATCCAGTAGTGGTCTCAGAGCAGAAGGTCAAATCAAGGTGAAGAAGAAGTAAGGAGAACCTTGACTATTACAGATATCAAAGATCTTGTGAATTGAAGGAGCAAAGAGTAAAGTTTGGAAGAAAAACTAAAGAAGAACAAAGCACGAGTTCAAAGGATTAAGAAGGATTGAATCTTCATATCAAAGGTACACTATATCACTATAAATCTTAGTAATTGCAGACACAAGAGTTAAGAGATGGGAGAGAGCTTGTAGATTGACAAGCTAGATAGAGAGAACTGTCCAGCATGGTCCATGAGGATGGAAGCACACCTCATGAGCAGATTTGATATCATTTATCATAGGAGAAGAAGAAAATCCTAAGTTTAAGGATCCAAGTGTTCCAACAAGAGAAGAACTTGCAGAATTGAAGAATTGGATGAAGAAAGATGCTCAAGCTATGAGCATCATTTACATGGCAATAAATGATTATCTTCTACCACACGTCAGAGGATTAGAAAGTGAAGCAGATGTATGGAATGCTTTGGAAGAATATTTCTAAAACACAACGAAATCAAGGAAGGCTTCACTATGGGCTGAGTTTACAACTTTTAAGAAGAAAGGTTCTTAGTCAATCTCTGATTATGTTACAAGGATGAAGGACATTGCCGATAGTTTGGGAGCTATAGATGAAGAAATTGAAGAAGATAAGTTGGTAAGGCAAATACTTACAAGTCTAAGAGGAGATGAAAAGTAGAAGCCTTTCATATTGTCTATAGAATTATCATTAGATCATTTTACTCTTGATCTTAATCAATTGCTAGGACACATGCTAACATTTGAGCAGGACATTAAAGGAGAGAATGAAAGAAGTTAAAGTCAAGCAATGTATTCAAAGGACAAGAAGAAGAATGCTAAATGCAAGCAAACAAATGATGAAGAAGGATCTTCAAGCCAAGTAAACTTCATGAAAGGGAAGATGAATTTTAGAGGTAAAGGTAGAGGAGGTAAGAATAAAGAAAATGCGAAAGCTTGTTGGATTTGTGGAGGAACAAATCATTTGGCAAATGATTGCTAGTATAATAATCAAAATGGTGGAAGTCATAATCAGAATTTCAGTCCTAGAGGAAGACGAGGTAGAAATCAAAGAGGCAATTTCAAAGGAAGAGGTGGTAGAACCTCATTTGCTAGAGGAGGAGGAAGGAGTTTCCAAACGCAATCCTACAACAACACCTATTACAATTATGCTTCAGATCAGAATGAAGACTTGACTCTCATCTTGAATGCACCACATGAAGTAATCAATGAAGATCAAATGGTATTTTATATTGACTCAGGATGTATCAATCATCTGAGTGGCAACATCTCCTTAATGACTAATATGGAAGCTAAAGTGAATAGACATACACTTCAAACAAGAGATAACACCAAACACAAAGTTGAAAGCATTGGATCAGTGAAGAGAAAGAGTGGAAGCACACTTCTAAACAAGGTAAAATTCCTAAAAATCTAATAAGTGTAGGTCAAATTGTTGAGAAGCGATATAAAGTGAGATTTACAAGTGATAGTGTTTATGTTGAAGATCCAAGCCAAGGATATAAAAGCATTGTTACAGGGAAAAATGAAGGAATATTATTCACTCTCAAAGTCCAAGGTAATGTGGGACATACATTGTTTACTTATGGAAGTCAAAAGATGTTTGAATTGGATCTATGGCACAAGAGGTCATGACATTTTAATGAAAGGGGAATAAAATAGATGACAAAGAATGGTGCAGTGCTTGGTCTACCAAATATTGAAGGTCAACATATGATATAAAAATGTGAGGTTTGTCATCTAGGTAAAGATCACAAGAAATCATACAATAAGCAAGGATACATGTATTCAAATATGCTTGAATTGGTTCATACAGATGTGTGGGGTCCTTCAAAAATGGATCAAGGTATTATGTGCTATTTGTTGATGATGCAACGAGGTGGATTACTCTGTATGTAGTCAAGGATAAATATGAAGTGTTTGAGACATTTAAACATTACCATGCTTATGTAGAAAGAATTAGAGGACAAAAGCTCAAGAGATTAAGATCAGATGGACGGGGAGAATTTTTTTTTCTAAGGAATTTGATGAATATATGTGGAATGCAGGTATAAAAAGAGAAGTGACTTGCAGATACTCCCCACAACAAAATGGAGTTGCAGAAAGAAGAAATAGAACTCTTGTAGAATTTGCAAGATCAATGATGAAGGAAAAAAGGTGTCCTAATTATATGTGGGCAAAAGCAATTAATACTGCAACTTATCTTGTGAATAGGTTGCCTTGCAAAGCTTTGGAGGGAAGGACTCCTTATGAAGCATGGTGTTGTATTAACCTACTCTTCATCACTGCAAAATATTTGGATGTTTGACATAAGCTACAACCTAAAGTAAAAAAGTATGTGTTCATTGGGTATGATGATAAACAAATGGGATACAGGTTGTGGAGTCCATCCACAAAACAATTTCTTGTTTAAAGAGATGTTACACTTGATGAGCAAAGCACATGGTTTACATGATCAACCAATGTGTGCACAGATCTTGAAGAAATCAAAAGGAAACGAAAGCCAAAGATGAAGGTATTTGAAGAAGATATTGATGATGATGTCTATAGAAATGAAATGCAGGACAATTATGAAGATAGACCAAGGTTTGATCTAGAACAAAATGAAGGAGAAACTTCAATGAGTGCAAAAATTAGAAGATCATCAAGAGATAGAAAACAACCTATCAGGTATAGTTATGATACTTCTTTCTTGACAACCAAAGATTATCCTTACAGTGTGAAGATAGATGAAGACCCATCTACATATGATGAAGCTAAAGGAAAGGAAAATTGGGAAAAAGCAATGCAACAAGAGTATGATGCTCTACTTGAGAATGAGACATGGGAATTGGTACCAAGACCAAAGAATTAGAAGGTAATGGGATGTAATTGGGTGTATAACACAAAGAGGTTTGCATATGGAAAAGTGTCGAGATACAAGGCTAGACTTGTGGTCAAAGGATATGCCCAAACATATGGAGTGGACTATGATGAAACGTTTAGTCAAGTGGCTAAGATGTCTACAATGAGAACTATAGTTGCTATTGCTACATGTAAAGGTTGGAAGGTATCTCAATTAGATGTAAAGAATGCATTTTTAAATCGACATATTGCAGATGAAGTATACATGGAGCAACCAGAGGGTTTCAAAGAATCGAATGGATCAGATTATGTTTGCAAGCTTTAGAGAGCATTTTATGGTTTAAAGCAAGCTCCAAGGGCATGGAATTATAGATTGGTCAAGTTCTTGGATGAACTTGGATACCAAGCTTCAAAGGCAGATAGTAGTTTGCTAGTGAAAGCGAATGAAGATAGATACATTTATGTATGCATTTATGCTGATAAAATTATTGTCACAGGTACCGATGCTCAAGGAGTCAAGGAGGATCAAGAAGCAAATGGAAAAGTAGTTTAAAATAAGTTATTTGGGAAACTTGTCTTATTTTCTAGGGATGGAGATTATATACACTGAACATGGAGTGTATGTTACAAAAGAAAGGTATCTGAAGAATCTTCTGATGAAGTTTAACATGGAGAATTATAAACCTTCAACCACACCATTGGAGGTTAATCATAAATTAAGCAAGTATGGAGGAGAAGAGTTCAAGGACATGAATACATATCAGAATTTGGTAGGTAGTTTAATCTATGCTACTTTGACAAGACCAGATCTTTCATATGCAGGTGGCGCCTTATCTCAATTCATGCATTGCCCAAGGAAAACTCATTGTATTGCAGCACAAAGAGTGCTAACATATATCAAAGGGAATCTGAATGAAGTTTTGTATTATGGATTCACTTTTGATACTAGACTCAAAGTGTTTAGTGATGCAGATTGGGCAGGTAATTCAGATGATAGAAGATCTACTCATGGTTACTTGTGTTATGTTGGAGATAAGCTAATTTCTTGGTGCTCAAAGAACTAACATACAGTTGCATCTTCATCAATAGAAGCTGAAATACAAAGGAATGGTGGAAGCTCCAAAGGAAGTAATTTGGTTGAATACTTTATTAAAAAGTCTAGGAATTGATCAGAGTGTTCCAATCATATTTGGAGACAATATGATTTCATTGTATTTAGCAGCTAATCCTATTTTTCATGCCATAACTAAACACAGAAATTCAATATCATTTCTTAAGAGAAAAGGTGTTTGATAAAGAAATTGAAGTCATGTATACACCAACAAAAGAGCAAGTGACAAATATGCTAACAAAAAGCTTGGATGGACCAAAGTTACAAAGGTTTAAAGAGAGGGCACATATAAAGAGGGTGCAAGTAATCACAATTGATGATTGAGGGGGATCTATTGGAGCAAGAAAATCATCAATGGATGATTACATGAAGTCTAGGAATGAAGAAGTGAAGAAAAGACTCAAGCTCAAAGCATGAAGTCAAGTGAAGAATCAGGAAGAAATGTTCTATACGTTTATGTATATTAGTTTTGGAAAAATACTTCTAAAATACTTTGATGGAGTGATGAGTTCATACCCATATGTATATATACACTCATGTATAGTCATGAAAAAAAAAGAGAAATGAAGAATATATGAGAATATAGTCAATAAAAATCAAGTTGTCTAAGAGATAGGTGTGCAAAGAGTTTTCTCGTGAGTTAGCGACTAGTCTTTCCTAGAATTCTCTCAGCCTGATCATGTGGATCAAGAAATCTTTTGTACACATCTAACTCACAAGCTAATCAAGCTATGACCAGAGCTTGATGATCTAATTCTCTTCAGGTTGTGTGCATGACAAGTAGGAACATTCATATGTAGAAGTCTACAGGTGAAGTTCTCAGAATCACTCATTTTGTTGTTCAGAGATTTGCTTGGATCTCAGTTCTTAGTGTAAAGGTTTTTATGTTTGAGCATTCAAAGTTTAAGTTACATGTAAGGAAGCTTTGGCTTAAAGAATTTAGCAAAATGGGTTATATTCTGAGAGAAATCAACTTAAGAAGTTGACCATGTCAAAGTGACCATTTTTGGAAGGTAGTTTCTGACATAGGTTTGATCTAAGTGATCAAATTAGAAATCTAATAGTTCTTTTGAAGAACTAATGATCATTATGATTGCACAAAAGTAGTATAAATATGTGTGCATCATTTGAATGGTTAAAAGCGAAGTCATATGTAGAGATTGAAGTCCATTTCTGAAGCAAACTATTGAAGCTGAAGGAAACTTCATACAAAGAAGTATTTCTTAATGAACTTCAAAGATAATGTAAATTTTGTGTAAATTTTGGTTTATTCTTGATATAGAAGAGTTCTTAAATCAAGATTGATCAGACATTTGGAGAACTAAAGGTCTCCAGCATATTAGCAATAGTGCACCTAGTGGTAAATTGGTCTATGATGGCATATGTTGAACACGCTTGAGTGAGGAGATTCATAGAAAATCTATGGTTATCGTCTTTGAGTTTTTGGGTGTGAATCATATGTTCTTATACCCAAGAATCTTAGACAAAAGTTGGACCATAAGTCAAAGAAATGCATTTTTCTTGGATATGACTGAGAAGGATAATTTGGACATCCATTATGGGATGCTGAAACATAATCAATGATCAGAAGTAGTGATGTCATTTGCATCGAGTCTAAGATTCATAAATAGCCCATTAAGTATGTTGAAGTGAGAAGAGTGTTTTTTAAGGATACTAGTCCTCTAGTTAGCATGCATAAAAATGGTGCACATAGGGATGTTCAAGAGAATGTCCGATCAAATCACTCTGCAAATGTTCCTATTTCAACAATCATTGAGATGCTCTACACGTGTCTCACATCCACCTAATAGATATGTTCCAAGTTTGGATTTTGTTACGCTAACAGATGCTAGTAAGCCTTCTTGCTATAAAGAGGCTATGTAGACAACAAATCATTTCAAGTGGGAGCATTCCATGAAGAGTAAGTTGCATTCTATTCAGAAGAACGGTACTTGGGATTCAGTACCTTTGCCAAAGGCCCAAAAGGAATTACCATGTAAATGGGTATATATGCTTGATACTTTATGTCGATGATATGTTGATTGCTGGGAAATCCTCTTATGACTTGTCAATTCTCAAAAAGAAGTTGAGTCAGACATTTGATATGAAGGATTTGGGGGATGCCAAACATATTCTTGGCATGTGCATTGCTCGTGATAGGAGTCAAAGATGCATATGCTTGTCTCAAAGTGAATTCATATCCAAAGTACTTCATAGGTTCAATATGCAGGGTGGAAAGGCATTGAGTACACCTTTACCCACATTTGGAGCAAGGATGATTGCCCCAAATCAAATGAGGAAAAGGAATTCATGATCAAAATTCCTTATCAATATGTTGTTGATAGTCTCATGTATGTTATGGTGGCTACAAGATCAAACATTACATTTTTAGTGGGAGTTGTGAGTAGATATATGTTTAATCCTAGCAAGAAACATTGGGAAGCAATCAAGATGATTTTAAGATATCTGAGTGGCACTAAGAACAATTTTCTATGCTTAGGTAGATGGAAAGCATCCATTATTGGTTATACAGATTCTGACTATGCTGGTTGTGTAGACAATCGTACGTTGACATCAAGGTAAATTTTTCATTTTGTTGGAGGTGGTATCTCTTGGAGATCTTGTTGGGTGTGTGTAGAATTGCGCAAGACACACAAGAAGCACACACAAGGAGCACAAACATAGCAAGACACACGGAGAAGATGATGGCGGGAATAGCTCTCTCTATTGATGATTGTTGGCAGTAGTCAAGGTACCCAAGGATTCACAAGACAAGGAAGTCAAAGAAGGGATTCAAAGCGAAAAGAAAGCACCAGCAGACAAAGTAGTCAACGAAGATTTGGCAAGTAGGCCGTCCAAATTTTTCCATGAAGTAATACTTCCTAAATAGTGAATTTAGTCACTCTACATCATTGTAAATACCATTTCACCTTTTTGTAACTCCATTTTGTGCAAGCCGAGGAGTCCTCAAGCTTGAGGAGTATTAGAAGTAGCATCGTACCAATTTTCATGATTTTTAGACTCCGTTTGAGCCTCCAAATAGGCCCTAGAACCTAATTTTTAACTAGGCCGGACACTAGGTCTGGACAGGGCCAAAAGTTAGCCAAAAACTATAAATAGAGCTAGAGAGCTCATTTTTAGGGGTAGCTTGTAATAGAGTTGAACTTGTATGAGCATTTTGAAAGTAATCTAAAAGAACTTCATTGTCCTCCTCTTTGTTCTTGCTGTGTGTGCGCGTGTGTGTGTATGTGTGTGCATGTTTGTGTGCTTCTCACTCACGCACTTGTGCCATCACTTGTTCGAGGTCTTCATACCATCCTCACGTCTTCCCGGATTGACATTAAAGGAGGTGCTACTCATCACTGAGCGACACCAAATTTTGGCGCCGTTGCCGGGGATCGAGCTTTGAGGACGAGTGTGTGATGGTAAGACATAGAGTTGTGATGTTGGCGTTGTAGGTAATTTCTTTACTTTTCCCTATTTTCCTCTTTCTTACTGCATCTTCATCATCACCATCATCATCCTCACCATATCCAATCTCCATCTCCATCATCCCAAAAACTTCAATTTTTTTATCATATCTCCTTTCCCCTTCCATTTCACTCATTTCACTTGTGAGAGAGAGCGAGAGAGCGCTTTGTGTGCACTGTTTTTGCATGTTTCTTGAGTTTTCTTGCAGGGTCTGGCAATCCCATCATCTCCAGCACGCTGCGCACGTACGGAAAAGCTCGGTCCTATCTCTGTGTCGTAGACTTCTGTCGATCGCGATCGAAAGAAAATTTGATCTTTTGGTAAAACAAAGTACACCACCTTAATACACAAGATGAGCACATTCCAAATCACTAAAAACATTAAAAAAAGTCCGAGTTTCTCTGTCAATCGTGATTGACACTATCGATCGCGATCGACAGCCACGATCGACACTTCTGTCAATCGCGATCGACAGACCTGTCGATCGCGACCGACAGACCCCACTACCGACCGACTACAACGTAGGATTCAGTCAATCGGGATTGACACTGTCGATCGCGACCGACTAAAATTTGACGATTGACACCAAAACTCGCATTGCCACGTGTCCATCGTGACGGACACATCCCGGATCGACTGAAATCACGACGAAAATCTTGGAAGAGTGTCGACCGCGATTGACACCATCGATCGTGATTGACAGGACTCACGACCGACTCTGTCGATCGCGATTGACACTGTCAATCGCGACTGACGTTTCGATCGCGACCAACAGGCCCCGATGGACACCTCTGTCAATCGCGATTGATAGACCTGTTGATCACGATTGACAGGATTTTTCGGCCAAATTTTAGGGGTTTTTTGTTCCAAGTTTTTGGGGTAAATTTTAGGCATACTTACCAAGGAATTAGTGATTTGTGAGGTCCCTACACTTGTGTTTTGAGAAAAATCATGTGAACTGTTAGCCTGTTTTAACCCTGTTTTAACTACAAAACCCTGAACTGTCATAACTTCCTCATACGAAATCCGTTCGGGGTAATCTTAGGCTTGTTGGAAAGCTCATGGGTAAAATTAATACCAAGATTATTATATATAGTATTTTCAAGTGGACCATATCCAAGGGGGAGAAAACTAAGGGAAATCTAGAATTTCTTCTATAGAGACACGGTGCAAATTGACATGTGAATTATATGAATGAAAGTGATCTTTTGTGACATGTGAATTTAAGTCTTGAGCTAACTTTGGGACTTTTACAGGTCCACTAAGAGCATCGAAGGGCATTCTAAGCAAGAGTAAGTGCAATCTTGGGAACACGCTTCCTGGGCATACAAGGGCAACCAAGAAGGAAACAAAAGGTTGGAAATTCCTAACACTCTCTGTCAATTCCTAGCTTAGGCTAAGTGCGAATAGTGCTAGAAGTAAGTCAGGACGACGATAGGCATCTATCAAGTTGAAGACTACCTAAATACTCAAGTCAAGCTAAAACATAATCTGTGTGTGATCAATAACTTTAAAGGAAAGGAATTTAACGTGGAAGGATCAACTGAAACAGAGGAAATTAATTTAAGTATTCCTAACGACGGGATATCAGACAAGATCATAAACATGATAATCAACTAAAAAAGAACCAAGTGACTGATACAAATTGATCAGCAACGAGGCTGTACCTTGGGTAAAAATTGGGATTTTTCAATTAGGCATATGAACCTTCGATCAAGACGACATTTAGGAAGAGATAGACAAATTCTTAGGTCTTTAGAGGCTAGTGTCAATCACATTGCTAGGTCTTGGGCCCAGCAATTGAGCCATCACTCATACTACCCTAGCTCTAAAACTAGCGAGTCTGAGATGTCTCAGGGGATGGAGAGACCTACAGGAAGTTCAAGAGTGCCATATTTACATAGGGTAGAAGGTCCTTACAAGACGCAACTCCAATACCTTAGGACCAACCGATTAGGTGCTTGCCTCTATGAGGACGGCCTAGGAAGATCTGTGGTCCAGATTAAAAACCCTGACCAATCCATTGGACTAGAGAACCCAGCTGTCAAGTTTGAAAATGGAGCATACCTAGACAAGGAAGGAACCATATATGTAGTCACTAGTCATCCAGACAGGACAGACGAATTTGGAAACGTGATCCCAGAAATGGACTTAGGTGACCTAGAGCAAGGAAACATGGGTGTAGAACCTAGAACCCCCCGAGGCAAATCTGTTCTCACTAGGATTATCACACCAGAGTGGATTCCCCAAGACAATAAGAGCATAGATCTGCTCCTGAACCGCGAAACTGATGAAGCCTTTTGAAGGTATAAATCTGATTAGCCAAATGAGGTAGGAACAATCATGATATATGAGTTCAAAGATCCTGATAGCCCAGGCAGAGTGACCTACTTAGATCACGCTTCAGAGAGGATCTTTGTGGTTACAGAACATGATAGGTATGCTTACACTTGGAAAGGTGAATTTATTTTCCCCCAACCAAGGTCGAATGTGTCCTTTGGTCACCCAGGAGCTGGAACATCCCAAGCTCATGGAGCTCAAAGAGATAGGCATAGAGATAGACCTGAGGTGAGCTTTGCCAACCCAGTGGGAAGAGAAAGAACGAGAACGGAAACAAATAGAGCGGAACCTGAGGGACTTAGAGCCCCAAGGAACCAAAGGAATGTGGATGAATGCCTTCTACCAAGACCTAGAGAGCACACGAGGACTTTGAGACCGACTCAGCTAGTTAAGTCCATGAAGAACTACTTCGATGGCACAGGAGACCCATATGATCATGTGGCCGAGTTTGGGCAATTCTTGAGAGCTGAACAAGTTGAGGACCTATTCACGCAGTATAATGCCTTCGGTCTAACCCTTAGGAACACAGCCCTTACATGGTTTCAACCACTAAATGAGAGACAGTTCAGGAACATAGAACAACTCCTGGAGGCATTCATTATTGAATTCTCTAAGAGTGGCATAAGGCATAATACTTCCTCATTGATTCATAGCTTCAAGCAAATTCCTCAAGAGACGGTTAGACTTGCAGGAAGAAGATTTAGACAATATCTGGAGAGATGTCCAATTCCGGAGCTACCCACTCCAACCAACAAGTGGCTTTATTTTTGGATGGATTGCTAAGTATAAAGTTGAGATCATATGTGTACTTGAAGGACCCTAGAACGATAGAAGAGTGCATGTGCATAGACATTGAAGACAATCTAGGGGAGGAATTAGAGCTTTCAAAAATCTACAAAGATTCAGATAGTTCTACTAGCCTTTCTTCCACTCAATCCACATCTATTGAGGAACTTGCCGAGAAATTAGCTCAGAAATTAGGAGTCTCAAGTAAACAAATTTCAAGATTTGCCCTAGTGAAAAGATGCTATACTTGTGGAGGTGACCATATGGTGAACGTATGTCCCATTATGGCTCAACCCCAGGTGAACCCTAGTAGCCAGTATTGCACCATAGAACGGAGATACACAAATCACACAGCACAAGACTGCCCATACAATAAGCAAGCAGTTAGGTAAACCTACCCTCAGCCCTATCCACAACAGGGAAGATATTAGAACCAGTACCCACCACAACAGTATGCTAGGCCTCAACAAACCTACCAACCACAATATCAAGCCTAGCAACGACCTCAACCGGTGCTTACCCAACAGCCTCCTGCTCCAGCCAATGTGATTCCTGTAAAGTATGCAGCTACAGAGGAGAATTTGAATAGAGCTATAGTCCCAGTAACTCCATTACTTTTAGAGAGTGACCCGAGTGACCATAGCTTTGATTCTACACATATTGATAGCCCCCAGGCCTACTACATGCAGTCACCTGAGCATAACGAGTCATATTACTCTATAGAGCCAAGTGAACCTAGTTGGGAGCCAGAGTATGCAAATGTAATGTACACAAACCCCAACTCTAGACCTCAACCTAGGCAGGTACGACCCCCATTCCCTAGAGGACCATGCTACAGATGTCAGGGAGATCACCTCATTCGTGATTGCCCCATGCCTGCACCCACACAACCCCAGTCAGTAACAATACAAGGCTTTTGTCAAGATTGCGGCAAAGAGCATCTCTTACGAGATTGCCCAAAGAATCCCAATAATATGCCAAAAATCACTCCTATCAATGTTATTGGGTTAGTAGTAGACTCTACAGGAAGTGTGACTTCCACTGCACCAGTACAAGTAGTCGCTAGAGCTCAAGCCTTGCAGTAGAACCAAAGTTTAAGCCAGGAAAAAAAGTGCTGAGGCTAGTGAAACTGAGAGCATAACCAAGAAGAGGACTAGAGCCTGGAGAGATAGTAGAGAAAGAATGAAGAGGCAATGGGCTAAGAAGATGAGTGAACTCGAGGAAAGCCTAAGAGAAACAAAAGCCAGGATAGTTGAACTCACATCTCAAACTCCCTCTCACACTATGCCACCACCACCATTCCCATCTCCATCCGATCCAACCCCTTCCAACCCGCCTCATACGACCCCACCACCCCCTAGAGTAGGATCAGAATTAGCAGATCCCACTCCCGAGGACCTAAATATGATGCTTAAGGCATATCAGGCCAGAATCCAAGAAGGGCCAAATGTGACAGATCATGAAAAGTGTTACCCGGGAGCGGAACTAGAGCTTGAACGAACCAAGATTTGTGCTAAGATGGTGGAATTGGCTCAAACCATGTTTGAAGCCAGTTGCCTCTTTAACATCTCTAGTTCAGCTAAGACGCAGTTGCATTTTGATGGACTTCTGGAAAGATTACAGAGGCTAATTGCACAATCAGAAAAGGAACCCACCCCGCCAAATAAGGGCAAGGCAAGTGAAAGAGAAAGCCTACCTGCCCAGGAAGCCTATGTTCCTAACTCTACGGAGCCAGAAACATCTTCTTCTATGAATCGGTTCACACCAGAATTCCTACGAGAGATTCAAGAAGACAAATGGGCTAAAGAAAGTGAAGTCCCTCCTCCCATTGAACTTGTGGATGATGCACATGACCAATTCCCACAAGACATCCCATCCATTTATGAAGAGCAGGAGAGCACACAATCTCAAGAGAGATTAGACTTTGAGTCTAATTCTTTACATGAATTACCCCACTTCACAGGCCCATGGGAAGCTAAGTCTACATGTATGAGAACACCCACAGTCATGGTAATAAACGAAGACTTAGTCATACCTAGGAATACGGAAGTAGTAAAGAATACTAAAGTGCAGTGCAACCTCACTTTAGAAGATCTCCTCAAGGTTAGGCCAGACTTATGGAAACATGTAGCCAATCAAGTGCCAAAATTAGTGAAACCATGTTCCCAGGTAGGATCTCATAGAACTGTGCCAGAGATACCTCTAGATAGGAGATATGAGTGAAGGTGAAGAGGGAAACACCTATCTTCCTATCACACATCAAGGATACACAACCAAGGCAATTCTCGACTAAGGTGCAGGAGTTGCAATTGCTACCACCTCCTTATGGAAGCGTTGGGGCAAGCCAGCACTCAGGCCCACGAGGATGAAATTGCAGATGGACGATGGTCACATAGAAAGACCCTTAGGCTTGCTGGAAGGAATAACTCTCACTACATGCAGTGTTGAGTTTGAGCACACTTTCGCCATATGTGACATTAGCAAAAATCATGCCTATGAGATGATTTTGGGAAGACCATTTATTCGACAGTTGCAAGTGGTACAGGATTGGGGAACCAATTCCTTGTATTTGCAACACTTAGGTGTCACGACCAAAGTGAATCTCAAAGATTACTCTCATAGAGATGTCCCTCCTATCCAATGGAATCCCATCCATAGAGTCAAAGATGATAATGAGTCTGTACATTCCATAGGATCAGGATCCTCATGGATGCATGAAGACACCCACTTATGGATGTGCAAAATAGGAGTAGAAGAAGAGAAGAGAGAAAAAGCCAGAGAGGTAGGTGCGAAGGAAACACATAGATCAATTCAAGAACCAGCCTATGCACCTGTAGTATTTCCGGACGAAGAATTTGAACCTCACGGCTGGGCAAAAATTTTAGCAACAATGGATGTAGCCATCAATGAAGAACAATGGACACCCCACTGTGATGAGGATGGCTATGACATTTCAGTCTTCTCCATAGAGACAATCATGGGAGATGCAGTTTTAGAAGAGTGCCAACCTAGCCCTGATGCATTTGAGGATGCAAGTGACTCTGATCTAGAGTCAATCATTATGGAGCCACCATTTGCATCAGATGAGGAATACTTCTATGAAGCGGAAGCTCGCCCTCAGAGGCATGGAGAGCTCACAAATGACATAAGGTTGGCCACACAAGTGACCCCTATGAATGAAGGAAAGAAAAGAAAGAAGAGAGAAGTCACACCAGAAGAGGAAGAATCTTTGTTTGAGGTCCCTGAAAATTTTAAAAAGTACGAGATAGACGACAGGAGAGTCATGATAAGAATGCCTAAACACGAGGCACAATTAAGAGAGGCCTATGATAACAAAGAGACCACCAAGAAAATAGTGGTATCCCTAGAAGAAGGAGAGGAGAGATGCACTTACATAGGACATGACCTGACGGAAGAAGAAGAGCACGAATTGATATCCTTGTTAAGAGAATACAGAGATGTATTCACTTGGAGTTACAAGGATTTGAAAGGTGTAGACCCAGACATATGCTCACACACTATCCCCATGACCTCAAATGCCAAACCTTCTAAGCAAAAGCCATACACATACAATGATAATTATGCTGCCAAGATCAAAGAAGAGATAGATCGTCTGGTAGAAGCTGGATTTATCTATGAAATTGAGCACACCGAGTGGGTATCCCCCATTGTAGTTGTGCCCAAGAAGAATGGAAAGCTACACGTGTGCATTAACTTGAAGAAGGTTAATGCAGCCACTATTCGAGACAACTATCCGCTTCCTATCACTGAGCATCTACTAGAAAGATGTTGAGCCCATAAAAGTCATATTGGTCAAAGTCAATTGCAGTCAAAGTCAAAAGATCAAAGTCAACTAGTCAAAGTCCACAAGGTCAAAGTCAAAGTCAACAGGTGCAAAGTCAAGGTGCTAAAGTGCAGGTGTCAAAGTGCACAGGTAGTGCACAATTAATTGTCCACAAAGGGTAAATTGGAGAAAGTGGGTTGCAGGTTGCAGAGGTATTTCTCTAATTTCCCTAAGGTTCAAAGTTTTTTTAAAGTATTTTGGAAGGTTCATGTGAACCCTCTCTTATGTGCAAAAGTGAAGACTTAAAAGGAAATGTGAAGGTATGTGAAGCGGCAGCGTACGCACAGGGGAAAGTATGGCCCCCCAATTAAATTTTTTGGTTTTAGTCTAAAGTCACTATAGGACAAAACAGGGAGTGGTTGGCTGCCACTTGTGAAGACAATCTTGGGACATCAAAGTGAGCACCAAGATACTCTTGCAGTTAGGAGCGTACGTGAATCGGCACACTCAAATCAAGGCAAGGACTATTCTTGGGCAGGCTAGAGTAAGCAAGAGAAGCATAGTCTAAGTGAAGCAAGAGAGGCATAGTCTAGAGTAAGCAAGAGAAGCATAGTCTAAGTGAAGAAAGAGAGAGAAGTGCAAGAGTCACCAGTGTGCGACGCAAAGAAGTGGAGTTGAAGGAGTGCATGGAGAGTGACTAAGGGATTGTGCAGAGAGTGCTAAGCTAGTCCCCCAAGGATCTCAAGGTCTCCTTGCAGTGTGCGCGTGCCGATAGAAGGTATTCATTCCTCCCCCTTAGTGGAAGCTTGGTGCAAGGTGTGCACAAGGGTAAGCTTGAAGCAGGTGGAGGTCTGGTGCAGAGGAGGCCGGCAACAAGAAGACTTTGGGTATTTGGTAATTTGTCATTGAGCACTCTGTGGGATTTTGCACAGAAGTATTGGCTTGTATTGTGCTTCAACATTGTATTTGTCTTAGTGTAATCAATCGGCAGAAGCTTCCAGGGTGTATTTTCTCTTCTTGTCTTTCCTTTTCTCCTACAAACCCTCAAACTCCTTCTTGTCCAAGAATCCCCCAACAAAATTTGGCACGCCCGGTGGGACTTCCAAGGAGATTTGAGCTTAGGAGAAACCAAGTGCAAATTATAGAAGAGATCAAGTGTCGACAGTACTACAATGCTACTTCATCAACCAAAAGGTAAATATTCTTATCAACTGTCTCATATTAAGTGGGCTATGAGCTGCTCATACCGCAACCCGGTCCCAAACATTGAGGGTCATCTGCAAGCAAACAAGAAGGAAGGTTGTTATAAGATCCTTCAGTCCACTATCATCAACTTCATCAGTAAAGAGCATGGCGGGACAGGTAGACTTGGAAACCTTACTCTCAAGATTAAATATAAAGTTTCCTTCTTTCAAAGGCCTAGCTCAGGAGGATCCGGATGAACACATTAGAAGGTTTTTGGCACTATGTAAGACTAGGGGCTTAATGGGTAGGGAGGATGCCTTCTTGATTCTCTTCCCTACCACATTAGAAGGATTCGCAGATAAGTGGTTCAGCCAGTTTGCTGAAAACCATTTTACAACTTGGGATTTGATGAAAGATGCATTTAAAAATCAATTCCAGCATGGCAACACTGCGGAGATCATCATAGAAGAACTAGAAAATTTGAGATTGAGTCCAGGAGAAAAGTTCCCAGAGTTTGTGACTAGGACCAAAGCATTAATGGCTAAATTGCCAGATCCACCACATGAATTTTTTGTTAAGAAATGGTTAGCTAAGCCCCTACCAATGGCCACCCAATGCAAAAAAAGGAATTAGTGTTACCTACAGCCTCCATAGAGGAGTTCATCAACACAGCTACACGGCTTGAGCAGATAAGGCACCAGTATGGAGCAGCTTCTTCCCAACCAACATATGGTACAGAAATGGAGGATCTAGTGATCAAGCTAAGGAAGGAGCTGGAGGGCTTAAAAAGAAATAAGCCCTACAAAGAGGAGGAGAATGTTGTTGCTCAGTTGAGAAGGGAGATTGAAGCACTAAAGCTCCAAAAGGAGGAGTAGGCCCAAGGAGAGGAATTGGCTCAGCTGCGACAAGAGTTGCAGGAACTCAAAGGGAGTGGCATCAAGAGTGGGCTTTGGTGTTCCATGTGCAGCAAGCAAGGTCACATAGTAAGTGAATGTCCTCTGTTAAGTGTGACTTGCCAATTATGCAGGAAAGTTGGTCATGAGGCCCATGAATGCCAATCAAGGGGAATGCGTGCAACAACATACTGGACACAAGGAGGACTCCCACCACCAGCAAATATCATGGCTGCTACACCGAATCAAGGTAACAACTACAACCCTAGACAGAGGGATAATTTTGGAAATGGGCCTAGAAGGCCAATTATTTGTTTCAGATGTGGAGAATTTGGGCACTATCAAAGTGGGTGCACTCTCCGAGAAAATGCCCCACCTTGCAGGAACGGCCTTGAGGCCAGAGACCATTATACAAATTGTTGTCCTAAGAATCAAGCCTCTTCATCCGGGCCCCATATTCAAATGATTTTTGTACACAAAGAAGAACTGCTACATCAGGTCAATGAGCCATCACCATCTACCAGGGTGGTGTAGTTAGAAGAACTTGAATCTTTTACAGTGCAGACAAGAAGCAAGGGGAAGGCTCAAGTGGACATATGTCAAGAACCAATGATTAATGGATTGAACAAAAACAAAGTTGCATCTGAAGACAAAGCCACCACATGTGCAGATACAAGGCAAAAAGAAAATTTCATATGTACCAGTGATGCCATTGGACATGCATTCAACAGGGCTCATGAGGAGTTTGATAAGTCGAAGGGAGCTCAGGCTCTTAAGGAATCAGAAGCTTCCACACTACTCAAGCCCATGAAAAAGGAGGTTAGTATTTTTTATTTAATAAAGATGGATGGGAAGTTTAGGTCAGAACTCTTGCAGATAATTGATGAAATGTCCACAACAAGCTTAGTGGCAAAGCCTGCTGTTATGCATAAAGATAAAAGTGTAGGGGAAGCACCCCTCACTGATTACAAGAGCCCTCGGCTAAGAGTCTCTATCAAAGGTCATGAGTTCCAAGGAGTTATTGTGGATGGTGGTTCTGGCATTAACTTGATGCCTGAATATACCATGAAAAAGATTTGACTATACCCTTCAAGACTTGCCAAATTCACTGTAACAATGGCAGACCAAAGCATAGTAAGGCCTATGGGAGTGGTCCCTGGAGTTCCAGTCAAGATACAAGGTACCATCTTTAACTTGGACTTTGTTGTTTTAAGGCTGCCACAGGTAGAAGGAAGTTTCCCTCTGTTAATTGGAAGACCTTGGTTAAGGCATGCCAATGTGCTGCATGATTGGGGCAAGGACACAATGTGGGTAAAACAAGAGAGAAAAGAGTTGCAGCAGATAATTTTAGAAAAAGGACCAGACAATCAGGCAAATACTAGCATGATGAAGAAAATTGGTATTTTTATGGAAGAAGAAGTGGTGGACAACCCAGAAGCAGATCTATTTGAAGGAGCAGATTTATATGAAGATGAAAACATGCTGGCTTGGCTCCATGCAGAAGCCCCATCTTCCTACTATGGAATTTTCCCAAACTCAAGTGGAGAAGAAGCATATGAAGAAAAAGAGGAAATCACTCAGGTTGAAACAGTCTCAGTCAAAGGCCATGGAAAAGAGAAGAAAAGCAAAGCCCTTACATGCAGCAGTGATGAAGCTACTCCAGTTCATATGTCAATGGCCATTTTTTTATGGATACTGGTATGGCTATCATCTGTTATGTCAATTCTTATGATAGCAAGTGCAGGGCTTTACAAGAATGTGGAAGGTGTGCTTGCTAGTCTTTGGAAATAGAGGGTTCCATTGGATGAAGAAGCCGGAATTGCAAAAATAAAATTTTGCAGATTAAGTCATAAAGTTGCTGGAGGAGATAAAGTTCTAAGGAAGGATTTAGGGTATCCCTATCAGATGACCAGTGTGCCCAATGAGAAGACAAAACCAATGAAGTGCAGTACAATTGGAGATTATGGAGGAGTCTCTCTGAGTCAACAATACAAGGATCAAGGCCTATCATCAACAAAAGTGAAGATTTATGGATCACCTGGAACCTGCAAAATTTATCCAGGTTGTATATAGTCTTTCCTCATCATTTTTACTTAAGTTTTAGTAGTTTTCTTTATCCATTTCATGATTGTTTCTTGAGTTTTTAGCAAATTTAGCAGCCATTTCATGAACTTTGCAAAGGTACAATTTTTGGAATTTTTAAGAATTTTTTCAGAATTTTTCAAGAATTTTTTAGAATTTTTTGTAGCATTTTTCTCCTTTTTCATGTGTCTTTTTCTTGCCAAATTTGAGAAATAAAGGAAGCTCTCTGTGGTTTTGAGTGAAGAAACTGGCCTAACACTCTAGGAGATTTTTTCATAATTTTTTGAAGATTTTTTGGATTTTTTTTGTAATTTTTCTGGATTGTTTATGTACTTTTCTTTGGTTTTTTGGATATTGGAAAAAAAAAAGGGCCCCCAGGGCGTTTTCTTTTTTTTTGCCAAAAAATAAAAAAACCCCCTCCTCCCCCCCCCTCCCCCGCCCCCCCCCCCCCCCCCCCCATTTTTTTATCTTTTTATTTTCTTTTTCTTTTATTTTTTTTCTAATTTTTTATTTACTTATTTTTTTAATTTATTTATTTTAATTTTCTTTTTCAATTTTTTTAGCTTAGGTCTGGGCGTTCGCCAAAAGTCAATTAGAAAAAAAATCATCAACATTTTAATTTATATTATTTTTTTATTATTATTATTTTCATATTTTTTTTTTCATGGTTCAACCCTTTTGGTTCTGGCTCGTGCCTCGGTTGGCCGTTTTTCACAAAACTGGAGTCATTTTCATGTTTTTTGGCACCTCCCGACTCAATTTTTGACTTTATTTTTCCAAATTCCCACATTTTCTATGAGTTTTGGTCAAAACCCTCAAGTTTTGAGCACATTTATCACATGTTTTTATTTCACCACATTGTCCACATGGTCTATTCTCACCTCATCTTTCATTTGGTTTTTATATTTCCCATATGTACCCTCTGTGGCCCTCCAATTTGATCATTTTAACCCCCTCCAGACCCCTGATTCCTACTCCCAATCCCTCCCTTTACCAATCTGCCCAGCCACATCCTTACCCCTCCCTGCCCCATCCATCTCCACACCCTCAACCCTCCCTTCCCCTTCCTTTCTACCCTCCCATTGCCCCCCTTTTTGCTTTTCCATAACAAAATCCCACTTATGGTTCTTCTCTGGTGCTTGTTCTAGTGGAATTGGTTGCTACTCAGATGTCCTCTTCCAGTTTTTGCAGCTCCATTATCCTAGTGTCCTATATGCTCAGAGTTTTGGCTGTAGCTCTTCGAGACGGAGAGCACATTAGGTGGTGGGCAACTGTTGAGCCCATAAAAGTCATATTGGTCAAACTCAACTACAATCAAAGTCAAAAGGTCAAAGTCAACTGGTCAAAGTCAACAAGGTCAAAGTCAAAGTCAACAGGTGCAAAGTCAAGGTGCTAAAGTGCAAGTGTCAAAGTGCACAGGTAGTGCACAATTAATTGTCCACAAAGGGTAAATTGGAGAAAGTGCGTTGCAGGTTGCAGAGGTATTTCTCTGATTTCCCTCAGGTTCAAAGTTTTTTTTAAGTATTTTGGAAGGTTCAGGTGAACCCTCTCTTATGTGCAAAAGTGAAGACTTAAAAGGAAATGTGAAGGGATGTGAAGCGGTAGCGTACGCACAGGCGAGAGTATGGCCCCCCAATTAAAATTTTTTGTTTTAGTCTAAAGTCACTATAGGACAAAACAGGGAGTGGTTGGCTGCCACTTGTGAAGACAATCTTGGGGCATCAAAGTGAGCACCAAGATACTCTTGCAGTTAGGAGCGTACGTGAATCGACACACTCAAATCAAGGCAAGGACTATTCTTGGGCAGGCTAGAGTAAGCAAGAGAAGCATAGTCTAAGTGAAGCAAGAGAGGCATAGTCTAGAGTAAGCAAGAGAAGCATCGTCTAAGTGAAGCAAGAGAGAGAAGTGCAAGAGTCACCAGTGTGCGACGCAGAGAAGTGGAGTTGAAGGAGTGCATGGAGAGTGACTAAGGGATTGTGTAGAGAGTGCTAAGCTAGTCCCCCAAGGATCTCAAGGTCTCCTTGCACTGTGTGCGTGCCGATAGAAGGTATTCATTCCTCCCCCTTAGTGGAAGCTTGGTGCAAGGTGTGCACAAGGGTAAGCTTGAAGCAGGTGGAGGTCTGATGCAGAGGAGGCCGGCAGCAAGAAGACTTTTGGTATTTGGTAATTTGTCATTGAGCACTCTGTGGGATTTTGCACAGAAGCATTGGCTTGTATTGTGCTTCAACATTGTATTTGTCTTAGTGTAATCAATCGGCAGAGGCTTCCAAGGTGTATTTTCTCTTCTTGTGTTTCCTTTTCTCCTACAAACCATCAAACTCCTTCTTGTCCAAGAATCCCCCAACAAAAGAGTAGCAGGCAAGGAAATGTACAACTTCCTTGATGGATTTTCGGGCTACAATCAGGTAGCGATTGCTCCGGAAGACCAGCATAAGATAGCTTTTGCCACAGAATGGGGCATATTCGCCTTTAGGGTAATGCCATTTGGTCTTACCAATGCTCTTGCAACCTTCCAAAGATTGATGTATCACGTGTTCAAAGAGTTCTTGAGGAAGAATTTAGAGGTCTATGTTGTTGAGATATCAAGCTCAACATGTGATGATCCAGGATGACACGTACCAGTTTTTCGTTTCTCTGACATGTATAGTGGTCATACCGATATATGTCAGGGATACTTCATTGAGCTTTATTAGATTTATCTACCGAGAGTGATGGCACATTTGTTTCTTGCCAGCTCACTCATTCGCGGATATTAGGTTTTTCCTTATGTACTGATCTTTATATATTGCACTTGTTGTATTCTTGTTTTTTAGGTCATTCTTGTACATTCCTTTTATGTAATAGAAGAAGAAGAAGAAGAAGAAGAGCATTCTTCCTTGCCTCAATCTGTGTGTGTGCTTCTCCTTGAGAGTGAGAGTGTGTGTGTGAGCTCTCTTCCTTATCTCCTTCCTCATGACATGGTATCAGAGCCAGGTTGGCTATAGAGAGCTCGTGGAGAAGGCGACAGTGAAGACTACGCGGCAAGGCGTGGAGAAAACGTGATTTCACAAACGGCCTCTGTTTGCTACAAAAATCACCGTGAAGGTAGAAGACCACAAGGTGGGGCCCATAGAAAAACAAGGTCAGTTTCAGAAACTGTAACTTGCATTGTGTTCGGCGACAGTCATATATTCCAGATCCAGAATTTTAAGCGATTCCGTATACTGTTGATACACAAAAACTGTGTTTTTCTGAGATCGAACTGTCACGTCATAGTGCAACAGTGTTCAAGCAGAAGTGCTACTTGTAGTGTTTTGCAGTGTTGTGAATTGTTGCAGAAATGGCAAATGCAGATGGAATGAGTGAGCTTATGAGCGATAAGCTGGACAAGAACAACTTCCATGCTTGGAGATTCAGAATGACGAATTTCCTGATGGGAAAAGGCTACTGGAAGTATATCGAAGGAGAGAATGAAAATGCTCCGCAGTTATCAGAAAGGAATCAGACTGCATATCAGTTAAGAGCATATGATGAATGGAATCAAGGAGCACGAAAGGTAATGTATTGGCTATCTGTTAGCATACAGGATAGCATGATTGGACACATACAGGATGCCAAGACTCCAAAAGAGGCTTGGAACAGCTTGGTCACCTTGTATGAGACTAATACAAAGGCACGGAAATTGCAACTCAAGAACGAGCTGCATACATTGGAAAAGAAGAGCGATGGTAAGTGACTACACTCTCAAAATCAAAGGCATATATGAGTCACTTGCATCTATTGGCGTGAATGTAGATGATGATGATAAGGTGGAAGTGTGCCTTCGTGGTTTAGGAGTTGCATATAAGCAGTTCAGAACTTCCATACAGACAAGGGAAAATATTTCGAATTTTGCTGATCTGGTATCTATGCTGATTATTGAAGAAAAGAATCTTGGTGAGGACTCAAAATCCCAAGGAAATCCCAGTTCTGAGCAGGTATTCTACTCTAGCAGAGGAAGAGGCAGAGGTTTTGGAAGTGGAAGAGGAAATAGTAACCAAGACCAAGGTCAACAACAGAATCATGCAGGAGGAAGAGGACAGTTTCGAGGCAGGGGGAGCCAAAGAGGTTGTAGAAATTTCCAAAGAAATGATTCAGGTAATGATAGTAAAGGATGCTGGAATTGTGGTAAACCTGGACACTTTGAACGTGATTGCAGGTTAAAGAATCAAAATAACAGAAGGCAGCAAAACAACTATGCATCCACAAGTGCAGATGATTCTGAGAAGCTATTTATGGTTCAACATCACATGATGAATATGATGTCTGCTGGTGTTTCAAAATCGAATGATAATGTCTGGTATGTTGATTCAGGTGCTTCAAATCACATGACCAGTCATGAAGAATGGTTTAGTAGTTTGCACAAAATGCCAGTTCCTGGATATGCTGAAACAGGTGATGATAGATCGCATCCTATTGAGCATACAGGAAACATAGCATTGTCTATGGAGGACGGGAAGGTAAAACATCTTGCTGATGTGTTGCATGTTCCAAATATAACAAAGAATCCGGTTTCTGTTGGACAAATGGTTGACCAGGGATGACAAGTCAGGTTCAATGCTGATGGATTATATGTAGAAGAGTACAAGCAGGATGGACGATTGATTGCCAAAGGAAACAAAGTGGGTAGGATGTTCACCTTAAATGTGAAGATTCCTGAAATCAATGCAGCCATGTTTGCAAAAGGTGCAGGAGTTATTGCAGATATAGAGATATGGCACAAACGGATTGGACATGCAAACTTGCAAAGGCTGAAAATGATGCAGTCAAAGGAGATTGTCCATGGACTACCAAATTTCAAAGTTGCAGAAATGAAAAAGGTATGTGCAACATGTCAATTTGGTAAACAATCAAGAGCATCATTTCCACATGACAAGCATGTTAGTGAGAATGTACCAGAAGTAGTACATATAGATGTTTGGGGTCCAGCAAAGACCACATCTATGGGCGGTTGCGGGTTTTATGTTACCTTCATTGATGATCATACACGCAAACTATGGGTATATTTCATGAAAAAGAAGAGCGAGGTGTTCACTCACTTCCAGAATTTTAAAGCTATGGTGGAAAAGCAGATAGGGAAGTACATTCAAACATTAAGATCTGATGGAGGAGGTGAATACATGTCAAATGAGTTTAGCATTTTTCTAAAAAATCATGGAATTCGGCGTCAGTTTTCATGCAGGTACACACCACAACAGAATGGTGTTGCTGAACGCAAAAATAGACATATTGCAGAAATAGCAAGAGCCTTGATGGCTGAGAAGAATATGCCTCATTGTTATTGGGCAGAAGTTGTGCATACTGCTGTATACATCATGAACAGAACTCTGAGTGCTGCTGTACATCAAGTTACACCTGAAGAGAAATTTACAGGTAAAAAGCCAAACTTATCACATCTGAAAGTTTTTGTCTATATGAGGACGAAGCTTGATCTGAAAGCAGAAAAATGTGTCTTCATTGGATATTCCCTTGAGCAAAAGGGGTACAAATGTTATAACCCACTCACACGACAAGTGAAGGTGAGCAGAGATGTGGTATTTGATGAAATATCAAGCTTTTATGCAAATGCCAAAGAAGGACTGAATCTTGAACCAAATGACAAAGAAAATGCTGAAAAATCTAGTGCAAAATCTCAAGTTTTGAGTGGACCGGATGCATCACCAAGCAATAGTTCCAACTCAAATCCATGGAGTGGAAGATTGCGTGGAAATTTCAGTCCAGCAAATTCATCAAATACATCCAAGAATAGTAAAGAAAAGCTTTCTGCTGGTAGTAAAACATGTGCAGGTTTTGAAGATGTTGATGGAGATTCAAGTGGTTCAGAAAAGAGTATTGATGAGGAACTTGGATTGCCCTCTATGAAGACTCCAAGAGTAATAAGGGCACATGCAGATGATACAAGAAGAAGTGACCCAGGACCAAGAAGATCTGGGAGGATGCGTAATTCAATGCAACGATTGTCATATGATAGTTACATGGCTCGCCATTGTGCCTACATGACGAAGGTAATACAAGATGCTGAACCTTCTTGTTTTGAAGATGCAACTGGTAATGCAGATTGGGAAAAAGCTATGGATGAGGAGATGGTTGCACTTTATGGAAATGATACATGGAAGCAGGTTCCATTGCCACAAGGAAAGAAATCCATAGGCTGCAAATGGGTTTACAAGGTAAAGCATAATGGTGATGGTAGCATAAGCAGGTATAAAGCACGATTGGTAGCTAAAGGTTATGCACAAACATATGCCATTGATTATGATGAAACATTCAGCCCTGTAGCTAAAATTTCTACTGTCAGAACACTTGTTGCATTAGCTACAGCAAAAGGATGGACTTTGCATCAGATGGATGTGAAGAATGCTTTCCTACATGGTGAGTTATAGGAAGAAGTATATATGGACCAGTCACAAGGATATGAAGATTCAAAACATCCAAAATATGTTTGCAGGTTGCAAAAGGCTTTGTATGAGCTGAAGCAAGCCCCTCGTGCATGGCATGCAAGGATTGCTGATTACTTAACCAGCATTGGGTTCTCTATGTGTGATGCAGATCACTCACTATATGCAAGGAAGGATGATGATGGCATCACTATTGTGGCTATTTATGTTGATGACCTGATTGTAGGTGGTGATAATGAAGAAAGCATCAAAGAGGTAAAGAAACGTCTTATGCAGGAATTCGACATGAAAGATCTTGGTGTGCTGCGCTATTTCTTGGGCGTTGAGTTTATACATTGTTGGCAGCAGTCAGGGAACCGAAGGAGCCACAAGACGAAGAGAGTCAGAGCGAAGGGACAGCACAAGCAGACATGGCAGTCAAAGAAGATATGGCAAGTAGGCCAATAATTTTCCTCATGAAGAAGCAAGTATGAGCATTCACGCAAATCTAGCACTTAGGCAACCCTTTAACTTTTCAAAAACCCTTACACCAATTAAAAGTGATTCTCATCACTAAACACCATTGTAAATACCAATTCATATTTTTGTAGCTCCATTTTGTGCAAGCCAAGGAGTCCTTGAGCTTGAGGAGCTTTAGAAGTATTTACCTGCCAATTTTTGTAATTGTTAGATCTCGTTTGAGCCCTCAAATAAGCCCTGGAACCTAATTTTTAACTAGGCCGGACACTAGGTCTGAACAGGGCCAAAGCTAGTCAAAAACTATAAAAGGAGCTAGAGAGCTCATTTTTGGGGTAGATTGTAATTGAAACAAACTTGTAAGAGCTTTTTGAAAGTAATCTAAGACTCCATTGCTTCTCACTCTTTGTCTTGCCGTGTGTGCGCGTGTGTGTGTATGTGTGTGCATGTTTGTGTGCTTCTCACTCACGCACTTGTGTCTCCACTTGCTCGAGGTCTTCATACCATCCTCACGTCTTCCCGGATTGACATTAAAGGAGGTGCTACTCATCACTGAGCTACACCAAATTTTGGCGCCGTTGCCGGGGATCAAGCTTTGAGGACGAGCGTGTGATGGTAAGACGTAGAGTTGACACGTTGGAGTTGTAGGTATTTTCTTCAATTTCATCTATTTTCTTGTTTTTTCTTCACCATCCTCATCATCATCATCATTATCACCATCTTCCACCTCCATTTCCATCATCGCGAAAATTTCAGTTTTTTGAGTATATCACCATCTCCACCTCATTTCCCTCATTTCACTTGTGAGAGAGAGCGAGAGAGCGAAATTGCGTGTGCTGTTTTTGCATGTTTCTTGAGCTGTCTTGCAGGTACAGGTCACATCATCGTCCCCAGCACTCTGCGCAGGTACGGATTTCGAAGTAACTATCTGTGTGTCGCCGACTTCTGTCAATCGCGACCGACAGAAAAAACGCTCAAACCACCAAACAAAGTGCAAAACCATGATCTACAGGCCTAGAGCTTCCCAAAAATGTGTTTAGTTTCTTGAAATTCCTCAGATTTCTGTCAATCGCGATCGACACGTCAATCGCGATCGACAAACCACGACGGACAGACCTGTCAATCGCGATCGACACATCAATCGCGATCGACAGCCCACGACGGCTCTGTCAATCGCGACCGACAGAGTCAACGACCGATTGACCACGACCGACGGACCATACGTGTGACACGTGTCAATCGCGATCGAGTCATCAATCGCGATCGACTCATCAATCGCGATCGACATAGTCAACGACTGTTTGACCACGACGGACAGACCACGACGACTCTGTCAATCGCGACCAACAGAGTCAACGACCGATTGACCACGACCGACGGACCATACGCGTGACACGTGTCAATCGCGATCGAGTCATCAATCGCGATCAACTCATCAATCGCGATCGACACAGTCAATGACTGTTTGACCACGACGGACAGACCCACGCGACCGACCTGTCAATCGCGATCGACCCATCAATCGCGACCGACAGAGTCAACAATCCTTTGACCACGATTGATTGACTTTTCGTAACCCCTGTCAATCGCGACTGACCAGTCAATCGCGACTGACAGCCACGACGGACCTGTCAATCGCGATCGACACGTCGATCGCGACTGACCTGTCAATCGCGACCGACAGACTTTGCGAACACGTTAGAAGGGCAATTTAGGTCAAATTTTTAAGGGAAAAATAGTGGTCTAAATTTTGGCCAAGTGTGGGACAAACACTAGGGTGTAGCATTGCATTACGGGGGCATGACCCAAGTAACTCGAGAATTCCTGTTTGCCTGTTAACCTAGTTTAATCCTGTTTTAGCCCCAAAACCCTGAACTGGGATAACTTTCTCATACGAAATCCGTTTGCCGTGATTCTTGTTTTGTTGGAAAGCTCGCGGGGAGTACAACAAAAACATCGACCGGTTATGGTTAAATTAAGATCAGGAATATTAGCTAGGGTGTATTGAAGTTGACCATACCCAGGGGGAACAAAGTTCAGGGATCTCTAGAGTTGTGTCCAAAAAGTCATAGTGCAAATTGGTGAAGTGTTACATGAATGAAAGTGATTGGTTCTGTCTTTTGAATTTAAGTCTTGAGCTAACAGTGGGCCTTTTACAAGTCCTTTGAGAGCAGCGAAGGGTACGCAAAGCAAGAGTAAGTGCAGGCTTGGGAACGCGCGTCCTGGGCACACCAGGACAACACCACAAGGAAAGGAACTCAAGGTTGGAAAACCCGCAACACCCTCTGTCAAATCTTAGTTTAGGCTAAGTGCGGGTAGTGATAGAAGTAAATCCAGGCAACGATAGGCATGAGATAAATCAAGACTATCTAAGAAATCAAGTGCAAGTCAAGAAATAACCTGTGTGTGCGAACGACAACCTTAAAAGGAAAAGAACCTAACGTGAAACGACCAAACTAAAGTGCGCAATTAAACTCAAGTATTCTTGACGAAGTGATATCAGACAAGAGTATAAACACGATAATCAACATAAAAAGAACCAAGTAACCGATACAAAAGGACTCAGAAACGTGGTTGTACCTGAAAAAAAAAAATTTTGGGTTAAGCAGTTAGGCATATGAACCTTAGATCAGGACGACACCTAGTAAGAGAGAGACGAAGCCTTAGGTCTTCAGAGGCTAGTGTCAATCATACTGTAAGGTCTTGGGCCCAGCAGTTGAGTCACCACTCGCATTACCCTAGCTCTGATACCAGTGAATCAGAGATGTCTCAAGGCATGGACAGACCTACGGGAAGTTCAGGAGTGCCATACTTGCACAGAGTAGAAGGCCCTTACAAAACACAGTTGGAATACCTTAGGACCAACCGATTAGGTGCTAGCATCTATGAGGACGGCCTAGGAAGATCCGTGGTCCAGATTAAGAATCCTGATCAATCCATTGGACTAGAGCACCCAGCTGTCAAGTTTGAAAACGGAGCATACTTGGACAAAGAAGGAACCATATACGTGGTCACCAGTCACCCAGATAGGACAGATGAATTTGGGAATGTAATCTTAGAAGCGGAATTAGGTGACTTGGAACAAGGAAACATGGGTGTAGAACCTAGAACCCCCCGAGGCAAATCTGTTCTCACTAGGATTATCACACCTGAGTGGGTTCCCCAAGACAACAAGAGCATAGATCTGCTTCTCAATCGAGAAACTGACGAAGCCTTTTGGAGGTATAAATCTGATCAGCCAACTGATATAAGAACAATCATGATCTATGAGTTTAAGGATCCTGATAGCCCAGGCAGAGTGACCTACTTAGATCACGCTTCGGAGAGGATCTTTGTGGTGACAGAAAATGATAGGCATGCTTACACTTGGAAGGGTGAATTCGTTTTCCCCCAACCAAGATCGAATGTATCCTATGGTCACCCTGGAGCTGGAACATCCCAAGCTCATGGAATGCAAAGAGACAGAAGTAGAGATAGACTAGAAGTAAGCTTTGCCAACCCAGTGGGCAGAGAAAGAACGAGGATGGAAACGAATAGAGTAGAACCTGAGATACTTAGAGCTCATAGGAATCAAAGAAATGCGGAGGAGTTCCCTCTACCACGACCTAGAGAGCACACAAGGACTTTGAGACCGACTCAGCTAGTTAAGTCCATGAAGAACTACTTCGATGGCACTGGAGATCCATACGATCATGTGGCTGAGTTTAGGCAAGTCCTGAGAGCTGAACAAGTGGAGGATCTATTCACGCAGTACAATGCCTTCGGTCTAACCCTTAGGAACACTGCCCTGACATGGTTTCAGCCACTAAATGAGAGGCAGTTCAGGAGCATAGACCAACTCCTAGAAGCTTTCATTATTGAATTCTCTAAGAGTGGCATAAGGCATAATACCTCCTCGCTGATTCACAGCTGCAAGCAAACCCCTCAAGAAACCATGAGACTTGCAGGAAGAAGATTTAGGCAATACTTAGAAAGATGCCCTGTTTCGGAGCTACCTACACCAGCTAAGCAAGTACCCTTATTCTTGGATGGATTGCTAAGTACCAAATTAAGATCATATGTGTACTTGAAAGACCCTAGGACCATAGAAGAGTGTGTACGCATGTGTATTGACATTGAGGATAACCTAGGGGAGGAGTTAGAGCTTGCTAAGATATACAAAGATTCAGATAATGCCTCAAGCCTCTCTTCCACGCAATCCACATCAATCGAGGAACTTGCAGAGAAAGTAGCTCAGAAATTAGGTGTAACTAGCAAACAAATCCCAAGGTTTGCCCCTGTGAAAAGGTGCTACCGTTGTGGTGGCGACCACATGGTGAACGTATGTCCCATTATGGCTCAACCCCAAGTAAATCCTAGTAGCCAGTACTGCACCATAGAACAGAGGTACACCAATCACACCGCACAAGATGGCCCCTACAATAAGCAAACAGTTAGGCAAACCTATCCTCAACCCTATCCACCACAGGGAAGATACCAGAACCAGTACCCTCCACAGCCATATGGCAGGCCACAACAAAATTATCAACCACAATATCAAAACCAACAAAGGCCTCAGCCTGTGCTAGCACAACAACCCCCAGCCCCAGCTAATGTGATTCCGGTAAAGTATGTTGTTGCAGAAGAAAACCTGAATAGAGCCATAGTCCCTGTAACCCCACTGCTTTCCGAAAGTGACCCCAGTGACCATAGCTTTGATTCTACACATGTTGGTAGTCCCTAGGTGTACTACATGCAGTCTCCAGAACATGGTGAGTCCTATTACAGCGAAGAGCCAAATGAACCTAGTTGGGAGTCAGATTACACAAATGTCATGTACGCAAACCCCAACCCTAGGCCTCAACCTAGGCAAGTAAGACCTCCGTTCCCAAGAGGACCGTGCTACAGATGTCAAGGAGATCACCTCATTCGTGATTGCCCCTTACCTCCACCCACACAAAACCAGTCAGTGACGATCCAAGGCTTTTGCCAAGATTGTGGAAAAGAGCATCTCTTATGAGATTGCCCAAAGAACCCCAATAATATGCCAAAAATCACGCCTATCAATGTTATTGGGTTAGTGGTAGATTCCACAGGAAGTGTCACTTCCACTACTCTCGTACATGTAGTCACTAGAGCTCAAGCATTACAGCAGAATCAAGGAGTAAACCAGGATAAGAACCCAGAGGCTAGTGAAACCGAGAGCATAACAAAGAAAAGGACTAGAGCATGGAAAGATAGTCGGGAAAGAATGAAAAGACAATGGGCTAAAAAGATGAGTGAACTCGAGGAAAGCATAAGAGAAACCAAAGCTAGGATAACTGAAATCACCTCTCAAACCCCCTCTCACACTAACCCACCACCACCATTCCCATCGCCATCCGACCCGCCACCTTCCGACCCACCTCATATGATTCCACCACCCCCTAGAGTAGGATCCGTATTAGCTGATTCCACTCCTGAAGATATAGACATGATGCTTAAAGCATATCAGGACAGAATCCAAGAAGGGCCAAATGTCACGGATCATGACAAGTGTTACCCTAGAGCTGACCTAGAGATAGAAAGAACCAAGCTTTGCGCGAAAATGGTCGCATTGGCTCAGACTATGTTTGAAGCCACTCGCCTGTTCAATTACTCGGGCTCAGCCAAGACGCAATTACACTTGGATGGACTTCTAGAGAAGTTAGAGGGCATAGTTGCAAGATCTGCCAAGGAAGAAGAAAATCAAGAAAGGGAGAACTCAAGCAAAAATAGGACCCATTCCCCACCGAAAGCTTATGTGCCAAATTCCACTGAACCAGACAACCCCCCCTCCCTAGAAAGAATAGAGAATCTAATGGCACAATCACAAAAGGAACCTGCCTTTCAACACAAGGGCAAGGCAAGTGAAAGAGTAAGCATTCCTGCCCAAGAAGCCTATGTGCCTGAAGCCTATGTGCCTAACTCTACGGAGCCAGACACATCATCTTCTATGAATCGGTTCACACCAGAATTCCTACGTGAGATTCAAGAAGACAAATGGGCTAAGGAAAGTGAAGTCCCTCCTCCCATTGAACTTGTGGATGATGCACATGACCAATTCCCACAAGACATCCCATCCATTTATGGAGAGCAGGAGAGTATCCAATCTCAAGAAAGATTAGACTTCGAGTCTAATTCTTTACAAGAACTACCCCATTTCACAGGCCCATGGGAAGCAAGGTCCACCTGTATGAGAGCACCTACAGTCATGGTAAGAAACGAAGATTCAATCATACCTAGGAACACAGAGGTAGTGAAGAACACCAAAGTGCAGTGTAATCTCAAGTTAGAAGAGCTACTCAAGGTTAGACCTGAATTATGGAAACATGTCGCCAAACAAGTACCAGAAATAGCTAAACCTCGTTCCCAGGTAGGATCCCAGAGAACAGTGCCAGAAATACCCTTGGATAAGATAGGAGATATGTGTGAAGGTGAAGAAGGGAACACCTATCTTCCCATTACCTACCAGGAGTACACCACCAAGGCAATTTTGGACTCAGGTGCAGGAGTTGCAATTGCCACCACTTCCCTATGGAAGCATTGGCGCAAGCCAGCACTCAGGCCAACGAGAATGAAATTGCAGATGGCCGATGGTCACATAGAGAGACCCCTAGGGTTGTTAGAAGGAATAACTCTCACTACATGTGGTGTTGAGTTCGAGCATACATTTGCTATATGTGACTTTAGCAAAAATCATGCCTATGAGATGATTTTGGGAAGACCATTCATGCGACAGTTGCAAGTGGTACAGGATTGGAGAACCAATTCTTTGTACCTGCAACACTTAGGTGTTACGACCAAAGTCAATCTCAAAGATTACTCTCATCGAGATGTCCCTGCTATCCAATGGAATCCCATCCATAGAGCCAAAGATGACACGGAATCGATGCATTCCATAGGATCAGGATCCTCATGGATGCATGAAGACACCCACTTATGGATGTGCAAAGTAGCAGTGGACGAAGAGAAGAGAGAAAAAGCCAGAGAGGTAGGTGCAAAAGAAACCCATAGATCAATCCAAGACCTAGCCTATGCACCTGTAGTCTTTCCTGATGAGGAATTTGAACCCCATGGCTGGGCAGAAATCCTAGCAACAATGGATGTAGCCATCAATGAGGAACAATGGACACCTCACTGTGATGAGGATGGCTATGACATTTCAGTCTTCTCCATAGAGCCAATCATGGGAGAGGCAGTTCTAGAAGAATGCGAACCTAGCCCTGATGCATTTGAGGATGCAAGTGACTCCGATCTAGAGTCAATCATTATGGACCCACCATTTGCATCAGATGAAGAATACTTCCATGAAGTAGAAGTTCAACCCCAAAGGCATGGAGAGCTGACAAACGATGTAAGATTAACAACACATGTGACCCCGAAGGAAGAAGGAAAGAAACGAAAGAAGAGAGAGGTCTCACCAGAGGAGGAAGAATCTTTGTTTGAGGTCCCAGAAAATTTTAAGAAATATGAGATAGATGACAGGAGGGTCATGATAAGAATGCCTAAACGAGAGGCACAATCAAGAGAGGCCTATGATAACAAAGAAACTACCAAGAAAATAGTAGTGGCCCTAGAAGAAGGAGAGGAGAGGTGCACATACATAGGCCATGACCTAATAGAGGAAGAAGAGCATGCGTTAATTGCCTTGCTAAGAGAATACAAAGATGTATTCGCTTGGAGTTACAAGGATTTGAAGGGTGTAGACCCAGACATATGCTCACACACCATCCCCATGACTTCAGATGCCAAACCCTCTAAGCAAAAGCCTTATACCTATAACGATAATTACGCTGCTAAGATCAAAGAGGAGATAGATAGACTGGTCGAAGCTGGATTTATCTATGAAATTGAGCACACTGAGTGGGTATCCCCCATCGTAGTGGTGCCCAAGAAGAATGGCAAGCTGCGTGTGTGCATTAACTTGAAAAAGGTTAATGCAGCCACGATTCGAGATAACTATCCACTTCCCATCATAGAACATCTCTTAGAAAGAGTGGCAGGTAAGGAAGTCTACAGCTTCCTTGATGGATTTTCGGGCTACAATCAAGTGGCCATTGCTCCAGAGGATCAACATAAGACAGCATTTGCCACTGAATGGGGCATTTTTGCCTTTAGAGTAATGCCATTCGGGCTTACCAATGCACCCGCTACCTTCCAGAGGCTGATGTGCCATGTGTTTAAGGAGTTCCTGAGGAAGAATTTAGAGGTCTATGTTGATGATCTCTGCGCTCATTCCAACATTAGACAAACCCATATCCCTGAACTCAGACAGATCTTTGACAAATGTAGAGAATATCGAGTCTGCCTGAACCCAAAAAAGTGCGTTTTTATGGTCAGGCAAGGCAAGATTCTAGGACACATAGTGTCAAAGAATGGCATATCTACTGACGAAGAGAAAGTGAGAGCTATAGCAGAGCTACCTAGGCCAAAGAATGTCAAGGAAGTACAAGCTTTCATGGGGCATTGTGGTTATTACCGACGATTTATACACATGTATGCCGTCATTGCAAAGCCCATGTACGGACTTCTGACAAACTTTGAGTGGACGGAGGAATGTGAGAATTCCTTCCAGGAGCTTAAACGAAGATTATGTTCAGCACCAATCTTGACCACACCAGATTGGAATAAGCCATTCCATGTTCATGTGGATGCATCCAATTATGCTATTGGATGTGTGCTTACACAACCTACTGGTGAAGGTAATATGGATCTTCCAATTGCCTATGCCAGTAGACAGTTGAATGCAGCTGAACGAAATTACACCACTACGGAGAGAGAAGGCTTAGGCATGGTATATGCAGTTAAGAAATTTAGACACTATTTGCTTGCAAATAAGTTTAAATTTTTTACTGATCATCAAGCATTGCTATACCTCGTAAACAAGCCATGCAATACAGGAAGATTAGTAAGATGGTTTCTTTTACTAATGGAATATGATTTTGAGGTTGTGGTAAGGAAAGGGAGGACTCATTTAAGAGCAGATCATCTCTCTAGGCTCACATCGGGAGAAGCCCCACAAGGAGTATCGGATGATCTTCCTGATGCCTACTTGTTTAATTTGGAAGTTGTACCGCAGTGGGCTAAGCCATTGGTACCAGTATTGACATACGGGCCTAACCATCCAGTGGTAAACACACGGAATAGAGAGGTTGTAAAAGCCCAAAAGTACCACATCATGGCTGGAAGCATGTACAAGCACACAGATCAAGGGATCTTGGCTTGTTGCGTAGAAGAGGATGAGTACGCTAAATGGTTGCAATTAGCACATGTAGGTGCGTTAGAGCAACACTACTCAAAGCAACGAACTTTACAGACTCTAAAGAGACTCGGAGTGCATTGGCCAACTATGGAAGCTGATGTCCAAAAGTTGTGCAAGGAATGCCCAATCTGTTGTACTAAACCACCTGTGGAGCACGCCACTCTTTATCAAGTGTCCATAGTGCCAGATTGGAGTGAACCTCTAGTATCCTTCCTGAGGACAAACACATTCCCTCCAGACATGACTCTAGCTAGGAAAAGAAGTTTAGAACAAGAAGCCCAGGATTACTCACTCATTGGTGATAATCTATACAAGCGTGGTAAAGATGGTTAAGAAGGCTATGTGTCCATGAAAGCGAATATCTTAAGATCTTGGAAACTGCTCACCAAGGTGTAGCAGGAGGACACTTTGGACCAGATCGAGTGATCAAGGCAATACTATTTGCAGGCTTCTGGTGGCCTACCCTTCACATGGATGCACATACCTATGTGAAACGATGTGATGTCTGTCAGAGAACTCAGTATCCTATACGTAAAGATGAGATGCCACTGAAACCTATGATGGGTGGACGTGCATTCTCTAAGTGGGGAATAGACTTCGTAGGTCCTATTAATCCCCCAGCTAAGGGTTCTCATGCGGAATACATTATTGTTGCAACAGACTATCTAACTAAGTGGGTAGAGGTAAAAGCCACGACGAAGAACGATGCTCAAACAACTGCCAAATTCTTGTTTGAGAATGTATTCACAAGATATGGGCTACCTATAGAGCTTGTAAGTGATAGAGGCACTCACTTCTTGAACGAAGTGATTGAGAATCTACTCCAAGAATTCTTAGTAGTACATAAGAAATCTACCCCCTATCACCCTCAAGCTAATGGACAAGCTGAGAGCACCAATAAGATCTTATGCAATGTACTGACAAAATTAGTAAACACTAAACGCTCTGATTGGGACAAACAGCTACACCATGCTGTTTGGGCATACCGAGTTGCCTATAAAACGGTACTCCAAGCCACACCCTTTCAGATGGTATTTGGCCAAAACGCTGTGCTACCCTTGGACTTCTTGATTCCTACATTGAGAGTAGCACAAGAGCACGAATGGACGGGTCATGAACTCTCCTCTAGACTTTTTGACCTTGAACGATTAGGAGAAACAAGACTGAGAGCAGCTGCAGGAATATATGCAGCTAAGAAGAGACAGAAGGCATACTTTGATGCCCATGTGAAGGATAAGGGCTTGAAAGCAGGAGATCTAGTTTTAGTCTATACACTGAAACAACACGCAATGAAGCTAGAAAAGAGAGGCTACGGACCTATGATCATCAATAGGATCTCCACGAGTGGAGCAGTACAACTGGCCACATTAGAGGGTGATATTCTTCCAAACTATATTAGCGGATGCAGAGTCAAGTTGTATCAAGAACCCCTCACGGAGGAAATGCTCAGTCGACTCAACACTGCTAAGAAACGCAAGGAGGAAGAAAAGCGAATTCGAGAAGAAGCTCAAGCAGAAGCTTTAGAACGCATCAAAAGGATGAAATTAAGAAGACAAGGCACAGAGACCCTAGGCAAGATGCATACGCATATCAAAGATATGACATGGCAATGTGTGAAGTCGTAGAAACAAGCTCACATAGGATAACTGATCGACGACCTTTCATAACCTTGGATATAGGACAAGGAAAGAGTGCAAGGACCATAAGAGCCTTGATTGACTCAGGTGCAGCCACTAGTGCTGTTAGAGTGTCTTACTGTCAAGAGTTGCAGTTAGCTGTCAATCCTGTGGAAGCATATCTCATAGGATTGGGAGGTGTGGAAACCCCTTGCATGGGCGAGGTGGAACTTCCTCTCTACATTCATGATGAGGCAATGACAGTTAAAGTACTAGTGTGTCAAGATGAGGACCTCATGGAACCCCTTGTCTTGGGTCAAGACTGGATCTATGACCAAGCAGTCAACTTAAACCTAAGAAGTGGACTTCTTCAGGTATGGGTCAATCATAGTCGAATTACAGTAGAGTTAGATAATGGAGCACTCAAGGAACTAGGAAAGGCACACACTCCTGGTCCTTCCAGGAGTACACATGAAGATGACCATGCTATTCTTGTCCAAAACCATGTGTTGCAGAGGAATGATGGTTGCAAAAAAGGAGTCAGGGATGCAACGGAACTCCCTTCTTTTCCAAAGGCCAGAGGGAGGCAGCAACCAAAGGTGGATCAAAGGCAGAAGAAGCAGAGTACTACCTATGTCGGAGATCAAAAGTACCTGCGCAGCAAAATCTCTCAGCTAGTGAAACAAGTGTGGGTGCGGAAAGGCAAACACCCAGTTACACTCAAGCCAACCACACGAGCAAAGCCTCTTATTAGTAACCAACAACACAACACTAATAAGAAGTCTTTCAGAAGTTCTTCTACTAACGTGAAGTCTATTTGGGTGCCCAAGAAGTCGATGAAGGCCAGCCCACAATCAAGACAAATTCGGGTACCTAAGGCTTGTTTGCGGGCTCAAATAGCTACGCCAAGAACACACCCTATACAACATGATCCATTCACTCGCACAGCCAGCATCCACTCGTTTTAAACACTCAGGAACACACCAAGGCCCATGAGCACGAACAGAATCACTTGTAAATGGGTCCCTAAAAGGCCTCATTTTGAAGCTGACACACCTATAAAGCTCTCAAGAGTCTCTACGAAACCAAGAGCAAAACCCATCCACTGCATTTGGCAGCCTAAGACTTGTAACAAACCCCCGGACCCCAATTGTAAATCCCTGCCCACCTACTAACTACTTCACTGTCACATCACATCATTCCGCTTAGCTCGTAGGTCTACCCAATTTCTAACTACACACACTTGCACCGAGCACTTATTAACCCCTAACCTCTCCCAAACTTTAGGTTAATGTTGTAACAGGGGACACCGTGTCATTTTTGTGTCCATTGCAATGTTAACATTTATTCATATATTCTCACAGAACCAGCTGCAAAGTTTTCAACATGGCTGAGGTAGCAGAAACTAGCTCTCACACAGAAACAAGCCCGCAAGTGGTGGACTTAGACAGTTTACCCGTTTTGCCTGAGACAAATGAAAGACCAGAAGAATTGCAGGCCATCAAAATCATACCTATTGCGGACCCTCCACGTGGCCACACCATGCCCGTAGGAAAGACTTCCCACTGGTTTACTGAGGTGGCAGGACCCTTGGGTGAAGGAACGTACCTATGGGAATCAGAGTTGGACTTTAATGGGAAGCAAGGCAGATACCATTTCTTTACAAGAGAATTCGAGAAATTACAAAATGCAGAAGGTCTACGTTCGATATGGGAAAAGGCAGGATTGAGTGCCTATTTCAGTGCACGGCTCCCAAAACGTGACTTCATGCGATGCTACTATCTCATCAACACCTTGACTCCAAACCAGAACCCAAAAGGTGCAAGCTCATTTGTGATCCCATCTCTGACAAAGGGGAATGAGCTCAAGAGGTTCAGGCTATCAAACAACTTGGTGAGAGAGGCTCTAGATATGCGTGGAATGCATATTCCTACAGAGAAGGAAACTCTAGTACCGGATTACATGAAGAATCGAAGTCTCACCAAACTCAAGGACATGGTGTCCATGACGCCTAATATTGCGATACACCTTTGCATGTGCATGCAACACTTTGCTTTTCCTGCACAAGATAGATTCACCATGCCGCCCAAGAAGATTTGGTTTAGTTTGTATCTGGCAGAGACACAGAGCCTCACCATCAACTTACCCCACTGGATAATTGATCAGATACACCTAGCTCACAAACGATGGCCGCGGAAACAGGTTTTATATGGTTGCTGTGCTCTGACGAGAATCATTTATAGGTGTTTGGCTTATGACATCCCTATTCAACGGGCCCTAATGTGGAATCGTGTAGAGCAGTTTAGAGGCAGGACATCCACTGGACCCCCTTCTAAGAAGATGAGAGGCACTGTCCAAGTCCCATGTGCTCAACCACGTGGAGCCACCCTAACACCAGACGTCACCCCTCCACCACGAAGAGTCCGACCATTCACACTCCGACTTCCAAGACGCAGCACCGACGGTTCTACTTTGATATTCCCTCCCATCCCAACCGATCTTGAATTTCCCAGTGGTGCACCTTTGGAAGAACTCACTAATGAAGATTTCGAACAATTATTACAAGATGTAGAGCTGGAGGCAGAAGAGGCACAACAAGTGGAGAACGTGCAAACGCAGGCCACAACCTCCCAAGCACCTGTCACAACAGTTGAAGTGGATGAAGAGGATGATGGAGATGAAGAACAGGAGGAAGATGAGGAGGATTATGATCAAGAGCATCAAGATGAGCAACAAGAAGTGCCAGAACTTGTAGGTGCACCAGCATATACAGCTCAACTACAAAGGTTATACGACACAATCAAAGCAGTACAAGAAAGGCATCAACTCTCTCTCGTATCAGGTCAAGCTTTGATGCAAGAAATGCTATCAGATGAGGGGGTGGACCAACAGTTCATTGACACACTCAAATTAGTGTCAGAATCTTTAGGAGTTCCGGAGGCTGTCCACACTGCAGTCCGCCAGTCCGCAAGGTATGACAAACGCAGAGTTGACACATTACCACGAGCAAATAAGACTATCAGGATACCAGTCACAGAAACCACAGCTACTCCCACAACCACCACTGACCTCTCTGCTGAAACCTTCGTTCAGACATCACCCATCTCACCCCAGCATCCTCCATCACCACCTTCTCCACCCCCACCACCACCTCCCACCATGGAAGAAACGATAGTCATCACCTCTACCTTCACTTATAACCCATCCTCATTCAAATCATTCTCATTTCGAGAACCCACCTCACAAGACACCCTCTTCTCCTTCGTCACCAATCCCTTGTACACTTCATCCCTTCTATCCTCCGAACCCATGACTGGCCATCCCATAATTCCAAGTGCAGTTGGAAACCCAGCACCCACCGAAGGCACCCTGTGTTTCCCAGCCTATTCCCCACTACAGGCACCTCCATTCCATGACCCTCGCTTCCCATCTGGCCCCTACCCCTCTTTCAACCTGACCTCACCACCCCAATACCCGTCCTTTGTGGAGCAGTTCATCCGCTCTCCAATGTTTCAGAGGCACATTTCCCCGATGTTCGCAACGACATCAATTTACACGAACACCACACTCACTTCACATACCATACCCACCTACATGGTAGCCCCTGTACACACCACTTTGTCTGACCCAATGGACATTTCACCAACCACAGCACCTCTCCCCACGATTCCACCATCTCCCCCTCCCTTACCCCCCACCTCACCACTCACATCATTGGCACACTTAGCATTCACTACCCCCCTACCCAATCCCACCTCCCCTACACTTCAAACTTTTCCCCTTGCATCTCATAATGTAAATAGCACGTTCAACACCTTACTTCAGTGTGCACATCAACTACAACAAGAATACCATCAATTGGAAGAACGCACTACGGCCCTCCAGGCAGAATCTCAACGTCTGCAAGCTAGGGTCACCACTCTTGAAGCTGACTACCAAACGCTCCTAACCGAGCATACCACCTTACAGCAGGCTCACTCCGAACTGGAATCAAAGACATCAACAGTGGATGACCAAGCAGTCAAGGAATTAGAAACAGTGCTCCAAGCGCAAATGATATCTAATGCTACACTCAGACGCAACATTGGGCTATTAAGGAAGCATATGGCAGCAGCACTAGAAGAGAACAAGAGACTTCAACAACAAAACCAAGACAACTTTGAAGCGGCTATGGAAGGAACTGTAGGAGCAACCATTAGCCCTACTAGATATAGAGCAGTCCCATCGGAAGACATTCGCATCTTACTTGAGGAGCATGCAAATTTCTTGGAGTCATATGAAAAGTTAGAGACTGAATGTGCAGATCTAAAGAAACAGATAGCCAGTGTTCCCACAGCTCAACAGGAGCCGGCAATCTTGCAACACTCTACAGAAGAAGTAGAGACCCTCCGGAAACAGGTGGCAGAACTCCAAGCACGCCTCTTACCATATGAAAGGCCACCCTCGCCCATTGAAGAACCAGAACCTGAAACAGTAGTGGAAATCCCCGTTGATGACAGCTATGAAGAGCCATAGGAGCCTATGCCAACACCCGGTGGTCGAACTACAGAAGAAGGACAAGACACTTTAGAAATTCAAGTTCCAGATTGGGTCAAAAGGGTCGAGAAAGTGGGTAAGACACATGATGATCTTGTGGCCGTGCAAATGCAATCTCTCACAAATCTGGAAGAAACTGTCCTTCGGTCTTCCTACTTTCAAAACTTATCCCATCAACGGTTAATCACAACATCAGAGTCGCAATACATGCCTTATTTTGTCTTACTACACGATTATAATGCAGAAGTCAAAAGACATACAGGGAAGGAGCCCACATTCGCCACTCAATTTGAGCTAGGGGATTTACCGACAGATGCACGTGTTGGCTCGATCTTCCAACCTAATTGGCGTGCACGTCTACTAACCGATTACCCAGAGATGATGAGCACCTGGGCAACCATGCCACTATATATCAAGTATAATCCATGCTATTGCCCAGTGGTACGTCGCAGATCTTGGCAAGCATTTGCAATCAAGGTACGCAACAATAAAGAATGCTCGGCTTGGGTTAACTATCCATATTTTGCTCCACCTCGAGGGACCCCAACCGTAGCCTACATGATATCAACAATTCGACACTGGTCTACACGTCTAAATAATGTACCCGACATAGCAGCGAAAATGTGTATGAAGATATTCGAGCTCATGACCATTATCTTCAAAACCTTTCGGAATGTACAAGCTCCATACATCTCTGCCCCTGGATTCTCTCAAGGTAACAAGGATTTAGTCTACGACATGAGCCAGACTCCCTCGGTCACTATAATCTTTGCCTGGCATGCACGAATAAAGTACTTACTCGCATGCTTCAAGCAAACATTTGAGGAAATGTTCTCTACGGGATTCTGGGAATATCATTCCTAAATCTTCATTCCCAGACCCACACATTTGCTACATCTATTCGCAGTAGAACAAGCGATCCATGCAGATCAGTTACGTCTGCCACATCCGGACATTCCAAAACCAATTGATTGGGATCGTATGATGACAGACTTGGCCAGAGGACTACGCCTACAAGAACATCAGCTTGCCACTCAGGTTGTGGAATATTACATCCAACACTCCCAGCAACAAGGGTCTGTCAGGGACGACAGACGCGAGAGAGGGGGGGTGTTGAGAGCAGTATGGGCACCCAAGGACTGATTAGACAAGGAAGCCAGCGGAGAGAGTCAGAGCGAGGTGAAGGAGTAAGTAGACAAAGCAGTCGACGCAAATCTAGCAGATAGGCCCTTCAAATTTTTCCAAATCAACATCTTTATAACAGTGATTCTTATCACTAACAATCATTGTAAATACCATTTCATATTTTTGTAGCTCCATTTTGTGCAAGCCAAGGAGTCCTTGAGCTTGAGGAGCCTTAGAAGTACCCACATATCAATTTTCGTATTTTTTAGACTCCGTTTAAGCCCTCAAATTGGCCCTGGAACCTAATTTTTAACTAGGCCGGACACTAGGTCTGGACAGGGCCAAAACCTAGTCAAAAACTATAAAAAGAGCTAGAGAGCTCATTTTTGAGGTTAGATTGTAATTGGAATGAACTTGTAATAGCTTTCTGAAAGTAATCTAAGAACTCCATTGCTTCTCACTCTTTGTCTTGCCGTGTGTGCGCGTGTGTGTGTGTATGTGTGTGCATGTTTGTGTGCTTCTCACTCGCGCACTTGTGCCTCCACTTGCTCGAGGTCTTCATACCATCCTCACGTCTTCCCGGATTGACATTAAAGGAGGTGCTACTCATCACTGAGCTACAGATACACCGATGCAGATTGGGCTGGTAGTACTCCAGATAGAAGATCTACTAGTGGCTTTCTTTTCTCACTTGGAGGTGCAGCTATTACATGGAGCAGCAAGAAGCAACCCACTGTTGCATTGTCGAGTACAGAGGCTGAGTATAGAGGTGTTGAAATGGCAGCATGTGAGGCATCATGGTTGGAGATGTTACTTGCAGATTTAGGTGTGGAAGTGCAAAAGCCTATCACTATCTATTGTGATAATCTTAGCAGCATACAGTTAGCACGGAACCCTGTTTTCCATGCTAGAACAAAGCATATCGAGGTACATTATCACTTCATCAGAGAGAAGGTATAAGCAGGTGATATTGATCTTGTTTATGTGAGAAAAGATGAGCAGGTTGCTGATATTTTCACCAAAGCACTTGGAGCTGAGAAGTTAAAGAAGTTTCGAGAGATGCTTGGATTACAGGATATGGCGTTGAGCTTGAGGGGGAGTGTTGAGATATCAAGCTCAACATGTGATGATCCAGGATGACACGTACTAGTTTTTCGTTTCTCTGACATGTATAGTGGTCATACCGATATATGTCAGGGATACTTCATTGAGCTTTATTAGATTTATCTACCGAGAGTGATGACACATTTGTTTCTTGCCAGCTCACTCATTCGCGGATATTAGGTTTTTCCTTATGTACTGATCTTTATATATTGCACTTGTTGTATTCTTGTTTTTTAGGTCATTCTTGTACATTCCTTTTATGTAATAGAAGAAGAAGAAGAAGATCATTCTTCCTTGCCTCAATCTATGTGTGTGCTTCTCCTTGAGAGTGAGAGTGTGTGTGTGAGCTCTCTTCCTTATCTCCTTCCTCGTGACATATGTTGATGATCTCTGTGCTCATTCCAACCTTAGACAGACACATATACCAGAACTCAGGCAAATCTTTGACAAATGTAGAGAATATCAAGTCTGCCTGAACCCAGAAAAGTGTGTTTTCATGGTCAAGCAAGGCAAGATTCTAGGACACATAGTGTCAAAGAATGGCATATTTATTGATGAAGAGAAAGTGAGAGCCATAGCAGAGCTACCTAGGCCTAAGAATGTCAAGGAAGTACAAGCTTTCATGGGGCATTGTCGTTATTACCAGCGCTTTATACACATGTACGCCATCATTGCCAAGCCACTGTACGGCCTTTTGACCAACTTTGAGTGGACTAATGAATGTGAGGACTCTTTCAATGAGCTCAAAAGGAGATTGTGTTCAGCACCAATCTTGACCACACCAGATTGGAATAAGCCCTTCCATGTTCACGTGGATGCATCCAATTATGCTATTGGGTGTGTACTCGCACAACCTACTGGTGAAGGTAGCATGGATCTTCCGATTGCCTATGCTAGTACACAGCTGAATGCAGCTGAACGAAACTACACTACCACTGAACGAGAAGGATTAGGTATGTTATATGTGGTTAAAAAGTTTAGACATTACTTGCTTGCAAATAAGTTTAAATTTTTTACTGACCATCAAACATTGTTATACCTCGTGAATAAGCCATGCAATACAGGTCGATTAGTAAGATGGTTTCTCTTACTAATGGAATATGACTTTGAGGTTGTGGTGCGGAAAGGCAAGACTCACTTGAGAGCAGACCACCTCTCTAGGCTCACATCTAGTGAAGCCCCACAAGGAGTGTCAGATGACCTTCCTGATGCTTACTTGTTTAATTTGGAAGTTGTACCTCAATGGGCTAAGCCATTAGTATCAGTGTTGACATACGGGCCTAATCACCCAGTCATAAGCACTAAAGATAGGGAGGTAGTAAAAGCCCAGAAGTACCATATCATGGCAGGAAGTATGTATAAGCAAACAGATCAAAGGATCTTGGCTTGTTGTGTGGAAGAGGACGAGTACGCTAAATGGTTGCAATCAGCACATGTAGGTGCATTAGAGCAACACCATTCGAGGCAAAGAACTTTACATACACTAAGGAGATTCAGAGTGCATTGGCCGACTATGGAAGCTGATGTCCAAAAGTTGTGCAAGGAATGCTCAATCTGTGGAACATGCCACTCTTTATCAAGTATCCATAGTGCCAGATTGGAGTGAACCATGTTAGTGATACTTTCGCTCTGATACCACTGCTGGTGGTCGTCGTGGCAAGGCTTGAACCTTGTTAAGCCTGCGGAATTTGCCGCACCACCGAAAAGGTTGGCTAAGCTAGAGCGATATTAGAACACCTCTATAATTAGCAGTAGCTTAGCAAGATTACTGTTACTCAAACATATAAGACTGCGTTTTGAATTTACTGAAAAATTCACTAGAACACCGGACTGTCACTAGACTGACACCGTAATTATATCGGAATCTTACTGGAATCAATTCCTATTCTGTTTGTAATTACTTCAAGTGAGTATACAAGAAGTAAGGAAGTGATGCGTGAACTTCCTTCACTGAGTGAACACTTTCTGAAGTTTAAGAAAAAACGTCTACGGTTCAGAATGCCTCTTTCCGTTTAGACTTTGTACTGTGTGTACATATCCATTTTACCGAAATCCTTGACAAACTAATAGTAGAGATGTCTAGCTATAAGATAAGCTATCTCTCATACAAAACCTTAATTTATTCTGCGAGATATACTTCGTTGTTCTATCGAAAAACACGTTTTCTGAGAAAACTGTAACTGACCGAAAATGCGTTTACTGAGATAACTGTAATTGACCGAAACATTCGTTTATTGAGAGAGTACCGGGGGACACATTTACTAAACGAACTGTAACTGTTAATGAAATTTCTACCGTAACACAAAAATACTCAGAGTTCTTCACATACGAACAGTGCGCGCAAACTTCCACATGAACATGTGTTTTCTATTAGAGAAGATGTGTACAAATTAGCTTGGCCTCTTCTTGCTCAAGCTATGGAAACTCTCCTACACTGAGTAGTTTCTCTTTACCATCTCTCTCAGATGAATACCTGACCTTTCAGGTTTCTGTTATTCATCTGTACATACGCGATCTCTAGCGTCTTCTGAGAACTTCTCTCTCTCTCTCTCTCTCTCTCTCTCTCTCTCTCTATATATATATATATATATATATATATATATATATATATATATATATATATATATATATATATATATATATGCGCTCTGCGTGCTCTTCTTACGTACGTTCTAGCTCGCACTTCCCTCTCTTATTCTTATGCACGTTCTCTCTTTATATACAGTTTGATTTGGTGTAACGAACTCTATCAAACTCTGATTCTGCAAGATTCTACGCTGTACATAACGGTCGTGAATTTGTCCCTTCATAAAGGCTTTTGATTTTCTGAATATTTGATTTCGCTTCTCTTTATCTTTGTCTGTACGTCAAATTCGTGAGTGATTCTTCAACAAACCACTGGTAGCCTTCTTGAGAACAAAAACATTCCCTCAAGATCTGACACTGGCTAGGAGAAGAAGTTTGGAACAAGAAGCCCTAGATTACTCACTCATTGGTGGTAATCTATACAAGCGTGGTAAAGATGGTTACCTGAGACTATGTGTCCATGAGAGTGAATATCTCAAGATCTTGGAAACTGCTCACCAAGGTGTGGCAGGAGGACATTTTGGACCAGACGGAGTGATTAAAGCGATCCTATTTGCAGGCTTGTGGTGGCCTACCCTTCACATGGATGCACATACCTATGTGAAGAGATGTGATGTTTGTCAGCAAACTCAGTATCCTATATGCAAAGATGAGATGCCTCTAAAACCTATGATGGGTGGACGTGCATTCTCTAAGTGGGGATTAGACTTTGTAGGTCCTATTAATCCCCCAGCTAAGGGTTCCCATGCTGAGTATATCATTGTTGCCACTGACTATCTAACCAAGTGGGTAGAGGTAAAAGCTACGACAAAGAACGATGCTCAAACGACAGCCAAGTTCTTATTTGAAAATGTGTTCACAAGATACGGGCTGCCAATAGAGCTAGTAAGTGATAGAGGGACTCACTTCTTGAATGAAGTCATTGAAAATCTTCTTCAAGAGTTCTTGGTGATACACAAGAAGTTTGCCCCCTATCACCCACAAGCTAATGGCTTGGCTGAGAGCACAAATAAGATTCTATGCAATGTATTGACAAAACTAGTAAACAATAAACACTCTGATTGGGACAAACAACTACACCATGTTGTTTGGGCATACCGAGTTGCCTATAAAATGGTACTCCAAGCCACTCCCTTTCAGATGGTATTCGGTCAAAATGCAGTGCTAGCATTGGACATCTTGATACCTACACTGAAAGTAGCACAGGAGCATGAATGGACGGGTCATGAACTCACTTCGAGGATTCTTGATCTGGAACGACTAGGTGAAACAAGACTACGAGCGGCAGCGGCAATATATGCAGCTAAGAAAAGATAGAAGGCATACTTTGATGCCCATGTGAAGGATAAAGGCTTGAAGGTAGGAGATTTAGTTTTAGTCTACACATTGAAGCAACATGCAAGAAAATTAGAGAAACATGGCTATGGACCTATGATCATAAATAGAATCTCAACGCGTGGAGCAGTACAACTAGCCACCTTAGAAGGCGATATTCTTCCAAGCTACATTAGTGGGTGCAAAGTCAAATTATATCAAGAACCCCTGACTGAAGAGATGCTAAATCGACTCAACATTGCCAAGAAACGCAAGGAAGAAGAAAAGCAAATTCGAGAAGAGGCGCAAGCAGAAGCTTTGGAACACATCCGAAGGATGAAGTTGAGAAGGCAGGGTAGAGATCAGCCTCGAGCAGGTGACTATGCGGACCCAGGATATCATGTGGCTATGTGTGAAGTTTCAGGTATTAGCTCTCATAGGATAATTGATCGGCGTCCTTTTGTAACCCTAGAGATAGGACAAGGAAAGAGTGCAAGGACGGTAAGGGCTTTAATTGACTCAGGTGCAGCCACTAGTGCGGTTACATTTTCTTACTGTCAAAAGTTGAACTTAAGTATCAATCCCATTGAAGCGTGTCTCATAGGATTCGGAGGCGTGGAAACCCCTTGCATGGGCGAGGTGGAACTTCCCCTCTACATTCAAGATCAATTAGTGACAGTTAAAGTGCTAGTGTGTCAAGATGAGGACCTCACTGAGCCTCTTGTCTTGGGTCAGGACTGGATCTATGATCATGCAGTCAACCTAAACCTAAGAAGTGGACTTCTTCAGGTCAGGGTAAATCAGAATCGTATTACAATTGAGCTAGAAAATGAAGCACTCAAGGAACTAGGAAAGGCACAAACTCCTGGTCCTTCCAGGGGTACACATGAAGTTGACAATGCTATTCTTGTCCAAAACTATGTGATGCAGAGGGATGATTGTCTCAACAAAGAAGTTAAGGGTACAATGGAACTCCCTTCTTTTCCAAAAGACACGGGATGCAGCAACCAAAGGGGGATCAAATGCAGAAGAAGCAGACGACTTATGCTCGAGGCACAAAGAAAATATGATGCACGGTGTCTCAACCACCAAAACAAGTGTGGGTACGGAAAAGCGAGCATCCTATTGCGGTCAAGCCACAACAATTGGCTCAACTTCCTATTAGTGATCAACGACACGACACTAATAAGAAGTCCTCCAAAAATCCTTCTGTGAAAGTGAAGTCTATTTGGGTACCCAAGAAGTTGATGAAGGCTAGCCCACAATCAAGACAAATTTGGGTGCCTAAGGCTTGCTTGCGGGCTCAAACAGCTACACCGAGACCACACCCTATACAACATGGTTCACTCACTCGCACAACCGATACCCACTTGTATTCGACACGCACGAACACACATTGGCCCATGAGTACGAGCAGAATCACTTGTAAATGGGTCCCTAAAAAGCCTCATCTCCAAGCGGACACTCTTATAAAGCCCTCCAGAGTCTCCACAAAATCAAGACCAACAACGAATCAGTTTGTTTGGCAGCCCAAAGCATGTAACAAACCCCCCGACCCCATTTGTAAATTCATTCCCATTGACTAACTGCATCACCCTTACATTGCACTTTTCCATTTAGCTCACAAGACTATCCATCCACTAATGGCACACTAGAACACCTAGCACGTATTGACCTACTGACCTCTCACTAACCTCATGTTAATGTTGTAACGGGGACAAAAATTTTTCTATCATGTCCATTACAATGTTAACACATGTTTCTATATTCTCATAGAGTCAGCAGGCAAGAAGTAACATGGCAAATACAGCAAGACCTAGTTCCAAGGCAGGCACCAGCCCTCAAATCATGGACATTGAAAGTCTTCCCATTGAGGAGGAATTGAAGGAGCGCCCAGTGGCATTGGGAGCATTACATACCATACCGATTCAAATCCTCCACAGGGGCACAAAATGCCAATCAGCAAAAACTCACATTGGTTCAGTGAGATGGCAGGACCTCTGGGAGAAGGCACTTACCTGTGGGAGGCCGAGATAGAGTTCAATGGGCGCTGGGGCAGGTATCACTTCTTCACCAGGGAATTTGAGAGACTTCAAAATAATGAAGGGCTGAAATCGATATGGAAGAAGGCGGGACTATATGATTACTTCAAAGCCCAATTGCCAAAGCCCGACTTTCTAAGGTGCTCGTATTTGATTAGCACCCTCACTCCGAGCAAAGAGAAAAAGGGATACAGCACCTTTGTCCTCCCATCTCTCACAAGGGGCAATGAGCTGAAGCGGTTCAAATTGATGAACAACTTGGTGAGGGAAGCTCTCGACATGAAAGGCATGCACATTCCCACCGAGAAAGAGACTATGGTCCCCGACAACATGAATAACAAGAATATGATGAAACTAAAGGACATGGTGGCAATGACACCGACTATTGCCATTCATCTTTAGATGTGCATGTAGCATTTCACATTCCCAGCTCAAGAGAGGTTCACAATGACACCCAAGAAGATATGGTTTAGTCTATATTTAGTAGACGCCTTCGATTTGACAATCAACATGCCTCACTGGATTTTTGACCAAATCCACTTGGCTTATCAATGGTGGTATAAGTAGCAAAAGTCACTATTGTATGGATGTTGTGCTCTCACAAGGATTGTTTACAGATGCTTGGCATATGATGTGCCAGTTCAAAGGGCACTTATTTGGACCAGAGTGCAAGAATTCTAACGTAGACTATCCACCGCAGGGCCTCCATCCAAGAAAATGAGAGGCGCAGTTCATATGCCCTGTGCACAGGCCCACGGTGCGACACTAACACCAGATGTAGCTCAGTGATGAGTAGCACCTCCTTTAATGTCAATCCGGGAAGACGTGAGGATGGTATGAAGACCTCGAGCAAGTGGCGGCACAAGTGCGTGAGTGAGAAGCACACAAGCATGCACACACATACACACACACGCGCACACACGGCAAGACAAAGAGAGAGAATCAATGGAGTTCTTTAGATTACTTTCAATAGCTCTTACAAGTTCGTTTCAATTACAATCTAACCTCAAAAATGAGCTCTCTAGCTCCTTTTATAGTTTTTGACTAGCTTTGGCCCTGTCCAGACCTAGTGTCCGGCCTAGTTAAAAATTAGGTTCCAGGGCTTATTTGGGGGCTCAAACGAGATCTAAAAAATACGAAAATTGGTACGCAACTACTTCTAAGGCTCCTCAAGCTCAAGGACTCCTTGGCGTGCACAAAATGGAGCTACAAAAATGTGAAATGATATTTACAATGATTGTTAGTGATAACAATCACTGTTGTTGTAGGGGTTTCTTCTAGTGATCTGCCATACATATCTTCGAGCTCCCTACTTGCTCTTCCTCCCTGCATGTCCATCTCTTTGATCTGCATTAGTGTCTTGAAAAAATATTGGCCTACTTGCCAGATCTTCTTTGACTGCCCTGTTTGCTTGTGCTGTCCCTTCGCTCTGACTCCCTTCTTTGACTTTCACGTCTTGTAAGTCCTGGTGTACCAAGACTACTGCCAACACCCCCCCCACTCTCGCGTCTGTCGCCCCTGACAGACCCTTGTCTAGCTGCTTTTTGGACGTAATATTGGACAACATCGGCGGCGAGGTGGTGTTCTTCTAACCTGAGTCCCCTTGCTAGATCTGTCAGCAATGCATCCCAATTGACTGGCCCTGGGACATCTGGATGTGGCACCCGTAATTGTTCTGAGTGAATGGTTCGCTCCACAGCAAATAAATGGAGGAGATGTGAGGGTCTGGGTACAAATATTTCTGAGTGATATTCCCAGAACCCTGTTATGAACATCTCCTCGAATGTTTGTTTAAAGCAGGCTGGGAGGTATTTTATTCTGGCGTGCCAAGCATATACCACCTCTATGGAAGGAGTGGTACTCATGTCATAAACTAAATCCTGGTTTCCTGTAAGGAATCCGACACCTGAGAAGTGTGGGTCCTTGATATTCTTGAATGTCCTGAATGTAATAAGCATTAATTCAAAAATCTTCATGCACATCTGGGCCATCACATCAGGGGTATTCCTTAATCGGATGCTCCAGTGCCGTATGGTGGAAATCATGTAATTGACGGTGGGAGGTCCTTGAGGGGGTGCTAGATAGACGTAGTTTAACCATTTGGCGCAGCCTTTGATATTCTTGACTGCAAGGGTAAACTCTGGCCATGTGCGTCTGCGGAAGACAGGAACGTAACAAGGGTTATATTTAATAAAAAGAGGCATATTCGTCCAGGTGCGAACCATCTCCGGGTAGGTTTCAAGGAGTCGGATCCTCCAGGTGGGTTGATGAATGGATCCTTTTTGAGCGCTCTCTGGGATGTCATCTGGCCCGAACTGTGTAGCAAACGTTGGAGGTTTGCCACATCTTTGTTGGATACCTGCATTGTAGTCCGCCAGGAGTATACAATATGGCACGTATTGATCATCATTGGTTCCGATCCATCTATGGTGGGACATGCTGCGGAAGTATTCTGATTTAATAATAGTGTCCTCTATCTTTGCCATAGATTGGATTTGAACTGCCACTCGATCTTCATGAGTTGATGCTGTTTTCTCTAGTGTCTGGAGCCACTCAGGTACTTCAATTTCTAACGTATCCATTCCTTCTGCGGTTTGCTCACCACCTGGCATTGGCATGGGAACGTATGGTTCCTCATACGTCTCATCTACCTCGATGGGTACCAAATCCTCGGGTTCTGGTTCGACAACTGGAGAGGGCTGCCTTTCGTGTGTGAGTAATCTTTCCTGTAATTCGGCCACCTGCTCTTTCAATGTCTTGACTTCCTCTGAAGTCGTGGTCGTTTCTGTGACTCTGGGTGCTGTCTGTTGCTCTTGGAGCTGATTGCGCAGCTCATCACGTTCCCTTTCCAAGTCATCATGAGCATCTAATAGATCTGCATAGCTTTCCAAGATGGTCTTCATTGTCTCTGAGGGTACGGCTTTAAAATGCTCTGGATCAATTTCGTGGGGAGAGCCTTCCATTGCTGCTTCTAGATTTGCTTCATTTTGCTGCTGCAGTCTCTTGTTCTCTTCAAGGGCGGCCGCCATGTGTTTTCTGAGGAGTGCCAGGTTACGCCGGACTCTGAGATTATCGGTTTGGTATACTTCGAGCAAAGCTTCTAGTTGTTTGACACCTGATTCTGTCGATGGTTGGGGTGCCTCCAATAATGTTTGGTGAGCCTGCTCAAGCGTTGTGTAGCGTTGATTCAGTTCTGCGTTTTCTGTTTGTAGATTGTGAAATTGTCTTTGTAAGTCCTGATGGTGCGTTGTCAGTTGTTGATACCGGTCGTCCAGAGCTCTGTACTCATTCTGGAGCTGGTATACACATTGATTTAATGCTAAAAATATGCTATTTACATTAAATAATGCTGGGAGGGGTGAAGATGCAGGGGGAATGGGGGCGGGAATGGGAGATGTGAATGATGTGGATGCAAGCGGTGATGTGGGTGGAGGGGGTATGGGAGATGAAGGTGGCATGGGGGGAGGGAGCGGTGCTGTGGCAGGCGATGTTTCCATCGTGTCAATTGTTTGAGTGACAGTGTAGATGGGGATCGTGGGTGGAGTGGATGTGACGTCAGTGAACAGAGTGGTGAAAGTGGGCATGGTGACTCCCCCGAATTGGATTCCCGGAGAGAGTGGGATGCCCATGACAATGGGAGTGGTAGTGGACGTGGTAGTGCTAGTGTCATGTGGTGGAGTGAATTGTGTAGTGCGAGGTGGGGATGGTGGTGACAGTGGTGCTTCTTGATGTTCTTCTTCTTGCGTTGTCTCTCCTGGTGCCGATACATTGATGTGAATTTGTTTCCCGGACCTCCTGGGACGAACGGGAACCCTTTTCTCAAATCTGTGAATGTAGGCCATTGCCTCATGTATGGCCTCATCCAATCCTACTGCGTCGGCATGAAGGTTTATGGACTCAATGAACAACTCGTCCACACCTTCCTCAGCTAGCAAGTCGTTCATGAGTCTCTTGCCTGCTTCAAGTGACATTTTATGCTATTCTTGAACTAGCTTCATGGTTCGATATAGTCTTTTTATTTGTGCCGAATACGCTGGGGCACTTGCTAACTCGGAGAGTTCGTCATATTCTTGATGTTGTTCTTCGTCGGCTTCTTCTTCGTCTCCTCCTGCCTCTTGTTCATCTACATCGACTTCTGCAACTTGTGGTTGGGTGGGGGCCGATGTTGTTGTTTGGGGTTGTTGTTCCTGAGCTCGCTCTGCTTCAGTTTCGAGACTAGAGTCATAGATCAACCTGGCAATTTCTTCATCTGTGAGGTCCTCAAGAGTAAATCCCTGTGGAAATTCCAAATCTGATGGAATGGGTGGAAACACCAGATTGGGTCCCTCTGTACTTGGTCTTGGTAGCCGGATAGTGAATGGCCTAACACGTCGTGTCTGGGGAGGGGTAATTTCTGGTGTAGTGGTGGCTCCCCTTGGTTGAGTGCAAGGTAGTTGGACTCCCCCCCTCATCTTCTTTGATGGGGGACCTGCTGCTGATAGTCTTCTCTGGAATTCTTGGGCCCGGGACCATACAAGTGCCCGCTGAACAGGCACGTCATAAGCCAAGCATCTATAGATTATTCTGGTCAGAGCACAACACCCGTGGAGCACATTTTTCTGCTTCTTGTTCCACCTTTGATGGGCTAGGTGGATCTGATCTATGATCCAGTGTGGCACATTGATGGGAAGGCTTTCTGTCTCTGCTAGATACAAGCTGAACCATATTTTCTTCGGGGGCATTGTGAATCGTTCCTGGGCGGGAAAAGCAAAATGTTGCATGAGGGTCCGCAGGTGAAGCGCAATGGTAGGTGTCATCGCTACCATATCCTTCAACTTATTAAGATCTTTGTGTTTCATTCGGCCTGGAACCATGGTTTCCTTTTCTGTTGGGATGTGCATGCCATACATACCCAATGCTTCTCTTACCAGATTGAGGGTCAACTTGAATCTTTTAAGCTCATGACCCGGCAGCAGTGATGGCAACACAAAGGTGCTGTCGCCTCCCTTGGCCCTGCTTGGCGTGATGGTACTGATCAGATATGAACATCGTAAAAAATCCGGCTTTGGTAAGTGGGCCCTGAAATAACTGTCCACACCTGCTTTGATCCAAACTGATCTCATGACTTCGGCGTTTTGATAGCTTTCAAACTCGCGCGTGAAAAAGTGGTATCGACCCCATTTGCCATTAAATTCCAATTCTGCTTCCCAGAAATAGGTTCCATCGCCCAGTGGTCCAGCAACATCACTGAACCAATGCGCATGCTTACCTACTTGAGAAGTGTGCCCTTGAGGAGGATCCTGAATGGGGAGCACATGCACGGCTTGAAGTTCTTGCGGCCTTGCGGTGAGATGTGGCTCGAGGAGAACTGTTTCTATGTCCACAATCTGGACACCAGATCCGGCTTGAGAACTGGCATCTGCTTCTGCCATGGCCCTGTTTGCTGGTTGGTTCTGTGAGAATATAGAACCAAGTGTTAACATCGTAATGGACAGAATAAATCCGTTGTTGTCCCCGTTACAACATTAACATGAGGTAGATGGTGAGTTAGTGGTTAGTAAGTGCACGAAGACAGTGTGTGTAGTTATTGCTTGGGTTGTCCTAGGAGACTAATACAGTTAGTAAGTGGGTATGAATTTACAAATTGGGGTCGGGGGGTTTATTACAGGTCTTAGGCTGCCAAATGCAGTGGATGAGTTTTTCTCTTGGTTTCGGAGAGACGCTAGAGAACATTATAGGTGTATTAGCTTGAACATGAGGCCTTTTGGGGACCCATTTACAAATGATTCTGTTCGTGCTCATGGGCCCTGGTGTGTTCGTGAGTGTTGAAAACGAGTGGATGCCGGTTGTGCGGATGACTGGTTTACGCTGTATAGGTTGTGGCTTCGGCGTAGCTATTTGCGCCCGCAAGCAAGCCTTAGGCACCCAAATTTGTCTTGATTGTGGGCTAGCCTTCATCGACTTCTTGGGCACCCAAATAGGTTTCACGTTAGCAGAAGAATTTCCGAAAGACTTCTTATTAGTGTCGTGTTGTTGGTTACTAATAAGAGGCTTTGCTCGTGTGGTTGGCTTGAGTGCAACCGGGTGTTCGCCTTTCCGCACCCACACTTGTTTCACTTGCTGGGACATTTTGCTGCGCAGGTACTTTGGATCCCCGACATAGGTAGTACTCTGCTTCTTCGGCCTTTGATCCACCTTGGGTTGTTGCCTTCTTCTGGCCTTTGGAAAAGAGGGGAGTTCCTTTGCATCCCTGACTCCTTTTTTGCGAATATCATTCCTCTGCAACACATAGTTTTGGACAAGAACAACATGGTCAACTTCATGTGCACCCCTGGAAGGACCAGGAGTCTGTGCCTTTCCTAGTTCCTTGAGTGCTCCATTGTCTAATTCAACTGTAACTCGACTATGATTGACCCATACCTGAAGAAGTCCACTTCTTAGGTTTAAGTTGACTGCTTGGTCATAGATCCAGTCTTGACCCAAGACAAGAGGCTCAGTGAGATCCTCATCTTGACACACTAGTACTTTAACTGTCATTGCCTCATCATGAATGTAGAGGGGAAGTTCCACCTCGCCCATGCAAGGGGTTTCCACGCCTCCCAATCCTATGAGATATGCTTCCACAGGATTGACAGTTAACTGCAACTCTTGACAGTAAGACACTCTAACAGCACTAGTGGCTGCACCTGAGTCAATCAAGGCTCTTACGGACCTTGCACTCTTTCCTTGTCCTATCTCTAGGGTTACGAAAGGACGTCGATCAGTTATCCTATGTGAGCTGGTTCCTGCGACTGCACACATTGCCATATGATATCCTTGATCTGCATAGTCATTTGTCCTAGGCTGCTCTCTACCTTGCCTACGTAATTTCATCCTTCTGATGCGTTCTAAAGCTTCTGCTTGAGCTTCTTCTCGAACTCGCTTTTCTTCCTCTTTGCGTTTCTTAGCAGTGTTGAGTCGGCTGAGCATTTCCTCCGTTAGGGGTTCCTGATACAACTTGACTCTGCAACCGCTAATATAATTTGGGAGAACATCACCCTCTAATGTGGCCAATTGTACTGCTCCACCCGTGGAGATCCTATTGATGATCATAGGTCCGTAGCCTCTCTTTTCTAGCTTCCTCGCGTGTTGTTTTAGTGTATAGACTAAGACTAGATCTCCTGCTTTCAAGCCTTTATCCTTCACATGGGCATCGAAATATGCCTTCTGTCTCTTCTTGGCTGCATATATTCCTGCAGCGGCTCTTAGTCTTGTTTCCCCTAATCGTTCAAGGTCAAAGATCCTAGAGGAGAGCTCGTGACCTGTCCATTCGTGCTCTTGTGCTACTCTCAATGTAGGAATCAGGAAGTCCAAGGGTAGCACAGCGTTTTGGCCGAATACCATCTGAAAGGGGGTGGCTTGGAGTACCGTTTTGTAGGCAACTCGATATGCCCAAACAGCATGGTGTAGCTGTTTGTCCCAATCAGAGCGTTTAGTGTTCACTAATTTCGTCAGTACATTGCATAAGATCTTATTAGTGCTCTCAGCTTGCCCATTAGCTTGAGGGTGATAGGGGGCAGACTTCTTGTGTATTACCAAGAATTCTTGGAGTAGATTTTCAATCACTTCATTTAAGAAATGAGTGCCTCTATCACTCACAAGCTCTATAGGTAGTCCGTATCTCGTGAATACATTCTCAAACAAGAATTTAGCAGTTGTTTGAGCATCGTTCTTTGTCGTAGCCTTTACCTCTACCCACTTAGTTAGATAGTCTGTTGCAACAATGATGTATTCCGCATGAGAACCCTTAGCTGGGGGATGAATAGGACCTACGAAGTCTATTCCCCACTTAGAGAATGCACGTCCACCCATCATAGGTTTCAGTGGCATCTCATCTTTGCGTATAGGATACTGAGTCCTCTGACAAACATCACAACGTTTCACATAGGTATGTGCATCCATGTGAAGGGTAGGCCACCAAAAGCCCGCAAATAGAACTGCCTTGATCACCCGATCCGGTCCAAAGTGTCCTCCTGCTACACCTTGGTGAGCAGTTTCCAAGATCTTCAGATATTCACTTTCGTGGACACATAGTCTCAAGTAACCATCTTTACCACGCTTATATAGATTATCACCAATGAGTGAGTAATCCAGGGCTTCTTGTTCTAAACTCCTTTTCCTAGCCAGAGTCATGTCTGGAGGGAATGTGTTTGTCCTCAAGAATAATACTAGGGGTTCACTCCAATCTGGCACAATGGATACTTGATAAAGAGTGGCATGTTCCACTGGTGGTTTAGTGCAACAGATTGGGCATTCCTTGCACAACTTTTGGACATCCGCTTCCATAGTTGGCCAATGCACTCCGAATCTCTTTAGAGTCTATAAAGTTCGTTGCTTTGAATGGTGTTGCTCTAACGCACCTACATGTGCTAATTGCAACCATTTAGCGTACTCATCCTCTTCTACGCAACAAGCCAAGATCCCTTGATCTGTGTGCTTGTACATGCTTCCTGCCATGATGTGGCACTTTTGGGCTTTTACAACCTCTCTATTCCGTGTGTTTACCACTGGATGGTTAGGCCCGTATGTCAAGACTGGTACCAATGGCTTAGCCCACTGCGGCACCACCTCCAAATTAAATAGGTAAGCATCAGGAAGGTCATCTGATACTCCTTGTGGGGCCTCTCTCGATGTGAGCCTAGAAAGATGATCAGCTCTCAAATGAGTCCGACCTTTCCTTACCACAACTTCAAAGTCATATTCCATGAGCAAGAGAAACCATCTCACTAATCTTCCTGTATTGCATGGCTTATTTACGAGATATAGTAATGCCTGATGGTCAGTAAAAAATTTAAACTTATTTGCAAGAAAATAGTGTCTAAATTTCTTAACTGCATATACCATGCCTAATCCTTCTCGCTCTGTAGTGGTGTAATTCCGTTCAGCCGCATTCAACTGTCTACTGGCATAGGCAATTGGAAGATCCATATTACCTTCACCAGTAGGTTGTGCAAGCACACATCCAATAGCATAATTGGATGCATCCACGTGAACATGGAATGGCTTATTCCAATCTGGTGTGGTCAAGATTGGTGCTGAACATAATCTTCGTTTAAGCTCCTGGAAGGAATTCTCACATTCATCCGTCCACTCAAAGTTAGTCAGGAGTCCGTACATGGGCTTTGCAATGACAGCATACATGTGTATAAATCGTCGGTAATAACCACAATGCCCCATGAAAGCTTGTACTTCCTTGACATTCTTTGGCCTAGGTAGCTCTGCTATGACTCTCACTTTTTCTTCGTCGGTAGATATGCCATTCTTTGACACTATGTGTCCTAGAATCTTGCCTTGCCTGACCATAAAAACGCACTTTTCTGGGTTCAGGCAGACTTGATATTCTCTACATTTGTCAAAGATTTGTCTGAGTTCAGGGATATGGGTTTGTCTAATGTTGGAATGAGCACAAAGGTCATCAACATAGACTTCTAAACTCTTCCTCAGGAACTCCTTAAACACATGGCACATCAGCCTCTGGAAGGTAGCTGGTGCATTGGTAAGCCCAAATGGCATTACTCTAAAAGCAAAAATGCCCCATTCTGTGGCAAAGGCTGTCTTATGCTGATCCTCTGGAGCTATGGCTACTTGATTGTAGCCCGAAAATCCATCAAGGAAGCTATACACTTCCTTGCCTGCCACTCTTTCTAAGAGATGTTCTGTGATGGGAAGTGGATAGTTATCTCGAATTGTGGCTGCATTAACCTTTTTCAAGTTAATGCACACGCGCAGTTTGCCATTCTTCTTGGGCACCACTACGATGGGGGATACCCACTCAGTGTGCTCAATTTCATAAATAAATCCAGCTTCAACCAATCTATCTATCTCTTCCTTTATCTTAGCAGCATAATTATTGTTATATGTATAAGGCTTCTGCTTAGAGGGTTTGGCATCTGAAGTCATGGGGATGGTGTGTGAGCATATATCAGGGTCAACACCTTTCAAATCCTTGTAACTCCAAGCGAATACATCTCTATATTCTCTTAGCAGGGCAATCAATTCGTGCTCTTCTTCTTCTGTCAGGTCATGGCCTATATACGTGCATCTCTCCTCTCCTTCTTCCATGGCCACTACTATTTTCTTGGTAGTTTCTTTGTTATCATAGGCCTCTCCTACTTGTGCCTCTCGTTTAGGCATTCTTATCATGACTCTTCTGTCGTCTATCTCATACTTCTTAAAATTTTCCAGGACCTCAAACAAAGATTCTTCCTCTTCTGGTGAGACTTCTCTCTTCTTTCGTTTCTTTCCTTCTTCCTTTGGGCTCACGTGTGTTGCTAATCTTACCTCATTTGTAAGCTCTCCATGCCTCTGGGGTTGAAATTCTACTTCATGGAAGTATTCTTCATCTGATGCAAATGGTGGGTCCATAATGATTGACTCTAGATCGGAGTCACTTGCATCCTCAAATGCATCAGGGCTAGGTTCGCATTCTTCTAAAACTGCCTCTCCCATGATTGGCTCTATGGAGAAGACTGAAATGTCATAGCCATCCTCATCACAGTGAGGTGTCCATTGTTCTTCATTGATGGCTACGTCCATGGTTGCTAAAATTTCCGCCTAGCCATGGGGTTCGAATTCCTTGTCTGGGAAAACTACCGGTGCATAGGCTGGGTCTTGAATGGGTCTATGAGTTTCTTTCGCACCTACCTCTCTGGCTTTCTCTCTCTTCTCTTCTTCTACTGCTACCTTGCACATCCATAAGTGAGTGTCTTCATGCATCCATGAGGATCCAGACCCTATGGAATGCACCGATTCTGTATCCTCTTTGGCTCTATGGATGGGATTCCATTGGATAGGAGGGACATCTCTATGAGAATAATCCTTGAGATTGACTTTGGTCGTGACACCTAAGTGTTGCAGGTACAAAGAATTGGTCCCCCAATCCTGCACCACTTGCAACTGTCGCATAAATGGTCTTCCCAAAATCATCTCATAGGCATGATTTTTGCTGAAGTCACATATAGCAAAACTATGTTCAAACTCGACACCACAAGTGGTGAGAGTTATTCCTTCTAGCAATCCTAGGGGTTTCTCTATGTGACCATCGGCCATCTGCAATTTCATCCTCGTTGGCCTGAGTGCCGGCTTGCCCCAACGCTTCCATAAGGAGGTGGTGGCAATCGCAACTCCTACACCTGAGTCCAAAATTGCCTTGGTGGTGTACTCCTGGTAGGTGATGGGCAGATAGGTGTTCCCTTCTTCACCTTCACACATATCTCCTATCTTATCCAAGGGAATTTCTGGCACTGTCCTATGGGATCCTGCCTGGGAACAGGGTTTTGCTATCTCTGGTACTTGTTTGGCTACATGTTTCCATAATTCAGGTCTAACCTTGAGTAGCTCTTCTAACTTGAGATTACACTGCACGTTAGTGTTCTTCACTACCTCGGTGTTCCTAGGTATGACTGAGTCGTCGTTCCTTACCATGATTGTGGGTGCTCTCATACATGTGGATTTTGCTTCCCATGGGCCTGTGAAGTGGGGTAGCTCTTGTATGGAATTAGACTCAAAGTCCAATCTCTCGTGAGACTGAGCGCTCTCATGTTCCCCGTAAATAGATGGGATGTCTTGTGGGAATTGGTCGTGTGCATCGTCCACAAGTTCAAAAGGAGGGGCGACCTCGCTTTCGTTATCCCATTTGTCTTCTTGAATCTCTCGTAGGAAGTCTGGTGCAAACCGATTCATAGAAGAAGATGTGTCTGGCTCCGTAGAATTAGGCACATAAGCAACCTGGGAAGGAGGGCTTATTCTATCGTTGGCTCTTTCCTCGTTCTCATAGATAGCTGGAGCACAAGCTTCCTGGGGAGGGTTACTTATTCTATTACTTTTCCGAACAGGCTCATACGCTCCCTGAGAAGGAATGTAGGCAACCTGTGGAGGTACACAAGCTTCCGAGAGAGGCTCTTGTGCCTGTTGGGGGGGAAGATAAGCTTCTTGAGGAGGCACATGGGCTTCCTGAAGAGGCTTGCTTATCCGTTCTCTTGCCCTTTCCTTTCTTTGAGGGGCAGGTTCCTTTTCTGATTGTGCCATTAACCTCTCTATTCGCTCTAGGGAGGGGGAATTGTCTGGTTCCATGGAATTTGGCACATAAGCTTCCGGTGGGGAATGGGTCATGATTTTACTTACATTCTCCCTTCCTTGATTTTTTTCTTCCTTGGCAGCTCTAGCGATTATTCGCTCTAATTTCTCTAGAAGTCCATCCAAGTGTAATTGCGTCCTGGCTGAGCCCGAGTAATTGAAAAGGCGACTGGCTTCAAACATAGTCTGAGCCAATGCGACCATTTTCGCGCACACTTTGGTTCTTTCTATCTCTAGGTCAGCTCTAGGGTAACACTTGTCATGATCTGTGACATTTGGCCCTTCTTGAATTCTGGCCTGATATGCTTTAAGCATCATGTCTATGTCTTCCGGAATGGGATCAGCTAATACTGATCCTACTCTAGGGGGTGGTGGAATCGTATGACGTCAGTTGGAAGGTGGCGGGTCGGAGGGCGATGGGAGTGGTGGTGATGGGATAGTGTGAGAGGGGGTTTGAGAGGTGATTTCAGTTATCCTAGCTTTGGTTTCTCTTATGCTTTCCTCAAGTTCACTCATCTTTTTAGCCCATTGTCTTTTCATTCTTTCCCGACTATCTTTCCATGCTCTAGTCCTTTTCTTTGTTACACTCTCGGTTTCACTAACCTCCGAATTCTTATCCTGGTTTACTCCTTGATTCTGTTGCAAGGCTTGAGCGCGAGTGACTACCTGTACTGGAGCAGTAGAAGTGACACTTCCTGTGGAATCTACCACTAACCCAATAACGTTAATCGGAGTGATTTTTGGCATATTATTAGGATTCTTAGGGCAATCTCGTAAGATATGTTCTTTTCCACAATCTTGGCAAAAACCTTGGATCGTTACTGACGGGGGTTGTGTAGGTGGTGGCAAGGGACAATCACGAATGAGGTGATCTCCTTGGCATCTGTAGCACGGTCCTCTTGGGAATGGAGGTCTTATTTGCCTAGATTGAGGCCTAGGATTGGGGTTTGCATACATGACGTTCGTGTAATCTGACTCCCAACTAGGTTCGTTTGTCTCTTCGCTATAATAGGACTCACCATGCTCAGGAGACTGCATGTAGTAGGCCTGGGGGCTATCAACATGTGTAGAATCAAAGCTATGGTCACTCGGGTCACTTTCTGAGATCAATGGGGTTACTGGTACTATAGCTCTATTCAGGTTCTCTTCTGCAACAGTATACTTTACCGGAATCACATTAGCTGGGGCTGGGGGTTGTTGTGCTAGCACAGGTTGAGGCCTTTGTTGGTTTTGGTATTGTGGTTGGTAATTTTGTTGTGGCCTGCCATATGGTTGTGGAGGGTACGGGTTCTGGTATCTTCCTTGCTGCGGGTATGGCTGAGGGTAGGGTTGCCTAACTGCCTGCTTGTTGTATGGGCAATCTTGTGCGGTGTGATTGGTGTATCTTCGTTCTATGGTGCAATATTGGCTATTTGGATTGACCTGGGGTTGAGCCATAATGGGACACACGTTTGCCATGTGGTCGCCACCGCATGTATAGCACCTCTTCGCTGGGGCAAACCTTGGGATTTGTTTGCTAGTTACACCTAATTTCTGAGCTACTTTTTCGGCAAGTTCCTCAATTGATGTGGACTGCGTGGAAGAGTGACTAGATGCACTATCTGAATCTTTGTAGATTTTGGAAAGCTCTAGTTCTTCTCCTAGGTTATCTTCAATGTCAATGCACATACGTACACACTCTTCTATAGTCCTAGGGTCTTTCAGATACACATAGGATCTCAATTTCGTACTCAGCAATCCGTCGAGGAATAAGGCTACTTGTTTGGCAGATGTGGGTAGCTCCGAAATAGGGCACCTTTCAAGATATTGTCTAAATCTTCTTCCGGCCAACCTGACAGTCTCTTGGGGGGTCTGTTTGAAGCTGTGAATCAATGAGGAGGTGTTGTGTCTTATGCCGCTCTTAGAGAACTCTACAATGAATGCCTCTAGGAGTTGGTCTATGCTCCTGAACTGCCGCTCATCCAATGGCTGAAACCATGTAAGTGCCGTATTCCTAAGGGTTAGACCGAAGGCATTGTACTGCGTGAATAGATCCTCCACTTGCTCAGCTCTCAAGACTTGCTTGAACTCCGCCACATGATCATAGGGATCTCCTGTGCCATCAAAGTAATTCTTCATGGACTTAACTAGCTGGGTTGGTCTCAACGTTCTTGTATGCTCTCTAGGTCTCGGCAGAGGAAATCCATCCACATTTCTTTGGTTCCTGTGGGCTCTAAGCATCTCAGGTTCTACCCTATTCGTCTCCATCCTCGTTCTTTCTCTGCCTACTGGGTTGGCAAAACTTACTTTTGGTCTATCTCTGCTTCTGTCTCTTTGCGTACCATGAGCTTGGGATGTTCCAGCTCCAGGGTGACCATAGGATACGTTCGATCTTGGTTGGGGGAAAATGAATTCACCCTTCCAAGTGTAAGCATGCCTATCATTTTCTGTCACCACAAAGATCCTCTCAGAAGTGTGATCTAAGTAGGTCACTCTGCCTGGGCTATCAGGATCCTTAAACTCATAGATCATGATTGTTCCTATATCAGTTGGCTGATTGGATTTATACCTCCAAAAGGCTTCATCAGTTTCTCGATTGAGGAGCAACTCTATGCTCTTGTTGTCTTGGGGTACCCACTCAGGTGTGATAATCCTAGTGAGAACTGATTTAGCTCGAGGGGTTCTAGGTTCCGCATCCATGTTCCCTTGTTCCAAGTCACCTAAGTCCGCTTCTGAGATTACATTCCCAAATTCATCCGTCCTATCTGGGTGACTGGTGACTACGTATATGGTTCCTTCTTTATCCAGGTATGCACCGTTTTCAAATTTGACAGCTGGGTGCTCTAGTCCAATGGATTGATCAGGATTTTTAATCTGGACCACGGATCTTCCTAGGCCATCCTCATAGATGCTAGCACCTAATCGGTTGGTCCTAAGGTATTCCAACTGTGTTTTGTAAGGGCCTTCTACCCTGTACAAGTAAGGCACACCTGAACTTCCCGTAGGTCTGTCCATGCCTTGAGACGTCTCTGACTCACTGGTCTCAGAGCTAGGGTAGTTCGAGTGGTGGCTCAACTGCTGGGCCCAGGACCTAGCAGTGTGGTTGACACTAGCCTCTGAAGATCTAAGGCTTTGTCTCTCCCTTGCTAAATGTCGTCCTGATCTAAGGTTCATATGCCTAACTAAGGAGCCCAGCTCTTGGCCCAGAGTACAACCTCGTTGCCGATCAATTGGTATCAGTCACTTGATTCTTTTTAGTTATTTATCGTGTTTAAGGTCTTGTCTGATGTTACGTCGTCGGAATACTTGAATGTTCTTCGTGCTTTCAGGTTGACCGTTCCACGTTAGATTCTTTTCCTTTATGTTATCGACAGTACAGAGATTAAGTTTTTAGCTTGAACTTGAGTTTTTAGGTAGTCTTCAACTTGATAACTGCCTATCGTCGCTCTGACTTACTCCTACCTCTCGTCGTTCTTAGCCTAAGCTATGAATTGACAGAGGGGGTTAAAAGTGTCCAACCTTTTGTTTCCTGCCCGGTCGCCCTTGAGTGCCCAGGAAATGTGTTTCCAACAAAACAAAAATCACGGCAAACGGATTTCGTATGAGGAAGTTATGCCGGTTCAGGGTTTTGGGGCTTAAACAGGATTGCGCTCGGTTATCAGGCAAACAGGAATTCTAAAGTTACTTGGGTCGTGTCCTCGTAATGCAATGCTACACCCTTGTGTTTGTCCCACACTTGGCCAAAATTTAGACCACTACTTTTGCCTTGAAAATTTGACCTAAATTGCCCTTCTAACGTGTTCGCAAAGTCTGTCGGTCGCGATTGACAGGTCAGTCGCGATCGACGTGTCGATCGCGATTGACAGGTCCGTCGTGGCTGTCAGTCGCGATTGACTGGTCAGTCGCGATTGACAGGGGTTACGAAAAGTCAATCAGTCGTGGTCAAAGGGTCGTTGACTCTGTCGGTCGCGATTGATGAGTCGATCGCGATTGACAGGTCGGTCGCAAGGGTCTGTCGATCGTGGTCAATCAGTCGTTGACTGTGTCGATCGCGATTGACAGAGCCATCGTGGTCTGTCCGTCGTGGTCAAACAGTCGTTGACTGCGTCGGTCGCGATTGATGAGTCGATCGCGATTGATGACTCGATCGCGATTGACACGTGTCGCGCGTATAATCCGTCAGTCGTGGTCAATCGGTCGTTGACTCTGTCGGTTGCGATTGACAGAGCCGTCGTGGGCTGTCGGTCGCGATTGACGTATCGATCGCGATTGACAGGTCTGTCCGTCGTGGTTTGTCGATCGCGATTGACAGAGCGATCGCGATTGACAGAAATCTGTGGAATTTCAAAAAACTAAACACATTTTTGGGAAGCTCTAGGCCTGTAGGTCATGGATATGCACTTTGTTTAGCAATTAGAGCAATTTTTCTGTCGGTCGCGATTGACAGAGCTCGGTGACACACAGACAATTACTCAGATTTTCGTACCTGTGCGGAGTGCTGGGGATGATGATGCAGCCTGTACCTGCAAGACAGCTCAGAAAACATGCAAAAACAGCACATGCAAATTCGCTCTCTCGCTCTCTCTCACAAGTGAAATGGGGGAAATGAGGTGGAGATGGGGATATAGTCAAAAAACTGAAATTTTCGCGATGATGGAGATGGAGGTGGGAGATGGTAAAGAAAGTAAAAGAAAATCGATGAGAGTGAAGAAAATACCTACAATTCCAACGCGTCAACTCTACGTCTTACCATCACACGCTCGTCCTCAAAGCTCGATCCCCGGCAACGGCGCCAAAATTTGGTGTAGCTCAGTGATGAGTAGCACCTCCTTTAATGTCAATCCGGGAAGACGTGAGGATGGTATGAAGACCTCGAGCAAGTGGCGGCACAAGTGCGTGAGTGAGAAGCACACAAGCATGCACACACATACACACACACGCGCACACACGGCAAGACAAAGAGAGAGAATCAATGGATTTCTTTAGATTACTTTCAATAGCTCTTACAAGTTCGTTTCAATTACAATCTAACCTCAAAAATGAGCTCTCTAGCTCCTTTTATAGTTTTTGACTAGCTTTGGCCCTGTCCAGACCTAGTGTCCGGCCTAGTTAAAAATTAGGTTCCAGGGCTTATTTGGGGGCTCAAACGAGATCTAAAAAATACGAAAATTGGTACGCAACTACTTCTAAGGCTCCTCAAGCTCAAGGACTCCTTGTCTTGCACAAAATGGAGCTACAAAAATGTGAAATGATATTTACAATGATTGTTAGTGATAACAATCACTGTTGTTGTAGGGGTTTCTTCTAGTGATCTGCCATACATATCTTCGAGCTCCCTACTTGCTCTTCCTCCCTGCATGTCCATCTCTTTGATCTGCATTAGTGTCTTGAAAAAATATTGGCCTACTTGCCAGATCTTCTTTGACTGCCCTGTTTGCTTGTGCTGTCCCTTCGCTCTGACTCCCTTCTTTGACTTTCACGTCTTGTAAGTCCTGGTGTACCAAGACTACTGCCAACACCAGAGACAACTCCACGGCTTCCAAGGCGTGTGCAACCCTTCACTATTAGATTACCAAGACATAGCACAGATGGACCGAATCTGGTGTTTCCACCTATACCAACCGACTTAGAGTTTCCTCATGGCTTTACATTGGAAGATCTAATTGATGAAGAGGTAGCCAGAATAATCAATGCTACGAATTTAGAAGTGGAGGCAGAGCAGGCAAGCGGGCAGCAGACAGTCATAGACCAACCCCATCCAGTCCAACCGGATGTAGTCGAAGTGGATGATGATGAAGAAGAAGAGCAAGAGGAGGAATGAGAAGGACTGTCCGACGAAGAAGAGTAGGAATATGAGCAAGAAGTTCTACAGGAACTTGATGGTGTCACGGCTTATACGAAGCAATTGAAAAAGTTGTATGATACCATCAATCGAGTTCAAGAACAACACAAACTGTCCCTGGCAGCAGGAAAAGCCCTCATGAACCAAATCCTTGAGGAGGAAGGTGTGGACGAGCAATACCGAGCAACCCTTGACATGATAGCTGATGTGTTGGGGATACCTGAGATGGTGCATACCGCTCTTGCATATTCACGAAGATCGGAATGATGATATGGCAAACGCCCCCCTCGATCAGGAAAACAAATGAATGTATTAGTATCAGAACCATAGGGCACCACATCCACAACCAGGGGCATAGCTCATACCATTCATGACACTGAGGAAGCCCATACATCTAGTGCACCCCCGTCACCCCCCTTACCCCCTCTCCCTCCAACTCCACCACCTTCACCTCCCACTACCAGTGAAACCACTACTATCACCGCCTCAGGGTCCACTTCCCATACCGAAGCACAGACCGTCAGTCAACCCACACAACCTGCACAACCGATCACCACCCCTCTCATTAACACTACCACTAACACTGTAATTCTAACTGTAGCCACGAAAAACTCTGTTCCCCCGATCACTCTTCCTGGCGGTTCATATTCATAACTACACACACCACTTTACACCTTCACCACCATCACCGCACCCACAATTCCCATGTTCACAATCACTCCCACGACTGCATCCACTTTTGATTTCATGGACATATCACCCACCTCTGCACCTCTCCCTCCCCCCATACGTCCACAATCTCCCATTCCCCCACCACCAACTTCATCCTTTTCAAGCACATCATACACGCTCCCATTCCCTTTTCCCTTCCCTTCTGCATTCAACACCTTTCCCGCATCCACCCCTGTTAATAATGTATTTAATAATATGTACCAGTGTATGACTCAGCTACAACAGCATTACCAGCACCTAGATAACCAGCATACGAGCCTCTTTAGAAACCATGAAACTCTCCAAGCAAGATTCATTGATTTAGAGAAGGAGAAGCGGCTATTACAACAATAGTATACTACACTACAAGCACAACATGATCAATTCGTTGCCAACCCACCCCAGTCAGATACTGAAGAAAAACAACAACTTGATGATATGTTACATGCCCAAATAACGGACAATCTCAAGCTTCGACGCAACCTCGCCTTATTACGGAAGCACATGTCTGTAGCACTTGAAGAAAACAAACGACTACAGAAACAGAACGAGGAAAACCTAGAAGCAGCAATGGAGGGTTCACCGCAGGAAATCGACCCAGAGAAATTCAAGGCTATCCCATCTGGAAATATGCAAATCGTCTTGGAAACCCATGCCGACCTCCTGGAAGCCCACGCAGCATTAGAAAGAGAAAGAGATGATCTACTAAAGCAACTCGCAACTCAGCAGGAGTCACCAAGCAAAGTCACAACCGCAGCCGACACATCTGAAGAAGTCACAAAACTCAGAGCAGAACTAGAAGAACTACGAAGTAAAGTTCTTCAATACAAGCGTCAACCCTCTCCCCTGGTGAAACCGGAACCTGAAGACTTAGTGCCAATTGAAGTGGAGGAGACTTTTGAAGACCCATATGTTCCCATGCCAGCACCCGGAGGTAAGCAAACAGAAGAAGGAATGGACACGATTGAGATCGAAGATCCTGAATGGATGCAAAGGTTAGAGAAGGTTGCTACAACCCATGAAGAGAGAGTTGCAATTCAAATAGCGTCTATGTCACGATTGGAAGAAGTCGTCATAAAATCGGATTACTTCAGAAACCTCTCCCATCATAGGTGGATTGGCACATCTGATGATTTGTATGTTCCATTCTGTGTATTAATGGCAGATTACAATGCTGAAATCAAGCAACGCACAACAAAAGAACCAACCTCGGCGACACAGTTTGCACCGGATGACATCCCTGCAAGTGCCACACAGGGGAATATACATCAACCTACCTGGAGGATCCGTCTGCTTGAAACATACCCTGAGATGGTACGCACTTGGAATAACATACCATTATAGATCAAGTATAATCCATGCTACTGCCTTGTCTTTCGAAGAAGATCTTGGCCAGAGTACACCAAAACAGTTTTGACGGTTAAAGGATGTGAAAAGTGGCTAAATTATGTGTACCTAGCACCCCCTCATGGCCAACCCACAGTCAACTACATGATTTCAACCACCCGACACTAGGCAGTCAGATTCAAGAATATACCAGATGTGATGGCACAAATGTGCCTCAAAATCTTTGAGCTAATGCTGGTGACATTCAGGACCTTTAAGAATGTCAAGGAACCTCATCTTTTGGCTCTCGGATTTAATGAAGGAAATCAAGACCTTGTTTATGATATGAGCACCACACCGTCTATCAATGTCGTCTATGCATGGCATGCTTGTATCAAGTATCTACCAGCCTGCTTCAAGCAAATGTCTGAGGAAATGTTTATCACTGGGTTCTGGGAATATCATTCAGAGATATTCATTCCCAGACCATCTCATTTATTACAGTTATTTGCTGTGGAACAGGCTCTACATTCAGAAAAGTTACGTATGCCACATCCGGAAGTTCCTGGGCCAATAGACTGGGATGCCCTACTCACTGATTTGGCCAAAGGGTTGAGAATAGCAGAACATCATTTAGCCATAGACGTTGTGGAGTACTACATACAACGACCCACTCAACAAGGGTCTGTCAGAGACGACAGACGCGAGAGAGGGGGGGTGTTGGCAGTAGTCAAGGTACCCAAGGATTCACAAGACAAGGAAGTCAAAGAAGGGATTCAGAGCGAAGAGAAAGCACCAACAGACAAAGTAGTCAACGAAGCAAGTAGGCCGTCCAAATTTTTCCATGAAGTAATACTTCCTAAATAGTGAATTTAGTCACTCTACATCATTGTAAATACCATTTCACCTTTTTGTAACTCCATTTTGTGCAAGCCGAGGAGTCCTCGAGCTTGAGGAGTATTAGAAGTAGCATCCTACCAATTTTCATGATTTTTAGACTCTGTTTGAGCCTCCAAATAGGCCATAGAACCTAATTTTTAACTAGGCCAAACACTAGGTCTGGACAGGCAAAAGCTAGCCAAAAACTATAAATAGAGCTACAGAGCTCATTTTTAGGGGTAGCTTATAATAGAGTTGAACTTGTATGAGCATTTTGAAAGTAATCTAAAAGAACTCCATTGTCCTCCTCTTTGTTCTTGCTGTGTGTGCACGTGTGTGTGTATGTGTGTGCATGTTTGTGTGCTTCTCACTAACGCACTTGTGCCATCACTTGTTCGAGGTCTTCATACCATCCTCACGTCTTCCTGGATTGACATTAAAGGAGGTGCTACTCATCACTGAGCTACAATGATGAACTGAACTCAAGTAAGAGCTGAATAATATCCCTGAGTACAAAGTACCACCACATATGAGAGTATCAAGTATGTGGTAACATGGGGAAAAAACCTTTAGCCAACACTAGAGTAAAAAATTCCCATGTATAGGGAAAAGGTTCACATCAAAGCTACTCAAGGAACACATAAGTGTAACAAAACCCCCTAGAACAAATGATGTGAACACATACAGGGAGTGACAGATCAACCCCCACAAGGTAATAAGCCTAAAGCTTTGCAAAATGTTTCAAACTTTTCCCTTTGGTGAATATGTCTGCCACATTATCTTGTGTAGGCACATATACCAAATCAATATCTCCTATATCAAGGCGCTCTCTCACATAGTGATAATGCACCTCAATATGTTTGGTCCATGCATGAAACAGTGGGTTTTGTGGAACAACCAAAGCACTTTGACTACTAGTGAGAATATGCGTACCAACATCAATCTCCATGCAAAGATCCATCAATAGGCGTCTCAGCCATATACACTCCACTGTAGTTGTGAAAACTACCCTGTACTCAGCTTCACAACTTGATGTCACCACTGTAGGTTGCTTCTTACTCAAGCAAGATATGCATGAGTCTCCAAGGAAAAAGCAATTACCACTAGTGGACATGCAAGTATCATAACAACACGTTTCACCGCTTGCCAATGCTTAGTGCTAGGGCTATGCATGAATTGACTCAACTCGGAAACTGCATATTGTATATCCAGCCTTCTGTTGCATGCATATATAAGACATCCCACAACTTGTTGATAAAGAGAAGTGTCAAATGCATCACTGGAATCCTCAACTGAGAACCTGAATCCTATGTCAACTGGTGTGAAAACTCGCTTGCAATCCTCAAAGTCAAAATGTTGAAGTACTTTTTCAACATACTTTGCTTGATGCATAACAATTCCCCCTTGAACGGATACAAATTGGATGCCAAGAAAGTAGCTCAAAAGACCAAGATAAGTGACATCAAAAGTATGCTGCAAATCAGCCATAAGAATGTCAAGTTTTGCATCACATGACCTAGTCAAGAGTATGTCATCAACATAAATAACAAGCACTATAAGATCAACCCCATTTTTGCGTACATAGAGTGTGCTTTCAATCAGACTATATGTGAAGCCAAGAGCAATCAAGTGCTTATGGATTTTGTCATACCATGCACGTGGACCTTGCTTGAGACCATACAAGGCTTTATGCAAGTGACAAACCATATGATCTTTCCCTTTCATAGCAAATCCAAGAGGTTGCTTCACATAAAACTCTACTTGCAAATCACCATTCAAGAAGGCCGATTTTATGCCCAACTAATGCACTTTCCAACCTTGATGGGCAGCCAATGCAACCACGATATGAATGGTAGTCATGCATGAAGTAGGTGCAAATTTTTCCTCATAATCAATGCCATATTGTTGCGCATATCCTTTGGCAACCAATTTAGCTTTGTAGCAATCAATGCTACCATCAGATTTTGTCTTAATCTTATAAACCCACTTTGTACCAATGGCATTATTTCCTCTTGGCAATTCACGTAACTCCCAAGTACCATTCCTATGTATGGAATCCATTTCTAATTGCATACCACTCATCCATTGTGGATCGTCACATGCATCTTCAAAAGAAGGTGGCTCTTCATTACATGTTGTAGCAATTAAAGAATAATCCACAATTTTTTTTGATGCATGGTGAGAGCTCGATCTTGTTCTACCAAGTAAAGGTGCACTCAATTTGATATCCTGCAAAGTTTGTTTCAACCACTTTGGCATAGTTTGTGCACTCTTGATAGACATGCATTCATTATGTAAAACATCTTCAATATGTACATCATGCGTGGGCTGAATTTCATGCTCATTTTCAGCCATATTTTGACGCAAGTGTTCAGCCATATGTGGCTGGAAATTTCCAACAGCTTTGACAATTTTTGGCTAAAAAAATTCTGCCATGTTTGGCTGGAAATTATCTACATTTTGAGCATTATTTTGCTAGAATTTTTGAGCCCTTTGAGCCTTAGTTGGCTGATCTACATTGCAATTGCTCTTTCAAGTCTTTGATGTGTGTCACATACACATCCACTGACTCATTTTCAGCCATACACACATCCTCAAGTTTCTTCCTCAAGTATGCAACACGTGCTTCATTACACATGGCATACAAAGAAGCAAGAGTGTCCCATGCCTCTCGTGATGTAGAACATGACCGAATGTGTGGAACTATATGAAACTTCACAAAAAGCGCAATAAAAGCATGAGCTTGAGCATCTTTTCCATCCCATCTAAGCTGTTGTTGTGTAGATGGAGAAGGAGAAACCATTATACTCGAAGAAGATGCTCCATCTGTTATAATAGACTATGAAGTAGAAGAACTTGCGAGTCTCCGATCTATATCTACCACTATGTTCCAAAGTTGTTTAGCAACAAGAACATGCTTCATCATGTAAGACCACATCCTATAGTTGGTCCCATCAAGATTATCTTAACCTTGAAGCATGCCAAACAAGTCGTTGTTGCCCCCCATTTCACAAAAGAACAAGAATGTGATAAAATCTTCACTTTGACGAAAGCTAAAATGAATGCTGAAATTTCAGCTCATAAACTATCACTTTGATGGTGATTCTAACTGCACGAATGGCTTCTAAATGGGGTTAAAATCCCAGAGCACCTGATGGAAATATTTCTTGGCTGCTGAAATTCGTTGTTCTATGCTCCGAAGTCGATTTGCACTATTAAAAGTGCACCTGTGCCGCCGCAAAAAAGCGAAACATGAGAAGAAGGTGAACGTACTCTGATACCACTCTTGGGTGTGTGTAGAAGTGCGAGAGACACACAAGAAGCACACATAAGGGGCACAAACACAGCAAGACACACAAAGAAGATGATGGCTGGAATAGCTCTCTCTATTGGTGATGAACTGAACTAAAGTAAGAGTTGAATAATATCCCTAAGTACAAAGTACCACACATATGAGAGTATCAAGTATGCGGTAACATGGGGAGAAAACCTCTACCCAGCACTAGAGTAAAAAATGCCCACGTATAAGGAAAAGGTTCACATCAAAGCTACTCGAGGAACACATAAATGTAACAAATCGCATCTTCAAGAATGTACAATTGTTTCCACCATAGAAGCATAGTATGTTAGAGTAAGTGAGGCATGTAAGGAAGCATTGTGGCTTTCTCATCTTGCTTGTGATATGAGTCTACCTTGACATGTACCTTGTTTGCTTAGTGATAGTTATAGTGTCATTTCTTTGGCTAAGAATTAAGTCTATCATGCAAAGACCAAGCACATCCAAGTGAGGTATCCCTTCATTAGAGATTGGTTATCCACTTAGTGCATTATTCTTGAGAAGGTGCATACTCGAGATAATGCTACACATGCTTTGAATAAAGCTCTACCATAGGATAGCTTTCAACACTATAATTACTTGATGGGGGTTACTTGATCCATGATGGTACATAGTCACTTGTATATTGTGTAACATGCCCATCAAGTGAGAGGTATAGTTTGTATACTTACACTCAGTTATTCTTTATAATTCTTCATTTTTCTCCCATAGTTACTTTGGACATATTGGCCTTTGGTGAGAGATTGTTACCGTTATGTCCATGTCAAAGGCCAAATGGCCATCAGACACTTTTTTATATCTTCTTTAATAAAACCTATAGTGGCCTAGTCAACCAAAGATTGCAAGTTGGGTCCATTCAAGGTGACAATAAAGGCCTTGTGGCATCGCACAGTTTGCCCATAGAACCTTAATGGGGGAGTTCAGAGGGGGGCTTGCCCCTGTCTGTAGGGTTCGTGGCACCTATCACCACGGCCCAAAGGGCCGAGACGGTAGGACATTTGATCATGAAGATATTGTCAAATTGTATATTTTATCGACTATTTTGTATCTCACGAATGCATTTATCTATATCTACCCTCCTTGTAAAAGCTATATAAGCATGGACCACATTGAGCTTTATACAACATTGCACACTAGTAAGCCCTTCATCTAGAGTATGTCTAGATCACCATCTAAGCTCCACATTGGGAGTGAATGAGTAACCAACACCATCATTGTAACTACATTACTTTTAGCAATCTACGAATTTGAGTTCTCTATCTCTCAATCTACATCTATCTTTGTCTGCATTGTTTTTCTCTCAACTTTGTATACTAGTCTATTCTACTATTATGTCATTTTCTTACATTGTATCAGAGCTTAGGAGGCTCTAAGTGGTGCAAAAGAAAAAATGTAGACGTTATAGAGGTCTCAATGAGAAAAGAGAGAAGATATCGTGGTACACCATCATTTACAATTGGGAATCAAGGTGGTTCATCAACAGGAATAGGTGGAGCATAGATAGCAGCAACAATGATGCCAATCATCCCAACGTTGTGGATATGATCACCAGCCTTCACGGAAGGTAAACTTTATGGTACAAACTACACCATATGGAAGTTTAAAATCACTTGTATCCTTGATTCCTATGCGCTCTTGGATACTATTCTTTGGACTAATCATGAGCCCAAGAAATGTCTAATCCAAATAATCCTAGTCAAATGATTCCTCTTGATGCTGATCTTCTATGTGCTTGGAAACATAAAAAGGTAGATGCATTATGTGCTTTAGTTACAAGTACTTCTGATAGTGTTTTGACTCTCATTCTGCATACTACCAAGGCATATGAAGCATGGAACATATTGAGAAACCAATATGAAACTTGTGATCAAACACGGATTCAAAACTTGGTGAATGACCTAGTAGTAGAAAGGTTTGCTAATGGGGAGACTACAGAGGTGTTTATCACTTGCATGAAGAATCTACGAGATCAAATCATTGGAGAAGGTGTTCAAAAGTTAAGCGAGGAGCTAGCTTGACATTTTCTTCAAAATTGCCCATCGAAGTTTGATGGTTTCCTAACTGCTTTTAATACTCAAATCAGACCTCAACCACTAACATTTGAAGAATTCAATGGCTTACTCATGGAGGAGGACATGTGGCTCAAGTCAAGGAGTGATGGTAGCAAAGGAGATATTGCATTCACAACAAATGCCAAAGGAGGCAAAGAGAGATCTTCAAAAGATGGACACAAAAAGAAGAATGACAAAAATATTAGGGGGAAAAATGAACCCTACATGGGCCTTTTAGCTTAAGGAGTGATTAGTGATGGACCAATGAGAAGAGGGTGGTGGCCATAGTCTTGTCCCTTAATTACATAGACTAGGCATAGGCTTCCCTTGTTTTTCTGTGGTCAAAGAGGAAAAAACCACTTAGAGCTAGTGGTTTTCTCCATTTGAATGGTTTTGAGAATCTTGCAAATGAATAAGAACCCTTGGACTGGCTAAAGATCCAAAGGTTGAGGTTTAATGAAAAAAGTCAAGGCACCATAACATATGGGCCCTTGGATTGTTTTGACATGCATGGCTGAGATTTGATGGAGCTCCCAAAAAGCACGTTTCATTTTGAGCCATTGGATTCTTTTGCAGATCGAATGGTGCATATGATCTTTGATCACAATTTGGCACCTTTGCTTTGTATCCGTTGGATCAAGCATTGATCCTAAGGCTCATATGTGTTCCCACCACTTAATCCAAGTTGAACATGCACCTTTAGACTGGGACCATCATATTCAACTTTTATCTAACAGACTGGATGCTCTTAGGAATGGAGATCAACACCGATTCCGTTGTGCCATCGGATTCGCAAGTCTAAAGGTCCACCGATGTGCAAAAATTTCACACGCATATGGATCAGCCCCAATTCCGCTATGCCATAGGATTCAAGAGGATCCAACGTTCTAGAAATCTGCAGAGCTTTGCTCACACACACGTGAAAGATTGTCAAGGCCCATGAATTATCTCTCTATAGTGCCAACCAATTTAAGCTTAGCCCTTCGATTTCAACATCCAAAGGCTACAAACATTTCCGTTTGAAAATTCAAATCTAAAGATGCAGCAAATAATATTTTATTGGAACATACCACTAGTAGTTTTGGATGCCCTCTTTAACCCTTAGATTAAGCATTTTAATCCCTAAAAATTAGGAATCCTTACAAGGCCCATGCATGACTCACTTTTTCCCCTAATGAGAACTTCAAGGGAGAGCATTTCCACTACAAGAAGAAAGGACACAAAATCCAAGACTGTCACATTAACAAGGTAGAAGAGAAGAGTGGCTCTTCAAAAGGTGGCAAGGGCAAGGAGTCTGCCAATATAGAAAAATTAGAGCTTGAGTTATTTGTTACCATAGAGGAGGTGTGATCCTCAGCTAAAGACTCAAGAATGGATGACTCATTGGTGTTGGATAGTGGTGCATCGCATCACATGACCAGTAGAAAAGAACTTTATAGTTCTTTATAGCCTCTAAAGGAACCCATCATAGTAAAGGTAGGCAACAATGCTGAAGTATTTTGTTGGCAATGCACCGCAGTGCACTCTCCTTCTCGCGAGCTCCAAGATGATATCCTCAGAGTAGAAAACGGAGCTCCTAAGGCCGCTCACAGTACTCCGCACAGATACTGCGAAATACGCAGAAAACACAGTACACAGGGAGCATGAAGACAGACTTCTTAGGTCTTACAAATGCACTCGAACTTATAGTCTCTGACTGACCAGGCCACTATATGTTTTATTAAAGAACATATACAAGAAAGTGTCCAGTGGCCATTTGGCCTTTTACATGGACACTAAGGGTAACAATCTCCCACTAAAGGCCAATATGGCCAAAGTAACTATGGGAGAAAAATAAAGAATGATAAAGGATACCTGAGTGTAAGTGTACAAACTATACCTCCCACGTGATGGGCACATTACACAGTATACAATTGACTATGTAAGATCATGAATCAAGTAACCCCCATCAAGTGACAGCAGTGTCGAAAGCTATCTTGTGGTAGAGCTTTAGTCAAAGCATCTATAGCATGATCTCGAGTGTGAACCTTCTCAAGAATAATGCGCTCAATGGCTAAGCAATCTCTAATGAAGTGATACCTCACCTCAATGTGCTTGGTCTTTGCATGATAGACCGGATTCTTAGCCAAAGTAATGGCACTCTAACTGTCATTGAGCAAACGAGGTACATGCTGAGGTAAACCCATATCACAAGCAAGATGAGAAAGCCACAATGCTTCCTTACATGCCTCACATGCTGCACTATGCTCTGCTTCTGTGGTGGAAACAGTTGTACATTCTTGAAGATGAGATCTCCAAGAGATAGCACCTCCAGCAAAATGAAAAATTTACCTTGATGTAGACTTATGATTGTCCACACAACGAGCATAATCAAAATTTGTGTAACCAATAATGGAATGCTTTCCCTCTACCTAAGCATAGACACGTCCTTAGTGCCACTCATATATGTCAAAATCATCTTGACCGCTTCTGAGTGTTTCTTGCCAGGATTAGACATATATCTACTCACAACTCCCACTGCAAATGCAATGTCTGGTCTCATACCTACCATAGCATACATGAGACTACCAATAACAGATTGAAAGGGAATTCGGTCATGAATTCCTTTTCCTCGTCTGATTTGGGGCAATCATCCTTGCTCAATTTCACATATGTGGGTAAAGGTGTACTCAATGCCTTTCCACCCTAGATATTGAATCGGTGAAGTACTTTGGATATGTACTCACTTTGATACAAGTATATGCATCGTTTACCCCTATCACGAGTAATGCGTCAAGAATATGTTTGGCATCCCCCAAATCCTTCATATTGAATGTTTGACTCAAATTTCTTTTGAGAATTGACAAGTCATAGGAGGACTTCCCAGCAATCAACATATCATCGACATAAAGTATCAAGCATATCAAGCTGCCATCTAAGCATCTCTTTGTGTAGAGACAATGATCCTCATTGCTTTGAGAATATCCTTGGGACTTCATAAAAGCATCAAAATTTTGGTACCATTATCTAGGAGACTATTTAAGTCCATACAAGCTCTTCTTGAGCTTACAAACTAGAATTTCCTTGCCAAGAACTACATAACCCTATGGTTGTTCCATATAGATCTCATCTGTAAGATCTCCATGCAAGAAAGCAGTTTTCACATCCATTTGGACCAGCTCTAAGTCCTCCATTGCAATGAATCCAAGCAACATGTGCAAAGTAGTCATCTTGACCATTGGAGAGAAGATTTCTTCAAAATCAACACCATGTTGTTGCTTAAAACCCTTTGCAACAAGTCATGCTTTATATTTTGGAGAAGCACTATCTGATGTGAATTTCAACTTATATACCCATTTGCATGGTAAAGCTTTCCTGCCCTTTGGCAAAGTTACTAAATCCCAAGTACCATTCCTGTGAATAGAATCCAACTCACTCTTCATGGCACACTCCCACTTGACATGATCCTCTGTCTGCATAGCCTCTTTGTAGGAAGAACGCTCACCGCCATCTGTTAGCATAACAAAATCTAAACCTGGAACATATCTATTAGGTGGATGTGATGAGACACATACATAACGTCTCAATGGTTGTTGAACAGGAACATGTGTAGACTAATCTGAATGGACATTCTCTTGAACATCCGTATGTGCAGCATTTTTATGCATGCTAACTGGAGGACTAGTATCCTCAAACACCACTCTTCTCACTTCAACCTCCTTAATGGGTTGTTTATGCATCTTAGACTCATTAAAAATGACATCACTACTTCTAATCGATGATGGTGTTTCAAGATCCCATAAGAGATATCCAAATTGTCCTTCTCGACCATATCCAAGAAATGCAGCTACACCATTTTGTATTGGAGTATAAGGAGCTGTAAACTCTCTACGAATCCCTCTAGACTGACAGAAAAGGCTGAATTCATGTGAGCTACACTCACCCCTATTATCTGAACGTAAAGCCTTAATCTTAGTTCCTTTTTTAGTCTCAATTGAAGCTAGCCATTTTCTAAAAGTAGGGAATACCTCATCCTTTGATTTGATAGGATATACCCAAACATTTCTAGTAGGATCATCTATGAAATTGAAAAACTAGAGAGAACTTCATAAGGACCTAGTGGGCATAGGACCACACACATCTGTATGAATGAGATCTAAACACTGAATTGAAGAGTCAATGTGCATTCTATGCACATTTCTAGTTTGCTTTCCATATTGATAATGCTCACAAAATGAAAAAGCAGAGAAAGATAACATAGGTAAGTAGCCAGAACGAGAAAGATTTTCCATTCCACTACAAGATATATGGCCAAATGACCATGCCAAATACAAGCCATAGGCTATTTAGTAATAGCTAACAAGTGTTCTTTCTATGATACAAATAAAGGATAAAGTGATCCAACTTTTCTTCCTTTTGCAATAACCATATTGCCCTTTGATATACGAAAGGATTGAGCATAGAAGACCACCCTTTAACCAAGGTCATCAAGTTGACCAATTGACATCAAATTGCGTGATAACTGAGGTGCATGGCATACATTACATATAGTAAATTTTGAACCATCAATGAACTGCACAACCACATCTCGAATCCCCACATAATTACACTGGTAAGAGTCACCAAGTCTCACAGTACCAAGAGACTTTGCTGCATAATTAGAGAACCATTCTCTATGGGGTGTCACATGGAAAGAAGCACCAGAATCTAGTAGCCATGTGTGGGAAAGAGAATCAACCATAAGCACCTTAGATGGCACAATACTATCAAGTGTCAACACATCAACATCATCAGAAATAGCATTAATTTCTTCAATATTCACAATCAAAGTAGATGGTGTAGGTAACTATTTAACATGCCCATCAACATTCTGTCCTTTACCTTTAGCATTCTTTAATGCATAACATTCTTTCTTCATGTGTCCTTTCTTATGACAAGAATGGCATTCAATATCCCTCTTCCTTGATTTACTTCTACTCTTATTCCCTTGACCATTCTTTTCCTTATTCTTGCTCATGCCATGTTGCTGATTCTTTTGTTAGTAAGAATCTCGAACATTATATGCATCTCCACTCATAGTGCCAACCATAGATTTTCTACGAATCTCCTCACTCAAGAGTGCTCCACATATGTCATCATAGACAAGTTTACCCCAGGTGCACTATTGTTTATAGCTGTGCAAAATGTATCACATGATGATGGTAAGGTGCATAACAGCAATAGTACTTTCATTTCATTATCCATATCCATTTTTTGAGCCTGTAACTAGGAGAATATAGCGTCAAACTCATTTAGATGAGCAACAACACTATCTGTGTCCTTCATATGAAGGTCATATAATTTTCTCATCAGATACACTTTATTGGATGCCGTCTCTTTCTCATATGTATTGCATAACTTCTTCCAAAGCTCCTCTGCACTTTTGCAGTCTAATACTGTAAAGTAAACATTATCTGCCAGGTGCAAGCAAATGGTAGACCTGGCCATTTCATCTAACTCATCCCAATCATCTTCATCCATATCAGCAAGCTTCTTTGAAATTCCATTTACTAGCTTCCATTGCCTCCTTTGAATGAGCACATCTTTAATGTGATTCTTCCATAGAGCAAAGTTTGTGCCATCAAATTTTTGGATCTCAAAATGGTCTTTGCCCTGCAAGTTATAGCTCCTCCTCATAACTCTGGCACTAGACCCTGATCCACCAGATGTGCCTAAGACCTCTGATGCCATGATGGTAGAGAACTGAATAAAATGATAATGGAGCTAGAAGAGTCCAAATGCCAACAAATAAGTGTATCAAGGAGTAAATCGACCACTGTATAGTTGTCGAAATCTGGACAATTTTTGCCAAAGTATCTCTGCAAAATGAGCATATGACCACTGTTAAAATATCATAAAGCTCCAAGTATTAACATGTTTACCTGCATAGTGAATCACTCACTCCACTGCATATAATCAGTTACCCAATAGAAGCCAATTAGGCTTATCGAGCACCTATGAACAACTATCATACATCTCCTATGGCGAGGATAGGTAAGTCTTCCACTTGCATCATCGAAGAGACCCCAACATCTGGGTGTCTCCCAGTTAAGAAAACCTCACTACGACCCTCTTTATCAAATATAAAAGGCTTTATGCAAAGAACATAACCGTGATATCAATGACCATGGATGTACATAAGCAGTATCCACAGAAGCATAAATGGTGTGTATGTGCTCAATATATGCAGTAAAATGACAATAAAAGGCTGAATGCACAACCCAAAAACTAGCCAATAACACTTGCAAGTGTTTGTCAACTCTGATGTTTAAGGCTCAAAAAACTTGCATAAATTTGCAGCAGTTGCTCCCACCAAAACTGAATACCTTTCCAGAAACCTATAGTTTTGCGAGTATGGCTGAAAACACAGCCCCAAAGGTTGATATTTATTGTCAGGGAAGTACAAAGAACACGCTTCTTGATGTTTGTGGACCTTTGTGAAGAGAAGTATGTGGAAAAGTACTCCAAAATGGCTCCAAAAGGCACCCAAAAATGTTCAAAAATAGGCTTTGAAAGCAAAGAATGAAGCTTTGAAGGACCAAAACATGTCAAGGTAATGAACCTTGAGGGGACGGGGGTGCTCACTTTGCTCGCAAAAAACGAACAAAGCTTTTGCGCTGAACTGCTCTGATACCAATGGAGTATTTTGTTGGCAATGCACTACAGTGCACTCTCCTTCTCACGCGCTCCACGATGATATCCTCGGAGTAGAAAACCAAGCTCCTAAGGCCGCTCACAGTACTCCGCACAGATACTACAAAATACACAGAAAACACAGTACACAGGGAGCACAAAGACAGACTTCTTAGGTCTTACAAATGCAGTCAAACTTAAAGTCTGTGACTGACCAGGCCACTATATATTTTATTAAAAAACATATACAAGGAAGTGTCCGATGGCCATTTGGCCTTTCACATGGACACTAACGATAACAAATGCAAGATGTCTTGTAGAGGGTGAAGGTATGGTTTCTTTCATTAACTCTAATGATGATGTTAGAAAGCTTTCAAATGTGTTTTATGTTCCACAAATCAAATGAAATCTACTTTCAGTAGCTTCTATAATTGATTAAGGTCATCAAGTGGCTTTCAGTAAGACAAGAGCTAAGATTATGGATAGTAACAACAACATTGTTGGGATTGGCATAAGGAGGAACTACATGTATGAGTTGTGTGCTCTTATAGCCACTACAAGTGTGGGTACAAGTAAGCTATGGCATGAGAGATTCGACCACATTGGATACCCTGTACTAAAGGAGATGCATCACAGGGGTATGGTTGCACACCTACCATTGAAGGAACCATGTGAAGCTTGCATGATGGGCAAGCAATGGATAAAGGCATTTCCACAAGAAAGTAAGAACAGGGCAAGCTATCCTCTAGAGTTGGTGCATGATGATTTGTGTGGAAAAATGCCTACACAGGCTTTGGGCAGATCTTCTTACTTCATGTTACTTTTTAATGACTGTAGTAGGAAGATGTGGGTGTACTTCCTTCGCAATAAGGCTCACATTTTTGGTACGTTTAAAGAAAGGCTTCAGCTTTTTGAAACTCAAACACGGAAGAAGATGAAGAAAATTCAAGAGAGGCAATAGTGGTAAGTTCACATCAATAGAGTTTTAAGATTTCTACAAGAGCAAAGGAATCAAGCATCAATTCACAATGGCACATAGCCCTCAACAAAACGACGTTGCAGAACATCAAAATCAAACCATCATGGAGATGGCAAGGTGCATGTTGAAGGGAAAGGGTTCACCTAACCAATTATGGGCAAAGGTTGTCAACACTGTTGTCTACATCTTGAATCGAAGCTACACCAAGGCACTTGATGAAAAGACTCCACAAGAAGCCTACACTGGTAAAAAGCCTTCTCTTTCCCATTTCAAAGTATTTGGAAGTGAATGTTATGTACATGTTCAAGATAGGGAGAGAAATAAGCTTCAACCAAAAAGCATCGAATGTATCTTCTTAGGGTACATCGAAGATAAGAAGGCTTATAAGTTTTATGACCCTGAGGCTAAGAGGATCATGGTGAGTCGTGATGTGGTGTGTAAGGATGAGCAACCACATGCAGTGGAGGAGAAAAAGAGAGCTTCCACTTTATCATCATGCGAATGGGCAATCCACTATGAACCTGGTGCAAGAGCTATCCCTTTTACACAAGAAAAGGAAGCATCATCTTCAGATGACGAATATGAAAGTCACCAACCTATCATCATCGAAGCGGGAAGGCCATTGCCATGATGGGTGATGCAGCCCTATGATTCTACAAATCCCATCCCATAGTCACTAGAAAAAGTTGCAAATGGATGGACGCGATCACAAAGAATAGAGGAATAGAGAGGGGCAAGCACCCATACTGTAAACACAACTTTGATGGATGATCTCATTCAAGAACAAGCAAAGGAGCCAACCAATCTGGAAGAGGCACTCCACGATCCAAATTGGAGGGTTGCCAGGCAAACAAAATAGAACAATAGGATGAAGAATGAAACTTTGGAGCTATTGGATTGACCCCGTAAGCATAACCTCATTGGGACCAAGTGAGTCTGGAAGCTAAACTACAAGGCTAATGGTACTCTGGAAAAGTACAAAGCAAGACTTGTTGCATAGGGCTACTTACAAGTTGAAGGCATTGAATTTTGTGAATCATTTTACTCGACTGCAAGGATGACTACTATCCAAGTAGTACTAGGTGTGGCTTCACATAAGCATTGGCCTTGGCCTGTCTATCACATGGATGTCAAATCAGCATTCCTAAATGGAGACCTCAAGGAGGAGGTATATGTGTCTCGACCACTAGGGTTTGAGGCTCCCCATTCAAAGAACAAGGTATGTAAGATGAAGAAGGCATTATATGGGTTGAAACAAGCCTCTAGAGCATGATATCAGTGGAGATTGAAGTCATACATACTTCAACAAAAGATCAGATAGCTGATATGCTTACAAAGAGCTTGGATGGACCAAAGCTACAGAAGTTTAAAGACATGGCAGGTATAAAGAAGATAAGAGAAACCTCAATTGATGATTGAGGGGGAGCTGTTGGTGCAGACCAATCATCAATTGTAGATTTGAAGGACAAATAATGGAGATAAGAACAATTCTTGAAGCAAAGAAGATGGACACATTCACAGGATGAATGATTTGTACACATATGTACATTAGTGAAGACATAGATCACTTAGAGTTTTGAATAGTCATAAACTTGTACATATTTGCCTATAAATACTTGGAAAAAATGTCGGGGCAAGGGGAGAGACAATAGGAGATCATGAGAATAGTGTATTGATAAGTTGTAAGTGTCATTAGACACATGAGAAGTGAGTTGAAATCTCTCTCTCACTCAGTTGTAAACTTCTGAGAAATAGAAGGAAAAATTGCGCCCGATATTTCTGTGTTTTCTCCCTGTGTGATAGATCTTATGTGAATTCCTTTTGGAGATATCTAAGTCCATAGTTAATCAATCTATGGCTAGAGTTTGAGAGTTCAATTGTGATCAAGCTAAGAGAATTGTGTGTAGGAACATTTACATGTGAGAAAGTACTCACTGGTTCCTGAAACAGGCGCAAATTTTGATCTTAATGATTTGATCATTTCTCACTCCACAGTTTAAAGTTTTGTGCAAGTAAGCACTTAATATTTAAGTTGGAAGGTAAGCTACTCGTGGCTAGATGCATTTGCTTAAACGGGTTCTATACTGAGAGAATTAAAGTTAAGAAGTTAGGGGTGTCCAAATCGACTTCTCAGAAGTGCAGATTTAGACATAGCTGACTTGGTAAGTAGATTTCTCAAGATCTACTGAACCTTTTGAAGTAATTTGACTTGGAGAAGGTGCGCAATCTTTAGGCAACACCTTGTGCAAAGTTTCATCAAAAACTTTACACATTTACTCAGTCAATGAGCAAGATCTATGCAGCAGACTTTCTGAATAATTTCCTTCTTCACAATTTAGTCAAGAAATTGATATTTGGTCATTGATCTCTTAAATTGGTGAAGGTTTTGACTTACTCTTGATATAGAGGTGTTCTAAATTCAAGAGTAGGTTGTTATTTTGGAGATTAACACTCTCCATCAGAACTTCCTTCACTGAATGAACACTTTCTGAAGTTTAAGAAAAAACTTCTCCGGTTCAGAATGTCTCTTTTCGGTTAGACTTTGTACTGTGTGTACATATCCATTCCACCGAAATCCTTGACAAACTAATAGTAGAGATGTCTAGCTATAAGATAAGCTATCTCTCATACAAAACCTTAATTTATTCTGCGAGATATACTTTGTTGTTCTACCGGAAAACACATTTTCTGAGAAAACTGTAACTGACCGAAAATGTGTTTACTGAGATAACTGTAATTGACCGAAACATTTGTTTACTGAGAGAGTACCGGGGGACACGTTTACTGAACGAACTGTAACTGTTAACGAACTTTCTACCGTAACACGAAAATACTCGGAGTTCTTCACATACGAACAGTGTGCGCAAACTTCCACATGAACATGTGTTTTCTATTAGAGAAGATGTGTACAAAACAAGCTTGGCCTCTTCTTGCTCAAGCTATAGAAACTCTCCTACACTGAGTAGTTTCTGTTTACCATCTCTCTCAAATGAATACCTGAGGTTTCAGGTTTCTGTTATTCATCTGTACATACACAATCTCTGGTGTCTTTTGAGAACTTCTCTCTCTCTCTCTCTCTCTTTGATCTCTATATGTGCTCTGCGTGCTCTTCTCACGTACGTTCTAGCTCGCTCTTCCCTCTCTCTTATTCTTATGCACGTTCTCTCTTTATATACAGTTTGATTCGGTGTAATGAACTCTATCAAACTCTGATTCTGCAAGATTCTGCGCTATACATAACGGCCGTGAATTTGTCCCTTCATTAAGGCTTTTGATTTTCTGAATATTTGATTCCGCTTCTCTTTATCTTTCTTTTTCCTTTTATGTTTGTACGTCAAATTCGTGAGTGATTCTTCAACAATCACCTCACGGGCCATGTGCTAAATCCACTCCAAGCTGACAAGAGGGTGCCCAGGTGTTGGCTGGTACTTGTGATAGTTTGCCTCTATGATATATTCCTTAGAAAATAATAGCACGGTAGAATGGACTAGTATACAGAATTGAGAGCAAAAAAACACACAAAGACATAGATGTAAATTATAGAAAACTCAAATTCTCATATTGCTGAGCATAATGTAGTTACAATGATGGTGTTGTCCACCCATGCGCTCCCAATGTGGAGTTTAGATGGAGATCTAGACAGACTCTAGATGAAGGACTTACTAGTGCGTAATGCTTTGTAAAGCTCAACTTGGGCTATGCTTATATAGCTTTTACAAGGGGAGTCAGTATAGATAAATGCAATCAGGAGATACAAAATATTCGATAAAATATACAATCCAACAATATCTCCATGGCCAAAAGTCCTACTATCTCAACCCTACAGGCTAGGGGGATAGGCCCCACAGACCCCCTAAAAGGGGATAAGCCCCCATCTGCACTCCTCCCATTAAGGTTCTATTGGGAAACTATGTGATAGCATAGGGCCTTTATTTTCACCTTGAATGGCAACCTAATGGCCCTGAAGTTAAAGCCCTACCTAACCTAATGACTAGGCTCACAAACATAATCTATAACCATCAACGGTCACACATAGACCTCATCTAAACTTAGAAGTTAGGGTACCACAAATGTCCAAGCTCTCACAATTGCTTTTCCTCATAATGGGGGCCTTATAACTTAGAGCACCATGGATCATTTGTCATCACTTGAGAGTGGAGTATTGATCATATCTAACACCCACCCTGAATGTCCACCCTACGATGAACTACCTCCTTTGTCAAATCCCAAGCTTTGGAAAGTGTCGAAGAAGTTGCGCTCTCTGAAGAGCCTTGGTCAAAATGTGTGCTCCATTTTCTTCAGTTCGACAATAGCTTATCTCCATGACCCTATCATCAATCAACACACACACACATAGTGATACTGAATTTGTATGTGCTTAGTATGTGCATGGAAAAGAGGATCCTTGGCGATGGCCATGCAACTTTTGTTGTCACACATCACTTTGTTGTCTCCTCTTCTTGTATTCCTATATGCCATAGGACTCTCCTCAACCATACTACTTTGCATGCTACAACACATGCAGCTTTGTACTCAGCTTTAGTAGAAGATAATGCTACAATCGGTTGCTTCTTCCTAATCTAAGAGAAAATTCCTGATCCTAAAGAAAAAGCAATATCCAAAAACTGATTTTTTGGTATCAATATCTCCTACTCAATTTGAGTCACACTATCTGACTAGAGATCATCCTTCTTCATAAAGAATACCATAATTAGTGGTTCCTTTCACATACCTGGGTATCCGGATGTTTGCCTTCCAATGAGTTTGGCAAGGCTTATTATAAAACCTACTTACCACTCCAATAGCATAAAGAGCTATATGGTCTACCATTGTATAAGTAGATGAAAATTCCAACTAATTTCCTCTATCTTCCAATATCTTTTGGAGATAAAGTATCTTCAATAGATAATTTTGTGTTGACCTCCATAGGTGTAGAAATTTCCTTACAATTCTCCATGTCGAATGCCTTCAATATTTGTCTTGCATACTTTTGTTGAGAGATGAAAATCTTCCCTAGTTCCTTCCAAACTTCAAGGGGTAAGCAATAATGCCTTAAGCCCAAGTCTATCATTTCAAATTCTAAACTTAGGGCATCTTTTGTTTGTTGAAGAAGAGCATCATCATTTCCTATAATCACAAGGTCATCTACATAGAGCACAAGAACAATTTTCTTCCCTCCTCTCTTTAGAACATACAAGTTAGCATGAGAAGCACATCTTTTGAAACCCAGATTCTTATCCATCACCTTCTCTCTTAGAAAGTGATACTGTATCTCAATGTGTTTAGTCTTGGCATGAAAAACAGGATTAGCAGCTAGATATAATGAACTCATGTTATCACCATAAATGATAGGTATGCTCTGTATAGTGTCAAAACTCTTCATGAGAGTCTTAAGCCAAATCACTTCTTTTGCAGCTTCAACCATGCCTTTGTACTCTGCTTCTGTAGATGACAAAGCAACTGTATGTTGCTTCTTTGAGCACCAGGAGATTAACTTATCTCCCACATAACACATGTATCCATAGGTTGACCTTCTATCATCTGGATTACCTGCCCAATCTGCATCACTATAGATCTTGATATTTGTATCTGATATAAAACCATAATACAATCCTTCTTTGAGTGTACCCTTAATGTACCTCAACACTCTTTGACCTGCAATCCAATGCTCTTTCCTAGGACAATGCATAAATTGAGACAAAACCCCTACTTCATATGATAAATCAGGTCTAGTTAAAGTAGCATAGATAAGACTACCAACCAAACTCTGATATTGTCTCATGTCTTTGAATTCTTCACCTCCAAATTTACTCAATTTGTGATTCACCTCCATTGGTGTAGGTGCTACCCTGCAATCATCCATTTTAAACTTGATTAACAAGTTTCTCAAATACCTTTCTTGAGTCACATACACTCCATGTTGAGTGTATGAAATCTCCATGCCCAAGAAGTATGACAAGTCTCCCAAATCACTGATTTTGAACTCTTTCTCCATTTGCTTCTTTAAGCATTGAATGCCTTTCTCATCTGTACCTGTAAGTATGATATCATCAACATATATGCACATGTAAATAAACCCATCATCACTTGCTTTGACAAGCAAGCTACTATCTGCTTTAGACACCTGAAATCCAAGTTCTTTCAAGAACTTTACAAGTCTATAATTCCATGCCCTTGGAGCCTGCTTCAAGCCATACAAAGCTCTCTTGAGCTTGCACACATGATCTGGATACCTTTTATCTCTGAACCCTTGAGGTTGCTCCATGAACACATCATCTGAAATATAACCATTCAAAAAAGCATTTTTCACATCTAATTGACACAATTTCCAACCTTTACATGTAGCAATTGCTATAAGTGTCCTGATGGTTGTCATCTTTGCCACAAGACTATAAGTCTCATCATAGTCAACACCATATGTCTGAGCAAACCCTTTGACAACAAGTCTAGCTTTGTACCTAGACACACTTCCATCTGCAAATCTTTTTGTCTTATAAACCCACTTACATCCAATGATCTTCTGACTATTTGGTTTTGGAACCAAATCCCATGTTTGATTCTCCAACAATGCATCATATTCTTCCTGCATAGCTTTCTCCCATTTTTCTTTACCTTTTGCCTCTTCATATGTAGAAGGGTCTTCATCTGCTTTAATCATGTAAGCATAATCTTTGGTAGCCAAAAATGAAGTATCATAGCTATACCTTGTAGGTTGCCATTTGTTCCTTGTAGACCTCCTAAGTTCTCCACTTCTTGAGGTTTCTGGTTCTTCATATTCAGGATCAAATCTTGGTGTTTCTTCAACTTCACCCTGCACTTCATTATTCTCTTCTTCATCAATTATTTGAACCTTTGACTTACCTTTCCTTTGGCTCACAATCTCTTCATCATCTGTATTAATATTGATAGTACCTGCATAGTACCTTGCTCATCAAATGTAACATCTTTTGATACAAGAAAATGTTTTGTGGATGGATTCCACAACCTGTATCCCATCTGCTTATCATCATAACCAATAAACACATATTTTTCAGCTTTAGGTTCCAATTTGTGCCTTAATTGTGATGGCACATATGCATAGGCCAAACATCCAAATACTTTGCAATGATCTAGTGTAGGTCTCTTACCCCACCATGCCTCATAAGGTGTCATTCCCTGCAAAGCTTTACAAAGTAGCCTATTGACCAAATAAGTAGCTGTATTTACAGCCTCAGCCCACAAATAATTTGGGCAATTTTTCTCCTTCATCATGGACCTTGCAAACTCAACAAGAGTTCTATTTCTCCTTTCTGCTACACCATTTTGTTGAGGAGAGTACCTACAAGTAACTTCCCTTTTTATACCTGCATCCCACAAGTAATCACTGAACTCATTAGAAAAATACTCTCCCCCTCCATCTGACCTTAGTCTTTTCAACTTATGTCCTGTAATTCTCTCTGCATACATATGATAATGTTTGAAAGTATTGAATACTTCTGACTTATCTTTGATCACATAAATAGTGATCCATCTAGTAGCATCATCAACATAAATCACATAATACCTTGACCCATTTATACTGAAATCCTTTGATGGTCCCCACACATCTGTATGTACCAACTCAAGCTTCTCTGAGTACATAAAACCATGCTTGGAATAGGAATGCTTATGAGCCTTACCTAATTGACATGCCTCACATCTGTATGTCATATGTTGACGTGCAACATTAGGCAAACCAAGCACTGAACCATTGTTAATCATGTCTTTAATACCTCTTTCATTGAAATGTCCAAGCCTCTTGTGCCAAAGATCTAACTCAGAGATCTTATGTCCTCCATATGTGAACATGGCATGACCAATATTACCTTGAATCTTCAATGTGAACAATCTTCCTTCTTTCTTCCCTGAAACAATTTGTTTATACCCATTGCTAGGGTCTTCCACAAACACTCCTTCATTAGTGAACCTTACTTCATAACCTTTTTCCACAATTTGTCCTACACTTATCAAATTCTTAGGAATTGTAGGAACATACAAGACCTTACTCAATAAGGTGCTACCATCCTTGGCCTTCACTGATCCAATTGACTCCACATTGTGCTTTGTGTTGTCACCTGTTTGAACAACATGATTAGATACCTTATTCTCCAAATCAGTCATCAAGGCTATATTACCACTCAGGTGATTGCTACACCCTGAATCAATGTAGAAGACTCTTTGATCTTCATTCTGCCTTTCACAAGTTGCATTCATTATCAATGTTGAATCTTCCTTTTGATCTGAAGCATAATTGTAGTAGGTGTTGTTATATTGTTGACTTTGGAAACCTCTACCTGCATTTCTTCCAAAGTAACCCCTACTACCTCTGCCTCTGAAATTACCTCTTTGATTTCTGCCTCCTCTTCCTCTTGAATTATAGTTCTGATTATATCCACCATTACTCTGATTATTATGCCAACAATCATTAGCTAAATGATTTGTCTTACCACAAATCCAGCATGCTTTGGCTCCATCTTTGTTGTTCCTGCCTCTTCCTCTACCTTTGCCACCTCCTCTACCTCTTAGGAAGTTGGCTTGACTAGTTGTACCTTCATCTTCACCTGCTTGTTGCTTTCCTTTGTTAGCTTTCTTCTTGTCCTTTGAGTACATTGCATGACCTGTACTTTTGTCACCATCTCCTTTAACATCCTGCTCAAATGTTAGCATATGACCTAGCAACTGATTTAAATCAGGAGTGAAATGATCAAGTGATAATTCTGTAGACAAAATGAATGGCTTCCATTTGTCATCACCTCTTAAACCTGTAAGGATTTGCCTTACAAATTTATCCTCCTCAATGTCTTCATCAACAGCTCCTAAAGCATCTGCAATATCTTTCATTCTTGCCACATAGTCTGAAATGGATTGAGAAGCCTTCTTCTTAAAGGTGGTAAACTCTGCCCATAAGGATGCCTTCCTTGACTTAGTAGTATTCTGGAAATGCTCCTCCAAAGCATTCCAAATATCAGTTGCACTTTCAAGACCTCGAATATGAGGTAAGAAGTAATCATTGACTGCCATATAGATAATGCTCCTAGCTTGAGCATCTTTCTTCATCCAATTTTTCAAATCTGCTAACTCTTCCCTAGTTGGAACACTAGGATCTCTGAACTGTGGCTTCTCTTCTTCTCCTGTGATGTAGCTATTAAATCTTTGCTCATAAGATGAGCTTCCATCCTCATTGACCATGCAGGATAGTTTTCTCTATCCAATTTCTCTATCTGTAGAGAATCTCCCATCTTGTGTCCACTTGTGTATTGAAATCTTCAAGCTTTATGAATAATATATGTACCTTTGCTTCAAATTAGAGTCCTTTTTTCTTTTTTGATGTCATGGTCTCGTCCTCAAGCTTTGCCTTCAAGCTTTCACCTTTTAGTTCTTCAGTTGTTGAATTTCTTGAATCTGCAGCAGTCGGGATCCTCCTTTCCTTGATTTTGATGTTTCCTGCTCTGATACCACTGATGGAGAGTGTTAATCTCCAAAAGAACAACCTACTCTTGAATTTAGAACACCTCTATATCAAGAGTAAGTCAAAACCTTCACCAATTTAAGAGATCAATGACCAAATATCAATTTCTTGACTAAATTGTGAAGAAGGAAATTATTCAGAAAGTCTGCTGCATAGATCTTGCTCATTGACTCAGTAAATGTGTAAAGTTTTTGATGAAACTTTGCACAAGGTGTCGCCTAAAGATTGCGCACCTTCTCCAAGTCAAATTACTTCAAAAGGTTCAGTAGATCTTGAGAAATCTACTTACCAAGTCAGCCATGTCTAAATCTGCACTTCTGAGAAGTCGATTTGGACACCCCTAACTTCTTAACTTTAATTCTCTCAGTATAGAACCCGTTTAAGCAAATACTTCTAGCCACGAGTAGCTTACCTTCCAACTTAAAGATTAAGTGCTTACTTGCACAAAACTTTAAACTGTGGAGTGAGAAATGATCAAATCATTAAGATCGAAATTTGCGCCTGTTTCAAGAACCAGTGAGTACTTTCTCACATGTGAATGTTCCTACACACAATTCTCTTAGCCTGATCACAATTGAGCTCTCAAACTCTAGCCATAGATTGATTAACTATGGACTTAGATATCTCCAAAAGGAATTCACAAAAGATCTATCACACAGGGAGAAAACACAGAAATATCGGGGGCAATTTTTCCTTCTATTTCTCAGAAGTTTACAACTGAGTGAGAGAGAGATTTCAACTCACTTCTCATGTGTCTAATGACACTTACAACTTATCAATACACTATTCTCATGATCTCCTATTGTCTCTCCCCTTGCCCCGACATTTTTTCCAAGTATTTATAGGCAAATATGTACAAGTTTATGACTATTCAAAACTCTAAGTGATCTATGTCTTCACTAATGTACATATGTGTACAAATCATTCATCCTGTGAATGTGTCCATCTTCTTTGCTTCAAGAATTGTTCTTATCTCCATTCTTTGTCCTTCAAATCTACAATTGATGGTTGGTCTGCACCAACAAGTTCATGCATCACTTCCTTACTTCTTGTATACTCACTTGAAGTAATTACAAACAGAATAGGAGTTGATTCTGATAAGATTCCGGTATAATTACGGTGACAGTCTGGTGACAGTCTAGTGAAGTTCCAGTGAATTTTCAATAAATTCAAGCGCAGTCTTATATGTTTGAGTGGCAGTAACTTTGCTAAGCTACTGTTGATTATGGAGGTGTTCTAATATCGCTCTAGCTTAGCCTCTTTTCGGTGGCGCGGCGATTTCCAAAGACTTGACAAGGTTCAAGCCTTTGCCGTAACGGCCATCAAGAAGAGGTCTCAGAGTCGTGAGATCCTCAACAATTGGTATCAGAGCCCAGAGTATTCACCATCATTGGTATCAAAGCGGGTTAACCACAACAAGTGGAACCAGAACGAGAAAGCTTCTGAAGAGCAGAAAGATTCTCAAAAGTTCACCGAAAGTAACAGAAACAAGAAGATCATGGCAGATCATGTCCAAATTGATAAATTGGATAGAGATAATTATCCCGCGTGGGTAATGCGCATGGAAGCCTTACTTATGAGTAAGGAATTAATGATGTATGTGACCGGAGAAGAAAAGAAACCGACTTTCAAAGATGATAGTCAACCGGAAAAAGAAGAATTAGAAGCCTTGAAGCTGTGGCAGAAGAAAGTTGCAATGACAAGAGCTTACATTTATAATACCGTTTCAGAACATCTACTACCGCACATTAGAGGTCTGGAGAAAGCTGAGGACATATGGAGTGCGTCAGAAGATCATTTCCAAAATACTACGAAATCTAGGAAGGCTAGCTTATGGTCTGAATTCACAACGTTCAAAAAGAAGTCGAGTCAAAGCATTAGTGACTATGTTACTAAGATGAAGGATCTAGCAGATAGTCTTGGATCCATAAATGAAGATGTCGAAGATCACAGATTGATAGCGCAACTGCTAACAGGTTTGAGAGGAGATGAAAGGTGGAAACCTTTCGTACTCTCAATTGAACTATCTCTAAATCATTTTGTACCAGATTTAAATTAGTTGCTTGGTTTGATGCTCACATATGAGCAAGACCTGAAAGGAGATGCAGATAAAGGACAAAGTTCTACAATGTACATGAAGAACAAGAAGAAAGCAGACAAAGGCAAGTCAAAAGATGAAGAAGAGTCGAGTTCTCAAGCTTATTATGCAAGAGGTAAAGGCACCGGCAGAGGAAGAGCAAGAGGCTTTGGAAGAGGAAGAGGCAGCCAGAGCAACAACAAGAAGGCTTGTTGGATCTATGGACTAAGTAATCATTTGGCTCATGATTGCTGGCACAATCAACAAGGATCAAATCAAAATCAGAACAGTAATAGCAGAGCAAAAGCGGAAGATATCAGAGTAATTTTCAAAGAGGAAGACAGAATCAAAGAGGAAGCTATGCTAGAGGTGGAGCAAGAAGTTGGGGACAGAATCAATCCTACAACACCACCTACAACAACTACGCAAATGACACTCAAAATGAAAGTCATACATCATTGATGATGAACTCAATCAGCACATCAGATAACGAAGACCTGAAGGTATTTTACATTGATTCTGGATGTTCTAATCACTTGTCAGGAAATATAGAACTAATGTCGGAATTGGAAAAAGGTAGTTCCAATAATACTGTTCAAACAGGTGACAATACGAGGCATAGTGTACATTCAATTGGAAAAGTAAAGTGTAAAAGTGGAGCAAATTTGCTAACCAATGTTTTGTATGTTCCGACAATACCGAAAAATTTAATTAGTGTGGGGCAGATAGTTGAGAAAGGTTTTCAGGTGAGATTTACAAATGAAGGAGTATTTGTAGAAGATCCCGAGAATGGATATAATCAGATTGTCTCTGGTAAGAAAGAAGGCAAACTCTTTACTTTAAGAGTACAAGGGAACATCGGCCAAGCGTTGCTCACACATGGTGAAAAGGTGATTACAGAACTTGATCTCTGGCATAAGAGATTAGGTCATTTCAATGAAAAAGGAATTAAAGCTATGATTTCAAATCACTCAGTACTGGGATTACCGAATGTACAGAACCAACACATGATTCACAAGTGCGAAGCATGTCATATGGGAAAAGCCCACGGGTTACCTTTCCAGAAGAAAGGATTCAAACATGATGGAGTACTTGAACTCATTCATACAAATGTATGGGGTCCAACAAAAGAAGGATCAATCAGCGGATCGAGGTATTATGTTCTATTCATTGATGATGCTACAAGATGGATAACTCTTTATGTTTTGAAAGAGAAATCAGAAGTGTTTGGAGCTTTCAAACATTTTCATGCATATGCTGAAAGACTCACAGGTCGAAAGCTGAAGAGATTGAGGTCTGATGGAGGGGGAGAATACTTCTCCCGAGAGTTCAATGACTATCTTTGGAATGTAGGTATTAAGAGAGAAATAACCTGCAAATATACACCACAACAAAATGGTGTAGCAGAAAGAAGGAACCGAACTCTAATTGAGTTTGCACGAGCTATGCTAAAGGAAAAATATTGTCCAAAGTATCTTTGGGCTGAAGCCGTAAATACAGCTACATACTTGGTAAACAGATTACCATGTACAGCTTTAGATGGAATGAGCCTTATGAAGGTTGGTGGGGAAAGAAGCCAACACTTGATCATTGTAAAGTGTTTGGATCTGTAGCTTATGCTTATGTACCATCACAACTCAGACATAAGCTCGAACCAAAAGCAGAGAAATATGTGTTCGTCGGATATGATGAAAAACAGATGGGCTACAGGTTATGGAGTCCTCTAACAAAACAGTTTATTGTTTCCAGAGATGTTACATTTGATGAAAAGAAAAGTTGGTATACAGATCAAAGTCATACAATGGAAGAATTTGAAGAAGAGGTAAGAAGGAAAGAGAAAGGAAAATCAATTGTGCAGGTAAATAGAGAAGAAGATCATATGCAAGCAAGTACGTCCAGGATCGGATCAGGTATGAGAAATGAAGATGAACAGGGATTTGATGAAGACATGTATTCACATACACATGAAGAGTTTGAACCAAGAAGGTCAAGCAGGAATAGAAGACAACCAGAAAGGTATTCCTATGATACCTCGTATATAACTCAGAAAAATTATGCATATATGGTCAAAGATGATGAAGAACCTCAGAACTATGATGAAGTTAAAGGCAAGAAGCAATGGGAAGAAGCAATGGAAGAAGAGTTTAGCGTACTGGAGGAGAACAAGACATGGGAACTTGTTGCGAAACCAAATGGTAAGAAAGTAATCGGGAATAAATGGGTTTTCAAAGTTAAGAAACTTGCAGATGGAAGGATAGCCAGATACAAAGCTAGACTGGTTATCAAGGGCTATGCTCAGATGCATGGCATAGATTACGATGAGACGTTTAGTCTGGTGGCAAAGATGTCAACCATAAGGTCAGTGATTGCTATAGCAACATCAAAAGGATAGAAGCTAAGTCAGCTAGATATAAAGAACGCATTTCTGAATGGATACATATCAAATGAAGTCTACATGGAACAATCGCAAGGGTTTGTAAGTTCCAGGTACCCAAATTTCATTTGGAGATTAAGAAAAGCTCTTTACGGACTGAAGTAAGCTCCAAGAGCTTGAATTACAGACTTGTGAAATATCTTAATGAACTTGGATACCAAAGTTGGAAAGCAGATGCAAGTCTACTCATTAAGAGAACAGAAGAAGGAATTATCTACATTTGTATTTATGTAGACGACATTATAATCATAGGTACCTCAGATGAAGGAATTAAAGAAGTAAAGAGATTACTTGAAAAGGAGTTTCAGATCAGTGATCTAGGAAAGTTGTCATACTTTCTTGGAATGGAAATCACATACACAGGTCATGGTGTATATGTTACGCAAGAAAGGTATCTCCTAAACTTACTGAAGAAGTTTAATATGGAGAATTGCAGAGAAGCTTCAACACCGTTTGAAGCAAATCATAAACTCAGCAAATACAGCAGAGCAGAGTTTAAAGATATGAGAAAGTATCAATCGCTAGTGGGAAGCTTAATCTACGCTACACTAACACGACCGGATCTTAGCTATGCAGTGGGAGTTCTCTCACAGTTCATGCATTGTCCGATGGATCAACATTGGGTTGCAGGACAAAGAGTTCTTAGATATATAAAAAGAACTATAAAGGAAGGATTATATTATCCTTTTACGTCAGATATACAGCTGAGAGCATTCAGTGACGCAGACTGGGCAGGAAGTCAAGATGACAGAAGGTCAATGCATAGGTATATGATATACCTAGGAGATAAGCTAGTGAGCTGGTGTTCGAAGAAACAACACACAGTGGCTTTATCGTCAACAGAAGAAGAATATAAAGGACTTGTAGAAGAAGCTAAAGAAGTGATATGGATGCAGACCTTGTTCAAAAGCATGCGTATTGATCAAGGTATACCGATCATACATGGAGATAATATGAGCTCGCTATATCTTGCAGCAAATCCAGTATTTCATGCAAGAACAAAGCACATAGAAATTCAGTATCATTTCTTGAGGGAAAAGGTAATGGAGAAGGAGATAGAAATAGTATATACTCCGACAAAAGATCAGATTGCAGATATTCTGACAAAGAGCTTGGATGGAACAAAGATAAGCAGATTCAAAGAAATGGCAGGTATAAAAGAAAGAAAAATATATGAAGACAGGAAGTGTCAAATTAGTGATTGAGGGGGAGCTGTTGAAGAATCACTCACGAATTTGACGTACAGACATATAAGGAAAAAGAAAGATAAAGAGAAGCGGAATCAAATATTCAGAAAATCAAAAGCCTTAATGAAGGGACAAATTCACGGCCGTTATGTACATCGCAGAATCTTGCAGAATCAGAGTTTGATAGAGTTCGTTACACCGAATCAAACTGGATAAAAAGAGAGAACGTGCATACGAATAAGAGAGAGGGAAGAGCGAGCTAGAACGTACGTGAGAAGAGCGCGCAGAGCGCATATAGAGATCAGAGAGAGAGAGAGAGAAGTTCTTAGAAGACGCCAGAGATCGCATATCTACAGATGAATAACAGAAACCTGAAACCTCACGTATTCATCTGAGAGAGATGGTAAACAGAAACTACTCAGTGTAGGAGAGTTTCTATAGCTTGAGCAAGAAGAGGCCAAGCTTGTTTTGTACACATCTTCTCTAATAGAAAACACATTTTCATGTGGAAGTTTGCGCACACTGTTCGTATGTGAAGAACTCTGAGTATTTTTGTGTTACGGTAGAAAGTTCATTAACAGTTACAGTTCGTTCAGTAAACATGTCCCCCGGTACTCTTTCAGTAAACGAATGTTTCGGTCAATTACAGTTATCTCAGTAAACGCATTTTTGGTCAGTTACAGTTTTCTCAGAAAATGTGTTTTCCGGTAGAACAACGAAGTATATCTCGCAGAATAAATTAAGGTTTTGTATGAGAGATAGCTTATCTTATAGCTAGACATCTCTACTATTAGTTTGTCAAGGATTTCGGTGGAATCGATATGTACACACAGTACAAAGTCTAACCGAAAAGAGACATTCTAAACTGGAGAAGTTTTTTCTTAAACTTTAGAAAGTGTTCATTTAGTGAAGGAAGTTCACGCATCACTTCCTTACTTCTTGTATACTCACTTGAAGTAATTACAAACAGAATAGGAGTTGATTCCAGTAAGATTCCGGTATAATTACGGTGACAGTCTGGTGACAGTCCGGTGAAGTTCTAGTGAATTTTTCAGTAAATTCAAGATGCAGTTGTAGCTCAGTGATGAGTAGCACCTCCTTTAATGTCAATCCGGGAAGACGTGAGGATGGTATGACGCCCTCCAGCAAGTGAAGGCACAAGTGCGTGAGTGAGAAGCACACTAACATGCACACACATACACACACACGCACACAAGGCAAGACCAAGAGTGAGAAGCAATGGAGTTCTTTAGATTACTTCCAAAAAGCTCTTACAAGTTCAAATCAATTACAAGCTAGCCTCAAAAATGAGCTCTCTAGCTCTATTTATAGTTTTTGACTAGGTTTTGGCTGTGTCCAGACCTAGTGTCCGGCCTAGTTAAAAATTAGGTTCTAGGGCCTATTTGAAGACTCAAACGAAGTCTAAAAATTATGAAAATTGGTAGGTAGCTACTTTGAATGCTCCTCAAGCTCAAGGACTCCTTGGCTTGCACAAAATGGAGCTACAAAAATATGAAATGGTATCTACAATGGCTTTTAGTGATGAAAATCACTATTGTTGAAGGGATTTCTTCTAACGATTTGACATACACATCTTCGAGCTCCCTACTTGCTCCTTCTCCTTGTGTGTCCCCCTCTTTGATATGCTTTAGTGTCCTGAAAAAATAATGGCCTACTTGCCAGATCGTCGTTGACTACTCTGTCTACTTGTGCCTTCTCTTCGTTTTGACTCCCTTCGTAAGCTTCCTTGCCTTGTGAGTCCTTCAGTTCCTTGACTACTGCTAACACCCCCCCTCTCTCGCGTCTGTCGTCTCTGACAGACCCTTGTTGAGTGGGTCGTTGGATGTAGTACTCCACCACGTCTGTTGCTAAATGATGTGCGGCAATTCTCAACCCTTTGGCCAAGTCCGTGAGTAGAGCATCCCAATCTACCGGCTCGGGAACCTCTGGATGTGGTATACATAACTTTTTTGAATGGAGAGCTTGTTCCACTGCAAACAATTGCAATAAATGTGATGGTCTGGGAATGAATATCTCTGAATGATATTCCCAGAACCCCATGACAAACATTTCTTCAAACGTCTGTTTGAAGGAGGCTGGTAGATACTTTATACGTGCATGCCATGCATATACGACATTAATAGATGGTGTGGTGCTCATGTCGTAGACAAGGTCCTGATTACCTTGAGTAAATCCGAGAGCTGACAGATGAGGTTCCTTGACATTCTTGAAGGTCCTGAAGGTGACCAACATGAGCTCAAAAAGTTTAAGGCACATTTGGGCCATGACGTCTGGTACATTTTTGAACCGGACCCCCCAATGCCGAATCGTCGAAATCATATAGCCTATGGTAGGTTGGCCTTTAGGTGGTGCTAAGTAGACATAATTGAGCCATTTCTCACATCCTTTAGTTGTCAGCACAGTTTTTGTGTATTCCGGCCACGACCTTCTTCGAAAGACAGGGCAGTAGCATGGGTTGTATTTGATATACAAAGGCATGTTATTCCATGTCCTTACCATCTCAGGGTAGGTTTCAAGGAGACGAATCCTCCACGTAGGTTGATGTATATTCCCTTACTTGGCACTTGCTGGGATGTCGTCCGGTGCAAACTGTGTTGCCGAGGTTGGTTCTTTTGAGGTGTGGTGCTTGATTTCAGCATTGTAATCCGCCATTAAGACACAGAAAGGAACATACAAATCGTTGGATGTGTCGATCCACCTATGATGGGAGAGGTTTCTAAAGTAATCCGATTTTATGAATACCTCTTCCAAACGTGACATAGACGCTATCTGAACTGCAACTCTGTCATCATGGGTTGTGGCCACTTTCTCTAACCTCTGCATCCATTCAGGAGCCTCGATCTCGATGGTGTCCATGCCCTCTTCTGTTTGCTTGCCCCCTGGTGCGGGCATGGGAATGTATGGGTCTTCAAAGGTTTCCTCTACTTCAATTGGCACTAAGTCTTCAGGTTCGGGTTCTACAAGGGGGGAGGGTTGACGCTCGTATTGCATGACTTTATTTCGTAATTCGTCTAGTTCCGCTCTGATTTTTCGACTTCTTCAGACGTGTCAACTGCGGTTGTGACTTTGCTTGGTGACTCCTGCTGGGTTGCCAGCTACTTTAACAGGTCATCTCTTTCTCTTTCTAATGCTGCATGGGCTTCCAGGAGGTCGGCATGGGTTTCCAACACGATTTGCATATTCACTGAGGGATGGCCTTGAATCTATCTGGGTCGATTTCCTGTGGGGAACCCTCCATTGCTGCTTCCAAGTTTTCTTCGTTCTATGTCTGTAGCCGTTTATTTTCCTCGAGTGCTGTAGACATGTGTTTGCGTAAGAGGGCCAGGTTGCATCAAAGCTTGAGATTCTCTGTTATCTGGGAGTGTAGCAGATCATCCATTTGTTGTTTTTCTTCTGCATCTGACTGGGGTGGATTGGCTACTAATTGCTCATGTTGTTCCTGTAAAGTGACATACTGTTGTTGTAGTAGCCGCTTTTCCCTTTCTAGATCAATGAATCGTACTTGAAGTTCTTCATGGCTTCGGAAGAGTCTTGTATGTTGGTTATCAAGATGTTGGTAGTGTTGTTGTAGTTGAGACATACACTGATGCATATTATTAAATACATTATTAATAGGGGTGGATGCGGGAAGGGTGTTGAATGCAGAAGGGAAGGGGAAGGGGAAGGGGAAGGGAAGTGTGGATGCGGTGCTGGAAAATGGTGAGGTGGGTGGTGGGGGAATGGGAGATGGTGGGTGTATGGGGTGAGGGAGAGGTGCAGAGGTGGGTGATATGTCCATAAAATCAAAAGTGGATGCAGTGGTGGGAGTGATTGTGAACATGGGAATTGTGGGTGCGGTGATAGTGGTGAAAGTGTACAGTGGTGTGTGCAATTGTGAATACGAACTGCCAGGAAGTGTGATCGGGGGAATGAGGTTTTCCGTGGCTGCGGTTAGAATTACTGTGTCAGTGGCTGTATAGACAAGAGAGGTGGAGATAGGGTGTGTGGGTTGTGTGGGTTGACTGACGGTCTGTGCTTTGGTATGGGTAGTGGACTCGGAGGCGGTGATAGTAGTGGTTACACTGGTAGTGGGAGGTGAATGTGGTGGAGTTGGAGGCAGGGGTGGCAAAGGGGGTGACGGAGGTGCACTTGATGTATGGGTTTCCTCAGTATCATGAACGGTGTGTGTTGTGCCCATGGTTGTGGATGTGCCTTGTGGTTCTAATACTAATACATTCATCTGTTTTCCTAATCGAGGGGGACGTCTGCCGTATCTTCGCTCCGTTCGTCGTGATTGTGCAAGGGCGGTATGCACCGTCTCAGGTACTCCTAAAGCATCAGATATCATATCAAGTGTGGCGCGGTATTGCTCGTCTACACCTTCCTCTTCAAGGATTTGGTTCATGAGAGCTTTTCCTGCTGCTAGGGACAGTCTATGTTGCTCTTGAACCCTGTTGATGGTATCATAGAGCTTTTTTAATTCCTTCGTATAAGTCGGGGCACCCTCAAGTACTTGCAGAGCTTCTTGATCATATTCGTGCTCTTCTTCCTCGGATTGTCCACCATGTTCCTCCTCTTGTTCTTCTTCTTCTTCACCCTCCACATTGACGACCTCTGGTTGTCTGGGATGGGGTTGGTTTGTAGCAGTTTGTAGTCCACTATCTTGCTCTGCCTCGACTTTCGTGTAAACAGCTTCGATTATTCTGGCTACCTCCTCATCAGTTAGGTCTTCTAATGTGAATCCGTGAGGAAACTCTAGGTCGGTTGGTACAGGTGGGAACACCAGACTCGGTCCATCAGTGTTGTGTCTTGGTAATCTAATAGTGAAGGGTTGTACCCGCCTCGGAAGTCGTGGAGTTGTCTTAGGTGTCAGTGTCACACCACGGGCTTGTGCACAGGGCATCTAAACTGCACCTCTCATTTTCTTAGATGGTGGCCCTGCGGTTGATAGTCTACGTTGAAATTCCTGCACCCTGGTCCAAATTAATGCCCTCTGAACTGGCACATCATAAGCCAAACATCTATACACAATCCTGGTGAGGGCACAACATCCATACAGTACAGACTTTTGTTTTTTATACCACCTTTGATGAGCCAAGTGGATTTGGTCGATAATCCAGTGGGGCATGTTGATTGTCAAATCGAAGGTGTCGGCCAAGTATAGACTAAACCATATCTTTTTGGGTGGCATCGTGAACCTCTCCTGAGTGGGGAATGTGAAATGCTGCATGACCATTCGCAAATGAATGGCAATCGTTGGTGTCATTGCTACCATGTCCTTTAATTTCGTCAGATTCCTGTTCTTCATATTGTCGGGGACCATGGAATCCTTCTCAGTGGGAATGTGCATCCCTTTCATGTCTAGAGCTTCCCTTACCAAATTGATAGTCAGCCTGAAGCGCTTCAGCTCATTGCCCCTCATGAGAGATGGGAGAACAAAGGTGTTGTATCCCTTTTTGTCTTTGCTCGGAGTGAGGGTGCTAATCAAATACGAGCATCTTAGAAAGTCGGGCTTTGGCAATTGGAATTTGAAGTAATCGTAGAGTCTCGCCTTCTTCCATATAGGTTTCAGCCCTTCATTATTTTGCAGTTTCTCAAATTCCCTGGTGAAGAAGTGATACCTGCCCCAGCGCCCGTTGAATTCTATCTCGGCCTCCCACATGTAAGTGCCTTCACCCAGAGATCCTGCCACATCACTGAACCAATGTGAGTTTTTGCTGACCGGCATTGTGTGCCCCTGTGGAGGATTCTGAATCGGTATGGCGTGTAATGCCCTCAATGCCACTAGACATTCCTTTAATTCCTCCTCAATGGGAAGACTTTCAATGTCCACGACTTGGGGGCTGGTGCTTGCCTGGGAGCTAGTTCCTACCGTATCTGCCATGTTACTTCTTGCCTCCTTACTCTCTGAGAATATAGAAACATGTGTTAACATTGTAAAGGACAAGATAGAACCGTGTTTGTCCCCATTACAACATTAACATGAGGTTCGGGAGAGATTAGTAGGTTATTAAGTGCTCGGTGCTTGTGTGTGTAGTTAGGAATTGGGTAGACCTAGGAGCTAAGTGGAATGATGTAGTGTGAGAGTGACGTAGTTAGTACGTGGGCATGGATTTACAACTAGGGTCCGGGGGTTTATTACAAGTTTTAGGCTGCCAAATACAGTGGATGGGTTTTGATCTTTATTTTGTGGAGACTCTAGAGAGCTTTATAGGAGTATCTGCTTGAAAATGAGGCTTTTTAGGGACCCATTTACAAGTGATTCTACTTGTGCGCATGGAAGAATATGTGTCCGTGCGTGATGTATAAGAATGGGCATCAGATGTTCAAGTGAGTGAAACATGTTGTACCGGGTGTGGCCTCGCTGTAGCTATTTGAGCCCGCAAGCAAGCCTTAGGCACCCAGATTTGTCGTGATTGGGGGCTGGCCTTCATCGACTTCTTGGGTACCCAAATAGACTTTACTTTTGCAGAAGAATTTATGAAAGACTTCTTGTTGGCAGTAGTCTTGGTACACCAGGACTTACAAGACGTGAAAGTCAAAGAAGGGAGTCAGAGCGAAGGGACAGCACAAGCAAACAGGGCAGTCAAAGAAGATCTGGCAAGTAGGCCAATATTTTTTCAAGACACTAATGCAGATCAAAGAGATGGACATGCAGGGAGGAAGAGCAAGTAGGGAGCTCGAAGATATGTATGGCAGATCACTAGAAGAAACCCCTACAACAACAGTGATTGTTATCACTAACAATCATTGTAAATATCATTTCACATTTTTGTAGCTCCATTTTGTGCAAGCCAAGGAGTCCTTGAGCTTGAGGAGCCTTAGAAGTAGTTGCGTACCAATTTTCGTATTTTTTAGATCTCGTTTGAGCCCCCAAATAAGCCCTGGAACCTAATTTTTAACTAGGCCGGACACTAGGTCTGGACAGGGCCAAAGCTAGTCAAAAACTATAAAAGGAGCTAGAGAGCTCATTTTTGAGGTTAGATTGTAATTGAAACGAACTTTAAGAGCTATTGAAAGTAATCTAAAGAACTCCATTGATTCTCTCTCTTTGTCTTGCCGTGTGTGCGCGTGTGTGTGTATGTGTGTGCATGCTTGTGTGCTTCTCACTCACGCACTTGTGCCGCCACTTGCTCGAGGTCTTCATACCATCCTCACGTCTTCCCGGATTGACATTAAAGGAGGTGCTACTCATCACTGAGCTACACCAAATTTTGGCGCCGTTGCCGGGGATCGAGCTTTGAGGACGAGCATGTGATGGTAAGACGTAGAGTTGACGCGTTGGAATTGTAGGTATTTTCTTCACTCTCATCGATTTTCTTTTACTTTCTTTACCATCTCCCACCTCCATCTCCATCATCGCGAAAATTTCAGTTTTTTGACTATATCCCCATCTCCACCTCATTTCCCCCATTTCACTTGTGAGAGAGAGCGAGAGAGCGAATTTGCATGTGCTGTTTTTGCATGTTTTCTGAGCTGTCTTGCAGGTACAGGCTACATCATCATCCCCAGCACTCCGCACAGGTACGGAAATCTGAGTAATTGTCTGTGTGTCGCCGAGCTCTGTCAATCGCGACCAACAGAAAAATTGCTCTAATTGCTAAACAAAGTGCATATCCATGACCTACAGGCCTAGAGCTTCCCAAAAATGTGTTTAGTTTTTTGAAATTCCACAGATTTCTGTCAATCGCGATCGCTCTGTCAATCGCGATCGACAAACCACGACGGACAGACCTGTCAATCGCGATCAACACGTCAATCGCGACCGACAGCCCACGACGGCTCTGTCAATCGCGACCGACAGAGTCAACGACCGATTGACCACGACTGACGGATCATACGCGCGACACGTGTCAATCGCGATCGAGTCATCAATCACGATCGACTCATCAATCGCGACCGACGCAGTCAACGACTGTTTGACCACGACGGACAGACCACGATGGCTCTGTCAATCGCGATCGACACAGTCAACGACTGATTGACCACGATCGACAGACCCTTGCGACCGACCTGTCAATCGCGATCGACTCATCAATCGCGACCGACAGAGTCAACGACCCTTTGACCACGACTGATTGACTTTTCGTAACCCCTGTCAATCGCGACTGACCAGTCAATCGCGACTGACAGCCACGACGGACCTGTCAATCGCGATCGACACGTCGATCGCGACTGACCTGTCAATCGCGACCGACAGACTTTGCGAACACGTTAGAAGGGCAATTTAGGTCAAATTTTCAAGGCAAAAGTAGTGGTCTAAATTTTGGCCAAGTGTGGGACAAACACAAGGGTGTAGCATTGCATTACGAGGACACGACCCAAGTAACTTTAGAATTCCTGTTTGCCTGATAACCGAGCGCAATCCTGTTTAAGCCCCAAAACCCTGAACCGGCATAACTTCCTCATACGAAATCCGTTTGCCGTGATTTTTGTTTTGTTGGAAAGCTCACAGGGAGTACAACAAAAACATCGACTGGTTATGGTTAAATTAAGATCAGGAATATTTGCTAGGGAATTTTGAAGTTGACCATACCCAGGGGGATCAAAGTCAAGGGTCCTTAGGATTGTTTTCTTGAAAATCACTATGCAAGTTTGTATTTGTGCTACATGAATGAAAATAATTGGTTCTGTCTTTGGAATGTAAATTTCAAAGCTAACTTTGAAACTCTTACAGAGCATCGAGAGGCGTTCTAAGCAAGTGTAAGTGCGAGCTTGGGAACACATTTCCTGGGCACTCAAGGGCGACCGGGCAGGAAACAAAAGGTTGGACACTTTTAGCCCCCTCTGTCAATTCATAGCTTAGGCTAAGAACGACGAGAGGTAGGAGTAAGTCAGAGCGACGATAGGCAGTTATCAAGTTGAAGACTACCTAAAAACTCAAGTTCAAGCTAAAAACTTAATCTCTGTACTGTCGATAACATAAAGGAAAAGAATCTAACGTGGAACGGTCAACCTGAAAGCACGAAGAACATTCAAGTATTCCGACGACGTAACATCAGACAAGACCTTAAACACGATAAATAACTAAAAAGAATCAAGTGACTGATACCAATTGATCGGCAACGAGGTTGTACTCTGGGCCAAGAGTTGGGCTCCTTAGTTAGGCATATGAACCTTAGATCAGGACGACATTTAGCAAGGGAGAGACAAAGCCTTAGATCTTCAGAGGCTAGTGTCAACCACACTGCTAGGTCCAGGGCCCAGCAGTTGAGCCACCACTCGAACTACCCTAGCTCTGAGACCAGTGAGTCAGAGACGTCTCAAGGCATGGACAGACCTACGGGAAGCTCAGGTGTGCCTTACTTGTACAGGGTAGAAGGCCCTTACAAAACACAGTTGGAATACCTTAGGACCAACCGATTAGGTGCTAGCATCTATGAGGATGGCCTAGGAAGATCCGTGGTCCAGATTAAAAATCCTGATCAATCCATTGGACTAGAGCACCCAGCTGTCAAATTTGAAAACGGTGCATACCTGGATAAAGAAGGAACCATATACGTAGTCACCAGTCACCCAGATAGGACGGATGAATTTGGGAATGTAATCTCAGAAGCGGACTTAGGTGACTTGGAACAAGGGAACATGGATGCGGAACCTAGAACCCCTCGAGGTAAATCAGTTCTCACTAGGATTATCACACCTGAGTGGGTACCCCAAGACAACAAGAGCATAGAGTTGCTCCTCAATCGAGAAACTGATGAAGCCTTTTGGAGGTATAAATCCAATCAGCCAACTGATATAGGAACAATCATGATCTATGAGTTTAAGGATCCTGATAGCCCAGGCAGAGTGACCTACTTAGATCACACTTCTGAGAGGATCTTTGTGGTGACAGAAAATGATAGGCATGCTTACACTTGGAAGGGTGAATTCATTTTCCCCCAACCAAGATCGAATGTATCCTATGGTCACCCTGGAGCTGGAACATCCCAAGCTCATGGTACACAAAGAGACAGAAGCAGAGATAGACCAGAAGTAAGTTTTGCCAACCCAGTAGGCAGAGAAAGAACAAGGATGGAGACGAATAGGGTAGAACCTGAGATGCGTAGAGCCCACAGAAACCAAAGAAATGTGGATGGATTTCCTCTGCCGAGACCTAGAGAGCATACAAGAACGTTGAGACCAACCCAGCTAGTTAAGTCCATGAAGAATTACTTTGATGGCACAGGAGATCCCTATGATCATGTGGCGGAGTTCAAGCAAGTCTTGAGAGCTGAGCAAGTGGAGGATCTATTCACGCAGTACAATGCCTTCGGTCTAACCCTTAGGAATACGGCACTTACATGGTTTCAGCCATTGGATGAGCGGCAGTTCAGGAGCATAGACCAACTCCTAGAGGCATTCATTGTAGAGTTCTCTAAGAGCGGCATAAGACACAACACCTCCTCATTGATTCACAGCTTCAAACAGACCCCCCAAGAGACTATCAGGTTGGCCGGAAGAAGATTTAGACAATATCTTGAAAGGTGCCCTATTTTGGAGCTACCCACATCTGCCAAACAAGTAGCCTTATTCCTCGACGGATTGCTGAGTACGAAACTGAGATCCTATGTGTATCTGAAAGACCCTAGGACTATAGAAGAGTGTGTACGTATGTGCATTGACATTGAAGATAACCTAGGAGAAGAACTAGAGCTTTCCAAAATCTACAAAGATTCAGATAGTGCATCTAGTCACTCTTCCACGCAGTCCACATCAATTGAGGAACTTGCCGAAAAAGTAGCTCAAAAATTAGGTGTAACTAGCAAACAAATCCCAAGGTTTGCCCCAGCGAAGAGGTGCTATACATGCGGTGGCGACCACATGGCAAACGTGTGTCCCATTATGGCTCAACCCCAGGTCAATCCAAATAGCCAATATTGCACCATAGAACGAAGATACACCAATCACACCGCACAAGATTGCCCATACAACAAGCAGGCAGTTAGGCAACCCTACCCTCAGCCATACCCGCAGCAAGGAAGATACCAGAACCCGTACCCTCCACAACCATATGGCAGGCCACAACAAAATTACCAACCACAATACCAAAACCAACAAAGGCCTCAACCTGTGCTAGCACAACAACCCCCAGCCCCAGCTAATGTGATTCCGGTAAAGTATACTGTTGCAGAAGAGAACCTGAATAGAGCTATAGTACCAGTAACCCCATTGATCTCAGAAAGTGACCCGAGTGACCATAGCTTTGATTCTACACATGTTGATAGCCCCCAGGCCTACTACATGCAGTCTCCTGAGCATGGTGAGTCCTATTATAGCGAAGAGACAAACGAACCTAGTTGGGAGTCAGATTACACGAACGTCATGTATGCGAACCCCAATCCTAGGCCTCAATCTAGGCAAATAAGACCTCCATTCCCAAGAGGACCGTGCTACAGATGCCAAGGAGATCACCTCATTCGTGATTGTCCCTTGCCACCACCTACACAACCCCCGTCAGTAACGATCCAAGGTTTTTGCCAAGATTGTGGAAAAGAACATCTCTTACGAGATTGCCCTAAGAATCCTAATAATATGCCAAAAATCACTTCGATTAACGTTATTGGGTTAGTGGTAGATTCCACAGGAAGTGTCACTTCTACTGCTCCAGTACAGGTAGTCACTCGCGCTCAAGCCTTGCAGCAGAATCAAGGAGTAAACCAGGATAAGAATTCGGAGGTTAGTGAAACCGAGAGTGTAACAAAGAAAAGGACTAGAGCATGGAAAGATAGTCGGGAAAGAATGAAAAGACAATGGGCTAAAAAGATGAGTGAACTTGAGGAAAGCATAAGAGAAACCAAAGCTAGGATAACTGAAATCACCTCTCAAACCCCCTCTCACACTATCCCATCACCACCACTCCCATCGCCCTCCGACCTGCCACCTTCCAACCCACTTCATACGATTCCACCACCCCCTAGAGTAGGATCAGTATTAGCTGATCCCATTCCGGAAGACATAGACATGATGCTTAAAGCATATCAGGCCAGAATTCAAGAAGGGCCAAATGTCACAGATCATGACAAGTATTACCCTAGAGCTGACCTAGAGATAGAAAGAACCAAACTGTGCGCGAAAATGGTCGCATTGGCTCAGACTATGTTTGAAGCCAGTCGCCTTTTCAATTACTCGGGCTCAGCCAGGACGCAATTACACTTGGATGGACTTCTAGAGAAATTAGAGGGAATAATCACTAGAGCTCCCAAGGAAGAAAAAAATCAAGGAAGGGAGAATGTAAGTAAAATCATGACCCATTCCCCACCGGAAGCTTATGTGCCAAATTCCATGGAACCAGACAATTCCCCCTCCCTAGAGCAAATAGAGAGGTTAATGGCACAATCAGAAAAGGAACCTGCCCCTCAAAGAAAGGAAAGGGCAAGAGAACGGATAAGCAAGCCTCTTCAGGAAGCCCATGTGCCTCCTCAAGAAGCTTATCTTCCCCCCCAACAGGCACAAGAGCCTCTCTCGGAAGCTTGTGTACCTCCACAGGTTGCCTACATTCCTTCTCAGGGAGCGTATGAGCCTGTTCGGAAAAGTAATAGAATAAGTAACCCTCACCAGGAAGCTTGTGCTCCAGCTATCTATGAGAACGAGGAAAGAGCCAACGATAGAATAAGCCCGCCTTCCCAGGTTGCTTATGTGCCTAATTCTACGGAGCCAGACACATCTTCTTCTATGAATCGGTTTGCACCAGACTTCCTACGAGAGATTCAAGAAGACAAATGGGATAACGAAAGCGAGGTTGCCCCTCCTTTTGAACTTGTGGACCATGCACACGACCAATTCCCACAAGACATCCCATCTATTTACGGGGAACATGAGAGCGCTCAGTCTCACGAGAGATTGGACTTTGAGTCTAATTCCATACAAGAGCTACCCCACTTCACAGGCCCATGGGAAGCAAAATCCACATGTATGAGAGCACCCACAATCATGGTAAGGAACGACGACTCAGTCATACCTAGGAACACCGAGGTAGTGAAGAACACTAACGTGCAGTGTAATCTCAAGTTAGAAGAGCTACTCAAGGTTAGACCTGAATTATGGAAACATGTAGCCAAACAAGTACCAGAGATAGCAAAACCCCGTTCCCAGGCAGGATCCCATAGGACAGTGCCAGAAATTCCCTTGGATAAGATAGGAGATATGTGTGAAGGTGAAGAAGGGAACACCTATCTGCCCATCACCTACCAGGAGTACACCACCAAGGCAATTTTGGACTCAGGTGCAGGAGTTGCGATTGCCACCACCTCCTTATGGAAGCGTTGGGGCAAGCCGGCACTCAGGCCAACGAGGATGAAATTGCAGATGGCCGATGGTCACATAGAGAAACCCCTAGGATTGCTAGAAGGAATAACTCTCACCACTTGTGGTGTCGAGTTTGAACATAGTTTTGCTATATGTGACTTCAGCAAAAATCATGCCTATGAGATGATTTTGGGAAGACCATTTATGCGACAGTTGCAAGTGGTGCAGGATTGGGGGACCAATTCTTTGTACCTGCAACACTTAGGTGTCACGACCAAAGTCAATCTCAAGGATTATTCTCATAGAGATGTCCCTCCTATCCAATGGAATCCCATCCATAGAGCCAAAGAGGATACAGAATCGGTGCATTCCATAGGGTCTGGATCCTCATGGATGCATGAAGACACTCACTTATGGATGTGCAAGGTAGCAGTAGAAGAAGAGAAGAGAGAGAAAGCCAGAGAGGTAGGTGCGAAAGAAACTCATAGACCCATTCAAGACCCAGCCTATGCACCGGTAGTTTTCCCAGACGAGGAATTCGAACCCCATGGCTGGGCGGAAATTTTAGCAACCATGGACGTAGCCATCAATGAAGAACAATGGACACCTCACTGTGATGAGGATGGCTATGACATTTCAGTCTTCTCCATAGAGCCAATCATGGGAGAGGCAGTTTTAGAAGAATGCGAACCTAGCCCTGATGCATTTGAGGATGCAAGTGACTCCGATCTAGAGTCAATCATTATGGACCCACCATTTGCATCAGATGAAGAATACTTCCATGAAGTAGAATTTCAACCCCAGAGGCATGGAGAGCTTACAAATGAGGTAAGATTAGCAACACACGTGAGCCCAAAGGAAGAAGGAAAGAAACGAAAGAAGAGAGAAGTCTCACCAGAAGAGGAAGAATCTTTGTTTGAGGTCCCGGAAAATTTTAAGAAGTATGAGATAGACGACAGAAGAGTCATGATAAGAATGCCTAAACGAGAGGCACAAGTAGGAGAGGCCTATGATAACAAAGAAACTACCAAGAAAATAGTAGTGGCCATGGAAGAAGGAGAGGAGAGATGCACGTATATAGGCCATGACCTGACAGAAGAAGAAGAGCACGAATTGATTGCCCTGCTAAGAGAATATAGAGATGTATTCGCTTGGAGTTACAAGGATTTGAAAGGTGTTGACCCTGATATATGCTCACACACCATCCCCATGACTTCAGATGCCAAACCCTCTAAGCAGAAGCCTTATACATTGTTGAAGGATACAACATGTATTTCTTGGATCCACTATTTTCATCATCGTTTGTACCTTTTTCTACCTTTCATTTAGTTAATAAAGCACTCTTGTATAGGTGTGTGTGAGTGCCACACTAGAGAATAAGTGGGATTCATTCTCCTTTCAGTTGAGAAATCCCACATAGCATGCTTTTTTGCCATTTTGTATATAAAGAGGTCTCCACCTCTTCTTTTAGGGGGAGAGCTCTTTGAGAAGTAATGAGATTATGCTAGTTTGTAGATAGACTCTTGCTCTCTCATCGTCATGATGTGCATGCATGCTTGTTCTCTTCTTGTCGAACGCTTGTGACACGTTGATGTATGATTACGTCGTTATTATACTTGTGATTACGATTAGTTGTATCATTCGCGATGCTTATGTTGTATCTTCTTGTTGATAACGTTGTTAATCATATGTTGACGAAGCGCCATTACGTCTGCTGAGTGCTTCTACGCAAACATTTGGGTCTCATGAGATGCTCCCTGGTTTGACAAGTATGAGTTGTGATGCTACAACGTCAACAATTTTTGGCGCCGTTGCCGGGGAGCGTTCTCTTGTCACTTACGTGATGGTTTATGACGTGAAGATGACGTGGATGCAAGCTTTGCATGACGATTTGTTGAGCTCTTCATTTTGTTACGCTCTTGTGAGCATTTGCGGCTTGCAAGATTCATAATAACTTGTCGAGATGAGCCACTTTTGGTGTGATAAGGATCCCCTTTTTGGGTGATTGATCTACCTTGTGTGGTGATTCTTCAAGATTACGAGTAGAATAGGAGTAGTGTTAGGAGTTTTTCAATTTCTTATGTTAATTCTTTCCATGAATCTTGTTGTTCTCTCTAATCATGTGTAATTAATTTTCTTTTGGGGTTCTTCTACCAAATGGTGTATTTGGCTCATCATCTTCATCAATAAGCAAAGAAGAATAAGGTATGATCTTGTGGTTTTCATGCTCATACACTGCACTATTCAAGGTTTGAAAAGGCAAGGATTCACTGTCTTCCCATGTGCAAACTCAAGTAAGCCTTCTCTTTTTAGAGACACAAAAAGCTCTTTTCTTCCTAACATATACCCTCAAAAGATTTCCTTTGAAGTTTGCCTACTAATAGGGGAAAAGGGAGAGCTTGCAAAAAAGCTTGCTGCTAAAGGGAATGGGCTAATTGCAAAGCTCGAAGTATTGATGAAATTAGTGTGATGAACGATGTTCTGTTTGATGACTTAAGTGCATAGCTTGCTTCCTCTGGTTCGCCTTGAACATATAGAGAAATATATTTTACTACAATAAGGCGGTGGGATAATTTCTTGCATATTAGGTAGAGCTTACACATGCAGAAGATTTAACTTGGTTGCAAGTAAGAGCAGTTCTCACAATAATTATCTGCATTATTCTCTAGTGCTACAAACCCAAGATAATGGCTGGAAGCTTTTGGTAAGATAGAGAACAAGCAGAAAATCTAATAGGAGCGGGGCAGGTTGCTCTTCGATTTATGGGCTTAGGAAGCAATGGGAATTGCTCTTGAATATTGAATAATAGGAAGGCAACAAGCTGGATGAAGGAAGAAAGCGAAGGAATTACAATCGGCACATAGGGCCTGTGGCTGGATTCAAGCACAGAGTCCTCGTCAGCATACAAGGATGAATAGCTGAAGTGCTAATGCAATCACCAAGGTGCAGAAGCTTGGAAAGCCATGAAAGGAATTGCTCATGGAAGCATTTGCAGCCAGAAGACTTCTTCTATGTGCTCATAAAGAAGACTATGGTTTTCACAAGGTGGAACAGATCTAAAAAGTACACCAGCAACCACGAGGGACGCAAGTGCAAGGCAGAAGCTTAGATTCAACGGGCAAAGGAGGCAGATGCCAGAGAAATAGGGGAAGAGCTGGAAGGAGGTAGTCGAGAGGACTGCAAAATGACCAAGTACAAGGTTTTGTCTACAACAAGAAGTCACATGCGAGCTATCGACTCCTGCTACATGCGTGCTTGGTTGTAAGTTATCGTGTGATGGCAAGAGATGTACGCAGGTTGCTGCTCTGTTTAATCGCATGTGTCTTTCAATACTCGGCCAGAAGCAGGTTGAAAGAGGAATTGCAGAGGGATTGACAAGTTCATGCTGGCATGATGAATGCAGTTGTGATGAAACTTCTGATGAATCACAAAGTTTGGGCTCTCCACAGCCGAAGTCACAGCCAGCAAAGTGTAGGAGAAATGTTGATTCTAATAGTGCTGGTTCAACAAGGAGGCATGCTCCCAAGATGGTGGATGATAAAACACATGTTCACAAGGTTTATTACGAGGAGGATAGCAAGGGTGTCATCAGAGTGAGCCTGTCTAAGGATGTAATGAAGAGCACGGCTCTTGATTTACAACACGATATGAAAGTTTTGGATCCGAAGGGAGTACTGTAGTTATACGTGCCATGGAAGAGGCCCTGGATATACCAATGGAGCACAAACAGCCATCTCACATGATGATCTACAGTTCGAGCAAGCTTATGAGGAGCCGAAAGGTGTGGTGAAGGAGCACAAAATCTGGCGGAGTGACCTAGGCAGTGGATTCAAGGGTTGCAACATGTTCTTGCTGGCTATGGAGACTATCGATCTTAGCTCGAGCATCCAGTGCTGGGCAAGCTGCATATCTGTGCTGCCTGTGGAGGTCCCTATGGGACGTCATTCTCACTAGCGGCCACTGGCTTGCTCGCTTAATGGCCAGTTTTGTGGAGCTTTGATAAAGAATCTGGAACCTTCATTGCAGTTTGTAGGGGGAGGAGAGTTTCATCATTCAAATGCTAAAGTTTTTTAGCTCATTGGTATTCACATCATTCGACTCCCTACTGTGGAATCTCATGCTACTGCCTAGGGACCTTAAGGCTGCCTGCCATGGTGATGAAGGAGGGATACGCAACTGTGGAAACCATAAGCAATCTAGAGGAAAGAAGGGCCCAAAGGGCTATGACAGGGAGCAGCTTGAAGATGCTTGAAGCAAATGGAGAGGACTTGTAATTCTAAAGATAATAGACACTGCAACTGCAGAGTTTCGTTCATAAATCAATCACTAGTTATTGAGTGGGGAAGAGTGAAGTCAGAGCACTCCAAGACCTTGGATAGCTATGTAGAAACGGAATAGCAGAAAAAAGGGGAATGCAGCAGATATGGAGAATCGTGCGAGAGTTTTCTCATGGAATTTTTGGTCACAATACAAATGTTGAGTATAAGATTTATGACTGACATAAGCATAAGCATAAGCAGAGAAGAAATGGGCTGGCCAGTTGCTTTAGATGTCGTCGGGCACTGTTCAAAAGCTCTCTGTCATAATAGAAAGCTTGCGAAGGTGTAAATGCTGGAAAAGAATGTGTAAGGCGAATGGAAAATGGCCATGCCAATGATTGAAAACTAGGCTTCAAAATAAAAGACATTTATGGCCTTGCGCACAGTATGTTGCACCAAAAGATTGGTGTAAGGGTGTTAAAACTCATGCAGATATTTTGAAAAGTGGTGTCCTAGGAGATTAACTAACTAGGTGTTGGAGAAAGAACCATAGGAGGTTCTCGATAATACGAGTGTTCAACTTTTGGCATAAGTTTTGCACTCTTCAACGGGCCATGCTGAATGGTATGTTCTGGAGGTTTAGGAGTGGGTGTAAATTGTAGGCAGAGCAGGGAAGAGGCATACAACCTCAAGATGCCTAGAGTGATCCTGCCAGGACAGAACAAATAATGATGCATACGGAGAGACTCAAGCCTTCAGAATGACAATAATTCACCGAAGTAGTGTGGGACACTTGCAAAACCCTGGATGTATGTGCATGATGTTGCTGGTCACATCATATCCTAAATGCGTCTACAGGTTACAATGCTATATGCCAGATACCTCAACTAGTGCAGATGTGCTTATGGACTTTGTCAGAGAGATAGAGAAGTATTGCAGCAGGGATGGTGGTGTATGACCGAGCTACTCAACATGCTGGAAATACTTTCTACAGAGAGTTCCTGACGATCTACATTTTCATGGGCTCAATCTATCGACTGATTTCTTGGTATATATTGGGAAACACTGGCGGAGGTTGAATGCAGATGATCACCACACCGAAATTGCTGGGAGTCTGCTGACAAATAGGGATGCTAAGGATTCGCTCAAATATGGAGGACGCATGGGCAAACTCTTCTCAGAGGCTGAAAAGTCATGTTGCAGTCCGTGGTAATAGCACCGAATTCCCTGGGAATTGCACCAGCATCAGAAATGTCTGCCTGCAAAGAATCTTAGGGAGAATCATGCCAATCCTCATCAACTCTGCTAACAAGGCGTACTCCATGTGTGGTCGTGCTACAACTACCTGATATCATTTCGTGTCCAGATGAGGTGAACCGTTGTTTCCCTCCATCACTTTCTCTGTTATGACACCAACTGCGCACAGATGCATAGTCCCGCAAATCTCTCAAAAGACTTGTCAGGTGTATATATTGCTAATTTCTTTTGTGTATTGACATAAAGTGGAATCGGACGAGCAAAACATAAAGGTAACGAGACAAATTCTCACCTAATTTGTAAGTGGTAGGTGCACATTCTACAAATTGACAGGCGTGGTAGTTTTCTAGTTGTCACAGAAAATATAATTGCCATATATAATCAATAGGACGCTGGAGAGAAGAGGCATGTCTTACGGGAATCAAACTCATGCTTTCCATTTGATTGGTCATCTATTTTTTGAGGAAGTATGCTAGGACTGAAAGACTTCATTGGTGAACGTAAATGAATAGGATTACCCTCACTTTGCATGTAATAGTAGACATACTTTTTTGGGTCATTCAGAAATGAGAAGGGGACTAGTAGAAACATTTCCAAGTGGTGAGAACACAGACACAATTATTTCCTTTTTGACACTTAATCAAATGAATAAATAAGTACACAAGATGTAAAATTATTGCTTCTTTAATTAGAGTAGACCTCACCGTTCTCGAATATCATCCACTTTGTTTAGTCAGTTGAGATGGTAAAACGAGAAAGGCCTATTTTTCAATTTGTAAGCACATGTTAGAAAATGGAACTTTGCGTCAATTCATCACATGGACCCTTTAAACTCTCACTCACACAATTGTAAAATAAAACAGGGGCTCTCAAGTGATTCACCAACAAGGGTGGATATGCTTATGGTTTTAAGTTGGAGATTATGCCAAGATATGAGTGAATTTCGTAGGTGCTTTTTGGAAAATGTATTTCTGTGTGGCTTTGGAACATATTGAAAATCCTTATGAAGGGTCTAGATTGATATACGGGTTTATTGTACTACCTTAGCTCATTGATTGACCTCAAAGAAGCATGTTTGTTTAAATGATTGCTTGGGGACTTTGAATCATAATCAGGATCAATATTTGCATCAAACGTGAAGGCATATATGTATTTTTTCATATTCAAAATCTTTTTGCATTAATCAATGAGTTGATCATTGCATAAGAAGGGGTATTTTCACATGTATGAGAAACATGTCTTTTCATGCAATATATGAAATGTGTGCTATTGGTGTAACCTGAAAAACTTCCTTTCAAACAAATCCCTTCGCAAGTTTGTGTATCATATGTATATTTGGCAAATACCCATTTGTATTCTTGTTAGAAGAACCCCATTAGAACTTATTTACACATCTTAGAAAACATTCAAAAAACACACACAAAAATTCTAAAAAACTCTTAAAATACCAAACAAATATTAAAAACACTCAAAAAACCAAAAATTGTTTCAACAAAACATGGGAAAGAAAAAGGCAAAAGAGAGAAGGAAGGGGGAAAAGGTTGCACAAAATAAGGAAGAAAAAATTGAAATGCATGCAGTAATCACACATGATCAAGGTGAAAATAGAGAAAATTTACGAGGGGTAGAGGAAATTGGTGGGATTTCTAAAGGGGTGGGTTCCATAGTTGCAACTAGGGAACATAGCAACACTTTTGTAAACGTATTCATTGGTCATGACCATAGAAATATATGTGCTTACATTAACCCTAATTGTGAGTGGAATTTAATTCATATTGATTTAGTGACTATTATTTTGGACAACATCCAACTAAACACACATTCCCCTATCCTCATGAATGGTGAAAATTATGATTGCATGGGTCAAGTTGTGTTGCCTATTGTGGTGAATGGTATGGAATTTTTTGAAACATTTTTTGTCATGGAAGGTATAGATGAAGACTTGGTCATAGGCACTCAAAGGTTTTTTGAACATCAAGGGTTTGAAGCGCCTTGTCTATCTATTATGTCCATCCCCACTAGTGAGTTTTTTGGAAATCCTAATGATTATCCTCATTGTATGGATTGTGGACATAATCATCTATTCAAAGATTGTGCTCTTAATTCACAAAATAGTCTTTCCACTCATGCTTTTTCATCTAACCTTTCTTTGAGTAAGTCACAGGAAACCTTGACGAATGATGATGTGGAGGACTCCAAGTGCTTGGAGGATATGGAAGGGCCCTCCCTTCCCCTAAGTTTGGAATCTTCTCACGAATTTTGTATGAGTTCTATGGAAGATAAAGTGATATCTAGAGATTCTATGTGTAATACAGATAAATGCATTGCTGAATCTCCAGATCAATCTCAAACCACACAACCCTATGATCCATTGGATGAGCATGATGTATGTAAAAAAACTCAACCTTTGTTGAATTTCCCTTGTGAAGATGAGTTATCCCTAAAGACTCACATAGAAGGCCCAAAAGACCCTATTGCCAAAAAAAAGAAATCACCTTCCCTTTGTAATGTAAAGCAAATTTGGGTGGCCAAGACCTTACTTAGAGCCCAACCAAACCGCACTATGATATGGGTACCAAAGAAAGCTCTTATACAAACTCAACCCCCTCATCTACGGTCTAGATTCACCATGCCTTATCATCAACAACGAGCACTTCTCACCAAGGGATCCAAAGAAATCAAGCCAACACTTAGAAAAGATCCAAGGAGAAACCTCAAGGCTAAGACCAACAAAGCGAAGACATATTGGCGGCCTAAAACCTCTTCGTGCAGCATCCATGGGTGTCGGACCCAACCTTGCCCAATGCACAGCATATGTTTAAGATGCACACCAAGTATGCACACGAATAGGGCCTCATCCAAAGGCCAAGCATTAGGCACACTTAGTTTAACCCAGGCACAAAGAGGGCACATGTACATAGATTTGAAAAATTTTCTTTTCATTTTTCTTTTTTCAGGTTGGTGGATAAAGGTGGCATCCATTTCAAATGGTTGATAGAAAAGAAGCGGCTCTTGGAGTTGGACATTTGGAGACAGCCTCATCATCGCCTCACCCTTGAGCACTTTGCTCAAGACCCATCCATTTTTGCACCATTTTTTTTATTGTATGCATCTTTAGAGTATGCATAAGATAGGGTCACATTACAAGACCGTGCATAGACACTTTTTTGTTTTCCGCCCATGCACCCTTAGTCCCCACTCATGCATTTGGACTAAGAAGAGATGAATTAATTTCATCTAGTTGTATATATCATCTACATTTTTATCGTATCATTCTCATGCATCATCCATCCATTACCACAAAAAAAAAAAAAAAAAAAAAAAAAAAAAAAAAAAGATTATATATATATATATATATATATTTCTAGCATATTCATCCATATGAGGCAAAAGAACCAAGTTAAAGCATTCGACTCCAAACAAAAAGCAAGATGAAGAAAAGCAATAACACAAAGCACTCCAATGGTGCAAGGATCATGCAAATCAAAAGGGACTCCTACACGCTCTTCCACAGAAGCTCCATACTGGCAAAAGCTTTGTCGAGGACGACAAAGTCAAGGAGGGGGGGAGTGTTGAAGGATACAACATGTATTTCTTGGATCTACTATTTTCATCATCGTTTGTACCTTTTTCTACCTTTCATTTAGTTAATAAAGCACTCTTGTATAGGTGTGTGTGAGTGCCACACTAGAGAATAAGTGGGATTCATTCTCCTTTCAGTTGAGAAATCCCACATAGCATGCTTTTTTGCCATTTTGTATATAAAGAGGTCTCCACCTCTTCTTTTAGGGGGAGAGCTCTTTGAGAAGTAATGAGATTATGCTAGTTTGTAGATAGACTCTTGCTCTCTCATCGTCATGATGTGCATGCATGCTTGTTCTCTTCTTGTCGAACGCTTGTGACACGTTGATGTATGATTACGTCGTTATTATACTTGTGATTACGATTAGTTGTATCATTCGCGATGCTTATGTTGTATCTTCTTGTTGATAACGTTGTTAATCATATGTTGACGAAGCGCCATTACGTCTGCTGAGTGCTTCTACGCAAACATTTGGGTCTCATGAGATGCTCCCTGGTTTGACAAGTATGAGTTGTGATGCTACAACGTCAACATACATATAACGATAATTATGCTGCTAAGATAAAGGAAGAGATAGATAGATTGGTTGAAGCTGGATTTATTTATGAAATTGAGCACATTGAGTGGGTATCCCCCATCGTAGTGGTGCCCAAGAAGAATGGCAAACTACGCGTGTGCATTAACTTGAAAAAGGTTAATGCAGCCACAATTCGAGATAACTATCCACTTCCCATCACAGAACATCTCTTAGAAAGAGTGGCAGGCAAGGAAGTGTATAGCTTCCTTGATGGATTTTCGGGCTACAATCAAGTAGCCATAGCTCCAGAGGATCAGCATAAGACAGCCTTTGCCACAGAATGGGGCATTTTTGCTTTTAGAGTAATGTCATTTGGGCTTACCAATGCACCAGCTACCTTCCAGAGGCTGATGTGCCATGTGTTTAAGGAGTTCCTGAGGAAGAGTTTAGAAGTCTATGTTGATGACCTTTGTGCTCATTCCAACATTAGACAAACCCATATCCCTGAACTCAGACAAATCTTTGACAAATGTAGAGAATATCAAGTCTGCCTGAACCCAGAAAAGTGCGTTTTTATGGTCAGGCAAGGCAAGATTCTAGGACACATAGTGTCAAAGAATGGCATATCTACCGACGAAGAAAAAGTGAGAGCCATAGCAGAGCTACCTAGGCCAAAGAATGTCAAGGAAGTACAAGCTTTCATGGGGCATTGTGGTTATTACCGACGATTTATACACATGTATGCTGTCATTGCAAAGCCCATGTACGGACTCCTGACTAACTTTGAGTGGACGGATGAATGTGAGAATTCCTTCCAGGAGCTTAAACGAAGATTATGTTCAGCACCAATCTTGACCACACCAGATTGGAATAAGCCATTCCATGTTCACGTGGATGCATCCAATTATGCTATTGGATGTGTGCTTGCACAACCTACTGGTGAAGGTAATATGGATCTTCCAATTGCCTATGCCAGTAGACAGTTGAATGCGGCTGAACGGAATTACACCACTACAGAGCGAGAAGGATTAGGCATGGTATATGCAGTTAAGAAATTTAGACACTATTTGCTTGCAAATAAGTTTAAATTTTTTACTGACCATCAGGCATTACTATATCTCGTAAATAAGCCATGCAATACAGGAAGATTAGTGAGATGGTTTCTCTTGCTCATGGAATATGACTTTGAAGTTGTGGTAAGGAAAGGTCGGACTCATTTGAGAGCTGATCATCTTTCTAGGCTCACATCGGGAGAGGCCCCACAAGGAGTATCAGATGACCTTCCTAATGCTTACCTATTTAATTTGGAGGTGGTGCCGCAGTGGGCTAAGCCATTGGTACCAGTCTTGACATACGGGCCTAACCATCCAGTGGTAAACACACGGAATAGAGAGGTTGTAAAAGCCCAAAAGTACCACATCATGGCAGGAAGCATGTACAAGCACACAGATCAAGGGATCTTGGCTTGTTGCGTAGAAGAGGATGAGTACGCTAAATGGTTACAATTAGCACATGTAGGTGCGTTAGAGCAACACCATTCAAAGCAACGAACTTTACAGACTCTAAAGAGATTTGGAGTGCATTGGCCAACTATGGAAGCGGATGTCCAAAAGTTGTGCAAGGAATGCCCAATCTGTTGCACTAAACCACCAGTGGAACATGCCACTCTTTATCAAGTATCCATTGTGCCAGATTGGAGTGAACCCCTAGTATTATTCTTGAGGACAAACACATTCCCTCCAGACATGACTCTGGCTAGGAAAAGGAGTTTACAACAAGAAGCCCTGGATTACTCACTCATTGGTGATAATCTATATAAGCGTGGTAAAGATGGTTACCTGAGACTATGTGTCCACGAAAGTGAATATCTGAAGATCTTGGAAACTGCTCACCAAGGTGTAGCAGGAGGACACTTTGGACCGGATCGGGTGATCAAGGCAGTTCTATTTGCGGGCTTTTGGTGGCCTACCCTTCACATGGATGCACATACCTATGTGAAACGTTGTGATGTCTGTCAGAGGACTCAGTATCCTATACGCAAAGATGAGATGCCACTGAAACCTATGATGGGTGGACGTGCATTCTCTAAGTGGGGAATAGACTTCGTAGGTCCTATTCATCCCCCAGCTAAGGGTTCTCATGCGGAATACATCATTGTTGCAACAGACTATCTAACTAAGTGGGTAGAGGTAAAGGCTACGACAAAGAACGATGCTCAAACAACTGCTAAATTCTTGTTTGAGAATGTATTCACGAGATACGGGCTACCTATAGAGCTTGTGAGTGATAGAGGCACTCATTTCTTAAATGAAGTGATTGAAAATCTACTCCAAGAATTCTTGGTAATACACAAGAAGTCTGCCCCCTATCACCCTCAAGCTAATGGGCAAGCTGAGAGCACTAATAAGATCTTATGCAATGTACTGACGAAATTAGTGAACACTAAACGCTCTGATTGGGACAAACAGCTACACCATGTTGTTTGGGCATATCGAGTTGCCTACAAAACGGTACTCCAAGCCACCCCCTTTCAGATGGTATTCGGCCAAAACGTTGTGCTACCCTTGGACTTCCTGATTCCTACATTGAGAGTAGCACAAGAGCACGAATGGACAGGTCACGAGCTCTCCTCTAGGATCTTTGACCTTGAACGATTAGGGGAAACAAGACTAAGAGCCGCTGCAGGAATATATGCAGCCAAGAAGAGACAGAAGGCATATTTCGATGCCCATGTGAAGGATAAAGGCTTGAAAGCAGGAGATCTAGTCTTAGTCTATACACTAAAACAACACGCGAGGAAGCTAGAAAAGAGAGGCTACGGACCTATGATCATCAATAGGATCTCCACGGGTGGAGCAGTACAATTGGCCACATTAGAGGGTGATGTTCTCCCAAATTATATTAGCGGTTGCAGAGTCAAGTTGTATCAGGAACCCCTAACGGAGGAAATGCTCAGCCGACTCAACACTGCTAAGAAACGCAAAGAGGAAGAAAAGCGAGTTCGAGAAGAAGCTCAAGCAGAAGCTTTAGAACGCATCAGAAGGATGAAATTACGTAGGCAAGGTAGAGAGCAGCCTAGGACAAATGACTATGCAGATCAAGGATATCATATGGCAATGTGTGCAGTCGCAGGAACCAGCCACATAGGATAACTGATCGACGTCCTTTCGTAACCCTAGAGATAGGACAAGGAAAGAGTGCAAGGTCCGTAAGAGCCTTGATTGACTCAGGTGCAGCCACTAGTGCTGTTAGAGTGTCTTACTGTCAAGAGTTGCAGTTAACTGTCAATCCTGTGGAAGCATATCTCACAGGATTGGGAGGCGTGGAAACCCCTTGCATGGGCGAGGTGGAACTTCCCCTCTACATTCATGATGAGGCAATGACAGTTAAAGTACTAGTGTGTCAAGATGAGGATCTCACTGAGCCTCTTGTCTTGGGTCACGACTGGATCTATGACCAAGCAGTCAACTTAAACCTAAGAAGTGGACTTCTTCAGGTATGGGTCAATCATAGTCGAGTTACAGTTGAATTAGACAATGGAGCACTCAAGGAACTAGGAAAGGCACAGACTCCTGGTCCTTCCAGGGGTGCACATGAAGTTGACCATGCTGTTCTTGTCCAAAACTATGTGTTGCAGAGGAATGATATTCGCAAAAAAGGAGTCAGGGATGCAAAGGAACTCCCCTCTTTTCCAAAGGCCAGAAGAAGGCAACAACCCAAGGTGGATCAAAGGCCGAAGAAGCAGAGTACTACCTATGTCGGGGATCCAAAGTACCTGCGCAGCAAAATGGCCCAGCAAGTGAAACAAGTGTGGGTGCGGAAAGGCGAACACCCGGTTGCACTCAAGCCAACCACACGAGCAAAGCCTCTTATTAGTAACCAACAACACGACACTAATAAGAAGTCTTTCGGAAATTCTTCTGCTAACGTGAAACCTATTTGGGTGCCCAAGAAGTCGATGAAGGCTAGCCCACAATCAAGACAAATTTGGGTGCCTAAGGCTTGCTTGCGGGCGCAAATAGCTACGCCGAAGCCACAACCTATACAGCGTAAACCAGTCATTCGCACAACCGGCATCCACTTGTTTTCAACACTCACGAACACACCAGGGCCCATGAGCACGAACAGAATCATTTGTAAATGGGTCCCCAAAAGGCCTCATGTTCAAGCTAATACACCTATAATGTTCTCTAGCGTCTCTCCGAAACCAAGAGAAAAACTCATCCACTGCATTTGGCAGCCTAAGACCTGTGATAAACCCCCCGACCCCAATTTGTAAATTCATACCCACTTACTAACTGTATTAGTCTCCTAGGACAACCCAAGCAATAACTACACACACTGTCTTCGTGCACTTACTAACCACTAACTCACCATCTACCTCATGTTAATGTTGTAACGGGGACAACAACGGATTTATTCTGTCCATTACGATGTTAACACTTGGTTCTATATTCTCACAGAACCAACCAGCAAACAGGGCCATGGCAGAAGCAGGTGCCAGTTCTCAAGCCGGATCTGGTGTCCAGATTGTGGACATAGAAACACTTCTCCTCGAGCCACATCTCACCGCAAGGCCGCAAGAACTTCAAGCCGTGCATGTGCTCCCCATTCAGGATCCTCCTCAAGGGCACACTTCTCAAGTAGGTAAGCATGCGCATTGGTTCAGTGATGTTGCTGGACCACTGGGCGATGGAACCTATTTCTGGGAAGCAGAATTGGAATTTAATGGCAAATGGGGTCGATACCACTTTTTCACGCGCGAGTTTGAAAGCTATCAAAACGCCGAAGTCATGAGATCAGTTTGGATCAAAGCAGGTGTGGACAGTTATCTCAGGGCCCACTTACCAAAGCCGGATTTTTTACGATGTTCATATCTGATCAGTACCATCACGCCAAGCAGGGCCAAGGGAGGCGACAGCACCTTTGTGTTGCCATCACTGCTGCCGGGTCATGAGCTTAAAAGATTCAAGTTGACCCTCAATCTGGTAAGAGAAGCATTGGGTATGTATGGCATGCACATCCCAACAGAAAAGGAAACCATGGTTCCAGGCCGAATGAAACACAAAGATCTTAATAAGTTGAAGGATATGGTAGCGATGACACCTACCATTGCGCTTCACCTGCGGACCCTCATGCAACATTTTTCTTTTCCCGCCCAGGAACGATTCACAATGCCCCCGAAGAAAATATGGTTCAGCTTGTATCTAGCAGAGACAGAAAGCCTTCCCATCAATGTGCCACACTGGATCATAGATCAAATCCACCTAGCCCATCAAAGGTGGAACAAGAAGCAGAAAAATGTGCTCCACGGGTGTTGTGCTCTGACCAGAATAATCTATAGATGCTTGGCTTATGACGTGCCTGTTCAGCGGGCACTCGTATGGTCCCGGGCCCAAGAATTCCAGAGAAGACTATCAGCAGCAGGTCCCCCATCAAAGAAGATGAGGGGGGGAGTCCAACTACCTTGCGCTCAACCAAGGGGAGCCACCACTACACCAGAAATTACCCCTCCCCAGACACGACGCGTTAGGCCATTCACTATCCGGCTACCAAGACCAAGTACAGAGGGACCCAATCTGGTGTTTCCACCCATTCCATCAGATTTGGAATTTCCACAGGGATTTACTCTTGAGGACCTCACGGATGAAGAAATTGCCAGGTTGATCTATGACTCTAATCTCGAAATTGAAGCAGAGCGAGCTCAGGAACAACAACCCCAAACAACAACATCGGCCCCCACCCAACCACAAGTTGCAGAAGTCGATGTAGATGAACAAGAGGTAGGAGGAGACGAAGAAGAAGCCGACGAAGAACAACATCAAGAATATGACGAACTCTCCGAGTTAGCAAGTGCCCCAGCGTATTCGGCACAAATAAAAAGACTATATCGAACCATGAAGCTAGTTCAAGAACAGCATAAAATGTCACTTGAAGCAGGCAAGAGACTCATGAACGACTTGCTAGCTGAGGAAGGTGTGGACGAGTTGTTCATTGAGTCCATAAACCTTCATGCCGACGCAGTAGGATTGGATGAGGCCATACATGAGGCAATGGCCTACATTCACAGATTTGAGAAAAGGGTTCCCGTTCGTCCCAGGAGGTCCGGGAAACAAATTCACATCAATGTATCGGCACCAGGAGAGACAACGCAAGAAGAAGAACATCAAGAAGCACCACTGTCACCACCATCCCCACCTCGCACTACACAATTCACTCCACCACATGACACTAGCACTACCACGTCCACTACCACTACCATTGTCATGGGCATCCCACTCTCTCTGGGAATCCAATTCGGGGGAGTCACCATGCCCACTTTCACCCTCCCCCCATGCCACCTTCATCTCCCATACCCCCTCCACCCACATCACCGCTTGCATCCACATCATTCACATCTCCCATTCCCGCCCCCATTCCCCCTGCATCTTCACCCCTCCCAGCATTATTTAATGTAAATAGCATATTTTTAGCATTAAATCAATGTGTATACCAGCTCCAGAATGAGTACAGAGCTCTGGACGACCGGTATCAACAACTGACAACGCACCATCAGGACTTACAAAGACAATTTCACAATCTACAAACAGAAAACGCAGAACTGAATCAACGCTACACAACGCTTGAGCAGGCTCACCAAACATTATTGGAGGCACCCCAATCATCGGCAGAATCATGTGTCAAACAACTAGAAGCTTTGCTCGAAGTATACCAAACCGATAATCTCAGAGTCCGGCGTAACCTGGCACTCCTCAGAAAACACATGGCGGCCGCCCTTGAAGAGAACAAGAGACTGCAGCAGCAAAATGAAGCAAATCTAGAAGCAGCAATGGAAGGCTCTCCCCACGAAATTGATCCAGAGCAATTTAAAGCCGTACCCTCAGAGACAATGAAGACCATCTTGGAAAGCTATGCAGATCTATTAGATGCTCATGATGACTTGGAAAGGGAACGTGATGAGCTGCGCAATCAGCTCCAAGAGCAACAGACAGCACCCAGAGTCACAGAAACGACCACGACTTCAGAGGAAGTCAAGACATTGAAAGAGCAGGTGGCCGAATTACAGGAAAGATTACTCACACACGAAAGGCAGCCCTCTCCAGTTGTCGAACCAGAACCCGAGGATTTGGTACCCATCGAGGTAGATGAGACGTATGAGGAACCATACGTTCCCATGCCAATGCCAGGTGGTGAGCAAACCGCAGAAGGAATGGATACGTTAGAAATTGAAGTACCTGAGTGGCTCCAGACACTAGAGAAAACAGCATCAACTCATGAAGATCGAGTGGCAGTTCAAATCCAATCTATGGCAAAGATAGAGGACACTATTATTAAATCAGAATACTTCCGCAGCATGTCCCACCATAGATGGATCGGAACCAATGATGATCAATACGTGCCATATTGTATACTCCTGGCGGACTACAATGCAGGTATCCAACAAAGATGTGGCAAACCTCCAACGTTTGCTACACAGTTCGGGCCAGAGGACATCCTAGAGAGCGCTCAAAAAGGATCCATTCATCAACCCACCTGGAGGATCCGACTCCTTGAAACCTACCCGGAGATGGTTCGCACCTGGACGAATATGCCTCTTTTTATTAAATATAACCCTTGTTACGTTCCTGTCTTCCACAGACGCACATGGCCAGAGTTTACCCTTGCAGTCAAGAATATCAAAGGCTGCGCCAAATGGTTAAACTACGTCTATCTAGCACCCCCTCAAGGACCTCCCACCGTCAATTACATGATTTCCACCATACGGCACTGGAGCATCCGATTAAGGAATACCCCTGATGTGATGGCCCAGATGTGCATGAAAATTTTTGAATTAATGCTTATTACATTCAGGACATTCAAGAATATCAAGGACCCACACTTCTCAGGTGTCGGATTCCTTACAGGAAACCAGGATTTAGTTTATGACATGAGTACCACTCCTTCCATAGAGGTGGTATATGCTTGGCACGCCAGAATAAAATACCTCCCAGCCTGCTTTAAACAAACATTCGAGGAGATGTTCATAACAGGGTTCTGGGAATATCACTCAGAAATATTTGTACCCAGACCCTCACATCTCCTCCATTTATTTGCTGTGGAGCGAACCATTCACTCAGAACAATTACGGGTGCCACATCCAGATGTCCCAGGGCCAGTCAATTGGGATGCATTGCTGACAGATCTAGCAAGGGGACTCAGGTTAGAAGAACACCACCTCGCCGCCGATGTTGTCCAATATTACGTCCAAAAAGCAGCTAGACAAGGGTCTGTCAGGGGCGACAGACGCGAGAGTGGGGGGGGTGTTGGCAGTAGTCTTGGTACACCAGGACTTACAAGACGTGAAAGTCAAAGAAGGGAGTCAGAGCGAAGGGACAGCACAAGCAAACAGGGCAGTCAAAGAAGATCTGGCAAGTAGGCCAATATTTTTTCAAGACACTAATGCAGATCAAAGAGATGGACATGCAGGGAGGAAGAGCAAGTAGGGAGCTCGAAGATATGTATGGCAGATCACTAGAAGAAACCCCTACAACAACAGTGATTGTTATCACTAACAATCATTGTAAATATCATTTCACATTTTTGTAGCTCCATTTTGTGCAAGCCAAGGAGTCCTTGAGCTTGAGGAGCCTTAGAAGTAGTTGCGTACCAATTTTCGTATTTTTTAGATCTCGTTTGAGCCCCCAAATAAGCCCTGGAACCTAATTTTTAACTAGGCCGGACACTAGGTCTGGACATGGCCAAAGCTAGTCAAAAACTATAAAAGGAGCTAGAGAGCTCATTTTTGAGGTTAGATTGTAATTGAAACGAACTTGTAAGAGCTATTGAAAGTAATCTAAAGAACTCCATTGATTCTCTCTCTTTGTCTTGCCGTGTGTGCACGTGTGTGTGTATGTGTGTGCATGCTTGTGTGCTTCTCACTCACGCACTTGTGCCGCCACTTGCTCGAGGTCTTCATACCATCCTCACGTCTTCCCGGATTGACATTAAAGGAGGTGCTACTCATCACTGAGCTACACCACTTCTTATTAGTGTCGTGTTGTTGATTACTAATAAGAGGTTTTGGTCGTGGGGTTGGCGTGGTTGCAATAGGGTGTTCGCCTTTCCGCACCCACACTTGTTTCAACGGCTGAGACATTCTTCTTCGCACGTTTTTTTGGCCTCTAGTATAGGTAGTACTCTGCTCCTTCTGTATTTGATCTGCCTTTGGTTGCTGCATCCCTCTGGCCTTTAAAAAAGAAGTGTCATCTTATCCTTGACTCAGTTGTTGAGACAATCCTCTTTCTGCATCATACAGTTTTGGACAAGAATAGCATTGTCAACTTCATGTGCCCCCCTGGAACGACCAGGAGTTTGTGCCTTACCTAGTTCCTTGAGTGCCTCATTTTCCAATTCAACTGTAATTCGACTATGATTTACCCATACCTAAAGAAGTCCACTTCTTAGGTTTAGGTTGACTGCATGATCATAGATCCAGTCCTGACCCAAGACAAGAGGCTCAGTGAGGTCCTCATCTTGACACACTAGTACTTAAAATGTCATTCCTTCGTCTTGAATGTAGAGGGGAAGTTCCACCTCGCCCATGCAAGGGGTTTCCACACCTCCCAATCCTATGAGATATGCTTCTATAGGATTGACAGTTAATTTCAACTTTTGATAGTAAGAAAATTTAACAGCACTAGTGGCTGCACCTGAGTCAATCAAGGCTCTTACAGTCCTTGCACCTTTTCCTTGTCCTATCTCTAAGGTTATAAAAGGACGTCGATCAAATATCATATGAGAGCTGATACCTGAAACTTCACACATGGCCATAGGATATCCTTGATTTGCATATGCATCGGTCCTAGGTTGCTCTCTACCCTGTCTTCTCAACTTCATTCTTCGGATGCGTTCCAATGCTTCTGCCTACGCTTCTTCTCGAATTCGTTTTTCTTCTTCTTTGCGTTTCTTAGCAGTGTTGAGTCGACTTAGCATTTCTTCTGTGAGAGGTTCCCGATACAACTTGACTCTGCATCCGCTAATGTAGCTCGGGAGAACATCGCCTTCTAATGTGGCTATTTGCACTGCTCCACTTGTTGAGATTCTATTGATGATCATGGGTCCGTAGCCTCTCTTCTCTAGTTTCCTCGCATGTTGTTTCAAAGTGTAGACTAGTACTAGGTCGCCTGCCTTCAAACCTTTATCCTTAACGTGGGCATCAAAGTATGCCTTCTGTTGTTTCTTAGCTGCATATATCCCTGCAGCCGCCCTCGGTCTTGTTTCTCCTAATCATTCAAGGTCAAATAGTCTAGAGGAGAGTTCATGACCCATCCATTCATGCTCTTGTGCTACTTTCAATGTAGGTATTAAGAAGTCCAATGGTAGCACTACATTTTGGCCAAATACCATCTGAAAGGGGGTGGCTTGGAGTACCGTTTTGTAGGCGACTCGGTATGCCCAAACAACATTGTTGAGCCCATAAAAGTCATGTTGGTCAAAGTCAACTGCAGTCAAAGTCAATAGGTCAAAGTCAACAAGGTCAAGGTCAAAGTCAGCAGGTGCAAAGTCAAAGTGCGTAAGTGCAGGTGTCAAAGTGCACAGGTAGTGCACAATGAATTGTCCACAAAGGGTAAATTGGAGAAAATAGGTTGCAGGTTGCAGAGGTACTTTCTCTAATTTCCCTAAGGTTCAAAGTGTGTTTTAAAGTGTTTTGGAAGGTTCAGGTGAACCCCCCTTATGTGCAAAAGTGAAGAATTAAAAGGAAATGTGAAGGCATGTGAAGCGGCAAAGTGTACGCACAGGTGAAAGTATGGCCCCCCATTAAAATTTTTGGTTTTAGACTAAAGTCACTACAGGACAAAACAGTGAGTAGTTGGCTGCCACTTGTGAGAGCAATCTTGGGACATCAAAGTGAGCACCAAGATTCACTTGCAGTTAGGAGCGTACGTGATCGGCACACTCAAATCAAGGAAGAACCATTCTTGGACCAAGGTTAGAGTAAGCAAGAGAGCATAGGCTAAAGGGGAGCAAGAGAGAGAAGTGCAAGGGTCACCAGAGTACGTCGCACAGAAGTAGAAGTGCAAGGTGCATAGAGAGTGACCAGGGATTGTTGGTGCAGAGAAGTGCTAAGCTATAGTTCTCCCAAGTATCTCAAGGTCCTTTGGCAGTGCACGCTTGCCGACAGCAGGTATTCACTCCTCCCCCTTTGTGGAAGCTTGGTGCAAGGTGTGCACAAGGAGAAGCTTGAAGCAGGTGGAGGTCTGTTGCAGGTCGGCAGCAAGAGGACATTGGGATATTGGATATTTTGTAATTGGGCACTCTGTGGGATTGTGCACAGAGGTATTGGTGTATCTTGTATTTCAAACATTGTACTTTTCTTACTGTAATCAAACGGCAGAAACTTCCAAGGTGTCTTTTCTCTTTTGGTCTTTTCATTTTCTCCTACAAACCCTCAAACTCCTTCTTGTCAAAGAATCCCCCAACAAATTTGGCACGCCCGGTGGGACATCCAAGGAGATTTGAGCATAGGAGACTATATATTGCCATTGGAGGACAATATTCCAGTGTCGACAACATTACTCCAGTAGGCCAAAAGGTACATACTTTTATCAAGTGTCTCATTTTAAGTGGACTATGAATAGCTCTGACCGCGACCCGGTCACAAACCTTGAGAATCAAGTGCAAGCAGACAAGAAGAAAGACGAACAGAAGATCATCGAGTCCACTTTCATTGACTTCATCGGTAGGAAGCATGGCAGGACAGGTGGACCTAGAAATCTTGCTCTCCAGATTAAACATAAAATTTCCCTCCTTCAGGGGTTTAGCCCAGGAGGACCCAGATGAGCACATTCGACGATTTCTTGCATTATGTAAGACTAGGGGGCTAATGGGTAGGGAAGATGCTTTCTTGTCCCCGCCACATTGGAAGGACTGGCAGACAAGTGGTTTAGCCAGTTTGCTGAAAATCACTTTACCTCTTGGGATTTGATGAAAGAGGCCTTTAAGAATCAATTTCAGCATGGCAACACGGCTGAGATCATTATAGAAGAATTGGAAAACTTAAAGTTGGGTCCAGGAGAGAAGTTCCCCGAATTCGTGACCAGGGCCAAAGCATTAATGGCTAAACTACCGGATCCACCACACGACTTCTTTGTCAAGAAGTGGTTAGCCAAACCCTTACCTGTGGTCACCCAATGCAAAATAAAAGAGTTAGTGCTACCTACAGCCTCCATAGAGGAGTTCATCACCACGGCTACAAGACTGGAGCAAATAAGGCACCAATATGGGACAACTTCTTCACCACCAACATATGGTACAGAGATGGAGGATCCAGTGACCCAGCTGAGGAGGGAGTTGGAGGGCTTAAAGAGAAATAAGCCCTACAAAGAGGAGGAGACTGCTGTGGCTCAATTGAGAAGGGAGATTGAAGCACTCAAGCTTCAAAAGGAAGAGGAGGCCCAAGCAGAGGAATTAGCTCAGCTGCGACAGGAGTTGCAGGAGCTCAAAGGAGGGGGCATCAAGAGTGGTCTTTGGTGTTCCATGTGCAGCAAACAAGGGCATATAGTAAGTGAGTGTCCTCTGTTAAGTGTAACTTGCCAATTATGCAGGAAGGTTGGCCATGAGGCCCATGAATGCCAATCAAGGGGAATGCCTGCAACGACATACTGGACACAAGGAGGACCCCTGCCACCAGCAAATGTGATGGCAGCTGCACCCAATCAAGGTAACACTTATAACCCTAGACAGAGGGATAATTTTGGAAATGGGCCTAGAAGGCCAATTATTTGTTTCAGATGTGGGGAATGTGGGCACTATCAAAGTAGGTGCACCCTACCAGAAAATGCCCCCCCTTGCAGAAACTGCCCAGAGGCCAGAGACCACTACACAATTTGTTGTCCTAAGAATCAAGCCTCTTCATCTGGGCCCCACATTCAAATGATTTCCGTGCAAGAAGAAGAAATGGAAAATCAAGTTAAGGTGCCATCACCATCTACCAGGGTGGTGCAGTTAGAGGAAATTGACTCTTTTACTGTGCAGACAAGAAGCAAGGGGAAGGCTCCAGTGGACATGGGTCAAGAATCATTGATTAATGGATTAAACAGAGACAAAGGTGTGTCTGAAGACCAAGCCACCATAAGTGCAGACACAAGGGAAAAGGAAACTTGCACAGGTACCAGTGATGCCATTGGACATGCATTCAGTAGGGCCCATGAGGAGTTGGATAAGTCAAATGGAGCCCAAGCTCTGAAGGAATCAGAAGCCTCCAGACTGCTCAAGTCCATGAAAAAGGAGGTTAGTATTTTTTATTTAATAAAGATGGATGGGAAGTTCAGGTCAGAACTCTTGCAGATAATTGATGAAATGTCCACAACAAGCTTAGTGGCAAAAGCTGCTGTTATGCATAAAGATAAATATGTAGGGGAAGCACCCCTCACAGATTACAAGAGCCCTCGGCTAACCATTTCTATTAAAGGTCATGAGTTTCAAGGAGTTATTGTGGATGGTGGTTCTGGCATTAACTTGATGCCTGAATATACCATGAAAAAGATTGGACTATACCCTTCACAACCTGCCAACTTCACTGTAACAATGGCAGACCAAAGCATAGTAAGGCCTATGGGAGTGGTTCCTGGAGTCCCAGACAGGATACAAGGTACTATCTTTAACTTGGACTTTGTTGTTTTAAGGCTGCCACAGGTAGAAGGAAGCTTCCCACTGTTAATTGGGAGACCTTGGTTAAGGCATGCCAATGTGCTCCATGATTGGGGCAAGGACACAATGTGGGTAAAGCAAGAGGGAAAAGAGTTGCAGCAGATAATTTTAGAAGAAGGCCCAGATAATCAGAAAAATACTAGCATGATGCAGACAATCGGTATTTGTATGGAAGAAGAAGTGGTGGACAACCCAGAAGCAGACCTATTTGAAGGAGCAGATTTATATGAAGATGAAAACATGTTGGCTTGGCTCCATGCAGAAGACCCATCTTCTTGCTATGGAATTTTTCCAAACTCAAGTATAGAAGAAGCATATGAAGAAAAAGAGGAAATCACTCGGGTTGAAACAGTAGCAGTCAAAGGCCATAGCAAAGAGAAGAAAAGCAAAGTCCTTACATGCAGCAGTGATAAAGCTACTCAAATTCATATATCAATGGCCACTTTTTTATGGATTCTGGTATGGCTATCATCTGTTATTTCAATTCTTATGGTAGCAAGTGCAAGGCTTTACAAGAATGTGGACGTTGCTACTGCCAGTAATTGGGAACATAGGGTTCCACTGGATGAAGAAGCCGGAATAGTAAAATTAAAATTTTGCAAATCATATCACAAAGTTGCTGGAGGAGATAACATTCTAATGAAGGATTTAGGGTACCCCTCTCAGATGGCCAGGGTGCCCCAGGAGAAGACTAAAGCAATGAAGTGCAGTACAAATGCAGATCATGGAGGAGTCTCTCTCAGTCAACAATACAAGGCTCAAGGCCTATTATCAAGCCAACTGAAGTTTTATGGATCACCTGGAACCTACAAAAATTGTCCAGGTTGTACATAGTCTTTTCTCGTCATTTTTTCTTAAGTTTTAGTAGTTTTCTTATCCATTTCATGCTTGTTTCTTGAGGTTTTAGCAAATTTAGCAGTCATTTCATCCACTTTGCAATGGCACAAATTTTGGAATTTTAGCAGTCATTTCATCCACTTTGCAATGGCACAAATTTTGGAATTTTTTAGAAATTTTTTCAGATTTTTTCAGGCATTTTTTTGGACTTTTTCTAGTATTTTCACCTTTTTTCATGTGTCTTTTTCTTGCCAAATAAAGAATAAATGGAGGCTCTCTGTGGTTTGATGAAGGATTTTTAGGCTAAACATGTAGAAAATTTCATCAGAATTTTTTCAGAATTTTTTTAGAATTTTTTGGCCAATTTTTGGCATTTTTTCAGATTTTTCCTTGATTTTTCTCTAAATTGGGCTATTTAAAAATATTAAGAAAAAAAAAAATCCCCCCAACCCCCCCCCCTCCCCCCCCCCTCCCCCCCCCCCCCCTCCCCCCCCCCCCCTCCCCCCCCCCCCCTTCCCCCCCCCCCCTCCCCCCCCCCCCCTTCCCCCCCCCCCCCCTCCCTCCCCCCCCCCCCCTCCCCCCCCCCCCCCCCCCCGCCTCCCCCCCCCCTCCCCCCCCCCCCCTCCCGCCCCCCCGCCCGCCCGCCCGCCCGCCCCCCCGCCCGCCCGCCCCCCCGCTCGCCCGCCCGCCCGCCCGCCCCCCCCCCCCCCCCCGTTCTGACAGCCCCCCTCCCCCCCCCCCCCTCCCCCCCCCCCCCCCCCCCCCCCGCCCCCCCCCCCCCCCCGTTCTGACAGCCCCCCCCCCCCCCCCGCCCCCCGTTCTGACAGCCCCCCCTCCCCCCCCCCCCCTTTTTATTTTATTTTATTTTATTTTTTATTCTCTTTTTTTAATTTTATTTTATTCTTCTTTTATTTTTTTTTCTATTTCGATTATTTTTTCTTTTTTATTATTTTTTATTTTTTATTTATTTTATTTTATTTTCTTTTTTATTAATTCTGTCTGAGCGTTGACAAAAAAAAAAAAGCGATCATTTTTTTATTTTATTTTACTTTTTTTTTTTCTTTTTTCATGGCTCAAAGCTTTTGGCTCTAGATTGTGCCTCGGTTGGCCGTTTTTTACAAAAATGGAGTCATTTTCATGTTTTTTGGCACCTATGAACTCAGTTTTTGACTTTCTTTTTACAAATTCCCACTTTTTGTATGACTTTTGGTCTGAAACCACATGTTTTGAACACCTTTCTCACATGTTTTATTTCACAACATTGTCCAAATGGTCTATTCTCACCTTGTCTTACCTTATGTTTAATAATCTCCCATATGTACCCTCTGTAGCCCTCCGGTTTGATCATTTTAGCCTCCTCCCGACCCCTGATTCCTACTCCCAATCCCTCCCTTTACCAATATGCCCAGCCACATCCTTTCCCCTCCCTACCCCATCCATCTTCGCACCCTCAGCCCTCCCTTCCCCTTCCTTTCTACCCTCCCATTGCCCCCCTTTTTGCTTTTCCATTCCAAAATCCCAATTTTGGTTCTTCTCTGGTGCTTGTTCTCTCCTGCTTTTGGTGGAATTGGTTGCTCTCAGATGTCCTATTCAAGTTTTGCGGCTCTTCAAAGTTTTAGCTATAGCTCTCCAGGACGGAGAGCACATTAGGTGGTGGGCAACTGTTGAGCCCATAAAAGTCATGTTGGTCAAAGTCAACTGCAGTCAAAGTCAATAGGTCAAAGTCAACAGGTCAAAGTCAACAAGGTCAAGGTCAAAGTCAATAGGTGCAAAGTCAAAGTGCGTAAGTGCAGGTGTCAAAGTGCACAGGTAGTGCACAATGAATTGTCCACAAAGGGTAAATTGGAGAAAATAGGTTGCAGGTTGCAGAGGTACTTTCTCTAATTTCCCTAAGGTTCAAAGTGTGTTTTAAAGTGTTTTGGAAGGTTCAGGTGAACCCCCCTTATGTGCAAAAGTGAAGAATTAAAAGGAAATGTGAAGGCATGTGAAGCGGCAAAGTGTACGCACAGGTGAAAGTATGGCCCCCCATTAAAATTTTTGGTTTTAGACTAAAGTCACTACAGGACAAAACAGTGAGTAGTTGGCTGCCACTTGTGAGAGCAATCTTGGGACATCAAAGTGAGCACCAAGATTCACTTGCAGTTAGGAGCGTACGTGATCGGCACACTCAAATCAAGGAAGAACCATTCTTGGACCAAGGTTAGAGTAAGCAAGAGAGCATAGGCTAAAGGGGAGCAAGAGAGAGAAGTGCAAGGGTCACCAGAGTACGTCGCACAGAAGTAGAAGTGCAAGGTGCATAGAGAGTGACCAGGGATTTTTGGTGCAGAGAAGTGCTAAGCTATAGTTCTCCCAAGTATCTCAAGGTCCTTTGGCAGTGCACGCTTGCCGACAGCAGGTATTCACTCCTCCCCCTTTGTGGAAGCTTGGTGCAAGGTGTGCACAAGGAGAAGCTTGAAGCAGGTGGAGGTCTGTTGCAGAGGAGGTCGGCAGCAAGAGGACATTGGGATATTGGATATTTTGTAATTGGGCACTCTGTGGGATTGTGCACAGAGGTATTGGTGTATCTTGTATTTCAAACATTGTACTTTTCTTACTGTAATCAAACGGCAGAAACTTCCAAGGTGTCTTTTCTCTTTTGGTCTTTTCATTTTCTCCTACAAACCCTCAAACTCCTTCTTGTCAAAGAATCCCCCAACAAACATGGTGTAGCTGTTTGTCCCAATCAGAGCGTTTATTGTTCACTAATTTCGTCAGTACATTGCATAAGATCTTATTGGTGCTCTCAGCCTGGCCATTAGCTTGGGGTGATAGGGGGCACACTTCTTATGTACTACCAAGAATTCTTGGAGCAGATTTTCAATAACTTCATTCAAGAAGTGAGTGCCTCGGTCACTGACTAGCTCTATAGGTAACCCGTATCTAGTGAACACAATCTCAAATAAGAACTTAGCTGTTGTTTGAGCATCGTTCTTCGTTGTGGCTTTTACCTCTACCCATTTGGTTAGATAGTACGTGGCAACAATGATATACTCAGCATGGGAACCCTTAGCTGGGGGATTAAGAGGACCTACAAAGTCTACTCCCCACTTAGAGAATGCACGTCCACCTATCATAGGTTTCAGTGGCATCTCATCTTTGCGTATAGGACACTGAGTTCTCTGGCAAACATCACACCGTTTCACATAGGTATGTGCATCCATGTGAAGGGTAGGTCACCACAAGCCTGCAAATAGGATTGCTTTAATCACTCGGTCTGGTCCAAAATGTCCTCCTGCTACACCTTGATGAGCAGTTTCCAAGATCTTGAGATATTCACTCTCATGGACGCATAGTCTGAGGTAACCATCTTTACCATGTTTGTATAGATTATCACCAATGAGTGAGTAATCCAGGGCTTCTTGTTCTAAACTCCTTTTCCTAGCCAGAGTCATGTCTGGAGGGAATGTTTTTTTCCTCAGGAAGGATACTATTGGTTCACTCCAATCTGGCACTATGGACACTTGATAAAGAGTGGCATGTTCCACAGGTGGTTTAGTACAGCAGATTGGGCATTCCTTGCACAAATTTTGGACATCAGCTTCCATAGTCTGCCAATGCACTCGGAGTCTCCTTAGTGTCTGTAGGGTTCGTTGCTTTGAGTAGTGTTGCTCTAATGCACCTACGTGTGCTAATTGCAACCATTTAGCGTACTCATCCTCTTCCACACAACAAGCCAAGATCTATCTGTGTGCTTGTACATACTTCCTGCCATGATATGGTACTTCTGGGCTTTTACTACCTCCCTATCTTGAGTGTTTATGACTGGGTGGTTAGGCCCGTATGTCAACACTGGCACTAATGGCTTAGCCCACTGAGGTACAACTTCCAAATTAAACAAGTAAGCATCAGGAAGGTCATTTGATACTCCTTGTGGGGCTTCTCCAGATGTGATCCTAGAGAGGTGGTCTGCTCTCAAGTGGGTCCTCCCTTTCCTTACCACAACCTCGAACTCATATTCAATTTGCAAGAGAAACCATCTTACTAATCTTCCGGTATTTCATGGCTTGTTCACGAGATATAGCAATGCCTGATGGTCAGTAAAAAATTTAAACTTATTTGCAAGCAAGTAATGTCTAAACTTTTTAACTGCATATACCATGCCTAATCCTTCTCTCTCCGTAGTGGTATAATTTCGTTCAGCTGCATTCAATTGTCTACTAGCATAGGCAATTGGAAGATCCATATTAGCTTCACTGGTAGGTTGCGCGAGTACACACCCAATAGCATAATTGGATGCATCCACATGAACATGGAAAGGCTTATTCCAATCTGGTGTGGTCAAGATTGGTGCTGATAATCACCGTTTAAGCTCATTGAAGGAATTCTCACATTCATCAGTCCACTCAAAGTTAGTCAAAATTCCATACAGAGGCTTTGCTATGATGGCATACATGTGTATAAACCGTCGGTAATAACCACAATGCCCCATGAAAGCTTGTACTTCCTTGACATTCTTTGGCCTAGGTAACTCGGCTATGGCTCTCACTTTCTCTTCATCAGTGGATATGCCATTCTTTGACACTATGTGTCCTAGAATCTTGCCTTGCCTGACCATAAAAATGCACTTTTCTGGGTTCAGGCAGACTTGATATTCTCTACATTTGTCAAAGATTTGTCTGAGTTCAGGAATATGGGTTTGTCTAATGTTGGAATGAGCACAAAGATCATCAACATAGACTTCTAAGTTCTTCCTCAGGAACTCTTTAAATACATGGCACATCAGCCTCTGGAAGGTAGCGAGAGCATTCGTAAGCCCAAATGGCATTACACGAAAGGCAAATATACCCCACTCTGTGGCGAAAGCTGTCTTATGCTGATCTTCTGGAGCTATGGCTACTTGATTGTAGCCCGAAAATCCATCAAGGAAGCTGTACACTTCCTTGCCTGCATTGACCTTCTTCAAATTATCTCGAATTGCAGATAGTTATCTCGAATTGTGCCTGCATTGACCTTCTTCAAGTTAATGCATACACGCAGCTTTCCATTTTTCTTGGGCACCACTACGATGGGGGATCCCCACTCAGTGTGCTCAATCTCATAGATGAATCCAGCTTCAACCAGTCTATCTATCTCCTCTTTGATCTTAGCAGGATAATTATCATTATATGTGTATGGCTTTTGCTTAGAAGGTTTGGCATCTGAGGTCATGGGGATAGTGTGTGAGCATATGACAGGGTCCACGCCTTTCAAATCCTTGTAACTCCAAGCAAATACATCTCTGTATTCTCTTAGCAAGGCTATCAATTCATGCTCTTCGTCTTCCGTGAGGTCATGGCCTATGTAGGTGCATCTCTTCTCCTTCTTCCATGGCTACCACTATTTTCTTGGTAGTTTCTTTGTTATCATAGGCCTCCCCCGATTGCGCCTCTCGTTTAGGCATTCTGATCATGACTCTCCTGTCATCTATCTCATACTTCTTAAAATTTTCCGGGACCTCAAACAAAGATTCTTCCTCTTCTGGTGTGACTTCTCGCTTCTTTCTTTTCTTTCCTTCTTCCTTCGGGGTCACATGTGTGGCTAGCCTTACATCATTTGTAAGCTCTCCATGCCTCTCGAGTTGAAATTCTACTTCATAGAAGTATTCTTCATCTGATGCAAAAGGTGGGTCCATAATAATTGACTCTAGATCGGAGTCACTCGCATCCTCAAATGCATCAGGGCTAGGTTCACACTCTTCTAAAACTGTATCTCCCATGATTGGCTCTATGGAGAAAACTGAAATGTCATAGCCATCCTCATCAGAGTGTGGTGTCCGTTGTTCTTCATTGATGGCTACATCCATTGTTGCTAGGATTTCTGCCCAGCCATGGGGTTCAAATTCTTCGTCAAGAAAGACTACAGGTGCATAGGCTGGGTCTTGGATTGATCTATGTGTTTCTTTTGCACCTATCTCTCTGGCTTCTTCTCTCTTCTCTTCTTCTACTACTACTTTGCACATCCATAAGTGGGTGTCTTCATGCATCCATGAGGATCCTGATCCTATGGAATGCACTGATTCCGTATCATCTTTGACTCTATGGATGGGATTCCATTGGATAGGAGGGACATCTCTATGAGAGTAATCTTTGAGATTCACTTTGGTCGTAACACCTAAGTGTTGCAAGTACAAGGAATTGGTTCCCCAATCCTGTACCACTTGCAGCTGTCGCATAAAGGGTCGTCCCAAGATCATTTCATAGGCATGATTTTTGCTAAAATCACATACAGCAAATGTATGCTCGAACTCAACACCACAGGTGGTGAGAGTTATTCCTTGTAACAGCCCTAAGGGTCGCTCTACATGACCATCGGCCATTTGCAATTTCATCCTCGTGGGCCTGAGTGTTGGCTTGCCCCAACGCTTCCATAGGGAAGTGGTAGCAATTGCAACTCCTGCACCTGAGTCTAAAATGGCCTTGGTGGTGTATCCTTGATGGGTGATAGGAAGATATGTGTTTCCCTCTTCGCCCTCACTCATGTCTCCTATCTTGTCCAATGGTATTTCTGGCACTGTTCTTTGGGATCCTACCTGGGAACGAGGGTTTGCTATCTCTGGTACTTGTTTGGCTACATGTTTCCACAGCTCTGGCCTCACTTTGAGTAGTTCTTCTAAGGTGAGGTTGCACTATACTTTAGTGTTTTTCACTACCTCTGTGTTCTTAGGTATGACTGAGTCCTCATTTCGTACCATGACCGTGGGTGCTCTCATACAAGTAGACCTAGCTTCCCATGGGCTTGTGAAGTGGGGTAATTCTTGTAGAGAGTTAGACTCAAAGTCTAATCTTTCCTGAGATTGGGTGCTCTCATGCTCCTCATAAATGGATGGGATGTCTTGTGGGAATTGGCCGTGTGCATCATCCACAAGTTCAATGGGAGGAGGGACTTCACTTTCTTTAGCCCATTTGTCTTCTTGAATCTCCCGTAGGAATTCTGGTGTGAACCGATTCATAGAAGATGATGTGTCTGGCTCCGTAGAGTTAGGCACATAAGCTTCCTGGGCAGGAAGACCTACTCTTTCACTTGTCTTGTCCTTGTGTTGAGAGGTGGGTTCCTTTTCTGATTGTGGAATTAGCCTCTCTATTCTTTCTAACAGTCCTTCAAAGTGCAGCTGCGTCTTGGCTGAGCTAGATATGTTAAAAAGGCGGCTGACTTCAAACATGGTTTGAGCCAACTCCACCATCTTAGCACAAATTTTCAAGCTCTAATACTGCTCTAGGGTAGCACTTTTCTTGATCAGTTACGTTTGGCCCATCTTGGATTCTGGCCTGATATGCTTTAAGCATCATGTTTAGGTCCTCGGGAGTGGGATCTGCTAGGACTGATCCTACTCTAGGGGGTGGTGGGATTAGGTGAGGCGGGTTGGAAGGTGGCGGGTCGGATGGAGTTGGGAATGGTGGAGGTGGGGTAGTGTGAGAGGGAGTTTGAGATGTGAGTTCGGTTATCCTGGCTCTCATTTCTCTTAGGCTTTCCTCAAGTTCACTCATTTTCTTTGCCCATTGCCTTTTCATTCTTTCATGACTATCTCTCCAAGCTCTAGTCCTCTTCTTTGTCATGCTCTCCGTGTCACTAACATCTGGGCTCTTTTCCTGGCCTAAACTTTGGTTCTGCTGCAAGGCTTGGGCTCTAGTGATCACTTGCACTGGTGTAGTGGACGTTACACTTCCTGTGGAGTCTACAACTAACCCAACGACATTGATAGGAGTGATTTTCGGCATATTATTAGGATTCTTTGGGCAGTCTCGTAAGAGATGCTCCTTTCCACACTCTTGGCAATAGCCCTGGCTCGTCACTAAATGGGGTTGTGTAGGTGGAGGCAAGGGACAATCACGAATGAGATGATCTCCCTGACATCTGTAGCATGGTCCTCTAGGAAATGGGCGTCTTACCTTCCTAGGTTGGGATCTAGAGTTGGGGTTTGCGTACATGACATTAGCATACTCTGGCTCCCAATTAGGTTCACTCGGTTCCTCACTGTAGTAGGACTCACCATGTTCAGGAGACTGCATGTAGTAAGCCTGGGGACTATCAGCATGCGTAGAATCAAAGCTATGGTCACTGGGATCACTTTCTAAAATTAATGGTGTTACTGGGACTATAGCTCTATTCAGGTTTTCTTCTGCAGCTGCATAATTTACCGGAATCACATTAGTAGGAGCAGGTGGTTGTTGTGCTAGCACTAGCTGGGGTCTCAGTTGGGCCTGATATTGCGGTTGGTAATTTTGCTGAGGCCTAGTATACTGTTGTGGTGGGTATTGACTCTGGTATCTTCCTTGTTGAGGGTATGGCTGAGGGTAGGTTTGCCTAACCGCTTGCTTATTGTATGGGCAGTCTTGTGTTGTGTGATTTGTGTATCTTCGTTCTATGGTGCAGTACTGGCTACTAGGATTTACTTGGGGTTGAGCCATAATGGCACATACATTCGCCATATGGTCACCTCCACAAGTATAGCATCTTTTCACAGGGGCAAATCTTGGGATCTGTTTGCTAGTGACACCTAATTTCTGCGCTACTTTCTCTGCTAATTCCTCGATAGATGTGGATTGTGTGGAAGAGAGGCTAGAAGAACTATCAGTATCTTTATAGATTTTTGAAAGCTCTAATTCCTCCCCTAGGTTATCCTCGATGTCAATGCACATGCGTACACACTCTTCTATGGTCCTAGGGTCCTTCAAGTACACATATGATCTCAATTTGGTACTTAGCAACCCATCCAAGAATAAAGCCACTTGCTTAGCTGGTGTGGGTAACTCAAGGACAGGGCATCTCTCCAGGTATTGCCTAAATCTTCTTCCAGCAAGTCTCACGGTTTCTTGAGGGGTTTGCTTGAAGCTGTGAATCAGCGAGGAAGTGTTATGTCTTATGCCACTTTTAGAGAATTTGATAATGAATGCCTCTAGAAGTTGGTCTATGCTCCTGAATTGTCTCTCGTTTAGTGGCTGAAACCATGTCAGGGCAGTGTTCCTAAGGGTTAGACCAAAGGCATTGTACTGCGTGAACAGATCTTCAACTTGTTCAGCTCTCAAGGCTTGCCTAAACTCAGCCACATGATCGTATGGATCTCTAGTGCCATTGAAGTAGTTCTTCATGGACTTAACTAGCTGAGTCGGTCTCAAAGTCCTTGTGTGCTCTCTAGGTCTTGGTAGAGGGAACTCATCCGCATTTCTTTGATTCCTTGAAGCTCTAAGGACCTCAGGTTCCACTCCATTTGTTTCCGTTCTCGTTCTTTCTCTTCCCACTGGGTTGGCAAAGCTTACCTCAGGTCTATCTCTATGTCTGTCTTTTTGAGCTCCATGAGCTTGGGATGCTCCAGCTCCCGGGTGACCATAGGACACGTTCGATCTTGGTTGGGGAAAAATGAATTCACCCTTCCAAGTATAAGCATGCATGTCATATTCTGTAACCACAAAGATCCTCTCTGAAGCGTGATCTAAGTAGGTCACTCTGCCTAGGCTATCAGGATCTTTGAACTCATAGATCATGATTGACCCTACATCATTTGGCCTATTTGATTTATACCTCCAAAAGGCTTCATCGGTCTCTTGGTTTAGGAGCAGATCTATACTCTTATTGTCCTGGGGAACCCACTCGGGATTGAGGATTCTAGTAAGAACCGATTTGCCTCGAGGGGTTCTAGGTTCTATACCCATGTTTCCTTGCTCTAGGTCACCTATGTCCGTTTCTGGGATCACATCTCCAAATTCGTCTGTCCTATCTGGGTGACTGGTGACTACATATATGGTTCCCTCTTTGTCCAGGTATGATCTTCCTAGGCCGTCCTCATAGATGCTAGCACCTAATCGGTTGGTCCTAAGGTATTCCAGCTGCGTCTTGTAGGGGCCTTCCACCCTATACAAATATGGCACACCTGAACTTCCTGTAGGTCTCTCCATACCGTGGGACATCTCTGACTCACTAGTTTCAGAGCTAGGGTAGTGCGAATAATGGCTCAACTGCTGGGCCCAAGACCTAGCAGTGTGATTGACACTAGCCTCTGAAGACCTAAGACTTAGTTTATCTCTCCCTAGATGTCGTCCTGATCTAAGGTTCATATGCCTATATAAGTAGCCCCAATGTTTGCCCAAAGTACAACCTTGCTGCCGATCAATTTGTATCAATCACTTGGTTCTTTTTAGTTGATTATCGTGTTTATGATCTTGTTTGATGTTGCGTCGTCAGGAATGCTTGAGTTAATTTCCGCACTTGAAATTGATCGCTCCCCGTTAAGTTCTTTTCCTTTAAAGTTATCGGTCACACACAGGTTATCTCTTGAACTTGATTTCTTAGATAGTCTTTGACTTGTTTCGTTCCTATCGTTGCCCTGACTTACTTCTAGCACTATTTGTACTTAGCCTGAGCTAGGAATTGACAAAGGGTGTTGAGAGTATTCCAACCTCGCTTGCAGATTCCTTGCCCTTTGGTGCTCAAGAACCCGGTTCTCACGCTTGCCAAAAAACCGTTGCTTTGGATGCCCTCAAGTGCTCTCAATGGACCTGTAAAAGTCCCAAAGTTAGCTCAAGACTTAGATTCAAAGGGCACAAAAAAATCACTTTCATTCATGTAACTCAAAGATCAACTATTCTTTTGGTTTTATGGAAAACAACCCTAGAAACCCCTTAGCTTTTCTTCCCCTGGATATAGTCCACTTAAAAATACTATGGCTAATAATCACAGCAAACGGATTTCGTATGAGAAAGTTATGACAGCTCAAGGTTTTGGGACTAAAACAGGGTTCAAACAGGCTAACTATTCTCAAGATTTTTCTCAAAAATACATGTGTAGGGACCTCACAAATCACTAATTGCTAGACAAATATGCCCAAAAACTATCCCCAAAACTTGGAATAAAAACCCTAATTTTGGCCGAAAAGCCTGTCAATCGCGATCGACAGGTCTGTCAATCGCGATTGACAGAGGTGTCCGTCGAGGCCTGTCGGTCGCGATTGACGTGACAGTGTCAATCGCGATCGACAGAGTCGGTCGTGAGTCCTGCCAATCGCTACGATGGTGTCAATCGCGATCGACACGTTTTCCGGGATTTTCACCGTAAATTCAGTCGATCGGAGCTGTGTCCGTCGCCATGGACACGTGGCAACGCGAGAAATTCAATCAATCGTCAAAATTCAATCGGTCGCGATCGACGGTGTCAATTGCGACTAACAGAGGTGTCGGTCGTGGCTGTAGATCGTGATCGATGGTGTCAATCGCGATTGACAGGGTCAGTCGGTCGTCTCTATCGATCGCGATCGACAGGTTTGTCGGTCGCGATTGACCGGGTCTATCGGTCGCGATTGACAGATGTTGTCGATCGTGGCTATCGATCGCGATCGATGGTGTCAATCGCGATTGACAGAGAAACACGGAATTGTTTTACTGTTTTAGGTGATTTAGAGTGTGCTCCTTATGTGTATCCTTATGGTGTGCTTTGTTTTACCAAATGGCCGATTTTTCTGTCGATCGCGATCGGCAGACGTCGGCGACACAAAGACAGTTTCGTGATTTCTTGTACCTGCGCGGAGTGCTGGAGATGATGATACAGCAAGAATCCTGCAAGAATTCTCAAGAAACATGCAAAAACAACGCACACAATATGGCTCTCTCGCTCTCTCACAAGTGGAATGAGGGAAATGAGGTGGAGAAGGTGATATGATCAAAAAAACTGAAATTTTTTGCGATGATGGAGATGGACATCGGATATGGTGAAGATGATGAAGGTGATGATGATGGTGAGGTAGGAAAGAGAAAAAGAAGAAAAGTAAAGGAATTACCTACAACGCCAACGTCTCAATTCTACGTCTTACCATCACACGCTCGTCCTCAAAGCTCGATCCCCGGCAACGGCGCCAAAATTTGGTGTAGCTCAGTGATGAGTAGCACCTCCTTTAATGTCAATCCGGGAAGATGTGAGGATAGTATGAAGACCTTGAGCAAGTGAAGGCACAAGTGCTTGAGTGAGAAGCACACTAACATGCACACACATACACACACACGTGCACACAAGGCAAGACCAAGAGTGAGAAGCAATGGAGTTCTTTAGATTACTTCCAAAAAGCTCTTACAAGTTCAAATCAATTACAAGCTAGCCTCAAAAATGAGCTCTCTAGCTCTATTTATAGTTTTTTACTAGGTTTTGGCCGTGTCCAGACCTAGTGTCCGGCCTAGTTAAAAATTAGGTTCTAGGGCCTATTTGAAGACTCAAACGAAGTCTAAAAATTATGAAAACTGGTAGGTAGCTACTTCGAATGCTCCTCAAGCTCAAGGACTCCTTGGCTTGCACAAAATGGAGCTACAAAAATATGAAATGGTATCTACAATGGCTTTTAGTGATGAAAATCACTATTGTTGTAGGGATTTCTTCTAACGATTTGACATACACATCTTCGAGCTCCCTACTTGCTCCTTCTCCTTGTGTGTCCCCCTCTTTGATATGCTTTAGTGTCCTGAAAAAATAATGGCCTACTTGCCAGATCGTCGTTGACTACTCTGTCTACTTGTGCCTTCTCTTCGCTCTGACTCCCTTCGTAAGCTTCCTTGCCTTGTGAGTCCTTCAGTTCCTTGACTACTGCTAACAGCAGTCTTATATGTTTGAGTGGCAGTAACTTTGCTAAGCTATTGTTGATTATGGAGGTGTTCTAATATCGCTCTAGCTTAGCATCTTTTCAGTGGCGCGGCGATTTCCACAGACTTGACAAGGTTCAAGCCTTTGCCGTAACGGCCATCAAGAAGAGGTCTCAGAGTCATGAGATCCTCAACAGTGATGTCCCATCGATGATCAAAGTCTCAGGATGCTTTCAAAGGAGGCTTGCCAAAGGCTATATGGTGTGAGCCGCCGAAAAGGAACTCATAATTTTTGTAATAGATACCCTGAAAAGTCGCACACATACTGAAAAGGTGTAGCGCAAAAGTTGTAACTTTTTACTCATTAATGAAAGAGGAGTTGCATGAATCAGAAGGCGTCGTGTCACCGGACTGTTCGTCCGGGCGAGAGCCGGAAGTGAAGCGCAATTTGCCCAAATTCCTGTGTAATCTGAATACTTATCAATTATGTTGGTTAAGCTTAATAATAAATTAAGTCTTAATGAATCATTAAAGATTGACGGATTAACGTGATACGTGAAGAACTTATATAGTTAACTGTGTGGTAGTATTGAGGTGTTCTGTAAACATATTCAAAACAGTTAATGCGTGAAAGTTTGTGAAGTCGGATATGATGAATCTGTAGATTTGGGAAAATACAAACAGTGCCTCTGTTTACAGACCCCTAACCATCCCAAGAACCCAGTGTTGAATTAACTTTAAACAATAAAGATTTAACACTGGCACCATCTGTGGGAAATGGAGTAGCTAATTGAAGAAGAAGGTTAAGGTTTGAAGAAGAATCCTTTGATATATGCCAGTAACACGCTCCGGTGAATCATACCCCAAATACTGCAGAGATCAACATCCCTAGGCAGTTCCGAACTTATTAGGAATACCCCCTGGTGGTAGAGGTGCAGGACAATCAAGTTCAATTGCAGAAGGTTCAATTTAGCCAGACAGCGACAATTCTGGTTGCAGTTCAGTAGCACACAGTGAGAATCCGGTGCGTTTCTGTGAGAGTTCAGTCCCTTCTGAAGAAAGTACGGTGATTTTTTGTTGTACTACGGTGCAGTGTGGAGACAGTTCTACCTCATCCGATCAGAATTTGGTCACTTTCGATGATAGGTTTCCGTTATCCAGTGAGAACGCTTCCGGTGACAGTGCAACTGGGTCCAATGAGAATTTGACGATTTTCGATGAGAGTTCGGTACTACCTGGTGGCGATTCGAAGTTTTTCGGTGAAACTATAGTGCTGTTTGGTGGAAACTTACTGCATTGACCATTTCTCGGTGCAAGTTTAGCCATTTTTTACCTTAAAGTTGAGGAAGGGCTGTTAGATTTTGAACTAAGCAATCGGTTCAATGATATCTTAGGACCGAAAAGTGAGCAGGTTGACTATACAGTCCCGGAATATCAAGAAATATCTCCCCAAAATTCAGGTAACAACAACAACGCCAACAACAATAGTACCATGAGTGGCTCACAACAGCAACAACAACAACAACAACAACAACAACAACAACAACAAAAATAGCAACAATAGTGGCAACAGATTGTTCCACCACGTCCAGTACCAGCGGGGGTCACATCCACGAAATTTGGAGGTTTTTCGGGAGATGATCCTGACGTGCATGTGCGGACCTTTGAGATTAATTATGCAGTTCTGAATTACCCAGCAGACCCTGCGTATAAATCTATTGTGTTCCAATAAACTCTGGTTAATGAAGCTGCATGATGGCTAACCGAATATGATTTGAACCACTTTCGGCAATATGATGATGTGAAGGATGCCTTTCTGCAATGATTTTGGTTAAAGAAGAACCCAGCCAAAATTTTTGATTACTTGCAGAATAACAGGCAAAAGCCACACCAAAATGTACAGGATTATGCCACATTATTTCAAACTCATTTATGGCAGTTAGCACCAGCGCATGCCAATCTACCAGACGATGATATCACTCAGTGGTTTATCAACTGATTAAAGCCCCAATTAAAGCAGACCATGATCATACGGAGTGTGGGTGGAATGACTCTGGATGCCGTAATTGCTATGGCATTACAATTAGAAAATAAGGTGGGTGGATTCACTAAAGATCCAGAGTGGTTGAAAGCATCCAGGCAATCCAAGGAGGATCCTTTGAAACAAATTTATTGTACCAAATGCAAAAATCTAGGGCACAGCAGCTCAACATGCGCTATGAATCAAATGTATTGTGCCATTTGCCATACAATAGACCACACTACGGAGACTTGCCCGTATAATGAAAAGGTACAAAATAGAGGAGCTGTTAATGCCATCATTCAGGAACAAGGACAGTCGGCCAGCCATTATGTACCACCACAGATGAGGAATACCCCATACCAAGGATATAGGAATTATCGAGGAGGACGGTCAAATACTTTTGGACAAGCTCGGTGGAATGCAGGTCCATCTCTCTGTCTTCCTGATGTTTCATCGGTATTTTCATTTCTTTTCTTTTACAATTTTTCTAACTCGACTTCCTTTCCTTATCTCTGTGTTTCGGTTGACTGACTAACCGTAATAGTTGCATTTTCCTACCTAAACATGATTAGTGGTCACCTTGATTATGTTAATGCATGCATGTCGTCATTATGTCGGTATATTTCCAATACTATGTTATGATTAGGGTTCTTACCTCCTGATTTTATCAGTGTTTCTACTTAATCTTGTTCTTCCCGCTATTGTGTCTTTGTGTGTTTACGACCCTTGTGTGCTTTGTGTTCTCGTCTGTTTCTGAGTGTGCCATGGAAGCTCTTCTGAATATTGTGACCTTCCGTGCGGGTCTCACTCCAGATGTGAGTGAGTTCCTGTGTGCTCGAGGTCTCTTGGCCTTCGCTCAATTGCCTTGACATTCAGTGGAGTGTCATCCCTTCTATGTGCAGATTATATCTGCCATAGTCGCCACATGTGCTACCGAGCAATGCTGGCCATTAACATGCTTAAACCCCCATTATGCTCAGCACTATCGCTGAGGGCTTTTGTCTCCCTTAGGAAGGGTTGGTCGATGGACTGCTTCTCCCCGTGGCGACAATGAAAGAACTTTTTCCCCGGCACTCATCTAATGAGTTTGCCATTCTTTGTCGTCCTGAACCCGAGCGCACCACGCTTCAATTTCTTGTAGCACCCTTAAATCTTCAGAAATGAACATACGGTATCTCCCGTCCGTTCTATTCCATGATAGACACTGCCTCACGAGAAACTGTCAATTTCATGTCCTTTTTCTTCTGGCGCATTCACCGCAAATGCTTAGTAGTTTCCAAATAGTTAGCCAAGCATGAGATTCCCCGTACCCAATTGCTGCATCTTCTCACCCTTCTTCTTCATGTGATCCAAGCAGCGCAACCACCCCTCGGAAACACTTTGCTCTTACATGAGGAATCTACCCAGATGCTGGAGGAGGAGGATGACGAAGACCTGCTACACTTCTTCCAGCTCAAACGTAGACGTATTAGCCCATCGCGAAGCCAAGTGCAGGTTTCAACTATAGTTCACGAGGTTTAAATCTTCCATGATACAGCCACGACGTTACAGGGCCCATCGCTCTTCTCCTAGTAAGAAGCAAGAGCCAGATGTAATCATGGAAGATGTCACTGCAATCCAACCACAGGATGAACCGAAACAACTAGATGCTGAGCCTCTGCAAGACACAGTGGAAGATACTATTGTTAGTGAGTGTCATCCTTCTTCTCCACCAGCCGCAGACGATCAAGCAGACAGCACCAAGCAATCGACTGATAATGAAGAAGTGGTCACTCAAGTCATTCTGTCGGTGCCACAAAATGAAACCGGAATTGTCTTAGTTCTGACCTCTCTTATTCCCCTTCCTCCTCCCACCACCATTCTTGCTGATGTTGAAGTTCCTCCCTCTTCGCCTTCACCTTCCATTTGTGAGGCATTGACCAATATCCTATCCTCTCCCGACTGCTCTCCACCATCATCACCTCACCTGCAGTCTTCCCCACCATCGCAGCCTGTTTCTTCTCTTCCCACCCCGGTGATGTTCGCTGAATTGGCCTCCATGGTCCAACTACTCATTCAACTATCCCAGCAGTTGCCTCTTCAGATGAAGATGGCCACTCAGACTATTCAACAAGAGCTGCACAGTAAGGTTGATCTTCTAAAAGCAGACATTGCCCCCTCCAAGAAGAAGTACTTGAAGCCAAAGCCGAAATTCACTCTCTGCATACTCAAATCCAACAATTGCAAGAACAGTTAACAGAAAAGGACAGTATCATTGCTCAATAGGACACAGAAATCACAGGCTTGAAGCAAGAAGTTGCAGATAAGATAGATGCTATGACAACATTAGGTAATGAGCTCCATACTACGCGGGATGCACTCAGTGTGTTAGAAGAAGCTTCGCAGTCGCTAGCAGCCAATGTACTTAAAGCTGAAGCAGAATTGCATAAGGTCACTGAGCAGTTGTTCCAGAAAGATAACGAAATATCAGCTGAAATTGCCAAGACCATCTAGTTGAAGAAGGAACTTGTAGCTGTGCAAAAGGAGCAAGAATCTTATTTCAAAACCATTCAGTTTCAATCTCAGGAACTTGAGCGAAGAGAAAAGCAATTGGGAGTTCATGTGGATAGGCTCTCGCGCATTGATGTAGAGGTACCAGAAGCGAAGCTGCAACGCGATGCTGCTATTGCCAATGACTTTTATCTCCAGGAATCATTTTTGCAGACGCAGCCGGAATCACTAATGCTAGTTCAGTTAGAACTGATGCACAGCTGATTGAACCTACAATTTTGAAGGATTAGTTAGATTCCCTAGAGCAAAAGATTACCCGTACCTTCAAATTAGCTCGCTCTATGTATGTACAGGGCATCATAGATGAACCTTGACTCTCTAATTACCATTTTTGGGTTTGAGTCCACCGTGCATGCCAGTGTGAGCTATCGAAAAGGAACTCATAATTTTTGTAATAGATACCCTGAAAAGTCGCACGCATACTGAAAAGGCGTAGCGCAAAAGTTGTAACTTTTTACTCATTAATGAAAGAGGAGTCGCGTGAATCAGAAGGCATCGTGTCATCGGACTATTCGTCTGGGCGAGAGCCGGAAGTGAAGCGCAGTTTGCCCAAATTCCTGTGTAATCTTAATACTTATCAATTCTCTTGGTTAATCTTAATAATTAATTACGTCTTAATGAAGCATTAAAGATTGATGGATTAACATGGTACGTGAAGAAGTTATATAGTTAACTGTGAGGTAGTATTGAGGTGTTCTGTAAACATATTCAAAATAGTTAATGTGTGAAAGTCTGTGAAGTCGGATATAATGAATCTGTAGATTTGGGAAAATACAAATAGGGCCTCTGTTTACAGACCTCGAACCATCCCAAGAACCCAGAGTTGAATTAACTTTAAACAGTAAAGGTTTAACAATGGCTAGATGTTGAGGAGTGGGAGATGATTGATGATGAGTAGTGGCAGACTCGTGACACATATCATTAACAATGAGATGCACCAGCCACACATCTAGATACATTCAAAACATCACATTTAGGTAGCGATAGGTATGACACTATGGGTCATGAGTTTGTAAGTATCATTCTGATTATTGAATTTGCTTGTGTTAAGCACGCCATGTTTGATGATCTCACATTTTGCATATTTCTTGTAGGATCTGGCAATGCATCATCTTTTGGAATGAGAAGAGGAGGCTTATGGATATCACCACGGATTGGTTGGGACATTGGAGCGCTTGGAGGGATACAGTGTAATCTGAAGTATTTCGAAAGCAATGCATCATAGTGTGCTCTATTTCTCAAGAGCTCCACGAAAATATCCTCGGAGTAGAAAACCGAGCTATGGGTGCCACACATGGTAATCTGCATAGAGGCTATAGAATACGTAGAAAAACACAGTACCGAGGGAGCGTGAACACATATTTCTTGGATGTTACAAATGTGGTCAAACTTAGAGTCTGTGGCTAATCAGGTCACTATATGTTTTATTAAAGAAGATATAAAAAAGTGTTCGGTGGCCATTTGGCCTTTCACATGGACACTAACGGTAACAATCTCCCACTAAAGGCCAATATGGCCAAAATAACTATGGGAGAAAAATGAAGAATGATAAAGAATACCTGAGTGTAAGTATACAAAAAATACCTCCCACCTGATGGGCATGTTACATATTATACAAGTGATTGTGTAAGATCATGAATCAAGTAACACCCATCAAGTGACAACAATGTCGAAAGCTATCTTGCGGTACAGATTTAGTCAAAGCATCTTGTTGAGCCCATAAAAGTCATGTTGGTCCAAGTCAACTGCAGTCAAAGTCAACAGGTCAAAGTCAACAGGTCAAAGTCAACAAGGTCAAGGTCAAAGTCAACAGGTGCAAAGTCAAAGTGCGTAAGTGCAGGTGTCAAAGTGCACAGGTAGTGCACAATGAATTGTCCACAAAGGGTAAATTGGAGAAAATAGGTTGCAGGTTGCAGAGGTACTTTCTCTAATTTCCCTAAGGTTCAAAGTGTGTTTTAAAGTGTTTTGGAAGGTTCAGGTGAACCCCCCTTATGTGCAAAAGTGAAGAATTAAAAGGAAATGTGAAGGCATGTGAAGCGGCAAAGTGTACGCACAGGTGAAAGTATGGCCCCCCATTAAAATTTTTGGTTTTAGACTAAAGTCACTACAGGACAAAACAGTGAGTAGTTGGCTGCCACTTGTGAGAGCAATCTTGGGACATCAAAGTGAGCACCAAGATTCACTTGCAGTTAGGAGCGTACGTGATCGACACACTCAAATCAAGGCAAGAGCCATTCTTGGACCAAGGTTAGAGTAAGCAAGAGAGCATAGGCTAAGTGGAGCAAGAGAGAGAAGTGCAAGAGTCACCAGAGTACGTCGCACAGAAGTGGAAGTGCAAGGTGCATAGAGAGTGACCAAGGATTTTGGTGCAGAGAAGTGCTAAGCTATAGTTCCCCCAAGTATCTCAAGGTCCTTTGGCAGTGCACGCTTGCCGACAGCAGGTATTCACTCCTCCCCCTTTGTGGAAGCTTGGTGCAAGGTGTGCACAAGGAGAAGCTTGAAGCAGGTGGAGGTCTGTTGCAGAGGAGGTCGGCAGCAAGAGGACATTGGGATATTGGATATTTTGTAATTGGGCACTCTGTGGGATTGTGCACAGAGGTATTGGTGTATCTTGTATTTCAAACATTGTACTTTTCTTACTGTAATCAAACGGCAGAAACTTCCAAGGTGTCTTTTCTCTTTTGGTCTTTTCATTTTCTCCTACAAACCCTCAAACTCCTTCTTGTCAAAGAATCCCCCAACAAATTTGGCACGCACGGTGGGACTTCCAAGGAGCTTTGAGCATAGGAGACTATATATTGCCATTGGAGGACAATATTCCAGTGTCGACAACATTACTCCAGTGGGCCAAAAGGTACATACTTTTATCAAGTGTCTCATTTTAAGTGGACTATGAATAGCTCATGACCGCGACCCGGTCACAAACCTTGAGAATCAAGTGCAAGCAGACAAGAAGAAAGACGAACAGAAGATCATCGAGTCCACTTTCATCGACTTCATCGGTAGGAAGCATGGCAGGACACGTGGACCTAGAAATCTTGCTCTCCAGATTAAACATAAAATTTCCCTCCTTCAGGGGTTTAGCCCAGGAGGACCCAGATGAGCACATTCGACGATTTCTTGCATTATGTAAGACTAGGGGGCTAATGGGTAGGGAAGATGCTTTCTTGATACTCTTCCCCGCCACATTGGAAGGACTGGCAGACAAGTGGTTTAGCCAGTTTGCTGAAAATCACTTTACCTCTTGGGATTTGATGAAAGAGGCCTTTAAGAATCAATTTCAGCATGGCAACACGGCTGAGATCATTATAGAAGAATTGGAAAACTTAAAGTTGGGTCCAGGAGAGAAGTTCCCCCAATTCGTGACCAGGGCCAAAGCATTAATGGCTAAACTACCGGATCCACCACACGACTTCTTTGTCAAGAAGTGGTTAGCCAAACCCTTACCTGTGGTCACCCAATGCAAAATAAAAGAGTTAGTGCTACCTACAGCCTCCATAGAGGAGTTCATCACCACGGCTACAAGACTGGAGCAAATAAGGCACCAATATGGGACAACTTCTTCACCACCAACATATGGTACAGAGATGGAGGATCCAGTGACCCAGCTGAGGAGGGAGTTGGAGGGCTTAAAGAGAAATAAGCCCTACAAAGAGGAGGAGACTGCTGTGGCTCAATTGAGAAGGGAGATTGAAGCACTCAAGCTCCAAAAGGAAGAGGAAGCCCAGGCAGAGGAATTAGCTCAGCTGCGACAGGAGTTGCAGGAGCTCAAAGGAGGGGGCATCAAGAGTGGTCTTTGGTGTTCCATGTGCAGCAAACAAGGGCATATAGTAAGTGAGTGTCCTCTGTTAAGTGTAACTTGCCAATTATGCAGGAAGGTTGGCCATGAGGCCCATGAATGCCAATCAAGGGGAATGCCTGCAACGACATACTGGACCCAAGGAGGACCCCCAACAACCACAAATGTGATGGCTGCACAAAATCAAGGTAACAACTATAACCCTAGACAGAGGAATAATTTTGGAAATGGGCCTAGGAGGCCAATAATCTGTTTTAGGTGTGGAGAATGTGGGCACTACCAAAGTAGGTGCACCCTACCAGAGAATGCACCTCCTTGCAGGAACTGCCCTGAGGCCAGAGACCATTATACAAATTGTTGTCCTAAGAATCAAGCCTCTTCATCAGGGCCCCATATCCAAATGATTTCTGTGCAGGAAGAAGAAATGGCAAATCAAGTTAAGGTGCCATCACCATCTACCAGGGTGGTGCAGTTAGAGGAAATTGACTCTTTTACTGTGCAGACAAGAAGCAAGGGGAAGGCTCCAGTGGACATGGGTCAAGAATCATTGATTAATGGATTAAACAGAGACAAAGGTGTGTCCGAAGACCTAGCCACCACAAGTGCAGACACAAGGCAAAAGGAAAATTGCACAGGTACCAGTGATGCCATTGGACATGCATTCAGCAGGGCTCATGAGGAGTTGGATAAGTCAAATGGAGCCCAAGCTCTTAAGGAATCAGAAGCCTCCAGACTGCTCAAGTCCATGAAAAAGGAGGTTAGTATTTTTTATTTAATAAAGATGGATGGGAAGTTCAGGTCAGAACTCTTGCAGATAATTGATGAAGCTTCCACTACAAGTTTGGTGGCAAAGACTGCTGTTGTACATGAAGGAAAAATTGTAAGGGAAGCACCCCTTACAGATTATAAAAGTCCTCGGCTGACAGTATCTATCAGGGGTCATGAATTTAAAGGAGTTATTGTGGATGGTGGTTCTGGCATTAACTTGATGCCTGAACATACAATGAAAAAGATTGGACTCCACCCTTCAAGGCCTGCAAATTTCACTGTTACTTTGGCAGATCAGAGCAAAGTAAGGCCCCTGGGTGTGATCCCAAAAGTTCCACTTGAAGTGCAAGGTAATCTATTTATTCTAGATTTTGTGGTTTTAAGATTGCCCCAGGTTGAAGGAGGATTTGCCCTCTTAATTGGACGACCATGGCTGAGGCATGCAAGTGTCATTCATGATTGGGGTAAAGACACTATGTGGGTACAAAAGAGAGGGCAAGAGCTGACACATATTTATTTAGAAGAGGGCCCAGATAATCAAGGAAACACTAGCATGATGCAAACAGTTGGCATATGCCTGGAACCAGAATTGGAAGATCAACCCCAAATAGATTTTGAAGAAGAAGAGGATATTCTAAATTGGCTCCAAGCAGGCAACTCTTCCTCTTGTTTTGGAGTTTTCATTAATAATTGTTGTACAATTGAAGGTTATGATGAAGATAAGGAAAAAGTCCAGGTTGATGGATTGGGAGAGCCCATTACAAACCACAGAAGGGGCAGGAAGACAACCCTCAAATGCATTTTTGAGGAGGATATGACTACTACAGAAAATGAAGTTAATAAAGCTAAAGGCAAGGTAAAAGATTCTAGTGAAGAGTGTTCTTTTCCAATTCAAGAAATACCTGCAGGATGGATGCAGGATAAGGAAGAACAGATTGAAATCCAAAACACCCCTGCTTATGAAGCAATGCAAGAAAAGCTAGAAGACAAAGACAAGGAAGGAGAGGAGAAGGAAGATACTCTGGTAGAGAGAAATCCTATCCAAGAAATACAATTAGGCAATCAAGACAATGATCGGCCAGTTTTGGTGGCCACTTGGTTGTGGAGCCACCGAGGGCTCCTGGAAAAGGTAAAATCATTCTTGACCCAATATATAGATGTTTTTGCTTGGCATTATAAAGACTTAGAAGGAGTGCCTGCAACTTATGGAGAGCACAGAATCCCTCTGGTTGATGGAGCAAAACCTATAAGAGGGAAGAGTTATAGACTTAACCCAAAATATGCTGAAGCTGTCTATGTGGAAATCCAGAAGATGGAGGATGCAGGAATCATCATTCCTGTAGAACACTCAGAGTGGCTCTCCCCTATGGTTATAGTACCAAAGAAGAATACTAATAAAATCAGAATTTGTGTTGATTTTAGAGCACTCAATAAGGTGACCATTCCAGATGGTTTCCCAATGCCTTTTGCAGAACAGGTCATTGAAGAAGTAGCCGGGCATGCCTTATATAGCTTTATGGATGGATTCAGTGGCTATAATCAAATATCAATACACCCAGAGGATCGAGAAAAGACTGCTTTTATCACACCTTGGGGAACATATGTGTATGTAAAAATGCCATTTGGGCTCAGAAATGCCCCAGCCACCTTTAACAGAACGGTCAATCTCATTTTTGGCCCCCTATTGCTGGAATCACTTAGAATCTTCATGGATGACTTCTCTTCGTTTTCAGGATCTCACAAAGAAACTCCTCTAGATTGTTTGGACCACCACTTGAGGCAGCTGCAGAATGTTTTCAAAAGATGCAGGGAGACTAAGTTAAAGCTCAATCCAAACAAATGTCATTTTCTTGTGACAGAAGGAACTCTCTTAGGACATGTGGTGTCAGCTAAAGGTATGGCCCCGGATCCTGACAAAATCATTTCTATCTTAAAGTTGCCTAAACCTAAATCCCCTAAAGAGATCCAGAGTTTTTTGGGGCATACTGGATACCATAGAAGGTTTATTAAAATGTATGCAGAGATAGCTAGACCTCTGGCTAGACTTACAGGTAAGGAAGTACCTTTTAAATGGGAAGAAGAGGAAGAAAAAGCATATCAGACATTGCGGTCCAGGTTAGTGTCTGCTCCTATTTTGATCACACCTGAATGGTCAAGAATCTTTCATATACATGTAGATGCCAGTGCCTATGCAGTGGGGGCAGTTTTGACACAACCTAGTGAAGAATTTAAGATGGACAGACCAATTCAGTATGCTAGTAGAATTTTGACTAAGGCTGAAAGGAATTACAGCACCACTGAAAGGGAAGCATTAGCAATGGTTTTTGCTGTCCAAAAATTTCGTCATTACTTGTTGGGAGTAAAATTTGTTATTATAACAGATCACCAACCTCTCAAGTACTTGCTCAACAAACCACAAGCCACTGGTAGAATATGGAGGTGGTTATTGTTATTCCAAGAGTTCGATTTTTCTGTGGTCCACAGACCAGGTAAAGAGAATGTTATGGCGGATCACCTTTCCAGAATCAACATTATGGAACAAGTTAGTGGAATCAATGATGATTTTCCAGATGCTCATCTGTTTGCTGTCCAGGCTCAAGGTTGGTATTATGATATCAAGAATTTCATTAAAACAGGGATGTATCCAGAAAAGGCTAGTGCTGTGCAAAGGAAGAGATTGCTACTCAAGAGCAGACCATATACCTTCCTTGAAGATAAACTCTACAGACAGGGCAAGGATGACAGGATGAGGAAATGCTTAGAGGAAGATGAAGTGAGGGAAATACTGCAATTTGCACATGAAGGAACAGGTGGTGGGCACCTTCCAGGGCATATCATGAGCCAGAGAATACTAGATGCTGGTCTATGGTGGCCTACACTCTTTAAGGATGCAGATGATTGGAGAAAAACATGTGATGTGTGTCAGAGGTGTGGACCTAAGCCAACCAAGCAGAGGCATAACCCCTTAGTTGTTTCCAATTCCTGGCAACCATTTGAGAAGTGGGGGCTGGATTTCGTAGGGCCCATCTACCCTCCGGCGATTCCAAAAAGAGAGAAATATCTCTTAATAGCTACAGATTATGCGACCAAATGGGCTGAAGCTATTGCTTCCCCCGACTGCACTGCTCAATCTGTTGCTGATTTTATCTACACTAGCATAATTTGCAGGTTTGGATGTCCACTTGAAATTTGTACAGATCAAGGTACACATTTTGTCAATAAGGTCCTGCAGGAAATTTTCACCAGGTATAAAATTCTACATAGGACCTCTTGTGCTTATTACCCAAGAGCCAATGGACAGGCTGAATCGACAAATAAGGTTTTAATCTCAATGTTAACAAAAGAGTGTCTGTTACAGCCCACTTCATGGGGCATTGCTTATCAAGGTACACTATGGGCATACAGGTTAGCATACAAAGAGGCCACCGGATATTCTCCTTTCCAACTGGTTTATGGCATATTGCCCATTGAGCCCTTTGAATTTTTACATGGCTCACCTAAGATAGCATTCATGCAGGGCAAAAAAGACTGTGATGTCTCTCAGCGAATAGGGGCACTACATAAAGTGGAGGAGATTCGTCTCCTAGCAACAAAACAATTGATCGAGACTCAGATGAAGAGGAAAGAGGCACATGATCGACACCTGTGGAACAACAACATTGAAGCAGGCATGTTGGTTCTTCTCCATAGACCTAACCTTCATACACAACTGAGAGGAAAATGGCTTCCAAATTGGGAAGGACCTTATAGAGTCAAAACAATGCTAAACTTGGGTGCTGTGGAGTTAGAGACGCTGAAAGGAGAGGCCTTGCCACTGGTCAACATTTCAAGGCTGAAGGCCTATCATCAACACACTTAAAGACGTATGGATCACCTGGAACTGCCAAATATGTCCAGGTTGTACATAACTTTCTCATCATATTTTGCTCAGTTTTAGTAGTTTTCCTTATCAATTTCATCTTTGTTATTGGTGTTTTTAGAAAACCTAGAAGATATTTCAAAACCACTGCCAAGCAAGCTCTTTTTTGGAAATTTTCTAGCAATTTTAGCATTTTTCTAGCAATTTTTATCCCTTTCCGATGTCTTTTTATTGCCCAATTTGAGGAATAAATGGAGGGTCTCTATGGTTTGATGAAGGATTTTAGGCTCAACATGTAGAAAATTTCATCAGAATTTTTTCAGAATTTTTTTAGAATTTTTTGGCCAATTTTTGGCATTTTTTTCAGATTTTTCTTTGATTTTTCTCTAAATTGGGCTATTTATTATTATTATAAAAAAAAAAAAAAAAGAGCCCCCTAGGGAATTTGCGGGTTCCCAAAAAAAAAAAAAAAAAAAAAAAATCCCCCCAGCCCCCCCCCTCCCCCCCCCCCCTTTTTTTCCCACCCCCCCTTTCCCCCTCCCCCCCCCCCTCCTCCCCCCCTCACCCCCCCCCTCCCCCCCCCCCCCCCTCCCCCCTCCCCCCCCCTTCCCCCCCCCCCCCTCCCCCCCCCCCCCTCCCCCCCCCCCCTCCCCCCCCCCCCTCCCCCCCCCCCCCCCCTCCCCCCCCCTCCCCCCCCCCTCCCCCCCCCCCCCTCCCCCCCCCCCCCCCCGCCCGCCCGCCCGTCCGCCCCCCCCCCCCCCCCTTCCCCCCCCCCCACCGACCATCCCCCCCCCACCGACCAGCCCCCCCCCCCCTATTTTCTTTTTTATTATTTTTTTTTATTTTTTTTTATTTTATTTTTTTATTATTTTTTTATTTTTTATTTATTTTATTTTCTTCTTTATTTTATTTTCTGTCTGAGCGTTGAAAACGAAAATATATATATATATATATATATATATATATGTATGTATATATATATATAAAGAGCGATCATTTTTATTTTTATTTTATTTTACTTTATTTTTTTTATTTTTTCATGGCTCAAAGCTATTGGCTCTGGATTGTGCCTCGGTTGGCCGTTTTTTACAAAAATGGAGTCATTTTCATGTTTTTTGGCACCTATGAACTCAGTTTTTGAATTTCTTTTTAAAAATTCCCACTTTTTGTATGACTTTTGGTCTGAAACCACATGTTTTGAACACCTTTATCACATGTTTTTATTTCACAACATTGTCCAAATGATCTATTCTCACCTTGTCTTACCTTATGTTTAATAATCTCCCATATGTACACTCTGTAGCCCTCCGGTTTGTTCACTTTAGCCTCCTCCCGACCCTTGATTCCTACTCCCCATCCCTCCCTTTACCAATATGCCCAGCCACATCCTTTCCCCTCCCTACCCCATCCATATTCGCACCCTCAGCCCTCCCTTCCCCTTCCTTTCTCCCCTCCCATTGCCCCCCCTTTTTGCTTTTCCATTCCAAAATCCCACTTTTGGTTCTTCTCTGGGGCTTGTTCTCTCCTGTTTTGGTGGAATTGGTTGCTGCTCAGATGTCCTATTCAAGTTTTTGCGGCTATATCTTCATCGTGATCAAAGTTTAGCTATAGCTCTCCGGGACGGAGAGCACATTAGGTGGTGGGCAACTGTTGAGCCCATAAAAGTCATGTTGGTCCAAGTCAACTGCAGTCAAAGTCAACAGGTCAAAGTCAACAGGTCAAAGTCAACAAGGTCAAGGTCAAAGTCAACAGGTGCAAAGTCAAAGTGCGTAAGTGCAGGTGTCAAAGTGCACAGGTAGTGCACAATGAATTGTCCACAAAGGGTAAATTGGAGAAAATAGGTTGCAGGTTGCAGAGGTACTTTCTCTAATTTCCCTAAGGTTCAAAGTGTGTTTTAAAGTGTTTTGGAAGGTTCAGGTGAACCCCCCTTATGTGCAAAAGTGAAGAATTAAAAGGAAATGTGAAGGCATGTGAAGCGGCAAAGTGTACGCACAGGTGAAAGTATGGCCCCCCATTAAAATTTTTGGTTTTAGACTAAAGTCACTACAGGACAAAACAGTGAGTAGTTGGCTGCCACTTGTGAGAGCAATCTTGGGACATCAAAGTGAGCACCAAGATTCACTTGCAGTTAGGAGCGTACGTGATCGACACACTCAAATCAAGGCAAGAGCCATTCTTGGACCAAGGTTAGAGTAAGCAAGAGAGCATAGGCTAAGTGGAGCAAGAGAGAGAAGTGCAAGAGTCACCAGAGTACGTCGCACAGAAGTGGAAGTGCAAGGTGCATAGAGAGTGACCAAGGATTTTGGTGCAGAGAAGTGCTAAGCTATAGTTCCCCCAAGTATCTCAAGGTCCTTTGGCAGTGCACGCTTGCCGACAGCAGGTATTCACTCCTCCCCCTTTGTGGAAGCTTGGTGCAAGGTGTGCACAAGGAGAAGCTTGAAGCAGGTGGAGGTCTGTTACAGAGGAGGTCGACAGCAAGAGGACATTGGGATATTGGATATTTTGTAATTGGGCACTCTGTGGGATTATGCACAGAGGTATTGGTGTATCTTGTATTTCAAACATTGTACTTTTCTTACTGTAATCAAACGGCAGAAACTTCCAAGGTGTATTTTCTCTTTTGGTCTTTTCATTTTCTCCTACAAACCCTCAAACTCCTTCTTGTCAAAGAATCCCCCAACACATCTATAACATTATCTCGAGTATGAATCTTCTCAAGAATAATGCGCTCAATGGCTAAGCAATCTCTAATGAAGTGATACCTCACCTTAATGTGCTTGTTCTTTGCATGATAGATCGGATTCTTAGCCAAAGCAAAGGAATTCTGACTATCACTAAGCAAACAAGGTACATGTTGAGGTAGACCCATATCACAAGCAGGATGAGAAAGCCATAATGCTTCCTTACATGCCTTACTTGTTGCAAGATACTCTGCTTCTGTGGTGGAAACAACTGCTCATTCTTGAAGACGAGATCTCCAAGAGATAACACCTCCAGCAAAATGAAAAATGTACCCTGATGTAGACTTACGATTGTCTACACTACTAGCATAGTCAAACTCTGTGTAACCAATAATGGATGCTTTCCCTCTACCTAAGCATAGACACTTGTCCTTAGTGCCACTCAGATATCTCAAAATCATCTTGACTGCTTCCCAATGTTTCTTGCCAGGATTAGACATATATTTGTTCACAACTCCCACTGCAAATGCAATGTCTGGTCTCATAGTTACCATAACATACATGAGACTACCAACAGGCTCGTAAGAAATTTTGTTCATGAATTCCTTTTCCTCATCTAATTTGAGGCAATCATCCTTGCTCATTTTCACATATGTGGGTAAAGGTGTACTCAATGCCTTTCCACACTGCATATTGAACCTATGAAGTACTTTGGATATGTACTCATTTTGAGACAATTATATGCATCTTTTACTCCTGTCACGAGTAATGCGCATGCCAAGAATATGTTTTGGCATCCCTCGAATCCTTCATATCAAATGTGTGACTCAAATTGTTTTTGAGAATTGACAAGTCATCAGAGGACTTCCCAACAATCAACATATCCTCCACATAAACTATCAAGCATATCAAGCTGCCATCTGAGCATCTCTTATGTAGAGACAATGATCCTCATTGCTTGAGAATAGCCTTGCGACTTCATGAAAGCATCAAACTTTTGGTACCACTGTCTAGGGGACTGTTTAGGTCCATACAAGTTCTTCTTGAGCTTACAAACTAGACTTCCCTTGTCAGGAACTACATAACCCTCTAGTTACTCCATATAGATCTCATTTGTAAGGTCTCCATCCAGGAAAGTAGTTTTCGCATCCATTTGGACTACCTCTAAGTCCTCCATTGCAACGAATCCAATCAACATGAGTAGGGTAGTCATCTTGACCACATGAATTTCATATTGTATACCCATTTACATGGTAAAGCTTTCGTGCCCTTTGGCAAAGGTACTAAATCCGAAGTGCCATTCTTCTGAATAGAATCTAACTCACTCTTCATGGCATGCTCCCGCTTGACATACTCCTCTATCTACATAGCCTCTTTGTAGCAAGAAGGCTCACCGACATCTATTAGCATAACAAAATCTAAACGTAGAACACATCTATCAGGTGGATGTGAGACATGTGTAGAGCATCTTAATGTTTGCTGAACAAGAACATTTGTAGATTGTTCTGATCGGACATTCTCTTGAAATGTCTCTATGTGCAGCATTTTTATGCATGCTAATTGGAGGAGTAGTATCATTAAACACCACTTTTCTCACTTCAACCTCCTTAATGGCTTGTTCATGCATCTTAGATGCATTGAAAATGACATCACTACTTCTTATCACTGACCATGTTTCAGGATCCCATAAGCAATATCCAAATTGTTCTTCTTGACCATATCCAAGAAAAATGCATTTCTTTGACTCTATCCTGAATAGTTATATTCATCCTTTTAGCTACATCATTTTGTACTGGGATATGAGGAGTTGTAAATGTTGCGAACATTTGTTTTATGTAGGGTACAAGTTTCAAATTATGTAAATACCTTTGGGAAGTCTTCAAATACTTCAAGAAGGCTCATATTATTCATAAAATGTAGCAAAAATACCACGTGAGTTCTAGAACATGGTGAGTCAAATTAGTGAGACAAGGGAGCTTCAGTGGTGTCCTAGTGGAAGGTCGATGTGGCTAGTTCTCAAAGTCCATCAATACTTTGCTTATTTGAGCATTGAGTCATGTAATACCTCCATCCAAGTGTCTACCACGAATTTAGATGTATTAGGAAGGTTTTAGATTAGTTTCCCATGCTATAAAAAGAGGAGAAAAGTTGTGATCTTGTGGGATGTCCAAGAGAGTCATATGTGTATCTCTACACTGCTGTAGTTTTGTATGCAGAGATTGCAGAGCTTGTATCTCCCTCATTATATATCACAATTACATGTTTGATAGCTCATTGGAAAGCTCTTACTGTCTACTTTCTTCCTGTAAATTTTCATAATCATTGGAGTTGTGAGTTAAGAGCAGTAGTCTCTGCAAGTGATGTGTGCTCTCAGGTTCATCTCTGTTTCAAGGTCTCCATTAAAGCTGCATATTGCAGAGGTCATAGCTCATTGTGTATTTATCCATTTGAGGTGTTCTATATCTTGTTAGAAAGCTCTTAGAGTCTTGTTTATGTGTGTGAAACAGTTTTGGAAAATTCCAAGTGAGTAAAGAGCAATTTGCTCTGCAAGAAAATTGGTCTGTGCATACAAGTTTGTGAAAAAGTCAACTAGGTCCTGTTGGGTTTCACCTACTTCTAGCTGTACTTTGGAGATCAATAAACTCCAACATTGGTATCAGAGCAAGTACTTGGAGGCTTGGAGAAGGTTATCATACGTTGACGAAGAATTTGAAGCTATCAAAGAAGCAGTTCATCATCAACACTACACAAAGGTAGAAGAAGATTGCAAGGAGGCATCTGAAGCAACATCCAAGCAAAGAAAGGTGCACATACCTCATTTACAAGGTAAATATTATATTTCTTCTCATCACACACATTGGAAAGGAGGCTTAAAGGAGGAAGCTTAGCATTTGTATTATGGGATACCAACATGCACAAATAGAGAAGCTTGATAAGACCAATTATCAAGCCGCATGGAAGTTTAGAATCACAGCATACTTGCAAGGTAGAGGCTTGTATGGTTTGATTGACGGCACAGATATCAAACCCACATTACCAGAGGACCCAAATCAGCAACAATTGAGGGAGTTTAGACTTTGGAATGAGAGAGACAAAAGGGTTATATTCATTTTATCACAAAATATTCAAGATTCAATTGTAGGACACATACAAGATCTAGACACAAGTAGAGATGTTTGGCTTGCATTGGAAAGCTTGTATGCTACAGGTATAAGAGCAAGGAAGATTCAACTCAAAAATGAGTTGAATAACATAAAGAAAGATACAAGGACATCGATCAATGATTACATATTGAAAGTTAAAGAGATTGCAGATCAACTAGGATCAATTCAAGCTCATGTGGAGGACGACGACTTGGTTGCACATACTCTCAACGGACTCAAAGATGATGAGAGATGGAAACCCTTCATTACTTCAGTTTATGTCAGAGGAGAATTACCAGATTTTGATCAACTTATTGCCCTCATGGTCACGGAGGAGATGAATCTAAATGGTTCTACTTCAAATCAAAAAGGATCTCAAGGACAAGCTCTTTATGTAGGATCATCAAGAGGTGGAAACAGAGGTGGAAGAGGTTCAAATAGAGGTCGAGGAAGAAGGAGCGATGATCAAAGGACTTCAAGTGGCTTCTTCAACACAAGAGGAAGAGGAAGATCAAGCACTAGAGGTACGAGAGGCTACTACAACTACAACCAAAGACAAAGGAGTGAAGATAATAAGAACAATTGCTATATATGTGGAAGGTATGGACACTATGCCAAAGATTGTTATCAAAATGAAGATAATCAAGGTGGTAATCGAAGAGGAGGCTATTCAAGAAGAGGTAAACAACAAGGAAATTATGCAGTTGAAGGTAAAAGTGATGATTATGATTCTCTTCTTATGATGAATGTAGAAACTAAGATGAATTGCAATAGCGATGTATGGTATGTAGATAGTGGTTGTTCTAATCACATGTCTCATGATGCTTCATGGTTTTCTAATATGCATAATCCGTCATGTAAAGGTCATGTTGAAACAGGAGATGATACAACACATAAGATTATGCAGGTTGGAGATGTTGTTATGCAGGATAAGAGCAAGAAAAATTGCTTGAAGGATGTACTTTATGTGCCAACGATCACTAAGAATTTGATGTCGGTTGATCAAATGGTAGAAAAAGGTCTACAAGTGAGATTTAATCATGCAGGTTGCTTCATTGAGGATCCAAAGCAAAGGAGGTTAATTGCTAGAGGTCAAAAACAAGGTAGATTGTTTACATTCAAGGTAAACCCAAATCATACAAACTATTTCTCTTATGGTATGCATCGAATAGCAGAGCTTGATCTATGGCACAAAAGGATTGGACACATGAATGTACACAGGTTAAAGGAGCTATCAAAGAAGAGGATTGTTGAAGGATTACCTGATCTTACTAAGCAACATATGGTGCATCTTTGTGAAGCATGTCAAATGGGTAAGCAGAGTAGACAACCTTTCAAGCATTCAAGCTATGTAAGTGATGGTTTGCTAGATCTCATACACACAGATGTGTGGGGACCTACTAAAGAGGCATCCTTGGTTGGTAATAAGTACTATGTATCATTCATTGACGATCATAGTAGAATGACATTTGTGTATTTTATTAAACATAAGAGTGAGGTCTTTGATTGTTTCAAGAAGTTCAAATCATATGTCGAAAAGCAAACAGGAAGGTATATTAAGAAGCTAAGATCCGATGGAGGAGGAGAGTATTTCTCTCAAGCTTTTACTGATTTTTTGTATGATGAAGGTATCAAAAGAGAAGTTACATGCAGGTATACTCCACAACAAAATGGAGTCGCAGAAAGAAGAAACAGAATCATTGTAGAAGCATCTAGAAGCATGCTTAATGATATGTGTTTGCCTAATTATTTTTGGGCTGAAGCTGTTAGCACAAGTGTTTACATTATGAATAGAGTTCCGACTGCTGGAGTTCATCATTTGACACCATATGAGGTATGGCATGGAAGGAAACCAAGTGTAAGTCATTTGAAAGTATTTGGCTGTGTATGTTATGTACATGTACCTAGTGAGGTGAGATCTAAACTTGATGCGAAATCAGAAAAATGTATATTTAGTGGTTATGCAGATACTCAAAGAGGATATAGATGCTATAATCCTCATACCAATAAGGTTGTTGTGTCAAGAGATGTAAACTTTGATGAATCACTTTCATGGTATGCAGATAAGAATTGTTTGCAGGTCATGGATGAAAATGAAGAAGGTGTGGTTGAAGGAGATGAATGCATAGTTCAACCATCAGGAAGTTTAAATGATGAAAGGAGTGGTTTAGATGAAGAAAGAGGATCACCTTTCAATGGAAGATTAAGGCAAGAGTCACCTCCAAGTGTTAAAAGTAAAGGTAAACTCAAACTTGTTGAAGTTAATGATGAAGGAGAGGAAATTAGTGATGTATGTGAGTATGGAGAATCATCAAAGGTTCCTAATAAGAAAGGAAGAGCATCTACATTGGAGGTAAGAAGAACTTCAAGAGTAAGTAAGCAACCTCAAAGGTATACTTATGAATCTTTCATGAATACTCATTATGCTTTTATGACAAAAGTTGAGCAGGAAAATGAACCCACATGTTATGATGAGGCCAAAGGAGATGAAAAGTGGGAGAAAGCAATGAGAGAAGAAATGGAAGCACTACAGGATAACAAGACTTGGAATTTAGTTCCAAGTACACCAAAGCAAAAGGTAATTGGTTGCAAGTGGGTTTTTAAGATTAAAAGAAATAGTGATGGTAGTGTGTCTAGATATAAGGCTAGACTTGTAGCAAAAGGATATAATCAAACTCAAGGTGTGGACTATGAGGAAACATTTAGTCCAGTAGCAAATATGGCAACGGTGAGAACTTTGTTGGCTTTAGCTCCAAGTAAAAGGTGGAATATATATCAACTCGATATAAACAATGCCTTTCTTAATGGTGAGTTAAATGAAGAAGTGTATATGTCACAACCAGATGGTTATGTGGATGCAAAATGTCCTAATCATGTATGCAGGTTAAAGAAGGCATTGTATGGTCTTAAGCAGGCACCAAGGGCATGGAATGCAAGGTTGGTAAAGTATCTTATGCTGCAAGGATACACAGCGAGTCATGCTGATCCTTCACTTTACGTAAAACATGTAGATGGCATGTGTGTCTATGTATGCATTTATGTGGATGACTTGTTGATTACAGGGAATGATGCAAAAGCAATTGATGAGATAAAAGGTAATTTGGGAAAGGAATTTAAAATTTCAGATCTTGGTTTGCTCAGATACTTTCTTGGGATTGAAATTGTGTATAGCGATGAAGGTATGTGGTTGATACAAAGAAAGTATATATGTGATATGCTGAAAAGGTTTGGTATGCAGGAATGTAAATTTGTTTCTACTCCAATGGAATGTAATGTAAAGCTAAGCGCAAAGGAAGGTGATGAGTTGCATGATATGAATGTATATAGATCCATGGTAGGATCTTTGATTTATGCAACAAAAACTAGACTTGATATATGTTATGCAGTGGGAGTATTGTCACAGTTTATGCATGAACCTAGAGTACCTCATATGCATGCAGCGAAAAGAGTGCTTAGGTATTTGAAAGGTACCATGAACGAAGGATTATTTTATAGTCATGATGCTGATCTAACTCTTAAAGTCTTTAGTGATGCAGATTGGGCTGGAAGCAAAGATGACAGAAGATCCACAAGTGGATATGTGGTAATAGCAGGAAAAAAGACATTAACATGGAGCTCAAAGAAACAGCCTACAGTTGCTTTATCTTCTACAGAGGCTGAGTATAGAGGTTTAGCATTGGCTACTACTGAGGTTATGTGGTTTAAAAAGTTGTTTCATGACTTGAATGTGCAGGTTGATGTACCACTGATATATGGGGATAACTTGAGCAGCATTCATATGACCTCAAATCCTATTTTTCATGCTAGAACAAAGCATATAGAGGTTCACTATCATTATGTTCGAGAGAAGGCCATGAACACTGAAGTGCAGGTTTGTTTTGTTGGAACAAAGGATCAAGTTGCAGATATCTTCACCAAATCCTTGGATGGACCAAAGCTTCAAAGATTCAACTATATTCTTGGCATGAAGGAAATACCCTTTGAAACTTGAGGGGGAGAATGTTGCGAACATTTGTTTTATGTAGGGTACAAGTTTCAAATTATGTAAATACCTTTGGGAAGTCTTCAAATACTTCAAGAAGGCTCATATTATTCATAAAATGTAGCAAAAATACCACGTGAGTTCTAGAACATGGTGAGTCAAATTAGTGAGTCACAAGGGAGCTTCAGTGGTGTCCTAGTGGAAGGTCGATGTGGCTAGTTCTCAAAGTCCATCAATACTTTGCTTATTTGAGCACTTGAGTCATGTAATACCTCCATCCAAGTGTCTACCACGAATTTAGATGTATTAGGAAGGTTTTAGATTAGTTTCCTATGCTATAAAAAGAGGAGAAAAGTCATGATCTTGTGGGATGTCCAAGAGAGTCATATGTGTATCTCTACACTGCTGTAGTTTTGTATGCAGAGATTGCAGAGCTTGTATCTCCCTCATTATATATCAAAATTACATGTTTGATAGCTCATTGGAAAGCTCTTACTGTCTACTTTCTTCCTGTAAATTTTCATAATCATTGGATTAGTGAGCTGAGAGCAATACTCTCTGCAAGTAGTGTGTGTTCTCTGTTTTTTATCCCTGCTGAAGGTCTCCATTAAACCTCAAACTTGCAGAGGTCATATCTCCTTGTGTATGTATCCAAATCATGTGTTCTTTGGCTTTTTAGAAAGCTCTTTAAGTATACTTGTATTCTGGAAAGTTTCAAAGTCATTGAAGTTGTGAGTTAAGAGCAGTAGTCTCTGCAAGTGATGTGTGTCCTCAGGTTCATCTCTGTTTCAAGGTCTCCATTAAAGCTGCATATTGCAGAGGTCATAGCTCATTGTGTATTTATCCATTTGAGGTGTTCTATATCTTGTTAGAAAGCTCTTAGAGTCTAGTTTATGTGTGTGAAACAGTTTTGGAAAATTCCAAGTGAGTAAAGAGCAATTTGCTCTGCAAGAAAATTGGTCAGTGCATACAAGTTTGTGAAAAAGTCAACTAGGTCCTGTTGGGTTTCACCTACTTCTAGCTGTACTTTGGAGATCAATAAACTCCAACAGTAAACTCTCTACATCTAGACTGGCAAAAAACATTGAATTCATGTGAGGTATACTCACCCCCATTATCTGAACATAAAGCTTTCAGGTTGGTTCCTTTTTTAGTCTCAACTGAAGCAAGCCATTTTCTAAAAGTAGGGAATATCTGATCTTTCGATTTGATAGGATATGCCCAAAGCCTTCTAGTAGCATCATCTATAAAATTGACAAAGTAAAGAGAACCACCTAATGACCTTGTGGGCATAGGACCACACACATCTATATGAATGAGATCAAAAGGCTGAATTCAAGAGTCAATGTGCATTCTATGCACATTTTTGGTTTTCTTTCCATATTGACAATGCTTGCTCGCAAAACAAAAAATCAAAGAAAGATAACACACTTAAGTAGCCAGAATGAGAAAGATTTTCCATTCCACTGTGAAATATATGGCCCAAATGACCATGCCAAATACAAGCCATCAACTATTCAGTAACAGCTATCATGTGTTCTTGAACTGTGATATAAATAAAGGATAAAGTGAGCCAACTTTTCTTCCTTTTTGCAATGACCATATTGCCCTTTGATATGAAAAATTGTTGAGCATGGAAGACCACTTTGTAACCAAGGGCATCAAGTTGACCAACTAACATCAATTTGCATGATAATTGAGGTACATGGCGTACATTATGCATAATAAATTTTGAAACCATCAATGAATTGCACAACCACATCTCTATGTATAGCAAATTTTGAACCATCAATGAACTACACAAACACATCTCCAATCCCCACAATGTCATGCTAGTAAGAGTCACCAAGTCTCACGGTACCAAGAGACTTTGTTGCATAATTAGAGAACCATTCTTTGTGTGGTGTCACATGGAAAGAAGCACCAGAATCTCAGAGCCATGTGTGGGAAAGAGAATCAGCCATAAGAGGCTTAGTTGGCACATTTCTATTAGGTGTTAACACATCAGCATCATCAGAAATAGCATTAAGTTCTTCAATTTAATCACAGTCAAAGTGGATGGTGCAGGTAATTGTTTAACATACCCATCAACATTCTGTCCTTTACCTTTAACATCTTTAATGCACAACAGTCTTTCTTCATGTGTCCTTTCTTATGACAATAATGGCATTCAATATCCCTCTTCTTGGATTTACTTCTACTCTTTTTTATTCTGTTGACTATTATTTTCTTTGTTCTTGCTCCTGCCATGTTGCTGATTCTTTCCTTGGTAAGAATCACGAACATTTTATGCATCTCCACTCTGACTGCCAACCATAGATCTTCTTTGAATCTCCTCACTCAAGATTGCCCCATATATGTCATCTAGTTTACCACCAGGTGCACTATTGCTAATAGCTGTGCAAATTGTATCCCATGATTATGGCAAGGTACATAGCAACAAGACTGCTTTCATTTCATTATCCATGTCCATTCTCTGAGCATATAACTGGGAGAATATAGCATCAAACTCATTCAAATGAGCAGCAACATTGTCTATATCCTTCACATGAAGATCATATAACTTTCTCATCAAGTACACTTTGTTTGATGCCATTTCTTTTCCATATGTATTGCATGACTTCTTCCAAAGCTCCTCTACACTTTCACAGTCCAATAATGTAAAGTAAACATTATGTGCTACGCAAAATCAAATGGTAGACCTAGCCATTTCATCTAATGCATCCCAATCCTCTTCATCCATGTCAACAAGCTCCTTTGAGATTCCATTTACTAGCTTCCATTGCCTCCTCTGAATCAGCACATCTTTAATCTAATTCTTCCATACAGAAAAGTTTGTGCCATCAAATTTTTGGATCTCAAAATGGTCTTTACCATGCAAGTTATAGCTCCTCCTCGAAACACTCGCACTAGAACCTGATCCACCAGATATGTTTGAGACCTCTGATGCCATGATGGTAGAGAACTAAATAGAATGATAATGGAGCTAGAAGAGTCCAAACCCCACTAAGGCTCAAAGAAGGGTGACAAAGTGTTAGATTCTGGGAGAGAATTCAACAATCTTCACAAAAAAAATGAATTAATGAACAATAATGACCAACCAAAAGGAGTATGTGAGAATGAATGTGCTCACACCAATAAGTGTATCAAGGAGTAAATCGACCATTGTGTAGTTAACAAAACCAAAATTTTGGAAGTATCCTCTTCAAAATGAGCATATCATGAGTGTCAAAATCTCATAAAACTACAAATACTAACATGTTTACTTGCATAGTGAATCACTGACTCCACTCCATATAATCAATTTTGTGAAAGAATCAAGCTAGGCTTATCCAGCACCTATGAACAAATATCATACATCACCTATGGTGAGGCTGGGTAAGTCTTCCACCTGCATCACTGAAGAGACCGTGACATTTGGGTATCTTCCAATTAAGAAAACCTCACCATGACCTCTTTATCAAATGTAAAAGACTTTATGCAAAAATGTAATTTCTATATCAATGACCACATCGACATACATGAGTGGTATCCATAGAAGCATACATAGTGTGTATGTGCTCAATATATACAATAAAATGGCACTAAAAGGCTGAATTCATTGCTCAAGCACTAGCTAACAACACTTACAAGTGTCTATCAACTCTATTTTTTAGGCATAAAAAACCTACATATACTTGCAGTGGTTGCTCCCACCACAACCAAAACCTTTCAAGAAACTTGTGGATTAACTAGTGTGGTTGAAAACATAGCCCCAAAAGATGAACATTCATTGTTGATGAAATACAAAGAACACTCCTGTTCATGTTTTTGGACCTTTGTGAAGAGAACTATCCATGAAAGTACTCCAAAATGACTCCAAAAGCACCCCAAAAATGCTTCAAAAATAGGCTTTGAAAACAAAGAATGAAGCTTTGAGGATCCAAAACTTGTTGAAGATAATGTCAACCTTAGTCTTTTCCCTTCTTCAAGCACTACAAGAGTGTAGCTTAGTGGCAAGAGATTGCCACACTTAAGCGAGTTCTGGGGGGAACAGTATTGGGTTGGGTGACCTCACAAGAAGTACCGAGAACTTTTGTCTTCCTTGATCATTAAGGCCCTCCCTTGTGCACAGCTAACGGTGCCAAGGGTAACTTTGGTGACCTAGATGACAAGGTATGCCAAGGTCTATGCCTTGGTCCACGCCTTACTCGTAAGCCTTGGAGAAAGCCTTCGGTGGGTGGGTGGGTGCTTGTGTTTAAGGCAAAGGGTCGGGCACGAGCTCTCGTTATAGAAGAAGAGGAAGCACTTAAAACTACTAAGAAGATTTCATCACGAGAAGAGTGATTTTTATCACTAAACCAATGTATCATATGTATATACATCCAATTATCAGGAATGTGACTCCATTTTGTGCAAGCCGAGGAGAATCTGGAAATCACCTTTTTGCTTCAAAGATAAACTAACATTTCATGGGAATATCGAATCTTGAAATCATCTGTCAAGTGCATGGGAAGATAAAAAAATGCCTATGCAAGGCCATATAATGTAGCCCTATCAATTTCATACTTTGAAAATGCATGGTAAAAGATATGATGCAAAAGATAAGGTAATAGGCATTCCTTGATGAGGTATGTGCGCTCACTTTCATACATTTCATGTTTTTGTACATAAATCCTTCTATCACTCAAAGTGCATAGGTAAAGCTCAAAATGTGCCTTGATGCAAGTTCATGTGGTGAGACCCTATCATGCATACTTTAGGTGCAAAGGTAAACAAACATGGTGCAAGTATTAGGGTAAAAGGCATTTGATGGTGAGGTTTGTGCTCTTACTCACATACATATCAATGTGCATATACATCAATCCTTACAATCACTCTGTGTGCATAGGTAAATCTCAATATGTGCCTAGATGCAAGGTCATGTAGTGAGACCCTATCATGCATACTTTTAAGTGCATTTTTCAAATAATCATGGTGCAAAATGGGGTAAGAGGATTTCGATAATGAAGTACTTCAGAATTTTTTATGTCTATTTTTAAATTGAGTATTAAAAAGTGCAAGTAGATTGTGCAGGCTAAAGAAATAAACATGTGTATATACAATGCATACTCTAAGTGCAAAATAGAATCAATGTGGTGCAAGTAATAGAAAGTAGGAAAAGAAGACTAAAATGCAGTAAACTCAACATTCAATTCTCACTCCGCAATCAAACAATTCTCTCAAATCACTCAAACACTCTCAATAATCTCGGCCGTCATTATCATCAAAGATAATTTTGAAGAAACGTGTTCCTGTCTCATAAAAACATCAAAGTTAGTATAAAAAACCATGCTTTATAATTCATCCTTACTACAATTTCTCTCATTATATCCTATCTGTGGATCTCTTCATGGCTCATCTTCAATCATAAGCACCTGTTCATCATGGATCATCTTCAACCTGCTCTTTTCTGCAAAGATAAAGGTTTAGAAGATTTTGATGAATTTTTTATATTTTGTTCAATTTGTTTGATAGCATCTTCAATCCATTATTTTTCCTTTTCTTTAATATTTTGAGCTGTTGGAACTCAAGGTCAAGCATAAAACATGGAAGCACATCAAAGAAGTGGACATAGAAGAAGAGAGAGCAAGTAGGGAGCTCCAAGAAGTGCATGTCAAATTTTCAGAAGAATCCCCTACAAAAATAGTGATTTTCATTACTAAAAACCATTGTGAATACCATTATCTATTTTTATAACTCCATTTTGTTCAAGCCAAGGAGTCATCAAGCTTGAGGATATTAGAAGTACCATCGTACCAATTTTCATAATTTTTAGACTTCGTTTGAGCCCTCAAATAAGCCCTGGAACCCAATTTTTAACTAGGCGGGACACTAGGTCTGGACAGGGCCAAAACTACTCAAAAAACTATAAAAAGAGCTAGAGAGCTCATTTTTGAGGGTAGCTTGTGAGAGAATAGATCTTTTGTAAGACTCTTTTGCAATCAAAGCTTTCCATTGTTCCTCTCTTTGATCTTATCTCGTGCGCGTGTGTGTATGTGTGTGCATGTTTGTGTGCTTTCACTCACTCACTTGTGCCTTCACTTGCTCGTGGTCTTCATACCGTTCCTCACGTCTCCGCGTATTGACAAGTAAAGGAGGTGGTACTTACGCTTGAGCTACACCAAATTTTGGCACCGTTGCCGGGGAGAGAGCTTCGAGGACGAGTGTTATGATGGTAAGATCGTAGATTTGCGACGTTGGAAGGTTAAAAAAACTGTCATTTTTGTTCATTTTCTGATTTTTCTTCTTCATCTTCATCATCATCACCATCTCCATCTTCTTCTTCATAGAAATTTCTTGTCTTTTAGTGCATTTTCATCATTTTCATACCATCTTTCATGCATTATTGTGCGAGGAGTTAGGAAGTGCAAGAGCGTGCAAGCGCTGTGTTTTTTCATGATTTTCTGCACATACGGAGCTCGCCATTGCTCGGCGCTCAGAAATTCGAAGTTCCCGCCAAAAAACATGATTCTGTGATGAAAATCGCGATTCTGTGAAAATTCTTTTTTTTTTTTGAAAATCGCGATTCTCTGTTTCCCAGCTAAAAGCCTTTTGAAAAGAACACGATTCTGTGGTTGTGCTCAAAATCGCGATTCTCACAAATCACGATTTTCAGCCCAAAAACATGATTCTGTGAAAACACGATTCTCTGCTCAAAATCGCGATTCTCAAAAACACGATTCTCTGTTGAAAATCGTGATTCTCAACAACATGATTCTCTACTCAAAATCGCGATTCTCAAAAACACGATTCTCTGCTCAAAATCGTGATTCTCACAAATCACGATTTTCAGCAAAAACACGATTCTATAAAAACACGATTCTATAAAAACACGATTCTTTACTCAAAATCGCGATTCTCAAAAATCACGATTTTCAATCAAAAACACGATTCTATGAACCACGATTCTGTGAAAACAAACACCAGAAGGTCCCTATAAGATACAATTGGAATATATTCGGACCAACCGATTAGGTGCTCGCATCTATGAGGATAGCCTGAGGCGATCAGTGGTCCAACTCAAAAATCCAGATCAACCCTTTGGACTTGAACACCCGGTGGTCAAGTTCAAAGAGGGTTCATACATTGATAAGGAAGGAACCATGTATGTGGTCACCAACCTACCAGATAGGACCGATGAGTTTGGAAATGTCATTCATGAGAATGAGATAGGACACCTAGAACAAGGAAATGTAGGACAAGGACCCCAGACTCCTAGAGGTAAGTCAGTTCTGACCAGAGTGATCACACCAGATTGGATCCCTCAAGACAACAAAAGCATAGAACTATTCTTGAATAGAGAAACATAGGAAGCCTTTTGGAGATTCAAGCCAGATCAACCTAGCCAATTGGGCATAGTCATCATCTATGAATTCAAAGATACTGAGATACCAGGCAAAGTTGTCTACCTGGATAACACATCAGAGAAGATATTCTTGGTAACAGAACATGATAGACATGCATATACTTGGAAGAGTGAATTGATTTTCCCTCCACCAAGATCCAATGTTTCCCATGGCCTCCAAGGAGTAGGATCATCCCAAGCTCATGAAGCCCAGAGAGAAAGAAATAGAGAGAGGCATGAGGTAAGTTTTGCACACAATGTGGGCAGGAATAAATCAGGAGTTGAAAATGAAAGACTTGAAAGAGAGAGACATCAAGCACATAGGCAACAAAGAGATGAACATGATTTTCCATTGCCTAGACCCCGAGAGCACACAAGAACCCTTAGACCCACTCAAGTGATCAAGGCAATGAAGAATTATTTTGACGGGTCAGGATATCCTTATGATCATGTGGCTGAGTTCAAATAAGTGTTAAGAGCTGAACGGGTTGAGGATTTCTTCACCCAGTATGAGGCATTTGGTTTGACTCTTAAGGGCACTGCCTTAGCTTGGTTTCAACCGCTGAGTAGTCGCAACTATCGCGACATAGGTCAGCTGCTAGACGAATTCATTCTAGAATTTTCCAAGAGTGGTATCATGCATAACACATCATCTTTAATCCACAGTTTCAAGCAGACACCCCAAGAAATAGAACGACTAGCAGGTAGAAGGTTCAGACAATACCTAGAAAGATGCCCTGCTCCAGAGTTACCCACACCAGCCAAACAAGTGGCTTTGTTCTTAGATGGCTTATTGAGCACAAAGTTGAGATCATATGTGTATTTGAAAGAGCCCAGATCCATAGAAGAGTTTGTGCGGACGTGCATTGACATAGAAGATAACTTGGGTGAGGAGTTAGGATTGTCCAAACTCTATAAGGATTCTGATAGTTCTACTAGTCATACTTCAAAAATCTCCACGGAAATAGATGAGATAGCTAAGCAAGTTGCCAAGAAGCTGGGTGTCCAAAATAGACAAACACAAAGAGTCACCTCATTGAACCGATGTTATACCTGCGGAGGCGACCACATGGCTAATGTATGCCCTATGCAAAACCAAAACATTAGAGAAAGGAATGCTCCATATTGCACTATTGAGAGAAAATACACGAACCACACCGCTCAAGATTGTCCCTACAATAGGCATGTTGTTAGACAAACTTATCAGCAACCTTACCAACAAGGTAGGTATCAGAACCAATACCAACAGCCATATTATCGACCACAATAGCAATATCAGGCACAATATAGGCCCCAACCTGATTCCAATCAAGTATGTTGTGGGAGAGGAAAATCCAAATAGAGCTTTGGTGCCACTGACCCCACTGATCTCAGAGAATGACTCTCATGCTCATAGTTCAGACTACTCCCATGAAGGTAGTCCACATGCTTATTACACAGAGTCACCTGAACATAGTGAGATTTACTCATATCAATATGAGGCACCACCTATGGAGCAAAAGTGGGAGCCAGAATACTCCAATTTCATGTACACAAATCCTAACCCTAGGCCCCCATTGAGACAAATGAGACCACAAGCCCCTAGAGGATCTTGTTTCAGATGTCAAGGTGACCGTTTCATTTGTGACTGTCCTCACCCACCATCTCCGAGTCAAGGTCAGGCTATCATAATACAAGCTTTTTGTCCTGAATGTGGCAAAGACCATCTTCCCACAGATTGTCCAAGAAACCCCTCCAGTGCACCCAAGATTACACCCATTAATGTGGTAGGCTTAGTGGAGGATTCAAGTTCAAGTAGCAGTAATGTGGCACCTGTACAGGCAGTTACTAGGGCACAAGCATTAAAACAAGATAAACCAGCAGAACAATCGGAGTTGAGTGAATCAGAAGAGCCTAGTAAGAGGAAAACAAGAACATGGAAGGATACCAGAGAAAAGGCCAATCGTAAGTGGAATAAAAAGTTATCCCCCTCGCATGCCGACACTCCATCCACTCCACCTCATCCCACCCCACCACCCATTGTAAATAGGCCACAACCAGGGTCTGTTCTTGCAGATCCAACCCTAGAAGGCTTGGACATGATGTTCAAGGCCTACCAGGCTCGACTTCAAGAAGGGCCAACAGCTGCAAATCTAGACAAGATTACCCTAGAGTGGATTTAGAGATTGAACGGATGAAAATGTGCATGAAAATGGTAGAACAAGCTCAAGCTATACTTGAGACTAGTCAAAAGTTCAATCAGACAAACTCTGTCAAACCAGATTTGCATTTCCAAGGGTTACTAGAAAGATTAGAGCAGTTGGTAAACAAACCATAAGTTTCTTTACCTCCACAGGCTCAACTAGTTATTGAGAGAGGAAGCTCACCACCAATGGGAGCTTATGTTCCTAATTCCACGAATGCTGGAATGCCTCCTTCAATTCAACAGTACTCTCAAGAGTTCTTGCGGGAAATACAAGAAGAGAAATGGGCCAAGGAGAAGGGTAACTCCCCTCCTATTCCTGAGATTGATGATCTTCATGATCAATTTCCCCAAGACATTCCATCTATTTACGGAGATGAAGCAGAACAACAAGAAGACGAAAGATTAGATTTTGAATCTAATACCCTAGAAGAATTGCCTCAATTTCCACGCCCATGGGAATCTGAATCTCTCGAGATTAGAGCTCCCACAATACTAGTAAGAAATGAAGACTCAGTGGTTCCAAGGAACACTGATGTCGTGAAGAACACTAAGTTTCAGTGTCATCTTACTATAGAAGAGCTGCTCAAAGCAAAACCTGAGCTATGGAATCATGTGAAGGATCAGGTTCCAGAACTTGATTCCAATAAGCCAAAAACACGCTCTAAGAAAAAAGTTCCAGAGATACCTCTAGACAAATAGGGGACATGTGTGAGGGTGAAGAAGGTCATACTTATCTTCCAATCACCTACCAAGGTTACACAACCAAAGCAATCATAGATTCAGGTGCTAGTGTTGCCATTGCGACCACCTCCTTGTGTCGAAGCAATGGGGCAAACCCACATTAAGACCAACTAGAATGAAGCTCCAAATGGCCGACGGTCATTTTGAAAGACCTCTAGGATTGCTCGAAGGGATAACTCTAACCACTTGTGGTGTGGAGTTTGAACATACATTTGCTATATGTGACTTTGAGAAAAATAACGTCTATGAGATGATCCTAGGAAGACCCTTCCTACGACAATCGCAAATAGTACAGGATTGGGGAACCAACTCCTTGTACTTACAACACTTAGGGGTCACCACCAAGGTCAATTTGAAGGATTACACCTTTAGAGATGTACCACCCCTATAGTGGAATTCTATCCACAAAGTGAAAGAAGATTCCATCTCTGTGCATTCTGAAAGTTCACCTGATCCATCATGGCTGCATGAAGATACTCATTTGTGGATGTGCAAGGTCGCAGAGGAAGAGGAAAAACGTTTAAAGGCAAGAGAAGAAGGAACTTCGCCAGGAGATAGACCAGTTAGAGATCCAGCCTACACTCCGATGATCTTTCCAGATCAGGAATTTGAGCCTCATGGCTGGCCAGAAATCTTAGCCACCATGGACATTGTTGTCAATGAAGAACAATGGACACCTCATTGTGATGAGGAGGGTTATGATATTTCAGTGTTCATGTGTCAGCCCCTGCTAGAAGAATGTGACCCTAGTGATGTCATAGAAGAAGAAGAGAATGACGATGATATAGAGTCCATCGTGATGGATAGTTGCTTTAACTCAGAGCAGCACTATCTAGAAGATATAGGAGTGTTTACCCAGAAAGAAGAAGAACCTCTCACAAGTATTAAAACGGTAAATTCAAAGGATGGATGTGAGAGCAGTCAAAAGAAAAAGAAAAGAAAGCAGTGAAACAAGGAGAGGAGGAATCATTGTTTGAAGTACCAGAAAACTTCAAGAAATATGAATTTGACGACCGCAAAATTTTTGTATGAATGCCTAAGAGAGAGGCCATCATAGGAGAATCATATGATAATAAAGAAAAGACCAAGAAGATTGTAGTGACCATCAAAGAGAACGAAGAGAGATGCACATATATAGGAGATGACCTAAGTGCAAGAGAAGAAATGGAGCTCATAGCTCTATTAAGGGAATATAGGGATGTGTTTGCGTGGCACTATAGAGACTTGAAAGGGGTAGATCCAAGAATTTGCTCTCATACTATCCCCATGACTACTGATGCCAAGCCCACCAAATAGAAGCCCTACACATATAATGATACATATGCAGCCAAAATAAAAGAAGAAATTGATAAGCTGATTGAAGCTGGATTCATCTATGAGATTGAGCATACTGAATGGGTGTCCCCCATCGTAGTGGTGCCCAAGAAGAACGGGAAGTTGCGAGTGTGTATTAACCTTAAAAACGTTAATGCCGCTACGATCAGAGATAGTTATCCGCTTCCAATCACGGAACACCTATTGGAGCGTGTTGCAGGCAAGGAAGTTTATAGCTTCCTTTATGGATTTTCAAGTTACAATCAAGTAGCCATTGCCCGAGAAGATCAACACAAAATAGCTTTTGCCACAGAGTGGGGAATCTTTGCATTTTGTGTGATGCCATTTGGGCTCACCAATGCACCTGCAACATTCCAAAGGCTCATGTGTCATGTCTTCAAAGAGTTCTTGCGAAAGAGCTTAGAAGTGTATGTGGACGATTTATGTGCTCATTCCCAAGAAAGAAGATACCACATCCCTGAGCTCAGACAGATCTTCAACAAGTGTAGAGAATATCGAGTGTCTCTGAACCCAGAAAAGTGTGTGTTCATGGTGCGTCAAGGTAAAATCTTAGGTCATATTGTTTCTAAGAACGGAATCTCAACAGATGAAGATAAGGTACGAGCCATAGCGGAGCTGCCAAGGCCGAGGAATGTCAAAGAGGTACAAGCCTTTATGGGCCATTGTGGATATTACCGTAGGTTTATCCACATGTACGCGATCATAGCTAGACCCCTTTATGCCTTGTTGTCTAATTCTGAGTGGAACGATGAATGCGAGAATTCTTTCAATGAATTGAAGAAACCTTTGTGCACAACACCAATACTGACCACTCCTAATTGGAATAAGCCATTCCATGTCCATGTGGATGCATCCAATCATGCCATAGGATGTGTGCTAGCACAACCCACAGGTGAAGGGAATTTAGATTTGCCCATAGCATATGCTAGTAGACAACTAAACCCAGCCGAAAGAAATTATACCACAACCGAGCAAGAAGGGTTAGGCATGATATATGTTGTGAAGAAGTTTAGACACTATTTATTGGCCAACAAGTTCAAGTTTTTCATTGATCGTCAAGCATTGTTATATTTGGTCAATAAACCTTGCAATACTCGACGCTTAGTAAGATGGTTCCTCTTACTAATGGAGTATGACTTTGAAGTTGTTGTCAGGAAAGGTAAAACCCACCTTCGGGCAGACCACCTTTCTCGCATCACTTCAGGAGAGTCACCACAAGGAGTGTCTGATGAATTACCCGATGCTTATCTGTTCAATTTAGAAGTTGTTCCTAAATGGGCAAATAAGTTGGTACCAGTCCTAACCTTCGGCCCTGCAAATAATAATGTGAAAACATCGCAAGAAGAAATTGTAAAATCACAAAAATACCACATATTGGCAGGAAGCATGTACAAACAAGACACTAAGGGTGTATTGGCTTGTTGTGTTGAGGACGATGAACATAGTAGTTGGTTGCAACAAGCTCATGAAGGATTGCTAGGAAATCGTTATTCTAAACAGTGCACATTACAAAATCTGAAACGTTTAGGAGTGTATTGGCCTAGCATGGACAAAGAAATACATGAGTGGATTAAGAATTTTCCAATGTGCAGAGAGAGACCACCAGTGGAGCATGGGACCCTTTATCAAGTGTCATTAATTCCAGATTGGAGTGCTCCATTGGTAGAGTTTATGAGGTCAGGAAGATTACCCAAAGAGGTTAGCCTAGCAAGAAGACGAACCATGGAGCAAGAGGCTCAAGGCTATGCCTTAGTAGGAGACAACCTATACCGAAGAGGCAAAGATGGTTACTTAAGACTGTGCGTTCATGAATCAGACTGTTTAAAGGTCTTAGAGACTGCACACAGTGGTGTTGCAGGGGGACATTTTGGTCCTGACCGAGTGATCAAGACCATCCTATTCTCAGGACTTTGGTGGCCCACTCTTCATATGGATGCTCATACCTATGTGAAGAAATGTGACACATGCCAACGTGCACAATATCCAGTTAGAAAAGACGAGATGCCTTTGAGGCCAATAATGGGAGGACGTGCATTCTCAAAATGGGGTATAGACTTTGTAGGTCCTATTAACCCCCCCAGCTAGAAACTCCCATGCAGAGTACATTATTGTAGCCACAAATTACCTTACCAAGTGGGTAGAAGTGAAAGCCACAACAAAGAATGATGCTCAGACAACGGCTAAGTTCTTATTTGAGAATGTGTTCACGAGACATGGATTACCGATAGAGTTAGTAAGTGATAGAGGTACACACTTCTTGAATGAAGTCATTGAAAATCTTCTCCAAGAATTCTTGGTGATACATAAGAAGTCTGCCCCCTATCATCCACAAGCTAACGGACAAGCCGAGAGCACGAATAAGATCCTATGTAATGTGTTGACAAAATTAGTGAATAATAAACGCTCTGATTGGGATAAACATCTTCATCATGCTGTTTGGGCTTATCGAGTTGCCTACAAAACAGTACTCAATGCCACCCCATTTTAGATGGTTTTTGGCTAGAATGTTGTGCTACCATTAGATTTCTTAATCCCAGCTTTAAAAGTAGCACAAGAGCATGAGTGGAATGGACATGAATTGTCCTCTAGGATCTTTGACCTAGAACGCTTAGGTGAGACGAGGCTACGAGCAGCAGCAGGTATCTATGCTACAAAGAAAAGGCAAAAGGCATACTTTGATGCACACATCAAGGATAAGGGACTAAAAGAGGGAGATCTAGTGTTGGTTTACACACTAAAGCAACATGCCCGTAAGTTGGAAAAAAGAGGATACGGACCCCTGATCATTAATAGAATTTCCACTAGTGGTGCAGTTCAATTGGCCACTCTAGAAGGAGATATCTTGCCAAACTATATTAGTGGATGTAGAGTCAAGTTATACCAAGAACCTCTTACAGAGGATATGCTTACGAGATTCAACATGGCTAAGAAGCGAAAAGAAGAAGAGTTAAGAGTGAGAGAAGAAGCACAGGCAGAGGCCAGAGAGCGTATTAGGCAAAATAAGTTAAGGCGACTAGGCCTAGATGTCAACTCAAAAGCCCCAAAATATCACATGGATATGTGCCAAAAATCAGGCATAGCGACTCTCAAGTCATTGACCGAAGACCCTTTGTGACCATAGAGATAGGACAAGGGAAGGGTGCAAGGACTGTGAAAGCATTGATTGACTCAGGTGCAGCAAGTAGTGCAGTTAGACTTTCCTACTGCCAAGACTTGCAGTTGAACATCAATCCCATAGAAGCTTATCTCATAGGATTGGGAGGTGTGGAAACCCCTTGTTTTGGCGAGGTGGAACTTCCCATCTACCTTCAAGATGTTCCAATGAAAGTCAAAGTGCTAGTGTGTCAAGATGAGAACCTTACAGAACCACTTGTCTTAGGACAAGATTGGATTTATGACAATGCGGTCAACTTGAACCTAAGAAGTCAACTTCTTCAAGTTTGGGTCCAGGGACAATGCTTTACATTAGAACTAGAAAATGGCATACTCACAAATCCAGATGTCACATCTTGCAGTTCTCCTAGGACTAATCTTAGCACAAGAGATGTTGTATGCGTCAAAAGATCTATGTCGTAGGAGAACTCAATCATGGAAGAACAGGCTCAAAGACAAGCGGACTCCTCCTCTGGTGCAAGGACTAATGCCGCCACTACAACTCAACCAACAAGGCAAGCACAACAAAACAGGACCACTGCTATATCAAATAGACAATGGGATTTCTAAAGGAAAGTAGTGCTGGGCATGAAGCAGATCTGGATACGAAAAGGAGAGCAGCCATCATCCTTGGCCCCACAAACCCCATCCAGGCAAGTCAACCAGGCCAGAAGACGAAGGAAGAAGATCGGACCAGCTCAACCACAAGATCTCCGACAAATTTGGATACCTAAGAAATTAGTTGCAGCTCAACAAGGGCGATTACACATGTGGGTACCCAGGAAGCTCTTACGTCCGCAACAACCTATGCTATCCCATACGCAAAAAGTCTCAACAAAGAAGCCAAGGCGAGGCAAAGGTCAGAACCAAACACCAAGAACAACAGTAGACCAAGTAACCTCTTCAACGTGAGTCAAGCGACCAGCCACAAAGGTATGGGTATGGAAGCCAAAAGCACCGGTAGGCCTCACAGAACCAAAGAGCCAACCACAAAGGATCAAACCCTCAAGAAACCATCCAAACATGAAGCAACCAAAGGAGATTGCTACACAGTCAAAGACCGTTCTCAAATGGATCCCTATAAGGAAGAATGATCAGCTGCCATCTCGAGATACAATGGATACCTCCAACAAAGATGGCATCAACATCTGCAAATGACATTAAGCCTCCACGAGCGACAACCATGTGCTCCATGCAAAACCCTCTCTTTTGCACCATTCAGGCCATGCATTTCCAAAGTATGCATTAACATAGGGCCACATTACATGGTCGTGCATAGACACAACTAAGAGTCCCATGCACAAGAGCACATTGACATATGTCAATTATTTTTTCTGATACTAACATCTATCTTCTTGTGTGTGACATTGTTTCAAAAAAAAAAAAAGAGTCAGAACTTGTTCCCAGGTTTCGCTCATGGAACATGAATGAGACATGCTTAGTTGAAGATGGAACTATTGATTACTGTGCATTTATCAGTTTGGATAGAAGTGTGTCTCGGCTAGCAGGTGTGAAGAACTTGAAGGTCCGCAACTTGAGTGACGCTTAACTACTGCATGTACTATAATCTACAGGGAGATATCTGCAAGAGGTAGTTTGGTATCCTGAGAATTCTTGTCCGTATACTGGGTGAGAAGACTTCTGCTTATGGTGAGCTAAAGAGAATGTGTGAAACTAAGCTTGGTGTAGTTACCCAATATTGTTTGCCAAGGAATATAAAGAAATTCAATTCTCAGTATTTGGAAAATGTTGCTTGAAAAAAGGAGACAGGACCAGGCGCTCAAAAAAATTCATCGGTGGACCATCAACATGGACATTCATCGACAAGGTTCCATCACAAATACCGGGTGTACAACACGAAGAGATGAACATCGGTCAAACCTTCAGAATGGTAAGTATCTTTACTTTGGCAACACCATCACCATGATAGATTAGGAAACCTCTTTGTCGGCATACCCTTGAGCACTTAGCTCAAGACCCCCAATTTTTGCACCATCCTTCTTCCGATGCATTTTCCAAGTAAGCATGCATAGGGCTACATTACAAGGCCGTGCACAAGGCACATATTTTCCTCAACCCATGCACGAACACACTTACTCATCATCCATTAGGGGTTATGACTACTTGGCATGACTACTATGAACATCATCCTTGGACGATCTGAGGTCATCAATGGAGACTCACAACGACACAGTCATGCTGGAATCCAAGGCTGAAGCACATACCAAGGGACTACAACTTGCAAAGGCTCGTAGTGACAAATGAAGAACCGGAGAACCAACCTTGCCACATTTCGAAGAGAGACACCTCTGGTTCATCCGAATGGACACTCCCTCTCAAAGCAACCTAGAATAACCATTACAACAAGGGTCTGTCAGGGACGACATACTCGAGAGGGGGGGGAGTGTTGGAATTCAAGGTCAAGCATAAAACATGGAAGCACATCAAAGAAGTGGACATAGAAGAAGAGAGAGCAAGTAGGGAGATCCAAGAAGTGTATGTCAAATTTTCAAAAGAATCCCCTACAAAAATAGTGATTTTCATCACTAAAAACCATTGTAAATACCATTATCTATTTTTATAACTCCATTTTGTTCAAGCCGAGGAGTCCTCAAGCTTGAGGAGTATTAGAAGTACCATCGTACCAATTTTCATAATTTTTAGACTTCGTTTGAGCCCTCAAATAAGCCCTGGAACCCTATTTTTAACTAGGTCGAATACTAGGTCTGGACAGGGCCAAAACTACTCAAAAAACTATAAAAAGAGCTAGAGAGCTCATTTTTGAGGGTACCTTGTGAGAGAATAGAGCTTTTGTAAGAGAACTCTTTTGCAATCGAAGGATTCCATTGTTCCTCTCTTTGATCTTATCTTGTGCACGTGTGTGTGTATGTGTGTGCATGTTTGTGTGCTTTCACTCACTCACTTGTGCCTTCACTTGCTCGTGGTCTTCATACCGGTCCTCATGTCTCCGCGGATTGACAAGTAAAGGAGGTGGTGCTTACGCTTGAGCTACATTAGCATTTCTTGTACTCTCATCCTCATCAATTTCTTTGATCTCCTCATCTTCATTTTGATTATTTTCTTCATTGTTAATATCATGGCTCAATTGAACTTCCAAATTCTTAACCTTCTCTTGATCAAATAATTTATCATTTTCTGGGGCATTAAATAACCCAAAGGGCATAACCCTAAAAGCATAAATTCCCCATTCTGTGGAAAAGGCAGTTTTATGTTGGTCTTCCAAAGCTATGGGTACCTGATTGTATCCTAAAAAACCATCCAAAAAACTATAGACCTCCTTCCCTGCAACTCTTTCTAAAAGATGGTCTGTTATGGGCAATGGGTAGCTATCTCTTATAGTGGCAGCATTCACTTTTTTCAAGTTAATGCATACCCTGAGTTTCCCATTCTTTTTTGGTACTACAACTATAGGGGATATCCATTCTGTATACTCAATCTCATAGATGAAATTGGCAGCCAGCAGCTTGTCAATTTCTTCCTTTATTTTGGCAGAGTATTTTTCATTGAATGTGTAATGTCTTTGTTTGCTAGGCTTTGCATCAGGTGTAATAGGAATCTTATGCTCACAGATTTTAGGGTCAATTCCTTTCAAATCCTTGTAACTGTAAGCAAACACATCCCTATAGTTTCTTGCCAAATTTCTTAATGCTTCCTCCTCTTGATTTGTCATGTCATCAGCTATTACAATATGTCTTTCCTCCCCCTCTTCCTGGGTGATCATTACCTTCTTAGTTTGTTCCTCATTGTCATATGCCTCCCCTCTTTTCTTTTCTCTCTTTGGTTTCATTTTTAGAAGTAATCTGTCTTCTACTTCATAAGTCTTGAAATTTGCAGGTACATCAAACTGTTGATCCTTGTTTGTCATTTTCTCATTTTTTTCATCCTCTTGGTCTTTTTCTATTTCCTTGTGTTTGTTTTTTCTATATTTTACTGAGATTTTGTCTTTTATTGCATCTGTAGCTTTTACCTCTTCCAACTATTGTGTTTTACCATTTTTCAATATCATTTCTTCTTCCTGGTCCTCTTCTGTTTTTGATACCTTTATCATTTGTATTCCTATGTGAAAGACATCATATCCTTCTTCATTTTGGAATTTCACTCCCGCATACTCATCATTGGCTAGATCCATGGTAGCCAAAATCTGGTTCCAACCATAAGGCTCAAATTCTTCATCTTTGAATTTTTGTGATATATAGCTCACATCTTGTAATTTTCTCCCTTCTACACAATCTTCTTTTCTTAATCTTCTTTTTCTATTTGTAAGGTTCCTTATCACATTAAATTTCCATATTGATGATTCTGTTTCATTCTGATCTTCAATCTCTGATTCTTCACTTAATTCTTGATTTTGATGTATTTTGAACCATTCTTGAGGGGACATGTCACAATATTGACCATTTCTTAGATTCACTATGGTTATCCTTCCTTTTCTTTGAAGATATAGGCAATCATTACCCCAATCTTGCACAATTTGCATTTGTCTCATAAATGGTCTTCCTAGGATAATTTCATATCAAGTGGATTGTGGAAATTCAACTATGGCAAAAGTATGCTCTATTTCTATTCCACATATTTCCACAATCACCTTTTCCCATATTCCTAGTGGTTTTTCTATGTGTCCATCTGCAAGTTGTAATCTCATTTTAGTGGGTATTAATTCATTTCTTCCCCATCTTTCCCAAGTTTGTTTAGTCATGATGGCCACACCTGATCCACTATCCAATATAGCTTTGGCATGATTTTTACCAAACTGTATTCTCAGAGTTGAGTTTCCTTCTTCTCCTTCACAATATCCTCCTATTTTATCAATAGGAATGTACAACAACTCCTCCAATTCTTGCTATTGTGGATTAAAATTCTCTGGTTTTGCTTCCCACTTTTTCATATTGTGTTGCAAGTGAGGATTTTGTTTTACCAATTCTTCCATTGTGGTGTGGTATAAAATGGTACATTGCTTGTTTATATTGATTTGGAAGGTTATTTGTGCATTATCTTCCATATCAAGAGTTTTCCTTGTTTCTGTTGCATTTGCTTCCCCAACTGTTATTGGACAATTGTCAGATTCCCTCATTTTAAGTTGTGTTTCTTGTATGATTTGTTTGCATCTTTGCATTCTTTCATGCTCTAAATCTGGCATAGGGTAAGCCATTACATGATCTGCAGGATTTGGTCCCTCTTGAATTCTTCCCTTATATTCTCTTATCAAAGTTTCCAAACTTTGTGAATTTTTTGCCTCTTGCTGAGTTGGTTTATTCTGAGGTTGACTATTGTTTGACTGTTCTAAAATCTCTTCTTCCAAATTTTTTCCATTTCTCATTTTTTTCTCCCATCTCCCTTTTTGTCTATTTTTGTTTTCCTTTGGAAATGAATTCTTCTTTTGTTCCTTAGTTGTTTTTTGTTGTTTAGCTTGTGCTCTTGTTATAGCATTTACATTTACTTGATATTGGTCACTCAATTCTTCTTGCTCCATTATGTTGACTGTTTTTAATGGTATGTTATTAGATGTTTTCTGTTGTTTTTGAGGATTTATTGGACAATCCTTTATTAGGTGTTCCCTGACACAATCCTTGCAATAAGCTCCTTCTATCCTTAGTGTAGGAGGTTGTGGACAGTCTCTAATGAAATGTTCCCCTCCACATCTATAACAAGTTATTTTTTGACTCCCTTTGAACTGAGGTTTCTGATTGGACATGTAATTATTGGTTATGTACATGAATGTAGCTGTATCCATTTCAATTCTCCCATTCCCAAGTCTAGGGCTTGCAGTTTTGGATCTCTCATCTCATATCCTTCCCACTCTTCCTGATATCCTTCATTCCAATGATAATCTTCTCTGTATGCTAATCTAAGTCTTGAGCTTTCTTCTTCTATTGGTTTGTATTTGACTCGTACCACATTTGTTGGTAATGGTGGTTGTTGCCCAAGTACAGGTCTTGGTTGTTCCACAATTCCAGATTCTCTTTGTAAATTCTGTTGGTTCACATATTCTCTTTCCTTAATGGGTTGTTTATTGTAGAAGCATTCTTCTCTGGTATGATTTGTCCATTTTCTTTCCAATGTACAATATTTGAGTGTTTTCCTATCTTGCAAATGTTGTGGTTTTTGATATTGACATTGTTGTACCAAATGATTTTCTCCATAGTTATAGCATTTCTTATTTGTAGCTATCCTGGTGTTTATCAAATTTATCTTGGTGCTAACATCTAGGGCTTTGGCAATTGCCTGTGCTAATTCTTCTGTTGGTGGGATTTTATCTTCATTTGTTCTTGGTTTATCAAATGCTAATAGATCTTATCCTCGGTTATCCTCTAAGTCTGATCCTAGGTGTGGGCACCTTCTATGATACACCAAGGTTCTTAATTGGGCACTTCTCAATCCTTCTATGAATAGAGATACTTGTCTTGCCATGGAGGGTACTTCTTCTCTGGGACATTTCTCAATGTATTGCTTGAATCTCCTAGCTGCCTCTCTGACATTTTCATCTTTTTGGTGTTTAAAGCTATGTATCAAGGTAGCTGTGCTATGTTTTATTCCAGTTTTTGAGAATTCCCCTATGAAGGCTTCTAGGAAAGATTCAATATCCAAATACATTTCCTTTCTCCAGGGAATGAACCAAGATAGTGCAGGTCCAGTTAGAGTTAGACCAAATGCTTCAAATTGCACTTTATAATCCTCAACTTCTGTTAAGGAAACACTCACAAATTTGACGCAACAAACAAGAGAGAAACAGAATCTTCCGGAAAATCAGTACACAGGTGTACAGTATGCGAAGTTAGTGCGCGATGTCCGCATAACAGAGCAATTAACCGCGGCGGGCGCGTAAGGCGCGCATAACGCGAATTGAAGAATGACAGGGCAGAAGAGCGCCAAAGAAATTGTATATATATACAGCAAGTCTTTGAAGAAAAAACACATGCGTGTATGCGAGAGAAGAATAGATGATACACAGAGGAGAACGAGAGACTGAGAGAAGACGCCATAGATCGCGTATAAGTGAAGAGAGTTAGAAGTTCTCAGAAGACGCCATAGATCGCGTATGTACAGATGAATAACACAAGCCTGAAGTGTCGGGCCCTTTCATCTGAAGAGAGATGGTAATAAGGAACTACTCACTGTAGGAGAGTTTCTGTAGCTTGAGCAAGAAGAGGCCAAGCTTACTTGTACACATCTTCTCTAATCGAAAACACATGTTCATGTGGATGTCTGCGCGTAATCTTTACTTGTGAAGAATCTGAAGTTATTTCGTGTTACGGTAGGAAGTTCCGTTTATCGTTAACTATCACAACTCGTTACTAAACGTGCTTCAGTACCTTCTCTGTAAACGCATGTTTCGGTGAATAATAGTTTACCCAGTAAACGTATTTCAGTAATTTCTCGGTCAGTTACAGTTTCTCAGAAAATAAAGTTTTTTCGGTAGAACCACGAAGTATAACTCATAGCAGAGTTCGAAGCTTTGTATGAGAGATAGCTCATCTTGTAGCTAGACGTCTCTACTTTAAGCTGATCACAGTTTCCGGTGGAATGAAGATGTACACACAGTACAAAGGTTAACCGGAAAGTAGCATTTCAGAACTGTGAAGTTTCCAGAAGGAAATTCATTCGGTGAAGAAAGCTCACACACTACTTCCTTACTTCCCATAAGTTCATCAGAAGCAATTACGAGCAGAACTAAGTTTATTTCGGTGAAATTCCGGTACGACTACGGTGTCAGTCCAGTAACAGTCTGGTGAAGTTCCGGTGAAACTTGTGTCGCAGGATAACACAGTTAAGGCGACGTTAATTAGGCTGAACTACTGTTGATTACAGAGGTGTTCTGAATCACTCTAGTTTAGCATTCTATCTCGGTGGCGCGGCATTTTCCGCAGGCCTGACAGAGTTCAAGCCTTGTCGCGAAACCCACCTTCAGGGCGAAAGTAATTCCGCAACAGTAGGCGTTAGAGCCGAAGTTTTCGCCAACAATTGGTATCAGAGCTGGTTAATCTCCCAACAGTTGGTATCAGAACAGGTTAGTTTTCAAGAATCAGTATAAGAGGCGGATCATTCCATGAGAGGAAGAAGATCATGGCAGATCATGTCCAAATTGATAAACTGGACAGAGATAATTATCCTGCATGGGTAATGCGCATGGAAGCCTTACTTATGAGTAAGGACTTAATGATGTACGTGACCGGAGAAGAAAAGAAGCCGACTTTTGAAGATGATAGTCAACCGGAAAAAGAAGAACTAGACGCCCTAAAGCTATGGCAGAAGAAAGATGCAACGGCAAGAGCCTACATCTACAACACTGTGTCAGATCATCTACTACCGCACATTAGAGGTCTGGAGAAAGCAGAGGACATATGGAGCGCATTGGAAGATCACTTCCAGAATACTACGAAAGCTAGGAAGGCCAGCCTATGGTCCGAGTTCACAACGTTCAAAAAGAAGCCGAGTCAAAGCATCAGTGACTACGTCACTAAAATGAAGGATCTAGCAGATAGTCTTGGATCCATAAATGAAGAAGTCGAAGATCATAGATTGATAGCGCAAGTGCTCACAGGGTTGAGAGGAGATGAAAGGTGGAAACCTTTCGTACTATCAACTGAACTCTCCCTAAATCATTTTGTACCAGAGTTAAATCAGTTGCTTGGTTTGATGCTCACATATGAGCAAGACCTGAAAGGAGACGCAGACAAAGGACATAGCTCAGCAATGTATATGAAGAGCAAGAAGAAAGAAAAGGGTAAGCCAAAAGACGAAGAAGAATCGAGCTCTCAGGCCTATTACGCAAGAGGTAAAGGCACTGGCAGAGGAAGAGCAAGAGGAAGAAGCCGCCAGAATACCACCAAGAAAGCTTGCTGGATTTGTGGACTAAGTAACCATCTGGCGCATGATTGTTGGCACAATCAACAAGGATCAAATCAAAATCAAAACAACAATAGCAGAGGCAGTAGCGGAAGAAATCAAAGTAACTTCCAAAGAGGAAGACAAAGCCAAAGAGGAGGCTACGGTAGAGGTGGAGTAAGAAGTTGGGGACAGAGCCAATCCTACAACACCACCTACAACAACTACGCAAATGACACACAGAATGAAAGTCATACATCATTGATGATGAACTCAATCAGCACATCAGAAAATGAAGACCTAAAGGTATTTTACATTGATTCTGGATGCTCAAATCATTTGTCAGGAAATATAGAACTAATGTCAGAACTAGAAAAAGGTAGTTCTAGTCACACTGTTGAAACAGGTGACAATACAAGACACAAAGTACAATCAATTGGAAAAGTGAAATGCAAAAGTGGAGCAGATTTGCTAACCAATGTTTTATATGTTCCAACAATACCAAAAAATCTGATCAGTGTGGGACAGATAGTCGAAAAAGGTTTTCAGGTCAGATTTACAAACAAAGGAGTATTTGTAGAAGATCCCAAGAACGGATATTATCAGATCGTTTCTGGTAAGAAAGAAGGCAGACTCTTTACCTTAAGAGTACAAGGGAACATTGGCCAAGCGCTGCTCACACATGATGAAAAGGTAATTACAGAACTTGATCTCTGGCACAAGAGATTAGGTCACTTTCACGAAAAAGGAATCAAAGCTATAATAGCGAATCAGTCTGTACTGGGATTACCGAACGTACAGAACCAACATATGATTCACAAATGCGAAGCCTGTCAAATGGGAAAAGCCCACAGGTTACCTTTCCAGAAGAAAGGATTCAAACATGATGGTGTGCTAGAACTCATACATACAGATGTATGGGGACCAACGAAAGAAGGATCAATCAGCGGATCAAGGTACTATGTTTTATTCATTGATGACGCAACAAGATGGATAACTCTTTATGTTTTGAAGGAAAAGTCAGAAGTGTTTGGAGCTTTCAGGCATTTTCATGCATATGCTGAAAGACTCACCGGACGAAAACTTAAAAGACTGAGGTCTGATGGAGGGGGAGAATACTTCTCCCGAGAATTCAATGACTATCTTTGGAATGCAGGTATTAAGAGAGAAATAACCTGCAGATATGCACCACAACAAAACGGTGTAGCAAAAAGGAGAAACCGAACTCTAGTCGAGTTTGCACGAGCTATGCTAAAAGAAAAGAATTGCCCGGATTATCTTTGGGCTGAAGCTGTAAATACAGCTACATACTTGGTAAACAGGTTACCATGTATAGCGTTAGAAGGAATGACCCCTTATGAAGCCTGGTGGGGAAAGAAGCCAACACTTGATCACTGCAAAGTGTTTGGATCAGTAGCGTATGCTTATGTACCGTCTCAATTGAGACATAAGCTTGAACCTAAAGCAGAGAAATATGTATTCGTCGGATATGATGAGAAACAAATGGGTTACAGGTTATGGAGTCCTCTAACCAAACATTTTACTGTTTCCAGGGATGTAACATTTGATGAACAGAAAAGATGGTATGCAGACCAGAGTCATACAGCTGAAGAATTTGAAGAAGAGATAAAAAGAAGAGAGAAAGGAAAATCAATCGTTCAGGTAAACAAAGATGAAGAGGCAAGTACGTCCAAGACCGGAACAGGTATAAGGAACGAAGATGAAGACGGGTACTCAGACACACACGAAGAATATGAGCTAAGAAGGTCAAACAGAGTAAGAAGACAACCGGAAAGATACTCGTATGATACATCATATATAACTCAACAAGATTATGCATATATGGTTAAAGAAGAGGAGGAACCTCAGAGCTATGACGAAGCCAAAGGCAAGAAGCAATGGCAAGAAGCAATGAAAGAAGAATTCACCGCACTGGAAGAGAACAAGACATGGGAGCTTATTCCTAAACCGAATGGTAAGAAAGTAATTGGAAATAAATGGGTGTTCAAAGTTAAGAAACTTGCAGATGAAAGGATAGCCAGACATAAAGCGAGACTGGTTATCAAGGGCTATGCTCAGACGCATGGCATAGACTATGACGAGACGTTCAGTCCGGTGGCAAAAATGTCAACCATAAGAACAGTGATTGCTATAGCAGCATCAAAAGGATGGAAGCTAAGTCAGCTAGATATAAAGAATGCATTTCTGAATGGATACATATCAGATGAAGTCTATATGGAACAACCGGAAGGGTTTGCAAGTTCCAGATACCCAAACTTTGTTTGCAGATTAAGAAAAGCTCTTTATGGACTGAAGCAAGCTCCAAGAGCTTGGAACTACAGACTCGTGAAGTATCTCAATGAACTTGGATACCAAAGTTCGAAGGCAGATGCAAGTCTACTCATCAAAAGGACAGAGGAAGGAATGATCTACATTTGTATCTATGTAGATGACATAATAATTACAGGAACCTCAGATGCAGGAATCACAGAGGTAAAGAAACTGCTAGAAAAGGAATTCAAGATCAGTGACCTAGGAAAATTATCATACTTTCTAGGAATAGAAATCACATATACAGATCATGGTGTATATGTCACACAAGAAAGGTATCTCCTGAACTTACTGAAGAAGTTCAACATGGAGAATTGTAGAGAAGCTTCAACACCGCTTGAAGTAAATCATAAACTCAGCAAATACAGTGGAACAGAATTTAAAGATATGAAGAAGTATCAATCGTTAGTAGGAAGCTTAATATATGCTACGCTAACAAGACCGGATCTTAGTTTTCCGGTGGGAGTTCTCTCACAGTTTATGCATTGTCCGACAGAGCAACATTGGGTTGCAGGACAAAGAGTTCTCAGATATATCAAAGGAACTATAAAAGAAGGATTATATTATCCTTTTATGTCAGATATAAAGCTCAGAGCATATAGTGACTCAGATTGGGCAGGAAGTCAAGATGACCGAAGATCAACGCACGGGTATATGATATACCTAGGAGATAAGCTGGTAAGCTGGTGTTCGAAGAAGCAACACACAGTAGCTTTATCGTCAACAGAAGCAGAATACAAAGGACTGGTAGAAGCATCAAAAGAAGTAATATGGATGCAGACTTTACTTAAAAGCATGGGTATAGATCAAAGTATACCAATCATACATGGAGATAATATGAGCTCGCTGTATCTTGCAGCGAATCCTGTGTTTCATGCAAGAACAAAACACATAGAGATTCAGTACCATTTCCTAAGAGAAAAAGTAATGGAGAAAGAGATAGAAATAGTCTACACTCCTACGAAAGATCAGATAGCAGATATTCTGACAAAGAGCTTGGATGGAACAAAAACAAACAGATTCAAAGAGATGGCAGGAATAAAAGAAAGAAAGATATATGAAAGACCGGAAGAGGTCAAATTAGTGATTGAGGGGGAGCTGTTAAGGAAACACTCACAAATTTGACGCAACAAACAAGAGAGAAACAGAATCTTCCGAAAAATCAGTACACAGGTGTACAGTATGCGAAGTTAGTGCGCGGTGTCCGCATAACAGAGCAATTAACCGCGGCGGGCGCGTAAGGCGCGCATAACGCGAATTGAAGAATGACAGGGCAGAAGAGCGCCAAAGAAATTGTATATATATACAGCAAGTCTTTGAAGAAAAAACACATGCGTGTATGCGAGAGAAGAATAGATGATACACAGAGGAGAACGAGAGACTGAGAGAAGACGCCATAGATCGCGTATAAGTGAAGAGAGTTAGAAGTTCTCAGAAGACGCCATAGATCGCGTATGTACAGATGAATCACAAGCCTGAAGTGTCGGGCCCTTTCATCTGAAGAGAGATGGTAATAAGGAACTACTCACTGTAGGAGAGTTTCTGTAGCTTGAGCAAGAAGAGGCCAAGCTTACTTGTACACATCTTCTCTAATCGAAAACACATGTTCATGTGGATGTCTGCGCGTAATCTTTACTTGTGAAGAATCTGAAGTTATTTCGTGTTACGGTAGGAAGTTCCGTTTATCGTTAACTGTCACGACTCGTTACTAAACGTACTTCAGTACCTTCTCTATAAACGCATGTTTCGGTGAATAATAGTTTACCCAGTAAACGTATTTCAGTAATTTCTCGGTCAGTTACAGTTTCTCAGAAAATAAGGTTTTTTCGGTAGAACCACGAAGTATAACTCATAGCAGAGTTCGAAGCTTTGTATGAGAGATAGCTCATCTTGTAGCTAGACGTCTCTACTTTAAGCTGATCACAGTTTCCGGTGGAATGAAGATGTACACACAGTACAAAGGTTAACCGGAAAGTAGCATTTCAGAACTGTGAAGTTTCCAGAAGGAAATTCATTCGGTGAAGAAAGCTCACACACTACTTCCTTACTTCACATAAGTTCATCAGAAGCAATTACGAGCAGAACTAAGTTTATTTCAGTGAAATTCCGGTACGACTACGGTGTCAGTCCAGTAACAGTCTGGTGAAGTTCCGGTGAAACTTGTGTCGCAGGATAACACAGTTAAGGCGACGTTAATTAGGCTGAACTACTGTTGATTACAGAGGTGTTCTGAATCACTCTAGTTTAGCATTCTATCTCGGTGGCACGGCATTTTCCGCAGGCCTGACAGAGTTCAAGCCTTGTCGCGAAACCCACCTTCAGGGCGAAAGTAATTCCGCAACAGTAGGCGTTAGAGCCGAAGTTTTCGCCAACAACTTCTTCTACTCTAATTAATTGTCTAAATTCTACAGCATGAGCATGAGGATCAGAATATCCTTCATATTGAGTCTTCATGCATTTGGCTACCTGATAGGGCCTAAGCATTCTTCCCTGATTCTGCCACTGATGTCTCCTTCCAAATGGAAAATCATTAAGTCCTTCTACTTCTCTTTCAAAAGGGTTTGGGGAAGTATGTATTCTCCTACCTTGTTGTTTTGTTCACTATTATTGTGAGTTTCATGTTGTCTTGGCAATTCTGGTTGCCCTAGGTTTTGTTCCCAAGGTCTCTTGTCTGCACATTGCCCTAAGTCATTAGAATTTTCTGGGTCCTGTGAGAAGATGTATACACATCCCTGTCTATCCTCATATCTGCCATCCTTGAATTGTGCTATTGGTGTTATATTCAGGGGAACTTCTAAGTTTCTCAATCTAATGACAAACTTATGCATCCCATCCTGATATACATAGATACCCATGTTGTCTCACAAGAATTTGAATGTCCAACTTACCCTAGTACACCATCAAAGGATGTGAATGCTGATTATGACGAGGAAGACGACGATCGCACCGTGACTAACGAAGGAACATGGATATGGAAGCTAGTGAGGAAGAAGTACACCAATCGGAAGCACATGTTGAAATTTTAGGAGAAGCTAGTACGTATGAAGAAGAAATGACTGAGCCACACCATCGCCATCCGACAACTCTACAATAACATGCATAAAGTTTGGGCACCAACCAATTTAAGAGAGGAACAAAGTGAAGCCATCTTACAACAGGAACTGGTTAGCGGAGGTTTCGAAGAGACTTTTATCTCGGCTATGTAGGAGTTGGTTTAAGCGGCTCGCATGCCAGAAGTGTTATGATTTTTGTTACAAAAGCCCCTACCCATGTTCGACCCTCGACGGGTTCGCATTCTTAAAGGCCCAGGTACATATGTTCATGTTCCTACTAGTCCCATCACTTCAGCATCCCCCGTCGGTTCCTCCACAATTGACTTGACTGAGGAAGATACTTCACCTGTATATACCCTTAGCGACACCCTCCCCTCCCAACCGGTCCCAACCCCGACCTTCCTTGATGTTGTAGATAGCCATGAGGTTCGCATTCCGTCCCCCGTTTCTGTTTAGCCCCCTGAATCTAGTTCCATCCTGACTACTGCTCACACTCACCAAGTTTCAATTCTGCCTATTTTTACACCACCCATCATCTCTCCACCCCCCCATTTCCCCTCATATACCATTAATCCACTGTAATCCTTTCCCTCCTCCACACTGTCAACCTCCTTCTATACTTATTTCACTTCCTTTTTGCAACCTCGATCCACACCTTTTCCATTTCTGAGACCCTCGAAGGAATTTCGCTCACAATTTCCTTTTCTATGGCCACTAAGCACAGCCCCTCACTCATCTCTCACAACACAATTGAACCCACCACCATGCACCATAGCACCGACATCACTCTTTCATGTGGCAATCACTGAAATTTCCACTAGTGACATGGACATTTCACCCACCACTTCACAAGATGCACAATAACATGCATCCACCACACCATGTACTACATCTCACATGTCAACTATTCACACATCACTCCTGTCACTAGCCACTGCATCCACTATCCCTACCCCCACTCTTACGCAGCACCCCGCATGCCACATTCCCCACCGTTCCATCTTCTTCATCATCTAGTGTTGATGCGGCTCTCCATCAAATGATACGGTGTATGCAGCAAATTAATGTAGATATTCATCACTTGGGCAACAACATTCCACCCTACAACGGACTACACGATCTACAGATACATTTAGATGCTCTCACACTACAGAATGAGGAGCTTAACATAAAGTACCAAAACTTGGAGACCGAATATCATACACAACACCAAGATCTTGAGGTTGAGATACAGGAACGTGTGAAGGAACTTGAATCACAACTAGACATCCATTTGATGCGCAGCGCCCAACTATCATGCAATATGGCACTTCTTCGCCGACACCTTAATGCGGAAAAGGAGGAAAACCAATATCTACAACAACAAAAGAGGGAGAATTTTGAAGCTACATTGGACAATCCAAATACACCCCTTAGTTCGTCCCACTTTCAAGTTGTCCCCGCAAATCGATGCAAATATTATTGGAAGACCATCCACGTGTGCTTGAGGACTATGACCATTTACAGGAATAATGTCGAACCCTCAAGGAAGACAATAAAACTTTGTTGCTTAAAGATTCTTTAGGACCTACTATCATGCAAGAGGTGGCACCTTCAGCTCTCTTGGAAGAATTGACCATGCTACATATGAAAGTACAAGATTTGCAGCCTCAAGTATCGAATATGACCGAACCCCTTTGACTAGAGTCACCACCTGATCTATGGGAACCGGATGAAATAATACCTATCCTTGTCGAGGAAGCCTTCGAAGAAGAATATGTACCTTTACCGGTTGTTGGAGGCCGCTCATCCCCTAAGTGACAGGACACTTACGAACTACTATCAAGCTTGGTTAGAGACCATCGAAGAATTGGGTAAGACACACTCTGCTCGTGTAGAGACGCAACTCCATGAAATGGCAAATTTTGAAAACGTTATCTTGAAGTCACCTTATTTTGCCGCGATCGCCCCCTGCAGACATATAATGTCTAGTGAATTACAATATAAGCCATACTTCAAGTGGAGAAAGAGACTAAGAAGCACCCCACGCACACTATGCAATTCAAGCCCCAAGATGTTCCACCAGAAGCAGAGTGAGGCAACATCTATCAACCCACCTAGCGTGTAGACCTACTACAAATACACCCAAAAATGATGCGTACATGGACGCATGCTCTGGCACACTTAAAGTACAACCCATGTTATGGACCAATTCCGTGAAGACATACTTGGAAGGCATTTGCTATTAAGGTCGAGAATAATCATCAATGCAAGGATTGGCTTTATTATCCCTATCTCACGACTCCAAAGTGTTGGTGCATGACAACCATCATTTGATGTGTTGGATAAAGATTTGAAGTCAAAAGAAAAAGCAAAGATCAATACATGAAGTTTGGAGTTAGAGTATAATCAGAGAATAAAGGCTTGTATATATATGTACATTAAACATGCTTATACTTCTATAATGGTCACGAGTTTGTACATAATACCTATATATACAAGTAGAAAAGTCGCGGCATGTATGAGAGATGATGAATTAGAAGTTTTGAGAACCATTAGACACTTTAGAAGTGAAGTGAACATCTCTCATCATTCAAATGTAAATTTTCTGAGTAAAGGAAAAAGTTGCACCCGATATTTTGTTGTGTTCTCCTTCTATGCTTGATCATTGTAGAAATCCTTTTGTAGATATCTAATTCCATAGTTAATTCTTCTATCATTAATATTTGAGAGTTTAATTGTAAACAAGTTGAGAGAATTATGTGTAAGAACATTTGTATGTGAAGAACTGATGAGTGTCTTCTGAAATAGGCGCAATCTGGATGGTCAAAGAATTGATCACTACTCAGTGCAGAGTACAATTTTGCACAAATGAGGATTCAAAATCTAAGTTGGAAGGTAATCCATCTATGGCTAAAAGAATTCGATTAAATGGGTTGTAGTTTGGGAGGACCATGCATTAGAAGTTGGAGGTATGAAAGTCGACTATGCAGGAGAAGAGTTTCATACATAGGTAAATTGTTTGGATCATTTCTCAAGATCTACTGAATCTTTTGAGATGATTTAACTTGGAGAAGGTGTGCAATCTATAGACAACACTTGTGCAAAGTTTCATTAGAAACTTTTCACATTTGATCAATGAATGAGTGAGTTTTGTGCAAGAGACTTCTCTGAGTAGTGACTCTATTCACAGTTAGATCAAAATTTTGATAATCTGGTATTGGTCCTCCAAATTGGTAAAGGTTTTGAGTTATTTTTTATATGTAAGTGTTCTAACATCAAGGATAGCTTGTTCTTTTGGAGATTAACACTCTCCATTAGTGGTATCATAGCAGGAATCATCAAAATAGAAGAAAGGAGGACCCGACTGCTGCAGTCATACAAAAATCAACACTTGAAGGTTCAAAAGGTGAAAGTTTAAAGAGAAAGCTTGAGAAGGAGGTCTGAAGCTATCAAGAAGATCAAAAGGAACTTCTTTCAAAGTAAAGGTACACTTATTCCTCATTAATCTTGAAGAATTTAATACACAAGTGAAGAAAGGATGGGAGATTCTCTTCAGATAGAGAAATTGGATAGAGAAAACTATCCAGCTTGGTCAATAAGGATGGAAGCTCATCTCATGTGCAAAGACATGATAGGTTACATCATAGGTGAAGATGAAAAGCCACAATTCAGAGATCCTTGTGTTCCAACTAGGGATGAACTCTTAGATTTGAAGATTTGGATGAAGAGAGATGCTCAAGCAAGGAGCATTATCTACATGGGAGTCAATGACTACTTGCTACCTCATATAAGAGGACTTGAAAGTGTAAGTGACATATGGAATTCTTTGGAGGAGCATTTCCAAAACACTACAAAGTCAAGGAAGGCATCTTTGTGGCAGAGTTCACTACATTCAAAAAGAAAGCTTCCATTTCTGATTATGTAACAAGAATGAAGGACATTATAGATGCATTAGGAGCACTTGATGAAGATATTGAGGAGGATAAATTGGTAAGGCAAATCCTCACAAGTTTGAGAGGAGATGAGAAATGGAAGCCATTCATTTTGTCTATTGAGTTGTCACTCGATCATTTTACTCTTGATTTAAATCAGTTGCTAGGACACATGCTAACTTTTGAGCAGGATGTCAAAGGTGATGGTGATAAGAGTGCAGATCAAGCAATGTATTCAAAGGATAAGAAGAAGAATAGCAAAGGTAAACATCAACTAAATGAAGAAGAAGGTACAACTAGCCAAGCCAACTTCTTAAGAGGAAGAGGAGGTGGCAAAGGTAGAGGAAGAGGCAGAAGCAATAAAGATGGAGCCAAATCTTGCAAGATTTGTGGTAAGACAAATCATTTAGCTCATGATTGTTGGCATAATAATAAGAATAATGGAGGACATACTCAGAACTTTAATTCAAGAGGAAGAGGTGGTAGAAACCAAAGAGGTAATTTTAGAGGTAGAGGTAGTAGAGGTTACTTTGGAAGAAATGCAGGTAGAGGTTTCCAAAGTCAATCCTACAACAATACCTACTACAATAATGCTTCATATCAGAAAGAAGATTCAACCTTAATCATGAATGCAACTTGTGAAAGACAAAGTGAAGATAAAAGAGCCTTCTACATTGAATCAGGGTGTAGCAATCACCTGAGTGGTAATATAGCCTTGATGACTGATTTGGAAAATAAGGTAACTAATCATGTAGTTCAAATAGGTGATAATACAAAGCACAACATGAAGTCAATTGGATCAGTGAAGGCCAAGAATGGAAGTACTCTTCTGAGTAAGGTCTTGTATGTTCCTACAATTCCAAAAAATATGATAAGTGTAGGGCGAATTGTGGAAAAAGTTTATGAAGTAAGCTTCACTAATGATGGATTTTTTGTGGAAGACCCTACCAATGGGTATAAACAAATTGTCTCAGGGAAGAAAGAAGGAAGACTCTTCACATTGAAGATTCAAGGTAATGTTGGCCATGCCTTGTTCACTTATGGAGGACATAAGATATCTGAGTTAGACCTTTGGCATAAAAGGCTTGGACATTTCAATGAAAGAGGTATTGAGGATATGGTTAACAATGGTTCAGTGCTTGGATTGCCTAATGTTGCAGGTCAACATATGACATACAGATGTGAGGCATGTCAATTAGGTAAGGCTCATAAGTAATCATATTCTAAGAATGGATATATGTATTTAGAGAAGCTTGAGTTGGTACACACACATGTGTGGGGACCATCAAAGGATTGCACTATAAACGGTTCAAGATATTATGTGATTTATGTTGATGATGCTACCAAGTGGATCACTATATATGTGATGAAAGATAAATCAGAGGTATTTAATACATTCAAACATTATCATGTGTATGCATAAAGAATCACATGCTAGAAGTTGAAGAGACTAAGTTCAGATGGAGGGGACGTAGGTATAAAAAGGGAAGTTACTTGTAGGTATTCTCCTCAACAAAATGGTGTAGGAGAAAGGAGAAATAGAACTCTTGTTGAGTTTGCAAGATCAATGATGAAATAGAAAAATTATCCAAATTATTTGTGGGTTGAGGCTGTAAATACAGCTACATATTTGGTTAATAGATTACCATGTAAAGCTTTGCAGGGTATGACACCATATGAATGGGTGGGGTAAGAGACCTACCTTGGATCATTGCAAAGTATTTGGATGTTTGGCTTATGCACATGTGCCATCTCAGTTGAGGCATAAATTGGAACCTAAAGCTGAAAAGTATGTGTTCATTGGATATGATGATAAGCAAATCGGATATAGGTTGTGGAGTCCAGCCACAAAACAATTCCTTGTATCAAAGGATGTTACATTTGATGAGCAAGGTACTTGGTATGCAGGAACAATCAATAATCATGTAGGTGATGAAGAAGTTTTGAATCAGAAGAAAGGTAGATCAAAGGTTCATATATTTGATGAAGAAGAGAACAATGAAGTACAAGGTGACGTTGAAGAAGTGCCAAGGTTTGATCCAGAATGTGATGAACCAGAAACTTCAAGAAGTGGAGAACTCAGAAGGTCATCAAGACACAAATGGCAACCTACAAGATATACCTATGAAACTTTTTTTTTACTATGAAAGATTATGCTTACATGATGAAAGCAGATGAAGATCCTTCTACATATGAAGAGGCAAAAGGTAAGAAAAATTGGGAGAAAGCTATGCAGGAAGAGTATGATGCAGTGATGGAAAATGACACATGGGATTTGGTTCCTAAACCAAATAGTCAGAAGATCATTGGATGCAAATGGGTCTACAAGACAAAGAGGTATGTAGATGGAAGTGTGTCTAGGTATAAAGCTAGACTTGCTGTGAAAGGGTTTTCTCAGACATATGGTATAGATTAGGATGAGACCTAAAGTCCTATGGCAAAGATGACAACCATCAAGACACTCATAGCCATTGCTCCATGTAAAGGTTGGAGATTGTTTCAATTAGATGTGAAGAATGCTTTTCTTACTGGTTATATTTCAGATGATGTTTTCATGGAGCAACCACAAGGGTTCAGAGATAAAAGGTATTCAAAATATGTATGTAAGCTCAAGAGAGCTTTGTATGGTTTGAAGCAGGCCCTGAGGGCATGGAATTATAGACTTGTGAAGTTCTTGAAGGAACTTGGTTTCCAAGTATCTAAAGCAGATAGTAGCTTGCTTGTCAAAGCAAGTGATGATGGGTTCATTTATATGTGCATATATGTTGATGACATAATTCTTACAAGTACAGATGAGAAGGGAATTCAAATCCTCAAGAAACAAATAGAGAAAGAGTTCAAGATTAGTGGCTTGGGAGAATTGTCATATTTCTTGGGCATGGAGATCTCATATACTCAACATGGAGTGTATGTGACTCAAGAAAGGTATTTAAAGAAGTGTTAATCAAGTTTAAAATGGAAGATTGCAAGGTAGCACCTATTCCAATGGAGATGAATCACAAATTGAGCAGATATGGAGGAGAAGAATTCAAGGATATGAAGTTATATCAAAGTTTGGTTGGTAGTCTAATTTATGCTACATTAACTAGGCTTGATTTGTCATATGCAGTTGTAGTGTTGTCTCAATTCATGCATTGTCCTAGGAAGAACATTGGATTGCAAGACAAAGAGTGTTAAGATACATTGAGGGTACACTCAAGAAAGGTTTGTATTATGGTTTTACATCAGGTACAAAGATCAAGATATATAGTGATACAGATTGGGCAGGTAATCTTGATGATAGGAGATCAACATATGGATACTTGTGTTATGTGGGAGATAAGTTAATCTCTTGGTGTTTTAAGAAGCAACACACAATTGCTTTATCATCTATAGAAGTAGAGTATAAAGGTATGGTTGAAGCTGCAAAGGATGTCATATGGTTGAAGACTCTCATGAAGAGTTTTGACATCACTCAGAGTACACCCACTATTCATGGAGATAACATGAGTTCATTGTATCTAGCTCCTAATCCTTTTTTTCATGCCAGGACTAGACACATTGAGATTCAGTATCACTTTTTATGAGAGAAGGTGATTGATAAGGAGAATGAAGTCATACATACTTCAACAAAAGATCAGATTGTAGATATGCTAACTAATAGCTTGGATGGACCAAAGCTACAGAGATTCAAAGGCATGATAGGTATAAAGAAGATGGAGAAAACCTCAATTGATAATTGAGGGGGAGCTCTTGGTGCATGACAACCATCAATTGATGTGTTGGATAAATATTTGAAGTCAAAAGAAGAAGCAAAGATCAATACATAAAGTTTGGAGCTAGAGTATAATCAGAGAATAAAGGCTTGTATGTATATGTACATTAAACATGCTTATACTTCTGTAATGGTCATGAGTTTGTATATAATACCTATATATACAAGTAGAAAAGTCAGGGCATGTATGAGAGATGATGAATTAGAAGTTCTGAGAACCACTAGACACTTTAGAAGTGAAGTGAACATCTCTCATCATTTAGATGTAAATTTTTAGAGTAAAGGAAAAAGTTGTGCCCGATATTTTGTTGTGTTCTCCTTCTATGCTTGATCATTGTAGAAATCCTTTTGTAGATATCTAATTCCATAGTTAATGCTTCTATGGTTACGATTTGAGAGCTTAATTGTAAACAGACTGAGAGAATTATTTGTAGGAACATTTGTATGTGAAGAAGTGATGAGTGTCTTCTAAAACAGACACAATCTCAATGGTCAAAGAATTGATCAGTATCAGTGCACAGTGTAAAGTTTTGCACAAATGAGGAGTCAAAATCTAAGCTGGAAAGTAAGCCATCTATATCTAAAAGCATTTGATTAAACAAGTTGCAGTTTGGGAGAACCATGCATTAGAAGTTGCAGGTATCAAAGTCGACTATGAAGGAGAACACTTTCAGACATAGGTAAATTGTTTGGATCATTTCTCAAGATTTACTAATTTTTTTGAGATGATTTAACTTGGAAAATGTGCTCAATCTATAGACGACACATGTTCTACAAAGTTTCATCAGAAACATTACACATTTGGTTAGTCAATGAGTGAATTATGTGCAGTAGATGTTTCTGAGTAGTGAATCTATTCACAATTAGTTCAAAATTTTGATAATCTAGTACTGGTCCTCCGAATTGGTAAAGGTTTTGAGTTATTCTTCATATAGAAGTGTTCTAACATCAAGGATAGCTTGTTCTTTTGGAGATTAACACCCTCCATCACAAAGAATAATACTCCGATCGTCGGCTATATGATGGCCACCATTTGTCATTGGTTGCTTCATTTACACAAAATGACAGATATCACTGCTCAAGTGACAGAAAAGATTTTTGATATGATGCATATTGTATTCAAGACCTTTCGACGCGTCAAGGCTCCGATTGTAAATACACCAGGCTTTGAATATGGAAACTTGGACCTCGTTTACGACATGAGCAATTTTTGGAAGTCTAGGTAGAATGCTCCCACCAATTTTTGTAATTTTTGGAAGCCGTTTGATAGTTCAAATTAGAGGTAGAACTATCTTTTAACTATGCCAGTCACTAGATGTGAAACGGGTCAAAACTAGGCAAAAAACTATAAATAGAGCTAGAGAGCTCATTTTGAGTTTGTTGATAGTTTATGATTGAACCTATGAGCTAGAGCTAGAAGAAATATTGTAACTAGATGAGGATGAATATGATTATGAGTCTTTCTCTTGCCTTCCATTGATCTCCATCATGACTTTCCTAGTGTGTGTGCATGCTTGTGTGTGTACACTCTTGCATTTCTCACCATCTTCCTCATACACATCACTCACTCTTGATCTTCATATCGGCCTAACCTCTTCATAGATTGACAATTACGAGACGAAGCTCCTCACGTTGATACTTTCCATTGTGCTAGAGTGACAATTTTCTTCGTTCGCACAAAAGGAACAAAGCTTTTGTGTCAAAATGATCTGATACCAATGAAGTATTTCGAGAGCAATGTACCACAATGTGCTCTCCTTCTAGAGAGCTCCATGGTGATATCCTCGGAGTAGATAATCGAGCTCTACGTGCCACACATGGTACTCCACACAGAGGCTACATAATACATAGAAAAACAGAGTACCTAGGGAGCACTAACACAGATTTCTTGGCTGTTACAAATACGATCGAACTTTACATTCTATGGCCGACCAGGCCACTATATGTTTTATAAAAAAAGTACATATACAAAAGTGTCCAGTGGCCATTAATTGACTGGTTAGTTCTCTGTGTTTCGGATATTGAGCGGATTATGGTACTTATCTAGTAAAGATTGAACCCTTAGTTTATGTCTCTGGCATCTGTGGTAAGATGATCACTGTAGTGTTGTAGTGTATTCATTACGTGAGGGCTGAGCTAAGACGTGAACAGTGAACATCGGCGTATAACGGAATCTTACCAAGTTTCAGTAACTCTCTATATCCGAGGTGGTTGCATTTGGGAACTAAGTAAAGGGCCTCTGTCTAATAGACCCCTACCACTCCCAAGAACCCACGACTCGAGTAGACACGTTCTGACAGTTAGAACAGCGCATTAATTCAACACTGGCCTTAACAGTGGCCGTTTTGTCTCGTAGTTTAACACTTGGCGCCGTCTGTGGGAAGGTGGCATCAAGATCGTTATTTGTCTGTCGAAATCAAACATCAAGATTACCGTTTGTTTGTCGAAAGTAGCAACAGAACCAGATTGTTGCAAACTTGTTGTGGAAACGTGATTATAAAATTTTAATCGATAGTGATACTACGCGATTAGTACAAAAGATGATACATGCCGGTTACTCGATCCGGTGAAACGTATCCCAAGAACCGTCAGTCTGGAGTACTTAATGTACTAAAGACAACCCCGGGAGGTAGAAGTACAACTAGGTCTGACCTAGTTGTCAAGAAAGTCAAGAACGTTAGAAGTGATTCCGGTCATATTTCGGTGGAACGTGTTACGCCTCTAGTAAATTCCGGTACTATTTCGGCACAGTCTGTCGAAGATATAGTAACTCCAAAATCTACCAGGCCGCAGTCTGAAGTTAGTTTAACAATCTTGGATAAAGATTCAAATTTGTTTACGACTAGAAACACTTTGGCCAAAGAAATTGGCGAAGGCGAAAAAACACCTCATTTTGGCGAAAATTCGACACCTTCGGGCGATATTTCGGTAACAAAATCACAGTTTTTTGGCGACGGTTTACCCTTTTTTGGTGAATCTTCAGCCCAGCCACCGCTTTTTGGAGTAAGTTTCCCTACATTTGACATCAGAAAGGAAGGTAGCCTGTTCGAAACCGAGATTCGAAGCATACTGAACAAGATTATCGAACCGGAAAGTGCACCATCCGACGATACAGATTCCAATAGTTCAGATATTCAGCCCCAAGACACAGAAGATAGTCACAATACACTCGCCATGAACAGGCAACAACAACAACAGCAGCAGCAACAACAAGTATGCCCACCAAGGCCGACTCCGACAGGAGTGACGTACACTAAATTTGGTGGATTCCCAGGAGATGATCCGGATGCTCACGTACGCACATTCGAGATAAGCTACGCAGTTCTCAACCATCCACCTGATCTGGCATATAAGGCTATTGTTTTCCAATCGACATTGGTCAACGAAGCAGCTAGATGGCTTACTGAATATGATATTAATCATTTCGGCACCTATGAAGTAGTGAGGAATGCATTTCTGCAAAGATTTAGGCTAAAGAAGAATCCAGCCGAAATTTTTGATTACCTGCAAAACAATAGACAGAAGATAAATCAAACTGTACAGAAGTACACTACTCTATTCAAGACACATCTAAGGCAGTTGCCACCAGCACATGCCAACCTGCCGGATGACGTTATTACTCAATGGTTTATCAATGGCTTGACTCCACAACTTAAACAGATTATGATTATACGCTGTGTAGGAGCTATGACGCTAGATGCAGTAATCGCAATGGCTCTGCAGCTGGAAAACAAGGTTGGAGGATTTACAAAGGATCTGGAGTGGTTAAAAACAAATAGAAATGTCTCCGAAGATATGACCAGACAAGTATACTGCATCACATGCAAGAATTCAGGCCATACTAGTGCCACTTGCGCACTTAATCAGTTATTCTGTGCTATCTGCAACACTGTCGGACACACCACCGAAAACTGCGCATACAACGCCAAAGTGCAGGGAACCACAACTGTCAATGCTATTATACAGGAACCAGGACAACCAGCCAATCATTATGTACCTCCGCAAATGAGGAACAATCAGCAACAAGGATATCGAAATTACAGAGGACAGAGAAACAACAACTACAACGCAAACCGCTGGCAGGTTGGACCAGCACCGGAAAATCCCAATCTGCCACCACCGCGCTGTCATTTCTGTGGTGAATTTGGTCACATTAGAAGATTCTGTAAGGATGCAGCTGAGTATGATCAGAGAAAGAAGGAACGACAAAACCCAATGGCTAATATGGTACAAATTACACCAGTGGAAACGCAAGCTGCAGTAATTCAGACCCGCTCCGGTAAACAACTACAGCCTGCAGCAGAATTATTTGAACCAGGTATACGCGAACAACAAAGGATGTACAACAAGGCTAGTCAATGGACCACCGCAGAACCTCCAGTCTTCCCAGATCCTATTCCGGTAACCCAGACTCCGTTAACCAGAGAAGGAACACAACAATAGGATTCCAATTCAGCAGTAGACACATCATCAGCAGTAGGTACATCATCAGCAGCAGGCACATCATCAGCAACAGACACATCATCTTCAGCGGGCGCATCATCTTTAGAATCTGTGGAAACAATCCAATCACAAAAGACCTGGGAAATTTTATCTAAAGCATCCATCACTCTTCCTTTGGGCCAATTACTTGCACTAGTACCAGGAGTTCGACAACAATTTCAACAACAGTTCAGTCATGTGCCTTCCCGCATTCCGGCGACAGCAACAGTACAACCGGAACCCGATTCTACGGTCGATCATTTAGTTCCTTTAATTACGGTATGGTATAAGAATCATAAAATCACACAGGTACTAATTGATGGAGGATCTGGAGTAAACATTGCTACTGCTGCACTATGTAAAAGGTTAGGGTGGACCAAAATCGAACCAGTTCAGTTTTTTGTCAGAATGGCCGATCAATCAAGAGTCCATCCCATAGGACTTGTACGAAATGTACCAATCACTTTACAAGGTACAACATTTAAAATGACCTTTGTCATACTAGATTTATCGGAATCCACTCTTGATTACAACCTCCTTTTCGGCCGACCTTGGCTGAAGCACGCTAAGGTGATACAGGATTGGTCTGCACAAGAGCTCACTTTCAAGGATAAAAATCGTAAATACGTTGTAAAATTAGATGCTATACAACCTTGCGAGTTGCATGCTAGACCGTATTTGGCAGAACCAGTCCATATGCTAGATGGATTGTCAGATGATGAAGAAGAAGAGTTTCTGAAAAAAAATATTGACTTGATTTCCCTAGGAACTGTTGATCTACAATCTGTTGTAGATAAGTGGAACCCTGCAGTTTGTACGGTAATGACTGTAACAGAAGAAGATAAGAAGGAAGATATTGCTGCTATAGATGACGCTCAACTACAACAAATTTTTAAGCCAGCTGACGATACAGAGAAGCCTCGACAATTTTATGTCCCAGAAGATCAGTTGATCACTTATAATTTAGGCGATGAAGATCATCCGCGTCCTGTGAAGATAAAGCAAAACTTACCGGAAACATTTCAAGCAGGCTTAATCCAGCTACTCCGAGAATTCTCCGACGTCTTTGCATGGGATTACAAAGATATGAAAGGATTGGACCCGCGCATCTATCAGCACAGAGTCATGCTGAAGCCGAAAGCAAAACCAATCAAGCAACCCAGCTACCAGATGAATCCAAATTATGCATCACAGGTAAAAGTAGAACTTGATAGGCTATTGAAGGTTGAATTCATTGTACCAATAGAACATGCTGAATGGATCTCACCAATTGTTATTGTCCCCAAAAAGAACAAGTAGTTACGAATATGTGTAGATTACCGGAAACTGAACGTAGCAACAGTGCCTGATCCATTTCCGCTCCCTTTTCTTGACACAATGCTTGACAGAGTAGCAGGACATGAAATGTATTCATTTTTAGATGGTTATAGTGGATATAATCAAGTCAGAATGGCTGAACAGGATATACCAAAGACTTCCTTCATTACCAACTGGGGTGTATTTGCTTGTATTGTTATGTGGTTTGGATTAAGGAATGCCCCAAGTACATTCCAAAGGTGTATGCAGGAAATATTTTCTCCTTACCTTACCTCTTTTATGCAAGTATATCTTGATGATTTTTCAATTTTCGGTAAGATGATAGCACACCTGTTCCATTTACGGTGCTGCTTTCAGAAATGCAGAGAATACAGACTGAAAGCTAACACAAGAATCTCAGACACAGAAGCTGATAACAGATCTAAAAAGAGAACGCGACGCATACTCCAGAACTATATAGTACCAAAACCAGGAGATTGAACGAAAAGAAAATCAACTTGAAAATCAAAAGGACAGAGTAATCAATATGCAGAAGCAACTGGAAGAAATGAAGGTCTGAAGTGATGCAGCCCTGTCCAACGAGTTCTACCTACAAGAGGCCTTTTTGCAAACACATGCCCAGATTTTGCTCACCAAAGCCATAGCTCTAAGCTGTGTTAGAATAGATGCGCAATTAGTAGAGCCAAATACCCTTAAACAAATGTTAGAAACACTAAAGAAAAAGATCGCCCGAACTTTTAGACTAGCTAGGAATATGTATTTAGAAGGAATAATAGACGAACAATAATATTGTACAACCTGCGGGCTCGAGTCCACCGGGCGTGCCAGTGTTAGTCGGCCGCTGGATGGGGACATGTAAAACCGAATCTTGGGTTCGCACGCGCGAAAAACAGTTACACAACAGTTAGAATTTCTTATATAAAGGAATGCTTAGAGAAACAGAGAGAGAGTCGGAGACGACGAGTTGTGGAATCACCAGACTGTTCGTCTGGGTGATTGTCTGATCGATTACTGTAACTTCATTTGTAACTTCTGAGTTTTCTGAGTAATCTATGATCTGCTGGTTTCTATCTATTGTCTGTGTCTGTTATTTTTGGATCTTCGATATAGTTGTGAGTGTCATTCATCATATAGTGACTCATCGAACTGTGGTCGGAAGTGAATCGTCTGTAAGTCCTTGTTGTAATCGTGTATTAAGAGCGCGACTGGGTTAGTGTTATTTCGTGGAATGTTCTGCCAAGTGTTGAGTGAGGACCGTAGAAGTTGTGATAATGCAATAATACTGCAAAGTATAGCATTGTCTTCAGTGTCGTAATCGGTCAACATACGGTAAGGATTAATGTTGCAGAAAGGAATCCTGAATCGCGTACTAAGTCTTTAGTGCGGTGTAATTGACTGGTTAGTTCTCTGTGTTTTGGATATTGAGCGGATTATGGTACTTATCTAGTAAAGATTGAACCCTTAGTTTATGTCTCTAGCATCTGTGGTAAGATGATCACTGTAGTGTTGTAGTGTATTCATTACGTGAGGGCTGAGCTAAGACGTGAACAGTGAAAGTCGGCGTATAACGGAATCTTACCAAGTTTCAGTAACTCTCTATATCCGAGGTGGTTGCATTTGGGAACTAAGTAAAGGGCCTCTGTCTAACAGACCCCTACCACTCCCAAGAACCCACGACTCGAGTAGACACGTTCTGACAGTTAGAACAGCACATTAATTCAAAACTGGCCTTAACAGTGGCCGTTTTGTCCCGTAGTTTAACATTTGCTACACTTTTGTACATGGTTCATTTATGGAATATCTCTTTTGTATATAGTCATTTATGGAATATCTCTTTTGTACATGGTTCATGGTTCATTCCGCTCCGACATATCTCTTTTATGTTCGACAATGTGTTTTGATTTATCAAATCTTATTTTGGTTACCGATCATCTAAACCCTAAATTGGCAACCACTAGAGTACATGTCACATGTACTCGCTTCTTTTGGGTAGAGTGTATTGTAATTTGCTACACAACAACATTCTCATGTTGCCGCATCAAGACACAACACACTCTACCCAAAAAAAATTGCAAATGTGGTCGTCGATATAGGCGCCAGTATGAGCATCAATATGCTTAGGGACATACCGATGATTTTGCCAAGGGACATACTGATTCTTATACCAGAGATTTTTGTACCCTTGCTTATAGCATCGGTCTGTAGATAAATACCGGCACTCATAGCGATGAAAACATACCAGTGCCCTTATCGATGCCTATACTGACGGTAGTGGGTACATACCGATGCTCATACCGGCACCCATACTAATGCTTATACCGGTGCTATTATATCGATGTTTATACTCGTGCTTATACCAGCACCACGGCTAAACCGCCCCCCTATATTTATGCCAGTATGGGCCTCATATAAACCTAAAAGAGAAAGCACATCAAATAGCTCATTAGGTTTTTTTACTAAAGTTTTTTGTGGGTCGTCCTCCAACATGATCAACTCTAAGCATAAAAATACCTCAGTAAAAGCCTCACTATGAACCCTTTTTTTTTCATTTCCAAAAGTTTTAGATGATGATAATCTGCCAGTACAATGTGTGAGATGTCCAATCAAAGGTAGGCATGGTCATACGTTGCACTCGTAACATGTGAGATGGCCTTTCAAAGATCCACATATATATACATATCAGAACTTGTTCATTAATGTATTCATACACACACACACATATATATATATATATATATATATATATATATATATATATATATATATATATATATTTGTGTGTGTAAGTCTCTACCATTACAAAGCAAGGCCATTATCATGAAATGTCATGAAGAACAGGTCTCCGGCTTGAGAGTGTACTGCATCTGCTGGACACGGAAGTCAGAGAGACTTGAAATGAAGCAAGTAGAATCAGAATAGAAATATGAACTGCAGATGATCGAGAACTTTTAAGGCCAGTTTTAAGATCTTCATCAGTAGTAAGTCAGATTGAAAGGTCTCATGTGAGGTAGAATACACAGTTTTCCATGTATAGGTTTCATAGCTTCCATGTTCAATATAATCATACTTCAAGTTTTGATAAGACCCCAATCTTTTCACACTTTAGAGGATTTGCGCACACCAAACTACTTGAATATGACACTGCATTAGACTGTTTGTTTGTATGATGTGGTCAGAAGGTGTATAAACTTCGTTTTCTACAATTCTAGATTTTTTAAGTAATATAAGTCTGCCTTTCATTATCCCCACGGAATGCACAGGTGAAAAAGTTGAATACAATTCTTAGATCGTAGAGATTTTATTTATTGTGATAGGCTTGAAGTAGCCTTCCTTTTCAGAATGTGACACAACACTTTCTGTGTGCCTCATATAAGTGTCTCTTATAATCTATGGAATTATTTATTGACATTAAAGGTTCAGACTCTAAACATTGGGATTTTGTGGGAACTTCAGTGTAAAAAAAAAAGCTATCACAAGTTGTGAATAATTTTTGACATGCTGAAAGGAAACTATTCACTTGGAGTTATCTGCATAATCCCTTAGGTTGAAGGGCAATGTCAAAAATCCTCTGTTTTCTAGTAAAGCGAACCAGGCTGCAGAGTTTCAACTGAAAGTACCGAGCTATTCTTCATGACGGAAATTTGGAGCTAAGGATTCCTCAGCAGTCTCAGATTTCCATTGGTTTACGTCCGCAGGTAGCCATTGCGCAAAAAGTCAAATGAAAATGACCGACTGTAATGCTATAATTGTAGTAAACGCTCGACGCCTCCAGCTACTGCAAATGTAACCTCAAGATCTTATCATCTGTACGTTGCGAATCCTGGACGTGAAAGGCCGATGCACCTACGGACGTATGAAGACAGAGATGCAGTAGTAGTAGAATGCTGTCTGTTTCCCCCCGCACAAATGGATGTGATGCGATCAACATGGATAGCATGGCTATAATGCCAACGACATAGATAAGGATTTTGACATTGACGCAGGAAACTTCATGGTGAAGCCCATCTTCCAACACGCTTATGTACATATATCCCTGTTTTAAGTTTTGGTTGTCGCCCAAGAACTCCTACTGTTAAAAGAAGACCGTGAAAGGATTGTAAAAAAAAAGGAAGTCGCCATTCTTTCCTACTTCAGGTGTCTTTCTCTTCGGCTCCTCCAGAGTCAGTGGCGTACGCCATTTCAGCAGCTCCAATGACATTTCAGCAGCTGCAATGACATCACGTATAATTCAGTTCTTGCATCAACAAGAATATGACCTGCTTTTTTTTTCTTCTTGTTTCTGGAAACAAAAAAGAAATAAAAGTAAGCAAAGAGAGAAATAATAAGAGACTCACATCAAAGGAGGGAAAGAGGCATCACAATACAAAAGGACTTACAAATTGATACAGACGTAGGACATTAAAAGCATATATATATATATATATATATATATATATATATATATATATATATATATATATAAATAAAAGGAAGTTCGGCCTTAGCTTAATCTTCCGGACTTTAATTAAAATAAAGAAGAAAAGTTACAAGTGAATGGGACTAGTGCCCATGGACGCCCCAAATCCCACAATGTAGGGGAAGAGTATGTGAACCTAGAGGGCATTACAAATGAGGCGGATAAATCTATCATCACCATCATGTGGGACCCATTTGGGTTTCAGCTTGTTGTTTTCGAGGAGATAAATACAGTGGTGTCTAAACGGTGGAGATCTCTTATTTTGGGAGATTCTTTTACCTAGAAGAAACAAAGATTTCTCGATCAACCATTCCTTAGGAGTTTGGCCAAAATTGATAGCACATCGCTCCCTCCAAATCTTCCAAAGGGTCTCACCCCTGATGGCATTCCACAGCCTCGATGAGCAGCCGACCGCCTCACCCAACAGCACCTGTTGCCAATTGATTTGGTGCGTGAGTCTCAATATCCGGGTCACATGACGCCAGATAACATGAGACTTGGGGCAATCGAAGAACATGTGAGCTAAATCTTTGATGCATCGATGGCAATGCTTGCACCATGGTGGCACACCACAAAATTTGTTAGCCCTTGCATTGGACCAGATACCTTTGTGCAAGATTTGCCACATGAGAATGGACTTTTTGATCTCAATCAGGGGGTGCCAAATAGACATGAACTTTAGTTCCCATCGAAGTTTCGTCCAAGAAAGGCACCATCTCTTGTTAAGAGTGTGATGAACATCTAATTTCTCTTTGAAGCTGGGGATTCTGGATAGTTTCTTTCCATTGCTCCGTTTGAGGCCCTCCAAGCAAGGAAGATCCTGACCGCAGAGAAGGCAGGTAGTTGAGCGGTCCCATGCTAAACACCTACTTGAAGAAGAGTCCATTCCTCTAGGGTAACTCTAAGTCTCGGGTCCAAGTCTTTGAACCTAATCCACTGGCTGGTCTCTTGTTTCTAGAGTTGTTTCCACTGTTTGAACCCCTTGTTCCATAACCGCTTTGCAGTTTGGAGGTTCCAAGACTCCACCCCCCTAATGCCACCGATCGAGAACCAGATAGAGTAATTTTGTCTTATCCCAGCCGCCCACTTCCACTCCTCAGTGATTTTGATGAATTGTTTGGCCTTGTTCCAACTCTTCCATAAAGAACACACGAGGCTAGAGCCTTTAGGGGACACCGGGTGGGGTGAGAACAAAAGCGTGAGAATCCCTATGTCTTTCCAACTAGGATGGCCAACTAAGGTAAGGTCTTCCATGTTTTTGAATATCAATTTAGCCCAAGAGGACTCACTATTGCTCCAAGACTTGATAAGCCACTTTGCCGCTAGCTTGTCAGCCAACCCAGCGATATCCAAGATTCCCAAGCCCCCTGAGTCTTTCGGGCTAATGCAAGTTTCCCATTTGATTTTGGGAATCCCCCTCCTGTTGGGGTCCCTAGTCCAAAGGAAGTTTCTGCAGATTCTTTCCACTTTGGCCAAGTCTTTCTCCTTAGGTCTCCAACACGAGATAAAGTAAATAGTTGTAGAAAGAAAAAATGTGTTAACAACCATAGCACGCCCTGCCAAGTTGACTTGCATACCTTTCCAATGATTTAGTTTGCTATCCAGCTTGGATAGCACCCACTTCCATCGTTGGTCAATTGAGATGTCGAATCCCATCGAAATGCCGAGGAGACGGAAGACTTGACCTCTAGGGATAACTTGACACCCTTGATCTAACAACAATTGGGGTGTAGGTCAACTGATTGCTCTAAAAGCAGTTTTACGCATGGTTGATTTTCGAACCTGACGCCACACAAAAGGTGTCGAGGCACCACCAAAACACCTCCATGCTGTTTATATCATTGTGCATGAAGGCATTCATGTCATCGGCAAAGATTCTCGCAATCATTTGGTCGTGATTTAGAGGTAGGGAAAGACCCTTAAGATTGTCAGCGTCCATGTGATGCTTTCATAGGCCATTGAGCCCATTCGAGGCGATAGCAAAGAGTAATGGAGGCAGAGGGCAGCCTTGCCTTATTGATCTTTTTAAATGAATGGGCTCAGAGAGCTTACCGTTGATGTTTATTCTAGTTGAAGCCTTTCCAAGAAGAGTGGAAACCATCTTCGTGAACTTTTGGCTGCATCCAAGGTCTTTCAAAGATTGAAGAATAAAGTCCCATTCCAATCTATCATACGATTTGTCGAAGTCAATCTTAATGAATACCAGATCTTGTGTAGACTCCTCAACAAACGCAAAGCCTTCCCAAATGTCGACAATTGCTTCAAGTATAGATCTACCTTTGATAAAACATTTCTGGTCCTCACAAAGCCATGACTTTAAATGACAAGAGATTCTGTTGGTGATAACTTTAGCAATTATCTTGTATCCTGTTTGGAGCATGGTAATCAGTCACCAGTTTTCAATTTTGTTCTTATCTCCCCTTTTGTGGATTAACTTGATGACTCCATTATTAAGACACTCAGGGAGGGCACCGAAGGAGAGAGCCTCTTGCCACACCAGATGCAATGGGGTGGCCACCTCATGTTTGAAGGACTTGGAAAACTCATTGGTGAGGCGATCAGGACCCGGGCTTTTCCCATTGGGAAGAGCATCAATAACCTTGATAATTTCATTCTCAGAAATGTTAGCATCCAGCAGAGAAATCATGTTCTGTGGAATTCTAGATTGAGCAACCCTAGAGATGGTTGCCATGGAGTCATGCCTGTGCGGGGAAAGAGGAAAGCATATTGCTAGAATACAGAGATGAATAATACACAGGTGTATGCCATTAAAAGCATGTTGTGAGAAGACATAAATGGCATTCTTAGCTGACTTTGTCACCGTTAGAATGGGCCATACAGATGCACATTGTGGCAACTCTTCATCACTTCAAACATCTTCTCTAGTTTTAGGGCCTTGCTTTCCAGATTCATATCCTTATGGGATAATGAGGTGCTCACCTCCTCTTGTCTTGGGATACTGAGGGTCCATGGGTGCTATGCCTTTCATTGTACACTTGCACTTTCGATCAATTCAAGCCTTGGGGGATGTTGACAGTGAGATCGAACTCTCACTTAAAAAAAGGCATACTATTTCTCGACCTCTTCCATCTAATAGTCCTCTAGCCGTCCAAGAAGATTTGCTACAATTCTCCTTTTTCTTGTATCTTGGTACCCTCCACTTCCTTGGATTTTATTGCTCTCGTAACATCCCAATTAGTGTATTTCAAGACATACTTTTTGGGAGAAGGGCATCCAACCTAGCCGACTAGAGTTTTGCAACACGAAATTATTAGACAAGCATTGAGAACGAGGATGAAGAATAAGCCCTTCCATTGTAAACCAGGCTTTTCACATCTTAACAAATTATTAACTCATTTCAAGTTAAATGGCATAAGGAGAGTTAACAGTGTCCCATTCTACTTATATTCCTACAAGAAAAAGAGGTTTGTTCCACTTTACCATTGTTGGCAGAACTCCTAGAAACTCATATAGTTTCTGTTAGTAATAAATTGTATATATTACATACTTATTGGTAGTACCTCTATTACTCATACCTTCCTAGAAACTCGTATAGTTTCTGTTAGTAATAAATTGTATATTTTACATACTTATTGGTAGTACCTCTATTATTCATACCTTTTAGCTCTCATTTTGTCGTTAAAAAAGCAAATGCAAGATAGTAATTGTAATATTCATATCCAATAGAGCTCTAAATAATATTTTCATTTGTCAATTTTACAAGTACCAAGGATTTGATCACAATGTTCACCTAACACAATATGGAAAAAATTATGAACATTGTTATAGCAGAAGTTAGACAAGTGATAGATAGAAGCTAGACAAGTCATAGCTCAATGAGGCAGAGATTATTAAGAGGGGACCAGATTTTCTGAGCATGAAAGCATTCCACGAACAGGTGAGAAAGATCCTCCAACCTACCACAACTATTACAATTGCCATTCCCCAAATTTAATTTACGAGCTCTGCTCCCTATCCATAGGCCCTGGTGAATAATAAGCCACAATAAGATGGAGTGCTTATTCACAGGAGGAAGGGCCCAAATGGCCTGAAATCTGTAGGACCATTGATGAGCACTCCACTGGAGATTCCACTTTTGATTCAGCCTCCTGATCAACTTGGGAAAGGAACTTGTTTTTTTCTTGAAATTTTGGAACATATCCATAGCAATTGTATGTAGCTCAAGCTCTTTGTAGTGGTTGCACTTCTCCATGGCTTTCAGAAGCAGCTCCCTCTGATCCATAAGCACATGTTTACAACCAAGAGATAAATCAGTAGGATATTGTGATCATGAAAACAGTCAAAGCACAGATTGCCACTATTGTTTCCATCCTCTTTTTTAGAGACTTCTATATTTGTGTTTGTATCCTTTTGGCGCCTCGTGCTAAAATTCTGGCCATTTCCATGCAATTGTGTATGCCATTGCCAGTTCTTTCCAAGGTTGAAGATGAAACTTCCATTGCTATTTTGTTTCGTTGGGGGTTAACCATGTGCTACCCCTGCTGATGGCCGTGCCATCGTTTCAAGTTCCTCTTCCTCATACCCCATAGTGTCACCGCAACCTTCATCTGTCCCTTCACCCAGAGTGATCTGTCCAAACCTTCACCACCTGCTACCCGGAGTCCTTCCCGTGGCCTCAATGACACTACCAACAACTCAGTTTGGGAACTTCGTACTAACCATAATTTTCACCTCGACTCATTCCTCGACATGGCCGACTCCCTCCAACACACCCATTCCCAAATTTTTTTCGACCTTCGGTACCCAATTACTTTTATGGATTTGTGAAACACGCGATTGTATTGCTACGATCTCTGTCTAGGATATAGATCTTGTAACGTGGTTGAGGGATTTGTCATACTCATAGGAGAGTATCAAGAAATTCATTGCCGTTGTCGTTGAATTCAATCCTCGTTATCATGATTGATTAAATATACTGCATCGATATTTCATTGGAACGAAGGAGGAGTAAAGAGTGGTTGAAACTTGAAATTCAATAAATAATAGAGGACAATAGGGTACGTAATCATCGACATATTTCCACAGTTAAGGTGAGAAACAGATAAAACACGAAATTTATAAACATTTAAAGAGAAATGCAAACGACTCATGTGGCAGGTAAAGGAATCTGGACCAGTGCAAGGGCTAACAAAATCTGTGGTGTTTAAGTCCCGTGTTATCTGGCATCACGTGTCCCGGATGTTGGGTGAGGAGGCTGTGGAATGCCATCAGAGGTGAGGCTCTCTGGAAGATTTGGAGAGAGCGCTGTGCCGTCAATTTTGGCCAAACTGCTAAGGAATGGTCGATCGAGAAATCCTTGTTTCTCCTTGGTAAAAGAATCTCCCGAGTCAAGAGATCGCCACCGTTTAGACATCACTGTATCTATCTCCTCGAAAACAACAAGTTGAAACCAAAATGGGTCCCACATGAGGGTGATGGTAATGTTATCCGCCTCATTTGTAATGCTCTGTAGCTTGCCATACTCCTCCCCTGCGTTGTGGGATTTGGGGGGTCCCATGGGCACTAGTCCCATTCACTTGTAACTTTTTCTCTTTATTATAATTAAAGTCCGGGAGATTAGGCTAAGGCCGAACTTCCTTTATAAAAAAAAAATAAAAAATCTCCTTATAGATGAACATCAATTCCTATATTCCTTGGATGAAATGTTGAAATCTTCCTGAGATTTTAATCCAAAAAAAAAAGTCTGTCAATCCCATTTACCTTTATGGATTTTTAAAACATGTTAATGCAATATTGCTAGGATAGGATTATGCTATTGCAAAAATCCTTGCCCGGATATGGAGTCATTTGATTTGCTTCGACCGTACTGCAATGCGGAAATCAATCCAAGAGCGACCATATGACATGACAAAAGACATATATAAAAATGTCGATTCCTGATGCAAGGCATGCATTGAAGGGCTGGTTTAATGTTAGGTATGCAGCTTGACACTCTAAACAAAAATCAAAACGACTGAACAGTCCAGATGTATTCAAAATACAAGGAAGATGATGATGATGTTCATAATAAACAACAGCCCAACTCGCCCTCCGATGCATCAGATTTAAACATTTCCATGTGGGTTGAGGGAGGACTTCCTGAAAGATTGTGGAAGACCAAAAGTCGTGCTCATTCGATATACACGAGAACAGAGGTGCATAGGAAAATCTCGCCTCACATGTTTGTGCTGTCAGAACGCGCCTTCCAGGACGCGTCTCGCCATGGGCATATTGGGTCGCACGGAGGTAGTGAACGCCAAACTCTGCAACGTCTCAAATTTTATTGGCAAGAACAACATATGTACGGGTGAGTGCTACGCCGTGCTTCATGTTCGTCCACATCGGACTGATGTCGGATGTCCTGCTTGCCATTTTCAAATGAGTGTTGGGTTGCTTGCCATTTTCTACATTCACTTCGTCAAAACAGCAGAGCCCTCACAGGAACCGAAACGTGACGACAATCTGAGTACGCTAATTCTCGTGCCCCTTTGTCGATAGCTGATTTTTGAGCTTGCGCAAGAGGAATATGCAGGATTCCAGCCACGGCGAGCAACCCAAAAGCGGGCATGTGTGTGCGATAATCTCAAGAAGGCGGCATATCTGACAAGAACTAAGATTGCTCCATAGATATGAGATTTGAGAAGGAAAACCATGACTCCGCAATGCGGTTCTGCGTCTGCTGAATGTCTTCCTTTATGTAACGGTTTATCGATGTCATGCACGTTCCTTCCGAATAAAAATGGTTCTAGTTTTCCGTAATATCAATCATGAGTGTTTTCTGAAGATCTATAAATTATGAAATAATAACATTGTTGTTTGTACTATTTCTGAAAGCAACCAAGCCAGATATAATTCTTGAAATGAACAACAAAATAAACGTGAACAAAAATGATTGAAATAATTAATTAAACAAAAGATAAAGAAAGGTCGATATTTGTTTCGTTCACATAATAGAATCTATGAAGCCTTATACTTTCTATGTTCGGGAGAATTAATTATTTTTTTGCTCATATAATTTATTCCAATTTATTTTCTATGTTTGGATATGCAAAGTAAATATACGGGCTGACATTATGTATGTAAAATATGGGTCCATGCGGACAAGCCAATGTTGCAAGCTTGTTGTTGCTAAAGAACCTTATAAAAATATAAAACTTAGATGCTTATAAATATCATAAAAAGGGAATCCTCGTGCTTGGAAAGGATTTAGACCGATAATTTGTTTACCCTTTCCGAATGCTTGCTAATGGTATAGCATCCATGGCAACATAAACAAAGCCTAAAGGTCCACTAATGTAATAAACTAAGTTTATAATCTGAGTGTCCGATCTGTTCATATAGATCTGAAATCAGACACTATTTGGTCACTTGTGTTAATGGCTAAATATCCCAAGACTAGAAGTAAGCATAGGTTCATGTGCTCTCTTAAACAAGTAATCCACTTCACCTAGTGGTTCAGCTTCAAGGTTGGGAAGGAAGAGGACTTAGGTTCAACCCCCATGAGAAGCATGGGGAGAGAGTTTTTCCCAAAGAGCTCTAGAGCCTTCTAACTCAAGTTAACATATCAAAATACCATCTTGCTTTGCACTTGATAAATTGATATGAGTGCAAATTAGTGAATGAATAATAAGGATGGATCAAAAACATCCCGAGCCATTTCACTATTTTCACCATGTGCTATCTCGAAACTAACATGTGAAATGGATGGATCCAAATTACCAGTCTATTTTTGGGCATCATTGATGCACGGATTTAGTTACTAAGGTAGGATTGCTATCCTTACTGTAAGAACTGATGATTCACTTGAATTCGATTTGGAAAACCAAAAGTCTAGCTATCCCAATTATCAAACTTGGATGTTTGTACAATGGTTCACTCCCATAGACATTTACTTGATTTATTTCACCCAACTGGAGGACTACTTTGTCCTAATGGGCTTGAGAATACTGTGTAGAATGTAGGAGAAAGATTTCCATTTACTTTTGTTCAACCTTACTGTAACTTGACCAAGTCAAATCCAAAATAAAAATTTTCCAACTGAAATCTTTAGCCTTACGTTCTTAGGAATTGTCAATCTTATGAGCGATTCCTAACTTATCTTCTCTAGTGTGTACTAAACTCTATGAAGCTGATTAGAGTTATGCCATGTAACTTCAAGCAAACTCAAACGAATAAATCAACTTAGGCTTAGCATCCTTTTAAGATTGAATGGGTTCTTATAGAGGACATCTATCTAAGATGTTCAATTTAGTTACCTTGTTCCCAATCACTAACCTTGGACTTTTCTAAAAAGAATCAGGTTCTTTATATGAGTCAAATCCAAATGATTTGGAAAGCAAAAAGGAAGAACTAGAACAATGTGCAACCAATTCAAACCTCTAAGATACTTGAGCTTGTTGTGAGACAAACTCTAGGTGACTCAAGACTTGAATTTTGAATAGATCTATTTCAACAAACTATTGAAGCATTTTATTAACTTCAAGAGAAATAAATTTGATTCTCAAAGAGATTCATGGAGTTTCCTTTTTATTTTTATTTTCACAAAGTCGGCCTATGTCAAAATCGGTTGCGACTTATGGACTTGTCCACCCATCCAAGTTTATCCCACCTATCTGAGGACCCGACATAGTGCACGACATACACAACATCAGCCCTACATGAAATCGACATCAGCTCGTGGCTCTCACCACCCGACCAAAGTGACTCCACCCACCTACCAACCCATACAGGCGCATGACAACAGATAGGTCAGGCCTATGGCAAAACTAGCGTCAGCTCATGTCCTTGATCACCTGACCAAGGTTGCTCCACCCACCCACTAGCCCATCATAGTGCACTAACAACATGCACACACATATAAAGTTGGCTTAAGTATGAAGGTTTTCTTTGAATCATAATCCATATGGAGGTAGAATCCCGTAAAAATAAATAGTAGGGCCAACGAATCCTACTCACTAAGTGTTCAAATCAATCAGCATATACATGCACTCAGTTTAAGTATGCCATCACATTCATAAGATTTCACTCCCAAAAGTCCCTAGTCAGCTAACTGACTCTATTCATATCATTTCTAGTCATTCATGCTTCATGCAAAACCATAATAAATGTTTGATATCTTGGTCCCTACTTGATTTTCCTAAACTTGTACAGATCTTTATCACGCACGAAAATGCAATGCATATGCTCTTTCAAAAAGAAAACAAAATTTAAATTGGAAACATTTCACCTAGTCATTTTAGTCCATTTTATCGTTGTTCGATCCAATTTTTCTTCAATTCCTTGATTTATTGTTCTTCATCAACATCAGTATCAGCATTATCAGCATCCTCCAGCATCATCATTATCATAATCATTATCATCAATCATGAACCATCATCATTATCAACCATCATCATCATCAACCATCATCAACCATCATTCGTCTTCATCATTCATCTTCATCATTCATCTTCATCATTCATCTTCATCATTCATCTTCATCATTCATCATCATCATTCATCATCATCAATCATCATCATCATCTTCATCATCAATCATTATCATTAATTATCATCAATCATTATCTTTAATCATCATCAATCATCATAAACCATCATCATCTTCATCCAATAACTCTTAATCATTCTCACACATGTTCATTATAATTCTTCTTCAATCATCCTTCAATATTTGCAAATATATCTTGAAAGGTTAGATTTTTACTTTTCTTGTTCTTTCTCAAAGTCTTAGAAGGCTTCAAAGTCGTCCTTACTTCCCCCTTGATTTGCTTCATAATATCATCAATCAATTGTTTATCTTCTTCATTTACTTGTTTATCATGTCTTGAGCTTACTTGAATTTCTTGTTTACTCTTTTCTTGCTCAATCTGTTTATCAAAGTTTAATTAAGATTGTAATTTTGTAATTCTCTCTTGAATCCTCATTAGTCAAAAGTTTTGGATCAAATGAAACATATACATCCTGGTCTTTCTTTGAATTCTCTCAAATTTCTCCCTCAATTTCTCCTTTATCGATTTCCATTTGTTATCTTAATATCTGCTCAATATTTTGTTTTTCAGCCTTTATCTTTCTATTTTTTATTTCTTCAGTAGGTTTCTCTTGACTCTGAATAGATAGCATACTCGTTTTTTCATCAGATCTATTATCTTCATGAGTTTTTGGTTTCCATATCTTTTGAAATGACTCTGATCTAGTTTTGGTCTCTTCAAAATATTCCTTCATCCCACCTTTTCCTACAATCAAATGCAAAGATATTTACTCTTGATATTTACAAATTTTATTTTCATGTTCACTCACTACTTTATGTTTACATGCACTTTCATATGCTAGAAAATCCTACAACATATGTCCATATTGGTCACTCCAAAAGCAACGTATAGGTCTCTTCTCAGCCCAACTTGATTTCCTAAGTATCACTCTAGGCATGGATCTTCTAAGCTCTAATGATTGTTTATGCATAGATTTGCTTTGAACTTTTACCTCATGTTCATTATCACATTTCAATACTTGTAGGTCCTTAACTTTTTTGGTAAACAACTCAACATTATGTTTCAATTCTGAAATCTCAAAGTCCATTTCCTTTCTTACATCTTTAATACTTATGGCCATTAGCTGAATAGTGTTAGATATTTCATTTTATCATTTGCATTAGAGTCATAACGATATCAAACTTTGATTTTATAGATTCACTCGTGTTAATTTCCATTTCCTTAAATCACATTTTATATTTCCTAAACTGTTCTTCAATCATTTTATTAATCTTACTTTTCTTCTTTAAATTATGATCTAAGCTATGAATGAAGTAAACTCTTAATCCAAGCAATAATGGAAAAGCGCACATCCGTATGATCTAAACTGATGCAAAAAGTGGATGATCAAAGTCAGGTAGTCAAAAGCAATCTTTGTGTTTAAGTGCATGGAACGATGCAATCATTCAAAGAACTTAAAACGCTGGTACCTAGAGATCGATGTCTGATGCCGAGGTTCCTATTTTCTCTTCTCCAGGAGTGGGTGGCATGTCCAGGATCACCCAGCAACCACCTTGCTTCACGTTGGGCTCAGGTGTCGAGGAGTGAAGGAGGTCTACGGAAGGGAGAGCGGCGCGGGGTTGGATTAGACCTTGCCAGGTGCGTTGTCCCCCTCGTCTGATGGGCGATGTCTGCATGCTGGGTGTATTCTCGCCCCTCGTATGGTGGTCGTCATCTCGTGGTCCCGTGCCTCGGAAGTGAAAGGCTCGGTCATGCAGAAATCAATTTGTAGGGCGTATGCGTCACAAGTGCGAAATGAAAAATACAATGCTAGAATCAAAATCCATAGTACTCGATGTCCCAAGTAAACCAATTATGCTCAATGATATAATGAGTATACATATGATGTCATCCTATAAATCTCAATAATACAATGAATCCCACTACAGTGTGGATCAGTGATAGAATATGCCGCTATAGTGCGGATCGGCCAAATACAAGATAGACTTCCCTCAATAGTGTGAGAAGACGCCCACGAGCTTCGCCTTGAGTCTTTGCGGATTGACCTTTTCTTCACGATAGGTCTTTTTTTCACTTTTGGTCTTCTAACTTCATAAACTTCTGGTCTTCGATCTTCCAAAAGCTTTACTTCAAATGATCTCTTTACTTCAAATTTGGTAGTAGCCTCCAAATCCTATAGTGACCTCCAAATCCTGCAACAACCTCGAGAGAAAATCCACGGGGCTGGAGAGGCGATCCACAGAAGAGATCCACGGGGTAATTCTTCACTTCGGGTCTTCAAAACCTTCTTTCTTTACTTCATATAATCCTCCAACATCATTACTTGGAGAAAATCTGGAGAAAATCTGCGAGGACTAGCAAATCACATTAGTATCACTCAAATTCATAAAAAACTTGAGAAAGAAAACTATCTCTTTAAATGAAAATGAACAATTTTTTTCTCTTTATTTCTTTTACAATTTTGATTTGTTATTTTCTTTTATTTTTCCTTGTAACTTCGCACTTCATAATGTTATATTTATACTTCTAATTTATCTAGGTGTTTGTTTACAATAAATCATTTTAGACAAATCCAGATTTCCACACACTTTATGGATTGATTAACTCACAAAACAAAACTGGCAGAAGATGTCCAATGTGTGATTCAATTTATATAAACGATTAAGATAGCATCACATCAAGGTCGGTAAGAGAATACACAATCATCACCCATCTTCTTTTTCAAGAACATAATCATCACCCATCTTCTTTTTCAAGAACATATTCAAAGTAAACTTTCATTATGTAGGTTAGTTTAGGAATCTCGGTTAAAATATGCCTTTGTCCATCATTTAATGATTTTGAAAGTCGCACATCTATACAGAAGAGAGATTTGTAGCGTGAACTTATATAAGCTTATCCCATTAGATGGATCACCAAACCTTCTAAAATAAAGAAATAATTTTTGACTTATGCATAATAAGATTTGCGAATGAAGATGTTTCCTCATCTTTGACTCTTCCCGATTTGTCACCGCCTTTAGCAATAGCAGATACATTTTCCCTTCTCTCTCTCTCTCTCTCTCTCTCTCTCTCTCTCTCTCTCTCTCCGAATCCCTATGCATCTATTGCCTTCTACACCTCTCTCTCTCTCTCTCTCTCTCTCTCTCTCTCTCTATATATATATATATATATATATATATATATATATATATATATATATATATATATATATATATATATATATCCCCTCCCTCCTTCCCTCTCTCTCTCCCTCCACTTCGGAACATTGCTCCTGTCAAATTCCCTACTGCTGCCATGGCTTAATTCACTTCTCTCTCTCTCTCTCTCTCTCTCTCTCTCTCTGTGTCTCTCTCTCTCCCCCCCTCCCCCTCTCTCTCTCCCTCCCCCTCTCTCTCTAGTCATCTAGGTGATCTCTCTGTGGATCTCTCTCTCTCTCTCTCTCTCTCTCTCTCTCTCTCTCAGTTCCTCTCTAGCGACTGTTTGTAGGTATTGACTCCTGCCATCACTTAGTGCTTCTCTCTCTCTCTCTCTCTCTCCAATCATCTAGGCGATCTGTCTCTGGACGTCTCTCTCTCTCTCTCTCTCTCTCTCTCTCTCTCTCTCTCTCTCTCTCTCTCTCTCTCTCTCTCTCTCTAATCCCGATCTCTGTTTCCTAGTCTGTCTCTGGACGTCTCTCTCTCTCTCTCTCTCTCTCTCTCTCTCTCTCTCTCTCTCTCTCTCTCTCTCTCTCTCTCTCTCTCTCTAATCCCGATCTCTGTTTCCTAGTCTGCCTGCACTGCGAAGCCCATCTCCCTCTCAAATCTATGCGCTTGTGCACATCCCTCGCCTTTGCTCCATCCTCGGAAGGGAATTCATTTAACTCTCTATCTACACAGATGATGCAAGTTCGATCAGACACAAATCTCTGTCTTCTTCTCTTGGATCAGATCTTTTTGAATCTAGACCAACATCGAAACTATGGTGAACATAGGACCGTCAAATAGATTCGCTGATTCCTTTCTAAGTGTTGTACAGGGAAGTAATTACTATCGACTCTAGAGCAAGGCATCGAGGAACACGAAGACCTTTCAGAAGACCAAGGATGAAATCGATCACCGTTCCCTCCTAGCTACAAATCTTTCCGCTGTGGTATGATTAGTATGGTAGCATCAACAAGCCCAAATCTCTTTCTCTTTCTCTCTGCTACTCATCTTTTTCATCACAGAGAGTAATCAAAACTGTTGAGTGTCATTAGAGAAGATAATTAAAAGTGACTAACTCCTTCCGTCACCTATTCTTCCCCTCGATAAAGTAACTTCAGCCAGAAGAACCTTTGAATATTTGGCATGGTAATGGAGAGCATGAACTAGAAACCAAAAAACATGAATAAGAATGTAAAGAATGGACAAGAAAGCAAAGAAGCATACTTGGAGAAAATCTGCAAGGAAAACCAAATGAGCATGGGGCATCTATTTATAAGTTTCCCCTCCCCCCTAGGACTTCTCTAGAATCTTCTAACCTCCTCATTGATTCTTTCTATTTTCGGAACCTTCTTGCATGTTCATCTGCTATTTTGGGAAAATCCAATCTCTTATTTCTAATTTCATTTTTCTCTTTTTATTTTTGCAATTCTTCTTTTTCTATTTTTGGTTCCTTTTCTTTCCCCTTTTTATTTTTCTTGGACTAAGGCTTGGTTTCACAATTGTAATCAAATTAAATGAAACTAAAGGGTTAAACTTAGGATAAATGCCAATTCTAAGGTTCTAATCTAAGGTTTCAATCGAGGAAAAATCAAGGTTTGCCTACAGTTAAGGTCGGCCATGTCAAATTAATGCTTTTATTTACACGTGACCTAGAATACTAGAGTTTCTAAGAGTTTAGGTTAGGTTTCCATGGGGGTAAAACTCAAGTTTTCAAGGGTTTTCAAGGGTTTTCAAGGGTCTAAAGTTAAGTTAATGAACTATTTACAAACATACAAGCCTAGAGTACATAATTGACATGGTTTCACATCTCATAATAAATTAAATCAACCAAAACATGCACAAATTATAACTCTTTCTCGATCAAAACATCACACCATAACCAAAAAATCAATGAACTTGGAAAAATTTGATGTACACTTCCTTGAGGGATTTCATCCCGATAGCAGGTGATATTGATCTTATTTATGTGAGAGCCAATGAGGAGGTTGCTAATATTTTCACTAAAACACTTGGAGCAGAAAAGCTGAAGAAGTTTCGGAAGATTCTTGGATTACAAAACATGATGTTGAGCTTGAGGGGGAGTGTTGAGATATCAAGCTCAACATGTGATGATCCGACATGACACGTATCACTTTTTCATTTCTCTGACATGTATAGTGGTCATGCTAGTATATGTCAGGGATACTTCATTGAGCTTTACTAGATTTATCTACCGAGAGTGATGGCACATTTGTTTCTTGTTAGCTCACTCATTCGCGGACATTAGGATTTTCTTTATGTATTGTTCTTTATATATTGCACTTTTTGTACTGTTGTTTTAGGTCATTCTTGTGCATTGCTTTTAGGTAATAGAAGAAGAAGAAGAATATTATTCTTCCTTGCCTCAATCTGTGTGTGTTCTTCTCTTTGATTGTGAGAGTGTGTGTGATCTCTCCTCCTTGTCTCCTTCCTCATGACAAATATGTATGCAAGTCCATTGATTCATGTGAGATGTAGATCACATCGACGACTTTCGTGCTGGCATTGTGGCCATGAGGGCCATACTTGACGACATTTCTTTAAGCGGAAACAATAATGACATCAGAGATATGCATGTGATGTAGGTGAGTTAGTGGTTTGAGGAGAGTCTATGGCAGTTGATTATGCTAGTGATGGTGATATCACCTTCTCATATGGTTCATCTCAAGATTCCTCTTGTTCATTGGATAGCACACATATGACTTGGTTGCTTGATGCATTAGCCACTTTTCATGTCACTCCACATCATGAGTGGTTTTGTTGATTCTCATGTGAGAGTCATGGATATTTGCACATGCATAATGATACAACATATGACATTGAGGGTGCAGGAGATATATGCCTTATGCTACCTAGTGGAGCATCAGTTACACTAAGACATGTATGTTATGTGCTTTCATTCTCTATGAGCTTGATTTCTGTCAGACAGGTATAGGAGAGTAGATGTTATACATTCCTTGGTGAGCATCATTTTTAGTTATAGTTCGGACAACTTATGCTTGTCAAAAGTGGTAGGGTTGGGCACAAGTATCCACTGCAGATACTCCATGTGAGAGACAATCTCATCTTAGTGGGAGTTAAACCTTATGTGTGGTGTGAGACTCATCATGTCTCACTTTCTCTACCTACAAATAGGTCTATTGATATTCATGATGCACATGTATGACATGATTCAGATGCTCAAATGGATGCACATGTAGAGCATGTTTTAGATGTTCATGATGCTTATGTAGAGCATAATTTTGCTGATCATATAGATGCTCACATGGAGCACACTTTGGATTATCAATTGGATGTTTTACAGCATGGATTCTCATGTCGAGCATTGTGATGATACTCACTTAGAGTTAGATCATCAGGTGGAGCTTGGTATTGATGTTGTTTAATTAGCTCATGTGGAGCATGATGATACACTTGGTGTGGTGGAGTAGGGTAGCTCTTTAGATACATACTGTATGGTAGAGCATATTAGCTTTCAAGATGCACATTAGATAAATATTTGGTTGATAGGGTGGCTGATTTGGATGCTAGGAAGTCAACAATTATGCAATCATTCTTGGATTTGCTCATGCTGGACATTGACACAGATATATTAGGACATGTTTGTCTTGATGATGGTACTTTGGATGCCTTGGATACAAGCATGAATGAAATGCTTAGGTTAGCCAAGATAGATTTATCTCAAGTTTATATTCAATGTCTATTTTGATTAGTATCTCTAGGTTCCATCTTGGGTTGGTAAGGAGGGGTTCTTTGCGAGTCATGACAATGTTTATGGAGCTAGCAATTCCAACTAAATTGTGATTCCATCTTAGTGGGAGGTTGGGAAACTCTATCCAAATGGTGCATTTTTTAGGTTTATCTATGAGGGTATTGAAAGCAAGTTACCATTTGAAGAAGACTATTGGCGTGTCTCTAATGGATCAGTTTGGTTGTTATGGCATGAGGTCCACTTGTGGAGCATTGTCAAAAAAAAAGAAAAAAATACATGTTTGCTTGATATTGTATCCTTAGGGTCAGAAGGTCAAGGGCTCAACTAGGCACTTGTGGTTTTGCCCTCCAAGGAGCCCTCCTATTTTGGAGATGGCTTCACTTCTAAGGTTGTTTGCTCAACCAACACATCGAATCTCTAGAGTAACACATAGATATGTCTCGATAATTATTCTGCCTAGCCACATATCCTCTAATAGATCTATATCTCTCTCTATTTAAGAAGCATACAAATGGCTTCTTACATGAGTGCCACATGGCACTCATGTGAGAGCCCATCTAGATCCCAATAGAGGTTGAATTCACACTCAAACTAATCTCTCAAACATGATGGATCATATAACATTTCCTTCCCCTGGTTCCACTTTTGTCCTCGGAAGTGGTGTTGGAAGGTCCTAATGAGAGAGAAACTATGAGATGATACTTGCACTAAAACCCATGCATCTAGTGTACATGGTCAAATTGCTATGTTGTTTCCCCATATCTATCCCCAAAGACGACTCATGGGAAGGCAATCTAAAATTGGGAAACCATCTCTGAAGAATTATAACCCACTCCCATGTGGCACTATCATCTAAATTATCTTTCCCTTTATTAGGCACACTTTATATAAGTGACTTTTTGTCTGGTTCTCTCGAGTGTGTAGTATTCTCTCTTGCTCATGTGGAACAAATTGAACAAAAATAGGCTCTACTACCTCACTATCTAGGATGAGGTTGTCAAATTCACCGAGCCACATGAAACAGTGGATGGATCTAGCTATTCTCTAGAAGTTGGAGCTCGTAATCCATCTTTCCTAATCTCTTAAGTATTAGGAATGGTCCACAATACCTAGAAGATAGTTTTGGGCAAGGTCTCGTCTCATATTTTTAGATCTAGATGGAATTCTAAGATAGATCTGCTGTTTTACCTCAAAGTTGATGTCTCTCCTTTGAGGGTCAACATAGGCTCTAGCCCTATCCTGAGATCTCCAAATGCCATGCTGAGCAAGCCAAAGCATATCATTCATCTCTTCAAAGAAGTCCTTTGTAGCTTGGAGTTTCTCATTTTGCAATCTTACTACATAAGGAGCTCTTGGTTGAAACCCATAGATAAGCATAAATGGATTATGCCCAGTGGAAGAGTGCTCTAGTTTCTTGCTCTCACTGAAGCCATTGGTCGACCATCCTAAACTAAAACCGCTCCTATAGCAAAATCACTTGCATCACTCTCAACCACAAAGGGTTTATTGGGATCTTCTATGTGTAAAAGTGGAGCCATAGCAATTTCTACCTTCAATTACTCCATATTTTGCTTCTATTCGTCTCCCTAATGAAAGGATTTTCCTTTCCCTTTAATTTGTTCCATCATCAAAAAGGCAATTATGGCATAATTCGTAATGAATCTTTGATACAATCCTGATCACGCTAGGAAGATCTACATCTCTTCCAAGTTCTTGGGATGTGGCCACTCCATAATAGCCCATACCTTTTTAGGATCCATCTAGATTCCTTCTTAGGAGTCTATATGCCCAAGGTATCTAACCTCTGTTTTGAAAAATCACACTTTTAATCCTTGGCAAAGTGATAATTTTTCCTCAACACTTGGAATAATCTATGCATAGTCTCATAGAGTCATCTTTCTTCTTAACTAGGAGCATTGGCAATGCCCAAGGTGACTTACTAGGTCTAATGAGGCCTTTATCTAAATAATCTTTATTTGCCTCTCTACCTCCTCATGTTGAGAAACACTAAGCCTATAAGGTGGCTTAAAAATAGGGTTAGTGTTAGTAACTACCTCAATAGCATGGTCAATGTCCCTTCTCTTAGGTGGCAACCCTATAGATAAGTGGGAAAAACATCTCTAAACTCAAACATAAGATCCTCGAAACCTTTAACAACACGCTCTTGCAAGAAAAAATAGTAAACAATCCTATCCAAAGTTACATTTCTAGCATGAAAATAAACATCACATGAAGTGTCTATCCAATTCTCTAGATCTTGATTATACAACAAAAATATCTCTTATACATTCTCAAAATGACAAAGACTATACAACTCTAAAGATGAGATGAGAGGTGCACTAGGTACACTAGGTACATATCTCTCTCCCTATATAAAAAATTTATTTAGATTCTTTATAAATTCAAGAGTGTTGTTTTGGTAACTATGTCTAAGTGTCTCCCAACTCCCATAGCTACTCTCTTCTTAAAACAAGGTTTTTCCTCTCCATATTCATGATTTGGAAGTCTACATGGTCAGTGTAATCTTCTATCTTGACTTCCAAATTGGATACCATAGGATCCCGTATCCTCGTCTTCCCCTTGCATCATAGATACTATGTATTTATGTGCATTAGGCTGTTGAGGAATCTTAAGCTTCTTGACTAGAGCATAGTTTATGAAGTTATGAGTGGAAAAATCATCTATCATGAATCACACATTGTTCCGGTACACACTACCATGAAGTTTAACTAGATCATGTGTCCCAAATTGAGGTGACCACAATTATTGTGTCAAACAACATGTGTGCTCAATGCACATGTGCATCACTTCCACTCCCTTGTAGCTCAAACTACAATGAATGGGAAGTGTCTAGACTAGGTGGACCACCTTTTTGTCCTCTTCAGGGGCCGTAGTACTCCATAATCCTCCCCTCTTCTCTTCCCCTTCCTAAGTGGATAGTTCCATTGTGCATGGCTAGGAGATAGGCACCTAAAACACAAGTTTTCCCTCTTGGCCCTCTCATATTGCTTACTAAGTAACTTAGGCCTTTGTGATCCTTGATTCTTAATAAAGATTTTGTTTTTCCCCATTGATACATTTTTCTTGAACTTGGTTGTACTAAGAGGATGGTGGGCGTGATCCGTCTCCATACCTCAATCTCCAAATATTTTGGTCTTCAAACACTATCGTAGTGTCTATGCGCACAATTTTTCCTTTTGTGCCAAACATATTTACAAGTTCTCGTTCTCTAGTACAAGTCCCCGGGTACTAATGACCCATTATGGGTATATATGATGCATCATGTATTGGTAGCAAAAGGGTTGTGGAATATTGTGCAAGGTGTTGAAAAACATCCTAATAGACCTGCAAATATAGTTATTGAAGGTGATACAAATGGTGTTGAAGATGATTGTTGAAAGTGTGAATTATGCAAGCTCTAGGTGGACATTGAGGGGGTGTTTTAGATATGCTCAATCCCTCACCCTTATGTAATACCAGCATTGTTCCATAACACTCTATTTTGTAAGGCCCCCATTATGAGGAGAAGCCATGTGAGTGTTATCATTAGTGTCCATGCAAAAGGCCAAATGGCCACTGGACGCTTCTTTGTTTATGTTCTCTAATAAAACATATAGGGGCCTAGTCAGCCATAGAATAAAAGTTTGACTACATTTGTAACACCTAAGAAGTCTGTGTTCATGCTCCCTGTGTACTGTGTGTTTCTTTGTATTTTGTAGCCTCTGTGCAAAGTACCATGTGCGGTGCTTGGTGCTCAATTTTCTACTTTAATGATATCGTCGTGGAGCTCTCGGGAAGGAGAGTGCATTGTGGCGCATTTTCATCAAAATACTTCACTAATATCAAAGAATTTTGGCACAAAAGCTTTGTCCCTTTTGTGCAAGCAAAGCGAGCACCCACCCGCCCACCCAACGTTTTCTCCAAGGCTTATGATTAAGGCGGCAACAAAAGCATAGACCTTGGCATATGTTGTCACTCAAGTCATTGAAGTCACCATTTGTTTGTTGGTTGCACGTGAGGAAGGACCTCAATGATCAAGGAAGATAGAGGTTCATGGTACTTCCCGAGAGGTTACCCATCCTAGTACTGCTCCCCTGGGAGCTCGCTTAACTGTGGCAATATCTTGCCACTAAGCTACACTCTTGTGGTGTCTCAAGAAGGGGAAAGACTAAGGTTAATATTACCTTGAACATGTTTTGGTCCCTCAAGGCTTCATTCTTTTCTTTCAAAGCCTATTTTTGAAGCATTTTTTGGGTGATTTTTGGAGCCATTTTGGAGTACTTTCGTGCATAGTTCTCTTCACACAGGTTCAATAACATCAAGGAGAGTGTTCTTTGTACTTCTCTGAAAATAAGTATTCACCTTTGGGGTCATGATTTTACCACACTCATAAAACTACACGTTTCTCAAAAGGTTTTCAGTTGTGCTAGAAGCAGCCATTGCAAATTTATGCAGGTTTTTGAACCTAAACAAATAGAGTTGGTAGACACTTGTAGGTGTTGTTGGCTAGTTTTTGGGTTGTGAATTCAGCCTTTAAATGTCATTTTATTGCATATATTGAGCACATATACACTATGTACAGAAGCTATGGATACCACTTATGTATGTCCATGTGGTCATTCATATAGCGGTTACATTTTTGCATAAAGCCTTTTACATTTGATAAAGAGGGTTGTGGTGAGGTTTTCTTAACTGGGAGACACCCAAATGTCGGGGTCTCTTTGGTGATGCAGATGGAAGACTTACCCAGCCTCGCCATAGGAGATGTATGATAGTTGTTCATAGGTGCTCGATAAGCCTCGTTGGCTTCTTTCAGGTAGCTGATCATATGCAATGGAGTCAATGATTCACTATGCAGGTAAAAATATTAGTACTTGCAATTTTATGAGATTTTGACACTAGTCGTATGCTCATTTTGTAGACAATACTCTGGCAAATTTTTTCCAAATTTTTTGGTTTTGTCAACTATAGTCGTCGATTTACTCCTTCGTACACTTATTGGTGTGATCACATTATTTCTCAGATAATCCTTTTGGTTGGCCATTACTGTTCATTAATTCATTTTCTTGGGAAGATTGTTGAATTCTCTCCCAAAATCTAAAACTTGTTCATCCTTCTTTGATCCTTAGGGGTGTTTGGACTCTTCTAGCTCCATTATCATCCTATTCAGTTGTCTACCATCATGGCATCAGAGGTCTCCAGCACATTTGGTGAATCAGGGTCTAGTGCTAGTGTTCCAAGGAGGAGCTATAACTTGCAGGAAAAAGACCATTTTGAGATCTGAAATTTTGATGGCACAAACTTTGCTCTATGGAAGAATCATATTAAAGATGTGCTTATTCAAAGGAGGTAATGGATGCCAATAAATGGAATCTCAAAGAAGCCTCTTGAGATGGATGAAGATGATTGCAATGAGTTAGATGAAGTGGCCAGGTCTACCATTCGATTGCACTTGGTAGATAATTTTTACTATTGGTGCAAATACCAAGCTTACACACTTGGCTAGATACAAAGACTTCATGTAAAAATGTATGAAGATCCTTGAGAACCATTGCTATGGATCTCTTATCTTTTACCACTTGTAAAAGTCTATTTAACTTAGAGGAATATTTGTAACTACCTCCAAACTCGTAGATGAAAAAGCCACGACTTTATTTGGAGAGAATATCTCCTAGATTAGAGGATCACTTTTCTAGAGAGATCCAATGTTGAATTCAAAATCAAAATTCAAATGGATCATCTATAAAAGATGAATGTAAAACTCGCGGGCTAAGATCACTCCAATTTCCGATTTTTGTTGATCACATTGTAAGAAAGTGAGGATCACTTCTATCAACATCATTGGGCATTAATTATCATGCCAATGATCATTTACAACATTTTCTTATAATACAATATATCAATGCTTACATCTTTGGTCTCTGTGTCATAGTCACTCAGAATAGTCATTTTGTATTCCTCATATCGTAGCCAATATGCTACCATTTGCAATGTTCTATAGCTCATTAGAATTATCTCTACGTCTAGTAGATCTTGACAAATGTTGAAGACATTCCATTTAGCAGTTTGGGAGAAAAGCTCGTCGAAGTAGCACTAGTCAAACTCTGCAGAGTTCCTAAAAATTCGGGGGTAATTGTTTGATTGCTAAATTGATTGCTCTATGTATAGTGCATCATTTTAAGTGAGTCTACTTGGAATCATTAGCTCATTAAGCTAATTTGATATCCCCAAATGGAATTTTTCTAATTCCTATTGTATTGGAAGCACTGAGCTTAACAAGCAGCAGGTGTGTGAACAAAAATAGAAGGTTTTCATTGATTCTTGAAGTTGGAAGTAGTCTGTTTTGTATCAATCATTTCTCACATAATTTCCAAAGTACATAGACACTTGTTTAGTTTTATTGGAAAGCTAAGAGCGCCTACAACTCAACTCTGAAGCAAAAGAGGGCTGGTACAAAGCAGGGATTAGCAGTACCTACTCATTTCTTGGAGTGTCCATCCATCTTTCCCAACATTTACTTTACAGTATTAGACTGTGAAAGTGCAGAGGAGCTTTGGAAGAAGTTATGCAACACATATGAAAAAGAGATGGCATCAAATAAAGTGTATATGATGAGAAAGTTATACAAACTTTTCATGAAGGACACAGATAGTGTTGCTACTCATCTAAATGAGTTTGATGCTATATCCCAACTACAGGCTCAAAAAATGGATATGGATAATGAAATGAAAGCAATTTTGTTTTGTGCACCTTGCCATCATCATGGGATACATTTTGCACAGCTATTAGCAATAGTGCACCTGGTGGTAAAATGGTCTATGATGACATATGTGGAGCACTCTTGAGTAAGGAGATTCGTAGAAAATCTATGGTTGGCACTCAGAGTGGAGATGCATAAAATGTTCGTTATTCTTACCAAGGAAAGAATCAGCAACATGGCAGGAGCAAGAACAAGGAAAAGAATAGTCAAAGGAATAAGAGTAGAAGTAAATCAAGCAAGAGGGATATCAAATGCCATTATTGCCATAAGAGAGGCCACATGAAGAAAGATTGTTATGCATTAGAGAATGCTAAAGGTAAAGGACAGAATGTTGATGGACGTTAAATAGTTACGTGCACCATCTACTTCAACTATGAAGATTGAAGAAATTAATGCTATTTCTAATGATGTTGATGTGTTCACACTTGATAGTACTATGCCAACTTAGGCTCTTATGGCTGATTCTCTATCCCACACATGGTTGTTAGATTCTAATGCTTCTTTCCATGTGACACCACATAGAGAATGGTTCTCTAGATATGCAACAAAGTCTCTTTGTACCATGAGACTTGATGACTCTTACCTGTGTGATGTTGGCGTGATCACTATACATGTCAGAGAAACAAAAAATTGATATGTGTCATCCTGGATCATCACATGTTGAGCTTGATATCACAACACTCCCCCTCAAGCTCAACGTCATGTCCTCTAATCCAGGCATCTTTTGAAACTTCTTCAGCTTCTCTGCTCCAAGTGCTTTAGTGAAAATATAAGCAACCTGCTCATCTGTCCTCACATAAACAAGATCAATATCACCTGCTAATACCTTCTCTCTGACGAAGTGATAATCTACCTCGATATGCTTTGTTCTAGCATGAAAAACAGGGTTCCATGCTAACTGTATACTGCTAAGATTATCACAATAGATAGTGATAGGCTTTTGCACTTCCACACCTAAATGTGCAAGAAGTATCTCCAACCATGATGCCTTACATATTAATACCATTGCAACACCTCTATACTTAGCCTCTGTACTTGATAGAGCAACAGTGGGTTGCTTCTTGTTACTCCATGTAATAGTTGCACTCCCTAGTGAGAATAGAAAGCCACTAGTAGATCTTCTATCTGAAATGCTACCAACCCAATCTGCATCGATGTATCCATGAACTTGCAAATCTACACCAGCACTCACATAACGTAGAGTGCGCCTTAGAGCATCCAAATGTGGCTTCCTGGGAACCTGCATAAACTGACTTTCAAGTCCAATAGTATAGCTTAAATCAGGCCTTGTAATTGTGAGATATATACGACTTCCCACAAATTGGAACTATTGCTTGGTGATGCATTCGGTCCACTCAAAACTTGAGATTCTACACTTGATTTTTTAGCATTTTCTTTATCATTTGGTTCAAGGTTCAGTCCTTCTTTGGCATCTGCATAGAAGCTTGACATTTCATCAAATACCACATCTCTGCTCACCTTCACCTGTCATGTGACTGGGCTATAACATTTATATCCCTTTTGCTCAAGAGAGTATCCAATGAAGACACATTTTTTTGCTTTTGGATCAAGCTTCGTCCTCAGCTCGTCTATAATATGTACATATGCAATATAGCCAAAAACTTTCATATGTGATAAGTTTGGCTTTTTACCTCTGAACTTTTCTTTAGGTGTAACTTGATGTACAACAGTTGGAGTTCTGTTCATAATGTATACAGTCGTATGCATAACTTCTGCCCAATAACAATGAGGCATATTCTTTTCAGCCATCAAGGCTCTTGTTATTTCTGCAATATGTCTGTTTTTGCATTCAGCAACACCATTCTGTTGTGGTGTGTACCTGCATGAAAACTGACATCGAATTCCGGCATGACTTTTAAGAAAGTTGTTGAACTCATTTGACATATATTCACCTCCTCCATCAGACCTTATTATCTGAATATACTTCCCTATCTGCTTTTCTACCATAGCTTTAAAATTTTGGAAGTGAGTTAACGCCTCACTCTTCTCTTTCATGAAATATACCCACACTTTTCGTGTATGGTTATCAATGAAAGTAACATAAAACCTGCAACCGCCCATAGATGGTCTTTGTAGGAACCCAAACATCTATATGTACTATTTCTATCACATTCTCACTAACATGCTTGTCATGCGGGAATGATGATCTTCACTGTTTACCAAATTGACATGCTTCACATACCTTTTGCATCTCTACAACTTTGAAATTTGGTAGTCCATGGACAATCTCCTTTGATTGCATCAATTTCAGCCTTTGCAAGTTTGCATGTCCAATCCGTTTGTGCCACATCTCTATATCACGAATAACTCCTGCAGCACCTACAAACATGGTTGCATTCATTTCAAGAATTTTCACATTTAAGGTTAACATCCTACCCACTTTGTTTCCTTTGGCAATCAATCTTCCATCCTGTTTGTCTTCTTCTACATATAACCCATCAGCATTGAACCTGACTTGTCATCCCTGGTCAACCATGTGTCCAATAGAAACTAGATTCTTTGTTATATTTGGAACATGCAACACATCAGCAAGGTGTTTTACCTTCCCATCCTCCATAGATAGTGCTATATTTCCTGTATGCTCAATAGGGTGTGATATATCATCACCTGTTTCAACATGTCTAGGAACTGGCAATTTTTGCAAAGTATTAAACCATTCCGCATGACTGGCCATGTGATTTGAAGCACTTGAATCAACATACCTGACATTATCATTTGATTTTGAATAGCTTCTCAGAATCATCTGCAGACATCGTATTTATCATGTGTTGCTGAGCCATGAATAGCTTCTCAGAATCATCTGCACTTGTGGATGCATAGTTGTTTTGCTGCCTTTTGTTATTTTGATTCTTCAACCTACAATCACGTTGAAAGTGTCCAGGTTTACCACAATTCTATCACCCTTTACTGTCATTACTTGAATCATTTCTTTGAAAATTTCTACGACCTCTTTGGCTCCCCCTGCCTCAAAACTGTCCTCTTCCTCTTGCATGATTCTGTTATTGACCTTGGTCTTGGTTACTGTTTTTTTCTTCCACTTCCAAAACCTCTACCTCTACCTCTTCCTCTGCCAGAATAGAATACCTGCTCAGAACTAGGCTTTCCTTGGGAGTTTGAATCCTCACCAAGATTCTTTTCTTCAATAATCAGCATAGATACTAGACCAGCAAAATTCAGAATATTTTCCTTGGTTTGTATAGAAGTTCTAAACTGCTTATATGTAGCTCCGAAACCATGAAGGCACACTTCCACCTTATCATCATCATCAACAGTCACGCCAATAGATGCAAGTGACTCACATATTCTTTTGATTTTGAGGGTGTAGTCACTTACTGACATGCCCTTCTTCTCCAATGTATGCAACTCGTTCTCCCCAAGCCTCTTTCAGAGTCTTAGCATCTTGTATTTGCGCAATCAGGCTATCCTGTATGCTAACAAATAGCCAATGCATTACCTTTCGTGCTCCTTGATTCCATTCCTCATATGCTCTTAACTGGTCTGCAATCTAATTCCTCTCTGGTAACTGCGGAGCATTTTCATTCTCTCCTTTGATGTACTTCTCGTAGCCTTTTCCCATCAGTAAATTCGCCAATATGAATCTCCAAGCATGGAAGTTGTTCTTGTCCAGCTTATCGCTCATAAGCTGACTCGTTCCATCTGCATTTGGCATTTCTGCAACAATTCACAACACTGCAAAACACTACAAGCAACACTTCTGCTTGAACACTGTCGCACTACAATGTGATAGTTCGATCTTAGAAAAACACAATTTGCGTGTATCAATAGTACACAGAATCGCTTGAAATTCTGGATCTGGAATATATGAGTGTTTTCAAACACGAGGAACTTACAATTTCCAAAATTGACTTGTTTTTTCTGTGGGCCCCACCTTATGGGCTCAAAACAGAGGTCCAGATGGCTCCGAAACTTTGATCTGACAAAAACAAGTGACCCTAAAGGGATAGATCTTGAAAATATTTTCAGGTTTTCTACCTTCATGCCAATTTTTGTGGCAATCTGCAACAAGCTGCAATTTTTGAGTAGCTCGAATCGAACCATCTTTTGGGAAGTAGGAACATTGCATTTTGCCCAAAATACAACCTTCAAAAAACATGTTTACAAGGTGCCTCAAGTTTGGGTAGAGAGGACACCATTTCAGCTTTTTACAGGTGAAGCAAACTAGCATAATTCAGATGAACAAAGCATGCATGCCAATGCTTTGCATCTAACATAGCATGGGAATCTTGAACTACAAATGATGAATCATTCATAGATTTTTCATAATCTATGAGCTTGTATAGCCCTCAACATAAAATGAGAGAAGAAATAATGTGAAATAACATTGCCATTTGACAGATCATGAATTGTACATCTATCATCAACAAATATCACAACCAAGTCGATCTTGCATAATGCTAGATTTGATAATAAATTTTTCTTGATACCTGGCACAAACAAAGCATCTGACAATGTGAAAGAAATTTCATTAACAATAGTCAAAATGATCTTACCAACTCGCTTACATGATAAGAGGAGTTGTTAGTGCATGTGATAGTATTCCTTGTAGGGGCAGGCTCAAGTGAACTGAAGAAACTGCACTGTGAGGTAATATGTTTGGTTTCCCCATTGTCAAAGTACCAAACATCTCAGTCCATCGCAAACATACAGTGTTCATGAGAAGATGGGTCATAATTGCAAATAGTAATAAACACCCATTCTTCATTTTGCACAAGATTAGCAGAGTTTGTTTTAGGTGTAGAGGCCTTTGCAACAACCATTCTGGCCTCTTTTTCCTTTGCCTCTTTTGCAACCAATTTTGAACAACTCTTTATGACATGATCATTTCCTTTATAATATGTGCAAAACAATTTCTACTTTTCTATTTTCTTCTCGTCTTTGTATTCCTTTTTCAATTGTGTAGAATTAGTAGATTTTTTCTTACTAGTAGATGAGCTCCATTTACCTTTGACCTTCTGACTAGCTAGGAAAGCTTGATCCGCTACACGCATGATGGATCTGTCTGCCTGGACTCACCTTCCTACAACAAAACAGAGACTAACTCCTCAAATATTAAGGCAATTGGATTGCCTTTCATCATCAACCGAAGAGTAGAAACAAAACTCTGATATGAATCTAGAAGACCATTCAAAACAGCTGCACAAATGAACTATCTTACAAGACTTCATCAACAAAAATCAACTGCTCCTTCAAAAATTTGATCTTTGTCAAAAAACTATCCATAGAATCTCCTTCATTCATATGCTCACTCTCCAACTGTTTTCGGAGGTAAGCAACACGAGGTGCATTTCTTGCCTAGTACAAAGTGGTAAGTGTATCCCAAGCATCCTTTGATGTTTTGCAAGAGTGAATATGAGGACAGACAAGGTTATCAATTCATGTGCTTGAGCATCTCTACCATCCCAATGAAGTTGCTCTAGAATAGATGAAGCAAGAACCACAACACGAACAAGAACATGAAGATCATCATCTTCAATGCCATCTGCATCACCTTCAATAATTGTATTTGTAGGTGTTAGAGGTTGTTTTCAACATCCTACACAATATTCCAGAGTCCTTTTGTGACCAATACATGATGCATTATATATGCCCATAATGGGTAGTTGGTACCATCCAACTTATCCTTAACTACCAACGTATGGAATACATCATTGATTTCAACCATGGCCATTGACTAAAATAACCTAATGTAGAAAAATGAGTGTATCTCAAAAAGTTGAATTAACTTACCCTATCAAGCTATGCTAAACTTGTAGCAGACTTCGAGGTGCTTGTATTCACAATTTGAAACCTGTATATATGTTTGGCACATTAGGATAAAATTGCTTGCACAGGCACTGTGATAGTGGATTCGGAGGTGGAAACTAGCTCATATCCAAATTTTGGCACCATAAAGTGAAGCCGTTTGAACTCCTAATCGCCTTGAGTATGCTCACCAATTTTCTTGTGATTCTGAGGCTCTAGCCAGAGGGGTGTCGATGATTCCCCTAAATGAAATGACGACCTGCTTTAATATCAATTGTTAGAGTTTGAGGTCTATGAGAGCACACAAATATCACAAGGAAGAAGAAGCTTGGAGCACAACACACAATACTCAATGTATTACCAAGTAAATGTACAAAGATAAGTAACCCGTTAGGGTTATAGGAGTATATATTAACCGGGGGGAAAACCTCCTAAAGAGGGAAAAAAGTGCCGTGATGGTCCTAAGTGTGTTCACACACATCATTACTAAAATATATCAACAATAAGAACTCAAACAAAGTCGGGACCTCTTTGCTCTCCTTATACTCTTTTGAAAAATTTGAAATGGTATTTTCTCTATAATGAGGAGCTTATTTTTTGTATATGTCTAGCATTTATGCCGTTGTAATGTTCCCTGTGGGAGCCTTGTATGATGGACTGGCAAGCTCATTTTGTCATGATTCTTACTCATTGTAAGATCTTCTTGAACCATAGTTCTGGTTGGATGCTAGGATCCTTCCCTTTGTATAAGATATAAAATTTTTCCTCATTAACTCAATCTTTTCTTGTCGCTTTTAAGAAAAAAAAGGATATCTCATCCTTTGTATATTATGTAATTTTTTCCCTCATTAATTCAATCTTTTCTTGTTGCTTTCAAGAAAAAAAGGGTATCGAATCTCCTAAGAAAGTTGAATAGTGGAATAAAGGAGATGATGCTTGTTCTAGCTGTGAGGAGCTCGGGGATCTTCAACATGTTTTTCTAGATTGTGGGTTCTCCAAATTATTTTGGCAAGAGTTGCTTGTTCATTTTAGTGCTCTTCATCTGTGGCCTGTTATAGAAATTTTACTTGGTGAATGTCATTAGCTCGATCTTTTGCTTTGGCATAGTTTGGTAAAGCTTTGGCCTCTTGAGGTGGAGGTCCAAAGTTCAACCCTCGGGTATGTAATAGCTTTGGCCAGTTTAAACTAGTTGTAACCCAGCCTACTAGTTGTAACCTAGTTTAACCCTTGCTTTGTAGGATGCGAGGTCCTACGAGATGATGCTTGTTCTAGCTGTGCGGAGCTCGGGGATCTTCAACATGTTTTTCTAGATTGTGGGTTCTCCAAATTATTTTGGCAAGAGTTGCTTGTTCATTTTAATGCTCTTCATCCGTGGCCTGCTATAGAAATTTTGCTTTGTGAATGTCATTATCTCGATCTCTTGCTTTGGCACAGGTAGTTTGGTAAAGCTTTGGATTCTTGAGGTGGAGGTCCAAAGTTCAACCCTCGGGCTAGATATGTAATGGCTTTGGCCAGTTTAAACTAGTTGTAACAGAGCCTACTAGTTGTAACCTAGTTTAACCCTTGCTTTGTAAGATACGAGGTCCCACATGTACTATGCCTATTCACCTATGTAATTGTACTTTCAAAGTTAAAGGTGAGGTACTGAGGGAGTAAGGGAGTAGGTGCCTACCAAATCTCCTTTCTAAAATGAGGGAGTAAGGGAGTAGGTGCCTACCAAATCTCCTTTCTAAAAATGAAAAAGTACTGCCGCCATGCAGTACACTAGGAATCACAAAAATAACTTTGTATTCACGTGCATTAAACACCTTGTATGAATTTAAGTCTACCGGCAAGTCGACGCATGCACAACATTAGTTCCATGTCGAAAGTGCTACCCATTAATGTTTGTCTCTTTGATGTTATGGGAGAACTCCCCCCTTCCAAATGGAGGGACCTCCCGAAGACTTTTTCTCCTTTTAATGAAGACATTTTCTCCTTTTGGTCATTGAGCTAGTTCTTTTATGATTGATCTAGTTATATGCTCTGGCCGATGAATCCTTCGTAAACTTTAAAAAATATATATATTCCTTTTTTTGTTAATGGATGTTCGACTTAAGCTTATTGGATGTTCGGCTTAAGCTTACTTTCCTTGGTTTTAATGTTGAAAGAACAATTGTACAAGATGACTCTCCATAGTATTCGCTAAAATCCTTTAATCTCACAGAGCATGAGTTAGACAAGAGTTTACAACGGTCCAAAGGCAATATACTGCCCTCACGACACCGGCTGAGCTAACGTGGGCGGAGTGGCTCCTTGAATGTGCCTAGGGTTCTGGGTCGAGGGGCGAGTCGCCTTCACTCTCCCCTTGGCGGGGAGGGCTTGCTTTCTCACGGTCGATTCCTGTCCCCCTCGCAGTGAGGGGGACCTGTGTCTTCCTCCTTCCCTCTCGTCTAGAGGTGCCTGGGGAGGACGCTGTTCAGAGGTCTGCTTCCATGGCTCTGCACGAGGCGCTGCGCGATGGTTTGCTGGGCTCTAAGGTAGAAGATACAAACATTGTTCTAAACTCAATGCTTAATCCTGTATTTGAAGGCAATAATGGTTCGTCACCAACGATGGGAGCTAATCAGAGCTTCGAGAAAGCCGCAGATGCGCAGATGAGTGGTAACCCTAATACTCAACAACCGTTGCAAGGGTATGTCTCATACGCCAAGGCTCTACAGAGTCATCAGCATGGATACTACTCTATGTTTTCTAATCAAGAGATATCAGGTAATCACTTTCCTCACTCTATGTTCATTGATTCCAAAGGAAAGGGTAAGGTTGTCGAGGAAAATGGGATAGGCAGATCCTCTCCTGAAACGGAGAAAGAGCACACCTTAGACCTAGACCCAAAATCAGAAGACCAGGACGAGTGCACTCTTATCATTGAGAGCTCCGCGCTCAATAACTGGAATATACACCTTGAAGATAAAGTCGTGATTGCCTATTGTCATGGGGCTCGTCCAGCACAGGACCTCCTAAAAAACTGGATGAGAGTTAATTGGGAAAGTAAGGGGCTATTTGCCAGGCATGTTCAATACCTGCCTAATAACTTTTTTCTCTTTTTCTTTGAAGATGTGAATAACGCATTGCAAGTCATAGCGGAGGGGCATTGGATTATTAGGAATACTCCAATCTCTTTTTATAAGTGGTACCCTGGCTTTAACCCTAGAAGCAACAAGCCGACAAAAGTTCCAGTATGGGTGGAATTTCCGGATTTTCCTGTGGAATATTACCCTTGGCTTGATAAACTTGGATCGCTTATTGGGAAAGTTCTAGGTCAAAAACAAAAAAAAGAGTTTAATCCCAAATGGGAACCCCAGATGCTTATAGAGGTGGACATATCTAAAAATATTAAAACTGAGTTGATTATTAAGAACTCTGAGGGTTGTAAGCTGCATGTTCAAAAGGTCTTCTACAGGAACCTTCCTAATGCGTGTTTTAATTGTTATAAACAAGGGCATTTAATAAAGGACTGCCTGCTGCTTGCAAAAAATCAGACAAAAGAGACTGTTTGTGGTGAAGAGAACACCACTACCTCTGCCTCCAATATCTTGGTCCCACCCAAAGATGATCAAGGGTTCAAAAAGGTTCCTTACAAACAAAGGAAAAAAAATCCTAATTTGGGGATCAGATCTGAGCCTCTATACAAAGGAGTTTTTAATCCCTTTCAGATTCTTGAAGACACCAATAACATTGGCTCTCATCCTTCGGGAGCTGAAGCCTATGAGGAGAAAAAGAACCAGGAAAGTAAGGGTATTGAAGACAACTCGCACAGTTCGGGAGCTAGGGCTTATGAGAAGCTAAAGACACAGGTAAGTAAGTTTAACTTTAAAATACAAAAGGAAGATGAAGGGAGAGGGTCTGAGGTTAAGGATTCCTTCTTCAGAACCAATGCAGGCTCCACCCCTGTTGCGGTATCTTCTGAAGAAGAAACCCTAAGTAACTGTGATGAAATGTTTATGGATCAAATTAACAGGTTTGATGAATATACTATAGACCAGGAGTGTGCTGGACACCCCATAGAACAAGATGTGTGTATGTCAAATGCTAGGTCCCCTAGCCCTAAAGGCAAAGAAAAAAACAAATCCAAAAGAAAAGATACGGTCAGATCTTCGATCTCTGTTGTTAAGCCCGGTAAGAATCATAAAAAGTAAGTTCTTCTTTTCCTGTTTGTTTCCCATGGACTGTATTAAGCTGATTTCTCTTAACACCAAGGGGCTCTCTGACCCTGTTAGAGGCAAGACCATTAACAACTGGCTCAAAGATGCTTCTCTTGTTCGTGACTTCATCTGTTTGCAGGAGCTGAAGGTTGGGGGATCCTCCCTTTTGTCGAATTCAAAAATTACCTTCAACAATTGCCATTGGGTTCATACGGATCATAACGGTAAAGGAGGAGCGACCATTGGCATATCTAATGGTGTGTGTCATTTAATTGAGGAGGTGCAAAAGAGTACTACTAATCAGTGGATAGCTGTTAAGTGTAAAGAGCCTCTCAACTTCACTGTTGTGTGTGTTTATGCTGCTAATCAGGCTGTTCAAAGGTCTAAATGCTGGGAAGAAATTGCCAGAATCAATGGAGATATCTTGTTGACAGGGGACTTCAACATGGTCACTAACCTGGGAGATAGGAATGATAATAGTGATAATGTTATCTCTGGTGTTGAAAAACAGTGCTGGTTTAATCTGATTAACAAACATAACCTGTTGGATCTCTCTGTCAACACTGGGCATACTTGGAACAACAGAAATCAAAATAACTATCTGTCTGCTAGGTTGGACAGATTTTATATGCATGCTGGTAGGAGCCAAAATTTGTGGAATTTTAATTGTACTTCTGATCATTCTTTGATGTTGTCTGATCATTCGCCTTTGATTGTGAAGCTTTTCAACAACAACCCCTGCTATAGAGCAGGTTGGCCGCACATGGACTCTTCCCTTTTTAAGATCCGTATTGTGAAGGAAAAAATTTCTAATATTTTAAAATTGCAATTCAATAAGGATAGGTCTCCTTTTGTGGCTTGGGAAGAAGCTGTTAGAGAAATTCAGATTTTGATTAAGTGCTTCAAGAATAAAGCTAAAAAAATTAGGTATGAGAGGAGGAGGATGATCTTGCAGGAGATGAATTCGCTGGAGTCTTCTAATCTAGATATGAATACCAAAAGATTTAAGATTATGGAGCTGCAGGAAAAAGTGAAGAAAGTGGATTACCTCCTTGCTAGAGGTGCCCTTGCCACGTCTAGGGAATTCTGGGCAGGAAAAGTTGACAAGCCTAATAAGCACATGTTTGACCTTATGAGGAAGAAAAAAGCTAGGGACTTTATCCCCCTGCTCAAGGATAATGATGGTATCCTTGCTTCTAATATGAAGGATAACCTTCAGGTTGCTCATAGGTTCTTTGCCAATGTATTCTCTCAGCCTCCCAAGAGGGGGGATGGTGTGAGGAGTGCAAGAGCTGCCATTGCCCTTTGTAGGAAGAAAATGGTTCCTCAGGGAATGGACTCCCTCCTTGACATGCCCCTCTCTGAGGGTGAGGTTAGAGAATCCATTAGCAAATTGAAGCCTGGAAAGTCTCCTGGACATGATGGTCTGCCCTATGAGTTTTTTTAGGAGTTCAAGGAAGTGTTGGTGCCCATAATTCTCAAGATCTGGCAAGAAGCCTCTAGAAGGGGGTCACTCTCTCTGTTTATTAACACGGGAGTGATAAAGCTTATACACAAAAGGGGTCCCAAAGATGATTTAAACAATTGGAGACCCATCTCCTGCCTGACTTCTCTGTACAAAATCTTTGCTTCCATCCTGGCCAGAAGGCTGAGTCCTTTAATGGATAGTATAATTCTTCCTGAGCAAAAGGGATTTATTAAAGGAAGATTTATTCTGGACAACATTATCACCATCTAGGAAGGTCTTGAGTATTACAAAGAGCTTAATACTGACACCTACTTTTTCAAAATTGACTTTGATAAGGCTTATGACAGGATTGAATGGGATTTCATTCTTCAGTCTCTGCATGACATTGGTTTTGGCAAAAGATTTATTAAATTTGTCAGTATTCTGTTTGGTAATGCTTTTTCAAAAGTGGCTATTAATGGTTATCTTTCTAACTCTTTTAGGCTGTGCAGGTCCATTAGACAAGGTTGTCCCTTGGCTCCCCTTCTGTTTGCTATTACTAGTGATGCATTAGGCTGGCTTGTTAAGGATAGCTTCAGACAAGGGACCATTTCTGGGTTGGTTATACCCCAGGCACACCTCCCCTGGGTCTACAGATGTTTGCAGATGACACCAACATGTTGATGGTGGCTGATGAAAATTCTGCTTGTCAATTCCTTAATTGTCTTGACTTGTTTTGTTTGGCAAGTGGTTCTGTGATCAATCATCAGAAAACTGGATTTTTTGCCACTGATAATAAGATTCCTGCTTGTGTTGAGGCAGCAGGATGTGATATCATCAAGAAAGGGATGATTTTCAGGCTTCTAGGTATTCCCATGGGCTTTGGCATATCTAATGAGCAAAGGTGGAACTGGATGCTTGATAAATTTAGGGCTAAAATTTTTAAGTGGTCTGATTTGCAGCATAGTATTTCTCAAAGATCTTTTGTATTGAAGCATTACATCCTCCCCTCCCTAACTTATTTTCTGTCCTGCTGGCAGCCTAATAAAAAGCAACTTGGTTAGGCCATCTCCCTAGCTCGGAATTTTTTATGGGGTGGATCCAAAAATCCCAAAGTTGCCTGGGATATTTGCTGTATGAGGAAAATTGAAGGTGGTCTTGGTCTCATATGCCCTTTCAGGATGGCTATCCAAATGGCTGCCAAGTGGATTTACAGATCTGTTTCCTCTAATGACTTTTGGGCCTGTTTGATTAAAAGAAATACTAACAAATTCAACATTAAGAATAATAAAAGCTGGGTCAACTGTTCTCTGTGGGATGTGCTTACTTCTCCTGTTGAATTTGTGCCTAAGGGTAGTCAGCTTATTTGCAATTTCTGGAAAGCTTGGATGGCTGTTAAGGCTAAGTATATTCTGCCTGTTTGCTTTGCTCACAACCTGTCCTTTTTAGTTCAAGACTCCATTTGGTTTGGCTGGGCTAACACTGATGCCTCCCCTTCCCTCCCTATTAGATGGAATAAATGCAGAAAGAAAGGCTTTGGGCATTGGCAGGACTTGATAAGTGAAGGTGATGTTATTAATGATGATGCTATCTTTGATTATGACGTACTTTTTGTTCAATGTAAACAGATTCTCTCAATTAAGAAGGATATTTTGAAGGAAAAGTTGGAGGAGAACATGTGGAGGAAGGAGATCTCCCTCCAAGACGTTGCCTGGGATATGCTTAGCTCTTACAAAAGGAACGGTAGAAGTATCAAGGAGATCACAGGGAAGCTGAATAAGAAGTGGGGTCTTCAATGGTCCCACCTGCAGTGGAAGTACAGATTTCAGTGCTCCTGGGCCTTTCCCCTCTCCAACAAGCAATCCTGTCTGAGCTGGCTCATTCTCCACAAAGGCATCTGGACGGGTAGCCATGCTAGGAAGTATAAAATTGATGCTGGATATTGCAAACTTTGTGGCAAAGAAGAGAACCTGAAGCATTTGTTCATCAAATGCAAATTCGCTTCCAGATATTGGGTTGGCATCTGGTGTTTCTGCCAATTCCAGGGGCTCAAAACTCCAAGTTGCAAAGATATTCTGTTAGGTGAATCAGGAGGCATGGACATCCTGCTGTGGCAGATCATCAGAATTCATTCTATGTGGTATATCTGGAAGACCAGAAACAGTGCCATCTTCAATAAAAGGGGGAAGGACTACTTCTTCACCTGTCTGATGGGCATAAGGAAAATTTTCAATCTGTGTTTATCCTCCTGTCGTGATTCCCAATCGGAAGTCAAGAGCCCCTTTGTAATACTAAGAAACAATCACTGTAATTTGTGGAAAATCAAGCTCCTCCGTATGTACTCAAAGCCTAGACTTGATTTGATCACTTCCCTTGATGATTTTGTTAACTCTGTCCTCTTATGAGGCCCCCCTTACTAGTCGGGATTATGCTCTCATTTTCTTGACTTGGGCACCCTCGTGGGCCTGAAATAAGCTTGTAACTTTTGTCTAGCATCAATTTTATTCTTCCTGTTTTTATAAAAAATATATATATATATACTGCCCTCGCCTAAAGAGACGAGGGACTTAACCAGTTGACCCAACGTGCAAGGACAAAAAAGCTGCGTTTTAAAGTTGTGCTTATTAGTGTATGAATACATAGTTGAAGCCTGCAACATTTAACAATGCCATATTAGAGCATTTAACAATGCTATAAAGAGTCTTAGTTCCAACTTCCAATGCCCTAGTGTGGAAGCAGCCTTAATGAAAAAAAGAGTTCATATACCCACCACAAATCAAGCTATACCTTGGCTAGAGACTAGAGAGGATGTTGCTCATTCCGAACGGGAAGCCTTAGATTCTAGTAGTTATGTCAGAATGAGGGATTCTGAGCGTGGAAGAAACAAAAAAAATGCACGAACAGTTGTGGCTGATTCTTTTGAATTTTGAAAAGGCAGGGCATGGATGATGGGAGAGAGGGGTAGTAGCCTTCAACACAACGAGAACTTGTTCATGAAAGGACGGTTTCGCCACACAGGAAAATGGGCCAGAAGATCAAAAGAGAGGGGGTATTCTCCTGCTGCCGGCTCATAACTAACCGCGAGCGAGAGAGAGGGCGCTCCTTCCACAGATGTAATGGGCGCACGACTCTCATCCTGTCTTCAAGCTGCCTTACTATGTTTTTTTCTGAACGAGTGGAGAACCACGAGTCCCCCCTCCTCCCCCGCCGCGCTACACAGTTCTCCTCTGTTTTAAGCTTGAAATCTATGCAAGGACTTACAATCAGGACGACCTGAGCTCTCTCTCTCTCTCCCCCCCCTCTCGCTCTCTCTCCATGGTAGCAGAATGAGCTCGCACTCTCATCGCTGTATCATCCACCCCAACCAGCCACGCGTGGGAGTGTGCGCCTTGTGCTTACGGGAGCGGCTGCTCGCCCTTGTGCAGGAGAGCGAGTGTAGCAACGGCTTCAGCTCTGACGCCGCAGCTGCGGCTGCCTCCGATGGGGGCTCGCGTTCCTCCTCGTCTTCTTCATCGCCTCGGTACCACGTCTCCTCGCCTCCCATGCGACCCCCGCCGAAGCTTCGTCCTCAAGGACAGAGTTCCACCAAGTCGCAACCGCCGATAGCTCCCGTCGCTCCTTCTCCCACCTCCCTCATGCAAAAGCTGAAATTGAGAGCCCTCATCTCCATCCCTCCATCGCCAGATCGTGCCGTCTCAAGGACTACCGCCGGTCTTACGTATTCCCCAACGCCTAGAAACCTGCGTCAAAGAAGCAGGCCCATCACAGGGAGGAAAAGCCTGACCTCCGAGTTCAGTTCCGGCGCGCCTCTACCGCGTCTATCTAACGCGGGCTCTCGCGTCGTCGTCCTCGAAGAACCTGATCATTCTCTGAAGTCCCTATTTGCCCAAAATGTTTCCGGGTCAGCTCCAGCACCAGCAGCTCAGCCTTCAGCCGCAGAGAATTGCGCTTCTGACTATGTCGAGCAGCCACGCAGAACGTTTGGCGATGAAAGGCGCCAACGCATCGACCAATTTTCTGCGTCGATGCAGGCAGCTGGCTTCTCCCATCTCAATTCCAAGTCACCTCCAGTTCTTGACACCAAGCTCGGGTACGAGAGCGGATGTGAGCAAAACAAAACGCGGTCGAATTCTTCGTGGATTGCCTCGCTCTTCCACCGCAAGAAAAAGAAGGAATCATGTAGGCCCAATATGTATACGAAGAACGCGGAAGTCCAGACTATGGAGAATCCAACCTTCGAGGCTTCCGCCAGGACTTCGATTGACTATGCGCGGGCCTCCATAGATTCAGCAAGTACAGCTCTCAAGCTGAAGCAAATCATAAGGTCGAGGATGCAGCAGGAGGAGGAAGCGTCAGAAGTCATCAAACAACTCGCCGTTGCACGAGGGCCTCATGACGCAAGTAGAACAGCTGCAGCCGCCGACCTCATGGATAGAGGCTACGGCAAGCCGAAGATCGATCAGCAACATCAGGCAGCGAACGACATGAGCAGTGATGATGGCTACGAGTTTCCTAGGAGGACTAGTGTCAGTATCGGCAGCACCATCACTGTCTCCGGCTCTAAAATAAGTTCCACGGCTAGAATCGGTGTCAATGACAGCTACTCGCATCCTGATGATGGGCATTTCTCGGATGGCCAAGCACGGCACTTTCCTCGGTCGCGCAGTGTGGGTCGGCACTGGAGCAGGGTCCCTTCCATATCCAGCCCACAGCATGTACTTTTGAACGCCTCAAAACAGCTTCAGAATGACATTAACCTGAACGGCTATCCCGTCACTCAGAAGCCACCCCCCGTTCAACGTCACTGTCTCACGTCCACACCAAAACATCCATCAATTGACATCCCAGCCCAGGAATCCAGAATTGGATTTGGTTTCTACTTCAGCCCTTTTCGTCGAAGCAGAAGGCAACGGGATTGACCACCACGTCTGGAGCTTTCCATCATAGCGACGCATCGTGATTGACGGTGTCCAGTATGAAGATCAATTCCTCGTTCTAAATATGATCATTCACCATCCCTGCAGAATCCATCAGACCTATTATGTACATAAAATTCATGGACGTAATCTGTCTGTGCGCTCTTGTTTTCCATCTCACTGAAGTCCTTCCTAAATAGCCCAGTTCGTGATTCACTTCATTTTACAGAGACGGTGAATGCTCTATGACCAGGACTTCCCCACAGAAGAGCTAGTAATTTTTAACGGTAAAGACGAATTTGAACAATTTGCAGAGTAATCTTCTTTTTGATATCGTCAATCAAAGAGTTTAACCAATACAAACAACTCTGGACGCGAGTTATGCTCATTTCTGAGTATTTGGATGTTTTTCCTGAACTGCAATGAGGGATAACAAATATTTTGTCAATAATTGTCTCACGGAGTTCCTGTGAAAATGTTTCTCTCAGATGGGTGGATGCTTCTTTCCCAAGATAATCAACGCTGTTCTGCTGTCTTTTTTTTCTGGTTTTCTATTTTGGCCTCGAAACGGAACAGCAACAATGAAATTGAGGAGTGTGAGAACATCTCCTGTTCCGGATCGTAGAGATGAACATGAATGGACACTTGTTTGTCTGTGACATATTAAACATAAGGGAGGCATAGCAGGGTTGCTTAAAGTAGCCGCCTATTCCTTTTTCACAAGTCTTTGACCATCGTCAGCATTTTATGACACTAAAGCCAGGAATCCAGTGACGTCTTCATACGGACCCCATCCACATCTTGGGAACCTCAAGCAAATTTTTGCCTGCAGACTATGGAGAAAACTTGCTGGGAGTTTTGCCTGTTGACTATGGAGAAAACCCTCATAATTCTAGAGTCACTTGGTCTTGATGGCAAATATACTCTTAATAGAGGAAGCACTGCTTTCGTTTCCGAAGGTTGTTGAGCTATTTATGCGTAGACTGTTCATATTGCCTGTAGAAATTGTATGAGCATTGAACTTCTCCAGCAACGCTTTTTAGCATTAAGAGTATGACTTTATTTCAAAGGCACAGTTTTCTGCACTTCTTTGTACCACAACAATTCAGACCATGAACGCATGACAAAAAAAAGAAAGCTAAATCTTCTTTGCTCCTTTTGCATCTTGTCCATATCTTTGCTTTACGCGCCTCTTTTCCCTTTCTTTTTACTACTATCCTGTAACAGATAATAAGCAACACAAGCAGCATTGATTAACTTTCTACTTATGTATGCCTCAGGCTTGTGGAAAAGGATTTATGCTAAGGAGTCACTGTGTGGAGATGGGATACGATTAAATAATGGTGGCATATCAAGCTTTCTGTGGTTGTTAAAAGGCCCTTTGGACCACAGCTAAGTGAATTAGAGGCCCAAACCAGTAAAGTCATGTCTTCTTTGGGTCATTGAATCTTTGAGCTCATATATGCTATAACGCTTCCTGGGATACTAGGAGTCATGGACACAGTTTGCTTATTCTGTATGTACTATCCAGTCCAGCTTCTCCAACTTATCGTAGGTTAAGGAAATGAAAAGATCTTTAATAAGATCAATATTCATGGCCAAAGGAGAAGAATCAACCGAAATCTATCAAGCTATGGGGCCTTTTATACTACCTCTTCCTGTTCTCCACAGCTTATGGTCGATTTGTGCATGTCTTCCTGTTTCTCTAGAAGAATTGTAACCTAATACTAATATGCATATATGCATATACATTTATAGATAACGCATACATACAGAAAGAAATACGTACGTACATACATACATACACACATAAACACACATAAATACACTATACATATAGCCACCGCGTGATGATCATTGTGGGATATACATACATAAATACATACACACATAAATACACTATACGTATAGCCACTGCGTGATGATCATACATACATACACACACATAAATACACTATACATATAGCCACTGCGTGATGATCATTGTGGGATAGGACCCCTATCTATGAATGAATACATTGCCCATATATCTCTAACATTTTCCATATTTTTATCCTTGTTCTTCTAGCAGTATCATCCACCTTCAATCAACACAGAGATCACCTTGCACTTACCACCCCATCACACTAGAACATCACCACTTTTATTGTTATCACATCAGCTCTATATCACTCGTATGTAGTTTGCAAGTTGATCCTGTCTAGCTCATAATTGATGATTTGTAATTAGGCAACTAGTTCTCTCACAGATCCTGTGATTTTGAATTTTGTAGCATCATCATAGTTCTTCTATATCTTGGTTCATTTTGATCTACGCTTTCATGCCATGAGTGGCATCAAATTTATTAATTATTTTAGAACAATAGAAAACTGCCATACATCAACTGTTTTGGGCTTGTGTTTACGAATCCTTTTTGAATGGCAGAGATTAGGCAACAAGCATTCATATAAATTTAAGAACATTCATAGAAATATATTTTTAATTATAGGAAAACAAGTTATCATTTTCTTTTTGTGTCCAAGCTCGAGCCATGTTGATCCATTTTTAATCACTACTAGTTTTTACTTTGATTGATGACTTGTTTGCCATTTGTTTCATCTGTTTGATTTCTTATTCATAATGAATGTATGATGATTCTAAAGTCCACATTTTAGAGGATGATATCCAATCGTTGAAATACTCAAATGGTGTCATAGTTCATTTGGATCACAGAGATTAGATTCTGAATATTCCACTTAACCTCCACTTGATCACTTGTTTGGATATTTTGAGGTATTAGGAGAAAATTTTAGGCCCGTTTTGGACCTTTTAAAGTTTACAAAGAGTAATCTTGGTCAATGAGAGGAGGGCTACCATCATTGTGAAAAACTCTCCGAAGCATTTTTCATCATGTTTTGGATCCTGTTTGTTGTTACCCTTTCGAGTTGTCCTCTCCAATCATTTTAGCATAAAGAATCAACAATACATCTTATATTTGTCAATCCTGGAAGTATATAAGAGACCACAACCCCTTCTAGATGATAGAATCCAAAAAATAAGAGAAAACTGGCTGGATTTCTGAGAAATAATGAAGATGAAGAGGAATTTCTAGGGTTTTGATTATCTTGAGCAATACTACATCATTTCCAATGATCTTGGTGTCTAAAGTGTGTTATTTTTCTCAGGAGAACACAATCATGAAGTCAAATCTCAAAAATGATACCTGTGACCTTCAGATGAGACAATCGTGATTTTGTGAAAATTGACGAATTTCATCTCGAGCACTATTCTTCAGCAATTTCTCACTCAATACATCATGGATCAACTCTCTTCATACACATTCATCAGAAATACACAATAGAAGCTTGCAAATTCCATGGATACACATAGAATAGACTCACAAATCAAAGAAAGTACTTGAAAGGAAGAAATACGATTTTCTGCAGGAAACTCTTCTCATTACTTGGATAGCATCAAATACAATTAACCAACCCTCTCAAAATAGAGGAAATTGTCTTTTATACATTTTCAAGTGTCCCTTTTCACACTTCAATTTTGGTCCTTTTCCCTTCTAATCTAAAAATATGCTATCTAGGAGTTTCCAAAAGTTCTAGAAAAATTACATATGCTTCTAATTTACATGAGGAAGACTCTTCCTCATTTTACATCATTTGCATAAATATTTCTACAATTTTTTATCATTTTAAAAATATTCCTCTTAAAAAAAAATGCTTCTTCTAACACTCTTCCCCTCCTCGACCTTTTGGCTCCTGACAAAAGACATTCTTGCTGATATACCATGAATGCTTCCTTCACTTCTTTTTTCTTTGATATACCTGTGACAGTAGGGCATGGCTTTTTCTTTCTGTAATGTTTAAGTTGTTCACCATCACAAATAATGCTTTTCTCCATTGCACAGCAGCCTCTGGTTTATCTATTACATCTTTCTTCAGGTATTTTGTGTATGCAGCTTCATAAGCAGTGAGTCGAGATTTTGTTACTACTGAAAAATTTCCAAATATTTCTGATTCTCTTTCGAAAAATCCATAATCAAATGCATCTTCAAAAATCTGAAGATAATGACTTCCCAAAAATATCGTTCTGCTATAATAAGCCATCAAACATATCCTATCTGGGGTTTCACTGAGATCAAATAATAAAGCATCAGATGGTGAATTAAATCCAATGTAATTGAGAATTCTGACATCTGTGTCTGTAAAAGTCTCTATACATGCCAATATGAGTCTCATTACTCTGATTAGTAAAATACATGCTGGGTCATTGACATCTTTATATGTAGATATAACAGACTCTGCTGTGTCCACCATATATTTCTTTGTTGGCCATGTTCCTGCCTTCGGTCTTGCTATCTTTGGAAAGTTCAACCATTTTGATGGAATCTGTCCTGCATTCCTAGTCTATCCACTCCCTTCTCCTTGCTACTGAACAATAAGCTGGATTAATTTTTAACTGAATTGGTGCTTCTTTCCATATTTTCTTGCATTCTTTGTTGGCATCCAACCACCTGTTTCTCCATTTAGGATTGGCTTTTTCAAATAATTCCTTTGTCACATTGATGTTTTCTTCATATTCTAAATACTTGTTTGGAGGTAATCCCACCCTTACCAACTGATAATTTTTAATACTTTCAATAATCATGCAAAGGGTATACCTAAGCCATCTGCAACCCAATGGTGTTGATCCGGATTTATTCCTTTATTTAGAGCAAAATTAACAATTTGTTCCTCATATTCATTATGCATTTTTCTAATAAATTCCATTCTGGATTCTCTGTCTGTTAGAAGTCTCTGAACAAACTCCTCTGAGTATTCCTCTATTGATGTTTTATTTTCTTGTTCATCACCATGTTGGGTTCTGTTATCTTCTCCTACTTCATAATCCTCTGCTTGTGTAGTTTCTTCCTGCTCTTCAATCTGAGTTTGTGGTTTTTCCAATTTTTTCTATAGCTCTTCTATTATCAACAATAAACTTTTGTTTTGAGAGGTCCACAACTCTTTTTTTGATTTCCACTCATCTCTTTCCTTTTCTATACTCAACTGCCAATCACTTCTCTCTTTCTCTATAACCATATGTAACTTATTATATCCCCTCATAGAAGTAGCAGCATGTATACTTGCTTGTTTTTCCAACTCCTTAGCTTCTTTCAACTCTGTTTGCAATCTCATAATTTCTTCGTTCAGATCTTCCTTCTCATCCTGTGTCACCTGTACAGTCTTGCTTTCTTCCTTCAATTGGCCTTCTTCCATTAATAACTTGTTTATTTCCTCATTTGCTTTGACCATAATTTGATATGAACTCTGCAAGGTTCTGTATCTTCCTTCGATTTTCTTCAGCTCCATCTCCATTTTACTACTATGTTCTGTCTGTTTTGCACACGTCTCTTCAAGATATTGCATTTTGTTTTGTTGCTGAACCTCCAATTCTTCCAAGGAAATTATTTTGTGTGTTAATTCCTCATTTCTCTCCTGTACAATCCTCAACTGTTCCATTAACTGTTCCTTTTCTTTCTTTTGCTCATTAATGATTCTGCTGCCTTTTACAAACTCAGATTCAGCTACCATGCCTGATATGATCATGTTTCTACTTGATGGTCTAAACTGTCCTATATTGCTCATAATAACCTTGCAAGCAGATCTTATATCTTTAGGTATTCTTTCCAACCCAGCTTCTAATTCCAATTGTTTTACTTCTATCTGCTTTTCTTCTTTGCAGTCATTCTCTTCTTCATCTTCTTCCTCATACTCTATGACCTGGTGCTTTTGTTCTTCATAGCCCTTATCTGGTTTCATTTCTTCTTTGTCTACAACATTTTCCTCATGTTCTAATATCTGATCCTCCTTCTTCTCATATCCTGATGTGTCTTTAATTGTCTCCATTTCTTCTGCCTTCTTTTTCTCCATTCCTTGTTGTTCTTCTTCAAGGAGATGTCCTTCCTTTTCCTATACTTCCTTTTCTTGATTTAGAGTTGAATCAATCTCCACAGAGAGTTTTATTTGATCATTAATTATTTGCTCCTTTTGTCCTTTCTCTTGCTCATCTATATCCATGAGATCTAGATCTTCCTCTTGTCCCTGATCTTCTGTGGTTGTAAATTCTTCATTATGATTCAAGTCATATAGTATGTCTTCTATGCTTTGGTTTATCTCTTTTTCTGTATTCCCTTCTTCTACTTCTTGAGCATTCCTCTTTTCCACTACTTCCTCTGTTTCCTTGATTTGATTTGTATCTTTTTGTTTGTATACTGAACTGCATAACTGAACTTCTTTTTCTGCTTCTAACTTTCCTTCATCCAATTTGAAATAGGTTTGATGTAAAGGTTTTGTCCATATTGTCTTCAATCCTGAATCCACTAATCCACAGCTGAATTCCTTCCTTACTTCAATCTCTTCTTCCATCATCACTGCTTTGCCTTTCAGTAACCTTCTCTCTTCTCCAGGACTGACCTGCTTTGCTACTTCTTCGTGGATTTGCTTTCCTTATGACTTCTCACTCAAGTCTTCAGGTGTTTTATTTTTTTCAGAGACTTGTTGTAGCTCAGTGATGAGTAGCACCTCCTTTAATGTCAATCCGGGAAGACGTGAGGATGGTATGAAGACCACGAGCAAGTGGAAGCACAAGTGCGTGAGTGAGAAGCACACAAGCATGCACACACATACACGCACACGCGCACACACGGTAAGAACCAAGAGAGTAAGACAATGGAATCACTTCTATTGCAACCAAGTTCTCATACAAGCTCAAACTACAAGAAGCTCCCCAAAAATGAGCTCTCTAGCTCTATTTATAGTTTTTGACTAGCTTTGGCCCTGTCGAGACCTAGTGTCCGGCCTAGTTAAAAATTAGGTTCCAGGGCTTATTTGAGGGCTCAAACGAGATCTAAAAATTATGAAAATTGGCAGGCAACTACTTCTAAGGTTCCTCAAGCTCGAGGACTCCTCGGCTTGTACAAAATGGAGCTACAAAAAGGTGAAAATGGTATTTACAGGGGTTTTTAGTGATGAGAATCACTTTTAACTAGTGTAATGGTTTGAAAAAATAAAGGGTTGCCTTAGTGCTAGATCTGCTTGTATGCTCGTACTTGCTTCTTCTTGTATACAGCCAACACTCTCCCCCCCTAGCGTCTGTCGCCTCTGACAGACCTCTGCTCCACTGTTTGATCAATGTACTCTTGCAGGAGGTCGGTTGCCACTTCTTGTTCCTTGATGCGTAGTCCCCAAACCAAGTCTCTCTGGAGGGTCTCCCAATTGACTGCACCCGTTATGTCCGGTTGTGGCGTTGTGTAGAGTTCTGAGTGCATGGTTTGTTCACACGCGAATAGATGTAGCAGGTGGGTTGGGCGTGGTGCGAACACTTCTGAGTGTGACTCCCAGAACCCCGTGGTAAACATATCGTCGAAAGTTTGCTTATAGCAGGCAGGGAGATATCTGATGCGTGCGTGCCATGCATAAGCAACTCGTATGCTGGGGGTTGTGCTCATATCATACAGGAGGTCATAATTACCATTGATGAAGCCGGTAATCGGAGGCTGAATATGGCATACATTGCGGAAAGTTTTGAGCACCACCTGCATCATATCGAATATCTTGAGCATCATCTGGGCAGCCACATCTGGCATGGGGTGGAGGCGTGGCAACCAATGTCTGATGGTTGCTATCATGTAAGATACTTTGGGGGTGCCGGTTGGGGGTGCAATGGCAGTGTAATTAAGCCATTCTCTATAGTTTACATTGTTCTGAACTTTGATGGCGAAGGCTTTCCATGATCTTCTTCTTTGTACTGGCCCATAACAAGGGTTATACTTCAAATGCATGGAAGCGTGATCCCATGTTCTCAGCATGTCCGGGTATGTTTCCAGTAATCTTTGCCTCCATATGGGCTGGAATATGGCCCCTTTTTTGGCTGCCTCTGGGATGTCCTCAGGTTCGAATTGTGTTGCGAAGGAGGGGTACTTGTTGGTTATGCGTTTGATCTCAGCATTGTAGTCTGCCAACAATACAAAATAAGGTTTGTATTGTAACTCTGAGCTAGTTATCAGCCGCCTAGGAGCCAAGTTCGAGAAATATTCAGATTTGAGTATGGTCTCCTCTATGGCTTTCATGGCTAGCATCTGAGTTGCAACACGCTCTTCGTGAGTGTGACCCATCTCCTCTACCTGCTTCATCCATGCTGACGGGGGTTCCTCATATGTATCCTGACCTTCCTCTGTAATTCTGCCTCCTGGAAGGGGTTGAGGCTCATAATTGTCTTCAAATGCCTCCTCCACTGGAATGACTACTGTGTCTTCTTCTATGGTTTGATCAGGTGGAGAGGGAGGTCGTTCATACTGTAACAATTTAATTTTTAGTTCTCCCACCTGTTGCCGTAGTTCAAGTACCTAATTGGTTACTGATAATTCTGGCTCTGGTGAGGTTGCAGCGTCGGCCATCTCTTTAGGTTCTTGTTGGTGTGGTGCAGGCACTTGGGCTTTCTGTAGGTCTTTGACTTGGTCAGCAAGCTGATCATGAGCTTCTAAAGAGTGGCATAGGTTTCTAATATTTGTTGTATATTCTCTGAGGGGATGGCTTGGAATTTAGCCGGGTCAATGGGTGCCCCTGGAGTATTTTCCATGGCTGCTTCGAGGTTGTCTTGATTTTGTTGCTGTAGTCTTTTGTTTTCTTCTTGAGCAGCCGCTAAATGGCGTCGGAGTAGAGCCATATTTCGTTGTAGTCTAGCATTACGGGCTAGCTGATCTCTAAGTTGTCCCTCCGTTGCCCTATTCTTCTCTGTATGTGTGGACTCGAGCTCCACCTGATATTGTTGGAGGGTGGTCACCTTCTGCTATAATTCCGTATTAGACAACTCCAAGGCAGTGACACGTGCCTGGAGGTGGGATGACAAAGTACATAGCTCTTTATTGTTTTCTTCTAATAACCTGTATTCCTGTTTAAGTTGGGCAGCAACTTCGAGCATGGTGTTGAGTGCATGACTAAATGAGGTGGGTGCAGGGGTAAAGGTGGAAGATGCAAGGGGTCGGGAGAGGGGAAAGGGAAAAGTGGATGTTGTGCCTACAGTGCTTGGAAATGGCGACGGGAGTGAAATGACACGTGGTGATGTAGGAATAACAGTGGTGGTGGGTGATCCTGTGGATGGTGAGATGTCCATGGGATCGGACGTGAGAGTGTGTGATTCGTGCACTGTGAATACAGGAATGGTGGGTGGTGTGATAGTGGTGGCAGTGAATGTGGGGGAGTGGGGTTGGGAAAGGGACTTTTTATTATAATCATCCACCTGTTGGAGTATATTTACAAGGTTTGTCCAGAATGAGGGTTGTGTGACTTGGGTTGAGTGTGAGGCAGTTACTAGGGGAGTGGTGGATAGGGTTTGGGTGTGGGTGGATGGAAAAGGCTGGGATAAGGCCTGGCTAGTGGCAAGTGGGTGTCCAAGGGCGGGGAGATAGGAAGGGTGACCTATTATGGTTTGATCGGTGGCCGGATGACCGGTGTGAGGTTCAAAAATTTGAGTGGAAGTGCTGGATGTGGGTAAAGGGAAGGATGTAAAAACGGAGGTGTGTACAATGGTTTCATGATGGGTGGATATCGGTTGTTCAGAAGGGATAGTGGAGAAGGGTTCTGAAGGGTGGATGGAAGATGGCGGTGGAGATGGTACGTGTGTAATTACCTCTTGTTCGTCGGTGGGAATTGGGCTCGTCATGTGAACATCCTCTGAAATTATAGTAGGTAAGGCGGTAGAGGCTTCCATTTGAATCATTTTCCCACGTCGTGGCCGTGTATCAATCCTTCGTTGATCATAGATAGGGTTTTCCTGATAGACCATTGTCCTCAATGCTTCCCCGATCCCACATGTCTCTGCCAATAGATTCAATGATTCCACAAAATGTGAGTCGACATTCTCGGTTTGAAGCATCTGGTTCACTAGAGCTCTATTCGCCTCTTCTGTCATCTTATGTCTTCTCTGTACCTGCTTGATGGTCTTGTACAACCGTCTGAGTTGTGCCGTGTAGGCAGGGGCTTCTTCTTCACTGTCTTCTGATTCATTTCTTTGTGCACCTTCCTGAACTTGTGTATTTGGGTCCTGAGGATGTTGTGCCACTTCTTCCCCATGTACTCTGCTGGTCTCGCCCCGTGGCTGTTCTCTTTGGACTGATGCTCCCGGATCGACATTGTCAGGGGAATCTTCACTGTCTGATAGAGGGACCGTCTGCAGGAATCTTTCAAAATCAAAGTTTGGATCCTCTGTGAAGGTGGCCATAGATGCAAACTCTGCCTCGGTAGGTAGTGGAGGGGCGGATAGAGCAGGTTGTACCACCTCCCCAGCTTGAGCTCCTTGAAGATGGATCGTAAAAGGTGCGACCTGAGCTTCTGGTCTGGGAGAGGCTTCAGTCGTGGCCTCTTGAGGGATCATTACCTGGGAGAGCGATCCACGCATTCGTTTTGCAGGCTGGCTCCCTGACTTTCGCCCTTTGAATAGCTCCAATTGTGCATACTTTAGAGCTCGGGCAACTGGCACATCATAAGCAAGACATCTATAGATAATTCTTGTCAGCGCACAACAACCATGTAGAGTGGGCTTCCTCACTCCCCGCTTGCCTGCTTCATACACTTGGTCTAAGATCCATACCGGCATCTTAATGGGCAAGCTTCCAGTCTCTGCTAGATATAGCCCATACCATATTTTCTTGTGAGGTTGAGTGAAACGGTCCTGAGCGGGGAATGCGAAGTGTTGGAGGCACATCCGCAAAGGTATGGCGATGTTGGGGGTGAGGGCGCACATTTCTTTTAGCTTCTTGATTCTATTGCTTTTCATCGACTCCGGTATCAAGGGGTCGCGGTCAGAAGGTACATGCGTGCCATACATCTGAAGTGCTTCCCTGATTAAAGTCACATTCAATTCGAACTTCCTCATTTCCTCCAGATTTGACAAGGAGGGCACCCAGAATGTGCCTGAATGATCCTTATCCCCTGTCGGCTTCAGCGTGGCAATTAGGTAGTAGCACCTGAGGAAATCTGGTTTAGGCAGAGCTGCACTGAAATAAGTCTGTAATCCTGCTTTTTGCCAGATATCTTGAAGTGGAGCTGCATTTTGCAATGCTTCGAATTCTCGTGAGAAGAACTGGAAGGTCCACCACACTCCTCCACATTCCATCTTGGACTCCCAGATATGATCCGCGTCCCCCAAATCTCCTGGCATCTCATTGAACCAGTGAGAATGCCCCTTTACTCTTTCGGTTAGACCATTTGGTGGATCTGGAATAGGAATTCTCCGCACATTCACGAACTCCGCAGGTCGAGCTGTTGGTGGGGCCTCCACCGGCATGGCATCCCAATTGATTGGAGCACCAGATCCTGCTTGAGAGCTTGTGCCTGCCGCTGTTGCCATGAGAGTAGGTTGCTTATCTGCTGGAAGACGAAAGGCACATTAGTGTTGCATAGGAAACAAGCTGTAATGGTGTTCCCTTCACAATACTAACATGACAATCCCGGAGGTCAGTGGTTAGTGGTGAAGTGTTTGTGATAGGTGTGAGTGGTGATTAGAGGTCAGAGTCATCCTAGATGCATACTTTGGTTATGCAATGGGCTTAGAATGCTCCTGTGTTAGAGTAGACGGATTTATAGAATTGGGTCAGGGGGTTTAGTACACAGTTTAATTCTCCACACTTTGATAGAGGAGTCGTAGCTCTTAGAGCTAAAGACAGGTGAAGATTTCTGGATGAGAGTGTGATGTATTTGGGACCTTTTGGGTACCCATTTCCAGACATTCCTAGGGTTGATGGGAGTGGGGACAGTGAGAGGTGTAGGTATCTTTTCATTTTCTGAGTTGTTGGTCATGAGTGCTTGTGAAAGTTGCTTCATCCTAGTGCCTGAAGGTGAAGTAATTTGGGCTTGTAAGCAGGCCTTGGGCACCCATATCTGTCTAGCATTAGGGGTAGCCTTCATTGACCGCTTAGGGACCCAAATAGAAATGGTATGCCTAGGGGTTATCCTAGGGGGCTTCTTCACTTCGTTCCTTGACGGTGAGGCTCGTTTCTTGTCTTCTTGAGAGTCTGCTATTAGAGTTGTGGGTTTCCCATCCTTGCGTATCCAGATCTGCTTCGCGCCACGAGATGCTCCATGTTGCACAGGTTGGTGCTCCTGCCTCTTGATCAGCAGCCTCCTTCGTGTCGAGTGATGTTTGGTCTGCCCGTCTAGAATCTTCTTTGGATCAGTTAGGAACTCCTTATTGGCTCCTGAACCTTCAGTAAGATTGACAATCCTCTGCACCATAGAAGTTTGTTCAAGAACAACATTGTTATCTTCATGTGGATTCCTGGAGGGACCAGGAGTTGGTGCCTGTTCTATTGGTTTGAGTGCTTGATTTTATAATTCAATCGTGAGACGGATTTGGCCTACCCAAGCCTGAAGAAGTCCACTTCTTAGGTTGAGGTTGACTACGTGATCATAGATCCAGTCTTGGCCTAAGACAAGAGGTTCGGTCAGATCCTCGTCTTCACACACTAGCACTTTTGCTGGCATGAGGACCTCTTGTATGTAGAGGGGAAGATCCACCTCTCCCATGCAAGGGGTTTCAACGCCTCCTAATCCTATCAGGTATGCTTCTAGGGGTTTTACCTCCAATTGCAGCTGCTGGCAATAAGAAAGTCGAACTGCACTTGTGGCTGCTCCTGAATCAATTAAAGCTCTCACGCTTGTTGTGCTGTCCCTTTGTCCTATTTCTAGGGTCACAAAAGGTCGTCGGTCCACTATCTTATGGGTACGTTCACCTGAAGCCTCACACATGGCCATGTGATAGCCTGGAGACTCTTGAGTGTCAGTCATAGGCTGATCCCTCCCTTGTCTCCTCAACTTCATTCGCCTGATACGCTCTAAGGCCTCTGCCTGTGCTTCTTCTCGAATTCGTTTTTCCTCCTCTTTACGTTGCTTAGCAGTGTTGAGTCGACTTAGCATTTCCTCAGTGAGGGGTTCCTGATACAGCTTGACTCTGCATCCGCTAATATAGTTTGGGAGAACATCCCCCTCTAAAGTGGCTAGTTGTACTGCCCCACTCGTGGAGATCCTATTGATGATCATAGGTCCGTAGCCTCTCCTTTCTAGCTTCCTTGCGTGTTGTTTCAATGTGTAGACTAAAACTAGATCTCCTGCTTTCAAGCCCTTATCCTTCACATGGGCGTCAAAGTATGCCTTTTGCCGTTTCTTTGCAGCATAGATGCCTGCTGCTGCTCGTAACCTCGTCTCACCTAAACGTTCTAGATCAAAGATCCTAGAGGACAACTCATGTCCATTCCACTCATGCTCTTGTGCTACCCTTAAAGCTGGAATTAGGAAATCTAATGGTAGCACCGCATTCTGTCCGAAGACCATCTGAAATGGGGTAGCATTGAGTACCGTTTTGTAAGCAACTCGGTATGCCCAAACAGCATGATGAAGTTGCTTGTCCCAATCCGAGCGTTTATTATTTACAAGTTTCGTCAATACGTTACATAGGATCTTATTCGTGCTCTCGGCTTGTCCGTTAGCTTGTGGGTGATAAGGGGCAGACTTCTTATGTATCACCATGAATTCTTGAAGGAGATTTTCAATGACCTCATTCAAGAAGTGCGTACCTCTATCGCTAACCAACTCTATTGGTAACCCGTATCTAGTGAACACATTTTCGAATAAGAACTTAGCCGTCGTTTGAGCATCATTCTTTGTCGTGGCTTTTACTTCCACCCACTTTGTAAGGTAATCTGTGGCTACAATAATATATTCTGCATGGGAGTTTCTAGCTGGGGGATTGATGGGACCTACAAAGTCTATACCCCATTTTGAAAATGCACGTCCTCCCATCATTGGCCTTAAAGGCATTTCATCTTTTCTTATCGGATATTGGGCACGTTGGCATGTGTCGCAACTCTTCACATAAGTATGTGCATCCATATGAAGAGTGGGCCACCAAAGTCCTGAGAATAGAATGGACTTAATTACTCTGTCAGGCCCAAAGTGTCCACCTGCAGCACCGCTGTGTGCAGTTTCTAAGACTTTCAAATAGTCTGATTCATGAACGCACAGTCTTAGGTAACCATCCTTGCCTCTTCGATATAGGTTGTCTCCTACTAAGGCATAGTCTTGGGCCTCTTGCTCCATGCTCCGTTTTCTTGCAAGACTAGCCTGATTGGGTAATGTTCCCGATCTCATGAACTCGACCAATGGAGCACTCCAATCTGGGATTAATGACACGTGATAAAGAGTGGCATGTTCCACTGGGGGTCTCTTCTGGCACACTGGACAATTGTGGATCCACTCTTGTATTTCTTTGTCCATGCTAGGCCAATACACTCCTAAACGTTTTAGATTCTGCAATGTTCATTGTTTAGGGTAGTGATTTCCTAGCAGTCCCTCATGGGCTTGTTGCAACCAACTAGCATGTTCATCATCCTCGACACAACAAGCTAATACGCCCTCGGTATCTTGCTTGTACATACTTCCGGCCAATATTTGATACTTTAGTGATTTTACAATTTCCTCTTTGCTTGTTTTAACATTTTTATTTGCAGGCCCGAAGGTTAGGACTGGTACCAACTTATTTGCCCATTTAGGAACAACTTCTAAATTGAACAAATAAGCATCGGGCAGTTCATCAGACACTCCTTGCGGTGACTCTCCTGAAGTGATGCGAGAAAGATGGTCTGCCCTAAGATGGGTTCTGCCTTTCCTGACAACAACTTCAAAGTCGTATTCCATTAGTAAGAGGAACCATCTTACTAAGCGGCATGTATTGCAAGGTTTATTGACCAAATATAGTAAAGCTTGATGATCAGTGAAAAACTTGAACTTATTGGCCAATAGATAGTGTCTAAACTTCTTCACAGCATATACCATGCCTAAGCCTTCTCTCTCCGTTGTGGTGTAATTTCGTTCAGCTGCATTTAATTGCCTACTAGCATATGCTATCGGCAAATCCAGGTTTCCTTCACCTGTGGGTTGTGCTAGCACACATCCTATTGCATGATTGGAGGCATCTACATGGACATGGAAGGGTTTGCTCCAATCAGGAGTAGTCAATATTGGTGCTGTGCACAAACGTCTTTTCAGCTCGTTGAAGGAAGTCTCGCATTACTCGTTCCACTCAAAATTTGTTAACAACCTATAAAGAGGTTTAGCTATGATGGCATACATGTGGATAAACCTACGGTAATATCCACAATGGCCCATAAAGGCTTGTACCTCTTTAACATTCCTTGATCTTGGCAACTCTGCTATTGCTCTTACTTTGTCTTCATCTGTTGAAATTCCATTCTTAGAAACAATGTGACCTAAGATCTTACCTTGTCGTACCATGAACACACACTTCTCTGGGTTCAGACACACTCGATAATCTCTACACTTATTGAAGATTTGTCTGAGCTCAGGGATGTGGTAACTTCTTTCTTGGGAATGAGCGCATAAATCATCCACATATACTTCTAAGCTCTTTCACAAGAACTCTTTGAAGACATGACACATGAGTCTTTGGAATGTTGCAGGTGCATTGGTGAGCCCGAATGGCATCACACGAAATGCAAAGATTCCCCATTCTGTGGCAAAGGCCGTTTTGTGTTGATCTTCGGGGGCAATGGCTACTTGGTTGTAACCTGAAAATCCATCAAGGAAGCTATAAACTTCCTTGCCTGCCACACGCTCCAATAGATGTTCGGTGATTGGAAGTGGATAACTATCTCTTATCGTAGCGGCATTAACTTTTTTAAGGTTAATGCACACTCGCAATTTCCCATTCTTCTTGGGCACCACTACAATGGGGGACACCCATTCGGTGTGCTCAATCTCATAGATGAATCCAGCTTCAATCAGCCTGTCAATTTCCTCTTTTATTTTGGCTGCATAATTGTCATTATATGTGTAGGGCTTTTGTTTGGTGGGCTTGGCATCAGCGGTCATCGGAATCATATGAGAGCAAATCTCTGGATCTACTCCTTTCAAGTCTCTATAGTGCCATGCGAACACATCCCTATATTCCCTTAATAGAGCTACAAGCTCTAATTCTTCTTTTGCACTTAGGTCGTCTCCTATGTACGTACATCGCTCTTCGTTCCCTTCAATGGTCACTACAATTTTTTTGGTCTTTTCTTTATTGTCATATGCTTCTCCTATAATGGCCTCTCTCTTAGGCATTCGTACCAAAATTTTTCGGTCTTCCACTTCATATTTCTTGGTACTTCAAACAATGATTCTTCCTCTTCTTGTTTCACTGCTTTTCTTTTCTTTTTCTTTTGACCTCCTTCACTTCCTTTCTTTGAATTTATCGTTTTAATACTCGCAAGGGGTTCTTCTTCTTTTTGGGTTAACACTCCTATGTCTTCTAAGTAGTGTTCCTCTGAGTCAAAGTAAGTATCCATCACAATGGATTCTAGATCATCGTCATTCTCTTCTTCTTCTATGAACTCACTAGGATCACACTCTTCCAACAAGGGCTGACACATGAACACTGAAATATCATAACCCTCCTCATCACAATGGGGTGTCCATTGTTCTTCATTGACTGCAATGTCCATGGTAGCTAAGATTTCTTCCCAACCATGAGGCTCAAATTCCTCATCTGGAAATATCATCGGTGTATAGGCTGGGTCTTTTATTGGTCTACCTCCTGGGGGAGTTCCTTCTTCTCTCGCTTTTAGGCGCTTTTCCTCTTCCTCCGCGACCTTGCACATCCACAAGTGAGTATCTTCATGCAGCCAGGATGGATCAGGTGAACTTCCAGAATGCACGGAGATAGAATCTTCTTTCGCTTTGTGGATAGGATTCCACTGTAGGGGTGGTACATCTCTGAAGGTGTAATCCTTCAAATTGACCTTGGTGGTGACCCCTAAGTGCTGTAAGTACAAGGAGTTGGTTCCCCAATCCTGTACTATTTGCAATTGTCGTAGGAAGGGTCTTCCTAGGATCATCTCGTAGACATTATTTTTCTCAAAGTCACATATAGCAAATGTATGTTCAAACTCTACACCACAAGTGGTTAGAGTTATCCCTTCAAGCAATCCGAGAGGTCTTTCAAAATGACCATCTGCCATTTGAAGTTTCATTCTCGTTGGTCTTAAGGTGGGTTTGCCCCATCGCTTCCACAAGGAGGTGGTCGCAATAGCAACGCCAGCACCCAAATCCACAATTGCTTTGGTTGTGTAACCTTGATAGGTGATCGGAAGATAAGTGTTACCTTCTTCACCTTCGCTCATGTCCCCTATCTTGTCGAGAGGTATCTCTGGAACTTTTTGCTTAGAGCCTACTTTTGGTATATTGGATTCAAGTTCTGGAACATGATCCTTCACATGATTCCAGAGCTCTGGTTTTGCCTTGAGCAGCTCCTCTACAGTGAGATGACATTGAACCTTAGTGTTCTTCACAACATCAGTGTTTCTTGGAATCACTGAGTCTTCATTTCTTACCAATATTGTGGGAGCTCTGATCTGGAGAGATTCAGATTCCCATGGGCCTGTGAAATGAGGCAACTCTTGTAAAGAATTAGATTCAAAATCTAATTTCTCATCCTCTTGTTGCTCTGTTTGATCTCCATAGATAGACGGAATGTCTTGGGGAAATTGATCATGAAGATCATCAATCTCAGGAATAGGAGGGGAATCACCCTTCTCCTTGGCCCATTTCTCTTCTTGTATTTCCCGCAAGAACTCTTGAGAGTACTGTTGAATTGAAGGAGGTATTCCAGCATCCGTGGAATTAGGAACATAAGCTCCCATTGGTGGTGAGCTTCCTCTTTCAACAACTGGTTGAGCCTGTGTAGGTAAAGAGACTTGTGATTTGTTTACCAACTGCTCTAATCTTTCTAGTAAGCCTTGGAAGTGCAAATCCGGCTTGACAGAGTTTGTCTGATTGAACTTTTGACTAGTTTCAAGTATAGCTTGAGCTTGTTCTACCATTTTCATGCACATTTTCATCCGTTCAATCTCTAAATCTGCTCTAGGGTAACTCTTGTCTAGGTTTGCAGCTGTTGGCCCTTCTTGAAGTCGAGCCTGGTAGGCCTTGAACATCCTGTCCAAGCCTTCAGGAGTGGGATCCGCTAATACTGATCCTACTTGGGGTGGTGGGTGGGTTACGTGGGGTGTATTAGAGGGTGGAGGAATGGAGGGTGATGGGGATGGTAGTGGTGGAAGTGTGTGGGAGTGCGGTTGAGATGTGATCTCTATAATTTTTGCCTTGGTTTCTCTCAAGCTTTCTTCAAGTTCGTTTATCTTTTTTGCCCATTGCCTTTTCATTCTTTCACGACTATCCTTCCATGCTCTAGTCCTCTTTTTGGTTATGCTCTCTGTTTCACTCACCTCGGGGCTCTTTTCCTGACCAACACCTTGGTTTTGTTGTAGTGCCTGGGCTCTTGTGATCACCTGCACAGGTGCAGTGGAAGTCACACTCCCTGTGGAGTCTACAACTAACCCAACAACATTGATAGGAGTGATTTTAGGCATGTTATTAGGGTTCTTTGGGCAATCTCGTAGGAGATGTTCTTTCCCGCAGTCTTGACAAAAACCCTGAATGGTTACTGGTTGAGGTTGTGTAGGGACAGGCAGTGGACAATCACGTATAAGGTGATCTCCCTAACATCTGAAGCATGGTCCTCTAGGAAATGGGGGTCGTACCTGCCTAGGTTGAGGTCTAGAGTTGGGGTTTGTGTACATGACATTAGCATACTCAGGTTCCCCACTATTTTCACTTGGGTCCTCATAATAGTATGACTCGTTATGCTCGGGTGACTGCATGTAGTAAGCCTGTGGGCTATCAATATGTGTGGAGTCAAAACTATGGTCACTTGGATCATTGTCTGATAGCAATGGGGTGACTGGGACTATGGCTCTATTCGGATTTTCTTCAGCAGACGCATATTTCACTGGGATTGCATTGGTGGGAGCAGGGGGTTGCTGTACTAGGACTGGTTGAGGTCTCTGCTGCCCTTGATACGGTGGCTGATAAGTTTGCTGTGGTCTGTTGTATTGTTGTGGTGGGTACTGATTCTGGTATCTACCTTGTTGTGGATATGGCTGAGGGTAATTTTGCCTAACAGTTTGTTTGTTATATGGGCAGTCTTGTGCAATGTGGTTGGTGTACCTGCGCTCTATGGTGCAGTACTCGCTATTAGGATTCGCCTGGGGTTGGGCCATAATGGGACATACACTTGCCATATGGTCACCGCCACAATTGTAACACCGCTTAACTGGGGCAAATCTCGGAATTTGTTTGCTAGCTACACCTAGTTTTCGGGCTACCTTCTCTGCAAGTTCCTCAATGGATGTGGATTGACCAGATGTCAGGTTACTAGAGCTATCAGAATCCTTATAGATTTTTGATAGTTCTAATTCCTCACCTAGATTGTCCTCAATGTCTATGCACATGCGCACGCACTCTTCTATCGTTCTGGGGTCCTTCAGGTACACATATGACCTGAGCTTAGTGCTCAACAATCCATCTAGGAACAAGGCCACTTGTTTGGCTGGTGTGGGTAACTCCGGCATCGGGCATCTCTCCAGGTACTGTCTAAATCTTCTTCCAGCTAGTTTGACCGTCTCTTGAGGTGTTTGTTTGAAGCTGTGAATTAGTGAGGAGGTGTTATGCCTGATTCCACTCTTAGAAAACTCAACAATAAATGCCTCTAAGAGCTGGTCTATGTTTCTGAAATGCCTCTCGTTCAGTGGTTGAAACCACGTAAGGGCAGTGTTCCTAAGGGTTAGACCGAAAGCATTATATTGTGTGATTAGGTCCTCTACCTGTTCAGCTTTCAATACTTGCCGAAATTCTGCCACATGGTCATAAGGGTCTCCCGTGCCATCGAAGTAATTCTTCATGGACTTCACCAGTTGAGTTGGTCGCAGGGTCCTAGTGTGTTCTCTCGGCTTCAGCAAAGGAAAACCGTCAGTATTCCTTTGATTCCATGGGGTTCTATTTCTCTCAGGTTCCACTCTATTCCTTTCTGATCCCGTTCTTTCTCTTCCCAGGGAGTTGGAAAAACTTACCTCAGGTTTGTCTCTACTTCTATCTCTTTGAGCTCCATGAGCTTGGGAGGTCCCAGCTCCTTGGTGACCAAAGGACACATTAGACCTTGGTTGGGGAAAAACAAATTCTCCCTTCCATGTGTAGGCATGTCTGCCATGCTCAGTGACCACGAAGATTCTCTCTGATGCATTGTCTAGGTAGGTTACTTGGCCTGGGCTATCAGGGTCTTTAAACTCATAGATTGTGAGGGCACTCACTTCCTGAGGTTGAGAAGATTTATATCTCCAAAAAGCCTCATCGGTTTCTCGGTTTAAAAGCAGATCTATGCTTTTATTATCCTGTGGAATCCACTCTGGAGTCATGATTCTGGTCAAGACAGATTTACCACGGGGAGTTCTTGGCTCTCTCTCTAAGTTCCCTTGCTCTATATCATCCATGTCGGTCTCAGCAATCACATTTCCAAACTCATCAATTCTATCAGGAAGAGTGGTGACTACATATATAGTCCCCTCTTTATCTAGGTATGCTCCATTCTCAAACTTCACTACCGGGTGTTCTAGTCCATGGGGTTGATCGGGGTTCTTCATCTGGACCACAGATCTTCTCAGTCCGTCTTTGTAGATGCGAGCACCTAGATGATTCGTCCTGATGTATTCCAATTGAGTCTTGTAAGGTCCCTCTGGCTTTTCTAGATAAGCCACCCCTGAGCTACCTACTGGTCTTTCCATGTGATAGGACATCTCAGAATCACTTGTTTCTGATCTGGGAGTGTATGGGTAATCACTCAACTGCTGGGCCCAAGACCTGGCAGTGTGATTGACACTAGCTTCAGAAGATCTGAGGCTTTGTCTGTCTCGGCCTAAGTGTCTGCCTGATCTAAGGTTCATATGCCTGATTTATCTACCCCCTTGGACCCAAGCACACTCTCGTTGCAGGTTAATTTGCACCAATCACTTTGTTCTTTTGAGTTGAATATTATGTTTATGGTCTTGTCTGAAATCGCGTCGTCAGGAGTACTTAAGTGAATTTCCGCACTTGATAAGTGAGCGATTCCAGTTTACCTTTTGTCCCTTAGGGTTTTCGCACTTAAGTCCTATTTACTTCTTGCACTTGGTTGATTAATACTCTTGGACTTGCTTCGTGCCTAACGTTGCCTTAATTAATTACCACACCTAAGTCGTACTTAGCCTAGGCTAGGAATTGACAAAGGAGGGTTGAGAGATCTTCCAACCTCAAGTAGCTGGTTGACCAGACTGCTACACAAGCCCAGGAAGCCTTCTCCCAAGCTTGGTACTCACCCTTGCTAGCTTGCTTTGGATTGCCTTGAGTGCACACAATGTTCCTGCAAAAGCTCACCCGTTAGTATAGCTCTATTACCACAAGTAATTGAAAGACACACATCAATAATTTTAGTCCCCCTGGAGTAACTCACTGTACCCCCTGAATCTGAGGACCACTTAGTTCCACCTAAAGGTCAACTTAAAAATGCATGTTCTAAAACTCCGCGTATGATTCTTACAAAAGCCAGTCAAGGTCCACGTAGGACTCTCAACGAGCTTTCCAACGAGACCAAAATCTCATCAATCGGAGTTCGTATGGTCAAGTTATGACCATTCAGGCACTAAAGGGTCAAAACAGGCTCTCAGGGTTCAGGAGATCCCTCTCTGATTTCTAGGTCTTTTGCTCACTTCCAAGGTTCTAAAGTTATACCAAGGTGCCTAAAATTAAGCTCAACTACCCTTCAATTCACTCAAAAATAACCCTAACTTTTCATGCGTTACAAGTCGTGTATCGCGATAGGTCGGGTCGAGGTGTCGCGATAGGTCGAAGTGTCGCGATAGGTCGTGAGGTGTCGCGATAGGTCGGAAGTGTCGCGATAGGTCGTGAGGTGTCGCGATAGGCCGAAGTGTCGCGATAGGTGGGAAGTGTCGCGATAGGTCGTGAGGTGTCGCGATAGGCCGAAGTGTCGCGATAGGTGGGAAGTGTCGCGATAGGTCGAAGTGTCGCGATAGGTCGTGAGGTGTCGCGATAGGCCGAAGTGTCGCGATAGGTGGGAAGTGTCGCGATAGGTCGTGAGGTGTCGCGATAGGCTGAAGTGTCGCGATAGGTGGGAAGTGTCGCGATAGGTCGTGAGGTGTCGCGATAGGTCGTGAGGTGTCGCGATAGCTCGTGAGGTGTCGCGATAGGTCGTGAGTGTCGCGATAGCTCGTGAGGTGTCACGATAGGTCGTGAGGTGTCGCGATAGCTCGTGAGGTGTCGTGATAGGTCGTGAGTGTCGCGATACCTCGGGATATGGTGAATTTTTCTGTTCTGTCTAGTGATCCTGGGAGCTCTAGGCCTACGCAGTGTCGTGGTGCACTCAGAATCGTGATTGGGTGAAATTTTCGGAGTGTCGCGATAGCTCGAGCTCAATGCCTCGGGGACTGTGCAGACAGATTCTGTACCTGCTGGCTTGCTGGAGATGATGATGGAACTGCCACCTGCAAGAAACATGCAAGAAACACACAAAACAAGAACACACACGCTCGCTCTCACTCAAACTCGCACACAACAAATGAGGGAAATGACAAGGAAGAGGGAATATGTAGTGGAGAAGGAGGTGGAGGTGGAGATGGAGAGGGAGGTGAAGATGAAGATGGAGGTGAAGATGGAGATGGAGATGGAGAAAAATCAGAAATTTACCAACTACTTACCATTCCAACGCGTCCTCTCTATGTCTTACCATCACACGCTCGTCCTCAAGGCTCGATCCCCGGCAACGGCGCCAAAATTTGGTGTAGCTCAGTGATGAGTAGCACCTCCTTTAATGTCAATCCGGGAAGACGTGAGGATGGTATGAAGACCACGAGCAAGTGGAAGCACAAGTGCGTGAGTGAGAAGCACACAAGCATGCACACACATACACGCACACGCGCACACACGGTAAGAACCAAGAGAGTAAGACAATGGAATCACTTCTATTGCAACCAAGTTCTCATACAAGCTCAAACTACAAGAAGCTCCCCAAAAATGAGCTCTCTAGCTCTATTTATAGTTTTTGACTAGCTTTGGCCCTGTCCAGACCTAGTGTCCGGCCTAGTTAAAAATTAGGTTCCAGGGCTTATTTGAGGGCTCAAACGAGATCTAAAAATTATGAAAATTGGCAGGCAACTACTTCTAAGGCTCCTCAAGCTCGAGGACTCCTCGGTTTGTACAAAATGAAGCTACAAAAAGGTGAAAAATGGTATTTACAGGGGTTTTTAGTGATGAGAATCACTTTTAACTAGTGTAATGGTTTGAAAAAATAAAGGGTTGCCTTAGTGCTAGATCTGCTTGTATGCTCGTACTTGCTTCTTCTTGTATACAGCCAACACTTGTGTTATCACATTTGGTGTGCTAGGCATTGATAAGTTCAAACTTTTCAACAAAAAGTTTTCAATGTCACTTTCAGAATTTGAAGAAAATTGTGAAGAGCCTGCTATTCTTGATTTGTCCATTCTTGGTTATTTCACAGCGATGGATTCCTCCTGTTTTTTTTCTTCTACTGTTACTTCCTCTGTCTCCATCCTTGGTACAGGTTCTGCTACTGATTTTCCTTTACTTTTCTTGGTTAACTTCCTCTTCTGTACAGGTTTCTTCTGAACCTTCTTCTTCACTACAACTGTAGTTCTAGTTTCAGGAGGTCCTTGTAGCTCTTTGAAATATGCTAACAGTTCCACTTCTTTTTTGACAAAAACTTCCTCTGTCTCTGCTGCCATCATCTGATCATGCAGCTCTTCATAGTGTTCTACTTCTTCTTGGATCCAATCAGTTGCTTTACAAGAGTAGTCCTCCAACATCTTTTGATATTGAGCTTCATATACTGCCCTTTTATTATTTCCCTGAGTCAAATAGGTATACAATTGCTCTTTGCTTGTCTGAGGTGGGTGAGGATCATTTGAAGACTGTACTTGCTTCTGAGCAGCTTCATGCTCTTCCTTAGTTGCTTCCACCTGTTCTAGTTCCACTTTTCTTGGATCCAATCTTCTTTTCTTTACTGGAATGACTTCTTCTGAAACTCCTTTTCTTTTCCTTTCTGCTCCCCTCATGCTTGGTTGGGCTTCTGCTTCTCTTACAAACATATTCCTAGAAGGACTTTTGATTCCTATCATCAGACTTCTGAAGTATTGAGCTTCTGGAGCCAATTGTAATTGATCCTCCATCCCTAGAACATGATATATAATTCTGGTTAAGAATTGGGCTCCATTCATGTACTTCTTTTGCTCCCAATGTTTGGCTGCTTCCTTTAATTGCTCATGTATGTATGGAGTTACATCCATCACTCCAAAAGGCTTAGTTCTGTCCTTATTATTGAACATAATCAATGTTACTGGTTTGTGTGGCATGGTGTATCTAGGTAGTTTTGGAAAACAGAAATATTGCAAAAACATTCTGATAGCATACTCTTCATTCTCTTTTCCTTTAAAATTAGGGAATTTGGAATATCCTGCATATGTAGCTTTATTTTTCTTGACAAAACTGTTGTCTAACTTGGTTCCCATGGTATAAAACTGAAGAGCTACCCTGATATGTTTTGCTTTTATAGTAATGTTTATTCCTGATTTTCTTTGTTCTTGACAGCACACCTAAAATATGCCTCATTGCCCTTTCCAACTTCCAACAAACTGTTCATCACCTGTGCCACTCTTTCAAAGTCTATAAAGAATATGGGTTCATCCAACAACCTGTGTATTCCTATTGCTTTCCATCTTTTGTAATTGACTGCAATTCTTTGGAATTTGTAAAACTCCTGACACAGCATAGTGTACTTGTAACCTCCAACTGTAAATATGTGCTGGCCAATAATACCCAGAGTTTCCTTGAGCTCCCTAACTACCTTCTCTGCTTCTGGGATTTCCTGCTCTTCATCAGACTCCAGATCCACCTCCTCTACTGTAGCTTCATTTTCCAAGAACGAATGTCCTCTAGACAGAGTGACTGAGTCTGCTTTGAAATCATGGATTGGTATTTCCTTTGTATTCACCATTCTGGAGAAATTATCACATCACACAAAAGAAAAACTCCACCCACATGAGTCACAAGGAATAAAAAATTGACATTTGTTTTTGAGATGAAATGAAAGAAGAATGAAAATAAAATCTCAATTAAATCTTGACTTCCTCAAAAAACGCAATTAAAGTGATCATTACATGTGTAGCAAGATGTCTAGTGTTCTCTTCTCTTCTGACAGCTTTTAAAAAGAAAGGAAAGATTTGAAAAACTTAAATAGTTGAAGAAAATTGAATAAAATGAAAAAAAAAATAGAAACCTGCTACACTTCTATCTATATCTTGCTTTGTGCTGTATAACTTATAAAAGAAAAACTGGATAATTTTTCTCTCTTTTCTCTTTTCTCTCTTTTTTTTAATAATAATATTCTTTTTCTTATTTTTTTTTCTTTTCCCCCCTTTTTTTTCTTTTTCTTTTCAATAATTACCTTCACTTCCTTTCTTCCCCTCCTACCCCTTTTCTCAAAAAAAGAATAAGGTAGAACAAATTCTTCTTTTTCCATTGAATCAAATTTGATTTTTTTACCCAATAATATTTAACCCTTGCTGACCCTATTCTAGGAAGAAACCCTTATCCTTTTGATAGGCTGTTCTTGGAATTTTTTGGCTTCCATATCCATTTTGTTCTAGAATTTTGTTTTGATGAGCAGTGTTTGTGTGTACTATGTTTCCACAATCTTCCTGTTCTAATGCCTTGATGCTTCTGACTACTCCATAGCTGCCCCCTTTCTCCTGTCTTTTCACCATCTTGTGTTCTTTCAAATTTATCCTGTTTTTGACTGAATGAAGCTTGATCATAAAATGGTTGTATTGGTAATGCCTTTGTAACTTCTAATGAAAAAGTAAATCCTTCCAGATTTGAGTCATGAATCTCCTGTTGATCTTCCTGTTCTTCAGTACTCCATAAAAACATTAAAAACCTTTTGTCATTTATTGTTAACTTAAGCTTCATTTTTTCAAAATCCAATATTACTTTACCTTACCTTAGCCATGGTTGTCACAAAATCAATTTCTCAGTCATCATGTGGTCTAGCCATTCTTCACAATCTATTCTCATATATTCTTCATTGAACTTAACTTTAATAGATGGTGAAGACAAGCTTTGTATTATCTACCCTTCTAAGGTTTTGATAAATGTCTTACTTTCAGTCCTTTTACACTTAAACTTATTCAACAAAGCTGAACTGATCAAATTTACTTGTGCTCCTGAATCTATCAAGACTTTGATTTTTTCATCCTGAAAATTCATTGCGATAACAGGCAAATGTTCTCTTTTTTTTAGAGGTGTTTCACACAAAAGGGCTCCTCTAAGATCTTCGGTTTTTCTTATCCTTTCCTTCGCCTCCTGTTGAGCCTCCTTTCTTATATTTTCCTCTTCTTTTTTCCTATTTTGAGCTTGATGTATTCTTCTCCATTCAAAGACTGTTAATGGAAAATCATACCTTTTAACTCTACATCCACTTGTGAAGTTTGGCATGATTTCTCCATCTATGTTAGCTAGTTGGATAGCTCCACTGTTACTATTTTGATGTATAATATAAGGCCCATGTCCTTTTTTATGAAATTTCTTCTGATGTTCGTTTACTGTGTATGCCAGAACTAGATCTCCTTCTTGTAGATCTTTTTCTTTAATATGAACATCATGATAAGCTTTTTGTCTTTTCTTGTCTGCATATATGCTCATAATTGCTTGGAGTCTAGAAGCTCCCAGTTTTTCCAATTCCATCACTCTCTCAAATAATTCATGTCCAGTCCATTTGTATTGACTTCCCACCTTTAGTGTTGGAATAAGGAATTCTATAGGCAGAACTGCATTTTGTCCATATACCAGATTGAATGGTGTGGTTCCTAATGCAGTTTTGTATGCCACTCTATAGGCCCATAGGACATGATTAAGTTGTAAATCCGAATCATTCCTGTTTGTGTTTACCAATTTTGACAATACAATGCAAAGTACTTTATTAGTACTTTCTGCTAACCCATTGGCTTGTGAGTGATATTGCTGACTTTCTATGACTAATCATGAAATATTCAGTTATGTTTTCTATGATTTGGTTCAAAAAATGAGTCCCCCTATCACTTACCAATTCAATTGGTAGTCCAAATCTGGTAATGATATTTTCATAGAGAAACCTTGCAGTAGTCTGAGCATCATTTCTTTTTGTAGCCTTGGCCTCTGCCCATTTGGTCAGGTAATCTGTGGCTACTAGTATATATTCAGCATGGGATTGTTTTGCTGGAGGATGTATGGGTCCAATGAAATCCAACCCCCATTTACTAAATGCTCTTGCTGAAATCAATGGAACTAATGGCATATTGTCTCTTTTATTTGGTTGACTCACCCTCTGACAAATGTCACATCTTTTTACATATGTTCTTGCATCAGGAAATAGGGTTGGCCACCAAAAACCAGAATATAATATGAGTTTAGCAGTCCTTTCACTTGAGAAATGTCCTCCTGCCACTCCAGAATGTGCCATTTCTAACATTTCCACATATTTATCTTCAGGAACACAAATTCTTAAATATCCATCCATCCCTCTCTTTTACAATTGTTCTCCGGTTAGTTGATACTCTTCAGAAATCATTTGTAGATTCTTTAAGTCTGCACTAACTCTTTCTTGTTTTCCTTTCTTTTTTCTTTTCAATTCCTCAATTATGTTCACACTCCATTCTGGGTTTTTCTGAAACCAATATAGAATTACAAGTTCCGAATTTTGCAAGGATTGGCATTCCCAACAGTTAACAATATATTTTGTTACATCTTGAATCTTATTAGTCCAATGTACTCCCATTCTATTGAGATTACTTAAGGTGACTATTATGGAAGCATGAGTACAAGGGTTCCAACAATGCGCTCTTTTCAGATATTCCTGTTGCTCCTCTTCTGGAGTACAATATTCCAATATGCCTGTATGGTTGAGATGATACAAGTGCCCAGCTAACAGTATAAAATTCCTGCTTTGTAATACTAAATGTGTGTTGTTTCCAAATGTTCTACAAGGTCCCATGGTTAGAAAAGGTACTAAAGTCATGGCCCATTCAAGAATACTTTCTACTTTGAACAGATATGTATCTGGTAGGTCATCATCTAAAGGTGAACTTGGTTCTTTAGCCTAGATTCTGGATAAATGATCTGCTCTCAAATGTGTTTTTCCCTGTCTGACCACCACCTCAAACTCAAACTCCATCAGTAGAAGAAACCATCTAACTATCCTACCAGTGTGACAAGGTTTGTTTACTAGAAAGAGTAAAGCTTGGTGATCCACAAAGAATTTAAACTTGTTGGCCAAAAGATAATGTCTATATTTTTTCACAGCAAATATCATTCCCAACCCTTCCCTTTTAGTGGTTGTGTAATTTGAATTCAGCTGCCTACTAGCATAAGAAACTGGGAAATCCAATTTGCTTCCTTCTATTGGTTGTGCTAACAAACATCCCAAGGCATAATTTGAAGCATCCACATGGACATGGAAAATTTTATCCCACTGTGGTTTTTTCAGAATTGGTGCTGTTACCAAACAAGTTTTTAGAGTCTCAAAAGCTTGGTCACACTCTCTGGTCCACTCAAATTTTGTGATCAAAGCATACAAAGGTTTAGCTATGTCAGCAAACTTGTGTACAAATTTTCTATAATACCCGCAATGTCCCATGAAAGTTTGAAGTTCCTTTACATTTGTTGGTCTTGGAAGTTCCACTATGGCCTTAATTTTCTCTCATCAGTTGAAATTCCATTTTTGGAGACTATGTGACCTAACATTCTTCCTTGTCTTACAAAGAACACACACTTCTCTGGATTTAAACATACTCTGTATGTTCTGCATTTCCTGAATATGTTTTCTACATCTTCCAAATGATCCTGTCTTTTTAATGAAAAAGTACAAAGATCATCCACATAAATTTCCATTACATTCCTTAGGAATTCTTTGAAGATATGACACGTCAATCTTTGAAAAGTTGCTGGGGCATTAGTTAACCCAAAGGGCATAACCCTAAAAGCATAAATTCCCCATTCTGTGGAAAAGGCAGTTTTATGTTGGTCTTCCAAAGCTATGGGTACCTGATTGTATCCTGAAAAGCCATCCAAAAAACTATAAACCTCCTTCCCTGCAACTCTTTCTAGAAGATGGTCTGTTATAGGCAATGGGTAGCTATCCCTTATAGTTGCAGCATTCACTTTTTTCAAATTAATGCATACCCTAAGTTTCCCATTCTTTTTTGGTACTACAATTATAGGAGATATCCACTCTGTGTATTCAATCTCATAGATGAAATTGGCAGCTAGCAGCTTATCAATTTCTTCCTTTATTTTAGCAGAGTATTTATCATTGAATGTGTAATGTCTTTGTTTGCTAGGCTTTGCATCAGGTGTAATAGGAATCTTATGCTCATAGATTTTAGGATAAATACCTTTCAAATCCTTGTAGCTATAAGCAAACACATCCCTATAGTTTCTGGCCAAATTTCTTAACGCCTCCTCCTCTTGATTTGTCATGTCATCAGCTATTACAATATGTCTTTCTTTCCCCTCTTCCTGGGTGATCATTACCTTCTTAGTTTGTTCTTCATTGTCATATGCTTCCCCTTTTTTCTTTTCTCTCTTTGGTTTCATTTTTAAAAGTAATCTTTCTTCTACTTCATAAGTCTTGAAATTTGTAGGTACATCAAACTGTTGATCCTTGTTTGTCATTTTCTCATTTTTTCCATCCTCTTGATCTTTTTTTATTTCCTTATGTTTGTTTTTTCTATATTTGCCTGAGATTTTATCTTTTATTGGATCTGCAGCTTTTACCTCTTCCAAATATTGTGTTTTTCCATTTTTCAATATCATTTCTTTTTCCTTGTCCTCTTCTGTTTTTGATACCTTTATCATTTGTATTCCTATGTGAAAAACATTATATCCTTCTTCATTTTGGAAATTCACTCCCACATACTCATCATTGGCTAGATCCATGGTAGCCAAAATCTGGTTCCAACCATAAGGCTCAAATTCTTCATCTTTGAATTTTTGTGGTACATAGCTCTCATCTTGTAATTTTCTCCCTTCTACACAATCTTCTTTTCTTAATCTTCTTTCTATATTTGTAAGATTTCTTAACACATTGCACTTCCATATTGATGATTCTGTTTCATTCTGATCTTCCAACTCAGATTCTTCACTTAATTCCTGATTTTGATGTATTTTGAACCATTCTTGAGGGGACATGTCACAATAATGACCATTTCTTAGATTCACTCTGGTTATCCTTCCTTTGCTCTGAAGATATAGGCAATCATTACCCCAATCTTGCACAATTTGCATTTGTCTCATAAATGGTCTTCCTAGGATGATTTCATATGAAGTGGATTGTGGAAATTCAACTATGGCAAAAGTATGCTCTATTTCTATTCCACATATATCCACAATCACCTTTTCCCATATTCCTAGGGGTTTTTCTATGTGTCCATCTGCAAGTTGCAATCTCATTTTAGTGGGTATTAATTCATTTTTTCCCCATATAAATTTTCAAGTGTCCCTTTTCACACTTGAATTTTGGTCCTTTTCCCTTCTAATCTAAAAATATGCTATCTAGGAGTTTCCAAAAATTCTAGAAAAATTACATATGATTCTAATTTACATGAGGAAGACTCTTCCTCATTTTTACATCATTTGCATAAATATTTCTACAATTTTTTATCATTTTACAAATATTCCTCTTCAAAATAAATGCTTCTTCTAACAGATCCTCATAAATATTTTTCTATATTTGTTTTTATCGCATTGTTGCATTCACAAACCAAGAGCATCTTATTTTTTCAGTCTCTGGAAAAGCATAGATATACCTGTTTTTTTTTACATAGACCTGTCATATATATAAATTTCCTTCAACTCCATGGTCTAGAAATTATAAAAGCATGTCCCTTTCACCTATTTCCTCCAAACTTTGTGAAATATGATGGCAGTATTATATTTTACACTTTGCACTCACCTTCTTTAAGCTCTACAAATCTTCTTCATAAGTTGATAGTTCATAGGCTAATTATTCTTGAACTCTGTCTCTCTCTTATGGTTTCAACTTTTCACATATGGACTCATCCTTCCAGTATGAATGCGTAAGCTCACCAACTGAGTCTCTAATTATAGTATACAAGAAATTTGGTGAAGAAAACTCTAGTTATCATGTAGTAGAATAAGGTGACAAAATTATCTGCCAAGAGTGAGTTTGTGTCATGTTGCAAAGGAAGCTTAAGAGACATGTTAAATATAAGCAAAAGAAAAAAAAAACTAACTATAAGTTCTAAAGTCTTGTTTTTAGTTTTAACATGGCATATGTTCTTGGAATGGAGCTCCACATATATTTCCATCCTTTGGATATGGTAGGATGAGAGCCAATGGAGTGTATGGTCACTATTATAGGCACCCTTCATGGCTCCATTTGTGAGGAGATGTTCAAAGGTAGAAGCAATAATATTCAAAAGGTAATGCGGTCTTCTTCTATGATCATTACTATATTCCATTATTATTTTTGAGAATATGTAATGTATTTTGGCAACTATCTTTAGAATATCAATGCTAAATTTTGTGTGAAGATGTTTGTTGAGGTAGAAGAATATATGGGGCAACTATCTTAAGTGAAAGTTATCGATGCAACTATCTTAAGTGAAAGTTATAGATGCAAGATCCTTGTAGAGGTAGAAGAATATCTAAGGCCTATTATTGCGAGCAGACAAAGCATAATATCATTTTCTATGACTATTTCAATCTGCATGGGCCTTTTAAGAGTGAATATATATTACAGATTTTATTGAAAAACTTCAATCTTAGAAGATATTACAAGTGTATTGAAAAAAGGCTAAAACACAGAAATGTTAACGTTTAATTAGACACATAAATGTTAACATTTAATTAGATCATATGTAAGGCCTAATATGAATCACTTTTGTTACCGTTAGTGTCCACGTGAAAGGCCAAATGGCCACCAAACACTTTTGTATATGTTCTTTAATAAAACATATAGTGGCCTTGTCAGTTACAGACTATAAGTTGACCATATTTGTAACACCCAAGAAGGTTGTGTTCGTGCTCCTTGTGTAACTGTGTTTTTCAACATATTCTGTAGCCTCTATGCAGAGTATCATGTGCGATGCTTGGAGCTCAGTTTTCTACTCCGAGGATATCATCGTGGAGCTCTCGAGAAAGAGAGCGCATTGTGATGCATCACCAATGAAATACTTCATTGGTACCAGAGCATAGAAGACCACCTTGTAACCAAGGTCATCAAGTTGACCAACTAACATCAAACTGCGTGATAACTGAGGTACATGGCATATATTATGCATAGTAAATTTTGAACAATCAATGAATCGCACAACCGCATCTAATCCCTACAACGTCACACTGGTAAGAGTCACCAAGTCTCATGGTACCAAGAGACTTTGTTGCATAATTAGAGAACCATTCTTTGTGTGGTGTCACATGGAAAGAAGCACCAAAATCTAGAAACCACATTGTTGGAGATAGACGTTTGCGGAAGCTCACGAACAACACAAGGAAGAAGAAGAAGCTTGGAGCACAATACACAATACTGAATGTATTACTAGAGAATGTACAAAGATAAGTAGCCCATTAGGGCAATAGGCGTATATACAAGCCGGGGGAAAAAACCTCCTAAAGAGGGAAAAAAGTGCCCGGGTAGTCCTAGAGTGTTCACACACATCACTACCTAAATATATCAACAAATCCCCCCTGGGAGTGATGCGGTGAACAAGTAGCTGGCACTCATGTATAAGGAAGTGCCAAGCTATGTGGAAATCACTCCACAAAAGGAAGTAAGCCCAAAGCTTTGCGGAAAGCTTCAAACTTCTCCCTAGGCAGAGCCTTCGTGAAAAGGTCTGCAATGTTTTCCTGCGTGGGCACATATGCCAAGCTAATCTCCCCAAAAGAGAACCTCTCCTTGACATAATGATAATGCACCTCTCAAAATTCGTGCAATTCTGAGACTGCAACCGGAGGAGTGTCGACGGCACCCTAGATGAAGCAACGACCTGCTCTGATACCAATTGTTGGAGATAGACATCTGTGGAAGCTTGCGAACAACACAAGGAAGAAGAAGAAGCTTGGAGCACAATACCCAATATTGAATGTATTACTAGAGAATGTACAAAGATAAGTAGCCCATTAGGGCAATAGGCGTATATACAAGCCGGGGGAAAAAAACCTCCTAAAGAGGAAAAAAAGTGCCCTGGCTGTCCTAGAGTGTTCACACACATCACTACCTAAATATATCAACACACATGTGGGAAAGAGAATCAGCCATAAGAGCCTCAGTTGGCACAGTGCTATCAAGTGTCAACACATTAGCATCATCAGAAATAGCATTAATTTCTTCAATCTTCACAGTCAAAGTAGATTCTACAGGTAACTGTTTAACATGCCCATCAACATTCTGTCCTTTACCTTTAGTATTCTTTAATGCATAACAATCTTTCTTCATGTGTCCTTTCTTATGACAATAATGGCATTCTATATCCCTCTTCCTTGATTTACTTCCACTCTTATCTCTGACTCAAGAGTGCTCCACATATGTCATCATAGACCAGTTTACCACCAGGTGCACTATTGATAATAGCTGTGCAAAACGTATCCCATGATGATGGCAAGGTGCATAACAACAAGACTCCTTTCATTTCATTATCCATATCCATTTTCTGAGCATGTAATTGGAGAATATAGCATCAAACTCATTTAGATGAGCAACAACATTATCTGTGTCCTTCATGCAAAGGTCATATAACTTTCTCATCAGATACACTTTATTTGATGTCGTCTCTTTTTCATATGTATTGCATAACTTCTTCTAAAAGTCCTCTACACTTTCACAATCTAATCATGTAAAGTAAACATTATCTACCAGGTGCAATCAGATGGTAGACTTGGCCATTTCATCTAACTCATCCCAATCATCTTCATCCATGTTAGCAGGCTTCTTTGAGATTCCATTTACTGGCTTCCATTGCCTCCTCTGAATCAGCACATCTTTAATCTGATTCTTCCATAGAGCAAAGTTTGTGCCATAAAATTTTCGGATCTCAAAATGGTCTTTGCCTTGCAACTTATAGCTCCTCCTCAGAATACTAGCACAAGACCCTAATTTACCAGATGTGCTTGAGACCTCTGATACCATGATGATAGAGAACTAAATAGAATGATAATGGAGCTAGAAGAGTCCAAACACCACTAAGGCTCAAAGAAGGATGAACAAGAGTCAGATTCTCGAAGAGAATTCAACAATCTTCCCAGAAAAATGAATTAATGATTAGTAATGACTAACCAAAAGGATTATGTGAGAATAAGTGTGCTCACATCAATGAGTTTATCAAGGAGTAAATCGGCCACTGTATTGTTGACAAAACCAAAAATCTAGGAAAACTTTGCTAGAGTATCTTCTACAAAATGAGCATATGACCAGTGCCAAAATCTTATAAAACTGCAAGTACTGACATGTTTACTTGCATTGTGAATCACTAACACCACTGCACATAATCCTTTATCCAAAGGAAGCCAAATAGGCTTATCAAGCACCTATGAACGACTATCATATATCTCCTATGGCGAGGTTGGGTAAGTCTTCCACCTACATCACCGATGAGACCCAAACATTTGGGTGTCTCGCAGTTAAGAAAACCTCACCATGACCCTCTTTATCAAATTTAAAAGGCTTTATGCGAAAATGTAACCATTATATCAATGACCACATGGATGTACATAAGCAGTACCCACATAAGCATACATAGTGTGTATGTTCTGAATATATGCAGTAAAATGGCACTAAAAAAGCTAAGTTCACTTCCCAAACACTCGCCAACAACACCTACAAGTGTCTGTCAACTCTGTTCTTTAGGCTCAAAAACCTACATAGAATTGTGGTGGCTGCTCCCACCACAACTAAAACCTTTCAAGAAACCTATAGATAAACAAGTGTGGCTGAAAAACATAGCCCAAAAGGTGAACATTCATTGTCAAAGAAGTACAAAAAACATTCTTCTTGATGTTCTTGGACCTCTATGGAGAGAACTATGCACGAAAAATACTCCAAAATGGATCTAAAAATCTCCCCAAAAATGCTTCAAAAATAGGCTTTGAAAGCAAAGAATGAAGCTTTGAGGGCCCAAAACTTGTTGAAGATAATGTTAACCTTAGTCTTTCCCCTTCTTCTAGCATGACAAGAGTGTAGTTTAGTGGCAAGAGATTGCCATGGTTAAGCAAGCTTCGGGGGAACACTACTAGGATGGGTGAGCTCCTGGGAAGTACCGGGAACCTCCATCTTCCTTGATCATTGAGGTCCTCCCTTGTGTGTAGCCAACGATGCCAATGGTGACTTCGATGATTGGGATGACAAGGTATGCCAAGGTCTATGCCTTGGTCACCACCTTAGTCATAAGCCTTGGAGAAAACCTTAGGTGTGTGGGTAGGTGCTCACTTCGATCGCATAAAAGGAACAAAGCTTTTGTGAGCAGATATATGTCTAAACCTAGCAAGAAACATTGGGAAATGGTCAAGATGATTTTGAGATATTTGAGTGGCACTAAGGACAAGTGTCTATGCTTAGGTAGAGGGAAAGCATCCATTATTGGTTACACATATTCAGACTATGCTGGTTGTATACATAATTGTAAGTCTACATTAGCAGATATATGTCTAATCCTAGCAGGAAACATTGGGAAGCGGTTAAGATGATTTTGAGATGTCTGAGTGGCACTAAGGAAAAGTGTCTATGGTTAGGTAGAGGGAGAGCATCCATTATTGGTTACATAGATTCAGACTATGTTGATTGTATAGACAATCATAAGTCTACATCAGGGTACATTTTTTATTTTGGTAAGAGGTGCTATTCTCTTGGAGGTCCCGTCTTCAAGAATACTATTTCCACCACAAAAGCAGAGTATGTTTCCCGTCTTCAAGAATACTATTTCCTGTCTTCAAGAATACTATTTCCACCACAAAAGCAGAGTATGTTTCAACAAGTGAGGCACGTAAGGAAGCATTGTGGCTTTCTCGTCTTGCTTGTGATATGGGTCTACCTAAGCATGTACCTAGTTTGCTCAATGATAGTCAGAGTGCCATTGCTTTGGCTAAGAATCGGGTCTATCATGCAAAGGCCAAGCACATTGAGGTGAGGTATCACTTCATTAGAGATTGCTTAGCCACTGAGCTCATTATTCTTGAGAAGGTTCAAAAAGCTCTACCACAAGATAGGTTTCGACACTATTGTCACTTGATGGGGGTTATTTGATTCATGATCTTACACACTTACTTGTATACTGTGTAACATGCCCATCCGATGGGAGGTATAGTTTGTATACTTACAATCAGGTATTCTTTATAATTCTTCATTTTTCTCCCATAGTTACTTTGGCCATATTGGCGTTTAGTGGGAGATTGTTACTGTTAGTGTCCATGTGAAAGGCCAAATGGCCACTGAACACTTTTGTATATGTTCTTTAATAAAACATTTAGTGGCATGGTCAGCCATAGACTGTAAGTTTGATCGCATTTGTAACACCCAAGAAGTCTGTGTTCGTGCTCTCTGTGTAACTATGTTTTCTGCGTATTTTGTAGCCTCTGTGCAGAGTACCATGTGTGGAACTTGGAGCTCGGTTTTCTAGTTTGAGGATATCATCGTGGAGCTCTCGACAAGGAGCGCGCACTGTGGTTCATTGCCAACAAAATATTTCAACTTTTCCTTTATTAATTCATTTTAAGCTAGAATTCAATAATATTAAAAAAAAGGGTAGATGGCACATTGAAATTAGAAATTTGAGACCACTACATCAATATTTGGAAAGATTCAACAAAGAAATATCTCATATTGATGTACTTCTGAATAATAACCATATCACTATTATAAAGATAATGTCATTATGCATACGTCTCCAGCTAGAGTTTTTAAATGGAAAGATTGAAGTTCCTTATGATTTTCAAGTTAAAATTCATAAAAAGAAGGCAAGAGGACTTGTAAAAACCAACTTTTGAGTTAGTTACTTTAAATACGTCTCTAGAGAGCTACGTTAGACCCCAGTCCATACCACAAAACAATACATGGAATTCTATCAATAGTTTAAACCAGGCATGTGAGAAACGGAGTGTGTATTTTGATATCCTCCTTATCATGCATCAATTTCACGTCCTTTGAATATCAAAAATCACGACGATACTATCTAATCTATGAAAAACTAGAGTAGAACTATGAACAAACCTCCTCACCTTTTGTGATATTCATCATGCTATTAGCCAAACATATTTTGTCAACAAATACAATAAGTTTAGGTGAGAAAAGAAATTAGTATGAGAAGAAGTTGAATGCAGAACAAAACTTTTGGTAGTAATTGAGGCATAGAAAAGCCTAACGAATTTTTCAAACCAGATAAGGAGATTTAGCATGATAACTAATGAGCTTGGTATGTTTGTAACGAAATGAACCAAACTTGAATGTTTTGACATCCAAATTTGATTAAGAGATTGGGAGAATCAAGAGCAATTACAAAAGAAGAAGATGGAACTTGATCCATATATAAGAACAAAGGAGGCAATAAAGAAATTTAGAGCCCAAGGACCAAAGAACACACAAACATCACCATGAAGAAGGATTTTATGGCCACAACACAAAACAATAAGGTATTACAAATTTTGGAATGAAAGAATAATTGGACAATTAAAGGCATGAGTATATGATTAAGATAAGGAAAAATAAGCTTTCTAAAGAGGGAAAAAAAGTGCCCCAATGTACTTGTGTGTTTACAAATTACTATCAGTTTTTACTACTACCTACGTTCAACCCGAGCATGCACGAAACTGGACATGAGATGCCAAGGTGATTGCCAAAGAACACATTTTATATCATGCTCACAAAACACTTTAAAAGGGATGCCAAAAAGCTCATGAGGAGTATTTCAAGTACCCTCATAGTTGTGCACAATTATGCACAACAGGGCATACCCCCCAACCACCAAGATGGTCTGTATAGAAAAACACGGCCTCTGACATCCTCCCCCAGCTTGAAGAGCTTGTTTCCCTCAACACATGGGTTTGGACCTTACAAAAAGTTTGGACGATTACCATTTGGGGATATTACAAGGGGTTGAGAGCCAACATTGCCTTACGTGTTTTGATAGTAATTTCAGACTATGGGATGGTCCAGGACAAAGGTGTCAACCGGGATCCATTGACAGTCGACTAAGGGGCAATCCTTCCATTTGATGAGGAATTGAGGCCCTTCACGAGTGGTATATGTTGATATATTTAGGTAGTGATGTGTGTGAACACACTAGGACCACCGTGACACTTTTTTCCCTCTTTAGGAGGTTTTTTTCTCTTGGCTTGTATATACGCCTATTGCCCTAATGGGCTAGTTATCTTTGTACATTCTCTAGTAATACATTTAGTATTGTGTGTTGTGCTCCAAGCTTCTTCTCCTTCCTAATGCTGTTCGCATGCTTTCGTAGATGTCTATCTCCAACAATTGGTATCAGAGAAAGTCGTCACTTCATCTAGGGCACCGTCGACACTCCTCCGTTTTCAGTCTCAGAATGGCATGAATTTTGGTGAGCATACTCAGCATGTTTTCAAGATCAAAACAGCTTCGCGATGTGGTGCGCAAATCGTGATCTGAGCTCGTTTCGGCCTTTGAATGCACTATCGCTGTGCTTGTGTAGGCTATTTCGTCTTTTTGTGCCAAAGGTATATACCAGTTTCTGTTTGCCAGTATAAGCATCTCGAAGTCTGCTACAGGTCTAGCAGAATTCGTCTGGGCAGTTCTGTTCAACTTTTTGAGATACAATCAATTTTCTGCATCAAGGTATTTTAGTCACCGGCCATGGCTGAAAGCAGTGATGTATTCCGTATGTTGGCTCTTGAGGATAAGTTGGATGGTATCAACTACCCGTTATGGGCTTAAATGATGTGACATGTATTGGTTGCAAAAGGACTGTGGAACATTGTGTAGGGTGTTGAAAAACGTCCTATCACACCTACAACTGTTACAATTGCAGGTACAGAAGCTGAGGCAGAAGATGTCAAAGATGATGATATTCTGCATATTCCTATTCGTGCTGTGGTTTTTGCTGCACCTACTATAGAGTAAATTCGTTGGGATGGCAATGATGCCTAGGCATATGCATTGATAGTTTTGTTTGTCAAACATGCTATTATTCCTCACATTCGCTCTTGCAGAATGGCTAAGGATGCTTGGGATACACTTACCACATTGTACCAAGCTAGGAATGAGGCTCATGTTGCTTACCTTCGAAAATAGTTGGAGAGTGAGCACATGAATGAAGGTGATTCTATGGAGAATTTTCTAACAAAGATCAAAGACTTGAAGGGACAGTTGATTTCTGCTGATGAGGTTATACCAGATAGCTCACTTGTGCAAAACGTTCTAAATGGTCTTCCTAATATCAAAGTTTTGCTTCTACTCTTTGGTTGATGATGAAAGGCAATCCAAATGCCTTGTCATTTGAGGAGTTAGTCTCTATTCTGTTGCAGGAAGATCAGTCCAGGCAGAACAGGTCCATTATGCATGTTGTAGATCAAGATTTCTTGGCTAGTCAGAGGGCAAAGGAAAATGGAGCTCGTCAACTAGTAAGCACAAATCTGCAAATGATGGCATTCGAAGAAGGAAGATAAAGATGAGAAGAAATCAGAAAAGCAAAAATTGTTTTGCAAGTACTGTAAGGGGAATGATCATATCATAAAGAACTGTCCAAAACTGGCTGCTAAAGAGGCAAAGAAGAAAGAGGCTGGAATGCAGAGGCCTCATCACCAAAAACAGAGTCTGCTAATCTTGTGAAGGAAGAAGAATGGGCATTTACTACTGTCTATAGTTTTGACCCATCTTCTCATGAGCAGTGCATGTCTGTAGTAGACTCAGATATTTGGTATTTTGATAGTGGGGTGACCAAACATATTACCTCGCAACGCAGTTTCTTCTCTTCACTCAAGCCTGCCCCTACAGGGAATACTATTACATGTGCCAACAACTCCTCTTATCCTGTTATGGGAGTTGGAAAGATCATTTTGACTACTGTTGATGGTAGTTCTATCACTTTGTTCTATGCTTTATTTGTTCCAGGGATCAAGAAGAACCTGTTGTTAGTTTCTACATTAGCCAAGATTGGCTTGGTTGTGAAATTTGTTGATGATAGGTGTACAGTTCATGATCTATCAAATGGCGATGTAATTATTGCTTTTGGCATTTTATGTCATGGGCTGTATAAGCTCATAGACTATAAAAGATCTCTGAATGATTCAGCATGTGCAGTACATGATTCTCAGGCTATGCCAGATGCAGAGCTTTGGCATGCATGCTTTGATCATCTGAATTTTGCTAGTTTGCTATGCCTGCAGAAATCTAAAATGGTGTCCTCTTTTCCCAAACTTGAGGCACCTGGAAAACATGTTTGTGAAGGCTATATTTTGGGCAAAATGCAGTGTTCCTCATTTCCAAAGGATGGTTCAGTTTGGGCTACTTAGAAATTGCAGCTTGCACATAGTGATGTCTGTGGTCCTATGCAGACACCTTCTTTTGGAAATTATCTTTACTTCATGACTTTCATTGATGATTTTTCCAGGCATGCATGTGTATATCCATTGAAGTCAAAGTCCAAAATTTCATGTGCTTCAAACAATTTTTGGTTTTGGCTGAATATCTGTCAGCATGTAAAATGGGAACCCTCCGTTCAGATCGAGGGGGGGAATATATGTCTTTTGATTTTAATGCATTTCTTACCTAGTGTACAGTGCCATATACACCTCAACAAAATGGAGTTGTTGAACGAAGGAACATGTCACTCATGGAGATGCGAGGTGTATGGTCAAGAGTCAGACTTTACCACATAGTTTCTGGCTTGAGGCTGTCATGAGTGCATCACATGTACTTAACAGGTGTCCCGCTAAAGCACTGCAATCTATCACTCCATATGAGGCTTGGCATGATCGCAAGCCATCTGTTGCTCATCTGCGTGTTTTTGGTTGTTTGGCATATGCATTAGTGCCTGGAAAACATCGCAAAAAGTTGGATGATAAAATAGTAAAATTTATTTTTGTTGGGTACAATTTTGAAAGTAAAGGCTATCGTCTGTATCATCCACACACTAAACGCATTTTGGTTATCCGTGATGTTGTTTTTGTGGAAGATGCTATTCAACCATTGCTTTCATGTACTAAGGAGACATTTGTTAGCTCCAAAGACATGTATGATACTTTGGTGCCTCTTTTTATAGGTGGACAGTCTAGTGCTGGACATAATGAGGCAACTTCTCAGCCTTTGTAGGTTTCATGTGATGATGCAGATCGTTCCATTTTTGATGCAGATTTACATCATGCACTAGTTGATGAGAGAGCTGATATTGAGTAGGCAAAAATTATGCCAAAATGGATGGTACAAATGTTGCGTGACAGCAAATTAGATGCATCTCTGTCATATATTACTCGTTCAAGCTCTCATAGTGCCTCTTTTGCATTAGATTGCTATGCTATGGCTGCATCTAGTCTCTGTGATGAGAATGAGCCTGTTTCGTTTGATGAAGCACAAAATTCAGAAAATTGGATGGCTGCTATGCAATCTGAATATGATGCTATAATGAAGAATGGTACTTGGTGTTTATGTGAGTTGCCTTCTGGCAAGAAGGCGATTGGGACTAAGTGGGTATACAAGCTGAAGCAAGACTTGTTGCAAAGGGGTATGCATAGGAAAGAGGCATACATTTTGATGAGACCTTTGCACCTACTTGCTGAATGACTACAGTTCGTAGCATTTGTGCACTTGCAGCTCATCATGGTTGGAATGTACATTAGTTGGAAATTAAAACAACATTTCTGAATGGTGAATTGCATGAAGAAGTGTATGTTTTTCAGCCCCGTGGCTTTATGCAAAAAGGGCATGAAAACCAGGTGTGCAGGTTAAAGAAGGCATTATATGGTTTAAAGCAAGCACCACGTGCTTGGTATGAGAAGATACATGCCTATCTGATTGCACATGGTTTTGAGAACAGTCGAACTTAAAGCACCTTATATGTTGAGCGTGCTAATAATGTGCTTCTGATCATTGTTGTCTATCTTGACGACATGCTGCTCATTCGTCCTATTGAGAAGTATATTGCTGATTTTGATCATTGTTGTCTATCTTGACGACATGCTGCTCATTCGTCCTATTGAGACGTATATTGCTGATTAGCATGCCTCATTTGAGATGTCTGATTTGGGGCATTTGCATCACTATTTGGGCATTCAGTTTATGCAAGTTGATGGTGGAATGACTTTGTGTCAAATGAAATATACTGACACATTATTGCAGTGTTTTGGCCTTGAATACTGTAAGCCTTTTTCCACTCCTATGGAGACAGGTTTATGATTGAGTCTTCATGATGCTGGAGATGCATTTGATGCTGTTCTCTATCAGCAGGCTGTTGGATGCTTGATTTACTTATGCATTACTCGGCCAGATATTTAGTTTGCTGTCTCACAGATGAGCAGGTTTAGGCATTGCCCAGGAGTCAAGCATTGGCAGGTGGTTAAGCGCATCTTTCGCTACTTGAGTGGTACTTGGCTACTTGTGTTGTTTTATCCCAAGGGGGATCACTACCGCCAGATTTGCATGCTTTTTCTGACTCTGATTGGGTTGATTGCTATGACACTCGTGTGTCCAATAGTGGCTTTTGCTACATGCTTGGTAGCTCATCTATATCTTGGTTGAGGAAGAAGCAGCCTATTGTGGCCACTTCCAGTTGTGAGGCTGAGTATAGGGCAGCTTTCATAGCGACTGTTGAGTGTGTGTGGCTCAGACGCCTTATGGCTGATTTGGGTGTTGGTCAATCTTCTAGCAGCACCATCTTCACTGACAGTTAGAGCGCATTGGCAGTTACGAGGAACCCTATGTTCCATGCTCACACTAAGCACATTGAGGTGCATTATCACCATGTCAAGGAGAGGTTCTTTGCTGAGGATATCATCTTGGCATATGTGCTCATGCAAGAGAACATTGCAGACCTTTTCACAAGCTCTGCCTAGGGAGAAGTTTGAAGCTTTCCGCAAAGCTTTGGGCTTACTTCCTTTTGTGGAGAGATTTCCACATAGCTTGGCACTTCCTTATACATGAGTGCCAGCTCCTTGTTCATCGCATCACTCGCATGGGGTATTTGTTGATCTATTTAGGTAGTGATGTGTGTGAACACACTAGGAATGTTGGGGCACTTTTTTCCCTCTTTAGGAGGTTTTTTTCCCCCGGCTTGTATGTATGCCTATTGCCCTAATGGGCTACTTATCTTTGTACATTCTCTAGTAATACATTCAATATTGTGTGTTGTGCTCCAAGCTTCTTCTCCTTCCTTGTGCTGTTTGCGTGCTTTCGCAGACGTCTATATCCAACAGTATGGTCTCGAATGATTGCCTTTGGAACTAACTAGTTCTCGTCATCTTGGAGCATAGGAACGCCATGTCCGTACTTTGTGTCAGTTTTGATCTGAGGTATTTCGATGGTGATGCACCACAGTGCGCTCTCCTTCTCAAGAGCTTCACGACAATATCCTCAGAGTAGAAAACAGAGCTCCTAGGGCCGCACACAGTACTCCATGGTATACTACAAAATATGCAGAAAGCACGAAGAGAAAATTCTTAGGTCTTACAAATGCGGTCGAACTTACAGTCTGTGACTAACCAGGCCACTATATGTTTTAAAGAACATATACAAAGAAGTGTCCGGTGGCCATTTTGGCCTTTCACATGGACACTAAAGGTAACAATCTCCCACTAAAGGCCAATATGTCCATAGTAACTATGGGAGAAAAATAAAGAATGATAAAGAATACCTGAGTGTAAGTATACAAATTATACCTCCTACCTGATGGGCATGTTAAATACACAAGTGACTGTGTAAGATCATGAATCAAGTAACCCCCATCAAGTGACAACAGTGTCGAATGCTATCCTATGGTAGAGCTTTAGTCAAAGCATCTGCAACATTATCTTGAGTGTGAACCTTCTCAAGAATAATGCGCTCAGTGGCTAAGCAATCTCGAATGAAGTGATACCTCACCTCAATGTGCTTGGTCTTTGCATGATAGACCGGATTCGTAGCGAAAGCAATGGCACTCTAACTATCACTGAGCAAACGATGTACATGCTGAGGTAAACCCATGTCACAAGCAAGATGAGAAAGCCACAACGCTTCCTTACATACCTCACTTGCTGCAACATACTCTGTTTCAATGGTGGAAACAACTGTACATTCTTGAAGAGATCTCCAAGAGATAGCACCTCCAGAAAAATGAAAAATGTTCCCAGATGTAGACTTACGATTGTCTATACAACTAGCATAGTCACAATCTGTGTAACCAATAATGGATGCTTTCCCTCTACCTAAGCATAGACACGTGTCCTTAGTGCCACTCAGATATCTTAAAATCATTTTGACTGCTTCGCAATGTTTCTTGCCAGGATTAGACATATATCTGCTCACAACTCCCCTTGCAAATGCAATGTCTGGTCTCATAGCTACGATAGCATACATGAGACTACTAACAACAGACTGATAGGGAATTTTGGTCATGAATTCCTTTTCCTCATCTGATTTGGGGCAGTCATCCTTGCTCAATTTCACATATGTGGGTAAAGGTGTACTCAATGCCTTTCCACCTTGCATATTGAACCTGTGAAGTACTTTGGATATGTACTCACTTTGAGACAAGTATATGCATCTTTTGCTCCTATCACGAGTGATGCGCATGCCAAGAATATGTTTGGCATCCCCCAAATCTGCCATATCAAATGTCTGACTCAACTTATTTTTGAGAATTGACAAATCACAAGAGGACTTCCTAGCAATCAGCATATCATCGACATAAAGTATCAAGCATATCAAGCTTCCATCTCAACATCTCTTTGTGTAGAGATAATGATCCTCATTGCTTGGAGAATATCCTAAAGACTTCATAAAAGCATCAAACTTTTGGTACCATTGTCTAGGGGATTGTTTAAGTCCATACAAGCTCTTCTTAAGCTTACAAACTAGACTTTCCTTGCCAGTATCTACATAAACCTCTGATTGTTCCATATAGATCTCACCTATAAGATCTCCATGCAAGAAAGCATTTTTCACATCCATTTGGACTAGCTCTAAGTCCTCCATTGCAACGAATCCAAGCAACATGCGGAGGGTAGTCATCTTGACCACTGGAGAGAAGATTCCTTGAAATCAACACCATGTTGTTGCTAAAAACCCTTTGCAACAAGTCGTGCTTTATACTTTGGAGAAGCACTATCTAATGTGAATTTCAGCTTATATACCCGTTTACATGGTAAAGCTTTCCTACCCTTTGGCAAAGGTACTAAATCCCAAGTACCATTCTTGTGAATAGAATCCAACTCACTCTTCATGACATGCTCCCACTTGACATGATCCTCTGTCTGCATGGCCTCTTTGTAGCAAGAAGGGTCACCGACATCTATTAGCATAACAAAATCTAAACCTGGAACATATCTATTAGGTGGATGTGAGACATGTGTAGAACGTCTCAATGGTTGTTGAACAGGAACATGTGCAGACTGATCTGAATGGACATTCTCTTGAACATCCCTATGTGCAACATTTTTATGCATGCTAATCGGAGGACTAGTATCCTCAAACACCACTCTTCTCACTTCAACCTCCTTAATGGGCTCTTTATGCATCTTAAAATCATTAAAAAAGACATCACTACTTCTGATCACTGACCATGTTTCACGATCCCATAAGCGATATCCAAATTTCCCTTCTCGACCATATCCAAAAGAAATGCATTTCTTTGACTTATGGCCCAATTTTTGTCTAAGATTCTTGGGTATATGAACATATGCTGCACACCCAAAAACTCGAAGGTGATCCTAATATGGTGGCTTCCCTGTCCATAACTCTTGTGTTACTTTCAGACCTTTGGCAGTAATAGGTGAAAGGTTAATCGCATGAACTACAGTCAATACTGCTTCTGCCCAAAAACCTTGTGAGAGGTTTGCATGATGCAACATAGAGACTACTCTATCTTGAATAGTTCTATTCATCCTCTGAGCTACACCATTCTGTATTGGGGTATAAGGAGCTGTAAACTCTCTACGAATCCCTCTAGACTGACAGAAAAGGCTGAATTCATGTGAGGTATACTCACCCCCATTATCTGAACGTAAAGCCTTAAGCTTAGTTCCTTTTTTCAGTCTCAACTGAAGCAAGTCATTTTTTGAAAGTAGGGAATACCTCATCCTTCGATTTGATAGGATATACCCAGACTAGTAACATCATCTATGAAAGTAACAAAGTAAATAGAACCACCTAAGGACCTAGTGGGCATAGGACCATGTCACTCTAGCACAATGGCAAGAACCAACGTGAGGAGATCCACCTCATAATTGTCAATCCGTGGAGACGTGAGGACTAGTATGAAGACTATGAGCAAGTGAAGGCACAAGTGTGTGAGTGAGAAGCACACAAACATGCACACACATACACACACACGTGCACACAAAGCAAGAACAAAGAGAGGAACAATGTTGTTCTTTACATTAGTCAAAAAGTCTCTTACATAAGCTCAAATCACTAACAATCTCTCTCCCCAAAAATGAGCTCTCTAGCTTTTACATAGTTTTTTGACTAGCTTTGGCCTTGTCCAGGCCTAGTGTCTAGCCTAGTTAAAAATTAGGTTCTAGAGCCTATTTGAGGGCTCAAACAGAATCTAAAAATTAGGAAAATCGGTATGTAGCTAATTCTAACCCTCCTCAAGCTCGAGGACTCCTCAGCTTGAAAAAAATGGAGTCTCTTCTACCAAAAATGGAATTTACAATGTTTGTGTAGTGATTAAAATCACTTTGAGTTGGGAGTTGTCTGTGGAAAAAATGATTGGGCCTTGTTGCCGTATTGTGCATGACTGCTCCGTGGTGCCTGTATGCTCTTCGTATGACTTGTATGCCAAAACTCCCCCCTTCCTAGCGTCTGTCGCCCCTGAGAGACCTCTGTTCTATAGGGTGGTCAATATAGTATTGGATAATGTTGGTGGCTAGCTTGTGTTCTCCTATCCGTAATCCTCATGCTAGATTAGCTTGCATCACATCCCAATTTATTGCACCTGGGACATCGGGTTGCGGTGTCATGTAGTACTCGGAGTACATAGCTTGTTCACATGCAAAGAGATGAAGCAGGTGTGTAGGTTTTGGTGCGAAGACCTCCGAGTGATACTCCCGGAAACTTGATCTGAACATGTCCTCGAATGTCTGTTTATAGCATGCAAGGAGGTATTTGATGCATGCATGCAAGGCGTAGGCTGCAGGAACGCTGGGGGTGGTTCTCATGTCATACACCAAATTGTAATTTCCATGGGTAAATCCCAGTAGATGTACATGTGGTGCCTCTGCATTTCTAAAAGTTTTGAGCACAACTTGCATCGTCCAAAATTTTAAGCATCATTTGGGCTCCAACATTTCAAAGTTGCAAAAATGCAAAAGGTATGTGCAGCATGTCAATTTGATAAACAGTCAAGAGCATCATTTCCACATGACAAGCATGCTAGTGAGAATGTACTAGAAGTAGTACATACAGATGTTTGGGCTCCAGCAAAGACCACATCTATGGGTGGTTGTAGGTTTTATGTTACTTTCATTGATGACCATACACGCAAAGTATGGGTATATTTCATGAAAGAGAAGAGCGAAGTGTTTACTCACTTCCAAAATTTTAAAGTTATGGTGGAAAAGTAGACAGGGAAGTACATTCAGACATTAAGATCTGATGGAGGAGGTGAATACATGTCAAATGAGTTCAGCAGTTTTCTAAAAAATCATAGAATTCGGCGTCAATTTTCATGCAGGTACACACCACAACAGAATGGTATTGCTGAACGCAAAAACAGACATATTGCAGAAATAGCAAGAGCCTTAATGGCTGAGAAGAATATGCCTCATTGTTATTGGGCAAAAGCTGTGCATACTGCTATATACATCATGAACAGAACTTCGACTGCTGCTTTACATCAAGTTACACCTGAAGAGAAGTTTACAGGTAAAAAGCCAAACTTATCACATCTGAAAGTTTTTGGCTGTATTGCATATGTACATGTCCTAGATGAATTGAGGACGAAGCTTTATCCAAAAGCAGAAAAGTGTTTCTTCATTGGATACTCCTTGAGCAAAAGGGATATAAATGTTATAACCCACTCACATGACAGGTAAAGGTGAGCAGAGATGTGGTATTTGATGAAATGTCAAGCTTCTATGTAGATGCCAAAGAAGGACTAAGCCTTGAACCAAATGACAAAGAAAATGCTAAAAAATCAAGTGCAGAATCTCAGGTTTTGAGTGGACCGGATGCATCACCAAGCAATAGTTCCAACTCAAATCCATGGAGTGGAAGATTACGTGGGAATTTCAGTCCAGCAAATTCATCAAATACATCCAAGAAAGGTAAAGAAAAGCTTTCTGCTGGTCATAAAACATGTGCAGGTTTTGAAGACGTTGATGGAGATTCAAGCGGTTTAGAAAAGAGTCTTGATGAGGAACTTGGATTGTCCTCTGTGAAGACTCCAGGAGTAAGAAGGGCACATGCAAATGATACAAGGAGAAGTGACCCGAGACCAAGAAGATATGGGAGGATGCGTAATTCAGTGCAACTTGACATATGATAGTTACATAGCTCGCCATTGTGCCTACATGACAAAGGTAATACGAGATGCTGAACCTTCTTCTTTTGAAGATGCAATTGGTAATGCAGATTGGGAAAAAGCTATGGATGAGGAGATGGTTGCACTTTATGGAAATGATACATGGAAGCTGGTTCCATTGCCGCAAGGAAAGAAATCCATAGGCTGTAAATGGGTTTATAAGGTAAAGCATAATGCTGATGGTAGCATAAGCAGGTATAAAGCACGATTGGTAGCTAAAGGATATGCACAGACATATGGTGTTGATTATGAGGAAACATTCATCAAAGCACTTGGAGCTGAGAAGTTGAAGAAGTTTCGGAAGATGCTTGGATTACAGGATATGGCGTTGAGCTTGAGGGGGAGTGTTGAGATATCAAGCTCAACATGTGATGATCCAGGATGACACGTACCAGTTTTTCGTTTCTCTGACATGTATAGTGGTCATGCCGGTATATGTCAGGGATACTTCATTGAGCTTTATTAGATTTATCTACCGAGAGTGATGGCACATTTGTTTCTTGCCAGCTCACTCATTCACGGACATTAGGTTTTTCCTTATGTACTGGTCTTTATATATTGCACTTGTTGTATTCTTGTTTTTAAGGTCATTCTTGTACATTCCTTTTATGTAATAGAAGAAGAAGAAGAAGAAGAAGAAGAAGATCATTCTTCCTTGCCTCAATTTGTATGTGTGAGCTCTCTTCCTTATCTCCTTCCTCGTGACAGCGTGGTGGCAGGGAATCCAAAGAATATGGATCTAGCGTTAGGATGGCCTATGGCCGAGGGTGTGGGGGCTGGTTGTCCTATGGCAGGCTCTATGAAGGACTCTGTTATGATAGTGGTGGTATTATATAGAGGGCTTTCAAAGGAAGAAAACAAAGTGGAAGTGGAGGTGGGACTACGAAAAATGAAGGTTTGCTCTATGGGTTGGGAAGTCGAGGTGATATTTATAGGTTTTGTTTGAGGAGGTGAGGGTGGGGGGGGGTCGGTTTTAGTGGTTCGGTTGATTCATCATGGGTGACTGGGAGCTCTTGGCCAGTGGTTACTGCTGCTTGGGAGGTTGTCTCAATGGGTTCGGATGTAATAATAGGTCCTTCCACCGTAGTAATGGGAATTTGGATGTTTTTACCAGACCGTGTTCGTGTTTGGAATCTTCGCGGATCATATTGAACCGGAGGCCTCTCGATCGCTGTTCGAACTACTTCTACTACACCATAGGTTTCTACCATCAATAAGAGACCCTCACTGTATTATGAGTCGACTCCAGCTTCTTCCAAGAGCTGAGACATGAACATTCTACTATTTTGTTCGTTGAGCAATTGTTGTGACCACACTCGTTCCATGATTTGATACAACCTTTAGAGTTCTGCTGTATATGTTGGGGTTCCAATGGTTTCTTCTGATTCTGCTTCTTCTCCTTCCTCTTCTTCTCCCTCTGAGCGTTCTAGTTGTTGAGATAAAGTTCTCTGCTGATCATGATCCCAATGTACATGGCCGCCTTCTGTGGATTTCCTCCATCTTTGGGACGAGGTGCCCTGCTCTTCTGTGTGTGAAAAGAACTCTACATCAGAGAGTTGTGTATTCTGCAAGAATGATTCAGAGTCAAAGGTATTCGTCCCTTCAACGTCTCAAGTCGTAGGAAATTCAAATTCAGGAGGGATAGGAGGAGCGGAGGGGGTAGCTTGTGATGTGCCTTCAGATCCAGATCTAGGTATGCAAATGGTAAAGGGAGGCACGGTGGCATCCCCTCGTGGTGAGACTTCTGGGGTTGTCAGAACTTTGCGTGTTTGGACACAAGGAATCGAGCCCCTCATGCACTTGGATTGATGTGTGGCGGATTTGAGTCTCTTGAACATTTGTAGTTGTGACCATGTTAAAGCATGTTCAATAGGTACATCATGCTAAGAACTTGTAGATGATGCGCGTGATTGCACAACAACCATTCACCACTAGCTTTCTAGATGACCTTTTATTTGCTTCATACAGCTGCTCTATAATCCATACAGGAAGCTTAATCGGTAATGCACCTGTCTCTACCAAGTAAAGAGCAAACCAGATTCGTTTGTGGGGCTGAGTGAATCGATCTTGACCAGGAAACACAAAATGTTGCATGCACATACAAAGAGGAATGGACACATTCGGTGTGAGTGCGGACATGTCTTTCAAATTTTGTAGGTTCCAGTTCTTCATATTAGTGGGAATAAGAGGATCCTTCTCAGAGGGCACATGCGTGCCGTGCATGTTCAACGTAGAGCTCATCAATTCCAATGTGAGTTCGAACCTTTTCAACTCATTGTTGCCCAATAAAGAAGGAAGGACAAATGTTCCTGGTTTATCTTTTTCTTCATTTGCTTGTAATGTTGAGACCAGGTAGTAATATTGTAGGAGATCTGGTTTGGGTAAGGGTGCTGCAAAGTACTCGGCCAGCCCTGCACGCTGCCATATGGTCTGCAGATCTTGTGTGTTCTAGAGAGTCTCAAACTCCTTGGAAAAGAACTAGAATCTGACCCATGACTTGTCATACTCACACTTGGACTCCCATATATACTTGGCCTCTCCTAAGGGCCCTGGCATGCCATTGAACCAATGAGAATTTGCATGGTCTCTCTCTGTGATTCCTCTGGGAGGATCCAGTACAGGTATTTGCTGGAGGTGTTGCAGCTCTACAGGTCATTTAAGTTGGTGGCACATCAATAGGTAGACTGTTCACATCAATCCCTGCAGGTATTACTCCTGCCTGTGAGCTTGAGCCTGCTGCTTCTGCCATGAGACTACGTGTAGCTGTTGATGCTTATATGCTAGAAGAAGAGAGGCACATTAGCATTGCATAGGAAACATGATATTACGGTGTTCCCTCCACAATACTAACATGACATTTCAAGTGGTTAGGGGTTAGTGGGTGGAGTGTTTGTGATGTGTGAGAATGTTGGTTAGTAGGTTAGTGTTCATCCTAAATGCATACTTTGGATGTGCAATGTACTTAGAATGCACCTACATCAAAAGGGACTAATTTACAAAATTGGGTCAGGCGGTTTGATATGGGGTTTAAGTCCCAAACTTTGATGGTGGAATCATAGCTTTTAGTGGTGATACATGTAAAGGTTTGTGGACTCAATTGTGTTGGATTTGGGACCTTTTGGGTACCCATTTCCCGACATTCCTAGGTATGACTGAAGATGTAGTGGTGTGGAGTGTAGATGTTTGCCTTGGGATTTGTGCCAAGGGTGCTTCTGGGTGTTGATTCCATCTTGTGAATGGAGGTGAAGCTATTTGAGCTCGTAAGGAGGTCGTGGGCACCCATATCTGTCTAGCATTTGGGATAGCCTTCATTGATCGCGTTGGAACCCAAATAGAAATGGTTTGTCTAGATTGATGCCTAGGATACTCCTTCGTTGTAATCCTCGACACTGTAGCTCATTTGGTGTATCTTTGGGATCTTGTCTTCAAAGATAAGGGTTGTTCACCCTTGCATACCTAGATCTGCTTCATGCCACGAGGTACTCTATATCGTACAGGTTGGTGCTCATGCTTCTTGATCATCGGCCCCCCTGTGTCGTGTGTTGCCCAGCTTGCTTTCCTCGAATCCTCTTTAGAAAAGAAGGGAACTCCTCTTTGACTTCTGCACTTTTGTCAAGAGTGACAATCTTCTGCACCATAGAACTTTGGAGAAGAATAGCATCGTTATCTTCATGTGGGTTCCTAGAGGGACCAGGATTTGGTGCCTTTTCTAGTGGCCTGAGTGCTTGATTTCCTAATTCAATGGTGAGGTGGTTTTGGCCTACCCAAGCCTGAAGAATTCCACTTCTTAGGTTGAGGTTGACTGCATGATCATAGATCCAGCCTTGGCCCAAGACAAGAGGTTCGGTAAGATCCTCGTCTTCACATACTAGCACTTTGACTGCCATTAGAACCTCTCGAATGTAGAGGGGTAGTTCCACCTCACCCATGCAAGGGGTTTCCACACCTCCCAACCCTATGAGATATGCTCGATAGGATTGACCTTCAATTGCAATTCTTGGCAGTAAGAAAGTCGAACTGCACTAGTGGCTGCTCCTGAGTCAATTAAAGCTCTCACGGTCCTTGCACTCTCTCCTTGTCCTACTTCTAGGGTTACAAAAGGTCACCGATCGACTATCCTATGGAAACCTTCACGTGAAGCCTTGCACATGGCCATGTGATAACCTAGAGATTCCTGAGTGTCAAGCATAGGCTGATCTCTACCATGTATCCTCACATTCATTCGTCAAATGCCTTCTAAAGCTTCTGCCTATGCATGTGCGTCAAAATATGCTTTTTGTCTATTGTTGGTTGCATAAATGCCTACTGTAGCTCTCAATCGTGTTTCACTCAATCATTCAAGATCGAAGATTCTAGAGGAGAGCTCATGGCCTGTCCAATCATGCTCTTGTGCTACTTTCAATGTAGGTATCAAAAAGTCCAATGGTAACACTGCATTTTGGCCAAACACCATCTGAAAGGGTGTGGCTTGGAGTACCGTTTTTTTATAGGCAACTCTGTATGCCCAAACAACATGGTGTAGCTGTTTGTCCCAATCAGAGCGTTTATTATTAACCAATTTTGTCAATACATTCCATCGAATCTTATTTGTGCTCTCAGCCTATCCATTAGCTTGGGGATGATAGGGAGCCGACTTCTTATGTATTACCAAGAATTCTTGGAGAAGGTTCTCAATGACTTCACTCAAGAAGTGCGTGCCTCTATCACTCACTAACTCTATTGGCAATCCGTATCTAGTGAACACATTCTCAAATAAGAACTTTGCTGTCGTTTGAGCATCATTCTTCATTGTGGCTTTCACTTCTACTCACTTGGTTAGATAGTATGTGGCCACAATGATGTATTCAGCATGTGGACCCTTGGCTGGGGGATTAATAGGACCAACAAAGTCGATTCCCCATTTAGAGAATGCACGTCCGCCCATCATGGGTTTCAATGAAATCTCATCTTTGCGTATAGGATATTGAGTTCGCTGACAAACATCACATCTCTTCATGTAGTTATGTGCATCCATGTGAAGGTTGGCCACCAAAGACCTGCAAATAGTATTGCCTTGATCACCCGATCTAGTCCAAAGTGTCCTCCTACTACACCTTGGTGAGCAGTCTCCAAGATCTTCAGATATTCGCTCTCGTGGACACACACTCTAAGATACCCATCTTTTCCTCCTCTGTATAGATTATCTCCAATGAGAGTATAATCTAAAGCTTCTTGTTCTAATCTCCTTTGTTTGGCCACTGTCATCTCCTGAGGGAATGTTTTCGTTCTCAGGAAGGCTACTAATGGTTCGCTCCAATCTGGCACTATGGACACTTGATAAAGAGTGGCATGTTCCACAGGTAGTCTAGTGCTGTAGATTGGGCATCGCAAGAATTCTGGTGAATACCGATTCATAGAAGAAGAGGTGTCTAGTTCAGTAGAGTTAGGCACATAAGCTTCCTTGGGAGGAATGCTTATTCTATCACTTGCCCTCTCCTTAGCCTGGGAGTTGGCCCCTTTTCTAGACTTTGCAATTATCAACTCCAATCTATCTAATAGACCATCAAAATGCAATGGTGTTCTAGTGGAGCTAGACCAATTGAAGAGACGACTGGCCTCAAACATGGCTTGAGCCAATTCCACCATCTTGGCACACAACTTGGTTAATTCAAGCTCTAGATCAGCTCTAGGGTAACATCTTTCATGATCCATTACATTTGGCCCTTCTTGGATTCTGGCCTGATATGTTCTAAGCATCATATCTATGTCCTTGGGAGTGGGATCTGCTAAAACTGATCCTACTCAGGGTGGTGGATGGGTTACGTGTGGTGGATTAGAAGGTTGGGGAATAGAAGGTGATGGGGATGGTAGTGGGGGTGATGTGTGAGAGTGCATTTGAGATGTGATTTTTATGATTTTGGCTTTGGTTTCTCATAGACTTTCCTCGAATTCGCTCACCTTCTTTGCCCATTGCCTTTTCATACTTTCACGGCTGTCTCTCCAAGCTCTTGTTCTCTTCTTATTCTGGCTTTCAGTCTTGCTAACCTCCGCATTCTTTTCCTGGCCTAAGTCTTGGTTTTGCTTAAGTGCTTGAGCTCTCGTGATGACTTGCACTGGGGCCTGGAAGTCACACCTCCTGTGGAGTCTACCGCTAGCCCAATAACATTGATAAGGGCAATTTTTGGCATATTGTTGGGGTTCTTGGGACACTCTCGTAACAAGTGCTCCTTCCCACAATCTGGACAAAAGCCTTGAATTGTCACAGATTGGGTTTTTGTGGGTGCAGGTAGAGGGCAATCACGAATGAGGTGATCTCCCTAACATCGGAAGCATGGTCCTCTAGGAAATGGAGGTCTTATTTTCCTAGGCTGAGGTCTAGAGTTGGGGTTTACGTAAATGACATTTGCATATTCTGGCTCCCAACCAGATTCACTCGGCTCTTCATAATAGTATGACTCACTATGCTCCGATGAGTGCATGTAGTAAGCCTGTGGGCTCTTGATATGTGTAGAGTCAAAACTATGATCACTTGGGTCACTTTCTTAAAGCAATGGTGTCACTGGCACTAAAGCTCTATTTAGATTTTCTTCTGCAACTACATACTTCACTGGGATCACATTAGCTAGAGGAGGGGGTTGCTGCACTAGGACTGGTTGAGGTCTTTGCTACCCTTGATAGGGTGGTTGATAGGGTTGCTGGGGCCTACCATACTAATGATGTGGGTACTGATTCTGGTATTTTCCTTGCTGTGGATATGATTGAGGATAATTTTGTCTAACAACTTGTTTGTTATATGGGCAGTCTTGTGCCGTGTGATTGGTGTATCTCCTTTCTATGGTGCAATATTGGTTGTTAGGACTAACCTGGGTTTGAACCATGATAGGACACACATTAGTCATATGGTTGTTGATATATTTAGGTAGTGATGTGTGTGAACACTCTAGGACCGCCGGGGCACTTTTTCCCTCTTCAGGAGGTTTTTTTCCCAGGCTTGTATATACGCCTATTGCCCTAATGAGCTACTTATCTTTGTACATTCTCTAGTAATACATTCAGTATTGTGTGTTGTGCTCCAAGCTTCTTCTACTTCCTTGTGCTCTTCACGTGCTTCATCAGACGTCTATCTCCAACAATTGGTATCAGAGCAGGTCGTCCCTTCATCTAAGGGGCCGTCGACACTCCTGCGGTTACAGTCTCAGAATCATACGAATTGTGGTGAGCATACTCAGAGTGTTTCCGAGATCAAAACAACTTCGCTATGTGGTGTCAAAATCGCGATCTGAGCTCGTTTCGGCCTCCGAACGCACTATCGTAGCATTTGTGTAGGCTATTTTGTCTTTTTGTGCCAAAGGTATATACCTATTTCTATTCGCCAGTATAAGCGTCTCGAAGTCTGCTACAGGTTTAGCAGAACTCGTTTGGGCAATTTTGTTCAACTTTTTGAGGTATAGTCAATTTTCTGCATCAAGGTATTTTAGTCACCGGCCATGGCTGAAAGCAGTGATGTATTCTGTATGTTGGCTATTGAGGATAAGTTGGATGGTACCAACTACCCGTTATGGGCTTATATGATGCAACATGTGTTGGTTGCAAAAGGACTGTGGAACATTGTGTAGGGTGTTGAAAAACGTCTTATCACACCTACAACTGTTACAATTGAAGGTACTGAAGCTGATGCAGAAGCTGTCGAAGATCGTGACATTCTGGATATTCCTGTTCGTGCTGCGGTTTTTGCTGCACTTACTGGAGAGCAGATTTGTTGGGATGGCAGAGATGCCCAGGCACATGCATTGATAGCTTTGTCTGTCAAACGTGCCATTATTCCTCACATTCGCTCTTGTAGAACAGTTAAGGATGCTTGGGATACACTTACCACATTGTACCAAGCTAGGAATGAGGCTCGTGTTGCTTACCTCCAAAAACAGTTGGACAGTGAGCACATGAATGAAGGCGATTCTATGGACAGTTTCCTAAGGAAGATCAAAGACTTGAAGGAACAATTGATTTCTGCTGATGAGGCTATACCACATAGCTCACATGTGCAGACCGTTCTGAATGGTCTTCCTGATTCATATCAGAGTTTTGCTTCTACTCTTCGGTTGATGATGAAAGGCAATCCAAATTCCTTATCATTTGAGGAGTTAGTCTCTGTTCTGCTGCAGGAAGGTTAGTCCAGGCAGAACAGGTCCATTATGCGAGTTGCAGATCAAGCTTTCCTGGCTAGTCAGAAGGGCAAAGGAAAATGAAGCTCTTCAACTAGTAAGCAGAAATCTGCTAATTCTGCATATTCGAAGAAGGAAGATAAAGATGAGAAGAAATCAGAAAAGCAGAAAATTTTTTGTAAGTACTGTAAAGGGAATGATCCTATCATAAAGAAATGTCCAAAATTGGCTACTAAAGAGGCAAAGAAGAAAGAGGCTAGAATGGTTGTTGCAGAGGCCTCTACACCAAAAACAGAGTCTGCTAATCTTGTGCAGGAAGAAGATTGGGCGTTTACTACTGTCTGCAGTTTTGACCCATCTTCTCATGAGCAGTGCATGTCTTAAGTAGACTCAGATGTTTGCCAGTATTTTGACAGTGGGGCAACCAAACATATTACCTCGCAACGCAGTTTCTTCTCTTCACTCGAGCTTGCCCCTACAGGGAATACTGTTACATGCACCAACAACTCCTCTTATCCTGTTATGGGAGTTGGTAAGATCATTTTGACTACTGCTGATGGTAGTTCTTTCACTTTGTCAGATGCTTTATTTGTGCCAGGGATCAAGAAGAACCTGTTATCAGTTTCTGCATTAGCCAAGATTGGCTTGGTTGTGAAATTTGTTGATGTCAAGTGTACAGTTCATGATCTGTCAAATGGCGATGTGATTATTGCTTCTTGCATTTTATGTCATGGATTGTATAAACTCATAGACTATGAAAGATCAGTAAATGATTTGGCATGTGCAGTAAATGATTCTCAGGCTATGTCAGATGCAAAGCTTTGGCATGCACACTTTGGTCATCTGAATTTTGCTAGTTTGCTACGCCTGCAGAAATCTGAAATGGTGTCCTCTTTGCCCAAACTTGAGGCACCTAGAAAACATGTTTGTGAAGGCTGTATTTTGGGCAAAATGCAGCATTCGTCCTTTCCAAAAGATGGTTCAGTTCGGGCTACTTAGAAATTGTAGCTTGTACATAGTGATGTCTGTGGTCCTATGCAAACACCTTCTTTTGGGAATTATCTTTACTTCGTGACTTTCATCGATGATTTTTCCAGGCATGCATGGGTATATCCATTGAAGGCAAAGTCCGAAGTGTTCATGTGCTTCAAACAATTTTTCGTTTTTGCTTCAAAGTCTGAACCTCCATTCTGATCGAGGGGGGGAATATATGTCTTCTGATTTCAATGCATTTCTAGCTGAATGTGGGATGAAACACCAGTGTACAGTGCCGTATACACCTCAACAGAATGGAGTTGCTGAACAAAAGAACATGTCACTCATGGACATGGCAAGGTGTATGGTCAAGAGTCATGCTTTACCACACAGTTTCTGGCTTGAGAATGTCATCTGTGCAACATATGTACTGAACAGGTGTCCCACTAAAGCACTGTAGTCTATCACTCCATATGAGGCTTGGCATTACCGCAAGCCATCTGTTGCTCGTCTGTGTTTTTTTGGTTGTTTGGCATATGCAGTAGTGCCTGAACAACATCGTAGAAAATTGGATGATAAAGGAGTGAAATGTATTTTTGTTGGGTATAGTTCTGAAAGTAAAGGCTATCATCTGTATCATCCACAGACTAAACACATTCTGATTAGCCGTGATGTTGTTTTTGTGGAGGATGCTATTCAACCATTGCTTTCATGTACTAAGGAGACATCTGTTAGCTCCAAAGACATGTATGATACTTTGCTACCTCTTTTTATAGGTGGACAGTCTAGTGCTGGTCCTAATGAGGCAACCTCTCAGCCTTTGCAGGTTTCATGTGATGATGCAGATCATTCCATTTCTAATGCAGATTTACATGATGCACTTATTGATGAGAGAGCTGATATTGAGCAGGCAAGAACTATGCCAAAATGGCTGGTGCAGACCTTTCGTGATAGCAAATTAGATTCACCTCTATCATATCGTACTCGATCAGGCTCTCATAGTGCCTCTTTTGCATCAGATTTCTATGCTATGGCTACATCTAGTCTATGTGGTGAGACTGAGCCTGTTTCATTTGATGAAGCACAAAATTCAGAAAATTGGATGGCTGCTATGCAATCTGAATATGATGCAATAATGAAGAATGGTACTTGGTCTTTATGTGACTTGCCTCCTTGCAAGAAGGCCATTGGCACTAAGTGGGTATACAAGCTGAAGCATAAACCTGATGGTACAGTTGACAGGTATAAGGCTAGGCTTGTTGCAAAGGGTTATGCACAGGAAAGAGGCATTGATCTTGATGAGACCTTTGCACCTACATGCCGTATGACTACTGTTCAGAGCATCTATGTAGTTTCAGCCTGTCATGGTTGGAATGTACATCAGTTGGACATTAAAACAACATTTTTGAATGGTGACTTGCATGAAGAAGTGTATGTTTTTCGCCCCGTGGCTTTGTGTAGAAAGGGCATGAAAACCAGGTGTGCAGGTTAAAGAAGGCATTATATGGTTTAAAGCAAGCACCACATGCTTGGTATGAGAAGATACATGCCTATCTGATTGCACATGGTTTTGAGAACAGTCCAACTGAAAGCACCTTATATGTTAAGCGTGCTAGTGATGTGCTTCTGATCATTGTTGTCTATGTTGACGACATGCTGCTCACTGGTCCTATTGAGAAGCATATTGCTGATTTTAAGGCTGACTTGCATACCTCATTTGAGATGTTTGATTTGGGGCATTTGCATTATTATTTGGGCATTGAGTTTATGCACGTTGATGGTGGAATGGCTTTGTGTCAAATGAAACATATTGACACATTATTGCAGCATTTTGGCCTTGAAGACTGTAAGCCTATTGCCATTCCTATGGAGAAAGGTTTACGATTGAGTCTTCATGATGTTGGAGATGCATTTGATGTTGTTCTCTATCAACAGGCTGTTGGATGCTTGATTTACTTATGCATTACTCAACCAGATATTCAGTTTGCTGTCTCACAGATGAGTAGGTTTATGCATTGCCCAGGAGTCAAGCATTGGCAGGCGGTTAAGCGTATCTTTCGCTAGTTGAGTGGTACTCGGCTACTTGGGTTGTTTTATCCCAAGGGGGGATCACTACCGCCAGATTTGCATGCTTTTCCTGACTCTGATTGGGCTGGTTGCTATGACACTCGTGTGTCCACTAGTGGCTTTTGCTTCATGCTTGGTAGCTCATGTATATCTTGGTTGAGCAAGAAGGAGCCTACTGTGGCCACTTCTAGTTGTGAGGCTGAGTATAGGGCAACTTTCACAATGACTGTTGAGTGTGTATGGCTCAGACGCCTTATGGCTGATTTGGGTGTTGGTCAGTCTTATGCCACCACCATCTTCATTGACAGTCAGAGTGCATTGGCAGTTGCGAGGAACCCTGTGTTCCATGCTCGCTCTAAGTACATTGAGGTGCATTGTCATTATGTGAGGGAGAGGTTCTCTGCTGGGGAGATTTGCTTGGCATATGTGCCCACTCAGGAGAACATTGCAGACCTTTTCACAAAGGCTCTGCATAGGGAGAAGTTTGAAGCTTTCCGCAAAGCTTTGGGCTTACTTCCTTTTGTGGAGTGATTTCCACATAGCTTGGCACTTCCTTATACATGAGTGCCAGCTACTTGTTCACCACATCACTCCCAGGGGGGATTTGTTGATATATTTAGGTAGTGATGTGTGTGAACACTCTAGGACCGCCGGGGCACTTTTTTCCCTCTTTAGGAGGTTTTTTTCCCCAGGCTTGTATATATGCCTATTGCCCTAATGGGCTACTTATCTTTGTACATTCTCTAGTAATACATTCAATATTGTGTGTTGTGCTCCAAGCTTCTTCTACTTCCTTGTGCTGTTCACGTGCTTCTGCAGATATCTATCTCCAACAATGGTCTACTCCACAGGTGTAGCATCGTTTTCCTGGGGCAAATCTAGGAATCTGCTTGCTAGAGATGCCTAATTTCTAGGCTACCTTTCCTGCTAGATCCTCAATTGATGTGCATTGTGAGGAAGTGAGGCTAGTAGAACTATCTGAATCTTTATAGATATTTGAGAGCTCTAATTCCTCCCCTAGATTATCCTCAATGTCTATGCACATGCGTACACATTCTTCTATGGATCTAGGGTCCTTCAAGTACACATATGATCTCAGTTTGGTACTTAACAATCTGTCTAGAAATAAGTCTGCTTGTTTGGCTGGAGTGGGTAACTCTGGAGCAGGGCACTCTCTAGGTACTGCCTAAACCTTCTTCTTGCAAGCCTGACTGTCTCTTGAGGTGTTTGCTTAAAGGTGTATATCAGGGAGGACGTGTTATGCCTAATACCAATCTTGGAAAACACAGTGATGAATGCTTCAAGCAGTTGATCTATATTTTTGAACTGACCTTGGTGAAGCGGTTGAAACCAAGAGTCAAGGTGATTTTTTTGAGGGTTAGGCCAAAAGCATTGTATTGAGTGAACATGTCTTCAACTTGCTCAACTCTCAAAACTTGCTTAAACTCTGCTACATGGTCATACGGGTCTCCTATGCCGTCGAAGCAATTGCTCATGGACTTTACTAATTGTGTGGGCCTTAAGGTTCTAGCATGTTCTCTAGGCCTGGACAGAGGGAATTTGTCTGTATTTCTTGGATTCCTCGGATCCCTATGTCTCTCCCTATCCATCCTATCCATCTCTATCCTTGTTCTCTCCCTTCCAAGTGGGTTAGTGTTGTTATAAGGGTTGCCCACAATTTCCTCATGCAATGGCACCCTCTAGCCCTCATAAAAATATCTCTTTTTTGTATTTAGGAGATGTCCATATGAACACTCTCCTAAGCCCCTTTTTTGATATTTCCCTTAGGCTATGGTTTTGAAGCCTCTCAAATAATGTAGCTTTTTGGCACATGTAGAAATCCCACGTAGAAGTTTCCCACGCCTTCATTTCTTTTGAGTTGGTTGTTGGAGAATATTCACAAAGATTTAGAGAGAGATGTGCATGTGCTCATTTTTGACTAGTCAAAAAGAGCACATGGGAGAATGTGCTGAGCCTATAAATAGAGGCTCATTTCTTGTAAAGGAGGTCCCTGGGCCATGGCCTTGGCCTCCATTTTGGTAATGGAAGAAGGTGTCATTTGTTACTCTCTTGCCTCCTTGTGTGCAATGGCGTTGGTCTTGGTGTATGGATTTGCATGTGTGTGTGCATGGTTGGGAGGATGTTCCCCTTTGCTCCTTGTGACGTTGGCCATTGTTGCCATTGCTCCATGAGCATGGGTGAACCTCTCCTCTCATTCTTTGCCCCAACTTGGAGAAACCTCTCACTTCCATGTGAGGCGGTTAGGGTTTGTTGCTCCTCTTCTCTCAACAATTTGGCGCCGTTGCCAAGGACGTCGGCCTTTAGCCGTTGGTTTTCCAAGTTTGCGTGTCCATACTTCGTGAGATGCACCTTGACACTTGGAGGAGGATGAATATGTGTGGCCTTCGGTTGGCCTAGGGTACCTCTCTTTTGTTAATTTTTTGAGTAGTTGTAGTTCATTTTTTCTGTTTGTTGCACATGAACACCCTTCCTATCTCGTCAAATTCTGTCGTTTCTTGATTTGAGTGGTGCTGTGGATAGAGAGATGGGGAGTGCTTTCTCTCTCTTGTTCTCATCTCTTGATATCTTCAACAAACGCAATACTAAAAATGAATTTCGAACAAAACTCTAGTATACAATACTGCACAATTAGATTTGTCATGCGCATGTGGGGATAGGCCTTTTCGTTTGAAATTTGAAAGGGATAGATTCTTTTTTATGCTGAACGGTGTGAATTTTACATCATGGAGGGACGTGTGCATTTAGTATCACTAATGAATGCTTGCAGGAGGCGGCAGGCCTTTGGGGTAGGTGGGAAAAAATTCTCCACGTCCTTTCTTGCATACAAGTTTGTGTTACGCAGATTTCTCAAGAAATATGAGGGTGTCCTTTTTCATAGACTTTACTCGTCTTTTTTATCCCTTCATTCTAAAGAAGCTTCCTCTTCGGAGCCGGGGTCTTCTGATTTATTATTTCATGCGGGTGAGCTAGGGTTCCTTTCTGTCTTCGGGCTTGATGGAGCCATGCTCTCCCACTTCTGCATGAGTGAGGCTATAGATCCTCCAACATTTCTCCCAGCTCTAAGTGGAGCTTCTGTTGCCCCTATCATCTACACTTGAGGGTTCGGAGTCGAGCGATGCTCTCCTTGCCTTCTTCCTCTTTTTCTCGCTCTCGACGAAGCAACCTGAGAGCCGCGCTAATCGGGAACAAGTCTCCAGTCATGCCGCCCTTCCATTGTTGTATCAAGCTAAGAGTTTTCTCAGATACGAAGCTTGTCGTCAGTCATTTCGAACAATGGGGTGGAGCTATGGAGGGGTTGAGCTCCATCGTGTTCCCCTCTTGCACTCTCTGATGGGGTCGAGCTCCGTTGAGCTCCCCATCTTCTTCTGCTGATGAGCTTGTACTCAAACAAGCTTCCCATCTTCGCTTCCTATCGCAATCGAGTTCCATCAAATCTCTGTTTGTTGCCACGATTGGGCTCAATTCACCCGTTCTGTTGATGCACCTTTTGCTCATATCCTGCTATTGGGGAACTGCGGTTGAGGTCATGGCACGCGATCAAAGTCTTCACCATGTGTTCTTGGGTTTCCCCTTGTGTTTGTACTGCTAAGACAGAGGTGTTGGTGCACCTTCGAAGTTGCAGTCTGGCTCAGTGAGTGTCCATTTTCAAAGCTCCCTTGTTGTTGGGCCATTTTGTCGGGACTATCCAGCTCTGGACTTCCCAACTCTGGAGGTTCTCGCTATTGCCACGCTTGGGCTTTGTATGGCTGCATTCCTCCAACCTTTTTGGATATGTGTATACAGTTTTACCCTCTTCTCTAAAGGCTGTTTGAAATCCACCAAGATGCGAAAAGAATACTATACACGACTATGTTCATTGTATTTCCTTCTGGCTCCACTTGCATAGTTTGTTCCGACTTTTTCTACTTAGAGTAGGGGAAGCATTGTGTCTCAATCACGATTTTGGGTATGCTGTTGGAATGGGTGTATGACTGGGCATAATCTCTTTTGTCTTCAGTTGTTTCGTTCTTCTGTTGTTAAGATACATGAACCATCTCCTGCCCAGACCGATTAGGGGAAGACATCAAGCTTGCACCACTTGGGGGATAAGAGGAAGGTTGCAGGAGCAATCCCCGTGCTGTTTGAAGGAAGCACTCACACACTCCTCCTATCCCATGATCTCCAACAGGTTTTGATCACAAGTTAAAACTAGAGGGACTTCCCTATTTTGCTAGACGGCCCGATTTCCACTCCAACCAACATGAAGACCTATGCAACCATGGTTTGTGATGCCCCCTCACTATTGAAGATGGCATATGGGATCATTTCTATTTAGGCTCACCGAGACAGTAATAGACTCTCACAAATATTACTCAACTATAAGTTCTAAAATGTGATGTGATTTCTCTTCAAATCTTTACAGATACATGGGTTGTACATCACTCCTTAGCTCTCTACGTGAATTTTCCAAAGAGATGGTTGGTTCCTAGTACTCTCCAAGGACCTGCACTTTGTCTTTTGCATGATCTGTGTTACCTTTTGTCTATTATGAGGACTACTCAGGTTTTTTTTTGGTATCAAGCAATTGATAGTCTGACAGAGCTTATCATTGATTGTGTTATGTGTTTTCCACTGGTTAAGTATACTTGAGGTTTGAGATGTGCCCAGGTCACTTTGGAGCCTTGGATAAGGTTGCTTGTAGCGTCATAAACCTTGAAGATTGCTTCTTGAAAGGTGTTTTCATTCGGTGTATCTCCTGAAAGGTATACAAACAGATCTGAAAGGTTGGCAGACGATGTTGTCAGTGGGAAGTTTCTTTGACTTATAAGGAAATGGTTTAGACTGCACATAAATTTCTCTACATTGATCTATATTAACTGTCTTGATTAAATTGTCTTGATTTATGCTCTCTGAGGGTGATGCACTTGAAAGACACATTGCTGGGTCTTTAGTGACTGACCATATACTTGGCTTTGTGTCTTAGAGTTTTCATTTATCCATAGCTTAAAGGTAGTCAAGTCTAACTCTTCATGCCTTCCTTTTTGGGACTTAAGTTATTCGGTAATGTATGCCCGTTATGCAAGTGTAAGTTCTTCCCTCATTAGACTATTGATATCTTTGCAGATTTTTTGGGTATGCTTGCAAGATAGGAAAAAACTATATGGAGTGGGGCTTACTCACAACTCTTGCATGGGATCTTTAGAGTGGTGTAGCGATTTAAGCATTAAATGGAGATTCGTGTGCTTAATGGATATGGGTATGTGACACTCCAATTTGAAGGGAGTGTTTTTATGCACATGTCTTGCCTAGAATTGAGTCTATGCAAGGATCTACTCTAATGATGTCTTGAGTACTGATACTTATTCCCATAAGGTGATGCTTTTCATGTTTGAGAGAGTTAAATCAATGGTTGATACTGTTGTGGTTTTTAATTCCTTTGATGATAGGCTGAAGTGACAACAGTGGTCGTGAATGCCTCTCTTGGGGGTCCCATCCAAGCTTCAAAATCAAGAGGCATTGTTGTAAAAAAGGGCAATTCTGGACAAAGGTCCTCCTGTATGCATTGGACTTTATGCACTGAGGTGTAACCTGTTTGAGAATGCTTGTTCACATGTACTCTCTATGTTGAGGTCATCATAACCTATGATGCTCTATATCTTCATTCCATATGTTAGGCCCTTCATAACTGTTGATGTATGCTCATTTTGTGAATCCTGCACTCAAAACTTTAATATCACATGCTCATTCCACAACTTGATCAGTTACACAGGCATGTGCACTTAGGGACTCATTTAAAAACTGGAGTAAGACGTGAAAAGTAACTTCATCATAGGCACTACTCACACATGCTGATAGCTTGATGATTTTTTTGGTGAAAGTGGTCTGAAGGTTGGTCCTCAAACATTAGTGTTAGGTAGACGTTGGCATACCAGCACTGACTGTAGTTGAGATGTTAAGTTATGTGTGCAGTTTTGAGAACTTAATGTTGTTGCTTGGAACCTTTTTGGCCATGCACATTTGATGCATAAAAAAGTCATCCCCATCCAGTGTATCAATTAGATAACCCATCTATGGGATTTCCTTGACGCTACAGACTTTGATAATCTTTTTACCTTATTGAGAGACTAAGCAACATAACTTACCAATTTTGTTGAAAGTGATTTGATGGTCCACATTTGGTTTTAGTTTCTCACAGGTAATAAAGAACACATCGGGCAAAGCCTAAGGCATTTCCCTGAGATTTGAAGGGGCTTCGAGATCAGAATGCTGCTTGTGAGTGGTGTTCTGTGTGTGTTGCAAAATCACAGACCTGGTGCTCTCAATGACGTGATGCCTAGTTCCAATGGGTGGCATGGTGTCTTTAAATGGTGGCCACACATCCTGCTATCAGGCTAAGCTAATGGAATTATAATGATCTATGATGATTGCATCATGCCCATAACTATTGTAGGTCTTGAAAGGATCTATTGTACGCTCTATGGAGGATAGGAAATGTTTCTTTTTCATCTTCATTTGCATTGCAAGAAATTGCGTATTACAAACTGTGGCATCATGTGGATGAAGTATGTGACTACACTATTCAGGGATTGTGTCCAAACTTCCTACGAAAGGAAATGGTAGTGTCTGTTTCTTATGGTTGCAGGCATTTGGTTGAGCTATAGGATCTCTTAGTCTTGCAATAAAAATGATTATGTTTGTAGCATATACATAAACCTTGAGTTCATGACCTTGGTTTCCTGAATGATGTTTTGTAGGACCTAGGATTGGGAAAGTTCAGAAATGGCTGCAGTGCTTGAGGAGTTATCTTTGGATTACTGTTCACTTAAAAGATTACTTTGACTCTAGATGGCCTTTTCATAATTGTGTCCAAAAAGGATTCCTCCTGAATTGGGCCCCATTAGTTGTACGTTTGTATGCTTAGGCCTTGATCAAATGATATGCTTCTACTATCTTATGCTAATGACTCCTCTGGTTGATCTTGTTACTCTTGTATTCTCATGATTATTTCAGAGGTAACACAATTAGGATTGTTAGCATAGTGAAGAATTGGAAGAATGTTTGGAGGTCACGGAAGGAGCTTTTGTTTTTTGCTAGGGAAGTAGCTCTAGATTCACAATGCTCATTTAAAAGGCTTATTTTTTATAAGGCATTTCAGGCCAACACACTTGGAACTTCAGCATTGATCCTTTTTACTTCCCACAGATGATTTGAAATTGTGCTTTGCAGGAATAGTGCTGGATAAGCTGACTTAATTTCCTGAATGCTTGTAAAATGATAGGACTCAATGTTGCACTATTGTTTGTTCATTCTATGAGCACATTAAACTCATGAAATTGCGAGACTGACTAGGAGCATAATTTAAATGAGGGTAGGAATGCATGTTAATCATGATATCATATTCATCTCATGCTATGAAATGTGATATGTCACACTCACTTGGAGATAACTGATGTTGGATTGCAGAAATAAGAAGATTTTCAGGAGCTCTTCTCATTAGAAGAGCAAGTTTTAAGTGAAAGATGTCTCTAAAGTGGAAACTAAAAATGAAATTTTGTGGTTGGTTCTTTTCAATATCAGTCTACTTGTTATGTATGTTAAATTTCAGGTATTGGAGCTTTGAAGAGAAGACACAATGGAGGAATGCTGGGCTGACTGCCCCCCAAGGGGATTGTGTCGCTCAGCAATATGGAGTTGTAGACTTGAAGATTGACGACTTGCTGATTCAAAGATTTGCAGCTTTGCACAATTCAGATTTGAACAATTGCAGAGTAGCTGAGCGGAAGACTCAAAACTTGGACTAGTCCAGCAATATATGCGTCTCATTTCTCAGCTTTATCGAGGGCGACAAAGTCTAGGAGGAGGAGGGTGTTGTTATAAGGGTTGCCCACAATTTCCTCATGCAATGGCACCCTCTAGCCCTCATAAAAATATCTCTTTTTTGTATTTAGGAGATGTCCATATGAACACTCTCCTAAGCCCCTTTTTTGATATTTCCCTTAGGCTATGGTTTTGAAGCCTCTCAAATAATGTAGCTTTTTGGCACATGTAGAAATCCCACGTAGAAGTTTCCCACACCTTCATTTCTTTTGAGTTGGTTGTTGGAGAATATTCACAAAGATTTAGAGAGAGATGTGCATGTGCTCCTTTTTGACTAGTCAAAAAGAGCACATGGGAGAATGTGCTGAGCCTATAAATAGAGGCTCATTTCTTGTAAAGGAGGTCCCTGGGCCATGGCCTTGGCCTCCATTTTGGTAATGGAAGAAGGTGTTATTTGTTACTCTCTTGCCTCCTTGTGTGCAATGGCGTTGGTCTTGGTGTATGGATTTTCATGTGTGTGTGCATGGTTGGGAGGATGTTCCCCTTTGCTCCTTGTGACGTTGGCCATTGTTGCCATTGCTCCATGAGCATGGGTGAACCTCTCCTCTCATTCTTTGCCCCAAATTGGAGAAACCTCTCACTTCCATGTGAAGCGGTTAGGGTTTGTTGCTCCCCTTCTCTCAACAGTTAGCAAAGCTCACCTCGGTTCTATCTCTACTCCGTTCTCTTTGAGTCCCATGAGCTTGAGATGTTCCATCTCCTTGGTGACTATATGACACAGTGGATCAAGGTTGGGGAAAAACAAATTCTCCCTTCCAAGTGTATGCGTGTCTTCCATGCTCTGAGACCACAAAAATCCTCTCTGAAGCATCATCTAAGTAGGTCACTTTGCCTGGGCTATTAGGATCTTTGAAATCATAGATGGTAAGATCTCCTACTTCATTACGCGTCTCACGCTTATACCTCCAGAAAGCCTCATCTGTCTCTCGATTCATGAACAAATCTATGCTCCTATTATCCTCGGGAACCCACTCTGGAGTGATTATTGTAGTCAGAACCGACTTGCCTCGAGGGGTTTTTGGCTCGTTTTTTAGGTTCCCTTGCTCTATGTCACCTATTTCGTCCTCTGAGATTATGTTGCCAAATTCATTTGTTCTTTTTGCTTGGCTAGTGACCACATACATTGTTCCTTCTTTATCTATGTAGGAACCATTTTCGAACTTGACTATAGGGCGTTCTAGTCCAATGGGCTGATCTAGGTTTTTAATTAGGACAACAGATCTTCTGAGACCATCCTCATAGATGCCTGCACCTAAGCGGTTGGTCTGGATATATTCTAATTGAGTCTTGTAGGGACCTTCTGGTTTTTCTAAGTACGCAACTCCTGAGCTACCCATGGGTCTCTCCATGTTGTAAAACATCTCAGAGTCACTGGTTTCTGAGTCTAGAGCGTAGGGATAATCACTCAACTGCTGGGCCCAAGATCTGGCTGTATGGTTGACAGTAGCTTCAGATGATCTAATACTTTGACGGTCTCTTCCTAGGTGTCTTCCCGATCTAAGTTTCATATGCCCTTCCAATTAACCCAATGATCCTTGTACAACCACGTTGCTTATTCTTTGATATTAATCACTTGTTCTTTTTAACTTTCTTTGTGTGTCTTCTTGTCTTGAGTTAAGCGTGGTCAGGAGCACTTAAGTGTGTCGTATTTGATGTTTTTTGTCCACTTAGTTTAAGTTCTTTTCCCTTAAGTTGTCCCTTGACTATAGTTTAACCTATTCTTGGACTTGAGAAATTAGAGGATCTTAGAACTTGCGTATTCCTATTGTACCCCTAATTAATCAAGCCAACTACTCGCACTTAGCCTAAGCTAAGAATAGAATGAGGGAGTTGAGAGATGTTCCAAACTCAAGTTGTTTCTCCTTGCTACACTTGTCTACCCACGAAGGGCATTCCCAAGCCCGCACACAATGGCACTTGCTTTGCTTTCTCCAAAAGATCTCAATGATCTTATAAAAGTCCCAAGTTTAGCTTCAATTTTTACCTTCAATTGATAGACAATTTATTTCAGATACTTTTAATGACCCCTTTTTTTTTCCCTTTTCTATTGCCAAAAAAGAAATTTGCTCTAGAGCTCCCTTGGTGTACCTACCCCACAGAGGGTCAGCTTCAAAATACCCTATCTGAAAATCCATGCATTATTCTTATAAAAAACAATTGAGGTCGTGTAGTATTCACCACGAGCTTTCTTTCTGACAAGTCTTAGAGCTCAAAAAATGGATTTCATATGAAAAAGTTATGATAGATCAGGGTTTAGGGGGTTAAAACGGACAATCACGACCTTCCAAGAGTTTAATGCATTTTTCTAAGGCCTTTGTAATGGTATAGGTGATTGAATATGCAAAATATGCCCAATTTTTAGCCCAAATTTTCAAAAAATTACCCTTCTATTTTTTGTCAAAAATGTCTGTCTATCGCTATAGATGGTGTCTGTCGATAGACACTGTTGGAGACCTCTTAATCTCCAAAGGTTTGATCTATACTGATTTAAGAACACTTCTATATCAGTTACAAACCAAACTTTACACAAATATTGTTCTTCTTTACCAAAACTTCCATTAACACTTCTCTGAGTGAAGAAGTGTCTACTTCAGAAAGTCTGCTTCAGAAATCAACTTCATTACCTGCACATAACTTCAAATTTCTTTAAATAAATGATGCACAAGTATTCGCAATACCTTTGCGCAATCATTCCAATCATTAGTTCTCAAAACTAATCACCAAAAGTTTAATTTGATCCTTAAGATCAAAGGTATGTCATAACTATCTTCCAGAGGTAGCGCCTTCGACATAGTCAACTTCTTAAGTTGATTTCTCACAATACAAAACCCGTTTTGCTAAATGCTTTTAGCTATAGCTTCCTTATCTCCTAACTTAGATTTTAAGTGCTCACTCATCAAAAACTTTACAGTATACACTGAGATCTAAGCAAAACACTGAGACGGAAAAGTGCGCTACTCTCAGACTTCAGTTTTCACTTCTACATACAAATGTTCCTCTTGATCATTCTCACAGTAGGAGACGAATTAGATCATGAAACTCTGAACATAGCTTCATTAGCTTCTCAATTAGATGCATACAAAAGGAATCTTGATCCACATGATCAGACAGAGAACACTCAGAGAAAAACCCGTCGCTATTTTCTGGGAAAAAACTCTCTACACATCTCTAAGACATTTTTCATCTACAAATGACTCTCACTCTCATTTCTTATCATCATTAACTTATATATACATGTTTTTAGACTTATCCCGCGTCTATGATATTACTCCTTATCATCCTAAGGATTTAGCTCTACTTAGATTACAAGGATTTCCACTTATATGTACATATGTGTACAAGCTATCATTCTGAAATCTCCTTCACTTTCTCAAGTGTCTTCTTTCACTTCATTCTGACCATAAGTCTTCTTCAAAATCTTTATAATCACTAATTTGTGATTGGTTTGTTCCAACAGCTCCCCCTCAATCACTAATTGTGATTATTCCATCCTTCTTCACTCCTGCCATCTCCTTGAATCTCTGTAGCTTAGGTCCATCCAAGCTCTTAATCATCATATCTGCCACTTGTTCTTTTGTTGGAGTATACATCACTTCAATCTCTTTATCAAGTACCTTTTCCCTCAAGAAATGATACTGAATCTCTATGTGCTTAGTCTTGGCATGAAAAACAGGGTTAGCTGCCAAATACAAAGAACTCATATTATCTCCAAAAATAATTGGAGTACTCTGATCAGTTTCAAAACTCTTCATCAAGGTCTTCAACCATATCACTTCTTTTGCAGCTTCTACCATTCCTTTATACTGTGCTTCTGTGGATGATAAAGCAACTGTATGTTGCTTCTTTGAACACCAAGAAACTAATTTATCTCCAATATAACAGAGATACCCATGAGTAGACCTTCTATCATCTGAGTCACCTGCCCAATCTGCATCACTAAACACTTTGATTCTAGTATCAGAAGTGAATCCATAATATAAACCTTCACTTAGGGTTCCTTTGATATATCTGAGTACCCTTTGAGCTGCAATCCAATGAGTCTTCTTTGGACAATGCATAAACTGTGACAACACACCTACTGCATATGATAAATCTGGTCTTGTCAAGGTAGCATAGAATAAACTACCTACCAAACTTTGATATTTCTTCATATCATTAAATTCTTCACCTCCATACCTGCTCAATTTATGATTTACCTCCAATGGTGTAGTTGAAGTCTTGCAATCTTCCATGTTAAACTTGACTAGAAGATTCTTCAAATACCTCTCGTGTGAAACATATACTCCATGTTGAGTATACACAATCTGCATTCCTAGAAAATAAGATAAGTTTCCCAAATCACTTATCTTAAACTCTTTCTCTATTTGCCTTTTAAGTTCATTGATTCCTTGAGCATCTGTTCCTGTGAAAATAATATCATCAACATAAATGCACATGTAAATGTATCCATTTTCACTTGCCTTCACTAGCAAGCTACTATCTGCCTTTGATGCTTGAAATCCACATTCATTCAAGAACTTGACAAGTCTATAATTCCAAGCTCTTGGGGCCTGCTTCAACCCATACAAAGCTCTCTTGAGCTTACACACATAATCTGATCCAATTGAATTCATAAAACCTTCTGGTTGCTCCATGTATACTTCATCTGCAATGTATCCATTTAGAAATGCATTTTTCACATCTAATTGTGACAACTTCCATCCTTTACAAGCAGCAATAGCAATCAATGTTCTAATTGTAGACATTTTAGCAACAGGACTAAAGGTTTCATCATAATCTACCCCATAAGTTTGGGCATAACCTTTGACCACAAGTCTAGCCTTGTATCTAGACACCTTACCATCTGCAAACCTTTTTGTTTTATATACCCACTTACATCCAATGACTTTCTGATTCTTTGGTCTTGGTACTAATTCCCAAGTTTCATTTTCAAGTAGAGCATCATACTCTTCCTGCATTGCCTTCTCCCAATTCTGTTTACCTTTGGCTTCTTCATAAGTGATTGGATCTTCTTCTGTCTTCATAATGTAAGCATAATCTTTTGTTGTTAGAAAAGATGTATCATAACTATACCTTATAGGCTCTTTCCTTTCTCTTGAAGATCTTCTGATTTCTGCACTTCTCGAAGTTTCAGCCTCATTTGATTCTGGATCAAATCTTGGTCCATCTTCTACATGATCCTGCAATCTACTTTTAGAGTCAACATCATCAATACTTTCTTCATACACTTTTACTTTTGCCTTTCCTTTCCTTTGTATCTCTTCAACACCTGCATAATCATTTGTTGAACCTGTATACCATGTATTTTGCTCATCAAATGTCACATCTTTGGTAACAAGAAATTGCTTTGTGGATGGACTCCACAACCTGTAACCCATCTGTCTATCATCATATCCAATAAACACATACTTCTCTGCTTTTGGTTCTAGCTTATGTCTTAATTGTGAAGGAACATAAGCATATGCTACACATCCAAATACTTTACAATGATCAAGAGTAGGTTTCTTACCCCACCATGCTTCATAAGGGGTTCCTCCATCCAAAGCTTTACAAGGTAACCTATTCACAAGGTATGTTGCAGTATTAATGACTTCTGCCCATAAGTAATTTGGACAATTCTTTTCCTTCATCATTGCTCTTGCAAATTCTACAAGAGTCCTATTTCTCCTTTCTGCTACTCCATTCTGTTGAGGAGAGTACCTGCAAGTTACTTCTCTTTTTATACCTGGATTCCACAAATAATCATCAAACTCTTTAGAGAAATACTCTCCCCCTCCATCTGACCTTAACCTCTTAAGCTTTTGCCCTGTGATCCTTTCTGCATAGGCATGATAATGTTTGAATGTCTTGAAAACTTCTGATTTATCCTTGATTACATATAAAGTAATCCATCTGGTTGCATCATCAACAAACAACACATAATATCTGGATCCATTTATGCTATAGTCCCTTGAGGGACCCCATACATCTGTATGAACCAATTCAAGCATATTTGAATGCTTGTACCCTGATTTGTCTGATTCTTTGACATTTCCTTTATAGCTCTCTCATTGAAATGACCTAGCCTTTTATGCCATAGGTCTAATTCAGACACCTTTTGACTTCCATAAGTAAATAATGCATGTCCCACATTACCTTGGACTTTGAGAGTGAACAATCTTCCTTCCTTTTTTCCTGCAATTATGTTTCTATATCCCTGATTTGGATCTTGCACATAAACACCATCATTTGTGAATCTTACCTCATATCCTTTCTCCACAATTTGCCCTACACTTATCAAATTTTTAGGAATAGTAGGAACATAAAGTACCTTGCTCAAAAGTGTACTTCCACTCTTTGTCTTCACTGATCCAATGCTCTCCACTTTATGTTTGGTATTATCACCTGTTTGAACTGTATGTCCATTCACCTTTGCTTCCATATCAGTCATCAAGGATAGATTCCCACTCAGATGGTTACTACATCCTGAGTCAATATAAAACACTCTTTGATCTTCTCCCACTGATTCATGAGTTGCATTCAAGATAAGAGTCATATCATCCTTCTGATCTGATGCATAATTATAATAATTGTTGTTGTAGGACTGAGATTGGAAGTTTCTTCCACCTCCTCTAGCATATGATGTCCTACCACCTCTTCCTCTGAAGTTACCTCTTTGGTTTCTGCCTCCTCTACCTCTTTGATTAAAATTCTGATTATTGCTTCCACCATTTTGATTGTTATACCAACAATCATTTGCCAAATGATTGGTTCTGCCACAAATCCAACAAGCTTTAGCATTATCTTTGTTCTTACCTCCTCTTCCTTTACCTCTGAAATTCATCTTTCCTTTTGTGAAGTTAGCTTGACTTGAAGTCCCTTCATCATCAGTCGATTGCTTTCCCTTGCCATTCTTTTTCTTTTCCTTAGAGTACATAGCTTGACTTGCACTTCTATCATTGTCTCCTTTAATGTCCTGCTCAAAAGTTAGCATGTGTCCTAGCAATTGATTAAGATCAGGAGTAAAGTGATCAAGTGACAACTCTATGGACAATATGAATTTAAGGCTTCCACTTCTCATCTCCTCTCAGACCTGTAAGTATTTGTCTTACCAACTTATCCTCTTCAATGTCTTCATCCACTGCTCCCAAGCTATCTGCAATATCCTTCATCCTTGCCACATAATCAGAAATTGATTGTGAGCTCTTCTTCTTGAAGGTTGTGAACTCAGCCCATAGTGAGGACTTCCTTGACTTGGTTGTATTTTGGAAATGTTCTTCCAAAGCATTCCAAACATCTGCTGCACTTTCCAATCCTCTAATGTGAGGTAGAAGATAATCATTTACAGCCATGTAAATGATACTCCTTGCTTGAGCATCCTTTCTCATCCAAGTCTTCAAAACTGCAATTCCCTAGTTGGAATACTAGGATCTGCAAATTCAGGCTTTTCTTCATCTCCTGTAATGAATGCCATCAAATCTTTACTCATGAGGTGTGCCTCCATCCTCATGGACCAAGCTGGATAGTTCTCCCTATCTAGCTTATCAATCTGCAATCTTTCTCCCATCCTTGACCTTCTGTACCTGCAATTACTATGGTTTATAGTGTACCTTTGATATGAGCTTTGATCCTTCTTGATTCTTTTTGAACTCGTGCTTTGAACTTCTGCAGGTTATCTTCAATAATTTGTCCTTGTCCTCCTTTGATTTGGAAGAACTCCAATATCTGCACCAATCGGAACTTCAATTGTCTTTTCTTCTCTTGTATTGCACCTTCAGCTCTGATACCACTGTTGGAGACCTCTTAATCTCCAAAGGTTTGATCTATACTGATTTAAGAGCACTTCTATATCAGTTACAAACCAAACTTTACACAAATATTGTTCTTCTTTACCAAAACTTCCATTAACACTTCTCTGAGTGAAGAAGTGTCTACTTCAGAAAGTCTGCTTCAGAAATCAACTTCATTACCCGCACATAACTTCAAATTTCTTTAAATAAATGATGCACAAGTATTCGCAATACCTTTGCGCAATCATTCCAATCATTAGTTCTCAAAACTAATCACCAAAAGTTTAATTTGATCCTTAAGATCAAAGGTATGTCATAACTGTCTTCCAGAGGTAGCACCTTCGACATAGTCAACTTCTTAAGTTGATTTCTCACAATACAAAACCAGTTTTGCTAAATGCTTTTAGCCATAGCTTCCTTATCTCCTAACTTAGATTTTAAGTGCTCACTCATCAAAAACTTTACAGTATACACTGAGATCTAAGCAAAACACTGAGACGGAAAAGTGCGCTACTCTCAGACTTCAGTTTTCACTTCTACATACAAATGTTCCTCTTGATCATTCTCACAGTAGGAGAGGAATTAGATCATGAAACTCTGAACATAGCTTCATTAGCTTCTCAATTAGATGTGTACAAAAGGAATCTTGATCCACATGATCAGACAGAGAACACTCAGAGAAAAACCCATCGCTATTTTCTGGGAAAAAACTCTCTACACATCTCTAAGACATTTTTCATCTACAAATGACTCTCACTCTCATTTCTTATCATTGACAGTGTCTATCACGATAGATGGGGTCTATCGTGGTTCTATGTCTGTTGCGATAGACGGGTGTTTGTCGCGATAGACGAGCTCTATCGTCTGTCGTGGGCTCTGTCTGTCGCGATAGACGGTGCCTTTCATGATAGACGCTATCTGTCATCTATCGTGGGCTCTGTCTGTCGTGATAGATGAGGTTTATCGTCCGTTGTGATTTGGTCTGTCGCGATAGACGGTGTCTGTCGCAATAGAGGGTCTATCGTGGTTCTGTGTCTGTCGCAATAGACGGGTGTCTGTGGCGATAGACGGGCTCTATTGTTTATCGTGGGCTCTATCTGTCGCGATAGACAGCCTATGTCGTGGGGTGCTATGTGTCACGATAGATGATGTATTTCGCGATAGATGCTGTTTGTCGTGATAGACGATGTCTTTCGCGATAGATGCTGTCTATCGCGATAGACGGTGTCTTTCACGATAGACTAAAAAAATGCAAATTTTATTAGAAACTCCTAGTGATTTGGAGTGCTCTAATGGTGTAGGTTATTGTGCCAAGCATGCATTAAAAAAATATTAAGTTTTTCTATCTGTCGTGATAGATAGAGGTCATCATCCCGAGACCTATGTAGAGTTTTGTCGTACCTACGAAAGCTGCTCAAGATGGTGGTACAATGAGAACCTGCAGCAAAAGCTCAAAAAGCACACAAAAACAGATAACATGCAAGCTCTCTTTCACAAGTGAAATGAGGGAAATGAGGTGGGGAGTGGAATATGACCAAAAACTGATTATGTTTTTTTGTGAAGATGGAGATGGAGGTGGAAGATGGTGGGGATGATGATGGTGATGCAAAAACAAGAAAAAATGAAGAAAAATAAGGAAAAGAAAGGATATTACCTATGACTCCAATGTCTCAACTCTACGTCTTACCATCACACGCTCATCCTCGAAGCTCTCTCCCCGGCAAGGGCACCAAATTTGGTGTCACTCTAGCACAATGGCAAGTACCAACATGAGGAGATCCACCTCATAATTGTCAATGTGTGGAGACATGAGGACTAGTATGAAGACTATGAGCAAGTGAAGGCACAAGTGCGTGAGTGAGAAGCACACAAACATGCACACACATACACACACACGTGCACACAAAGCAAGAACAAAGAGAGGAACAATGGAGTTCTTTGCATTAGTCAAAAAGTCTCTTACATAAGCTGAAATCACTAACAATCTCTCTCCCCAAAAATGAGCTCTCTAGTTCTTTTTATAGTTTTTGACTAGCTTTGGCCTTGTCTAGACCTAGTGTCTGGCCTAGTTAAAAATTAGGTTCTAGAGCCTATTTGAGGGCTCAAACGGAATCTAAAAATTATGAAAATTGGTATGTAATTAATTCTAACCCTCCTCAAGCTCGAGGACTCCTTGGATTGAACAAAATGGAGTCTATTCTACCAAAAACAGAATTTACAATGTTTGTGTAGTGATTAAAATCACTTTGAGTTGGGAATTGTTTGTGGAAAAAATGATTGGGCTTTGTTGCCGTATTGTGCATGACTGCTCCGTGGTGCCTGTATGATCTTTGTATGACTTGTATGCCAACAGACAACACAGATATGTATGAACTAGATCTAAAGGCTGAATTGAAGAGTCAATGTGCGTTCTATGCACATTTCTGGTTTGCTTTCCATATTGACAATGCTCACAAAATGAAAAATCACTGAAAGATAACACAAGTAAGTAGCTAGAACGAGAAAGATTTTCCATTCCACTACGAGATATATGGCCCAAAAGACCATGCCAAATACAAGCCATAGGCTGTTCAGTAACCTCTAACAAGTGTTCTTTTTGTGATACAAATAAAGGATAAAGTGAGCCAACTTTGCTTCCTTTTGCAATAACTATATTGCCCTTTGATATACGAAAGGACTGAGCATAGAAGGCAACCATGTAACCAAGGTCATCAAGTTGATCAACTGACATCAAACTGCGTGATAACTAAGGTACATGGCATACATTATGCATAGTAAATTTTGAACCATCAATGAATTGCACAACCACATCTCCAATCCCCACAACATCACACTGGTAAGAGTCATCAAGGCTCATGGTACCAAGAGACTTTGTTGCATAATTAGAGAACCATTCTCTATGTGGTGTCACATGGAAAGAAGCACCAGAATCTAGCAGCCAGGTGTGGGAAAGAGAATCAGCCATAAGAGCCTTAGTTGGCACAGTACTATCAAGTGTCAACAAATCAGCATCATCAAAAATAGCATTAATTTCTTCAATCTTCACAGTCGAAGTAGATGGTGCAGGTAACTGTTTAACATGCCCATCAACATTCTGTCCTTTACCTTTAGCATTCTTTAATGCATAATAATCTTTCTTCATGTGTCCTTTCTTATGACAATAATGGCATTCGATATCCCTCTTCCTTGATTTTACTTCTACTCTTATTCCGTTGACCATTCTTTTCCTTGTTCTTGCTCCTGCCACGTTGTTGATTTTTTCCTTGGTAAGAATCACAAACATTATATGCATCTCCACTCTGAGTGCCAACCATAGATTTTCTACCAATCTCCTCACTCAAGAGTGCTCCACATATGTCATCATAGACGAGTTTACCACCAGGTGTACTATTGCTAATACTTGTGCAAAATGTATCCCATGATGATGGTAGGGTGCATAACAGCAATACTGGTTTCATTTCATTATCCATATCCATTTTCTGAGCCTCTAAGTAGGAGAATATAACATCAAACTCATTTAGATGAGCAGCAACACTATCTGTGTCCTTCATACGAAGGTCATATAATTTTCTCATCAGATACACTTTATTTGATGCCATCTCTTTTTCATATGTATTGCATAACTTCTTCCAAAGCTCCTCTACACTATCACAGTCTAATACTGTAAAGTAAACATTTTCTGCCAGGTGCAAGCGAATGGTAGACCTGGCCATTTCATCTAACTCATCCCAATCATCTTCATCCATGTCAGCAGGCTTCTTTGAAATTCCATTTATTGGCTTCCATTGCCTCCTTTGTATCAACACATCTTTAATCTGATTCTTCCATAGAGAAAAGTTTGTGCCATCAAATTTTCGGATCTCAAAATGGACTTTGCTGTACAAGTTATAGCTCCTCCTCGAAACACTAGCACTAGACCCTGATCCACCGGATGCACCTGAGACCTCTGATGCCATGATGGTAGAGAACTGAATGGAATGATAATGGAGCTAGACGAGTCCGAACACCAACGAATAAGTGTATCAAGGAGTAAATTGACCACTCTATAGTTGACAAAACCAAAAATCTAGAATAATTTTGCTAGAGTATCCTCTGCAAAATGAGCGTATGACCAGTGTCAAAATATCATAAAACTGCAAGTACTGAGATGTTTTCCTACATAGTGAATCACTGACTCCACTGCATATAATCAGTTACCCAATAGAAGCCAACTAGGCTTATCGAGCACCTATGAACAACTATCATACATCTCTTATGGAGAGGTTGGGTAAGTCTTCCACCTGGATTACCGAAGAGACCCCGACATCTGGGTTTCTCCCAATTAAGAAAACCTCACCATGACCCTCTTTATCAAACGTAAAAGGCTTTATGCAAAGAACATAACCGCTATATCAATGACCAGATGGACGTACATAAGCGGTATCCAGAGAATCGTACATAATGTGTATGTGCTGAAATATGCAGTAAAATGACACTAAGAGGTTGAATGCACAGCCCAAAAATGAGCCAATAACACCTGCAAGTGTCTGTCAACTATGATGTTTTTGGCTCAAAAACCTTCATAAATTTACAACGGTTGCTCCCACCAAAACTGGAAACCTTTCAAGAAACTTGTAGTTTTATGAATGTGCTGAAAACACAGCCCCAAAGGTTGATATTTATTGTCGTTCAAGTACAAAGAACACTCTTCTTGATGTTCTTGGACCTGTATGAAGAGAACTATGCGCGAAACTACTCCAAAATTGCTCCAAAAGACACCTCAAAAATGCTTCAAAAACAAGCCTTGAAAGCAAAGAATGAAGCTTTGAGGGACCAAAACATGTTCAAGGTAATGTTAACCTTAGTCTTTCCCCTTCTTCAGACACCACAAGACTGTAGCTTAGTGGTAAGGGATTTCCATGGTTAAGCGAGCTCTGGGGGGAACAGTATTGGGATGGGTGACCGCCCAGGAAGTATCGGGAACCTCTATCTTCCTTGATCGTTGAGGTCCTCCCTCGCACATAGCCAACAGCGCCAACGGTGACTTTGGTGACTCGGATGACAAGGTATTTCAAGGTCGATGCCTTGGTTGCTGCCTTAGTTGTAAGCCTTGGAGAAATCTTGGTGGGGGTGCTCGCTTCGCTCGCACAAAAGGAACAAAGCTTTTGCCTCGAAATGCTCTGATACCAGTGAAGTATTTCTATGGTGATGCACCACAGTGAAGTATTTCGATGGCGAGAGCTTCACAACGATATCCTCAGAGTAGAAAATAGAGCTCCTAGGACTGCACATGAAACTCTGCACAATATACTATAAAATATGCAGAAAACACAGTACACATGGAGCACAAAGACAGACTTCTTAGGTCTTACAAATGCGGTCGAACTTACAGTCTATGACTGACCGAATGGGCCGCTATATGTTTTATTAAAGAACATATACAAAGAAGTGTTTGGTGGCCATTTGGCCTTTCACATGGACACTAACGATAACATGAACAGTTTGAGGAGGCTTACATGGAAGGCATTATGGAACTACACCATTTCGGGCAATTCCAACTGATACATGACCGCATTGCTTTGCTTGGACACTGTAGGGGCCGTAGTATCGATGGTTGAATTTTTGCATTATGTTTTGGGGAAGTGTGATGTTTTGGACACTAACGAGCACTAAGCCACTGCCTTGAAAGAATTCATCCGATCACCTCTTCTTTGTGTACTTGGTCATGCACTCCTTACTTCGTTGCAAGTTGGACTTGGCTTCTTGTAACTTCGTCTTCCACTGATCCAAGAAGGCTCCACAATCAGGATCATTCATAGATAACGTGGAGTCTTGTGTAAGTACTAAGGGTGTAATGACCTCCTTGCCTATCACCAGCTCGAATGGAGTAATCTTTGTGCTCGAGTGGATTGAAGCATTGTAGTGGAACTCCAAGATGTCTAAGTGTTTGGCCTAGTCCTTCTGATTAGTTCTCACGTAGTTGCAGATATAATCTTCGATTTTCTGATTGATTCGTTTGTTTCTCCGTTTGTTTCCAGGTGATAAGCTGATAAGAATCTGAGTTGTGTTCCTAGTAAGTGGAAGAGTTTGGTCCATTGCCAACTTAGGAAGTGTCCATCCTAGTTTGACATGATGGCCAAGGGAAGTTCGTGGTACTTCACAATATGTGAGAAGAAATGTCGGGCCACTGCCTTTGCATTGAGAGGGGGTTTGGCAAGAAGGAAGTGAGCCTACTTGGTGAAGTAGTCCACTATTACGAATATGGTATCGTACCCTTGGGATGATGAGAGCTCGGTGATGGAGTCCATGACAATCATGTCCCGAGGTTGGTTTGCAATAGGTAGTGGTTGAAGGAGGCCTGTCAGTTTGACTCTATCTTGGTGGACAAGTTGGCAAGTAGGGCACATTTCCACATAGTTGTGTACTTGTGCCTTAATGCATAGCCAAAAGAAGTTCTTGTGTAGCATCTCATAACTACGGTTTTGACCACTATGACCTGCAACTTTGTAATCATATGCTTCCCATAGCAACTCTTTGTGTAGCTCAAAGTCATCTGGCGCATAGATATTTACCTTGCAGTAAAGTATGTCCTCTTGAATTGTGTAGTGACCTAGTTGGTTGGTGCTACAGATCTCGTTTATGACGTCTTCGACTCGGGTGTCTTGCTCTTGAGCTTGTTGAATTCTGCCCTTCAAGTATGAGGAGATTGTGGCTATTGCTTGCACCTCGGCTCTTTCACTTAATGCATCTGGCATAATGTTGTGCTTGCCCAATTTATGAATGATCTCTATATCAAACTCTGTGAGAAAATCTTGCCACCTTGCTTTCTCTGGGCTCAACTTTGGTTGTGACATAAAGTACTTGAGAAATATTTATCTCTGAAGACCTTTGTATGCTTGTCCTTGACATAGTGTCTCCACTTGCATAAGCAGTGGATGACTACGAGCATTTCCTATTTGTGATTGCTTCACCTAAGTTCAGGTTTGGTAAGATTGTGGGGTTCGTAGGCAATGGGCTGCCCATCTTGCATGAACACACCACCAATTGCCGAGCCAGAAGCATCTATATGAACCTCGAACCGTTTTTTGAATTCGAGTAGCTTTAGAATGGGTGTGTTGCACATAGCCACTTTGAGTACCTTGAAGGCTTCTTCTTCTTTGGGCCCCCATTTGAACGATTCTTTCTCTTTGATTAGTTCAAGGAGCAGGGTTGCAATCTTGCTAAACCCGACTTTGACACCTGCAACTTCTAAGACATGGTTCTGCAAGACTAGAACCCGTTTAAGCAAATGCTTTTAGCCACAAGTAGCTTACCTTCCAACTTAAAGATTGAATGCTTGATTGCTTAAAAAATTAAACTATAGAAGGAGAACTGATCAAAACATTGACTTCGAATTTTGCGCCTCCTGCAACCTCTCTTCTTCCATTTACACATGTAAATGTTCCTACACTCAATTCTCTCAACCTGATCACAATTAGAAGCTGAAAATTTGTATAGAGGTCAATCACCTATAGACGTAGAGTTATACAAAAGCATTTCACAAAAGATCTAGCACAGAAGGAGAAAACTCAGAAACATCGGGCGCAAATTTCTTTCATTTCTGGAGGAGTTTACAACTGAATGATGAGAGAGAGTTCAACTAACTTCTAAGATGTCTAATAACTCTTACAAATCTTGACTACTCTATTCTCATGCTCTCTCATACTTGCCCCAACATTTTCCATAGTATATATAGACAAAAATTTACAAACTTATGACTAATCAAAGACATAAGTAAGCTGACTCTAAATTAATGTACATATGTGTACAACTCTTTATCTTCTGAATATGAACTTCTTCCATGCTTCATAAGTTGGTCTTTTCTTAAGCCCTTGACTTCCAAAGCTTCAATTGTTGATTGCCCCGCACCAACAGCTCCCCCTCAATCATCAATTGAGGTTTTCTCTATCTTCTTTATGTTGGTGCATTTTGCCCAAGCCTACATGCTTGATATATTTGATATTATCCTCATTTGTAAGTCACATGAGTAGTCATGTGAACACCTCTTGTAAAAGAGTACATTTTATCTCTTGTAAATGGAAAAAGAAAAAAGGAAAAGGATGGCTTACCTCATGCATGATGTAAAAGCAAGTTTGTGGCTATAACTACCAAAATCACGAATTTTTGAGCTGAGGGAATCTCTCCTAACTTTGGGGATCACTTTTAGGTGGAGCCATTCGAATTCGAATTCAAAACTCCCTCCAAGAATAGCTATAAAAGGAGCAAGAAGGAAGAGGCGATTAGCAAGCCTTGTACGTGACCACTTGATGTCATTTTGTAGAGATTGAAGAGCTTACTCCATAGCTCTATCATTCTACTCCCATTGTGCAAAGATTCATTGCCAATGTGGTTGTAATCATATGTGAATCTATACATTTATTATCATCTACTTCTCTGTTTTGTTCTCTGCTATACTCACTCAGAGCAGTAACTTCAGAAGGTCATATCTCGAGTTTTACTGAACCGTTTTCAGTGTTTTAAAGTGCGTTGGATAGCTCTCACTGTCTAGTTTCTACCTATAAATTTTCAAGGTCATTGGATTTATACTTTTGGAGATATCTGCATTTTACTGCTTACTGGTCTATCTCTACAGAGCCCCGAGAATTGTGGGAATGTTCCAGAACTTGATGAAACTTGTTCTCAGTGCTCAGTCCATCATTTGAAGTGTTTTAACTTGGAATAGGAAGCTTGCTAAGTCTATTTGCTATGCCCAAAAGGAAGTTTTCTAATTCCTTCCAGGTTGAGAGCACTGTTCATTTTTTCCAGCAGGTGTATGTCCAAAAATAGCAAGTTTTGGGAGCTAGTCATTTCGCAACTTGTCGGTCTTGACTTAAACTTTTGGGATACATGTTCCAAAGTACTTGGCTGATATTTTGGTGGATTTAGGAAGCTTAAAGGGTCTACTAATCAACTCTGAAGTCTCAGTTGGCTGGTGTGAAGCTGGTTGTAGCGGCACCTACTCATCTTTGGATTGCATCCACCATCTCTCTTCACAGTGGTATCAGAGCATAGTCAAGTAACATGGGAGATGGATTTCCATCAACAATTGACAAATTGGATCGAAACAACTATCCGGCATGGTCTCTAAGGATGGAGGCTTACCTTCAAGGGAGGAATCTATATGGATTCATATCCGGAGATGAAGCAATGCCAACCATGAGGAACAAAGGGCAACCATCACATGAAGAAGTGGAAGGACTTTCGAATTGGTGTTCGAAGGATGCACTTGCAAGGTCCTATATTCTAAACTCAATCTCTGATTATCTTTTACCTCATGTCAAGGGATGCAAGACATCAAGAGAAACCTGGAATGCACTTGCTTCTTTCTTCTCTTCCAACACTCGAGCAAGGAAGAACCAATTGTGGATGGAGTTCACAACAATGAAGAAAAGCCCGAAGCAAAATGTGACTGACTATGTCACAAAGATGAAGGAGATTTCCGACCAACTTGGAAGCATTGGAGAGGTAATTGAAGAGGAGCAAATCATAAGACAAATCATGAATGGAATCAAAGCAGACGACAAGTGGGAGTCATTCACAACAGCCATGGATTTATACATGGATATGCATGTACCCGACCTCAACACACTCATGGGCCAACTCTTCACTCATGAAGCAAAGATTAGCAAAGGTGGTGAGTCCTCAAGAGGTAATCAAACTTCTGCCTTATATTCTGATAAAGCTAAGGTCAAGGACAAGTCAAAGAATAGAAAGAATGAAGATGAAGGAAGCTCTTTCCAAGCAAACTTTGCAGGTAGAGGACGAGCTAGAGGAAGAGGCAGAAGTGGAAAGCAAGGCAGGGGGAGATTCCAATCATCTCAACCTTGCAACATATGTGGCTTATCTAACCATACTACTGAAGAATGTTTCAGGAACCCGAGGAACTCAAGAGGAAGAGGATTCAATAGAGGTGGCTATGGATCAAATAGAGGCAGGTACAATGGAGGCTACAACAACAACTACTACAACAACAATTACAACAACAACAACAACTATCAAAGTGGCCATAGAGGAAGAAGAGATTACAATAACTATGCAGAGGACCAAAGTCAAGAAGATTCATTATTGATTATGAATCTATCAACGAAGAAGGGTAAGGATGATGATCACATATTTTACATTGATTCGGGATGCTCGAACCATGTAGCAGGAAATGTGGCTTTACTTTCTGATTTGGAAGATCCTCATAACAAGCATGAAGTGCAGACAGGAGATGACACAAAGCACTCAGTGGAGAAGATAGGTAATGTGAAGACATCAGATGGGAATATGAACCTCTTAAGCAAAGTCTTGTATGTCCCTACAATTACCAAAAATTTAATAAGTGTTGGACAGATTGTTGAAAAAGGATTGCAGGTTAGATTCAATCGATTTGGAGCATATGTTGAAGACCCAAGGCAAGGCTTTCGAAGGATTGCCAAAGGAGAAAAGACAGGAAGGCTTTTCACTTTTGAAGTGGAAGATACAAAGAACATAGCTTTGTTTAGCTATGGATCTCAAACTCTAACAGAGTTGGAGATATGGCACAAAAGGCTTGCTCATATTGGTGAGAGGACACTCAAACAGATTTGCAGGGACCAAAGTGTACTTGGTTTGCCTAATATCACAAGGCAACACATGATTTATAAGTGTGAAGCTTGTCAACTCGGCAAGGCTCATAGACAACCTTTCAATAAGAAAGGATATATGTATCAAAATCCTTTGGATCTAGTACACACAGATGTGTGGGGTCCAAGTAAGGAGCCATCTATATCAGGCTCAAGATATTATGTGTCTTTCATAGATGATTGTAGCAGGTGGACCATTCTGTTTTTCATGAAGCACAAGGATGAAGTGTTTAATTGCTTTAAGAAGTATATTGCTCTTGTTGAAAATCAAACAGGTAGGACTTTGAAAAGACTCAGATCAGATGGTGGAGGAGAATACTTCTCTTCTGAATTTGATGCCTTCTTGCATGAAAGAGGCATTAAAAGGGAAGTCACTACAAGGTATACACCCGAACTCAATGGTGTAGCAGAGAGGAGGAACAGAGCTATTGTCGAAGCTGCAAGGTCCATGCTCAACGAAAAGGGATTGCCAAACTACCTATGGGCAGAGGCTGTGTCTACAGCCACATATCTCATAAATAGACTTCCATCTAAGTCACTAGATGGAACCACTCCATATGAAGTGTGGAATGGAAGAAGACCTAGTCTAGAGCATTGCAAAATCTTTGGATGCTTAGCCTATGCTCACATTCCTTCTCAAGTAAGAGGGAAATTGGATCCCAAGGCAGAGAAGTGTGTATTCATTGGTTATGATCAAAACCAAAAAGGATATAGATTGTACAATCCAACCAATAAAGGATTTTCTGTGAGTAGAGATGTAATTTTTGATGAAAACAAATCATGGTTTGATGATGACAGGAAAGTGAAGCTGCCATATGACTTGGATGAAGATTTTCCATCACTTCAACCAAAGGAGCCAAAGCAGATTGAAGAAAGTGATTCGGAGATTGACCTAGAAGACTTGGAAAGACTAAAGCTATGGAAGAACAAAGGTAAAGCAAAGATGCAGGATGCTACATATGGACCCGAGAGCTCACATCAACCACTTAGAAGGTCTTCGAGGGAGAAGAAGAAACCAGAGAGGTTTGGTTATGATACTTCTTTGGTCACCAAGCACTCAATCTACATTGCAAAGGATTCAACCAATGAAGAACCTACCACATTCGAAGAAGCACAAAGCAAGAAAGCTTGGAGAGATGCAATGGATGAAGAAATGGAAGCCTTGAAGGAGAATGACACTTGGGAGCTTGTACCTAACAAGCCATCTATGAAGATAATCGGATCTCGATGGATATACAAAATCAAGAGGAATCCAGATGGAAGTATAAATCGACACAAAGCAAGGTTAGTTGCTAAAGGGTTTGCTCAAACCCATGGTATTGATTATGAGGAGACTTTCTCTCCTGTTGCAAAAATGCCTACAATTAGGGTTCTCATAAGTCTTGCTGCATCTAGAAATTGGAATCTTTATCAACTTGATGTAAAGAATGCCTTCTTGAATGGATGGATTTCTGAGGAAGTGTATATGGCACAACCTCCTGGATATGAGGATGCACATCATCCTAACTATGTATGCAAACTAAAGAAAGCTTTGTATGGATTGAAGCAAGCTCCAAGAGCTTGGAATTTCAGATTGGTTACTTATTTGCAGGACCAAGGATTCAAAGCTAGCAAGGCGGATACCTCTTTGTTCATAAAGAGGAATGGATCTGAAGTGATCTATTTATGTGTGTATGTTGATGATATTATTATCACAGGCAATGATCTTGAAGGAATCAAACAGGTAAAGAGTCAAATGAAGGAGGAGTTCAAAATAAGTGACCTCGGACCACTCACTTATTTTCTTGGATTGGAGTTGATCTACACAGATTCAGGTATATACATCACACAAAGGAAGTATGTCCATGACATGCTCGTCAAGTTCAAGATGGAAAATACCAAGTGTGCAGGTACACCTATGGAGCAAAATCATAAGCTTAGTGCTTATGAAGGAGAGCCAATTGAAGACATCACAAGCTATCAAAGCTTGGTTGGAAGTTTGAACTATGCAACACTCACAAGGGTGGATATATGCTATAGTGTTAGCATATTGAGTCAGTTTATGCATAAGCCGAGAAGACCACATATGGAAGCGGCCAAGCGAGTCCTCAAGTACCTAAAGGGGACCATGAATGAAGGTTTGTTCTATTCATATACTTCAGATATTGAGCTAAAGGTCTACTCAGATGCAGATTGGGCCGGATCTAAAGATGATAGAAGAAGCACATCAGGGTATATATCATTTGCAGGTTCAAAAATCATTTCTTGGTCATCGAAGAAGCAACCAACCGTGGCATTATCTTCTACTGAAGCAGAATATAGAGGTTTGGCTAATGCAACTCAAGAAATCATGTGGTTAAAATCTTTGTACACAGATCTTGGACTTCATTCTTCAACACCTCACATTTTTGGTGACAACACAAGCTCACTACATCTAGCAGCTAATCCAGTATACCATGCTAGAACGAAGCATATTGAAGTCCACTACCATTATGTAAGGGAGAAGCTATTGAGCAAGGATATTCAACTATCCTATGTCTCTACAGATATACAATGTGCAGACATGCTGACGAAAGCTCTTGATGGTACGAAGTTAAGTAGATTCAAGTTGATGATTGGCTTGCAGGAAATCAAAGACAATTGAAGACTTATTTGAAGGCCAAGCATGTTCGGCTTGAGGGGGAGCTGTTGGTGCATTTTGCCCAAGCCTACATGCTTGATATATTTGATATTATCCTCATTTGTAAGTCACATGAGTAGTCATGTGAACACCTCTTGTAAAAGAGTACATTTTATCTCTTGTAAATGGAAAAAGAAAAAAGGAAAAGGATGGCTTACCTCATGCATGATGTAAAAGCAAGTTTGTGGCTATAACTACCAAAATCACGAATTTTTGAGCTGAGGGAATCTCTCCTAACTTTGGGGATCACTTTTAGGTGGAGCCATTCGAATTCGAATTCAAAACTCCCTCCAAGAATAGCTATAAAAGGAGCAAGAAGGAAGAGGCGATTAGCAAGCCTTGTACGTGACCACTTGATGTCATTTTGTAGAGATTGAAGAGCTTACTCCATAGCTCTATCATTCTACTCCCATTGTGCAAAGATTCATTGCCAATGTGGTTGTAATCATATGTGAATCTATACATTTATTATCATCTACTTCTCTATTTTGTTCTCTGCTATACTCACTCAGAGCAGTAACTTCAGAAGGTCATATCTCGAGTTTTACTGAACCGTTTTCAGTGTTTTAAAGTGCGTTGGATAGCTCTCACTGTCTAGTTTTTACCTATAAATTTTCAAGGTCATTGGATTTATACTTTTGGAGATATCTGCATTTTACTGCTTACTGGTCTATCTCTACAGAGCCCCGAGAATTGTGGGAATGTTCCAGAACTTGATGAAACTTATTCTCAGTGCTCAGTCCATCATTTGAAGTGTTTTAACTTGGAATAGGAAGCTTGCTAAGTCTATTTGCTATGCCCAAAAGGAAGTTTTCTAATTCCTTCCAGGTTGAGAGCACTGTTCATTTTTTCCAGCAGGTGTATGTCCAAAAATAGCAAGTTTTGGGAGCTAGTCATTTCGCAACTTGTCGGTCTTGACTTAAACTTTTGGGATACATGTTCCAAAGTACTTGGCTGATATTTTGGTGGATTTAGGAAGCTTAAAGGGTCTACTAATCAACTCTGAAGTCTCAGTTGGCTGGTGTGAAGCTGGTTGTAGCGGCACCTACTCATCTTTGGATTGCATCCACCATCTCTCTTCACACTTTATGCCTGCCATGTCTTTGAACTTCTGTAGCTTTGGTCCATCCAAGCTTTTGGTAAGCATATCAGCTATCTGATCTTTAGTTGAAGTATGTATGACTTCAATCTCTTTGTCCATTACCTTCTCTCTTAGAAACTGATACTGAATCTCAATGTGTTTAGTCTTGGCATGAAACACAGGGTTAGCAGCTAAATACAATAAACTCATGTTATCTCCATATATGATAGGTGTACTCTGTATAGTGTCAAAATTCTTCATCAGAGTCTTAACCCATATCACTTCCTTTGTAGCTTCAACCATGCCTTTGTACTCTGCTTCTCTAGATGACAAAGCAACTGTGTGTTGCTTCTTTGAACACCAAGAGATTAACTTATCTCCCACATAACACATGTATCCATAGGTTGACCTTCTATCATCAGGATTACCTACCCAATCTGCATCACTATATATATTGATATTTGTATCTGATGTAAAACCATAATACAAACCCTCTTTGAGTGTACCCTTAATGTACCTCAACACTCTTTGACCTGCAATCCAATGTTCTTTCCTAGGACAATGCATGAATTGGGAAAAAACTCCAGCTGCATATGATAAATCAGGCCTAGTTAATGTAGCATAGATAAGACTACCAACCAAACTCTGATATAGCTTCATATCCTTAAATTCTTCTCCACCATATCTGCTCAATTTGTGATTCACCTCCATTGGAGTAGGTGCTACCCTGCAATCATTCATTTTAAACTTGATTAACAAGTTCTTCAAATACCTTTCTTGAGTCACATACACTCCATGTTGAGTGTATGAAATCTCCATGCCCAAGAAATATCACAAGTCTCCCAAATCACTAATTTTGAACTCTTTCTCCATTTGCTTCTTTAGGCTTTGAATGCCTTTCTAATCTGTACCTGTAAGAATTATATCATCAACACATATGCACATATAAATGAACCCACCATCACTTGCTTTAACAAGCAAGCTACTATCTGCCTTAGATACTTGAAATCCAAGTTCTTTCAAGAACTTTACAAGTCTATAATTCCATGCTCTTGGGGCCTGCTTCAACCCATACAAAGCTCTCTTGAGCTTACATACATGATCTGGATACCTTCCATCTCTGAATCCTTGAGGTTGCTCCATGAAAACATCATCTGAAATGTAACCATTTAAAAAAAGCATTCTTCACATCTAATTGACATAATTTCCAACCTTTACATGCAGCAATGGCTATGAGTGTCCTGATGATTGTCATCTTTGCCACATGACTATAAGTCTCATCATAATCAATACCATATGTTTGAGCAAACCCTTTTACAACAAGTCTAGCTTTGTACCTAGACACACTTCCATCTGCAAATCTCTTTGTTTTGTAGACCCACTTGCATCCAATGATTTTCTGACTATTTGGTTTAGGAACCAAATCCCATGTCTGATTCTCCATCAATGCATCATATTCTTCCTGCATAGCTTTCTCCCAATTTTCCTTACCTTTGCCTCTTCATATGTAGAAGGGTCTTAGTCTGCCTTTATTATGTAAGCATAATCTTTGGTAGTCGAAAAAGAAGTATCATAGCTATACCTTGTAGGTTGCCACTTGTGTCTTGATGACCTTCTAAGTTCTCCACTCCTTGAGGTTTCTGGTTCTTCACACTCAGGATCAAATCTTGGCATTTCTTCAACTTCAACCCGCACTTCATTATTCTCCTCTTCATCAAATATCTGAACCTTTGATTTACCCTTCTTTTGACTCACAACTTCTTCATCACCTATATTAATATTGATTGTACCTGCATACCAAGTACCTTGCTCATCAAATGTAAAATCCTTAGACACAATGAATTGCTTTGTGGATGGGCTCCACAATCTATAACCCATCTGCTTGTCATCATAACCAATGAACACATACTTTTCAGCTTTAGGTTCCAATTTGTGTCTTAACTGTGATGGCACATATGCATATGCCAAACATCCAAATACTTTGCAATGATCCAAGGTAGGTCTCTTACCCCACCATGCCTCATATGGTGTCATACCCTGCAAGGCTTTACATGGTAACCTATTAACCAAATAAGTAGCTGTATTTATAGCCTCAACCCACAAATAATATGGGTAATTTTTCTTCTTCATCATTGACCTTGGAAACTCAATAAGAGTTCTATTTCTTCTCTCTGCTACACCATTTTGTTGAGGAGAGTACCTGCAAGTAATTTCCCTTTTTATACCTGCATTCCACAAGTAATCACTGAACTCTTTAGAAAAATACTCTCCCCCTCCATCTGACCTTAGTCTTTTCAATTTATGACCTGTAATTCTCTCTGCATACACATGATAGTGTTTGAATGTGTTGAATACTTCTGACTTATCTTTGATCACATATATAGTGATCCATCTGGTAGCATCATCAACATAAATCACATAATACCTTGAACCATTGATACTAAAATCCTTTGATGGTCCCCACACATTTATGTGTACCAACTCAAGCTTCTTTGAATACATGAAACCATGCTTGGAGTAAGATTGCTTATGAGCCTTACCTAATTGACATGCCTCACATCTGTATGTCATATGTTGACCTGCAACATTAGGCAATCCAAGCACTGAACCATTGTTAATCATATCTTTGATACCTCTTTCATTAAAGTGTCCAAGCCTCTTGTGTCAAAGATCTAACTCAGAGATCTTATGTCCTCCATAAGTGAACAGGGCATGACCAACATTACCTTGAATCTTCAATGTGAACAACCTTCCTTCTTTTTTTCCTGAAACAATTTGTTTATACCCATTGCTAGGGTCCTCCACAAACACTCCTTCACTAGTGAATCTAACTTCATAACCTTTCTCAACAATTTCTCCTACACTTATCAGATTCTTAGGAATTGTAGGAACATACAAGACCTTACTCAATAAGGTGCTACCATCCTTAGCCTTCACTGATTCAATTGACTTCACATTGTGCTTTGTATTGTCACCTGTTTGAACAACATGATTAGATACCTTATTTTCCAAATCAATCATCAATGCTATGTTACCACTCAGGTGATTGCTACCCCCTGAATCAATATAGAAGACTCTTTGGTCTTCACTTTGCCTTTCACAAGTTGCATTCATTATCAATGTTGAATCCTCCTTCTGATCTGAAGCATAATTGTAGTAGGTATTATTGTATTGTTGACTTTGGAATCCTCTACCTGCATTTCTTCCAAAGTAACCCCTACTACCTCTACCTTTGAAATTACCTCTTTGATTTCTGCCACCTCTTCCTCTTGAATTAAAATTCTGATTATATCCACCATTACTCTGATTATTATGCCACAATCATTAGCTAAATGATTTGTCTTACCACAAATCTAGCAAGTTTTGACTCCATCTTTATTATTCCTGCCTCTTCCTCTACCTTTGCCACCTCCTCTTCCTCTTAGGAAGTTGGCTTGACTAGTTGTGCCTTCATCTTCATTTGCTTGTTGCTTCCCTTTGCTATTTTTCTTCTTATCCTTTGAGTACATTGCATGACCTATACTCTTGTCACCTTCACCTTTGACATCCTGCTCAAAGGTTAACATATGTCCTAGCAACTGATTTAAGTCAGGAGTAAAATGATCAAGTGATAATTCAGTAGACAAAATGAATGGCTTCCATTTGTCATCACCTCTCAAACCTGTAAGGATTTGCCTTACCAATTTATCCTCCTCAATGTCTTCATCAACAGCTCCTAATGCATCTACAATGTCCTTCATTCTGGTTACATAATCTGAGATGGATTGAGAGGCCTTCTTCTTGAATGTAGTAAATTCTACCCACAAGGATGCCTTGCTAGACTTTGTAGTATTTTGGAAATGCTCCTCCAAAGCATTCCATATATCACTTGCACTTTCAAGACCTCTAATGTGAGGTAGCAAGTAGTCATTGACTGCCATATAGATAATGCTCCTAGCTTGAGCATCTCCCTTCATCCAATTCTTCAAATCTAACAATTCCTCCCTAGTTGGAACACTAGGATCTCTGAATTGTGGCTTTTCTTCTTCATCTGTTATGTAGGCTATCAAGTCTTTGCTCATTAGATGAGCTTCCATCCTCATAGACCATGCAGGATAGTTTTCTCTATCCAATTTCTCTATCTGAAGAGAATCTCCCATCTTTTCTTCACCTGTATATTGAATTCTTCAATCTTTATAAAGTATAAGGTTACCTTTACTTCGAATGACACTCCTTTTGACTCCCTTGATGTCGTATGATCTCCTTCTCAAGCTTTATCCTCAAGCTTTCACCTTTTGAACCTTTAAATGTTGAATTCTTTTCATCTAAAGCAGTCGGGACCCTCCTTCCTTCAATTCTGATGTTTCCTGCTCTGATACCACTGATGGAGAGTGTTAATCTCCAAAATAACAACTTACTCTTGAAATTAGAACACCTCTATATCAAAATTAAGTCAAAACCTTCTCCAATTTTAGAAGATCAATACTCAATTATCAAGATTTTGAAAAATCTGTGAAGATGATGACTCTACAGAAAGTCTGCTGCACTTATCTTTCTCATTGACCTATCAATTGTGTAAAGTTTTTGATAAAACTTTGCATAAGGTGTCGCCTATAGACGGCGCACCTTCTCCAAGTTGAATTACTCCAAAAGATTCAGTATAAATTGAGAAATGAACTCAACAAGGTACTGTTACAAGGCCGACGGAGCGAGACAACCGCAACCGCAGAAGAAGGACAAACAAGAATTTTGGCTGAAATGACGGAGATGCAGGAAATTACGCAAGAGTCGGTAAATGAAGGATGCGAAAGCGATAAAAAGTAGGATGAAGAAGAAGGAAGAGAGAGAACGTCCGCCGCTCCGTTGGGCTGGTGGGAGCAGAGATCACTGTGTGAGAAAGAGAGAGAGAGAACGTCCGCCGCTCCGTTGGGCTGGTGGGAGCAGAGATCACTGTGTGAGAAAGAGAGAGAGAGAACGTCCGCCGCTCCGTTGGGATGGTGGGAGCAGAGATCACTGTGTGAGAAAGAGAGAGAGAGAACGTTTTGTATTGGTAGTTGAGATGGGAGAGACGGGTGGAAGAGAATTGCATATGTGAAGGTTAACAGGAATTTACTCGAGAGAAACAGAGAGTTAGAGACATCAAGAGAAAGCAAGAGTTCAACTGTTGTTTGTGTCACGATTGTTATTTTGTAAGTGCATAGCATTGAGTACTTCTTGAGAAGAAAGGTTAGTCGATATCTGCAAGAAACTGTGATACTATTCTCTGTAGTAGTGAATCTGATTAATGTATTGGGATATACCTCTTTTTGAGTACTCTAAATTAAGTGTTACAGTAGATGACGTTCAGTATACTGTTATATCATTTTTTTTTTATATAAAGGAAGTTCGGCAATAGCCTACTCTCCCGGACTTGAATTAAATTAAGAAACAAAGGTACAATAGAAGGGGACTAGTGCCCACGGGACCCCCCAAATCCCACAAAGCAGGGGAGGCTTGGTTGATTCCTAGTTTGCAATACAAAGAAGGTTGATCACCCTCTCGTCGCCCTCATGCGGGACCCACTTGGGTTTGAGCTTGTTGTTGATCAAAAGGAAAACTTGATGGTGTCTAAAGGGGGGGGATTTCTTACTGTTGACAATTCTTTTGCCAAGGAGGAATAGAGATTTTTCAATCGACCACTCCCTGGGGGGGTCGCCGAAGTTGAGAGCACACCGCTCCCGCCAAATTTTCCACAGGACTTCCCCTCTGATTGCGTTCCAGAGAGCCGCAGAGCATCCAATCGCTTCACCCAAAAGGACTTGTTTCCAGCTAAGCTGTTTCTGAACTCTGATTTTCAGTCCAACCCTCTGCCAGATTTTGTAGGAGTTGGGGCATGTAAGGAAGATGTGTGGGACATCTTCGATTGCACGGTGGCAGCGTTTGCACCACGGAGGGGTCCCACAAATTTTGCTTGCCTTATGGTTAGTCCAAATTCCGCGATGAAGAATTCGCCATAAGAGGACCGACTTCTTAATCTCAATGAGTGGGTGCCAGATACCCATGAATTTCATGTCCCACCGAAGCCGCGTCCAAGACAGGCACCACTTCTTGTTGAGGCTGATCTGGAGGTCAGTCGTTTCTTTGATGTTCGGGATTTTGAGTAGGCTATTCCCATTGTGCCATTTGAGACCACGCGCGTTCGGAGCATCATGTCCCATGAGAAGGCGGGTTTTGCGACGATCCCAAGCGAGGCATCTGCTTTGCAAGGTGTTCCATTCTTCGTAGGAGATGTTTATGCGAGGGTCGATATACTCGTAGTTGATCCAACTGTTGGTGTCTTGTTTCCAGAGGTGTTTCCATTTTTTGAATCCTTTGTTCCATAACTTCTTGGCATTTTGAATGTTCCACGACTCCACACTCCGGATGCCATGTATCGGAAACCAGATAGAGTCGTTTTGTCTGATTCCGGCCGCCCACTTCCAGTCCTCACTGATTCTTGTGAAGCCTTTGACTTTATTCCAGCCCTTCCACAGAGAGCATACAAGAGTGGAGCCTTTCGGGAAGACAGGTATCGGGGAGAATAGCAGGGTCATGATGTCAAGGTTCTTCCAGTTCGGGGACCCCATGAGGGCCAACTCGTTTTTGTTTCTGAAGATCAGCTTGGCCCACGAGGCCTCCCTATTGCACCAAGCTTTAATCATCCATTTGGCTGCCAGTTTGTTAGCCATGCACCCAATGTCCAGGATGCCAAGCCCCCCGCTATCTCTAGGGCTGGTGCAGATGGCCCATTTGATTTTAGGCACCCCCCTTCTGTTATGATCCCCCGTCCAGAGAAAGTTTCTGCAGATGCTATTCAGTTTGGACAGGCCTTGCTCATTCGGTCTCCAGCAAGAGAGGAAATAGATGGTAGACGAGAGGAGGAACGTGTTGATAACCATCGCCCGTCCAGCGAGATTGATTTGCATACCTCTCCAGTAATTGAGCTTGTTTTCAAGTTTGGCCAGCACCCAGTTCCATCGCTGCTCCATAGAGACGCCAAACCCCAAGGGGATTCCAAGCAGCCGAAAGATTTGGCCCTGCGGAATGATTTGACAGCCATGATCAATGAGAAGGCCAGGTTGATGTCCCACAATGGCCCTAAAGGCGGTCTTATTGTGGTTGATTTTGGATCCAGAGGCCTCACAAAAGGTATCAAGACACCTCCAGAAGGTCTCCAGGCTGGTATTATCATTGTGAACGAACGCGTTCATATCGTCTGCAAAAAGTCTCATGATGATTTGACTGTGATCGTGAGGTAGCTGAAGGCCTTTGATATTGCCAGCCTCCACATGATGAGCCACAAGTCTGCTCAGCCCCTCAGTGGCGATGGCAAAGAGAAGGGGGGCAAGAGGGCACCCTTGTCTAATAGATCTTTTAAGATGGATCGCCTTCGAAAGTTTGCCGTTAACGTTAATTTGGGTCGTTGCGTTGCCGAGAAGGGTCGCGATCATCTTAGTGAATTTCTGACTACATCCGAGGTCTTGGAGCGACTGCAGAATATAGTCCCATTCTAGCCTATCGTAGGCTTTGTCAAAGTCGATCTTAAGGAAAACCACATCTTGTTTAGACTCATTTGCAAATTGAATGCCTTCCCAAATATCCATAATGGTTTCCAGGATGGACCTGCCTTTGATGAAGCCTTTTTGGTCCTCACTCAGCCAAGATCTCAGGTGGCACGAGAGTCTGTTGGCAATGACTTTGGCGATGATCTTGTATCCTGTTTGGAGCATCGTAATAGGTCGCCAGTTCTCGATTCTGTTCTTTTCCCCCTTCTTGTGTACAAGTTTGATAATTCCATTGTTTAGGCAAGAAGGAAGAGCACCAAACTTTAGCGCTTCTTGCCAAACCATCCGAAGAGGGGTGGCAACCACCAGCTTAAAGGATTTAAAGAACTCGTTAGTGAGTCCGTCGGGTCCCGGGCTTTTACCGAGGGGGAGGGCATCAATGACCTCAATGATTTCTGATTCGAAAATAGGGGCATGAAGCAGGGGGAGGAGGTTGGGTGGAATTCTCCGGGGGGAAACCCTAGAAATGGCAGCCATGCAGTCCCTTCTCTGGTGGGAGAGGGGATTCGAGGTTCCCAGGAGTCTCGTGAAGTGTCCTTCGATGATGCCAAGGTTATCTTCTTCCGAATTGCATACATTGCCATGTGGGTCCAGTAGTAGAGGGATCGCCTCTCTGTTGTGTTTCCTTTTAAGGATACGGCACATCTCTTTGGTGGGTTTGTCGGCTTTGCCGGCCCACCACTCCTTGAAGAAGATTTGCAAGTTTTTCCTTTGAATTTCTTCCTCGTATCTCAACCCTGCCCTGATTTTTCGGAGGCCTTTCTGTGCTTGGTGTTTTCCTTTATTCACTTCCTCCTCGAGCCGCCAGAGTCTGTGGTAAAGAGCTTCCCTACGAGCCCGCCGCACAGTTTCGAGCATCTTCTTAGTTCTGATCATGATCTTACGAGACCTGTCGACCGCGCTTCTCCAGCACTTGGCTGGGGCCAAGCCCGAGGCGAACGCCACCGTCCACACCTCGGCAATCTCTTGGTGGACCGAGGGGAGAGAGAAAGTGGTAGCATTGGCATGGAACCACGGGGTCTTGCGGATCTTGTTGGAAGGTTGAAAAGTGATAACAATCGGGTAGTGATCGGAGATGGTGAGGTCAGTGCGTTGCGTGATGGTAGGGTGACCCCACTGATGAGTAAAGCTCTGAGAGATGTAGCATCTATCAAGCCTAGCTTTCCTCAGATCCTCACCCGCTTGGAGATTCGACCACGAAAAGCCATTCGAGTCTTTGAATTCAACCAGATCCAAGTGGAGTTTGGTCATGTCCCACGTTTCTTTCTCCCGACTGTCGATGACCCTACCCTTGCCCATCCATCTGTGTTATATCATTTTTTGACGGTATGTGTGCGCACTGTTGATAATAATTTTCTGGTATACACCATTGGTATAACGGATTGTGTGATTGAAGATGAATATGACAGCTTGGAAAGTGTAGTATCGTGAACCATTGAGTAATCTGTTGTGGTGTTGCAGTACTGTGTACGACGTTTTATTCTGTTATAATCAGAATATAGAATAAGAGACGGTATATTCTGTTTACCTTTGTTGAGAGGACGAGGAAGATAACAACAACTTTGATGTTAGAACTTTTAAATAGTAAGAACGATAGTATGGCAATAAACTGACGCACCTGATCCGTGTTAAGAACGATTTTACTGTTGTGAATTGTCCGCAAATCTATTTTGGATATTGATGAAGGATTAGATAAGATGTGGAATGATTAGATGGGAAAATAGTACAGGGCCTCTATCTAATAGACCCCTACCACTCCCAAGAACCCGAGGACCCGATAATACTCTTCCGAAAGTTGGATAGAAAGTATTATCGTTTTAACATTGGCGATCCTGCTGGGGATGTGGCATTAAGATTGCCTGGTATTTTGTTCGAATTAAATTTTGATGTACAGTAGCAACAGAATCAGATTGTTGCAAGACTGTTCTGTTCGTAATACTATATGATCAGTACGGAAATGCTACATGCCGATTACTCGATCAGGTGAAAAGTATCCCAAGAATCACCAGTTAGGGGTATTAAGAACAACTCTGGGAGGTACTAGTGCAATTAGACCTGACCCAGTTGTCAAAAAAGTGACGAACGATAAAACTGATTCCGGTGAAATTACGGTAGAACGTATTACATCTCTAGAACTGTCTGGTATCACTACGGTGCAGACTGTCGAAAATACAGCAATTTTGGAACCTACCAAGACGCAGTTGGAATCTAGTCTAAAAGTTTTCGGAATAGATTCAGATACGATTAGAAACACTTTAGGGAAGGAAATTAACACAGGCGAATCAACACCGTATCCAGTCACAATTTTGAATCCTTCCGGTGGAATTTCGGTAAGAAAAATACAGTTTTTCGGTGACGACTCAGCAGTTTCGGCTGAATCTTCCGCTCAACTACAACGTTTGGAAGCAAGTCCTCCTACTCTGGATATCAAGGAGGAAGGAAGACTATTTGAAACAGAAATTTGCAATATAGAAAGTAAGCTAATTGCACCAAAAAGTGTGCCATTTGGTGAAACAAATTCCGGTAGTTCAGAAACTCAAAACAGAAATACAGAAGGAAGGTATAATACACTCACGATGAAGGAACAACCGCAACGACAGTTAGGTCAACCCAGATCGGCTCCAACGGGAGTAACATACACAAAGTTTAGTGGATTTCCAGGAGATGATCCAGATGCTCACGTACGCACCTTTGAAATCAGTTACGCTGTCCTCAACCATCCACCGGACCCGGCATACAAAGCATTTGTTTTTCAATCTACACTTGTGAATGAAGCAGCAAGATGGCTTACTGAATACGATATTAATCATTTCGGTACTTATGAAGCAATACGAGACGCTTTTTTGCAGCGATTCAGGCTGAAAAAGAATCCTGCAGAGATCTTTGATTATTTACAGAACAACAGACAGAAACCAAATCAAACTGTACAAGAGTATGCTACCCTTTTCAGAACACATTTAAGACAGGTACCCCAGGCTCATGCTAATTTACCAGACGATGTTATTACACAGTGGTTTATCAATGGCTTACTTCCTCAACTTAGGCAAATTATGATTATAAGATGTGTAGGAGCCATGACCCTCGATGCAGTGATCGCAATGACCCTTCAGCTGGAAAACAAAGTTGGTGGATTTTCAGAGGATTTGGAATGGATAAAAACAAACAAACATGTGGCTGAAGATATAACTAAGCAAGTATATTGCACCACATGCAAGAATTCAAGACATACTAGTGCCCAGTGTGCGTTAAATCAGACCTATTGCACCATCTGTAACATTGTTGGACATACCACTGAGAATTGTGCATACAATGCCAGAAGACAAGGAACAGCAACCGTTAATGCAATTATTCAGGAACAAGGGCAGCTAACCAATCAATATGTACCCCCACATTTGAGAAACAATCAACAACAAGGTTATCGACATTATCGAGGACAGAGGAACAATAACTATAATACACCGCGCTGGCAGAATGGACCACCACCGGAAAATCATAATTTACCACCACCACGATGTCATTTCTGTGGACAATTGGGCCATATTAGAAGATTCAGATGCAGCGGAATATGACCAAAGGAAAAAGGAACGTCAAAACCCAATGGCCAATGTGGTAACAATCACACCTGTAGAGACGCAGGCAGCAGCAGTTCAAACTCGTTCCGGTAAACAATTGCAACCAGCAGCAGAATTATTTGAACCAGGGATACGTGAACAACACAGAATGTATAATAAAGCTAGTCAATGGACCACCGTAGAACCACCTATTTTTCCAGAACCTACTCCAGTAATCCAGTCCCCGGATACGACACAAGCTCGTGCTGACAATACAGAAGCAGGTACATCATCTGCAGCAGAATTACCATCTTCAGACCAAGCTTCATCTTCAACAGTTAAGGAAAATGCAAATCAATTGCAACCAGCATGGGATATATTGTCAAAAGCATCCATCACACTGCCTTTCGGGCAATTACTGGCATTAGTACCAGGAATACGCCAACAATTTCAACAGCAGTTTACTACAAAATCTGCTTGCATTCCGGCTACCGCAACAGTACAACCAGAGCCAGACTCTACGGTAGATCACTCAGTTCCTCTGATTAAGGTATGGTTTAATAAACATCAAATCACACAAGTTTTAATTGATGGGGGGTCTGGCATGAATATTGCCACTGCGTCACTTTGTAAGAAGTTGGGATGGACTAAGATAGAACCAGTTCAATTCTTTGTTAGGATGGCTGATCAATCTAGAGTCCATCTAGTAGGACTGGTCCGAGATATACCCATAACTTTGCAAGACACAACATTCAAGATGACCTTCGTTGTTCTAGAATTGCCGGAATCCACCCTAGATTACAATCTACTTTTCGGCCGTCCTTGGTTGAAACAAGCCAAGGTAATTCAAGACTGGTCAGCCCAGGAACTTACGTTCAAAGATAAAAATCGCAAATGTGTTGTAAAGTTAGACGCGATACAACCCTGTGAGTTACATGCTCGACCATATTTTGCCGAACCAGTCCATATGTTAGATGGGTTGTCCGATGATGAAGAAGAAGAATTTCTGAAGAATAATGTTGATTTAATGACATTAGGAACTATTGATCTACAGTCTGTTGTAGATACCTGGAATGCTTCAGTATGTACAGTAATACCCATTGCCAAAGAAACTAAGGAGGAAGATACCATTTCGATTCACAATAATGAACTACAGCAACTTCTCGAACCATCAGCTAATACAGAGAAATATCAACAATTTTATGTTCCAGAAGACCAATTAATTACTTATAATCTTGGAGATGAAGATCACCCTCGTCCTGTAAAGATAAAGCAAAACTTACCGGAAGCATTTCAAGCAGATTTAATTCAGTTACTCCAAGAATTTACTGACGTCTTTGCATGGGATTACAAAGACATGAAGGGCTTGGATCCTCGTATTTATCAACACAGAGTTATGCTAAAACCAGAAGCGAAACCGATAAAGCAAACCAGCTACCGGATGAACCCACATTATGCATCACAGGTAAAGGCTGAACTTGATAGGTTATTAAAAGTTGGATTCATAGTACCAATAGAACATGCGGAATGGATTTCACCGATTGTGATTGTACCGAAGAAAAACAAGCAATTGAGAATCTGCGTAGACTATCGAAAATTAAATGCTGCAACAGTACCGGATCCTTTTCCGATTCCCTTTTTGGATACTATGCTTGACAAAGTAGCAGGTCATGAGATGTATTCATTTCTAGATGGATACAGTGGATATAACCAAGTAAGAATGGCTGAAGAGGATATACCAAAAACTGCATTTATTACAAATTGGGGTGTCTTTGCTTGTACAGTAATGTGGTTTGGATTGAGGAATGCACCAAGCACATTTCAAAGATGTATGCAGGAGATATTTTCTCCTTATCTCACCTCATTTATGCAAGTATACCTTGACGATTTTTCAATTTTTGGTAAGACGATCGCACATCTGGTACATTTACGATGTTGCTTTCAGAAATGTAGAGAATATAGATTGTGTTTAAACCCAAACAAATCTGTGTTTGCGGTTTCATGTGGTAAGTTACTTGGTCACATCATATCGGGACAGGGTATTCAAGTCGATCCTGATAAAATTTCAGCAGTATTAGAAGCTCCGGTGCCTAATACACCCAAAGAAGTAATGCGGTTTATGGGTCAAGTGAGATGGCATGGAAGACATTTACGGTGGCTTGCTCATGTGGCAATACCACTGAACAAATTAATTTCCAAGACTCCACGGCAATTCGAATGGACTCAGGAATGTCAGATAGCATTTGATCGACTGAAATAGATATTAACACAGGTTCCCATTTTACAGCCACCAGATTGGGATCACCCATTTCACGTATTCGTTGATGCATCTGATATAGCAATAGGAAGTGTACTGATGCAACAAACCGATAAATGGTTTAGACCAGTATACTATGCTAGCAGAAGATTAGCACCTGCAGAGAAGAACTACTCGGTAACAGAGAGGGAATGCTTAGGACTAGTGTATTCAGTAAAAAAATTCAGACATTATTTGCTGGGCCGAAAATTTACATTTCATGTCGATCACGCTGCACTTGTTTACTTGGTTCGGCAGCAACATATAGGTGGCCGCCTAGCACGATGGGTCCTACTATTGCAGGAATTCGACTATGATGTCACTCATCGGCCAGGTAGTTCACATGCTTTAGCAGACTTTTTGTCACGCTTAGATTCAGGTGAACCTCCGGTCGGCATAAATGATACAACGCCAACCATCTATACTTCAGAACCAACTGCTGAGGAATTGTCGAACCAACCAGTACCAACTACGTATTATGATCAGTTATTGACCTTCCTTTCGGATGGATGTCTACCTTCTGAAGTCCCTACAGCTACACGCCGAAAAATTGCAGTTTTTAGTCGAAGATTCCGGTTAGTTGCTGGAGAACTTTATTATGCAGATCATACAGGAACCTTACTCCGATGTATCCCTACACATGAAGTAAACTCAGTCATCAATCTGGCTCACTCAAGTCCAACAGGAGGACATTTTGCAGCAGATCTTACTCACCGAAAAATTCTGCAAAGTGGACTTTGGTGGCCAACTATGTACAGAGATGTATTGGAATTTATCAAAACTTGTGATGGCTATCAAAGAACTGGACAACCACTACAACGCCATTACTTTCCACTTCATCCAGTACTTCCTTTAGAACCATTTCAAAAGTGGGGTCTAGATTTTATTGGTCCAATCACATCTCCCGCGGTATTCAGTAACAACCGGTATATATTGACTTGCACAGACTACGCAACCAGGTGGGCAGAAGCATGGCCTTTACGTTCGGCTACAGCAGTTGCAGTAGCAAAATGTCTATTATCAGATGTCTTTCCAAGATTTGGATTGCCACTAGAGCTTGTTTCAGATCAGGGCACCCATTTTATGAACAATTTGATGAAAGCATTAACACAGTCGTTCCAGATCAGTCATAAATTCAGCTCACCATATTATCCTCGTGCAAATGGATTGGCAGAAAGTACCAACAAATCTTTGCTGAACATGCTTCAGAAATTGACTAGAGAAACACCGGAAAGATGGGATCAGTTGCTACCTGCAGTCTTATGGGCCTATCGCACAACATATAAGGTAACCACCGGCTTGACACCATTCAAATTAGCCTATGGACTAGAAGCAATAGCCCCGATGGAAATTGTAATACCAAGTTTAAGAGTAGCAATTTCTCAGAAGCTTCTACCCGAAGAGTCATTGGTATTTCGGTTGGAAACACTTAAAGAATTAGATGAGCACCGATGGCTCAGTTTCTTAACTATGAAAGAAATCCAACTAAGACAGGCCAGGACACATGGCCGTAATTTAAAGACTCCAGTATTTTCGGTAGGACAGCTTGTTCTTTTCTACAATGCGAAGTCCAACAGATCAGCAGGAAAATTCAAGTTACGTTGGTTCGGTCCATTCAAGATTTCAGAACAAGTTGGTCCGACTACTTTTCGGTTGACTACATTGACTAGACAACCACTTCCAAAAGTGATAAACGGTTCTAAGCTACGGCCGTATCAAGTAACGTCACAGCTGCGATAACAAGGGTACACAGGGTACCGCAAGTTCTTAATTTTCTTCCTGTCTTTTAGTTCCTTTTTGTTTTAATTTGGTATAATCAATAAAGTAAGTGTAATCGCCGTATTTTAATATCTATTTATGTCAAGCCGCCCGCTCCTTTTTCTCTCTTTGCATGCATGCACACCAGATATAGACATTACTGCCCGTTTTGTGTAATTAGTACCGTTTAAAATATTCTTTGTATAAATCTCTTATATAACTCACTTAAACTCGCCGGATAGGTAATATAGTATCTTGCGATCACGACTGTATTTTCTGAATACTCGTGTTTTGTGTCTTGTATCTGTGCGCAATGGAATCCTTAGCAAACTATACAGCTTTTACTGATGGTATCCCTGCTGAAGTAGGAAATTACCTGCGTGTACGAGGATTGGGTAGTTTCGTCGAGCTGCCCTGGCACTCAGTAGAAGCTCACCCCTTCTTCGCACAGATCATTTCTGCTATCGCTCGAGTATCTCCCACCGAAAAACAATGGGTTTTCCTCTCCTTACCTTCCAGAACTGTAATCACATTCCAAGCTTTTGCTGAAGTATACCATTTGACTCAACAAGGCCGCGAGAATCTCCCCATGATTTCTGTAACCCGAATGGCAGAATTGTTCCCTCGTTATTCATCTAATGAATACGCCATTCTCTGCCGACCAGAACCCGAAAGAACTGCATTACAATTCCTAGTTGCTATACTCAATTTCCAGAAACGAACTTATGGTATCTCTCGACCATTTTATTCTGCCATCGATATAGCTGCCCGAGAACCTGTTAACTTCGCATCATTTTTCTTTCAACGTATTCATAAGGAGTGCGTCTCAATCATGAAGCAAGTTAGCAAAGGCAAAACTCCTAGGTCTCGACTTCCGCACATTCTGTCATTTCTGTTTCCAACTATAATGCAAGCACAACCACGACTAAGAGGACCAGTACTGCAGATTGAAGAATCAGCGCAACCTTTAGATGAAGACGAAGAAGATGAAGAAGAGATTAATCAGTTATTCAGAAGTAAACGAATCAGAATCAGTTCTTCTGAAAGTAAGGTTGCAGGTTCAGTCGGACAAGACGAAGAAGTACAACAGGAGGTCGATCAGCATCCAGGTGAAGCAATACAAAAGGAAGCCGAACAACAGCAAGAAGTACAACACGACATAGAACAACAACACGAAAATAAAGAAGGGAAAGCCAGTAAACAAGACAAAGCAGTAGAGAATGAAGCTGATCAGCAAGACAAGGAAGTAGAAACAGAGGCCAAGTATCAAGATGAAGAGAGGTTCCATGATACAAATACGTCTATGCACCAAGAATCATCAGCGTATTCATTAGCGTCTGAGCACCAACAAACGCAGAAGCAAACTGAAACTGAAGCAATTTCAACTGATAAAGTCTGTTAGCAGCAGCATCAAGAGAACCAACAAATCCATGAACAACAACCTACTAATGATGCACTGGATAAGCTCCTGAAGGCAGCAGAAGCAACAGATGCCGGCACCGCAGTGAATGAACAACAGGATACAAATAAGGTAACAAGCTCTAACGCAGCTCGTCCCATTTTACCACCGGAAAATGAAGTACATCCCATCCAAGACCACCCCGACGATTCATCATCATCTTCCCCTAACTACTCGCCACCGAATTCTCAACAATTACTCACCGATACGTTTGCCCAACCACGACAAGTTCTGCAAACACAATCTATTCAGGTATTTTCTGAATTAGCATCGATCGGACAGTTTCTTATTAATCTCTCCCAGCAATTATCTACTCAGATAAGAGCTGATACAGACAATATCTACAAGGAGTTGCAGCATAAAGTAGAATTACTGGAAGCCGATATTACTCCTCTTCAAGAAGAATTATACATAGTAAAGGCAGAAAATCAGGCCCTACACGAACAGGTGAAGCAGCTGCAAGAACGACTCAGTGACCAAGAAGACATAACAAAACAACGGGATGAAGCTCTGAAAACAATGAACAATCAAAAAGAATTGTTGATAGTAGCCAATGCAGAAATCAATAAGTTAACACAGAACTTCAAAGATGCAGAAGATGTTAGAATAGCATTAGGCAACTTACTGGAAGAAACTAGATTACAGCTGGCCCAAAAAGATCAACAAAACCAAAAACAGCAAAGAGAATTGAAGCAAAAAGAATTCGAGTTGAATACTACAAAAGACAGTTTATCAACAGTTAACGACATGCTGCATAAGTATCTCGTTGAAGAGCCTCAGAAACAGAAAAGATTAGCAGATACGAAAAGGGAAAGAGATGCATATCATAAAACGATCCAGTTCCTCAACCAACAGTTAGAAAGGCTCGACAATCAAGTACGCAACCAAAATGATTACATCCATCGAATGCAGCAACAAGTAACAGACATGAAGACAGCCAGAGATGCAGCATTGGCCAATGAATTTTATTTACAGGAAGCATTCTTACAAACCGAGGCTGAAAATTTACTTTCGGAAGCTATTGTGCTCAGTTCGGTGCGCACAGATGCCCAATTATTAGAACCCGACACCCTGAAAAATGTATTAGAAACTCTTAAGAAAAAGATTGCCCGTATCTTTCGATCAGCTAGAAGTATGTATTTAGAAGGTCTCGCAGCAGAACTGTAAAATTCGGTCCTACAAATCCTGTATTGTACTGATGATTTTTATTAAAAGTCACGATTTTTTGTGCATAATACTCTGCGCACATGTAAAAGACGTTCCAAGTCCAGCATCGATCTACGGGACAAAATACAGAATGATGATTTTTGATGCTACAATTTCGGTAAGAAGTATGAAGTGTCATGTCCGAATGAAATATCATCATTCCAGCAAACGGCAGTTCAAGTTCTAGTGCTTATAAAATGCGTATGCCCAGCATAGTATTTTTCTGTATAGTATTCTGCGAGCTCTCGTACTAATTAACAAAACTTCTAGCATATTATTTTCGGCGAGCCTTACAACTATGTCTGAATCGGATATACTAAGATGGCGACCCAGGAAGCGCGCAATTGCACAGAACCGTGTTGTGACTACAACAGATACTACATTACAGGATGATGAAGATGACTCAAGAACTTCGGCAACACCACCGGGTCAGCATAACAACATATTATTTTCCACAGAATTTAAAATAGAGCTTGACATCCATTCTAGGAGAAATGAGAACTGGTTACGAAGGATCGGACTCCTCCAGTTTGATAAGTTACCCTGGGAACAGTGGACAGGTAATGAAGATGCAGAGAATCAGTTACACAGCATGCGACAAACAAAAGGTCTCCTTATAAATCAGGTACAATTTTCACCACAATTAGTTTCGTCAGTATTTCAATTACCGTTGTATGAAGAGGCAAACTTTCCCAAATGTTCTTATAACGACCTGCGAAAAGAATTTGGTAAGGGCGAAGGTCGCAGACGCTATTTTATGATGAAGAATGCCACATATACTCGCCGTGAACAATTTAAATGGTACTTAGAAAGGCTCTGCTTTATAGTCAGATTTGATCTTATGTCTAGAGAAAATTTTTCGCCTCTAGTACAAGTGGAGACAGGAGGAAAAGTGAGCTGGGCTCACTGGTTGTACAACCATTTACACAAACAGTTTTTTGTTGGGGACAAACGCAGGTCCCAAAAATACACTCGTTTACTAGTGTATTTAGCTGCTATTTTTCAATTCATACAAACTAGAAGACTAAATGTTGAAAAACACGGTATGCTCAGCTCAGAGCATAACTACACAAATGAACAAGATGAACCCGATACACTGTTAGACTCCTCTGAGGATGTATGCCCCACAGACGGCACTGAACAGGCAAGGGTGTTTGGAACACCTTTTTCGTTGATAACAAAAAGAAAGTTACCGCAGTCACCCCAACCAGTAAATTCGAAGAAGTCGAATACTAATGATTCTATTGCCGGAACCGGAAATCAGGTATAACGCATGCAGAAAAAATTACAGGAAGTCTCAGATTTTTTAATACAACAAGAACAGAAGCTACAACTGGGAAAAGATCAGGCATTGGCCAATATGAACCATTTTAATTCTTTGTTAACATCAAATCAACAATTGCAAAACGCACTGAAAGATAAAACATAACTGCTGAGAGAAGTACAGAATGAACATAATCAACTGATAGTTACATTAGTTAATATTACCAAATCTATTAAGGAATTCCAACAGTACCAGGAAGCAGTGCAAAAACAGATACATGACGAAATGACCAATTTTTCGGCAATGAATGCCACTCTACATAACGAAATTGAAGTCTTACGATCCAGAATACAGGTCTTGCAGGATTTAGAAAAACAGGTCTTAACTGGCGAAGGAATTAATCTGGATGCCACTTTAATGACAAAAATCGATATCGAAGCATTAAAACAAAAGTTGAGCACTCATGTACATAACAGTTGGAAACTTTTTCGTCGCAGATGGTTGGCCATTACAATTCCAAAAATGGAAAACATACGCTCAGGTTTTGTCTCCCAACACGACCATGATTTGGTAGATATAATTAACCAGCAGAAGCAGCAGTTGGAACAACAAAAACAGAAAATAAATCAATTACAGAAAGAAATTCGGCAACAGAAATCTGGAACAGGTAGTCCCAAAAAACAAACGCCCTCGATTGCAGATAATGATATCTCTGATAAGATTCAGGTCGATCTTGCGGGTTCGAGTCCACCGTGTGTGCCAGTGTTACAAGGCCGACGGAGCGAGACAACCGCAACCGCAGAAGAAGGACAAACAAGAATTTTGGCTGAAATGACGGAGATGCAGGAAATTACGCAAGAGTCGATAAATGAAGGATGCGAAAGCGATAAAAAGTAGGATGAAGAAGAAGGAAGAGAGAGAACGTCCGCCGCTCCGTTGGGCTGGTGGGAGCAGAGATCACTGTGTGAGAAAGAGAGAGAGAGAACGTCCGCCGCTCCGTTGGGCTGGTGGGAGCAGAGATCACTGTGTGAGAAAGAGAGAGAGAGAACGTCCGCCGCTCCGTTGGGCTGGTGGGAGCAGAGATCACTGTGTGAGAAAGAGAGAGAGAGAACGTTTTGTATTGATAGTTGAGATGGGAGAGACGGGTGGAAGAGAATTGCATATGTGAAGGTTAACAGGAATTTACTCGAGAGAAACAGAGAGTTAGAGACGTCAAGAGAAAGCAAGAGTTCAACTGTTGTTTGTGTCACGATTGTTATTTTGTAAGTGCATAGCATTGAGTACTTCTTGAGAAGAAAGGTTAGTCGATATCTGCAAGAAACTGTGATACTATTCTCTGTAGTAGTGAATCTGATTAATGTATTGGGATATACCTCTTTTTGAGTACTCTAAATTAAGTGTTACAGTAGATGACGTTCAGTATACTGTTATATCATTTTTTGACGGTATGTGTGCGCACTGTTGATAATAATTTTCTGGTATACACCATTGGTATAACGGATTGTGTGATTGAAGATGAATATGACAGCTTGGAAAGTGTAGTATCGTGAACCATTGAGTAATCTGTTGTGGTGTTGCAGTACTGTGTACGACGTTTTATTCTGTTATAATCAGAATATAGAATAAGAGACGGTATATTCTGTTTACCTTTGTTGAGAGGACAAGGAAGATAACAACTTTGATGTTAGAACTTTTAAATAGTAAGAACGATAGTATGGCAATAAACTGACGCACCTGATCCGTGTTAAGAACGATTTTACTGTTGTGAATTGTCCGCAAATCTATTTTGGATATTGATGAAGGATTAGATAAGATGTGGAATGATTAGATGGGAAAATAGTACAGGGCCTCTATCTAATAGACCCCTACCACTCCCAAGAACCCAAGGACCCGATAATACTCTTCCGAAAGTTGGATAGAAAGTATTATCGTTTAACAGGTACCTATGTCTAAAACTATCACCCTTTAGAGTCGACTTTGACACCTACAACTTCTAAGACATGGTTCTCCAAGACTAGAACCCGTTTAAGCAAATGCTTTTAGCCACAAGTAGCTTACCTTCCAACTTAAAGATTGAATGCTTGGTTGCTCAAAAATTTAAACTATAGAAGGAGAATTGATCAAAACATTGACTTTGAATTTTGCGCCTCCTGCAACCTCTCTTCTTCCATTTACACATGTAAATGTTCCTACACTCAATTCTCTCAGCCTGATCACAATTAGAAGCTTAAACTTTGTACAGAAGTGAATCACCTATAGACTTAGACTTGTACAAAAGCATTTCACAAAAGATCTAGCACACAAGGAGAAAACCCAGAAACATCGGGCGCAAATTTCTTTCATTTCTGGAGGAGTTTACAACTGAATGATGAGAGAGAGTTCAACTAACTTCTAAGATGTGTTATAACTCTTACAACTCTTGACTACTCTATTCTCATGCTCTCTCATACTTGCCCCGACATTTTCCATAGTATATATAGACAAAAATTTACAAACTTATGACTAGTCAAAGACATAAGTAAGCTGACTCTAAATTAATGTACATATGTGTACAACTCTTTATCTTCTGAATATGAACTTCTTCCATGCTTCATAAGTTGGTCTTTTCTTTAGTCCTTGACTTCCAAAGCTTCAATTGTTGATTGCCCTGCACCAACTGGAACGGCATGACAAGCCACTCATAGCTGCCATAGCATGTCCAAAAGGTGGTCTTCTCAATGTGTTCTTATGCCATTGGAATATGATGGTGCTTGAAACGAAGGTTGATTCGTGTGAAGTATTGAGCCTTGCCAAGGTGGTCGAGAAATTCTTCCATTATCGGAACCGGGTACTTGCTCTTGATTGCATCCTTGTTAAGGGCATGATAATCGATTGATAGGTGTAGGGATTTGTCTTTCTTCTTTACAAATAGGATCGGGGCCCCACAGGGAGAGCTACTTGGTTGAATATATCCCTGCTTTTTTAACTCATGTAATTTTCTCTTGAGTTCTCGGAGGTCAGTTTCATTCATGTTGTATGGAGTGTGTGAGGAGGGGGATTGGTTCGGAAGCATGTCAATCCGACGTTGAACGTTCCTTAATGGAGGGAGACTGGGTGGGAGCGTGTCCATGAGCACATCGAAAAACTCTTCCATAAGGAACTCGAAGCTTGGGCGGCCAATCTTTGATATGTCAATCGGCTTTAGTTCCCATCTCCTCCTCCACTAGCGTAAGGATGCATAAGTGAGCTATCTCACCTTGATACATGGCCCGTCTAGACTACTTGTGTGAGAGAATAATTTGCAAATATTTTTAAGTTGAGGGCCTCGCTTGTGAATCTCGTTGACGTGTGTGCTTATGCTTGTGGCCCTTGTGTTCATTGTTTGAGGGGTACTCCTCCTGAGGTGCTTGAACCCGATTGCATTTGACAATGAGTGCCTTACCATTCTCGTACAAAAGAACCTTGCCCACTCCTTTACCAAAGAAGCTGATCATGTGTTGATCCATGAATTCTAGTCCTAGGATGACTTCGAATGTCTCCATGGGGATAATGAGGATGTTTAAGTGGTCGAACCATTGGTGAGCATTATCGGAACCCCTTTAGCATGTCGCACATGACTATCTTCACCTTGAGCTAATATGACAGACATGGAAGTGCTTACTTAGCTTAAGCCCGAGGCATTGTGCACACTCATGTGTCATAAAGTTGTGTGTGGCTCTAGTGTCTAGCATCACTGATAGCCTTTCTCCCATAATCTTCGACATGATAAATACTTGATGTACAATGGGTAGCATGACCGAGTTGCATTGAGCCGTTCCTTTGGAGGTAGATGGCCTGGGAGAAGATGAGTCTTTCGAATCATCACTATGAATCTGAGTGATTTTTGGTTGCAAGGTGGACGCCTCCTCGCCTGAAGGGCCCTTCCTCATTTAAACTCGAGTGTCTGTTCGCCTTCTCCAACATTGCTCCATTGGGTGGCTGCCTTGGTAGTGTCTACAAATGGATTGGGGATCCCGCTAGGCTTAGCTAGCCTGACTCAGAGATCCTGAGCATGTTTTTAGTGGTGTCGCAAGGTGCATACCCCTTGCCCATGTTGGTTCTCGAGCAGCCTTTGTTGGGTTGGACTGTGGCCCTTGGCTATGCTTGAATCTCTACGGTTTTCGTGACTTGCTTCATTTGGCCGTGTGAGCCGGTTGGAGTAGGTGTCATTGAGGCATTCTGCTATTCGAGCAACATCCTCCAGGTATAGGGGTCTTGTTTCTACACTTCTTTTTGGTAGTAAGGGGAGCATCCATAGAGGAAGCCATGCAAGTAATCTACTTTTGCCATGTCAATTATGTAGAGCATCAGTTTTTGTACTAGAAGACATAGGGTCTGATGAACGTCTCTTGACATAAGTTGTGCCACTCATCCCTTGCCTAGAATGCTTCATTATGAGGGAAAAAATAGTCAGTGAGTGCAGTTTTGAAGTGCTCCCATGAGGGCCAAGCTTGCTTCTTCTATTCCACCATGTACCATGTTGAGGCTTCATCCTAGAGGAATTGGCCAGCGATGCGTGTCCAATTATTGCAGCCAACCCAACGCATCTCGAGGTAACTTTCCATTTCTTTGATCCATCGGTTGATGACTATGGAATTGCCACCGCCTTAGTATTTATCGGGTGGGTTCAATTTGAAGAAGCTGAGGGAATCCGCGTTGTCGAGTTCCAGCGGTTGGAGCTGTGTGATTGGAGTTGGATTGATTCAGGTTTGATCAGGTCGGGGTGTTGGAGCAGGGTCAGTTGAGGCCTCGGTTTGGGGCTCGCTTGATGTTTAGGTTGAGAATCAGGTTGGGAATTGGATAAGATGTGTGTTTCTACTAAGTTAACTAAGTGCGAGAGGGAATCATCTAGCCGATCAATGGGGTTATTGACATGGTCGGGGTTGGGTGTTGAGTTCTATGTTGAGCTCAATCTCTTGGAGGCATTCATGCAAGTCTATGTTTGTACGGAGTAAGCGATTGATCACGTCTTCTAGAGCTTCCAATCGGGCGAGTGACGTTAACATTGTTTGGTCACATTGTTGGTGCGTTCCATCCCCGAGGTCATACCAACCGTGCCAACATTTTAGTCACTGGTCATGAGGGTGTGGAGCCCAACACGTGTACCGAGGGGGGGTACATAGGGCACCTAGGGGTGGGGGGGAGGGGCTGTCCACCGAGGGGGCATGAGGGTCCATTAGAGGATGGGGGCACTTGCCTTCGGGAAGGGGAAGAGAGGATGCACTTACCTTGAGGGGGAGGCTTGCCTTGAAGGAGGGGGGGCGCTTGCCTTGAGAGGGGGGAGAGGGGGTGCTTGCCTTGAGGGGGGAGGGGGTGCTTGCCTTGAGAGGGTGTGAGGGTGCACTTGCCTTGAGGGGGGGGGTTTCCTTGAGAGGGGAGGGAGGGGAGGGGAGGCCTCTTTCTTGAGAGGGTGGAAGGGAGGGTGAAGGAGCTCACACGACGTCAAAGAACTTCCCATGGATGCGCCGTGCCACACTGGTGTGACAACCCACCCGTCCAAATGCTTCCCCTAAGATCGTTGCTCTGATAGCACTTGAGACGTTCAACCCAAGCATGCACAAAATTGGACACGAGATGCCAAGGTGATTGCCAAAGAACACGTTTTATATCATGTTAGTAAATTGCTTTACAGGGGATGACAATGAGAGCTTGGCATGAGGAGTAGTTCAACTACCCCTCATAATTGTGCATAATGAGGCGCAACAAGGAATTACCCCAAGCACCAAAATGGGCCGCATAGAAAAACAGGGCTTGTGACACCCCCCCCCCCCTTTCTAAGTGATGTGATGAATAGAGAAATAGCTCTCAATCATAAGGAAATGACAAGCTACGTGCACTATCAACAATCCACGAAAAGCAAAACGTTTTAGAAGAATCTTTAAAGCTCTCATGAGGTTGAACTTTTTCAAAAGTGTAGTCACATAGTCAAAGTGGATATATATAGAACATACTATGTCTTTACACAAAACACAATGTGTTTTGTGTGATCGTGAAACACTCAATTCCCCAAAACTCCCAGCTGTGTTTGACTATCATTAAGATGGCGGTGGTGGTAGAGGGATAGCCAACATTAGTCACGATGCATCTCTACCACCCTCGTTCCACTATAACAAAGAAGTTTATCCTTCAACAAGCCTCAAAATTAAAAGTGGTCATGTTACATAAAATCTCACTCAATAAAGATATGCGCGAGCTACCAAGTATGAAGCCAAAACCACTTGTGCACATATGAATTTCAAAGAAAGCAACCTAACTTCAATTGAAAATATATGCAAGTTCATTGATATTTATGTTCCCTTGTAATAAATCATCCCTGTTTGAATTTAAGGTGAAAGGAAAGATCAAATGGATGAACAGATCCCAAAAATTTATGCCACATCATCCTACACTTTTGAGAAAGATTCAAAGAGAGTAGTGTTATGAGTTCCAACCAATTGAAGATCAACTACTTTTTGTGGAACAGATTAGGGCCACTTTTTGGTGGAGTTAGGAGGGAAATTTTCACATTGGAGATAGAGGTAGGGTATTGAGATATCAAGCTCAACATGTGATGATCAAGGATGACACGTATTGTTTTTTTATTTCTCTGATATGTATAGTAGTCATGTCGATATATGTCAGGGATACTTCATGATGGCACCTTTTTTTTTGCCAGCTCACTCATGCACAGACATTAGGTTTTTCCTTATGTACTCATCTTTATATATTGCACTTGTTGTATTCTTGTTTTTTAGGTCATTCTTGTACATTCCTTTTATGTAATAGAAGAAGAATATCCTTCTTCTTTGCCTCAATCTGTGTGTGTGCTTCTGTTTGATTGTGAGAGTGTGTGTGAGCTCCCTTCCTTATCTCCTTCCTCATGACATGGTATCATAGCTAGTGTGGCTGTAGAGAGCTCGTGGAGAAGGCTGATGGTGAAGAGACATGAAAAGGCGTGGAGAAAGCACGATTCACAAATGATCTCAGATTTCTACGAAAATTGACGTGAAGGTAGAAGACCTCAAAACATTTTAGAGCCATCTGGACATCTGTTCCAAGCCCGCAAGGTGGGACCCACAAAAAAACTAGGTCTGTTTGCAAAACTATAACTTGCGTTGTGTTCCGCAACACTCATATATTCTAAATCTAGAATTACAAGCGATTTTGTGTAATATTGATACACGAAAATTGTGTTTTTTTGAGATCGAACTATGACATCATAGTGTGATAGTGTTCAAATAGAAGTGCTGATTGTAGTGTTTTGCAATGTCGTGAATAGCTACACAAATGACAAACGCAGATGGAATGAGTCAGCTTATGAGTGATAAGCTAGACAAGAACAACTTCCATGCTTAAAGATTCAGGATGACAAATTTCCTGATGGGAAAAAGCTACTGGAAGTACATTGACAGAGAGAATGAAAATGCTCCACGGTTAACAGAGAGGAATCGGACTACAGACCAGTTAAGAGCATATGAAGAATGGAATCAAGGAGCACGAAAGGTAATGTATTGGCTATCTGTTAGCATACACGATAGCATGATTGGGCACATATAGGATGTCAAGACTCTGAAAGAGGCTTGGAATAGTTTGATCATGTTGTATGAGAATAATTCAAAGGCACGGAAATTGCAACTCAAGAACGAGTTGCATACATTGGAGAAAAAGAGCATGTCGATAAGTGACTATAACCTAAAAATTAAAAGCATATGTGAGTCACTTGCATCTATTGGTGTGAATGTAGATGATGATGATAAGGTGGAAGTATGCCTTCCTGGTTTAGGAGCTGCATATAAGCAGTTCAAAACTTCTCTATAGACCAAGAAAAATATTCCAAATTTGCCGATCTAGTATCTATGGTAATTATTGAAGATAAGAATCTTGGTGAGGATTCAGACTCCCAAGGAAAACCTAGTTCTGAGCATGTATTCCACTCTTGAAGAGGAAGAGGCAGAGACAGAAGCTTCAGAAGTGGAAGAGGATACAATAACCAAGACCAAGGTCAACAACAGAATAATGCAGGAGGAAGAGGACAGTTTCGAGGCAGGGGGAGCCAAAGAGGTCGCAGAAATTTCCAAAGAAACGATTCATGTAATGACAGTAAAGGATGTTGGAATTCTGGTAAACTTGGACACTTTGAACGTGATTGCCGGTTGAAGAATCAAAATAATAGAAGCAACAAAACAACTATGCATCCACAAGTGCAGATAATTCTGAGAAGCTATTCATGGTTCAACATCATATGATGAATACGATGTCTGTTGATGTTTCAAAATCGAATGGTAATGTCTGGTATGTTGATTTAGGTGCTTCAAATCACATGAACAGTCATGTGGAATGGTTAGGATGGGAAGGTAAAACACCTTGCTGATGTGCTACATGTTCCAAATATAACAAAGAATGTAGTCTCTATTGGACAAATGTGTTGGGGATAGAAGGATCATGTGGCCTTACCCCTATATTCATATATATACATCATTTATGGGGCATTACCTCAAGAGATATCATTATGTGGGTTTCGAGGTTCCCATGCATGTCTGCACATCTTTCCTCTCCTCTCCCTCTCCTTCCATCTCCTCCTTGCTTCTCTTGTTTTGCATACCAAAGCCCTTCATTGGTACTAGATCATGCTAAAGGCTGATGTGCAAGAAGCTTCAATGGAAGCTTAGGTAACAAGAGGTGAATGTGTAGCTCGACACCTTTTGACAACACTTTAGTATTTCGTCCATAATGTTAGCTATGAAGCTCGGATTGATGTGTTTTAAATTTTTGTGCATAGCTGAGACAAAGAAATACAACTTTGCACAAGAGTGCAGAACCTCGTTTGGAGTGGTACATTGTCAAAAATTCAAAAATGCAGATTGATGTAGAAGATAAATCTACAATCACTTGGATAACAAGTCAATGTTTTGGCTATAAGTTGATTTTTACAAATCAAAATGAGATGATCCAAGTTGTTATGCATAGCCAAAAATTCAAAAATTGCAAGTTGACATAGAAGATGAATCTACAAACGAAATATATTGACACATTATTGCAGCGTTTTGGCCTTGAAGACTGTAAGCCTATTGCCACTCCTATGGAGATAGGTTTACGATTGAGTTTTCATGATACTGGAGATGCATTTGATGCTGTTCTCTATCAGCAGGCTGTTGGATGCTTGATTTACTTGTGCATTACTCGGCTAGATATTCAATTTGCTGTCTCACACATGAGCAGGTTTATGCATTGCCCAAGAGTCAAGCATTGGTAGGCGGTTACGTGCATCTTTTGCTACTTGAGTGTTACTCGGCTACTTGGGTTGTTTCATCCCAAGGGGGGATCACTACCGCCAAATTTGCATGCTTTTCTGACTTTGATTGGGCTAGCTGCTATGACACGCGTGTGTCCACTAGTGGCTTTTGCTTCATGCTTGGTAGCTCACATATATCTTGGTTGAGCAAGAAGTAGCCTACTGTGGCCACTTCCTGTTTTGAGGCTTAGTATAGGGCAGCTTTCTCAACGAGTGTTGAGTGTGTGTGGCTCAGACGCCTTATGGCTAATTTGGGTGTTGGTCAGTTTTCTGCCACCACCATCTTCACTGACAGTCAGAGTGCATTGGAAATTACGAGAAACCCTGTGTTGCATGCTCACACTAAGCACATTGAGGTGCATTATCACTATGTCAGGGAGAGGTTCTCTGTTGGGGAGATGAGGTTGGCATATGTGCCCACGCATGAGAACATTGCAGACCTTTTCATGAAGGCTCTGCCTAGGGAGAAGTTTGTAGCTTTCCGCAAAGCTTTGGGCTTACTTCCTTTTGTGGAGTGATTTGCACATAGCTTGGCACTTCCTTATACATGAGTGCCAGCTCCTTGTTCACTGCATCACTCCCAGGGGGGATTTATTTATATATTTAGGTAGTGATGTTATGAATAGCTTGGAATAGGCTCTACAACTTTGTAGAAGAAAATAGATCCAGTTTCTGAGTGGAAGGTCGCCAAAATTGCAAATTACAGAGCAGTAGTATTGCAAGTGAAGGTGAAATTGACAACTAATGCTTGTTTTGTGCATATCTTGAGCTACACACCTCCGATTGAGGCATTCTTTATATCATTATGTAGCCAAAAAATAGTTCTTGAAGTTTGCTGAAGATAAAAAATTCAAATAACATTTGAAATAGCAAAACATAGAGCAGGATATTTTCACCATAAGAACCCTAGTTGCTTTTGGAGGTTCAATTTGTTTTGGAACTTCTTCAAGAGACAATTTTTTATGTGTGAGCTCTTATTCTTAGAGTTTGAAGGCATTATCCATGTATGATCATTGTGGTAGCTCCTCCATATGAGAGTAGAGCATAATCTTGTCATATGTTTGGCATGTGAGATGACATTGTGGTATACTCCTTTTTGAGGGTTATGTCATCGTAATTTGATCATGGCATTGTTAGTGGATGTATAGTGGCATTGTGGTTTCTATATCATTTATGCCGCTTGGTTATGGATTTACTTGCCGGTTGCACATACTTTTGTGCGAGTTGATTTTGGATCCTAGTTGGTACTTGTATCTTTGTTTTCTTTGTTGCTTGATGCATTAGCCAATTTTCATGTGACTCCACATCAAGAGTGATTCTATGAATTCTCAGGTGAGAGTCGTGGATGTGTGCACATGTGTGATGGTACAACATATGACATCGAGGGTGCAAGAGATATATGCCTTATGCTACCTAGTGGAGCATCAATTATACTAAGACATGTATGCTATGTGCCTTCATTCCCTATGAGCTTGATTTCAGTAAACTAGTTACAAGAAAGCAAATGTTATGCATTCCTTGATGAGCATCATTTTCAGTTGCAGTTGGGACAACCTATGCTTGTTAGAGGTGCTAGGGTTTGGCACACGTATCCACTACAGGTACTTCATGTGAGAGATAGCCTCATCTTAGTGGGAGTTCAACCTTATGCGTAGTGTGAGACTCGTCATGTCTCATTTTGTCTACCTACACATAGGTCTATTGACATTCATGATGCACATGCATGGCGTGATTCAGATGCTCAAATGGATGCACATGTAGAGCATGTTTTGGATGCTCATGATGCTTATGTAGAGCATGATTTCATTGATCATATGGAGGCTCTTGTGGAGCAAACTTTGGATGATCATTCGGATGCTTTAGCACATTTGTGGATGCTCATGTAGAGCATATGATGATACTCAGCTAGAGTGTGATCATCAGTTTGACCTTGGTATTGATGTTGTGCAGTTAGCTCATGTGGAGCATGATCATACACTTGGTGTGGTAAAGTAGGATAGCTCTCATGGTACATAGTGTATGATAGAGCAGTTTAGCTCTTGTGATGCACAACTAGACACATCCTTGGTTGATAGTATGGCTGATTTGGATGCCGAGGAATCAGCAGTTATGCAGTCACTCTTGGATTCGCTCATGCCAGATGTTGACATAGATATGGCAGGACATGTTGGTCTTCATGATGGTGCTTTGGATGCTTTGGATATAGGCATGGATCAAATGCTTAGGTTAGCCAGGATAGCACAGGTTTTGTTAGCATTCGTGAGTCTGATGTACGAGTTGTTATGCTCGAGACCAGATATTGCAGTTGCTATTGGAGCATTTGCACTTGGAGTTGTTAGTCATCGTTTGATGATTGACAGAGGCATAGAGCGAGTGGGAGCTTTTGTAGGAACTTCATCAGTTCTTACATCAGTCAGATGTGAGCTTGACTCTTGTCGATATGAGTCTAGAGTAGTTTGAGGTGCATGGATACACCTTGTTCGAGGCAGTTGGTGTAGATTGATCCGTATGGGTTGAGATACAAACTCTTCCTGTACATTAATATATGGTCCTACATCATTCTTTGTATATTTTTCTGATGGGTTATATGTAGAAGAGTACAAACAGGGTGGATGATTGATTGCCAAAGGAAACAAAGTGGGTAGGATGCTCACCTTAAATGTGAAAATTCCTTAAATGAATGCAGCCATGTTTGCAGAAGGTGCAGGAGTTATTGCTGATATAGAGATCTGGCATGAATGGATTGGACATGCAAACTTGCAGTGGCTGAGATTGATGTAGTCAAAGGAGATTGTCCATGGACTACCAAATTTCAAGGTTGTAGAGATGCAAAAGCTATGTGGAGCATGTCAATTTGGTAAAAAAATCAAGATCATCATTTCCGCATGACAGGCATGTTAGTGAGAATGTGCTAGAAATACTACATACAGATGTTTAACGGGGTCTTGCAAAGACCACATCTATGGGTGGTTGTAAGTTTTATGTTACTTTCATTGATGACCATACACAAAAAGTGTGGGTATATCTCATGAAAGAGAAGAGTGAGGTGTTCACTCATTTCCAAACTTTTAAAGCTATGGTGGGAAAACAGACAGGGAAGTATATTTGGACATTAAGATCTTATGGAGGAGGTGAATACATGTCAAATGAGTTCAACAATTTTCTAAAAAATCATGGAGTTTGACATCAGTTTTCATGTAGTTACACACCACAACAAAATGTCATTGCTGAACTCAAAAGTAGACATATTGCAAAAATAGCAAGAGCTTGATGGCTGAGAAGAATATGCCTCATTGTTATTGGGTAAAAGCTATGCATATGGTTGTATACATCATGAACAGAACTCCAAGTACTGTTGTACATCAAGTTACACATGAAGAGATATTCACAAGTAAAAAGCCAAACTTATCATATATGAAAGTTTTCGATGGTATTGCATATGTACATGTTCCAGATGAGTTGAGGATGAAGCTTGATTTGAAAGCAAAAAAATGTGTCTTCATTGGTTACTCTCTTGACCAAAAGGGATATAAATGTTATAACCCACTCACACAATAGGTGAAGGTGAGCATAGATGTGGTATTTGATGAAATGTCAAGCTTCTATGCACATGTCAAATACAGATTTAATCTGGAATCAAATGACAAAGAAAATGCTCAAAAATCAAGTGCAGAATCTCAAGTTCTGAGTGGACGAGATGAATCATGGAGCAATAGTTCCAAATCAAATCCATGGAGTGGAAGATTGCGTTGAAATTTTAGTCCAGCAAATTCATCAAATACATCCAAGAAAGGTAAAGAAAAGCTTTTCTGCTAGTAGTAAAACATGTGCAGGTTTTGAAGACATTGATGGAGATTCAAGTGGTTCAAAAAAGAGTCTTGATGAGGAACTTCGATTGCCCTCTCTGAAGACTCCAAGAGTAAGAAAGGCACATGCAAATGTTACAAGGAGAAGTGACCAAGGACCAAGAAGATCTGGGAGGATGCAGAATTCAGTGCAACAATTGACGTATGACAGTTATATGGTTTGTCATTGTGCCTACATGACCAACATAATACAAGATGCTGAAGCTTCTTTTTTTCAAGATGCAATTGCAAATGCAGATTGGAAAAAGGCTATGGATGAGGAGATGGCTGCACTTTATGGAAACGAAACATGGAAGCTGGTTCCATCGCCACAAGGAAAGAAACCCATAGGCTACAACTTGGTTTACGAGGTAAAGCACAATGCTGATGGTAGCATAAGCATGTACAAAGCATGATTGGTAGCAAAAGGATATGCACAAACATATGGAATTGATAATGAGGAAACATTCAACCATGTAGCTAAAATGTCTACAATCAAAACACTTCTTGCATTAGCTACAACAAAAGGATGGACTTTGCATCACATGGATGTGAAGAATTCTTTCCTACATGGTGAGTTACAAGAAGACGTATACATGGACAAGCCACAAGGATATGAAGATTCAAAGCAACCAGAATATGTTTGCAAGTTGCAAAAGGCTTTGTATGGGCTGAAGCAAGTCCTTGTACATGGCATGCAAGGATCGCTGATTACTTGACCACCATTGGGTTTTCTATGTGTGATGCAGATCATTCACTATATGCAAGGAAGGGTGATGATGACATCACAATTGTGGCTATTTATGATGACTTGATTGTAGGTGGTGATAATGAAGAAAGCATTAAAGAGGTAAAGCACCTTCTTATGCAGGAATTTGACATGAAAGATCTTGGTGTGTTGCACTATTTCTTGGGCATTGAGTTTATACATATAGAAACACGTATATGGATGTGACAAAGGCAATATGCCTTGAATATGCTGCAAACGTATGGCCCATGGCTGATTGCAAGCCAATTTCTATGCCATTAGATCAGAATTTGAAGTTGGATACTACATCAGGTGATCATTTCTCTGATATGTATAGTAGTCACGTCGATATATGTCAAAGATATTTCATTGAGTTGTAGTAGATTTATCTATCGAGAGTGATGGCACATTTGTTTCTTGCGAGCTCACTCATGTGCGGACATTAGGTTTTTCCTTATGTATTGTTCTTTATATATTGCACTTGTTGTATTCTTGTTTTTTAGGTCATTCTTCTACATTCCTTTTATGTAATAGAAGAAGAAGAAGAAGAAGATCTCTCTTCCTTGCCTCAATCTGTGTGTGTTCTTCTCTTTGATTGTGAGAGTGTTTGTGAGCTCTCTTCCTTATCTCCTTCCTTGTGACATGGGGGGGTGAGAATCCTCCATTAGGATTATATACACCTAGGATCTCACATGAGTGCCATGTGAGAGCCCATGTGTATATAATCCTAAGGGGAAATTCTCACCTCCCCTACCTCTATCTCCCATTTGACACAAACCAAGCACTTGACTTGCCTCCTCTATATATGCATTGCTTGGAACTGAGTAGTAGGTTACTTCCACATGCATTAGGCTTGCCATTAATTCTGATTAAGGTGTAATCAAGATTCTCTTGCTAGATTATTTTTGCACATAGGTAGAGATCTTCTTTCATTCATACCGCTACATAGATGACTAGACATAGTAGTCTATCTCGCTTTATCGATTTGTACCTCGATAAGGAAAATTTCTAAAAATTGATTTATGCTTATTGAATTCCTCACTAAGTATACAAACACCATCATCAGTTTGGGGTTTCATCTCTACAATTTTTTGTACAGTCTTTTGTATTAGTGTACAAAAACATCTAAGTTGACTATACGAATGATGAATAGCTTGTCTTGGAGAAGTTATTGATAGACCTACCAAAGTACAAACCAAGTGACTCAAAGATTTGTAAAGAAATATCATTGAGTCTATTTTGTGTGAAAAGTCTCTAGAACTAAGTTTTGGTTGAGCGAATTGTGACAACTCAAAACTTTGGCTTACTATAGTAGCCACATATGAGATCCTAAGGAGGGTCTATTGCGTTTTTGCTACAACTTGGAGCATTAAAAGGGATTGAGAGGATTTTATAAAGTTGAAGGGAATACCAAAGTTGAAGAGATAAAAAGGAATCAATGAAGAAAGGTCCATCATTCATCAACATGTGTCTTCAAAGGAGTCAATCAACAATAATCTTGGGTAGAAAGGTATTATTAATATTGTTTACACTTTCATTACACCATGAATGACCTTAAAATTGAGACTAAGGAGTTGGAGAAGACACATTACTAACCATGGATATTCAGAGTCTCAATTCTTCTCATGAATAAATGTCTTTGAGGGTTAGGGAATGGTAGACAGGTGAGACCATATGTAGATCTAGCTACCCAAAGTGATAACCAAAGATGAGCCATCAAGGAATGGGGAGAGAGATAGTAGAGTGAGCTTTATACTATCCCAACACATGATCAAGTCCCTGGTAGGTAGGGAATGTCTAGAGAGATTATAGTCTATGTCTACAAAAGCTAGAAAGATCCAACTCTAGAATGAGCTCAAAAACCCTAGAGAAAAGTTAAAATAAAAAGTCAACGACTTATCATCAAGTCAAGGATCTGTCAGATGCACTTGCGTCAATAAGATGTGTAGTGGATGATTGTGATGTAGCTTCTTATACACTCAATGGCCTTAGAGAATATGAAAAATGGAAGGATTTAACTACCTCTGTATACATTACAAAGTTTCTACCAGATTTTGAATACCACACAAAATCTATGGTGACAAAAGAGCTCAATCATGGAGGGAAAAATTCAAAAGGGATCCAATATCAAATTTTCTACACAAGAAAATGTAGAAGAGGTAGAGGTAACAAAGGTGGTGCAAGAGCAAGAGGTGGAAATATATACCATCAGACCTACGCTTAAGCTATTGGAGATTCTAATGTACGTTATAAGCTTCAAGATGATGTAATACAACACACCAAGGGCTTTGGAAGATCATTGATAAAAGAAAGATCCAAAACAGATTGTTTTGTTCTTAACCTAGCACATGGAACTTGCTATTTATAGTGAAACTTGTAACTTCAAATTCTTAGTGCTCCCAATTTGATTACAATTGGCTAAATTACTCTCAAAATGGCCAAAAAATATTTGGCAACCTCTAAGTCATGCACTAGGTCATCTTTGGTCTTTGCCATCCAATCACTCGTGGAGTGTTTGGTTGTTGATTTTGGTACTGTTTTGATTATTGCATGGTTTCACAGGCAAAAACATGTAATGAATTGGTTGACTTTGAATTAAAGAAATCTGAGTGATATTCCCACAAGCTTGTTACAAACATATACTAAAAGGTTTGTTTGTAGCAAGCTTGGTGATATTGGATATGATAGTGCCATGCATAGCAATCCTTGTCAAACGGCGTAGCGATCATGTCATATATGAGTTTGAGATTGCCCTTTTTGAATCCTAGTACATTGACATGTGGAACTTTGAATTTCTTGAAAACTTTGAAGATGGTTAACATCATATCCAATACTTTGAGACACGTGCAAGTAGTGATATTCGACCTCTTGGAGCGGTGCAAGAACTAGTGTCTGATCATTGGAGTCATGTATGTGACTATTGGTGGGCCCTTGTGGTGGTGCCAAGTATGGATAGTTTAGCTATTCACAACAATTAGGGTTATTCTTAACCTTTATTGCAAAAGACTTCAAGCTTCATCAATGAGGAACTGGGAAATAACATGGGTTGTATATGATATGTCGACGAGATCTACTTCAGGTTTACATCATTTGGGGATAGTCCTTTACTAGTTCGGTGCACCAATGAGGTTGAAAGATGGTTCCTCATTTGGTGGCCATGCATAGGTTTTTTGGCTCAAATTTTGTTACAAATGTGGGCCATTTCCCTACTATCTATTGTATCTCTATGTCCAATAAGTTGAAATATGCATAATATTTCAACTCATTTGTGACAATTGTTCTCCTTGGTGCCAGTTGTAGAAGTAATATGATTTTAGAATGGTTTCTTTAAATAAAACCAATGTTGCTTGTTGGAAATTTACTCTATTTGAGTTCGATCTGCTTTATCCAAGGTGCACATTGAAGTTCAAATACATCTTTTGCTTCTTTGGTAATACAACCTTCGACAATTGGTTGTGGTTCATACTCATCATCATACAAAAGATCCATATGTATTTGTACCATTCCTTCTGCTTTGGGTTGGTCTAGAGCGGAGGAAGGTCATTCTTGTTTTAGCTTCAATGTGACTTCATATTCCCGTAGTTGGGTGGACATATTTGCAAACTGCTTTTGAAGGTTGTCTAGCTTGCTTTGAACTTCTAGCATGAGGCTCATTGTGGTGCTATCTAGTGGTAGAAGTGAATTGGTTTGGAGGCTTTAAAGGTAGCACATTCCTTAGTTAATTTATCATGTTCTTTTGAACAATGTAGTACAATCTTCAAGTATGATTTTGATGGAATCTGATGGTACTGCCTGAAACCTAGATTGAATCACAAGAGAAAGTTTTTCCATGTCCATAGTTTCTTTGAGGTTCTCTTCATTTTGGAATTGGAGATATATGTTTTTCTCTTGTGCTGTAGTGAGATGACTACACAATAGACCCAAATTTGTATTGAGTTTTGCATTTGTTTCCATCTGTGTGGGCAACTGATACTCCAACTCATGTACAGTCTCTCGGTTTTGATATTCCCATTGTGTCTCTAAATTAATGTGTGGTTCTTTTAATGTGACGTATCTAGCATTGACAAAATAATTTTTTACCATTGTTAGATTGACCAGGGTATAGAGTGATGTGTCCTATGCTTTGGATATTCTTTTTTGGTTGACCGAGTGAAGCATATTCCTCTCTAATGTGATTCATGCATGTGAACATCTAAGAGAGTGCATTTTTAACTCACGCTTTAGAAAATATAGGGTTAGTGCAAATAGATGCAGTGTTTGGAACTTGAAATGCTAGGGGGATGGGGTTTGAGAAGTGGATATTCTTGTGAGTGGTCATCGTGGAGGGAGAATGGGGGATAGAGGAGTTGTATTAGTGGTTATAAGGGATGGGGGGATTGTGGGTGGTGGTGAAATATCCATGGGTTCAGTGGTCGGTGCATGCATGGTGGAAATAGTGAACAATGGTACAAGTGTGTATAGTAGTTGTGTGAATGAGGCACCAAAAAGTGAGGTTAGAGGTGAGGGGTTAGGGAATGGAATGCAAGGACTATATATAATTCTAAAATTCATGAAGGAAAAAATGGTGGAATGAATTTCGAAAATAGTTATGATGGTCATTAGGGGAAAAAGTGAGCCCTGGATGGGCCTTGTAAGGATTCCTAATTTTCAAGGATTAAAATTAATCTCATGGGTGATTAAGGGGACATGCAAAACCTCTAGTTGATTTGGTAAATAAAATAACATTTGATAGAATTTTCTTCTTAAATGAAAAAATAAGATATATTCTAGCCTTAGGATGCTTGAGATCAACGGTCGCTATGTATTTTCATAGGAGTGGGGACATAAATTCGAACTGCAACGTGAGCTTAGTCTCTGCAAGATTTTACACCGTTAGATCGAGCCGAAATCGGATGGTAGGCCGCAAATGGGGCTGATCTCCTTTCTGCAAGCTTTTTGACCATTAGATCGAGGACAAATCGGATGGTATCCTGCAAATGGCGCTGATCTCATTTCTTGAGATACTTTGGATCATCCAATCAAGCTGGAGATCTAATGGATCAAACTAAAAGCAGCCATTTTTGTTTCGTGTTGCATCAATAGCCTTAGGATTGTCCTACGATCCAATGGATCAGATTCAAATGCGCAAAATTTAAACCCAGAGCAATATGTGCCATTGGATTCATCTTCTAATCCAATGGTGCAGATCAACTATGCCTTTCTACCAATGGATATGTGTGTGAACCACCCGATTAACAAACAAATGAAGGGCCACGATGCACTCCTTCATTGAATTTTGCCAAATGGCACACGTCCTTGGATCTTTCAGTAATCTAATGGCTACGATTAAAAGGCATGTTATCTCAAACCACCCATGACAAGACAACCATGCTCTCATAGTTGTTTTGAAGCCTTTGAATACAAAGAAACAAGGGAAGCCTAGGCCTAGTCTAGTAGATTAAGGAACTAGACTGTGGCCACTCCTTTCTTCTCATTGGTGGATGACTAATCTCCCCTTAATCTAAAAGACCCATCCAACGTTCACTTTTTCCACTAATGTTGTAGAAGGGGATCCAAGGTTGCTGAGAGGGAAATACTGAAACAAAGGTTGTACTATTGTATGTAGAGTAACTATAGGAGATGAAGTGATGGTGGGCTATTGAGTAAGAATTGTTGAAGTGGCAGGAGTGGTTAGGGGGGTGATTCTGTGAGGGATTTTGAAAAATTGATTGGAACTCCTGTGATAGTGCTTTGGTGGACATGGGAGGTGAAGTGGCGATGGCAAAGGATGAGGTGTTCAATGGGAGGATAGGTGGTGGAGTGTGCCCTTGAAGAATAGAGCATCTAGAAAGGTTAGGTGGTATAAGATTTGGATGGTAGTCCCTGTGGGAGTGTGCATCAAATATGGCATGGATCATATCTTGCTAGAAATCTTTTCATAAAAACTTAGAGGGCATCTAATACCCCATAACATCTATTAAGAAATGCATCATCTCAATGAATGCTTCATCAAAACTGATATTTGTTAGTTCTTGTTGTATCAATGCATGAATCCTCTTGATGTTTAGTTGATTGCATGCTTGCACCTCTTTCATGCATGAATATAAGCTTTGTAAAGCTTCTCTATACATTGGGAGATCTTGTTGTTCTTCTTCATCCTCATCCTGTTGATATTCTTTCTCATGTTCTTGTTCTCGTTCTCTATTTGTTTATGAACCTAGGTAACTAGGTTGTTCATAATCTTGTGAGAAAAATTGGGTACATAAAGATTCAAAATCGAGGAGTGGATTTGGTATCTCAAAATTGAATGTGGGCCCAATATCGTATGTGGTCGTCTCACTAATAGGAAACAGAAATGCTTCTTCTAGGATAGGTTCCTCTTGGGTCTATTTTGGATCTAATACTATATCTGCCCCTATGGTCTGGACCTGAGTATTGGTTGTCATGGGGTGTAGTAGATGGATTGTAAACTACTAAATGATAAGTGGTGGCCCTGATGGTGAAGGTAAGGGGGTTGGTGATGTCTTAGTGGGCTGCAAACATGCTATTGTACTATGCATTCTCTTGGTCTAGTGGGACATAGATCCTCTACCTTCTTTAAATGTTTGGAGTACAACCCACATCAGTGCTCATTCCATAAGTAGATCATACATTAAAGACTTATAAACAATACTCATGATTGTGCAACATCCATTAAGAACTTTTTTTCTTGACCATCTAGTATTGGCTACATATAACTGATCCATTATCAAGTGAGGAAGGTTGATTTGTAATGAAGCTTTTTGCACAAGATAAAGACTGAACTAATTCTTCTTCTATGGCTGAGTGAATTTGTCTTTTCTCAAAAATGCAAAATTTTGCATACACATGCACAATGGTGTGGATAGATTTGGTGTAATGGTAGACATCTGATCAAGATTCAATACTTCCCTCTTTTTCATTTCCTTTGGCACTAATGTCTCTTTCGCAAAATTTATGTGAGTGGGAAACATCTCTTGTGCTTCTCTAACCAAATTATGTAGGAGGAAAAACTTCTTGTGGAATTGATTAGGAAGTAGGGATGGGGATATGAATGGGCCTGATACATCCTTATCCATTTGTCCTTTTAGTGTATAAAAAAAATAACACTATTAGAATTTAGGTTATGATAATGGAGCCCCCAAAGAAGTTTTGGAGCTGAGCCTTCTCCTAAATAGAATGCAATTTTTTAGTATTGCTTTGAAGGCTTTTGAAAATAATTGGAAACAACCCCAATGTTGATCAAATTCCAATTTTGGTTCCCATGTATACTTTGTATCCACTAGTGGACCTACTACACCTTAGAATTAATGGGACCATGAGTGTACACAAGCTATTTAGTTAATTAGGGGGTCTTCAATTGGGGTTTCCCCTTGAAATTCAATAAATTCAGGTGGTGGGAGTCAATGACACTCCTCTTCTGATATAGTCATGTAGTCAAGAGGCATAGAACTAGATGCTGCTACCACCATGGTGCTCTTTTTGTGCTCCTAACTTTCTATCTACTAAGACAAGGAAAATTACATGTTAATGTGGTCGAATACATAAGGTCCTAGTATGGAAAGACCACGGTCCCTTTCCAATACTAACATGAGTTCTCTTTTCCAATCTTCATGCATTTTGCAATTGGGCTCAAAATGTGTCTACCACCTATATGCACACTTGGATTGATGCATGTTATTAGCATGGTGGATGTGGTTGGGAAGTTCATCTATATTGATTAAAAATTTTGTTGGTGTGAGCATTATAGAGTTTATATATATGCCATTTTGTTATGGATTTATAATGATGTTCAAAGATTTTATCACCACTAAGGTGAACATAGGATACAAAAATGACATTAGCATGTGTTTGCACAAGTGGGTGAGATGAAGGGACTAATGTGAGAGATTGTTTCTTGAGCTATTTAGGCACTTGGGTTTGAGAAGTACAAGGATTTTGTATGTTAGGCAACATTGGGTTGATTTGGATTTGACTATAGAAATCTTTGATGGCGGATTGTATAACTTTCCCATGTAGCCTTGAAGCATAGATGGCCTCACACAGACACTCATAGAACCTCTGTTCATGGAAATCAATGATTCTGTGAACTTAAGGAATGAACTGAAGAGATTTTTCACACACAAACCTCATTATAATATCTTTCTAGTTCAAGTTACATCATCCAAAATGATCCCTCCTATTGTGATGAATAATGCCCCAAGACAGGATAATTGTTACCTTCACTATGCATGCACACAAAGACCATTATTCACTCTTGGAGAAATTTCTCTCAAAATATGCATAGTTTGGATATGATCTTCAAGAAAATTTTAGGAGACAATGATACCAATCTTAGAAACTAAAGATCAAAAGAAATGAGTACAATTTGATAAGGAAGATCTACTCAACACTCACGACTATCTAGCTCCTACATAGAAAAATTTATGAGCTAGCTATGGCTACTCAAAGTCTATTGAAAACACTCAAGCAAGTAGAGGGCTTGCTAAGCAAGGGGTCTACTAACTTATTCAAATCTTATGAGAGCATACACACATGCATGATTATAAATTCTAAGTAAAATTTGTGTATATATAAACTTGAAAAGATTCCCTAGATGATAGGGACCTCTTTTCCTAATTTATAGGCTTTATCACACCTAAGTGTGATAGGTGAGTTTTGATTGTTATGAGGGGGCTTTCAAATCCAAATTCAAACTCAAGTCTTGGTACTTGATCTTTTTCTTCTCAAGGCTCCAAGTGGGATCCATACAAATGTCTAAGAGGTAATAAGTTTGAATCTTGAATTTCAACAATTTTTCTTAGGTTTCTCTAGGAAGAAGGAAATTATATGCTTGACTAAAGCCTTTAGGAAAGATTTTGACATCCAAATGCAATATATGTAGGTTTGTGCTTTTAAAATCTACTTAGTTACCCAAATATGATGGGTTGTTGGTTGATAGTTTGCATCATAATTGGCTATTCTTTGATTCTTCAGCCGCCTTGTTGGTGGAGATTTTAGAGTTGGACTAGGGGGTCATTCTTCTTTCTTGAATCAAACCTACCTTGGTTCTAAAACTAATTTCTCTCCATGGAGGGTTGATAATCAAGTTTTGTTCCTCCAATGCATTATGTGTCTTTGTTGCAGTTGGCATGAAGAAGTTGGTTGCTCATTAGTAAAAGAAACACATTCATTTGGAAAAGAAGGGGGCTCCAATACATGCATGGCTTGCATAGAAGGAACTAAATTGTGAAGATTTATAGGCATAGGGGCACATGTGACATGAGTGGACTAGGAATAAGAAGGCTCATGGGCTTATATTTCAATCATGAGGCACTACTTCTTGCCCCAAACCTATAGGAGTCATTTCCTAAGGTTCAAATAGATTGAATGGTCATAAATATTGCCTTGGCCCAAAAATAGATTCGATTAGATCATCATCATTGCTAGAGACCTTTAATTCTCCAAATATCTGATCTATCTTGATTTAAGAACTCCTCTATATCAAGAATAAACAAAACTTTACATTTACTTTCAAGTTCATTAAGAAATACTTCTCTGTGTGAAGTTTTCTTCAGCTTCAACAAGTTTGCTTCAGAAGCAGACTTCAATCTCTACATATGAATTCGATTTTCATCATTAAAATGATAGACACACATTCATACTACCTTTGCACAATCGTAATAATCATTAGTTCTTCAAAAGAACCATTAGATCTTCAATTTGATCACTTAGATTAAATATATGTCAAAAACTACCTTCTAGGAATAGCAACTTTGACATGGTCAACTTCTTAAGCTGATTTCTCTCAAAATATAACATGTTTTGCTAAATTGTTTTAGCCAAAGCTTCCTTATCTTCTAACTAGAATTTTGAATGCTCAAACATAAGAAAAATTACACTGAGCACTAAGATCAAAGCAAATCTTGGAGCATCAAAATGCGCGATTCTGAGAACTTCACTTGTAGACTTCTACATATGAATGTTCCTACTTGTCATACACACAACCTGAAGAGAATTAGATCATCAAACTTTGGTCATAGCTTGATTAGCTTTTGAATTAGATGTATACAAAGATTTCCTAATCCACATGATCAGGCTGAGAGAATTCTAAGATAGATCATTCGCTAATCTCACAAGAAAACTCTCTGCACATCTATCACTAAGGAACTTGAATTCTATCGACTCTATTCTCATCTTTTCTTTATCTCTTCTATATTTCATGACTATACATGAGTATATATATACATACAAGCATGAACTCTTGAGTATATCAAAGTATTTTTGAAGTATTTTCCAAAGCTAATATACACAAGTGTATAGGACATTTCTTCCTCAATCTTCACTTGACTTCATGCTTTAAGCTTGACTCTTTTCTTCACTTCTTCATTCCTAGGCTTCATGTAATCATCCATTGATAATTGTCTTGCTCCAACGGCTCCCGTCAATCATCAATTAGGATTACTTGCACCTTCTTTATACCCACCATCTCTTTAAACCTTTGTAACTTGGGTCCATCCAAGCTTTTTGTCAACATATCTGCCACTTGCTCTTTTGTTGGTGTATACATGACTTCAACTTCTTTATACAACACCTTTTCTCTTAAGAAATGATATTGAATCTCTATGTGTTTAGCTTTGTTATGAAACACAGGATTAGCTGCTAAATACAATGCACACATATTATCTCCAAATATGATTGGAATACTCTGATCAATTCCTAGACTTTTGAATAAAGTCTTCAACCAAATTACTTCTTTTGCAGCTTCCACCATTCCTTTGTATTCAGCTTCTGTGGATGACAAAGAAATTGTATGTTGCTTCTTTGAACATTAAGAAATTAACTTATCTCCAACATAACACAGATAACCATGAGTAGATCTTCTATCATCTAAATTACCTGCCAATCTGCATCACTAAACACTTAAAGTCTAGTATGAGAAGTAAATCCATAATAAAAACCTTAATTTAAAGTCCCTTTGATATATCTTAGCACTCTTTGTGCTAAAATCTAATGAGTTTGCTTTGGACAATGCATGCATTGTGATAAGACACCAACTGCATATGAAAGATCTGGCCTTGTTAAGGTAGCATAGATTAAACTCCCTACCAAACTCTAATATGTCTTCATCCTTGAACTCTTCTCCTCCATACCTACTTAGTTTATGATTGACCTCCAAAGCTGCAGTTGAAGGTTTACAATTCTCCATATTAAACTTCATCAGAAGATTCTTCAAATATCTTTCTTGTATAACATATACTCCATGTTGATGTTGTGGAAATGTGGTATACTTCTTTTACTCTGATACCACTCCTTGTCGACGCGACGAAGGCTGAACCTTAGTAAGCCTGCGGAAATCGCCACGCCCAAGAAGAACTAAGCTAGAGTGATTCAGAACACTTCTGTAATCAACCAATAGCTTAGCGAAGTCTAGCGCTCAACATATAAGACTGCGCTCTAAATTTACTGGAAGAAATTTCACCGAAACTTCACCGGATTGTCACTGGACTGACACCGTAATCTTATCGAAATTGTACCGGAATGAACTTCAAATCTATTTATAATTACTTCAAGTAAACATACATGAAGTAAGGAAGTGCCGCAAAAGCTTCCTTAACTTACTGAACACTTTCTGAAGTTTAAGGAAAAACTCCACTAGTTTAGACAGCCTCTTTCCGGTCACACTTTGTACTGTGTATAGATATCTTTTTCACCGGAAAGATTGATCAACTAAAAGTAGAGATGTCTAGCTACAGAATGAGCTATCTCTCACACAAAACTTTGCATTACTCTGCGAGATCTACTTCATTCTTTTACCGGAAAAATACTTTTATAGTAAGAACTGCAACTGACCGAAAATGCGGTTACTGAGAAAACGTTAACTGTTAACTAACTTTAAAACATACTCTGTTTCTTCCGCATACAAACAGTACGCACAAACATCCACATGAACATGTGTTTTCTATTAGAGAAGGTGTGTACAAGTGAGCTTGGCCTCTTCTTGCTCAAGCTACAGAAACTCTCCTATACTGAGTCGTTTCTTATTACCATCTCTCTCTCAGATGAATACCCGATATCTCAGGCTTCTGTTATTCATCTACACATACGCGATCTCTGGCGTCTTCTTCTACATACGCGATCTATGGCGTTTTCTTCTACATACGCGATCTATGGCATCTTCTATCTGTATCTCTACGTCTCTGCGCATCTGCTATATTCCTTCTCTCTATTCTCGCACATACACACTTCCGCACTTTTTCTTCTGTTTATGCTCCTATTTATACTGCGCGTTCTTCTTATGCACGTTCTTGTTCGCACTTCCCTTCTATCATTCCTTTGCATGTTCTCTCTATGTATAGCTTGATTTGGCATAACGTACTCTGATCCTGGGAGATTCTGTACTGTACATAACGGTCGTGGATTTGTCCTTCCACTAAGGCTTTTGATTTTCTCTGATTCTGCTTCCTTTTTTTTTTTGTTTGTCAAATTCGTGAATGTTTCCTCAACAGCTCCCCCTCAATCACTAATTTGACATCTTCCGGTCTTTCATATAGCTTTCTTTCTTTTATACCTGCCATTTCTTTGAATCTGTTTGTCTTTGTTCCATCCAAACTCTTTGTCAGCATATCTGCAATCTGATCCTTTGTCGGAGTGTATACAATTTCTAACTCCTTCTCCATTACCTTTTCCCTCAGGAAATGATACTGAATCTCTATGTGCTTTGTTCTTGCATGAAATACTGGGTTTGCTGCAAGATATAGAGAACTCATATTATCTCCATGTATGATAGGTATACCTTGATCAATGCCCAAGATTTTGAGCAAGGTCTGTATCCATATCACTTCTTTTGCTGCTTCTACAAGTCCTTTGTATTCGGCTTCTATTGACGATAGCGCTACTGTGTGTTGCTTCTTTGAACACCAGCTTACAAGCTTATCTCCAAGGTATATCATATACCCGTGTGTTGATCGTCTGTCATCTTGACTTCCAGCCCAGTCTGAGTCACTGTATGCTCTGAGCTTTATATCCGATGTAAAAGGATAATATAATCCTTCTTTTACAGTTCTTTTAACGTATCTAAGAACTCTCTGTCCTGCAACCCAATGTTGATCTGTTGGACAATGCATAAATTGTGAGAGAACTCCCACTGCATAATTAAGGTCCGGTCTCGTTAGCGTAGCATAAATTAAACTTCCTACTAACGACTGATATTTCTTCATATCTTTGAACTCTGTTCCATCATATTTACTAAGTTTATGATTTACTTCAAGTGGTGTTGAAGCTTCTCTGCAATTCTCCATATTAAACTTCTTCAGTAAGTTTAGGAGATACCTTTCTTGTGACACATATACACCATGATCTGTGTATGTGATTTCCATTCCTAGAAAGTATGACAACTTTCCTAGGTCACTGATCTTGAACTCTCTTTCAAGTAGTTTCTTTACTTCTGTAATCCCTTCATCTGATGTTCCTGTGATTATTAAGTCGTATACATAAATACAAATGTAGATCATACCTTCTTCTGTTCTTTTTATGAGTAGACTTGCGTCTGCCTTCGAACTTTGGTATCCAAGTTCGTTTAGATATTTCACAAGTCTGTAATTCCAAGCTCTTGGAGCTTGCTTCAGTCCATAAAGTGCTTTTCTTAACTTGCAAACAAAGTTTGGGTTTCTGGAACTTACAAACCCTTCAGGTTGTTCCATGTACACTTCGTCAGAAATGTATCCATTCAGAAATGCGTTCTTTATATCTAGCTGACTTAGCTTCCATCCTTTCGATGCTGCTATAGCAATCACTGTCCTTATGGTAGACATCCTTGCCACCGGACTAAACGTCTCGTCATAATCTATGCCATGCGTTTGAGCATAGCCTTTGACCACCAGCCTCGCTTTGTGTCTGGCTATCCTTCCATCTGCAAATTTCTTTATTTTGAAAACCCATTTATTTCCGATTACTTTCTTACCATTTGGTTTCGGAACAAGTTCCCATGTCTTGTTCTCCTCCAGTGCGCTTATTTCTTCTTCCATTGCTTCTTGCCTTTTGCTTCATCATAGCTCTGTGGTTCTTCATCATCTTTGACCATATATGCATAGTCTTTCTGAGTTATGTATGACGTATCATACGAGTACCTTTCTAGTTGTCTTCTATTCCTGTTTGACCTTCTTGGTTCAAACTCTTCATATGTATCTGAATGCACTTCTTCATTATCTTCATTTCTCATACCTGATCCATTCTTGGACGTACTTGCCTGCATATGATTTTCATCTCTGTTTACTTGAACAATTGATTTCCCTTTCTCTCTTTTCCTTATTTCTTCTTCGAATTCTTCAGTTGTATGACTTTGATCTGCATACCAGCTTTTCTGTTCATCAAATGTAACATCTCTGGACACAGTAAATTGTTTGGTTAGAGGATTCCATAACCTGTAACCCATCTGCTTTTCATCATATCCGACGAACACATATTTCTCTGCTTTTGGTTCAAGCTTATGTCTGAGTTGAGACGGTACATAAGGATACGCTACTGATCCAAACACTTTGCAGTGATCAAGTGTTGGCTTCTTTCCCCACCATGCTTCATAAGGGGTCATTCCTTCCAATGTTGTACATGGTAATCTGTTTACCAAGTATGTAGCTGTGTTTACAGCTTCAGCCCAAAGAAAATTTGGACAATCTTTTTCGTTTAGCATGGCTCGTGCAAATTCAACTAGAACTCGGTTCCTTCTTTCTGCTACTCCATTTTGTTGTGGTGTATATCTGCAGGTTATTTCTCTCTTAATACCTGCATTCCAAAGATAGTCATTGAATTCTCGGGAGAGGTATTCTCCCCCTCCATCAGACCTCAGTCTTTTAAGTTTTCGTCCGGTAAGTCTTTCAGCATATGCATGAAAATGCCTGAAAGCTTCAAATACTTCTGATTTCTCTTTCAAAACATAAAGAGTTATCCACCTTGTTGCATCATCAATGAATAAAACATAATACCTTGATCCGTTGATTGATCCTTCTTTCGTTGGGCCCCATACATCTGTATGAATAAGCGCGAGTACTTCATCATGTTTGAATCCTTTCTTCTGGAAAGGTAACCTGTGGGCTTTTCCCAACTGACATGCTTCACACTTGTGAATCATATGTTGATTCTGTATATTTGGTAATCCCAATACTGACTGATTCGTTATCATAGCTTTAATTCCTTTTTCATTGAAATGACCCAATCTCTTATGCCAGAGATCAAGTTCTGTAATAACCTTCTCACCATGTGTGAGTAACGCTTGGCCAATGTTCCCTTGTACTCTTAAAGTAAAGAGTCTGCCTTCTTTCTTACCAGAGACGATCTGATTGTATCCGTTCTCGGGATCTTCTACAAATACGCCTTTATTTGTAAATCTGACCTGAAAACCTTTCTCAACTATCTATCCCACGCTAATCAAAATTTTCGGTATTGTTGGAACATACAAAACATTGGTTAGCAAATCTGCTCCATTCTTGCATTTCACTTTTCCAATTGAGTGTACGCTATGTCTCGTATTGTCACCTGTTTGAACAGTGTGACTAGAACTACCTTTTTCTAGTTCTGACATTAGTTCTATATTTCCTGACAAGTGATTAGAACATCCAGAGTCAATGTAGAATACCTTTAGGTCTTCATTTTCTGATGTGCTGATTGAGTTGATCATCAACGATGTATGACTTTCATTCTGTGTGTCATTTGCGTAGTTGTTGTAGGCGGTGTTGTAGGATTGATTCTGTCCCCAACTTCTCGCTCCACCTCTACCATAGCCTCCTCTTTGGTTTTGTTTTCCTCTTTGATACCTTCCGCTTCTGCCTCTGCTATTACTGTTTTGATTTTGATTTGATCCTTGTTGATTGTGCCAACAATCATGAGCCAAATGATTACTGAGTCCACAGATCTAGAAAGCCTTCTTGTTGGTATTCTGGTTACTTCTTCCTCTTCCAAAGCCTCTTGCTCTTCCTCTGCCAGTGCCTTTACCTCTTGCGTAATAGGCCTGAGAGCTCGACTCTTCTTCGTCTTTTGACTTACCTTTGTCTTTCCTTTTGTTCTTTATGTACATTGCAGAGCTTTGTCCTTTATCTGCATCTCCTTTCAGATCTTGCTCATATGTGAGCATCAAACCAAGCAACTGATTTAAATCTGGCACAAAATGATTTAAAGAAAGTTCAGTTGATAGTACGAAAGGTTTCCACCTTTCATCTCCTCTCAAACCTGTGAGCACTTGCGCTATCAATCTATGATCTTCGACTTCTTCATTTATGGATCCAAGACTATCTGCTAGATCCTTCATTTTAGTGACGTAGTCACTTATGCTTTGACTCAACTTCTTTCTGAATGTCGTAAACTCGGACCACAAGCTAGCTTTCCTAGCTTTCGTAGTATTTTGGAAATGATCTTCCAATGCACTCCATATGTCCTCTACTTTCTCTAGACCTCTAATATGCGGTAGTAGATGGTCTGTTACGGTATTATAGATGTAGGCTCTTGCCGTTGCATCTTTCTTCTACCACAGCTTCAAGGCTTCTAATTCTTCTTTTTCTGGTTGACTATCATCTTCGAAAGTCGGCTTCTTTTCTTCTCCAGTCACGTACATCATTAAGTCCTTACTCATAAGTAAGGCTTCCATGCGCATTACCCATGCGGGATAATTATCTCTGTCCAACTTATCAATAGTAACGTGGTCTGCCATGATCTTCTTGTTTCTGTTACTTCCGGTGAGCTTTTGAGAATCTTTCTGTTCTTCAGAATTCTTTCTCGTTCTGGTTCTACTAGCTTGTTTCCAATGATGGTGAATATTCTGGGCTCTGATTAGATATGCCTAGCTCTGGCTCTGATACCACTGTTGCGAAAATGTGGTATACTTCTTTTAATCTGATACCACTCCTTGTCGACGCGACGAAGGCTGAACCTTAGTAAGCCTGCGGAAATTGCCACGCCCAAGAAGAACTAAGCTAGAGTGATTCAGAACACTTCTGTAATCAACCAATAGCTTAGGGAAGTCTAGCGCTCAACATATAAGACTGCGCTCTAAATTTACTGGAAGAAATTTCACCGAAACTTCACCGGACTGTCACTGACTGACACCGTAATCTTCCCGAAATTGTACCGGAATGAACTTCAAATCTATTTATAATTACTTCAAGTAAACATACATGAAGTAAGGAAGTGCCGCAAAAGCTTCCTTAACTTACTGAACACTTTCTGAAGTTTAAGGAAAAACTCCACTAGTTTAGACAGCCTCTTTCCGGTCACACTTTGTACTGTGTATAGATATCTTTTTCACCGGAAAGATTGATCAACTAAAAGTAGAGATGTCTAGCTACAGAATGAGCTATCTCTCACACAAAACTTCGCATTACTCTGCGAGATCTACTTCGTTCTTTTATCGGAAAAATACTTTTACAGTAAGAACTGCAACTGACCAAAAATGCGGTTACTGAGAAAACGTTAATGGTTAACTAACTTTAAAACATACTCTGTTTCTTCCGCATACAAACAGTACGCACAAAAATCCACATGAACATGTGTTTTCTATTAGAGAAGATGTGTACAAGTGAGCTTGGCCTCTTCTTGCTCAAGCTACAGAAACTCTCCTATACTGAGTCGTTTCTTATTACCATCTCTCTCTCAGATGAATACCCGATATCTTAGGCTTCTGTTATTCATCTATACATACGCGATCTCTGGCGTCTTCTTCTACATACGTGATCTATGGCGTTTTCTTCTACATATGCGATCTATGGCGTCTTCTATCTGTATCTCTGCATCTCTGCGCATCTGCTATATTCCTTCTCTCTATTCTCGCACATACACACTTCCGCACTTTTCTTCTGTTTGTGCTCCTATTTATACTGCACGTTCTTCTTATGCACGTTCTTGTTCGCACTTCCCTTCTATTATTCCTTTGCACGTTCTCTCTATGTACAGCTTGATTTGGCATAATGGACTCTGATCCTGGGAGATTTTGTACTGTACATAACGGTCGTGGATTTGTCCTTCCACTAAGGCTTTTGATTTTCTCTGATTCTGCTTCCTTTTTTTTTCGTTTGTAAAATTCGTGAGTGTTTCCTCAACAGTTGAGTATACATAATCTCCATCCCTAGGAAATAAGACAAATTTCCCAAATTGCTTATCTTGAATTCCTTTTCCATTTGCTTCTTGAGCTCCTTGATTCCTTGAGCATCTGTACCTATGATAATAATGTCATCAACATAAATGCAAACGTAAATGTATCCAGCTTCATTTTCTTTTACTAGCAAACTACTATATGCCTTTGAAGCTTGGTATCCAAGTTCATTCAGGAACTTAAAAAGTCTGTAATTCCATGCCCTTAGAGCTTGCTTTAAGCCATACAAAGCTCTCTTGAGCTTACAAACATAATCTGATCTATTCGACTCTTTGAAACCCTCTGGTAGCTCCATGTACACTTCATCTTCAATATATCCATTTAAAAATGCATTCTTTCTTTGTACCTAGACACTTTTCCATATGCAAACCTCTTTGTCTTAGACACCCACTTGCATCCAATTACCTTTTGATTTCTTAGTCTTGGCACCAATTCCCATGTCTCATTCTCAAGTAGAGCATCATACTCTTCTTTCATTGCTTATTCCCAATTTTGTTTACCTTTTGCTTCATCATAAGTTGATGGATCTTCATCTATCTTCACAACGTAAGCATAATCTTTGGTTGTCAAGAAAGAAGTATCATAGTTATACCTAATAGGTTGTTTTCTTTCTCTTGGTGATCTTCTAATTTCTGCAGTTCTTGAAGTCTCTACTTTATTTTGGTCTGGATCAAACCTTGGTCTATCTTCATAATTGTCCTACATTTCATTTCTACAAACATCATCATCATTATCTTCTTCATATACCTTCATTATTGACTTTCCTTTCCTTTTGATTTCTTCAAGATCTGTGCATACATTGTTTGGTCTTGTAAACCATGTGCTTTGCTCATCAAATGTGACATCTCTTGAAACAAGAAATTGTTTTGTGGATGGACTGCACAACCTATATCCCATTTGTCTATCATCATAACCAATGAACACATACTTTTCTACTTTAGGTTCTAGCTTATGTGTCAGTTGAGATGGAACATAAGCATATGACAAACATCAAAATATTTTGCAATGATCAAGAGTAGGTTTCTTACCCCACCATGCTTCATAAGGAGTCCTTCCCTCCAAAGCTTTGCACGGTAACCTATTCACAAGATAAGTTGCAATATTATTTGCTTCTGCCCACACATAATTAGGGCACTTCTTTTCCTTCATCATTGATCTTGCAAACTCTACAAGACTTCTATTTCTTCTTTTTGAAACTCCATTTTGTTGTGGGGAGTACCTGCAAGTCACTTCTCTTTTTATACATGCATTCCACATATAATCATCAAATTCCTTAGAAAAATATTCTCCTCCCTCCATTTGATCTCAATCTCTTAAGCTTTTGTCCTGTAATTCTTTTTGCATAAGCATGGTAGTGTTTAAATGTCTCAAACACTTCAGATTTATCCTTGATTACATACAGAGTAATCCATTTGGTTGCATCATCAACAAACAACACATACTACCTTGATCATGTAAGCTATCGGATTGGCATTTGTAAATCTTTTTCTTTTCGTATTCCGCACGAACCGAAAGATCGCTGCGAAGAGATGTAACCATTTATAATCTAATGAAAGGGCGCTTCGGCAACAACCAGAAGAATCGCCAGACTGTCTGTCTAGGCGATACGTTCTGTGTAGTTTCCGTAGTGTTGTGTTGAGAATTCTGAGTAGTACTGTGTTTTTTTTTCGTTGTCATTGTTTGATTACCTTAACTTGTGGTTAGCACTTTTCCATTAAGTTAAGTGTTGTAAGTCTGGGTTACGGTAATGTTTACTGTTTGCGTTATGTACTGAGAAAGTCTTAATCTGTGTATGAACTGGGAATCTGTGAGAGAACGAACCAGAGTAGTGATAGTAATTCGTGTTAATAGAGTTCTTTGAACACTCGTGTACTGCTATGTGAATGAGTTAATTGGGAAAATCAAGTCTTAGGGCCTCTGATTAGCAGACCCCTACCACTCCCAAGAACCCGAAAAGAGCTTAAACGCGTCTCTGACAGCAACGCGCGTTTAACACTGGTGCCGTCTGTGGGAATGTGGCACCAGAGTGTTGCAAATTAGTTGTGGGAAAGTGGCAACAGAGTGTTGCAAATTGATTGTGGGAAGGTAACCATAGATTGTGAATCGACACTAAGGTAGATTAGTACGCAAGTGTGGCAAAGGTGATATATGCCGGTTACTCGGTCCGGCGAGTCGTATCCGAAGTACAGGCAAGACCGACAGCCTTGGGCGGTACCAAATTTGTTAAGGACACCCTCAGGAGGCAGAAGCACAGATCGGTTAGGTCCGGTCGTCGAAGAAGTGAAGCACGTTAGTAGTGATTCCGGTAGCATTCTGGTGGAACATACTGCAATTCCGGTAGATTCCGGTGTAATTTCGGCACAGTCTGCAGAAGATACAATAACTTCGGAGTCTACAGGAATGCAGTGTGCAGTTGACCCGACACCATCTGGTCAAGATTTAAACCTCACTGAGGATAGAGGTGTGTTATCCAGAGAAACCACTACTGGTGAAAGAATATCCTGGGTTGGGTAAAGTTCGCTTAATTCTGGTAATAGTTCGGTCCCAGTTACAAGGAATTTACAATTTTTCGGTGACAGTGTTATACTTCCCGGTGAATCTTCATTCCGGACACCACTGTTCAGGGTAAGTTTGCCTACGATTGATACCAAAGAAGAGGATAGGCTATTTGAATTGGAAATCCGTAAAAGGTTGAGCGCTATTTTTGAAGCGAAAGGTGAGCAGTCTGATCATACAGACTCTGAAGGACCGGACACACCTCCTTAGAACTCAGGAAATATTAACAGTACCACCACTAGCACCATGAGTGGACAACAACAGCAACAACAACAACAACAACAACAACAACAACAACAACAACAACAACAACAACAACAACCACTCCCACCTCGACCGATTCCAACAGGAGTAACTTACAACAAGTTCGGTGGATTCCAGGTGATGATCCTGATGCCCATGTACGCACCTTTGAAATAAGTTATGCAGTGCTAAACCATCCACCCGATCCGGCATACAAGGCCATCGTATTCCAGTCAACATTAGTTAATGAAGCAGCAAGGTGGCTCACAGAGTATGATTTCAATCATTTTGTTACCTATGAAGCGGTAAGGGATGCGTTTTTACAAAGGTTCCGGCTGAAGAAGAACCCTGCCAAAATTTTCGATTACTTGCAGAACAGTAGACAGAAGCTACACCAGACTGTGCAGGAATATGCCACATTATTTAGAACTCATTTAAGAAAATTGCCTTCGGCACATGCTAATTTACCAGATGATGTCATAACTCAGTGGTTCATTAATGGTTTGACCCCACAACTTAAACAAATCATGATCATTCGCTGTGTGGGAGCTATGACACTGGATGCTGTTACAGTGATGGCCCTGCAACTAGAGCATACGGTTGGGGGATTCACTAAAGACTTAGAGTGGCTGAAAACCAGTAAAAATGTTGCAGAAGATCCAACTAAATAGATGTACTGCACTAAGTGCAAAAATTCTGGGCATACCAGTGCTACCTGTGCCCTTAATCAGCTGTATTGTGCTATCTACAATACCACCGGACATTCCACTGAAAATTATGCATATAACGCCAAAGTGCAGGGACCAGCAACTGTAAATGCCATTATACAAGAACCAGGATAGCCGGCCACCGATTATGTACCACCTCAGATGAGAAATAGTCAGCAGCAAGGATACAGAAATTATCGAGGAAAGCGGAATACAAATTACAATACAAATCGTTGGCAAATAGGAACATCACAAGAAGGTCATTCCTTGCCACCACCTCGATGTCATTTTTGTGGTGAGCTTGGGTACATCCAAAGATTCTGTAAGGATGCAGCTGAATATGATCAAAGAAAGAAAGAGCGTCAGAATCCAATGACCAATATGGTTTATATCTCTCCAGTGGAAACTCAAGCAGGAGTGATTCAAACAAGATCTGGTAAGCAATTACAACCAGCACCAGAAGTGTTTGAACCTGGCATCCGTGAACAGTAGAGAATGTATAACAAAGCTAGCCAATGGACCACTAAAGAGCCTACGGTGTTCCCTGATCCAGTTCCGGTGACACAGGTTCCATTGCCAAAGGTAGGAACGCAGGAACAAGATTGTACACCAGTAATAGGAGAATCATCATCAGAACCAGTAATAGGAGAATCATCATCAGATCAAGCATGGGAAATTTTATCTAAGGTGTCCATTACTCTCCCTCTTGGACAGTTACTTGCATTAGTGCCAGCGACAACCATACAACCGGAAGTTGACTCTACGGTGGATCATTCGGTCCCCTTAGTTACGGTATGGTACAAAAATCACAAGATTACTCAAGTACTAATTGATGGTAGGTCTGGTGTAAACATCGCCACTATAGCGCTTTGTAAGAAGTTGGGATGGATGCAAATCGAGCCTGTTCAATTTTTCGTCAGAATGGCAAATCAATCTCGAGTCCATCCAGTGGGACTCGTACGGAATGTCCCGATAACTTTGCAGGGTACAACGTTTAAGATGACTTTTGTAGTCTTAGAACTATCGGAGTCTAGTCTTGACTATAATCTTCTTTTCGGTCGACCATGGTTGAAACAGGCTAAGGTTATACAGGATTGATCAGCACAAGAACTAACTTTGAAAGATAATCACCATAAATATGTTGTCAAACTTGATGCCATTCAGCCTTGTGAACTCCATGCCAGGCGATATGTAGCAGAACCAGTCCACATGTTGGATGGCTTATCTGATGATGAAGAAGAAGCGTTTCTGAAGAACAATGAAGATCTGATTTCCTTAGGTACTGTAGATTTGCAATCTGTTGTAGATAACTGGAGTCCGGCAGCCTCTACGGTGGTGCCTGTGACCGAAGAAGTGAAGACAGAAGATATTGTTGCTATGGATGAAGCCACTCTACAACAACTTTCACAGTCAGCTAACGATCCAGGCAAACCTCGTCAATTCTATGTTCCCGAAGATCAGTTAATCACCTATAATTTGGGAGATGAAATAAATCCACAACCTATCAAGATAAAGGAAGGATTGTCTGAGGTGTTTCAAGAAGATTTGATCCAGCTTCTTCGTGAGTTCTCTGATGTTTTTGCATGGGATTACCGTGATATGAAAGGTCTGGATCCTCGCATCTATCAACATCGGGTCTTGCCTAAACCAGAAGCAAAACCAATTAAACAACCCAGCTACCGGATGAATCCCAACTATGCAGCACAGGTCAAAGCAGAACTTGATCGCCTATTAAAGGTAGGATTCATTGTACCCATTGAGCACGCTGAATGGATCTCCCCGATAGTGATCGTACCAAAGAAAAACAAGCAGCTCCGAATATGTATCGATTACCGGAAACTGAATGCGGCCACGGTGCCTGATCCGTTTCCTCTTCCATTTCTTGACACAATGTTAGACAGAGTGGCCGGACACGAGATGTACTCCTTTTTGGACGGTTATAGTGGTTATAACCAGGTCAGAATGGTTGAACAAGACATACCGAAAACAACTTTCATTACCAACTAGGGTGTTTTTGCTTGTACAGTCATGTGGTTTGGGTTAAGAAATGCTCCTAGCACCTTTCAGCGGTGTATGCAGGAAATCTTCTCACCCTATCTCACTTCTTTTATGCAAGTATATCTAGATGACTTCTCTTTACTCGATCAGATGATAGCACACCTGTATCATTTACGGTGTTGTTTTGAGAAATGTCATGAATACCGACTCTGCCTGAACCCGACCAAATCTGTCTTTGCGGTTTCTTGTGGTAAGCTCCTTGACCATATTGTATCTGCACAGGGCATACAAGTTGACCCAGACAAAGTTGCAGCCGTATTAGAAGCACCTGTGCCTACTACGCTGAAAGAAGTGATGCGCTTCATGGGTCAAGTCAGGTGGCATGGTCGACATTTACGGTGGCTTGCCCATTTGGCAATACCCCTAAATCGGCTAATAACTAGTACTCCTCGGCAGTTTGATTGGACTCTGGAATGTCAAACTCCATTTAATTGTCTAAAAGGATTATTAACGCAGGTTCCAATTCTACAACCTCCTAATTGGGAACGCCCATTCCATGTTTTTGTAGATGCATCGGATATAGCCATTGGAAGTGTTTTAATGCAGCAAACTGATAAGTGGTTTTGGCCTGTCTATTATGCAAGTCGACGACTTGCTCCTACTGAAAAGAATTTTTCAGTGACTAAAAGAGAATGTCTCGGTTTGGTATATTCTGTAAAGAAATTCCGGCATTATTTGCTAGGCCAAAAATTCATCTTTCATGTAGACCATGCTGCACTGGTGTATCTGGTTAGGCAGCAGCATTTAGGTGGTCATTTGGCACGTTGGGTTTTATTGTCACAAGAGTTTGATTACGAAGTGATTCATCGACCCGGCACTACACATGCATTAGCAGATTTTCTCTCTCGATTGGATTCCGGTGAAGCTCCGGTCGGTGTTGATGACACCACACCAGCAATTTATGTTACTGAAACAACTAGTGATGAATCTGCAAAACCTCATGTGACACCGACCTACTATGATCAGTTATTAACTTTTTTGACTGATGGATGTCTTCCCCCTCAAACTTCTCCTGCTATGCGTCGGAAAATTGCAGTTTATAGTCACAGATTCCGGTTGATTGCTGAACGGTTATACTACATGGATCATACTGGTGCATTGCTTCGTTGTATTCCACCACATGAAGTAAACTCGGTTATTGTATTGGCACATTCAATACCCTCCGGTGGACATTTTGCAGCAGATTTAACGCACCGAAAAATTCTGCAAAGTGGGCTCTGATGGCCTACTATGTACAAAGATATGACTCAAATGTGCAGCAGTGTGACACTTGTCAGCGATCTGGACAGCCTTTACAACGCCATTTCTTTCCTCTACAACCTGTATTACCTTTGGAACCTTTTCAAAAATGGGGTCTTGACTTTATTGGACCAATCACACCTCCAACAATCCTTAGCAACAATTGCTACATTCTGACATGTACAGATTATGCTACCAGATGGGCAGAAGCTTGGGCTTTACGATCTGCTACAGCTATTTCGGTAGCAAAGTGTCTGATGAAGGATGTATTCTCACGATATGGATTACCTTTGGAACTTGTAACAGATCAAGGAATGCACTTTGCTAACAATTTAATTCGAATATTAACTCATACTTTTCAGATTCTACATAAACTCAGTTCACCGTATTATCCTCGTGCTAATGGCTTAGCTGAGAGTAAAAACAAAACGTTGTTAACTATGCTTCGTAAACTGATTGTGGAATCACTAGAAAGATGGGATCAATTACTACCTGCAGTATTATGGGCATACCGGACTACCTACAAAGTTGCAACCGGACTGACTCCTTTCAAGCTTGCTGATGGGTTGGAAGCAATCACTCCAATGGAACTTGTAGTACCCAGTTTACGCGTGGCTATCACTCAGAAACTGTTACCTGAAGATTCTTTGCCATTTCGGTTGGACACACTCAGAGAACTGAATGAGCATCGCTGGGAAAGTTTTCTGACTCTTCAAGAAGTGCAGTTGTGGCAAGCTCGTACTCATGATCGGTATCTCAAAACTCCAGTTTTTACGGTGGGACAACTTGTGTTGTTTTATAATGCTAAATCAAATCGTGCGGCTAGAAAATTCAAATTACGATGGTTTGGTCCTTACCGGATTAGTGAACAAGTGGGCCCAGCTACTTTTTGGTTGACTATCTTGACCGGAATTCCTCTTCCTAAAGTGATAAATGGTTCAAAGTTGCGGTCGTATCATCAAGCACCTAATTCGCACTGAAGTGTTCTACGGTTGCCCGCGTATTTTTTTCTTTTTTATTTTCTTTTATTTTCTTTTTCTTTTTTTTTTAGTTTTGCGTGTTAGTTGAATAAAACCATAAACTCCTCGTTTTGCTACATAACCATGAATAATCGCCACCTTTTGTTATTGATTCTGCTCATGCATGCACACCGTAGTTATGAAGGTTATCATCTCAACACCACACAATGATTAGCATTTTCGATCGCCTCCCGTTGCCAAGTTTCTACTTAATCTTCTTCTTTTCCCTATTAATCACTATTGTGTCTGTGTGTTCTGTGTGCTTTGCATTTTCTGTAATCACTGTGTATTCATGCTATTCGCGTACGCATCATGGAAGCTTTAGCAAACTTTGCTACCTTCTGTGACGGACCTCAGGACGTAAGTGAATTCTTGCGGGTCCGAGGTTTGTCCAACTTCGTTGAATTGCTCTGGCATTCAGTGGAGTGCCATCCATATTATGCTCAGATTATCGCTGCTATTGCCGCCACACCTGCTACGGAACAGAGTTGGCCTATTACGTGTTTCCCCTCTCGTGTCGTAATCACCTTGCAGTCATTTGCTGCCGCTTTTCGACTCTCTCCGGAAGGACGAGAGAATGGTCCTAACCTTCCAATCACTACGATGATTCAATTGTTTCCCTGGCACTCTTCAAATGAGTATGCCATACTCTGTCGCCTTGAGCCTGAACGAACAGCTTTGCAATTTTTAGTAGCCATATTGAACTTACAAAAACGCACTTATGGGATTTCTCGCCCATTGTACTCGGTGATTGATATGGCTGCTAGAGAGCCTATCAATTTTGCTTCTTACTATTTCCGGCGCATTCACCGTGAATGCGTTACGGTCATTAAGCACGTTAACAAAGGTGATCTTCCATGATCATGTCTTCCCCACATACTGACATTTCTCTTTCCTGCAATTCAAGCAGCGCAACCACCTCCACACTCTCCCATCCTATACCATGAGGAATCTGCTCAAATACTTGAAGATGACGAAGAAGATGATGAAGAAATCTTCCAGCTCCTCCGCCAAAGACGCATACGGATAAGTTCTTCTGACAGTCAAGTGCAAGGATCTGCCACTGGAAATAACGCAGATAAAAATGAAGAAGAGATTTTCCATGACACTGCCACCTCGATTCACCATGATTCGTCCGCTCAGTCTTCTCCAAACCAGAAACGAGATCAAAGTGTTACTGCCGATTCTGAAGACAGATCTTTTAAGGAAGAATCTCAGCAGCAGTCCCAACAAGATGTGCAAGAAGATACGCAGGTTATTGTTGCAGAAGTTTTGGCACAATTGATTGCAGCAGTAGATTCTGCAGTTGCCCAACCTCAAGTGACTTTGCAGCAACTTAATGAAAAATTGTTGGTGGCTAACAATCTGCAACCCACTCCTCCACCCATACCTCCAATTAAACCCATTGACCCCATTCCACCTATTATACCTGAAGCACCGGATTCCTCATCCTCGTCACCTAACTATTCTCCACCCACTTCCCATCAACTCTTGACAGCTTCTTCATCTCAACCACGTCCTCCTATTCTGTTTCCTTCGACACCTATGTTTACTGAGCTAGCATCTATGTGTCATATGTTGATTCAACTATCGCAGCAACTACCAAAACAGATGAAAGAGGTTACTGATAATGTTCTTGAGGCTGATATTAATCCACTCCAGGAAGAGATCGATGTAGTAAAGGCAGAAAATCATGCTCTGCACAAACAGATATTACAGCTCCAGGCTACACTTGCTAAACAGGAATTGTTAATCAACCAGAAAAATGCTGCATTAGCTGAGATTCAAGTTAAAGATGATTAATTAAGTGCTGTCGATGTTGAGATTGTCCAGTTAACACAGTTAGTACAGGATAAGGAGGATGCACGAGCTGCCCTTGGAAATTTATTGGTCGAAACACGAGTTCAACTTGATGAAGCATTGCAGAGAGGAAAAGAGATGGCGGATTTAGCCAAACAGACAAACAGAGAACTTCAGCTTGCTAATGATAATTTGTTTGAATCAAATTTTGCTCTTAAAAACCAGATGACATTGGTCGCTCAACTCCAGAAAGAAGTCACCGGTATTCGAAGAGAGCGAGATGCTTACTATCAGACCATCCAATTTCAGAATCAAGACTTGGAGAGAAGAGCAAAGCAACTTGGCACTCAAGCAGAGCATTTATCCCATGTCGATCAACAGATTGCCGATATGAAATTGAGCCGTGATGCAGCACTAGCAAATGACTTTTACCTGTAGGAAGCGTTTTTGCAGACACAGGCAGAAATATTAATGAGCCAAGTAATTTCTTTAAGTTCTGTCCGTACTGATGTGCAACTAGTAGAACCAGACATTCTAAAGAAAATGCTGGATAGCCTCAAGCAGAAAATTGCCAGGACATTTAAGTTAGGCCGAACAATGTATGTTCAGGGTATAGTAGAAGAGCTATAAGATTTTGTATCTCTGCGGGTTCAAGTCCACCGTGCGTGCCAATGTAAGCCGCCGGATTGGCATTTGTAAATATTTTTCTTTTCGTATTCTGCACGAACCAAAAGGTCGCTGCAAAGAGATGTAACCATTTATAATCTAATGAAAGGACGCTTTGGCAACAACTAGAAGAATCGCCAGACTGTCTGTCTGGGCGATACGTTCTGTGTAGTTTCCGTAGTGTTGTGTTGAATTCTGAGTAGTACTGTGTTTTTTTTTCGTTGTTGTTGTTTGATTACCTTAACTTGTGGTTAGCACTTTTCCATTAAGTTAAGTGTTGTAAGTCTGGGTTACGGTAATGTTTACTGTTTGCGTTATGTACTAAGAAAGTCTTAATCTGTGTACGAACCGGGAATCTGTGAGAGAACGAACCAGAGTGGTGATAGTAATTCGTGTTAACAGAGTTCTTTGAACACTCGTGTACTGCTATGTGAATGAGTTAATTGGGAAAATCAAGTCTTAGGGCCTCTGATTAGCAGACCCCTACCACTCCCAAGAACCCGAAAAGAGCTTAAACGCGTCTCTGACAGCAACACGCGTTTAACAATCAATTTATGCTATAGTCATTTGAAGTACCCCACACATCTGTATGAACCAGTTCAAGCATATTTGAATACCTATATCCTTGCTTATTGTATGATTGATTGTGAGCTTTACCTAGTTGAAAGCCTCACATTTGTATATCATATGTTGAACTTCAATGTTTGGTAGACGAAGCACTCCATTCTTTGTCATCTCTTTTATTCCTCTTTCATTGAAATGTCCTAACCTCTTATGCCATAGATCCAATTCAGACATCTTTTGACTTCCATAATTAAATAATGCATGTCCCACATTACCTTGGGCTTTGAGAGTGAATAACCTTCCTTCCTTTTTCCCTCTAACAATTCTTTTATATCCTTGATTTGGATCTTCAACATAAACACCATCACTTGTAAATTTGACTTCATATCCCTTCTCAACAATTTTCCCTACACTTATTAGATTTTTAGGAATTGTTGGAACATAAAGTACCTTTCTTAGAAGTGTGCTTCCGCTCTTTGTCTCCACTAATCCAATGCTTTCAACTTTATGTTTGGTGTTGTCTCGTGTTTGAACTGTATGCCATTCACTTTGGCTTCCATATCAGTCATTAAGGAAATATTTCCACTCAGATGATTGCTACATACTGAGTCTATATAAAACACCATTTGACCTTCATTGATTACTTCATGTGTTGCATTCAAGATGAGAGTCAAGTCTTCCTTCTAATCTCAAGCATAATTGTAATAGGTGTTGTTGTACGACTGAGTTTGGAAATTCCTTCCACCTCCTCTAGCAAATGAAGTCCTACCACCTCTTCCTCTAAAATTGCCTCTTTGATTTCTGCCTCCTGTTCCTCTAGAACTGAAATTTTGATTATGAATTCCACCATTTTGATTATTATACCAACAATCATTTGTTGAATGATTTGTTCTTCCAGAAATCCAACAAGCTTTAGCATTTTCTTTATTCTTTCCCCCTCTACCTTTACGTCTGAAATTCATCTTTCCCTTCATGAAGTTCACTTGACTTGAAGACCCTTCTTCAACATTTGATTGCTTGCCTTTAGCATTCTTCTTCTTGTAATTTGAATACATTGCTTGGCTTGAGCTTCTCTCATTCTCTCCTTTCATCTCATGCTCAAATGTTAGCATATGTCCTAGCAATTGATTAAGATCAGGAGTAAAATGATCTAATGATAATTCTATACACAATATAAAAGGCTTCCACTTTTCATCTCCTCTTAGATCTGTGAGTATTTTCCTTACCAACTTGTCTTCTTCAATATCTTCATCTACTGCTCCCAAACTATCTACAATGTCTTCCATCCTTGTAACATAATTAGAGATTGATTGGAAACCTTTCTTGCTGAAAGTTGTAAACTCAACATATATTGAAGCCTTCCTCAATTGTGTTGTGTTTTGAAAGTGTTCTTCCAAGGCATTCCATACATCTACTACACTTTCTAATCCTCTAATGTGTGGTAGAAGATAATCATTTACAACCATGTAAATGATGCTCCTAGCTTGAGCATCTTTCTTCATCCAATTCTTCAAATCTTCAAGTTCTTCTCTTGTCAGAACACTTGGATCCTTAAACTCAGGGTTTTCTTCTTCTCTTGTAATAAATGCTATCAAATCTTTGCTCATGAGATGTGCTTCCATCCTCATAGACCATGCTGGATAGTTCTCTGTATCTAGCTTGTCAATCTGCAAACTTTCTCCCATCTTGACTTCTATATATGCAATTACTAAGATTTATGAAGATATAGTGTACCTTTGATATGAAGCTTTAATCCTTCATGATCCTTTGTACTCATGCTTTGTTCTTATTCAGGTTTTCTTCAAGACTTTACCCATTGCACCTTCAATTCACAAGATCTTTGATATTTACAAGAGCCGGGGTTCTGCTTGCTTCTTCTTCACCTTGATTTGACCTTTTTGCTCTGATATCTATCTTGATTTAAGAACTCCTCTATATAAAGAATAAACGAAACTTTACACAACCTTTACATTAACTTTCAAGTTCATTAAGAAATACTTCTCTATGTGAAGTTTTCTTCAGCTTCAACAAGTCTACTTCAGAAATAAACTTCAATGTTTGCATATGACTTCCATTTTAATCCTTCAAATGATACACAAACATTCATACTACCTTTGCACAATCATAATAATCATTAGTTCTTCGAAAGGAACCATTAGATCTTTAATTTGATCACTTAGATCAAATATATGTTAGAAACTGCCTTCCACGAATAGCAACTTTGACATGATCAACTTATTAAGCTGATTTCTCTCAAAGTATAACCCATTTTCCTAAATTCTTTTAGCCAAAGCTTCCTTATCTTCTAACTTAAATTTTGAATGCTCAAACATGAAAAACTTTACACTGAGCACTGAGATCCAAGAAAATCTTTGAGCAACAAAATATGCAATTATGAGAACTTCACTTGCAGACTTCTACATATGAATGTTCCTACTTGTAATACACATAACCTGAAGAGAATTAGATAATCAAACTTTGGTCATAGCTTGATTAGCTTTTGAATTAGATGTGTACAAAAGATTTCTTGATCCACATGATCAGGCTGAGAGAATTCTAAGATAGACTATTCAAATCAGACCTCAACCACTAATTTTGAAGCGTTCAATGCCTTACTCATGGAGGAGGACCTGTGGATCAAGGCAATGAGTGGTGACAACAAAGGAGATGCTGCATTCACAACAAATGCCAAAGGAGGCAAAGCGGACTCTTCAAAAGATGTAGACAAAAAGAAGAATGATGAAAAGAAGTTCAAGGGAGATTGTTTCCTTTGCAAGAAGAAAGGAAACAAAATCCAAGATTGTTGCATCAAGAAGGCAGAAGAGAAGAATGGCTCTTCAAAAGGTGGCAAGGGCAAGGAGTCTGCCAACATTGTAGAAATACAACTTGAGTTATTTGTTACAATAAAGGAGGTATGCTCCTCCATTGAAGGTTCAAGAATAGATAACTCATGGGTTTTGGATAGTGGTGCCTCTCATCGCATGACAAGCAAAAAAGACCTTTATAACCCATTATAGTAAAGGTGGGCAACAATGCAAGATGTCTTGTAGAGGGCAAAGGTATGGTTTCTTTCATTAATTCTAACGGGGATGTCAAAACGCTTTCAAATGTGTTGTATGTTCTAAAAAACAAAGAAAATCTTCTTTCATTAGCTTCTATAACTGATCAAGGTCATGAAGTATCTTTCAATAAGATAGGAGTTAAAACTATATGGATAATAACTGTTGACACTCAAGGTGAGGCATAAGGTGCGAGAACACATCAAAGAAGTGGACACATAAGAAGAGGGAGCATGTAGGGAGCTCCAAGGAACATATGTCAATTTTTCAAAAGAAATCCCTACAAGAACAATGATTTTGATCACTAAGAACTCTATTTTTTTAACGTCAAGGATTCTTTGAGCTTGAGGAGTATTAGAAGTACCTACACATCAATTTTCATAATTTTTAGACTCTATTTGAGCCCTCAAATAAGCCCTAGAACCTAACTTTTAGCTTTTCGGAGGTTAGCATTTTGGAGAGTGAGCTTATTCTTGAGCATTGTAAACTTTCTTTGAGATTGCTAATAGAAGCTTCCATTGTTCCTACCTTTGTCATCTTGCCTTGTGTGCATGCATGTATGTGTTTTTCACTCATATTTGCTCACCACAATTGCTCATGATCTTTGTATCCTCCTCATGTCTCTGTGGATTGACAAGTAAAGGAGGTGGGCTCATGCTTGGTCTACACCAAATTTTGGCACCGTTGTCGGGGAGAATTGCTCGAGGACAAGCATTGTGATGGTAAGATTGTAGATTTGTGATGTTGGAAGGTAAAAAATAGTCATTTTCTATCAAGTTTCTGATTTTCCATCTTCATCTTCATCATCATCTTCTCCCATCTTCATCTTTGCTGAAATTTTTCGTTTTTGACTATATATTCACTACTTTCACCTCATTTTGCATTCATGGCTATGCAACATAGAGAAAGAGAGGCAAAGAGTTTGTGTTTGTGAGTTTCTATGATTTTCATGACCCTCTGCATGATGCGCATGCCTTGATGCTTGAATTTTGAAGTTCCCACCAAAATTCTCAAGAAATTATGAATTTCTGGAAAAAAATCATGACTTTTTAGAAAATTCAAAATTTTTTGAATTTCGTGATTCTTTGGTTCCCACCTAAAATCACAGAGAAAATCACAATTTTAAGGTTTTTTGATTGTGCGAAAATTATGAATTTTTGGTTCTCTAAGTGTGAAAAATTCGTGGTTTTTTGGCTTTCTAAATGTGAGAAAATCGCAACTTTCTAGAAGGAAATTGTTGAGAAAGTCACAAATTTTTTCCATCAAGATTTTTGAGGAAATCATTATTTTTTAGGTGACTAATTTTAAGGAAATCGTGACTTTTTGGAAGGATAATTTTTTAGGTAATCGGTACTTTTTGCAATCTACTTTTTGAGAAATTCATGACTTTCAAAAGAAGAAAAGAGTAAGAAATCAAAAATTTTTTGATACTTGGGCAAAACGTCAATAATTTTTGGCCTCTGGTTTTCACAAAATTGTGACTTTGTGGTTGTATGACTCTCAAAAAATCGCGATTCTTTGACACATCCTTTTTCTTTGTTTTGACCCCTCGGAGCCTGATTTGACATAACTTTTTCATCCAAAATCCGTTTTTTGAGCCCCAAAGTATTTTGAGCAACACAAAGGGGGAAAAAGGGTCTTTAAAAATGCCTAAATCAAATTTAGAGTTAAAGATTGATCTAACTTTGGGACTTTTATAGGTCCATTGAGAGCCATTCAAGAGTGTCAAAGCAAGGTGGCAAGTGCATTGCAAGATTGGGAACAAGTGTCCTAGGAATTCATTTGTGATCAAGGGAGAAGAAACTTGAGGTTGGAAGCTTTCTTAACTCCCTCAATCAATTCTTAGCTTAGGCTAAATATGAGTAGTGATACTGATTAATTAGGGCTGCTATAGATATGAATCAAATTCAAGAAAACCCTAATTACTCAAGTTCAAGCATAAGTTAGGATATTATTATGAAAAACTCTAAAGGAAAAGGACAAGTGGATTGATCACATCTCAAAGTGTGAAAAAAATAAAGTATTCTTAATGATGATGATATTTGTTGGACAAGCTTACATCGGAGAAATCTATAAAAGAACAAAGAGAACAAGTGCCTGATTCAAAAGAACATTACAACGTGGTTGTACTTAGGAAAATTGGTATAGTAGAAAAAGCAAGCTAGTGTCAATGACATAGATAGGTCATGGGCACAACAACTTAGTGATTATCCCTATGTGTTAAGTGTTGATATATTTAGGTAGTGATGTGTGTGAACACACTAGGACCATCGGGGCACTTTTTTCCCTCTTTAGGAGGTTTTTTCCCCCCAACGTGTATATATGCCTATTGCCCTAATGAGCTACTTGTCTTTGTACATTCTAGTGGTAATACATTCAGTATTGTGTGTTGTGCTCCAAGATTCTTCTTCTTCCTTGTGCTATTTGCATGCTTCCGCAGATGTCTAACTCCAATAATTGGTATCAGAGTAGGTCACCGCTTCATCTAGGGCATCGTTGACACCCCTCCGATTGCAGTCTCAAAATCGCACGAATTTTGGTGAGCCTCCGAATGCACTATTACAGTGCTTGTGCAGGCTATTTCAACTTTTTGTGCCAAAGGTATGTACTAGTTTTGGTTTGCCAGTATAAGCATATCGAGGTCTACTATAGGTTTAACAGAATTCATCTAGACAATTCTATTCAACTTTTAGAGATATAGTCAATTTTTTACATCAAGATATTTTAGTCACCGGCTATGGTTGAAAGCAGTGACGTATATTCCATATGTTGGTTGTTGAGGATACGTTGGATGGTAGCAACTATCCGTTATGGGCTTATATGATGCGACATGTATTGGTTGCAAAAGGACTGTGGAACATTGTGGAGGGTGTTGAAAAACATCCTATCACACCCGCAACTATTACAACTGAAGGTATTGAAATTGATGTAGAAGGAGTCGAAGATGGTGGTATTCTGTAGATTCCTGTTTGTGCTTTTGTTTTTATTGCACCTACTATAGAGAAAATTTGTTGGGATGGTAGAGATGCCCAAGCACATGCATTGATAGCTTTGTCTGTCAAACGTGCCATTATTGCTCACATTCTCTCTTGCAGAATAGTTAAGGATGCTAGGGATACACTTACCATATTGCACTAGGAATGAGGCTCATGTTGCTTACCTCTGAAAACAGTTGGAGAGTGAGCACATGAATGAAGGTGATTCTATGGATAGTTTTTTGACAAAGATCAAGGATTTGAAGGAACAATTGATTTCTACTGATGAAGTCCTTCCTGACAGTTCTCTTGTGCAGACTCTTCTGAATGGTCTTCCTAACTCAGATTAGAGTTTTCTTCTACTCTTCATTTGATGATGAAACGCAATCCAAATGCCTTAACATTTGACGAGTTAGTTTCTATTCTATTGCAGGAAGATCAGTCTAGGTAGAACAGGACTATTATGTGTGTTGCAGATCAAGCTTTCTTGGCTAGTCAAAAGGGCAAAGGAAAATGGAGCTCTTCAACTAGTAAGCAGAAATCTGCTAATTCTGCACAATTGAAGAAGGAAGACAAAGATGAGAAAAATCAAAAAAGTAGAAATTATTTTGTCAATACTATAAAGCAAATGATCATGTCATTAAGAACTATCCAAAACTGGCTAGTAAAGAGGCAAAGAAGAAAGAGGCCGGAATGGTTGTTGTAGAGGCCTCTACACCAAAAACAGAGTCTACTAATCTTGTGGAGGGAGAAGAGTGGTGTTTACTAATGTTTGCAATTTTGACCCATCTTCTCATGAGCAGTGCATGTTTGCAGTAGACTCAGACATTTGGTATTTTGATAGTGGGGCAACCAAACATATTACCTCGCAATGCAATTTCTTCACTTCACTCGAGAGCCTACCCTATAGGGAATACTGTCACATGCACGAACACCTCCTCTTATCCTATCATGGGAGTTGGTAAGATCATTTTGACTACTATTGATGGTAGTTCTTTCACTTTGTTAGATGCGTTATTTGCACCAAGGATCAAGAAAAATCTGTTATCAGTTTCTACATTAGCCAAGATTGGCTTGGTTGTGAATTTTTTTGATGACAAATGTACATTTCATGATCTATCAAATGGCGACATGATTAATGCTTCTGGCATTTTATGTCATGGGCTATATAAGCTCATAGACTATGATAGATTTGTGAATGATTCAGCATGTGCAATACATGATTTTCAAGCTATGTCAAATGCAAAGCTTTGGCATGCATGCTTTGGTCATCTAAATTTTGCTAGTTTGTTACACCTGTAGAAATATGAAATAGTGTCCTCTTTGCCCAAACTTGAGGCACCTAATAAACATGTATGTGAAGGATATATTTTGGAAAAAATGCAGCGTTCATCATTTCTAAAAGATGGTTCAGTTCGGGCTACTCAAAAATTGCAACTTGTACATAGTGATGTTTGTGGTCCTATGGAAACACCCTCTTTTGGAAATTATCTTTACTTCGTGACTTTCATGGATGATTTTTCCAGGCATGCGTGGGTATATTTTTTTAATATAAAGGAAGTTCGGCAATAGCCTACTCTCCCGGACTTGAATTAAATTAAGAAACAAAGGTACAATAGAAGGGGACTAGTGCCCACGGGACCCCCCAAATCCCACAAAGTAGGGGAAGCTTGATTGAATCCTAGGTTGCATTACAGAGAAGGTTAATCATCCTCTCATCGCCCTCATGCGGGGCCCACTTGGGTTTGAGCTTGTTGTTAATCAAAAGGAGGACTTGATGGTGCCTGAAGGGGGGGGATTTCTTACTGTTAACAATCCTTTTGCCAAGGAGGAATAGTGATTTCTCAATCGACCACTCTCTAGGGGGATCGCCGAAGTTGAGAGCACACCTCTCCCGCCATATTTTCCACAGGACTTCTCCTCTGATGGCGTTCCAGAGCGTCGCAGAGCAGCCGATCGCTTCAGCCAAGAGGACTTGTTTCCAACTAAGCTGTTTTTGAAGTCTGATTTTCATTCCAACCATCTGCCAGATTCTGTAGGAGTTGGGGCAAGTAAGGAAGATGTGTGGGACATCTTCGATAGCCCGGTGACAGCGTTTGCACCAAGGAGGGATCCCGCAAAGTTTGCTAGCCTTATGGTTGGTCCAAATTCCTCGATGAAGAATTTGCCATAAGAGGACATACTTCTTAATCTCTATAAGGGGGTGCCAGATACCCATGAATTTCATGTCCCACCGAAGCCGCGTCCAAGACAGGCACCACTTCTTGTTGAGGCTGATCTGGAGGTCAGCCGTTTCTTTGATGTTCGGGATTTTGAGTAGGCTATTTCCATTGTGCCATTTGAGACCAAGCGAGTTCGGTGTGTCGTGTCCCATGAGAAGGCGAGTCTTGTGACGATCCCATGCGCGGCATCTGCTTTGCAAAGTGTTCCATTCTTCGTAGGAGATGTTTATGCGAGGGTCAATATCCTCGAAGTTGATCCAGCTGTTGGTGTCATGTTTCCAGAGGTGTTTCCATTTTTTGAATCCTTTGTTCCATAACTTCTTGGCATTTTGAGTGTTCCACGACTCCACACTCCGGATGCCATGTATCGGAAACCAGATTAAGTCGTTTTGTCTGATTCCGGCCGCCCACTTCCAATCCTCACTAATTCTTGTGAAGCGTTTGACTTTATTCCAGCCCTTCCAGAGGGAGCACACGAGATTGGAGCCTTTCGGGAAGACGGGGATCGGGGAGAATAGTAGGGTCATGATGTCAAGACTCTTCCAGTTTGGGAACCCCGTGAGGGCCAACTCATTCTTGTTTCTGAAGATCAGCTTGGCCCACGAGGCCTCCCTATTGCACCAAGCCTTAATCATCCATTTGGCTGCCAGTTTGTTAGCCATACTGTTGAAGCTCAAAGTCAAGGACAAAGCATGGAAGCACATCAAAAGGTGGACACACAAGGAAAGGGAGCAAGTAGGGAGCTCCAAGAAGTGTATGTCAAATTTTCAGAAGAATCCCCTACAAAAATAGTGATTTTCATCACTAAAAACCATTGTAAATACCATTATCTATTTTTAGTAACTCCATTTTGTTCAAGCCAAGGAGTCCTCGAGCTTGAGGAGTATTAGAAGTACCATCGTACCAATTTTCATAATTTTTAGACTTCGTTTGAACCCTCAAATAAGCCCTGGAACCTAATTTTTAACTAGGCCGGACACTAGGTCTGGACAGGGCCAAAACTAGTCAAAAAACTATAAAAAGAGCTAGAGAGCTCATTTTTGGGGTTAGCTTGTTAGAGAATAGAACTTTTGTAAGAGAACTCTTTTGCAATCTAAGCTTTCCATTGTTCCTCTCTTTGATCTTACTTTGTGCACGTGTGTGTGTATGTGTGTGCATGTTTGTGTGCTTTCACTCACGCACTTGTGCCTTCACTTGCTCGTGGTCTTCATACCGGTCCTCACGTCTCCGCGGATTGACAAGTAAAGGAGGTGGCGCTTACGCTTGAGCTACACCAAATTTTGGCGCCGTTGCCAGGGAGAGAGCTTCGAGGACGAGCGTTGTGATGGTAAGATCGTAGATTTGCGACGTTGGAAGGTAAAAAAACTGTCATTTCAGTTCATTTTCTGTTTTTTCCTCTTCATCTTCTTCATCATCATCATCTCCACCTTCTTCCATCTTCCTCTTCATAGAAATTTCTTGTTTTTTAGTGCATTCTCACCATTTTCATACCATTTTTCATGTATTATTGTGTGGGAAGGAGTTAGGAGGTGCAAGGGAGAGCAAGCGTTGTGTTTTTTTTCATGATTTTCTGCTCATACGGTGCTCGCCATAGCCGGCGCTCAGAAATTTGAATTTCCCGCCAAAAAACGCGATTCTGTGATGAAAATCGCGATTCTATGAAAATTCAAAATTTTTTGAAAAATCACGATTTTCTGTTTTCCCGCCTAAAAGTTGTCTGAAAAAATCACGATTCTATGGTCATTCTCAGAATCACGATTCTGTGGTTGTGCTCAACATCGTGATTTTCATGTCAAAAAACACGATTCTCTAAAACACGATTCTGTGCTCAAAATCGCGATTTTCATGCCAAAAACACGATTCTGAGAAAATACGATTTTCAGCGGGCTCAAAATCGCGATTCTCACAAATCACGATTTTCAGCAAAAAACACGATTTTGTAAATCACGATTTTCTGAGTCAAAATCGCGATTTTCAAAAACACGATTTTGTGCTCAACATCGCGATTTTCATGTCAAAAAACACGATTCTCTAAAACACGATTCTGTGCTCAAAATCGCGATTTTCATAAAAAAACACGATTCTGAGAAAACACGATTTTGTGAAAAAAACACGATTTTGTAAATCAAGATTCTCTGAGTCAAAATCGCGATTTTCAAAAACACGATTTTGTGCTCAACATCGCGATTTTCATGCCAGCAACACGATTCTGAGAAAATACGATTTTCAGCGGGCTCAAAATCGCGATTCTCACAAATCACGATTTTCAGCAAAAAACACGATTTTGTAAATCACGATTTTCTGAGTCAAAATCGCGATTTTCAAAAACACGATTTTGTGCTCAACATCGCGATTTTCATGTCAAAAAACACGATTCTGTGCTCAAAATCGCGATTTTCATGCCAAAAACACGATTCTGAGAAAACACGATTTTGTGAAAAAAACACGATTTTGTAAATCACGATTCTCTGAGTCAAAATCGCGATTTTCAAAAACACGATTTTGTGCTCAACATCGCGATTTTCATGCCAAAAACACGATTTTGAGAAAACACGATTTTGTGAAAAAAACACGATTTTGTAAATCACGATTCTCTGAGTCAAAATCGCGATTTTCAAAAACACGATTTTGTGCTCAACATCGCGATTTTCATGTAAAAAAACGCGATTTTCAGAAACACGATTTTGTGATCAAAATCGCAATTTTCAAAAACACGATTTTGTGATCAAAATCGCGATTTTCAGAAACACGATTTTGTGATCAAAATCGCGATTTTTTTGAATTCACAGCATCGCGATTTTCAGAAAGTTCACAAAATCGCGATTTTCTCCAAAGGTCCTGTTTGCCTGTTTTGACCCCCCGGGAGCCTGATTTGACATAACTTTCTCATCCAAAGTCCATTTTTTGAGCTCTATAGCTTGTTGGAAAGCTCGTTTCAAATCCTACACGATCTCAACTGTTTTTTTCAAGAATAATGCATTGATTTTGAGATAGGATAATTTGAAGTTGACCCTCAGGTGGGACTAGGGAACCAAGGGGGCTCTAAAGAATTTTGAACCATACCAAAAGGAAAATTTGGACTCTTGGCTAAAGCTTATGAACCTGAGATCTGGTAGACACTTAGGCAAGGATAAACAAAGCATTAGATCTTCTGAGGCTAGTGTCAACCATACATCCAAGTCTTGGACACAACAACTAAGTGGTGATCTTTTACTAAGTTCAGACACAAGTGATTCAGAAATGTCTTTTAGCATGGGAAAACCTGCAGGTGGCTCAGGGACTGCCCATCTACAAACACCAGAAGGTCCCTATAAGACACAATTGGAATATATTCGGACCAACCAATTAGGTGCTCGCATCTATGAGGATGGTCTGAGACGATCATGTGAAGAGAGATGGTGGATGCAATCCAAAGATGAGTAGGTGCTGCTACAACCAGCTTCACACCAGCCAACTGAGACTTCAGAGTTGATTAGTAGACCCTTTGAGCTTCCTAAATCCACCAAAATATCAGCCAAGTACTTTGGAACATGTAACCCAAAAGTTTAAGTCAAGACCGACAAGTTGCGAAATGACTAGCTCCCAAAACTTGCTATTTTTGGACATACACCTGCTGGAAAAAATGAACAGTGCTCTCAACCTGGAAGGAATTAGAAAAATTCCTTTTGGGCATAGCAAATAGACTTAGCAAGCTTCCTATTCCAAGTTAAAACACTTCAAATGATGGACTGAGCACTGAGAACAAGTTTCATCAAGTTCTGGAACATTCCCACAATTCTCGGGGCTCTGCAGAGATAGACTAGTAAGCAGTAAAATGCAGATATCTCCAAAAGTATAAATCCAATGACCTTGAAAATTTATATGTAGAAACTAGACAGTGAGAGCTATGCAACGCACTTTCAAACACTGAAAAAGGTTCAGTAAAACTCGAGATATGACCTTCTGAAGTTACTGCTCTGAGTGAGTATAGCAGAGAACAAAACAGAGAGGTAGATGATAATAAATGTATAGATTCACATATGATTACAACCACATTGGCAATGAATCTTTGCACAATGGGAGTAGAATGATAGAGCTATGGAGTAAGCTCTTCAATCTCTACAAAATGACATGAAGTGGTCACGTACAAGGCTTGCTAATCGCCTCTTCCTTCTTGCTCCTTTTATAGCTATTCTTGGAGGGAGTTTTGAATTCGAATTCGAATGGCTCCACCTAAAAGTGATCCCCAAAGTTAGGAGAGATTCCCTCAGCTCAAAAATTCGTGATTTTGGTAGTTGGAGCCACGAATTTGCTTTTACATCATGGATGAGGTAAGCCATCCTTTTACTTTTTTCTTTTTCCATTTACAAGAGATAAAATGTACTCTTTTACAAGAGGTGTTCACATGACTACTCATGTGACTTACAAATGAGGATAATATCAAGCATATCAAGCATGTAGGCTTGGGCAAAATGCACCAACAGCTCCCCCTCAAGCCTAACATGCTTGGCCTCCAAATAAGTCTTCAATTGTCCTTGATTTCTTGCAAACCAATCATCAACTTGAATCTACTTAATTTCGTACCATCAAGAGCTTTCGTCAACATGTCTGCACATTGCATATCTGTAGAGACGTAGGATAGTTGAATATCCTTGCTCATTAGCTTCTCCCTTACATAATGGTAGTGGACTTCAATATGCTTGGTTCTAGCATGGTATACCGGATTAGCTGCTAGATGTAGTGAGCTTGTGTTGTCACCAAAAATGTGAGGTGTTGAAGAATGAAGTCCAAGATCTGTGTACAAAGATTTTAACCACATGATTTCTTGAGTTGCATTAGCCAAACCTCTATATTCAGCTTCAGTAGAAGATAATGCCATGGTTGGTTGCTTCTTCGATGACCAAGAAATGATTTTTGAACCTGCAAATGATATATACCCTGATGTGCTTCTTCTATCATCTTTAGATCCGGCCCAATCTGCATCTGAGTAGACCTTTAGCTCAATATTTGAAGTATATGAATACAAACCTTCATTCATGGTCCCCTTTAGGTACTTGAGGACTCGCTTGGCCGCTTCCATATGTGGTCTTCTCGGCTTATGCATAAACTGACTCAATATGCTAACACTATAGCATATATCCACCCTTGTGAGTGTTGCATAGTTCAAACTTCCAACCAAGCTTTGATAGCTTGTGATGTCTTCAATTGGCTCTCCTTCATAAGCACTAAGCTTATGATTTTGCTCCATAGGTGTACCTGCACACTTTGTATTTTCCATCTTGAACTTGACGAGCATGTCATGGACATACTTCCTTTGTGTGATGTATATACCTGAATCTGTGTAGATCAACTCCAATCCAAGAAAATAAGTGAGTGGTCCGAGGTCACTTATTTTGAACTCCTCCTTCATTTGACTCTTTACCTGTTTGATTCCTTCAAGATCATTGCCTGTGATAATAATATCATCAACATACACACATAAATAGATCACTTCAGATCCATTCCTCTTTATGAACAAAGAGGTATCCGCCTTGCTAGCTTTGAATCCTTGGTCCTGCAAATAAGTAACCAATCTGAAATTCCAAGCTCTTGGAGCTTGCTTCAATCCATACAAAGCTTTCTTTAGTTTGCATACATAGTTAGGATGATGTGCATCCTCATATCCAGGAGGTTGTGCCATATACACTTCCTCAGAAATCCATCCATTCAAGAAAGCATTCTTTACATCAAGTTGATAAAGATTCCAATTTCTAGATGCAGCAAGACTTATGAGAACTCTAATTGTAGGCATTTTTGCAACAGGAGAGAAAGTCTCCTCATAATCAATACCATGGGTTTGAGCAAACCCTTTAGCAACTAACCTTGCTTTGTGTCTATTTATACTTCCATCTGGATTCTTCTTGATTTTGTATATCCATCGAGATCCGATTATCTTCATAGATGGCTTGTTAGGTACAAGCTCCCAAGTGTCATTCTCCTTCAAGGCTTCCATTTCTTCATCCATTGCATCTCTCCAAGCTTTCTTGCTTTGTGCTTCTTCAAATGTGGTAGGTTCTTCATTGGTTGAATCCTTTGCAATGTAGATTGAGTGCTTGGTGACCAAAGAAGTATCATAACCAAACCTCTCTGGTTTCTTCTTCTCCCTCGAAGACCTTCTAAGTGGTTGATGTGAGCTCTCGGGTCCATATGTAGCATCCTGCATCTTTGCTTTACCTTTGTTCTTCCATAGCTTTAGTCTTTCCAAGTCTTCTAGGTCAATCTCCGAATCACTTTCTTCAATCTGCTTTGGCTCCTTTGGTTGAAGTGATGGAAAATCTTCATCCAAGTCATATGGCAGCTTCACTTTCCTGTCATCATCAAACCATGATTTGTTTTCATAAAAAATTACATCTCTACTCACAGAAAATCCTTTATTGGTTGGATTGTACAATCTATATCCTTTTTGGTTTTGATCATAACCAATGAATACACACTTCTCTGCCTTGGGATCCAATTTCCCTCTTACTTGAGAAGGAATGTGAGCATAGGCTAAGCATCCAAAGATTTTACAATGCTCTAGACTAGGTCTTCTTCCATTCCACACTTCATATGGAGTGGTTCCATCTAGTGACTTAGATGGAAGTCTATTTATGAGATATGTGGCTGTCGACACAGCCTCTGCCCATAGGTAGTTCGGCAATCCCTTTTCATTGAGCATGGACCTTGCAGCTTCGACAATAGCTCTATTCCTCCTCTCTGCTACACCATTGAGTTCAGGTGTATACCTTGTAGTGACTTCCCTTTTAATGCCTCTTTCATGCAAGAAGGCATCAAATTCAGAAGAGAAGTATTCTCCTCCACCATCTGATCTGAGTCTTTTCAAAGTCCTACCTGTTTGATTTTCAACAAGAGCAATATACTTCTTAAAGCAATTAAACACTTCATCCTTGTGCTTCATGAAAAACAGAATGGTCCACCTGCTACAATCATCTATGAAAGACACATAATATCTTGAGCCTGATATAGATGGCTCCTTACTTGGACCCCACACATCTGTGTGCACTAGATCCAAAGGATTTTGATACATATATCCTTTCTTATTGAAAGGTTGTCTATGAGCCTTGCCGAGTTGACAAGCTTCACACTTATAAATCATGTGTTGCCTTGTGATATTAGGCAAACCAAGTACACTTTGGTCCCTGCAAATCTGTTTGAGTGTCCTCTCACCAATGTGAGCAAGCCTTTTGTGCCATATCTCCAACTCTGTTAGAGTTTGAGATCCATAGCTAAACAAAGCTATGTTCTTTGTATCTTCCACTTCAAAAGTGAAAAGCCTTCCTGTCTTTTCTCCTTTGGCAATCCTTCGAAAGCCTTGCCTTGGGTCTTCAACATATGCTCCAAATCGATTGAATCTAACCTGCAATCCTTTTTCAACAATCTGTCCAACACTTATTAAATTTTTGGTAATTGTAGGGACATACAAGACTTTGCTTAAGAAGTTCATATTCCCATCTGATGTCTTCACATTACCTATCTTCTCCACTGAGTGCTTTGTGTCATCTCCTGTCTGCACTTCATGCTTGTTATGAGGATCTTCCAAATCAGAAAGTAAAGCCACATTTCCTGCTACATGGTTCGAGCATCCCGAATCAATGTAAAATATGTGATCATCATCCTTACCCTTATTTGTTGATAGATTCATAATCAATAATGAATCTTCTTGACTTTGGTCCTCTGCATAGTTATTGTAATCTCTTCTTCCTCTATGGCCACTTTGATAGTTGTTGTTGTTGTTGTAATTGTTGTTGTAGTAGTTGTTGTTGTTGTAGCCTCCATTGTACCTACCTCTATTTGATCCATAGCCACCTCTATTGAATCCTCTTCCTCTTGAGTTCCTTGGATTCCTAAAACATTCTTCAGTAGTATGGTTAGATAAGCCACATATGTTGCAAGGTTGAGATGATTGGAATCTCCCCCTGCCTTGCTTTCCACCTCTGCCTCTTCCTCTAGCTCTTCCTCTACCTGCAAAGTTTGCTTGGAAAGAGCTTCCTTCATCTTCATTCTTCCTATTCTTTGACTTGTCCTTGACCTTAGCTTTATCAGAATATAAGGCAGAAGTTTGATTACCTCTTGACGACTCACCACCTTTGCTAATCTTTGCTTCATGAGTGAAGAGTTGGCCCATGAGTGTGTTGAGGTCGGGTACATGCATATCCATGTATAAATCCATGGCTGTTGTGAATGACTCCCACTTGTCGTCTGCTTTGATTCCATTCATGATTTGTCTTATGATTTGCTCCTCTTCAATTACCTCTCCAATGCTTCCAAGTTGGTCGGAAATCTCCTTCATCTTTGTGACATAATCAGTCACATTTTGCTTCGGGCTTTTCTTCATTGTTGTGAACTCCATCCACAATTGGTTCTTCCTTGCTCGAGTGTTGGAAGAGAAGAAAGAAGCAAGTGCATTCCAGGTTTCTCTTGATGTCTTGCATCCCTTGACATGAGGTAAAAGAAAATCAGAGATTGAGTTTAGAATATAGGACCTTGCAAGTGCATCCTTCGAACACCAATTCGAAAGTCCTTCCACTTCTTCATGTGATGGTTGCCCTTTGTTCCTCATGGTTGGCATTGCTTCATCTCCGGATATGAATCCATATAGATTCCTCCCTTGAAGGTAAGCCTCCATCCTTAGAGACCATGCCGGATAGTTGTTTCGATCCAATTTGTCAATTGTTGATGGAAATCCATCTCCCATGTTGCTTGACTATGCTCTGATACCACTGTGAAGAGAGATGGTGGATGCAATCCAAAGATGAGTAGGTGCTGCTACAACCAGCTTCACACCAGCCAACTGAGACTTCAGAGTTGATTAGTAGACCCTTTGAGCTTCCTAAATCCACCAAAATATCAGCCAAGTACTTTGGAACATGTATCCCAAAAGTTTAAGTCAAGACCGACAAGTTGCGAAATGACTAGCTTCCAAAACTTGCTATTTTTGGACATACACCTGCTGGAAAAAATGAACAGTGCTCTCAACCTGGAAGGAATTAGAAAAATTCCTTTTGGGCATAGCAAATAGACTTAGCAAGCTTCCTATTCCAAGTTAAAACACTTCAAATGATGGACTGAGCACTGAGAACAAGTTTCATCAAGTTCTGGAACATTCCCACAATTCTCGGGGCTCTGCAGAGATAGACCAGTAAGCAGTAAAATGCAGATATCTCCAAAAGTATAAATCCAATGACCTTGAAAATTTATATGTAAAAACTAGACAGTGAGAGCTATGCAACGCACTTTCAAACACTGAAAAAGGTTCAGTAAAACTCGAGATATGACCTTCTGAAGTTACTGCTCTGAGTGAGTATAGCAGAGAACAAAACAGAGAGGTAGATGATAATAAATGTATAGATTCACATATGATTACAACCACATTGGCAATGAATCTTTGCACAATGGGAGTAGAATGATAGAGCTATGGAGTAAGCTCTTCAATCTCTACAAAATGACATGAAGTGGTCATGTACAAGGCTTGCTAATCGCCTCTTCCTTCTTGCTCCTTTTATAGCTATTCTTGGAGGGAGTTTTGAATTCGAATTCGAATGGCTCCACCTAAAAGTGATCCCCAAAGTTAGGAGAGATTCCCTCAGCTCAAAAATTCGTGATTTTGGTAGTTGGAGCCACGAATTTGCTTTTACATCATGGATGAGGTAAGCCATCCTTTTACTTTTTTCTTTTTCCATTTACAAGAGATAAAATGTACTCTTTTACAAGAGGTGTTCACATGACTACTCATGTGACTTACAAATGAGGATAATATCAAGCATATCAAGCATGTAGGCTTGGGCAAAATGCACCAACAGATCAGTGGTCCAACTCAAAAATCCAGATCAATCCTTTGGACTTGAACACCCGGTGGTCAAGTTCGAAGAGGGTTCATACATTGATAAGGAAGGAACCATGTATGTGGTCACCAACCTACCAGATAGGACTGATGAGTTTGGAAATGTCATTCCTGAGAATGAAATAGGAGACCTAGAACAAGGAAACGTAGGACAAGGACCCCAGACTCCTAGAGGTAAGTCAGTTTTGACCCGAGTGATCACTCCGGACTGGATCCCTCAAGACAACAAAAGCATAGAACTATTTTTGAATAGAGAAACAGAGGAAGCCTTTTGGAGGTTCAAGCCAGATCAACCTAGCCAATTGGGCATAGTTATCATCTATGAATTCAAAGATCCTGAGATACCAGGCAAAGTTGTCTACCTGGATAACACATCAGAGAAAATTTTCTTGGTAACAGAACATGATAGACATGCATATACTTGGAAGAATGAATTGATTTTCCCCCCACCAAGATCCAATGTTTCCCATGGCCTCCAAGGAGTAGGATCATTCCACGCTCATGAAGCCCAGATAGGAAGAACTAGAGAGAGACCTGAGGTAAGTTTTGCACACACCGTGGGCAGGAATAGGTCAGGATTTGAAAATGAAAGACCTGAAAGAGAGAGACATCAAGCACATAGGCAACAAAGTGAGGAACAGGATTTTCCATTGCCTAGACCCCGAGAGTACCCAAGAACCCTTAGACCCATTCAAGTGATCAAGGCAATGAAGAACTATTTCGATGGGACAGGGGATCCTTATGATCATGTGGCCGAGTACAAACAAGTGCTGAGAGCCGAACAAATTGAGGACTGGTTCACCCAGTATGAGGCATTTGGTTTGACCCTTAAGGGCACTGCCTTAGCTTGGTTTCAACCATTGAGTAGAAGCAGCTATCACGATATAGGTCAACTGCTAGACGAATTCATTGTAGAATTTTCCAAGAGTGGTATCAGGCATAACACATCATCCTTGATCCATAGCTTCAAGCAGACTCCCCAAGAAACAGTGCGACTAGCAGGTAGAAGATTCAGACAGTATCTAGAAAGATGCCCTGCTCTAGAGTTACCCACTCCGGCCAAACAAGTGGCTTTGTTCTTAGATGGCTTACTGAGCACCAAGTTAAGATCATATGTGTACTTGAAAGATCCTAGATCCATAGAAGAGTGTGTGAGGACGTGCATAGACATAGAAGATAACTTGGGTGAGGAGTTAGGATTGTCCAAACTCTACAAAGATTCGGATAGTTCTACTAGTCATACTTCAAAGATCTCCACAGAAATAGAAGAGATAGCTGAGCAAGTTGCCAAGAAGCTGGGAGTCCAAAATAAACAAACACAGAGAGTCACTCCATTGAATCGGTGTTATACTTGTGGGGGCGACCAGATGGCTAATGTATGCCCAATGCAAAACCAAAACATTAGAGAAAGGAATGCTCCATATTGCACTATTGAGAGAAAATACACAAACCACACGGCTCAAGATTGTCCCTACAATAGGCAGGCTGTTAGACAGAATTATCAGCAACCTTACCCACAAGGTAGGTATCAGAACCAATACCAACAGCCATATTATAGACCACAACAGCAATATCAGGTACCATATAGGCCACAACCTGTCTTGGGAAACCAACCACCAGCTCCAGCCAACGTGATTCCAGTCAAGTATGCTGTGGGAGAGGAAAATCCAAATAGAGCTTTGGTGCCACTAACCCCATTGATACCAGATAATGACTCTCATGCTCATAGTTCAGACTACTCCCATGAAGGTAGTCCACATGCTTATTACACAGAGTCACCTGAACATAGTGAGATTTACTCGTATCAATATGAGGCACCGCCTATGGAGCAAAATTGGGAGCCAGAATACTCCAATGTCATGTACACAAATCCTAACCCTAGGCCCCAGTTGAGACAAATGAGACCACAAGCCCCTAGAGGATCTTGTTTCAGATGTCATGGTGACCATTTCATTCGTGTTTGTCCCCACCCACCATCTCCGAGCCAAGGACAGGCTATCACAATACAGGCTTTTTGTCCTGATTGTGGCAAAGACCATCTCCCCAGAGATTGTCCAAGAAACCCCTCTAGTGCACCCAAGATTACACCCATTAATGTGGTAGGCTTAGTGGCAGATCCAAGTTCAAGTAGTAGCAATGTGGCTCCTATACAAGCTGTCACTAGAGCACAAGCCTTAAAACAGGATAAACGAGTAGAACAATCAGAGTCGAGTGAATCGGGAGAGCCTAGTAAGAGGAAAACAAGAACATGGAAGGATACCAGAGAGAAGGCCAATCGCAAGTGGAATAAAAAGTTATCGGAACTAGAAGAAAGCTTAAAAGAAGCGAAAACAAAAATAGAAGACATTGCATCTCAAAGCCCCTCGCATGCCGAAACTCCATCCACTCCACCTCATCCCACCCCACCACCCATTGTAAATAGACCGCAACCAGGATCTGTTCTTGCAGATCCAACCCCAGAAGGCTTGGACATGATGTTCAAGGCCTACCAGGCTCGACTTCAAGAAGGGCCTACAGCGGCAAACCTAGACAAGAGTTACCCTAGAGCAGATTTAGAGATTGAACGGATGAAAATGTGCATGAAAATGGTAGAACAAGCTCAAGCCATACTTGAGACTAGTCAAAAGTTCAATCAGACAAACTCTATCAAATCAGATTTGCATTTCCAGGGCTTACTAGAAAGATTAGAGCAATTGGTAAACAAACCACAAGTTTCTTTACCTCCACAGGCTCAACCAGTTATTGAAAGAGGAAGCTCACCACCAATGGGAGCTTATGTTCCTAATTCCACGGATCCAGGAATACCTCCTTCAATTCAACAGTACTCTCAAGAATTCTTGCGGGAAATACAAGAAGAGAAATGGGCCAAGGAGAAGGGTAATTCCCCTCCTATTCCTGAGATTGATGATCTTCATGATCAATTTCCCCAAGACATCCCATCTATTTACGAAGATGAAGCAGAACAACAAGAAGACGAAAGGTTAGATTTTGAATCTAATACCTTAGAAGAACTGTGTCAATTTCTAGGCCCATGGGAATCTGAATCTCTCCAGATTAGAGCTCCCACAATACTAGTAAGAAATGAAGACTCAGTGGTTCCAAGGAACACTGATGTCGTGAAGAACACTAAGGTTCAGTGTCATCTCACTGTAGAAGAGCTGCTCAAAGCAAAACCTGAGTTATGGAATCATGTGAAGGATCAGGTCCCAGAACTTGATTCCAACATGCCAAAAGCAGGCTCCAAGCAAAGGGTACCCGAGATACCTCTAGACAAAATAGGGGACATGTGTGAAGGTGAAGAAGGTAATACTTATCTTCCAATCACCTACCAAGGTTACACAACCAAAGCAATCATAGATTCAGGTGCTGGTGTTGCTATTGCGACCACCTCCTTGTGGAAGCAATGGGGCAAGCCCACATTAAGACCAACGAGAATGAAGCTTCAAATGGCTGATGGTCATTTTGAAAGACCTCTAGGATTGCTAGAAGGGATCACTCTAACCACTTGTGGTGTAGAGTTTGAGCACACATTTGCTATATGTGACTTTGAGAAAAATAATGTCTATGAGATGATCCTAGGAAGACCCTTCCTACGACAATTGCAAATAGTACAGGATTGGGGAACTAACTCCTTGTACTTACAGCACTTAGGGGTCACCACCAAGGTCAATTTGAAGGATTACACCTTCAGGGATGTACCACCCCTACAGTGGAATTCTATCCACAAAGCGAAAGAAGATTCCATCTCTGTGCATTCTGAAAGTTCACTTGATCCATCATGGCTGCATGAAGATACTCATTTGTGGATGTGCAAGGTCGCAAAGGAAGAGGAAAAACGCTTAAAGGCAAGAGAAGAAGGAACTTCGCTAGAAGATAGACCAGTTAGAGACCCAGCCTACACACCGATGATCTTTCTAGATGAGGAGTTTGAGCCTCATGGCTGGCCAGAAATCTTAGCCACCATGGACATTGCTGTCAATGAGGAACAGTGGACACCTCATTGTGATGAGGAGGGTTATGATATCTCAGTGTTCATGTGTCAACCCTTGCTAGAAGAATGTGACCCTAGTGATGTCATAGAAGAAGAAGAGAATGACGACAATCTGGAGTCTATTGTGATGGATAGTTGCTTTAACTCAGAGCAGCACTATCTAGAAGATATAGGAGTGTTCACCCAGAAAGAAGAAGAACCTCTCACAAGTATTAAAATAGTAAACTCAAAGGATGGAAGTGAGAGTAGTCAAAAGAAAAAGAAAAGAAAAGCAGTGAAACAAGAAAAGGAGGAATCATTGTTTGAAGTACCAGAAAACTTCAAGAAATATGAAGTTGACGACCGCAAAATTTTGGTACGAATGCCTAAGAGAGAGGCCATCATAGGAGAATCATATGATAATAAAGAAAAGACCAAGAAGATTGTAGTGACCATTGAAGAGAACGAAGAGAGATGCACATATATAGGAGATGACCTAAGTGCAAGAGAAGAAATGGAGCTCATAGCTCTATTAAGGGAATATAGGGATGTGTTTGCATGGCACTATAGAGACTTGAAAGGGGTAGATCCAAGAATTTGCTCTCATACTATCCCCATGACTGCTGATGCTAAGCCCACCAAACAGAAGCCCTACACATATAATGATACCTATGCAGCCAAAATCAAAGAAGAAATTGATAGGTTGATTGAGGCTGGATTCATCTATGAGATTGAGCATACCGAATGGGTGTCCCCCATTGTTGTGGTACCCAAGAAGAACGGGAAGTTGCGAGTGTGTATTAACCTTAAAAAAGTTAATGCCGCTACGATTAGAGATAGTTATCCACTTCCAATCACAGAACACCTATTGGAGCGTGTTGCAGGCAAGGAAGTTTATAGCTTCCTTGATGGATTTTCAGGTTACAATCAAGTAGCCATTGCCCCAGAAGATCAACACAAAACGGCTTTTGCCACTGAATGGGGAATCTTTGCATTTCGTGTGATGCCATTTGGGCTCACCAATGCACCTGCAACATTCCAAAGGCTCATGTGTCATGTCTTCAAAGAGTTCTTACGAAAGAGCTTAGAAGTGTATGTGGATGATTTATGTGCTCATTCCCAAGAAAGAAGATTTCACATCCCTGAGCTCAGACAGATCTTCAACAAGTGTAGAGAATATCGAGTGTGTCTGAACCCAGAAAAGTGTGTGTTCATGGTGCGTCAAGGTAAAATCCTCGGTCATATTGTTTCTAAGAATGGAATCTCAACGGATGAAGATAAGGTACGAGCCATAGCGGAGCTGCCAAGGCCAAGGAATGTTAAAGAGGTACAAGCCTTTATGGGCCATTGTGGATATTACCGTAGGTTTATCCACATGTACGCGATCATAGCTAGACCCCTTTATGCCTTGTTGTCTAATTTTGAGTGGAACGACGAATGCGAGAATTCTTTCAATGAACTGAAGAAATGTTTGTGCACAGCACCAATATTGACCACTCCTGATTGGAATAAGCCATTCCATGTCCATGTGGATGCATCCAATCATGCCATAGGATGTGTGCTAGCACAACCCACAGGTGAAGGGAATTTAGATTTGCCCATAGCATATGCTAGTAGACAACTAAACCCAGCCGAAAGAAATTATACCACAACCGAGCGAGAAGGGTTAGGCATGGTATATGCTGTAAAGAAGTTTAGACACTATTTATTGGCCAACAAGTTCAAGTTTTTCACTGATCATCAAGCTTTGTTATATTTGGTCAATAAACCTTGCAATACTGGACGCTTAGTAAGATGGTTCCTCTTACTAATGGAGTATGACTTTGAAGTTGTTGTCAGGAAAGGTAGAACCCACCTTCGGGCAGATCACCTTTCTCGCATTACTTCAGAAGAGTCACCACAAGGAGTGTCTGACGAACTACCTGATGCTTATCTGTTCAATTTGGAAGTTGTTCCTAAATGGGCAAATAAGTTGGTACCAGTCCTAACCTTCGGCCCTGCAAATAAGAATGTGAAAACATCACAAGAAGAAATTGTAAAATCACAAAAATATCACATATTGGCAGGAAGCATGTACAAACAAGATACTGAGGGTGTATTAGCTTGTTGTGTCGAGGATGATGAACATAGTAGTTGGTTGCAGCAAGCTCATGAGGGATTGCTAGGAAATCACTATTCTAAACAACGAACATTGCAGAATTTGAAACGTTTAGGAGTGTATTGGCCTAGCATGGACAAAGAAATACATGAGTGGATCAAGAATTGTCCAATGTGCAGAGAGAGACCACCAGTGGAGCATGCGACCCTTTATCAAGTATCATTAATTCCAGATTGGAGTGCTCCATTGGTAGAGTTTATGAGATCGGGAAGATTACCCAAAGAGGCTAGTCTAGCAAGAAGACGAAATATGGAGCAAGAGGCTCAAGGCTATGCCTTAGTAGGAGAGAACCTATACCGAAGAGGTAAAGATGGTTACTTAAGACTGTGCGTTCATGAATCAGACTATTTAAGGGTCTTAGAGACTGCACACAGTGGTGTTGCAGGTGGACATTTTGGTCCTGACCGAGTGATTAAGACCATTCTATTCTCAGGACTTTGGTGGCCCACTCTTCATATGGATGCACATACCTATGTGAAGAAATGTGACACATGCCAACGTGCACAATATCCAGTTAGAAAAGACGAGATGCCTTTGAGGCCAATGATGGGAGGGCGTGCATTTTCCAAGTGGGGCATAGACTTCATAGGTCCTATTAATCCCCCTGCTAGAAACTCCCATGCAGAGTATATTATTGTAGCCACAGATTACCTTACCAAGTGGGTAGAAGTGAAAGCCACAACAAAGAATGATGCTCAGACGACGGCTAAGTTCTTATTCGAGAATGTGTTCACGAGATATGGGCTCCCAATAGAGTTAGTGAGCGATAGAGGCACACACTTCTTGAATGAAGTCATTGAAAATCTTCTCCAAGAATTCTTGGTGATACATAAGAAATCTGCCCCCTATCACCCACAAGCTAACGGACAAGCCGAGAGTACCAATAAGATCCTTTGTAACGTATTGACAAAATTGGTAAATAATAAACGCTCTGATTGGGACAAACAACTTCATCATGCTGTTTGGGCTTATCGAGTTGCCTACAAAACAGTACTCAATGCCACCCCATTTCAGATGGTCTTTGGACAGAATGCGGTGCTACCACTGGATTTCTTAATCCCTGCTTTAAAAGTAGCACAAGAGCATGAGTGGAATGGACATGAATTGTCATCTAGGATCTTTGATCTAGAACGCTTAGGTGAGACAAGGCTACGAGCGGCTGCAGGCATCTACGCTGCAAAGAAAAGGCAAAAGGCCTACTTCGATGCACACATTAAGGATAAGGGACTGAAAGAGGGAGATCTAGTGTTGGTTTACACACTGAAACAACATGCCCGTAAGTTGGAAAAACGAGGATATGGACCCATGATCATTAACAGAATTTCCACTAGTGGCGCGGTTCAATTGGCTACTTTAGAAGGTGATATCTTGCCAAACTATATTAGTGGTTGTAGAGTCAAGTTATATCAAGAACCTCTTACAGAGGACATGCTAATGAGACTCAACACTGCTAAGAAACGAAAAGAAGAAGAGTTAAGAGTGAGAGAAGAAGCACAGGCAGAGGCTAGAGAGCGCATAAGGCGAAATAAGTTAAGACGACTTGGCCTAGATGTCAACTCAAAAGCTCCAAAATATCACATGGATATGTGCCAAAAGTCAGGCATAGCGACTTCTCAGGTCATTGACCGAAGACCCTTTGTGACCATAGAGATAGGACAAGGGAAGGGTGCAAGGACGGTAAAAGCATTGATTGACTCAGGTGCAGCAAGTAGTGCAGTTAGACTTTCCTACTGCCAAGACTTGGGGTTGAACATCAATCCCATAGAAGCTTATCTCATAGGATTGGGAGGTGTGGAAACCCCTTGTTTGGGCGAGGTGGAACTTCCCATCTACCTTCAAGATGTTCCAATGAAAGTCAAAGTGCTAGTATGTCAAGATGAGAACCTTACAGAACCACTTGTCTTGGGTCAAGATTGGATCTATGACCATGCAGTTAACTTAAACCTAAGAAGTCAAATTCTTCAAGTTTGGGTACATGAACAATGCATCACATTAGAATTAGAGAACTGCATGCTCCTAGATCATGGCACCACACACTCTCTTAGTTCTTCCAAAACTAATCATATGAAAGAAGATGTTGTATGTGTCAAAAGCTCTATGATGCAGAAGGAGTCAATCGTGGACGAACAGGTTCGAAGGCGGGTGGATCTTTCTTCTTCTCCAAAGAATCAAGTAGCCACAGTTGTGAGTCCACCACACAAGCAAACACAACCGTTCACGACAACTGCTACATCAAATAGAAAGACACCATTCAATAAAAAAGCAGTTCCGAGCATGAAGCAGATATGGGTACGCAAAGGAGAGCAACCACCAGCCTTGCCCCCACAAATCCCATCTAGGCAAGCCAACCAGCCCAGAAGACGAGGGAAGCAGCTCAGACAAGCTCAATCACAAGGTATCCAACAAGTTTGGGTGCCTAAGAAGTTAGCTGCAGCTCAACAAGGGCAATTACAAATGTGGGTACCTAAGAAGCTCTTACATCCACAACAACCTATGTTCTCCCACATGCGAAATGTCTCAACCAAGAAGCCAAAAAGAGAAGAAGGTAAGAACCACGTACAGAGACCGAAAGAAGATCACATCAGCTCTTCAAGAATAGTAGGAAGACGTGCAAAAAGGATATGGGTGTGGAAGCCAAAAGTACAAGCAGCCTCCATCGAACCAAAGCGCCAACCACACTGGATACCACAGTTCAGAACGCATCCGAAGAGGAAGGCGCCTGAAGTGATCTCTATAGTGCCAAATACTGTTCTAAAATGGACTCCAATAAGGAGGATTACATCAGTTCGAGACTCAATGGATACCTCCACCAAGGTCGGCATCAACCTCCGCAAATAACATCGAAAGCCTCGAACGAGCGACAACCATGTGCTCCTTGCACAACCCTGTCTTTTGCACCATTCAGCTCATGCATTTCCAAAGTATGCATTAATATAGGGCCACATTACACAGCCGTGCATAGACACACTTGAGAATCCCATGCACAAGAGCACAGTGACATATGTCAAACATTTCAATTGATACTAACTTTTGTGTTCTTGTTTGGCGATATCCTGTTCCTCAAAAAAAAAAAAAAAAAAAAAAAGAGAGAGAGAGAAGTGGGAGAGAGCTTGTTCCCAGGTTTGGCTTATGAAACATGAATGAGTCATGCTTAGTTGAAGGTGGAATTGTTGATTACTAGGCATTTATCAACTTGGATAGAAGTGTGTCTCGGCCCATAGTGAAATTATTGCTGCCTTATCTGGTAGATGACAAGCACTTGGCATGAACATGGCATCTACAACTATGATTTTCTATTACCATGATAGGAATGAAGAGCTTGAAGGTCTGCAACTTGAGTGATGCTTAACTACTTCATGTACCAGAGCATCCAAGGAGATATCTGCACAAGGTAGTTCTGGAGGAGAAGACTCCTGCATATGGTGAGCTAAAGAGAATATGTGAAACTCAGCTTGGTGTAGTTACACGATGTTGCTTGCCAAGGAATATAAAGCAATTCAATTCTCAGTATTTCCTGAACCAGTATGGAACAGTAGCACTGGTGAATGGTCTATGTCAATTAGCATGGTAATCTCTTAGGAACCGGCACGTGTCCAATATTCCTCTGAGTGTCAATATAGGGAAGTGAACGTGCATGAGCCCAAGCTCAGAAATGCACATTGTTAGTGACAAATGTTGCTTTGAACAGAGGAGAGGGGATCCACCACTCAAAAGATCTCATCAGTGGACAGTCAACATGGACATTCATCAATAAGGTTCCATCCCAAAGGCCGAGTGTACAACACGAAGAAACAAACATCCATCAACCTTCCCCATGGTAAGTATCTTTACTCTGGAAACACCATAACCATGATAGTTTAGGAAACCTCTTCGTCAGCATACCCTTGAGCACTTAGCTCAAGACCCGCAATTTTTGCACCATACTTCTTCCAATGCATTTTCCAAGTAAGCATGCATAGGGCTACATTACAAGGCCGTGCACAAGGCACATACTTTTTTCAACCCAGGCACGAACACACTTCCCCATCATTCATTATGGGTTATGAGTAGTTGGCATAACTGCTCTCAACATCATCTTTGGAAGAGCTAGCGGACGTCATGGAAACAACATCCATATCTCTGAAGCAAATTGAAGCCAGTAGTCGCTCCAAATCACTCTTGACAACCTCTTTTGAGCAACTTGCAGTTTTGAAAGCTCACAACGACACATTCTTGCTGGAATCCAAGGAACCAGCTCATACAACGGATGGACACCACCTCTCAAAGCACTACATAGAACAACCCTTCCAACAAGGGTCTGTCAGGGACGACAGACTCGAGAGGGGGGGGAGTGTTGAAGCTCAAAGTCAAGGACAAAGCATGGAAGCACATCAAAAGGTGGACACACAAGGAAAGGGAGCAAGTAGGGAGCTCCAAGAAGTGTATGTCAAATTTTCAGAAGAATCCCCTACAAAAATAGTGATTTTCATCACTAAAAACCATTGTAAATACCATTATCTATTTTTAGTAACTCCATTTTGTTCAAGCCGAGGAGTCCTCGAGCTTGAGGAGTATTAGAAGTACCATCGTACCAATTTTCATAATTTTTAGACTTCGTTTGAACCCTCAAATAAGCCCTGGAACCTAGTTTTTAACTAGGCCGGACACTAGGTCTGGACAGGGCCAAAACTAGTCAAAAAACTATAAAAAGAGCTAGAGAGCTCATTTTTGGGGTTAGCTTGTTAGAGAATAGAACTTTTGTAAGAGAACTCTTTTGCAATCTAAGCTTTCCATTGTTCCTCTCTTTGATCTTACTTTGTGCACGTGTGTGTGTATGTGTGTGCATGTTCGTGTGCTTTCACTCACGCACTTGTGCCTTCACTTGCTCGTGGTCTTCATACCGGTCCTCACGTCTCCGCGGATTGACAAGTAAAGGAGGTGGTGCTTACGCTTGAGCTACACATACACCCAATGTCCAGGATACCAAACCCCCCGCTATCTCTAGGGCTAGTGCAGATGGCCCATTTGATTTTAGGCACCCCCCTTCTGTTATGGTCGCCCGTCCAAAGAAAGTTTCTACAAATACTATTTAGTTTGGACAGACCTTGCTCATTCGGTCTCCAACAAGAAAGGAAATACATGGTAGAAGAGAGGAGGAACGTGTTGATAACCATCGCACGCCCAGCGAGATTGATTTGCATACCTCTCCAATAGTTAAGCTTGTTTTCGAGTTTGGCCAGCACCCAGTTCCATCGCTGCTCCATAGAGACGCCAAACCCCAAGGGGATTTCAAGAAGTCGAAAGATTTGGCCCTGCAGAATGATTTGACAGCCATGATCAATGAGAAGGCCAGGATGATGTCCCACAATAGCCCTAAAGGCGGTCTTAGAGTGGTTGATTTTGGATCCAGAGGCATCACAAAAGGTGGCAAGACACCTCCAGAAAGTCTCTAGGCTGGTATTATCATTGTGAACGAACGTGTTCATGTCATCGGCAAAAAGTCTCATGATGATTTGACTGTGGTCGTGAGGTTGCTGGAGGCCTTTGATATTGCCAGCCTCCACATGATGTGCCACTAGTCTGCTCAGCCCCTCAGTGGCGATGGCAAAAAGAAGGGGGGGCCAGAGGGCACCCTTGTCTAATAGATCTTCTAAGATGGATCGCCTTCGAAAGTTTGCCGTTGACGTTAATTTGGGTCGTTGCGTTTCCGAGGAGGGTGGCGACCATCTTGGTGAATTTCTGACTACATCCGAGATCTTGGAGCGACTGCAGAATATAGTCCCATTCTAGCCTGTCGTAGGCTTTGTCAAAGTCAATCTTGATGAAAACCACATCTTGATTAGACTCATTTGCAAATTGAATACCTTCCCAAATATCCATAATGGTTTCCAGGATAGACCTGCCTTTGATGAAACCTTTTTGGTCCTCACTAAGCCAAGATCTCAGGTGGCACGAGATTCTGTTGGCAATGACTTTGGCGATGATCTTGTATCCTGTTTGGAGCATCGTAATAGGCTGCCAGTTCTCGATTCTGTTCTTTTCCCCCTTCTTGTGTATCAACTTGATAATTCCATTATTTAGACAAGAAGGAAGAGCACCAAAATTTAGCGCTTCTTGCCAAACCATCCGAAGAGGGGTGGCAACCACCAGCTTGAAGGATTTAAAGAACTCGTTAGTGAGTCCGTCGGGTCCCGGGCTTTTACCGAGAGGGAGGGCATCAATGACCTCAATGATTTCTGATTCAGAGATAGGGGCATGGAGCAGGGAGTGAAGGTTGGGTGGTATCCTCCGGGGGGAAACCCTAGAAATGGCAGCCATACAGTCCCTTCTATGGTGGGAGAGGGGGTTCGAGGTTCCCAAGAGTCTCGTGAAGTGCCCTTCGATGATGCCAAAATTATCTTCTTCCGAATTGCATACATTGCCATGTGGATCGAGCAGTAGGGGGATCGATTCTCTGTTGTGTTTCCTTTTAAGGATACGGCACATCTCTTTGGTGGGTTTGTCGGCTTTGCCAGCCCACCACTCCTTGAAGAAGATTTGCAAGTTTTTCCTTTGTATTTCTTCCTCGTATCTCAACACTGCTCTGATTTTTCGGAGACCTTTCTGGGCCTGGTGTTTTCCTTTGTTCACTTCCTCCTCGAGCCGCCAGAGTCTGTGGTAAAGAGCTTCCCTACGAGCCCGCCGCACAGTCTCGAGCATCTTCTTAGTTCTGATCATGATCTTACGAGACTTGTCGACCGCACTTCTCCAGCACTTGGCTGGGGCCAAGCCAGAGGCGAACGCCACCTTCCACACATCGACAATTTCTTGATGGACGGAGGGGAGAGAGAAGGTGGTTGCGTTGGCATGGAACCACGGAGCCTTGCGGATCTTGTTGGAAGGTTGAAAAGTGATAACGATCGGGTAGTGATCAGAGATAGTGAGGTCAGTGCGTTGCGTGATGGTAGGGTGGCCCCACTGATGAGTAAAACTCTGAGAGATGTAGCATCTGTCGAGTCTAGCTTTCCTCAGGTCCTCGCCCGCTTGGAGATTCGACCAAGAAAAGCCATTCGAGTCTTTGAATTCAACCAAATCCAAGTGAAGTTTGGTCATGTCCCACGTTTCTTTCTCCCGACTGTCGATGACCCTGCCCTTGCCCATCCATCTGTCCATAGGGTCCTCCACCATGTTGAAGTCTCCACATATAAGCACGTTGTGGGGAAGCGAGTCTAAGGAGGCCCAAGTGTTCAGTCTCTCCAAATCCCCGTTAGGGGCGTACAAAGAAACCATAGTAACACAAAGAGGAGCACCAAAAGAAACAGCAATCCAATGGTGACTTACATCTTCAAAGGAGTTCTCAAGCTTTTCAAACCAGCATTGTTTAACACCGATAACCGTTCCTCCAGACCCCCGCTGGTGTTTCGTTGGGATCCACACATGGGCCGAGGAGACCTGTCTGAGCCGTTTCTGGAGGTCTTCTCCGTCAATTTTAATCTCTTGAATACATATAAAGTTTGGGTTTAAGCTAATGTCGCGAAGCCATTGACCAATGATGGTCGCTCTTGAGGGGTCGGTTAGCCCTCTAGCATTTAGCGAGATGACAATCATTTTTGTATTGATCCCTCTTTACGGGAGGGAGCTTTGTCCTTTCTTCTCTTGGCTTCATCTTTCTTTTTCATTGGGATCTGATCCCGACTTAGAAATCGGTTCTTGTGGGGGCTTTTCCAGGGTAACTCCATAGGCTGTTTTCCTTTGCAGGATGCCCCTTGCTGGGGAGACTTGGGCCCCGCTCGGCACCGTTTCCGGGATCGTCGATCCAATGATGGAACTTTCACTATCCATGTTGTCTTCGTTACTAGTGGTGAAACCATCTTCTTTGCTTGTAGTGTAGCCCTCCTGGGGGGTTTCTTTATTGTCAGGGATCTCTGGGGCTTTGTCGTAGGTGTCTACCTCGAGTAGCTTCCCACCTGGGTAGTCAAGCTCATTGATCTCCTTTCCTAGATTGCAATACAAATTGCTATAGGGGGTAAGTGGCAGGTTGTTTCTCTCACCGTTGGCCCTAGGGCTTCTTTTCCTTCTTCTTCTAACTTCAATAAAGCCATCAGCATCAGCTTGTGGATTAAGAAGGCCCTTGCCTTCCCCTTCCTTGGTCGAGTGGGTCAAATCGCCAATGTTGTCTTGAGCAGTTTTGGAGGCTTCTTGAAATCGTTTGTTTTTTTGCCTGAAAGGGCAATCTTTAATCCTGTGACCTTGTTGGCCACAACGAAAGCACGCGTTGGGAAGGTTTTTGTAGCTGATGTCCTGCTCCCAAACATCTCCTTCGCCCATGTCCACTTTGATCATTGATGGAAGCGGCGAACTGAGGTCGGCCTCGACACAGATTTGGGGGTGCCACCTAGCATTGAATGAGTGTCTTGCACCTTCATAGATGAGACCACCAATGTCTTCGCGTGAAGCCAGCGGCTTGCCGATAGGAGAGACAATGTCCCACACGAAGTTGTACAAGAAGTAAGGAAGGTTAGGGAGCTCAACCCAAAGAGGGTACCGAAGCGATTTCGATTTGTCGGGAGTAAAGTCCGGGGACCATCTGAATAGGCACAGGGTCGCCCGACCGAACTGCCAGGTGCCAACGCTTAGGGCTTGGAACGCCATCTCTTCATTTTCAAAGACTAGCAGCATGTGGCTCGCTGGTAAGAACTGGCATTTGCTAACAATTAGTCCTCGAGGGAACCACTCTTTTCGAAGCCATTGTCGCACAGTTTCGAGCGGGGGCCTAGGGCCAAACACTTGGCCGACGAGGCAAACTTTCTTGAGCTCCTCCTGAGTAGACAGAACTGCGGGTCTACTGAGGGATACAATGGGGGTTTCAACACTTTCGGAGGCCCCAAGGGCGGCACACGACCCCCCCTCCAGCAGAGCGGCCAGGATATCGGTCTCCCCAGGGGGAGGGGCCCGATTACTTTTCACGAGAGAGGATGAAGCCACATCCATGGCCAAAAGGAACTTGCACCACTTTTACTTTACCCAAAGGCAAAACCCTCCAACATGGAGAGAAAACTGACCACAAACAAGGAAGACTTAGGTCCCCCCTCCGATCACATCGAAGCCAAACACACCTTTTTTAATGGAAAAGACTATAAGGCCAAAAATCCCATAAAAAAGGGAAGCGCTCTTCTTCTTTTTTTTTCTTTTTCTTTTTCTTTTTTCTTCTTTTTTTTCTTCTTCTTCTCTTTTTTTTCCCCTCTCTTTTTTTTTTTACCAAGGCACTAAAGCGAAAAAAGGATGCCTCATCGGGGTTTTTTTAGACTGAGTCACGAAGATGATCTGATGCACCTGTTGTTATTCCATGGACATGTCTGAACGTCCCATTATAGTGCAGAAGAGCTCATGCCATAGCTACTGATATGCTAACGTGAGAGCATTAGATCGAATGTTTCTTCATGCCATGCACTTTCAGCTTGTGATGACGATCCGATGCGCATCTTGATATATTCTCTGAAAGGATTTTCGAGCCAGACCCTTGACTTCTTCAAGAGCGAAAAAAGAAAAAAAAAAAATGCCTCAGCGGAGGGAATCACGCGCCCCTTGACTCCCGCCGAATCTCGGAAAAATGCCGCTCCTGAATAGGTTTGAATTTCAGCAAAGATGAGCTGTCGCGAGAGACGAAGAGACCGGCGCGATAGACGGCGCGATAGACGTTTATGCCATAGACGGCGCGATAGACGGTTTGCGCGATAAGCGGTTTCTCCTCCAGAAAAGCGCCGCGATAGACGGTTTCTCCTCCGAGCACGATAGATGGTTTCTCCTCCAAGCGCGATAGACGGTTTTGAGGTTAGCGCGATAGACGGTTTTGAGGTTGGCGCGATAGTTCGAATTCCACTGAGAAGAGCGGTTGGCGATCCGTCGACTTCAGAACTTCCGTTGCCGGACCCCACTCCGTAGCAACACTCAGGGACGCTTCCGTCAGCAGCAGCACTCAGCGACACTTCTGCCCTGATGATAACTTCATCTTCGCCTCCAGAGTGTGCGCGCGCGCTTGCTCTCACTGACTCGACTCTTTGTTGCGTGGGTATATTCATTGAAGGAAAAGTCCAAAGTGTTAATGTGCTTCAAAAAATTTTTGGTTTTGGTTGAAATCTATTAGCATGTAAAATGGGCACCCTTCATTCTCATCAAGGGGGGGAATATATTTCTTCTCACTTTAATGCATTTATGGCTGAACATGGGATAAAACATCAATGTACAGTGCCATGTACACCTCAACAGAATGGAGTTGCTGAACAGAAGAATAGGTCACTCATGGAGATGGTGAGATGTGTAAAGCCGCCGGATTGGCATTATGTAATTTATATTTTCCTATACCGCACGTACCGAAAGGTCCTCGCGAAGTGTTGTACCCTTTTTATCAATTAATGAAAAGACATTACGGTGGTTCTCCGGTAGCAAGGAGACGGGATCGCCAGACTGTCTGTCTGGGCGATTTGTGGCCTATGGAGACGCAGTAGTGCAGCATTCTTAAATTCTGAGTACTATAACTCTTACTATGTTAAGTTACATTAATTTTTTATTAACACAGTAATGTTATGTTATCGATAATAAGTCTGTGTGACAATAACTATTAATTCCTGCGTTACCTACTATGAAAAAGCTTAAACAAAGTATGAACAGTAAACCTATATAGAGAATTCGATACTAGGTAATACCATACTGCTTACTTGATGAGTTAAATGGGAAAATAAGATGCACGGCCTCTGATTTATTAGACCCCTACCATCCCCAAGAACCCGAAAAGAACTTAAAAGTGTCTCTGATGGAAAGGAGCACTTTTAACACTGGCGCCATCTGTGGGAAGATGGCAATGGATTGAGAATAATCAGTAAGGTGGAGTAAGGTGATATATGCTCATTACTCGGTCCGACGAGTCTTATCCGAAGTATAGGAGAGATCAGCATCCCTGGACAGTGCAAAATTTGTTAAGGAGACCCCTAGGTGGTAGAAGTGCAGGCCATTTAAACCCAGTTGCCCAAGAATCAGAGCCAGTTAGTGGAGATTCTGGTACCAGTTCGGTGATAAATGATGAGATTCTGGTAGATTCCGGTGTAATTCCGGTATGTTCTGAAGAAGGTGCAGTAACTTCTCAGTGTACAGGGATGCAGTGCGTAATTTATGCGATACCATTTGGTCAGAATTTGAACCTTTCCGAGGATAAAGTTGTGTTACCCAAAGAGATCGTTATCGGAGGAAGTATACCCTGTTTCGGTGAAAGTTCGACAAGTTCCGGTGAAAGTTCGGTTCCAGTTGGTGGGAATTTACAGTTTTTCGGTGACAGTGCGATACTCCCTAGTGGATCTTTATTACGTACACCACTATTCGGGGTAGGCTTGCCTGCGTTTGATACCAAAGTGGAGGATAGGCTATTTGATTTGGAGATACGTAAAAGACTGAACGCATTTTTGAGCCAAAAGGTGAGCAATCTGATAATACAGATTCCGAAGGACAAGAGACACCCCCTCAAAACTCAAGAGACAGCAACGGTACCACTAATAGCACAATGAGTGGTCAACAAAAGCAACAACAACAACAACAACAACAGCAACAACAACAACCACCTCCACTTCGACCGGTTCCAACCGGGGTGACTTACACAAAGTTCGGTGGATTCCCAGGTGACGACCCTGATGCAGATGTGCGCACCTTTGAGATAAGCTATGCAGTGCTGAACCATCCACCCGATCCGGCGTACAAGGCCATCGTATTTCAGGCAACATTAGTTAATGAAGTAGCGAGGTGGTTAACAGAGTATGATATCAACCATTTCGTTAACTATGATGTGGTAAGGGATGCATTTTTAAACAGAGGTTCTGATTGAAGAAGAATCCCACCGAAATCTTTGACTATTTGTAGAATAATCGACAGAAGCCGCACCAGACTGTTGAGGAATATGCAACATTGTTTAGAACTCATTTAAGACAATTCCCTCCGGCACATGCTCATCTACCGGATGATGTTATAACCCAGTGGTTCATTAACGGTTTGACCCCACAGCTAAGACAAATCATGATCATCCGCTGTGTGGGGGCTATGACATTGGATGCTGTTATTGTGATGGCTCTGCAACTAGAGCATAAAGTTTGGGGATTCACCAAAGACTTGGAGTGGCTGAAAGCCAGTAAGAACGTTATAGATGATCCGGCTAAACAAATGTATTGCACCAAGTGCAAAAATGTAGGGCACACCAGTGCTACATGTGCCCTTAACCAGATGTATTGTGCCATCTGCAACACAACCGGACACTCAACGAAAAATTGTGCGTATAATGCTAAAGTGCAGGGACGAGCAGCGGTAAACGCTATTATACAAGAACCAGGTCAGCCAACCACCCTTTACGTGCCACCACAGATGCGAAACAATCAGTCGCAAGGATACAGAAATTATCGGGGAGAGCGGAATACCAATTTCAATGCCAATCAACGGCAGGAGGGTACATCAGTGGAGGGAACTTCTCTGCCACCACCTCGATGTCATTTTTGCGGTGAGATTGGCCACATCCGGAGATTTTGCAAGGATGTAGCAGAATATGATAAAAGGAAGGAGCGTCAAACCCCGATGACCAACATGGTCTATATTTCACGAGTGGAATCACAAGCAGCAGTGGTCCAGACAAGATCGGGTAAGCAGTTGCAACTAGCAGCTGAGGTGTTCGAACCTGGTATTCGTGAGCAGCAGTGAATGTATACCAAAGCTAGCCAATGGGCAGCTAAAGAGCAAACTGTGTTTCCTGATCCAATTCCGGTAACACAGGGTCCCCTGCCAATGGCGAGAGCGAATGAACAAAATCCTAACCCAGTGACAGCAGAATCATCATCAAAAGCGGTGAGGAATACGATTCAAACAGATCAGGTATGGGAGATTCTATCTAAGGCTTCAATTACACTCCCTTTGGGACAGTTGCTCGCATTGGTGCCAGGAGTTAGGCAGCAATTTCAACAACAGGTCAGTCCTGGAGCTCCCGGTACTCTGGCGACTGCAACAATACAACCAGAAACTGATTCTACGGTGGATCATTCAGTCCCATTAATCACTGTCTCGCATAAAAATCAAAAGATTACTCAAGTGCTAATTGATGGCGGTTCGGATGTGAATATAGCAACTGCAGCCCTCTGCAAGAAATTGGGGTGGACCCAAATCGAACCCGTCCAATTTTTTGTAAGAATGGCAGAACAATCCCGAGTCCATCCGGTGGGATTAGTACGGAATATCCCGATTACTCTGCAGGGTACCACGTTCAAAATGACTGTTGTAGTTCTCGAACTACCAGAATCCAGCCTTGACTACAATCTACTTTTTGGTCGGCCATGGTTGAAACAGGCCAAAGTTGTACAGGATTGGTCAGCGCAAGAATTGACTTTCAAAGATCATCACGGTAAATATGTTGTTAAACTGGATGCCATCCAGCCCTGCGAGCTTCATGCCAGACCATATGTAGCGGAGCCGGTCCACATGTTGGATGGCTTATATGACGATGGGGAAGAGGCATTTCTGAAGAACAATAAAGATCTGATCTCCTTAGGTACTGTAGATCTTCAATCAGTAGCGGACACGTGGAGTCCGGCAGCATGTACGGTTGTTCTAGTGATCGGAGAGGCGAATGTAGATGATAGTGTTGCTATGGATGGAGCCACCCTACATCAGTTTTTACAGTCAGCTAACGATCTGGTGAAACCTCGACAATTTTATGTCCCGAAAGATTAGTTAGTAACATATAATTTGGGTGATGAGGCTAACCTGTGACCTGTTAAGATTAAGGCAGGATTGTCTGAGGCATTTCAAGAAGATTTGATCCGACTCCTGCGTGAGTTTTTCGATGTCTTTGCTTGCAACTATTGCGATATGAAAGGTCTTGATCCGCAGATCTATCAACATCGGGTAGTGCTCAAACTAGAGGCAAAGCCAATTAAATAATCCAGTTACCGAATGAACCCCAATTATGCAGCACAAGTCAAAGCAAAACTTGATCGATTATTGAAGGTGGGATTCATTGTACCAAGCGAGCACGCTGAATGGATATCACCGATCGTGATTGTTCCAAAGAAAAATAAATAGCTGCGTATCTGTCTGGATTACCAGAAACTGAATGCGGCCACGGTACCTGATCCATTTCCTCTCCCCTTTCTCGACACAATGCTAGACAGAGTGGCAGGGCATGAGATGTACTCCTTTCTAGATGGCTACAGTGGTTATAACGAGGTGCGAATGGCAGAACAGGGCATGCTAAAAACAGCTTTCATCACGAATTGGGGTGTTTATGCTTATACGGTAATGTGGTTTGGGTTAAGGAATGCTCTGAGCACGTTTCAACGGTGTATGCAAGAAGTCTTTTCACCCTACCTGACTACTTTTATGCAAGTATATCTGGATGACTTTTCCTTATTTGGGAAAATGGCGGCGCACCTATATCATTTACGGTGTTGCTTTGAAAAATGTCACAAATACCGATTATGCTTGAATCCGACAAAGTCAGTTTTTGCGGTCTCTTGTGGCAAACTACTCGGACATATTATCTTTGCACAAGGAATACAAGTGGATCCGGATAAAGTTGCAGCCGTGTTGCAGGCACCAGTCCCTACAACACCGAAAGAAGTTATGCGCTTCCTGGGCCAGATCCGATGGCATGGCAAACATTTATGGTGGTTAGCTCATTTAGCAACACCACTTAATCGGCTCATGACTAGTACTCCACGGAAGTACGAATGGACTCCAGAATGCCAAATTGCATTTGATCATTTAAAAGGATTATTGATGCAGGCTCCAATTTTTATTGCAACCCCCTGATTGGGAACGCCTGTTCCATGTCTTTGTCGATGCATTAGACATAGCCATTGGCAACGTTTTAATGCAGCAAACTGGCAAGTGGTTTTGGCCTGTCTATTATGCAAGTCGCCGATTAGCCCCTGCTGAAAGAAACTATTTGGTGACCGAAAGAGAATGTCTCGAGCTAGTGTACTCTGTGAAGAAATTCTAGCATTATTTGTTGGGCCGAAAATTCACCTTCCACGTGGATCATGCCGCGCTTGTGTATTTGGTCCGACAGCAACATTTAGGTGGTCGCTTGGCTCGATGGGTCTTATTATTATAGGAATTCGACTATTAAGTTATTCATCGACCCGACATCGCACATGCCTTGGCAGATTTTCTATCTCGGTTGGATTCCGGTGAAGCTCCGGTGGGGGTTGATGACACTACACCGGCAATTTACGTTACTGAGCCAATTGTTGAAGAATCTACAGAGCTTCTTGTGCTGCCTACCTACTATGATACGTTACTCACTTTTCTAACTGATGGATGTCTTCCTCCTCATACTCCCCCTGCTCTGTGGCAAAAAATTGCGGTTTACAGTCGTAGATTTCGGTTGATTGTAGGTCAACTATACTACATGGATCATACTGGTGTCTTACTTTGCTGTATCCCACCACATGAAGCAGATTCGGTTATGGCTATGGCTCATTCAATACCCTCAGGTGGACATTTTGCAGCCGATCTTACTCACCGTAAACTTCTGCAAAGTGGGCTTTGGTGGCCTACCATGTACAAAGAAGTGACTTAGTTTGTGCAGCGGTGTGACACTTGTCAACGGTCTTGATAGCCATTACATCGACACCTCTTTCCTCTGCAACCTGTCTTACCTTTGGAACCCTTTCAAAAGTGGGGTCTTGATTTTATTGGGCCAATAACACCACCAACAACCCTTAGCAATAATCGATATATACTGACTTGTACGGATTATGCCACCAGGTGGGCGGAAGCTTGGGCTTTACGGTCAGCCACAATTGTTTCGGTGGTCAAATGCCTGATGAAGGATGTATTCCCACGTTATGGATTACCTCTGGAACTTGTGAGAGATCAAGGAACACATTTTGCCAACAATTTAATGCGAGTACTAACGCACACTTTTCAAATTCTGCATAAATTCAGTTCACCATACTATCCCCATGCCAATGGATTGGCTGAAAGCACCAATAAAACTCTGTTGACTATGCTTCGCAAATTGATTGTGGAATCTCCAGAACATTGGGACCAGTTACTTCCCGCAGTTTTATGGGCATACCGGACTACATACAAAGTGGCAACCGAAATGACTCCCTTCAAGCTTGCTTACGGGTTGGAAGCAATCGCACCGATGGAGATTGTAGTGCCAAGCCTACGCGTGGCCCTCACTCAGAAATTGTTGCCCGAAGACTCTTTGCCATTTTGGTTGGAAGCACTCAGAGCCTTGGATGAACATCGTTGGGAAAGTTTGCTGGTTCTTCAAGAAGTTTAGTTGCGGCAAGCCCGTACCCATGATCGTTTCCTCAAGACTCCAGTTTTTACGGTGGGCCAACTTGTGCTATTTTATAATGCTAAAGCAAATCGTTCTACTGGGAAATTTAAATTACGGTGGTTCGGTCCTTGCCGGATTAGTGAGCAAGTGGGATCAGCTACTTTTCGGTTGACTACCTTAACCGGAGTTCCCTTTTCCAAAGTAATTAATGATTCAAAGCTACGCCCATATCACCAACCGCCTGATCACCGCTGACGTGTTCCTCGTTTTTCCGTGTGTCACTTATTTTCTTTTTATTTCCGTATTTCGGTTGAATATAGACTGTAACTCTCCTCGTTTTGATATCTAAATATGATTAATCGCCGCCCCGTGTTACTGATTCTGCTCATGCATGCACGCCGTAATTATGGAGATTATCATTTCAATACCGCGCGATGATTAGGGTTTTCGATCGCCTCACGTTGTCGTGTGTCTAATTAATCTTAATTCTTTCACTGTTAATTGCTATTGTGTCTATGTGTTTCTGTGTTCTGTGTTCTCTGTGTTCTTGTGCTTTTGCGTCCGCGTCATGGAAGCATTAGCGAATGTTGCTACCTTCCATGAAGGACTCACTCCTGAAGTGAGTGAGTATCTGTGTATCCGTGGCCTCTTGAACTTCACTGAATTACCTTGGCATTCAGTGAAGTGTCACGCATTTTATGCACAGATTATTGCCGCTATTGCTGCCACACTTGCTACGGAGCAGAGTTGGCCTATCCTTTGCTTACCAACACGCATAGTGATCACTTTGGCCTCATTTGCCGATGCCTTCCATCTTCCTCAGGATGGATTGGAGAATGGTTCTCTCCTTCCTGTAGCTACCATGACCACGTTATTCCCACGGCACTCATCTAATGAGTACGCCATTCTGTGTCGCCCTGATCCGGAACGTACCGCATTGCAATTTTTAGTTGCTATCTTGAATTTGCAGAAACGTACCTACGGGATTTCGTGTCCCTTTTACTCGATGATTGACATGGCTTCTCGTGAGTCTATCAATTTTGCATCCTTTTATTTCCGGCGCATTCATCGTGAATGTGTTACGGTCATTAAACACGTTAATAAGGGTGATCTTGCGCGCTCTTGTCTACCCCATATCCTTACCTTTCTTTTTTCGGTACTCCAAGCCGCGCACCCGCCTCCAACCGCTCCTATCTTGTTCCATGAAGACTCTGTTCAAGTGCTCGAAGATGAGGAGGATGAGGATGAAGATCTCTTCCAACTTCTTCACCGGAAACGCACCCGTATAAGTCCATCGGAGAGCCAGGTGCAAGGCTTCAATGCCGGCCATGAAGAAGAGGTCTTCCACGACACCGCCACTTCAATTCACGTGGAGTCTTCTGGTACTTCTTCTCAGAATCAGCAGCAGGAACAAAGTGCGTCCACCACCGAATCTGAAGAAATTTCTTCTAGGGAGGATTCGCAGCAGCAAACCCAAGATGATGTGCAGGCCATTATTACTGAGATTGTCAATGAAGTGATTGCTTTGGTTGATGTTGTCATTGATAGAACTGAAGCGACAACGCAGCAACCCACCGGAATCGTTTCGGTGCCTAATCTTCTTACCCCACTTCCTTCCAACATGAATACTGCTGCGCCAATTGCCCAGTCCAGCCTATTGTTCCCGGAGTCCCTAGTTCTCCATCTTCTTCTCCCGCCTATTCTCCACCATCTTCCCCTCATCTATTCTCTGCTTCTACATCCCAATCCCTTCCTACCCTTCTGGGTCCAACCCCCATGTTTCATGAACTCGAGTCTATGGGTCGCCTGTTGATCCAATTCTCACAGCAGTTACCAATGCAAATGAAAATGGCCACTGACAATATCAGACAGGAGTTGCAACACAAGGTTGATGTTCTCGAAGCTGATATTGCCCCACTACAGGAGGAAGCAGATGCTGTTAAAGCAGAAAACCATGCTTTGCAGATGCAACTTCAGCAGCTTCAAGCTAGGCTTGCAGAACAAGATACAGTCATTGCTTAGCGCGATGTAGCATTGGCCGAATTAAAAGCCAAGGACATTTTGATAAATGCTCGTGATGAAGAGATCAATTAGTTAAAACAGCTAGTACAGGATAAAGAAGACGCTAGAGTGGCAATTGGAAATTTGTTGGAAGAAACTCGAATCTAGCTTAATGAAGTTGTGCAGAGAGGACAGGAGATGACCAATTTAGCTCAGCAAACTACTGCAGAACTCCAAACCGCAATTGCTGATTTGTTTTAGGCGAATTCTGCTCTTAAAGCCAAGACGAGTCTGACTATTCAACTTCAGAAGGAGATAGCAGGGATTAAGAAAGAAAGAGATGTGTATTACCAGACAATTCAATATCAAGCTCAAGAGCTAGAGAGAAGAGAAAAACAGCTCAGAGTTCAAGCAGACTGACTATCAAGAATTGATAATCAAATTAATGATATGAGACTGAGTCGAGATGCAGCCCTCGCCAATGACTTTTATTTGCAAGAGGCATTTTTGCAGACCCAGGCTGAAGTTTTGATGAGTCAAGTAATTGCAGCCAGTTTAGTTCGAACTGATGCCGAGCTGGTAGAGCCGAAAACACTCAAACTGATGTTGGATTCGCTAAAATAAAAGATTTCTAGAACCTTCAAATTAGCTAGAACCATGTATATCCAAGGCATCGTAGATGAGCCTTGATTTTATTTGCGTAGCGGGTTCAAGTCCATCGTGCGTGCCAGTGTAAAGCCACCGGATTGGCATTATGTAATTTATATTTTCATATACCGCACGTACCGAAAGGTCGTAGCGAAGTGTTGTACCCTTTTTATCAATAAATGAAAAGACATTACGGTGGTTCTCCGGTAGCGAGGAGACGGGATCGCCAAACTATCTGTCTGGGCGATTTGCGGCCTGTGGAGACGCCGTAGTGCAACGTTTTTAAATTTTGAGTATTGTAACTCTTACTTTGTTAAGTTACATTAATTTGTGATTAACACAATAATGTTATGTTATCGATAACAAGTCTGTGCGACAATAACTATTAATTCTTGTGTTACCTACTGTGAAAAAGCTTAAACAAAGTATGAACAGTAAACCTGTATAGAGAATTCGATACTAGGTAATAACGTACTGCTTACTTGATGAGTTAAATGGGAAAATAAGATACAGGGCCTCTGATTTATCAGACCCCTACCATCCCCAAGAACCCGAAAAGAACTTAAAAGTGTCTGTGATGGAAAGGAGCACTTTTAACAGATGTATAGTCAAGAGTCGGGCTTTACCACATAGTTTCTGGCTTGAGGCTTTCATGTGTGCAACATATGTACTTAATAGGTGTCCCACTAAAGCACTGCAATCTATCACTCCATATGAGGCTTGTTGAAGAAACACTCACGAATTTGACAAACAGACATAAAAAGAGAAAAAGAAGGAAGCAGAATCAGAGAAAATCAAAAGCCTTAGTGGAGGGACAAATCCACGACCGTTATGTACAGTACAGAATCTCCCAGAATCAGAATACGATACACCAAATCAAACTGTACATAGAGAGAACGTGCAAAGGAATAACAGAAGGGAAGTGCGAACAAGAACGTGCTTAAGAAGAGCACGCAGTATAAATAAGAGCACATATAGAAGAGAAGAAGAGAGAGGAGAGTAGAGATAGAGAGAGAGACGAAATATAGCAGATGCGCAGAGACGCAGAGTTATAGAAGAAGACGCCATAGATCGCGTATGTAGAAGAAGACGCCAGAGATCGCGTATGTAAAGATGAATAACAGAAACCTGAAACTTCAGGTATTCATCTGAGAAAGATGGTAATAAGAAACTACTCAGTATAAGAGAGTTTCTGTAGCTTGAGCAAGAAGAGGCCAAGCTCACTTGTACACATCTTCTCTAATAGAAAACACATGTTCATGTGGATGTTTGTGCGTATTGTTTGTGTGCGGAAGAAACAGAGTATGTTTTAAAGTTAGTTAACAGTTAACGTTTTCTCAGTAACCGCATTCTCGGTCAGTTGCAGTTCTTACTGTAAAAGTATTTTCGGTAGAAGAACGAAGTAGATCTCGCAGAGTAATGCAAAGTTTTGTGTGAGAGATAGCTCATTCTGTAGCTAGACATCTCTACTTTAGTTGATCAAAGTTTCCGGTGGAAAAGATATCCATACATAGTACAAAGTCTGACCGGAAAGAGGCTGTCTGAACTAGTGGAGTTTTTTCTTAAACTTCAGAAAGTGTTCAGTAAGTTAAGGAAGCTTTTGCGTCACTTCCTTACTTCATGTATGTTCACTTGAAGTAATTATAAATAGATTTGAAGCTCATTCCGGTACAATTCCGGTAAGATTACGGTGTCAGTCCAGTGACAGTCTGGAGAAGTTTCGGTGAAATTCTTCAGTGAATTTAGAAGCGCAGTCTTATATGTTGAGCGCTAGACTTCGCTAAGCTATTGATTGATTACAGAGGTGTTCTGAATCACTTTAGCTTAGTTCTTCTTGGGCGTGGCGGTTTCCGCAAGGCTCAGCCTTCGTCGCGTCAACAAGGAGTGGTATCAGAGTAAAGGAAGCATACCACATTTCCGCAACAGTGGTATCAGAGCCAGAGTCAGAGTTAGAGCCAGAGTCAGAGCCAGAGTCAGAGCCAGAGCCAGAGCCAGAGCCAGACATATCTAATCAAAGCCCAGAGTATTCACCATTATTGGAAACAAGAGCCGGTTAACCACAACGAGTGGAACCAGAACGAGAAAGATTCTGAGGAGCAGAAAGATTCACAAAAACTCACCGGAAGTAACAGAAACAAGAAGATCATGGCAGACCATGTTACTATTGATAAGCTGGACAGAGATAATTATCTCGCATGGGTAATGCGCATGGAAGCCTTACTTATGAGTAAGGACTTAATGATGTATGTGACCGGAGAAGAAAAGAAGCCGACTTTCGAAGATGATAGTCAACCGGAAAAAGAAGAGTTAGAAGCCTTGAAGCTGTGGCAGAAGAAAGATGCAACGGCAAGAGCCTACATCTATAATACCGTAACAGACCATTTACTACCGCATATCAGAGGTCTGGAGAAAGTAGAGGACATATGGAGTGCATTGGAAGATCATTTCCAAAATACTACGAAAGCCAGGAAGGCTAGCTTATGGTCCGAATTTACGACATTCAAAAAGAAGTCGAGTCAAAGCATAAGTGACTATGTCACTAAAATGAAGGATCTAGCAGATAGTCTTGGATCCATAAATGAAGAAGTCGAAGATCATAGATTGATAGCGCAAGTGCTCACAGGGTTGAGAGGAGATGAAAGGTGGAAACCCTTCGTACTATCAACTGAACTTTCTTTAAATCATTTTGTGCCAGATTTAAATAAGTTGCTTGGTTTGATGCTCACATATGAGCAAGACCTGAAAGGAGATGCAGATAAAGGACAAAGCTCTGCAATGTACATGAAGAACAAAAAGAAAGACAAAGGTAAGACAAAAGACGAAGAAGAGTCGAGTTCTCAGGCCTATTACGCAAGAGGTAAAGGCACTAGCAGAGGAAGAGCAAGAGGCTTTGGAAGAGGAAGAAGTAACCAGAATACCAACAAGAAGGCTTGCTGGATCTGTGGAATCAGTAATCACTTGGCTCATGATTGCTGGCACAATCAACAAGGATCAAATCAAAATCAAAACAGTAATAGCAGAGGCAGAAGCGGAAGATATCAAAGAGGAAGACAAAATCAAAGAGGAGGCTATGGTAGAGGTGGAGCAAGAAGTTGGGGACAGAATCAATCCTACAACACCACCTACAACAACTACGCAAACGACACGCAGAATGAAAGTCATACATCGTTGATGATGAACTCTATAAGCACATCGGAAAACGAAGACCTAAAGGTATTTTACATTGATTCTGGATGCTCTAATCACTTGTCAAGAAATATAGAACTAATGTCAGAACTAGAAAAAGGTAGTTCTAGTCACACTGTTCAAACAGGTGACAATACGAGACATAGCATACACTCAATTGGAAAAGTGAAATGCAAGAGTGGAGCAGATTTGCTAACCAATGTTTTGTATGTTCCAACCATACCAAAAAACTTGATTAGCGTGGGACAGATAGTTGAGAAAGGTTTTCAGGTCAGATTTACAAATAAAGGTGTATTTGTAGAAGATCCCGAGAACGGATATAACCAGATCGTTTCTGGAAAGAAAGAAGGAAGACTCTTTACTTTAAGAGTACAAGGAAACATTGGCCAAGCGTTGCTCACACATGGAGAAAAGGTAATTACAGAACTTGATTTATGGCATAAGAGATTAGGTCATTTCAATGAAAAAGGAATTAAAGCTATGATAACGAATCAGTCAGTATTGGGATTACCAAATATACAGAATCAACATATGATTCACAAGTGTGAAGCATGTCAGTTGGGAAAAGCCCACAGGTTACCTTTCCAGAAGAAAGGATTCAAACATGATGAAGTACTCGAACTTATTCATACAGATGTGTGGGGGCCAACGAAAGAAGGATCAATCAGCGGATCAAGGTACTATGTTTTATTCATTGATGATGCAACAAGGTGGATAACTCTTTATGTTTTGAAAGAGAAGTCAGAAGTATTTGGAGCTTTCAGGCATTTTCATGCATATGCTGAAAGACTTACCGGACGAAAACTTAAAAGACTGAGGTCTGATGGAGGGGGAGAATACTTCTCCCGAGAATTCAATGACTATCTTTGGAATGCAGGTATTAAAAGAGAAATAACCTGCAGATATACACCACAACAAAATGGAGTAGCAGAAAGAAGGAACCGAGTTCTAGTCGAGTTCGCACGAGCTATGCTAAACGAAAAGGATTGTCCAAATTATCTTTGGGCTGAAGCTGTAAACACAGCTACATACTTGGTAAACAGATTACCATGTACAACATTGGAAGGAATGACCCCCTATGAAGCATGGTGGGGAAAGAAGCCAACACTTGATCACTGCAAAGTGTTTGGATCAGTAGCGTATGCTTATGTACCGTCTCAACTCAGACATAAGCTTGAACCAAAAGCAGAGAAATATGTGTTCATTGGATATGATGAAAAGCAGATGGGATACAGGTTATGGAATCCTCTAACCAAACAATTTACTATGTCCAGAGATGTTACGTTTGATGAACAGAAAAGTTGGTATGCAGATCAAAGTCATACGACTGAAGAATTCGAAGAAGAAATAAAAAGAAGAGAGAAAGGGAAATCAATTGTCCAGGTAAACAGAGATGAAAATCATATGCAGGCAAGTATGTCCAGGAACGGATCAAATATGAGAAATGAAGACGATGAAGAAGTGTATTCAGATACACATGAAGAGTTTGAACCAAGAAGGTCAAACAGGAACAGAAGACAACCAGAAAGGTACTCGTATGATACGTCATACATAACTCAGAAAGACTATGCATATATGATCAAAGATAATGAAGAACCACAGAGCTATGATGAAGCAAAAGGCAAGAAACAATGGGAAGAAGCAATGGAAGAAGAAATCAGCGCACTGGAGGAGAACAAGACATGGGAACTTGTTCCGAAACCAAATGGTAAGAAAGTAATCGGAAATAAATGGGTGTTCAAAATAAAGAAATTTGCAGATGGAAGGATAGCCAGACACAAAGCAAGGCTGGTGGTCAAAGGCTATGCTCAGACGCATGGCATAGATTATGACAAAACGTTTAGTCCGGTGGCAAGGATGTCAACCATAAGAACAGTAATCGTTGTAGCTGCATCAAAAGGATGGAAGCTAAGTCAGCTAGATATAAAGAACGCATTTCTGAATGGATACATTTCTGATGAAGTGTACATGGAACAACCTGAAGGGTTCGAAAGTTCCAGATACCCAAACTTTGTTTGCAGGTTAAGAAAAGCACTTTATGGACTGAAGCAAGCTCCAAGAGCTTGGAATTACAGACTTGTGAAATATCTAAACGAACTTGGATACCAAAGTTCGAAAGCAGACGCAAGTCTACTCATAAAAAGAACAGAAGAAGGTATGATCTACATTTGTATTTATGTAGACGACTTAATAATCACAGGAACATCAGATGAAGGAATTACAGAAGTAAAGAAACTACTCGAAAGAGAGTTCAAGATCAGTGACCTAGGAAAGTTGTCATACTTTCTAGGAATGGAAATCACATACACAAATCATGGTGTATATGTGACACAAGAAGGGTATCTCCTAAACTTACTGAAGAAGTTTAATATGGAGAACTGCAGAGAAGCTTCAACACCGCTTGAAGTAAACCATAAACTCAGCAAATACAGTGGAGCAGAGTTTAAAGATATGAAGAAATATCAGTCATTAGTAGGAAGTTTGATTTATGCTACGCTAACAAGACCGGATCTCAGTTATGCAGTGGGAGTTCTCTCACAGTTTATGCATTGTCCGACAGATCAACATTGGGTTGCAGGACAGAGAGTTCTTAGATATATTAAAAGAACTATAAAAGAAGGATTATATTATCCTTTTACGTCGGATATAAAACTCAGAGCATACAGTGACTCAGACTGGGAAGTCAAGATGATAGAAGATCAACACACGGGTATATGATATACCTAGGAGATAAGCTGGTAAGCTGGTGTTCGAAGAAGCAACACACAGTGGCTTTATCGTCAACAGAAGCTGAATATAAAGGACTTGTAGAAGCAGCTAAAGAAGTAATATGGATGCAGACCTTGTTCAAAAGCATGGGTATTGATCAAGGTATACCTATCATACATGGAGATAATATGAGTTCGTTATATCTTGCAGCAAACCCAGTATTTCATGCAAGAACAAAGCACATAGAAATTCAATATCATTTCCTGAGGGAAAAGGTAATGGAGAAGGAGTTAGAAATTGTATACACTCCGACAAAAGATCAGATTGCAGATATGCTAACAAAGAGTTTGGATGGAACGAAGACAAACAGATTCAAAGAAATGGTAGGTATAAAAGAAAGAAAGATATATGAAAGACCGGAAGATGTCAAATTAGTGATTGAGGGGGAGCTGTTGAAGAAACACTCACGAATTTGACAAACAGACATAAAAAGAGAACAAGAAGGAAGCAGAATCAGAGAAAATCAAAAGCCTTAGTGGAGGGACAAATCCATGACCGTTATGTACAGTACAGAATCTCCCAGAATCAGAATACGATACACCAAATCAAACTGTACATAGAGAGAACGTGCAAAGGAATAACAGAAGGGAAGTGCGAACAAGAACGTGCTTAAGAAGAGCACGCAGTATAAATAAGAGCACATATAGAAGAGAAGAAGAGAGAGGAGAGTAGAGATAGAGAGAGAGACGAAATATAGCAGATGCGCAGAGACGCAGAGTTATAGAAGAAGACGCCATAGATCGCGTATGTAGAAGAAGACGCCAGAGATCGCGTATGTAAAGATGAATAACAGAAACCTGAAACTTCAGGTATTCATCTGAGAAAGATGGTAATAAGAAACTACTCAGTATAAGAGAGTTTCTGTAGCTTGAGCAAGAAGAGGCCAAGCTCACTTGTACACATCTTCTCTAATAGAAAACACATGTTCATGTGGATGTTTGTGCGTATTGTTTGTGTGCGGAAGAAACAGAGTATGTTTTAAAGTTAGTTAACAGTTAACGTTTTCTCAGTAACCGCATTCTCGGTCAGTTGCAGTTCTTACTGTAAAAGTATTTTCGGTAGAAGAACGAAGTAGATCTCGTAGAGTAATGCAAAGTTTTGTGTGAGAGATAGCTCATTCTGTAGCTAGACATCTCTACTTTAGTTGATCAAAGTTTCTGGTGGAAAAGATATCCATACATAGTACAAAGTCTGACCAGAAAGAGGCTGTCTGAACTAGTGGAGTTTTTTCTTAAACTTCAGAAAGTGTTCAGTAAGTTAAGGAAGCTTTTGCGTCACTTCCTTACTTCATGTATGTTCACTTGAAGTAATTATAAATAGATTTGAAGTTCATTCTGGTACAATTCCGGTAAGATTACGGTGTCAGTCCAGTGACAGTCTGGAGAAGTTTCGGTGAAATTCTTCAGTGAATTTAGAAGCGCAGTCTTATATGTTGAGCGTTAGACTTCGCTAAGCTATTGATTGATTACAAAGGTGTTCTGAATCACTTTAGCTTAGTTCTTCTTGGGCGTGGCGGTTTCCGCAAGGCTCAGCCTTCGTCGCGTCAACAAGGAGTGGTATCAGAGTAAAGGAAGCATACCACATTTCCGCATCAAGGCTTGGCATGGTCGCAAGCCATCTATTGCTCATCTACGTGTTTTTGGTTGTTTGGCATATGCATTAGTGCCTGAACAACATCGCAGAAAATTGGATGATAAATCAGTAAAATGTATCTTTGTTGGGTACAGTTCTAAAAACAAAGGCTATCATTTGTATCATCCACAAAAAAAACACATTTTGGTTAGCCGTGATGTTGTTTTTGTGGAAGATGCTATTCAACCGTTACTTTCATGTACGAACAAGACATCTATTAGCTCCAAAGACATGTATGATACATTGCTGCCTCTTTTTACAGGTGGGCAACCTATTGTTGGTCCTAATGAGGCAACTTTTCAACCTTTGTAGGTTTCATGTGATGATGCAGACCATTCCATTTTTTATGTAGGTTTACATGATGCACTTATTGATGAGAGAGTTGATATTGAGCTGGAAAAAACTATGCCAAAATGGCTAGTGCGGACTTTTTGTGATAGTAAATTAGATGCACCTCTGTCATATTGTACTCGTTCAGGCTCTCATAGTGCCTCTATTGCATCAGATTGCTATGCTATGGCTGCATCGAGTATCTGTGATGAGAATGAGCCTATTTCATTTGATGAAGCACAAAATTTAGAAAATTGGATGGCTACTATGCATTCTAAATATGACGCTATAATGAAGAATGGTAATTGGTCTTTATGTGACTTGCCTCCTAGCAAGAAGGCCATTGGTAATAAGTGGGTATACAAGTTGAAGTGTAAACCTGATGGTATAGTTGATAGGTATAAGTCTAGGCTTGTTCCAAAGGGTTATGTGCAAGAAAGAGGCATTGATTTTGATGAAATCTTTGCTCCTACTTGTTGAATGACTACTGTTTGTAGCATCTGTGCACTTGCATCTCATCATGGTTGGAATGTACATCAGTTGGAGATTAAAACAACATTTTTGAATGGTGACTTGCATGAAGAAGTGTATGTTTTTCAGCCATGTGGCTTTGTGCAGAAAGGGCATGAAAACAAGGTGTGCAGGCTAAAGAAGACATTATATGGCTTAAAGGAAGCACCACGTGCTTGGTATGAAAAGATCCATGCCTATCTTATTGCACATGGTTTTCAGAACAGTCCAACTAAAAGCACCTTATATGTTAAGCATGTTGATGATGTGCTTCTGATCATTGTTGTGTATGTTGATGACATGCTGCTCACTAGTCCTCATGACACATATATTGCTGATTTTAAGGCTGATTTGCATACCTCATTTGAGATGTCTGATTTGGGGCATTTGCATCACTATTTGGGCATTCGGGTTATGCAAGTTGATGGTGAGACTCCTCGAGACAAATCTATCTTGACCGGAGTGATTACCCCTGAGTGGGTTCCCCAAGAAAACAAATGCATAGAACTATTCTTGAATAGAGAAACAAAGGAAGCTTTTTGGAGATTCAAGCTAGATCAACCTAGCAAAATAGGTGGAGTCACCATCTATGAGCTCAAAGATCCTGAGATACCAGGAAAAGTTGTCTATCTAGATAACACGTTAGAGAGAACTTCTTTGGTAACAGAGCATGGCAAGCATGCATACAATTGGCAGGGTGAATTGATATTCCCTCCACCAAGAACTAATTTTTCCCATGGCCTCCAATGTCCCAAGGAAGGAGATAAGGAAGAGAGCTCACAGACACACACTCTCACAATCAAAGAGAAGAAAAAACAGAGATTAGGGCAAGGAAGAATGATCTTCTTCTTCTTCTTCTTCTTCTTCTATTACATAAAAAGGAATGTAAAAGAATGACCTAAAAACAAGAATACAAATACTGCAATATATAAAGACCAGTACATAAGGAAAAACCGAATGTCCACAAATGAGTGAACTGGCAAGAAACAAATGTGCCATCACTCTCGGTAGATAAATCTAATAAAGCTCAATGAAGTGTCCCTGACATATACTAGCATGATCACTATACGGGAAGTATGCAAAGACCACAGCCCCTTCTAGTTAATGGAATCCAAGAATAAGGGTTGGAATGACTGATTTTCTGAGAGATTTCATGAAAAAGGAAAGTAATAACTAGGGTTTTGATTATCTAGAGTTCTATAACAACATTTTCAATGATTCTTGTGCCTAAAGTGTGCCATTTTCTCTGTAGAATACAAATATGAAGTCAAATCTAAAAAACAGTACATGTATCACACATATGAAACAATCATGATTCTGTTAAAAATGATATTTTCTGATTCCAGCTTCATTCTTCTGCTTATTCTTGCTAGATACACCTATCCTTCTTCATCTCACTCAGAAATACACAGCTTAAGCTCACAAATTCCATGGATCACACAAAGAATAGACTCAACAAATCAAGAGAAAGAGCATGAAAGGAGAAAACACGATTTTCTGCAGGAGAGCTCTTCTCATTACTTGGATAGCATTAGAATAATACAAGAAACCCTCTCAAAATAGAGGAAATTATCTTTTATACTTTCTCAAGTGTCCTCTTTCACACTTGAATTTTGGTCCTTTTCACCTTCTATTCTAAAAATATGCTATCAAAGAGCTTCCAAAAATTCTAGGAAAAATACATATGCTCCTATGTTACATGAGGAAGACTCTTCCTCAAATTTTATATCATTTGTATAAATATTTCTACCAATTTTTGACATTTTACAAATAATTTTCTTTCAAAAATTGCTTCTTCTAACATCCTTCCCCTCCTAGACTTTTTGGCTCCTGACAAAAAATATTCTTACAGATAAATGAGAGCTTCCTTCATTTCTTTTTTCTTTGATAAACCTGTGATAACAGATCATGACTCCTCCTTTCTGTAAGGTTCAAATTATTCACCATCTTAAATAAAGCTTTCCTCCATTGTACTGCTGCCTCTGGTCTGTCTATCACATCTTTCTTCAAGTATTCTGTATAAGCAGCCTCATATGCAGTGAGCCTTGATTTTGTGATTACTAATAAATTCCCAAAAATTTCTAACTCCCTTTTAAAAAATCCATAGTCGAAGGCATTCTCAAAAATTTGGAGATAATGGCTACCCAAAAATATATTCTGCTGTAATATGCTGTTTGTTGTTAACCTTTAGAGTTGTCCTCTCCAATCATTTTAGCATAAAGAATCAACAATACATCTTATATTTGTCAATCCTGGAAGTATACAAGAGACCACAACCCCTTCTAGATGATAGAATCCAAGAAATAAGAGAAAACTGGCTGGATTTATGAGAAATGATGAAGATGAAGAGGAATTTCTAGGGTTCTGATTATCTTGAGCAATGCTACATCATTTCCAATGATCTTGGTGTCTGAAGTGTGTTTTTTTCTCAGCAAAACACAATCATGAAGTCAAATCTCAAAAATGATACCTGTAACCTTCAGACGAGACAATCGCGATTCTGTGGAAACTGATGATTTTCAGCTCCAGCACTATTCTTCAGCAATTTCTCACTCAACACATCATGAAACAACTCTCTTCATACACATTCATCAGAAATACACAATAGAAGCTTGCAAATTCCATGGACATACATAGAATAGACTCAACAAATCAAAGAAATTCACACTAAAGGAAGAATCACGATTTTCTGCAGGAAACTCTTCTCATTACTTGGATAGCATCAAATAAAATTAACCAACCCCCTCAAAATAGAGGAAATTATCTTTTATACATTTTCAAGTGTCCCTTTTCACACTTGAATTTTGGTCCTTTTCCTTTCTAACCTAAAAATATGCTATCTAGGAGTTTCCAAAAATTCTATAAAAATTACATATGATTCTAATTTACATGAGGAAGACTCTTCCTCATTTTTACATCATTTGCATAAATATTTCTATAATTTTTTATCATTTTACAAATATTCCTCTTCAAAAAAATGCTTCTTCTAACATTCTTCCCCTCCTAAACATTTTGGCTCCTCACAAAAGACATTCTTGCTGATATTTCAATGAATGCACCCTTCATTTCTTCTTTCTCTGATATACCTATGACAATAAGTCATGACTTTTTCTTTCTGTGCTGTTCAAGTTATTCACCATCTCAAATAATGCTTTTCTCCATTGCACAGCAGCCTCTCGTTTGTCTATTACATCTTTCTTTAGATATTTTGTGTGTGCAGCTTCATAGGCAGTGAGTCGAGATTTTGTTACTACTCACAAATTTCCAAATATTTCTGATTCTCTTTCAAAAAATCCATAATCAAATGCATCTTCAAAAATCTGAAGATAATGACTACCCAAAAATATTGTTCTACTATAATAAGCCATCAAACAAATCCTATCTGGGGTTTCACTGAGATCAAATAATAAAGCATCAGATGGAGAATTAAAGTCAATATAATTGAGAATTCTGACATCTGTATCTGTAAAAGTCTCTATACATGCCAATATGAGTCTCATCACTCTGATTAGTAAAATACATGCTGGATCATTGACATCTTTGTATGTAGATGTGACAGACTCTTCTGTGTCAATCATATACTTCTTTGTTGGCCATGTTCCTGCCTTTGGTACTGTTATCTTTGGAAAATTCAACCATTTTGATGGAATCTATCCCTCCTTCCTTCTTTCCCAAAAGACTGTCCAATCCCTTCTCCTTGCTACTGGACAATATGCTGGATTGATTTTTAACTGTATTGGTGCTTCTATCCATATTTTTCTGCATTCTTTATTAACATCCAACCACCTATTTCTCCATTTAGGATTAGCTTTTTCAAATAACTCCTTTGTCACATTGATGTCTTCTTCGTATTCTAAATACTTGTTTGGAGGTAATCCCACCCTTGCCAACTGATAGTTTCTAATGCTTTCCATAATCATGCAAAAGGGTATACCTAAGCCATCTGCAGCCCAATGGTGTTGATCCGGATTTATTCCTTTATTCAAAGCAAAATTAAAAATCTGTTCTTCGTATTCATTATGTATTTTTCTAATAAATTCCATTCTAGATTCTCTTGTCTGTCAGAATTTTCTGAACAAACTCTTCTGAGTACTCTTCTACTGGTGCTTTGTTTTCTTGTTCACCACCATGTTGGGATCTGTCATCATCTCCTACTTCATATTCTTCTGCATGTGTAGTCTCTACTTGCTCTTCCACCTGGGTTTGTGGTTTTTCCAAATTTTTCTGTAGCTCTTCTATCTTCAACATTAAACTTTTATTTTGAGAGGTCCACAACACTCTTTTTTATTTCCACTCATTTCTTTCCTTTTCTATACTCAACTGCCAATCACTTCTCTGTTTTTCTATATCAATATGTAACTTATTATATCCCCTCATAGAAGTAGCAGCATGTATACTTGCTTGTTTTTCCAACTCCTTAGCTTCTTTCAACTCTGTTTGCAATCTCATAATTTCTTTGTTCAGATCTTCCTTCTCATCCTGTGTCACCTGTACAGTCTTGCTGTCCTCCTTCAACTGGCCTTCTTCCATTAATAACTTGTTTATTTCTTCATTGGCTTTGACCATAATTTGATATGAACAGGGTTCTGTATCTTCCTTCAGTTTTCTTCAGCTCCATCTCCATTTTGTTGCTATGCTCTGTCTATTTTGCACATTTCTCTTCAAGAAATTGAATTTTGTTCTGTTGCTGAACTTCCAATTCTTCCAAGGAAATCACTCTGTTGGTCAAATCCTCATTACTTTCTTGAATAATTTTTAATTGTTCTACTAACTGTTCCTTTTCTTTCCTGTGCTCATTAATGATTCTGCTGCCTCTTACAAACTCAGATTCAGCCACCATTCCTGATATGATCATGTTTCTACTTGATGGTCTGAATTGTTCTATATTGCTCATAATAACCTTGCAAGCAGATCTTATATCTTTAGGTATTCTTTCCAACCCAGCTTCTAATTCCATTTGTTTTACTTCTATCCACTTTTCTTCTTTGCATTCATTCTCTCCTTCATCTTCTTCCTCATACTCTATGACCTGGTGCTTTCGTTCTTCATAGCCCTTATCTGCTTTTATTTCTTCTTTGTCTGCAACATTTTCCTCATATTCTAATATCTGATCCTCCTTATTCTCATGTCCTGATGTGTCTTTAATTGTCTTTGTTTCTTCTGCCTTCTTGTTCTCCATTACTTGTTGTTCTTCTTCAAGAAGATGTCCTTCCTTTTCCTGTACTTCCTTTTCCTGATTTAGAGTTGAATCAATCTCCACAGAGAGTTTTATTTGATCATTAATTATTTGCTCCTTTTGTCCTTCCTCTTGCTCATCTATATCCATGAGATCCAGATCTCCCTCTTGTCCCTGATCTTCTGTAGTTGTAAATTCTTCATTATGATTCAAGTCATATAGTATGTCTTCTATGCTTTGGTTTATCTCTTTTTCTGTATCTCCTTCTTTTACTCCTTGAGCATTCTTCTTTTCCACTACTTCCTCTGTTTCCTTGATTTGATCTTTCTCTTTTTGTCTGTGTACTGAACTGCAAAACTGAACTTCTTTTTCTGCTTCTACTTTTCCTTCATCCAATTTGAAGTAGGTGTGATGTAAAGGTTTTGTGCATATTGTCTTTAATCCTGAATCCACTAATCCACAGCTGAATTCCTTCCTTACTTCACTCTCTTCTTCCATCATCACTGCTTTGCCTTTCAGTAACCTTCTCTCTTCTTCAGGACTAACCTGCTTTGCTGCTTCTTCTTGGAATTGTTTTTCCTATAACTTCTCACTCAAGTCTTCTGGTGTTTTATTTTTTTCAGAGCCTTGTGTTATCACATTTGGTGTATTAGGCACTGATAAGTTCAAACTTTTCAGCAAAAAGTTTTCAATATCACTTTCAGAATCTGAAGAAAATTGTGAAGAGCCTACTATTCCTGATTTGTCCATTCTTGATTCTTTCACAGCCATAGATTGTTGGTGCATTTTGCCCAAGCCTACATGCTTGATATGCTTGATATTATCCTCATTTGTAAGTCACATGAGTAGTCATGTGAACACCTCTTGTAAAAGAGTACATTTTATCTCTTGTAAATGGAAAAAGAAAAAAGTAAAAGGATGGCTTACCTCATCCATGATGTAAAAGCAAATTCGTGGCTCCAACTACCAAAATCACGAATTTTTGAGCTGAGGGAATCTCTCCTAACTTTGGGGATCACTTTTAGGTGGAGCCATTCGAATTTGAATTCAAAACTCCCTCCAAGAATTGCTATAAAAGGAGCAAGAAGGAAGAGGCGATTAGCAAGCCTTGTACGTGACCACTTCATGTCATTTTGTAGAGATTGAAGAGCTTACTCCATAGCTCTATCATTCTACTCCCATTGTGCAAAGATTCATTGCCAATGTGGTTGTAATCATATGTGAATCTATACATTTATTATCATCTACCTCTCTGTTTTGTTCTCTGCTATACTCACTCAGAGCAGTAACTTCAGAAGGTCATATCTCGAGTTTTACTGAACCTTTTTCAGTGTTTTAAAGTGCGTTGGATAGCTCGCACTGTCTAGTTTCTACCTATACATTTTCAAGGTCATTGAATTTATACTTTTGGAGATATCTGCATTTTACTGCTTACTGGTCTATCTCTGCAGAGCCCCGAGAATTGTGGGAATGTTCCAGAACTTGATGAAACTTGTTCTCAGTGCTCAGTCCATCATTTGAAGTGTTTTAACTTGGAATAGGAAGCTTGCTAAGTCTATTTGCTATGCCCAAAAGGAATTTTTCTAATTCCTTCCAGGTTGAGAGCACTGTTCATTTTTTCCAGCAGGTGTATGTCCAAAAATAGCAAGTTTTGGGAGCTAGTCATTTCGCAACTTGTCGATCTTGACTTAAACTTTTGGGATACATGTTCCAAAGTACTTGGCTGATATTTTGGTGGATTTAGGAAGCTCAAAGGGTCTACTAATCAACTTTGAAGTCTCAGTTGGCTGGTGTGAAGCTGGTTGTAGCGGCACCTACTCATCTTTGGATTGCATCCACCATCTCTCTTCACAGTGGTATCAGAGCATAGTCAAGCAACATGGGAGATGGATTTCCATCAACAATTGACAAATTGGATCGAAACAACTATCCGGCATGGTCTCTAAGGATGGAGGCTTACCTTCAAGGGAGGAATCTATATGGATTCATATCCGGAGATGAAGCAATGCCAACCATGAGGAACAAAGGGCAACCATCACATGAAGAAGTGGAAGGACTTTCGAATTGGTGTTCGAAGGATGCACTTGCAAGGTCCTATATTCTAAACTCAATCTCTGATTTTCTTTTACCTCATGTCAAGGGATGCAAGACATCAAGAGAAACCTGGAATGCACTTGCTTCTTTCTTCTCTTCCAACACTCGAGCAAGGAAGAACCAATTGTGGATGGAGTTCACAACAATGAAGAAAAGCCCGAAGCAAAATGTGAGTGATTATATCACAAAGATGAAGGAGATTTCCGACCAACTTGGAAGCATTGGAGAGGTAATTGAAGAGGAGCAAATCATAAGACAAATCATGAATGGAATCAAAGCAGACGACAAGTGGGAGTCATTCACAACAGCCATGGATTTATACATGGATATGCATGTACCCGACCTCAACACACTCATGGGCCAACTCTTCACTCATGAAGCAAAGATTAGCAAAGGTGGTGAGTCCTCAAGAGGTAATCAAACTTCTGCCTTATATTCTGATAAAGCTAAGGTCAAGGACAAGTCAAAGAATAGAAAGAATGAAGATGAAGGAAGCTCTTTCCAAGCAAACTTTGCAGGTAGAGGACGAGCTAGAGGAAGAGGCAGAAGTGGAAAGCAAGGCAGGGGGAGATTCCAATCGTCTCAACCTTGCAACATATGTGGCTTATCTAACCATACTACTGAAGAATGTTTCAGGAACCCGAGGAACTGAAGAGGAAGAGGATTCAATAGAGGTGGCTATGGATCAAATAGAGGCAGATACAATGGAGGCTACAACAACAACAACTACTACAACAACAATTACAACAACAACAACAACTATCAAAGTGGCCATAGAGGAAGAAGAGATTACAATAACTATGCAGAGGACCAAAGTCAAGAAGATTCATTATTGATTATGAATCTATCAACGAAGAAGGGTAAGGATGATGATCACATATTTTACATCGATTCGGGATGCTCGAACCATGTAGCAGGAAATGTGGCTTTACTTTCTGATTTGGAAGATCCTCATAACAAGCATGAAGTGCAGACAGGAGATGACACAAAGCACTCAGTGGAGAAGATAGGTAATGTGAAGACATCAGATGGGAATATGAACCTCTTAAGCAAAGTCTTGTATGTCCCTACAATTACCAAAAATTTAATAAGTGTTGGACAGATTGTTGAAAAAGGATTGCAGGTTAGATTCAATCGATTTGGAGCATATGTTGAAGACCCAAGGCAAGGCTTTCGAAGGATTGCCAAAGGAGAAAAGACAGGAAGGCTTTTCACTTTTGAAGTGGAAGATACAAAGAACATAGCTTTGTTTAGCTATGGATCTCAAACTCTAACAGAGTTGGAGATATGGCACAAAAGGCTTGCTCACATTGGTGAGAGGACACTCAAACAGATTTGCAGGGACCAAAGTGTACTTGGTTTGCCTAATATCACAAGGCAACACATGATTTATAAGTGTGAAGCTTGTCAACTCGGCAAGGCTCATAGACAACCTTTCAATAAGAAAGGATATATGTATCAAAATCCTTTGGATCTAGTGCACACGGATGTGTGGGGTCCAAGTAAGGAGCCATCTATATCAGGCTCAAGATATTATGTGTCTTTCATAGATGATTGTAGCAGGTGGACCATTCTGTTTTTCATGAAGCACAAGGATGAAGTGTTTAATTGCTTTAAGAAGTATATTGCTCTTGTTGAAAACCAAACAGGTAGGACTTTGAAACGACTCAGATCAGATGGTGGAGGAGAATACTTCTCTTTTGAATTTGATGCCTTCTTGCATGAAAGAGGCATTAAAAGGGAAGTCACTACAAGGTATACACCCGAACTCAATGGTGTAGCAGAGAGGAGGAACAGAGCTATTGTCGAAGCTGCAAGGTCCATGCTCAATGAAAAGGGATTGCCGAACTACCTATGGGCAGAGGCTGTGTCGACAGCCACATATCTCATAAATAGACTTCCATCTAAGTCACTAGATGGAACCACTCCATATGAAGTGTGGAATGGAAGAAGACCTAGTCTAGAGCATTGTAAAATCTTTGGATGCTTAGCCTATGCTCACATTCCTTCTCAAGTAAGAGGGAAATTGGATCCCAAGGCAGAGAAGTGTGTATTCATTGGTTATGATCAAAACCAAAAAGGATATAGATTGTACAATCCAACCAATAAAGGATTTTATGTGAGTAGAGATGTAATTTTTGATGAAAACAAATCATGGTTTGATGATGACAGGAAAGTGAAGCTGCCATATGACTTGGATGAAGATTTTCCATCACTTCAACCAAAGGAGCCAAAGCAGATTGAAGAAAGTGATTCGGAGATTGACCTAGAAGACTTGGAAAGACTAAAGCTATGGAAGAACAAAGGTAAAGCAAAGATGCAGGATGCTACATATGGACCCGAGAGCTCACATCAACCACTTAGAAGGTCTTCGAGGGAGAAGAAGAAACCAGAGAGGTTTGGTTATGATACTTCTTTGGTCACCAAGCACTCAATCTACATTGCAAAGGATTCAACCAATGAAGAAACTACCACATTTGAAGAAGCACAAAGCAAGAAAGCTTGGAGATATGCAATGGATGAAGAAATGGAAGCCTTGAAGGAGAATGACACTTGGGAGCTTGTACCTAACAAGCCATCTATGAAGATAATCGGATCTCGATGGATATACAAAATCAAGAGGAATCCAGATGGAAGTATAAATAGACACAAAGCAAGGTTAGTTGCTAAAGGGTTTGCTCAAACCCATGGTATTGATTATGAGGAGACTTTCTCTCCTGTTGCAAAAATGCCTACAATTAGGGTTCTCATAAGTCTTGCTGCATCTAGAAATTGGAATCTTTATCAACTTGATGTAAAAAATGCCTTCTTGAATGGATGGATTTCTGAGGAAGTGTATATGGCACAACCTCCTGGATATGAGGATGCACATCATCCTAACTATGTATGCAAACTAAAGAAAGCTTTGTATGGATTGAAGCAAGCTCCAAGAGCTTGGAATTTCAGATTGGTTACTTATTTGCAGGACCAAGGATTCAAAGCTAGCAAGGCGGATACCTCTTTGTTCATAAAGAGGAATGGATCTGAAGTGATCTATTTATGTGTGTATGTTGATGATATTATTATCACAGGCAATGATCTTGAAGGAATCAAACAGGTAAAGAGTCAAATGAAGGAGGAGTTCAAAATAAGTGACCTCGGACCACTCACTTATTTTCTTGGATTGGAGTTGATCTACACAGATTCAGGTATATACATCACACAAAGGAAGTATGTCCATGACATGCTCGTCAAGTTCAAGATGGAAAATACCAAGTGTGCAGGTACACCTATGGAGCAAAATCATAAGCTTAGTGCTTATGAAGGAGAGCCAATTGAAGACATCACAAGCTATCAAAGCTTGGTTGGAAGTTTGAACTATGCAACACTCACAAGGGTGGATATATGCTATAGTGTTAGCATATTGAGTCAGTTTATGCATAAGCCGAGAAGACCACATATGGAAGCGGCCAAGCGAGTCCTCAAGTACCTAAAGGGGACCATGAATGAAGGTTTGTTCTATTCATATACTTCAGATATTGAGCTAAAGGTCTACTCAGATGCAGATTGGGCCGGATCTAAAGATGATAGAAGAAGCACATCAGGGTATATATCATTTGCAGGTTCAAAAATCATTTCTTGGTCATCGAAGAAGCAACCAACCGTGGCATTATCTTCTACTGAAGCTGAATATAGAGGTTTGGCTAATGCAACTCAAGAAATCATGTGGTTAAAATCTTTGTACACAGATCTTGGACTTCATTCTTCAACACCTCACATTTTTGGTGACAACACAAGCTCACTACATCTAGCAGCTAATCCGGTATACCATGCTAGAACCAAGCATATTGAAGTCCACTACCATTATGTAAGGGAGAAGCTAATGAGCAAGGATATTCAACTATCCTACGTCTCTACAGATATGCAATGTGCAGACATGTTGACGAAAGCTCTTGATGGTACGAAATTAAGTAGATTCAAGTTGATGATTGGTTTGCAGGAAATCAAGGACAATTGAAGACTTATTTGGAGGCCAAGCATGTTAGGCTTGAGGGGGAGCTGTTGGTGCATTTTGCCCAAGCCTACATGCTTGATATGCTTGATATTATCCTCATTTGTAAGTCACATGAGTAGTCATGTGAACACCTCTTGTAAAAGAGTACATTTTATCTCTTGTAAATGGAAAAAGAAAAAAGTAAAAGGATGGCTTACCTCATCCATGATGTAAAAGCAAATTCGTGGCTCCAACTACCAAAATCACGAATTTTTGAGCTGAGGGAATCTCTCCTAACTTTGGGGATCACTTTTAGGTGGAGCCATTCGAATTCGAATTCAAAACTCCCTCCAAGAATTGCTATAAAAGGAGCAAGAAGGAAGAGGCGATTAACAAGCCTTGTACGTGACCACTTCATGTCATTTTGTAGAGATTGAAGAGCTTACTCCATAGCTCTATCATTCTACTCCCATTGTGCAAAGATTCATTGCCAATGTGGTTGTAATCATATGTGAATCTATACATTTATTATCATCTACCTCTCTGTTTTGTTCTCTGCTATACTCACTCAGAGCAGTAACTTCAGAAGGTCATATCTCGAGTTTTACTGAACCTTTTTCAGTGTTTTAAAGTGCGTTGGATAGCTCGCACTGTCTAGTTTCTACCTATACATTTTCAAGGTCATTGAATTTATACTTTTGGAGATATCTGCATTTTACTGCTTACTGGTCTATCTCTGCAGAGCCCCGAGAATTGTGGGAATGTTCCAGAACTTGATGAAACTTGTTCTCAGTGCTCAGTCCATCATTTGAAGTGTTTTAACTTGGAATAGGAAGCTTGCTAAGTCTATTTGCTATGCCCAAAAGGAATTTTTCTAATTCCTTCCAGGTTGAGAGCACTGTTCATTTTTTCCAGCAGGTGTATGTCCAAAAAATAGCAAGTTTTGGGAGCTAGTCATTTCGCAACTTGTCGGTCTTGACTTAAACTTTTGGGATACATGTTCCAAAGTACTTGGCTGATATTTTGGTGGATTTAGGAAGCTCAAAGGGTCTACTAATCAACTTTGAAGTCTCAGTTGGCTGGTGTGAAGCTGGTTGTAGCGGCACCTACTCATCTTTGGATTGCATCCACCATCTCTCTTCACATAGATTCCTCCTGCTTTTTTTCTTCTACTATCACTTCTTCTGTCTGCAACATTGGTACAGGTTCTGCTACTGATTTTCCTTTACTTTTCTTGGTTAACTTCCTCTTCTGTACAGGTTTCTTCTGAAGCTTCTTCTTCACTACAACTGTAGTTCTAGTTTCAAGAGGTCCTTGTAGCTCTTTGAAATATGCTAACAGTTCTACTTCTTTTTTGACAAAAATTTCCTCTGTCTCTGCTGCCATCATCTGATCGTGCAGCTCTTCATAGTGTTCTACTTCCTCTTGAATCCAATCAGTTGCTTTGCAAGAGTAGTCCTCCAAAATCTTTTGATATTGAGCTTCATATACTGCCCTTTTATTATTTCCTTGATTCAAATAGGTATACAACTGCTCTTTGCTTGTCTGAGGTGGGTGAGGATCATTTGAAGACTGTACTTGCTTCTGAGCAACTTCATGCTCTTCCTTAGTTGCTTCCACCTGTTCCAGTTCCACTTTTCTTGGATCCAATCTTCTTTTCTTGACTGGAATGACTTCTTCTGAAACTCCTCTTCTTTTCCTTTCTGCTCCCCTCATGCTTGGTTGAGCTTTTGCTTCTCTTACAGACATATTTCTAGAAGGGCTTTTGATTCCTCTCATCAGACTTCTGAAGTATTGAGCTTCGGGTGCCAATTGTAATTGATCCTCCATCCCTAGAACATGATATATCATTCTTGTTAAGAATTGAGCTCCATTCATGTATTTCTTTTGCTCCCAATGTTTGGTTGCTTCCTTCAATTGCTCATGTATGTATGGTGTTACATCCATCATTCTAAAGGGCTTAGTTCTATCCTTATTATTGAACATAATCAATGTTACTGATTTGTGTGGCATGGTGTATCTAGGCAGTTTTGGAAAACAAAAATATTGCAAATACATTCTGATGGCATACTCTTCATTCTCTTTTCCTTTAAAATCAGGGAATTTGGAATATCCTTCATATGTAGCTTTATTTTTCTTGACAAAACTGTTGTCTAACTTGGTTCCCATGGTATAAAACTGTGCAGGTCCTGTTAGGGTTAGACCAAATGCTTCAAATTGGACTTTGTAATCCTCAACTTCTTCTACTCTAATTAATTGTCTAAATTCTGCAACATGAGCATGAGGATCAGAATATCCTTCATATTGATTCTTCATGCATTTGGCTACTTGATATGGCCTAAGCATTCTTCCCTGATTTTGCCACTGATGTCTTCTTCTCAATGGAAAATCATTAAGTCCTTCTGCTTCTCTTTCAAAAGGGTTTGGGGAAGTATGTAGTCTCCTACCTTGTTGTTGTTCACTATTGTTTTAAGTTTCATGTTGTCTTGGCAAGTCTGATTGCCCTAGGTTTTGTTCCCAAGGTCTCTTATCTGCACATTGCCCTAGGTCATTAGAATTTTCTGGGTCTTGTGAGAAGATGTATACACATCCCTGCCTATCCTCATATCTACCATCCTTGAATTGTGCTACTGGTGTTATATTCAGGGGAACCTCTAAGTTTCTCAATCTAATGAGAAACTTATGCATTCCATCCTGATATACATAGGTTCCAAACTTATTTGTATACATGTATTTGAGAATGTTTCTATAATCACCAGTTTCAAAGGATTCATTGGTTTCATTTAAATTCTCCATATTAATTTCTTGCCCTAAATCTTTTTCTTGCAATTCTCCTACCACTGGCTCTACCTCCTTCCTTCCTAGCTCTTGCTTAGAATGTGTGTACAATTTATTACCAGACCTAAGGATCATTCAATTAATTCACGATTCTGTGGAGAGAATCGTGTTTTCCACGATTCTGTGATGGGAATCGTGTTTTTTGATTTTGTGATGAGAATCGTGTTTTTCACGATTTTGTGGAAAGAATCATGTTTTTCACGATTCTGTGGAAAGAATCGTGTTTCTCACGATTTTGTGGAAAGAATCGTGTTTTTTCACGATTCTGTGGAAAGAATCGTGTTTTTCACGATTCTGTGATGAGAATCGTGTTTTTCACGATTCTGTGGAAAGAATCGTGTTTTTCATGATTCTGAGGAAAGAATCGTGTTTTTCACGATTCTCTGATGGGAATCGTGTTTTTCACGATTCTGTGATGGGAATCTTGTTTTCCACGATTCTATGGTGAGGATCGTGTTTTTCACGATTCTGTGATGAGAATTGTGTTTTTCACGATTCTGTGAAAAGAATCGTGTTTTTCACGATTCTGTGATGAGAATTGTGTTTTCCACGCTTCTGTGGTGAGGATCGTGTTTTTCACAATTCTGTGATGAAAATCGTGTTTTTCACGATTCTGTGGAAAGAATCGTGAAAAACACGATTCTGTGATGAGAATCGTGTTTTTCACGATTTTGTTCTTAGACAATCGTGATTGCTCACAATTGTTAGAAAACACGATTTTCTTATGAAAATTGTGCTCTGGGAATCATGATTTTGTGTTTTGTTTCAGAGAATTGCGATTTTGTATTTGACTACAGAATCGCGATTCTGTGGAGATTTTGAAATTTTTGAAGTTCTTGTTTTTTAAGTTTTTATTTCTTCAATAGAATCACTTTATTAAACTTTTAACATGCAATAAAAGAGTTTAACAAAATTATTATTTTTTCCACTGAAAACTCAAAAAATCAAAACATCGCGATTCCGTGTTTTTGGCTATTTTGTGTGTTTTTGTGCTTTAATCATCATATAACATTTGAAGGAATGCAAAAAATGTATTGCGAATTGCTTACCTTGCTTGCTTGATACAGAAATCTCCAAAAGCTTGTGGTTGCAGACAATCGTGATTCGGTTCCACTCTCACTCTCTCTCTTCCTCACTCAAATGAGTTTTCTTCTAAGATTCCTGGGTTTTATAGATTTCACACAATCGCGATTCTGTGCAATTTCCTCAGAATTTTCACTTTTTACTTGTACAATTTTTATTCTTCAACAATTTTATGGTTTTAATCCACAATTCCTAACTTTTCATCACTAGTCACTCCCTTTATCCCACTGGTGAAAATCGCGATTCTGTACTTAATTTCCACTTCACCCACTTGATGCTCAATCCTTACTGATTTTTAAAATTTTTATTTTCTTCACTTACTCAACTTAGTGAAGCCTCTTACAATTACCCACCTCAAAACCTAAATATGCACAAAAATTCAAATTTTTTCCTCTTACAGAGAATCGTGATCCTGTGCAGAGAATTGTATTTTCCTGGACTTCTTGTTTTTTGCAATTTTGATTCTTCTTTCCTCTTAATCCTCTTCCAGATTCTTCACCAACTCCAAATCACTTGTCACCTGCAATTTCACATCATAAACAAAAATTAGCAATCCTGTGAAGAGAATCTTGCTTTTCTAAACCTCCAGTTTTTTTTAGTTTTTGACTTTTCTTTCCACTTGGTCCCATTTACTCTTAACAACAACACTTCAGTCCAACTTCCTAAGGAAAAAAGAAATTTGTTTGAATGTTTTAATGGATTTTATGAATTTTTTTTTAGTATTTTGCCCTAAATTAAGGTAAACACTCCACTTAGGGTTTCTTGTTTAGTGATCTATTGATCCTGTGTTTCCTGATTGGTTATACTCCTTTATGCTTTGCTATCTAATTAGTTCATGAGCAAAACTTCCCAAAGAAAAATGTGCTAAGAAGTGCAAATATCAATTTATGCAAAGATAAACTCAAACATTGTTCTTTTCAAGATGCAAATAAACTTTTTCTCAAGATTATTGCTTTACCTTGTTTAACAAATGGATTTATCTACTTGCATCTACTATTTTACTTGACTTTTCTCAATGCAATCATGTTATCTATCCCAAGATCAACAATTTTGCTTGAAACTTGGTCAAAAAGCACTCTACAAATGCAAAGATAGACACATTTTACCTTATCTTCAGCTTTCTTGATTTAGTTTTTCACACACCTGCACTTTACTCTCAAAAAATGATATGAAGAACTATCAATTTGCAAGAATTTCATCACTTATTTCTCAAAAGATTATCTATTGCTTTCTTTTCCCAAAAGACAAACAAAGAAACCTACCTTTTCATGTTTCCATTTCTTGATTAAAGAGTATTACCTTTTCAATGTGTTCAATACCATCAACAATAGAAGATCCAGCAAGGTCCAACTTCAATGAAGCTGTTGCTTTACTCCCCGGCAACGGCGCCAAAAAATGTTTGTTGTTAACCTTTGGAGTTGTCCTCTCCAATCATTTTAGCATAAAGAATCAACAATACGTCTTATATTTGTCAATCCTGGAAGTATACAAGAGACCACAGCCCCTTCTAGATGATAGAATCCAAGAAATAAGAGAAAACTGGCTGGATTTCTGAGAAATGATGAAGATGAAGAGGAATTTCTAGGGTTTTGATTATCTTGAGCAATACTACATCATTTCCAATGATCTTGGTGTCTAAAGTGTGTTATTTTCTCAGCAAAACACAGTCATGAAGTCAAATCTCAAAAATGATACTTGTAACCTTCAGATGAGCCAATCGCGATTCTGTGGAAACTGACGATTTTCATCTCCAGCACTATTCTTCAGTAATTTCTCACTCAACACATCATGAAACAACTCTCTTCATAACATTCATAAAAAATACACAATAGAAGCTTGAAAATTCCATGGATACACATAGAATAGACTCAACAAATCAAAGAAATTCACACTAAAGGAAGAATCACGATTTTCTGCAGCAAACTCTTCTCATTACTTGGATAGCATCAAATACAATTAACCAACCCCCTCAAAATAGAGGAAATTATCTTTTATACATTTTCAAGTGTCCCTTTTCACACTTGAATTTTGGTCCTTTTCCTTTCTAACCTAAAAATATGCTATCTAGGAGTTTCCAAAAATTTTATAAAAATTACATATGATTCTAATTTACATGAGAAAGACTCTTCCTCATTTTTACATCATTTGCATAAATATTTCTATAATTTTTTATCATTTTACAAATATTCCTCTTCAAAAAAATGCTTCTTCTAACATATGCCATTAAGCAAATTCTGTCTGGAGTTTCACTTAGATCAAAGAGTAAAGCATCGGTCGCTGAATTGAATCCAATGTAATTGAGAGTCCTGACATCTGTATATGTGAATGTTTCTATACATGCCACTATGAGTCGCATCACTCTTATTAATAAAATGCAAGCTGGATCATTTATATCTTTGTATGTAGTTATAACAGACTCTACTGTATCAATCATATACTTCTTGGTTGGCCATGTTCTTGCTTTAGGTCTTGCTATTTTTGGAAAATTCACACATTTTGCTGGAATCTGCCCTGCATTTCTTCTTTCCCAAAACACTATCCATTCTCTTCTTCCTGCTACTAGACAATAAGCTGGATTTATCTTTAGCTTCAAAGGTGCCTCTTTCCAGATCTTCTTGCACTCCTTGTTAGCATCCAACCATTTGTTCCGCCATTTTGGGTTCGCTTTTTCAAACAACTCCTTAGTGACATTAATATCTTCTTCATATTCCAAATATCTGTTTGGTGGTAGTCCTACCCTTGCAATCTAATAATTTCTAATACTTTCCATAATCATACAAAATGGTATTCCTAGACCATCTACTACCCAATGGCGTTGATCTGGGTTTACTAGGCTTTGTTGAGAGCAAAATTTACAATCTGTTCTTCATATTCATTATGCATTTTTCTTATGAACTCCATTCTTGATTCCCTGTCTGTTAGAAGCTTTTGAACAAATTCATCTGAACATTCTTCAACAGCTTTGTCTTCTAGTTCATCGAAATTTTGAATTCTGTTATCTCAGCTTCTTCATGTTCCTCTACTTGTGTAGTCACCACCTGTTCTTCAACCTGTTTTTGTGAATCTTCCAAGTTTTTCTGTAGCTTCTCCACCATCAACATTAATCCTTGATTTTGGGATATCAACAACTCTCTCTCTAATTTCCATTCACTTCTTTCTTTTTCCATATCCAAATGTAATTTACTCGTTTTCTTCTGCTATATCCAAATGTAATTTTTTGCATCCTCTCATTGCACTAGCAGCATGCATACTAGCTTGCTTCTCCAATTCCTTGACTTCCTTTAATTCTGTTTGTAACCTTAGAATTTCTTTATTCAACTCCTCCCTCTCATCCTGGGTTATTTGTACAATATTACTTTCTTCTTTCATTTGGTCTTCCTCCATCAACAATCTATTTATGTCTTCATTAGCTTTGACCATGATCTGATATGAGCTTTGAAGGGTCCTAAATCTTCCTTCCATTTTCTTTAATTACAATTCCATCTTACTACTATGCTCCAACTGCTTAGCACATTTGTTTTCAAGAAATTCAATTTTATTTTGTTGTTGAACCTCTAGTTCTTCCAATGAGATTATCCTTTTTAACAAATCTTCATTTCTTTCATGAACAACCCTCATCTGTTCCTTTAATTGTTCCTTTTCTTTCTTTTGCTCAGTAATAATTCTATTGCCTTTCACAAACTCTGATTCAACCACCAAACCTGATATAATCATATTTCTACTAGATGGTCTGAATTGCTCTATATTACTCATGATAACTTTACAGGCATACCTGTTTCTAGACCAGTTTCCAATTCTATTTGTTTTACTTCTATCTACTTCTCCTCCTTGAGTTCTTCTTTATTTGCATCTTCTTCCTCATACTCCGGTGTCTCTTTCATTATCTCCATCTCTCTTTCATCACTTTGCTTTTGCCTCTCTTGAATATCATGTAATTCTTCTTCCCGGACTTTAGTTCTTGATTGGTCCTATAGTTGTTGCTTTGTGACTTCCATCTCCTGTTATTCTAAGTCCATAGTAAGATCTGTTTCTATTTCCACCTCCTGTGTATATGTGAAATCTTCATTATCTCCTAGATCACAGAGTACTTCTTTTATTCTCTGATTTACATATCTTTTTGTATTCCCCTCTTTAATCTCTTTGAAATCCATCTTTTCCAATACTTCCTCTGATTCTTCAATCTGTCCTTTATCTTCTTTACTGTGAGTTGGGCTTCATACCTGAGCTTTCTTTTCCACTTCTAGCTTTTCCTCATTTAGTTGGGAATAAGGTTGCTGAGATGGTTTTGACCATATTGCTTTGAATCCGGTGTCTACCAATCCACTACTAAGTTCCTTCCTTGCTTCACCTATTTCTTCTTCCATTACTTCTTTACCTTTCAATTTCCTTGTTGCTTCCTCAATACTCACTTGTTCTGTTGGCTCTTCACAACCTGATCACTAAATGCTCAATTCTTACTGAATTTTTACTTCCCTTTGATTGTGCGGCTATTGAAACCTTAAAATGACTTACCTCAATACCTAATAGTGCAACTAGATCATTTTCATACTTTTACTAAAAATCGTGATTCTGTGATGAGAATCATGTTTTTTTTTTACTTCTTTTCTTTTGCACTTTCTGACTTTTCTATCCACCTGGTCTTCTCCACTGTTCTTCACCAACTCCAAATCATTTATCACCTGCAATTATACACCACCAAACTGATTCAAAGAGATTAAAATTTTGAAAAAAATTAAACAACAACTTTTACTCTAAATATTTATTATTTTTTTTTCTCAATTTTTGGATTTTTCTTTCACTATTCCCTTCCCCTTTTCAACAAAAATCCTCTTGCAAAATTTCCTAAGAAAAAGAAATTTTTTTGGATTTTTAATAGATTTTATGATTGTTTTTAGTATTTTAATCCTAAATCAAGGAAAACACTTCACTTAGGGTTTTCTTGTTTCAAGATCCATTGATCTTTTGTTTCATGATTGGTTATACTCTTTTATGCTTGCAATCTTATCAGTTTGGAAGTAGATCTTTTCAAGAAAATATGTGCTAAGAAGTACAAGTATCAATTCATGCAAAGATAAACTCAAACACCTTTTTTTTCAAGAGGCACATAATTTTTTTCAAGATTATTATCTTTCCTTGAATAAACAAATGGATCAATCAATTTGCACATAGCTAATTTACTTGACTTTCCTCATTGCAACCATGTAATCTTGTCCAAGATTTGACAAATTTTGCTTGGTACTTAGTCAAAAAGCAATCTACTTATGCAAACATAATCACATTTTACCTTTCCTTTAACAATCCTGATTCAATTTTTTCCACACACTTGCACTTTACTCTTAAAAGGTATGAGCAACTATCAATTTGCAAAAATTTCACAACTTCTTTATCTCAAAAGGTTAATTCATGCTTCCTTTTCTCAAAAGACAAGCAAAGAAACCTACCTTTTCAGTTTTTCTTTCTTGATTATAGAGTAGTACCTTTTCAATGTGTTCAAATACCATCAACAATGGAAGATCCAGCAAGGTCCAAGACTTTAATGAAGCTTTTGCTTTTTTCCCCGGCAACGACGCCAAAAAATGTTTGTTGTTAACCTTTGGAGTTGTCCTCTCCAATCATTATAGCACAAAAGATCAACTACACATCTTTAAATTGTCAATCCAGGAAGTATGCAAAGACCACAACCCCTTCTAGTTAATGGAATCCAAGAATAAGGGTTGGAATGACTAATTTTACGAAAGATTTCATGAAAAAGGAAAGTAATAACTAGGGTTTTGATTATCTAGAGTTCTATAACAGCATTTTCAATGATTCTTGCACCTAAAGTGTGCCATTTTCTCTTTAGAATGCAAATATGAAGTCAAATCTAAAAATTAGTACCTGTTTCACACAGATGAGATAATCGTGATTCAGTTAAAAATGATATTTTCTGATTCTAGCTTCATTCTTCTGCTTATTCTTGCTTAAAACAATAAGATTCACCTATCCTTCTTCATCTTGTAAGCCACCGGATTGGCACTTTGTATTTCCATAATTCCTGTATTTTCCTATCCCGCACGAACTGAAAGGTTTCCTATTCCGCATGAACCGAAAGGTCGTGTGAAGAGATGTATCTGCTTATCAATTAATAAAAAGGCATTGCGGTGACGCTCCCGTTACGATCAGCAGTATCGCCAGACTGTCTGTCTGGGCGATTACGTTCTGTGGAGTTGCCGTGGTGTTGTGTTCAAGAAATCTGAGTAGTACTGTGTTCTCGTCTTTGTTTGATTATATTAACTTGCGGTTAGCCCATTCCATTAAGTTACGGTAATGAAGTCTGTGAGAGAACAAACCAGAGGATTCGATAGTAATTCGTATTAATAGATTTTTTTGAACATTAGTGTACTGTGATGTGAATGAGTTAATTGGGAAAATCAAGTTTTAGGGCCTCTGATTAGCAAACCCCTACCACTCCCAAGAACCCGAAAGAGTTTAAACGTGCTTGTGACGGCAACGCGTGCTTAACACCCTACCACTCCCAAGAACCCGAAAGAGTTTAAACGTGCTTGTGACGGCAACGCGTGCTTAACACTGGTGCCGTCTGTGGGAAGGTGGCCATAAATTGTGAATCAACAGTAAGGTGGAGTAGTATGCAAGTGTTGCAAAGGTGATATATGCCTGTTACTCGGTCCGGCGAGTCGTACCCGAAGTACAGGAGAGACCAACAGCCTTGGACGGTACCAAATTTGTTAGGGCAGAAGCACAGATCGGTTAACCCCAGTCGTCGAAGAAGCGAAGCACGTTAGCAGTGATTCCGGTAGCATTCCTGTGGAACATACTGCAATTCCGATAGATTCTGGTGTAATTTCGGTATAGTCTGCAGAAGGTACAGAAACTTCGGAGTGTACAGGGACACATTGTGTAGTTGACCAGACACCGTCTGGTCAGGATTTGAACCTCTCTAAGGATAGAGGTGTGTTATCCAGAGAGACCATTGCTGGTGAAAGAATATCCTGGTTTGGGGAAAGTTCGACTAATTTCGATGACAGTTCGGTCCCTCTTGCAGGGAATTTACAATTTTCCGGTGACAGTGTGATACTTCCTGGTGAATCTTCATTCCAGACACCATTGTTCGGGGTAAGTGTGCCTACGTTTGATACCAAAGAAGAGGATAGGTTATTCGAATTGGAGATCCGTAAGAGGCTGAACGCTATTTTCAAGCTGGAAGGTGAGCAATCTGATCATACAGATTCTGAAAGACCGGAAACACCTCCTTAGAACTCAGGAGAAAGCAACGGTACCACTACTAGCACCATGAGTGGACAACAACAGCAGCAACATCAACAGCAGCAACAGCAACCACCACTTCCACTTCGACCTGTTCCAACAGGGGTGACGTACACAAAGTTCGGTGGATTTCGAGGTGACAACCCTGATGCCCATGTGCATACCTTTGAGATAAGTTATGCCGTACTAAACCATCCACCCGATCCGACGTACAAGGGCATCGTATTCCAGTCTACATTAGTCAATGAAGCAGCAAGGTGGTTAACAGAGTATGATATCAACCATTCCGGCACCTATGAGGCAGTAAGGGATGCGTTTTTGCAGAGGTTTCGACTGAAGAAGAACCCTGCCAAAATTTTTGATTACTTGCAGAACAATAGACAGAAGCCGCACCAAACTGTTCACGAATATGCCACATTATTTAGAACTCATTTAAGACAATTGCCTCCGGCACATGCTAATTTACCGGATGATGTCATAACCCAGTGGTTCATTAATGGTTTGACCCAACAGCTTAAACAAATCATGATCATCCGCTGTGTGGGTGCTATGACACTGGATGCTGTTATAGCGATGGCCCCGCAACTAGAGCATAAGATTGGGGGATTCACCAAAGACTGAGAGTGGCTGAAAGACAATAGAAACGTTGTAGAGGATCCGGCTAAATAGATGTATTGCACCAAATGTAAAAATCCAGGGCATACCAGTGCTACCTGTGCCCTTAATCAGATGTATTGCGCCATCTGCAATACCACCGCACATTCCACCGAAAATTGTGGGTATAATGCCAAAGTGCAGGGACATGCAACTGTAAATGCAGCCAACTACTCACTACGTGCCACCACAGATGCGAAACAATCAACATCAAGGATACCGAAATTATCGGGGACAGCGGAATACCAACTTCCATGAAAATCGATGGCAGGCCAGTACATCAGTGGAGAATACTTCTTTGCCACCACCTCGATATCACTTTTGCGGTGAACTTGGCCACATCCGGAGATTCTGCAAGGATGCAGTCGAATACGACCAACGAAAGAAAGAGCGTCAAAACCCGATGACCAACATGGTCTATATCTCTCTAGTGGAATCGCAAGCAGCAGTGATCCAGACAAGATCTGGTAAGTAGTTGCAACCAGCAGCGGAGGTGTTTTGAACCTAGCATCTGTGAACAACAGAGAATATATAACAAAGCTAGCCAATGGACCACCAAAGAGCCTACGGTGTTCCCTGATCCAGTTTTGGTGACACAGGTTCCCAGTACTCCGACAACTACCACAATATAACCGGAAGTTGACTCTACGGTGGATCCTGCGGTCCCCTTAATTATGGTATGGCACAAGAATCACAAAATTACCCAAGTACTAATTGATGGTGGGTCTGGGGTAAACAAAGCCACTAAAGCTCTTTGCAAGAAGTTAGGGTGGACCCAAATAGAGCCTGTCCAATTTTTTGTAAGAATGGTCGATCAATCCCGAGTCCATCTGGTGGGACTCGTACGGAATGCCCCGATCACTTTGCAGGGTACAACGTTTAAGATGACCTTTGTAGTCTTAGAACTACCGGAGTCCAGTCTCGATTATAATCTTCTTTTCGGATGACCCTGGTTGAAACAGGCTAAAGTTATACAGGATTGGTCTGTGCAGGAATTGAATTTTAAGAATAACAACCGTAAATATGTTGTCAAACTGGATGCCATTCAGTCTTGCGATCTTCATGCCAGACCTTATGTCGTATAGCTAGTCCACATGTTGGATGGCTTATCCGACGATGAAGAAGAGATATTCTTGAAAAATAATAAAGATCTGATCTCATTGGGGACTGTCGATTTGCAATCTGTAGCAGACAACTGGAGTCCGGCAGCCTGTACGGTGGTGCCCGTGACCGGAGATGCAGATGCTGATGATAACGATGCTATGGATGGAGCCACTTTGCAGCAACTTTTACAGTCAGCTGACGATTCGACAAAACCTCAACAATGCTATGTTCCCGAAGATCAGTTAGTCACCTATAATTTGGGAGATGAAGTGAACCCATGAGCTATCAAGATAAAGGCAAGATTCTCCGAGGCATTTCAAGCAGATTTGGTCCAGCTTCTTCGTGAGTTCTCTGATGTTTTTGCCTGGGATTATCGTGATATGAAAGGTCTGGATCCTCGCATCTATCAGCATCGGGTCGTCCTTAAACCAGAAGCAAAGCCGATTAAACAATCCAGCTACCGAATGAATCCTAACTATGCAGCATAGGTCAAGGCAGATCTCGATCGGCTACTAAAAGTGGGATTCATTGTCCCCATTGAGCACGCTGAATGGATCTCGCCGATCGTAATTGTTTCGAAGAAAAACAAGCAGCTCAGAATCTGTGTGGATTACGGGAAATTGAATGCGACCATGGTACCTGACCCATTTCCTCTTCCCTTTCTCGACTCAATGCTGGACATAGTGGCTGGACACGAGATGTAATCCTTTTTGGACAACTACAGTGGTTATAACCAGGTCACAATGGCTGAACAAGACATACCGAAAATAGCTTTCATTACCAACTAGGGTGTTTTTGCTTGTACGGTCATGTGGTTTGGGTTAAGGAATGCTCCCAGCACCTTCCAACGCTGTATGCAGGAAATCTTTTCACCCTACCTCACTTCTTTTATGCAAGTATACTTAGATGACTTCTCCTTATTCGGCAAGATTATGGCACACCTATATCATTTACGGTGTTGTTTTGAGAAATGTCGTGAATACCGACTCTGCCTGAACCCGACAAAATCTGTTTTTGCAGTCACTTGTGGCAAACTCCTTGGCCACATTATATCTGCACAAGGAATACAAGTCGATCCAGACAAAGTTGTAGCCGTGTTGGAAGCACCTGTGCCTACCACACCAAAAGAAGTTATGCGATTCCTGGGACAGATTCGGTGGCATGGTCACCATTTACGGTGGTTAGCTCATCTCGCCACACCACTTAATCGACTCATGACGAGCACTCCACGACAGTTCGACTGGACTCCAGAATGTCAAACTGCCTTCGATCGTTTAAAAGAATTATTGACTCAGGCACCAATTTTGCAACCCCCAGATTGGGAACGCCCGTTCCACGTCTTCATCGATGCCTCAGACATAGCAATTGGAAGTGTTTTAATGCAGCAATCTGATAAGTGGTTCAGGCTTGTCTATTATGCAAGTCATCGACTCGCTCCTGCTGAAAGAAATTATTCAGTGACTGAAAGAGAATGTCTCGGTTTGGTGTATTCTGTAAAGAAATTCCGGCATTATTTGTTAGGCCGAAAAATTCACCTTTCATGTAGATCATGCTGCGCTAGTGTATCTGGTCCGGTAGCAGCATTTAGGTGGTCACTTGGCACGTTGGGTTCTATTGTTACAAGAGTTCGATTATGAAGTGATTTATCGACCCGGCACTGCATATGCATTAGTAGATTTTCTCTCTCGGTTGGATTCTGGTGAAGCTCCAGTGGGCGTTGATGACACCACACCAGCAATTTACCTTACTGAAACGACTAGTGACGAATCTACAGAACCTCCGGTGCCACCTACCTATTATGATCAGTTATTAATCTTTCTTACTGATTGATGTCTTCCTCCTCAAACTTTTCCTACTATGTGTCGGAAAATTGCAGTTTAAAGTCATAGATTCTAGTTGATTGTAGGATAGTTGTACTATATGGATCATACTGGTGTCTTGCTCCGCTGTATTCCACAACATGAAGTAAACTCTGTTATTGCTATGGCACATTCCATACCCTCCGGTGGACATTTTGCTGCAGATCTTACGTACGGGAAAATTCTGCAAAGTGGGCTTTGGTGGCCTACCATGTATAGAGACGTAGCTCAGTTTGTGCAGCAGTGTGACAATTGTCAACAATCTGGCCAGCCATTACAATGCCATTTCTTTCCTCTACAGCCTGTATTGCCTTTGGAACCTTTTCAGAAGTGGGGTCTTGATTTTATTGGACCAATCACACCACCAGCGACCTTCAGCAACAATCGCTACATCCTAACCTGCACAGATTATGCTACCAGATGGGCAGAAGCTTGGGCCTTACGGTCCGCTACAGCTATTTCGCTGGCCAAATGCGTAATGAAGGACGTATTCCCACGTTATGGATTACCTTTGGAACTTGTCACTGATCAAGGAACACACTTTGCTAACAATTTAATGCGAGTACTAACGCACTCTTTTCAAATTCTACATAAATTTAGTTCACCGTACTATCCTCGTGCCAATGGATTGGCGAAAAGCACTAATAAGACCTTGTTAAGTATGCTGCACAAATTAGTTGTGGAATCACCAGAAAGATGGGATCAGTTACTACGTGGAGTATTATGGGCATACTGGACTACATACAAAGTAGCAACCGGACTGACTCCTTTCAAGTTGGCTTATGGGCTGGAAGCAATTGCACCAATGGAACTTGTAGTACCCAGCTTACGCGTGGCCATGACTCAGAAACTATTACCTGAAGACTCTTTGCCACTTCGATTGGACACACTCAGAGATTTGGATGAACATCGCTGGGAAAGTTTGTTGGTCCTTCAAGAAATGCAGTTGCAGCAAGCCCGTACTCATGATCGGTATCTCAAAACTCCAGTTTTTACGGTGGGGCAACTTGTGTTGTTTTATAATGCAAAATCAAATCGTTCTACTGGAAAATTCAAATTACGGTGGTTCGGTCCTTACCGAATTAGTGAACAAGTGGGACCAGCTACTTTTCGGTTGACTACCTTGACCGGAATTCCTCTTCCTAAAGTAATCAATGGTTCAAAGTTGCAGCCATATCACCAAAAAAATGATTCTCGCTGACGTGTTCTTCGTGTTATTTATTTTGTTTAATTTTGCATGTTTGTTGAATAAGCCTGTAAATATCCTCGTTTTGATATCTAATTATGATTAAAAGCCGCCCTGTATTATCAATTCTGCATATGCATGCACACCATAGTTATGAAGGTTATCATCTCAACATCGCGCGATGATTAAGATTTTCGATCGCCTCCCGTTACCGAGTATCTACTTAATCTTCTTCTTTTCACTCTTAATCACTATTGTGTCTGTGTGCTCTGTGTGCTTTGTGTTTTCTGTGATTACTGTGTATTAGTTTCTTGTGCTTTCGCGTGCGTATCATGGAAGCTTTAACAAATTTTGCTACCTTCCATGACAAACTCCCTGAGGACGTGAGTGAGTTCTTGCGTATGCGAGGTCTGTCGAACTTCGCTGAATTGCCTTGGCATTCAGTGCAGTGTCATCCGTATTACACCCAGATTATTGCTACCATCATCGCCACACCTGCTAGGGAGCAGAGTTGGCCAATCCTATGTCTACCGTCTCGTGTAGTAATCACATTAGCATCATTCGGTGCAGCTTTCTACCTCCCTCTGGAAGGACGGGAGAATGGTCCTCTCCTTTCGGAAGATACCATGATGGAATTATTCCCAAGGCACTCATCGAATGAGTATGCCATCTTGTGTCGACCTGACCCTCAAAGAACAGCATTACAATTTTTAGTTGCCATATTGAATTTACAGAAACGAGCCTATGGCATTTCATGCCTGTTCTATTCAATGATTGATATGGCTTCTCGGGAGCGTGTTAATTTTGCTTCATATTTCCGGCGCATTCACCGTGAATGCGTTACGGTTATCAAACATGTTAACAAGGGAGAGCTTCCGCCTTCGCGTTTACCACATATCATTACCTTTCTGTTCCCAGCCATTCAAGCCGCGCAACTCCCGCCAACAGCTCCAATCTTATACCATGAAGAATCTGCTCAAGTACTCAAAGATACCGAAGAGGATGATGAAGATCTCTTCCAACTCCTTCGCCGTAAACGCCAAAGGATAAGCCCCTCTGAGAGTCAAGTACAAGGCTCCACCGCCGGACATGAGGAAGAAGTTTTCCACGACACCGCCACTTCCATTCATGTAGAATCTTCTGGTACTTCTTCTCTGCATAAGCAGCAGGAACAAAGTGCGTCCACCACCGCCTCTGACGCAATTTCTTCTAAGGAAGAATCTCAACAGCAGACTCAGGTGGATGTGGAGGACCTTGTTGCATAAATATTAACTGAAGTATTCACCTTGGTGAATGATGTAATTGACCGGAATGAAGTGAATATGTGGCAGACTACTAGAATCGTATTGATCCCCACCACTCTTATACCCATTCCTCCACCAATGCCTCTGGTCGAGCCCATTGTCCCCATTCAACCGATTGTTCCTAACGAAACTGCTACTTCATCCTCTTCACCTAACTATTCCCCACCCTCTTCCCATCACCTCTTGTCAGCTTCTTCATCCCAACTGCTTCCTCCTTCTCTTTTTCCGCCGATTCCCATGTTTACTGAGTTAGCATCCATGGGTCATATGTTGATCCAATCGTTGCAGCAAATACCAAAGCAGATGAAGGAGGTTACTGATAATCTCAGATAAGAACTACAACACAAGGTTGATGTATTAGAAGCGGATATCACTCCATTACAGGAAGAAGCGGATGCAGTTAAGGCTGAAAATCATGCTCTGCAGGAACAGATTCAACAGCTCCAAGCTCGACTTACTGAACACGAATCGTTGATCAGCCAAAGAGATGCTGCGTTAGCTAAGATACAAGCCAAAGATGAGTTATTAAGTGCTGCTGATGCGGAAATTCTTCAGTTAAAACAGTTAGCCCAGGATAGAGAAGATGCTCGTGTGGCACTTGGAAATCTATTAGAAGAAACGTGCGTACAGCTTGATGAAGTCGTGCAGAAAGGACAGGAAATGGCAAATTTAGCAAAGCAAACTAATACAGAACTCCAGTTCGCAAATGCAAATCTGTTTGAGGTGAATTCTGCTCTTAAAACGCAGATGACGTTATCCGCTCAACTCCAGAAAGAGGTTGCAACGACTCGAAGGGAACGAGATGCTTATTACCGAACTATTCAATATCAGTCTCAGGAATTAGAGAGAAGAGAGAAACAGTTGGGTGCTCAAGCAGAACGTTTATCTAGAATCGACAAACAGATTGAAGATATGAAGTTGAATTGAGACGCCGCCCTTGATGCTCCAGTGACGATCAGCAGTATCGCCAGACTGTCTATCTGGGCGATCGTTCTGTGGAGTTGCTGTGGTGTTGTGTTCGAGAAATCTGAGTAGTACTGTGTTCTCGTCTTTGTTTGATTATATTAACTTGTGGTTAGCCCATTCCATTAAGTTACGGTAATGAAGTCTGTCAGAGAACGAACCAGAGGATTTGATAGTAATTCGTATTAACAGAGTTTTTTGAACATTAGTGTACTGCGATGTGAATGAGTTAATTGGGAAAATCAAGTTTTAGGGCCTCTGATTAGTAGACCCCTACCACTCCCAAGAACCCGAAAGAGTTTAAACGTGCTTGTGACGGCAACACGCGTTTAACAATCTCGCTCAAAAATACACAGCTTAAGCTCACAAATTCCATGGATCACACAAAGAATAGACTCAACAAATCGAGAGAAAGAGCATGAAAGGAGAAAACACGATTTTCTGCAGGAGAGCTCTTCTCATTACTTGGATAGCATTAGAATAATACAACCAACCCTCTCAAAATAGAGGAAATTATCTTTTATACCTTTTCAAGTGTCCTCTTTCACACTTGAATTTTGGTCCTTTTCACCTTCTATTCTAAAAATATGCTATCAAAGAGCTTCCAAAAATTCTAGGAAAAATACATATGATCCTATTTCCTCAAATTTTACATCATTTGTAAAAATATGTCTACCAATTTTTGACATTTTACAAATAATTTTCTTTATTGCTTCTTCTAAAACTAACTCAAGTCCAAGAAAATATTTTTAGTGATCCTAGATCACTGATTTTGAACTCCTTCATCATTTGATTCTTAATGTGCTTGATGCCATTAGCATCATTACCTGTGAGTATGATATCATCAACATATACACATAGGTATATTACTTCTGAATTACTCCTCTTAATAAATAGAGATGTATCTGCTTTACTCATGATGAATCCTTGATCCTGAAGGTATGTAGTCAACCTATGGTTCCATGCCCCAAGTGCCTGCTTCAAAAGAGCTTTGTTCAATTTACATACATATGTTACCTTGCTTGGATCCTCATAGCCAGGAGGTCTAGACATGTACACCTCCTCTGAAATCGAGCCATTTAGAAATGCATTTTTTACATCCAATTGATACATGTTCCAATTCTTAGATGCAGCCACACTTACCAATACCTTGATGGTAGGCATTTTGGCCACAGGTGAGAAGGTTTCTATATAATCAACTCCTTCAGTTTGTGCAAAACCCTTAGCCACAAGTCTAGCTTTGTACCTGCTTATTGATCCATCATAATTCCTTTTGATCTTATAGATCCATCTAGAACCAATTACCCTCATAGACTCCTTCTTTGGCACTAGCTCCCAAGTATCACTCTCCTTGAGTGCTTCAATTTCCTCATCCATAGCTTCCTTCCATTCTGCCTTGGTCTTTGTGTCTTCATATGATGATGGCTCTTCTAATGAAAAGTCTTTTGCAAGATAAACAGAGTGCTTAGTAACTAAAGAAGCATCATACCCATATCTGATTGGCTTCTTGCTCTCCCTTTGTGATCTTCTGATTGCTTGGTTGGATGATTCAGGTATATCTTCTAACTTCTTCATTTTGATTTTGCCTTTGGACTTCCATGCCTTGAATTCTTCTAAGTTGATGATGTCCTCATCATCTAAATTAATGTCTTCAATCTGATTAGGATCCCCCTTAGTGAGGCTTGGAAACTCCTCTTCCAAGTCATAAGGTAGCTTTACTTTCCTACATTCACTTTCAAACCAAGAATCATTTTCATCAAAGGCAACATCTCTACTGACCATAAATCCTTTGTTGGAAGGATTATAGAATCTGTATCCTTTCTGATTCAAGTTATACCTTGTGAAGATGCACTTCTCTGCCTTAGGGTCTAGCTTACCTCTTATTTGAGAAGGGATATGCACATAACCAACACATCCAAAGGTCCTGCAATGATCAAGTGAAGGTCTTCTACCATGCCATGCTTCATATGGGGTCATCCCATCAAGAGATTTGGATGACAACCTGTTTACAAGATAAGTGGCAGTAGACACACTTTTTGCCCACAAGTAATTAGGTAGTTTTTTCGCATTTGACATTGACCTAGCTGTTTCAACAATTATTCTATTTCTCCTCTCTACCACCCCATTTTGCTCAGGGGTATACCTTGTTGTAATTTCTCTCTTGATTCCTCTGTCCTGCAAGAATGCGTCAAGCTCATTTGAGAAGTACTCATCTCTTCCATCTGACCTTAGTTTCTTTCGACTTCTTCCTGTTTGGTTCTCAACAGGTGTAAGATACTTTTTAAAGCAGCTGAATACTTCATCTTTGTGCTTCATAAAATATAAGATAGTTCACCTACTGAAATCATCAATGAAAGATACATAATACCTGGATCCAAAGATTGAGGGATCCTTACTTGGTCCCCATACATCTGTATGGACAAGCTCTAGGTAGTCCTCATGCATGTAGCCTTTCCTTGAGAAGGGTAGCCTGTGAGATTTTCCAAACTGACAAGCACCACATTTATAGATCATGTGTTGCTTGGATACATTAGGTATCCCAAGCACACATTGATCTCTACATATTTGCTTTAAGGTTCTCTCACCAATATGCCCTAATCTCTTCTGCCAAATTTCAAGCTCTGGTAGTGTTTGGTCTTTGTAACTATAAAGTGCAATGTTCCTTGTATCCTCAAGTCCAAACGTGAATAATCTACCTGTCTTTTCTCCTTTGGAAATTATCTTGAATCCATGTTGGGGATCCTCCACAAATGCTCCATATTGGTTGAATTTAACCTGCAAACCCTTTTCCACAATTTATCCAACACACATAAAATTCTTGGTAATTGTAGGTACATATAGAACCCTACTCAAGGGACTTGTATTTCATCAAAGGTTTTAACATTTCCTACCTTGATTACTGAGTGCTTGGTGTCATCGCCTGTTTGTACATGATGTTTACCCTCCTCAAGGTCAGAGAGAAGAGTTACACATTGCGTGCAACATGGTTTGAGCATCCTGAGTCAATGTAGAAGAGATGGTCATCATTTATACCTGGATTTGAAGTCATATTCATAATCAGAAGAGAGTCCTCTTGCTCCTCTGTATAGTTGTTGTAATCTTTACTTGATTTGTAGCCTCCTTGGTAGTTGCTATTGAAGTTTTTGTTGTAGTTGTTATTCTATCCTTGATGGCGATTGAATCTTCCTCTTGATTGTGTGTATCCACCTCTTTCATATCCTCTACCTCTCTGATTTTTGAAGTTCTTGTAACACTCATTTGTAGTATGATTTAAAAATCCACAAATATTACATGGTGAGGAGTTATAAAGTCTCCCCCTATCTTGCTTACCTCCTCTGCCCCTTCCTCTTGAAGTTCTACCTCTCCCTACATAGTTGGCTTGGGAGGTAGCTCCTTCATCCTCAATCTTCTTGTTCTTCCCTTTCTCTTTGGACTTACTTTTATCAATGAATAGGGCAGAAGAGCTATTACCTCTTGATGAATCTCCACTTTTGTTGAGCTTGGCTTCATGGGTAAACAGTTGCCCCATGAGTGTGGTAAGATCTGAAATCTGCATGTCCATGTACAAGTCCATGGTAGTTGTGAAGCTCTCCCATTTGTCATCAGCTTTAATACCATTGATTACTTGTTTTACAATATGATCCTCTTCAATTTCTTCTCCTATACTTGCCAATTGATCAGCTACATCTCTTTGGTCACATACTCTGAGATGCCTTGCTTGGGTTGCTTTCTTTGAGTGGTAAACTCAATCCACAATTGGTTCTTCCTAGCCCTTGTGTTGGAAGAGAACTATGAAGACAATGTTTCCCAAGTCTCTTGGGATGTCTTACAGTTCCTAATGTGTGGGAGAAGAAAATCAGAAATTACGTTAAGTAAGTAAGACCTTGATAATGCATCCTTGGCACACCATGTGTTGAGTCTTTCATGCTCCTCTCTTGTAGTTTGTCCTTTGCTTCTGAATATGGGCATCTCCTCATCTCCGGAGATGTATCCATAAAGTCTCCTTCCTTGCAAATATGTCTTCATCCTCAAAGACCATGCTTGACAGTTGTTCGTGTCCAATTTATCAATGAAAGAAGGAAAACCATCTCCCATTTTACCTTAGCTTTGCTCTGATACCACTATTGGGAATTATGGATGGACACTCCAAGAAATGAGTAGGTATTGCCAATTCCTTCTTTGTACCAGCCCCTTTTTTCTTCAAATTTGAGTTGTAGGCTATTGGCAGCAGTCAGGGAACCGAAGGAGCCACAAGACGAAGAGAGTCAGAGCGAAGGGACAGCACAAGCAGACATGGCAGTCAAAGAAGATCTGGCAAGTAGGCCATCTAAATTTTTCCGGCATCAAGGAGTTGAGCACACAAGAAGACAGAGCAAGTAGGGAGCTCAAAGGTATGTATGACAAATCAATAGAGGAAATCCCTACACAAATAGTGATTTTCATCACTAAAAACCATTGTAAATATCATTTCGTATTTTTGTAGCTCCATTTTGTGCAAGCCAAGGAGTCCTTGAGCTTGAGGAGCTTTAGAAGTATCTACTTGCCAATTTTCATATTTTTTAGATCTCGTTTGAGCCCTCTAATAAGCCCTGGAACTTAATTTTTAACTAGGCCGAACACTAGGTCTGAACTGGGCCAAAGCTAGTCAAAAACTATAAAAGGAGCTAGAGAGCTCATTTTTGAGGTTAGATTGTAATTGAATTGAACTTGTAAGAGCTTTTTGAAAGCAATCCAAGAACTCCATTGCTTCTCACTCTTTGTCTTGCCGTGTGTGCGCGTGTGTGTGTATGTGTGTGCATGTTTGTGTGCTTCTCACTCACGCACTTGTGCCTCCACTTGCTTGAGGTCTTCATACCATCCTCACGTCTTCCCGGATTGACATTAAAGGAGGTGCTACTCATCACTGAGCTACACCAAATTTTGGCGCCGTTGCCGGGGATCGAGCTTTGAGGACGAGCGTGTGATGGTAAGACGTAGATTGGAGACGTTGGCGTTGTAGGTAATTTCTTTACTTTTCCTATTTTTCTCTTTCTTACCTTACCACCATCATCACCATCTTCCACCTCCATTTCCATCATCGCAAAAATTTCAGTTTTTTTATCATATCACCATCTCCACCTCATTTCCCTCATTCTACTTGTGAGAGAGAGCGAGAGAGCGATATTGCGTGCGTTGTTTTTTGCATGTTTTTTGAGCATTCTGCAGGTTCTTGCTGTATCACCATCCCCAGCACTCTGCGCAGGTACGGAACTGTACGGTCTTGTCTCTGTGTCGCCGGGCTCTGTCAATCGCGACTGACAGAAAAATTGCTCTATTTGCTAAAAAAAGTGCATATCCATGACCTACAGGCCTAGAGCTTCCCAAAAATGTGTTTAGTTTTTTGAAATTCCTCAGATTTCTATCAATCGCGATCGCTCTGTCAATCGCGATCGACAAACCACGACGGACAGACCTGTCAATTACGATCGACCAGTCAATCGCGACGGACAGCCCACGACGGCTCTGTCAATCGCGACCGACAGAGTCAACGACCGATTGACCACGACGGACAGAAGCTACGCGTGACACGTGTCAATCGCGATCGAGCCATCAATCGCGATCGACCTATCAATCGTGATGGACAACCACGACGGACCTATCAATCGCGACTGACACAGTCAACGACTATTTGACCACGACTGACCGAGCCTTCACGACGGACCTGTCAATCGCGATCGACACATCAATCGCAATCAACAGAGTCAACGACCCTTTGACCACGATTGACTGAATTTTCGGCCACGTGTCAATCGCGACTGACCACTCAATCGCGACTCACAACCACGACGGACCTGTCAATCGCGATCGACACGTCGATCGCGACTGACCTGTCAATCGCGACCGACAGACTTTGCGAACACGTTAGAAGGGCAAATTAGGTCAAATTTTTAAGGCAAAAATAATGGTCTAAATTTTGGCCAAGTGTGGGACAAACACTAGGGTGTAGTATTGCATTACGAGGGCATGACCCAAGTAACTTGAGAATTCCTGTTTGCCTGTTAACCTAGTTTAATCCTGTTTTAGCCCCAAAACCCTGAACTGGCATAACTTTCTCATACGAAATCCGTTTGCAGTGATTTTTGTTTTGTTGGAAAGCTCACAGGGAGTACAACAAAAACAAATTAAGATCAGGAATATTAGATAGGGTATTTTGAAGTTGACCATACCCAGGGGGAACAAAATTCAGGGATCTCTAGAGTTGTGTCCAAAAAGTCATAGTGCAAATTGGTGAAGTGTTACATGAATGAAAGTGATTGGTTCTGTCTTTTGAATTTAAGTCTTGAGCTAACGGTGGGCCTTTTACAGGTCCTTTGAGAGCAGCGAAGGGTACGCAAAGCAAGAGTAAGTGCAGGCTTGGGAACACGCGTCCTGGGCACACCAGGGCAACAACACAAGGAAAGGAACTCAAGGTTGGAAAACCCGCAACACCCTCTGTCAATTCTTAGTTTAGGCTAAGTGCGGGTAGTGTTAGAAGTAATTCCAGGCAACGATAGGCACGAGATAAATCAAAGACTATCTAAGAAATCAAGTTCAAGTCAAGAGATAACCTGTGTGTGTGAACGACAACCTTAAAGGAAAAGAACCTAATGTGAAACGACCAAACTAAAGTGCGGAATTAAACTTAAGTATTCCTAACGATGTGATATCAGACAAGAGTTTAAACACGATAATCAACATAAACAGGGGATTAAGTAATTGATACAAAGGACTCAGAAACGTGGTTGTACCTGGGAAAAATTGGGTTAATCAGTAAGGCATATGAACCTTAGATCAGGACGACATCTAGTAAGAGATAGACAAAGCCTTAGGTCTTCAGAGGCTAGTGTCAATCATACTGCGAGGTCTTGGGCCCAGCAGTTGAGTCACCACTCGCATTACCCTAGCTCTGATACCAGTGAATCAGAGATGTATCAAGGCATGGACAGACCTACGGGAAGTTCAGGAGTGCCATACTTGCACAGAGTAGAAGGCCCTTACAAAACGCAGTTGGTGTTGCGAACATTTGTTTTATGTAGGGTACAAGTTTCAAATTATGTAAATACCTTTGGGAAGTCTTCAAATACTGCAAATCGGTTCTCACTAGGATTATAACACCAGAGTGGATTCCCCAGGATAACAAGAGCATAGATTTGCTCCTCAATCGAGAAACTGACGAAGCCTTTTGGAGGTATAAATCTGATCAGCCAACTGATATAGGAACAATCATGATCTATGAGTTTAAGGATCCTGATAGCCCAGGCAAAGTGACCTACTTAGATCATGCTTCGGAGAGGATCTTTGTGGTGACAGAAAATGATAGGCATGCTTACACTTGTGAATTCATTTTCCCCCAACCAAGATCGAATGTGTCCTATGGTCACCCTGGAGCTGGAACATCCCAAGCTCATGGAACTCCAAGAGATAGAAGTAGAGATAGGCCAGAAGTAAGCTTTGCCAACTTAGGGGGCAGAGAAAGAACAAGGACAGAAACAAATAGAGTAGAGCCTGAGGTACTTAGAGCCCCAGGACATCGAAGAAATGCCGATGATTTCCCTCTACCACGACCTAGAGAGCACACAAGGATTTTGAGACCGACTCAGCTAGTTAAGTCCATGAAGAACTACTTCGATGGCACTGGAGATCCATACGATCATGTGGCTGAGTTTAGGCAAGTCTTGAGAGCTGAACAAGTGGAGGATTTATTCACACAATATAATGCCTTTGGTCTAACCCTTAGGAACACAGCCCTCACATGGTTCCAACCATTGAATGAGAGACAGTTCAGGAGCATAGACCAACTCCTAGAGGCTTTAATTATTGAATTCTCTAAGAGTGGCATAAGACATAATACCTCCTCGCTGATTCACAGCTTCAAGAAAACCCCTCAAGAGACCGTGAGACTTGGAGGAAGAAGATTTAGGCAATATCTTGAAAGATGCCCTGTCCCTGAGCTACCCACACCAGCTAAGCAAGTGGCTTTATTCTTGGATGGATTGCTAAGTACCAAATTGAGATCATATGTGTATCTGAAGGATCCTAGGACTATAGAAGAGTGTGTACGCATGTGCATTGACATCGAGGATAACCTAGGGGAGGAGTTAGAGCTTTCCAAGATATACAAAGATTCAGATAGTGCCTCTAGTCTTTCTTCCACGCAATCCACATCAATTGAGGAACTTGCAGATAAAGTAGCTCAGAAGTTAGGTGTCACTAGCAAACAAATCCCAAGGTACGCCCCTGTGAAAAGATGTTATACTTGTGGTGGCGACCACATGGCGAATGTCTGTCCCATTATGGCTCAACCCCAAGTTAATCCTAGTAGCCAGTACTGCACCATAGAACGAAGGTACACCAATCACACCGCGCAAGACTGCCCATACAATAAGCAAGCGGTTAGCCAACCCTACCCTCAGCCATACCCTCAACAAGGCAGATACCAGAGCCAGTACCCACCTCAGCAGTATGTGAGACCTCAACAAACCTACCAACCCTATCAAAACCAACTGAGACCCCAGCCAGTGCTAGCACAGCAACCACTTGCTCCTACTAATGTGATCCCAGTAAAATATGCAGCTGGAGAAGAGAACCTGAATAGAGCTATAGTCCCTGTAACATCATTGCTTTCTGAAAGTGACCCGAGTGACCATAGCTTTGATTCTACACATGTTGATAGCCCCCAGGCCTACTACATGCAGTCTCCTGAGCATGGTGAGTCTTACTATAGTGAAGAGCCAAATGAACCTAGTTGGGAGTCAGATTACACAAACGTCATGTATGCAAACCCCAACCCTAGGCCTCAACCTAAGCAAGTAAGACCCCCATTCCCTAAAGGACCATGCTACAGATGTCAGGGAGATCATCTCATTCGTGATTGTCCCTTACCTCCACCTATGCAACCCCAGTCAGTAACAATTCAAGGCTTTTGCCAAGAATGTGGAAAGGAGCATCTCTTACGAGACTGCCCTAAGAATCATAATAATATGCCAAAAATCACTCCTATTCATGTTATTGGGTTAGTCGTAGATTCCACAGGAAGTGTCACTTCCACTGCACCCGTACAGGTAGTCACTAGAGCTCAAGCAGTGCAGCAAAACCAAGGGGTAAGCAAGGAAAAGAGCCCAGACGCTAGCGATACGGAGAGCCAAAATAAGAAGAGAACAAGAGCTTGGAGAGATAGCCGTGAACGTATGAAAAGGCAATGGGCAAAGAAGATGAGTGAACTTGAGGAAAGTCTACGAGAAACCAAGGCCAAAATCATAGAGATCACGTCTCAACCGCACTCTCACACATTCCCACCGCTACCATCCCCATCACCCTCCATCCCTCCACCCTCTAATACACCCCACGTAACCCACCCACCACCCCAAGCAGGATCAGTATTAGCTGATCCCACTCCTGAAGACATAGACATGATGCTTAAAGCATATCAGGCAAGAATCCAAGAAGGGCCAAATGTCACGGATCATGACAAGTGCTACCCTAGAGCTGACCTAGAGATAGAAAGAACTAAGCTTTGCGCGAAAATGGTCGCATTGGCTCAGACTATGTTTGAAGCCAGTCGCCTTTTCAATTACTCGGGCTCAGCCAAGACGCAATTACACTTGGATGGACTTCTAGAGAAGTTAGAGGGCATAATTGCAAGATCTGCCAAGGAAGAAAAAAATCAAGAAAGAGATAAAGCAAGCAAAAAGATGACCCATCCCCCATCGAAAGCTTATGTGCCCAATTCCACTGAACCAGACAACCCCCCCTCCCTAGAAAGAATAGAGAATCTAATTGCACAATCACAAAAGGAACCCGCCCCTCAACACCATGACAAGGCTAGTGAAAGAGCAGGTCTTCCTACCCAGGAAGCCTATGTGCCTGAGGCCTACGTGCCTAACTCTACGGAGCCAGACACCTCTTCTTCTATGAATCAATACACACCAGAATTCTTGCCAGAGATTCAAGAAGAGAAATGGGCTAAAGAGAGTGAAGTTCCTCCTCCCATTGAGCTGGTGGATGACACACACGATCAATTCCCACAAGACCTTCCTTCCATTTATGGAGAGCAGGAGAGTGCCCAATCTCAAGAAAGATTAGACTTCGAGTCTAATTCTTTACAAGAACTACCCCATTTCACAGGCCCATGGGAAGCAAAGTCTGCATGTATGAGAGCACCTACAGTCATGATAAAAAATGAGGACTCAGTCTTACCTAGGAACACAGAGGTAGTGAAAAACACTAAAGTGCAGTGCAATCTCAAGTTGGAAGAGCTGCTTAAGGTTAGACCAGAAGTGTGGAAACATGTAGCCAAACAAGTACTAGAAATAGCAAAACCTCGTTCCCAGGTAGGATCCCAGAGAATAGTGCCAGAGATACCCTTGGATAAGATAGGAGACATGTGTGAAGGTGAAGAAGGGAACACCTATCTTCCCATTACCTACCAGGGGTACACCACCAAGGCAATTTCGGACTCAGGTGCAGGAGTGGCAATTGGCACCACTTCCCTGTTGGAAGTGATGGCTGGATGCACTCAGAAGTTGAGTTGATGCTGCAAATCCTGCTTCACACCTGCCCTCTCTTCTCTTCAAATATGCTTAGTAGACTCCTTGAGCTTCCAAATGACACCAAAATATGCTATATGTACTTTGGAAAAAGTTTGAGTAATGATTTGATCAAAACAGACTACTTTGCAAATCACAAGACTTGAAAAGTTTCTATTTTAGTCTTGATACCTGTTCAGAGTTATGCTCAGTATGACCAGTGTAGTTACAATTAGCAAAATTCCTTCTAGGGATATTCAATTAGCTTAGTAAGCTTCCATTTTCAAGTGTAATGAAAGAAAATGACAAACCACACTCTGAGAAATCAATTTAGCAAACTAAGGTGTACCCCCGACTTTTTAGGAGACTTACAGTCACAGACCAGTGAGCACCCCGACTGAGATTTCTCTGTGATGGTAGATCCAATGGCCTTGAAACTTTGTAGGTGTATAGTAGACTTTGAGCTGAATCCAATGCACTTTGAATCATCAAATTTGGTTCAGTAGAGCTTGAGATATTCACTGTTGAAGTTGACAGAGTTGAAATAGAGTCACTCAGAAAAACCAGAGATTATGAATGTATGTATATTGATTAAATCTAATGATAGTACATTCCCATTGGCATGTAATGTGATGCTCAATGGTACTCAGAGGTGTAGGCTATGGTGAAGCTCACACACACTCAATGATTGACTCAGAATTGCCTCGGGAGGAGTGAAGATGCCCGCGACTTTTTCTTGTACTTTTTTATAGGAGTTGAATGAGTTTTTTGAATTTCAAATCCAAGTTAATCTCCTTGAATCATGTACCTAAAAGTGAATGAGATATTCTCTCAATCATCCATCTACTTTTCCACGACTTCCTCAAGTAGGTGAGTTTACAAGAGTGATTAAAGTCATATAGACTTTTACATGAGATAAATGGTAATAACCAATTAAGCATTGGTTCCTATGATCATTGTTCCAAGTAAATATATCCTTCAAGAATTTAAGCTTTAGCCTTCCAAGGTTCCAATTGTCCAAGCCAATGTGTGTAGGCTTGTTTTGCACCAACAGCTCCCCCTCAAGCCAAACACTTTGGCTCAAGTCTTCATCTCTAGTCTTCAATTATTTCCTGCAATCCAATCATGGATTTAAATCTGCATAGCTTACTTCCATCCAGAGCTTTAGTAAGCAAATTTGCACATTGTATATTAGTAGACACATATGATAATTGAATTTCTTTGCTAAGTAACTTCTCCCTCACATAGTGGTAGTGAACCTCTATGTGTTTTGTCCTAGCATGATAAATTGGATTAGCTGCTAGGTGAAGTGAACTTGTGTTTTCACCAAATATGATTGGTGGCCTTGTGTATAGGCCCAATTCTGAATATAATAGCTTCAACCATATGGCTTCTTGAGTGGCATTGGCTAGCCCTCTGTATTCTGCCTCAGTAGATGATAGAGCTACTGTGGGTTGTTTCTTGGATGACCAAGAAATTGGTTTATCACCTGCAAAGCATATGTAACCAGATGTACTCCTCCTGTCATCCTTGCAACCTACCCAATCTGCATCTGAGTATACCTTAATGTCAATGTCTGATGAATATGGAAAGTACAAACCATGATTTTGTGTTCCCTTTAGGTACTTTACTATCTTCTTGGCTGCCTCCAAATGTGGTACTCTTGGTTTATGCATAAATTGGCTAAGTACACTAACACCATATGATATATCAATCCTGGTTAAGGTAGCATAATTTAGACTACCTACCAAACTTTGGTAACCTGTAATATCCTTGAGTTCTTCTCCTTCATGTGCACTGAGTTTGTGGTTGACCTCCATAGGAATGTTTGAGACTTTAGCTTCCTGCAAATTAAACTTCTTGACCATGTCCTGAATGTACTTCTTCTGAGTAATAAAGATACCTGAATTTGTGTAGACTAATTCAAGTCCTAGGAAGTACTTCAATAATCCAAGATCATTGATCTTGAATTCTTTCATCATTTGTCCTTTGATGTGTCTTATTCCCTGGACATCATTTCCTGTAATAATGATGTCATCAACATAGACACACAAGTATATTACCTCTGAATTGTTCCTCTTTATAAACAATGAAGTATCTGCTTTACTCATCACAAATCCTTGATCTAGTAGATAGGTTGTCAACCTGTAATTCCATGCTCTAGGTGCTTGCTTCAATCCATACAGAGCCTTCTTCAATTTACAAACATGATTTACCTTATTAGGATCCTCATAGCCAGGTGGTTGTGACATGTAGACTTCTTCAGATATCCATCCATTCAAGAATGCATTCTTCACATCCAATTGGTACATGTTCCAATTCTTGGATGCAGCTACACTCACCATAACTCTGATAGTTGGCATCTTGGCCACAGGAGAAAATGTCTCCTCATAATCAATGCCTTGGGTTTGTGCAAAACCCATTGGCTACCAACCTAGCTTTATACCTGTTTATTGTACCATCTGAGTTCCTCTTGAGTTTGTAGATCCATCTGGATCCTATCACCTTCATGGAGTCCTTCTTGGGTACCAAGTCCCAAGTATCACTTTCCTTGAGAGCCTCCATTTCTTCATCCATTGCTTCCTTCCATTCTGGTTTAGTAATTGCTTCTTCAAATGTACCTGGTTCTTCATTCAAGATATCCTTTGCAAGATATACAGAGTGCTTGGTTACAAGTGAAGTATCATACCCATACCTAATAGGTTTCTTCTTTTCTCTTTGAGATCTCCTCATAGCTTGAGTTGAGGATTCTGGATTGTCTTCTAGTTGCTTCATCTTCATCTTCCCTTTGGATTTCCAAGCCTTGAACTCTTCAATGTTGATGGTGTCCTCATCATCTGAGCTTGTGTCTTCTTTCTGAGTTGGTTCTTGCCTGATAAGCTTTGGAAAGTCTTCTTCCATATCATAAGGTAGGCTAACTTTCCTGCACTCATTTTCATACCATGAATCATTTTCATCAAAGATGACATCTCTGCTTACCTTGAAGCCTTTGTTTGAGGGGTTATAAAACCTGTATCCCTTCTGATTCAAATCATAACCAATGAAGATACACTTTTCAGCCTTAGGGTCTAGCTTTCCCCTTACCTGTGAGGGAATATGCACATATGCAACACACCCAAAGATTTTGCAATGATCCAGAGATGGTCTCTTACCATGCCAAGCCTCATAGGGTGTCATTCCATCAAGTGTCTTTAATGGCAACCTGTTGATTAAGTATGTGGCAGTAGATACACTCTCTGCCCAAAGATAATTTGGTAATTTTTGATGGAGAGTGTTAATCTCCAAAAGAACAAGTTAACCTTGAATTTAGATCACTTCTATATCAAGATCAACTTTAGACTCCACCTAATTTAGAGAATCTTCACCAAATTATCAGAAATTTGATTATTCTGAAAATTTCAGTTTCTTCAGAAAAATCTGCTGTAGATTAGTCACTCATTGACTAATCAATCCTGTAAAGTTTTTTATAAAACTTTGCACAACACTTCGCCTTGAGGTTGCGCAACTTTTCCAAGTTAAATCTCTCAAAAAGATTAAATACACACTGAGAAATGTGTGAAACACTTTACCTATGTCTGAAAGTGCTTCTCTGCAATGGCGACTTTGACACCTGCAACTTCTTAGCACTGGTTCTCCCAAAGTAGATCCCGTTTGATCAAGATCTTTTAGCCATAGATAGCTTACCTTCCAACTTAGATTTTAAGCCCTCATTTGTGTAAAACTTTACACTGTAGACTGAGCAATGATCATTTCATTGAAGATGAAATGTGCGCCAGATTTCTCGACTGTTAGAACATTCTTACATATGAATGTTCCTAATCAAAATTCTCACAGCCTAATTACAATTAACCTCTCAAATTCTAGCCATAGATAGATTAGCTATGAACTTAGATACGTGCAAAAGGATTTCTCAAAAGATTAAACACAGAGGGAGCAGACAGCAAAATATCGGGTGCAAAATTTTTTGATTTCTCAGAAAATTTACATCTAAGTGAGGATGGACAATTCACTCACTCTTCATGTGTCTAATGACACTAATTTCTCTCTCCCTATTCTCAAACCTTCTTTTGCTCTACTTGCCCGACATTTTCAAACATATTTATAGATGAATATATACAAGTGTATGACTTAAACAAGAGTATAAGTCAGCTAATGTACATATGTGTACATATCTTTGAGTTTTCTGAAAATGTCCTTCCTTCAACCATCTGACTTTGTTTCCTTCTTGACTCCTTGACTTCATTTCTCCATAATCCTTCAATTGATGATTGTCATGCACCAACAGCTCCCCCTCAATCATTAATTGAGTCTCTTCTCTATCTTCTTTACTCCAGCCATATCCTTGAATCTTTGTAGTTTTGGTCCATCTAGACTTTTAGTCATCATATCTGCAACTTGATCTTTTGTGGGAGTGTGTATGACTTCAATCTCTTTCTCAATGACCTTCTCTCTCAGAAAATGATACTGTATTTCAATATGCTTAGTTCTAGCATGAAATACAGGATTAGCTGCCAAGTATAATGAACTCATATTGTCTCCACAAATAATAGGAGTACTCTGAATCACATCAAAAACTTTCAAAAGTGTCTTTAACCATATTACCTCTTTTGCAGCTTCCACCATACCTTTATATTCTGCCTCTGTGGATGACAAAGCAACTGTATGTTGCTTCTTGGAACACCATGAAATCAATTTGTCTCCTACATAGCACAAGTATCCATGTGTTGATCTTCTATCATCCACATTACCTGCCCAATCTGCATCACTATATATCTTGATTCTTGTATCTGAAGTAAACCCATAGTACAACCCTTCTTTGAGTGTACCCTTGATGTACCTAAGTACTCTTTGTCCTGCAATCCAATGTTCCTTTCTAGGACAATGCATGAATTGTGAAAGCACACCAACTGCATATGACAAGTCAGGCCTTGTCAATGTAGCATAAATCAAGCTACCAACCAAACTTTGATAAAGTTTCATATCTCTGAACTCTTCTCCTCCAAACCTAGACAATTTATGGTTCACTTCCAAAGGTGTAGGTGCAACCCTGCAATCTTCCATTTTAAATTTGGTTAGCAAATTTTTAAGATACCTTTCTTGGGTCACATATACTCCATGTTGAGTATAAGAAATCTCCATTCCCAAGAAGAATGATAGGTTCCCCAAATCACTGATTTTGAACTCTTTCTCCATATGCTTTTTGATCATTTGTATCCCCTTATCATCTGTTCCTGTAAGTATTATGTCATCAACATAAATACACACATAAATGAATCCATTTTCACTTGCTTTGACTAGCAAGCTACTATCTGCCTTTGATGCTTGAAAACCAAGATCATTCAAGAATTTTACAAGCCTATAATTCCAAGCCCTTGGGGCTTGCTTCAACCCATACAAAGCTCTCTTGAGCTTACACACATAATTTGGACTCACTTGATCTTTGAACCCATCTGGTTGCTCCATGTAGACTTCATCTGAAATATAACCATTCAAGAAAGCATTTTTAACATCTAATTGAGACAACTTCCAACCTTTACAAGCAGCAATTGCTATGAGTGTCCTGATGGTTGTCATCTTTGCCACAGGACTATAAGTCTCATCATAGTCCACTCCATATGTCTGTGCATACCCTTTCACAACAAGTCTAGCTTTGTACCTAGACACACTTCCATCTGCAAACCTTTTAGTTTTGTAAACCCACTTACAACCAATGATTTTCTGACTATTAGGTTTAGGAACCAAATCCCATGTTTGATTCTCTATCAATGCATCATACTCCTCTTGCATAGCATCTTCCCAATTCTTCTTCCCTTTGGCTTCTTCATATGTAGAAGGGTCTTCATCTGCTTTTACCAAATAAGCATAATCTTTAGTAGTCAAGAATGAAGTGTCATAGCTATACCTTGTAGGTTGCCATTTGTGCCTAGATGATCTCCTAACTTCTGCACTTTTTGAGGTCTCTGGTTCATCACATTCTGGATCAAACCTTGGCCTCTCTTCAACTTCAATCTGCACTTCATTACTCTCACTTTCATCAAGTAATTGAATCTTTGCTTTACCTTTCCTTTGTTCCACTACTTCTTCATCATCTGCATGTACATTATATTTACCTGCATACCAAGTACCTTGCTCATCAAATGTAACATCCTTGGATACAATAAATTGCTTTGTGGATGGACTCCACAACCTGTATCCCATTTGCTTATCATCATAACCAATGAATACATACTTCTCTGCCTTAGGCTCCAACTTATGCCTTAATTGAGATGGCACATATGCATATGCCAAGCATCCAAATATTCTGCAATGATCCAAGGTAGGTTTCTTACCCCACCAAGCTTCATATGGTGTCATACCCTGCAAAGCTTTACAAGGCAATCTATTAACCAAATATGTAGCTGTATTAACAGCCTCAGCCCACAAATAATTTGGGCAATTCTTCTCTTTCATCATGGACCTTGCAAACTCAACAAGAGTCCTATTTCTTCTTTCTGCTACCCCATTTTGTTGAGGAGAGTACCTGCAAGTAACTTCTCTCTTTATACCTGCATTCCACAAATAATCATTGAACTCATTTGAAAAATACTCTCCCCCTCCATCTGACCTTAGTCTCCTCAATTTTTGACCTGTAATCCTTTCTGCATATGCATGATAGTGTTTAAATGTATTAAACACTTCTGACTTTTCCTTAATCACATAAATTGTGATCCACCTGGTAGCATCATCAACATATATGACATAATATCTTGAACCATTTATACTAAAGTCCTTTGAAGGACCCCACACATCTGTATGCACCAATTCAAGTCTTTCTGAATACATAAATCCATGCTTGGAATAGGATTGCTTATGAGCCTTACCTAATTGACATGCCTCACATCTGTATGTCATGTGTTGACCTGCAATGTTAGGCATTCCAAGCACTGAATCATTGTTAATCATTTCTTTGATACCTCTTTCATTAAAGTGTCCAAGTCTTTTGTGCCAAAGATCCAATTCTGACACCTTCTGCTCTCCATATGTGAACATAGCATGTCCAACATTTCCTTGTACCTTCAATGTGAAAAGCCTTCCTTCTTTCTTTCCTGCAATAACTTGTTTATACCCTTGACTAGGGTCTTCCACATAAACTCCATCATTTGTGAACCTTACCTCATATCCTTTTTCCACAATTTGACCTACACTGATCAAATTCTTTGGAATTGTGGGAACATAAAGTACCTTACTCAGAAGAGTGCTCCCATCCTTAGCTTTGACTGAACCAATTGACTTTACCTTATGCTTTGTATTATCACCTGTCTGTACTGTATGATTAATTGCATTATGATCTAGGTCAGTCATCAAAGCAATATTTCCACTCAAATGATTACTACATCCTGAATCGATATAAAACACTCTCATGTCCTCATGTGAAGTTTCACATGTATTCATAATGAGAGTTGAGTCCTCCTTTTGATCTGATGCATAGTTGTAGTAGGTGTTATTATAGGATTGACTTTGGAAGTTTCTTCCACCACCTCTTCCAAAAGAATTCCTACCACCTCTACCTCTGAAATTTCCTCTCTGAAATCTACCTCCTCTTCCTCTTTGATTAAAGTTCTGATAATTACCATTGTTTTGATTATTATGCCAACAATCATGAGATAGATGATTAGTCTTACCACATATCCAACAAGCTCTTGCATTCTCTTTGTTGTTTCTGCCTCTTCCTCTACTTCTGCCATTTCCTCTTCCTCTTATGAAGTTTGCTTGGTTTGATGTACCTTCTTCTTCACCTGATTGTTGCTTTCCTTTGTTGGCTTTCTTCTTGTCTTTAGAATACATTGCATGACCTGCACTCTTATCAACATCTCCTTTGATATCATTCTCAAAAGTTAGCATATGACCTAACAATTGATTTAAATCAGGAGTAAAGTGATCTAATGAAAGTTCTGTAGATAAAATGAAAGGCTTCCACTTCTCATCTCCTCTTAGCCCTGTGAGTATTTGTCTTACCAATTTGTCTTCTTCAATATCTTCATCCACTGCACCTAAAGAATCTGCAATGTCCTTCATCTTTGTCACATAATCAGAAATTGATTGTGAGACCTTCTTCTTGAAGGTAGTAAACTCTGCCCATAGTGAAGCCTTCCTTGATTTGGTTGTATTTTGGAAATGCTCTTCCAAAGCATTCCAAATGTCACAAGCACTTTCAAGTCCTCTAATGTGAGGAAGCAAATAGTCATTGACTGCCATGTAGATGATGCTTCTTGCTTGAGCATCCTTCTTCATCCAATTCTTCAAATCTGCAAGCTCCTCCCTAGTTGGAACACTAGGATCTCTGAATTCTGGCTTTTCTTCATCTCCTGTGATGTATCCTATCAGATCTTTGCTCATAAGGTGAGCTTCCATCCTCATAGACCATGCAGGATAGTTCTCTCTATCCAATTTTTCAATTTGGAGACTATCTCCCATCTTTACTTCACCTGTAGCTTCAAATCTTTAACCTTTACAGATAATAAATGTACCTTTACTTCGAATGTTGCTCCTTCTGATCCTTTTGATGCTCTTTGTATGTCTTCCTTTGATCTTTCTTCAACCTTTACCCTTCTGTACCTTCAAAATGTAAAGTTTTGTATTTCTGCAATAGTCGGAGTCTTCTTCACTTCAATTTTGACACAACCTGCTCTGATACCACTGATGGAGAGTGTTAATCTCCAAAAGAACAAGTTAACCTTGAATTTAGATCACTTCTATATCAAGATCAACTTTAGACTCCACCTAATTTAGAGAATCTTCACCAAATTATCAGAAATTTGATTATTCTGAAAATTTCAGTTTCTTCAGAAAAATCTGCTGCAGATTAGTCACTCATTGACTAATCAATCCTGTAAAGTTTTTGATAAAACTTTGCACAACACTTCGCCTTGAGGTTGCGCAACTTTGCCAAGTTAAATCTCTCAAAAAGATTAAATACACACTGAGAAATGTGTGAAACACTTTACCTATGTCTGAAAGTGCTTCTCTGCAATGGCGACTTTGACACCTGCAACTTCTTAGCACTGGTTCTCCCAAAGTAGATCCCGTTTGATCAAGATCTTTTAGCCATAGATAGCTTACCTTCCAACTTAGATTTTAAGCCCTCATTTGTGTAAAACTTTACACTGTAGACTGAGCAATGATCATTTCATTGAAGATGAAATGTGCGCCAGATTTCTCGACTGTTAGAACATTCTTACATATGAATGTTCCTAATCAAAATTCTCACAGCCTGATTACAATTAACCTCTCAAATTCTAGCCATAGATAGATTAGCTATGGACTTAGATACGTGCAAAAGGATTTCTCAAAAGATTAAACACAGAGGGAGCAGACAGCAAAATATCGGGCGCAAAATTTTTTGATTTCTCAGAAAATTTACATCTAAGTGAGGATGGACAATTCACTCACTCTTCATGTGTCTAATGACACTAATTTCTCTCTCCCTATTCTCAAACCTTCTTTTGCTCTACTTGCCCGACATTTTCAAACATATTTATAGATGAATATATACAAGTGTATGACTTAAACAAGAGTATAAGTCAGCTAATGTACATATGTGTACATATCTTTGAGTTTTCTGAAAATGTCCTTCCTTCAACCATCTGACTTTGTTTCCTTCTTGACTCCTTGACTTCATTTCTCCATAATCCTTCAATTGATGATTGTCATGCACCAATAATTTTTTCTCATTAAGCATAGACCTAGCTGTCTCTACAATGAGTCTATTCCTCCTTTCAGCTACCCCATTTTGTTCAGGTGAATACCTTGTAGTAATCTCCCTCTTGATGCCTCTTTCTTGCAAGAAATCTTCAAAGTCATTGGAGAAGTATTCTCCACCACCATCTGACCTTAGCTTCTTCAAATGTCTACCTGTTTGATTTTCAACTAATGCAAGATACCTTTTGAAACAATTAAATACTTCATCCTTATGTTTCATGAAGTATAAGACAGTCCACCTGCTATAGTCATCAATAAAGGACACATAGTACCTTGATCCAGATATGGATGGCTCCTTGCTAGGTCCCCAAACATCTGTATGCACCAATTCCAAATAATCTTCATGCATAAAACCTTTCTTGGTATATGGCAATCTGTGTGACTTACCAAATTGACAAGCCCCACACTTGTATATCATGTGTTGCTTGGATACATTAGGTATCCCAAGCACACATTGATCCCTGCTCATTTGTTTTATGGTCCTTTCTCCAATGTGACCTAATCTCTTGTGCCAAATCTCCAATTCTGATAGGGTTTGGTCCTTATAGTTGTACAAAGCAATATTCTTAGTGTCTTCAAGTTCAAAGGTAAACAATCTACCTGATTTTTCTCCCTTGGCTATCCTTCTGAATCCATGTCTTGGATCCTCCACATATGCACCATGTTGAGTGAACCTGACCTGTAGACCTTTTTCAACAATCTGACCTACACTCATCAGATTCTTGGTGATTGTTGGAACATACAACACTCTGCTTAGTAAATTCTGATTACCATCACTTGTTTTGACATTGCCTACTTTAACAACTGAATGTTTAGTGTCATCACCTGTCTGCACTTGGTGCTTGCCTTTGGGTTCTTCCAAGTCAGAGAGTAAGGCAACATTTCCAGCTACATGGTTAGAGCAACCTGAATCAATAAAGAACAAATGATCATCATTGATACCTGATTTAGATGTCATGTTCATGATCAACAAGGAATCATCTTGATCCTCTGCATAATTGTTGTAATCCTTCCTATTTCTGTATCCACCTTGATAATTGCCATTGTGATTGTAGTTATTGTTGTAACTATTGTTGTAGCCATGGTAGCCTTGAGATTGGTTGAATCTGCCTCTGCCTTGAGAATATCCTCCTCTTTGGTGGCCTCTTCCTCTTTGGTTCTTGTAGTTTTTGTAGCATTCATCTGTAGTATGATTAGACAAGCCACAGATGTTGCATGGAGATTGATTATAGGGTCTCCCCCTACCTGACTTACCTCCTCTGCCCCTACCTCTAGATGATCTACCTCTCCCTGCATAGTTTACTTGGGAGGTAGAGCCTTCTTCATCAACCTTCTTGCTTTTGCCCTTGTCTTTAGTCTTCTTATCAGTATATAGGGCAGAGGGATTGTTACCTTTTGATTGCTCTCCATTCTTTGTGATCTTTGCTTCATGTGTAAAGAGTTGTCCAATCAGAGTTGTTAGATCAGGTGCTTGGATGTCCATGTACAAGTCCATTGCAGTGGTAAAGCTCTCCCACTTGTCATCTGCCTTTAGTCCATTGATCACTTGTCTGACTATTTGCTCTTCCTCAATTTCTTCTCCAACACTTGCAAGTTGATCTGCAATGTCTTTGACTTTGGTGACAAAATCTGAGACACATTGTTTTGATTGCTTCCTAAGAGTTGTAAACTCAATCCATAGCTGATTCTTTCTGGCCCTTGTGCTTGATGAAAAATATGTTGACAAGGTTTCCCAAGTCTCTTGGGAAGTCTTACAATTCCTTACATGAGGTAGAAGGAAATCAGAAATAGAGTTTAGAAGATATGACCTTGCCAAAGCATCTTTTGCACACCATTGGTTGAGCCTCTCATGTTCATCCTTTGTAGGTAGGCCTCTGGTCTTGAATGAGGGCAACTCCTCATCTCCTGATATGTATCCATACAAGCTTCTCCCTTGTAGATAGGTCTTCATTCTTAATGACCAAGCCTGGTAATTATTTCTATCCAATTTGTCAATGAAGGAAGGGAAACCATCACCCATGATTACCTTATTTGCTCTGATACCACTGTTGGAAGTGATGGCTGGATGCACTCAGAAGTTGAGTTGATGCTGCAAATCCTGCTTCACACCTACCCTCTCTTCTCTTCAAATATGCTTAGTAAACTCCTTGAGCTTCCAAATGACACCAAAATATGCTATATGTACTTTGGAAAAAGTTTGAGTAATGATTTGATCAATACAGACTACTTTGCAAATCACAAGACTTGAAAAGTTTCTATTTTAGTCTTGATACCTGTTCAGAGTTATGCTCAGTATGACCAGTGTAGTTACAATTAGCAAAATTCCTTCTAGGGATATTCAATTAGCTTAGTAAGCTTCCATTTGCAAGTGGAATGAAAGAAAATGACAAACCACACTCTGAGAAATCAATTTAGCAAACTAAGGTGTACCCCCGACTTTTTAGGAGACTTACAGTCACAGACCAGTGAGCACCCCGACTGAGATTTCTCTGTGATGGTAGATCCAATGGCCTTGAAACTTTGTAGTTGTATAGTAGACTTTTAGCTGAATCCAATGCACTTTGAATCATCCAATTTGGTTCAGTAGAGCTTGAGATATGCACTGTTGAAGTTGACAGAGTTGAAATAGAGTCACTCAGAAAAACCAGAGATTATGAATGTATGTATATTGATTAAATCTAATGATAGTACATTCCCATTGGCACGTAATGTGATGCTCAATGGTACTCAGAGGTGTAGGCTATGGTGAAGCTCACACACACTCAATGATTGACTCAGAATTGCCTCGGGAGGAGTGAAGATGCCCGCGACTTTTTCTTGTACTTTTTTATAGGAGTTGAATGAGTTTTTTGAATTTCAAATCCAAGTTAATCTCCTTGAATCATGTACCTAAAAGTGAATGAGATATTCTCTCAATCATCCATCTACTTTTCCACAACTTCCTCAAGTAGGTGAGTTTACAAGAGTGATTAAAGTCATATAGACTTTTACATGAGATAAATGGTAATAACCAATTAAGCATTGGTTCCTATGATCATTGTTCCAAGTGAATATATCCTTCAAGAATTTAAGCTTTAGCCTTCCAAGGTTCCAATTGTCCAAGCCAATGTGTGTAGGCTTGTTTTGCACCAACATTCCCTATGGAAGCGTTGGGGCAAGCCAGCACTCACGCCAACGAGAATGAAATTGCAGATGGCCGATGGTCATATTGAGAGACCCTTAGGATTGCTAGAAGGAATAACTCTCACCACCTGTGGTGTCGAGTTCGAGCATACCTTTGCCATATGTGTTTTTAGCAAGAACCATGCCTATGAAATGATCTTGGGACGACCCTTTATGCGACAGTTGCAGGTGGTACAGGATTGGGGAACCAATTCTTTGTACCTGCAGCACTTAGGTGTTACAACCAAAGTCAATCTCAAGGATTACTCTCATAGAGATGTCCCTCCTATCCAATGGAACCCCATCCATAGAGCCAAAGATGATACAGAATCGGTGCATTCCATAGGATCAGGATCCTCATGGATGCATGAAGACACCCACTTATGGATGTGCAAAGTAGCAGTAGAAGAAGAGAAGAGAGAAGAAGCCAGAGAGATAGGTGCAAAAGAAACACATAGATCAATTCAAGACCCAGCCTATGCGCCTGTAGTTTTTCCTGACGAAGAATTTGAACCCCACGGCTGGGCAGAAATCCTAGCAACAATGGATGTAGCCATCAATGAAGAACAATGGACACCTCACTGTGATGAAGATGGCTATGACATTTCAGTCTTCTCCATAGAGCCAATCATGGGAGAGGCAGTTCTAGAAGAATACGAACCTAGCCCTTATGCATTTGAGGATGCAAGTGACTCCGATCTAGAGTCAATCATTATGGACCCACCTTTTGCATCAGATGAAGAATACTTCCATGAAGTAGAATTTCAACCCCAGAGGCATGGAGAGCTTACAAATGATGTAAGATTAGCCACACATGTGACCCTGAAGGAAGAAGGAAAGAAACGAAAGAAGAGAGAAGTCTCACCAGAAGAGGAAGAATCTTTGTTTGAGGTCCCGAAAAATTTTAAGAAGTATGAGATAGATGACAGGAGAGTCATGATTAGAATGCCTAAACGAGAGGTGCAATCGGGAGAGGCCTATGATAACAAAGAAACCAAAAGAAAATAGTAGTGGCCCTAGAAGAAGGAGAGGAGAGATGCACGTACATAGGCCATGACCTAACAGAGGAAGAAGAGCATGCGTTAATAGCCTTGCTAAGAGAATACAGAGATGTATTTGCTTGGAGTTACAAGGATTTGAAAGGTGTTGATCCAGACATATGCTCACACACTATCCCCATGACCTCAGATGCTAAACCCTCTAAGCAAAAGCCCTATACATATAACGATAATTACGCTGCCAAGATTAAAGAAGAGATAGATAGACTGGTTGAAGCTGGATTCATCTATGAAATTGAGCACACTGAGTGGGTATCCCCCATCGTAGTGGTGCCCAAAAAGAATGGTAAATTACGTGTATGCATTAACTTGAAGAAGGTTAATGCAGCCACAATTCGAGATAACTATCCGCTTCCTATCACAGAGCATCTCTTAGAAAGAGTAGCAGGCAAGGAAGTGTACAGCTTCCTTGATGGATTTTCGGGCTACAATCAAGTAGCCATAGCTCCAGAAGATCAGCATAAGACAGCTTTTGCCATAGAGTGGGGTATATTTGCCTTTTGTGTAATGCCATTTGGGCTTACCAATGCACCAAGTACCTTCCAAAGGCTGATGTGCCATGTATTTAAAGAGTTCCTGAGGAAGAACTTAGAAGTCTATGTTGATGATCTTTGTGCTCATTCAAACATTAGGCAAACCCATATTCCCGAACTCAGACAAATCTTTGACAAATGTAGAGAATATCAAGTCTGCCTAAACCCAGAAAAGTGTGTCTTTATGGTCAGGCAAGGCAAGATTCTAGGACACATAGTGTCAAAGAATGGCATATCCACCGATGAAGAGAAAGTGAGAGCCATAGCCGAGTTACCTAGGCCAAAGAACGTCAAGGAAGTGCAAGCCTTCATGGGGCATTGTGGTTATTATCGCCGGTTCATTCATATGTACGCTGTCATTGCAAAGCCCATGTACGGACTTCTGCCTAACTTTGAGTGGACTGATGAATGTGAGAATTCCTTCCAAGAGCTTAAACGAAGATTATGTTCAGCACCAATCTTGACCACACCAGATTGGAACAAGCCATTCCATGTTCATGTGGATGCATCCAATTACGCTATTGGGTGTGTGCTTGCTCAACCTACTGGTGAAGGTAATATGGATCTTCCAATTGCCTATGCCAGTAGACAATTGAATGCAGCTGAACGAAATTACTGAAAGAACTTGGAGAAGCTTGTCGAAGGTAGAAAAGTGCGTTTCGAAGTGATGAAGTTTGGTCAAGCCAACCGGCACAAGACCAGCCCTTGAGCTTTTGGAGACTCAAATAGACCTTATAGGCATGCTATAAGTGCAAAGAAACACACTATGTACCTTGGAGCATCAAGGAGAATGAGTCGATACAAAACAGATAGGTTCGCGGGTCGACTAGCTCAAAAAACTTACTATCTATGGAAGAGACAATGAACTTCAAATGCCCATAGCGACCAGCGTGATTACAATTAGAAAAAATCCTTTTATGGGAGTGATACACATAGGGTTGAGTGTATGAAATGCACAAAAGTATAAGGAATAAGCAAAATATGCTATAGGAATGAATGCGACATTCACCGGTGGTACCTCCTATTTTTCAGGAATACGTAGAGATTGACCCCGAGGCAGAAAAACTGAGATTTCTCCAAATCTGCTGAACCAAATGCTTTGAAAATTTACAGGCATAAACTACACACTGATACCTTTTCAATGAGTCCTCTTGCACTCAATTTGGAGCTCTGAGGAGAGAGCAGCAGCCTCTACAAGATTACTATTGGCGAAGAAGATGATGCAGAAAATTGAAGGAGCAAGACAATGATGGTCACAAGTGTATGTATATTGCTTCCATGTAATGTACAAGTGATTTCAACTCCTTATATAGCCTCTAAGAGTGTTCCACGACTTTTACAACTTGAATTTGAATTCAAATGAAGGTGGGAATGGTTGTTGGAGGGAATCAATTCACTTCCCTACAATCTAGGAAAAGTGAAGATCTTGATTGATCTACTTTTAGGTGATTGATTGCTTGATTGAATGCAACTTCAACCACCAAAATTTCGTGGGATTTTGGCCCTATATTTGTACCTTTACATGTGTACAACTCAAGGCTTTTACAACGGTAAATGAGCCATCAAAATATTCTCAAAAAATACAATAAATGAGCATATGAAAAAGAACTCTCCAACGGATATTCTTTCGACGCAATAGCATTTGATGTAGATCAAATCCACCTCAAGCATAGTGTAAGCTTGATGTTCCAACAGCTCCCCCTCAAGCTAAAGTATGCTTGAGTCTTCATTCTCTGATAGGTTGAATACCTGCCATAGCTTTGAATCTACAAAGCTTTATTCCATCAAGTGCCTTTGTCATCATATCTGCTACTTGCTTTTCAGTCGGAACAAAAGAAATGTCAATCTCCTTTGCCATGAGCTTCTCCCTGATGAAGTGATAATGGACTTCTATATGCTTGGTTCTCGCATGAAAAATAGGATTTGCCGCTAGATGCATGGAACTTACATTATCTCCAAATATGTGAGGTTTGGAACTCACAAGTCCCAAATCTGTATACAATGCTTTTAACCATATTGCCTCTTGAGTTGCTATGGTCAAGCCTCTATACTCTGCTTCAGTTGAGGATAAAGCAACTGTTGGTTGCTTCTTGGAACTCCATGACACTAGCTTCGAACCTGCAAATGCTAAGTAACCAGATGTACTTTTTCTATCATCCTTAGCTCCTACCCAATCTGCATCTGAGTAGATTTTGATATCCAAATCGGAAGAGTAAGGATAGAATATACCTTCGTTGATTGTACCTTTGAGATACTTAAGTACTCTCTTAGCCGCATCCATGTGTGGTCTTCTCGGTGAGTGCATGAACTGACTAAGCACTCCCACACTATATGAGATGTCTGCCCTTGTGTGAGTAGCATATATCAAGCTACCTACCAAGCTTTGATACTCTTTTATGGCTTCAATTTTCTCACCTTCATAAACACTAAGTTTATGATTCATCTCCAAAGGTGTACCTGCAGGTTTAGTGTTCTCCATTTTGAACTTGAGAAGAAGATCCTGAATGTATCTTCTTTGAGTCAAATACATTCCTTCATCTGTATATATCACCTGCATACCTAGGAAATATGTGAGCTCACCTAGGTCACTGATTTTGAACTCCTCTTGCATGTGTCTCTTGATCCTTTGAATGCCATTTAGATCATCACCTGTCACAATAATATCATCTACATATACACATAGATAGATAACCTCATTGTGATCCCTTTTGATGAATAGAGAAGGATCGGAGCTGCTAGCTTTGAACCCTTGGTCTTGAAGATATGTAACCAACCTGTAATTCCGAGCTCTTGGAGCTTGTTTCAATCCATACAATGCTTTCTTAAGTCTGCAAACATAAGATGGATGATTAGGGTTTTCAAAACCTGGTGGTTGTGACATGTATACCTCTTCACTTATCCAACCATTTAAGAATGCATTTTTCACATCAAGTTGGAGGAGTCTCCAATTCCTTGCAGCAGCTACACTTATCAATGTCCTGATTGTAGTCATCTTTGCAACTGGTGAGAATGTTTCCTCATAGTCTATACCATGAGTTTGTGAGCATCCTTTGGCAACTAATCTTGCCTTGTACCTGCAAACTGATCCATCTGAATTTCTTTTAACTTTATATACCCATCGGCAACCAATTACCTTTTGATTCGGTGACATTGGAACCAAATCCCAAGTGTCCATTTCCTTCAATGCATCTATCTCTTCGTTCATGGCCTTTTCCCAATTAGGGTTTCCATTTGCCTCTTCATAGGTTGAGGGTTCCTCTGAAATAGAGTCTTTTGCCAAGTAGATTGAATGCTTTGTAACAAATGTGGAATCATATCCATACCTTTCTGGTTGTTTCTTCTCTCTTGCTGATCTTCTAGGTGCTTGTTTGGAGCATTCTCCAACCTCTTGCATCTTTGCTTTGCCTCTTGACTTCCATAGCTTGTAATCCCTTTCTCTTTCATCTTGGTCATCGTCTGTATCACTTCTTGGATCCTGGACCTGTGTATCATGCTTGCTTCCTAATTGATGAGAGTCATAATCAAGATCATATGGTAGTGTTACCTTTTGTTTGTCTTCATCATACCAAGACCTGTGTTCTTCAAACACAACATCTCTACTTGTAGTGAATTGCTTGGTTGAAGGATTGAAGAACCTGTAACCCATCTGAGTTGAATCATATCCAATAAACACTGCCTTTGTTGCCCTTTCATCTAGCTTACCTCTTATTTGTGATGGTACATGAACATAAGCTAAACAACCAAAAACCTTGCAATGTCCAAGACTAGGTTTTCTTCCATGCCATGCTTCATAAGGAGTCATACCTTGACGTGATTTGGATGGTAGTCGATTGACAAGGTACACTGCAGTTGAAATAGCTTCTGCCCATAGATAATGTGGCAACTTCTTCTCTTCAAGCATTGTTCGGGCTGATCCAACCAATGTCTTGTTTCTCCTCTCTGCAATTCCATTTAGTTGAGGAGAGTACCTGGTAGTCACTTCCCTTTTGATACCTTTATCCTGCAAGAACTCATCAAAATCTTTGGAGAAGTATTCTCCCTCTCCATCAGATCTGAGCTTCTTTAGTGATCTACCTGTATGATTCTCCACATGCGCAAGATACTTCTTGAAGCAATCAAACACTTCATTCTTACTCTTGATAAAGTATAGAACAGTCCACCTACTATGGTCGTCAATAAATGAGACATAGTACCTTGATCCTGCCAATGAAGGTTCTTGACTTGGTCCCCATACATCTGTATGTACTAAGTCCAATAAGTTGTTGTGGATGTAGCCTTTGTGGTTGAATGGTTGTCTTTGTGCCTTCCCAATCTGACATGCATCACACCTGTTGATCATGTGTTGCTTTGATATGTTCGGCAGTCCTAAAACACTTTGATCCCTGCATATATCCTTCAAGGTTCTTTCATTCACATGAGCAAGTCTCTTATGCCACACTTCAAGCTCACTTAGGGTTTGAGACCCAAAGTTGAATAGAGCTATGTTCCTGGTATCTCCTACTTCAAAAGTAAAGAGCCTACCATGCTTCTCACCTCGGGCTATCTTCTTGAAGCCTTGACATGGATCTTCCACAAAAGCTCCATGTTGGGTGAACCTAACTTGCAAGCCTTTTTCAACTATTTGGCCTACACTTATTAGGTTTTTAGTGATAGTGGGTACATAGAGAACCTTACTCAGAATGTTTGTCCTGCCATTGGAAGCTTTGACATTACCAATCTTCTCCACATTGTGCTTCGTGTCATCCCCTGTTTGCACTTCATGTCTATGCTTTGGACTTTCCAAGTCAGATAGAAGAGCAATGTTGCCTGCAACATGATTCGAGCATCCTGAATCTATGTAGAATAAATTATCATCTTCTTTACCTTCTTTGTGGCTTAGGTTCATAAGAAGTAATGAGTCTTCATGTGGTTGATCTTCTGAATAATTGTTGTAGTCCCTTCTATTATAGCTTCTATTGTTGTTGTTGACGTTGTGTCCACCTCTGCCTCTATTGCCGCCATATCCACCTCTTCCACTTCCTTTCTGGGTCTTCCCATTGAACCAGCAGTTCTGAGTGGTGTGGTTGGTCTTATCGCATATGGCACAAGGTTGAACATTCTGACCTTTGGCTTTGTCTTGCTTTGGTCCTTTCTTCTTCCCTTTCCACTTGCTCTTGCTTGCGAAGTTGGCTTGGGAAGTCTCTTCTTCATCTTCTTCCTTCTTCTTGCCTTTCTGCTTCTTATCCTTCTTATCTGCATATAGAGCACTCGTTGAATTACCATGATAAGAGTTACCTTCCTTTATGCTATTGTTGGCTTCTTGATTGAAGAGTTGTCCAAGAAAGATGTTGAAGTCTGGAGTCTGCACATCCATGATGAGATCATAGGCCGTCGTGAAGGATTGCCATTGCTTATCACTTCGAATGCCGTTGAGAATTTGCCTCATGATGACCTCTTCTTCAATCAGTTCTCCAATGGATGCTAACTGATCCGCAACCTCTTTGACCTTGGTAACAAACTCTATGATGGTTTGTTTAGGTGTCTTCTTCATTTGGTTGAACTCGTTCCAAAGATGATTCTTTCTTGCTTTGGTACTAGCAGAAAAGAAAGTCTCCAGGGCATCCCAAGGCTCTTGAGATGTCTTGCATCCTCTAATATGTGGTAATAGAAAGTCAGAGATAGAGTTTAGTATGTACGACCTTGCTTGAGCATCCCTTGCGCACCAAAGTGTGAGCTTATCTGTCTCCTCTTGTGTAGGTCCTCCTTTGGATCTTGGAATAGGCATAGCTTCATCACCTACTACAATTCCATAAAGATTTCTACCTTGCAAGTAGGCCTCCATTCTGATTTGCCAAGCAGCGTAGTTGTGTCGATCAAGCTTCTTGATCATTGAGGGAAAGCCGTCACCCATCTTGAACTAGCTCTGATACCACTGAAAGAACTTGGAGAAGCTTGTCGAAGGTAGAAAAGTGCGTTTCGAAGTGATGAAGTTTGGTCAAGCCAACCGGCACAAGACCAGCCCTTGAGCTTTTGGAGACTCAAATAGACCTTATAGGCATGCTATAAGTGCAAAGAAACACACTATGTACCTTGGAGCATCAAGGAGAATGAGTCGATACAAAACAGATAGGTTCGCGGGTCGACTAGCTCAAAAAACTTACTATCTATGGAAGAGACAATGAACTTCAAATGCCCATAGCGACCAGCGTGATTACAATTAGAAAAAATCCTTTTATGGGAGTGATACACATAGGGTTGAGTGTATGGAATGCACAAAAGTATAAGGAATAAGCAAAATATGCTATAGGAATGAATGCGACATTCACCGGTGGTACCTCCTATTTTTCAGGAATACGCAGAGATTGACCCCGAGGCAGAAAAACTGAGATTTCTCCAAATCTGCTGAACCAAATGCTTTGAAAATTTACAAGCATAAACTAGACACTGATACCTTTCCAATGAGTCCTCTTGCACTCAATTTCGAGCTCTGAGGAGAGAGCAGCAGCCTCTGCAAGATTACTGTTGGCGAAGAAGATGATGCAGAAAATTGAAGGAGCAAGACAATGATGGTCACAAGTGTATGTATATTGCTTCCATGTAATGTACAAGTGATTTCAACTCCTTATATAGCCTCTAGGAGTGTTCCACGACTTTTACAACTTGAATTTGAATTCAAATGAAGGTGGGAATGGTTGTTGGAGGGAATCAATTCACTTCCCTACAATCTAGGAAAAGTGAAGATCTTGATTGATCTACTTTTAGGTGATTGATTGCTTGATTGAATGCAACTTCAACCACCAAAATTTCGTGGGATTTTGGCCCTATATTTGTACCTTTACATGTGTACAACTCAAGGCTTTTACAACGGTAAATGAGCCATCAAAATATTCTCAAAAAATACAATAAATGAGCATATGAAAAAGAACTCTCCAACGGATATTCTTTCGACGCAATAGCATTTGATGTAGATCAAATCCACCTCAAGCATAGTGTAAGCTTGATGTTCCAACAATTACACCACTACTGAGAGAGAAGGCTTAGGCATGGTATATGCAGTTAAGAAATTTAGACACTATTTGCTTGCAAACAAGTTTAAATTTTTTACTGATCACCAAGCATTGTTATATCTCGTGAACAAACCATGCAATATAGGAAGATTAGTAAGATGGTTTCTCTTACTAATGGAATATGATTTCGAGGTTGTGGTAAGGAAAGGGAGGACTCATTTGAGAGCTGATCATCTTTCTAGGCTCACATCTGGAGAAGCCCCACAAGGAGTATCAGATGACCTTCCTAATGCTTACTTGTTTAATTTGGAAGTGGTGCCGCAGTGGGCTAAGCCATTAGTGCCAGTATTGACATACGGACCTAACCATCCAGTAATAAACACGCAGGATAGAGAGGTAGTAAAAGCCCAAAAGTATCACATCATGGCAGGAAGTATGTACAAGCACACAGATCAAGGGATTTTGGCTTGTTGTGTGGAAGAGGATGAGTACACTAAATGGTTGCAATTAGCACATGTAGGTGCATTAGAGCAACACTACTCAAAACAACGAACCCTACAGACACTAAGGAGACTCGGAGTGCATTGGCCAACTATGGAAGATGATGTCCAAGAGTTGTGCAAGGAATGCCCAATCTGTTGCACTAAACCACCTGTGGAACATGCCACTCTTTATCAAGTGTCCATAGTGCCGGATTGGAGTGAACCACTAGTATCCTTTCTGAGGACGAAAACATTCCCTCGAGACATGACTCTAGCTAGGAAAAGGAGTTTAGAACAAGAAGCCCAGGATTACTCACTTATTGGTGATAATCTATACAAACGTGGTAAAGACGGTTACCTGAGACTATGTGTCCATGAGAGTGAGTATCTCAAGATCTTGGACACTGCTCACCAAGGTGTAGCAGGAGGACACTTTGGACCAGATCGGGTGATCAAGGCAATACTATTTGCGGGCTTCTGGTGGCCGACCCTTCACATGGATGCACATACCTATGTGAAACGATGTGATGTCTGTCAGAGAACTCAGTATCCTATACGTAAAGATGAGATGCCATTGAAACCTATGATGGGTGGACGTGCATTCTCTAAGTGGGGAATAGACTTCGTAGGTCCTATTAATCCCCCAGCTAAGGGTTCCCATGCAGAATATATCATTGTTGCAACAGACTATCTAACAAAGTGGGTAGAGGTAAAAGCCACAACGAAGAACGATGCTCAAACAACAGCTAAGTTTTTATTTGAGAATGTGTTCACTAGATACGGGCTACCTATAGAGCTAGTTAGTGATAGAGGCACTCACTTCTTGAATGAAGTTATTGAAAATCTGCTCCAAGAATTCTTGGTAGTACATAAGAAGTCTGCCTCCTATCACCCTCAAGCAAATGGCCAGGCTGAGAGCACCAACAAGATCTTATGCAATGTACTGACGAAATTAGTGAACAATAAACGCTCTGATTGGGACAAACAGCTACACCATGCTGTTTGGGCATACCGAGTTGCCTACAAAACGGTACTCCAAGCCACTCCCTTTCAAATGGTGTTTGGTCAAAATGCTGTGCTACCTTTAGACTTTTTGATACCTACATTGAAAGTGGCACAAGAGCATGAATGGACGGGTCATGAACTCTCCTCTACACTTTTTGACCTTGAACGATTAGGAGAAACAAGACTGAGAGCAGCTGCAGGGATATATGCAGCAAAGAAACGACAGAAGGCATACTTTGATGCCCACGTTAAGGATAAAGGTTTAAAGGCAGGCGACTTAGTTTTAGTCTACACATTGAAGCAACATGCGAGGAAACTGGAGAAGAGAGGCTACGGACCCATGATCATTAACAGAATCTCAACAAGTGGAGCAGTGCAACTAGCCACATTAGAAGGCGATGTTCTCCCAAGTTATATCAGCGGATGTAGAGTCAAGTTGTATCAGGAACCTCTCACAGAGGAAATGCTAAGTCAACTCAATACTGCTAAGAAACACAAAGAGGAAGAAAAGCGAATTCGAGAAGAAGCTCAAGCAGAAGCCCTAGAGCGCATACGGAGAATGAAATTAAGAAGACAAGGTAGAGAGCACCCTAGGCAAGATGCATATGCAGATCAAGGATATGACATGTGGCTATGTGTGAAGTTTCAGGTATTAGCTCACATAGGATAACTGATCGACGTCCTTTCATAACCTTAGATATAGGACAAGGAAAGAGTGCAAGGACTGTAAGAGCCTTGATTGACTCAGGTGCAGCCACTAGTGCTGTTAAATTGTCCTACTGTCAAGAGTTGCAATTAACTGTCAATCCTGTGGAAGCATATCTCATAGGATTGGGAGGCGTGGAAACCCCTTGCATGGGCGAGGTGGAACTTCCCCTCTATATTCATGATGAGGCAATGACAGTTAAAGTACTAGGATGTCAAGATGAGGACCTCACTGAACCCCTTGTCTTGGGTCAAGACTGGATCTATGACCAAGCAGTCAACTTAAACCTAAGGAGTGGACTTCTTCAGGTATGGGTGAATCAAACTAGAATTACAATTGAGTTAAATAATGGAGCACTCAAGGAACTAGGAAAGGCACAGACTCCTGGTCCCTCCAGGGGTACACATGAAGTTGACCATGCTGTTCTTGTCCAAGGCTATGTGATACAGAAGAACGAAGATCTCAAAGAAGGAGTCAGAACCACAATGGAACTCCCTTCTTTTCCAAAGGCCAGAAGGAGGCAACAACTAAGGGCAGATCAATCAATGAAGACTCTCCAGGCGAGAGACCAAAAGAACGCGCGAAGCAGAACAACTCAGCCGATGAAACAAATGTGGGTGCGGAAAGACGAGCTGCCGACCGTAACTAAGTCGCAACAACGGTCTCAACTTCCTATTAGTAATCAACGACTTGATGCTAATAAGAGGACTCCTAAAACCTCTGTTGAGAAAGTGAAATCCATTTGGGTACCCAAGAAGTCGATGAAGGCTGACCCACAATCAAGACAAATTTGGGTGCCTAAGGCTTGCTTGCGGGCTCAACTAACCCCACACAATTCACATCATACACGACAGGGTTCACTCGCTCAAGCAGCCGCGACCCACTCTTGTCTGATACACTCAAACACGCTGCCACCTAGAAGCACGCACAGACTCACTCGTAAATGGGTCCCAATGACACAACAACTCCCAGCAGAATTATTCATTCAACCCTCCCGAATCTCCACAAAACCAAGACCAAAAGCCATCCACGGTGTTTGACAACCTAAGACTTGTAATAAACCCCCCGACCCCAATCTGTGAATTCACCTCCACTTACTAACTGCACTAGTCAGACTGTGCATCTTTCCATCTAGCTCCTAGGACTATCCAGGCATTAACTACACACACTGTCATCGTGCACTCACTGACCACTGACTCATCATCTACCTCATATTAATGTTGTAACGAGGCAACGACGGGTTTATTCTGTCCATTACAATGTTAACACATGGTTCTATATTCTCACAGAACCAACAAGCAAGCAGGGCCATGGCAGAAGCCGGAGGTGCCAGTTCTCACGCCGGATCCAGCGCACAGATTGTGGATATAGAAACACTCCTCCTCGAACCACATCTCACCGAAAGACCGCAAGAAGTTCAAGCTGTGCATGTACTCCCAGTTCAGGATCCTCCCCAGGGGCACACCTCTCAAGTGGGCAAACACGCTCATTGGTTCACTGATGTTGCAGGACCATTGGGTGATGGAACCTATTTTTGGGAAGCTGAATTGGAGTTTAATGGTAAATGGGGATGCTACCATTTTTTCACACGCGAATTTGAGAGCTATCAAAATGCCGAAGTAATGCAAGCAGTATGGACCAAAGCTGGCCTGGACAGTTATTTCAGGGCCCACTTACTGAAGCCAGATTTCTTACGTTGTTCTTATCTTATCAGTACCATCACTCCTAGCAGGGCCAAGGGAGGCGACAACACTTTTGTGTTACCCTCACTGTTGCCGGGCCACAAACTTAAAAGATTCAAACTGACCCTCAATCTGGTACGAGAAGCCTTGGACATGCATGGTATGCACATTCCTACTGAAAAGGAAACAATGGTTCCAGGCAGAATGAAACATAAAGATCTCAATAAACTGAAGGATATGGTAGCAATGACACCGACCATCGCTCTTCACCTACGGACCATCATGCAGCATTTTGCTTTTCCAGCCCAGGAAAGATTCACCATGCCCCCAAAGAAGATATGGTTTAGCTTGTATTTGGCAGAGACAGAAAACCTCCCTATCAACGTACCACATTGGATCATAGATCAGATTCACCTAGCCCATCAACGGTGGAACAAGAAGCAGAAAAATGTGCTCCACGGATGTTGTGCTCTGACCAAGATAATCTATCGATGTCTAGCCTATGACGTGCCTATTCAGCGGGCACTCGTATGGTCCCGGGCCCAGGAATTCTAGAGAAGGCTATCGACGGCAGGTCCCCCATCAAAGAAGATGAGAGGGGGAGTCCAATTACCCTGCGCTCAACCAAGGGGAGCCACCACTACACCAGATATTACCCCTCCCCAGACACGACGCATTAGACCATTCACCATTCGGCTACCAAGACCAAGTACAGAGGGACCCAATTTGGTGTTTCCACCCATCCCATCGGACTTGGAATTTCCACAGGGCTTTACTCTCAATGATCTCACTGATGAAGAAGTGGCTAGGCTAATCTACGACTCTAATCTCGAAACGGAAACAGAGCGAGCTCAAGAACCACAAACCCATACAACAATGTCAGCCCCCACCCGACCGCAAGTGGTAGAAGTCGACGTAGATGAACAAGAGACCGAACAAGAGGAAGAAGCGTACGAAGAACAAGAGTATGATGAACTTTCAGAGTTAGCAAGTGCCCCCGCGTATTCGGCACAAATAAAAAGACTATATCGAACCATGCAGCTAGTTCAAGAACAGCATAAAATGTCACTTGAAGCAGGCAAGAAACTCATGAACCAATTGCTGGCAGAGGAAGGTGTGGATGATATGTTCATCGAGTCCATCAACCTACATGCAGATGCAGTAGGATTGGATGAGGCCATTCATGAGGCAATGGCCTACATTCACCGATTTGAGAAAGGAGTTCCCGCCCGTCCCATGAGATCCAGGAAACAAATTCATATCAACGTATCAGCACCAGGAAATCCAACGCAAACAGACAAACATCAGGAAGCACCACTGTCACCACCCTCCCCACCCCTCACTACACAACTCACTCCACCATGTGACACTATCGCCACCACGTCCAATATCACCACAATCGTCATGGGAATTCCACTCTCTCCGGGAATCCAATTCGGCGGAGTCACTATGCCCACCTTCACCACTCTCTTCACTAACGTCACATCCACCCCACCCACGGTCCCCATCTACACGGTCACTCAAACATTTGACACTATGGAAACATCTCCTGCCACAGCACCACTCCCTTCCCCCATGCAACCTCCGTCCCCCATACCCCCTCCACCCACATCTCCACTCGACTCCACATCATTCACAACTCCCTTTCCCGTCCCCATTCCCCCTGCATCTTCATCTCTCCCTGCATCATTTAATGTAAATAGTATATTTCTAGCTTTAAATCAATGTGTCTATCAACTTCAGAACGAGTATCGAGCTCTCGACGATCGTTATCATCAAGTGATCACTACCAATCAGAAACTTCAGAGCCGCCTCATAGCGATCGAGGAAGAAAATGCAAAACTCAACCAACGTTACACCACGCTCGAACATGCCCACCAAACACTCCTAGAAACTCCCCAACCATCACAACAGCTGGGCACCAAACAACTTGAGGCCTTGCTGGAAGTATACCAAGCTGATAATCTCAGAGTCCGGCGTAACTTGGCACTCCTCAGAAAACACATGGCAACCGCCCTTGAAGAGAACAAGAGACTGCAGCAGCAAAATGAAGCAAATCTAGAAGCAGCAATGGAAGGCTCTCCCCACGACATTGATCCAGTGCAGTTTAAAGCCGTACCCTCATAGACAATGAAGACCATCTTGGAAAGCTATGCGGATCTATTAGATGCTCATGATGAGTTGGAAAGGGAACGTGATGAACTACGTGGCCAGCTCAAGGAACAGGAGGCTCCAACCAAGGTAATAGAACCGGCCTCAACTTCAGAGGAAGTGAAGGCATTGACAGAACAGGTGGTTGAGCTCCAGAAAAAGTTACTAGAGTATGAAAGGCAACCCTCTCCAGTTATAGAACCTGAGCCAGAAGACTTGGTTCCCATTGAGGTAGATGATTCGTACGAGGAACCATACATTCCTATGCCAATGCCAAGCGGGCAACAAACCTCAGCGGGAATGGATACCTTAGAAGTGGAAGCACCTGAATGGCTTCAGTCATTAGAGAAGACAGCGAACACCCACGATGAACGAGTAGCAATACAGATCCAATCGTTAGCCAAATTAGAAGACACTGTCATCAAGTCCGAGTATTTCAGACGTATGTCCCATCACAGGTGGATAGGGACCAATGATGATCAGTATGTGCCATATTGCATATTATTGGCTGATTACAACGCAGAGATCCAACGACAATGTGGGAAAGCCCCCACCTTTGCCACCCAGTTTGGCCCCGACGATATACCAGAGAGTGCAAAAAGAGGTTCTATTCATCAACCCACTTGGAGGATCCGTCTCTTGGAGACTTATCCTGAAATGGTACAAACCTGGAATAACATGCCCCTCTTTATTAAGTACAATCCTTGTTATGCCCCAGTCCTACGAAGACGCACATGGCCCGAATTCACCATTGCTGTCAAGAACATCAAAGGTTGTGCCAAGTGGCTAAATTATGTTTATCTAGCACCTCCACGAGGACCTCCCACTGTCAATTACATGATTTCTACTATCAGACACTAGAGCACTCGACTACGCAATACACCCGATGTGATGGCACAAATGTGTATGAAAATATTTGAATTAATGCTGATCACATTCAGGACATTTAAAAACATTAAGGATCCCCACTTCTCAGGAGCAGGCTTTGTTACAGGCAACCAAGACCTAGTTTACGACATGAGCACCACCCCATCAATAGAAGTAATATATGCTTGGCACGCCAGAATAAAGTACCTCCCAACTTGTTTTAAACAGACTTTCAAGGAGATGTTCATAACAGGATTCTGGGAATATCACTCAGAAATTTTTGTACCCAGGCCTTCACATCTCCTCCACTTATTTGCTGTGGAGAGAACCATACATTCAGAACAACTGCGGGTGCCACACCCGGACGTACCAGGACCAGTGAATTGGGACGCATTATTAACAGATCTAGCACGGGGGCTCAGATTAGAAGAACATCACCTCGCCTCCGACGTCGTCCAATACTACGTTCAACGAACATCTAGACAAGGGTCTGTCAGGGGCGACAGACGCGAGAGTGGGGGGGTGTTGGCAGCAGTCAGGGAACCGAAGGAGCCACAAGACGAAGAGAGTCAGAGCGAAGGGACAGCACAAGTAGACATGGCAGTCCAAGAAGATCTGGCAAGTAGGCCATCTAAATTTTTCAGGCATCAAGGAGTTGAGCACACAAGAAGACAGAGCAAGTAGGGAGCTCAAAGGTATGTATGACAAATCAATAGAGGAAATCCCTACACAAATAGTGATTTTCATCACTAAAAATCATTGTAAATATCATTTCGTATTTTTGTAGCTCCATTTTGTGCAAGCCAAGGAGTCCTTGAGCTTGAGGAGCTTTAGAAGTATCTACCTGCCAATTTTCATATTTTTTAGATCTCGTTTGATCCCTCTAATAAGCCTTGGAACTTAATTTTTAACTAGGCCGGACACTAGGTCTGAACTGGGCCAAAGCTAGTCAAAAACTATAAAAGGAGCTAGAGAGCTCATTTTTGAGGTTAGATTGTAATTGAATTGAACTTTTAAGAGCTTTTTAAAAGCAATCCAAGAACTCCATTGCTTCTCACTCTTTGTCTTGCCGTGTGTGCGCGTGTGTGTGTATGTGTGTGCATGTTTGTGTGCTTCTCACTCACGCACTTGTGCCTCCACTTGCTTGAGTCTTCATACCATCCTCACGTCTTCCCGGATTGACATTAAAGGAGGTGCTACACATCACTGAGCTACATAGGCCTTCTTAGCTTTCCAATGACACTATACAAGTGCCCATGTGCTTTGGAAATGATGTGAGAACTGATTGAACCAAAACAAACTACTTCCAAGTTGAAAGATCAATGAAAATCTTCTATTTTTGTTCACACACTTGCTACTTGTTATGCTCAATGCTTGCAGTACAGTAGGAATTAGAAAACTTCCTTTTGGAGATATCAAATTAGCTTAATGAGCTAATGATTCCAAGTGGAATCACTTAAAATGATGCACTATACACAGAGCAATAAATTTAGCAATCAAATCATTACCCTCGATTTTTTAGGACCTCTGTAGAGTTTGACCAATGGGTACTTCGACACACTTTTCTCCAAATTGGCTGAACGGATTATCTTCAAACATTTGTGAACATGTAGAGGGCTTGGAGCAGATTCCAAGAAGTTATATAACAGTGAAAATGGTAAAGAAATGATTGAGATATGAGCAGTACAAAATGACTATTTTGAATAACTATGACAGAGAGACCATATATGAAAAGTATTGATCTATTGTATTAGAACACAATGGTGTACATGATCATTGGCATGATAATCAATGCCTAATGATAATGAGTAGTGTAGGCTATAATGTAAGCCTCACTCTCTTACAAAGAAATCACCAAGAAGTCGCAAAAAAGGTGATCCCTACCGCAAGCTTTTTCAAACTATCTTTTATAGATGAGTCATTTGAATTTGAATTTGAATCCTTCATTGGCTCTCAATAAAGTGATCCTCTAATCTAGGAGATATTATCTCGAGTAGATTCATGACTTTTCCAATTAACAAATCCCACGAGTTTAGAGGCGGTTACAAATATTCTTTCAAGTCAAAAATGACTTTTACAAATGGTAAGAGATAAAGGCTTCTTAGCAATGGTTTCCATGGAGCTTCAATAAACTCTAAAATGTGTAGGCTTGGTATTTGCACCAACATTATGATGCCATCATCACTCTTCCTTGCATATAGTGAATGATCTGCATCACACATAGAAAATCCAATGGTGGTCAAGTAATAAAAAATCCTTGCATGCCATGCACGAGGCACTTGCTTCAGCCCATACAAAGCCTTTTGCAACCTGGAAACATATTTTCGATGCTTTGAATTTTCATATCCTTGTGGCTGGTCCATGTATACTTCTTCCTATAACTCACCATGTAGAAAAGCATTCTTCTTATCCATCTAATGCATTGTCCATCCTTTTGATGTAGCTAGTGCAACAAGTGTTATGATAGTAGACATTTTAGGTATAGGGTTGAATGTTTCCTCATAATCAATGCCATAATTTTGTGCATATCCTTTTGCTACCAAATGTGCTTTATACTTGCTTATGCTACCATCAACATTGTGCTTTACCATGTAAACCCACCTGCAGCCTATGGGTTTCTTTCCTTGTGGCAATGGAACTAGCTTCCATGTATCGTTTCGATAAAGTGCAACCATCTCCTCATCCATAGCTTTTTTCCAATCTACATTTCCAATTGCATCTTCAAAACAAGAAGGTTCAGCATCTTGTATTACCTTTGTCATGTAGGCATAATGACAAGCCATGCAAGTATCATATGTCAATCACTGGACTTAATTCGGTATCCTCCTAGATCTTCTTAGTCCTGGGTTGTTGCTCTTGGTATCAGCTGAATGTGCCTTTCTTACTCTTGCACATGTTTTGTGACCAGTAGAAAGCTTTTCTTTACCTTTTCTGGATGTATTTGGTGAATTTGTTGGACTGAAATTTCAACGCAATCTTCCACTCCATGGATTTGAGTTGGAACTATTCGGTGGTGATGCATTTGGTCCACTCAAAGCTTGAGATTCTGCACTTGATTTTTCAGCATTTTCTTTGTCATTTGGTTCAAGATTTAGTCCTTCTTTGGCATCTGCATAGAAGCTTGACATTTCATCAAATACCACATCTCTACTCACCTTCACCTGTTGTGTGAGTGGGTTATAACATTTATATCCCTTCTCCTCAAGGGAGTATCCAATGAAGACACACTTTTTGGCTTTTAGATCAAGCTTCATCCTCAATTCATCTGGAACATGTACATATGCAATACAACTGAAAACTTTCAGATGTGTCAAGTTTGGCTTTTTACCTGTAAACTTCTCTTTAGGTGTAACTTGATGTACATCAGTAGTCAGAGTTTTGTTCATGATGTATACAGTAGTATGAACAGCTTCTGCCCAATAATAATGAGGCATATTCTTCTCAGCCATCAAGGCTCTTACTATTTTTGCAATTGTCTATTTTTGCGTTCAACAACGCCTGCATGAAAACTGACGTCAAATTCCATGATTTTTTAGAAAACTGTTGAACTCATTTGACATGTATTCACCTCCTTCATCAGATCTTAATGTCTGACTATACTTCCCTCTCTGCTTTTGCACCATAGATTTAAAAATCTGACCCAAATATCTCTATGTACTATTTCTATTATGTTGTCACTAACATGCTTGTCATGTGGAAATCATGCTCTTGACTGTTTCCCAAATTGACATGCTGCACATACCTTTTGCATCTCTACAACCTTGAAATTTGGTAATCCATGGACAATCTCCTTTGACTGCGTCAATTTCAGCCTTTGCAAGTTTGCATGTCCAATCCGTTTGTGCTAGATCTCTATATCAGCAATCATTCCTTCACCTTTTGCAAACATGGTTGCATTCATTACAAGAATTTTCACATTTAAGGTGAACATCCTACCTAATCCCTAGTCAACCATTTGTCCAACAGAAACCAGATTCTTTGTTATATTTGGACTTCTTCTTACCCTTCTTCTTCTCCTACAAACACTCAAGTTCCTTTCTACACAAGAATCCCCCAACAAAATTTGGCATGCCCGGTAGGACCCAAGAAGGCTTGAGCATAGGAGAAGTAGTATTTGCAAAGTGTAGAAGAGAGCAAGGGTACCGACACTGCTGTAGTGGCTTAAGAGGTAATCTTTCTTCCATTGGAATTAGCTTAACATAAGAGGAGTATGTAGCTTATTGATGAGTAGCACCTCCTTTAATGTCAATCCGGGAAGACGTGAGGATGGTATGAAGACCTCGAACAAGTGATGGCACAAGTGCATGAGTGAGAAGCACACTAACATGCACACACATACACACACACGTGCACACACGGCAAGACAAAGAGAAAGACAATGGAGTTCCTTAGATTACTTCAAAAGTGCTCATACAAGTTCAAATCTATTACAAGCTAACCTCAAAAATGAGCTCTCTAGCTCTATTTATAGTTTTTGACTAGCTTTGGCCCTGTCCAGACCTAGTGTCCGGCATAGTTAAAAATTAGGTTCTAGGGCCTATTTGAGGGCCCAAACGGAGTCTAAAAAATATGAAAATTGATAAGTAGATACTTCTAATGCTCCTCAAGCTCAAGGACTCCTTGGCTTGCACAAAATGGAGCTAAAAAAAGGTGCAATGGTATTTACAATTATGTAGAGTGACTAAATTCACTATTTAGGAAGTATTACTTCATGGAAAAATTTGGACGGCCTACTTGCCAGATCTTCGTTGACTACTTTGTCTGCTTGTGCTTTCTCTTTGCTCTAAATCCCTTCTTTGACTTCCTTGTCTTGTGAGTCCTTCGGTACCTTGACTGCTGCCAACACCCCCCCTCTCTCGCGTCTGTTGTCTCTGACAGACCCTTGTTGAGTGGATCGTTGGATATAGTAATTCACGACATCGGTCGCCAAGTGATGTTTTGATAATCTCAGTCCTTTTGCCAAATTGGTGAGTAGGGCATCCCAGTCTACTGGCCCAGGAACTTCCGGATGTGGCATACATAACTTTTCTGAATGTAGAGCCTGTTCCACAGCAAATAACTGTAATAAATGAGATGGTCTGGGAATGAATATCTCTGAATGATATTCCTAGAACCCAGTGATAAACTTTTCCTCAAATGTTTGCTTGAAGCAAGCTGGTAGATACTTGATACGAGCATGTCATGCATAGACGACATTGATAGATGGTGTGGTGCTCATATCATAAACAAGTTCTTGGTTTCCTTGATTAAATCCGAGAGCCGAAAGATGAGGTTCCTTGACATTCTTAAAGGTCCTGAATGTAACTAGCATTAGCTCAAAGATTTTGAGGCACGTCTGTGCCATGACATCTGGTATATTCTTGAATCTGACTGCCTAGTGTCGGATGGTTGAAATCATGTAGTTGACCGTGGGTTGGCCATGAGGGGGTGCTAAGTACACATAGTTTAGCCACTTTTCACATCCTTTAACCGTCAAGACTGTTTTGGTGTACTCTAGCCAAGACCTTCGTCGAAAGACAAGGCAGTAGCATGGGTTATACTTGATGTATAATGGCATGTTATTCCAAGTGCGTACCATCTCAGGGTATGTTTCAAGCAGACGGATCCTCCAGGTAGGTTGAAATATATTCCCATGTGTGGCACTTGCAAGGATGTCTTCTGGTGCAAACTGTGTCGCCGAGGTTGGTTCTTTTGTTGTGCGCTGCTTGATTTCAGCATTATAATATGCCATTAAGACATGGAATGGAACATACAAATCATCGGATGTGTCAATCCACCTATGATGGGAGAGGTTTCTGAAGTAATCTAATTTGATGATGATTTCTTCCAATCAGGACATCGACTGTATCTGTACTTCCACCCTCTCATCGTGGGTTGTAGCCACCTTCTCTAACCTCTGCATCCATTCAAGAGCTTCGATCTCAATTGTGTCCATTCCTTCTTCTGTTTGCTTACCCCCTGGTGTAGGCATCGGTATGTATGGGTCTTCAAAGATCTCCTCAACTTCAATTGGAACTAAGTCTTTAGGTTCCGATTCCACGAGGGGAGAGGGTTGACGCTCATATTGAAGAACTTTATTTTTGTTGAGCCCTAACCGGTTGAAACTAACAAAGTCAAGGTCACAGCTATGCATAGGCAAGAGTAAAGTATCAAATTTCCAGGGTCAAAGTGCACAGAAGTATTTTTTCTCTTAAGGTTCAAAGGGTGAATTTAAAGTCTTAGGTGCAAAAGTAAAGAATTAAAAGGAAAGGTGAAGGTATGGAAGCGGTCGTGTACGCAAAGGTGGAAATAGGGCCGCCCAATCAAAATTTTGTTCTAAGTCTAAAGTCACTACAGGACAAAGTAGTGAGTCGTTGGTGGCCAGTTCAAAAGACAATCTTGGGACATTGAAAGGGCACCAAGATTGTATTACAATTAGAGTGCACGGAACCGGCGCACTCAACAAAAGAGAGACAAAAGGCTATTCTTGACACTGGAAGTAAGAAAGAGAGAGAAGTGCAAGAGACATCGGGGGTACGACGACACAGAGAGGTGGAAGTGAAGAGTGCAAGGGAGGTGGCTAAGGAAGAAGGTAGAGAGTGTGAAGCTAGACCCCAAGGACCTCAAGGTCTCTGTGCAGTGTGCATGCCGACAGAAGATACTCATTCCTCATCTTGGTGGAAGCTTGGTGCAAGGTGTGCACAAGGATAAGCTTGAAGCAAGAGAGGACTGGTGCAGAGGAGGCCGATTGCAAGAAGACTTCGGGATAATTGGTATTTTGTAATTAAGCACCCTCTGTAGTGCGCACAGAAGTATTGACTCGGATTGTGCTCAAACATTGTAATTGTTTTACTGTAATCGAACTCAAGATTCCAAGGTGTGCTTCTGCAGAAGCTTCCAAGGTTATTTCCTCTGTGAAGTTTCTCAGCTCATTTCTTTCTTTATTCTTTCCTTTTTCTCCTACAAACCCTCAAACTTCTTCTCGTCCAAGAATCCCCCAACAAATTTGGCACGCATGGTGGGACCTCCAAGGAGAATTGAGCATAGGAGAAGATCTATTGCACTTGGAAAACAATATTCCAGTTGACTAAAGAGGTACATACTTATATCAAGTGTCTCATATTAAGTGAACTATGAACAGCTCATGACCGCGACCCGGTCACAAACCTTGAGGGTCACGTGCAAGCAGACAAGAAGAAAGGCGATCAGAAGATCATCGAGTCCACTTTCATCAACTTCATCGGTAAGAAGCATGGCAGGACAGGTGGACCTAGAAACCTTACTCTCCAGATTAAACATAAAATTTCCCTCTTTCAGAGGTTTAGCTCATGAGGATCCAGATGAGCACATTCGAAGATTTCTGGCATTAAGCAAGACTAGAGGTCTAATGGGTAGGGAAGATGCCTTCTTGATACTCTTTCTGGCCACATTGGAAGGATTGGCAGACAAGTGGTTTAGCCAGTTTGCTGAAAACCACTTTACCTCTTGGGATTTGATGAAAGAGGCCTTCAAAAATCAGTTTCAGCATGGCAACACTGTGGAGATCATTATAGAAGAGCTAGAGAACTTGAGATTGGTTCCAGGAGAAAAATTCCCAGAGTTTGTGACCAGGGCCAAAGCACTAATGGCTAAACTACCAAATCCACCGCATGATTTCTTTGTCAAGAAGTGGTTAGCCAAACCCCTACCTGTGGTCACCCAATGCAAAATAAAAGAGTTAGTGTTACCTACTGCCTCTGTTGAGGAGTTCATCAATACGGCCACACGCTTGGAGCAGATAAGGCACCAGTATGGTGCAACTTCTTCCCAACCAACCTATGATGCAGAACTGGAGGACCCAATGATCCAGTTAAGAAGGGAGTTGGAGGGCTTGAAAAGGAATAAGCCCTACACAGAAGAGGAGACTGCTGTGGCTCAGCTGAGAAGGGAGATTGAAGCACTCAAGCTCCAAAAGGAGGAGGAGGCCCAAGCAGAAGAATTAGCTCAGCTGAGGCAGGAATTGCAAGAACTCAAGGGAGGCGGTATCAAGAGTGGACTCTGGTGCTCCATGTGCAGCAAGCAAGGGCACATAGTAAGTGAATGTCCTCTGCTAAACGTGACTTGTCAATTATGCAGGAAAATTGGCCATGAGGCCCATGAATGCCAATCCAGGGGAATGCCTGCAACGACATACTGGACACAGGGAGGACCTCTGCCACCAGCAAATGTAATGGCAGCCGCAGCAAACCAAGGTAACAACTATAATCCTAGACCAAGGAATAATTTTGCAAATGGGCCTAGAAGGCCCATCATTTGCTTCAGATGTGGAGAGTGCGGGCACTACCAATCTAGATGCACTCTCCCAGAAAATGCCCCTCCTTGCAGGAACTGTCCAGAGGCCAGGGATCACTATACAAACTCTTGTCCTAAGAATCAAGCCTCTACTTCCGGACCCCATCTCCAAATGATCTCTGTATTCAAGGAGGAAACATTACCTCAGGTCAATGAACCCTCACCGTCTACCAGGGTGGTACAATTAGAAGAACTTGAATCTTTTGCAGTACAGACAAGAAGCAAGGGGAAGGCTCAAGTGGACGAAAATCAAGAATCAATAATTAGGGAATTGAACAAAGACAGAGTTGCATCTGAAGACAAAGCCACCACAAGTGCAGACACAACCCAAAAGGAATATCTCATAGGCACCAGTGATGCCATTGGGCATGCCTTCAACAGGGCTCAAGAAGAGTTTGGCAAAGCAAATGAAGCTCATTCTATTAAAGAGTCAGAGGCTTCAAAACTACTCAAGTCTATGAAGAAGGAGGTTAGTATTTTTGAATTAATAAAGATGGATGGGAAATTCATGTCAGAATTATTGCAGATAATTGATGAGGCTTCTACTACAAGCTTAGTGGCAAAGACTGCTATTTTACATAAAGGGATAATTATCGGGGAAGCACCCCTTACTGATTATAAAAGTCCTCGGCTTACAGTATCAATCAAGGGTCATGAATTTCAAGGTGTTATTGTGGATGGTGGTTCTGGCATTAACTTGATTCCTGAACATACCATGAAAAAGATTGGACTCCACCCTTCAAAACCTGCAAACTTCACTGTTACTTTGGCAGATCAGAGCAAAGTAAGGCCCTTGGGGGTAATCCCAAAAGTTCCACTTGAAGTACAAGGTAATCTATTCATTCTGGATTTTGTGGTTTTAAGATTGCCCCAGGTTGAAGGAGGATTTCCTCTCTTAATTGGAAGACCTTGGCTGAGGCATGCCAGTGTCATTCATGATTGGGGCAAGGACACTATGTGGGTACAAAAGAAAGGGCAGGAGCTGACACAGATTCATTTAGAAGAGGGCCCAGACACTCAAAGAAACACTAGTATGATGCAAACAGTTAGCATTTGCATGGAAACAGAATCGGAGGATCAACCCCAAATAGATTTTGAGGAAGAAGAGGATATTCTAAATTGGCTCCAAGCAGGCAACTCTTCCTCTTGTTTTGGAATTTTTCTTAATAATCCTTGCACGACTGAAGGTTATGATGAAGATAAGGAAAAGGTCCAGGTTGATGGATTGGGAGAGCCCATCACAGACCACAGAAGGGGAAGGAAGACACCCCTCAAATACAACTTGGAGGAGGATGTGACGACCACAGATAAAGAAGTTTCTAAAGCTAAAAGCAAGGTAAAAATTTTTGGTGTTGAATGTTCTTTCCCAATTCAAGAAATCCCTGCAGGATGGATGCAGGACAAGGAGGAACACATTGAAGTCCAAAATACACCTGCTTATGAAGCAATGCACCCCGCCCCCCTCTTCGACAGAGCCTCTCAGACCCCCCCTACTTCTCCGACAGAACCATAACCACGCCCCGCTACCCATCCAACCCCCCCTCCAAGCTAACCCATTCAACCCCCCTCTCCAACCCCCCTCCACACCCGCAAGCGCCCCCTCTCCGCCCCCCCCTCTCCAACCTCCCTTCTCTCACCCCGCCCGCTACCCCATCCAACCCCCCCATCTCTCACCCCGCCCCGCTACCCCATCCAACCCCCCCTCTCCAACCCCCCCTCTCCAACCCCCCCTCTCTCACCCCGCCAGCCACCCCATCCAACCCCCCCTCTCTCACCCCCGCCCCGCTACCCCATCCAACCCCCCTCTCTCACCCCGCCCCGCTACCCCATCCAACCCCCCAACCCCATCTCTTCCCCAGCCTACCCCGTCCAACTCCCCCCTCAACCCACCTCCACCCCGCCCCCCCTACCCCATTCACCCCGTCCACCCCCGCCCCCCTCTTTGACAGAGCCTCTCAGACCCCCCTTACTTCTCCGCCAGAACCATAACCACGCCCCGCTGTGGAGGTGATCGCAATCCGGGTGGATCGGGTCCGGTCGTGGCACACACAGGGTGTATGAAGCTAATGAATGTTGGAAGGTTTAAAGATGTGAAGGTGAAATTAATGTTGAGTATGGAGAAGAGAGAGATGTTGAAATAATTATGGGAATGGGAATGTAGGTGTGCAAGTTAGATTGATGACATGAATGATAAGAATGAAAGAGAACCATACACACGAATCAAATTTGGAAGGAAGAATGGTCCATTGGAGGAGCTTCTTAAACACTTCCTAATTCTAATCCATATGTATAGCCTTCTTTGGATGATATGTATGCATGATGAGAATCTTATACACTTTTAGAAACTAATAAATATGTATGGATTTGTATGGATTATATGCATGCAAGTGAATTATGATGATGGATTTTACTCACAAGCTCAAAGAAACATCCTCACTGGTTCAACGCAATACTGCGGAGCCTTCTCACACATAGAAGAAATAGAAGACATGTAAAAATACTTAAGAGACTGAGAGAGGTGACAAGAGACAAGTGACAAGTGACATGAATTAAAAGAATTTGAATTAAGTTACATGTAAAAGATCGTCGTGGTACGTCATGCTAAGCAGTCTACTGATCAAAGGTGGTTCCGACCCTCAAACCATGACAGTTCAACCGAATGTCACACGTAAGAAGGTGAGTTCCACTCCAGTGACCCTATGTCTGTCTAGGCTCGTAACGTCTAACTAAAGAAGTCTAAGAGTCATTAAAATCAGCTCTAACTTACTCATACGCTCCACCGAGGGTGAATCAAGATAGAGATGCTGGTTTCAAGAGCCTATCCTAAATTGGAGTTCTAACTTAAATTTGAAACTAGGTTCTATACTCATACTAGCTCACCTTGGATCCTCACTCGCTCAACCGAGGGTGATCGTCTCAAGGAAACCGTAAGCTAGCATGAGCCCTATGGATGCCTAACAATGATGCTCTAGGAGTTTGGAGGGGGGTTTATATAGTTTTTTGAATGAATTTGGGCCCTTGGATCTAGAGAAATCAAATCTCAACTCTAGGATCACTACTTTTGATTACAACCATTTGATTAATCAAATCAATGGCTTGGAATTGTTCTTTCTATCAAATCTAGTGTAAAGGAGTGAAATTTAGGCGCCCTCATTCTCCACCATTGGATCTGGGGATGATCTGGACCGTCGGATCAGTGCTGACATCAATTCGGATAAGATAAGCCACTATTTTTGGAGAAATGCTGCATTATTGATCTTTGATTGTAAAAAAGGTCTTCTTTTATGGAAAAAATTCGTGGATCCTCCTTCCTTTATGCTTTAGTGCATCTCCACCCTTGAATATGAGCTCATCTTGACCGTACAACATGGTTCAATCATATTTTGACATGTGGCAGACATTCAAGCCTTCAATTTTCTTATTCTAGAAAACTGCGGTGACCTTGAAAACTGGACTTTGTGCTCTTTGACCCTCCAAAAAGTCTTTGATGAAGATGAAACATTGTAAGACTATGTTTCCAAAGATCTCCTTCAGGAATATGCAGAAAAAACTCCCATCTGAATCTAACTTGTACAAGTTTGACTACATTTGGAAGCTTGCAAGGTGGCATTAAGGTGTCTAGGAAGCTCGGATAGCCTTGAAACTTTATACAAATATGTAGCCACATATGGTCTTTATACATGCCAAACCATATGGCTAACATAAATTTCTATACAAGAATTTGTAGGGTCAAACTAGAAAAAATACATTTTTACAAAATGAACATAGCATATCAATGTGCTACCAAATCCATTTTCTGCTGAAATTTGGGCTATAGACTGCCTTTGACAATCTTTACAAGTATATGGATTTTCATCTAATTTGGTGACAATGAAATTTTTACCCTAATTTCCCAACTTTGACCAGCTTTGACCAACTTTGACCGCTACCATGGACTTTCTTGATTTCTTTGAAACTTTGTATGTGACCTTCCTTTGACATCCTTGATGCATCCTGGACTTCTCGGGGAATTCTGGCTACCTTCACCAAATATGTTTTTTTTGTAGGCCTTCACAAGTGAGAGAGGAGAGAAAATCTCGACGACATTCGCCCCCACTAAACCTGCGATTCCTCCGGAAGGGCCACTCTAGCATCTGTGAAAAACAAAATGTTCCAAGCATCAAATTCTTTTATAGGCAACATAAGAAACATGGAAGGAAAATTGATTATATGCATGAATAAGTAGGTAACGTGACATGAAGCAAAATTTGCATGAAAGAAATAATTGAAACAGGAAACATGAATATGCATGAACAAATAGGCAACATATATGCAAATGAACAAGCAACATTGGCAACAAGAAAGAAAAAAAACAAGCATCAATATGAAGTGGAAGTGGTTGTATTGAGTCGTTTTAAGCATCAGTTTCTCTCATCTTGAAGAAAATTTTGTACCTTTTTCATAAAGCAATCTACCTTAAATATGATTATAAACAAAGATTTAGGATTTTCAAGAGACATCTTTCATCTTTAGCTTATTTTAGATCAACTCCTTTCCTACATAAATATGAATATGCTCTTTCTCTAATAACATGCAAGGAAATCTAACTAAACTCCACTAATGCATAAATCTGCTTATATAGCCCGTGATTTATTCTACTATGCCTCTTTATCCTCCTTTGGCTTGCTCTTTTTTTTTTTTTTTCCGATGATGATGATGATTTGGCAACTTTATGGTTACGATCACTTTTTTGGGGTAGAAGAAAGTGTAAACTTCTTGGTAACATGTAGCTTTTTTTTTTTTTTTTTTTTGACGAGGAAAAGTTAAACCCCGATACAAGGTACAACCATTTTTGATGACGGAGAACAGTCGTTTAAACTCCGATACAAGTGCTGTGAGATGGACTAAGGATGTAGAAACATGCAATAGCAGGAGCTAGGATTTCAACAATTATGCTTTCGATATAGGATACATATGCATGTTTATATATGAAAGTCATGTCACTAAAATAAACCTCCAAATCTACATGCCCTATCTTTCCACAATCCTAGATTATAATCAATTCCTTAGTAGATAAGTTACTACTTAAGATACAATTTTACACAAGTAGAGAAATCATCATTTGCCCTTTTTGACTCAAGTGATGTGGATATGCAATGCAATGCAAAGACTGAAAAAAAACATGCATGAAACAAGCATGGAAAAAAAAAAATAGAATGAACTTGAAAAAAAACAAAGCAACATGAACTTGAAAAATTAATGATATTTTTATATGTTTTTTTTTTCCTTTTTTTATTTATATTTTTATTTTTTATAGCATGGATACTCCTGTTTATGAATCGGCCTCATTGTTGTCATCTTCTTCAATGTCCTCATCCAAAATGTACTCGTCATTATCACGTTTCTTGAATAGCTTTATCCTTTTACCTGCAATCAAAGTTTTTAGTGCAACACCATTTAATTCACAAAGAGCATACGTACCATGTTGTTGACTTTTGATACAATGTATGGCCCAAACCACCGTTGAGTGAGCTTTTTGCGTGCATCATATTGAGAGTCAAATGTACTATCATAAATGAGCACCCAATCTCCTACTTCAATTGGATTAGGACGCAGTCGATGCGTTTTATCAAAATAATGCTTATTCTTCATTCTAGATTCTCTTAATTTTTCAACAGCATCATCAAGTCTTACTTTACCTTGTTCTAACTGTTTAATGCGCAAACTCAAAAAGTCATCAGTAGACATGTTTTCAGACCAAGGCAAATTTGACCATGCAAAAATATGAGATTGAATTGGAAACAATGGTTTTTGACAGTACATAAGTTCAGCAGGCATATACCCAGTAGTACGTGTGCATGTCATTCTATCTGCCCAAAGTGCAAAAGGTAAGAATCTAGGCCATTGTTTGATGTCACCGTTACATGCTTTAGATATGGCTTTCACAATAGGTGGATGCCCTCTCTCTATTTTACCATTGGCCTCTGGATTATATGCAGTAGTGAGAGACAAACGAATACCGTGACGCTCAAAGAACTCTTTAGCTTCTCTCGCATTTAACTCTCCACGATCGGCAACTACTTTCTCTATGTACCCAAAGCGACTTATGACATCTTCAAGCAAGAATTTGCAAACATTGTAAGTGGTCTTAGATCGTAGTGCACGTCCCTCTACATGATTAGTTAATTCTTCTCTTGCAAGTACAATGTAACGCATTTTGTCGATACCTTTAGGCATAGTTACAAGATCTACTACCCACTTGTAGTGAATACAAGGTGGATAAGTAGGATGCAACGGATCTCTATGTTTGACTGATGAATGAAGTTGACAAGTAGAACATGTAGAAACATAGCTACTAATGTCAACATACATCCTAGGCCAATAATAGGTACTTCTAATTTTTTCATATGTTCCAAAAAATCCTTTATGACCTGCCCATAATGTCTCATGCATTTCCTTCATTACTTGCAATTGAAGACCTCTCTTTCCTAGGACTCGTTGTGGATTCTTAACCTTACCCTTAGCATGTCTCCAAAGATAACCATTACATAGGAAAAAGTTATAAGCTCGTTTCCTAATGTTACGAAATCTATTCGTAGTCCAGCTAGGTAATGGTTGTAGTGTACTCAGATACTTTCCTATGTCTCTCCATTCATCTTCGTACTCAGACTCATGAAATTTCTCATACTCATATATATGTGGAACATAGTCAACTAAATTCACATTCTTTATTAGATCACTTTCAAGATCATCATCAAATCTAGCTCTCGATAACATATCAGCAACTGAGTTTGACTTACCTGAAATATGAACTAACTCAGGATTTATGAACTTAATATATGAGATCCATCTAAGCATGGCTATATCAGGAGATGAACAATTGGCTATCATTCCAATGAGAGGCAAACAATCAGTCTCAACTTTGACATTTGCACCAATGAAATATTCTTTGTCTATTTTCAAAGCTATTACCATACCCCATAGTTCTCGTTTGATCTGTGGATATTTTCGTTGTGTTTCATGTAGAATTTTGGCACCAAACCTAATTGCATATCTATTCCCTTCACTATCATCTTGACTTATGACCCAACCTATACCAATAGGACTAGTATCAACAGTCAATATAATAGGTTTGTTAGCAAAATAGTCTACACGCTTAAGGATGGGAGCTTCAAGCAATAATTTCTTCAATTTACGCATAGCTTGAGTGTGTTTGTCAGTCCAAATAAATTTTCGTTTCTTCCTCAACAAGTCATAAAGACAATCAGCAACATGAGCAAAGTGAGGGATCCAAATAACATAAAAGATGCAAGCACCAAGAAATCTACGTACCTCACTCACGTTGTTACATGTTTCAGAAATCTTGCTAATGGCATCAACTTTTTGTGGGTATGGCTTTCGACCATAATGGCCACATAAATGTCCAACAATAAGTACCTCGTTGACACCAAAAACAGATTTCTCTATGGAAAATGTGAGACCTACCTCTTCAAATCGTTGAAATATTCTTTCACAATCAAAGATATGGTCAAGAACAAATTTACGACATCCGGATGAATCTAAAGTAATGTCCTTTACACGTTCCTCACTCCCTTTAATTGGAATATCATCAATGAATGGCATAGTTATATGAGGGATAAAGTCATGTAAGACCATATTCATAGCACTCATCATATGAGCCACAGAATTAGTCGCTCCTTGAGGTAAAGTACACATTCGCACTAAGCCTAAAGGAGTTTTCATTGTGGTTATGTCACGACTATCAATTGCTAATTGGAATTGGTCATATCCAGAATATAGATCACCCATTGAATAGATAGAATGTCCTGAAAATGATTCAGCAAACTCATCTACAATGGGTCCTGTTCCTACATTCCTTATGGTGACTTTATTGACGGGTTGGAGATCTTGAATAAAACGTAGTTTTCCATTCTTTTTAGGCACAGTGAACCATCTGTTTGAGTAAGGTGCAAAAGATGGCTCTAAAATTCTCATGTTTATCTTCTCCTTAAGTAGTTTCATTAGCTCAGGTAAGTGAGCCTTTGGAACAGGTATAGGACGAAGATTCCATGGAATATGTGGAATAGTAAAGATTATCATGGGTGCAACTAGCTTAGGATCTACACAACCAATCTCATGAGGATACATAGTAAAGGCTTTTCCATGGCTCCGTATAACTCTCTCAAATTTATCTCTCTCTGCTGGCAAAAGAAAGTCATCATCTCTACCAATTTTCACCTGTTTGATTGTCTCATCCGTGAATGTATGTCCTATGTTTTTCTTATCCCGAAGAATTGGATCATTTTTCACATCAATAATTTTTTCATTACTTCCTTGAGGTAATGGTTGAGCTATGGGTTTGATTTTTTTGTCTACAGTTTTGTACTTTGTTTCAACTAAGGCATCATGTGTTTGGTTAAATTTTGAGCACTTGTCAACATTGAGAGCATACTCTTGGATTAGAGCATACTCATCAAGGGAAGAAATAAGAATAATATGGGAAATAGAATTTTGTTGAAGACATAACTCTAACTCCTCAAGAGTAGAGAAACAATGAGATGTCTCAATCACATGCTCAATGTTCTCATCATGTTCCATGATTTTGTTGTTTTTATAATTTTTTTGGCTTTTTTGGATAAAAGACTTGGACAATTGACTCTTATGAAGAAAATCTAATCTAGAATGTGGAAAACAAAGTGACAAACTATTGTACATGTTGGTTGGATGCGAGATGTCAAACCAATATCCACTGTTGTCCCGCTCAACAATGGATTCTATCCAAAATTTTGATCATATGTAGCTCCAAACATGAATCGAGGTGCACAATCACTACAAGCATGCTCGTGACCCTGAGTAACAATAGGTTTCTTTCTAATTGACAATCGATTCCTAGGATGATTCACTCCTACTGTCATGACTTGAAGTGATTGCATTCCATCCTTAGACTTAAATCTAGCATAGGTAGACCCATCATCCATGGCTTTAGTTTCCATACGACTCTCACAAATAAAGGGTTGACCTAAGAGAACTTCATAGGAGCAATTATCTTGAATAAAAAAGTGAAACTCTTCTGTGATTCCCCCTATGGATATGGGCACACTAGCACAAGCTCCATACAAGGTACCTACACCATTATCTGCAGTTCTCATACGCCATCCACAATCTTTATCTATGGGCCATCGAAACTTATCATAGACTTCTCTTGAAATCACATTGATTTCAGAGCCGGAATCTACTAATGCATTTACAGTGATAGTGTTCTTATCATTTCCTATTTTAACATGCATCTCTGATGTACCTCTAGACCAAAATGTTCTTTTAAAGTGACTTTCAGGATTGTTTTCATGATTTTCATGGTCAGGTTGAATAGGTCCTAAGAAATTTTTATTAACATTTACTTCATCATCATCAAAGTTCTCTTCATCAGATTCATCAAAGTTTAAGGCTTCATTCATAGCTTGATCTTGATCTAGAGAATCTTGCATCTCAGTATCTAGATTAAGCGGAAACCTCTTCCTTTTAATTAGGCCGATAAAGTTATCTTTAAAAACAGGCTTTGCAATAGAGAAAACTTGTTCTAAAGACATAGTCACTTGACTCTTAAGCAAAATGTCATCTAAAATTTCCATAGGATCTATTTTTCTCTCAATTTCTGAAATCAAGATGGCTTTAGGTTTTCTCTTTGGTTTCTTTTGTTTTTGCTCAGGATCTTGTTTTTGTTCATGTTCTCGTGTTTGGTCTTCAGTTTGTTTTGATTGTTCTGGTTTATCTAAAGGCTTTGGTTCTGTTTTTCTTTGCTTTGTCTTCTTCCCTTTTTGTTTCTCCTCTTGTTTTTGTTCATTGGGTTCTGATTCTTGTTTTTTATCTTTAGATTGTGATGTTTCTCCTTGCTCTATGATTGTTTCTATTCCCTCTGAGGTTTGTTTTCGAGTCACTCTTCTTTCACTAGGCTCAGCTTCATCTCTTTTTCGTTTTTCTTCTACATTGGATATGTGAGAAATAAGAGATTGATCTTCTATCGGTGACTCCCAAGCCGTTATTCTCCTAATCTCATCCCGTGCTCTTACTAAAGCCTCTATGGAAAAATCACCTTCCTTTGTAGGTTTACTTGATTCTACTTGTTGTTCATCAAGAGCTTCTAGTTTCACTCCTCTAGTTCCTACGTCCATTATGGTTATATTTTCATAATGTTTTTTCATTCCTCCCTTACCATAATTTCCTTGCAAAGGTAGCCTAGATCGATAGTCACAGATTTTCTTGTCTATGTCTATTACTAGTCGTTGCTCCTTAGCATCCTTCAATAGTTCGCAATCTCTCAAAAAGTGCTCTAACGAATCACACCAAGGACACCTACGAGGGCCACGCACAAAACCATTTTGATTTTGAGGATTTTGATTAACTTGTGGTGGGAAATTTTGAAATTGAGGATTTTGTTGATAAGGTATTGCTTGAACAGGATAATTAGGATTTTGAAAATGCAATTGATGTATTTGAGGAGCTTGGGGAGCAACATGTGGTACTTGAGGTGCAAGAGGAGCTTCCATATTATACGGTTGATGATTTTGAAAATTTTGATTTTGAGGATTTTGAAAAGCTATTTGAGAAGCTTGAGGATACAGGTTTTGATACATTTGAGGATTTTGCACATGAGGATGAGGATTTTGCATTGAAGGATTATGCATGGGAGGATTATGCATTGGAGGAACTTGATATGCTTGAGTAGGAGCTACTTGTGGATTTTGATTGGTAGCTATAACATGTTGATTAGGCTCTTGAAAAGTCATTGGGTTCATTTGATTTTGGAAAGTTTTGGTGTAATTAGATTGTAAAGCATCTATAGTCTTGGCCAAATTGGATTGTGTAGCAATAAGACTTTCCATTTGCTTAGTGAGAATATCCACTTGAGATTGTTCAACTACACTTTTATTTGGCTCTACTTTAAAACCTTGAGTAGGCTCCATCATTTGAGGAATAGGAGTAGAGTCAAAAAGCATAGCATGGGATTGTTCTCTAAATTGCTCCTTAATTTGTGGAAGGCTAGCTTGAGGAAGACTAGTTTGCTCATAAAGCATGGATTGTCTTTGATGTCTATGGGCTACAGCCTCTACTACTTTACGCACTTTTTGCCATTTGTCAGTAAGACCATAGCGCTTATCTGGTTCTTCTAATCGCCGTTCAACTTCCCTACGAGTTTCAGGATGAAGAAGCTTAAGAAAATTGATCACAAGATCAGGTTCCAAAGTTATCTTATCCTCATCAGGAAGTTGTTCATAGCGTCTAATATACTCATTTTGTAAGTGAGTAATAGAGCTACTAGGCTTTGGAGAATTGACCCATCGTAAGAATCCATCTCGATTATGTTGGCTATAATCTTCAAGATAGAATTCTTTGAGCATCTCCTTTCTAAAATCACTCCAAGGAAGACTATCATATTGAGTGACACGGTTTATGATAGAGCTATCAACAATTCGTTCAAAGAATGATATCAAAAGATCTTCAGGAAGACCAAAAATCATAGCTTGCTCTTCAAACAAATCTAAGTAGCTTGTGATGTTGATGCCATTGAATTTTCCCTTCTCTCTCAACATAGAAGAGACTATTCTTTGGCCTTGTTTCTCAACAATAAGGGATTTGAATCCTTCCTCCATCTTATGTGAATAAGCAAGTGATGCACGATGTTCTAGATCTCTCACAAATGTGTTTACTTCGCGACGAAGATGTGCACGATACTGTGAGAAATCCAGTGCAACACTCAAGAATGATGATGATGATATGATGACGATGAAAAATATGAAACAAAGGATATGGATCACAACCTCCCAACAACATCAGAAGCAAATACCACGAAGCGTTTCACGTCGGGTTCAAATGTGGAGGTGATCGCAATCCGGGTGGATCGGGTCCGGTCGTGGCACACACAGGGTGTATGAAGCTAATGAATGTTGGAAGGTTTAAAGATGTGAAGGTGAAATTAATGTTGAGTATGGAGAAGAGAGAGATGTTGAAATAATTATGGGAATGGGAATGTAGGTGTGCAAGTTAGATTGATGACATGAATGATAAGAATGAAAGAGAACCATACACACGAATCAAATTTGGAAGGAAGAATGGTCCATTGGAGGAGCTTCTTAAACACTTCCTAATTCTAATCCATATGTATAGCCTTCTTTGGATGATATGTATGCATGATGAGAATAGATGGAATCCTTACACATAAATCAGTTTCGAAAGGAAGAATGGTCCAATATTGGAGCTTCTTATACACTTTTAGAAACTAATAAATATGTATGGATTTGTATGGATTATATGCATGCAAGTGAATTATGATGATGGATTTTACTCACAAGCTCAAAGAAACATCCTCACTGGTTCAACGCAATACTGCGGAGCCTTCTCACACATAGAAGAAATAGAAGACATGTAAAAATACTTAAGAGACTCAGAGAGGTGACAAGAGACAAGTGAGAAGTGACATGAATTAAAAGAATTTGAATTAAGTTACATGTAAAAGATCATCGTGGTACGTCATGCTAAGCAGTCTACTGATCAAAGGTGGTTCCGACCCTCAAACCATGACAGTTCAACCGAATGTCACACGTAAGAAGGTGAGTTCCACTCCAGTGACCCTATGTCTGTCTAGGCTCGTAACGTCTAACTAAAGAAGTCTAAGACTCATTAAAATCAGCTCTAACTCACTCACACGCTCCACCGAGGGTGAGTCAAGATAGAGATGCTCGTTTCAAGAGCCTATCCTAAATTGGAGTTCTAACTTAAATTTGAAACTAGGTTCTATACTCATACTAGCTCACCTTGGATCCTCACTCGCTCAACCGAGGGTGATCGTCTCAAGGAAACCGTAAGCTAGCATGAGCCCTATGGATGCCTAACAATGATGCTCTAGGAGTTTGGAGGGGGGTTTATATAGTTTTTTGAATGAATTTGGGCCCTTGGATCTAGAGAAATCAACTCTCAACTCTAGGATCACTACTTTTGATTACAACCATTTGATTAATCAAATCAATGGCTTGGAATTGTTCTTTCTATCAAATCTAGTGTAAAGGAGTGAAATTTAGGCGCCCTCATTCTCCACCATCGGATCTGGGGATGATCTGGACCGTCGGATCAGTGCTGACATCAATTCGGATAAGATAAGCCACTATTTTTGGAGAAATGCTGCATTATTGATCTTTGATTGTAAAAAAGGTCTTCTTTTATGGAAAAAATTCGTGGATCCTCCTTCCTTTATGCTTTAGTGCATCTCCACCCTTGAATATGAGCTCATCTTGACCGTACAACATGGTTCAATCATATTTTGACATGTGGCAGACATTCAAGCCTTCAATTTTCTTATTCTAGAAAACTGCGGTGACCTTGAAAACTCGACTTTGTGCTCTTTGACCCTCCAAAAAGTCTTTGATGAAGATGAAACATTGTAAGACTATGTTTCCAAAGATCTCCTTCAGGAATATGCAGAAAAAACTCCCATCTGAATCTAACTTGTACAAGTTTGACTACATTTGGAAGCTTGCAAGGTGGCATTAAGGTGTCTAGGAAGCTCGGATAGCCTTGAAACTTTATACAAATATGTAGCCACATATGGTCTTTATACATGCCAAACCATATGGCTAACATAAATTTCTATACAAGAATTTGTAGGGTCAAACTAGAAAAAATACATTTTTACAAAATGAACATAGCATATCAATGTGCTACCAAATCCATTTTCTGCTGAAATTTGGGCTATAGACTGCCTTTGACAATCTTTACAAGTATATGGATTTTCATCTAATTTGGTGACAATGAAATTTTTGCCCTAATTTCCCAACTTTGACCAGCTTTGACCAACTTTGACCGCTACCATGGACTTTCTTGATTTCTTTGAAACTTTGTATGTGACCTTCATTTGACATCCTTGATGCATCCTGGACTTCTCGGGGAATTCTGGCTACCTTCACCAAATATGTTTTTTTTGTAGGCCTTCACAAGTGAGAGAGGAGAGAAAATCTCGACGACACCGCTACCCCATCCAACCCCCCCTCTCTCACCCCCGCCCCGCTACCCCATCCAACCCCCTCTCTCACCCCGCCCCGCTATCCCATCCAACCCCCCAACCCCATCTCTTCCCCAGCCTACACCGTCCAACTCCCCCCTCAACCCACCTCCACCCCGCCCCCCGCCTACCCCATACAACCCGTCCAACCCTACCCCCCTCTTCGACAGAGCCTCTCCGACCCCCCCTACTTCTCCGACAGCGCCACCCATAACCCCGCCCCGCTACCCCATCCACCCCCCCTCCCCCCCCCGCCAAGCTAACCCATTCAACCCCCCTCTCCAACCCCCCTCCACACCCGCAAGCGCCCCCCTCTCCGCCCCCCCTCTCCAACCCCCCTTCTCTCACCCCGCCCGCTACCCCATCCAACCCCCCCATCTCTCACCCCGCCCCGCTACCCCATCCAACCCCCCCTCTCTCACCCCGCCCCGCTACCCCATCCAACCCCCCCTCTCCAACCCCCTCTCTCTCACCCCGCCAGCCACCCCATCCAACCCCCCCTCTCTCACCCCCGCCCCGCTACCCCATCCAACCCCCTCTCTCACCTTGCCCCGCTACCCCATCCAACCCCCCAACCCCATCTCTTCCCCAGCCTACACCGTCCAACTCCCCCCTCAACCCACCTCCACCCCGCCCCCCACCTACCCCATACAACCCGTCCAACCCCGCCCCCCTCTTCGACAGAGCCTCTCCGACCCCCCCTACTTCTCCGACAGCGCCACCCATAACCCCGCCCCGCTACCCCATCCAACCCCCCCCCCCCCCGCCAAGCTAACCCATTCAACCCCCCTCTCCAACCCCCCTCCACACCCGCAAGCGCCCCCCTCTCCAACCCCCCTTCTCTCACCCCGCCCGCTACCCCATCCAACCCCCCCATCTCTCACCCCGCCCCGCTACCCCATCCAACCCCCCCTCTCCAACCCCCCCTCTCCAACCCCCCCTCTCTCACCCCGCCAGCCACCCCATCCAACCCCCCCTCTCTCACCCCAACCCCGCTACCCCATCCAACCCCCCTCTCTCACCCCGCCCCGCTACCCCATCCAACCCCCCAACCCCATCTCTTCCCCAGCCTACCCCGTCCAACTCCCCCCTCAACCCACCTCCACCCCGCCCCCCGCCTACGCCATTCAACCCGTCCAGCCCCGCCCCCATCTTCGACAGAGCCTCTCCAACCCCCCCTACTTCTCCGACAGCGCCACCCATAACCCCGCCCTGCTACCCCATCCAACCCCCCCCCCCCCCCCCCGCCAAGCTAACCCATTCAACCCCCCTCTCCAACCCCCCTCCACACCCGCAAGCGCCCCCCTCTCCGCCCCCCCCCCCCTCTCCAACCCCCCTTCTCTCCATCTGGGGACTTCCCACCCATCGCAATCCGGAACATTTCCAGCTCTTCAGGCTCCAGTCCTCCATGGCCGATCCTTCCGCCCAAGAAGCTATTTCGGCATTCCCATCTTCGGCCTTACAAACGACCAATCCCACTGACCCTCATTCAGATCCTCAACCCTCGCGTACCCAAACACTTACCACCCTCGTCTACCCGGTCCCGACATTGCCTGTTTCACTTTCCATGCCGCTTCCTGCATCTACCGACTCCCATTATCCCCCACCAGATGCCTCGACTTCCGCTCTTCATCCTCCATTTCCTCCCCCACTTCTAAATATTCCTACCTATTCCGTTCGCTCTGATTCCACCGATATTTATTCTCCACCTTCCCTTCCTCGCCCCCCTTCCCCTTCTCCCTCTCCTTCTGTTTCTCAGATCTCGCAACCTAATTCACCTTCAGGCGATTACATGCGCCTTTTTCTTCCACCGGATTTGAATCTCCAAATTCGTCTTCATCTATCCCTTCCCCCCATTGAACTCCGTAATCTTTTCTCGGTCGAAAATCTTCAGTCTGCAGGACTTTTGGGCTTGGCCAACGTTCTCTTGCAGGATCCATCCAACCATAATGATGTCTATGAAGCTCTCAGGTTGTTCCCCACTTTTCGCACCGGCACTCTCACCATCTCTGACCTTGCCACCAGTATACACTCCTCCATCATTCACTACAACAGCCCTCCATTCTTATACTCGGGAGTATCCCCCTCTGAAACAATTGCTTTTTGTAAAGCTCGCTTTGAAAATCACGCAAGTTTTTCCCTCCGAATGCAATCCATCCTTAATTCCTTCATCTTTTTCTTTTTACTTCGTAGCCCAACCTCTCCACTTCCACTGTCCGATATTCGCATTGCTGATCCACTCTACTGCTTCCTCACTAGCCGCCCGTACCCTTACGCAGCCCTCCTCTATAGTTCCTTAAGCTTGCGCTCAAGTAGACTTCGTGGAGCTATCACTCGCCGATCTCGTGCCTTTTCCATATATTCTGCTCCATTGCTAGCTTGGTTATATCATCTCCCTGCGCATTTTGCTAATCATTCACTACCTCAATCCCACACAGATCACATTATGCCTTCCATATCCCGACCTCCCCACTCCCCTACACTCTCCATTGGCTTGACTTCCGTTCCCACCCTACCCTCCACACCACCTGATATTCCTCCCCTTCATCCACACTCTGCCTCCCCTCTCCTCACTACATCTCCTGCTACTGCCACCATTCATACTCCTGACCCTGTTCCCCCACATAGATCTTCTTCGGCCGCATCCTTCCGCCCGCTCATTCAAACCCAACTCAACCCGCAAAACCCCACCTGTACACCCCCTCGTCCTCCGAGTTCTGTTTTTCAACCTACCGGTGACCAACCCGATCCTTCTCCAACTACAACACATCCTCCCAGTCCGCCTGTAAACCCTCCTTCCAATCTCCCTCCCAATCCACCTGCCTCCACTACTCCGCCATTTGACCTCCCATCCACCCCTTCCTTTTTACATTTACTCCGCGACGCGAGTGCAGTTGCTCTTGGCAGTGCTCAAGCCTCCCAGATTTCCTTGGATTCGGTATCGGCGGCAGCGTCGGTTCATCAACAGTATATCTCCACAATCGACAACATCAATCGCATGGCAACTTCTCAATGGCAATCGCTCAATGAAACGGCGTGATTGCTCAAGGAAGAGAGAGATCACTATCGAGATATGGCCGACTCTGCGTTGAAAGCCTTAGAAGATCTTCAAAATCGCTCTAACTTAGGGCTATGTGCTAATCCTACATGCAGACGTATCCAACGGGACCGGGACAATCTTAGGCAATGCCTTAGTTCGCTACAACATCTGATTGAGCAAGCTTCTGCTCCTTTGCCCCCCTCTCCACCAACACCGGCTGAGAATCTCAATCACCCTTCAATAATTTGCCGTCCATAGTCTCAATAAATTGCTCCTCCCCTTCATAATAATTGCTATTAGTTTCAGCTTCCATTATCGCCTTGCCAATAACTTTCTCATCGCTCTGATTTTGTCAATAATTCTTGTAGAGTGCCTTAAGATTTTTCTTACTTAAATAATACACGCACTCTTTATCTCTTTTCCTGCCTCAGCCCTCGCTGTGTTTCTTTCTTCTCCTGTCCACTGTCTTTGAGTTCTACCTGTATTGTATTGTTGTTGTCTCTCCAGGACGGAGAGAACTTTAGGTGGTGGGCATCTGTTGAGCCCTAACCGGTTGAAACTAACAAAGTCAAGGTCACAGCTATGCATAGGCAAGAGTAAAGTATCAAATTTCCAGGGTCAAAGTGCACAGAAGTATTTTTTCTCTTAAGGTTCAAAGGGTGAATTTTAAGTCTTAGGTGCAAAAGTAAAGAATTAAAAGGAAAGGTGAAGGTATGGAAGCGGCCGTGTACGCAAAGGTGGAAATAGGGCCGCCCAATCAAAATTTTGTTCTAAGTCTAAAGTCACTACAGGACAAAGTAGTGAGTCGTTGGTGGCCAGTTCAAAAGACAATCTTGGGACATTGAAAGGGCACCAAGATTGTATTACAGTTAGAGTGCACGGAACCGGCGCACTCAACAAAAGAGAGACAAAAGGCTATTCTTGACACTAGAAGTAAGAAAGAGAGAGAAGTGCAAGAGACATCGGGGGTACGACAACACAGAGAGGTGGAAGTGAAGAGTGCAAGGGAGGTGGCTAAGGAAGAAGGCAGAGAGTGCGAAGCTAGACCCCAAGGACCTCAAGGTCTCTGTGCAGTGTGCATGCCGACAGAAGATACTCATTCCTCATCTTGGTGGAAGCTTGGTGCAAGGTGTGCACAAGAATAAGCTTGAAGCAAGAGAGGACTGGTGCAGAGGAGGCCGACTGCAAGAAGACTTCGGGATAATTGGTATTTTGTAATTAAGCACCCTCTGTAGTGCGCACAGAAGTATTGACTCGGATTGTGCTCAAACATTGTAATTGTTTTACTATAATCGAACTCAAGATTCCAAGGTGTGCTTCTGCAGAAGCTTCCAAGGTTATTTCCTTTGTGAAGTTTCTCAGCTCATTTCTTTCTTTATTCTTTCCTTTTTCTCCTACAAACCCTCAAACTCCTTCTTGTCCAAGAATCCCCCAACAATTTTGTAGTTCTGCCAGTTGTGCTTTGAGTTCTGCGACTTCTTCAGATGTGTCTGCTGTGGCTGTAACTTCTTTTGGTGAATCTTGCTGAGCTGCCAGTTGCTTTAGTAGGTCATCCCGCTCTCTTTCTAAGGCAGCTGTGCTTCCAAGAGATCGACGTGTGTTTCCAATACGATTTGCATATTTGCCGATGGGATGGCCTTGAAATTCTCTGGGTCAATTTCTTGCGGTGAACCCTCCATTGCTGCTTCCAGGTTCTCTTTGTTCTGTTTCTGTAGTCATTTATTTTCTTGGAGTGTTGCAGACATGTGCTTGCGTAGTAAGGCGAGGTTATGTCGAAGCTTGAGATTGTCCGTTATCTGAGCGTGTAACAGATCATCAAGTTGTTGTTTTTCTTTAGTATCTATCTGGGGTGGATTGGCAATTAACTGATCATGTTGTGCTTGCAATGTACTATACTGTTGTTGTAACTGCCTCTTCTCCTTCTCTAAATTAATGAATCTCTCCTATAGTGTTTCATGATTTCTAAACAAGCTCGTATGTTGGGCATCTAGATGCTGGTAATGTTGTTGTAGTTGACTCATACACTGGTACATATTATTAAATACATTATTAACAGGAGTGGATGCGGGAAAGGTGTTGAATGCAGGGGGGTAGGGAAAAGGGAATGGGAGTGTGTATGCCGTGCTAGAAAAGGGTGAAGTGGGTGGTGGGGGAATGAGAGATTGTGGAAATATGGGGGGAGGGAGAGGTGCGGAAGTAGGTGATATGTCCATTATGTCATATGTGGATGCAGTCGTGGGAGTGATTGTGAACATGGGAATTGTCGGTGTAGTGATGGTTGTGAAGGTGTAAAGTGGTGTGTGTAGTTGTGAATATGGACCGCCAGGGAGCGTGATCAGGGGAATGAGAATTTTAGCGGCTATAGTTAGAATTACGGTGTCAGTGGTAGTATTTACAATAGGGGTGGTGATAGGTTGTGCGGATTGTGAGGGTTGACTCACAGTCTGTGCTTCGGTATGGGAAGTGGACTCTGAGGCGGTGACGGTGGTGGTGACACTGGTAGTGGGAGGTGAAGGTGGTGGAGTTGGAGATAGGGGTGGTAAAGGGGGTGACGGGGGTGCACTTGAGGTATGGGCTTCCTCAGTGCCATGAATGGTATGAGTTGTGCCCGTGGTCGTGGATGTGCCCTGTGGTTCTAATACCAACACATTCATTTGTTTCCCTGGTCGAGGGGGACGTCTGCCGTATCTTCGCTCCGATCTTCGTGAACGTGTGAGAGCGGTATGCACCATCTCAGGTACCCCCAATGCATCTGCAATCATGTCAAGGGTTTCCCTGTATTGCTCATCCACACCTTCTGCCTCGGCCATATTGAAGGGACTGGTCACCGGTTCTGCGAGAATATACAATTGAATATTAACATTGCAATTGGACACCCAGTGTTCATGTGTCCCCAGTACAACATTAACATGAGTTTTTAGAGATAAGTTAGTTAGTCAGTGAGTGCTCGGTGATTGTGGGTGTAGTTAGTGGATGACTTGTCCTAAGAGCTAAATGGAAAGATGCAATGTGAGAATGATGCAGTTAGTAGGTGGAGGTGAATTTACAAGTGGGGTCGAGGGGTTTATTACAAGCTTTGGGCAGCCAAACACAGTGGATGGCTTTCGGTTTTGGTTCGGTGGAGACTCTCGAGGGCTCTGTGAGAGTGTCTACTTGGAAATGAGGCTTTTTAGGGACCCATTTACAAGTGATTCTACTCGTGCTCATGGGTGAATATGTGTTCATGTGTGATGTATAAGAATGGGTATCAACTGTTTGAGTGAGTGAACATGTTGTACAGGGTGTGGTTTTTGTGTAGCTATTTCAGCCCGCAAGCAAGCCTTAGGCACCCAAATTTGTCTTGATTGTGGGTCAGCCTTCATCGACTTCTTGGGCGCCCAAATAAACTTCACATTCACAGAAGAATTTTTGGAAGACTTCTTATTAGTGTCGTGTCGTTGATCACTAATAGGAAGTTGAGCTTGTTGTTGTGGCTTGACCGCAATAGGATGCTCGTCTTTCCGCACCCACATTTGTTTTGGTGGTTGAGACACCGTGCTTCGTACTTTCTTTTGGCTTCGAGCATAGGTAGTCTGCTTCTGCTGCCTTTTATCTGCCTCTGGTTGCTGCATCCCGATGGCCTTTGGAAAAGAAGGGAGTTCCATTGTATCCTTGACTTCTTTGTTGAGATAATCATCCCTCTGCATCACATAGTTTTGGACAAGAATAGCATGGTCATCTTCATGTGTGCTCCTGGAAGGACCAGGAGTGTGTGCCTTTCCTAGTTCCTTGAGTGCTCCATTATCTAACTCAACTGTAATTCGACTTTGATTTACCCATACCTGAAGAAGTCCACTTCTTAGGTTTAGGTTGATTGCATGATCATAGATCCAGTCTTGACCCAAGACAAGAGGCTCAGTGAGATCCTCATCTTGACACACTAGTACTTTAACTGTCATAAGAGCATCTTGAATGTAAAGGGGGAGTTCCACCTCGACCATGCAAGGGGTTTCCACGCCTCCCAATCCTATGAGATATGCTTCAATGAGATTGATACTTAAGTTCAAATTTTGAGAGTAAGAAAATTTAACCACACTAGTGGCTACACCTGAGTCAATCAATGCCCTTACAGTCCTTGCACTCTTTCCTTGTCCTATCTCTAAGGTTACAAAAGGACATCAGTCAATTATTCTATGAGAGCTAATGCGTGGAACTTCACACATTCCCATATGATATCCTAGGTGCGCATAGTCATCTGTCCTAGGCTGATCTCTACCCTGTCTTCTCAACTTCATTCTTCGGATGCGTTCCAAAGCTTCTGCCTGTGCTTCTTCTCGAATTCGTTTTTCTTCTTCCTTGCGTTTCTTGGTAGTGTTGAGTCTATTTAGCATCTCTTCAGTCAGGGGTTCTTGATATAACTTGACTCTGCATCCGCTTATGTAATTAGGGAGAACATCGCCTTCTAATGTGGCTAGTTGTACTGCTCCACTAGTTGAAATCCTATTGATGATCATAGGTCCATAGCCACCCTTTTCTAGCTTTCTCGCATGTTGTTTCAGGGTATACACCAAAACTAAGTCTTCGACCTTCAAGCCTTTATCCTTAACATGGGTATCAAAGTACGCCTTCTGTCTTTTCTTAGCAGTATATATACGTGCGGCAGCCCTCAGTCTTGTTTCTCCTAATCGCTCAAGGTCAAAGATTCTAGAGGAGAGCTCATGGCCTGTCCAATCATGCTCTTGTGCTACTTTCAATGTAGGTATCAAGAAGTCCAATGGTAGCACTGCATTTTGGCCAAACACCATCTGAAAGGGTGTGGCTTGGAGTACCGTTTTATAGGCAACTTTGTATGCCCAAACAACATGGTGTAACTGTTTGTCCCAATCAGAGCGTTTATTATTCACTAATTTTGTCAATACATTGCATAGAATCTTATTTGTGCTTTCGGCTTGCCCATTAGCTTGTGGGTGATAAGGGGCAGACTTCTTATGTACTACCAAGATATCTTGGAGAAGATTTTCAATAACTTCATTCAAGAAGTGAGTGCCTCTATCACTTACTAGCTCAATAGGTAGCCTCTATCTTGTGAACACATTCTCAAATAAGAACTTAGCTGTCATTTGAGCATTGTTCTTCGTGGTGGCTTTTACCTCTACCCACTTGGTTAGATAATCTGTGGCCACAATGATATATTCAGCATGTGAACCCTTAGCTGGGGGATTAATCGGACCAACAAAGTCTATTCCCCACTTAGAGAATGCACGTCCACCCATCATAGGTTTCAAAGGCATCTCATCTTTGCGTACAGGATACTGAGTTCGCTGACAGACATCACACCGCTTCATATGGGTATGTGCATCCATGTGAAGGGTCGGCCACCAAAGACCTACAAATAGTATAGCCTTGATCACTTGATCTGGTCCAAAATGTCCTCCTGCTACACCTTGGTGAGCAGTTTCCAAGATCTTAAGATACTCGCTCTCATGGACACATAGCCTCAGGTAACCATCTTTACCACGCTTGTATAAATTATCCCCAATAAGTGAGTAGTCTAGGGCTTCTTGTTCTAAACTTCTTTGCCTTGTCAGGGTCATATCTTGAGGGAATGTTTTTGTCCTCAGGAAGGCTACTAGTGGTTCACTCCAATCTGGCACTAGAGACACTTGATAAAGAGTAGCGTGCTCCACAGGTAGTCTAACACTACAGACTGGGCATTCCTTACACATCTTATGGACATCGGCTTCCATAATCGGCCAATGCACTCCGAGTCTCCTTAGTTTCTGTATGGTTCATTGCCTTGAGTAATGTTGCTCTAATGCACCTACATGTGCTAATTGCAACCATTTTACGTACTCCTCCTCTTCCACACAACAAGCTAGGATCCCTTGATCTGTATGCTTGTACATACTTCCTGCCATGATTTGGTATTTTTGGGCTTTTACTATCTCTCTATCTTGAGTGTTTATTACTGTTGGTGCAATTCAAGCCTTCACAATTTGGCTTGGATTATTTCATGAAGACATCACTTGAAGGAAGGACCATAGGAACTTATGCTTATAAGTTCTTACCATTTTACTCCTAGGCTTGTAAAAAGTCTTTTATGTCACACCTACTTGACATTTCTTTATGTCACACCTACTTGATGGATTCGAAGAAAAAGTAGATTACATGATTGAGAGAATATCTCCATACTTTTAGATGCTTGATTGAAGGGAGTCAAGGATTTGAATTGGAATTCAAATTCTTAGTCATCATGGATAAAAAGGTGACCAAAAAGTCGCGGTAAAATGAGTCCTCCCGAGCTTCAGTTCTGCTATCATTGAGTGTGTGAGAAAGCTACACCATAGCTCACACATCTCTACCTCATTAGGCAATGCTTGGCATGCCAATGAGTTTGTAAACCAATGTGAATTAATACATATACTTACATCTATCACTTCTGTGTACTCTAAGTTTCTACCTCCAAGTCTGTCAACTTCAAAGAAGCATATCTCAGTGTCTACTTCACCAAATCAAGTGATTGAAAGCTTGTTGGATCCAACTCAAAGCATACTACAACATACAAAGTTTGAAGCAACTTGGTTCAGCGAATCTCAAGAAATCGCCGTCAAAGTGCTCACTGGTATTTGTCTGCATACTTCCTAAAAAGTCGGGGGTGTCCATAAATTGGCTGAAGTGATTTCTCCTAGTATAGTTCATCATTTTGAATGATTCCACTTGCAAATGGTAGCTTACTAAGCTAATAGAATAACTCTAGAAGGAATTTTGCCAATTGTAAGTGTACTGGTCATACTAAGTGAAAGACTGAGCAGGTATCAACACCAAAATAGAAAGTTTTCTAGCTTTGTGATTCACAAACTCATCTGTTTTGATCAATTCATTACTCAATCCTTTTCCAAAGTACATATAGCATATCTTGGTATCATTTGGAAGCTAAGGGTGTCTACTAATCATATCTAGAGTCACTGAGGGTTGGTGCAAAGCAGGATTAGCAGCACCTACTTAATCTTATGAAGGATCCATCCATCTTTCCGAACAGTGGTATCAGAGCAAACAAGGTAACATGGGAGATGGTTTTCCTTCATTCATTGATAAATTGGACATGAACAATTATCAAGCTTGGTCTCTGAGGATGAAGACCTATCTACAAGGAAGAAGTCTATTTGGATTCATCTCAGGAGATGAGGAATTGCCCTCATTCAAAGCAAGGGGTCTACCCACCAAGGAAGAACAAGAAAGGCTTAATACATGGTGTGCAAAAGATGCATTGGCAAGGTCTTATCTTCTTAACTCTATATCTGATTTCCTTTTACCTCGCATCAGGAATTGTAAGACTTCCCAAGAAACTTGGGAAACCTTGTCATCATATTTTTCATCTAATACAAGGGCCAGGAAGAATCAATTGTGGATTGAATTCACAACCCTTAGGAAGCAACCAAAGCAATCAGTCTCAGAATTTGTGACCAAAATCAAGGATGTGGCAGACCAATTAGCAAGCATAGGAGAGGAGATTGAAGAGGAACAAATAGTAAGGCAAGTAACAAATGGACTAAAGGCAGATGATAAGTGGGAAAGCTTCACCACTGCAATGGATCTCTACATGGACATGCATACCCCAGATCTCACAACTCTGATGGGCCAACTATTCACACATGAAGCAAAGTTCACAAAGGTTGGAGATACATCTAAAGGTAACACTCCTTCTGCCCTATATACTGTTAAAAAGATTAAAGACAAAGGTAAAGGAAAAAAGCAAGAGGATGAAGGCTCTACCTCCCAAGCCAACTATGCAGGGAGAGGTAGATCTTCAAGAGGCAGGGGCAGAGGAGGTAAGCAAGGTAGGGGGAGACCCTACAATTCATCACCATGCAACATTTGTGGATTGTCTAACCACACCACACAAAGAGGTGGATACTCTCAAGGCAGAGGAAGGTTCAACCAACACCAAGGCTACAATGGCTACAACAATAACTACAACAACAATTACCACAATAACCATAATGGTAATTACCAAGGAGGATTCAGAAATAGGAAAGACTACAACAACTACACAGAGGAGCAAGATGACTCCCTATTGATCATGAATATGACTTCCAAGTCAGGTATCAATGATGATCATCTGTTTTATATTGATTCAGGGTATTCTAATCATGTAGTAGGCAATGTGGCACTACTCTCTGATCTTGAGGAACCCAAGGGTAAACATCAAGTACAGACAGGTGATGATACTAAGCATTCTGTAGTAAAGATTGGAAATGTAAAAACTTGTGATGGTAACCATAACCTATTGAGCAGGGTACTTTATGTACCAACCATTACCAAAAACTTAATGAGTGTTGGTCAGATTGTGGAGAAAGGGTTGCAGGTCAGGTTCAATCAACATGGAGCATATGTGGAGGACCCAAGACATGGATTCAAAAGGATAGCCAAGGGAGAAAAATCAGGTAGATTATTTACTTTTGAGCTAGAAGACACAAAAAACATTGCTTTATACAATTACAAGGATCAAACACTTTCAAAATTAGAAATATGGCACAAGATTAGGTCACATAGGTGAAAGGACCTTAAAGCAAATGTGCAGGGACCAATGTGTGCTTGGGATACCTAATGTATCCAAGCAACACATGATTTATAAATGTGGTGCTTGTCAGTTTGGTAAGTCTCACAGATTTCCCTACTCAAGGAAAGGTTTTATGCATGAAGACTACCTAGACTTGGTACACACAGATGTTTGGGGACCTAGCAAGGATCCCTCCATTTCAGGATCAAGGTACTATGTGTCTTTCATTGATGATTATAGCAGATGGATTGTGTTATACTTTATGAAGCACAAGGATGAAGTGTTTAATTGTTTCAAAAGATATCTTGCACTAGTTGAAAATCAAACAGGAAGGAACTTGAAGAAGCTAAGGTCAGATGGAGGAGGTGAATACTTCTCAAATGAGTTTGAGGGCTTCTTGCAGGAAAGAGGCATCAAAAGGGAGATAAACACAAGGTACTCACCTGAACAAAATGGGGTAGCTGAAAGAAGGAATAGACTTATTGTTGAAACAGCTAGGTCCATGCTTAATGAAAAGAAGTTGCCAAATTATCTTTGGGCAGAGAGTGTATCTACTGCCACCTATCTCATAAACAGGTTGCCATCAAAGTCACTTGATGGAATGACACCTTATGAAGCTTTGCATGGTAAGAGACCATCATTGGATCATTGCAAAATCTTTGGTTGTGTAGCATATTATGTGCATATTCCCTCACAGGTAAGGGGAAAGCTAGACCCTAAAGCAGAAAAATGTATTTTCATTGGTTATGTCTTGAATAAAAAAGGGTACAGATTCTACAACCCAACCAATAAAGGGTTCAAGGTAAGCAGAGATGTCATCTTTGATGAGAATGACTCATGGTATGAAAATGAATGCAGGAAGGTTAGTCTACCCTATGATTTGGAAGAGGAGTTTCCAAAACTCTCAAGGGAGGAACCAATCCAGAAGGAAGACTCAAGTTCAGAAGATGATGACACAATCAATCTTGAAGAATTCAAGGCATGGAAGTCCAGAGGCAAGATAAAGATGAAGAAGCTTGAGGATATACCAGAATCTTCAACTCAAGCAATAAGGAGATCTCAGAGAGAAAGTAAGAAGCCTATCAGATATGGGTATGATACATCTCTTGTTACTAAGCATTCAATTTATCTTGCAAAGGACTTGTTAAGTGAAGAACCAGGTTCATATGAAGAGGCAATCACCAAATCTGAATGGAAAGGAGCTATGGATGAAGAAATAGAAGCTCTCAAGGAGAGTGACACATGGGATTTGGTACCCAAGAAGGACTCTATGAAGGTTATAGGATCCAGATGGATCTACAAACTAAAGAGGAACTCTGATGGTACAATCAACAGGTACAAAGCTAGGTTGGTAGCCAATGGTTTTGCACAAACCCAAGGCATTGATTATGAGGAGACATTTTCTCCTGTGGCTAAGATGCCAACAATCAGAGTATTGGTGAGTATAGCTACATCCAAAAATTGGAACATGTACCAATTAGATGTCAAGAATGCTTTCTTGAATGGATGGATATCTGAAGAAGTCTACATGTCACAACCACGTGGCTATGAAGATCCCAAGAAGGTAAATTATGTTTGTAAATTGAAGAAGGCTCTATATGGATTGAAGCAGGCACCTAGAGCATGGAACTATAGACTGAGAACATACCTCCAAGACCAAGGGTTTACTATGAGCAAGGCAGATACTTCATTGTTTATCAAAAGGAGCAATTCAGAGGTAATCTATCTCTGTGTTTATGTTGATGACATCATCATTATAGGTAATGATGTCCAAGGAATTAGAAGCATAAAAAACTAGATGATGAAGGAGTTCAAGATCAATGATCTTGGATTATTGAAATACTTTCTAGGACTTGAATTGGTTTATACTAATTCAGGTATATATATCACTCAGAAGAAGTATGTGCAGGACATGTTAAAAACGTTTGGCTTGCAGGATGCTAAAGTAGCAAGTACTCCAATGAAAGTCAACCTAAAGCTAAGTGCTCATGAAGGGGATGAAGTCCAAGACATTACAGGATATCAAAGTATGGTAGGTAGTTTGAATTATGCAACCCTAACCAGAATCGATATAGCATATGGTGTGAGTGTGCTAAGCCAATTTATGCACAAACCAAGGATACCTCACCTTGAGGCAGCAAAGAAGATCTTGAAGTATCTAAAGGGAACTCAGAACCATGGTTTGTACTTTCCTTATACATCAGATATTGATATTAAAGTGTATTCAGATGCAGATTGGGCAGGATGCAAGGATGATAGGAGGAGCACATCAAGATACTTATCTTTTGCAGGTGATAAACCTATTTCTTGGTCAGCCAAGAAACAACCAACAGTGGCATTGTCATCCACTAAAGCAGAGTATAGAGGGCTAGCCAATGCCACTCAAGAAGCTATTTGGTTAAAGCTTTTGTATACAGAGCTAGGCCTATACACTAGGCCCCCAATTATCTTTGGAGACAACACAAGCTCTCTTCACCTTGCAGCTAATCCAATATATCATGCTAGAACAAAACACATAGAGCTTCATTACCACTATGTGAGAGAGAAGTTGCTAAGCAAGGACATTCAGTTGACCTATGTGTCTACTAATATGCAATGTGCAGATTTACTCACTTAAGCTTTGGATGGAAACAAATTATGCAGATTCAAATCTATGATTGGATTGCAGGATGTGATTGAAGATTGAAGATGAAGACTTAAGCCAAAGTGTTTGGCTTGAGGGGGAGCTGTTGGTGCAATTCAAGCCTTCACAATTTGGCTTGGATTATTTCATGAAGACATCACTTGAAGGAAGGACCATAGGAACTTATGCTTATAAGTTCTTACCATTTTACTCCTTGTAAAAAGTCTTTTATGTCACACCTACTTGACATTTCTTTATGTCACACCTACTTGATGGATTCGAAGAAAACGTAGATTACATGATTGAGAGAATATCTCCATACTTTTAGATGCTTGATTGAAGGGAGTCAAGGATTTGAATTGGAATTCAAATTCTTAGTCATCATGGATAAAAAGGTGACCAAAAAGTCGTGGTAAAATGAGTCCTCCCGAGCTTCAGTTTTGCTATCATTGAGTGTGTGAGAAAGCTACACCATATCTCACACATCTCTACCTCATTAGGCAATGCTTGGCATGCCAATGAGTTTGTAAACCAATGTGAATTAATATATATACTTACATCTATCACTTCTGTGTACTCTGAGTTTCTACCTCCAAGTCTGTCAACTTCAAAGAGGCATATCTCAGTGTCTACTTCACCAAATCAAGTGATTCAAAGCTTGTTGGATCCGGCTCAAAGCATACTACAAACATAAAAAGTTTGAAGCAACTTGGTTCAGAGAATCTCGAGAAATCGCCGTCAAAGTGCTCACTGGTATTTGTCTGCATACTTCCTAAAAAGTCGGGGGTGTCCATAAATTGGCTAAAGTGATTTCTCCTAGTATAGTTTATCATTTTGAATGATTCCACTTGCAAATGGTAGCTTACTAAGCTAATAGAATACCTCTAGAAGGAATTTTGCCAATTGTAAGTGTACTGGTCATACTAAGTGAAAGACTGAGCAGGTATCAACACCAAAATAGAAAGTTTTCTAGCTTTGTGATTCACAAACTCATCTGTTCTGATCAATTCATTACTCAATCCTTTTCCAAAGTACATATAGCATATCTTGGTATCATTTGGAAGCTAAGAGTGTCTACTAATCATATCTGGAGTCACTGAGGGCTGGTGCAAAGCAGGATTAGCAGCACCTACTTAATCTTATGAAGGATCCATCAATCTTTCCCAACAATTACTGGATTTTTAGGACCGTATGTCAATACTAGCACTAATGTCTTAGCCCACTAAGGTACAACTTCCAAATTAAACAAGTAAGCATCAGGAAGGTCATCTGATACTCCTTGCAGTGTTTCTCCGGATGTGAGTCTTGAGAGGTGGTCCGGTCTCAAATGAGTCTTCCCTTTCCTCACCACAACCTCAAAGTCATATTCCATCAGTAAGAGGAACCATCTTACTAATCTGCCTGTATTGCATGGCTTGTTTACCAAGTATAACAGTGCTTGATGATCAGTAAAAAATTTAAACTTTTTTGCAAGAAAATAGTGCCTAAACTTTCTAACTGCATATACCATGCCTAATCCTTCTCTCTCAGTAGTGGTATAATTCCGTTCAGCTGCATTTAAGTGTCTACTAGCATAGGCAAATGGAAGATCCATATTACCTTCACCAGTAGGTTGTGTGAGTACACATCCAATAGCATAATTGGATGCATCTACGTGAAAATGAAAGGGCTTATTCCAATCTGGTGTGGTCAAGATTGGTGCTGAACACAATCTTCTTTTGAGCTCGTTGAAAGAGTTTTCACATTCATCAGTCCACTCAAAGTTAGTCAAAATTCCGTACAGAGGCTTGGCAATGATGGCGTACATGTGTATAAAGCATCGATAATAACCACAATGCCCCATGAAAGCTTGTACTTACTTGACATTCTTTGGTCTAGGTAGCTCTGCTATAGCTTTCACTTTTTCTTCGTCCGTAGATATGCCATTCTTTGACACACTGTGTCCTAGAATCTTGCCTTGCCTGACCATGAAAACACACTTTTCGGGGTTTAGGCAGACTTGATATTCTCTACATTTGTCAAAGGTTTGCTTGAGTTCGGGTATATGTGTTTGTCTAATGTTGGAATGAGCACACAGATCATCAACATAGACTTGTGTGGTTAATCTCACATCATTTGTAAGCTCTCCATGTCTCTGAGGATGAGCTTCTACTTCATAGAAGTATTCTTCATCTGATGCAAATGGTGGGTCCATAATGACAGACTCTAGATCGGAGTCACTTGCATCCTCGAATGCATCAGTGCTAGGTTCACATTCTTCCAGAGCCGAATCTCCCATGATTGGCTCTATGGAGAAAACTGAAATGTCATAGCCATCCTTGTCACAGTGGGGTATCCATTGTTCTTCATTGATGGCTACATCCATTGTTGCTAAAATTTCTGCCTAGCCGTGAGGTTCAAATTCTTCGTCAGGAAATACTATAGGTGCATAGGCTGGGTCTTGAATTGATCTATGTGTCTCTTTCGCACCTACCTCTCTGGCTTTTTCTCTCTTCTCTTCTTCTACTGCTACTTTACACTTCCACAAGTGAGTGTCTTCATGCATCCATGAGGATCCTGATCCTATGGAATGCACTGACTCGGTATCATCTTTAGCTCTATGGATGGGATTCCATTGGATAGGAGGAACATCTCTATGAGAGTAATCTTTGAGATTCACTTTGGTCGTAACACCTAAGTGTTGCAAATACAAGAAATTGGTTCCCCAATCCTGTACCACTTGCAACTCTCACATAAATGTTCTTCCCAAAATCATCTCATAGGCATGGTTCTTGCTAAAGTCACAGATAGCAAATGTATGCTCAAACTCTACACCACAAGTGATGAGAGTTATTCCTTCAAGTAGTCCTAAGGGTCTCTCAATGTGACCATCAGCAATCTGCAATTTCATCCTCGTGGGCCTGAGTGCTGGCTTGCCCCATTGCTTCCATAGGGAAGTGGTAGCAATGGAAACTCCTACACCTGAGTCCAAAATTGCCTTGGTGGTGTACCCCTGATGGGTAATGGGAAGATAGGTGTTTCCTTCTTCTCCTTCACTCATGTCTCCTATCTTGTCCAGAGGAATTTCTGGCACTGTTCTATGAGAACCTACCTAGGAATGCGGTTTAGCTATCTCTGGTACTTGTTTGGCTACATGTTTCCATAGCTCTGGCCTAACTTTGAGTAGCTCTTCTAAAGTGAGGTTGCACTGCACTTTAGTGTTTTTCACTACCTCCGTATTCCTAGGTATGACTGAGTTTTCGTTTCGTACCATGACCGTGGGTGCTTTCATACAAGTAGACTTTGCTTCCCATGGGCCTCTGAAATGGGGCAATTCCTGTAAGGAGTTACACTCAAAGTCTAATCTCTCCTGAGATTGGGTACTCTCTTGCTCCTCATAAATGGAAGGAATATCTTGTGGGAATTGGTCATGTGCATCATCCACAAGTTCAATGGGAGGAGGGACCTCACTCTCTTTAGCCCATTTCTCTTCTTGAATCTCTCGCAAGAACTCTGGTGTGTACCTATTCATAGAAGAGGATGTGTCTGGCTCTGTGGAGTTAGGTACATAGGCTTCCTGGGCAGGAAGGCTTGCTCTTTTACCTGTCTTGCCCTTACTTGGAGGGGTGGGTTCCTTTTCTGATTGTGCAATCAGCCTCTCCAATCTTTCTAGCAGTCCATCAAAGTCCAACTGCGTCTTAGTTGAACTAGAGACGTTAAAGAGGCGACTGGCTTCAAACATGGTTTGAGCCAATTCCACCATCTTAGCACAAATTTTAGTTCGTTCAAGCTCTAGTTTGGCTCTAGGGTAACAGTTTTCATGATCCGTTACGTTTGGCCCTTCTTGGATCCTGGCCTGATATGCTTTAAGCATCATGTTAAGGTCCTCGGGAGTGGGATCTGCTAGGACTGATCCTACTCTAGGGGATGGTGGGATTGTGTGAGGTGGGTTGGAAGGTGGTGGATTGGATGGAGATGGGAATGGTGGTGGTGGGGTAGAGTGAGAGGGAGTTTGAGATGTAAGTTCAATTATCCTGGCTTTTGTTTCTCTTAGGCTTTCCTCAAGTTCACTCATCTTCTTTGCCCATTGTCTTTTCATTCTTTCTCGACTCTCCTTCCAAGCTCTAGTCCTCTACTTTGTCATGCTCTCCGTTTCACTAACTGCGGAGCTCTTTTCTTGGCCTAAGCCCTGGTTTTGCTACAAAGCTTTGGCTCTAGTGACCACTTGCACTGGTGCAGTGGAAGTGACACTTCTTGTTGAGTGTACAACTAACCCAATAACATTAATACGAGTGATTTTTCGCATATTACTGGGATTCTTTGGGCAATCTCGTAAGAGATGCTCTTTTCCGCAATCTTGACAAAAGCCCTATATTATTACTGACTGGGTTTGTGTAGGTGCAGGCATTGGGCAATCACAAATGAGGTGATCACCCTGACATCTGTAGCATGGTCCTCTAGGGAATGGGGCTCTTACTTGCCTAGGTTGAGGTCTAGAGTTGGGATTTGTGTACATGACATTTGCATACTCTGGGTCCCAACTAGGTTCGCTCGGTTCTTCACTATAGTAGGACTCACCATGTTCAGGAGACTGCATGTAGTAAGCCTGGGGGCTATCAATATGTGTAGTATCAAAGCTATGGTCACTGGGGTCACTTTCTGAAAGCAATGGTGTCACTGGCACTATGGCTCTATTCAGGTTCTCTTCTGCAGCTGCATAATTTACTGGGATCACATTGGCTGGAGCAGGAGGTTGTTGGGCTAGCACTGGTTGAGGTCTCTACTGGGCCTGATATTGTGGTTGGTAAGTCTGTTGAGGCCTAGCATACTGTTGTGGTGGGTACTGGTTCTGGTATCTGCCATTTTGTGGATATGGTTGAGGGTAAGTTTGCCTAACCGCTTGCTTATTTCATGGGAAATCTTGTGCTGTGTGATTAGTGTATCTCCGTTCTATGGTGCAGTATTGGCTACTGGGATTCACTTGGGGTTGATCCATGATGAGACATACGTTCGCCATATGGTCACCTCCACAAGTATAGCACCGTTTAATTGGGGCAAGTCTTGGGATTTGTTTGCTAGAGACACCTAGTTTTTGAGCTACTTTCTCAACGAGTTCCTCAATAGATGTGGATTGCGAGGAAGAGAGGCTAGTAGAGCTATTTGAATCTTTGTAGATTATGGAAAGTTCTAATTCCTCCCCTAGGTTATCCTCGATGTCGATGCACATGCGTACACACTCTTCTATTGTCCTCCGGTCCTTTAAGTACACGTATGATCTCAACTTTGTACTTAGCAGTCCATCTAGGAATAAAGCCACTTGTTTGGCTGGTGTGGTTAACTCAGAAACAGGACATCTCTCTAGATATTGCCTAAACCTTCTTCCTGCAAGTCTAATCGTCTCCTTATTTAGTAATGAATGCCTCTAGAAGTTGGTCTATGTTCCTGAACTGTCTCTCATTTAGTGGTTGAAACCACGTAAGGGCCGTGTTCCTAAGGGTTAGACCAAAGGCATTGTATTGCGTGAATAGGTCCTCGACTTGTTCAGCTCTCAAAACTTGCCTAAACTCGGCCACATGATCGTATGGATCTCCAGTGCCATCGAAGTAATTCTTCATGGACTTAACCAGCTATGTAGGTCTCAAGGTTCTGGTGTGTTCCCTCGGCCTTGAGAAAGTAAAATCATCAGCATTTCTTAGGTTCCTTGGAACTCTAGTTCTCTCTGTTTCTTCTCTATCCGTCTCTACTCGCATTCGTTCTCTTCCTATTGGGTTGGCAAAGCTTACCTCAGGTCTATCTCTACTTCTATCCCTTTGAGCTCCATGAGCTTGGGATGTTCCCACTCCTTGGTGGCCAAAAGAGACATTAGATCTTGGTTGGGGAAAAATAAATTCTCCCTTCCAAGTGTAGGCATGCCTACCGTGCTCTGTGACCACAAATATTCTTTCCGAAGTGTTGTCTAAATAGGTCACTTTGCCTGGGCTATTAGGATCTTTGAATTCATAGATCGTGATCGTTCTTGTCTCATTAGGCTGAACAGGCTTATACCTCCAAAAGGCTTCATCGGTCTCTCGGTTCAAGAGCAATTCTATGCTCTTGTTGTCATGGGGGATCCATTCTGGTGTGAGAATTCTAGTGAGAACTGATTTGCCTCGAGGAGTTTTAGGTTCTACACCCATGTTCCCTTGCTCTGGGTCATCTATGTCCGTTTCTGGGATCACATTACCAAACCCGTCTGTCCTATCTGGGTGGCTGGTAACTATGTATATGGTTCCTTCTTTATCCAGGTATGCTCCATTTTCAAATTTGACTGCTGGACATTCGAGTCCAATGGGTTGGTCAGGATTTTTAATTTGGACCACGGTCCTTCCTAGGCCGTCCTCATAGATGCAAGCACCTAATTGGTTGGTCCTAAGGTATTCCAGTTGAGTCTTGTAAGGGCCTTCTACCCTATGTAAGTATGACACACCTCAACTTCCTATAGGTCTCTCCATACCGTGGGACATCTCAGACTCGCTAGTCTCAGAGCTAGCGTAGTGAGAATGATGGCTTAATTGCTGGGCCCAAGACCTAGCAGTATGATTGACACTAGCCTCTGAAGACCTAAGACTCTGTCTATCTCTCCCTAGGTGTCATCCTGATCTAAGGTTCATATGCCTAACTGAACAATCCCAATTTTTACCCAAGGTACAGCCTCGTTGCCGATCAATTTGTATCAGTCACTTGGTTCTTTTTTAGTTGATTATCGTGTTTATGATCTTGTCTGATATCACGTCGTCAGGAATACTTAAGTTAATTTCTGTTGTTTCAGTTGATTGTTCCACGTTAAGTTCCTTTCCTTTAAAGTTATCGATCACACACAGATTATGTTTTAGCTTGAACTTGAGTATTTAGGTAGTCTTCAACTTGATAGATGCCTATCGTCACCTGACTTACTTCTAGCACTACTCGTACTTAGCATAAGCTAGGAATTGACAAAGGGAGTTGAGAATAATCCAACCTCACTTACAAATCCCTTGATCTTTAGTGCTCAAGAACCTCGTTCTCAAGCTTGTGGAATGCCCTTGCTTTGGATGCCTTCTAGTGCTTTCAGTGGACTTGTAAAAGTCCCAAATTTAGCTCAAGACTTAGATTCAAATGACACAAAAAATCACTTTCATTCATGTAATTCACATGTCAATTTGCACCGTGTCTCTATAGAAACAATTCTAGAGATCCCTTAGTTGTCTTCCCCCTGGATATGATCCACTTAAAAATACTATGTTTAATAATCTTGGTATTAATTTTACCGTAATCAGTGGAAGTTTTGGTTGTACTCCCCACGAGCTTTCCAACAAAACAAGAATCACAACAAACGGGTTTCGTATGAGAAAGTTATGACAGTTCAGGGTTTTGGAGTTAAAACAGGGTTCAAACAGGCTAATAGTTCACAGGATTTCTCTCAAAACACACATGTAGGGACCTCACAAATCACTAATTGCTTGATAAGTATGCCCAAAATTACCCCAAAAACTTGGAATAAAAAACCCTAGAAATTTGGCCGAAAATGCCTATCAATCGCGATTGACAGAGGTGTCCGTCGTGGCTGTCGGTCGCGATCGACACATCAGTCACGATTGACAGTGTCAATCGTGATCGACAGAGTCGATCGTGAGTCCTGTTAATCGCGATCGATGGTGTCAATCGCAATCGACACTTTTTGCACGAATTCCGACGTAATTTCAGTCGATCGTGGGTCTATCTATCGTGATGGACACGTGGCAACACGAGTTTTGGTGTCCATCATCAAATTTTAGTCAGTCGCGATCGACGGTGTCAATTGCGATTGACTGAATCCTACGTGGCAGTCGGTCGATCGTGGGGCCTGTCAATCGCGATCGACAGGGCTGTCGCTCGCGATTGATAGAGGCTGTCGGTCGCGATTGACAGAGGAACTCAGAATTTTTTTATTGTGTTTGGTGATTTAGAGTGTGCTCATCTTGTGTGTCATTGTGATGTTTACACTTTGTTTTACCAAATAAGCGATTTTTCTATCGATCGCAATCGACAGGGGTCTGCGACAGAGAGATAGCGCTGAGCTTTTCCGTACCTGCGTAGCCTGCTGGAGATGGTGGAATAGCTAGATCTTGCAAGAAGACTCAAGAAACATGCAAAAAGAGTGCACACAAATCGCTCTCTGTCTCTCTCTCACAAGTGAAATGAGGGAAATGGGAGGGGAAAGGAGATATGATAAAAAAACTGAAATTTTCGCGATGATGGAGATGGAGATCGGATATGGTGAGGATGATGATGGTGATGTAAAAAAAGAGAAAACTAAGAAAAAATAAAGAAATTACCTACAATGCCAACATCACAACTCTACGTCTTACCATCACACGCTCGTCCTCAAAGCTTGATCCCCGGCAACGGCGCCAAAATTTGGTGTAGCTTAGTGATGAGTAGCACCTCCTTTAATGTCAATCCAGGAAGAGGTGAGGATGGTATGAAGACCTCGAACAAGTGATGGCACAAGTGCGTGAGTGAGAAGCACACTAACATGCACACACATACACACACGCGCACACACGGCAAGACAAAGAGAAAGACAATGGAGTTCTTTAGATTACTTCAAAAGTGCTCATACAAGTTCAAATCTATTACAAGCTAACCTCAAAAATGAGCTCTCTAGCTCTATTTATAGTTTTTGACTAGCTTTGGCCCTGTCCAGACCTAGTGTCCGGCCTAGTTAAAAATTAGGTTCTAGGGCCTATTTGAGGGCTCAAAGGAGTCTAAAAAAATATGAAAATTGATAGGTAGATACTTCTAATGCTCCTCAAGCTCAAGGAGTCCTTGGCTTGCACAAAATGGAGCTACAAAAAGGTGAAATGGTATTTACAATGATGTAGAGTGACTAAACTCACTATTTAGGAAGTATTACTTCATGGAAAAATTTGGACGGCCTACTTGCCTGATCTTCATTGACTACTTTGCCTGCTTGTGCTTTCTCTTCGCTCTAAATCCCTTCTCTTGACTTCCTTGTCTTGTGAGTCCTTGGGTACCTTGACTGCTGCCAACAGAGGAGTATGAACAGCTCATGATCGCAACCTGGTCTCAAAGCTTGAGGGTCCTTTGCAAAGCAACAAGAAGGAAGGTTATTCAAAGATCAACCAGTCCATTGTCATCGACATCATTAGTAAAGAATATGGCAGCCCATGTAGATTTGGAAACTTTACTTTCTAGATTGAATATCAAATGTCCATCCTTCAGAGGATTAGCACAAGATGACCCAGATGAGCACATTAGGAGATTCTTAGCCTTACGTAAGACAAGGAGTCCGATGGGAAGAGAAGATGCATTTTTTATTCTTTTCCCTGCAACATTAGAAGGTTTAGCAAACAAATGGTTTAGTCAGTTCGCCAACAACCATTTCACCACATGGGACTTGATGAAGGAAGCATTTAGGACACAGTTCCAACAAGGGAACACAAGTGAAAACATTATTGAGGAACTAGAAAACCTAAGACTTGGTCCAGTGGAGACCTCCTAGAGTTTGTCACCAAAGCCAAGGCACTGATGGCTATATTTCCAGATCCTCCCCATTATTTTTTATCAAGAAGTGGTTGGCTAAACCACTTCCAATATCAACACAATGTAAAATAAAGGAGTTCGTGTTACCGATAGCCACAATAGAAGAATTTATTAATATAGCCACAAGGTTGAAGCAAATTAGCCATCAGTATGGGGCAAGCTCTTCCAATTTATCCTATCTTGCAGAACCTCAAGACCTAGTAATTCAACTAAGGAAAGAGCTTGAGAGCTTAAAAAGGAATAAGCTCCACAAAGAGGAGGAGAGTGCAGTAACTCAGTTGAGGCAAGAAATTGAAGCATTGAAGCTACAAACGGAAGAGGAAGCACAAGCAGAAGAGCTAGCTCAACTTCGACATGCATTGCATGAACTCAGGGGAGTTGGCATCAAAAGTGGATTATGGTGCACCATGTGCAACAAACAGGGTCATGTGGTAATTGAGTGTCCACTTTTAAATATAACTTTCTAGCTATGCAAGAAAGTTGGTCATGAGGCCCAGGAATGTCAATGAAGAGGAATGCCTATATAAACATATTGGACACAAGGAGGAGCCCAACCACCAGCTAATGTGATGGGAGCTGCACCGAATCAAGGTAACAATTACAACCCTAGACATAGAGATAACTTTGGGAATGGGCCAAGGAGGCCAATTATTTGTTTCAGATGTAGAGAATGTGGGCATTACCAAATTAGGTGCACTCTACTAGAAAATGCCCCTTCTTGCAAGAACTACCCAGAAGCGAGGGACCATTATACCAATTGTTGTCCTAAGAACTAGGCATCTTCATCTGGGCCCCACATTCAAATGATTTTTGTGTGCAAAGAAGAAGTTGTAGAACAAGTAAATGTGCCATCACCATCCAACAGAGTGGTGCAGTTAGAAGAAATTGAATCTTTTACAGTACATACAAAAAGCAAAGGGAAGGATCAATTAGAAATAGGTAAAGAGCCAAGGATTAATGGACTGAGTAAAGACAAAGAGACATCTGAAGACAAAGCCAACACATGTGCAGATACAACGCAAAAAGAAGATTTCACAAGTACTAGTAATGGCATTGGACATGCATTCAACAGGGCTCATGAGGAGTTTGATAAGTCAAATAGAGCCCATGCTCTCAAGGAATTGAAAGCTTCAAGACTACTCAAGTCCATGAAAAAGGAGGTCAGTATTTTTTATTTAATAAAGATGGATGGGAAATTCAGGTCAGAACTCTTACAAATAATTGATGAGGCTTCCACAACAAGTTTAGTGGCAAAAACTACTATTATCCATAAAGATAGAATGGTAGGGGAAGCCTCTGTCATAGATTATAAGAGCCCTCGGCTAACAATCACTATCAGAAGACATGAGTTTCAAGGAGATATTGTGGATGGCGGTTCTGGCATTAACTTGATGCCCTAACATACCATGAAAAATATTGGACTACAACCTTCAAGATCTGCCAACTTCTCTGTAACATTGGCAGAGCAAAGCATAGTAAGGCCTATGGGAGTGGTCCTTGGAGTCCCAATCGAGATACAAGGTACCATCTTTAAATTGGATTTTGTTGTCTTAAGGCTACCACAGGTAGAACGATTTTTCCCCTGTTGATTGGGAGACCTTGGTTAAGGCATGCCAATGTGCTACATGACCAGGGTAAGGACACAATGTGGGTAAAGCAAGAGGGAAAAGAGTTGCAACATATATTTTTAGAAGAAGGTCCAGACAACCAAAGACATACTAGCATGACGTAGACAATTGGTATCTGTATGGAAGAAAAAATTTGTTGGACAACCTAGAAGCAGATCTATATGAAGAAGCAAATTTATATGAAGAAGAAAACATGTTGACTTGGCTCCATGCAGAAGACCATCTTCCTGCTATGTAATTTTTCCAAATTCAAGTAGAGGGGAAGTCTATGAAGGAAAAGAGGACACCATTCAGGTTACTGATTCGAGTGAAACAATCTCAATCAAAGGCCATAGAAGAGAAAAGAAAAGAAAAGCCTTTAAGTGTGATAGTGATGAAGCTACTTCAAATCCTATATCAATGGCCACTTTGTTATGGATACACGTATGGATATCATTTGTTATGATAATTTTTATGGCAGTAAGTGCAGGACTTTGCAAGGATGCCAAAGGAGTACCTGCAAGTCTTTCGAAATAGAGGATTCCATTGGTTGAAGAAACTAGAATAGTAGAAAAGAGATTTTGTAGATTAAGCCACACAGTAGGTGAAACAACGATACAAAAGGTGCAGTATGGAGGAGATAGTATTCTAATGAAGGATTTAGGGTGGCCCTATTAGATGGTCAGTATGCCCAAAAAGAAGAAAAACCAAATGAAGTGCAATACAAGTAGAGATTATGGAGGGCAAAGTCTTTCAATTAATAATCATATCAAGCCTCAAGGTCTATCATCACCACAAGTGAAGATTTATGGATCACCTCGAACTTGCAAAATCTATCCAGCTTGTACATAACCTTCTCATACCATTTTTTCTTACGATTTTTTTTTTTTGGTTTTTATCCATTTTCATGCTTGTTCTTTGGGTTTTTATGCAAATCAGAGGTCATTTCATAGCCTTTGACTGAATAATGTTTTTTCAAATTTTTTTGAATTTTTTAAGCATTTGTAGAAAATGTTTTAGAATTATTTCAAAAATTTTTCATTTTTTCAATGTCATTTTTCTTGATACAATATAGGAAAACAGGAAGCTTTCTATGCTTTTGAGTGGGATAAGTGGCCTAAAAATTTAGGGATTTTTTTGAGAATTTTTTTGATTTTTTAATTTTTTTTTGGATTTTTTAAACCTATTTTTTGTCTTTTTTCCCCAAGAAAAAAAAAAACAAAACGCCCCCGGCGGCTGATTTTCTCTTTCCCCCCCCTCCCCCCCCCCCAAACCCCCCCCCCCCCCCCCCAATCCACCATAGGATAAAATTTATCCTATGGTGGTTACCTTTTTTCTTCAAAAACATACTTTTGCCTCTAGCTTGCACCTCGGATGGCCGTTTTCTTCAAATTTGGGGTCATTTTCATGTTTCTCGATCCTAATGGACTCAATTTTTGCATTATTTTTGCCAAAATCTAGACCTTCCTGATCTTTTTGTACCAAATCCACATGTTTCATGCACATTGTTTTGTGTGTCTTTTATTTTGCACATGGTCCACATGGTTGATTTTCACCATATTTTACCCTCTCTTTCACATCCTTCCATCCAAACCCTCTATAGCTTTTGTTTGTTGTAGATCTTTGGAGTTGTCCTCTCCAATCATTTAGCATAAAGAATTAACAATACATCTTATATTTGTCAATCCTGGAAGTATACATGAGACCACAACCCCCTCTAGATGATAGAATCCAAGAAATAAGAGAAAACTGGCTGGATTTCTGAGAATTAATGAAAATGAAGAGGAAATTCTAGGGTTTGGATGATCTTGAGCAATACTCCATCATTTTCAATAATCTTGGTGTCTAAAGCATGTTATTTTCTTAGCAAAATACAACCATAAAGTCAAAACTCAAAAATGATACCTGTATCCTTCAGACGAGACAATCGCGATTCTGTGAAATTAGACGATTTTCATCTCCAACACCATTCTTCATCAATTTCTCACTCAACACATCAGTAATCAACTCTCTTCATACACATTCATCAGAAATACACAATAGAAGCTTACAAATCTCCATGGATACACATAGAATAGACTCAACAAATCAAAGAAATCACACAAAAGGAAGAAATACGATTTTCTGCAGGAAACTCTCTCTCTTTGCTTAGATAGCATGTAATACAAATAACCAACCATCTCATAATAGACGAAATTGTCTTTTATACATTTTCAAGTGTCCCTTTTCACACTTGAATTTTGGTCCTTTCCTCTTCTGATCTAAAAATATGCTATCTAGGAGTTTCCAAAAATTCTAGAAAAAATACATATGATTCTACTCTACATAAGGAAGACTCTTCCTTATTTTTACATCATTTGCATAACTATTTTTACAAGTTTTTGACATTTTACAATTATTTTCCATCAAAAAATACTTCTTCTAACATTCTTACCCTCCTAAACCTTTTGGCTCCTGACAAAAGACATTCTTGCTGATATTCCATGAAAGCTTTCTTCACTTCTTCTTTCTTTGATACACCTGTGACAGTAGGTCATGGCTCTTTCTTTCTGTAATGTTCAAATTGTTTACCATCTGAAATAGTGCTTTCCTCCACTGCATAGCAGCCTCTGATTTATCAATTACATCTTTTTTCAGGTACTCTGTATAAGCAGCTTCATAGGCAGTGAGTCGAGATTTTGTTACAACTGACAGATTTCCAAATATTTCCGATTCCCTTTCAAAGAACCCATAATCAAATGCATCTTCAAAAATCTAGAGATAATGGCTACCCAAAAATATTATTCTGCTATAATAAGCCATCAAACATATCCTGTCAGGTGTTTCACTGAGATCAAATAATAAAGCGTTAGTAGGTGAATTGAAGCCAATGTTATTTAGAATTCTGACATCTGTATCTGTATAAGTCTCTATACATGCCAGGATGAGTCTCATTACTCTGATTAGTAAAATACATGCTGGGTCATTAACATCCTTATATGTGGCTATGACAGATTCAGCTGTGTCCACCATATATTTCTTTGTAGGCCATGTTTTTGCCTTCGGACCTGCTATCTTTGGAAAATTCAACCATTCGGATGGAATCTCTCCTTCTTTCCTTCTTTCCCAAAAGACTGTCCACTCTCTTCTCCTTGCTACTCGGTAGTATGCTGGATTAATCTTCAGCTGAATTGGTGCTTCCTTCCATATTTTTCTGCACTCTTTATTAGCATCCAACCATCTATTTCTCCATTTTGGATTAGACTTTTCAAATAGCTCCTTGGTCACATTGATATCTTCCTCATATTCTAGATACTTGTTTGGAGGTAATCCCACCCTTGCCAGCTGATAACTTTTAATACTTTCCATGATCATGCACAAAGGTATGCTTAATCCATCTGCGGCCCAATGATGTTGATCAGGATTTATCCCTTTATTTAAAGCAAATGTAACAATCTGGTCTTCATATTCATCATGCATTTTTCTAATGAAATCCATTCTGGATTCTCTATTGTCAAAAGTTTTTGGACAAACTCCTGTGAATACTCTTCTTTTGGTACTTTATTTTCTAGTTCACTGGCATGTTGAGTTCTGTCATCATTTCCTACTTCATAATCTTCTATATGTGTAATCTCTATCTGATCTTCCACCTGATTTTATGGTTTTTCCAGCTTTTTCTGCAGCTCTTCTATTGTTATCATTAAACTTCTATTTTGAGATGCCCATATCTCCCTTTCTGCTATCCATTCTCTTCTTTCCTTTTCTATACTTGACTGCCAATCACTTCTTTCTTTTTCTATTTACATATGTAATTTGTTGTAACCCCTCATTGAGGTAGTAGCATGTATACTAGCCTGTTTTTCCAACTCTTTGGCTTCCTTCAACTCTGTTTGCAATATCATGATTTCCTTGTGTAATTCTTCCTTTTCCTCCTATGTCACCTGAACAGTCTTGCTTTCTTCCTTCCATTGGCCTTCTTCCATTAATAGTTTTTTTATTTCCTCATTTGCCTTGGCCATAATTTGATATGAATTCTGCAAGGTTCTATATCTCCCTTCAATTTTTCTCAACTCCATCTCAACTTTACTACTATGCTCTGTCTGTTTTGCACACTTCTCTTCAAGATATTGGATTTTATTTTGTTGTTGTACCTCTAATTCCTCCAAAGAAATTATCCTATGTGTTAATTCTTCATTTTTCTCCTTTACAATCCTCAATTGTTCTGCCAATTGTTCTTTTTCTTTCTTGTGCTCCTTAATGATACTACTACCTTTTTCAAACTCAGATTCAGCTACCATACCTGATATAATCATGTTTTTGCTTGATGGTCTGAACTGCTCTATGTTGCTCATAATGATCTTGCAAGCAGATCTTATATTTTTAGGTATCCTTTCCAACCCAACTTCTATTTCCATTTGTTTGACTTCTATCTGCTTGTTTTCTTTACACTCATTCTCCTCTTCATCTTCTTCCTCATACTCTATGACCTGAGTCTTTTGTTCTTCATGGCTCTTATCTGCTTCCATCTTTTCTTGGTCTGCAACATCTTCTTCATATTCCAATATCTGGTCATCCTTATTCTCATGTCCCAATGTATCTTCAGTTATCTTTGTTTCTTCTGCCTCCTTGTTCTCCATTATTTGTTGTTTCTCTTCAAAGAGATGTCTTTCTTTTACCTGTACTTCCTTTTCCTAGACTAAGGTTGATTCGGTTTCCACAGCAAGTTTTATCTGATCATTACTTATCTGTTCTTTCTGTCCTTCCTCTTGCTCATCTATATCCATTAGATCCAGCTCTTCCTCTTGTCCTTGATCTTTTGTAATTGTAAACTCTTCATTATTATTCAAGTAATATAGTATATCTTTTATGCTTTGGTTGACCTCCTTTTCTGTAACGCCTTCTTCTACTTCTTGAGCATTCTTCTTTTCCACTATTTTCTCTGTTTCCTGAATTTGATCTGCATCTTTCTGTTTCATGGCTGGACTGCTTAACTGAACTCCTCTTGCTATTTCTGCTTTCCCTTCATCCACTTTGAAATTGATCTGTTGTGAAGGTTTTGTACATATTGAATTTAATCCTGAATCTACTAACCCACAGCTGAATTCCTTTCTTACTTCACTCTCCTCTTCCTTCATCACTGCTTTTCCTTTTAGTAATCTCCTCTCTTCTTCAGGACTAACCTCCTTTACTACTTCTTCTTGGACTTGCTTTTCTTGGGGCTTCTCTCTCAAGTCATCTGGTGTTTTATGTTTTTCAGTGGCCTGTGTCATCACATTAGGTGTACTAGGTACTGAAAAATTCAAACTTTTTAACAAGAAGTTTTCGATATCACTTTCAGAGTCTGAAGAGAATTGTGAAGAGCCTCCTATTCCTGATTTGTCCAATTTTGACTCTTCTACAGCAGTAGATTCCTTCTGGTTCCTTTCTTCTACTATCACTTCTTCAGCTTCCATTATTGGTATAGGTTCTGCTACTGATTTTCCTTTGCTTTTCTTGGTTAACTTCTTCCTTCGTACTGGTTTCTTTTGAACCTTCTTTTTTGCTACAACTGTATTTCTTGTTTCAGGAGGTCCTTGTAGTTCTTTGAAGTATGCTAACAGTTCCACTTCCTTTTTTACAAATACTTCCTCTGTCTCAGCTTCCATCATCTGATCATGCAGTTCTTCATAATGTTCTACTTCCTTTTGAACCCAATCTATTGCTTTGCAAGAGTAATCCTCCAGCATCTTTTGATATTTGGGCTTCATATACCGCCCTTTTATTATTACCTTGAGTCAAGTAGGTATACAACTGCTCTTTGCTTGTCTGAGGTGGATGAGGGTCATTTGAAGATTGCACGTGCTTCTGAGCAGCTTCATGCTCTTCCTTAGTTGATTCTACCTGCTCCAATTCAACTGTTCTTGGATCCAATCTCCTTTTCTTTACAGGAACAACTTCCTCTGAGATCCCCTTTCTTTTCCTTCCTGCTCCCCTCATGCTGGGTTGGCCTTCTGATTCTCTTACAGATATCTTCCTTGAAGGACTTTTGATTCCAGCCATCAAATTTCTGAAGTATTGAGCTGCTGGAGCTAGTTGTAGTTGATCCTCCATCCCTAGAACATGATATATAATTCTCGTTAAGAATTGAGCTCCATTCATATACTTCTTTTGCTCCCAGTGTTTGGTTGCTTCCTTTAATTGCTCATGTATATATGGTGATACATCCATTATTCCAAAGGGCATAGTTCTATCCTTATTGTTAAACATAATCAGTGTTACTGATTTGTGTGGCATGGTATATCTCGGCAGTTTTGGGAAACAAAAATATTGCAAAAACATTCTGATGGCATATTCCTCAATTTCTCTTCCCTTGAAATCAGGGAATTTCGAATATCCTGTATATGTTTCCTTATTCTTCTTGACAAAGCTGTTATCCAACTTAGTTCCCATTGGATAAAACTGTAAAGCTGCTCTGATATGCTTTGCTTTTATAGTGATATTCACCTTCCTGGTTTTCTTTGTCCTTGAATTTACACCGAAAATATGCCTCATTGCCCTTCCCAACTTCGAACAAGCTGTTCATTACCTGTGCCACTCTTTCAAAGTCTATAAAAAAATATAGGTTCCTCCAACAACTTGTGTAATCCTACTGCTTTCCACCTTTTGTAGTTAACTGCACTTTTCTGGAATTTGTAAAACTCTTAACACAGCATAGTGTACTTGTAACCTCCAACTCCCACTATAAATATGTGCTGGCCAATAATTCCTAGAGTTTCCTTGAGTTCCTTAACTATCTTTTCTGCTTCTGGAATCTCCAGCTCCTCATCAGATTCTAATTCTTACTTCACTCTCCTCTTCCTTCATCATTGCTTTTCCTTTTAGTAATCTCCTCTCTTCTTCAGGACTAACCTGCTTTACTACTTCTTCTTGGACTTGCTTTTCTTGGGGCTTCCCTCTCAAGTCTTCTGGTGTTTTATGTTTTTCAGTGGCCTGTGTCATCAAATTAGGTGTACTAGGTACTGAAAAATTCAAACTTTTTAACAAGAAGTTTTCGATATCACTTTCAGAGTCTGAAGAGAATTGTGAAGAGCCTCCTATTCCCGATTTGTCCAATTTTGACTCTTCTACAGCAGTAGATTCCTTCTGGTTCCTTTCTTCTACTATCACTTCTTCAGCTTCCATTATTGGTATAGGTTCTGCTACTGATTTTCCTTTGCTTTTCTTGGTTAACTTCTTCCTTCGTACTGGTTTCTTTTGAACCTTCTTTTTTGCTACAACTGTATTTCTTGTTTCAAGAGGTCCTTGTAGTTCTTTGAAGTATGCTAACAATTCCACTTCCTTTTTTACAAATACTTCCTCTGTCTCAGCTGCCATCATCTGATCATGCAGTTCTTCATAATGTTCTACTTCCTCTTGAACCCAATCTATTGCTTTGCAAGAGTAATCCTCCAGCATCTTTTGATATTTGGGCTTCATATACTGCCCTTTTATTATTACCTTGAGTCAAGTAGGTATACAACTGCTCTTTGCTTGTCTGAGGTGGATTAGGGTCATTTGAAGATTGCACGTGCTTCTGAGCAGCTTCATGCTCTTCCTTAGTTGATTCTACCTGCTCCAATTCAACTGTTCTTGGATCCAATCTCATTTTCTTTACAGGAACAACTTCCTCTGAGATCCCCTTTCTTTTCCTTCCTGCTCCCCTCATGCTGGGTTGGCCTTCTGACTCTCTTACAGATATCTTCCTTGAAGGACTTTTGATTCCAGCCATCAAATTTCTGAACTATTGAGCTGCTAGAGCTAGTTGTAGTTGATCCTCCATCCCTAGAATATGATATATAATTCTGGTTAAGAATTGAGCTCCATTCATATACTTCTTCTGCTCCCAGTGTTTGGCTGCTTCCTTTAATTGCTCATGTATATATGGTGATACATCCATTATTCCAAAGGGCATAGTTCTATCCTTATTGTTAAACATAATCAGTGTTACTTATTTATGTGGCATGGTATATCTCGACAGTTTTGGGAAACAGAAATATTGCAAAAACATTCTGATGGCATATTCCTCAATTTCTCTTCCCTTGAAATCAGCGAATTTCAAATATCCTGTATATGTTTCCTTATTCTTCTTGACAAAGCTGTTATCCAACTTAGTTCCCATTGGATAAAACTGTAAAGTTGCTCTGATATGCTCTGCTTTTATAGTGATATTCACCTTCCTGGTTTTCTTTGTCCTTGACTTTACACCGAAAATATGCCTCATTGCCCTTCCCAACTTCGAACAAGTTGTTCATTACCTGTGCCACTCTTTCAAAGTCTATAAAAAATATAGGTTCCTCCAACAACTTGTGTAATCCTATTGCTTTCCACCTTTTGTAGTTAACTGCACTTTTCTGGAATTTGTAAAACTCTTGACACAGCATAGTGTACTTGTAACCTCCAACTCCCACTGTAAATATGTGCTGGCCAATAATTCCTAGAGTTTCCTTGAGTTCCTTAACTATCTTTTCTGCTTCTGGAATCTCCAGCTCCTCATCAGATTCTAATTCTACTCTCTCCGTTGTTGCTTCATTGTCTAAGAACCAATGTCCTCTAGACAGGGTGACTGAGTCTGCTTTGAACTCATGGATTGGTAGTTCCTTCGAATTCATCATTCTGGAGAAAATATAACATCACACAAAGAAGAAAAAACTCCACCCACATGAGTCATAAGAAAAATAGAAATTGACATTTGTTTTGAAATGGACTGAAAGAAGAATGAAAGTAAAATCTCAGTTAAATCCCGACTTTCTTAAAAGACTCAATTAAAGTGATCATTACATGTGTAGCAAGATGTCTATTGCTCTCCCATCTTCTGACAGCTCTTATCCAGTAAGAAGATGTTTAGAAGAAAAATGAAAATAAAAATAAAAAAATCATAAAAAAAAGAATAAAAAATACAAAATAATAAATAGAAACCTGCTACCCCTCTACCTATATCTTGCTTTGTGCTATATAACCTATAAAAGGAAAAATAGATAATTTTTCTCTTTCTTTCTTTTTTCTTTTTTCTTTTGTTTGTTTTTTTTAATAATAATTTCTTCTATTTATTTTTTCTTTTTCTCTCTTTTCTTTTTTTTTTAATAATAATTTCATCTATTTCTTTTTTCTTTTTCTTCCCCTCCTATTTCTCTTCTTAGAAAAAGTATAAGGTAAAATATGTTGTCCTAATTTCCAATATGTTATGATTTTCCTTTCTATAACATTCTGATTTGTTTTTGAAAAAATTCTAAATCCAGATCAAATATAGATGGTCTTTTTCCATTGAATCAATTCTGATTATTTTACCCAAAAATATTTAACCCTAGTTGCCCCTATTTCAAGAAAAAATCCATCTCCTTCTGATAAGCAGTTTTTAGAATTTTTTGGCCTCCATATCCATTTTGTCCTAGAATCTTGTTTTGATGAACAAGCCTTGTGTATGCTTTGTTTCCATATCCTTCTTGTTCTGATGCTTTGATGCTTCAGATTATGCCATAGTTGCCACCTTGCTTCTATCTCTTTACCCTTTCTTGCTTTTTCACTTTTTTGCTGGTTTTGATTAAATGAAGCTTGATCATTTAGTATTTGTATTGGTAATGTCTGTGTGTCTTCAAATGAAAAAGTAAATCCTTCCAAGTCTGGGTCATGAACATCTTGTTGATCTTCCTGTTTTGCATTACTCAATAAAAACATTAAAAACCTTTTGTCATTTATTGTCAACTTAAGCTTCATTTTTTCAAAATCCAAAATTACTTTACCTTGCTTTAGCCATGGTTGTCCCAGAATCAATTTCTCAGTCATCAAATGATCTCGCCATTCTTAACAATCTATTTTCATATATTCTTCATTGAACTTAACTTCAATAGAAGGTGAAGACATGCTTTGTATTATTTGTCCTTCCAAGGTTTTGATAAAGGTTTTGCTTTTAGTTCTTTTTAGGTTAAATTTATTCAACAAAGCTGAAGTAATCAAATTCACTTGTGCACCTGAATCTATCAGAATCTTGATTTTTTCATTTTGACAATCCATTGTTATCATAGGCAAATGTTCTTTTTGTTTTAGAGGTGTTTCACACAGAAGGACTTCTCTAAGTTTTTTGTTTTTTCTTATCCTTTCGTTTGCCTCCTGTTGAGCCTCTTTTCTAATGTTTTCCTCTTCTTTTTTCCTGTTTTGAGCTTGATGTAATCTTCTCCATTCAGAAGCAGTTAATGGGAAATCATACCTTTTAACTCTACATCCACTTATGAAGTTTGACATGATCTCTCCATCTATGTTAGCTAGTTGGATAGCTCCACTATTACTTATCTGATGTATAATGTACGGCCCATGTCCTTTTTTTTGAAACTTTTTCTGATGTTCCTTGACTGTATATGCTAGAACAAGATCTCCTTCTTGTAGATCTTTTTCTTTTATGTGAACATCATGATAAGCTTTTTGCCTTTTCTTGTCTGCATATATGCTCATAATTGCTTGGAGTCTAGAAGCTCCCAGTTTTTCCAATTCCACCACTCTTTCAGATAATTCATGTCTAGTCCATTTGTATTGATTTCCCACCTTCAGTGTTGGAATAAGGAATTCCAAAGGCAGAACTGCATTTTGTCCATATACCAAATTTAATGGTGTGGTTCCTAATGCAGTTTTGTATGCCACTCTATACGCCCATAGGACATGATTCAGTTGTAAGTCCCAATCATTCTTGATTGTGTTTACTAATTTTGACAATACAGTACAAAGTAATTTATTAGTACTTTCTACTAACCCATTTGCTTGTGGGTGATATGGGGCTGACTTTCTATGACTAATCATGAAATATTCAGTTATGTTTTCTATGATTTGGTTCAAAAAATGAGTCCCCCTATCACTTACCAATTCGATTGGAAATCCAAACCTGGTGATGATATATTCATATAGAAATTTTGCAGTAGTCTGAGCATCATTTCTTTTTGTAGCCTTGGCCTCAGCCCATTTTGTCAGGTAATATGTAGCTACTAGTATGTATTCAGCATGGGATTGTCTTGCTGGAGGATGTATGGGTCCAATGAAATCCAACCCCCATTTACTAAATGCTCTGGCTGAAATTAATGGAACTAATGGCATATTGTCTCTTTTATTTGGTTGACTCACCCTCTAACAAATGTCACATCTTTTCACATATGATCTTGCATCAAGAAATAGGGTTGGCCACCAAAAGCTAGAATATAATATGAGTTTAGCAGTTCTATCACTTGAAAAATGTCCTCCTGCCACTCCAAAATGTGCCATTTCCAACATTTCTAGATATCTATCTTCAGGAACACAAATTCTTAAATATCCATCCATCCCTCTCTTATATAATTGTTCTCCTATCAGTTGATATTCTTCAGAGATCACTTGTAAATTTTTTGAATCTGCACCAGCTATTACTTGTTTTCCTTGCTTCTTCCTTTTCAATTCCTCAATGATGTTTTCACTCCATTCTGGATTTTTCTGAAACCAATATAGAGTAATAAGTTCTGAGTTTTGCAATGATTGGCATTACCAGCAGTTAGCAATATATTTTGTTACATCTTGAGTCTTATTAGGCCAATGTACTCCCATCCCATTGAGATTACTTAGGGTAACTATCCTGGAAGCATGAGTACAAGGGTTCCAACAATGAGCTTTTCTCAGATATTCCTGTTGCTCCTCTTCTGGAGTACAATATTCCAATATGCCTGTATGGTTGAGGTGATACAAGTGCCCAGCTAGCAACATAAAGTTTCTGCTTTGTAATACTAAATGTGTGTTGTTTCCAAATGTTCTGCAAGGTCCCATGGTTAGCAAAGGTATTAAGGGCATGGCCCACTCAGGAACACTTTCTACTTTGAATAGATAGGTATCTGGCAAGTCATCATCTAAAGGTGAACTTGGTTCTTTAGCCTGGATTCTAGACAAATGATCTGCTCTCAAATGTGTTTTCCCTTGTCTCACCACCACTTCAAACTCAAACTCCATCAGTAAAAGAAACCATCTGACTATTCTTCTAGTGTGACAAGGTTTGTTTACTAAATAAAGTAAAGCTTGGTGATCCACAAAGAACTTAAACTTGTTGGCCAAAAGGTAATGTCTATATTTTTTCACAGCAAATATCATTCCCAACCCTTCCCTCTCAGTGGTTGTGTAATTTTTCTCTACTGAATTCAGTTGCCCACTAGCATAAGCCACTAGGAAATCCAACTTGCTCCCTTCTATTGGTTGTGCTAACACACATCCCAAAGCATAATTTGAAGCATCCACATGTACATGAAAAATTTTCTCCCACTGGGGTGTTTTCAAAATTGGTGTTGTAACCAAACAAGTTTTTAGAGTCTCAAAAGCTTGGTCACATTCTTTGGTCCATTCAAATTTTGTGATCAGGGCATACAAAGGTTTAGCTATGTCAGCAAACTTGTGTACAAATTTTCTATAATACCCGCAATGTCCCATGAAAGTTTGAAGTTCCTTTACCTTTATTGGTCTTGGAAGTTCTACTATGGCCTTTATTTTCTTCTCATCAGTTGAAATTCCATTTTTGGATACTATGTGACCTAGCATTCTTCCTTGTCTTACAAAAAATACACACTTTTCTGGATTTAAGCATACTCTGTATGTTCTGCATTTCCTGAATATGTTTTCTAAATCTTTCAAATGATCCTGTCTTTTTAATGAAAAAGTACAAAGGTCATCCACATAAATTTCCATTACATTCCTCAGGAACTCTTTGAAGATATGACACATCAATCTTTGAAAAGTTACTAGGGCATTAGTTAACCCAAAGGGCATAACCCTAAAAGCATAAATTCCCCATTCTGTGGAAAAGGCAATTTTATGTTGGTCTTCCAATGCTATAGGTACCTGATTGTATCCTGAAAACCCATCCAAAAAACTATAAACCTCCTTCCCTGCCACTCTTTCTAAAAGATGGTCTGTTATAGGCAATGGATAGCTATCCCTTATAGTTGCTGCATTCACCTTTTTCAAGTTAATGCATACCCTAAGTTTCCCATTCTTTTTTGGTACCACAACTATAGGAGAGATCCATTCTGTATACTCAATCTCATAGATGAAATTGGCAGCGAGAACCTTGTCAATTTCTTCCTTTATTTTAGCAGAGTATTTATCATTGAATGTGTAATGTCTCTGTTTACTAGGTTTTGCATCAGGTGTAATAGGTATCTTATGCTCACAGATTTTTGGATCAATACCTTTCAAATCCTTATAGCTATAGGAAAACACATCCCTATAGTTTCTGGCCAAATTCCTTAATGCCTCCTCTTCTTGATTTGTCATGTCATCAGCTATTACAATATGTCTTTCTTCCCCATCTTCCTGAGTGATCATAACCTTCTTTGTTTGTTCTTCATTGTCATATGCCTCCCCTTTTTTCTTTTCTCTCTTTGGTTTCATTTTTAGAAGTAATCTGTCTTCTACTTCATAAGTCTTGAAATTTGCCGGTACATCAAACTGTTGATCTTTGTTTGTCATCTTCTCATTTTTTCCATCCTCTTGGTGTTTTTCAATTTCCTTGTGTTTGTTTTTCTTATATTTGCCTGAGATTTTATCTTTTATTGCATCTTCAGCTTTTACTTCTTCCAAATATTGTGTTTTTCCATTTTCCAATATTATTTCTTCTTTCTGGTCCTCTTCTATTTTTGATACCTTTATCATTTGTATTCAAATGTGAAAAACATCATACCCTTCTTCATCTTGAAATTCCACTCCTACATACTCATCATTGGCTAAATCCATAGTAGCCAATATCTGATTCCAACCATATGGCTCAAATTCTTCATCTTTGAATTTTTGTGGTACATAACTCTCATCTTGATAAAGTGAATAAAATACCTAATTTTCTCCCTTCCACACAATCTTCTCTTCTTAATCTCCTTTTTTCATTTATAAGGTTTCTTATGACATTGCACTTCCATATTGATGATTCAGTTTCATTCTGATCTTCCAATTCTGATTCTTCACTTAATTCTTGATTTTGATGTATTTTGAACCATTCTTGAGGGGATATGTCACAATAATGACCATTTCTTAGATTCACTCTAGTTATCCTTCCTTTGCTCTGAAGTTATAGGCAATCATTACCCCAATCTTGCACAATTTGCATCTGTCTCATGAATGGTCTTCCTAGGATAATTTCATATGAAGTGGATTGTGGAAATTCAACTATGGCAAAAGTATGCTCTATTTCTATTCCACATATATCCACAATCACCTTTTCCCATATTCCTAGGGGTTTTTCTATATGTCCATCTGTAAGTTGCAATCTCATTTTAGTGGGTATCAATTCACTTTTTCCCCATCTTTCCCAAGTTTGTTTAGTCATGATAGCCACACCTGATCCACTATCCAATATGGCTTGGGCATGGTTTGTACCAAATTGTATTCTCAAGGTTGAGTTCCTTCTTGTCCTTCACAATATCCACCTATCTTATCAATAGGAAAGTACCACAATTCCTCCAACTCTTGTGACTGTGAATCAAGATTTTCTGGTATTGCTTCCCATTTTTCCATTTTGTATTGTAAGTGAGGATTCTGTTTTACCAATTCCTCCAATGTGGTGTGGTATAAGATTGTACATTGTTTATCTATATTTACCTGGAATGTAATTTGTGGGTTATCTTCTTGATTAATTGTTTCTCCTGTTCTTGTTGCCTTTGACTCCCTAATTGTTGTTTGAGAATTGTCTAATTCCCTCAGTTTAAGTTGTGCTTCTTGTATGATTTGTTTGCATATTTGCATCCTTTCATGTTCTATATCTGGCATAGGATAAGCCATTACATGGTCTGTAGGATTTGGTCCCTCTTGAATTCTTCCCTTGTATGCTTTTATCAAGGTGTCTAGACTCTGTGAATTTCTTATCGCTGACTGGGTTTGTGTCTTTTGAGGAGGAGTACTGTTTAATTGTTCCCTATTGTTGCAGAGCTAAAGAGCGCAGAAAGCAGAGAAAAAAGACGGGCCCCAAAATTTTTCCGATTTGGACACACAATTTTTTGTAACATAACCACTTTTGTATATATTTTCCGTTGTAAATGCACTAGAGGAGTCCTCTAGATGCATCCCCTCAGAAGATTAGTGAATTACCCATGTACATTAGTAGGAAGTTAGCAATTTAGTGAATAAAGTGCCGGTCTCTTGTGTGAAAGGACCAAACTTAGGGCACTAGTATATAAGTCAAAAGTGACTCATTGTAAAGGGCTGCTGGTCATTGTGAAGAAGAGCACTTCTGAAATTTCGAGTTTGCCTCTTCCTTGCTGATTTTGATCTTCATTTTGCTCATGTATGTGTGTGTGATGCTTGAAATGCAAGTGTAGGACTGTTGTCTACCCCTTCCCCCTTGTTTTGAGTGGCTGTAGTGCGTGCGTAAGCTAGGAGAAGCAAAAACGCGGGTGTTAGTAGTTCCCGTAATTCACTGTTTCTGCCATAACTTGCAGCAGAGTGGTCAGAATTGAGTGAAACCACCACCATTGGATTCGTCTCGTCGAGAGCTTCGAAACGAGTACCCTATTGCCTATGTTCGGAGTACTGGGCTGGGAGAAAACCTCAAAAAACCAAAACTGCTGAGAAGAGGCTTACGGCAACACTTCCAGTTTTTTCAGTAGGTGTGGGTAGTTTTGGTCTTTCCTCTTGCTTGGGTAGTTCACTCACTTCATTTTCTATCACGTGTGCAAATGTCTTCATACACTTGGTAAGTCACTCCTTCGGATTGATAATTAAATGTGTGCAAAGGACTCCACTATATGCACTTGTATTGCAATCGAGGTATAGTCTCATTGGTACAAGTCCTTGAGTCATTGCGGCTCAAGTACACACGTTTTTTGGCGCCGTTGCCGGGGAGGCACTCCACCAAGTTGCCTTCGTGATAGTTAGAGAGCAAGTGTGATCGAATCGTACTTGTAGAGGCGAATTTGTCCATTGATGAGTAGTATTCCATTTCAGCACTTGTCACTTCTCATCCTTGAGGTGTGTGTGATAAGTTTTAGGTTTAGGTGTAGGAGGAGGGAAGAGAAGGAGGAGTTAGGATTAGTTTAGGAGAGGAGTAGGGAGGAGAGGAGAAGTAGGAATAGGCAAAAAACCCAAAAAATTCACCAAAAATAGACCAAAATTTCAAGTTCTGTCCCAAAAAGTATAAAAACCCAAAAAATTGACTCATTTGACACTTGCTGGAACTCTGGTATCGTGAGCGACAGCGACCGGTATCGTGGATCTGGTATCGTGCGTTCGAGGCTGTTTCAGTGAGAGTTTGAACCAAAAGGGCAAGCTAGAGCAGGCAAAGGTGAGTTCTTATCAAGATCATTCACTCAAAGCACTTGAAACATGCACAAAACGTGATTAAAACAGTGCGCAGTATCGCAGGGGGGGGGGGTAAAGAGAAGTTATTTCTGAGTTGTTGTGTGATAGAGAGACCTAGAAGGGAGGAGGAGTGTAAGAGCTGCAAGGGGGTGAGAAAATTTCCACATTTCTTGTGATTTGGCTTGAGTATCGCGATCGGTTGAGTTCTGGTATCGCGATACCAAAACTCCCTTGTATCGCGATATTCGCCGTCAGTATCGTATCGCTTGATACCTAACTTGGTATCGCGATACCGCACTGGTATCGTGACCCTGAGTTGGTATCGCGATCGCACAATTGCGGTAGTATCGTATCGCTGGTCATCGACCCTGGTATCGCGATACCATTCTGGTATCGTGTAGCCAAGTCGGTATCGCGATCGCGCTTACTACAGTGATATCGTATCGTCTCCCACTAAGGACAGTATCGCGACACCATCGTGAGATCGTATCGTGTGCAGCAGGGGTATCGTATCGTCTGCTTCCCAAAGTAGTATCGCGACACCACACGGGTATCGTATCGCCTCTGTGCCTGATATCGTATCGTGGGCATGGTCTCGTATCGTATCGTGTGATTGTCAGTATCGTATCGTGTGATTCTGGTATCGTATCGCAGTCAAAGCAGTATCGCCGAGAGCAGTATCGTCAGGAAGTGGTATCGCCGAGATAAACCCTTTCTTTAGTCAGACACTTTGAGCCTTTAAGAGAGCTAACCAAGGGGAATCTAAGAAGTATAAAGGGAGGCTTAGGTGTGTGAATGAACTTGAGGTCAGGAAGAGTGCTAAGTAGCCGAAGGAGTGTCATCTCTTCTATAGGAAGCACTGCTCAGGTCAGTCACCACTCCTTCTACTCAGAGACTTCTAGTGAATCTGAGGAAGACATACCCATGGCATCAGAAGACATGCAAGGTCCAGCACCACATAGGAACTTCATGTCTACAGTGGAAGGTGAGTACCGCACTGCTTTACAATATGTGTCCACAAATACCCAGGAGATTCCAATCTATCTGGATGGCTTAAACAGGTCCGTTGCCAGAATGGCAACAGTACAAGATGTCACCATCATACCACGACCAGCTGTCAAATACGAGGGAGGTGCTTACATTGACAAAATGGGTCACATCTATATAGTAACTGAATTTTCGGAGAGGATCAATGAAAGAGGAGAGTTCATGGATCCCAACAACTCTGAAGAGTTAGTGACCACCCCTAGAGGTAGATCACAGGTATCACGGGTCGTGAGAGGAGACTTGATACCTCAAGACGACTACTTGTTGGAAGTCTACATGATTCACGGAGCAGACTTGTTGCTTCAAACTGACGTACCTGTTCAAGGAATAGGAGAAAGCCCCATGACATTCTATGAGCTGAAAGACCCAGAGGACGAAACTAGACTCACTTACCTAGATAAGAATCGAAGAAGATATTGGCCGGTAGGTGCCCTAGACAAGGCTCGACTGAGATATATGGGTGCGCCTGTATTTCCTCAGAGGGAGCAGGCAACTACCTCGCAGAATCCTTTTGGAGATCAACAAGAGACGGAACATACCACATCAGGACAGACCAGTCAAAGAAGTGTGCCCAACCGTACTCATGTACAGTTTGCAACTCCGGGTGAGCACACTCATAATCAGGCCCACACGGGGATGGGGAACCATTTCCGACCACCGGTCAGACCACGACCACCTGTGGGAGGACAGCCAGGAATACCTCCATTACGACCAGCTGTCCCGGTTTTCCCTGTAATGCCCAGACCGCCTGAACCAATGAGAAGATTGAGACCAATCCAAGTTGCGAAGTTTATGAGAAACCATTATGATGGATCAGGAGAACCATATGATCATATTGCCGAATTTAAGCAAGTTCTAAGAGCAGAACAAGTAGAGGACTTCTTTGTGCAGTATGAGTCTTTTGGACTCACCCTCACAGGAACGGCTCTAACTTGGTTCCAACCTTTAGATCCCAATCGATTTGGAAACATGGAGCAATTCTTTCAAGAATTTATAGGAGAATTTACAAAAAGAGGGATTAAACACAATTCTGCATCATTAATCCATAGCTTTAAGCAAAACCCTAATGAAACTGTGAAGACAGCTGCCCGAAGATTCAACCAATACGTGGATAGATGTCCTACGGCTGAGAGACCGACTCAACAAAAGATGATTTCATTATTTTTAGATGGACTCTCTAACGGGACCCTAAGAACCCTAGTGTATGTAAAAAGGCTGCAAACATTGAGTGAGTGTCTTCAAGAGTGCATCGACTTGGAAGATAACCTTGCTGAGGATCTCAAAGGTACTACCGACCTCACAAAATCAGAAGACTCAAGAAGCACAGTGACGTCCAATACTAGTAATATGGAAGAACTAGCAGAACTATTAGCTAAGAAACTAGGAGTCCAAGGACAGAGAGCTTACCAATATCCAGCTCAAAGAGTGCCTATGATGAGGAGGTGTAACTTATGTGGAGGAGAACATCCCACACACTTGTGTGCCAGAGGAGGAGCTGGTGCACAACCAATGTACCCACACAACAGAAAACAACAACAAGGGACTTCTTCATACTGCCACATCGAGCAAAAATATACCAATCATACAACTGAGAACTGTGCCTTTAATAGGCAAACACGACCTGTCAATCCACCACAATACCGATCTTATGGATACCCACCTAGAGAGCTTGGTAGGGAGATGCCTAGATACAATCCGTATCCGGTAGGAGCACAGAGACAATACGAGCAAGCACTGTATCCACCACCACAACCAGTATTGGGACCCCAACTATCTCAACCTCAACAAGTTGTACCTGTGAAGTATACTCAACCAGAAGAAAACTTGGAGAGAGCCATAATACCAGCTTCAATAGCGACCAATGTAGAATCAACCAACCAAGGGTATGAACCTCCACCAGGAGAGTACTATCCATATGAAGCCAACATGATGGAATATGAACCAGCATATGACGTGGCCTATTATGGATATGAAGGATTTGATCAGAATTATGGAACGGAAACTGCAACTTTAATGTATACAATGCCCAAGACACAACAACCGTTGAGACCTCCTATTAGACCACCCGTGCAAAGAGGACCATGTTATAGATGCGGAGGGGATCACTTCATTCGAGAGTGTCCTCGACCTTACAACCCTCCACCACCCAGGATTTGGGAAGGATATTGTGGTGATTGTGGGAAAGAACATCTTTTCAGAGATTGCCCCAAGAACCCTACAAAAACTCAAGGTCCTGCACCAATCAATGTAATAGAGGTCATAGAAGAATCCGGAAGTGATAAGGAATACACTGTACTGCTGAAAGCTATTACTAGAGCTCAAGCAAAACAACAAACAGGAAAACAACCTGAAGCGAAACTAGAGAACAATAAAACAGGAGACGCTAACATTCAGATAGTCGAGGATTCAGAGAACTCATGTGAGAATACCCAAAACACCAAAGTACAAAAATGGAAAGAAAGACGAGAAAAGCTCAAGGAGAAGTGGGCAAGAAACAAGAGCCAAGACAACAAAAAACAAGCAAGGAATTCTAGAAAACATAACGAACAACAAACGCATAAGGAGACCCTTGAAACACCACCAATGAGCTCAGAGGAAAAGAAGCCAGGATCAATTCTAGCGGACCCAAAACCCGAGGATTTGGACATGTGGTTAAAAGCATACCAAGCTAGAATCAAAATGGGACCAAATCTAGAACAACATGAAAGACTCTACCCTCAAGGGGAATTAGAGAAAGAAAGACTGGCGATATGCAAAAAACTCATAGAAGTAGCACAGGCGACTCTAGAAAAGACTATCCCAATTTTGCCTGAAACAAGGATCGCACAAGAACTATATGAAGAGTACAAACAACCTAAAGATAAGGAACCTAGTCGAGAAGATGATCGAAATGAACGAATGAAATCTCAAGAAGAACAGGTATCCATAATACCCGACCTAGAGGAAGATTGGTCCAAAGACTTGTGGAAAAGAATTAGAGAAGAGCAATGGAAAAAGGATGGAATCAGTCCACCTCCTTTTGAGGAAATAATTGGAGCAGAAAGTCACCAAGATCATAACCTAGAGGAAGCATATGAGGAAGTGTCAAGATTTGATAAAGGAAGAGAGGAAACCATGAGCATCTCAACGCTGCCTAACTACATGGGAGAATATGAAAGAGAGTCGATAATAATACGAGCACCCACAGTGCATGGGAAAGAAAAAGGAAACTCAGAAGAAAGTTCACACAATCTAACAGAACTTAAGAAAACAAAGGTGCAATGTAAATTGACGGTGGAAGAGTTGCTTCAACTCAGACCACATCTATGGAGACAGCTAGCAAATCAAATAGAGCCACCAGTAGAGAAAGGAGAAATGAAAGGAAAGGAAAAAGAAAACCACTCAACAATACAAGTTCCAGTTGACAAAGTAGGAGAATTCAGTGAAGGAGATGAAGGTAATACTTGTTTACCTGTCACCTACAATGGGTACATGACCAAGGCCATCTTAGACACTGGAGCTGGAGTAGGAATTGCAACGAGGGAAATTTGGGAAAAGTGGGGAAAACCAGCCTTACGACCCACTCGAATGAAGTTACAATTAGCAGATGGACATGTAGAGAAACCCCTAGGAATATTGGAAGGAATTAGGTTAACCACGTGTGGAGTAGAGTTTGAACACACATTGGCCATCTGTAAGTTCGAAAAAGCAAACAATTATGAAATGATATTAGGACGACCGTTCATGCGACAGATGCGAGTAGTACAAGATTGGGGCAGAGATTCATTATATCTCCAACATCAAGGGAACACTACCAAGATAAACCTGCACACATTCGCTTATCGGGATGTCCCTCCATTACAATGGAATCCAGTCCACAAAGAAGAAGATGACCTATCCATTCACAGTGCGGGATCAAGTGACCAATCTTGGATGCACGAGGATGCCCAGTTGTGGATGTGCAAAGAAGCCAAGAAGGAGGAGTGTAAAAAACAAATGTGGCCAATAGGGCACCCTAATTATCGATCGGTAGAAGACCCCGATTACATGCCTCAAATTTTTTCAGATGAGCTCTTCGAACCACATGGCTGGATGGAAATCCTAGCCACATTAGACGTTTGCGTGAATGAAGAAGTATTGACAATGAACGACTGTATAGACGAGGAAGGATATGATGTGAACCTCTACATGGTTGTCCTCCAAGAAGTAGAAGCAGGAGAACTTGTAGAGGAAGAGGAGAAAGAAGAATACGAAAGCATAGAAATGGAACCAGAGTTCGACTTTGAAGAACAATATTTAGAAACTATGCAAAAAGAATCAAAAGAAAAACCGACAGAAGTCTTAGCAATTGAGACTATCCCAAGAATGCACGAGCATAGAGAGGACACAAGTAAAGTGGAACTGGAACCAAACCACTTCGAGGTTCCAGAACATTTTAAAAGATACGAAGTAGAGGAAAGAAAAATAGCTACCCAAATGCCTAAACGAGAGGCCCGGGATGGAGAAGCCTATGATAACAAGGAACAAACCAAGAAGGTTGTCGTAACGATGGAAGACGGAGAAGAGAGGTGCACGTATATTGGAAAGGATGTATCGGACGAGGAAGAAGAGGAACTCATCCACCTTATCCGAGAATATCGAGATGTATTTGCTTGGACGTACAAAGACCTTAAGGGTGTAGAACCTAGCATATGCGCTCATCGAATCCCTATGACTGCAGATGCGAAACCTTCTAAACAACGCCCTTACACATATAACGAGGTTTATGCAGCCAAAATCAAGGAAGAAATTGACAAACTACTAGCGGCAGGATTCATTTATGAGATTGAACACACAGAATGGGTATCACCACTAGTAGTAGTGCCCAAAAAAAACGGAAAGCTAAGGGTGTGTATCAACTTAAAAAAAGTAAATGCAGCAACTATACGCGATAGTTTCCCTTTACCCATCACAGACCATCTTTTGGAAAGAGTTGCCGGCAAGGAGGTCTATAGCTTCTTGGATGGATTCTCTGGTTATAACCAAGTAGCTATTGCAACCGAGGACCAGCATAAAACCGCATTCGCGACGGAATGGGGAATCTATGCATTTAGAGTGATGCCTTTCGGGCTCACTAATGCGCCAGCCACCTTCCAACGATTGATGTGTCATGTTTTCAAAGAATTTCTGAGAAAAAGCATGGAAGTATACGTAGATGATTTGTGTACATACTCAAATCAACGACCAGAACACATACCGGAACAGCGGAAAATATTCAACAAATGTAGGCAGTATAGAGTTTGTCTGAACCCAGAGAAATGTGTCTTCATGGTACGACAAGGGAAAATCCTAGGACACATTGTCTCTAGGAACGGAATATCCACAGATGAAGACAAGATTAAGGTAATTCTAGATTTGCCAAGACCTAAGAATGCGAAAGAAGTACAAGCCTTTATGGGACATTGTGGGTATTACCGTAGGTTTATTCACATGTATGCCATAATAGCTAAGCCTTTATACGGCCTATTGACTCAGTTCACTTGGACGGAAGAGTGTGAGAAGGCCTTCAACGAGCTTAAAAAGAGGCTGAGTACCGCTCCAATTCTAAAATCACCCAACTGGAACAAGCCTTTTCACATTCATGTTGATGCTTCGAACTATGCCATTGGATGTATCCTTGCTCAACCGGCCGATGAAGGAAAGCTTGATCATCCAATCGCTTACGCAAGTAGACAATTAAACCAAGCAGAGAGAAATTACACGACTACTGAAAGAGAGGGCTTAGGAATGGTCTACGCAGTAAAAAAGTTTAGACATTACCTCTTAGCCAACAAGTTCAAATTCTTCATTGACCATCAAGCCTTGTTGTATCTAGTCAACAAGCCTTGCAACACAGGGAGATTGGTACGATGGTTCTTATTACTAATGGAGTTTGACTTTGAGGTAGTGGTCAAAAAAGGAAACACACATGTGAGAGCAGACCACCTTTCTAGGTTAAAACACGGAGAGCCACCTAGCGGAGTACCCGATGATTTACCAGATGCTTATCTGTTTAATCTAGAAGTATGTCCGAAGTGGGCAGAAAAATTGACCCCTATACTTACGCATGGCCCTCAACATCCAATTAACAGAAATAGCAAAAAAGAAATTCTTCAAACAAGGAATTTACACATTGTTGCTGGAAGCGTATATTATAAGGAACCTAACGGAGTGTTATTGAGATGTGTCAAGGAGGATGAACAAAAACAATTGATTAACCAGGCACACATAAACAAGTGGAAAACCCATCAAGGAATGCAGGGAACAATACGAGAATTAAAGAGGTTAGGCGTATATTGGCCTGATATGTCCAAGGACGTTCACGAGCATGTAAGTAATTGTGGGGAATGCAAAGAAACTAGCCCTGAGGATCACGTGTCCTTACCATTTTCTACCATAGCGCCTAATTGGAGTAAAGCACTAGTGCAATTCCTCAAAACCAAAGAGCACGAAATAGGAGCTAGCCTAGCAAGAAAGCGATCCCTAGAAGAATTGAGCAAAGATTATGTGATAATGGGAAAACAGTTGTTCAAAAGAGGAAGAGACAATCAACTCAGATTATGCGTGCATGAAGGAGAGTATCTTCCCATATTAGAAATGGCACACGCAGGAGCTGCGGGAGGACATTTTTCAGCAGATAGAACGGTCAAGATGATTCTCTTTGCAGGCTTGTGGTGGCCAACTCTACATATGGATGTTGAAACATATGTGAGAAGTTGCGAAATATGCCAGAGAGCGAAATATCCCGTTCGAAGAGACGACATGCCTTTAAGACCCATGGTTTGTGCAAGAGCATTTACCAAGTGGGGAATTGACTTCATAGGACCCATCAATCCACCAGCCAGAGGATCACATGCAGAATACATCATAGTAGCCACCGATTACCTGACTAAATGGGTAGAAGCCAAGGCTACCAAAAAAAATGATGCTCAAACTACAGCAAAATTTCTCTTTGAGCATATTTTCACACGATTTGGACTACCGATCGAGATAGTGAGTGATCGAGGAACTCATTTCCTAAACGAAGTCATTGAATCGCTAATGAATGAATTCTTAGTGATTCACAAAAAATCAGCTCCATACCATCCTCAAGCCAACGGACAGGCTGAAAGTTCCAACAAAGTACTATGTACGGTATTGACAAAGATTGTCAATAATGGAAGGTCAGATTGGGACAAACAATTGCATCACGCAATTTGGGCCTTCCGAGTGGCATATAAAACGGCCATTGGAACTACACCTTTCAACCTAGTGTATGGGCAGAATGCAATTTTGCCAATTGACTTCTTAATACCTACATTAAAAGTAGCCCAGCAATATGAGTGGAGCGGTCATGAATTGTCTCAGCAATTAGATCAAATCGAAAAGCTGCATGAGACTAGATTGCAAGCGGTAGCAGGCATCTATGCCGCTAAACGGAGACAAAAGGCATACCATGACTCACATATTAAAGATAAGGGACTCAAAGAAGGTGATTTAGTCTTGGTGTACACCCTAAAACAGCACGCAAAGAAGCTCCAAAAACGCGGATATGGTCCCCTGATCATAAATCGAATCTCCACTAGTGGTGCAGTCAATCTCGCCACACTAGACGGAGACATTCTTCCTAATTACATCAGTGGATGCCGAGTGAAAAGATTCATGGAGCCTCTGACTGATGAAATGCTGACTAGACTGTTGGGAGCCCAAAGTAGGAAAAGGGAGGAAGAACGAATACGAGAAGAAGCACGACAGGAAGCCCTAGAACGCATTAGAAAACGCAAGGAGTGGATCAGGCAAAGAGACGAACGCTACCTTCAAGGAGAAGAGCCCATCCCTATGGCAAACTACCAGGCCAAAAATGATGATACAACGGGTATCTGTAAAACACAACCTTACTTAAACCTAGGGATTGGTCGGACGGAGTATAAATTGATAGACGCATTGATCGACTCAGGAGCAAGCCTTAGCTGCATGCGAAAGAGAATAGCAAATGAACTGCAATTGCAATTGAATCCCACGAAAGCCAAACTAATAGGAATTGGAGGTCACACCCTAGATTGTATTGGAACAACTAATGTATCCCTTCACATAGGAAATTCCTCCATGGAACAAAGAGTCCTAGTATGTGAGGATGACGATTTAGTAGAAGACTTCATTCTAGGACAAGACTGGATCATTGAAACCGAAGCATGTATCCATTTAGCTCAAGGATATATTTCAGCCACGATAGGGCATAAAGAGGTTTTCAGCTTGCTTGAAGAGAAACCATGTAACCAAGTCATGTCCATACCACGATCAGAGAAAGTTCAAGAAGCAACGAAAGATAGTAGCGACTGTGCTCAACCCTCAGAAAGCCAATGCATAGAAATTGAAACTTTAATCATTCCGACATCCCCTGTAGCGTCGAAGCTACCCGAAGTAAATGAGGATCAGCCAACGATTGAGGAGACGCTCTCTCCCAAACAGGCTCAAGGCCTCCCAAGATCGAACTATTGGAAACCAACAAGCAGATACTCGAACAGACCACCACCCAAATATATATGGGTACGGAAGGATCAGGTACAGAGTCAAAAAAGGTCTACAAGCGCTTCGAAGAAAGAAACGGACATCACCAAATCAGCTACAAAGAACAACAAACGAAGAGAACCAGTACCAGTATGGATTGCAAAGCCTCTGCTTGAAGCTCAACGATCTCGACCTCAGATATGGATTCCCAAAAAGGTCTTACAAGCAGCTAAACAGAATGTGAAGACCAAGGCGGAAACGCCACAGGAGACGAGGCAAAGGCCAGCTCCACCAGAGAATCATCAGAAAAGATCACAAAGCAATGTCAAATTCCATCGGACTATGGATAAGGCAAATGGAACACCAACAACTACGCGAATCAAGAAAACCCGACAACCTCTCTCAGTGTTCTCAAGATGGGTGTGGAAACCAAAGCAACCACAAGGAGCAACTGATCAAGGAGAGAGAGCACCTACTTGCACTCATGAAGTACACAATGCACCTAAAGTATGCATAATAGGGCGACATTATACGACCACACATTTGGCACATAATACTCCAAACAAGATTAGTAGTGCACATTCTCCCAATGAGAGTAGAACTTAGCCTCATTCTAATAGGAATGGACATATTAGGTATATAAATAAACGCTTCGGCTACACTAACTTTTATCTTCTTTCAGGAAAATTATAAAAAGTGGTAAGAGATCTCACTCAGGGACTAGTGGAAAAAAAACGGAGTGAAGTGCGACAATAATCACGATATTGCACTACACTGATGCAAAGTTGCATGTCAAGCTAATGCACTTCTCCTTGTAAGTGCAGATGGCTTCTGAAGACTCTGAAGCTACGATCCAAGAGGAGGTCCAGGAATTTCCTCCTCAATGTCTTACGAAAGCAAAAGGACATTGGTTCAGAGATGAGCAGCCGGTTGAGGAGTATCTCTTCTTGGCCAACATAAAGATCATGGACACAGAGCATCATTTTCCGATCATGTCCCAGGACTTTAAGGTTTTACATGGACTGCCTTCCACGATCGACATCATGAAGAAAGCAGGAATTCATAAGTATTTTGAACTACCTATCTATAAACCGGACTTCCAACGTTGTACACAAGTCATGAACACCCTTCGACCAGCACTACATGATCCATTGGCACCAGAAGCCACTGTGATGGACAAGAATGGAGAATGGGTGGTGATTCAGTTTTCCCATGATTTAATCAAAGAAGCATTTGGATGGGAAAAGGATGGTGTCAACACGGTCAAGGAAGAGAGTCGTGGTGCAAAAACAAGAACTTTCGTAGACATTAATAGGGTGGACATCGAAGAAGAAGTCAGATTGATTCACCAACATTTCTGCTTCCCGAGTATGAACAGATACACGGCACCTCAAAAAATCATTGTGCAATTATTGTCTCATGCCATAAAACAGATCGGCAATCAGGTAAACCTTACACCCTATGTGCAAGAAAGATTGTTCGAGGCGAAGAAGAAATGGGAAAATAAGAAATTCCTCAATGGAACGACGGCCCTAACCATCATGATTTACCATGCATTGGGCATGCGAGAGTACTTACAAGAGATGCCATCTTCGATGGAGTTGGCTCAATTTGTTAAAGCAGCCACTGTACCGAAACAGAAGAAAGGTGCAAAGATCGTAGAAGAAGCAGAAACAAGCTCGCAACCCCGAATGAGAGGCATAATAAGAGGCACAAAATGACCTCGAGAAGGCCAACAAGTAGAAGAAGAAGTACCAAAATCAAAGAGAGCCCATGTACTACCGAAAACAACTACCCAAGGGAATAGACAAATTACGGAGGAAGAGCTGACTCAAGCACTGGAGGAGACTCACAAATATACAGAGGGACAAATTAATTTACCAGTGCAAGGTCATCATTACCAGCAGGCACAACCGGAAAGAGCCACCCAACGCAAACTAACCAAAGTCCACAGATATCGGGAGATTGGCTTGGATAACTCTAGTTCTGCATCAGAACAAAAAGAAGAACCAGAAAATTCATTACTAAATGTCGAGATTCCAAGCGCTTCGAAGGATGATGGCCAATGGGATGAATTAAACGAGGTAAACTATGGCGATGACCAAGACGGCCACAAGAAAAAAACTCAATCACCACCGGTAGACCAAAGTACCACCAAAAAGCAGGCAGAAGAAGAAAGACAACACCCCATTCAACCAAAAGAGGCCTCCACTACCCACATCAAGGAGGGCAAATCTGATGTTGAGGAACACTTAATGATATCCGAGGATAAGCCTCAGGAAGAAGGACAAGAAGACGAAGAACCCTTCACTCCAATAAGGGTTGTGGCCGAACCGTCCCCCATGGATGTAACATTTCAGAGAAGTGCCACTAAAACCGTTAAGGTGGATAAAGATGAAGACGAACCACAAGTACAACTACAGGTCCGACAACCACATAACGAAACAATCCATGTCGAAAAGGGAAAGGATGTACAAACCGGAGAAACCCCCAGCGTACCAAGGACATGGCTGAATGTTGATATAGCTCAGCTCAAGCCTGTGGTGCAGGACATGATTCGAACTGCACTAGATACTCAACAATTAATGCTTGATGCTGATGAAGATTACGACCAAGCCATGCTCGAGAAGCAGGAGCTTCAAAAAGAAGGTATGAATCTTGCTCAAAGATTATCCGAAGCAGAAGCTCAGCTCCTAAGGAAAAATGACGAAATTCAAACATCCAAAACAAGATGCACTATATTCGAAACGGAGAATGCCCAACTAAAAGAACAAGTTTTGGAGCTCACGAAGAAACTAGACATCACAGAAAAAGAGAAAACAAGGATCCATGCTCGTAGTAAGATCCTCGAATCACAGCTCAAGGTGAGTATGGAGGAAGCTGACCACTTAAGGAACAGAAACAAGGAGCTCATGACAGCTCTCCTCAGTGATCAACAACCGACAGAGGCGGCCGATTCAAAAACGGACATGAAAGAACTGGAAGAAAAGATTACAAAGATGGCAGATCAGCTCAAACAGGAGCAGGCAGTCATTGCTGACTGGGAGCAACGGTATATGAACGACACTGCAGCACTACGCAAGAAATGGAAAAAAGCAGAAAATGATTATTTCCGACAGTGCAAAGAAGACACAGATCACATGAACATAGTTGCACAGGAATTAATGAAACATCAGGAAAAGACTGCAAAGGCCGAAGAAGAACTCAAGAATAAAGACGAAATCATCAAACGGCTTCAGGAGCAGCTAGAACTAAAAGACAAACAGGGGACACCAGTAGTTCCGACATCTGCAGAGGCTACTGTGGAGACTGAGGTACGTCCTCTCTCTCCCCCCTCTTATCATTCACCGACAAGAGAGGCTCCGGAGGTCCACATTGATCGTAATAATCGGGACATTGCAGAATTAAGCCGACCAGAAAGGGCACTACTGGTGTCCCAGCTCACTGCTGATTTTGAAGATCAAATCATCCAGATAATGAAAGAAGCCCTGATCGAAAACAAACAATTAGATCAAATTTTGAAGCCATTCAATGTACCATATGGCTTGCTTAAAGAACAGACGCGGCAGTATATAAAATCTGCAACGAATAAAGATCCGGACCACAACCTTCAATTCAAAAAAGACACTTTCAATTACACTCAAGAGGAGTTCGAGAAAGCAGATCCGATATGGAGACGAAAGCTTTTGGAAAAGAATCCTACATTGCGGGTACAGTGGGAAGCATCTCCATATGCACTTCAAGTCAATCCATCTTTTTGTCCTGTACCCCGCAGACGCTCTTGGACGCAATTTTGGGAAGGACAGCGCCAAGGCAATATTAATAACCAGTGGCTCAATTATCCATTACTCCCTAGTCCGCCACATAACTACCTACCGACAGAAGAATATATGGTCAAAACAATGGAATTTTGGATTGCAAGATATGCTACAGTTCCGGACTTAGCCGTCAAGATGACCAACAAAATATTCAGCATGCTTATTAGAGTTTTGAAGGTGTTCCAGCATGCTAAGTACACATTTTTAAATTTCATCGGCATTACACAGGGCTCAGAAGCATTAATTTTTGATTTATCTACTATTCCCAGCCGACTAACCATCATGGCATATTATTCTCGTCTCATGTTTTTGCCATCGACGTATATGCAGACGTTTGAAGAAGCATTCTTCACAGGCTTCTTTGAAATTGATTCAGAAATTTTTGTGAAGATGACTTCAAATTTAAATGCAAGACTGGTGGCCTATGAAACTAGCTTCTTCGCTGATCACAGACAGGCGCCAGAAGACGGAGTGAAGTCAAAGCAATGGAAGGAATTTATGATATGTCATGCAAATCTGCTGAACCAACGAGAGCAAACCGCCATCCAAACATACACACGTCGCCTCAGAAAGCCTGTCGAGGACGACAGAGTTCAGGAGGAGGGACGTGTAGAGGGACAATCAAGCAGGAAGAAAAGAAGAAGAAGATCAAAGTCCAAACCTATTCATTAAGAAGAGAAAAAGAACATATATCTGCAGGAAGCCCCGCAGGGGCACAACACCCATCTCTGCACAGAGCCCCGCAGGGGCACGCACCAGGCTACAAAGTTAAACCCCAGGGTCCCGAGTTATGGACTTTTCAAACATCAGAGTAGGACCAAAAGTTAGAAAGGGGTAGAGGCTGAAAAGTTGAAGAGGGTGACTAAGAACAGCACATTCCTAGTCACTGGTGGCGTGCGTGGCAACCCGAGTCAACAGGCAAGACAACTACATCAGGCTCTCGAGTTGTAGAGCTTGAATCAAGAAGGCCATCGAATCTGCATGTCTGTTTAACTGCAGACAACACTGACCAAGGGGAGCGTGCAGTGGAAAAGCTGAAGCGCCTCTAAAACGTAATGCAAGATCAAGAAGCAGACAACACTACCCACGGGATGCGTTCGCGAAGCAAAGTCTGTCAAGGGACGACAGAGACGAAGAGGGGGAGAGTGTTGCAGAGCTAAAGAGCGCAGAAAGCAGAGAAAAAAGACGGGCCCCAAAATTTTTCCGATTTGGACACACAATTTTTTGTAACATAACCACTTTTGTATATATTTTCCGTTGTAAATGCACTAGAGGAGTCCTCTAGATGCATCCCCTCAGAAGATTAGTGAATTACCCATGTACATTAGTAGGAAGTTAGCAATTTAGTGAATAAAGTGCCGGTCTCTTGTGTGAAAGGACCAAACTTAGGGCACTAGTATATAAGTCAAAAGTGACTCATTGTAAAGGGCTGCTGGTCATTGTGAAGAAGAGCACTTCTGAAATTTCGAGTTTGCCTCTTCCTTGCTGATTTTGATCTTCATTTTGCTCATGTATGTGTGTGTGATGCTTGAAATGCAAGTGTAGGACTGTTGTCTACCCCTTCCCCCTTGTTTTGAGTGGCTGTAGTGCGTGCGTAAGCTAGGAGAAGCAAAAACGCGGGTGTTAGTAGTTCCCGTAATTCACTGTTTCTGCCATAACTTGCAGCAGAGTGGTCAGAATTGAGTGAAACCACCACCATTGGATTCGTCTCGTCGAGAGCTTCGAAACGAGTACCCTATTGCCTATGTTCGGAGTACTGGGCTGGGAGAAAACCTCAAAAAACCAAAACTGCTGAGAAGAGGCTTACGGCAACACTTCCAGTTTTTTCAGTAGGTGTGGGTAGTTTTGGTCTTTCCTCTTGCTTGGGTAGTTCACTCACTTCATTTTCTATCACGTGTGCAAATGTCTTCATACACTTGGTAAGTCACTCCTTCGGATTGATAATTAAATGTGTGCAAAGGACTCCACTATATGCACTTGTATTGCAATCGAGGTATAGTCTCATTGGTACAAGTCCTTGAGTCATTGCGGCTCAAGTACACACCTATTCTCTTCTTCCAAGCTTTTACCCATTCTTTTTTTCCTTTCCCATTTCCCTTTTTGTCTGTTTTTCTTCACCTTTGAAACTGAACCTTTATTTTGTTCTTTAGTTGTTTCTTGTTGTTTAGCTTGTGCCCTTGTTATAGCATTTACATTTACTTGGTCATTGTCACTCACTTCTTCTTGCTCCATGATGTTGACTGTTTTCAATGGTATGTTATTAGATGTGTTTTGTTGTTTCTGAGGATTTTTTGGACAATCCTTTATTAAATGATCCCTGCCACAATCCTTGCAATAAGCTCCTTCTATTCTTAATGTAGGAGGTTGTGGACAGTCTCTAATGAAATGTTCTCCCCCACATCTATAACAAGTTATCTTTTGGCTCCCTTTGAATTGAGGTTTCTAATTGGACATATAATGATTGGTTATATACATGAATGTGGCTGTATCCATCTCAATTCTCCCATTTCCCAAATCTAGGGCTTGTAGTTCTGGTTCTCTCAACTCATATCCTTCCCACTCTTCCTGATATCCTTCATTCCATTGGTAATCTTCCTTGTAAGGTGATCTTATTCTTAAGTTCCCCTCCTCTATTGATGTGTATTTAACAGGTACCACATTTGTTGGTAATGGAGGTTGTTGCCCAAGTACAGGTCTTGGTTGCTCAATAAACCCAGATTCTCTTTGGTTTGCATAATCTCTTTCCTTAATGGTTTGTTTATTGTAGAAGCATTCTTCTCTGGTATGATTTGTCCATTTTCTCTCTAGTGTACAGTATTTGAGTGTTTTCCTATCTTGCAGATGTGGTGGTTTTTGATATGGACATTGTTGTACCAAATGATTTTCTCCACAATTATAGCATTTTTTATTTGTATTTATCTTGGTATTTATCAAATTGGTTTTGGTGCTTACTTCTAGGGCTTTAGCAATGGCTTGTGCCAATTCTTCTGCTGGTGGAATTTTATCTTCAATTGTTCTAGGTTTATCAAATGCTAACAGGTCTTATCCCCTATTGTCTTCCAAATCTATTGCCTCCTTCACACATGCTCCTAGGTCAGGGCATCTCCTATAATACACCAGGGTTCTTAATTGGGCACTTCTTAATCCTTCTATGAATAGGGATACTTGTCTTGCCATGGAAGGTACTTCTTCTAAGGGACATTTGTCAATATACTGCTTGAATCTCCTAGCTGCCTCTCTGACAATTTCATCTTTTTGTTGTTTAAAGCTATGTATCAATGTAGCTGTGCTATGTTCTATTCGAGTTTTTGAAAATTCCCCAATAAAGGCTTCTAGGAAGGATTCAATATCTAGATACATTTCCTTTCTCAAGGGAATGAACCAAGATAATGCCGGTCCTGTTAGGGTTAGACCAAATGCCTCAAATTGTACGTTGTAATCCTCAACTTCTTCTGCTCTAATTAGTTGTCTGAATTCCGCAGCATGAGCATGAGGATCAGAATATCCTTCATATTGATTTTTCATGCATTTGGCTACTTGATAGGGTCTAAGCATTCTGCCCTGATTTTGCCAATGATGTCTTCTTCTCAGAGGAAAATCATTAAATCCTTCTGGTTCCTTTTCAAAAGCATTTGGGGAAGTATGTGTTCTCCTACCTTGTTGTTGTTCACCATTATTGTGAATTTCATGTGGACTTGGCAAGTCTGATTGCCCTAGGTTCTGTTCCCAAGGTCTCTTGTCTGCACATCGCCCTAGGTCATTAGAATTTTTTGGGTCTTATGAGAAGATGTATACACATCCCTGCCTATCCTCATATATACCATCCTTAAATTGTGCTACTGGTGTTATGTTCAGGGGGACTTCTAAGTTTCTCAATCTAATGAGAAACTTATGCATTCCATCCTGATAAACATAGGTTCCAAACCTATTTGTATACATGTATTTGAGGATGTTTCTATAGTCCCCAGTTTCATAGGATTCATTTGTTTCATTTAAATTTTCCATGTTCATTTCTTGCCCTAAATCTCTTTCTTGCGATTCCCCTACTACTGGCTCTATTTCCTTCCTTCCCAGTTCTTGCTTGGAATGTGAGTATAATTTATTACCAGACCTAAGGATCATTCAATAAATTTCACGATTTTGTGAAGAAAATCGTGTTTTCCACGATTTTGTGAAGAAAATCGTGTTTTCCACGATTTTGTTATGAAAATCGTGTTTATCACGATTCTGTGATGAAAATCGTGTTTATCACAATTTTGTGATGAAAATCGTGTTTATCACGATTTTGTGATGAAAATCATGTTTTCCACGATTTTGTGAAGAAAATCGTGTTTTTCACGATTCTGTGATGAAAATCGTGTTTTGCACAATTTTGTGAAGAAAATCGTGTTTTTCACGATTCTGTGATGAAAATGGTGTTTTTCACGATTTTGTGAAGAAAATCATGTTTATCACGATTCTGTGATGAAAATCGTGTTTATCACGATTTTGTGATGAAAATTGTGTTTTTCACGATTTTGTGATAAAAATCGTGTTCTCCACGATTTTGTGATGAAAATCGTGTTTTCCACGATTTTGTTCCCAGACAATCGTGATTGCTCATAATCATTAGAAACACGATTCTCTTATGAAAATCATGCTCTGGGAATCGCGATTTTGTGCTTTGTTTCAGAGAATCGTGATTTTGTGTTTGACTACAGAATCGCGATTCTGATCAAATTTTTGAAAAAATTTTTAAGGTATTGATTTTCAAATTTTTGTTTCTTCAATAGAATCGCCTAAATTATTTTTTAACATGCAATGAAAGAGTTTACTCAAATTTATTATTTTTCCCATAGAAAACTCAAAAAATCAGAACATCGCGATTCCGTGTTTTTGGCTATTTTGTGCTTTTTTGTGCTTTAATCATTATGTAAGTTTAAAGAAATACAAAAAATTGTAATGAAGACTCCTTACCTTGCTTGCTTGATCCAGGAATCTCCAAAAGTTTATGGTTGCAGACAATCGCGATCCTATTCGTGCTCTTACTCTCTCTCTCTCTCTCTCAAATGAGTTTTTTCTGAATTTCTAGAGTTTTATAGTGTCCACACAATCGCGATCCTGTGCAATTTCCTTAGATTTTTAACTTTTTCACTTGTCCAATTTTATTCTTCAACAATCTTATGATTTTAATCCTCAATTCCTATCTTTTCATCATTAGTCACTTCCATTATCCTATTGGTGGAAATCGCGATTCTGTACTTTTTCCACTTCTTCCACTTGCCACTCAATCCTGCCTGATTATTTGGAATTTAAGTTCCTTCACTTACCCAACTTAATGAAATCTCTTACAATTACCTATCTCAAAACCCCAATATGCTCAAAATTTCAAAATTTTCCCTCTTAAAGAAAATCGCAATTTTGTACAGAGAATCGTGTTTTTCCTGTACTTCCTGTTTTTTGCAATTTAGAGTCTTCTTTTCTCTTGTTTTCCCTTTACCAATTCCAATTCAGCTGTCACCTGCAATTTTATATCATTAACAAAGGATTATCCGGAGAATCGCGATCCTCTGAAGAGAATCATGTTTTTTCTTCTTTTCCAATTTTTGGCACTTTTTTGCTTTCCCACCACCTGGTCTCTTTTACTCTTGACAACAAAACTTCAGTCCAACTTTCCTAAGGGAAAAAGAAATTTGTTTAATTGCTTTAATGAATTTTATGAAATTTTTTTTAGTATTTTGCCCTAAATCAAGGTAAACACTTCAGTTAGGGTTTCTTGTTTAGTGATCTATTGATCCTATGTTTCTTGATTGGTTATACTCCTTTATGCTTTGCTATCAAAATAGTTCATGAGCAAAACTTCCCAAAGAAAAATGTGCTAAGAAATGCAAATATCAATCTTTGCAAAGATTAACTCAAACATTTTTCTTTTCAAGATGCTAATCAACTTTTTCTCAAGATTATTGCTTTGACTTGGTTAACAAATGGATCTTAACTACTTGCACCTAGCTACTTTACTTGACTTCCCTTAAAGCAATCATGTCATCTTCCCAAGATCAACAATCTTGCTTGGTACTTAGTCAAAAAGCACTCTAAAAATGCAAGAATAGACACATTTTACCTTATCTTCAGCTTTCTTGATTCAATTTTTCACACACCTGCACTTTACTTCTAAAAAAATGATATGAGCAATTACCAATTTGCAAAAATTTCACACTTCCTATTCTCAACAGATTATCTATTGCTTTCTTTTCCCAAAGACAAACAAAGAAATCTACTTTTTCATGTTTCCAATTCTTGATTAAAGAGTATTACCTTTTCAATGTGTTCAATATCATCAACAATAGAAGATCCAGCAAGGTCCAACTTCAATGAAGCTTTTGATATACTCCCCGGCAACGGCGCCAAAAAATGTTTGTTGTAGATCTTTGGAGTTGTCCTCTCCAATCATTTAGCATAAAGAATTAACAATACATCTTATATTTGTCAATCTTGGAAGTATACATGAGACCGCAGCCCCTTCTAGATGATAGAATTCAAGAAATAAGAGAAAACTGGCTAGATTTCTGAGAATTAATGAAAATGAAGAGGAAATTCTAGGGTTTGGATTATCTTGAGCAATACTCCATCATTTTCAATAATCTTGGTGTCTAAAGCATGTTATTTTCTCAGCAGAATACAACCACAAAGTCAAAACTAAAAAATGATACCTGTATCCTTCAGACGAGACAATCACGATTCTATGAAATCAGACGATTTTCATCTCCAGCACCATTCTTCATCAATTTCTCACTCAACACATCAGTAATCAACTCTCTTCATACACATTCATCAGAAATACACAATAGAAGCTTACAAATCTCCATGGATACACATAGAATAGACTCAACAAATCAAAGAAATCACACAAAAGGAAGAAACACGATTTTCTGCAGGAAACTCTCTCTCTTTGCTTAGATAGCATGTAATACAAATAAACAACGCTCTCATAATAGAGGAAATTGTCTTTTATACATTTTCAAGTGTCCCTTTTCACACTTGAATTTTGGTCCTTTCCTCTTCTGATCTAAAAATATGCTATCTAGGAGTTTCCAAAAATTCTAGAAAAAATACATATGATTCTACTCTACATAAGGAAGAATCTTCCTTATTTTTACATCATTTGCATGACTATTTTTACAAGTTTTTGGCATTTTACAATTATTTTCCATAAAAAATACTTCAAAAAATACTTCTTCTAACAGCTTTCATGCTCAATCATTTTGGCACTAACCAGAGCCCCTAATCCTACTCCTTGCCCCTCCCTTTACCCTTCTACCCAACCCCACCCTGACCCCTCCTTACCCTATCCCTCTAAGCCCCCTCAGCCCTCCCTTCCCTTTCCCTCCTACCCTCCATTCTCATCATCTGCTCTTCCATGCATAGTTTCTATTTTTTAGCCTTCTTTGATGCTTGCTCTTTACTGTTCTTGGTGGTCTTGGTAGCTGCTCAAATGTCCTTTTGAAGATTTTGTAGCACACGACTCATGGTGACATCTCTGCTTAGTGTTTTGGCTATTAGCTCTCCAGCACAAAGAACCCATTAGATGGTGGGCATTGTTGAGCCCATGAATGTCATATTGGTCAAAGTCAACATGGTCAAAGTCAAAATAGTCAAAGTCAAAGTGATCTATGGTCAACATGATCAACGTCAAAGGGTTCAAAGTTCAGTTCTCAAGGTGCACAGGTAGTGCACAATCAATTGTTCACAAAGGTTATGTTTTGTAGAAAGTTGGATGCAGGTTGCAAATTATCTTTCTATAATTTCTGTAATGTTCAAAGTATTTAAAGTGTTTGGAAGGTTCAAGTGAACCCTCCCTTACGTACACATTTGAAGAATTGAAGGGCAAGATGTGAAGTCATGTGAAGAGGAAGCATATGCAAAAGTGAAGGTATGGCCACCCCAATTAAAATTTTTATTTTAGTCTAAAGTCACTACAGGACAAAACAGGGATTCGTTGGCTGCCCACATTTGGAGACAATCTTGGGACATCAAAGTGAGCACCAAGATACTCTATCAGTTACGAGTGTATGTGAGCCGACACTCAACTTAAGGCATGCTTTATTCTTGGTTAGACTAAGCACGGTCAGCATAGTCTACACTAGGAAAGAGAAGAGCAAGAGACATACAGTGAGTGTGCGACGTAGAGAAGCAAGTGCAAAGTGTGCAAGAAGTGTGACTTAGGTGTGTGCAGAGGAGTACTAAGCAATGCAATCAAAGGTCATAAGGTCCCATTGAAGTTGTGTGCAGGTTGATAAAAGGTGTCCATTCCTCCCCCTATTGGAAGCTTGAGTGCAAGGTGTTGTTGGAACTCAAGGTCAAGCACAAGCATGGAAGCACATCAGAAAGGTGGACACACACAAGAAGAAGGAGCAAGTAGGGAGCTCCATGAAGTACATGTCAACTTTTCAGAAGAATCCCCTACAAAAATAGTGATTTCCATCACTAAAACCTTTGTAAATACCATTTTCTATTTTTGTAGCTCCATTTTGTGCAAGCCGAGGAGTCCTCGAGCTTGAGGAGCATTAGAAGTGTCATCCTACCAATTGTCATAATTTTTAGACTCTGTTTGAGCCTTCAAATAAGCCCTAGAACCTAATTTTTAACTAGGCCGGACACTAAGTCTAGACAGGGCCAAAACTAGTCCAAAAACTATAAAAAGAGCTAGAGAGCTCATTTTTGGGGTTAGCTTCTTGTAGATTTCAGTTTTGTAATAGATTTCTCTAGTAATAGAAAATCCTTCCATTGTTCCTCTTTTTGATCTTACCTTGTGCGCGTGTGTGTGTATGTGTGTGCATGTTTGTGTGCTTTCACTCACGCACTTGTGCCTTCACTTGCTCGTGGTCTTCATACCGGTCCTCACGTCTCCGCGGATTGACAAGTAAAGGAGGTGGTGCTTACGCTTGAGCTACACCAAATTTTGGCGCTGTTGCCGGGGAGAGAGCTTCGAGGACGAGCGTTGTGATGGTAAGATCGTAGAATTGCGACATTGGAAGGTAAAAAAACTATTATTTTTGTTCAGTTTTTGATTTTTCTTCTTCATCTTCATCATCATCACCATCTTCATCTTCTTTTTCATAGAAATTTCTTGTTTTTTAGTGCATTTTCATCATTTTCATACCATCTTTCATGCATTATTGTGCGAGGAGGAGTTAGGAAGTGCAAGAGAGTGCAAGCGCTGTGTTTTTTCATGATTTTCTGCACATACAGAGCTGGCCATTGCTCGGCGCTCAGAAATTCGAAGTTCCCGCCAAAAAACACGATTTTGTGATGAAAATCGCGATTCTGTGAAAATTCAAATTTTTTTTGAAAATCGTGATTCTCTCTTTCCCGCCTAAAAGCCTTTTGAAAAGAACACGATTCTGTGGTCATTCTCAGAATCGCGATTATGTGGTTGTGCTCAAAAATCGTGATTCTCACAAATCACGATTTTCAGCAAAAACACGATTCTGTGAACCACGATTCTGTGAAACACGATTCTGTAAAAACACGATTCTCTGCTCAAAATCGCGATTCTCTGCTCAAAATCGCGATTCTCAAAAACACGATTCTCTGCTCAAAATCGCGATTCTCACAAATCCCGATTTTCAGCAAAAACACGATTTTCAAAACACGATTTTGTGAAAACACGATTTTGTGAAAACACGATTCTGTGAAAACATGATTCTCTGCTCAAAATCGCGATTCTCAAAAACACGATTCTCTGCTCAAAATCGCGATTCTCACAAATCACAATTTTCAGCCAAAAACACGATTTTGTGAAAACACGATTCTCAAGGTACAAAATCGCGATTCTCTGATTTCATAGCATCGCGATTCTCTTGAAGTTCACAAAATCGAGATTCTCTTGAAGTTCACAAAATCGCGATTCTCTTGAAGTTCACAAAATTGCAATTGAGTCTTGAAGTTCACAAAATCGCGATTCTCTTGAAGTTCACAAAATCGCGATTCTCTTGATTTCACAAAATCGCGATTTTTCCCAAAAGGTCCTGTTTGCCTGTTTTGACCCCCAGGAGCCTGATTTGACATAACTTTTTCATCCAAAGTCCATTTTTTGAGCTCTATAGCTCGTTGGAAACCAAGGGGGCTCCAAAGAATTTTTGAGCAATACCAAGGGGGATAAAAATTGTATCATGGGAAAGAACTCAAGAAAAAGAGAGAAGAAAGGGGGCTAAGATGGGAAAAGAGAAGGGAGATAAACATGAAGTGCATGAAATAATCTCATATGAGTGTGAAACATCTAGAGAAAAATTGCAAGGAGTCAAGGAAACGGAGGAAATGTCTAGCGGGGTGGGATCCTTATTTGCAACAAGAGAATATGATAATACTTTTGTGGATATCAGGATAGGATATGACTATAGAAGGTTGAGTGCATATATCAATCCTCATTGTGAGTGGAATTTAATTCATATTGACCTATTGACCATTATTTTTGAGAACATTCAACCAACAACTCATTCTTCTATCCTCATGGATGATGAACATTATGAATGCATGGGTCAAGTTGTGTTGCCTGTTATGGTGGATGATATGCAATTTTCGAAAACATTCTTTGTCATGGATTGTATAGATGAAGACTTGATCATTGGCACCCAAAGGTTCATTACACAAAAGCTTCAAGAATTTGAGGAGTCTTCTCCACCTATTACCCCTGCTTCTACATATTTGTCAATGGAAAATCCTAATGACTATCCGCCTTATGATAATTGGGGGCAAACTCATCTTTCCAAAGAGTGTGCTTTTCATGAAAATTTTTTTCTTTCTGCTCATGTTTTTGAATCTAATCCTTCTTTGAGTAAATCACAGGAAACCTTAGAGAATGGAGAAATGGAGGACTCCAAGTGTTTGGGGGCTGTGGAAGGACCCTCTCTTCCTGTAAATTTGGATTCCCCTCATGAAACCATAAGCAGGGATGATCTACACTCATATGATCAAGAAGGAGATGATCAACCAATGCTTTGTATCACTTATCTGGAAAATGATGTCGACTCTAGGGTGAATCATGACAATCCATCACCCATTTGTACACCTAGGGATTCTATGTGTAATAAGGATAAATGTCTCGATGAATCTCTAGATCAATCTCAAACCACACAACCCATTGATCCCTTGCATAAGCCTGATGTATGTATAGAAGATCAACCCTTGTTGCATTTCCCATGTAAAGATGAGTTTTCTCAAAAAACTCACATCGAAGGCCCAAAAGACCCTTACATCAAGAAACACAAATCACATTTTCTTGGTAATGTCAAGCAAATTTGGGTGGCCAAGAAATTACTTAGAGCTCAACCGAATCGCACTATGATACGGGTACCAAAGAAAGCCCTTGCACAAAATCAGCCCCCTCACACTAGACTTCAAAATCTATGGTCTAGGCCTACTATGACTTATCCTCAAGAAAGACCACTTCCAATCCAAGGATCCCAAGCAATCAAGCCTAAGCTCAGAAAAAATCCAGGGGGGGACTTCAAGGCAACAACCTACACAACAAAGACACCAAGGTGAGGTAAAGGACTGAATCAAGCACAGAGCTCCAACAAAGATCAAAGAATCTCTTCTGCAATGATATGGGTTTGGAAGACGAAAGTATTGGTAGCATCCACCAAAGTAAAGAGCCAACCACGATGGATCAAACCCTCACGAAATCATTCAAACATGAAGCGGCCAAAGGTGATCACTACCCAGTCACAGACCGTTCTCAAATGGATCCCTATAAGGAGGAATGATCAGTTGTCATCTCGATATGCAATGGATACCTCCAACCAAGATGGCATCAACATCTCCAAGTGACATCAAGCCTCGACGAGCGACAACCATGTGCTCCTTGCACAACCCTGTCTTCTGCACCATTCAGGTCATGCATTTCCAAAGTATGCATTAATATAGGGCCACAATACACGGCCGTGCATAGACACACTTGAGAATCCCAAGCACAAGAGCACATTGACATATGTCAAATATTTCTATTGATACTAACTTTTTTGTTCTTGTTTTGTGCTATTTTTTCCAAAAAAAAAAGAGAGAGAGAGAGAGAGAGAGAGCTTGTTCCTAGATTTGGCTTATGGAACATGAATGAGTCATGCTTAGGTGGACCATCAACCAGGGCATTCATCGACAATGATAAACCAACGAATGGTCCATCATGATGAAAGGTGTACAACACGAAGAGATCCGCATCGACTGACCTTTCTGTTGGAAGCAGTCAGGGAACCGAAGGAGCCACAAGACGAAGAGAGTCAGAGCGAAGGGACAGCACAAGCAGACATGGCAGTCAAAGAAGATCTGGCAAGTAGGCCAATAATTTTCTTCATGAAGAAGCAAGTACGAGCATTCACGCAGATCTAGCACTAAGGCAACCTTTAATTTTTCAAAACCCTTACACCAATTAAAAGTGATTCTCATCACTAACAACCCCTGTAAATACCATGTTCACCTTTTTGTGGCTCCATTTTGTGCAAGCTGAGGAGTCCTCGAGCTTGAGGAGCCTTAGAAGTAGTTGCTTACCAATTTTCGTATTTTTTAGATCTCATTTGAGCCCTCAAATAAGCCCTGGAACCTAATTTTTAACTAGGCCGGACACTAGGTCTGGACAGGGCCAAAGCTAGTCAAAAACTATAAAAGGAGCTAGAGAGCTCATTTTTGAGGTTAGATTGTAATTGAAACGAACTTGTAAAAGCTTTTTGAAAGTAGTCTAAGAACTCCATTGCTTCTCACTCTTTGTCTTACTGTGTGTGCGCGTGTGTGTGTACGTGTGTGCATGTTTGTGTGCTTCTCACTCACGCACTTGTGCCTCCACTTGCTCGAGGTCTTCATACCATCCTCACGTCTTCCCGGATTGACATTAAAGGAGGTGCTACTCATCACTGAGCTACACCAAATTTTGGCGCCGTTGCCGGGGATCGAGCTTTGAGGACGAGCGTGTGATGGTAAGACGTAGATTGGAGACGTTGGCGTTGTAGGTAATTTCTTTACTTTTCCTATTTTTCTCTTTCTTACCTCACCACCATCATCACCATCATCATCATCACCATCTTCCACCTCCATTTCCATCATCACGAAAATTTCAGTTTTTTGATCATATCACCTTCTCCACCTCATTTCCCTCATTTCACTTGTGAGAGAGAGCGAGAGAGCCAAATTGTGTGTGCTTTTTTTGCATGTTTCTTGAGCTGTCTTGCAGGTACAGGTCACATCATCGTCCCCAGCACACTGCGCAGGTACGGAATTCGAAGTAACTGTCTGTGTGTCGCCGACCTCTGTCAATCGCGACCGACAGAAAAAATGCTCAAATTGCCAAACAAAGTGCAAAACCATGATCTACAGGCCTAGAGCTTCCCAAAAATGTGCTTAGAATTTTGAAACTCCTCAGATTTCTGTCAATCGCGATCGCTCTGTCAATCGCGATCGACAAACCACGACGGACAGACCTGTCAATCGCGATCGACACGTCAATCACGACTGACAGCCAACGACGGCTCTGTCAATCACGACCGACAGAGTCAACGACCGATTGACCACGACCGACGGACCATACGCGTGACACGTGTCAATCGCGATTGAGCCATCAATCACGATCGACTCATCAATCGCGACTGACAGCCCACGACGGCTCTGTCAATCGCGACCGACACAGTCAACGACTGTTTGACCACGACGGACAGACCTCGCGACCGACCTGTCAATCGCGATTGACTCATCAATCGCGACTGACAGAGTCAACGACCCTTTGACCACGACTGATTGACTTTTCGAAACCCCTGTCAATCGCGACTGACAGCCACGACGGACCTGTCAATCGCGATCGACACGTCGATCGCGACTGACCTGTCAATCACGACCGACAGACTTTGCGAACACGTTAGAAGGGCAAATTAGGTCAAATTTTTAAGGCAAAAATATTGGTCTAAATTTTGGCCAAGTGTGGGACAAACACTAGGGTGTAGTATTGCACTACGTGGGCATGACCCAAGTAACCCGAGAATTCCTGTTTGCCTGTTAACCTAGTTTAATCCTGTTTTAGCCCCAAAACCCTGAACTGGTGTAACTTTCTCATACGAAATCCGTTTGCCGTGATTCTTGTTTTGTTGGAAAGCTCGCAGGAATATTAGATAGGGTATTTTGAAGTTGACCATACCCAGGGGGAACAAAGTTCAGGGATCTCTAGAGTTGTGTTCAAAAAGTCATAGGGCAAATTGCTGAAGTGTTACATGAATGAAAATGATTGGTTCTGCCTTTTGAATTTAACTCTTGAGCTAACGGTGGGCCTTTTACAGGTCCTTTGAGAGCAGCGAAGGGTACACAAAGCAAGAGTAAGTGCAGGCTTGGGAACACGCGTCCTGGGCACACCAGGGCAACAACACAAGGAAAGGAACTCAAGGTTGGAAAACCCGCAACACCCTCTGTCAATTCTTAGTTTAGGCTAAGTGCGGGTAGTGTTAGAAGTAATTCCAGGCAACGATAGGCACGAGATAAATCAAAGACTATCTAAGAAATCAAGTGAAAGTCAAGAGATAACCTGTGTGTGTGTGAACGACAACCTTAAAGGAAAAGAACCTAACGTGAAACGACCAAACTAAAGTGCGAAATTAAACTCAAGTATTCCTAACGACGTGATATCAGACAAGAGTATAAACACGATAATCGACATAAAAAAGGAATTAAGTAATTGATACAAAGGACTCAGAAACGTGGTTGTACCTGGGACAAATTGGGTTAATCAGTTAGGCATATGAACCTTAGATCAGGACGACACCTAGTAAGAGATAGACAAAGCCTTAGGTCTTCAGAGGCTAGTGTCAATCATACTGCGAAGTCTTGGGCCCAGCAGCTGAGTCACCACTCGCATTACCCTAGCTCTAATACCAGTGAATCAGAGATGTCTCAAGGCATGGACAGACCTACGGGAAGTTCAGGAGTGCCATACTTGCACAGGGTAGAAGGCCCATACAAAACGCAGTTGGAATACCTTAGGACCAACCGATTAGGTGCCAGCATCTATGAGGACGGCCTAGGAAGATCTGTGGTACAGATTAAGAATCCTGATCAATCCATTGGACTAGAGCGCCCAGCTGTGAAGTTTGAAAACGGAGCATACTTGGACAAAGAAGGAACCATATACGTAGTCACCAGTCACCTAGATAGGACGGACGAATTTGGAAATGTGATCCCAGAAGCGGACTTAGGGGACTTAGAGCAAGGAAACATGGGTACAGAACCTAGAACCCCTCGAGGCAAATCGGTTCTCACTAGGATTATCACACCAGAGTGGATTCCCAAGGATAATAAGAGCATAGATTTGCTCCTCAATCGAGAAACTGACGAAGTCTTTTGGAGGTATAAATCTGATGAGCCAACTGATATAGGAACAATCATGATCTATGAGTTTAAGGATCCTGATAGCCCAGGTAGAGTGACCTACTTAGATCATGCTTCAGAGAGGATCTTTGTGGTCACAGAAAATGATAGGCATGCTTACAATTGGAAGGGTGAATTCGTTTTCCCCCAACCAAGATCGAATGTATCCTATGGTCACCCTGGAGCTGGAACATCCCAAGCTCATGGAATGCAAAGAGACAGAAGTAGAGATAGACCAGAAGTAAGCTTTTCCAACCTAGTGGGAAGAGAAAGAACGAGGACGGAAACAAATAGAGTAGAACCTGAGATACTTAGAGCTCACAGGAATCAAAGAAATGCGGATGAGTTCCCTCTACCACGACCTAGAGAGCACACAAGGACTTTGAGACCGACTCAGCTAGTTAAGTCCATGAAGAACTACTTCGATGGCACTGGACATCCATACGATCATGTGGCTGAGTTTAGACAAGTCCTGAGAGCTGAACAAGTGGAGGATCTATTCACGCAATACAATGCCTTTGGTCTGACCCTTAGGAACACTACCCTGACATGGTTTCAGCCACTAAATGAGAGACAGTTCAGGAGCATAGATCAACTCCTAGATGCTTTCATTATTGAATTCTCTAAGAGTGGCATAAGACACAATACCTCCTCATTGATTCACAGCTTCAAGCAAACCCCTCAAGAGACCGTGAGACTTGCAGGAAGGAGATTTAGGCAATATCTTGAAAGATGCCCTGTCCCTGAGCTACCCACACCAGCTAAGCAAGTGGCTTTATTCTTGGATGGATTGCTAAGTACCAAATTAAGATCTTATGTGTACCTGAAGGACCCTAGGACCATAGAAGAGTGTGTACGCATGAGTATTGACATTGAGGATAACCTAGGGGAGGAGTTAGAGCTTTCCAAGATATACAAAGATTCAGATAGTGCGTCTAACATCTCTTCCACGCAATCCACATCAATCGAGGAACTTGCGGAAAAAGTAGCTCAAAAATTAGGCGTCTCTAGTAAACAAGTTCCTAGATTTGCCCCAGTGAAAAGATGTTATACTTGTGGTGGCGACCACATGGCGAATGTCTATCCCATTATGGCTCAACCCCAAGTAAATCCTAGTGGCCAATACTGCACCATAGAACGGAGATACACAAATCACACAGCGCAAGATTGCCCATACAACAAGCAGGCGGTTAGGCAACCCTACCCTCAGCAGGGAAGATACCAGAACCTGTACCCTCCACAACCATATGGCAGGCCACAACGACCTTATCAGCAACCATACCAAAACCAACAAAGGCCTCAGCCTGTGTTAGCTCAACAACCCCCTACCCCAGCTAATGCGATCCCAGTAAAATATGCAGCAGCAGAAGAAAACCTGAATAGAGCTATAGTCCCTGTAACACCACTGCTTTCCGAAAGTGACCCCAGTGACCATAGCTTTGATTCTACACATGTCGATAGGCCCCATGCTTACTACATGCAATCTCCTGAACATGGTGAGTCTTACTATAGCGAAGAGCCAAATGAACCTAGTTGGGAGTCAGATTACTCAAACGTCATGTATACGAACCCCAATCCTAAGCCTCAACCTAGGCAAGTAAGACCCCCATTCCCTAGAGGACCATGCTACAGATGTCAGGGAGATCACCTCATTCGTGATTGTCCCTTACCTCCACCTACACAACCCCAGTCAGTAACAATTCAGGGCTTTTGCCAAGAATGTGGAAAGGAGCATCTCTTACGAGATTGCCCTAAGAATCCTAATAATATGCCAAAAATCACTCCTATTAACGTTATTGGGTTGGTGGTAGACTCCACAGGAAGTGTGACGTCCACCGCACCAGTACAGGTAGTGACTAGAGCTCAGGCATTGCAGCAGAACCAAGGGGTAAACCAGGATAAGAACCCAGAGGCTAGTGAAACCGAGAGCGTGACAAAGAAAAGGACTAGAGCGTGGAAAGATAGTCGGGAAAGAATGAAAAGACAATGGGCTAAAAAGATGAGTGAACTTGAGGAAAGCATAAGAGAAACCAAGGCCAAGATAACTGAACTCACATCTCAAACTCCCTCTCACACTACCCCACCACCACCATTCCCATCGCCATCCGACCCGCCACCTTCCAACCCACCTCATATGATCCCACCACCCCCTAGAGTAGGATCAGTATTAGCTGATCCCACTCCTGAAGATATAGACATGATGCTTAAAGCATATCAGGCGAGAATCCAAGAAGGGCCAAATGTCACGGATCATGACAAGTGTTACCCTAGAGCAGACCTAGAGATAGAAAGAACCAAGCTTTGCGCGAAAATGGTCGCATTGGCTCAGACTATGTTTGAAGTCAGTCGCCTTTTCAATTACTCGGGCTCAGCCAAGACGCAATTACACTTGGATGGACTTCTAGAGAAGTTAGAGGGCATAATTGCAAGATCTGCCAAGGAAGAAGAAAATCAAGAAAGAGATAACGCAAGCAAAAATATGACCCATCCCCCACCGAAAGCTTATGTGCCCAATTCCACTGAACCAGACAACCCCCCCTCCCTAGAAAGAATAGAGAAGCTGACTGCACAATCAGAAAAGGAACCAGCCTCTCAACACAAGGATAAGGCAAGTGAAAGAGTAAGCATTCCTGCTCAAGAAGCCTATGTGCCTGAAGCCTATGTGCCTAACTCTACGGAGCCAGACACATCATCTTCTATGAATCGGTTCACACCAGAATTCCTACGCGAGATTCAAGAAGACAAATGGGCTAAAGAAAGTGAAGTCCCTCCTCCCATTGAACTTGTGGATGAGGCACATGACCAATTCCCACAAGACATTCCATCCATTTATGGAGAGCAGGAGAGTACCCAATCTCAAGAAAGATTAGACTTCGAGTCTAATTCTTTACAAGAACTACCCCATTTCACAGGCCCATGGGAAGCAAGGTCCACCTGTATGAGAGCACCTACAGTCATGGTAAGAAACGAAGATTCACTCATACCTAGGAACACAGAGGTAGTGAAGAACACCAAAGTGCAGTGCAATCTCACTTTGGAAGAGCTGCTTAAGGTCAGACCAGAAGTGTGGAAACATGTAGCCAAACAAGTACCAGAGATAGCAAAACCTCGTTCCCAGGTAGGATCACATAGGACAGTGCCAGAGATACCCTTGGATAAGATAGGAGATATGTGTGAAGGTGAAGAAGGGAACACCTATCTTCCCATTACCTACCAGGAGTACACCACCAAGGCAATTTTGGACTCAGGTGCAGGAGTTGCAATTGCCACCACTTCCCTATGGAAGCGTTGGGGCAAGCCAGCACTCAGGCCAACGAGAATGAAACTGCAGATGGCCGATGGTCATATTGAGAGACCCTTAGGATTGCTAGAAGGAATAACTCTCACCACTTGTGGTGTCGAGTTTGAGCATACATTTGCTATATGTGACTTCAGCAAAAATCATGCCTATGAGATGATTTTGGGAAGACCATTTATGCGACAATTGCAAGTGGTACAGGATTGGGGAACCAACTCCTTGTACCTACAACACTTAGCTGTTACGACCAAAGTGAATCTTAAAGATTACTCTCATAGAGATGTCCCTCCTATCCAATGGAATCCCATCCATAGATCCAAAGATGATACGGAATCTGTGCATTCCATAGGGTCAGGATCCTCATGGATGCATGAAGACACTCACTTATGGATGTGTAAGGTAGCGGTAGAAGAAGAGAAGAGAGAGAAAGCCAGAGAGATAGGTGCAAAAGAAACCCATAGATCAATCCAAGACCCAGCCTATGCGCCTGTAGTCTTTCCTGATGAGGAATTTGAACCTCACGGCTGGGCAGAAATTTTAGCAACGATGGACGTAGCCATCAATGAAGAACAATGGACACCCCACTATGATGAGGATGGCTATGACATTTCAGTCTTCTCCATAGAGCCAATCATGGGAGAGGCGGTTCTAGAAGAATGCGAACCTAGCCCTGATGCATTTGAGGATGCAAGTGACTCCGATCTAGAGTCAATCATTATGGACCCACCTTTTGCATCAGATGAGGAATACTTCCATGAAGTAGAATTTCAACCCCAGAGGCATGGAGAGCTTACAAACGATGTAAGATTAGCCACACATGTGACCCCGAAGGAAGAAGGAAAGAAACGAAAGAAGAGAGAAGTCTCACCAGAAGAGGACGAATCTTTGTTTGAGGTCCCAAAAAATTTTAAGAAGTACGAGATAGACGACAGGAGGGTCATGATAAGAATGCCTAAACGAGAGGCACAATCAGGAGAGGCCTATGATAACAAAGAAACCACCAAGAAAATAGTAGTGGCCCTAGAAGAAGGAGAAGAGAGATGCACGTACATAGGCCATGACCTAACAGAGGAAGAAGAGCATGCATTAATTGCCTTGCTAAGAGAATACAGAGATGTATTCGCTTGGAGTTACAAGGATTTGAAAGGTGTTGATCCTGATATATGCTCACACACTATCCCCATGACCTCAGATGCTAAACCCTCTAAGCAAAAACCCTATACATATAACGATAATTACGCTGCTAAGATCAAAGAAGAGATAGATAGACTGGTTGAAGCTGGATTTATCTATGAAATTGAGCACACTGAATGGGTATCCCCCATCGTAGTGGTGCCCAAGAAAAATGGAAAGCTGCGCGTATGCATTAACTTGAAAAAGGTTAATGCAGCCACGATTCGAGATAACTATCTGCTTCCCATCACAGAGCATCTCTTAGAAAGAGTAGCAGGCAAGGAAGTGTACAGCTTCCTCGATGGATTTTCGGGCTACAATCAAGTCGCCATTGCTCCAGAAGATCAGCATAAGACAGCTTTTGCCACAGAGTGGGGTATATTTGCCTTTCGTGTAATGCCATTCGGGCTTACCAATGCACCAGCTACCTTCCAGAGACTAATGTGCCATGTATTTAAGGAGTTCCTGAGGAAGAATTTAGAGGTCTATGTTGATGACCTTTGTGCTCATTCCAACATCAGACAAACCCATATTCCTGAACTCAGACAAATGTAGAGAATATCAAGTCTGCCTGAAACCAGAAAAGTGCGTTTTTATGGTCAGGCAAGGCAGGATTCTAGGACACATAGTGTCAAAGAATGGCATATCTACTGACAAAGAGAAAGTGAGAGCTATAGCAGAGCTACCTAGGCCAAGGAATGTCAAGGAAGTACAAGCTTTCATGGGACATTGTGGTTACTACCGTCGGTTCATTCACATGTATGTTGTCATTGCAAAGCCCATGTACGGACTTCTGACAAACTTTGAGTGGACTGAGGAATGTGAGAATTCCTTCAATGAGCTTAAACGGCGATTATGTTCAGCACCAATCTTAACCACACCATATTGGAATAAGCCATTCCATGTTCACGTGGATGCATCCAATTATGCTATTGGGTGTGTGCTTGCTCAACCTACTGGTGAAGGTAATATGGATCTTCCAATTGCCTATGCTAGTCGACAATTGAATGCAGCTGAACGGAATTACACCACTACTGAGAGAGAAGGCTTAGGCATGGTATATGCAGTTAAGAAATTTAGACACTATTTGCTTGCGAATAAGTTTAAATTTTTTACTGATCATCAGGCATTGCTATACCTCGTAAACAAGCCATGCAATACAGGAAGATTAGTGAGATGGTTTCTCTTGCTAATGGAATATGATTTTGAGGTTGTGGTAAGAAAAGGGAGGACTCATTTAAGAGCAGATCATCTCTCTAGGCTCACATCGGGAGAAGCCCCACAAGGAGTATCAGATGACCTTCCTGATGCTTACTTGTTTAATTTGGAAGTGGTGCCGCAGTGGGCTAAGCCATTGGTACCAGTATTGACATACAGGCCTAACCATCCTGTAGTAAACACACAGAATAGAGAGGTTGTGAAAGCCCAAAAGTACCACATCATGGCAGGAAGCATGTACAAGCACACAGATCAAGGAATCTTGGCTTGTTGTGTAGAAGAGGACGAGTATGCGAAGTGGTTGCAATTAGCACATGTAGGTGCATTAGAGCAACACTACTCAAAGCAACGAACCTTACAGACACTAAGGAGACTCGGAGTACATTGGCCAACTATGGAAGCTGATGTCCAAAGGTTGTGCAAGGAATGCCCAATCTGTTGCACTAAACCACCTGTGGAACATGCCACTCTTTATCAAGTGTCCATAGTGCCAGATTGGAGTGAACCTCTAGTATCCTTCTTAAGGACGAGAACATTCCCTCCAGACATGACTCTGGCTAGGAAAAGGAGTTTAGAACAAGAAGCCCTGGATTACTCACTCATTGGTGATAATCTATACAAGCGTGGTAAAGATGATTACCTGAGGCTATGTGTCCATGAAAGTGAATATCTTAAGATCTTGGAAACTGCTCACCAAGGTGTAGCAGGAGGACACTTTGGACCAGATCGGGTGATCAAGGCAATATTATTTGCGGGCTTCTGGTGGCCGACCCTTCACATGGATGCACATACCTATGTGAAACGATGTGATGTCTGTCAGAGAACTCAGTATCCTATACGTAAAGATGAGATGCCACTGAAACCTATGATGGGTGGACGTGCATTCTCTAAGTGGGGAATAGACTTTGTAGGTCCTATTAATCCCCCAGCTAAGGGTTCCCATGCAGAATATATCATTGTTGCAACAGACTATCTAACTAAGTGGGTAGAGGTAAAAGCCACAACGAAGAACGATGCTCAAACAACTGCTAAATTCTTGTTTGAAAATGTATTCACTAGATACGGGCTACCTATAGAGCTAGTTAGTGATAGAGGCACTCACTTCTTGAACGAAGTTATTGAAAATCTGCTCCAAGAATTTTTGGTAATACATAAGAAGTCTGCCCCCTATCACCCTCAAGAAAATGGCCAGGCTGAAAGCACCAACAAGATTTTATGCAATGTATTGACGAAATTAGTGAACAATAAACGCTCTAATTGGGACAAACAGCTACACCATGTTGTTTGGGCATACCGAGTTGCCTACAAAACGGTACTCCAAGCCACCCCCTTTCAGATGGTGTTTGGCCAAAATGCAGTGCTACCATTAGACTTCTTAATACCAACACTGAAAGTGGCACAAGAGCATGAATGGACGGGTCACGAACTCTCCTCTAGACTTTTTGACCTTGAACGATTAGGAGAAACAAGACTGAGAGCAGTTGCAGGGATATATGCAGCAAAGAAATGACAGAAGGCATACTTTGATGCCCACGTTAAGGATAAAGGTTTAAAGGCAGGTGACTTAGTTTTAGTCTACACATTGAAGCAACATGCAAGGAAGCTAGAAAAGAGAGGCTACGGACCTATGATCATCAATAGGATCTCCACGAGTGGAGCAGTACAACTAGCCACTTTAGAGGGTGATGTTCTCCCAAATTATATCAGTGGATGCAGAGTCAAGTTGTATCAGGAACCTCTCACGGAGGAAATGCTAAGTCGACTCAACACTGCTAAGAAACGCAAAGAGGAAGAAAAGCGCATTCGAGAAGAAGCTCAAGCAGAAGCCCTAGAGCGCATCCGGAGAATGAAATTTAGAAGACAAGGTAGAGAGCACCCTAGGCAAGATGCATATGCAGATCAAGGATATGACGTGGCTATGTGTGAAGTTTCAGGTGTTAGCTCACATAGGATAACTGATCGACGTCCTTTCATAACCTTAGATATAGGACAAGGAAAGAGTGCAAGGACTGTAAGAGCCTTGATTGACTCAGGTGCAGCCACTAGTGCTGTTAAATTGTCTTACTGTCAAGAGTTGCAATTAACTGTCAATCCTGTGGAAGCATATCTCATAGGATTGGGAGGTGTGGAAACCCCTTGCATGGGCGAGGTGGAACTTCCCCTCTATATTCACGATGAGGCAATGACAGTTAAAGTACTAGTATGTCTAGATGAGGACCTCACGGAACCCCTTGTCTTGGGTCAAGACTGGATCTATGACCAAGCAGTCAACTTAAACCTAAGAAGTGGACTTCTTCAGGTATGGGTGAATCAGACTAGAATTACAATTGAGTTAAATAATGGAGCACTCAAGAAACTAGAAAAGACACGGACTCCTGGTCCCTCCAGGGGTACACATGAAGTTGACCATGCTGTTCTTGTCCAAGGCTATGTGATGCAGAAGAATGAAGATCTCAAAAAAGGAGTCAGAACCACTATGGACCTCCCTTCTTTTCTAAAGGCCCGAAGGAGACAGCAACTAAGGGCAGATCAATCACTGAAGACTCTCCGGGCGAGAGACCAAAAGAACGCGCGAAGCAGAACAACTCAGCCGATGAAACAAATGTGGGTGCGGAAAGACGAGCTGCCGGCCGTAACTAAGCAGCAACAACAGTCTCAACTTCCTATTAGTAATCAACGACTTGATGCTAATAAGAGGACTCCTAAAACCTCTGTTGAGAAAGTGAAATCCATTTGGGTACCCAAGAAGTCGATGAAGGCTGACCCACAATCAAGAAAAATTTGGGTGCCTAAGGCTTGCTTGCGGGCTCAACTAGTCCCACACAATTCACATCTTACACGACATAGTTCACTTGCTCAAGCAGCCGCCACCCACTCTTGTCTGATACACTCGAACACACTGCCGCCTAGAAGTACGCACAGACTCACTCGTAAATGGGTCCCGATGACACAACAACTCCCAGTAGAATTACTCATGCAACCCTCCCGAATCTCCACAAAACCAAGACCAAAAGCCATTCATGGTGTTTGGCAACCTAAGACTTGTAATAAAACCCCCGACCCCAATCTATGAATTCATCTCCACTTACTAACTGCATTAGTCAGACAGCGCACCTTTCCATCTAGCTCCTAGGACTAACCAGGCATTAACTACACACACTGTCATCGTGCACTTACTAACCACTGACTCATCATCTACCTCATGTTAATGTTGTAACGGGGACAATAATGAGTTTATTCTGTCCATTACAATGTTAACACATGGTTCTATATTCTCACAGAACCAACAAGCAAACAGTGCCATGGTAGAAGCCGGAGGTTCCAGTTCTCACGCCGGATCCAGCGCACAGATTGTGGATATAGAAACACTCCTCCTCGAGCCACATCTCACCGAAAGACCGCAAGAACTTCAAGCTGTGCATGTGCTCCCAATTCAGGATCCTCCTCAGGGACACACCTCTCAGGTGGGCAAACACGCTCATTGGTTCAGTGATGTTGCAGGACCATTGGGTGATGGAACCTATTTTTGGGAAGCTGAATTGGAGTTTAATGGTAAATGGGGACGCTAACATTTTTTCACACGCGAGTTTGAGAGCTATCAGAATGCCGAAGTCATGCGTTCAGTATGGACCAAAGCCGGCTTGGACAGTTATTTCAGGGCCCACTTACCAAAGCCGGATTTCTTACGTTGTTCTTATCTCATCAGTACCATCACTCCGAGCAGGGCCAAGGGAGGCGACAACACCTTTGTGTTACCCTCACTGTTGTCGGGCCATGAACTTAAAAGATTCAAGCTGACCCTCAATCTAGTACGAGAAGCATTGGGCATGTATGGTATGCACATCCCCACTGAAAAGGAAACAATGGTTCCAGGCAGAATGAAACATAAAGATCTCAATAAGCTGAAGGATATGGTAGCAATGACACCGACCATCGCTCTGCACCTACGGATCGTCATGCAGCATTTTGCTTTCCCCGCCCAGGAAAGATTCACCATGCCCCCAAAGAAAATATGGTTTAGCTTGTATCTGGCAGAGACAGAAAACCTCCCTATCAACGTACCACATTGGATCATAGATCAGATCCACCTAGCCCATCAACGGTGGAACAAGAAGCAGAAAAATGTGCTCCACGGGTGTTGTGCTCTGACCAAGATAATCTATCGATGTCTAGCCTATGACGTGCCTATTCAACGGGCACTCGTATGGTCCCGAGCCCAGGAATTGCAGAGAAGGCTATCAGCGACAGGTCCTCCATCAAAGAAGATGAGAGGGGGAGTCCAATTACCCTGCGCTCAACCAAGGGGAGCCACCACTACACCAGAGATTACCCCTCCCCAGACACGATGCATTAGACCATTCACCATTCGACTACCAAGACCAAGTACAGAGGGACCCAATCTGGTGTTTCCACCCGTCCCATCAGACTTGGAATTTCCACAGGGCTTTACTCTCAATGATCTCACTGATGAAGAAGTGGCTAGACTAATCTATGACTCTAATCTCGAAACGGAAACAGAGCGAGCTCAGGAACCACAAACCCATACAACAACGTCAGCCCCCACCCAACCGCAAGTTGTAGAAGTCGACGTCGAGGAACAAGCGACCGAACAAGAGGAAGAAGCCTACGAGGAACAAGAGTATGACGAACTTTCAGAGTTAGCAAGTGCCCCCGCATATTCGGCTCAAATAAAAAGACTATATCGAACCATGCAGCTAGTTCAAGAACAACATAAAATGTCACTGGAAGCAGGCAAGAAACTCATGAACCAATTGCTGGCAGAGGAAGGCATGGATGACATGTTCATCGAGTCCATAAACCTACACGCCGATGCAGTAGGATTGGATGAGGCCATTCATGAGGCAATGGCCTACATTCACCGATTTGAGAAAAGAGTTCCCGCCCGTCCTATGAGGTCCGGGAAACAAATTCATATCAACGTGTCAGCACCAGGAGATACAACGCAAGCAGACGAACATCAGGAAGCACCACTGTCACCACCATCCCCACCTCTCACTACACAACTCACTCCACCACATGACACTATCACCACCACGTCCACTACCACCACAATCGTCATGGGAATTCCACTCTCTCCGGGAATCCAATTCGGGGGAGTCACCATGCCCACTTTCACCACTCTCTTCACTAACGTCACATCCACCCCACCCACGATCCCCATCTACACGGTCACTCAAACATTTGACACTATGGAAACATCTCCTGCCACTGCACCGCTCCCTCCCCCCATGCCACCTCCATCTCCCATACCCCCTCCACCCACATCTCCACTTGCATCCACATCATTCACAACTCCCTTTCCCGCCCCCATTCCCCTTGCATCTTCACCCCTCCCTGCATCATTTAATGTAAATAGTATATTTCTAGCGTTAAATCAATGTGTATATCAGCTTCAGAATGAGTACAGAGCTCTGGACGGCCGGTATCAACAACTGACAACACATCACCAGAACTTACAAAGGCAATTTAAAATTCTGGAAGAGGAAAATGCAGATGTGAATCAACGTTATACAACGCTTGAGCAGGCTCACCAAACACTATTGGAGGCACCCCAACCATTGACAGAATCAGGCGCCAAACAACTAGAAGCCTTGCTCGAAGTATACCAGGCCGATAACCTACGAGTCAGACGTAACTTGGCGTTACTCAAGAAACATATGGCCACAGCACTGGAAGAGAACAAGAGACTGCAAAAACAAAATGAAGAGAACCTGGAAGCGGCAATGGAAGGCTCTCCCCACCAGATAGATCCAGAGCAGTTCAAAGCAGTTCCCACGGAGACGATGAAAACCATTTTGGAAAGCTATGCAGATCTTCTGGAAGCCCATGATGACTTGGAAAGAGAACGTGACACACTACAGAGCAGACTTAAGGAACAGGAAGAACAACCGAAGAGTGTCCCATCAACCTCTACCTCAGACGAAGTAAAGGCCTTAACTGAGCAGGTAGCAGAATTACAAAAGAGGTTACTGACATACGAGAGGCAGCCCTCTCCAGTAGTAGAACCAGAGCCAGAAGAGTTGGTCCCTATTGAGGTAGATGATTCGTACGAAGAACCGTATGTTCCTATGCCAATGCCAGGCGGGCAACGAACCTCAGAGGGACTAGACACCTTGGAAGTGGAAGCACCCGAGTGGCTTCAGACACTGGAAAGGACAGCGAACACCCACGAAGAACGGGTGGCCATTCAGATCCAATCACTAGCGAACCTAGAAGAAACTTTCATAAAGTCATAATATTTCAGAAGCATGTCTCATCATAGATGGATCAGCACCAATAATGACCAATATGTGCCATACTGCATACTTTTAGCCGATTACAACGCCGAGATTCAACGACGATGCGGCAAGCCTCCCACATTTGCTACACAATTTGGTCCAGATGATATACCGGAAAGTGCTAAGCGTGGGTCCATCCATCAACCCACCTGGAGAATCAGGCTTTTGGAAACATATCCTGAAATGGTCCGAACCTGGAATAATATGCCGTTGTTTATTAAATATAATCCTTGTTACATTCCAGTTCTTCGACGACGCACCTGGCCTGAATTCACTATTGCCGTCAGAGACATCAAAGCCTGTGCAAAATGGTTAAATTACGTTTATCTAGCACCTCCACGAGGACCCCCCACGGTGAACTACATGATTTCTACAATCCGTCACTGGAGTATTCGGCTACGCAATAATCCCGATGTGATGGCCCAGATGTGTATGAAAATATTTGAATTAATGCTAATCACTTTCAGGACGTTTAAGAACATTAAGGACCCCCACTTCTCAGGAGCAGGCTTCGTGATAGGAAACCAGGATCTGGTGTACGATATGAGTACCACCCCATCAATTGAAGTAATATATGCTTGGCACGCCAGAATCAAGTACCTCCCAGCCTGCTTTAAACAGACATTTGAGGAGATGTTCATCACAGGATTCTGGGAATATCACTCCGAAATCTTTATACCCAGACCATCACATCTCCTCCAATTATTTGCTGTGGAGAGAACTATTCATTCAGAACAATTGAGGGTGCCTCATCCGGATGTTCCCGGACCTGTGAATTGGGATGATTTGCTCACAGATCTAGCGCGCGGCTTACGACTCGAAGAACACCACCTAGCCTCCGATGTCGTCCAATATTATGTTCAAAAATCCTCTAGACAAGGGTCTGTCAGGGGCGACAGACGCGAGAGTGGGGGGGGTGTTGGCAGCAGTCAGGGAACCGAAGGAGCCACAAGACGAAGAGAGTCAGAGCGAAGGGACAGCACAAGCAGACATGGCAGTCAAAGAAGATCTGGCAAGTAGGCCAATAATTTTCTTCATGAAGAAGCAAGTACGAGCATTCACGCAGATCTAGCACTAAGGCAACCTTTAATTTTTCAAAACCCTTACACCAATTAAAAGTGATTCTCATCACTAACAACCCCTGTAAATACCATGTTCACCTTTTTGTGGCTCCATTTTGTGCAAGCCGAGGAGTCCTTGAGCTTGAGGAGCCTTAGAAGTAGTTGCTTACAAATTTTCGTATTTTTCAGATCTCATTTGAGCCCTCAAATAAGCCCTGGAACCTAATTTTTAACTAGGCTGGACACTAGGTCTGGACAGGGCCAAAGCTAGTCAAAAACTATAAAAGGAGCTAGAGAGCTCATTTTTGAGGTTAGATTGTAATTGAAACAAACTTGTAAGAGCTTTTTGAAAGTAATCTAAGAACTCCATTGCTTCTCACTCTTTGTCTTACTGTGTGTGCGCGTGTGTGTGTACGTGTGTGCATGTTTGTGTGCTTCTCACTCACGCACTTGTGCCTCCACTTGCTCGAGGTCTTCATACCATCCTCACATCTTCCCGGATTGACATTAAAGGAGGTGCTACTCATCACTGAGCTACACTTTCCTTATGGTAAGAATCTTCTACTTGGGCCACATTATAACCATGATAGAGTAGGAAACCTCTTCATCAGCATACCCTTGAGCACTTAGCGCAAGAACCCAAATTTTTGCACCATACTTCTTCCAATGCATTTTCCAAGTAAGCATGCATAGGGCTACATTACAAGGCCGTGCACAAGGCACATAATTTTTTCAACCCATGCACTAACACGCTTACCCATCATTCACTATGGGTTATGAGTACTTGGCATGACTACTCTGAACATCATCTTTAGAAGAGCTAGAGGACATCCTAGGGGCAACATCAATACCTAGGAAGCAATTCGAAGCTAGCAGTTGCTCCAACTCAATCTTGATAACCTCTTTTGAGCAACTCACAATCTTTGAAAGCTCACAACGACGCATTCATTCGAAATCCACGAAAGAAGCACATACCAAGGGACTATGACTTGCAAAGGCTTGCAGTGACAAATGAAGAATCGGACAACCAACGCTTCCAAATTTGGAAGTTAGACGGCTCTTGTTCATACAGAATGGATACTAGCTCTCAAAGCACTACATGGAACAACCACTACAACAAGGGTCTGTCAGGGATGACAGACTCGAGAGGGGGGGGAGTGTTGGAACTCAAGGTCAAGCACAAGCATGGAAGCACATCAGAAAGGTGGACACACACAAGAAGAAGGAGCAAGTAGGGAGCTCCATGAAGTACATGTCAACTTTTCAGAAGAATCCCCTACAAAAATAGTGATTTCCATCCCTAAAACCTTTGTAAATACCATTTTCTATTTTTGTAGCTCCATTTTGTGCAAGTCGAGGAGTCCTCGAGCTTGAGGAGCATTAGAAGTGTCATCCTACCAATTTTCATAATTTTTAGACTCTGTTTGAGCCTTCAAATAAGCCCTAGAACCTAATTTTTAATTAGGCCGGACACTAGGTCTAGACAAGGCCAAAACTAGTCCACAAACTATAAAAAGAGCTAGAGAGCTCATTTTTGGGGTTAGCTTCTTGTAGATTTCAGTTTTGTAATAGATTTCTCTAGTAATAGAAAATCCTTCCATTGTTCCTCTTTTTGATCTTACCTTGTGCGCGTGTGTGTGTATGTGTGTGCATGTTTGTGTGCTCTCACTCATGCACTTGTGCCTTCACTTGCTCGTGGTCTTCATACCGGTCCTCACGTCTCCGTGGATTCACAAGTAAAGGAGGTGGTGCTTACGCTTGAGCTACAGGTGTGCACAAGTACAAGCTCTTGGAGAAGGTGGAGGTCTCGTGCAGAGAAGGTCGATGGCAGCAAGAACCTTGGGTATTTTGTAACTTTGTTGATTGTGCACTCTTTGGGATTTCGCACAGAGAGTATTTGGATTGTGTTGTAAATCATTATTGTACTTCTCTCTCTTTATAATCAATCTACAGAAGTTTTCGGTGTATGTATCCTTCTTGTTACCATTCTTCTTCTCCTACAAACACTCAAGTCCCTTTCTGCACAAGAATCCCCCAACAACCTCATAATCAATATTTCCTTTGATATTCGGGATTTTTGTTAGGCAATTACCATTATGCCATCTGAGACCTAGTGGGCACGACGAATCGTGTCCCATGAAAATAAAAAATTGGCCAAAGTATCTTCCTTCTGCCTTATGGGCAGATAGGATAACATGCACAAGGACAATCAGATATATGCCAATGGAACTAATGTAGTGTCAGAAGCCTATATTACTGACGGAGCCACATGCTTTAGTGTGGACCCCATTGCCTTGGGAGGATGAGATGTCAATAGAATATCTTCTAGAAATGCAAATCCTTCAATCAAACTCAGAGCCTCAAGAGAAAATAATAAGGTAGCATTTGACAAATCCCGTAATGAAGGTGATTGGGTGCTTGTCTATGATAGTTCATTAGACATGCAGTATGAAGCCTAACATAAATTAGTAAAGAGGTGGTTCGGACCTTATGTGGTATGTAAAGTGTTTAACAATGGCACATACTCACTTCGAGAGCTAAATGGAAGAAAGCTAAAAGACTTGATAGCTGCAAAAAGAATCAAAATTTTTAAAAGAAGAGTGAACTAGAACTATGAAATGCTAGAGGAGGAGGAGGAAGAAGAAGAAGAAGAAGAAGAAGGAGAAGTAGAAGCTAGGGAACCAGGAGTATAGAGCCAATGTAAAAGAGAAAGGTAAATTAAGGATTGAAAAAGGAAAAGATGTAAATATGTACATGTGCGCATATGTGTTGTTAAAAGAAAATTCATCAAATTAAATATTTGTTTTTGTTATGTTGATGCACAAACCTAATAAAAGTTCAAGTAAAAGAAAATAGAAGACCTAAGGTGAGTGAGTGACTATCATCCAATTCACCTAATTTGGGGAAGCAAAGATGGGAAGAAGATGACGAAGGGATTAGCCAAGGATAGTAGATGAATCATAAGGGTGAGAAGATGTTCTTAGACCCACTATACAAAAGGAAATCCAAGTAGTGGAACAAATGCAAGAAGAGAATAACATCCAATTTATATGGACCTTTTTTCTACCACCAGTGAGGAGATTTACCCCAGCCAAGAGGAAAGGTTCTGAATGAAGCTCTAGATCCCATCCATGTTCAATGTATATAAATAAAGTTAAGGTCATGTTTTTTATGTTTGTATTCACTTCAAAGATCTTTCAAATTCAACCGAATAAGATTGCGAGCTACAACTTTGGAAGTCGATATTTGCTATTCTAAATAAATAAAGATGAGTGATTTCTTCTAACCTTGTGAAATCCCAGTGTGTGTGTGTGTGTGTATATGTGTGTTATGTGATCATGTTTTTGTTCAGTTTAGAATTCTGAAAAGGATTCTAAAAGGAAGCTTAAATAATGTAAATAAGTTGTATATAAAGATGTGAAGTACTTTGAGTTTTTAGAAGAAACAAGAAATCCATATATAGTGAAGTAGAAATTTGTCTGAGGTTAGAAGTTGGAGCAAATCCATCAAATTCGCCGAGGATCCTCTACTCTTACCCATCCTTCTTCACTCTCCTCAATCTTTTAGGAATTCATCAAAAGACCAAAATTCATCCTTTGTCCCCGTGGAATTCGCCTTAAGCAATTTTACCCCGAATATAGAATGTGATTTCTATGTAGAATTCGCCCAATGTGAAGGGAATGCACCTTTTGAATTTTGCCCTCACATTTCACTAGTCCCATCCAAAAACGGTCTTTCAAGATTCGTCTCGTATTGCCAGCCAAATTCACCCTTGATTTAGGAATTCACCGTGTGAAGAATCGTCCCGCACTCTTTGAGAAAAAGATTTAAAAAAGAAAATCTTCTTAAGCATCAATTCGTCTTCCAAGTTCGTCCAAGTTGTCTCTCATCCTAATCCAAATTCAGCCGAGATACGAATTTGCCTTAATTCGTGCAAGATAAATTCATCTGCACATTTGCTAGTAGCCAAAGCAGTTGAAAATTTTCCATGTAATGGTAGAATTCGCCCTTCACATGTACAAGGAACCGTCCAAGGAATTTTTCCTTGAGCATGCGAATGTGCGTGCCCAATAGAATTCGTGTCAGGAGAGTGTGCTGCCAAATTCACTGGCAAAAGCAAGCTTCTATCTGCCCGCCAAATTCACATAAGCTTATGAAGTATAAGCACAAGAACTGAACCCTGGTGGGTTTGGATGAGAGATTGCCAATCTATCCAAGAGCACTTTCACTTATGAGTTCATCAAGGCAAAGTGCATAATTTGCAGCTCGGCCAAATTCATCAAGGCAAAGTGCATAATTCGCAGCATGCAAAAATTCTCTTGTCATAAGCCTCGATTCGCCCACCTGGAGAATTCAGAGATCATTTGGCATTCGCCTGCAATTATGGAGATCTTGGAGGAGAATTCGTCTCTTGAGAAGAGCAAATTTGCCTCGCCTTGGAGAATTCGTCTCATGAGAATAGCAAATTTAGCCGCCAATTCGCCAAAGTTGTCTTTTGAACCTAATTTTTCATGAAATTCTATTGACATTAAAGATGTGTTTGAATTCATCATTTGTGCTCAGAATGGGCTGAAGTCGCTAAGGAATGGAAGTTGTAGCAAGTCTTCACCAAGGACTTCAAGCAAAAGGAATTCATCCCTTAAAGTGTCAAGGAAAGGATTTGAACATGGGTGACTATATGAGGAACACATTACATTATCTAAGGGAGCTATTCTCCAAATCCTTTAGAATGAGTGCGTTGAATTCATCTTTTCACTGCCACCAAATTCTTGTCAAGCAAAGCAAATTCTTCCTTCTCATCTAAGTGGAATTCGTCCCCATCACAAAAATTCATCTTCATTTTCAAGCTTTATCACAACAAAAATTTGTTGCACATTCACCCTCATAAAATTCATCCTCTCCTCGAAAGTCTTCCCTCTTCTGTGTGTAGCAAGATTCATGATAATTGGCTTTGAGCCTAATTTATGGAGATAATCAAAGTTCAAACTAAGAGTAATTACTCATGATGAAGGAGATAGGTATGCTTGAAGTAGAATTTGCAGGCTCTTTGGAGTCAGTGCTAGTTAGCAGCACAATTAGACCACACCTCAAAAATTAGCCCACTCTTCCTCCACTTTTGTCTGTCAGCAGTGATAGTGTAGTAAATGATTGGATTCCATAGAGGCCACTCTCTTGGCTTGGAGATCTATATAAGCAATAGTTCATACTTGTTTTGGGGGATCGATAAGGATATACAAAGACACATGAGGTGATAGAAATGCCCACTCTCTTCATATTCAGTCGGTGACTCTGCTCTATCTTCTTGTCATTTTTTGGTCTTTTTGTGTTACTCTAGTTGTCACTCCAGCACAATGGTGAGTACCAAATTCACCTCATAATTGTCAATCCGTGGAGACGTGAGGACTAGTATGAAGACTATGAGCAAGTGAAGGCACAAGTGTGTGAGTGAGAAGCACACAAGCATGCACACACACACACGCACACACAAGGCAAGAACAAGGAGAGGAACAATGGAGTTCTTTGCATTAGTCAAAAAGTCTCTTACATAAGCTCAATTCACAAACAATCCAACCCAAAAATGAGCTTTCTAGCTCTTTTTACAGTTTTCTCACTAGCTTTGGCCTTGTCCAGACCTAGTGTCCGGCCTAGTTAAAAATTAGGTTCTAGAGCCTATTTGAGGGCTCAAACGGAGTCTAAAAATTATGAAAATTGGTATGTAGCTAATTCTAATACTCCTCAAGCTCGAGGACTCCTTGGCTTGAACAAAATGGAGTCTATTCTACCAAAAACGGAATTTACAATGTTTGTGTAGTGATTAAAATCACTTGAGTTGTGAATGGTCCATGGAAAAAATGATTAGGCCTTGTTTTCGTATTGTGCATGACCGCTCTAATGGGTGCCCTAGGTGTGTTTTCGATAGCTGCTTCTAGGTTTTTCTGATTCTGTAATTGTAGGTGTCGATTCTCTTCATGAGCTACTACAAGGTGTCGCTTGAGTAGGGCCATATTTCGCTGAAGATATGAATTGCGTTCTAGCTGTGTCTGTAGATGACCTTCTACCACTTGTATTGCTTCCTGGTCTGTGTTCTGTAATTGTACCTCCAATATGCTATGTGCCTCTTGTAGAGTTTGGAATTGTGTAAGGAGGCGAGCATTCTCCTCTTCTAGTGTAGCAAGACGATGTTGCAGTACCTCCGAGTGCTCTTGTAGTTGTGCATTATGTTGTTGGAGCTGATTGTACTCTGTCTTTAACTGTGATATACATGCGAGCATAGTGTCCAATGCATTGCCTATGGATGAGGGTGTGGTGTGTACAATGGAAGATGCATGGGAAGGGAATTGGGGAAGGGGAAGAGTGAATGATGTGTCTATTGAAGACGTGTGTGTGGGTGAAATTGGTGGAGGGGGAATGGGAGGAGGTGGAAGTGTGGGGGGTGGGGGAGGTGCTGTGGGTGGTGAAATGTCCATGCTTTCAGGAGTGGATGCGAGTGTGGTGTCTACCATATACATTGGAATGGTAGGTGGTGTGTGTGTGAAAGTGGTGAATAAGTGAGAAGAGGGTGTGGGAACTGAAAATAGAGGAAATTATTGAGACCGGGGTTGAAATGTTCTTAAAAGAAAGGCGTGGAGGGGTTGGAGAATTGGAGGGATGGGGTTTGGGAGGTGAGATTCTGAAGGCAGGGAGGCCATAAAAGGTGGCGTGGTAGCAGGGAATCCCAAGAATATGGATCTAGAATCGGGATGGCCTATTGCTGAGGGCATGGGGGATGGATGTCCTAGGGCAGGCTCTATGAGCGATTCGGTGGATTGTGTAGTGGTGGTAGCTTCATAGATTGGGTTTTCACGGGTGGAGAATAGGGTTGAACTAGAGGTGGGAGTACGGAAGATGAAGGTTTGTTCGGTGGGTTGAGTGGTCGAGGTGATCTCCATGGCTTCTGTTCTAGGAGGCGATGGTGGGGGTGTGGGTGGTAGTGGCTCGGTTGATTCATCATGGGTGACTGAGTGCTCTTGGCCAGAAGTTATAGCTGCTTGGGAGGTTGTCTTAATGGGTTTTGATGTAATAATAGGCCCTTCTACTCTCGTAACGGGGATCTGGATGTTTTTGCATGACCGCGGTCGTGTTTGGAATCTTCGTGGATCATATTGAATTGGAGACCTCCGAATTGCGGTTCGAACTGCTTCTACTACCCCATATGTTTCTGCCATCAATAAGAGACCTTCACTGTATTCTGAGTCAACCCCTGCTTCTTCCAAAAGCTGAGCCATGAGCACCCGACTGCTCTGTTCGGTGAGCAGTTGTTGCGATCGCACTCGTTCCATGATTTGATACAGCCTTCGGAGTTCTGCTGTATAAGCGGGGGCTTCAGTGGTCTCCTCTTCGTCTGCTCCTTCTTCTTCTAGGTGTCCTTGTTGTTGACCTTGCTGATCGTCACCCCAATGTACATGGTGACCTTCTGTGGAGTTTCTCCTTCTTTGTGAAGATGTGCCCTATTCTTTTTTATCTGAATAAAACTCTACATCAGAGAGTTGTGTACTTTGTAAGAATGCTTCGAAGTCAAGTGGACCCATCCCTTCAGCATCTCTAGTCATAGCAAATTCAAATTCGGATGGAACAGGAGGAGCCAAAGGGGCAGCTTGTGTTGTAGTTTCAGATCCAGACCTGGGTATTCTAATGGTAAAGGGAGGTACAGTGGCCTCCCCTTGTGGCGAGACTTCTGGAGTAGTCAGAACTTCACGTGTCTGGACACAAGGAATTGAGCCCCTCATGCGCTTGGATTGATGAGTGGCAGTTTTGAGTCTCTTAAACATTTGTAGTTGTGCCCAAGTTAGAGCACGCTCAATGGGTACATCATATGCTAAGCATCTCTATATAATGTGCGTGATTGCACAACAGCCCATTCACCAATAGTTTCCTGGATGACCTTTTATTTGCTTCATACAACTGCTCCACAATCCATACAGGAAGCTTAATTGGTAAAACACCTGTCTCCGCCAAGTAAAGAGCGAACCAAATTCTTTTGTGCGGTTGTGTGAAGCGGTCTTGACTAGGGAAAGCAAAATGTTGCATGCACATACATAGAGGGATGGACACGTTTGGTGCGAGTGCTGCCATATCTTTAAGCTTCAGTAGTTTCCTATCCTTCATGTTAGTAGGAATGAGAGCATCCTTCTCAGAAGGTACATGTGTACCGTGCATATTCAAAGCAGCGCTCACCAATTCCAGTGTAAGTTCAAACCTTTTCAACTCGTTGCCCAGCAAAGAACTACCTCTTGTAACTTTTGAAGAGTTTACTTAGTGTAAAAGTGAAAGAATCTTAAGTGGTTGAGTCCACTTGATCAAGAATAGAAAGAGGAGCCACGAATTCGTGATTTGTGGTAGGTAGAGAATCAAATCAATCATTGATTGATTGGAGAGTGATTGAGGGAAGTTAGCCTCCCAAACTCAACTATAAATAGATGGCAGTTTTAGTCGTGGTTAGAGAGACCTATGTGAAGACCTCCAAGAGCTGAGCTTTATGCCATATCAAGGTGTGATTACAAGGAACACATATGTATCAGTAAGTCATTGTATTGTAGAAGCAATATACTTTCATTAATACATCCATTGGCAAGCTAAAAGGGCTCACCATATACTCCTGGAGTTCATTTGGCTGGTGTAGATCAAGGATTTTGCAACACCTCTTCATCTTCAAGCACATACCTATCCATCTCTTCACAGTGGTATCAGAGCAAGGTTGGACAACATGGCAGATGGATTTCCTTTATCAATTGACAAATTGGACAGAGGTAACTACTCAGCTTGGTCACTAAGAATGGAAGCTTATCTCCAAGGTAGAAGTTTATATGGTTATGTGGCTGGAGATGAAGTTATGCCAAGTTTCAGGAACAAAAGTCAACGAACACAAGAAGAGCAAGAAAGATTGAGCACATGGTGCTCCAAGGATGCACTTCTTGCAAGGTCTTATCTCCTCAACTCTATCTCAGATTTTTTGTTGCCTCACATTAGGAGTTGTAAGACATCTCAGGAAGTGTGGGATGCACTTGAAGCTTTCTTTTCTTCAAGTACTAAAGCTAGGAAGCATCAACTATGGCTGGATTTCACAACTCTCAAGAAGGCTCCCAAACAAAATGTGACTGACTTTGTCACAAAGCTCAAGGACATAGCAGATCATTTGGGAAGCATTGGAGAGGTAATAGATGAAGAGCAAATTGTAAGGCAGGTCATCAATGGCTTGAAGGTAGATGAAAAGTGGGAAGCATTCACCACAGCTATGGATTTGTAGATGGACATGCATGTACCTGATTTCAACACACTCATTGGACAACTACTTACTCAAGAGGCAAAGCTTATCAAAAATGGAGAAAGCTCTAAAGGTAATCAATCTTCAGCTTTATACACGGATAAAAGCAAGTCTAAAGATAACAAAGGAAAGGCAAAGAAAGTGGATGATGAAGCAGGTACATATCAAGCTAACTATGCAGGTAGAGGAAGACATGGCAGAGGTAGAGGAAGAGGAGGTAGACAAGGCAGGGGGAGATCCCAAGACTCCAACTCATGTTCTATTTGTGGATTAACTAATCATACAACTGAAAATTGCTTTAGGAATTCCAGGAATCAAAGAGGCAGAGGATACAATAGAGGAAGTTATGGCTATTCAAGAGGAAGGTTCAACAACTATCATGGCAACTACAACAACTACAATCATTCAAACTATCAAGGAGGCTACAAAGGAAGGGGAGACTACAATAACTACACAGAAGACTCAAACAAAGAGGATTCATTATTGATCATGAACATGGCTATGCCACAAGGTAAATCTGATGAGCATGTTTTCTACATAGATTCAGGTTGTTCAAATCATGTGGCAGGAAATGTGGCACTCCTATCAGATTTAGAAGATCCAAGGAATAAGCATGAGGTACAAACAGGAGATGATACAAAACATCCTGTGGAGAAAATAGGCAATGCAAAGCACCTGATGGAAACATCAACCTACTCAGTAAGGTACTCTATGTCCCTACCATTACAAAGAATTTGATAAGTGTTGGGCAGATAGTAGAGAAAGGGTTGCAAGTCAGGTTCACAAAAGCAGGAGCATTTGTTGAAGATCCAAGTCAAGGATTCAGAAGAATTGCAAAAGGTGAAAAGACAGGTAGATTGTTCACATTTGAATTACAGGACACTAGAAACATTGCTCTCTTTAAATATGGTAGTCAGACACTCACAGAATTGGAAGTATGGCACAAAAGGTTAGCACATATTGGTGAAAGGTCATTAAAGCAAATTTGCAGGGACCAAAGTGTACTTAGACTTCCTAATTTGTCAAAACAACATATGATTTATAAGTGTAGTGCATGTCAATTTGGAAAGTCTCACAGGTTCTTCATGAAGAAAGGTTATATGCATGGATATCTCTTGGAGTTGGTTCATACAGATGTATGGGGACCTAGCAAGGAAGCTTCAATATCTGGATCAAGGTATTATGTTTCCTTTATTGATGATTGCAACAGATGGACTATCCTATTCTTTATGAAACACAAAGATGAAGTTTTTTCATGTTTCAAAAGATATTTGGCTCTTGTGGAGAATCAAACAGGTAAATCACTAAAAAGGCTAAGGTTAGATGGAGGGGGAGAATACTTCTCCCATGAGTTTGATTCTTTTCTTCAAGAAAGAGGAATCAAAAAAGAGGTAACTACAAGGTACACTCCTGAGCAAAATGGAGTGGCAGAAAGGAGGAATAGGACAATTGTTGAAGCTGCAAGGTCTATGTTAAATGAAAAGCATTTACCTAATTACTTATGGGCTGAGGCTGTATCTACAGCCACTTACTTGATTAACAGGTTGCCTTCAAAATACCTTGATGGGATGACTCCATATGAGGCTTGGAATGGAAGAAGACCAAGCTTAGATCATTGTAAAATTTTTGGATGTATTGCTTTTGCTCATGTTCCTTCACAGGTTAGAGGCAAGATGGATCCAAAGGCAGAAAGGTGTGTATTTATTGGATATGACAACAATCAAAAGGGCTACAGGTTATACAACCCTACCAACAAAGGATTCTTGGTAAGCAGAGATGTAGTTTTTGATGAGAACAATTCATGGTATGAAGATTCATGCAGGAAGGTCAATTTACCATATAATCTTGAAGAAGATTTTCCAAAGCTTGGTAGAGAACAACCAAAGATTGAAGAACAAGACACCTTAGAGGATGATGAAGAATCTCAGATGGAAAAGATCAAAGCATGGAAGTCTAAAGGTAAAGCAAAATTGCAGGAACTTGGACATGAGGCAGAATCATCACATCATGGCCTAAGAAGATCTATGAGGGAAAAGAAAAAACCAGAAAGGTATGGGTTTGACACCTCATTAGTAACTAAACATTCTATCTACATAGCACAGGACATAAACCAAGAGGAGCCATCATCATTCTAAGAGGCCAAAGCAAAAACAAAATGGAAGCATGCAATGAAGGAAGAGATGGAAGCACTTGAGGAAAACAACACTTGGGATTTGGTGCCCAAGACTTCATCCATGAAGGTAATAGGCTCAAGATGGGTCTATAAACTCAAGAAGAATTCTGATGGTTCAATTAATAGGTATAAGGCAAGGCTTGTGGCAAAAGGCTTTGCACAAACTCAGGGAATTGATTATGAGGAGACTTTCTCTCCTGTGGCAAAGATGCCTACTATTAGGGTTTTGCTTAGTATTGCTTCTTCCAAGAATTGGAAGATACTTCAACTAGATGTAAAGAATGCATTCTTGAATGGTTGGATAACAGAAGAGGTATATATGGCACAACCACCTGGTTTTGAGAATCAAGTTTATCCTGATTATGTGTGTAAACTTAACAAAGCATTGTATGGTCTCAAGCAAGCTCCAAGAGCTTGGAATTTCAGGCTTGTTTCATTCTTGCAGGACAGAGGCTTTCAACCAAGCAAGGCAGATCCTTCACTCTTTATTAAAAAGAGTAATTCTGAGATCATCTACCTATGTGTATATGTAGATGATATTATATTGAGAGGAAATGATGCAGATGGTATGAAGAAGATCAAAGATCAAATGAGAGAAGAGTTCAAAATAAGTGATTTGGGTTCACTTACCTACTTCCTAGGTTTGGAAGTTGTCTACAAAGATCATGGTTTGTTTCTCACTCAAAGGAAGTACATTAAGGACATGTTGGCAAAATTCAAGATGGAAGATTGTAAGATTGCAGGTACTCCAATGGAGGTCAATCACAAATTGAGCTCACATGAAGGTGAACTCATAGAGGACATCACATCATATCAAAGTCTAGTGGGTAGTCTCAACTATGCCACATTGACAAGAGTCTATCTCATATTTTTTAAAGTTTTCAGGGACCTCAAACAAGAATTCTTCTGCCTTCGGAGTGACTTCCTTCTTCTTTCTTTTCTTTCCACCACTCTTAGTGGCTAGTTGTGTGGCTAACCTCACATCATTCGTGATTTCTCCGTGTCTCTGGGGGTAAGCTTCAACTTCATAGAAGTATTCTTCATCTGATGCAAAAGGTGGGTCCATAATGATTGACTCTAAGTTGGAGTCACTTGCATCCTCAAATGTATCAGGGCTAGGTTCGCATTCTTCTAAAACTGCATCTCCCATGATTGGCTCTATTGAGAAGACTGAAATGTCGTAGCCATCCTCATCACAGTGGGGTGTCCACTGCTCTTCATTGAGGGCTACATCCATTGTTGCTAAAATTTTTGCCCAGCCGTGAGGTTCAAACTCTTCATTGGGAAATACTACAGGTGCATAGGCTGGGTCTTGAATTGATCTATGTGTCTCTTTCGCACCTACCTCTCTGGCTTTTTCTCTTTTCTCTTCTTCTACTGCCACTTTGCACATCCATAAGTGGGTGTCTTCATGCATCCATGAGGATCCTGATCCTATGGAATGCACCGATTCCGTATCATCTTTGGCTCTATGGATGGGGTTCCATTGGATAGGAGGGACATCTCTATGAGAGTAGTCCTTGAGATTCACTTTGGTCATAGCACCTAAGTGTTGCAGGTACAAGGAATTGGTTCCCCAATCCTGTACCACTTGCAACTGTCGCATAAATGGTCTTCCCAAAATCATCTCATAGGCATGATTTTTGCTAAAGTCACATATGGTGAAGGTGTGCTCAAACTCAACACCACATGTAGTGAGAGTTATTCCTTCTAGCAGCCTTAAGGGTCTCTCTATGTGACCGCCAGCCATCTGCAATTTCATCCTCGTGGGCCTGAGTGCTGGCTTGCCCCAACGCTTCCATAGGGAAGTGGTGGCAATTGCAACTCCTGCACCTGAGTCTAGAATGGCCTTGGTGGTGTATCCTTGATGGGTGATAGGAAGATATGTGTTTCCCTCTTTGCCCTCACTCATGTCTCCTATCTTGTCCAAGGGTATTTCTGGCACTGTTCTCTGGGATCCTACCTGGGAACAAGGTTTTGCTATCTCTGGTACTTGTTTGGCTACATGTTTCCATAGCTCTAGCCTAACCTTGAGTAGTTCTTCTGAAGTGAGATTGCACTGCACCTTAGTGTTCTTCACTACCTCCGTGTTCCTAGGTATGACTGAATCTTCGTTTCTTACCATGACTGTGGGTGCTCTCATACAAGTGGACTTTGCTTCCCATGGGCCTGTGAAATGGGGTAGTTCCTGTAAAGAATTAGACTCGAATTCTAATCTCTTTTGAGATTGGGCACTCTCCTGCTCTCCATAAATGGAAGGAAGGTCTTGTGGGAATTGATCGTGTGTGTCATCCACAAGTTCAATGGGAGGAGGAACTTCACTCTCTTTGGCCCATTTCTCTTCTTGAATCTCTCGCAAGAATTCTAGTGTGTATCGATTCATAGAAGAAGGGGTGTCTGGTTCAGTGGAGTTAGGCACATAAGCTTCTGTTGAAGTATGGGGAGTAACCAACCCAAACCGCCTCACATGGAAGTGAGGGGCTCTTCCAAGAGGAGTTGCAAGAAGTGCAAGCAACGCACACACACCCACGTCCATGAACAATGGCACCATGGCCAACGTCAAAAGGAGCAAGGGAGGGCAATGCTCACACACAAGCCAACCCCAAGTGCCAAACCCACACACATGGACCAACGCCTAGCACACAAGGAGAAATGTGGAAGCCAAATGAACCTTCATTCCATTAGCATGGAGGCCAAGGCCATGGCCAAGGGACCTCCCCTTTACAAAATGAGCCCCTCCTTATATAAGAGAGGAGGAGGGATCCGTTGAGTACAAGTGGCCAAAGGCTTCATTAACTAAGATATTCTAAAAATGATAGGTAGTTGGGAAAATAAAAAAGGGAATCTTCTTAGAGAGAGAGAGAGCTCTTGCACGTATCCAAAAGAGAGCTCTCATTTCTAAAATAAGGCAAGGACTAAAAAGAAGCCTTTTACAAAAAACAAGGATAATGTTGAGTTTTTATGTGTTTTCTCACAAAAGGAAGTAAGAGAGAGTTCCTATGAAGAACTTGTATACAAAAGGAAAAAATGGGAAATTTGAGAGACTGCCACACAAGGATTTGAGCCTCCAAGTATCCTTAGCTTCAAGGGAGGACTCCAAGTACTCAACCTTCATAGCTTCATGGGTCCTTCATAACTTCAAGGTTCCAACACCCTCCCCCACCTAGTCTTTGTCGTCCTCGACAAAGCTGAGAAAAAAGGACCATACATAGCTGATCAAGATCATGTTGAATCTTCAAGGTCTTCAAGTCTTCTAGTCTGCAAGTCTTCAGGTCTTCGGTGTTGAGTGACACAATACCCATGGGGGGCAGTCAGCCCCGCATACATCCTGCTCTGCAGCCCTTTGTAAGACTAGATTAGCCTTCACAAGGAGCCTTCAAACCTTCCATTGTATGCAAAGAGTGGCCTTACAATACCATCTTGAACATGCTTCTATCCCATAGCCTTACAACAGTATCGACATAAAGTGTGACCTCCCAAAGTTGACGAGGACCTCCAAGAGAGTAGATGCTTGAACCCTCCATGCCAGAAGTATGTCTTCCACAAATTCAAGATTTCTTGGACACCATCCCAGACATAGGGGCAGTCACAAAAAACCAAGAATAAATTGTACTTGAAGCAAAGCTGCAAGCGATTCCAACACCTATGCAAACCTTTCAAGCATAGTCAATAAATACATTTAACCCTACAATTAGACATCCGATTCTAGTATTGGTAGTCCAAGAAAAAGGCATACAGTTTGTAAAGAGTGATTATCATGAAGAGTGAATATATGATTGACTTGCAATTTACTAGCACAAGTTCAAGTACATGGATAGTCACCACAAGACAACTTTCAAAAAGCCATGGTTCCAACCTGTTAATCCTTCAAACCTCTTTATCTTTACTAATAATCAATGATCAAATAGAGGCTACCAAGTCTGAGAGCAACTTTTACACTTTGTGCATGTGTGACAAGTTGTAAAATTAATGATAAGTGTGTGTTATGGTTCCTTGAGTGTGTTCGATGTATTCTGTTTTATGCAGACAATCACCATTGATGAGATAGGATGTCAAACAAATGAAAAAATTAAAAAGACCATCTTCGTAAAGCTCAAACGTTTGTTCTTCATAGACATATGGTGATTGCCGAAAGTGTGCATCTGAAATGGAAGTTTCAATAAGGTACCATGGATCATAATCATAGTGAGACACTTCTTGTATAACACCTAAATAAGACATTGGCTAGCAATCAAAGAACTGCCCACACACATATGCAAAGCTGTCAAAACCGCAGTGCCCTATGATGGGCATCCCACCCCGTAAGACCTGCATATCCATTGAAAAGAAAGAGATCTTGTTGAACATAAAGCTTAAATCCCAGAAAACACCATGATACATGTGGGAAGAACTTCAAGAATCAAATTGTGCACAATCCGTCCAGATATGGGATAGAATCCTCACACTCCCATTCTTCTCAACCTGAACGACTTGACCTGCCAAACGCAACATTGCATCCGAGAATATGACATAAGGGCATCAACAGGTTGTTATTTCTATCACCATCAAAGCATCATAGAGGGAAGTCTTAAAAAATAAAAAATTAAGGCCACAATCTACCTCGAGTTCAAGCTTCATTCATATGGAAAGATAAGAACAACAACTTCAAGCTTCATACAGATAAGAACATTAACTTTCTAGAACACTCTTTATTGTACGATTAATTCTTTATAGACAATACCAAGATATCGCATAGGGATTGTTATGGTTTGATTGCTTTGCATTTAGAATATGTTATGTGTTTAAAGACAATTCCAACAATTCTGTTTCAAAAGGGAAGTGAAGATGTATGCAGCCCCCATGGCCTCCTACCTACTATTCACATCATGTAATGACACAATGTAGAAGGTCGCACCCATTATTCCCTAAAATGACCTTATGCAAAAAAAAAACCACTGAGTACTCGGGCACAACAAAATTGCATACAACCCTAGTTCGCATTTATGCAGACCATGTGTTGCCTTCCATATCTGAACTTCTCAGTTTGGGATTTAAAAAAAAAAAACTTCAGATATTTTCTCTCGGTAATGGTGAGAAAGACAACATATTTTTCCATATTTTCAATGAAAACTGTAGATAAAAATAAGCAAGAACCATTATATTCACACCAACACTTAAACAACGTGAAGGGCAAAAACGAGCGGGGTCAAGCCTACATCTCCTCGAATTAAAATTCTTATTAAATGATCATCTGTCACGAACAGCCTGTGATTAGGTAATACAAGAAAGTGTTGATGATTGGAGCGAGGTCTATTGGGAAAGGTATTATTGTGGCCACAAGAGATTCAGAAAAACAACAACCACATCAGGTTTAATATTACAAACCACATGCCAAGGAGGTCAAAACATAAGGAAAACATGAGACAGATTGAATAAGGAGTATCCTAGATCATATGCTTCAATATCCAACATTCAGCCACATGCTATCGCTAAACGCATTACCCATTTTGGTCATGGTTCACACAAGTATCCGAGGTAGTAATAAGACTTGGGAAGCTTTTAGCCATCAGCCCCAAATCTTTGGCGATCAAAGAGAAAGGCACGTGTAGGAATTGCAATCATGGGGGAGCAGCCAACTGCCTGAATGTGTGTGGCCGATGAAGCTTGCAATTGCAAAGTCTTTTCCAGCAACCGAACATTCCCTTTGAATGCATATTGAGGTGCCTCATGTCCTTCCTCTATCAGGAGGAAGTCGACCAAGGAAGGGGAGCTCAAGAAGAGCTTGACCCTCACATCCAAAGCAGATGGCAAGGAACACGTTGTAGCTCGACCGCAAGGGCACCAAAATCAGCCGCAAGGGAGATAGAAGCCATAAACCTTCCATGCATGAGCAAATCACCATGAGGGGAATATCATGCACATACCTTCACCTTGGCAGAGTAAAGAGACTAGGTAACAACGCCATTAGCAGAGGGCCAATGTCGAGGAGGGTAGCTCGCACAGAGCTCAGCCCCCATAGTGGAGCTACCTTTGAGACAGAGGGGAGCATCGACATTCAACCACCACATGAAGCATGGTGATGGGGGAGCCAGAGACACACAGAGCGCTATGTAGATTAGAGAGATGGGAAAGCAACAGGGGTGCTCGCAGCCATAGAAGTGAGGCACGCAGGAGAAAATGACCTCCATAGCGGAGAAAGCTCCAAAAAGATAGAGAATTGATGTCTCCCACAATGAGAGAGAGAGAGGGGGAGGGAGGAAAAGGAGAACGTTCCTCCCCCTAGCTTCCTATGCACGGATCTACCAAATCCTTTAAGGAGGAGAGAGAAGACGCGTCACCCCATACCCAAGCTCACACGCAATGAATAGAGTAAAATGGGGGCGTTTTAATGCACCTGCCAACCACTCCCAAAGGCGGCCTATATTCTTTCAAAAAGTAATCACATTAAATGAAGGGAATGCTACGCATGCATAAAGAAAAGTAGCCATTTCTTATTCAAATTGTTTCTCGTGATGTCAAAAAAAAATGGGAAGCGGGAGGGAGCCATAGATGAAACTCACCCACCCACTCAACATTAAATGCATACGACATATATGGAGAGTGATGCCAAAGTCGATGCATATGTGTGGAGGTGTGTGTGTGTGTGAGCGAGAATGAGAGAGAGAAGGATTAGAGGATGTTTTTGTGCAACAAACAAAAAATGAACTAATCTACTAAAAAAAATAAATAAATGAGAGGTACCCTTGCCCAATCGAAGGCCACACGGATCCACAACTCAATCCAAGCGTGAGGTGCATCCACCAAGTGTAGGCATGGCAAGCTTGAAAAAACCCAACGGTTGAAGGTCGATCATCCCCGGCAACGGCGCCAAATTTTGTTGAAGTATGGGGAGTAACCAACCCAAACTGCCTCACATGGAAGTGAGGGGCTCTTCCAAGAGGAGTTGCAAGAAGTGCAAGCAACGCACACACACCCACGTCCATGAACAATGGCACCATGGCCAACATCAAAAGGAGCAAGGGAGGGCAATGCTCACACACAAGCCAACCCCAAGTGCCAAACCCACACACATGGACCAACGCCTAGCACACAAGGAGAAATGTGGAAGCCAAATGAACCTTCATTCCATTAGCATGGAGGCCAAGGCCATGGCCAAGGGACCTCCCTTTTACAAAATGAGCCCCTCCTTATATAAGAGAGGAGGAGGGATCCGTTGAGTACAAGTGGCCAAAGGCTTCATTAACTAAGATATTCTAAAAATGATAGGTAGTTGGGAAAATCAAAAAGGGAATCTTCTTAGAGAGAGAGAGAGCTCTTGCACGTATCCAAAAGAGAGCTCTCATTTCTAAAATAAGGCAAGGACTAAAAAGAAGCCTTTTACAAAAAAGAAGGATAAGGTTGAGTTTTTATGTGTTTTCTCACAAAAGGAAGTAAGAGAGAGTTCCTATGAAGAACTTGTATACAAAAGGAAAAAATGGGAAATTTGAGAGACTGCCACACAAGGATTTGAGCCTCCAAGTATCCTTAGCTTCAAGGGAGGACTCCAAGTACTCAACCTTCATAGCTTCATGGGTCCTTCATAACTTCAAGGTTCCAACACCTTCCTTGGGAGGATTGCTTATTCTATCACTTGCCTTCTCCTTAGTCTGGGAGTTGGCTCCTTTTCTAGACTTTGCAATTAACATCTCCAATCTGTGTAACAGACCATCAAAATGCAATGGTGTTCTAGTGGAGCTAGAGCAAGTGAAAAGGCGACTGGTCTCAAACATGGCTTGAGCCAATTCCACCATCTTGGCACACAACTTAGTTCGTTCAAGCTCTAGGTCAGCTCTAGGGTAACATCTTTCATGATCCGTTACATTTGGTCCTTCCTGGATCCTGGCCTGATATGCTCTGAGCATCATATCTATGTCTTCGAGCGTGGGATCTGCTAAAACTGATCCTACTTGGGGTGGTGGGTGGGTTATGTGTGGTGGATTAGATGGTTGAGGAATGGAGGGTGAAGGGGATGGTAGTGGTGGGGATGTGTGAGAGTGCGTTTGAGATGTGTTTTCTATGATTTTGGCTTTGGTTTCCCGTAGGCTCTCCTCAAGTTCGCTCATCTTTTTTGCCCATTGCCTTTTCATACGTTCACGGCTATCTCTCCAAGCTCTTGTTCTCTTCTTATTTTGACTCTCAGTTTTGCTAACCTCCACATTCTTTTCCTGGCCTAAGTCTTGGTTTTGTTGCAACACTTGAGCTCTAATGACCACTTGTATTGGCGCGGTGGACGTGACGCTTCCTGTAGAGTCTACTACTAACCCAATAACATTGATAGGAGTAATTTTTGGCATATTATTGGATTCTTTGGGCAATCTCGTAAGAGATGCTCTTTTCCACAATCTATACAAAAGCCTTGGATTGCCACTGACTAGGGTTCTGTAGGTGGAGGTAAGGGGCAATTGCGAATGAGGTGATCTCCCTGACATCTGTAGCATGGTCCTCTAGGGAATGGGGGTCTTACTTGCCTAGGTTGAGGTCTAGTGTTGGGATTTGTGTACATGAGATTTGCATATTCTAGCTCCCAACTAGGTTCACTTGGCTCTTCACGGTAGTAGGACTCACCATGTTCAGGAGATTGCATGTAGTAGGCCTGGGGGCTATCTATATGTGTAAAATCAAAGCTATGGTCGCTCGGGTCACTTTCTGACAGCAATGGCGTAACTGGCACTATGGCTCTATTCAGGTTCTCTTCTGCAGCTGCGTACTTTACAGGAATTACATTAGCTAGGGCAGGGGGTTGTTGTGCTAACACAGGCTGAGGCTTTTGTTGGTTTTGGTATTGTGGGTGGTAGGTTTGTTGAGGCCTAGCATACTGCTGCGGTGGGTACTGGTTTTGGTACCTGCCCTGTTGAGGGTATGGTTGTGGGTACGTCTGCCTAACTACTTGCTTATTGTAGGGGCAATCTTGCACAGTGTGATTGTCGTACCTCCGTTCTATGGTGCAGTATTGACTACTGGGAGTCACTTGGGGTTGAGCCATGATGGGACATACGTTCGCCATATGGTCACCTCCGCAAGTGTAACATCTTTTCACAGGGGAAAATCTTGGAATCTGCTTGCTAGAGACACCTAATTTCAGAGCTACCTTTTCTGCTAGATCCTCAATTGATGTGGATTGTGAGGAAATGAGGCTACTAGAACTATCTGAATCTTTATAGATTTTTGAGAGCTCTAATTCCTCCCCTAGGTTATCCTCAATGTCGATGCACATGCGTACACACTCTTCTATGGTCCTTGGGTCTTTCAAGTACACATATGACCTCAGTTTGGTACTTAACAATCCATCCAAGAATAAAGCCACTTGTTTGGCTGGTGTGGGTAACTCAGGCACAGGGCATCTCTCCAGATATTGCCTAAATCTTCTTCCTGCAAGTCTCACGGTATCTTGAGGGGTCTGCTTGAAGCTATGTATCAATGAGGAAGTATTATGCCTTATCCCACTCTTAGAGAATTCTGTGATGAAAGCCTCCAAGAGTTGGTCTATGCTCCTAACCTGTCTCTCATTCAATGGTTGAAACCATGTAAGGGCTGTGTTCCTAAAGGTTAGACCAAAGGCATTATACTGCGTGAGTAGGTCCTCAACTTGTTCAGCTCTCAAGACTTGCCTAAACTCAGCCACATGATCATATGGGTCTCCTGTGCCATCGAAGTAGTTCTTCATGGACTTAACTAGCTGGGTAGGTCTCAAAGTCTTCGTGTGCTCTCTAGGTCTTGGTAGAGGGAATTCATCCACATTCCTTTGGTTCCTTGGAGCTCTAAGTACCTCAAGTTCCCCTCTATTTGTTTCCGTTCTCGTTCTTTCTCTGCCCCCTGGTTTGGCAAAGCTTACCTGAGGTCTATCTCTACTTCTGTCTCTCTGAGCTCCATGAGCTTGGGATGTTCCAGCTTCTGGGTGACCAAAGGACACATTAGACCTAGGTTGGGGGAAAATAAATTCACCTTTCCAAGTGTAAGCATGCCTATCATGTTCTGTAACCACAAAGATCCGTTCTGATGCATTGTCTAGGTAAGTCACTTTGCCTGGGCTATCCGGGTCCTTGAACTCATATATCATGATTGTTCCTACCTCATTTGGCTGATCAGATTTATACCTCCAAAAGGCTTCATCAGTCTCTTGGTTCAGGAGCAGATCTATTCTCTTATTGTCCTGGGGAACCCACTCGGGATTAAGGATTCTAGTAAGAACAGATTTTACTCGAGGGGTCCTCGACTCTCCTCCTATGTTCCCTTGCTCTAGGTCACCTATGTCCGTCTCAGGGATCACATTCCCGAATTCATCTGTCCTGTCGGGGTGACTAGTGACTACATATATAGTTCCTTCTTTATCCAAGTATGCTCCGTTTTCAAACTTGACTGTTGGGCGTGTTGGTGCATTTTACCCAGGCCTACATGCTTGATATATTTGATATTATCCTCATTTGTAAGTCACATGAGTAGTCATGTGAACACCTCTTGTAAAAGAGTACATTTTATCTTTTGTAAATGGAAAAAGAAAAAAGGAAAAGGTTGGCTTACCTCATGCATGATGTAAAAGCAAACTCATGGCTCTAACTACTAAAATCACGAATTTTTGAGCTGAGGGAATATCTCCTAACTTTGGGGATCACTTTTAGGTGGAGCCATTCGAATTCGAATTCAAAACTCCCTCCAAGAATAGCTATAAAAGGAGCAAGAAGGAAGAGGCGATTAGCAAGCCTTGTACGTGACCACTTCATGTCATTTTGTAGAGATTGAAGAGCTTACTCCATAGCTCTATCATTCTACTCCCATTGTGCAAAGATTCATTGCCAATGTGGTTGTAATCATATGTGAATCTATACACTTATCATCATCTACTTCTCTGTTTTGTTCTCTGCTATACTCACTCAGAGCAGTAACTTCAGAAGGTCATATCTGGAGTTCTACTGAACCTTTTTTAGTGTTGTAAAGTGTGTTGGATAGCTCTTTACTGTCTAGTTTGTACCTTTAAATTTTCATGGTCATTTGATTAATACTTTGGGAGATATATGCATTTTACTGCTCACTGGTCTATCTCTGAAGAGCCCCGAGAATTGTGGGAATGTTCCAGAAATTGATGAAACTTGTTCTCAGTGCTCAGTCCATCATTTGAAGTGTTTTAACTTGGATTGGGAAGCTTGCTAAGTCTATTTGCTATGACCAAAAGGAAGTTTTCTAATTCCTACCAGGTTGAGAGCAATGTTCATTTTTTCTAGCAGGTGTATGTCCAAAAATAGCAAGTTTTGGGAGCTAGTCATTTCGCAACTAGTCTGTCTTGACTTAAACTTTTGGGATACATGTTCCAAAGTACTTGGCTGATATTTTGGTGGATTTAGGAATCTCAAAGGGTCTACTAATCAACTCTGAAGTCTCAGTTGGCTGGTGTGAAGCTGGTTGTAGCAGCACCTACTCATCTTTGGATTGCATCCACCATCTCTCTTCACAGTGGTATCAGAGCATAGTCAAGCAACATGGGAGATGGATTTCCATCAACAATTGACAAATTGGATCGAAACAACTACCCGGCATGGTCTCTAAGGATGGAGGCTTACCTTCAAGGGAGGAATCTATATGGATTCATATCCGGAGATGAAGCAATGCCAACCATGAGGAACAAAGGGCAACCATCACATGAAGAAGTGGAAGGACTTTCGAATTGGTGTTCGAAGGATGCACTTGCAAGGTCCTATATTCTAAACTCAATCTCTGATTTTCTTTTACCTCATGTCAAGGGATGCAAGACATCAAGAGAAACCTGGAATGCACTCGAGCAAGGAAGAACCAATTGTGGATGGAGTTCACAACAATGAAGAAAAGCCCGAAGCAAAATGTGACTGATTATGTCACAAAGATGAAGGAGATTTCCGACCAACTTGGAAGGCAGAGTCTGTCGTACCTGCGCAAGCTGCTGGAGATGGTGGTACAGCTAGTTCCTACAACAAAAGCTCAAAAAACACACAAAAACAGATCACATGCAAGCTCTCTCTCGCTCTCTCTCACAATGAAATGAGGGAAATGAGGTGGGGAGTGGAATATGACCAAAAAACTGAAATTTTTGTGGAGATGGAGATGGAGGTGGGAGATGGTGGGGATGATGATGGTGATGATGGTGATGATGGTGATGCAAAAAAAAGAAAAAATGAAGAAAAATAAGAAAAAAATAAAGAAAGCAAATAAGTATGAAGACTATGAGCAAGTGAAGGCACAAGTGTGTGAGTGAGAAGCACACAAGCATGCACACACACACACGAGCACACAAGGCAGCCTTGTTGTCGTATTGTGCATGACCGCTCTGTTGTGCTGGTATGCTCTTCATCTGACTTGTATGCCAACACTAGTTCTGTTGAGCTTTTCCTGAGCTTGTCTTCCATGGTGCTTGTCCCTGGTTACTCTCTGCTCATTGGTGCAACTTGGTCCACTATGAAAGAGGCCTCTCTATGTTGGATATAGAGTGAGGGCTTCAAAGTTGGGTGCTAGTTGGCATGAAATTGGGATTGGGTGCTCTAGGATAGCCCTTGTAAACTAGAGTCTTTTGTATTTCTTGAAGTTATTTGCAAAAGTAAAATATTGTTTTGTCATACCTTCCTTGTGTTAAGTAGTCAAATTTCATACTCCGAAGTGGCTAGAGTCCGTTGTAATGTTACATGAAGTGTTATTTGCAATTGTATTAAACTGGGCTATTTTTCTCATTTTTGTACTCATAATCCATCTCTGCGTCTTTCTTGTGTCCTCTGTGTCTTTCTTATGATACCTACATAGTCATGTTACAGGGTATAATTCCCGAGTGAGAATTAGAAAGGGTGTTGAAGGGATTAGAGGATCAAGATGGAATACTATGCATGATTTGGTCATGTAGGATAATCAATGAGGTCAAAATTTCTAGGACAAACGATTTTTAAAAGTGCCTTAAAAGTCATCTCAATGAAGACAATTTGGTGCATCTAAAGGTTGGATCTAAAAATAGAAAGGGTGACCTCATGATGACGAACATCAGTTGTACTATTGAATGAGGATCGAAGTTAAAGAAAAGTTAGAAGAAAGTTAACTTTGGAGTTTTAGTGATTGCACTATGAATGTCATGGAGCAAAGCATGGACTCTTCCTGAATAAACAAAGATCAATTTTTGTTGGTGCAAACCAATCAATAATTGGTGAGTATGAATTGATTGAAGCATATCAATGATCAAAAGAAATTCAAGAAGTTCAACGAAGACATAGTCTGTACACATATGTACATTATGAGAAGAAATCCTTATAATATAGTCATAAATACTTATAAGAATGATAGAGAGTTATATAATAGATATGGGACAAGTACAAATGTATATATATAAATCAATGATGTCAAGAAAAAAAAGGAAGAATCAATAGAGTTCAAGTCTATGAGTGATAGATATGTAGAGAGTCTTCTTCTTAGAATAGTGTCGAGTCTATCTTAGATTTCTCTCAGCTTGATCATGTGGATCCAAAAATCCTTTGTACACATCTAACTCAGAAGTTAATACAGCCACGAAAAAATTTTAATGATCTAATTCTCTTCAGGTTGTGTGTATGACAAGTAGGAACTCAGAATCGCACATTTTGTTGATCAAAGATTTACTTGGATCTCAATGCTCAATGTATGAGTTGCATTTAAGTTAGAAGATAAGGAAGCTATATCTAAAATCATTTAGCAAAAAGGGTTGTACTTTGTGAGAAATCAGCTTATGAACTTGACCATGTCAAAGTCATCATCATGTCAGGAAGACAGTCTCTAATATACATTTGATCTAAGTGATCAAATCAAAGATTTAATAATTCTTTTAAAGAACTAATAATTATTATAGTTGTAGAAAGGTAGCACAAATGTGTGTGCATCATTTGAATGATGAAATTTGAAGGTATGTGCAGATACTGAAGTCCATTTCTAAAGCAGACTTTGTGAAGTTGAAGAAACTTCATAGAGAGAAGTATTTTTCAATGATGTTGAAGATTAATGCAAAGTCAATGTAAAGTTTGTTTTATTCTTCATATAGAGAAGGTCTTAAATCAGGGTAGATCAAACATTTTGAAAATTAAAGGTCTCTAGCAGCGTTATCAGAGCAAGAAGATCAAATTAAGGTAAAAGCAAAGCAAGGAAAATTCCCACTATTGCAAACATCAAAGATCTTGTCAATTGAAGATGTCAAAAGTTAAAGTCTTTTAGAAAACTTGAAGAAGTAAAAACTTTGAGTTCAAAAGGATTAGAAAAGGTCAAAGCTTTATACCGAAGGTACATTGTATATTCATAAATTTGAATAATTGCAGACATAGAGATCAAAGAGATGGTAGAAAGCTTGCATATTGACAAGCTTGATAGAGAGAACTATCCGGCATGGTCCATGAGGATGGAGGCACACCTTATGAGCAAAGATTTTATTACATTTATTACAGGAGAAGAAGAAAATCCATAGTTTAAGAATCCTAGCATTCCAATAAGAGAGGAACTTGCAAATTTGAAGAATTGGATGAAGAAATATGCTCAAGCTAGGAGCATTATTTATATGGTTGTAAATGATTATCTTCTACCACATATTAGAGGATTAGAAAGTGCAACACATGTATGGAATGATTTGGAATAAGACTTCCGAAATGCAACCAAATCAAGGAAAGGCTTCACTATGGGCTGAGTTCACAACTTTCCAAAAGAAAGGTTCTCATTCATTTTCTGATTATGTTACAAGGATGGAGGACATTGCAGATAGTTTGGGAGAAGTAGATGAAGATATTGAAGAAGACAAGTTGGAAAGGCAAATACTCACAGGTCTAAGAGGAGATGAAAAATGGAAGCCTTTTATATTGTCTACAGAATTATCATTAGATCATCTTACTCCTTATATTAATCAATTGTTAGGACATATGGTGACATTTGAGCATGACATTAAAGAAGAGAATGACAGAAGCACAAGTCAAGCAATGTATTCAAAGGAAAAGAAGAAGAATGCTAAAGGCAAGTGTTAACGTGGCATGAACATGTTGGCATTTTATATTTTAATTAGGGCTCAAATGAAGGGTCTACGAAGGGTTGCAATGGAAAGTCATGATACCCCATGTGAATGGATGTGACAAGTTTGTTGATATATTTAGGTAGTGATGTGTATGAACACTCTAGGACCGCCAAGGCACTTTTTTCCCTCTTTAGGAGGTTTTTTTCCCCCGGCTTGTATATACGCCTATTGACCTAATGGGCTACTTATCTTTGTACATTCTCTAGTAATACATTCAGTATTGTGTGTTGAGCTCCAAGCTTCTTCTCCTTCCTTGTGTTGTTCGCGTGCTTCCGTAGACGTCTATCTCCAACAATTGGTATCAGAGCAGGTCATCGCTTCATCTAGGGTGCCGTCGACACTCCTCCATTTGCAGTCTCAGAATCGCACGAATTTTGGTGAGCATACTCAGCATGTTTTTGAGATCAAAACAACTTCATTGTGTGGTGCCAAAATCGCGAACTGCGCTCGTTTCGGCCTTCAAATGCACTATCACAGCACTTGTGTAGGCTATTTTGTCTTTTTGTGCCAAAGGTATATACCAGTTTCTGTTCGCCAGTTAAAGCATCTCGAAGTCTGCTACAGGTCTAGCAGAACTCGTCTGGGCAGTTCCATTCAACTTTTTGAGATACAGTCAATTTTCTGCATCAAGGTATTTTAGTCAATGGCCATGGCTAAAAGCAGTGATGTATTCCGTATGTTGGCTGTTGAGGATAAGTTGGATGGTACCAACTACCCGTTATGGGCTTATATGATGTGACATGTGTTGGTTGCAAAAGGACTGTGGAACATTGTGCAGGGTGTCGACAAACGTCCTATCACACTTGCAACTCTTACAACTGCAGGTACTGAAGCTGATGCAGAAGGTGTCGAAGATGATGATATTCTGCATATTCCTGTTCGTACTGCAGTTTGTGCTACACCTACTGTAAAGCAGATTCGATGGGATGGCAGAGATGCCCAGGCATATGCATTGATAGCTTTGTGTGTCAAACGTGCCATTATTCATCACATTCGCTCTTGTAGAACAGCTAAGGATGCTTGGGATACACTTACCACATTGTACCAAGCTAGGAATGAGGCTCGTGTTGCTTACCTCCGAAAACAGTTGGAGAGTGAGCACATGAATGAAGGTGATTCTATGGACAGTTTCCTAACGAAGATCAAAGATTTGAAGGAATAGTTGATTTCTCCTGATGAGGTTATACTGTTGGTGCATGCCAATCATCAATTGAAGGTTTATGAAGAAATGAAGTCAATAAATTAAGAAGAGAACAAATTCAGAAGTTTGAAGGAAGGACATACTCAGAAATTCAAAGCTATGTACACATATGTACATTAGTTCAGATATAGGTTACTCACACTTTTGATTAGTCATAAGATTGTACATATTTGGGCATGTAGAATAGAGAATAGGAAGAGAGAAATCAGATGTAGAAAGTGTCATTGGACACATGAAAAGTTAGTTGAGTTACTTCTTCAAACAGTTGTAACTTTTCTGAGTAATCGAAGAAAATCTTGCACCCGATGTTTCGATGTCTTCTACTTCTGTAGTTAATCTTTTGAGAAATCCTTCCGAACATATCTAAGTCCATAGTTAATCAATCTATGGCTAGAATCTGAGAGTCTAATTGTAATCAGGCTAAGAGAATTTTGCATAGGAACATTCATATGTGAAATGTTCTAAGTGTCTTCTGAAACAGGCGCAGATTTCATGATCAAAGAAATGATCAGTTCTCAGCACATAGTGTAAAGTTTTACACAAGTGATAGCTTAAAATTTAAGTTGAGAGATAAGCCATTTATGGCTAAAAGAATTTCTTCAAACGGGATATAGTTTGGGAGAACCATTGCTAAGAAGTTGCAGGTGTTAAAGTCGCTATTGCAGAGAGGCAGTTTCAAACACAGGTAAGTTGTTTGAGTTAATTCTCAGATTATACTCAATCATTTTGAGAGATTTAAGTTGGAGGAGTTGCGCAAACTCCACGCAATATATCATACAAAGTTTTATCAAAAACTTTACATGAATGATTAGTCAATGAGTGATTAATCTGCAGCAGACTTTTCAGAGAAGTGATTTCTTCACAGTTAATCAATTTCTTGGTAATGTGATAGTGGATTTCCAAAATTCTGTGGAGTCTAAAGTTATTCTTGGTCTAGAGGTGGTCTAATACCAAGGATAGCTTGTTCTTTTGGAGATTAACAATCTCCATCAGTGGTATCAGAGCAGGTTGTGTCAAAATTAAGAAAAGGAAGACTCTGACTACTGCAGATATACAAATTCTACATCTCGAAGGTTCAGAAGGATAAAGTGTGAAGAAAGATTGAAGGGAGAAATGCAAAGATTATCAAGAGAATCAAAAGAAGCAACATTCAAAGTTAAGGTACATTTATTTCTTGTAAAGGCTAAAACTTTGAGACTACAGGTGAAGCAAGGATGGGAGATAATCTCCAAATTGAAAAGTTGGATAGAGAGAACTATCCAGCTTGGTCTATGAGAATGGAAGCTCATCTGATGAGCAAAGATTTGATAGCATACATTACAGGTGAAGAAGAGAAGCCTCAGTTCAGAGATCCTAGTGTTCCAACTAGGGAAGAATTGTCAGATTTAAAGAATTGGATGAAGAAGGATGCTCAAGCAAGGAGCATAATCTACATGGCAGTCAATGACTATTTGCTTCCTCACATTAGAGGACTTGAAAGTGCATGTGACATTTGGAATGCTTTGGAAGAGCATTTCCAAAACACAACCAAATCAAGGAAGGCTTCACTATGGGCAGAATTTACTACTTTCAAGAAGAAGGCCTCACAATCAATTTCTGATTATGTGACAAAGATGAAGGACATTGCAAATTCTTTAGGTGCAGTGGATGAAGATATTGAAGAAGATAAATTGGTAAGACAAATTCTCAGAGGGCTAAGAGGAGATGAGAAGTGGAAGCCTTTTATTTTGTCTACAGAACTTTCATTAGATCACTTCACTCCTGATTTGAATCAATTGTTAGGTCATATGCTAACTTTTGAGAATGATATCAAAGGAGATGTTGATAAGAGTGCAGGTCATGCAATGTACTCTAAAGACAAGAAGAAAGCTAACAAACGAAAGCAACAATCAGGTGAAGAAGAAGGTACTTCAAACCAAGCAAATTTCATAAGAGGAAAAGGAAATGGCAGAAGTAGAGGAAGAGGCAGAAACAACAAAGATAATGCAAGAGCTTGTTGGATATGTGGTAAGACCAATCATCTATCTCATGATTGTTGGCACAATAATCAGAACAATGGTAATTATCAGAACTTTAATCAAAGAGCAAGAGGTGGTAGATTTCAGAGAGGAAACTTCAGAGGTAGAGGTGGTAGGAATTCTTTTGGAAGAGGTGGAGGAAGAAGCTTCCAAAATCAATCCTATAATAACACCTACTACAACTATGCATCAGATCAGAAGGAGGATTCGACTCTCATTATGAATGCAACATGTGAAACCTCACATGAGGACATGAGAGTGTTCTATATTGATTCAAGATGTAGTAATCATTTAAGTGGAAATATTGCTTTGATGCCTGATCTAGATCATAATGCAATTAACCATACAGTTCAGACAGGTGATAATACAAAGCATAAGGTAAAGTCAATTGGTTCAGTCAAAGCTAAAGATGGGAGCACTCTTCTGAGTAAGGTTCTTTATGTTCCCACAATTCCAAAGAATTTGATCAGTGTAGGTCAAATTGTGGAAAAAGGATATGAGGTAAGGTTTACCAATGATGGAGTCTATGTTGAAGACCCTAGTCAAGGGTATAAACAGGTTGTTACAGGAAAGAAGGAAGGGAGGCTTTTCACATTGAAGGTACAAGGAAATGTTGGACATGCTATGTTCACATATGGAGAGCAAAAGGTGTCAGAATTGGATCTTTGGCACAAAAGACTTGGACACTTCAATGAAAGAGGTATCAAAGACATGATTAATAATGGTTCAGTGCTTGGATTGCCTAATGTTGCAGGTCAACATATGACATACAGATGTGAGGCATGTCAATTAGGTAAGGCCCATAAGCAATCTTATTCCAAGCATGGGTTTATGTATTCAGAAAGACTTGAGTTGGTGCATACAGATGTGTGGGGTCCTTCAAAGGACTTTAGTATAAATGGTTCAAGATATTATGTCATATATGTTGATGATGCTACCAGATGGATCACAATTTATGTGATTAAAGAAAAGTCAGAAGTGTTTAATACATTTAAACACTATCATGCATATGCAGAAAGAATTACAGGTCAAAAATTGAAGAGACTAAGGTCAAATGGAGGGGGAGAGTATTTTTCAAATGAATTCAATGATTACTTGTGGAATGCAGGTATAAAGAGAGAAGTTACTTGCAGGTACTCTCCTCAACAAAATGGGGTAGCAGAAAGAAGAAACAGGACACTTGTTGAATTTGCAAGGTCCATGATGAAAGAGAAGAATTGCCCAAATTATTTGTGGGTAGAGGCTGTAAATACAGCTACATATTTGGTTAATAGATTTCCTTGTAAAGCTTTGCAAGGTATGACACCATATGAAGCTTGGTGGGGTAAGAGACCTACCTTGGATCATTGCAGAATATTTGGATGCTTGGCATATGCATATGTGCCATCTCAATTGAGGCATAAGTTGGAGCCTAAGGCAGAAAAGTATGTATTCATTGATTATGATGATAAGCAAATGGGATACAGGTTGTGGAGTCCATCCACAAAGCAATTCCTTGTATCCAAGGATGTTACATTTGATGAGCAAGGTACTTGGTATGCAGGTAAATATAATATACATGCAGATGTTGAAGAAGTAGTGGATCAAAGGAAAGGTAAAGCAAAGATTCAATTACTTGATGAAAATGAGAGTAATGAAGTACAGGTTGAAGTTGAAGAGAGGCCAAGATTTGATTCAGAATGTGATGAACCAGAGACTTCAAAAAGTGCAGAAGTTAGGAGGTCATCTAGGCACAAATGGCAACCCACAAGGTATAGCTATGACACCTCATTCTTGACTACTAAAGATTATGCTTATTTGGTAAAAGCAGATGAAGATCCATCTACATATGATGAAGCCAAAGGCAAGAGAAATTGGGAAGAAGCCATGCAAGAGGAGTATGATGCATTGATAGAGAATCAAACTTGGGATCTGGTTCCTAAACCTAATAGCCAGAAAATTATTGGATGTAAGTGGGTTTACAAAACAAAAAGATTTGCAGATGGAAGTGTGTCTAGGTACAAAGCTAGACTTGTTGTGAAAGGGTATGCACAAACATATGGAGTGGACTATGATGAGACCTATAGTCCTGTGGCAAAAATGACAACCATCAGAACTCTCATAGCAATTGCTGCTTGCAAAGGTTGGAAGTTATCTCAATTAGATGTTAGAAATGCTTTTTTGAATGGTTACATTTCAGATGAAGTTTACATGGAGCAACCAGATGGGTTCAAAGATCAAGTGAGTCCAAATTATGTGTGTAAGCTCAAGAGAGCTTTGTATGGATTAAAGCAGGCCCCAAGGGCATGGAATTATAGGCTTGTAAAGTTCTTGAAGGAACTTGGATTTCAAGCATCAAAGGCAGATAGTAGCTTGCTAGTCAAAGCAAGTGAAGATGGATTCATTTATGTTTGTATTTATGTTGATGACATGATACTTACAGGAACAGATGATAAAGGAATACAAATGATCAAGAAGCAGATGGAGAAAGAGTTCAAAATCAGTGATTTGGGGAACTTGTCATTCTTCTTGGGAATGGAGATTTTATATACTCAACATGGAGTATATGTGACCCAAGAAAGGTATCTTAAAAATTTGCTAACCAAATTTAAAATGGAAGATTGCAGGGTTGCACCTACACCATTGGAAGTGAACCATAAATTGTCTAGATTTGGAGGAGAAGAATTCAGAGACATGAAGCTCTATCAAAGTTTGGTTGGTAGCTTGATTTATGCTACATTAACAAGGCCTGATTTGTCATATGCAGTTGGTGTGCTTTCACAATTCATGCATTGTCCTAGAAAGGAACATTGGATTGCAGGACAAAGAGTACTTAGGTACATCAAGGGTACACTCAGAGAAGGACTGTACTATGGATTTACTTCTGATACAAGAGTGAAGATATATAGTGATGCAGATTGGGCAGGTAATGTGGATGATAGAAGATCAACACATGGATATTTGTGCTATGTAGGAGACAAATTGATTTCATGGTGTTCTAAGAAGCAACATACAGTTGCTTTATCATCTACAGAAGCAGAATATAAAGGTATGGTGGAAGCTGCAAAGGAGGTAATATGGCTAAAGACACTTATGAAGGTTTTTGATGTGATTCAAAGTACTCCTATTATTTGTGGAGACAATATGAGTTCTCTATACTTGGCAGCTAATCCTGTGTTTCATGCTAGAACTAAACATATTGAAATACAGTATCATTTTCTGAGAGAGAAGGTCATTGATAAGGAAATTGAAGTTATGCATACTCCTACAAAAGATCAACTTGCAGATATGATGACAAAAAGTCTAGATGGACCAAAGCTACAGAGATTCAAGGATATGGCAGGTATTAAGAAGATAGAGAAAAACCTCAATTAATGATTGAGGGGGAGCTGTTGGTGCATGCCAATCATCAATTGAAGGTTTATGAAGAAATGAAGTCAAGAAATTAAGAAGAGAACAAATTCAAAAGTTTGAAGGAAGGACATACTCAGAAATTCAAAGCTATGTACACATATGTACATTAGTTCAGATATAGGTTACTCACACTTTTGATTAGTCATAAGTTTGTACATATTTGCCTATAAATGTTTTGGAAAAAGTCGGGGCATGTAGAATAGAGAATAGGAAGAGAGAAATCAGATGTAGAAAGTGTCATTGGACACATGAAAAGTTAGTTGAGTTACTTCTTCAAACAGTTGTAACTTTTCTGAGTAATCGAAGAAAATCTTGCGCCCGATGTTTCGATGTCTTCTACTTCTGTAGTTAATCTTTTGAGAAATCCTTCTGAACATATCTAAGTCCATAGTTAATCAATCTATGGCTAGAATCTGAGAGTCTAATTGTAATCAGGCTAAGAGAATTTTGCATAGGAACATTCATATGTGAAATGTTCTAAGTGTCTTCTGAAACAGGCGCAGATTTTGTGATCAAAGAAATGATCAGTTCTCAGCACATAGTGTAAAGTTTTACACAAGTGATAGCTTAAAATTTAAGTTGAGAGATAAGCCATTTATGGCTAAAAGCATTTCTTCAAACGGGATATAGTTTGGGAGAACCATTGCTAAGAAGTTGCAGGTGTTGAAGTCGCTATTGCAGAGAGGCAGTTTCAGACACAGGTAAGTTGTTTGAGTTAATTCTCAGATTATACTCAATCATTTTGAGAGAAGTTGGAGGAGTTGCGCAAACTCCACGCAATATATCATACAAAGTTTTATCAAAAACTTTACATGAATGATTAGTCAATGAGTGATTAATCTGCAGCAGACTTTTCAGAGAAGTGATTTCTTCACAGTTAATCAATTTCTTGGTAATGTGATAGTGGATTTCCAAAATTCTGTGGAGTCTAAAGTTATTCTTGGTCTAGAGGTGGTATAATACCAAGGATAGCTTGTTCTTTTGGAGATTAACAATCTCCATCAGATGGAATGTGTCCTATGGTCACCCTGGAGTTGGAACATCCCAAGCTCATGGAATTCAAAGGGACAGAAGTAGAGATAGACCGGAAGTAAGCTTTGCCAACCCAGGGGGCAGAGAAAGAACAAGAATGGAAACAAATAGAGTAGAACCTGAGATACTTAGAGCTCACAGGAATCAAAGAAATGCGGATGAGTTCCCTCTACTACGACCTAGAGAGCACACAAGGACTTTGAGACCGACTCAGCTAGTTAAGTCCATGAAGAACTACTTCGATGGCACTGGAGATCCATACGATCATGTGGCTGAGTTTAGGCAAGTCTTGAGAGCTGAACAAGTGGAGGATCTGTTCACATAGTACAATGCCTTTGGTCTAACCCTTAGGAACACTGCCCTGACATGGTTTCAGCCACTAAACGAGAGACAGTTCAGGAGCATAGACCAACTCCTAGAGGCTTTCATTATTGAATTCTCTAAGAGTGGCATAAGACATAATACCTCCTCATTGATTCACAGCTTTAAGCAAACCCCTCAAGAAACAGTGAGACTTGCAGGAAGAAGATTTAGGCAATACTTGGAGAGATGCCCTGTCCCTGAGCTACCCACACCAGCTAAGCAAGTGGCTCTATTCTTGGACGGACTGCTAAGTACCAAATTAAGATCATATGTGTACTTGAAGGACCCTAGGACCATAGAAGAGTGTGTACGCATGTGTATTGACATTGAGGATAACCTAGGGGAGGAGCTAGAGCTGTCCAAAATCTACAAGGACTCAGATAGTGCCTCTAGCCTCTCTTCCTCGCAATCCACATCAATTGAGGAATTAGCAGAGAAAGTAGCTCAGAAACTAGGTGTCTCTAGCAAACAAATCCCAAGGTTTGCCCCTATGAAAAGATGCTATACTTGTGGAGGCGACCATATGGCGAATGTCTGTCCCATTATGGCTCAACCCCAAGTTAATCCTAGCAGCCAATACTGCACCATAGAACGAAGGTACACCAATCACACCGCGCAAAATTGTCCCTACAATAAGCAAACCGTTAGACAGACATACCCACAACCATACCCTCAACAAGGAAGATACCAGAACCAGTACCCACCTCAGCAGTATGTGAGACCTCAACAAACCTACCAACCCTACCAAAACCAACTGAGACCCCAGCCAGTGCTAGCACAGCAACCATCTGCTCCTATTAATGTGATCCCAGTAAAATATGCAGCTGCAGAAGAGAACCTGAATAGAGCTATAGTCCCTGTAACACCATTGCTTTCTGAAAGTGACCCGAGTGACCATAGCTTTGATTCTACAGATGTCAGGGAGATGTCAGGGAGATCATCTCATTCGTGATTGTCCCTTGCCTCCACCTACACAACCCCAGTCACTGACGATCCAGGGCTTTTGCCAAGAATGTGGAAAGGAGCATCTCTTACGAGATTGTCCAAAGAATCCCAGCAATATGCCAAGAATCACTCCCATTAACGTTATTGGGTTAGTGGTAGATTCCAGAGGAAGTGTCACTTCCACTGCACCAGTACAGGTAGTCACTAGAGCTCAAGCATTGCAGCAAAACCAAGGGGTAGACCAGGAAAAGAGCCCAGATGTTAGTGAAACACAGAGCATGACAAAGAAGAGGACTAGAGCTTGGAGAGATAGCCGTGAAAGAATGAAAAGGCAATGGGCAAAGAAGATGAGTGAACTTGAGGAAAGTCTACGAGAAACCAAGGCCAAAATCATAGAGATCACATCTCAACCGTACTCTCACACATTCCCATCGCTACCATCCCCATCACCCTCCATCCCTCCACCCTCTAATACACCCCACGTAACCCACCCACCACCCCGAGCAAGATCAGTATTAGCTGATCCCACTCCTGAAGACATAGACATGATGCTTAAAGCATATCAGGCCAGAATCCAAGAAGGGCCAAATGTAACGGATCATGACAAGTGCTACCCTAGAGCTGACCTAGAGATAGAAAGAACCAAGCTTTGTGCGAAAATGGTCGCATTGGCTCAGACTATGTTTGAAGGCAGTCGCCTTTTCAATTACTCGGGCTCAGCCAAGATGCAATTACACTTGGATGGACTTCTAGAGAAGTTAGAGGGCATAATTGCAAGATCTGCCAAGGAAGAAAAAAATCAAGAAAGAGATAACGCAAGCAAAAACATGACCCATCCCCCACCGAAAGCTTATGTGCCCAATTCCACTGAACCAGACAACCCCCCCTCCCTAGAAAGAATAGAGAATCTAATGGCACAATCACAAAAGGAACTCGCCCCTCAACACCATGACAAGGCTAGTGAAAGAGCAGGTCCTCCTACCCAGAAAGCCTATGTGCCTGAGGCCTACGTGCCTAACTCTACGGAGCCAGACACCTCTTCTTCTATGAATCAATACACACCAGAATTCTTGCGAGAGATTCAAGAAGAGAAATGGGCTAAAGAGAGTGAAGTTCCTCCTCCCATTGAAGTGGTGGATGACACACACGATCAATTCCCACAAGACCTTCCTTCCATTTATGGAGAGCAGGAGAGTGCCCAATCTCAAGAAAGATTAGACTTCGAGTCTAATTCTTTACAAGAACTACCCCATTTCACAGGCCCATGGGAAGCAAAGTCCACCTGTATGAGAGCACCTACAGTCATGGTAAGAAACGAAGATTCAGTCATACCTAGGAACACAGAGGTAGTGAAGAACACCAAAGTGCAGTGCAATCTGACTTTGGAAGAGCTGCTTAAGGTTAGACCAGAAGTGTGGAAACATGTAGCCACTTAAGTGCCCGAGATAGCAAAACCTCGTTCCCAGGTAGGATCACATAGGACAGTGCCAGAGATACCCTTGGATAAGATAGGAGATATGTGTGAAGGTGAAGAAGGGAACACCTATCTTCCCATTACCTACCAGGAGTACACCACCAAGGCAATTTTGGACTCAGGTGCAGGAGTTGCAATTGCCACCACTTCCCTATGGAAGCGTTGGGGCAAGCCAGCACTCAGGCCAACGAGAATGAAATTGCAGATGGCCGATGGTCATATTGAGAGGCCCTTAGGATTGCTAGAAGGAATAACTCTCACCACCTGTGGTGTCGAGTTCGAACATACCTTTGCCATATGTGATTTTAGCAAGAACCATGCCTATGAAATGATCTTGGGACGACCCTTTATGCGTCAGTTGCAAGTGGTACAGGATTGGGGAACCAATTCTTTGTACCTGCAGCACTTAGGTGTTACGACCAAAGTCAATCTCAAGGATTACTCTCATAGAGATGTCCCTCCCATCCAATGGAACCCCATCCATAGAGCCAAAGATGATACGGAATCGGTGCATTCCCTAGGATCAGGATCCTCATGGATGCATGAAGACACTCACTTATGGATGTGTAAGGTAGCAGTAGAAGAAGAGAAGAGAGAAAAAGCCAGGGAGATAGGTGCAAAAGAAACCCATAGATCAATCCAAGACCCAGCCTATGCACCTGTAGTTTTTCCAGACGAAGAATTCGAACCTCACGGCTGGGCAGAAATTCTAGCAACCATGGATGTAGCCATCAATGAGGAACAATGGACACCTCACTGTGATGAGGATGGCTATGACATTTCAGTCTTCTCCATAGAGCCAATCATGGGAGAGGCAGTTCTAGAAGAATGCGAACCTAGCCCTGATGCATTTGAGGATGCAAGTGACTCCGATCTAGAGTCAATCATTATGGACCCACCTTTTGCATCAGATGAAGAATACTTCCATGAAGTAGAATTTCAACCCCAGAGGCATGGAGAGCTTACAAATGATGTAAGATTAGCCACACATGTGACCCCGAAGGAAGAAGGAAAGAAACGAAAGAAGAGAGAAGTCTCACCAGAAGAGGAAGAATCTTTGTTTGAGGTCCCGGAAAATTTTAAGAAGTAGCAGTGTCATAGCAACCAGCCCAATCAGAGTCAGAAAAAACATGCAAATCTATAGGTAGTGATCCCCCCTTGGGATAAAACAACCCAAGTAGCCGAGTACCACTCAGGTAGCGAAAGATGCGCTTAACCGCCTGCCAATGCTTGACTCTTGGGCAATGCGTAAACCTGCTCATCTGGGAGACAGCAAACAAAATATATGGCCGAGTAATGCATAAGTAAATCAAGCATCCAACAGCCTGCTGATAGAGAACAGCATCATATGCATCTCCAGCATCATGAAGACTCAATCATAAACCTATCTCCATAGGAGTGGGTATAGGCTTACAGTCTTCAAGGCCAAAACGCTGCAATAATATGTCAATATATTTCGTTTGACACAAAGCCATTCCACCATCAACGTGCATAAACTGAATGCCCAAATAATGATGCAAATGACCCAAATCAGACATCTCAAATGAGGCATGCAAATCAGCATTAAAATCAGCAATATGCTTCTCAATAGGACCAGTGAGTAGCATGTCCTCAACATAGACAACAATGATCAGAAGCACATCATTAGCACGCTTAACATATAAGGTGCTTTCAGTTGGACTTCTCTCAAAACCATGTGCAATCAGATAGGCATGTATCTTCTCATACCAAGCATGTGGTGCTTGCTTTAAACCATATAATGACTTCTTTAACCTGCACAACTAGTTTTCATGCCCTTTCTTCACAAAGCCACAGGGCTGAAAAACATACACTTCTTCATGCAAGTCACCATTCAGAAATGCAGTTTTAATGTCCAACTCATGTACATTCCAACCATGATGAGCTGCAAGTGCACAAATGCTCCGAACAGTAGTCATATGACATGTGGGTGCAAAGGTCTCATCAAAATCAATGCCTCTTTCCTACGCATAACCCTTTGCAAAAAGCCTAGCCATATACCTGTCAATTGTACCATCAGGTTTATGCTTTAGCTTGTATACCCACTTGGTGCCAATGGACTTCTTGCCAGGAGGCAAGTCACATAAAGACCAAGTACCATTCTTCATTATTGCATCATATTCAGATTGCATAGCAACCATCCAATTTTCTAAATTTTGTGCTTCATCAAACGAAACAGGCTCATTCTCATCACAGAGACTAGATGCAGCCATAGCATAGCAATCTGATGCAAAAGAGGCACTATGAGAGCCTGAACGAGTACGATATGACAGAGGTGCATCTAATTTGCTGTCACGCTAGGTCTGCACTAGCCATTTCGGCATAGTTCTTGCCTGCTGAATATCAGCTCTCTCATCAATAAGTGCATCATGTACATCTGCATCAGAAATGGAATTATCCGCATCATCACATGAAACCTGCAAAGGTTGAGAAGTTGCCTCATTAGGACCAGCACTAGACTGTCCACCTGTAAAAAGAGGCAGCAAAGTATCATACATGTCTTTAGAGCTAATATATGTCTCCTTAGTACATGAAAGCAATGACTGAATAGCATCTTCCACAAAAACAACATCACGGCTAACCAGAATGTGTTTAGTATGTGGATGATATAGACGATAGCCTTTACTTTCAGAATTGTACCCAACAAAAATACATTTTACTACTTTATCATCCAATTTTCTGTGATGTTGTTCAGGCACTAATGCATATGCCAAACAACCAAAAACATGCAGATGAGCAACAGATGGCTTGCGATCATGCCAAGCCTCATATGGAGTGATAGACTGCAGTGCTTTAGTGGGACATCTGTTAAGTACATATGCAGCCCATGACATAAAATGCCAGAAGCAATAATCACATCGCCATTTGACAGATCATGAACTGTACACCTGTCATCAACAAATTTCACAACCAAGCCAATCTTGGCTAATGCAGAAACTAATAACAGGTTCTTCTTGATCCCTGGCACAAATAAATCCTCTAACAAAGTGAAAGAACTACTATCAGTAGTAGTCAAAATGATCTTACCAACTCCCATAACAGGATAAGAGGAGTTGTTGGCGCATGTAACAGTATTCCCTGTAGGGGCAGGCACGAGCGAAGAGAAGAAACTGCACTGCGAGGTAATATGTTTGGTCGCCCCACTATCAAAATACCAAACATCTGAGTCTACTGCAGACATGCACTACTCATGCGAAGATGGGTCAAAACTGCAGACAGTAGTAAATGCCCATTCATCTTCCTACACAAGATTAGCAGACTCCGTTTTTGGTGTAGAGGCTTCTGCAACAACCATTCCAGCCTCTTTCTTCTTTGCCTCTTTAGCAACCAGTTTTGGAAAGTTCTTTATGATATGATCATTCCCTTTACAGTACTTACAAAACAATTTCTGCTTTTCTGATTTCTTCTCATCTTTATCTTCCTTCTTCGAATATGCAAAATTAGCAGATTTCTGCTTACTACTTGATCCATTTTCCTTTGCCCTTCTGACTAGCCAAGAAAGCTTGATCTACAACTCGCATAATGGACCTGTTCTACCTGGACTGATCTTCCTACAACAGAACAGAGACTAACTCCTCAAATGATAAGGCATTCGGATTGCCTTTCATCGTCAATCAAAGAGTAGAAGCAAAACTTTGATATGAATCAAGAAGACCATTCAGAACGGCCTGCACAAGTGAGCTATCTGGTATATGATGGAGATTGTTAATCTCCAAAAGAACAAGCTATCCTTGGTATTAGACCACCTCTAGACCAAGAATAACTTTAGACTCCATAGAATTTTGGAAATCCACTATCACATTACCAAGAAATTGATTAACTGTGAAGAAATCGCTTCTCTGAAAAGTCTGCTGCAGATTAATCACTCATTGACTAATCATTCATGTAAAGTTTTTTATAAAACTTTGTATGATATATTGCGTGGAGTTTGTGCAACTCCTCCAACTTAAATCTCTCAAAATGATTGAGTATAATCTGAGAATTAACTCAAACAACTTACCTGTGTCTGAAACTGCCTCTCTGCAATAGCGACTTTAACACCTGCAACTTCTTAGCAATGGTTCTCCCAAACTATATCCCGTTTGAAGAAATGCTTTTAGCCATAAATGGCTTATCTCTCAACTTAAATTTTAAGCTATCACTTGTGTAAAACTTTACACTATGTGCTGAGAACTGATCATTTCTTTGATCATAAAATCTGCGCCTGTTTCAGAAGACACTTAGAACATTTCACATATGAATGTTCCTATGCAAAATTCTCTTAGCCTGATTACAATTAGACTCTCAGATTCTAGCCATAGATTGATTAACTATGGACTTAGATATGTTCAGAAGGATTTCTCAAAAGATTAACTACAGAAGTAGAAGACATCGAAACATCGGGCGCAAGATTTTCTTCGATTACTCAGAAAAGTTACAACTGTTTGAAGAAGTAACTCAACTAACTTTTCATGTGTCCAATGACACTTTCTACATCTGATTTCTCTCTTCCTATTCTCTATTCTACATGCCCCGACTTTTTCCAAAACATTTATAGGCAAATATGTACAAACTTATGACTAATCAAAAGTGTGAGTAACCTATATCTGAACTAATGTACATATGTGTACATAGCTTTGAATTTCTGAGTATGTCCTTCCTTCAAACTTCTGAATTTGTTCTCTTCTTAATTTCTTGACTTCATTTCTTCATAAACCTTCAATTGATGATTGGCATGCACCAACAGCTCCCCCTCAATCATTAATTGAGGTTTTTCTCTATCTTCTTAATACCTGCCATATCCTTGAATCTCTGTAGCTTTGGTCCATCTAGACTTTTTGTCATCATATCTGCAAGTTGATCTTTTGTAGGAGTATGCATAACTTCAATTTCCTTATCAATGACCTTCTCTCTCAGAAAATGATACTGTATTTCAATATGTTTAGTTCTAGCATGAAACACAGGATTAGCTGCCAAGTATAGAGAACTCATATTGTCTCCACAAATAATAGGAGTACTTTGAATCACATCAAAAACCTTCATAAGTGTCTTTAGCCATATTACCTCCTTTGCAGCTTCCACCATACCTTTATATTCTGCTTCTGTAGATGATAAAGCAACTGTATGTTGCTTCTTAGAACACCATGAAATCAATTTGTCTCCTACATAGCACAAATATCCATGTGTTGATCTTCTATCATCCACATTACTTGCCCAATCTGCATCACTATATATCTTCACTCTTGTATCAGAAGTAAATCCATAGTACAGTCCTTCTCTGAGTGTACCCTTGATGTACCTAAGTACTCTTTGTCCTGCAATCCAATGTTTCTTTCTAGGACAATGCATGAATTGTGAAAGCACACCAACTGCATATGACAAATCAGGCCTTGTTAATGTAGCATAAATCAAGCTACCAACCAAACTTTGATAGAGCTTCATGTCTCTGAATTCTTCTCCTCCAAATCTAGACAATTTATGGTTCACTTCCAATGGTGTAGGTGCAACCCTGCAATATTCCATTTTAAATTTGGTTAGCAAATTTTTAAGATACCTTTCTTGGGTCACATATACTCCATGTTGAGTATATAAAATCTCCATTCCCAAGAAGAATGACAAGTTCCCCAAATCACTGATTTTGAACTCTTTCTCCATCTGCTTCTTGATCATTTGTATTCCTTTATCATCTGTTCCTGTAAGTATCATGTCATCAACATAAATACAAACATAAATGAATCCATCTTCACTTGCTTTGACTAGCAAGCTACTATCTGCCTTTGATGCTTGAAATCCAAGTTCCTTCAAGAACTTTACAAGCCTATAATTCCATGCCCTTGGGGCCTGCTTTAATCCATACAAAGCTCTCTTGAGCTTACACACATAATTTGGACTCACTTGATCTTTGAACCCATCTGGTTGCTCCATGTAAACTTCATCTGAAATGTAACCATTCAAAAAAGCATTTTTAACATCTAATTGAGATAACTTCCAACCTTTGCAAGCAGCAATTGCTATGAGAGTTCTGATGGTTGTCATTTTTGCCACAGGACTATAGGTCTCATCATAGTCCACTCCATATGTCTGTGCATACCCTTTCACAACAAGTCTAGCTTTGTACCTAGACACACTTCCATCTGCAAATCTTTTTGTTTTGTAAACCCACTTACATCCAATAATTTTCTGGCTATTAGGTTTAGGAACCAGATCCCAAGTCTGATTCTCTATCAATGCATCATACTCCTCTTGCATGGCTTCTTCCCAATTTCTCTTGCCTTTGGCTTCATCATATGTAGATGGATCTTCATCTGCTTTTACCAAATAAGCATAATCTTTAGTAGTCAAGAATGAGGTGTCATAGCTATACCTTGTGGGTTGCCATTTGTGCCTAGATGACCTCCTAACTTCTGCACTTTTTGAAGTCTCTGGTTCATCACATTCTGAATCAAATCTTGGCCTCTCTTCAACTTCAACCTGTACTTCATTACTCTCATTTTCATCAAGTAATTGAATCTTTGCTTTACCTTTCCTTTGATCCACTACTTCTTCAACATTTGCATGTATATTATATTTACCTGCATACCAAGTACCTTGCTCATCAAATGTAACATCCTTGGATACAAGGAATTGCTTTGTGGATGGACTCCACAACCTGTATCCCATTTGCTTATCATCATAACCAATGAATACATACTTTTCTGCCTTAGGCTCCAACTTATGCCTCAATTGAGATGGCACATATGCATATGCCAAGCATCCAAATATTCTGCAATGATCCAAGGTAGGTCTCTTACCCCACCAAGCTTCATATGGTGTCATACCTTGCAAAGCTTTACAAGGCAATCTATTAACCAAATATGTAGCTGTATTTACAACCTCTGCCCACAAATAATTTGGGCAATTCTTCTCTTTCGTCATGGACCTTGCAAATTCAACAAGTGTCCTGTTTCTTCTTTCTGCTACCCCATTTTGTTGAGGAGAGTACCTGCAAGTAACTTCTCTCTTTATACCTGCATTCCACAAGTAATCATTGAATTCATTTGAAAAATCCTCTCCCCCTCCATCTGACCTTAGTCTCTTCAATTTTTGACCTGTAATTCTTTCTGCATATGCATGATAGTGTTTAAATGTATTAAACACTTCTAACTTTTTTTTAATCACATAAATTGTGATCCATCTGGTAGCATCATCAACATATATGACATAATATCTTGAACCATTTATACTAAAGTCCTTTGAAGGACCCCACACATCTGTATGCACCAACTCAAGTCTTTCTGAATACATAAACCCATGCTTGGAATAAGATTGCTTATGGGCCTTACCTAATTGACATGCCTCACATCTGTATGTCATATGTTGACCTGCAACATTAGGCAATCCAAGCACTGAACCATTATTAATCATGTCTTTGATACATCTTTCATTGAAGTGTCCAAGTCTTTTGTGCCAAAGATCCAATTCTGACACCTTTTGCTCTCCATATGTGAACATAGCATGTCCAACATTTCCTTGTACCTTCAATGTGAAAAGCCTCCCTTCCTTCTTTCCTGTAACAACCTGTTTATACCCTTGACTAGGGTCTTCAACATAGACTCCATCATTGGTAAACCTTACCTCATATCCTTTTTCCACAATTTGACCTACACTGATCAAATTCTTTGGAATTGTGGGAACATAAAGAACCTTACTCAGAAGAGTGCTCCCATCTTTAGCTTTGACTGAACCAATTGACTTTACCTTATGCTTTGTATTATCACCTGTCTGAACTGTATGGTTAATTGCATTATGATCTAGATCAGTCATCAAAGCAATATTTCCACTTAAATGATTACTACATCCTGAATCAATATAGAACACTCTCATGTCCTCATGTGAGGTTTCACATGTTGCATTCATAATGAGAGTCGAATCCTCCTTCTGATATGATGCATAGTTGTAGTAGGTGTTATTATAGGATTGATTTTGGAAGCTTCTTCCTCCACCTCTTCCAAAAGAATTCCTACCACCTCTACCTCTGAAGTTTCCTCTCTGAAATCTACCACCTCTTGCTCTTTGATTAAAGTTTTGATAATTACCATTGTTCTGATTATTGTGCCAACAATCATGAGATAGATGATTGGTCTTACCACATATCCAACAAGCTCTTGCATTATCTTTGTTGTTTCTGCCTCTTCCTCTACTTCTGCCATTTCCTTTTCCTCTTATGAAATTTGCTTGGTTTGAAGTACCTTCTTCTTCACCTGATTGTTGCTTTCCTTTGTTAGCTTTCTTCTTGTCTTTAGAGTACATTGCATGACCTGCACTCTTATCAACATCTCCTTTGATATCATTCTCAAAAGTTAGCATATGACCTAACAATTGATTCAAATCAAGAGTGAAGTGATCTAATGAAAGTTCTGTAGACAAAATAAAAGGCTTCCACTTCTCATCTCCTCTTAGCCCTGTGAGAATTTGTCTTACCAATTTATCTTCTTCAATATCTTCATCCACTGCACCTAAAGAATCTGCAATGTCCTTCATCTTTGTCACATAATCAGAAATTGATTGTGAGGCCTTCTTCTTGAAAGTAGTAAATTCTGCCCATAGTGAAGCCTTCCTTGATTTGGTTGTGTTTTGGAAATGCTCTTCCAAAGCATTCCAAATGTCACATGCACTTTCAAGTCCTCTAATGTGAGGAAGCAAATAGTCATTGACTGCCATGTAGATTATGCTCCTTGCTTGAGCATCCTTCTTCATCCAATTCTTTAAATCTGACAATTCTTCCCTAGTTGGAACACTAGGATCTCTGAACTGAGGCTTCTCTTCTTCACCTGTAATGTATGCTATCAAATCTTTGCTCATCAGATGAGCTTCCATTCTCATAGACCAAGCTGGAGATTCTAGTAAGAACAGATTTCCCTCGAGGGGTCCTGGGCTCCCCTCCTACGTTCCCTTGTTCTAGGTCATCTATGTCCGATTCTGGGACTACATTCCCGACTTCATCTGTCCTATCTGGGTGACTGGTGACTACATATATTGTCCCTTCCTTGTCTAAGTACGCTCCGTTTTCGAACTTGACAGCTGGGCGCTCTAGTCCAATAGATTGGTCAGGGTTTTTAATCTGGACCACGGATCTTCCTAGACCGTCCTCATAGATGCTAGCACCTAATCGGTTGGTCCTAAGGTATTCCAGCTGCGTCTTGTACGGGCCTTCTACCCTGTGCAAGTATGGCACTCCTGAACTTCCCGTAGGTCTGTCCATGCCTTGAGACATCTCTGATTCGCTAGTCTCAGAGCTAGGGTAGTATGAGTGGTGGCTCAACTGCTGGGCCCAAGACCTAGCAGTATGATTGACACTAGCCTCTGAAGACCTAAGGCTTTGTCTATCTCTCCCTAGATGTCGCCCTGATCTAAGGTTCATAAGCCTAATTGAATAGCCCAAATTTGCCCAAGTACAACCTCGTGGCGGAGTTCTTTTGTATCAGTTACTTGATTCTTTTTAGTTGATTACCGTGTTAACATTCTTGTCTGATATCACGTCGCAAGGTATATTTGAGTGTCGTTCCGCGCTTAAGTTGATCGTTCCACGTTAAGTTCTTTCCCTTTAAGGTTCTCGACAGTACAAAGATTATGTCCTTAGCTTGAACTTGAGAGTTTAGGTCTGCTTCAACTTGATAATTGCCTATCGTCGCCCTGACTTACTCCTACCTCTAGTCGTTCTTAGCCTAAGCTAGGAATTGACGAAGGGGAATTGAGAGTATTCCGACCTTTCTTGCTGATCCTTGCTCTTTAGTGCTCGAGAAGTTGATTCTCAAGCTTGCACAAAGCCCTTGCTTGGACGCGCTCAATTGCTTCTCAATAGACCTGCATCAGTCCCAAGATTAGCTCCAGACTTAAATTCAAATGACAGACTAGACCACTTTCATGCATGTGACTTACTAACCAACTTATCTCTTGCCCTTTATAAAAAACAATCCCAAGGATCCCTCAGTTTTCCTACCTCGGGTATGGTTAGCTTTAAGAATCACAGCAATTGGATTTTGTATGAGGAAGTTATGTCAGTTCAGGCTTCAGGGATTAAAACAGGGTTCAAAACAGTTTAATCAAGCAAGCAGAAATTCTTGAATTACTTGGGTTGCGGCCTCAACATGCAATGCTAACCCTGAGTGTTTGTCCCACAAATTGGCCAAGTTAGCCCCCTATTCTTTACCCTAGAAAATTGGCCAAATTTGCCCTTCTAACGCGTTCGCAAGTTCTGTCAGTCGCGATTGACAGGTCAGTCGCGATTGATGTGTCGATCGCGGTTGATAGGTCCGTCGTGGCTGTCAGTCGCGATTGATGTGTCGATCGCGATTGACAGGTGGTTTCGAAAAGTCAATCAGTCGTGGTCAAAGGGTCGTTGACTCTGTCAGTCGCGATTGATGGGTCGATCGCGATTGACAGGTCGGTCGCGAGGGTCTGTCCGTCGTGGTCAAACAGTCGTTGACTCTGTCGGTCGCGATTGATGGGTCGATCGCGATTGATGGGTCAGTCGCGAGGGTCTGTCCGTCGTGGTCAAATAGTCGTTGACTCTGTCGGTCACGATTGATGGGTCGATCGCGATTGACAGGTCGGTCACGAGGGTCTGTCCGTCGTGGTCAAACAGTCGTTGACTCTGTCAGTCGCAATTGATGGGTCGATTGCGATTGATGACTCGATCGCGATTGACACGTGTCACGCGTATGATCCGTCAGTCGTGGTCAATCGGTTGTTGACTCTGTCAGTCGCGATTGACAGAGCCGTCGTGGGCTGTCAATTGCGATTGACTAGTCGATCGCGATTGACAGGTCTGTCCATCGTGGTTTGTCGATCGCGATTGACAGAGCGATCGTGATTGACAAAAATCTGAGGAGTTTCAAAAATCTAAGCACATTTTTGGGAAGCTCTAGGCCTGTAGATCATGGTTTTGCACTTTGTTTGGCAATTTGAGCATTTTTTCTGTCGGTCGCGATTGACAGAGGTCGACGACACACAGGGCAGTTACCAAGAATTCCGTACCTGCGCAGAGTGTTGGGGACGATGATGCGGCCTGTACCTGCAAGACAGCTCAAGAAACATGCAAAAACAACACACACAAATTTGCTCTCGCTCTCTCCCACAAGTGAAATGAGGGAAATGAGGTGGAGAAGGTGATATGATCAAAAAACTGAAATTTTCGCGATGATGGAAATGGAGGTGGAAGATGGTGATGATGATGATGGTGATGATGGTGGTAAGGTAAGAAAGAGAAAAATAGGAAAAGTAAAGAAATTACCTACAACGCCAACGTCTCCAATCTACGTCTTACCATCACACGCTCGTCCTCAAAGCTCGATCCCCGGCAACGGCGCCAAAATTTGGTGTAGCTCAGTGATGAGTAGCACCTCCTTTAATGTCAATCCGGGAAGACGTGAGGATGGTATGAAGACCTCGAGCAAGTGGAGGTACAAGTGCGTGAGTGAGAAGCACACAAGCATGCACACACATACACGCACACGCGCACACACGGCAAGACAAAGAGTGAGAAGCAATGGAGTTGTTAGATTACTTTCAAAAAGCTCTTATAAGTTCATTTCAATTACAATCTAACCTCAAAAATGAGCTCTCTAGCTCCTTTTATAGTTTTTCACTAGCTTTGGCCCTGTTCAGACCTAGTGTCCGGCCTAGTTAAAAATTAGGTTCCAGGGCTTATTAGAGGGCTCAAACGAGATCTAAAAAATATGAAAATTGGCAGGTAGATACTTCTAAAGCTCCTCAAGCTCAAGGACTCCTTGGCTTGCACAAAATGGAGCTACAAAAATACGAAATGATATTTACAATGGTTTTTAGTGATGAAAATCACTATTTGCGTAGGGATTTTCTCTATTGATTTGTCATACATACCTTTGAGCTCCCTACTTGCTCTTTCTTCTTGTGTGCTCAACTCCTTGATGTCTGAAAAATTTAGATGGCCTACTTGCCAGATCTTCTTTGACTGCCATGTCTGCTTGTGCTGTCCCTTCGCTCTGACTCTCTTCGTCTTGTGGCTCCTTCGGTTCCCTGACTGCTGCCAACACACTAGATCCAAAGGATTTTGATACACATATCCCTTCTTATTGAAAGGTTTGTCTATGAGCCTTGCCGAGTTGACAAGCTTCACACTTATAAATCATGTGTTGCCTTGTGATATTAGGCAAACCAAGTACACTTTGGTCCCTGCAAATTTGTTTAAGCGTCCTCTCACCAATGTGAGCAAGCCTTTTGTGCCATATCCCCAACTCTGTGAGAGTTTGGGATCCATAGCTAAACAAAGCTATGTTCTTTGTATCTTCCACTTCAAAAGTGAAAAGCCTTCCTGTCTTTTCTCCTTTGGCAATCCTTCTAAAGCCTTGCCTTGGGTCTTCAAAATATGCTCCAAATCTGTTGAATCTAACCTGCAATCCTTTTTCAACAATCTATCCAACACTTATTAAATTTTTGGCAATTGTAGGGACATACAAGACTTTGCTTAAGAGGTTCATATTCCCATCTGATGTCTTCACATTACCTATCTTCTCCACTGAGTGCTTTGTGTCATCTCCTATCTGCACTTCATGCTTGTTCAGTAGTATGATTAGATAAGCCACATATATTGCAAGGTTGAGATTATTGGAATCTCCCCCTGCCTTGCTTTCCACCTCTACCTCTTCCTTTAGATCTTCCTCTACCTACACAGTTTGCTTGGAAAGAGCTACCTTCATCTTCATTCTTCCTATTCTTTCACTTATCCTTGACCTTAGCTTTATTAGAATATAAGGCAGAAGTTTGATTACCTCTTGAGGACTCACCACTTTTGCTAATCTTTACTTCATGAGTGAAGAGTTGGCCCATGAGTGTGTTGAGGTCAGGTATGACTCCCACTTGTCGTCTGCTTTGATTCCATTTATGATTTGTCTAATGATTTGCTCCTCTTCAGTTAGCTCTCCAATGCTTCCAATTTGGTTGGAAATCTCCTTCATCTTTGTGACATAATCAGTCACACTTTGCTTCAGGTTTTTCTTCATTGTTGTGAACTCCATCCACAATTGGTTCTTCCTTGCTCGAGTTTTGGAGGAGAAGAAAGAAGCAAGTGCATTCCAGGTCTCTCTTGATATCTTGCATCCCTTGACATGAGGTATAAGAAAATCAGAGATTGAGTTTAGAATATAGGACCTTGCAAGTAAATCCTTCGAACACCAATTTGAAAGTCCTTCCACTTCTTCATGTAATGGTTGCCCTTTGTTCCTCATGGTTGGCATTGCTTCATTTCTGGATATGAATCCATATAGATTCCTCCCTTGAAGGTAAGCCTCCATCCTTAGAGACCATGCTGGGTAGTTGTTTCGATCCAATTTGTCAATTATTGATGGAAATCCATCTCCCATGTTGCTTGACTATACTCTGATACCACTGTGAAGATTGATGGTGGATGCAATCCGAAGATGAGTTGGTGTTGTTAGTCGGCCGCCGGATGGGGACATGTAAAACGGAATCTTGTATTCGCACGCGCGAAAAGTGGTTATGCGACAGTTGTAATTTCTTATATAAAGCAATGTAAAGAAAGTCGGAGACGACGATTCGAGGAATCACCAGACTGTTCATCTGGGTGAAGGGATTTTTGCGCATTGTTGTAACGATTGTTTGACTAAGTTCTTGAATCCTCTGAGTATTCTGTGCACCTCCGTGTCTTGTTATCTGTGCGGAGTTGAGTTATGATCTACTGATTAAGTGTGCAGTGATGTTGCTATACCTGTAAGGTGCAGAAATCTGTTGAGTAGAGTTGGTGTAACTACAATATTGTTCTGAGAACTCTGAGTGTAATCGGTGATATTCGGTGTTGTTGATTAGTCGTACCTCTTCGGTAAGGTGGAAGTGCTATTGAGGTCTCTCACCGTAGAAGTTGTGATAACGCGATAATACTGCAAAGTATAGCATTGTTTTCAGTGTCGTAATCGGTCCTCAGACGGAAAGGATTAGTGTTGCAGAAAGGAATCCTGAATCGCATACTAAGTCTTTGGTGTGGTATGATTGACTGATTAGTTCTCCATGTTTCGGATATTGAGTGGATTATGGTACTTACCGGGTGAAGATTGAACTCTTCGTTTATGTGTCTGGCATCTGTGGTAAGATGATCACTGTAGTGTTTTAGTGTATTCATTACGTGAGGTCTGAGCTAAGACGTGAACAGCGAAGGTCGGCTTATACGGAATCTTACCAAAGTTTCAGTAACTCTCTATATCGGAGGTAGTTGCATTTGGGAACTAAGTAAAGGGCCTCTGTCTAACAGACCCCTACCACTCCCAAGAACCCACGACTTGAGTAGACACGTTCTGCCAGTTAGAAGAAAGCATTAATTCATCAGTGGCCTGAATAGTGGCTGTTTTGTCCCGTAGTCTAACACTTGGCGCCGTCTGTGGGAAGGTTGCATCAAGATTGCCATTTACCTGACGAAAGTGTTATCTGTGGGAAAGTGGCATCAAGATCGTCATTCGTTTGTCAGAATTGAACATCAAGATTACCATTCGTTTGTCGGAAGTAGCAACAGAACCAGATTGTTGCAAATTTGCTGTGGAAACATGATTCTAGATTTTTAATCGATAGTGATACTACGCGATTAGTACAAAAGATGATACATGTCGGTTACTCGATCCGGTGAAACGTATCCCAAGAACCATCAGTCTGGAGTACTTAATTTACTAAAGATAACTCCAAGAGGAAGAAGTACAACTAGGTCTGACCCAGTTGTCAAGAAAGTCAAGAACGTTAGAAGTGATTCCGGTCATATTCCGGTAGAACGTGTTACACCTCTGGCATATTCCGATACTATTTCGGCACAGTCTGTCGAAGATATAGTAACTCCAGAATCTACCAAGATGCAGTCTGAAGTTAGCTTAACAATCTTGGATAAAGATTCAAATTTGTTTACGACTAGAAACACGTTAGCCAAAGAAATTGGCGAAGGCGAAAAAACACCTTATTCTGGCATAAATTCGGCACATTCCGGTGATATTTCGGTAACAGAATCACAGTTTTTCGGCGATGGTTTACCATTTTTTGATGAATCTTCAGCCCAGCCACAGCTTTTTGGAGTAAGTTCTCCTACACTTGACATCAACAAGGAAGGAACTTTGTTCGAAACCGAGATTCGAAGCATACTGAGCAAGATCATCGAATCGGAAAGTGCACAGTCCGACGATACAGATTCCTATAGTTCAAATATTGAGCCCCGAAATCCAGAAGATATTCACAATACACTCGCCATGAACGGGCAACAACAACAACAACAGCAGCAGCAACAACAAGTATGCCCACCAAGGCCGACTCTGACAGGAGTGACGTACACTAAATTTGGTGGATTCCCAGGAGATGATCCAGATGCTCACGTACGCACATTCGAGATAAGCTACACAGTTCTCAACCATCCACCGGATCCGGCGTATAAAGCTATTGTCTTCCAATCTACATTGGTCAATGAAGCAACTAGATGGCTTACAGAATATGATATTAATCACTTCGGCACCTATGAAGCAGTACGAGATGCCTTTTTGCAGAGATTTAGGCTAAAGAAGAATCCAGCCGAAATTTTTGACTATCTGCAAAACAACAGACAGAAGGTAAATCAAACAGTACAGGAATATGCTACTCTATTTAGGACTCACTTGAGGCAGTTACCACCACCACATGCAAACCTACCAGACGACGTTGTCACTCAATGGTTCATCAATGGCTTGAATCCACAACTTAAACAGATTATGATCATACGCTATGTAGGAACTATGACGCTAGATGTAGTAATCGCAATGGCTTTGCAGCTCGAAAACAAGGTTGGAGGATTTACAGAAGATCTGGAGTGGTTAAAAACAAACAGAAATGTCGTTGAAGATATGACCAGACAAGTATACTGCATCACATGCAAGAATTCAAGCCATACTAGTGCCACTTGTGCACTTAATCAGTTATTCTGTGCTATCTGCAACACTACGGGACACACCACCGAAAATTACGCATACAACGCAAAAGTGCAAGGAACCGCAATTGTCAATGCTATTATATAGGAACCAGGACAACCAGCCAATCATTATGTGCCTCCGCAAATGAGGAACAATCATCAACAAGGATATCAAAATTATAGAGGACAGAGAAACAACAACTACAATGCAAACCGTTGGCAGGCCGGACCAGCACCGGAAAATCCCAATTTGCCACCACCGCGCTGTCATTTCTGTGGTGAATTTGGTCACATTAGAAGATTCTGTAAGGATGCAGCTGAGTATGATCAGAGAAAGAAGGAACGACAAAACCCAATGGCTAATATGGTGCAAATTACACCATTAGGAACGCAAGCTGCAGTAATTCAGACCCGCTCCGGTAAACAACTGCAGCCTGCAGCAGAGTTATTTGAACTAGGTATACGCGAACAACAAAGGATGTACAACAAGGCTAGTCAATGGACCACCGCAGAACCTCCAGTCTTCCCAGATCCTATTCCGGTAACCCACACTCCGTTAACCGAAGAAGGAATACAACAATAGGATTCCAATTCAGCATCAGGCACATCATCAGCAGCAGGTACATCAGCAATAGCAGGCACCTCCTCAGCGACAGACACATCATCTTCAGCAGGCGCATCATCTTCAGAATCTATGGAAACAAACCAATCACAAAAGGCCTGGGAAATTTTATCTAAAGCATCTATCACTCTTCCTTTGGGCCAATTACTTGCACTAGTACCGGGAGTTCGACAGCAATTTCAACAACAGTTCAGTCCTGTGCCTTCCTGCATTCCGACGACAGCAACAGTACAACCGGAACCCGATTCTACGGTCGATCATTCAGTCCCTTTAATTACGGTATGGTATAAGAATCATAAAATCACATAGGTACTAATTGATGGAGGATCTGGAGTCAACATTGCTACTGCTGCATTGTATAAAAGGTTAGGGTGGACCGAAATCAAACCAGTTCAGTTTTTTGTCAGAATGGTCGACCAATCAAGAATCCATCCCATTGGACTTGTACGAAATGTACCAATCACTTTACAAGGTACAACATTTAAAATGACTTTTGTCATACTAGATTTACCGGAATCCACTCTTGATTACATCCTCCTTTTCGGCCGACCTTGGCTGAAGCACGCTAAGGTGATACAGGATTGGTCTGCACAAGAGCTCACTTTCAAGGATAAAAATCGTAAATACATTGTAAAATTAGATGCTATACAACCTTGCAAGTTGCATGCTAGACCGTATTTTGCAGAACCAGTTCATATGCTAGATGGGTTGTCAGATGATGAAGAAGAAGAGTTTCTAAAGAACAATATTGATTTGATCTCTTTAGGAACTGTTGATCTACAATCTGTTGTAGATAACTGGAACCCTGCAATTTGTACAGTAATGACTGTAACAGAAGAAGATAAAAAGGAAGATACTACGGTTATAGATGACGCTCAACTGCAACAACTTTTTAAGCCAGCTGACGATACAGAGAAGCCTCGACAATTTTATGTCCCAAAAGATCAGCTGATCACTTATAATTTAGGCGATGAAGATCATCCACGTCCTGTCAAGATAAAGCAAAACTTACCGGAAACATTTCAAGCAGGCTTAATCCAGCTACTCCGAGAATTCTCCGACGTTTTTGCATGGGATTACAAGGATATGAAAGGATTGGACCCCCGCATCTATCAGCATAAAGTCGTGCTAAAGCCAGAAGCAAGACCGATCAAGCAACCCAGCTACCGGATGAATCCAAACTATGCATCACAGGTAAAGGCAGAACTTGATAGGCTACTTAAAGTCGGATTTATTGTACCAATAGAACACGTTGAATGGATCTCACCAATTGTTATCGTTCCGAAAAAGAATAAGCAGTTGCAAATATGTGTAGATTACCGGAAACTGAACGCAGCTACAGTGCCTGATCCTTTTCCGATCCCTTTTCTTGACACAATGCTTGATAGAGTAGCAGGACATGAAATGTATTCATTTTTAGATGGGTACAGTGGATATAATCAAGTTAGAATGGCTAAACAAGATATACCGAAGACAGCCTTCATTACCAACTAGGGTGTATTTGCTTGTATTGTTATGTGGTTTGGATTAAGGAATGCCCCAAGTACATTCCAAAGGTGTATGCAGGAAATATTTTCTCCTTACCTTACCTCTTTTATGCAAGTATATCTTGATGATTTTTCAATTTTCGGTAAGATGATAGCACACCTGTTCCATTTACGGTGCTGCTTTCAGAAATGCAGAGAATACAGACTTTGTTTGAACCCAAACAAATCTGTGTTTGCGGTTTCATGTGGCAAGCTACTTGGCCACATCATATTTGCACAAGGTATACGAGTAGATCCAGACAAGATCACGGCAGTATTAGAAGCTCCGGTGCCCACTACACCGAAGGAAGTTATGCGCTTCATGGGCCAAGTAAGATGGCATGGTCGACACCTACGGTGGCTTGCTCATGTGGCAATACCACTGAACAAGCTAATCACCAAGACTCCTCGACAATTTGAATGGACTCAAGAATGTCAGATAGCATTTGATCGTTTAAAGAATTTATTAACACAAGTTCCCATCTTTTAGCCTCCGAACTGGGATCGCCCATTTCATGTATTTGTTGATGCTTCAGATATAGCAATAGGAAGCGTATTGATGCAACAAACTGATAAGTGGTTCAGACCAGTGTACTATGCAAGTCGAAGATTAGCCCCTGCTGAGAAGAATTACTCTGTAATAGAAAGAGAATGTCTAGGGCTAGTATATTCTGTCAAGAAATTCAGACATTATTTGTTGGGCCGTAAATTTACATTTCATGTAGATCATGCTGCACTTGTCTATCTAGTTTGGCAACAGCATCTAGGTGGTCGATTAGCACGATGGGTTCTACTTTTACAGGAATTTGACTATGAAGTCATTCATCGACCAGGCAGTTCACATGCCTTAGCAGATTTCCTCTCCCGCTTAGATTCCGGTGAAGCTCCGGTAGGCATAGATGACACAACCCCGGCTATTTATGTCTCGGAACCAACGAATGATGAAATTACAGACCCACCTACACCATCTACATATTATGATCAGATCCTGACCTTTCTCACTGATGGTTGCCTTCCATCTCAGACTTCTACGGCAGTACGCAGGAAAATTGCACTCTTTAGCCGCCGATTTCGGTTAATTGCTGGAGAATTATACTATGTGGATAATACTGAAGTTTTACTTCGTTGTATTCCTCCACATGAAGTTAACTCAGTTATTACTTTGGCTCACTCAATTCCTTCCGGTGGCCATTTTGCTGCAGACTTAACACACCGGAAAATTATGCAAAGTGGTCTCTGGTGGCCAACTATGTATCGAGATGTATCACAATTTGTCAAACAATGTGATACTTGTCAAAGATCTGGACAGCCCCTACAACGTCGTCTTTTCCCTCTGCAACCCATCTTACCATTGGAACCTTTCCAGAAGTGGGGTCTAGATTTTATCGGTCCAATTACACCTCCAGCAGTCTTCAGTAACAATCGTTACATACTGACCTGTACAAACTATGCAACGCATCACAACCTCGCCCTCCTCTGCCACCCCACTCCATTCCAGTCTTCTCTGAGTTAGAATCTATGGGTCGCCTCTTGTTTAACTTATCCCAACAACTGCCGCAACAATTGAAGCAAATAACAGACAATGCACGAGATGACTTCGAACGCAAATTGGAAGTGATGGAGGCAGATATCACCCCCCTCCAGGAAGAGTTACAGGCAGCAAAAGCAGAAAACCACGCACTCCATGAACAGATAAAGCAATTACAGGCCACACTCCAAGCATAGGAAGAAATCACAAGCCAACGAGATAAGGCTCTGACAGCAGTGCATGAAAAAGAAGATTTACTGATTGCTGCCGATGCAGAGATCACAAAGTTAAATCAAATTATCAAAGATACAGAAGATACCAGAATTGCGCTAGGAAACCTACTCGAAGAAACAAGAGTCCAGCTGCGAGAAGCAATACAGAAGAACCAAGAGCAGCAGAGAGAAGCTAAGCAGGCAGAAGAACAACTACAAAGAACTCAAGAATCCTTAGACGACGTCAATAATATGCTTAAACACCAATTGAACAGGGAATCCAAATATCAGAAGGACTTAGCAAATGCCCGCAGAGAACGAGATGCTTACTACAAAACCATAGAGTTCCAGAACCAACAGTTTGGAAGACTAGATAATCAATTGCGCAACCAGAAAGACCGAGTCACTGATATGCAGAAGCAAGTAGCTGAAATGAAGATTTCAAGGGATGCAGCACTATCCAACGATTTCTACTTACAAGAGGCCTTTTTGCAAACACAGGCCGAAATTTTGCTCACCGAAGCCATCACCCTTAGCTCTGTTAGAGTAGATGCGCAAGTATTAGAGCTAGACACCCTTAAACAATTATTAGAAACTCTTAAGAAAAAAATAGCCCGTACATTTAGATTAGCCAGAAATATGTATTTAGAAGGAATCATTGACGAACAATAGTTTTGTAAACAAAAATGACTTGCGGGTTCGAGTCCACCGTGCGTGCCAGTGTTAGTCGGCCGCCGGAGTGGGACAGATGTAACGGAGTTTCTTGAATTACGCGCAAAAGTTGGTACGCGCATTTTGTAAAATCTATATAAAGCAATGTAAAGAGAATGGTCAAGAGAGACGGTTTTTTTTTCTTTCTAGAATTGCTAGATTGTTCGCCTGAACATTTGTGAGAGTATTGTTTACACTGTTGTGAAGTTCTGAGTACTGTTAGTTTTAAGTTTTGCATCAGTCTGCTCACACTGAAGTTCACCGTAACGAGTGTTTGAGTGACGGATTGTGTGTCTGAGTACTGTTATCGTATTGTATTGCTGTGTGTTCTTCAGTTGTTGAGTACCCTGAGTTAGTCTCAGTAGTTATATTACTATGTGAGTTGAATAGGCAACCTGATGTCTTGTTGGAATATGTTTTGTTTGTTTTATTGGATCATTGAATTCGGTGTTATTATCTATTGATCCCGAATACGAGGTCAAACTAGTGCTTTCGGTAAACGTGAACTTTTATTTGAGATCACTGTAAAGTGTTGTGACGAACGAATCTGTCGGTTAAAGTATTATCTCTGGTTGATTACTACTGTTGAGTCTGTAGCTCAGACTACTGCTCTGTTCCAATAGCAGATCAGTTGAAGAAGTTTGGTACTCAGGTACATAGAATCGAGTCTTGTCCAGTTGATGTTAGTAACTGAGCTAAAGACGTGTATTAGTGTGTTTATTATTGTGACGAAGATTTGGGAAATAAGTACAGGGCCTCTGTCTAGCAGACCCCTACCACTCCCAAGAACCCACGCTAGTCTGGTAACGTCTTTCGGCCAGTGAGTAATGATACTTAAAGTTTAACACATTTTACGGTGAAACACTGTTTTACATTTAACAAGCTCTATCTAATGAGTTCTACCTACAGGAGGCCTTTTTGCAAACACAGGCCGAAACTTTGCTCACCAAAGCCATCGCTCTAAGCTCTGTTAGAATAGATGCGCAACTAGTAGAACCAGATACCCTTAAACAAATGTTAGAAACACTTAAGAAAAAGATCGCCCGAACTTTTAGACTAGCCCGGAATATGTACTTAGAAGGAATAGTAGACGAGCAGTAATTTTATATAACATGTGGGTTCGAGTCCACCGTGCGTGCCAATGTTAGTCGGCCGCCAGATGGGGACATGTAAAACGGAATCTTGTATTCGCACGCACGAAAAGTGGTTACGCGACAGTTGTAATTTCTTATATAAAGCAATGTAAAGAAAGTCGGAGACGACGATTCGGGGAATCACCAGACTATTCGTCTGGGTGAAGGGATTTCCGCGCATTGTTGTAACGATTGTTTGTCTAAGTTCTTGAATCCTCTGAGTATTATGTGCACCTCTGTGTCTTGTTATCTGTGCGGAGTTGAGTTATGATCTACTGATTAAGTGTGCAGTGATGTTGCTATACCTGTAAGGTGCAGAAATCTGTTGAGTAGAGTTGGTGTAACTACGATATTGTTCTGAGAACTCTGAGTGTAATCGGTGATATTCGGTGTTGTTGATTAGTCGTACCTCTTCGGTAAGGTGGAAGTGCTATTGAGGTCTCTCACCGTAGAAGTTGTGATAACGCGATAATACTGCAAAGTATAGCATTGTTTTCAGTGTCGTAATCGGTCCTCAGACGGAAAGGATTAGTGTTGCAGAAAGGAATCCTGAATCGCATACTATGTCTTTGGTGCGGTATGATTGACTGATTAGTTCTCTGTGCTTCGGATATTGAGTGGATTATGGTACTTACCTAGTGAAGATTGAACTCTTCGTTTATGTGTCTGGCATCTGTGGTAAGATGATCACTGTAGTGTTTTAGTGTATTCATTACGTGAGGACTGAGCTAAGACGTGAACAACGAAGGTCGGCTTATACGGAATCTTACCAAAGTTTCAGTAACTCTCTATATCGGAGGTAGTTGCATTTGGGAACTAAGTAAAGGGCCTCTGTCTAACAGACCCCTACCACTCCCAAGAACCCACGACTTGAGTAGACACGTTCTGACAGTTAGAACAAAGCATTAATTCATCACAGGCCTGAATAGTGGTCGTTTTGTTCCGTAGTCTAACAGTGCTGATACAACCAGCTTCACACCAGACAACTCAGACTTCAGATTTGATTAGTAGACCCTTTGACCTTGCTAAATCCACCAAAATATTAGGCAAGTACTTTGGAACATGTATTTCAAAAGTTTAACTCAAGACAGACTAGTTGCAAGATGACTAGCTCCAAAAACTTGCTTATTTTGTACATACACCTGCTAAAAAAAATCAATAGTGCTCTCAACCTGGTAGGAATTAGATGTTGGAACATCAAGCTTACACTATGCTTGAGGTGGATTTGATCTACATCAAAGGCTATCACGTCAAAAGAATATCTGTTGGAGAGTTCTTTTTCATATGCTCATTTATTGTATTTTTTGAGAGATTTTTGATGGCTCATTTACCGTTGTAAAAGCCTTGAGTTGTACACATGTAAAGGTAGAAAGATAGAGCCCAAATCCCACGAATTTGTGGTGGTTGGAGTTGCATTCAATCAAGCAAATCAAATCACCTAAAAGTAGATCAATCAAGATCTTCACTTTTCCTAGATTGTAGGGAAGTGAATTGATTCCCTCCAACAACCATTCCCACCTTCATTTGAATTCAAATTCAAGTTGTAAAAGTTGTGGAACACTCCTAGAGGCTATATATGGAGTTGAAATCACTTGTATTATACATGGAAGCAATATACATACACTTGTGACCATCATTGTCTTGCTCCTTCAATTTTCTGCATCATCTTTTTCGCCAACAGTAATCTTGCAGAGGCTGTTGCTCTCTCCTCAGAGCTTCAAATTGAGTGCACAAGGACTCATTGGAAAGGTATTAGTGTTTAGTTTATGCCTGTAAATTTTTCAAAGTATTTGGTTCAGAAGATTTGGAGAAATCTCAGTTTGTCTACCTCGGGGTCAGTCTCTGCGTATTCTTGAAAAATAGGAAATACCACCGGTGAATGTCGCATTCATTCCTATAGCATATTTTGCTTATTCCTTATACTTTTGTGCATTCCATACACTCAACCCTATGTGTATCACTCCCATAAAAGGATTTTTTCTAATTGTAATCACGCTGGTCGCTATGGGCATTTGAAGTTCATTGTCTCTTCCATAGAAAGTAAGTTTTTTGAGCTAGTCGACCTGCGAACCTATCTGTTTTGTATCGACTCATTCTCCTTGATGCTCCAAGGTACATAGTGTGTTTCTTTGCACTTATAGCATTCCTATAAGGTCAATTTGAGTCTCCATAAGCTCAAGGGCTGGTCTTGTGCCGGTTGGCTTGACCAAACTTCATCGCTTCGAAACACACTTTTCTACCTTCGACAAGCTTCTCCAAGTTTCTTTCAATGGTATGAGAGCTAGTTCAAGATAGGTGACGGCTTTCCCTCAATGATCGAGAAGCTTGATTGACACAACTACGCGGCTTGGCAAATCAGAATGGAGACCTATTTGCAAGGTAGAAATCTTTATGGAATTGTAGCAGGTGTTGAAGCTATGCCTATTCCAAGATCCAAAGGAGGACCTACACAAGAGGAGATAGATAAGCTCACACTTTGGTGCGCAAGGGATGCTCAAGCAAGGTCGTACATACTAAACTCTATCTCTGACTTTCTATTACCACATATTAGAGGATGCAAGACATCTCAAGAGACTTGGGATGCCCTGGAGACTTTCTTTTCTGCTAGTACCAAAGCAAGAAAGAATCATCTTTGGAACGAGTTCAACCAAATGAAGAAGACACCTAAACAAACCATCATAGAGTTTGTTACCAAAGTCAAGGAGGTTGCGGATCAGTTAGCATCCATTGGAGAGCTGATTGAAGAAGAGGTCATCATGAGACAAATTCTCAATGGCATTCGAAGTGATAAGCAATGGCAATCCTTCACGATGGCTTATGATCTCATCATGGATGTGCAAACTCCAGACTTCAACATCTTTCTTGGACAACTCTTCAATCAAGAAGCCGACAATAGCATAAAGGAAGGTAACTCTTATCATGCTAATTCAACTAGTGCTCTATATGCAGATAAGAAGCAGAAAGGCAAGAAGAAGGAAGAAGATGAAGAAGAGACTTCCCAAGCCAACTTCGCAAGCAAGAGCAAGTGGAAAGGGAAGAAGAAAGGACCAAAGCAAGACAACGTCAAAGGTCAGAATGTTCGACCTTGTGCCATATGCAATAAGACCAACCAAACCACTCAGAATTGCTGGTTCAATGGGAAGACCCAGAAAGGAAGTGGAAGAGGTGGATATGGCGGCAATAGAGGCAGAGGTGGACACAACTTCAACAACAACAATAGAAGCTATAATAGAAGGGACTACAACAATTATTCAGAAGATCAACCACATGAAGACTCATTACTTCTTATGAATCTAAGCCACAAAGAAGGTAAACAAGATGATCATTTGTTCTACATAGATTCAGGATGCTCGAATCATGTTGCAGGCAACATTGCTCTTCTATCTGACTTGGAAAGTCCAAAGCATAGACATGAAGTGCAAACAGGGGATGACACGAAGCACAATGTGGAGAAGATTGGTAATGTCAAAGCTTCCAATGGTAGGACAAACATTTTGAGTAAGGTTCTCTATGTACCCACTATCACTAAAAACCTAATAAGTGTAGGCCAAATAGTTGAAAAAGGCTTGCAAGTTAGGTTCATCCAACATGGAGCTTTTGTGGAAGATCCATGTCAAGGCTTCAAGAAGATAGCCCGAGGCGAAAAGCATGGTAGGCTCTTTACTTTTGAAGTAGGAGATACCAGGAACATAGCTCTATTCAACTTTGGGTCTCAAACCCTAAGTGAGCTTGAAGTGTGGTATAAGAGACTTGCTCATGTGAATGAAAGAACCTTGAAGGATATATGCAGGGATCAAAGTGTTCTAGGACTGTCGAACATATCAAAGCAACACATGATCAACAGGTGTGATGCATGTCAGATTGGGAAGGCACAAAGACAACCATTCAACCACAAAGGCTACATCCACAACAACTTATTGGACTTAGTACACACAGATGTATGGGGACCAAGTCAAGAACCTGCATTGGCAGGATCAAGGTATTATGTCTCATTTATTGACGACCATAGTAGATGAACTGTTCTATACTTTATCAAGAGTAAGAATGAAGTATTTGATTGCTTCAAGAAGTATCTTGCACATGTGGAGAATCATACAGGTAGATCACTAAAGACGCTCAGATCTGATGGAGGGGGAGAATACTTCTCCAAAGAGTTTGATGAGTTCTTGCAGGACAAAGGTATCAAAAGGGAAGTGACTACTAGGTACTCTCCTCAACTAAATGGAATTGCAGAGAGGAGAAACAAGACATTGGTTGGATCAGCCCGAACAATGCTTGAAGAGAAGAAGTTGCCACATTATCTATGGGCAGAAGCTATTTCAACTGCAGTGTACCTTGTCAATCGACTACCATCCAAATCACTTCAAGGTATGACTCCTTATGAAGCATGGCATGGAAGAAAACCTAGTCTTGGACATTGCAAGATTTTTGGTTGTTTAGCTTATGTTCATGTACCATCACAAATAAGAGGTAAGCTAGATGAAAGGGCAACAAAGGCAGCGTTTATTGGATATGATTCAACTCAGATGGGTTACAGGTTCTTCAATCCTTCAACCAAGCAATTCACTACAAGATGAAAGAGAAAGGGATTACAAGCTATGGAAGTCAAGAGGCAAAGCAAAGATGCAAGAGGTTGGAGAATGCTCCAAACAAGCACCTAGAAGATCAGCAAGAGAGAAGAAACAACCAGAAAGGTATGGATATGATTCCACATTTGTTACAAAGCATTCAATCTACTTGGCAAAAGACTCTATTTCAGAGGAACCCTCAACCTATGAAGAGGCAAAGGGAAACCCTAATTGGGAAAAGCCCATGAACGAAGAGATAGATGCATTGAAGGAAATGGACACTTGGGATGTGGTTCCAATGTCGCCGAATCAAAAGGTAATTGGTTGTAGATGGGTATATAAAGTTAAAAGAAATTCAGATGGATCAGTTTGCAGGTACAAGGCAAGATTAGTTGCCAAAGGATGCTCACAAACTTATGGTATAGACTATGAGGAAACATTCTCACCAGTTGCAAAGATGACTACAATTAGGACATTGATAAGTGTAGCTGCTGCAAGGAATTGGAGACTCCTCCAACTTGATGTGAAAAATGCATTCTTAAATGGTTGGATAAGTGAAGAGGTATACATGTCACAACCACCAGGTTTTGAAAACCCTAATCATCCATCTTATGTTTGCAGACTTAAGAAAGCATTGTATGGATTGAAACAAGCTCCAAGAGCTTGGAATTACAGATTGGTTACATATCTTCAAGATCAAGGGTTCAAAGCTAGCAGCTCAGATCCTTCTCTATTCATCAAAAGGGATCACAATGAGGTTATCTATCTATGTGTATATGTAGATGATATTATTGTGACAGGTGATGACCTAAATGGCATTCAAAGGATCAAGAGACACATGCAAGAGGAGTTCAAAATCAGTGACCTAGGTGAGCTCACATATTTCCTAGGTATGCAGGTGATATACACAGATGAAGGAATGTATTTGACTCAAAGAAGATACATTCATGATCTTCTTCTCAAGTTCAAAATGGAGAACACTAAACCTGCAGGTACACCTTTGGAGATGAATCATAAACTTAGTGTTTATGAAGGTGAGAAAATTGAAGACATAAAAGAGTATCAAAGCTTGGTAGGTAGCTTGATATATGCTACTCATACAAGGGCAGACATCTCATATAGTGTGGGAGTGCTTAGTCAGTTCATGCACTCATGGAGAAGACCACACATGGATGCGGCTAAGAGAGTACTTAAGTATCTCAAAGGTATAATCAACGAAGGTATATTCTATCCTTACTCTTTAGATTTGGATATCAAAATCTACTCAGATGCAGATTGGGCAAGAGCTAAGGATGATAGAAAAAGTACATCCGATTACTTAGCATTTGCAGGTTCAAAGCTAGTGTCATGGAGTTCCAAGAAGCAACCAACAGTTTCTTTATCTTCAACTGAAGCAGAGTACAAAGGCTTAGCAACTCAAGAGGCAATATGGTTAAAAGCATTGTATACAGATTTGGGACTTGTGAGTTCCAAACCTCACATATTTGGAGATAATGTAAGTTCCATGCATCTAGCAGCAAATCCTATTTTTCATGCGAGAACCAAGCACATAGAAGTCCATTACCACTTCATCAGGGAGAATCTCATGGCAAAGGAGATTGACATTTCTTTTGTTCCGACTGAAAAGCAAGTAGCAGATATGATGACGAAGGCACTTGATGGAATAAAGCTTTGTAGATTCAAAGCTATGGCAGGTATTCAACCTATCAGAGAATGAAGACTCAAGCATACTTTAGCTTGAGGGGGAGCTGTTGGAACATCAAGCTTACACTATGCTTGAGGTGGATTTGTTCTACATCAAAGGCTATCGCGTCAAAAGAATATCCGTTGGAGAGTTCTTTTTCATATGCTCATTTATTGTATTTTTTGAGAGATTTTTGATGGCTCATTTACCGTTGTAAAAGCCTTGATTTGTACACATGTAAAGGTAGAAAGATAGAGCCCAAATCCCACGAATTTGTGGTGGTTGGAGTTGCATTCAATCAAGCAAATCAAATCACCTAAAAGTAGATCAATCAAGATCTTCACTTTTCCTAGATTGTAGGGAAGTGAATTGATTCCCTCCAACAACCATTCCCACCTTCATTTAAATTCAAATTCAAGTTGTAAAAGTCGTGAAACACTCTTAGAGGCTATGTAAGGAGTTGAAATCACTTGTATTATACATGGAAGCAATATACATACACTTGTGACCATCATTGTCTTGCTCCTTCAATTTTCTGCATCATCTTCTTCGCCAACAGTAATCTTGCAGAGGCTGTTGCTCTCTCCTCAGAGCTCCAAATTGAGTTAAAAAGGACGCATTGGAAAGATATTAGTGCCTAGTTTATGCCTCTACATTTTCAAAGCATTTGGCTCAGCAGATTTGGAGAAATCTCAGTTTTTCTGCCTCGGGGTCAATCTCTACGTATTCCTGAAAAATAGGAAATATCACCGGTGAATGTCACATTCATTCCTATAGCATATTTTGCTTATTCCTTATACTTTTGTGCATTCGATACACTCAACCCTATGTGTATCACTCCCATAAAAGGATTTTTTCTAATTGTAATCACGCTGGTCGCTATGGGCATTTGAAGTTCATTGTCTCTTCCATAGATAGTAAGTTTTTTGAGCTAGTCGACCTGCGAACCTATCTGTTTTGTATCGACTCATTCTCCTTGATGCTCCAAGGTACATAGTGTGTTTCTTTGCACTTATAGCATTCCTATAAGGTCTATTTGAGTCTCCATAAGCTCAAGGGCTGGTCTTGTGCCGGTTGGCTTGACCAAACTTCATCGCTTCGAAACGCAATTTTCTACCTTCGACAAGCTTCTCCAAGTTTCTTTCATTAGATACATTCCTCTTGGGTTAATCAAATAGACTTAGCAAGCTTAATAATTCAAGTTAAAACACTTTCAAATAATCAATTGAGGACTGAGAACAACGTTTGACAAAAGCTGGAACATGCCCGCCATTATCGGGGCTCTATAGAGATAGATCAGTGAGCAGCAAAATAGGTATTTCTTCCAGATTACAACGTCAATGACAATCAAACTTTACATGCACACACTACACTTTGAGAGCTATTCAATGCACATTAAAACACTGAAAACAGATGAGTATAGATTGAGTTATGAGCTTTTGAAGTTACTACTCTGAGTGAGTATAATAGAAAACAAAACAAATAAGTAGAGAATGATGAATGTATAAATTCACATATGATTACAAATACATTGGCAATGAATCTTTGAATAATGGGAGTAGAATGATAGAGCTATGGAGTAAGCTCTTCAATCTCTACAAAATGACATGAAATGGTCATGTACAAGGCTTGCTATTTTCCTCTTCCTTCTTGTTCTTTTTATAGCTACTCTTGGAGGGAGTTTTGAATTCGAATTCGAATGGATCCACCTAAAAGTGATCCCCAAAGTTAGGGATTATTCCCTCAGCTCATTCTTTTCCTTTTTCTACATCATGGATGAGGTAAGCCATTCTTTTCCTTTTTCTTTTTCACAATTACAAGAGACAAAATGTACTCTTTTACAAGAGCTGTTCACATGACTACACATGTGACTTACAAATGATCATAATATCAAGCATGTAGGCTTGGGTAAAATGCACCAAAATTACCAAGAGAATTTACAAAGATAAGTGATGTGTTAGGGTTAATAGGTGTATATATAAGCTAGGGGAAAAAATAACCTCCTAAAGAGGGAAAAAAGTTCCCTCGTGGTCCTATGTTCACACACTACTGAAATATATCAACAACCAATAGATTTGACCTAAAAATCATAATACCTCTTTAGGAGAATGTAGAGGGGGTACTTCCAAATTTACTTTAAGTTTGTCAAGATCGACAACAATTCCAGCACTTGAGATTACATGTCCAAGTAATTTCCCAGATTTCACTCCAAAAGCTAATTTAGTCCAATTTAAACTTAAGTGTACTTCTCCACACTTATTCAAGCACAATCATAAATATTGTAGATGGTTAACTTGTGGTCTAGATACTGAAAAATGATTTAAAAATACCTGCATGAAACTAGTTAAATACGGGGCAAAAATTTGTAGAATATAATGCTAAAAAGTACTAGGAGCATTCCATAATCCAAACCACATTACCCAACATGTAAATACTACCCATTTAGTTATAAACATTGTTTTTCATATATAAATTTCTAACACTTTGACTTGATTATAACCATTGGATCCATCTGAAAGTGAATCTCTAACAGCAACTTCATCAAGCATCGTGTCTAAAAATGGTAGTGAAAATGGGTCTAGAATTGCTGGTGTATTCAATTTATAGTAATCTACACAAATTCATAGCTGCTTGTTCTTCCTTAGGACTATTACAATAGGGGATACCCATTCCAAATACGCAATAGGCACAATAAATCCTAGCTTCAATAGTCTATCCAACTCTTCCTTGACCTATTTGGCAAAATTAGGGTTCATACGATAGTGTTGTTGAATTACGAGACAAGCATGTGGCAATCTTGTTGAACTTTTGCCAGTTTCAACCATGGTCATTCATATGGATATATTCTTGATAAGACCAATAGGCTCCAAACATGATTGGCCTGTCATACACATATAAAATGGGGCTGGTTGAATTTCGTGTTCTTCCACACAACAAGCTAGAATTCCTTCATCAATCTGCTTGTAAATGCTTCTCGCTAGTATCTGATATATTTGAGACTTAACTACTTCATTCTCCTTAGTCTTGACCACTGGATTCTTAGGTTCATCTATGAAAATAGTCACAAGTAATTTAGCCCAGTCTAGAACTACTTCTGGAGTGAACAGATAAGTGTCAAGAAGTTAATCTAACATTTCTTGCAGGGGTTCTCTAGAAGTACATCATGAAAGGTGATCCACCCGAAGGTGAGTCTTTCCTTTCGTGACTACCACTTCAATGTCTTATTCCATTAGTAAAAGAAACCATCTTACTAATATGCATGTATTACAAGGCTTGTTCACTAAGTAGAGCAGTGCCTGGTGGTCCAAAAAGAACTTAAACTTATTTGCAAGCAATTAATGTATAAACTACTTGACCATGTAGACCATGCCTAAGCCTTCTCTCTTGATGGTAGTGTAATTCCTTTCTATAGTGTTTAATTGCCTACTCGCATATGCTATGGGAAGTTCTATACTCCATTCCTTTGAAGGTTGTGCTAGCACACATCCAATAGTGTAATTGGAAGTGTGGATGTGAACCTAGAATGGTTTATTCTAGTTAGGTGTCATCAAAATAGGTTCCGAGCACAATTGTTGTTTCAGCTCATTAAAAGACGTTTCACATTTCTCATTCCATTCAAAGTTTGTCAAGAGGTTATATAGAGGCTTAGCAACGAAAGTGTACATGTGAATAAAATGTTGGTAATATCCATAATGTTCCATAAAATCATGTACTTCCCTTCAAAGACCGAGAATTGGAAGCACTATGCCAAGCATTAGGTAAGAAAAGTGCAGATTTGGAAACAGTAACATCCATTTTGGATGCAACAATGGAGAAAGCTTATCTACTAGAGAAAGCTTGCATAGAGATCACTACAAAAGTTTTCTAGTGGGAATATGAGCTGGAAGCTACCAAAGAAGAATTATTTCAGAAATCTCAAGAATTGATTGCAAAAATAGGAGTCACTATACAATTAAAGAAAGAGTTAGAGTCAACACAAAAAGAATTGCATCCAATGGAAAACATGTTAAGCAATCAGAATGAGAAGTTAAAGAAGATTGAAGCAGAGGTGGAAGATAGTAGAATTTGGTGTTGCATAGCCTTAAAGGATGATTTTTATTTACAAGAATCCTTTTTGGTAGAACAGATCAATCTATTATTAATTAGGTAGCCATAGCAATTTCTTCAACCCCGGATGCACAATTGCTCGACACAGAGCATGTACAGAAACTTCTAAAGGCATTACAAAAAAGATAAAGTGCAGTTTTGAAGAAGCCAAAACCTAGTACATTCAAGGTTTAGTGGACGATTATTTCTTTGCTTAGGGTTCCAGTCCATGGTGCATGCCACTGTTAGATTGGTGGTGTGATTAATTTTAACTATCTATAGTTTTGGTGAAGTGTCTGTGCGCGAGATTTACAAGCTATTATATAAGTGTTTCTCTTCCAATTTGAATTTGAAATTCAAATAAGGCTCCATCTAAAAGTACTCTTATAAGTTAGGATTTTTTCTACCAAATGCGATTCGTAGCTTTTATCTCTCATAACATCACAAGATGTATGGAGTCACAAGATTCTCTCAAGATCAAAACACTTTTACAAGTGGTAAATGTCCAAGTATTACAAGCAATGGTTCATGTGACTTATCACATGCCATCTCATCTAATCCTTCAATTAGGCCAAATGTGAAGGCTTGGATTTGCACCAACAATGCCCCCTCAAGCCAAACATCATGGCTTGTACTTCATGAATCTTCTTGAATGTCTTGCAATCCAATAATAGCTTTGAGCCTGCAAAGTTTAGTACCATCAAGTGCTCTGGTCAACAAATCTGCACATTGCATATTTGTGGATACATATGCAAGTTGAACCTCCTTGCTCAATAGCTTCTCTCTAGCATAGTGATAGTGTACTTCTATATGCTTGGTTCTTGCATGATAGATAGGATTGACTGCAAGATGCAAAGAACTTACATTGTCACCAGAAATCATAGGCGAGTAAGTTTGAAATCCCAAATCTGAATATAGCAATCTAATCCACATTGCTTCTTGTAGCATTGGCTAATCCCCTGTATTCAGCCTCTGCTGAAGATAGAGAAATAGTAGGTTGCTTCTTGGAAGACCATGAAATGGGCTTATCACCTGCAAAAGAAAGATAACCAGAATTACTCCTCATGTCATCCTTACAACCTGCCCAATCTGCATCTGAGTAAAGTTTAATTTCCAAATCTGATGTGAATGGAAAGTATAAACCTTGATTTTGAGTACCCTTGAGATACTTCAAAATCCATTTGGCAGCTTTCAAGTGAGGTGCTCTAGGTTTATGCATGAATTGACTTTAAACACTTAATCCGTAAGCTATGTCAATCCTTGTCAAAGTTGCATAGTTTAGACTTCCAACTATGCTTTGTGTTCGGGGATTTTGGACAAAAAGGGATTTGAGTGTTTATAGGAGAAAAGGGAAAGACAAGAAGAAAGATACACACTCGAAGCCTCTGTCGATTGATTATAAGAAGAAAAATACAATGGTGATGCGCAATACAATCCAATGCTTCTGTGCAAAATCCCACAGAATGCTCAATCACAAAATACCAAATACCCAAGGGTCTTGTTGCTGCCAGCCTTCTTTGCACCAGACCTCCACCTTCTCCAAGCCTGCACTTGTGCACACCTTGCACCAAGCTTCCAATAAGGGGGAGGGATGGACACCTTTGTGGGCATGCGCAAAGCTTCAATGGGACCTTGGGATCCTTGGGGTGACTAGCTTAGCACTTCTCTGCACACTTCTGTAGTCACTCTTCATGCACACCTTGCATTTCACTTATCTCTGTCGCACACTATGTGTCTCTTTCACTTCTCTCTTTTGCCTAGCTTAGACTATGCTCACCTTGCTTAGTCTTCCAAGAATAGTCCTTGCCTTGATTTGAGTGTCGATTCATGTATGAACCTAATTGCAAGAGTATCTTGGTGCTCACTTTGATGCCCCAAGATTGTTTCCAAAAGTGGGCAGCCAACGAATTCCTATTTTGTCCTCTAGTGACTTTAGATTAAAATAAAACATTTAATTTGGGGGCCATGCTTTCACTTCTGCATACGCTGCCCTTCACATACCTTCACATTTTGCCTTTTAATTCCTCACTTGTGCACCTAAGAGAGGGTTCACGTGAACCTTCTAAAACACTTTAAGAACACTTTGAACCTTAGAGAAATTACAAAAATACCTCTGCAACCTGCAACCAACTTTCTGCAATTTTACCCTTTCTGAACCAATTAATTGTGCACTACCTGTGCACTTTGACACCTGAACTTTGAACACTTTGACTTTGCCCATGTTGACTTTGACCTTGACCTTTTTGACTTTGTTGCTTTGGCTTTGGCCCTTTTGACTTTGACTATGGTTGACTTTGACCATTATGACCTTTTTATGGGCTCAACACTTTGATATCCTACAATGTCTTCAAGCAAATCACCTTCATGAGCACTCAATTTATGATTTACCTCCATAGGGGTGCTAGCTACCTTTGCATTCTCCAAGTGGAACTTTTTCAACATGCCCTGCACATATTTCCTTTGAGTAATGTAAATTCCAAAATTTGTGTAAACCAATTTTTTGCAGACCTCAAACTCCAACAATTGGTATCAGAGCAGTTCTTGCTTCATGTAGGGCATCATCGACAGCCCTTTGGTCACAGTCTCAAAATCGCATGAAATTTAGTGAGCATACTTAGGGTGATTAGGAGCTCAAAACAACTTCATTTTTTGTTGTTGAAATCACAATTTGAGCTCCTTTCAACCTACGAATGTAGTATCACAAAATTTGTGTACGAAATTTGGTTTTTTTGTACCAAAGATATATGTAGCTTTCAGTTCGCTATAAGCTTCTCAAAGTCTGCTATATGTTTAGCAGAACTCGATAGGGTAGTTTTGTTCACCATTTTGAGATACAATCATTTTTGTGCATCAGGGTATTTTAGTAAGTGGCCATGGCTAAAAGCACTGATGTATTCTGTACGTTGGCTATTGAGGATAATTTGGATGGTACCAATTACCCATTATGGGCTTATATGATGCATCATGTATTGGTTGCAAAAGGACTGTGGAATATTGTGTCGTGTGTTGAAAAAGTTTCTATTACACTTGCAAATGGAGTTTCTAAAGTTGATGCAGATGGCATTCAAGATGGTGATATTCTTTAGGTTCCTATTTGTCCTACGATTCCTGCCACACATGCTGTAGAGCAACTTTGTTAGGATTGTAGAGATGCTCAAGCACATGCACTAATAGCCTTTTCTGTCAAACATTCCATTATTCCTCACATTCACTCTTGCAAAATAGCAAAGGATGATTGGGATACATTTATCACTTTATACCAGAAAAGGAATGAGGCTCGTGTTGCTTACTTCTGAAAACACTTGGAGATGAGCACATGAATGAATGAGATTCCATGGATAGTGTTTTGACAAATATCAAAGATATGAAGGAGCACTTGATTTCTACTGATGAAGTCTTGCCTAATAGTTCACTTGTGCAAACTGTTGTGAATGGTCTTCCAGATTCATATCAAACTCTTCGATTGATGATGAAAGTCAATCCAAATGCCTTAAAATTTGAGTAGTTAGTCTCTGTTCTATTGCAATAAGATTAGCCTAGGCAGAACAAGTCCATTACGCGTGTTTCATATCAAGCTTTACTAGCTAGTGTTAGAGGGCCGCCGAACCAGGACAGATGAACCCGGACAGGTGCCGTAAAAAGTGGATTCGCGGAAACATTGTAGCAGACTTCTATTTAAAGCGCACAAAGGAAAGCGGTAAGGACCGGCAGTTTTTGGGGAAGCGTCTCTGCTTCTGTTGGGTATTGTAGTGTGTTGATTAAGTCTCGAGCCGAGGTGTTTGAAGATTACAAGTGCAGCATTGTGTGTGTACGTATTCTGTTCAGTCGGTTTTTACTGAGTCCGTTTGGGAAACTGCGAGCATCCTCTTTGAGATTGTGTGTAAGGTATTGATGAGAATATTGAGTTCTGTTCTGTTCTGTTCGCATCTAACTATTCTACTATCCCTTCTGTAGTGCCGAGTTCTATTTGGTAGTCTTGTGTTGTGAATCTGTTTGGGATAAGTTATACGCGGTTTTTTGGATCTTTTTCTTCACGGAATAGTGTGGTTATCATCCTCCGAGGACTGTGTAAGGCCGAAGTGAACTATTTGTATTTTTCCGATTAAGTGATCAGATTCGATACGATAGTCTGCGTTCACTGAGGATTCCGATCTCAGGAAGAACTTGTATCGGTAAAGGTCTGTACGTGAATAGAAGCATTGGTAAGTTGTGATGAATCAACTGTGGTAGGAACTTGTTGCTTGAGTTGGTATACGATAAGTTTGTGTAATCTCGATTATAGCTATCTGTTGTATTATTGTTCGGTATACCTATCTGTCACACGGAAGCAGCATATTGAGTAGTATCCAATTAATGAAGTTGAGTATTCTATTAGTTATAAGTCAGAACAGGACCTCTGCTCCATTACTATAGCAGATTCAGTCCAGAAGTCCTAAGTTTCCGCATGCCGAATAGTTGTCAGTAGTCAGAATCAACCACTGAGCTAAGACGTGATGGAGTATTTATGAGTGTGTGAAAAGTTGGGAAAATAGTACAGGGCCTCTGTCTAACAGACCCCTACCACTCCCAAGAACCCACGTGGCTAAGAGAACGATCGCGGTTAAAGATTAGGAACCAAGTGAAAGAGAAGCATTTGAATAGAACGTAAAGTAATGCTTAATCGGTATCAGTTTAACCCATAACTCATGTTACATTTAACATTTGGCACCGTCTGTGGGAAAGTGGCATTAGAGTGCTAAGCGGTTTGTAAGAAGCAAACATCCAGCAACATTTGATTTACTGACAGTAGCAACAGACCCAGATTGTTGAAAACTGTTCAGATAATATCACTGGGCAATGATACATGCCGGTTACTCGGTCTGGTGAAACGTATCCTAGGACCCAGACGACGGGAACAAGAAAAGTACAAAAAACAACTCTAGGAGAAGAAGGTATAACGCGACCGGACTCAGTGGTCGAGCAAGTTAAGGACGCTAGAATTAGTTCCGATCATATTCCGGTGGAACGATCAGTGCCTTTGGTACATGCTGGTGTCACCTCGACCCAGCCTAACCAAAATACAGTAATTCCAGAATCTATCAATACGCCGCTGGAAATTAGACAAACTCTAGGAAAAGAAATCAGTAAAAGTGAAAAAACGCTACAGTCTGGTAGACTGTTAGCTCATTCCGGTGATATTCCGGTGATAGAAACATCAACTGGTGGTCAAGGATTAGCATTTTTTGCAGAATCCTCAGTCAGACCCGCGTGTCTGGAAGAAAGATTTCGGATATTGGACATCCAGAAAAAAGGAGAGCTATTCGAAGCAGAGATCCAAAGTATCCTGCGCAAAAAGAGCACACCGGAAGGCACGCCGTCCGGCGATCCAGATTCTGAGAGTACAACTAATCAACCTCAAGATACAGAACCAGAGACACCCACGATGAACGAACAACAACAACAACAACAGTTAGTTCAATCAAGGCTGCCTCCAACAGGAGTAACCTACACTAAATTTGGTGGATTCCCAGGAGATGACCCGGATGCTCACGTACGCACTTTCGAGATCAGTTATGCAGTCCTCAACCATTCACCGGATCAGGCATACAAGGCCATTGTTTTTCAATCTACGTTGGTCAATGAAGCGGCTAGATGGCTTACGGAATACGACATTAATCATTTCGGTACCTATGATGCAGTATGAGATGCCTTTCTACAACGATTTAGATTGAAGAAGAATCCTGCTGAAATCTTTGATTATCTACAGAACAACCGACAGAAGGCAAATCAGACTGTCCAGGAATACGCTACTCTCTTCAGAACACATCTACGGCAGATACCACAGGCACATGCCAATCTACCTGATGACATCATCACTCAATGGTTTATCAATGGCTTAAATCCGCAATTGAAGCAGATCATGATTATTAGATGTGTCGGAGCAATGACATTGGATGCAGTCATCGCTATGGCTTTGCAACTAGAATCCAAGGTTGGTGGATTTTCAGAAGACTTGGAATGGTTAAGGACAAACAAAAATATGACTGAAGATATAACCAGGCAAGTATACTGCACCACGTGCAAAAATTCAGGACATACAAGTGCTAACTGTGCGCTAAATCAAACATTCTGCGCTATCTGCAACACTGCCGGACACTCCACCGGAAATTGTATCTACAATGCTAGAATACAGGGAACAGCAACAGTCAATGCTGTTATTCAAGAACATGGGCAGGCAGCAAATCACTATGTACCTCCGCAACTGAGAAACAATCAACCACAGGGATATCGGAACTACCGAGGACAAAGGAACAACAATTATAATGCCAACCGATGGCAGAACGGACCACCACCGGAAAACCCCAATTTACCACCACCATGCTGTCATTTTTGTGGTGAATTCGGACACATTAGAAGATATTGCAAAGACGCAGCTGAGTATGATCAAAGGAAGAAGGAGCGGCAAAACCCAATGGCCAATATGGTATAAATTACTCCGGTAGAAACAGAAACTACTACAGTCTAGACCCGATCAGGTAAACAACTGCAGCCAGCAGCAGAAGTATTTGAACCAGGGATATGAGAACAACATAGGATGTATAACAAGGCTAGTCACTGGACCGCCACAGAACCTCCAGTGTTCCCAGAACCCATTCCGGTGACTCAGACCTCGGCACCAAAGGAAGGAATGCAACAAAAAGAAGCAGCAGTAAAACAACCATCAGTAGAAGACATAACAACGGATACTTCAGCAACAGCAGAAACTTCAAGTTCAAAAGAGCAGGATAACCAATCTCAACAGGCCTGGGAAATTTTATCCAAGGCATCTATCACCCTACCTCTCGGCCAACTTTTGACGTTAGTACCTGGAATCCGGCAACAGTTTCAACAACATTTTACCCCGGCACCCTCTTGCATTCCAGCAACCGCTGCAGTTCAACCAGAATCTGATTCTATGGTTGATCATGCAGTGCCCTTGATTACAGTATGGTATAAGAATCAGAAGGTCACGCAGGTCTTAATTGACGGAGGCTCCGGCGTAAACATTGCAACCGCAGCATTATGTAAAAAGCTAGGCTGGACCGAAATCGAACAAGTTCAATTCTTTGTCAGAATGGCTGATCAATCTAGAGTCCATCCCATAGGACTTGTACGGAATGTACCTATTACTCTACAAGGTACGACTTTCAAAATGACTTTTGTTATACTAGATCTACCCGAATCCACCTTGGATTACAACCTTCTTTTTGGTCGACCTTGGCTGAAGCATGCAAAGGTAATATAGGACTGGTCTGCACAAGAGCTCACATTCAAGGATGCCAATCGTAAATATGTGGTAAAACTAGATGCTATACAACCCTGCGAACTTCACGCTAGACCTTATCTTGCTGAACCAGTTCATATGTTAGATGGACTATCAGATGATGAAGAAGAGCAATTTCTGAAGAATAACGCCGATTTGATGTCTCTAGGAACTGTTGATCTACAGTCTGTCAATAATAACTGGAACACTTCAGTTTGTGCAGTAGTAGCTATCACCGAACAGTCTGACCAAGCAGATACTGAATTACAACCATTATTCAAGCCAACAGAGGATACAGAGAACCCACAACAATTTTATGTCCTTGAAGACCAGTTGATCACGTACAATCTGGGAGACAAGGATAATCCTCGTCCTGTAAAACTAAAGCAAAAATTACCGGAAAATTTTTAGGCTAATTTGATTCAGCTCCTTCGCGAATTCTCAGACGTCTTTGCATGGGATTACAAAGATATGAAAGGATTAGATCCGCGCATATATCAGCACAGAGTCATGCTGAAGCCTGAAGCTAAACCAAATAGGCAGCCCAGCTATCGGATGAATCCCAATTATGCCTCTCAGGTAAAAGACGAACTTGACAGATGATTAAAAGTAGGATTCATCGTACCAGTAGAACATGCTGAATGGATTTCACCAATTGTGATTGTGCCAAAGAAAAATAAGCAACTACGAATCTGTGTAGATTACCGAAAATTGAACGCAGCAACAGTACCAGACCCTTTCCCGATCCCCTTTCTGGATACTATGCTTGATAGGGTAGCAGGCCACGAAATGTATTCATTCTTAGACGGATACAGCGGTTACAATCAGGTTAGAATGGCTGAAGAAGATATACCAAAAACTGCTTTCATTACCAATTGGGGTGTCTTCGCCTGCACCGTAATGTGGTTCGGATTAAGAAATGCACCAAGCACATTTCAGCGATGTATGCAGGAGATATTTTCTCCTTATCTCACTTCATTCATGCAAGTATATCTTGACGACTTCTCGATCTTTGGGAAGATGATAGCACATTTAAGTCATTTACGATGTTGTTTTCAGAAATGTAGAGAATATAGACTCTGTCTTAACCCAAACAAATCCGTGTTTGCGGTTTCATGTGGCAAACTACTTGGGCATATTGTATCTGCTCAAGGTATCCGAGTAGACCCAGATAAAATTTCGGCAATTTTAGAAGCCCCGGTACCCACAACTCCAAAAGAAGTAATGCGTTTCATGGGTCAAATACGGTGGCATGGCAGACACTTACGATGGCTTGCTCACCTAGCAGTACCATTAAACAGGCTAATCACAAAAACTCCCCGACAGTTTGAATGGACTGAAGAATGCCAAACTACATTTGATCGGCTCAAGTATCTCTTGACACAAGCTCCAATTTTACAACCACCGGACTGGGACAATCCGTTCCATGTTTTTGTCGACGCTTCAGATATTGCAATTGGCAGTATTCTGATGCAGCAAACAAATAAGTGGTTTCGCCCTGTTTATTACGCCAGTAGAAGGCTTGCACCGGCAGAAAAGAATTACTCCACTACTGAAAGAGAATGCCTCGGATTGATTTACTCAATTAAAAAGTTCAGACATTATTTATTAGGCCGGAAATTTACCTTTCATGTGGATCATGCTGCCCTTGTTTATCTAGTAAGATAGCAGCATTTAGGAGGACGGTTAGCACGATGGGTGCTACTTTTATAAGAATTCGACTATGACGTCATTCACCGACCCGGAAATGCACATGCACTAGCAGATTTTTTATCTCGCCTGGATTCCGGTGAAGCTCCGCTAGGCATAGGTGACACGACTCCTGCGATTTATAATGCTGAACCACTATCCGATGAGACGGCCAACCCACAAGCACCTTCTACATACTATGATCAGATTCTAACTTTTCTCGCCGAAGGATGCTTCCCATCTGAGACCACCAAGGCAGTTCGAAGGAAATTGGCAGTCTTTAGCCATCGATTCCGGCTCATAGCAGGAGAACTATATTATACAGATCATACTGGAATCTTACTTCGCTGTATTCCACCTCATGAGGTTAATTCAGTTATCACTTTGGCGCACTCAATTCCTTCTGCTGGCCATTTTGCAGTAGACTTAACTCACCGGAAAATTCTGCAAGGAGGTCTCTGGTGGCCAACTGTTGGGGCTTCACTCACTAATTAGGCATTGATATATGAAGACATATGGAGACATATGATGGAGGAAAGAAGAAGTGAAGGAAAGACCTACAGAAAATCAAGCCTAAGTGAAGGGACAATTTCACTATTGTAAATTAGTGCAAAATTAGAGTCTAGATTTGTAATTGATCTTTAGAACTTACGAGTTCAAGTCTAGATGAATGTAAACCATAGGTATATAAGTTAATTTGAGTCAGAAACATGTAAGAGAGAACTCAATTTTGTAGTTTGAGGAAGTAGAGAAAAGTCGTGTAATTTCTGAGAGAGATGGTGAGAGAAAACTTCTGAGTCTGATAGAGTTTTCCATGGCTGTGAGCAAAATTAGGCCAAGCCATTTTGTACACACCTTCTCTGATAATCAACACATGTTTGTGTAGAAGCATTGTGTCTAATTCCTATTGTACATTGAGTCTCAAGTCATTTCATATGACTATGAAAGTTAGTTGACAGTTACGACTTTTCTGGCGCACATTTGACTGATCTTCTGAAGATTAGATCTCGAAGCATGGTGTAAAGTTTTTGGTAAGTGATAGCTCGTTGGAAAGCTATAATCCTCAACTACATTTGGTCAAAAGATCTTTGAGAAACGGGACGCGTACTCAGAGAAATCAGTTTAAGAGTGAAGGTATGTCAAATCGATGAAGTACATTTTCAGTTTTCAGACATAGTATAAAGGTTGATACAAAATCAGAGGATTGTGAAGTTATTGCTTGAAAGTTTTGTTTGTTATGTGTTGCTTAACACTAGCAAGAACTTCTCTTAGCAAGTAATCAAAAGATTTGGCAAAGATTGAGCTAATACAGGTCAGATTGAAGGATTGAAGAAAAGGCGCAGATTTCTGTGAAGTGAAGTTTTGATTTTCACTAAGTTCAGAGATGAAGATTCATAATGTGAGTGTTGCTAAGCTAATGGTGGTTATGGAGGTCTTCTTATACCACATTAGTTTAGTTCTTGTGGTGTTTTACACACCAACAAGTGGTATCAGAGCAGATAAGGTCCTCGAGAATAAAAGGAGTGCAGATACAAGAAGATTTGAAGAGTTCTTTATCAAAGAAGGAGGAAGCTGAGGTGTTCAACAACCAAAAGTCATCAGAAGAGTATTTCGAAGTTGCTCCCAAGAGTAAAGGTCTACAAAAGGTATCATTCTTTAACCTTACACTTACAGGTTGAAGCAGAAGCAAGGATACCATGGCAGATCATGTGTCCATTGACAAATTGGACAGAGATAACTATCCTGCTTGGGTAATGAGGATGGAGGCCTTACTTATGAGTAAGGACTTAATGGTATATGTGACAGGTGAAGAGGAGAAGCCTAAATTTGAAGATGAAAGTCATCCAAGGAAGGAAGAGTTAGAAGCTTTGAAGCTATGGCAGAAGAGAGATGCAAGTGCAAGAGCTTATATATACAACACTATTACAGATCACTTGTTGCCACATATCAGAGGTTTAGAAACAGCTGAAGATATTTGGAATGCTTTGGAAGACCACTTCCAAAACACCACTAAAGCTAGGAAAGCTAGCTTATGGTCAGAGTTCACCACATTCAAGAAGAAGCAAAATCAGAACATTAGTGATTATGTCACTAAGATGAAAGACTTGGCAGATAGCCTTGGATCTATTGATGAGGATATTGAAGATCATAGGTTGATAGCTCAATTACTTGCAGGATTAAGAGGTGATGAAAGGTGGAAGCCTTTTGTACTTTCAACAGAACTTTCATTAAATCATTATGTGCCAGAATTAAATCAATTACTTGGATTGATGCTCACATTTGAGCAAGACTTAAAGTCAGATGGAGACAAAGGTCAAAGTTCTGCAATGTATGTGAAGAACAAAAAGAAAGGAGATAAAGGCAAAGCAAAGGATGAAGAAGAGTCAACAACTCAAGCAAATTATGCAAGAGGAAGAGGTTTTGGCAGAGGTAAAGGTCGAGGTAATGGAAGAGGTAGAGGTAATCAAAACAATAACAAGAAGACATGTTGGATTTGTGGATTGAGCAATCATCTAGCATATGATTGTTGGCACAATCAACAAGGAGCAAATCAAAATCAGAACAACAATGGCAGAGGTAGAGGTGGAAGGTTTCAGAATCAATTTCAAAGAGGAAGACATAATTCAAGAGGAAGTTTTGGTAGAGGTGGTGGAAGAAATTGGAATCAGAACCAATCATACAACACTACATATTACAATTATGCAAATGATACACAGAATGACAACCATACAACATTGATGATGAATTCAATTAGTTCATCAGAGAAGGAGGATCTCAAGGTATTCTATATTGACTCTGGTTGTTCAAATCATTTATCAGGTAATATAGAATTATTGTCAGAATTGGAAGAAGGAAATTCAAGTCATACAGTACAAACAGGTGACAATACAAAACACAATGTGCATTCAATTGGAAAGGTGAAGTGCAGGAGTGGAGCTGATTTATTAACAAATGTTTTGTATGTTCCAACAATACCAAAGAATCTGATTAGTGTTGGACAAATAGTGGAAAAAGGTTTTCAAGTCAGATTTACAAATGAAGGGGTATTTGTAGAAGATCCAGAGGATGCATACAAACCCATTGTTTGTGGTAAGAAGGAAGGTAGACTTTTTACTCTCAAAGTGCAAGGAAATGTTGGTCAAGCCCTAATTACACATGGTGATGAAGTAATTACAGAGTTAGATCTTTGGCATAAAAGATTGGGACATTTCAATGAAAGAGGAATCAAAACTATGGTGGAGAATCAATCTGTATTGAGACTACCAAATGTAAAGAATCAACATATGATATACAAGTGTGAAGCTTGTCAGATGGGAAAAGCTCATAGACAACCATTTCAGAAGAAAGGTTTCAAGCATGATGGTTTGCTTGAACTCATACATACAGATGTATGGGGACCAACAAAAGAAGGTTCAATAAATGGATCTAGGTATTATGTTTTGTTTATTGATGATGCTACAAGGTGGATAACCCTTTATGTTCTAAAGGAAAGATCAGAAGTCTTTGGAGCCTTCAAACATTTTCATGCTTATGCAGAAAGAGTTACAGGTCACAAACTCAAGAGGCTAAGGTCTGATGGAGGGGGAGAATACTTCTCCCAAGAATTTAATGACTATCTTTGGAATGCAGGTATCAAGAGAGAGATAACTTGCAGGTATACACCTCAACATAATGGGGTGGCAGAAAGGAGGAATAGAACATTGGTTGAATTTGCAAGAGCAATGTTAAAGGAAAAGAATTGCCCTAATTATCTTTGGGCTGAGGCTGTAAATACAGCCACATACCTTGTGAATAGGTTACCATGTGGAGCTTTGAATGGTATGACCCCTTATGAAGCTTGGTGGGGTAAGAAACCAACACTTGACCATTGTAAAGTGTTTGGGTCAATTGCCTATGCTTATGTACCATCACAACTCAGACATAAGCTTGAACCAAAGGCAGAAAGATATGTGTTTATTGGGTATGATGAAAAGCAAATGGGTTATAGGCTATGGAGTCCTTTAACTAAACATTTTATTGTTTCCAGAGATGTGACCTTTGATGAACAGAAGAGTTGGTATGCAGATAAAGAATGTGAGCTTGAAACATTTGAAGAAGAGATAAGAAGGAGTGCAAGAGGTAAGTCACATATGCAAATAGATGGAGATGAAGAACATATGCAAGCAAGCACATCAAGAGTTGGATCATATAGAAGGAATGAAGATGGACCAATATTTGATGAAGAAGTACATCCAGATAGACATGAAGAGTGTGAACCAAGAAGGTCAACCAGAATAAGGAATCAACCTACAAGGTATTCATATGACACTTCTTACTTGACTCAGAAAAATTATGCTTACATGGTTAAGGAAGATGAAGAACCTCAAAGCTATGATGAAGCAAAGGGTAAGAGACAATGGGAAGTAGCAATGAAGGAAGAATTTGATGCTCTTGAAGAGAACAAAACTTGGGAACTTGTCCCAAAACCTAATGGTAAGAAAGTGATTGGAAACAAATGGGTTTACAAAGTTAAGAAGCATGCAGATGGAACTATAGCCAGATACAAAGCTAGATTGGTGGTTAAAGGCTATGCTCAAACATTTGGCATAGATTATGATGAGACATTCAGTCCTGTGGCAAAGATGTCAACCATAAGAACAATCATTGCCATTGCAGCATCAAAAGGATGGACATTGAGTCAATTGGACATTAAGAATGCATTTTTGAATGGATATATATCAGATGAGGTTTACATGGAACAACCTCAAGGGTTTGCAGATCATAAGTTTCCAAATTATGTTTGCAGGTTGAGAAGAGCCCTTTATGGTTTGAAGCAAGCTCCAAGAGCTTGGAATTATAGACTTGTAAAGTATCTTAATGACCTTGGGTATCAAAGTTCAAAGGCAGATGCAAGTTTACTTATCAAAAGAACAGATGAAGGTATGATCTACATTTGTATATATGTAGATGACATTATAATTACAGGTACCTCAAATGAAGGAATCAAGGAGGTGAAGAAGCTACTTGAAAGAGAATTCAAGATAAGTGATCTAGGAAAATTGTCATATTTTCTTGGAATGGAAATCACTTATGCAGAGCATGGCATTTATGTATCACAAGAAAGGTATCTCTTGAATCTTCTAAAGAAGTTCAACATGGAGAATTGCAGAGAGGCATCTACACCATTAGAAGTCAATCACAAACTCAGTAGATATGTTGGTGCAGAGTTCAAAGACATGAGGAAGTATCAATCTTTAGTTGGAAGTTTGATTTATGCAACTCTAACAAGGCCTGATCTTAGTTATGCAGTTGGTGTTCTTTCCCAATTCATGCATTGTCCAAAGGATCCACATTGGATTGCAGGTCAAAGAGTCCTTAGATATATCAAAGGGACTTTGAAAGAAGGATTGTATTATCCTTTTACATCAGATATAAGATTGAGAGCCTATAGTGATTCAGATTGGGCAGGAAGTCAAGATGACAGAAGGTCTACTCATGGCTACATGATATACATTGGAGATAAGCTTGTGAGTTGGTGTTCAAAGAAACAACACACAGTGGCCTTATCATCAACAGAAGCTGAATACAAAGGACTTGTGGAAGCAGCAAAGGAAGTCATATGGATGCAGACATTATTCAAAAGCTTGGGAATTGATCAAGGTATACCCATTACTCATGGAGATAACATGAGTTCATTATATCTTGCAGCAAATCCTGTGTTTCATGCAAGGACAAAGCACATAGAGATACAGTATCATTTTCTTAGAGAAAAGGTAATGGAGAAAGAGATTGAAGTGGTGTATACTTCCACAAAAGATCAGATTGCAGATATTATGACAAAAAGCTTGGATGGAGTAAAGACAAGTAAGTTCAAGGAGATGGCAGGAATAAAAGAGAAGGAGATTATGTGAAGAAGTCAAATTATGCTAATTAGTGATTGAGGGGGAGCTGTTGGGGCTTCACTCACTAATTAGGCATTGATATATGAAGACATATGGAGACATATGATGGAGGAAAGAAGAAGTGAAGGAAAGACCTACAGAAAATCAAGCCTAAGTGAAGGGACAATTTCACTATTGTAAATTAGTGCAAAATTAGAGTCTAGATTTGTAATTGATCTTTAGAACTTACGAGTTCAAGTCTAGATGAATGTAAACCATAGGTATATAAGTTAATTTGAGTCAGAAACATGTAAGAGAGAACTCAATTTTGTAGTTTGAGGAAGTAGAGAAAAGTCGTGTAATTTCTGAGAGAGATGGTGAGAGAAAACTTCTGAGTCTGATAGAGTTTTCCATGGCTGTGAGCAAAATTAGGCCAAGCCATTTTGTACACACCTTCTCTGATAATCAACACATGTTTGTGTAGAAGCATTGTGTCTAATTCCTATTGTACATTGAGTCTCAAGTCATTTCATATGACTATGAAAGTTAGTTGACAGTTACGACTTTTCTGGCGCACATTTGACTGATCTTCTGAAGATCAGATCTCGAAGCATGGTGTAAAGTTTTTGGTAAGTGATAGCTCGTTGGAAAGCTATAATCCTCAACTACATTTGGTCAAAAGATCTTTGAGAAACGGGACGCGTACTCAGAGAAATCAGTTTAAGAGTGAAGGTATGTCAAATCGATGAAGTACATTTTCAGTTTTCAGACATAGTATAAAGGTTGATACAAAATCAGAGGATTGTGAAGTTATTGCTTGAAAGTTTTGTTTGTTATGTGTTGCTTAACACTAGCAAGAACTTCTCTTAGCAAGTAATCAAAAGATTTGGCAAAGATTGAGCTAATATAGGTCAGATTGAAGGATTGAAGAAAAGGCGCAGATTTCTGTGAAGTGAAGTTTTGATTTTCACTAAGTTCAGAGATGAAGATTCATAATGTGAGTGTTGCTAAGCTAATGGTGGTTATGGAGGTCTTCTAATACCACATTAGTTTAGTTCTTGTGGTGTTTTACACACCAACACCAACGATGTACAGAGATGTCGCACAGTTTGTTAAACAATGTGATACTTGTCAAAGAACTGGTCAGCCTTTGCAAAGGCATCTTTTTCCACTGCAACCCATCTTACCACTCGAACCATTTCAGAAATGGGGACTAGATTTTATCGGTCCAATCACACCCCCAGCAGTCTTCAGTAACAACAGATACATACTAACATGTACAGACTATGCAACAAGATGGGCAGAAGCATGGGCTTTACGATCTGCTACAGCGGTTACGGTAGCAAAAGATCTACTCACGGATGTCTTCCCACGATTTGGCTTACCCCTGGAAATTGTCTCAGATCAAGGCACTCACTTTGTGAACAATCTAATGAAGGCTCTTACACAATCATTCCAGGTTACACATAATTTTAGCTCTCCTTATTATCCACGTGCCAATGGATTGGCCGAAAGTACAAACAAATCACTTTTGAATATCCTCCGGAAATTGATCATGGAAGCACCGGAAAGATGGGATCAACTACTACCTGCAGTATTATGGGCATACCGGACTACATATAAGGTAACAACAGGCTTGACACCTTTCAAACTAGCTTATGGCTTAGAAGCAATAGCACCCATGCAATTAGTCATCCCAAGTCTGCGTGTAGCAATCACTCAGAAAATGCTACCAAAATATTCACTAACAGCAAGAATGGACGCACTCAGAGAACTTGATGAGCACCGATGGCTCAGTTTTTTAACTATGCGCGAAGTACAACTAAGGCAAGCCAAGACACACGATCGATATTTGAAAACTCCAATCTTTTCGGTAGGCCAGCTTGTACTCTTCTATAACGCAAAATCGGATAGAGCAGCAGGAAAATTCAAACTACGATGGTTCGCCCCTTTCAAGATCTCAGAACAAATCGGTCCGGCAACTTTTCGGTTGATTACATTGACCGGAAATCCACTTCCAAAGGTAATCAATGGGTCGAAGCTGCGGCCGTATTACCCCACTACTAGTACGCATTAAATTATTCGGCGGCGAACCGCGTTTTGTATAAATTTTTGCGTTTTTCTTTTTTCTTTTTTCTCCCTTTTTTTAGTCGTGTTTTGTACGAATCTTTATGTTACCAGCCGCCCATCCCTACCGGTCACTCAAGCACGCACGCCTGCATGAAAAACCAGTACTAGTCCCGCACCGCACAATGATACCCACCCCCCCCCCTTCCCACCCCCACCGTGTTCTCCTTACTTAACCTCATCAGTTGCGCCATAAACGTTATCGTGTTCTCAAGATTACACGTATTATCCCTGTCCTCTGTGTTGCCTGTAAGTGTGCTCCTGAATACCATGGAAGCGCTAGCCAACTACGTTGCTTTCCGTGATGGTATCCCGACAGACGTCGGCGAATACCTGCGCTGCAGAGGGTTGGCTAACTTCGCTGAGTTGCCCTGGCACTCAGTGGAAGTCCATCCCTTCTCCGCGCAGATCATCCACGCCATCGCCCAATTCTCCATCACCGAACGACAGTGGGTCTTCCCTTCCCTCCCATATAGAAGCGTCATCACCTTCCAAGCCTTCTCTACAGCCTACCGCCTCACCCCGCAAGGACGCAAAAATGGCCCTAGCATCCCTATCGCTCGCATGACCAAACTCTTTCCCCGCTCCTCATCAAACGAATATGCCATTCTCTGCCGCCCAGAACCCGAACGATCCGCCCTACAGTTCCTCGTAGCAATCCTCAACCTGCAAAAACGAACCTACGGCATCTCTCACCCCTTCTACTCCGCCCTAGAGTTAGCCACTCGCGAACCTGTCAACTTTGCCTCTTATTTTTTCCAACGAATCCATAAGGAATCCGTCGCTATAGTAAAACAACTCCAGAAGGGCAGCTCTCCGCGCTCTCGCCTTCCCCACATCATCTCCTTCCTCTTCCCAACCATTCTCGCCGCACAACCCCCACCCACAGGCCCAGCACTTAGGCACAAAGAATCAGCACAACCACTCGAGGAAACTGAAGAAGACGACGAAGAGATCAATCAACTCTTCCGCACGAAGCGAATTCGGATCAGCTCTTCCGAAAGTGAAGTCCAAGGATCCGTCGGAAAGAAACACGACGCCGAAGAAGATAAGCAAGAAGAAACTTACCACGACACCGCCACTTCAATACACAACGACCTGAGGAAGGAATTTGGCGACTGTGAAGGCCCCCGACGGTATTACATGTTGAAAAACGCCACCTATCACCGACGAGAACAATTTAAATGGTATTTAGAAAAGCTTTGTTTACTAGTAAAATTCGACTTAATGTCGAAAGAAAATTTTTCCCCCCTATTACATGCCGAAGAAGGAGGTCCGGTTAGCTGGACACATTGGCTCTATAACCACCTCTACACACAAATCATTGTCGGGGATAAGAGAAGATCCCACACCAACAGCAGACTAGCAGCCTATTTAGCTGCTATATTTAATTTCGTCCAATCTGTAAAGGATAAGCAGCTACACTGGTCCCCCCCTTTTTATCCCGCTGACATGATCAAATAAATTCAGAACACCACACAGAGCCTGAGAAAGCAGCTCAACCCTCCACCTCGTCTGCATCTTTCTTCCACACAGGTAACAGCGCACAGAATCAGACAGTAGGGACGCCGTTTCGACTGTCCATTAAACGACGAATGGCAAACAACTTGCCAACTGCCAGTCCAGAGCAAGCACCGGACGACCCCCAACCCGATTTTGTCATAAGGATGCAAACCCAACTCCAACAGGTTTCTCAATATTTACGGCAACAAGAACAAGCAATTCAGCACAAAAACGAGTTATTATTTGCCGCGATGACTAAGTCCAATTCATTAATGACACAGATGCAAAAAGAATTGGATGACAAAGAAGCTTTAATACAGGCGTTACAGAGTAACAGTCAGCATCTAATGGCAGAATTGATCACCGCAAAAAAGTGTGTCCAAGACTTTAATCAATGGCAGCAAACTATCCAAACACAAATTCAAACCGAAATGTCAAGTTTTTCTACCCTGAATGCTCGCCTGCAAGCCGAAAATGAAATTTTGCAGTCAAGGATACAAGTATTGCAGGAGTTCGAAAGGCAGATATTAAAAGATGAGGGCGTAGAACTAAATGCCACATTGATGACAAATGTGGACATCGACTTATTAAAACAACAGTTGGATAGCCGTATTCAAAATAGCTGGACACTTTTTCGCAGGAGATGGCTGGCTATACTTGTTCCGCCACTAGAACAAGTGCGGTCAGAAAGGATTGGGGAGTCAAACCCTGGTATGGACTGACAGGCAGTGCAAAAGGATGTTGCAGACAGTAATGCACCTGCGGGTTCGAGTCCACCGTGCGTGCCAGTGTTAGAGGGCTGCCGAACCAGGACGGATGAACCCGGACAGGTGCCGTAAAAAGTGGATTCACGGAAACATTGTAGCAGACTTCTATTTAAAGCGCACAAAGGAAAGCGGTAAGGACCGGCAGTTTTTGGGGAAGCATCTCTGCTTCTGTTGGGTATTGTAGTGTGTTGATTAAGTCTCGAGCCGAGGTGTTTGAAGATTACAAGTGCAGCATTGTGTGTGTACGTATTCTGTTCAGTCGGTTTTTACTGAGTCCGTTTGGGAAACTGCGAGCATCCTATTTGAGATTGTGTGTAAGGTATTGATGAGAATATTGAGTTCTGTTCTGTTCTGTTCGCATCTAACTATTCTACTATCCCTTCTGTCGTGCCGAGTTCTATTCGGTAGTCTTGTGTTGTGAATCTGTTTGGGACAAGTTATACGCGGTTTTTTGGATCTTTTTCTTCACGGAATAGTGTGGTTATCATCCTCCGAGGGACTGTGTAAGGCCGAAGTGAACTATTTGTATTTTTCCGGTTAAGTGATCAGATTCGATACGATAGTCTGCGTTCACTGAGGATTCCGATCTCAGGAAGAACTTGTATCGGTAAAGGTCTGTACGTGAATAGAAGCATTGGTAAGTTGTGATGAATCAACTATGGTAGGAACTTGTTGCTTGAGTTGGTACACGATAAGTTTGCGTAATCTCGATTATAGCTGTCTGTTGTATTATTGTTCGGTATACCTATCTGTCACACGGAAGCAGCATATTGAGTAGTATCCAATTAATGAAGTTGAGTATTCTATTAGTTATAAGTCAGAACAGGACCTCTACTCCATTACTATAGCAGATTCAGTCCAGAAGTCCTAAGTTTCCGCATGCCAAATAGTTGTCAGTAGTCAGAATCAACCACTGAGCTAAGACGTGATGGAGTATTTATGAGTGTGTGAAAAGTTGGGAAAATAGTACAGGGCCTCTGTCTAACAGACCCCTACCACTCCCAAGAACCCACGTGGCTAAGAGAACGATCGCGGTTAAAGATTAGGAACCAAGTGAAAGAGAAGCATTTGAATAGAACGTAAAGTAATGCTTAATCGGTATCAGTTTAACCCATAACTCATTTTACATTTAACATTTGGCGCCGTCTGTGGGAAAGTGGCATTAGAGTGCTAAGCGGTTTGTAAGAAGCAAACATCCAGTAACATTTGATTTACTGACAGTAGCAACAGACCCAGATTGTTGAAAATTGTTCAGATAATATCACTGGGCAATGATACATGCCGGTTACTCGGTCTGGTGAAACGTATCCTAGGACCCAGACGACGGGAACAAGAAAAGTACAAAAAACAACTCTAGGAGAAGAAGGTATAACGCGACCGGACTCAGTGGTCGAGCAAGTTAAGGACGCTAGAATTAGTTCCGGTCATATTCCGGTGGAACGATCAGTGCCTTTGGTACATGCTGGTGTCACCTCGACCCAGCCTAAGTAAAATACAGTAATTCCAGAATCTATCAATACGCCGCTGGAAATTAGACAAACTCTAGGAAAAGAAATCAGTAAAAGCGAAAAAACGCTACAATCTGGTACACTGTTAGCTCATTCCGGTGATATTCCGGTGATAGAAACATCAACTGGCGGTCAAGGATTAGCGTTTTTTGCAGAATCCTCAGCCAGACCCGCGTGTCTGGAAGAAAGATTTCGGATATTGGACATCCAGAAAAAAGGAGAGCTATTCGAAGCAGAGATCCGAAGTATCCTGCGCAAAAACAGTACACCGGAAGGCACGCCGTCCGGCGATCCAGATTCTGAGAGTACAACTAATCAACCTCAAGATACAAGACCAGAGACACCCACGATGAACGGACAACAACAACAATAACAGTTAGTTCAATCAAGGCTGCCTCCAACAGGAGTAACCTACACTAAATTTGGTGGATTCCCAGGAGATGACCTGGATGCTCACGTACGCACTTTCGAGATCAGTTATGCAGTCCTCAACCATCCACCGGATCAGGCATACAAGGCCATTGTTTTTCAATCTACGTTGGTCAATGAAGCGGCTAGATGGCTTACGGAATACGACATTAATCATTTCGGTACCTATGATGCAGTACGAGATGCCTTTCTACAACGATTTAGACTGAAGAAGAATCCTGCTGAAATCTTTGATTATCTACAGAACAACCGACAGAAGGCAAATCAGATTGTCCAGGAATACGCTACTCTCTTCAGAACACATCTACGGCAGATACCACAGGCACATGCCAATCTACCTGATGACGTCATCACTCAATGGTTTATCAATGGCTTAAATCCGCAATTGAAGCAGATCATGATTATTAGATGTGTCGGAGCAATGACATTGGATGCAGTCATCGCTATGGCTTTGCAACTAGAATCCAAGGTTGGTGGATTTTCAGAAGACTTGGAATGGTTAAGGACAAACAAAAATATGACTGAAGATATAACCAGGCAAGTATACTGCACCACGTGCAAAAATTCAGGACATACAAGTGCTAACTGTGCGCTAAATCAAACATTCTGCGCTATCTGCAACACTGCCGGACACTCCACCGGAAATTGTATCTACAATGCTAGAATACAGGGAACAACAACAGTCAATGCTGTTATTCAAGAACATGGGCAGGCAGCAAATCACTATGTACCTCTGCAACTGAGAAACAATCAACCACAGGGATATCGGAACTACCGAGGACAAAGGAACAACAATTATAATGCCAACCGATGGTAGAACGGACCACCACCGGAAAACCCCAATTTACCACCACCACGCTGTCATTTTTGTGGTGAATTCGGACACATTAGAAGATATTGCAAAGACGCAGCTGAGTATGATCAAAGGAAGAAGGAGCGGCAAAACCCAATGGCCAATATGGTACAAATTACTCCGGTAGAAACACAAACTGCTACAGTCCGGACCCGATCAGGTAAACAACTGCACCGAGCAGCAGAAGTATTTGAACCAGGGATACGAGAACAACATAGGATGTATAACAAGGCTAGTCACTGGACCGCCACAGAACCTCCAGTGTTCCCAGAACCCATTCGGGTGACTCAGACCTCGGCAGCAAAGGAAGGAATGCAACAAAAAGAAGCAGCAGTAAAACAACCATCAGCAGAAGACATAACAGCGGATACTTCAGCAACAGCAGAAACTTCAAGTTCAAAAGAGCAAGATAACCAATCTCAACAGGCCTGGGAAATTTTATCCAAGGCATCTATCACCCTACCTCTCGGCCAACTTTTGACGTTAGTACCTGGAATCCGGCAACAGTTTCAACAACATTTTACCCCGGCACCCTCTTGCATTCCAGCAACCGCTGCAGTTCAACCAGAATTTGATTCTACGGTTGATCATGCAATTCCCTTGATTACAGTATGGTATAAGAATCAGAAGGTCACGCAGGTCTTAATTGACAGAGGCTCCGGTGTAAACATTGCAACCGCAGCATTATGTAAAAAGCTAGGCTGGACCGAAATCGAACCAGTTCAATTCTTTGTCAGAATGGCTGATCAATCTAGAGTCCATCCCATAGGACTTGTACGGAATGTACCTATTACTCTACAAGGTACGACTTTCAAAATGACTTTTGTTATACTAGATCTACCCGAATCCACCTTGGATTACAACCTTCTTTTTGGCCGACCTTGGCTGAAGCATGCAAAGGTAATACAGGACTGGTCTGCACAAGAGCTCACATTCAAGGATGCCAATCGTAAATATGTGGTAAACTAGATGCTATACAACCCTGCGAACTTCACGCTAGACCTTATCTTGCTGAACCAGTTCATATGTTAGATGGACTATCAGATGATGAAGAAGAGCAATTTCTGAAGAATAACGCCGATTTGATGTCTCTAGGAACTGTTGATCTACAGTCTGTCAATAATAACTGGAACACTTCAGTTTGTGCAGTAGTAGCTATCACCGAACAGTCTGACCAAGCAGATACTGAATTACAACCATTATTCAAGCCAACAGAGGATACAGAGAACCCACAACAATTTTATGTCCTTGAAGACCAGTTGATCACGTACAATCTGGGAGACAAGGATAATCCTCGTCTTGTAAAAATAAAGCAAAACTTACCGGAAAATTTTTAGGCTAATTTGATTCAGCTCCTTCGTGAATTCTCAGACGTCTTTGCATGGGATTACAAAGATATGAAAGGATTAGATCCGCGCATATATCAGCACAGAGTCATGCTGAAGCCTGAAGCTAAACCAAATAGGCAGCCCAGCTATCGGATGAATCCCAATTATGCCTCTCAGGTAAAAGACGAACTTGACAGATGATTAAAAGTAGGATTCATTGTACCAGTAGAACATGCTGAATGGATTTCACCAATTGTGATTGTGCCAAAGAAAAATAAGCAACTATGAATCTGTGTAGATTACCGGAAATTGAACGCAGCAACAGTACCAGACCCTTTCGCGATCCCCTTTCTGGATACTATGCTTGATAGAGTAGCAGGCCACGAAATGTATTCATTCTTAGACGGATACAGCGGTTACAATCAGGTTAGAATGGCTGAAGAAGATATACCAAAAACTGCTTTCATTACCAATTGGGGTGTCTTCGCCTGCACCGTAATGTGGTTCGGATTAAGAAATGCACCAAGCACATTTCAGCGATGTATGCAAGAGATATTTTCTCCTTATCTCACTTCATTCATGCAAGTATATCTTGACGACTTCTCGATCTTTGGGAAGATGATAGCACATTTAAGTCATTTACGATGTTGTTTTCAGAAATGTAGAGAATATAGACTCTGTCTTAACCCAAACAAATCCGTGTTTGCGGTTTCATGTGGCAAACTACTTGGGCATATTGTATCTGCTCAAGGTATCCGAGTAGACCCAGATAAAATTTTGGCAATTTTAGAAGCCCCGGTACCCACAACTCCAAAAGAAGTAATGCGTTTCATGGGTCAAATACGGTGGCATGGCAGACACTTACGATGGCTTGCTCACCTAGCAGTACCATTAAACAGGCTAATCACAAAAACTCCCCGACAGTTTGAATGGACTGAAGAATGCCAAACTACATTTGATCGGCTCAAGTATCTCTTGACACAAGCTCCAATTTTACAACCACCGGACTGGGACAATCCGTTCCATGTTTTTGTCGACGCTTCAGATATTGCAATTGGCAGTATTCTGATGCAGCAAACAAATAAGTGGTTTCGCCCTGTTTATTACGCCAGTAGAAGGCTTGCACCGGCAGAAAAGAATTACTCCACTACTGAAAGAGAATGCCTCTGATTGATTTACTCAATTAAAAAGTTCAGACATTATTTATTAGGCCGGAAATTTACCTTTCATGTGGATCATGCTGCCCTTGTTTATCTAGTAAGACAGCAGCATTTAGGAGGACGGTTAGCACGATGGGTGCTACTTTTACAAGAATTCGACTATGACGTCATTCACCGACCCGGAAATGCACATGCACTAGCAGATTTTTTATCTCGCCTGGATTCCGGTGAAGCTCCGCTAGGCATAGATGACACGACTCCTGCGATTTATAATGCTGAACCACTATCCGATGAGACGGCCAACCCACAAGCACCTTCTACATACAATGATCAGATTCTAACTTTTCTCACCGAAGGATGCTTCCCATCAATTGAGGACTGAGAACAACGTTTGACAAAAGCTGGAACATGCCCGCCATTATCGGGGCTCTATAGAGATAGATCAGTGAGCAGCAAAATAGGTATTTCTTCCAGATTACAACGTCAATGACAATCAAACTTTACATGCACACACTACACTTTGAGAGCTATTCAATGCACATTAAAACACTGAAAACAGATGAGTATAGATTGAGTTATGAGCTTTTGAAGTTACTACTCTGAGTGAGTATAATAGAAAACAAAACAAATAAGTAGAGAATGATGAATGTATAAATTCACATATGATTACAAATACATTGGCAATGAATCTTTGCATAATGGGAGTAGAATGATAGAGCTATGGAGTAAGCTCTTCAATCTCTACAAAATGACATGAAATGGTCATGTACAAGGCTTGCTATTTTCCTCTTCCTTCTTGTTCTTTTTATAGCTACTCTTGGAGGGAGTTTTGAATTCGAATTCGAATGGCTCCACCTAAAAGTGATCCCCAAAGTTAGGGATTATTCCCTCAGCTCATTCTTTTCCTTTTTCTACATCATGGATGAGGTAAGCCATTCTTTTCCTTTTTCTTTTTCACAATTACAAGAGACAAAATGTACTCTTTTACAAGAGCTGTTCACATGACTACACATGTGACTTACAAATGATCATAATATCAAGCATGTAGGCTTGGGTAAAATGCACCAAAATTACCAAGAGAATTTACAAAGATAAGTGATGTGTTAGGGTTAATAGGTGTATATATAAGCTAGGGGAAAAAATAACCTCCTAAAGAGGGAAAAAAGTTCCCTCGTGGTCCTATGTTCACACACTACTGAAATATATCAACAACCAATAGATTTGACCTAAAAATCATAATACCTCTTTAGGAGAATGTAGAGGGGGTACTTCCAAATTTACTTTAAGTTTTTCAAGATCGACAACAATTCCAGCACTTGAGATTACATGTCCAAGTAATTTCCCAGATTTCACTCCAAAAGCTAATTTAGTCCAATTTAAACTTAAGTGTACTTCTCCACACTTATTCAAGCACAATCATAAATATTGTAGATGGTTAACTTGTGGTCTAGATACTGAAAAATGATTTCAAAATACCTGCATGAAACTAGTTAAATACGGGGCAAAAATTTGTAGAATATAATGCTAAAAAGTACTAGGAGCATTCCATAATCCAAACCACATTACCCAACATGTAAATACTACCCATTTAGTTATAAACATTGTTTTTCATATATAAATTTCTAACACTTTGACTTGATTATAACCATTGGATCCATCTGAAAGTGAATCTCTGACAGCAACTTCATCAAGCATCGTGTCTAAAAATGGTAGTGAAAATGGGTCTAGAATTGCTGGTGTATTCAATTTATAGTAATCTACACAAATTCATAGCTGCTTGTTCTTCCTTAGGACTATTACAATAGGGGATACCCATTCCAAATACGCAATAGGCACAATAAATCCTAGCTTCAATAGTCTATCCAACTCTTCCTTGACCTATTTGGCAAAATTAGGGTTCATACGATAGTGTTGTTGAATTACGAGACAAGCATGTGGCTTTAATACAATTTTGTGCTGATATAATCTAGGGTTCATTCCACCCATATCAGAGTAGCTCCAAGCAAACACATCCTTAAAGCTGAATAAAAAATCAATTATTCCTACCCAAATCCTTCCTATAAACTTGCACCTACTTTTACCTTTTGAGGTGTACTCTCAAATCCTAAATTTACTTGCTCACTTTGATCTTCCTGAATACAAACACACATTTGAGTAAAAGCATCATCCTTAGAAAGCCATGATGTCTCCCCTTCAAATTGTAAGTGTTCTAGATCAGGCTGTACTACAACTGTTACGAGCACTTGCTGAAATTGTGATAATATTTTTGGTATATCAATTAGTCTTACCGATCACAAATCTCTATTAGCTTCTAGAAATTGAAACTCTTCATCATCCTCTAGTCCGTCCATCATATGTGATAGGAAATTGAAGGTAGTTGAGCCTTTGGATAATGTTGCTTATCTTCTAAAGGGATATAATATTTTTTGTGACCTTAAAAGTAATAGCTTTAGATCTGCAATCTTGTTGAACTTTTGCCAGTTTCAACCATGGTCATTCATATGGATATATTCTTGATAAGACCAATAGGCTCCAAACATGATTGGCCTGTCATACACATATAAAATGGGGCTGGTTGAATTTCGTGTTCTTCCACACAACAAGCTAGAATTCCTTCATCAATCTGCTTGTAAATGCTTCTCGCTAGTATCTGATATATTTGAGACTTAACTACTTCATTCTCCTTAGTCTTGACCACTGGATTCTTAGGTTCATCTATGAAAATAGTCACAAGTAATTTAGCCCAGTCTAGAACTACTTCTGGAGTGAACAGATAAGTGTCAAGAAGTTAATCTAACATTTCTTGCAGGGGTTCTCTAGAAGTACATCATGAAAGGTGATCCACCCAAAGGTGAGTCTTTCCTTTCGTGACTACCACTTCAATGTCTTATTCCATTAGTAAAAGAAACCATCTTACTAATATGCATGTATTACAAGGCTTGTTCACTAAGTAGAGCAGTGCCTGGTGGTCCAAAAAGAACTTAAACTTATTTGCAAGCAATTAATGTATAAACTACTTGACCATGTAGACCATGCCTAAGCCTTCTCTCTTGATGGTAGTGTAATTCCTTTCTATAGTGTTTAATTGCCTACTCGCATATGCTATGGGAAGTTCTATACTCCATTCCTTTGAAGGTTGTGCTAGCACACATCCAATAATGTAATTGGAAGTGTGGATGTGAACCTAGAATGGTTTATTCTAGTTAGGTGTCATCAAAATAGGTTCCGAGCACAATTGTTGTTTCAGCTCATTAAAAGATGTTTCACATTCCTCATTCCATTCAAAGTTTGTCAAGAGGTTATATAGAGGCTTAGCAATGAAAGTGTACATGTGAATAAAATGTTGGTAATATCCATAATGTTCCATAAAATCATGTACTTCCCTTCAAAGACCGAGAATTGGAAGCACTATGCCAAGCATTAGGTAAGAAAAGTGCAGATTTGGAAACAGTAACATCCATTTTGGATGCAACAATGGAGAAAGCTTATCTACTAGAGAAAGCTTGCATAGAGATCACTACAAAAGTTTTCTAGTGGGAATATGAGCTGGAAGCTACCAAAGAAGAATTATTTCAGAAATCTCAAGAATTGATTGCAAAAATAGGAGTCACTATACAATTAAAGAAAGAGTTAGAGTCAACACAAAAAGAATTGCATCCAATGGAAAACATGTTAAGCAATCAGAATGAGAAGTTAAAGAAGATTGAAGCAGAGGTGGAAGATAGTAGAATTTGGTGTTGCATAGCCTTAAAGGATGATTTTTATTTACAAGAATCCTTTTTGGTAGAACAGATCAATCAATTATTAATTAGGTAGCCATAGCAATTTCTTCAACCCCGGATGCACAATTGCTCGACAAAGAGCATGTACAGAAACTTCTAAAGGCATTACAAAAAAGATAAAGTGCAGTTTTGAAGAAGCCAAAACCTAGTACATTCAAGGTTTAGTAGACGATGATTTCTTTGCTTAGGGTTCCAGTCCATGGTGCATGCCACTGTTAGATTGGTGGTGTGATTAATTTTAACTATCTATAATTTTGGTGAAGTGTCTGTGCGCGAGATTTACAAGCTATTATATAAGTGTTTCTCTTCCAATTTGAATTTGAAATTCAAATAAGGCTCCATCTAAAAGTAGTCTTATAAGTTAGGAGTTTTTCTACCAAATGCGATTCGTAGCTTTTATCTCTCATAACATCACAAGATGTATGGAGTCACAAGATTCTCTCAAGATCAAAACACTTTTACAAGTGGTAAATGTCCAAGTATTACAAGCAATGGTTCATGTGACTTATCACATGCCATCTCATCTAATCCTTCAATTAGGCCAAATGTGAAGGCTTGGATTTGCACCAACAATGCCCCCTCAAGCCAAACATCATGGCTTGTACTTCATGAATCTTCTTGAATGTCTTGCAATCCAATAATAGCTTTGAGCCTGCAAAGTTTAGTACCATCAAGTGCTCTGGTCAACAAATCTGCACATTGCATATTTGTGGATACATATGCAAGTTGAACCTCCTTGCTCAATAGCTTCTCTCTAGCATAGTGATAGTGTACTTCTATATGCTTGGTTCTTGCATGATAGATAGGATTGACTGCAAGATGCAAAGAACTTATATTGTCACCAAAAATCATAGGTGAGTAAGTTTGAAATCCCAAATCTGAATATAGCAATCTAATCCACATTGCTTCTTGTAGCATTGGCTAATCCCCTGTATTCAGCCTCTGCTGAAGATAGAGAAATAGTAGGTTGCTTCTTGGAAGACCATGAAATGGGCTTATCACCTGCAAAAGAAAGATAACCAGAATTACTCCTCCTATCATCCTTACAACCTGCCCAATCTGCATCTGAGTAAAGTTTAATTTCCAAATCTGATGTGAATGGAAAGTATAAACCTTGATTTTGAGTACCCTTGAGATACTTCAAAATCCATTTGGCAGCTTTCAAGTGAGGTGCTCTAGGTTTATGCATGAATTGACTTTAAACACTTAATCCGTAAGCTATGTCAATCCTTGTCAAAGTTGCATAGTTTAGACTTCCAACTATGCTTTGTGTTCGGGGATTTTGGACAAAAAGGGATTTGAGTGTTTATAGGAGAAAAGGGAAAGACAAGAAGAAAGATACACACTCGAAGCCTCTGTCGATTGATTATAAGAAGAAAAATACAATGGTGATGCGCAATACAATCCAATGCTTCTGTGCAAAATCCCACAGAATGCTCAATCACAAAATACCAAATACCCAAGGGTCTTGTTGCTGCCAGCCTTCTTTGCACCAGACCTCCACCTTCTCCAAGCCTGCACTTGTGCACACCTTGCACCAAGCTTCCAATAAGGGGGAGGGATGGACACCTTTGTGGGCATGCGCAAAGCTTCAATGGGACCTTGGGATCCTTGGGGTGACTAGCTTAGCACTTCTCTGCACACTTCTGTAGTCACTCTTCATGCACACCTTGCACTTCACTTATCTCTGTTGCACACTATGTGTCTCTTTCACTTCTCTCTTTTGCCTAGCTTAGACTATGCTCACCTTGCTTAGTCTTCCAAGAATAGTCCTTGCCTTGATTTGAGTGTCGATTCATGTATGAACCTAATTGCAAGAGTATCTTGGTGCTCACTTTGATGCCCCAAGATTGTTTCCAAAAGTGGGCAGCTAACGAATTCCTATTTTGTCCTCTAGTGACTTTAGATTAAAACAAAACATTTAATTTGGGGGCCATGCTTTCACTTCTACATACGCTGCCCTTCACATACCTTCACATTTTGCCTTTTAATTCTTCACTTGTGCACCTAAGAGAGGGTTCACGTGAACCTTCTTAAACACTTTAAGAACACTTTGAACCTTAGAGAAATTACAAAAATACCTCTACAACCTGCAACCAACTTTCTGCAATTTTACCCTTTATGAACCAATTAATTGTGCACTACCTGTGCACTTTGACACCTGAACTTTGAACACTTTGACTTTGCCCATGTTGACTTTGACCTTGACCTTTTTGACTTTGTTTCTTTGGCTTTGGCCCTTTTGACTTTGACTATGGTTGACTTTGACCATTATGACTTTTTATGGGCTCAACACTTTGATATCCTACAATGTCTTCAAGCAATTCACCTTCATGAGCACTCAATTTATGATTTACCTCCATAGGGGTGCTAGCTACCTTTGCATTCTCCAAGTGGAACTTTTTCAACATGCCCTGCACATATTTCCTTTGAGTAATGTAAATTCCAAAATTTGTGTAAACCAATTTTTTGCAGACCTCAAACTCCAACAATTGGTATCAGAGCAGTTCTTGCTTCATGTAGGGCATCATCGACAGCCCTCTGGTCACAGTCTCAAAATCGCATGAAATTTAGTGAGCATACTTAAGGTGATTAGGAGCTCAAAACAACTTCATTTTTTGTTGTTGAAATCACAATTTGAGCTCCTTTCAACCTACGAATGTAGTATCACAAAATTTGTGTACGAAATTTGGTTTTTTTGTACCAAAGATATATGTAGCTTTCAGTTCGCTATAAGCTTCTCAAAGTCTGCTATATGTTTAGCAGAACTCGATAGGGTAGTTTTGTTCACCATTTTGAGATACAATCATTTTTGTGCATCAGGGTATTTTAGTAAGTGGCCATGGCTAAAAGCACTGATGTATTCTGTACGTTGGCTATTGAGGATAATTTGGATGGTACCAATTACCCATTATGGGCTTATATGATGCATCATGTATTGGTTGCAAAAGGACTGTGGAATATTGTGTCGTGTGTTGAAAAAGTTTCTATTACACTTGCAAATGGAGTTTCTAAAGTTGATGCAGATGGCATTCAAGATGGTGATATTCTTTAGGTTCCTATTTGTCCTACGATTCCTGCCACACATACTGTAGAGCAACTTTGTTAGGACTGTAGAGATGCTCAAGCACATGCACTAATAGCCTTTTCTGTCAAACATTCCATTATTCCTCACATTCACTCTTGCAAAATAGCAAAGGATGATTGGGATACATTTATCACTTTATACCAGAAAAGGAATGAGGCTCGTGTTGCTTACTTCTGAAAACACTTGGAGATGAGCACATGAATGAACGAGATTCCATGGATAGTGTTTTGACAAATATCAAAGATATGAAGGAGCACTTGATTTCTACTGATGAAGTCTTGCCTAATAGTTCACTTGTGCAAACTGTTGTGAATGGTCTTCCAGATTCATATCAAACTCTTCGATTGATGATGAAAGTCAATCCAAATGCCTTAAAATTTGAGTAGTTAGTCTCTGTTCTATTGCAATAAGATTAGCCTAGGCAGAACAAGTCCATTACGCGTGTTTCATATCAAGCTTTACTAGCTAGTCAGAAGGGAAAATGTAAATGGAGCTCATCTACTAGTAAGCAAAAATCTGATAATTCTACATAATCAAATAAGGACGATAGAGACAAGAACAAAACATAAAAAAAAAATGTTTTGCAAATAGTGTAAAGTAAATAATTGTCATAAAGAGTTTTCCAAAATTGGCTCCAAAAGAGGCAAAGAAAAAAGAGGCTGGAATGGTTGTTGCAGAAGCCTCTACGCCCAAATCAGAGTCTAGAAGTCTTGTGTAGAATGAAGAATGCATGTTTACTATTGTTTGGAGTTATGAGCCATCTTCTCATGAATAGTGTATGTCTGTAGTAGACTCAGATGTTCAGTATTTTGATAGTGGGTTTACCAAACATATTACCTCGCAGTGCTATTCTTCACTTCACTTGACTATGCACCTATAGGGAATACTGTCACATGTGCTAATAACACCTCTTATCCTATCATGGGAGTTGGTAAGATCATTTTAACTAGTACTAATGGTAGTTCCTTTACATTGTCAGATCCTTTATTTTTGCAAGGGATTAAAAAAATATTTGATCAATTTGATTATTAGCGAAGATCAACTTGTTTGTGAAATTTGTTGATGGTAGATGTACAATTCATCACTACAACATATCAAGGGTATACCGAGGCTGTTACTGAGGAAAATGAACGGGTGCAATTTCTCCACGACATCGGTGTCGCAATCGGTATGCCCGTTGAAAACATAGCACCGGTATAGGTGCCGGTATAAGCATCGATATAATCGTCGATACAAGCATCGGAAATACCGATGCTCATACTGACCACTCTGTTGGGTGTACCGACACCCATACCGATGACTGCTGGGAGTACTAATGCTGATATCGATGACCATATCTACAAACATGTTTTTGGGCAGAGTGTGTTGTCTTTTGCTACAACAACGTTACCATGATGTTGTTTAGCAAAAGACAATACACTCTGCCCAACCCTAAACAGAGTACATGTGATATGTACTCTAATGGCAACAAAAACATGATTTTATATGAGCAAAAATGAACCATGAATCATGTACAAAAAGTTGTATATTCCATAAATGAAGGATGTACAAGAGTGTGGCAAAGCACTTCCATATAGGAATTGAATACAAAATGTGACAAAGCACTTCCATATAGGAATCGAATATAAAATTATGGTATCATTGCCATGTAGGAGTGTAATAAAAAACTATGGCAAAGAACTATTATACATATGCGCAAGGGGATCAAAACATTTACACCTACAATCCTGCAACAAAGCATATGTGTAAAATGAGACAAATTGACATGAAATTTATAAACAACAACTAAAAATATGAAACCAAGCTATAAGTTTACCTAATCATATATTCTCCAATGAAATGATTGCATCGCATCCCTCTAAGTCCTGCAACAGTGCACCCAATCCATGACGATATCCATAAGATTCTTCGCTTCGCGTTAGAGGATGACCCACTGCCAACTCCTATAATAAATATGCAAAATGTTAGATGAACATACATGATGTGCTTAACACAAACAAATTCAATAATTAAGATTATACTTACAAATTGGTAGCACACATTGTCATATCCGCCGCTACCTGAATGCGATGTTCCAACCGTATCTAAACGTGTGGCCGTCGCATCTTGCTGCTGGCGATATCGATCAGGAGTATGTTGCTACTCATCCTGAATCGATTCTCACTCTTCAACATCTAGCCATACAGGCTTCGATAAGCCTGCTCTAAAAGCATCGGGAGCTTCGGACTGTCGATGAGACATCACCTCATGTGCCGTATGTTGACTCCATTCTGAACTCACAATAGGATGCCCAGGTGCTGGCCGGTCCTCTTCATATATCGATTGTGTGATATAATTTCTGGAATCCTTATCCTGTTTGCTCCATTTTCACATGACAGAGTGTCCAAACTCTATGGAGCAAAGCTGTCGAATGCGCTCACACATGGACTTTCCAGTTGCATCCAAGACTGGAGCTCCATCACATATGTGATATATCTTGGAGTCTTCATGGTCATAAGCTCCCCAAGGTGTACGTGGAGATCCCATCTGATCCAATGTATGTATATGCATTTGTGTATGCATGTGTGTATGCATGTGTGTATGCATATGCATTTGTGTATGCATATGCATGTGTGTATTTGTGAATGCATGTATGTCTATGCATATGCATGTGTGTATGCATATGCATTTGTGTATGTATATGCATTTCTGTATGCATATGCATGTGTGTATGCATATGCATTTGTGTATGCATATGCATATGCATGTGTATGCATATGCATATGCATGTGTATGCATATGCATATGCATGTGTATGCATATGCATGTGTATGCATATGCATTTGTATATATATGCATTTCTGTATGTATATGCATTAGCGTATGCATATGCATGTGTGTATTTGTGTATGCATGTATGTATATGCATATGCATGTGTGTATGCATATGCATGTGTCTATTTGTGTATGCGTGTATGTATATGCATATGCATGTGTGTATGCATATGCATTTGTGTATGCATATGCATTTGTGTATGCATATGCATTTGTGTATGCATATGCATTTGTGTATGCATATGCATTTGTGTATGCATATGCATGTGTGTATTTGTGTATTTGTGTATGCATGTATGTATATGCATGTATGTATATGCATATGCATGTGTGTATGCATATGCATGTGTGTATGCATATGCATGTGTGTATGCATATGCATGTGTGTATGTATATGCATTTGTGTATGCATATGCATATGCATTTGTGTATGCATATGCATATGCATTTGTATGCATATTCATTTGTATGCATATGCATTTGTGTATGTATATGCATCTGTGTATGCATATGCATTTGTGTATGCATATGCATGTGTGTATGCATATGCATGTGTGTATGCATATGCATGTGTGTATGCATATGCATGTGTGTATTTGCATATGCATGTATGTATATGCATATGCATGTGTGTATGCATATGCATTTGTGTATGCATATGCATTTGTGTATGCATATGCATGTCTGTATGCATATGCATTTGCGTATGCATGTGCATGTGTGTATATATATGCATATGCATGTGTGTATTTGTGTATGCATGTATGTATATGAATATGCATGTGTGTATGCATATGCATTTGTGTATGTATATGCATTTGTGTATGCATATGCATGTATATGCATATGCATGTATATGCATATGCATGTATATGCATATGCATGTATATGCATATGCATGTATATGCATATGCATGCATGTATATGCATATGCATGTGTATGCACATGCATTTGTGTATGTGTATGTAGTTGTGTAAGCATATGCATGTGTGTATGAATATGCATGTGTGTACGCATATGCATGTGTGTATGCATACATTTGTGTATTCATATGCATGTGTGTATGCATATGCATGTTTGTATTTGTGTATGCATATGTGTACATGCATATGCATGTGTGTATGCATAAGCATGTGTCTATTTGTGTATGCATGGATGTATATGCATATGCATGTGTGTATGCATATGCATGTGTGTATGCATATGCATTTGTGTATGCATATGCATTTGTGTATGCATATGCATGTGTGTATGCATATGCATGTGTGTATGCATATGCATTTGTGTATGCATATGCATGTGTGTATTTGTGTATGCATGTATGTATATGCATATGCATGTGTGTATGCATATTGTTGATAGTCAAGGTCACACACAAGCAGTGAAGTGCATCAATGAAGTGGACACACAAGAAGAAGGAGCATGTAGGGAGCTCCAAGAAGCACATGTCAAATTTTCAGAAGAAATTCCTATAAATATAGTGACTTTTGTCACTAAAAACCATTGTAAATACCATTTTCCATTTTTACAGCTCCATTTTGTTCAAGCCGAGGAGTCCTAGAGCTTGAAGAGTATTAGGAGTATCACCCTATCAATTTTCTTAATTTTTAGATTTCGTTTGAGTCCCCAAATAAGCCTTGGAACCTAATTTTTAACTAAGCCGGACACCAGGTATGGAGAGGGCCAAAACCACTCTAAAAACTATAAAAAGGGCTGGAGAGCTCATTTGAGGAGTTAGCTTGTTGTAGATTTGAGCTTTTGTAAGAGAGTTCTTTGGTAATCAAAGTCCTTCCATTGTTCCAGTCTGTGCTCTTACCTTGTGCGCGTGTGTGTGTATGTGTGTGCATGTTTGTATGCTTTCACTCACGCACTTGTGCACCACACTTGCTCTTGGTCTTCATACCAGTCCTTACATCTCCACAGATTAACATTTTTGAGGTGAAGCTCCTCACGTTAGTACTTGCCATTGTGCTAGAGTGACACCAAATTTGGCGCCATTGCCGGGGAGAGAGCTTGGAGGACGAGCATGTGATGGTAAGATGTAGAGTAGCGACGTTGGAAGGTAAAAAAATCACCATTTTCAGTTCAATTTTTGAGTTTTCCTTCTTCTTCATCATCATCATCACCACCATCTCCTCTCATCTTCACCTTCTCTGATTTTTTCTCTTTTTTGACTGTACACTCCCTCGACAATGGTGCCAAATTTGGTGTCACTCTAGCACAATGGCGAGTACCAACATGAGGAGCTTCACCTCATAAATGTCAATCCGTGGAGACGTGAGGACTGGTATGAAGACCAAGAGCAAGTGTGGTGCACAAGTGCATGAGTGAAAACATACAAACATGCATACACATACACACACACGTGCACAAGGTAAGAGCACAAAGTGGAACAATGGAAGGACTTTGATTACCAAAGAACTCTCTTACAAAAGCTCAAATCTACAACAAGCTAACCCCTCAAATGAGCTTTTTAGCCCTTTATAGTTTTTTGAGTGGTTTTGGCCCTGTCTATACGTAGTGTCTGGCCTAATTAAAAATTAGGTTCCAAGGCTTATTTGGGGACTCAAACGGAATCTAAAAATTATGAAAATTGGTAGGGTGATACTCCTAATACTCCTCAAGCTCCACGACTCCTCGGCTTGAAGAAAATGGAGTTGTAAAAATGGAAAATGGTATTTACAATGGTTTTTAGTGACAAAAGTCACTATATTTATAGGGATTTCTTCTGAAAATTTGACATGTGCTTCTTGGAGCTCCCTACATGCTCCTTCTTCTTGTGTGTCCACTTCATTGATGGGCTTCACTGCTTGTGTGCGACCTTGACTGTCACCTTGATTGTCAACACTCCCCCCCTCTAGAGTCTGTCGTCCCAGACAGACCCTTGTTGTAGTGGTTGTTCCATATAGTGTGTGGAGAGATAGTGTCCATCATATATCCACAAGAGTGATCCATCTTCCAATTGTAGCTTGGGCAGTTTTTTGGTTCGTCATTTTGTCATTGCGACCTTTGTATGGACTTCTTCCTTGTATTCGAGCTTCATGGTGTCTTTATGAGCTTCTCTCTCTTTTTTTTTTAAGTTGTGAGCTACTCAAAAGAGGTTGTCAATGTTGATTATGAGCAACTCTCATGGCAGATTGCTTCATGGCTCTTGTTGTTGTGATTGTGATGTTCTATAGTTCTTCCAAAGATGGATTCCCTATTTTCCATACCAAGTACTCATGATCCATAATGACTGATGGGTAAGTGCATTAGTGCATGGGTTGGAAGAAGAAAGTGCCTTGTGCACGACCGTGTAATGTAGCCCTATGCATGCATACTTGGGAAATGCATTGGAAAAATTATGGTGCAAGAAGTTGGGTCTTGAGCGAAGTGCTCAAGGGTATGCCAACGAAGAGGTTTCCTAATCGATCATGGTTATGTTGTTGTTGAAGCATACAATTCTTACCATGGTGAAAGTTCCGTCGATCTTCAACTCTTCGTGTTGTACTTCCATCATGGTAATTGACCATCAGCTTGTCTTCCATTGTTGATGGATGTCCTTGTTGTGAAGAGATGGATAGGTATGTGCTTGAAGATGAAGAGTTGTTGCAAAATCCTTGATCTACACCAGCCAAATGAACTCCAGGAGTATATGGTGGGCCCTTTTAGCTTGCCAATGGATGTATTAGACACCCTATGTACCTTGGAAGATCACTCTCAAAAAGATAGATCAAAACAGATAAGTTGGAGTTAGCTCAGAGGTGAAAACTTGCTATTCTTGGTTCATACACCTGTCCAGTGTTTTACATAATTCTCTGAGCACAGCAGCAATTAGCTTAATTCCTCTTGGGGAAGTCTAGGTAGCTTAAAGAGCTAACTTTCAAGAGTAATCTCATAAAAAATAATAAACCACACACTGAGAATGAGTTTTAACAAGTGATGACATCATCCCGATTTTCACGGGCTGCTACAGTTTGAGACCAATGAGCAGAAAAATACACATAACTCAAAATATAGGGATGCAATGATTATGAACATTTGTATGGTTATACTAGACAGTAAGCTCAATCCAACAAGCTTTAAATCACTGAATTTGGATGAGTAACCACTGAGAAATGGCTCTGACAAGGTGAGTGAAAAAGTCGGGTACCTGACAGAGAAGTGAAGATGAACAGACCCTGTTGACTTCAAATGAACATAACTGAAGATTGCAACATCCAAATGACATGAAATTTGTGAGCATATAGTAGACTTATATATCTAACTTTACCAAGTTAAATTACTGAAAATGATGCACCAAGCGCAGAGAAAACATCTCTGCAATCTGACTGAGAAAACTAAGAGTAATGGCAGTGAGTAGTACACTTCACAAGAACATGGAAATATGAACCCAAATGATCATGAAAATGAAAGTATATTGCTTGTACAATACAATGGACTTACTGATACATATGTGTGCCTTGTAATCACACCTTGATATGGCATAAAGCTCAGCTCTTGGAGGTCTTCACATAGGTCTCTTTAACCACGACTAAAACTGCCATCTATTTATAGTTGAGTTTGGGAGGCTAACTTCCCTCAATCACTCTCCAATCAATCAATGATTGATTTGATTCTCTACCTACCAGAAATCACGAATTCGTGGCTCCTCTTTCCATTCTTGATCAAGTGGACTCAACCACTTAAGATTCTTTCACTTTTACATTAAGTAAACTCTTCAAAAATTACAAGAGGTAGTTCACAAGTGAACTTTACATAGTCTTCATTTTAAAGCTTTTTTCATGACTTTGTGGGACTCAAGCCAATACTTAGGCTTGTCATAGACTTGCTCCAACACTTGTTGATGGTTTGCATTGGGATTTCTTCAAATGCACAATCCCGTCCTTTCTCTCTTTTTCTTCACTTTTTTTTATAATTTTTTTTTGAACAATGGAGTAAAACAAGAAAAAAAGGTGTTAGCATCAAGAAAATATTTTACATATGTCAGGTGTGTTGCATGTGCCTGGGATCCTCAATTGTGTCTATGCACAGCCGTGTAATGTGGCCCTATATTAATGCATACTTTGGAAATGCATGACCTGAATGGTGCAAAAGACAAGGTTATGCCAAAGGCACATAGTTGTTGCACGTTGAGGCTTTCAATGTTGTTGGTGGATGTTGATGTGGTCTTTGTTGGAGGTAGCCAGTGGATCTTGAAATGATGTAATCCTTCTTATAGGGATCCATTTCAGGATAGTATTTGACCCTATAGACAAGGGCTCTGTCCTCTGTATCTTTGGGTGGTTTCTGAATTGTGGTATCCAGCGTGGTTGGATCTTTGATTTTATGGAAGTTGCTGATACTTTTGGCTTCCAAACCCATGTCCTTGATGATTGTCTTTTTATTACCGGTGAGGAGATGAATTTATCTTCTTTTGATTTCGGTCCATGGTTTCGACTCTTGCTTCACCAAGGCTTTTTTTGCTGAGATTTTGCTCATGAAGGATATCATATTGTTTTGTGCCTATAAGTGCACCTTGTGTACCCACATGTGTAATCGCCCTTGTTGAGTTGTCGCTAATTTCTTTGGCACCCAAATTTGTACATTAGTATGGTCGGCCTTCATCGATTGCTTTGGTACCCAAATCTGTCGGAGACCTTGGGATCGAGCTTGTCCTCGTTTCTTGGTGCCTCTTTTAGCATGGTTGGCTTTCAATGGGAAGGGTTGTGGCAAAGCTGGTGGTTGTTCTCCTTTTCGTACCCAAATCTGCTTCATGCCCTGAGCTACTTTCTTCTTGAATTATATATGTCTAGTTGATATAACAGATGTCTTTTTTGCTTGCCTCTTTGGTCGAGTTATGCTTGCATTAGTCTGTGAAGAAGAAGAGAGGTTTGTTGGCCTTTGAGCTTGTGCTTCCATGATTGAGTCCTTTTGCGTCATAGGGTTACTGACATGCACAACATTTTCTTTGCGAAGATGAGTTTCGGAAGAACTAAGAGAATGTGTGACCTCTGGATTTATGAGCATGCAATTGTCTAGTTCTAACGGAAATTGCAACTCAAGAACGAGCTGCATACATTGGAAAAGAAGAGCATGTTGGTAAGTGACTACACTCTTAAAATCAAAGACATATGTGAGTCACTTGCATCTATTGGCGTGAATGTAGATGATGATGATAAAGTGGAAGTGTGCCTTCGTGGTTTAGGAGCTGCATATAAGCAGTTCAGAACTTCCATACAGACCAAGGAAAATATTCCGAATTTTGCTGATCTGGTATCTATGTTGATTATTGAAGAAAAGAATCTTGGTGAGGACTCAAACTCCCAAGGAAAGCCTAGTTCTGAGCAGGTATTCTACTCTGGCAGAGGAAGAGGCAGAGGTAGAGGTTTTGGAAGTGGAAGAGGAAACAGTAACCAAGACCAAGGTCAACAACAGAATCATGCAGGAGGAAGAGGACAGTTTCGAGGCAGGGGGAGCCAAAGAGGTCGTAGAAATTTCCAAAGAAATGATTCAGGTAATGATAGTAAAGGATGCTGGAATTGTGGTAAACCTGGACACTTTGAACATGATTGCAGGTTAAAGAATCAAAATAACAGAAGGCAGCAAAACAACTATGCATCCACAAGTGCAGATGATTTTGAGAAGCTGTTTATGGTTCAACATCACATGATGAATACGATGTCTGCTGGTGTTTCAAAATCAAATGATAATGTCTGGTATGTTGATTCAGGTGCTTCAAATCACATGACCAGTCATGCAGAATAGTTTAGTAGTTTGCAGAAAATGCCAGTTCCTGGATATGTTGAAACAGGTGATGATACATCGCATCCTATTGAGCATACAGGAAACATAGCATTGTCTATGGAGGACGGGAAGGTAAAACATCTTGCTGATGTGTTGCATGTTCCAAATATAACAAAGAATCTGGTTTCTATTGGACAAATGGTTGACCAGGGATTACAAGTCAGGTTCAATGCTAATGGATTATATGTAGAAGAGTACAAGCAGGATGGACGATTGGTTGCCAAAGGAAACAAAGTGGGTAGGATGTTCACCTTAAATGTGAAGATTCTTGAAATGAATGTAGCCATGTTTGCAAAAGGTGCAGGAGTTATTGCAGATATAGAGATATGGCACAAACGGATTGGACATGCAAACTTGCAAAGGCTGAAAATGATGAAGTCAAAGGAGATTGTCCATGGACTACCAAATTTCAAAGTTGCAGAAATGCAAAAGGTATGTGCAGCATGTCAATTTGGTAAACAGTCAAGAGCATCATTTCCACATGACAAGCATGTTAGTGAGAATGTACTAGAAGTAGTACATACAGATGTTTGGGGTCCAGTAAAGACCACATCTATGGGCGGTTGCAGGTTTTATGTTACCTTCATTGATGATCATACACGCAAAGTATGGGTATATTTCATGAAAGAGAAGAGCGAGGTGTTCACTCACTTCCAGAGTTTTAAAGCTATGGTGGAAAAGCAGAAAGGGAAGTACATTCAAACATTAAGATCTGATGGAGGAGGTGAATACATGTCAAATGAGTTCAGCAGTTTTCTAAAAAATCATGGAATTCGGCGTCAGTTTTCATGCAGGTACACACCACAACAGAATGGTGTTGCTGAATGCAAAAATAGACATATTGTAGAAATAGCAAGAGCCTTGATGGCTGAGAGAATATGCCTCATTGTTATTGGGCAGAAGCTGTGCATACTGCTGTATACATCATGAACAGAACTCCGATTGCTGCTGTACATCAAGTTACACCTGAAAAGAAGTTTACAGGTAAAAAGCCAAACTTATCACATCTGAAAGTTTTTGGCTGTATTGCATATGTACATGTTCCAGATGAGTTGAGGACGAAGCTTGATCCGAAAGTAGAAAAATGTGTCTTCATTGGATATTCCCTTGAGCAAAAGGGGTACAAATGTTATAACCTACTCACACGACAAGTGAAGGTGAGCAGAGATGTGGTATTTGATGAAATGTCAAGCTTCTATGCAGATGCCAAAGAAGGACTGAATCTTGAACCAAATGACAAAGAAAATGCTGAAAAATCTAGTGCAGAATCTCAAGTTTTGAGTGGACCGGATGCATCACCAAGCAATAGTTCCAACTCAAATCCATGGAGTGGAAGATTGCGTGGAAATTTCAATCCAGCAAATTCATCAAATACATCCAAGAAAGGTAAAGAAAAGCTTTCTGCTGGTAGTAAAACAGGTGCAGGTTTTGAAGATGTTGATGGAGATTCAAGTGGTTCAGAAAAGAGTATTGATGAGGAACTTGGATTGCCCTCTATGAAGATTCCAGGAGTAAGAAGGGCACATGTAGATGATACAAGAAGAAGTGACCCAGGAGCAAGAAGATCTGGGAGGATGCGTAATTCAGTGCAACGATTGACATATGATAGTTACATGGCTCGCCATTGTGCCTACATGACAAAGGTAATACAAGATGCTGAACCTTCTTGTTTTGAAGATGCAATTGGTAATGCAGATTGGGAAAAAGCTATGGATGAGGAGATGGCTACACTTTATGGAAATGATACATGGAAGCTGGTTCCATTGCCACAAGGAAAGAAATCCATAGGCTGCAAATGGGTTTACAAGGTAAAGCATAATGCTGATTGTAGCATAAGCAGGTATAATTCACGATTGGTAGCTAAAGGTTATGCATAGACATATGGCATTGATTATGAGGAAACATTCAGCCCGATAGCTAAAATGTCTACTGTCAGAACACTTGTTGCATTAGCTACAACAAAAGGATGGACTTTGCATCAGATGGATGTGAAGAATGCTTTCCTACATGGTGAGTTACACGAAGAAGTATATATGGACCAACCACAAGGATATGAAGATTCAAAGCATCCAGAATATGTTTGCAGGTTGCAAAAGGCTTTGTATGGGCTGAAGCAAGCCCCTCGTGCATGGCATGCAAGGATTGCTGATTACTTAACCAGCATTGGGTTCTCTATGTGTGATGCAAATCACTCACTATATGCAAGGAAGGCTGATGATGGCATCACTATTGTGGCTATTTATGTTGATGACCTGATTGTAGGTGGTGATAATGAAGAAAGCATCAAAGAGGTAAAGAAACTTCTTATGCAGGAATTCCACATGAAAGATCTTGGTGTGCTGCGCTATTTCTTGGGCATTGAGTTTATACATACAAAAACAGGTATATGGATGTCGCAAAGGCAATATGCCTTGAATATACTGCAAAAGTATGATATGGCTGATTGTAAGCCAATTTCTATGCCATTTGATCAGAATTTGAAATTGGATACTACATCAGGTGAAGCATTGGAAAATGCTACTATGTATAGGAAAATTGTCGGAAGTCTTATATATCTCACAATTACAAGGCCTGATCTAAGTTATATTGTTGGACTTGAAAGTCAGTTTATGCAGGTTCCTAGGAAGCCACATTTGGATGCTCTGAGGCGCACTCTACGTTATGTGAGTGCTACTTTGGATTATGCATTGTTTTATGAAGCTGGTGTGGAGTTGCATGTTCATGGATACACCGATGCAGATTGGGCTGGTAGTACTCCAGATAGAAGATCTACTAGTGGCTTTCTTTTCTCACTTGGAGGTGCAGCTATTACATGGAGCAGCAAGAAGCAACCATGTTGCTTTGTCGAGTAGAGAGGCTGAGTATAGAGGTGCTGCAATGGCAGCATGTGAGGCATCATGGTTGGAGATGTTACTTGCAGATTTAGGTGTGGAAGTGCAAAAGCCTATCACTATCTATTGTGATAATCTTAGCAGCATACAGTTAGCACGGAACCCTGTTTTCCATGCTAGAACAAAGCATATCGAGGTACATTATCACTTCATCAGAGAGAAGGTATTAGCAGGTGATATTGATCTTGTTTATGTGAGAACAGATGAGTAGGTTGCTGATATTTTCACCAAAGCACTTGGAGCTGAGAAGTTAAAGAAGTTTCGAAAGATGCTTGGATTACACGATATGGCGCTGAGCTTGAGGGGGAGTGTTGAGATATCAAGCTCAACATGTGATGATCCAGGATGACACGTACCAGTTTTTCGTTTCTCTGACATGTATAGTGGTCATACCAATATATGTCAGGGATACTTCATTGAGCTTTATTAGATTTATCTACCGAGAGTGATGGCACATTTGTTTCTTGCCAGCTCACTCATTCAGGGATGTTAGGTTTTTCCGTATGTACTGATCTTTATATATTGCACTTATTGTATTCTTGTTTTTAGGTCACTCTTGTACATTCCTTTTATGTAATAGAAGAAGAAGAAGAAGATCATTCTTCCTTGCCTCAATCTGTGTGTGTGCTTCTCCTTGAGAGTGAGAGTGTGTGTGTGAGCTCTCTTCCTTATCTCCTTCCTCGTGACAAGGTGTTCCTGTTCAGGAGAAGGTTCGAGAGTTCTATTGAAGAGAGATTTGATATTTTAGAAAGTTATGTTTTCAGAGGTGCACACATATATGTTTTTACCAAGTTCTGAAGGAAAGAGGTATGAAGGACTAACAGGTATGAACAAGGATGAAAACATGAAGACATCATAGATATGAAATTTTGATGAGACTTATGGGTTGAGTTGAGTTGACTTGAGTATAGTCAGAGATGAACTAGTAGTGTTCATAATACGCTAAGTTCTGAGTTGTCAGTTACAAGTCCTAGGATTCAGTTCTTGATTATGTTTAGTGTATCTACATGACACAACAGAAGGATGTTGAGAAACCTTTTGTAAGGTAAATGCAAATATGTAGATCCTAGTGTATGTTTTCAGGTTTGAGAAGACAGGAGATAGCAGGTTCAGTACTTGCTACATTTGTTGTCAAGCAGTGATTGCTTGATGAATACACTATTGGATATCTAGTTTGCATATTTTCTCAGGTATTATGGTTCATATTTAGCAAGTTCAGGTGTTTGAAGTTTGAAGAAATTCAAATTCAGTATTGAAGAAGACTTTTGAAGAAAAGGTTTGAAGGTCAATTCTGAAGTACAAGTTTGAAGTTTATGATACTTTACAAATGAATGAAGTTTCTTATCTAGTTCAGTTTGTATCAATATGAAATTGCAGGGGGGATTGTTGGAAAACAATGTCACATCAGTCCAAAATCCATTTAAGGCAGAAACCCTAATTGTGGTACTTAGTCATTTTTGGCACAAAAATGGGTAACATTTTTATGAGCCTATCTTGTAGAGCTTGAAGAGAGCTTTCTAATGGTATATGACATTCAATCATCAGAGATCAGATTTGGGAGAAAAACCTAACCTTTATTTTCTACTGATTTAGGGTTTTGACCTCATATGATAGCTCTCGGCATAAGGATCATAAAAATGTTGTCAGATCATTCATCCAATAGTGAGAAGTGTGATAAAGCAGGTCAAGAAGTTATTTTTAAAGTTAGATAAAAGAAACTTTAAAAATGAAGCAAGCTCACTTAAAAATAAAGCAAAGGCAATTTGAAAAGCGATGTGATTAAAATAAAGCGCTTTTTTGTGAGTTTTTTGCATGAGACACTCAAGGCTACATAAAGAAGTGTTTGGGTCACTTCTAGGATATCACACACCAATTAGCAATGCTAGTTTCTGGTACCTCAATAGAGGCTATGCTCTTAGCACATGGGGCAGTCATGGTGCTATCTTGGAGCATGTTGAGGAGCGGCTATGGAGTTCTTCTTGGATGAGAAGAGTGTGCTCACACTCTTGCTTATGGAGAGGACTTACCCATAAGCAGCTTGGTGTCGTGGATCAGCCATCCACATGATGTATTTGAAGATTGTCTTCTAAATGAAGATTTCGATTTACTTCAAAGACATTGGATGGTGGTTAACATAAGATTTACATCTTATGTTAAAAATTCAGGTACATATTCTCTTTATGCACACAAGTACTACTTGTAGTTTATGGAGGTAGTGGCATCCATTGTTGGTGCATGCCAATCATCAATTGAAGGTTTATGAAGAAATGAAGTCAAGAAATTAAGAAGAGAACAAATTCAGAAGTTTGAAGGAAGGACATACTCAAAAATTCAAAGCTATGTACACATATGTACATTAGTTCAGATATAGGTTACTCATACTTTTGATTAGTCATAAGTTTGTACATATTTGCCTATAAATGTTTTGGAAAAAGTCGGGGCATGTAGAATAGAGAATAGGAAGAGAGAAATCAGATGTAGAAAGTGTCATTGGACACATGAAAAGTTAGTTGAGTTACTTCTTCAAACAATTGTAACTTTTCTGAGTAATCGAAGAAAATCTTGCGCCCGATGTTTCGATGTCTTCTACTTTTGTAGTTAATCTTTTGAGAAATCCTTCTGAACATATCTAAGTCCATAGTTAATCAATCTATGGCTAGAATCTGAGAGTCTAATTGTAATCAGGCTAAGAGAATTTTGCATAGGAACATTCATATGTGAAATGTTCTAAGTGTCTTCTGAAACAGGCGCAGATTTCGTGATCAAAGAAATGATCAGTTCTCAGCACATAGTGTAAAGTTTTACACAAGTCATAGCTTAAAATTTAAGTTGAGAGATAAGCCATTTATGGCTAAAAGCATTTCTTCAAACGGGATATAGTTTGGGAGAACCATTGCTAAGAAGTTGCAGGTGTTAAAGTCGCTATTGCAGAGAGGTAGTTTCAGACACAAGTAAGTTGTTTGAGTTAATTCTCAGATTATACTCAATCATTTTGAGAGATTTAAGTTGGAGGAGGTGCGCAAACTCCACGCAATATATCATACAAAGTTTTATCAAAAACTTTACATGAATGATTAGTCAATGAGTGATTAATCTGCAACAGACTTTTCAGAGAAGTGATTTCTTCACAGTTAATCAATTTCTTGGTAATGTGATAGTGGATTTCCAAAATTCTGTGGAGTCTAAAGGTATTCTTGGTCTAGAGGTGGTCTAATACCAAGGATAGCTTGTTCTTTTGGAGATTAACAATCTCCATCAGTGGTATCAGAGCAGGTTGTGTCAAAATTAAGAAAAGGAAGACTCCGACTGCTGCAGATATACAAATTCTACATCTCGAAGGTTGAGAAGGATAAAGTGTGAAGAAAGATTGAAGGGAGACACGCAAAGATTATCAAGAGAATCAGAAGAAGCAAAATTCAAAGTTAAGGTACATTTATTTCTTGTAAAGGCTAAAACTTTGAGACTACAGGTGAAGCAAGGATGGGAGATAATCTCCAAATTGAAAAGTTGGATAGAGAGAACTATCCAGCTTGGTCTATGAGAATGGAAGCTCATCTGATGAGCAAAGATTTGATAGCATACATTACAGGTGAAGAAGAGAAGCCTCAGTTCAGAGATCCTAGTGTTCCAACTAGGGAAGAATTGTCAGATTTAAAGAATTGGATGAAGAAGGATGCTCAAGCAAGGAGCATAATCTACATGGCAGTCAATGACTATTTGCTTCCTCACATTAGAGGACTTGAAAGTGCATGTGACATTTGGAATGCTTTGGAAGAGCATTTCCAAAACACAACCAAATCAAGGAAGGCTTCACTATGGGCAGAATTTACTACTTTCAAGAAGAAGGCCTCACAATCAATTTCTGATTATGTGACAAAGATGAAGGACATTGCAGATTCTTTAGGTGCAGTGGATGAAGATATTGAAGAAGATAAATTGGTAAGACAAATTCTCACAGGGCTAAGAGGAGATGAGAAGTGGAAGCCTTTTATTTTGTCTACAGAACTTTCATTAGATCACTTCACTCTTGATTTGAATCAATTGTTAGGTCATATGCTAACTTTTGAGAATGATATCAAAGGAGATGTTGATAAGAGTGCAGGTCATGCAATGTACTCTAAAGGCAAGAAGAAAGCTAACAAAGGAAAGCAACAATCAGGTGAAGAAGAAGGTACTTCAAACCAAGCAAATTTCATAAGAGGAAAAGGAAATGGCAGAAGTAGAGGAAGAGGCAGAAACAACAAAGATAATGCAAGAGCTTGTTGGATATGTGGTAAGACCAATCATCTATCTCATGATTGCTGGCACAATAATCAGAACAATGGTAATTATCAGAACTTTAATCAAAGAGCAAGAGGTGGTAGATTTCAGAGAGGAAACTTCAGAGGTAGAGGTGGTAGGAATTCTTTTGGAAGAGGTGGAGGAAGAAGCTTCCAAAATCAATCCTATAATAACACCTACTACAACTATGCATCAGATCAGAAGGAGGATTCGACTCTCATTATGAATGCAACATGTGAAACCTCACATGAGGACATGAGAGTGTTCTATATTGATTCAGGATGTAGTAATCATTTAAGTGGAAATATTGCTTTGATGACTGATCTAGATCATAATGCAATTAACCATACAGTTCAGATAGGTGATAATACAAAGCATAAGGTAAAGTCAATTGGTTCAGTCAAAGCTAAAGATGGGAGCACTCTTCTGAGTAAGGTTCTTTATGTTCCCACAATTCCAAAGAATTTGATCAGTGTAGGTCAAATTGTGGAAAAAGGATATGAGGTAAGGTTTACCAATGATGGAGTCTATGTTGAAGACCCTAGTCAAGGGTATAAACAGGTTGTTATAGGAAAGAAGGAAGGGAGGCTTTTCACATTGAAGGTACAAGGAAATGTTGGACATGCTATGTTCACATATGGAGAGCAAAAGGTGTCAGAATTGGATCTTTGGCACAAAAGACTTGGACACTTCAATGAAAGAGGTATCAAAGACATGATTAATAATGGTTCAGTGCTTGGATTGCCTAATGTTGCAGGTCAACATATGACATACAGATGTGAGGCATGTCAATTAGGTAAGGCCCATAAGCAATCTTATTCCAAGCATGGGTTTATGTATTCAGAAAGACTTGAGTTGGTGCATACAGATGTGTGGGGTCCTTCAAAGGACTTTAGTATAAATGGTTCAAGATATTATGTCATATATGTTGATGATGCTACCAGATGGATCACAATTTATGTGATTAAAGAAAAGTCAGAAGTGTTTAATACATTTAAACACTATCATGCATATGCAGAAAGAATTACAGGTCAAAAATTGAAGAGACTAAGGTCAGATGGAGGGGGAGAGTATTTTTCAAATGAATTCAATGATTACTTGTGGAATGTAGGTATAAAGAGAGAAGTTACTTGCAGGTACTCTCCTCAACAAAATGGGGTAGCAGAAGGAAGAAACAGGACACTTGTTGAATTTGCAAGGTCCATGATGAAAGAGAAGAATTGCCCAAATTATTTGTGGGCAGAGGCTGTAAATACAGCTACATATTTGGTTAATAGATTGCCTTGTAAAGCTTTGCAAGGTATGACACCATATGAAGCTTGGTGGGGTAAGAGACCTACCTTGGATCATTGCAGAATATTTGGATGCTTGGCATATGCATATGTGCCATCTCAATTGAGGCATAAGTTGGAGCCTAAGGCAGAAAAGTATGTATTCATTGGTTATGATGATAAGCAAATGGGATACAGGTTGTGGAGTCCATCCACAAAGCAATTCCTTGTATCCAAGGATGTTACATTTGATGAGCAAGGTACTTGGTATGCAGGTAAATATAATATACATGCAGATGTTGAAGAAGTAGTGGATCAAAGGAAAGGTAAAGCAAAGATTCAATTACTTGATGAAAATGAGAGTAATGAAGTACAGGTTGAAGTTGAAGAGAGGCCAAGATTTGATTCAGAATGTGATGAACCAGAGACTTCAAAAAGTGCAGAAGTTAGGAGGTCATCTAGGCACAAATGGCAACCCACAAGGTATAGCTATGACACCTCATTCTTGACTACTAAAGATTATGCTTATTTGGTAAAAGCAGATGAAGATGCATCTACATATGATGAAGCCAAAGGCAAGAGAAATTGGGAAGAATCCATGCAAGAGGAGTATGATGCATTGATAGAGAATCAGACTTGGGATCTCGTTCCTAAACCTAATAGCCAGAAAATTATTGGATGTAAGTGGGTTTACAAAACAAAAAGATTTGCAGATGGAAGTGTGTCTAGGTACAAAGCCAGACTTGTTGTGAAAGGGTATGCACAGACATATGGAGTGGACTATGATGAGACCTATAGTCCTGTGGCAAAAATGACAACCATCAGAACTCTCATAGCAATTGCTGCTTGCAAAGGTTGGAAGTTATCTCAATTAGATGTTAAAAATGCTTTTTTGAATGGTTACATTTCAGATGAAGTTTACATGGAGCAACCAGATGGGTTCGAAGATCAAGTGAGTCCAAATTATGTGTGTAAGCTCAAGAGAGCTTTGTATGGATTAAAGCAGGCCCCAAGGGCATGGAATTATAGGCTTGTAAAGTTCTTGAAGGAACTTGGATTTCAAGCATCAAAGGCAGATAGTAGCTTGCTAGTCAAAGCAAGTGAAGATGGATTCATTTATGTTTGTATTTATGTTGATGACATAATACTTACAGGAACAGATGATAAAGGAATACAAATGATCAAGAAGCAGATGGAGAAAGAGTTCAAAATCAGTGATTTGGGGAACTTGTCATTCTTCTTGGCAATGGAGATTTTATATACTCAACATGGAGTATATGTGACCCAAGAAAGGTATCTTAAAAATTTGCTAACCAAATTTAAAATGGAAGATTGCAGGGTTGCACCTACACCATTGGAAGTGAACCATAAATTGTCTAGATTTGGAGGAGAAGAATTCAGAGACATGAAGCTCTATCAAAGTTTGGTTGGTAGCTTGATTTATGCTACATTAACAAGGCCTGATTTGTCATATGCAGTTGGTGTGCTTTCACAATTCATGCATTGTCCTAGAAAGGAACATTGGATTGCAGGACAAAGAGTACTTAGGTACATCAAGGGTACACTCAGAGAAGGACTGTACAAGAGTGAAGATATATAGTGATGCAGATTGGGCAGGTAATGTGGATGATAGAAGATCAACACATGGATATTTGTGCTATGTAGGAGACAAATTGATTTCATGGTGTTCTAAGAAGCAACATACAGTTGCTTTATCATCTACAGAAGCAGAATATAAAGGTATGGTGGAAGCTGCAAAGGAGGTAATATGGCTAAAGACACTTATGAAGGTTTTTGATGTGATTCAAAGTACTCCTATTATTTGTGGAGACAATATGAGTTCTCTATACTTGGCAGCTAATCTTGTGTTTCATGCTAGAACTAAACATATTGAAATACAGTATCATTTTCTGAGAGAGAAGGTCATTGATAAGGAAATTGAAGTTATGCATACTCCTACAAAAGATCAACTTGCAGATATGATGACAAAAAGTCTAGATGGACCAAAGCTACAGAGATTCAAGGATATGGCAGGTATTAAGAAGATAGAGAAAAACCTCAATTAATGATTGAGGGGGAGCTGTTGGTGCATGCCAATCATCAATTGAAGGTTTATGAAGAAATGAAGTCAAGAAATTAAGAAGAGAACAAATTCAGAAGTTTGAAGGAAGGACATACTCAGAAATTCAAAGCTATGTACACATATGTACATTAGTTCAGATATAGGTTACTCATACTTTTGATTAGTCATAAGTTTGTACATATTTGCCTATAAATGTTTTGGAAACAGTCGGGGCATGTAGAATAGAGAATAGGAAGAGAGAAATCAGATGTAGAAAGTGTCATTGGACACATGAAAAGTTAGTTGAGTTACTTCTTCAAACAGTTGTAACTTTTCTGAGTAATCGAAGAAAATCTTGCGCCCGATGTTTCGATGTCTTCTACTTCTGTAGTTAATCTTTTGAGAAATCCTTCTGAACATATCTAAGTCCATAGTTAATCAATCTATGGCTAGAATCTGAGAGTCTAATTGTAATCAGGCTAAGAGAATTTTGCATAGGAACATTCATATGTGAAATGTTCTAAGTGTCTTCTGAAACAGGCGCAGATTTCGTGATCAAAGAAATGATCAGTTCTCAGCACATAGTGTAAAGTTTTACACAAGTGATAGCTTAAAATTTAAGTTGAGATATAAGCCATTTATGGCTAAAAGCATTTCTTCAAACGGGATATAGTTTGGGAGAACCATTGCTAAGAAGTTGCAGGTGTTAAAGTCGCTATTGCAGAGAGGCAGTTTCAGACACAGGTAAGTTGTTTGAGTTAATTCTCAGATTATACTCAATCATTTTGAGAGATTTAAGTTGGAGGAGTTGCGCAAACTCCACACAATATATCATACAAAGTTTTATCAAAAACTTTACATGAATGATTAGTCAATGAGTGATTAATCTGCAGCAAACTTTTCAGAGAAGTGATTTCTTCACAGTTAATCAATTTCTTGGTAATGTGATAGTGGATTTCCAAAATTCTGTGGAGTCTAAAGTTATTCTTGGTCTAGAGGTGGTCCAATACCAAGGATAGCTTGTTCTTTTGGAGATTAACAATCTCCATCATCCATATCAGGAGGAGTCCTATTCGGCATAGGTACAAGAGAATCAGTACATGTATGCTTTATGCATATTTGGATGAGGTGTTCGAGAAGGTATGTTCATATGAGTTTGAAGATTTCTGATAGCAAACGTGTTAGCTTTCTGTGCTACTTTTGTAAGTATGTGATCTTTTCACACACGTATTTGAGTTAGGGTCTTCCATAGCCTAGGTTTAGATGAGGGTTTGATGATTATCCATTTTAGATTGATCCTTCCTCTTTCTGTCACTCATATTCACTCTTCTACAACCTATTAGGTCACACATCTCATACATATTTAGATTTCTGTCCATAGATCTGAATATTCTTGTAACATTTGTATATACACTCTTCCATCTATTTCTGTTCACATAGAGTGGTTGAGAGTTTTTCTCCCACATTGTAAATTAACATTTGTATATATGATAGTGTGAGTAAGCAGTGGCTTACGTAACACTTTACACATGTTGTCTAATCTTTCTCTATCTTTGTCTCATCATTTGTATGATTAAATGTGGTATGTTCATGTTTTGTCAATATTGGAAGATTGCTAAAATCTGTGTTGTAGATCTTGGATCTATGGAACTATGAACCTGTGGTATTAGTTATGGTCCTACTAAATTTCTAACATGCCGAACACAACACAAGTTACAATTTCTGAAACTGACCTGGTTTTTTTGGGGGGCCCACCTTGCGTGCTTGAAACAGAGGTCGAGATGGCTCCAAAACTTCCATCCGACAAAAACGAGTGATCCCAAATGTTAGACGAAGCAATTCTTGAAGAAAAATTATTTGGAAAATGTCAAAGATTTTTAGAAATATTTATACAAATGATGTAATATTGAGGAAGAGTCATCCTCATGTATAATAGGATCATACATATTTTTCCTAGAATTTTTGGAAGCTCTTTGATAGCATATTTTTAGAATAAAAGGTGAAAAGTACAAAAATTCAAGTGTGAAAAGGGACACTTGAAAAAGTATAAAAGACAATTTCTTCTATTTTGAAGAGGTTGGTTGTATTATTTGATGCTATCCAAGTAATGTAAGAAGCTTTCTTGCAAAAAATTGTGTTTTTCTCCTTCCATGATCTTTCTCTTGACTTGTTGTCTTCTCGTTGTGTGATCCATGGAATTTGTAAGCTTTTCTTGTGTATTTCTGAGTAAGATGTATGAAGAGACGTGATTCTCAGTATATTGAGTAAGAAAGTGCATTAGAATAAAGCTGGAATTGGAAATTCTTAGTTTTTACAGAATTGCAACTATCTCGTCTGTGTGATATAGGTACTGTTCGTATTTGTATTCTACTGTGAAAATGGCACACTTTAGGCACAAAGATCATTGAAAATGCTATTGTAAAATTCAAGATAATCAGAACCCTAGTTATTTCCTTTCTTCTTCATAAATCTCTCAAAAAAACAGTCATGTCAACTCTTATTCTTGGATTCCATTAACTAGAAGGGGCTATGGTCTTTGCATACTTCCCTGATTGACAATTTAAAGATGTGTAGTTGATCTTTTGTGCTATAATGATTGGAGAGGAAAACTCCAAAGGTTAACAACAAACATTTTTTGGCGCCGTTGCCGAGGAACAAAGAAAAAGCTTCATTGAAGTCTTGGACCTTGCTAGATCTTCCATTGTTGATGGTCTTTGAACACATTGAAAAGCTACTACTCTATAATCAAGAAAGAAAAAGTGGAAAGGTAGGTTTCTTTGCTTTTCTTTTGGGAAAAGAAAGCATGAATTAACCTTTAGAGATAAAGCAGTTTGTGAATTCATGCAAATTGATAGTTGCTCATACCTTTTAAGAGTAAAGTATAGGTGTGTGAACACAAAATGAATTAAATTTGCTAAAGGAAAAGTAAAATGTGATTATCTTTGCATAAGTAGATTGCTTTTTGACAAAGTACCAAGCAAAATTTGTCAATTCTTGGAAAAGATGACATGATTCAATAAGGAAAGTCAAGTAAAGTAGCTATGTGCAAATTGATTGTTCCATGTGCTTATCCAAAGTGAAGCAATAGTCTTGAGGAAAAAATGGATTTATCACTTGAAAAAAAAGGGTGTTGAGTTTATCTTTGCATGAATTGATACTTGTACTTCTTAACACATATTTTCTTGAAAATCTTTACTTCTAAACTGTTAGATTGCAAGTATAAAGAGTATAACCAATCATGAGATAAAAGATCAATGGATCATGAAACAAGAAAACCCTAAGTGAAGTGTTCTCCTTGATTTAGGGATTAAAATACTAAAAAAATTCATAAAATCTATTAAAAATCCAAAAAAATTTCTTTTTACTAAGGGAAATTTGCAGGAGGTTTGGTGTGAATGGTGGAGGAAGAAGAAGAAAAATCCAGAAATTGAAAGAAAAACAAAAAATATTTGAAGTAAAGTTGTTATTTATTTTTTTGTCCTAAAATTTAATCTCTTGAATGAGTTGGATGGTGTATAATTGCAAGTGACAATTGATCTGGAGTGGTTGAAGAACAATGGAAAAGACCAGGAGGGAGGAAAAGTTGAAAAGTGCAAAAGTAGGGAAGTTCAGAAAAAACACGATTCTCAACTTAGGATCGCGATTTTTAGTAAGATAGAGAAATTAACCTAGTTGCACTATTGGGCATTAAGGTAAGCCATTTTTAAGGTTTCATAAGCTGCATAATTGAAGGAAATTAAAATTTCAAAATTTCAATAAGAATTGAGCATCAAGTAATCAGATTTAAGAATTGAACACGAAATCGCGATTTTCATCAAAAGAGGAGAGCATGAAAACTTTGTTGGAAGGGATACGATTTCTTAAATAAAACAACAAAATTTCTAAGGAACAAGAATCATAAAGTGAGAATTTAAAATTGTCAAAAATTAACTGACAATCGCAATTGTCTGAAGTCTATAAAAGCCTAAAATCTCAAAAAAATCAGTCATTTGAGTGAGAGAGTGAGTGGAGAAGAGCTGTCAAAATCACGACTACCTGTAATCACAAAGCTTTTGCACAGTTTTTGATCAAGCTACAAGGTAATTTTCTTAACATTAAATTTCTACATAATTTCAAATTAGAAGTATTGGATAAAGATTGAAAATATAGAAAATTATTGAAAAAAAACAAAATCGTGATTTTCACTACTTTTGAATTTTTTGTAGGAAAAGTTATCATTTTGTTGAAAGTACTTTATTGCATGTTAATATTTTGTTAAGGCGCTTCTAATAGTGTGAAAAGAAATCAAAAAATTAAAAAACCAAAAATTTACATAAAGTTGCACAGATTCGCGATTCTGTGACCAACTAAGGCAAAGAACTTAGGCAATAACATTGGCAACATTGGAAACATAGGCACCCAAGGCTCCCTTGGCAACTATTGGCAGCCATTGGCTACGTGCGAGGCAATTTTAATTTTGAGTGGCAATAGAGAGTTTTAGATTCCCTAAGGTAGGAGGATTTGAAGCCACAACCTCCTACTTACAAGGGAAGTACTTTAACCACTACTCCATCTCTTTGAGTTATCACTCTATCTCCCAAAATCACGACTCTCGTAATACGATTTTCATCACAGAATCGTGTTTTTAATGATTGTGAGCAATCACGATTTTCTGGGAACAAAGAATCATGAAAAACACAATTCCCTTCACAGAATCATGAAAAACATGATTCCCTTCACAAAATCGTGAAAAACACGATTCCCTTCACAGAATCGTGAAAAACACGATTCCCTTCATAGAATCGTGAAAAACACGATCCCCTTCACAGAATCGTGAAAAACACTATTCCCTCCACAGAATCCTGAAAAACACGATCCCCTACACAGAATCGTGAAAAACACGATCCCCTTCACAGAATCGTGAAAAACGCGATTCCCTTCACAGAATCGTGAAAAACACGATCCCCTTCATAGAATCGTGAAAAACACGATCCCCTTCACATAATCGTGAAAAACAGAATCCCCTACACAGAATCGTGAAAAACACGATTCCCTTCACAGAATCGTGAAAAACATGATTCCCTCCATAGAATCGTGAAAAACACGATTCCCTTCACAGAATCGTGAAAAACATGATTCCCTCCTCAGAATCGTGACAAACACGATTCTCTCCTCAGAATCGTGACAAACACGATTCTCTTTTCTTATTTTCTCACAGAATTGTGATTAATTGAATGATTTTGAGATCTGGTAATAAATTGTTTATATCTGATAAACAAGAGTCAACAAGGAAAGAGATAGAGTCAGAGTCAGGTGAATTACAAGAAAAGGATTTGGGACAGACAAATAACATGGAAAATTTAAATGAAACAAATAAAGCATCTAAAACTAGTGACTATAGAAATATCCTCAAGTATATGTACACAAATAGGTTTGGAGCCTATGTGTATCAAGATGGTATGCATAAGTTTCTCATTAGGATGAGAAACTTAGAAATTCCCTTAAATATAATGCCAGTGGCACAATTCAAGGATGGTAGATATGAGGATAGACAAGGATGCATGCACAATTTTTCACAAGATCCAGAAAACTCTAATGACTTAGGGCAATGTGTAGACAAGAGACCTTGGGAACAAAACCTAGGGCAAACAGACTTGCCAAGACAAAATGAAAATCACACTTCTACTGAACAACAACAAGGAAGGAGATCACACACTTCTCCAAATCCTTTTAAAAGAGAAGCAGAAGGAATAAATGATTTTCCCATCAGAAGGAGACAACAGTGGCAAAACCATGGAAGAATGCCTAGGCCCTATCAAGTAGCTAAATGCATGAAGAATGAATATGAAGGGTATTTCGATCCTCATGCTCATGTTGCAGAATCCAGACAATTGATTAGGGCAGAAGAAGTAGAGGATTACAAAGTGCAATTTGAAGCATTTGGTCTAACCCTAATTGGACCTGCATTATCTTCGTTCATTCCCTTGAGAAAGGAAATGTATCCAGATATTGAATCCTTCCTTGAAGCCTTTATAGAGGAATTCTCCAAAACTAGAATTAAACATAGTACAGCTACCCTGATACATAGTTTCAAACAACAAAAAGATGAAAATGTCAGAGAGGCTGCCAGGAGATTCAAACAATATATTGATAGATGTCCAAGAGAGGAGGTACCTTCAATGGCAAGACAAGTTTCTTTGTTCAAAGAAGGATTGAGGAGTGCACAATTAAGAACCTTGGTATATTATAGGAGAGATTTAGGAGCCCGTGTGAAAGAAGCAATAGATCTAGAGGATAATAGAGGGCAAGATTTATTGGCATGTGATCAACCAAGAACAAATGAAGATAGAATTCCACCAACGGAAGAATTAGCACAAGCTATTGCTAAAGCCCTAGAAGTGAACACCAAAACCAATCTAGTTAACACCAGAATATCAACCAATAAGAAGTGCTATAATTGTGGAGAAAGCCATGTCCTTATCACAAATCACAACATTTGCAAGATAGGAAAACACTCAAATATTGTACCTTAGAAAGAAAATGGACAAACCATACTAGAGAAGAATGCTTCTATAATAAGCAACCCATCAAAGAAAGAGAATATATTATCCAACACAACTTACAAAGAGAATCTGGATTTTTTGAACAACCAAGACCTGTACTAGGGCAACAACCACCATTACCAACAAATGTAGTACCAGTAAAATACACACCAGTAGAAGAAGAAAGTACAAGACTCAGATCATCCTATAGAGAGGACTACCATTTGAGTGAAGGATATCAGGAAGATTGGGAAGGATATGAACAGAGAGAACTAGAACTGCAAGCCTTGGACTTGGGAAATGGGAGAATTGAAATGGACACAACCACATTCATGTACATAACTAATAATTACATGTCCAATCAGAAACCCCAATTCAAAGGAGGCCAGAAGATAACTTGTATAGATGTGGGGGGGAACATTTCATTAGAGACTGTCCACAACCTCCAACACTAAGAATAGAAGGAGCCTATGGTAAGGATTGTGGCAGGGAACATTTAATAAGGGATTGCCCAAGAAACCCTCAAAAACAACAAAACACATCTAATAACATACCATTAAAAACAGTTAACATAATGGAGCAAGAAGAAGTGAGTGATCATGATCAAGCAACTGTACATGCCATAACAAGAGCTCAAGCTAAACAACAAGAAATTAAAAATCAGACACAAACACAGGACCATAAGAAAAATCCATTTCCAAAAGAAAAGAAAAACAGACAGAAAGGAAGATGGGAAAGAAAGATGAGAATGGGTAAAAATCTGGAAGAGGAAACTGTGGGACAACCAAACAATAGCCAACAACAAAATACACAGACACAGGAAGAGGTAAAAAATTCACAAAGTCTAGAGACTCTGATAAAATCATACAAAGGAAGAATTCAAGATGGACCAAATCCTCCAGATCATGTGATGGCATATCCTATACGAGATTTAGAGGATGAGCGAATGCAGAGATGTAAACAAATCATACAGGAAGCACAACTCAAGATTGAGGAAATAGACAATCATCAAACAACAATTGAAGAGTCAGATGCAACAGGAATTAGGAAACATGCTGCTCAGGAAGAAAATTCACAAATAACCTTCCAAATCAATCTAGACAAACACTGTACAATTTTATATCAAACCACAATGGAAGAGATAGTAAAACAAAATCCTCACTTACAACATAATATGAAAAATTGGGAAACAAAGTCAAGGAGTCTAGATCCACAGCAACAAGAATTGGAAGAATTGTTGTACATACCTATTGATAAAATAGGAGGATACTGTGAAGGAGAAGAAGGGAACTCAAGTTTGAGAATACAATTTGGTGATAATCATGCCAAGGCCATATTAGACAGTGGATCGGGAGTGGCAATCATGAATAAACAAACTTGGGAGAAATGGGGGTAGAATGAGCTAATACCCACTAAAATGAGATTACAACTTGCAGATGGACACATAGAAAAACCCTTAGGAATTTGGGAAAAGGTGATTGTGGAAATATGTGGAATAAGGTAGAGCACACTTTTGCCATAGTCAAATTTCCACAATCTACCTCATATGAAATCATCCTAGGAAGACCATTTATGAGACAAATGCAAATTGTGCAAGATTGGTGTAAAGATTGCCTATACCATCAAAGCAAAGGAAGGATAACTAGAGTAAATTTAAGAAATGGGCAGTATTGTGATATGTTCCCTCAGGAATGGTTCAAAGTACAAGAATTAAGTGAAGAATCTGGGAGTGAAGATGAGAATGACACAGAACCATCAATTTGGAAATGTAATGTGATAAGGAACCACACATATAAAAAAAGGATGTAAAAAAAAGAAGATTGTCTAGGAGAAAGGAAGTCACAAGATGAAAGTTACATACCCCAGAAATTTAAACACAAAGAATTTGAGCCTTATGGATGGAATCAGATTTCGACCACAATGGATTTGGCCAATGATGGATATGTGGGAGTAAAATTCCAAAATGAAGAAGGATATGATATTTTTCATATAGGAATACAAATGATAAAGGTGTCAAAAATAGAAGAAGATTTGAAGGAAGAAATAAATTTAAATACTGGAAAAGCACAATTTTTGGAAGAAGTGGAAGCTACAGATGCTATAAAAGACAAAATCTCATGAACCTATAGGAATTGTAAACACAAGGAAATGGAAAAACAACACAAAACCCAAATAAATAAAAAAATGAGGGAAGAGGACCAACAATTTGATGTACCTTCAAATTTCAAGGCCTATGAAGTGGAAGACAGATTACCTTTAAAAATGAAACCAAAAAGGGAAAAGAAGAAGCGGGAGACATATGACAATGAAGAGCAGACTAAGAAAGTGATGATCACTCAAGAAGAGGGGGAAGATAGGCACATTGTCATTGTTGATGACATGACAAATCAAGAGAAGGAAGCATTAAAGCAATTGGCCAAAACTTATAGGGATGTGTTTGCTTACAGTTATAAGGATTTGAAAGTAATTGATCCTAACATTTGTGAACATAAGATTCCTATTACTGCTTATGTAGAACCTAGCAAACAAAGACACTATACATTTAATGACAAATACTCTGCTAAAATAAAGGAAGAAATTGACAAACTGCTGGTTGCCAATTTCATCTATGAAATTGAGTACACTGAGTGGATATCTCCTATAGTTGTGGTACCTAAGAAGAATGGGAAACTCAGGGTATGTATTAATTTGAAAGAAGTTAATGCAGCAACTATAAGAGATAGCTATCCATTACCAATAACAGACCATCTCTTGGAAACAGTTGCAGGTAAGGAGGTCTATAGTTTTTTGGATGGTTTTTCAAGATATAACCAGGTGCCAATAGCTTTGGAAGACCAACATAAAACTGCTTTTTCCACATAATGGGGAATTTTTGCATTGAGGGTTATGCCTTTTGGTTTAACTAATGCTCGAGCAACCTTTCAAAGGTTAATGTGCCACATATTCAAAGAATTTCTTAGAAACATAATGGAAATCTATGTTGATGATCTTTGCACCTTTTCATTAAAAAGACAAGATCGTTTGAAATATTCGGAAAATATATTTAAGAAATGTAGAACATACAGAGTGTGTCTAAATCCTGAGAAATGTGTGTTCTTTGTGAGGCAGGGGAGAATGTTGGGTCACATAGTTTCTAGAAACGGAATTTCAACTCATGAGAGAAAAATTAAGGCCATAGTGGATCTCCCAAAACCGACAAATGTAAAAGAACTTCAAACTTTCATGGGACACTGTGGGTATTATAGAAAATTTGTACATAAGTTTGCAGATATTGCAAAACCTTTGTACACATTAATTACAAAATCTGAGTGGACCACAGAATGTGACCAAGCCTTTGAAATTTTAAAAACTTGTTTGGTGACAGCACCTATTTTAAAAACTCCACAGTGGGATCAAATTTTTCATGTTCATGTTGATGCTTCAAATTTTGCTTTGGGATGTGTTTTGGCACAACCAATAGAAGGAAGCAAATTATACTTTCCAATTGCTTATGTTTGTAGGCAATTGAATTCAGCAGAAAAAAATTATACAACCACTGAAAGGGAAGTATTGGGAATGATATTTGCTGTAAAAAAATATAGACATTATCTTTTAGCCAACAAGTTTAAATTCTTTGTGAATCACAAAGCCTTACTCTACTTGGTAAATAAACCATGCCACACAGGTAGGATAGTTAGATGGTTCCTCCTATTGATGGAATTTGAGTTCGAGGTAGTGGTTAGACAAGGGAAAACTCATTTAAGAGCAGATCATTTGTCTAGGATACAAACTAAAGAGTCAAACTCACCCTTGGATGATGAACTACCATATGCATACCTATTCAAAATACAAAGTATTCCTTATTGGGCCATGACTTTGGTACCTTTGCTAACCATGGGACCTTGTAGAACACATGAAAACAACACACATTTGGTACTACAAAGTAGGAAATTTGTATTACTAGCTGGGCATTTGTATCATATAAATCATATTAGTATATTGGAATATTGCACTCCAGAAGATGAGCAACAGGAGTATTTAAGGAAAGCTCATTATTGGAATCCTTGTACTCATGCTTCCAGGATAGTCACTTTAAACAATCTCAATAGAATGGGTGTACATTGGCCGACCAAGATTCAAGATGTAGAGAAATATATTTCTAATTGTTTAAAATGTCAATCTTTGCAAAATTCAGAAATTACAACTTTGTATTGGTTTCAAAAAAATCCAGATTGGAGTGCAAACATAATTGAGGAGTTAAGAAGTAACAAAAAAGGAGAGCCACTAAAAGCTAGTTTTGACTCAAGAAATTTACAAATAATCTTTGAGGAATATCAATTGATAGGAGACCAATTATAAAGGAAAGGAATGGATGGATATCTAAGAATCTCTGTTCCTGAAAATAAGTATATGGAAATGTTAGAGATGGCACATTCTGGAGTGGCAAGAGGACATTTTTCTAGTGAAAGGACTGCTAAACTCATTTTATATTCCGGTTTTTGGTGGCCAACTCTATTTCCTGATGCAAGAACATATGTGAAAAGATGCGATATTTGTCAAAGACTAAGTCAACCAAGTAAAAGAGATGATATGCCATTAGTACCACTTGTTTCAGCAAGAGCATTTAGCAAATGGGGGTTGGATTTCATTGGACATATCCATCCTCCTACAAAAGAGTCTCATGTTGAATATATACTTGTAGCCACAGATTACTTGACCAAATGGGCAAAGGCCAGGGCTACAAAAAGGAATGATACTCAAACCACTGCACGATTTCTTTATGAAAATATTATCATCAGATTTGGATTACCAATTGAATTGGTAAGTGATAGGGGGACTCATTTTTTAAACCAAGTAATTGAAAACATAACTGAGTACTTCATGATTAATCATAGAAAGTGAGCTCCTTATCATCCACAGGCCAATGGATTAGCATAAAGTACTTACAAGGTACTTTGCACTGTTTTGTATAATTTGGTAAATACAAATAGGAATGATTGAGATTTGCAACTTAATCACGTCCTATGGGCTTATAGAGTGGCATACAAAAAGGAATGATGCTCAAACCACTGCACGATTTCTTCATGAAAATATTATCATCAGATTTGGATTACCAATTGAATTGGTAAGTGATAGGGGGACTCATTTTTTAAACCAAGTAATTGAAAACATAACTGAGTACTTCATGATTAATCATAGAAAGTGAGCTCCTTATCATCCACAAGCCAATGGATTAGCAGAAAGTACTTACAAGGTACTTTGCACTGTTTTGTATAAATTGGTAAATACAAATAGGAATGATTGAGATTTGCAACTTAATCATGTCCTATGGGCTTATAGAGTGGCATACAAAACTGCTATTGGAACAACACCATTTAACTTGGTATATGGACAAAATGTAGTTTTTCCTTTGGAATTTCTCATTCTAACATTAAAGGTCAGAAATCAATACAAGTGGACTGGACATGAATTATCAGAAAGAGTGGTGGAATTGGAGAAACTTGGAGCTTCCAGACTTCAAGCAATTATGAGTATATATGTAGATAAAAGAAGGCAAAAAGCATATCATGATGTTCATATTAAAGAAAAAGACTTGCAAGTAGGGGATCTAGTCTTGGCATACATAGTGAAAGAACATCAGAAAAAATTTCACAAGAAGGGGCATGAACCTTATATTATCAACCAAATCAGTAATAGTGGAGCTATCCAATTAGCTAATATAGATGGAGAAATGATGCCAAATTTCATAAGTAGATGCAGGGTAAAAAGGTATGATTTCCCATTAATTGTTCCTGAATGGAGAAGAATACATCAAGCTCAAAATAGGAAAAATGAAGAGGAAAAAATTAGGTATGAAGCTCAACAAGAAGCAAAGGAAAGAATAAGAAAGGCTAAGGAGCTTAGAGAAGTTTTTTTATGTGAAACACCTTCAAGGGAGAGAGAGCATTTGCCTATTATAACCATGAATTTTCTTAATGAACAAATCAAGGTTTTAATAGATTCAGGTGCACAAGTTAATTTGATCAGTTCAATTTTGTTGGATAAGTTCAAATTTAAACGGACTAAGAGTAAAACATTATCAAAACACTGGAGGGTCAGATAATACAAAGCTTGTCTTCACCATCTATTGAAGTTAAGTTCAATGAAGAAAATATGAAAATAGATTGTGAAGAATGACCTGATCATATGATGACTGAGAAATTGATTTTAGGACAACCATGGCTAAGGCAAGGTAAAGTGATTTTGGATTTTGAAAATATGAAGCTTAAATTGACGATAAATGACAAAAGGTTTTTAATGTTTTTATTGAGTAATGAAGAACAAAAAATTCAACAGGACATCTATGAATCAGATTTGGAAAGATTTACTTTTCCACTCGAAGCTACAAAGGAATCACAAACAGGACTTCTCGATAATCAAATCCACTTCAGACACAAACAGGAGGAAATTGAAGGAACCAAAGGTGTTGAAAAGACAGTAGAAAGGTGGGAAGTATGGAATAATTAGAAACATCTAGACATCAAGACAGAAAGGATGTGGAAACCAAGGACATCCAAGCACTGATCATGACAAAAATTTATCAAAACAAAATGGATGTGGAAACCAAAGACTTCCAAGTACTCTTTATCAAGGGGAAATTGTTTTACTCCAAAAAAGGAGTTAACAAGAATCAAGTATTTTTGGGTGAAAAAATCAGATCTGCTTCAATGGAGAGAAAACAAGGATGAAGATACTAAAATAGTACAAAAGCATGAAGAGCCACAAATGAAGGGAAGGACAACATTGTCATTAAGTACACACTTTGGATTCTTAATTAAGGATTCAAAATTTCATCAAGATGGATTTATGACACTTTTGAAATTATTTCCCTATACTTTACCTCATTCTTTTTTCTAGGAAAAAGAATCGGAGGGGAATAAATAAAAGAGAAAATTATTAAAAAAAGAGACAAAGAGAGATATAAAGCACAAGCAAGACATAGGTTATAATTTGGTAGGAGTATCACTATTAAACTAGTTTTTCTTTTAGACATTTTTTCTTATATCTGTCTAAATTCTCTTAAATTCCATTCATTATTTTCTTGTTAGAAAAAAAGAAGAGAAAGAGAGAGCACTAGATATCTTGCTACACATGTGATGATCACTTTAATTTTGTTGTACATGTGATGCAAATAAGGAAGTCATGGTTTATCTTTTATTTTATCTTTTGTTTTTTTTCTCAAATGTCATTTTATCTCAAGACAAATGTGTTCTCTTTTATATTTCCTGTGACTTATGTGGGTGGATTTTTTTAGTGTAATGTGTTATATTTTCTCTCTATTGGTGAATCCAAAAGAACTACCTATTCATGACTTCAAAGCTGACTCTGTAACTTTTTCAAGAGGACATTGGTTTTTAGACAGTGAAGCAGCGGTGGAAAATGTGGAGTTAGAATCAGAGGAAGAAGAGGATATCTGTTAGAGGCATGTTCTCATTTTGTAATTGATGAAGGTCCATTTGAAGGGTTGAGGAAGGGCTGAGTGGGAAGAGACTTAAAAGCCACATCTTTTTGTATAAATAAATCATTGGGTTAATGAAAAAAGGGGGCGCTCTCTGTTATTTCGTCGCCCATATGGCTTCTGATGTTTTCTTATTAAGGAGTTAGGGTTTCAGTCCTTCCTTTTTTATTGTTTCCTCTTGAATCGATCGCTTACGGATGCGTGCGACTTCTTGTTCCTCTACTGTGTGTTACGAGCAGTCATGGTGTCGTGAGCTCTCCACTATCACTCTCTCATTGTTGTAGAGAGTTATGGCGACGATGATCCCTCTTTCTCTCCCCCTTTCACTGTTGCAGAGAGACCCATTCTCTGTTAACACTGCTATGAATTTTCCGATGGACAATTGGATTATTCCTGCTCAAGTTCTGTGCACATTCATATTAACTCTGAATTGGCGTTGATTTCTGACACGTTCGAGCGCTGTTTTCAGTACAGGGTTACGCGAATATGTTCTGATCATGCTTTTATGGTAAGAATTTAGTTCGTTTTTCGCTGCGGGAGGGAAAAACCTGAGCATCCTCAACAGGTTACGAATGCTTTATCCATGAAAATGGCACGTGTTGTTGGGTTGCCCATTTGTTGATTGCATATATGTTTGCATTTTATTCAAGCGCTACATACGCAGTTCTATGGTGCCATATACTTTGTCATTCCATTTACAAATGATTACGCTAAAATTGTGCACACATTTCTTTGCAGTACTTTATTGGTTTCGCTAATTGTTGCAATTTCCCTGCACAAATTTGTATCCGTGGAGTTTGCGCTCATTATTGATGATTTGTTCCGATGTACTAATTTAAACAATCAATGATGCTACACTAAATGTGGTGCAAGTATGTGGGTTATCTGCATAAACACGGAACATCATGGCCCTTGTCTTCTATTGTCCTCCTCAGACTATTTGTAATGCATGGATATCGAACGTATTGTTGGTACATTGTTGGCATACCATTTCTTTGTAGCACCAACAACTCTTGCTTTATTTTGTATGAGTTACGTAAACAATTTTACTTGAGATAACGCGTATGCAAATTCTAGTGCCCATCATGGAGTCGGTTGGGATAAACTTTATGTTTACTTTGTACATGGGAAATGTGATGGCAGATATATTATGGGCATCCTCACGAACTTACGCATAGTTCCTTGGAGCTACTCAAATGGAGTGAATCACTGATGTAGGGCAACCAATCAACAACGTAGAATCACACATGATGGAATCGGCAGACATGATCCTTATTTGTAATCCATTGCACCTTATGTCATATATACATATGAATTGATGTAATGAAGCTACCCCTGCACTTCATGTATGCATATAGGAGGGCAAGATCATGGGTTATGTGAGTGGTATTTGTGAACCTTGGATTAAGTTCCAGGCACTTCACTTTGCCTCTCACATTGCTCTTGATTTTGGAATTGTTATGAGCCTTACTTGCATTCCATACCATGGTCTAACCATGCACTTTGGTTTGCAAGTATTGTTCATAAGGGTAGAGCATAATTGTGTATGCATATAACTTTGGATTGAGAGGTTGCTATTTCATTGGTTACGTACATGGCATTGGACTATTCTATTCCAAGAACGGTGCTACCACTTTGGCACTAGAAAATGTATATGAGGATTGTATATGGGTTGGGTTTTATCTTTAGACTTTGGTTGGATTTATGTTGGCCTTAAGTGAAGGCTTGAATTGATGTATTTGATCTTGGAGAGTGTGATGGAACCGGTGTTCTCGGGCATGAGTGATGTGGAGACTCGCGGATTGAAACACTCTTCAAGATTAGATGTATTCCTTTGGTTGAATGATATATTGTATAAAGGTTCCCAGCCTATAAATGGTTCCCATGTAATTTTCATCTTGCTGAGGGGGTTATCACTTATCAAGGGATGTGGTAGTTCAAGTCCACCGTGCGTGCCAGTGTTAGAGGCATGTTCTCATTTTGTAATTGATGAAGGTCCATTTGAAGGGTTGAGGAAGGGCTGAGTGGGAAGAGACTTAAAAGCCACATCTTTTTGTATAAATAAATCATTGGGTTATGGCTTCTGATGTTTTCTTATTAAGGAGTTAGGGTTTCAGTCCTTCCTTTTTTATTGTTTCCTCTTGAATCGATCGCTTACGGATGCGTGCGACTTCTTGTTCCTCTACTGTGTGTTACGAGCAGTCATGGCGTCGTGAGCTCTCCACTATCACTCTCTCATTGTTGTAGAGAGTTATGGCGACGATGATCCCTCTTTCTCTCCCCCTTTCACTGTTGCAGAGAGACCCATTCTCTGTTAACAATATCCCAAAAGCTGAAAACATAGCCAAAGAGCTGAGGGAAACCATCAATATCATTGGTCAGCATATCTTTACAATGGGAGTTGGAGGTCACAAATATACCATGCTATGTCAAGAATTCACAAATTCCAAAAGATGGATGAACCTCTTTTCTTTATAGACTTTGAGAGAGTATCACAGGTCATGTCTACTCTGTTGGAAGTCGGCAAAGGGAATGATGCATATTTTAGATGTTCAGTAATGGACAAGGAGAATAAAAAGGTGCAGATAACCATCAAAGCAGAACATATCAGGATAGCTCTTCAATTTTATCCCATGGGAACCAAATTGGATGGAAGCTTTGTCAAGAAGAATGCAGCCACATATGCTGGATATTCAAAGTTTTTGGACTTCAAAGGAAAAGAAAATGAAGAATTTGCCACGAGAATGTTTCTTCAGTATCTGTGCTTTCCAAAATTGCTAAGATATACAATGCCACATAAGCCAGTTACATTGGTTATGTTTAACAATAAGGACATGACTAAACCTTTTGGAGTGATGGATGTAACTCCTTACATTCATGGCCAATTGAAGGAAGCAACAAAGCATTGGGATCAGAGAAAGTTTATGAATGGAGCACAATTTTTAACCAGAATTATATACTATATTTTAGGAATGGAGGATCAGTTGAAGTTGGCTCTAGAAGCCCAGTATTTCAAGAGTTTGATGGTAGGGATTAAGAGTCCTTCAAAGTTGATGACAATAAGAGAAGCAGAAGCCCAAAAAAGTATGAGGGGATCAAGAAGAAAAAGAAAAGGGGTGTCAGAAGAAGTAATTCCAGTAAAGAAGAGAAGATTAGATCCAAGGAATATAGTCTTGGAACAGGAAGAAGGGACAAAAGAGGAATATGAAGCAGCTCAGAAGGAAGTCCAAGCCTCAAAAGAACCCCATCCACCCACAAACAAGCAAGGAACAAATTTATTCTTATTTAACTCAAGGTAATAATAAGAGCGCAATCTATGAAGCTCAGTATCAAAAAATGTTGGAAGATTATTCATGTAAAGCAACTGATTGGCTACAAGAAGAGGTGGAACATTATGAAGAATTGCATGATCAAATGATGGCTATAGAAACTGAAGAAGTGTTTGTCAAAAAGGAAGTGGAATTATTGTCTTATTTTAATGAATTACAAGGTCCTCTAGAGACTAGAACTACAGTGGTGGTAAAAAAGAAGGTCCAGAAAAAGCCTGTCCAGAAAAAGAAGTTAACCAAAAAGAATAAGGATAAGGCAGTTGAACATGTACTGATGGAAGAATCAGTAAAGTTATCATCAGAATTATCATCATAAGAAAAGAATCAGGAGAAATCAATTGGAATAGAAGAGCACAGAATGGACAAACAAGGGATAGCTAGTTCTTCACAATTTTCATCAGATTCAGAAAGTGATATTGAGAATTTCCTTCTCAAAAGTTTAAATCCCAATACCCAGCACACCAGTGGAAATAGTACAAGCTTCTATAAAAAACAAAATACCAGAAGAATTGAGTCAAAAGTCAGAAGGGATACTGGTCTGTAAAGAATCAACAAAACAAGTTAGTCCTGGGGAGGAAAAAAGGAAATTAAAAGGTAAAGAAGTAATAATGGAAGAAGGGGTTGAAGCAAAAGAAGAACTCAGCAATGGACTAATGGACACAGGATTTCAAGCTATATGGACAAAACCCTCCCAACAACCTCATTATCAACCAAATGAGGAAAAATAAGGATTGGAAAGTAAAGCACAATTATATAGCCAGCTGTAGAGTCAAGAGGATGGAAGCAAAAAGGAAGAAAAGGTTGCAATATCAGAAAGATCAGAAAGAACAGATTCTGAGAAATATACAAGGGAAAACAGAAACACAAATAAATCAGAGTATAGAGGAGGTACTTTTTGATCTAGATCATAATGAAGAGTCCACACATACAGGTAATCAAGAAAAGGAAGAAGAATTAGACTTTATGGACATAGATGAGCAGGAGGTGGAACAAAAGGAGCAGCAATTGAATGATCAAATAAAGAATTCAGTGGAGAGTGACTCAACCTCAATTCAGGGAAACAAAGTCCAGGAAGAGGAAAGACAAGTTATTCAAGAAAAACTATAGGAAATTGAGGAAAAAAAGGCAGAAGATGATGAAGAGTGTTAATCTTCAAAAGAACAACCTACTCTTGAATTTAGAACACCTCTATATCAAGAGTAAGTCAAAACCTTCACCAATTTAAGCTATCAATGACCAAATATCAATTTCTTGACTAAACTGTGAAGAAGGAATTTCCTCAGAAAGTCTACTGCATAGATCTTGCTCATTGACTGAGTAAATGTGTAAAGTTTTTTATGAAACTTTGCACAAGGTGTTGCCTAAAGATTGCGCACCTTCTCCAAGTCCAATTACTTCAAAAGGTTCAGTAGATCTTGAGAACTCTACTTACCAAGTCAGCTATGTCTAAATCTGCACTTCTGAGAAGTCGATTTGGACACCCCTAACTTCTTAACTTTAATTCTCTCACTATAAAACCCGTTTAAGCAAATGCTTTTAGCCAGGAGTAGCTTACCTTCCAACTTAAAGATTAAGTGCTTACTTGCACAAAACTTTAAACTGTGGAGTGAGAAATGATCAAATCATTAAGATCAAAATTTGCGCCTGTTTCACGAACCAGTGAGTACTTTCTCACATGTAAATGTTCCTACACACAATTCTCTTAGCCTGATCACAATTAGACTCTCAAACTCTAGCCATAGATTGATTAACTATGGACTTAGATATCTCCAAAAAGAATTCACAAAAGATCTATCACACAGGGAGAAAACACAGAAACATCGGGTGCAATTTTTCCCTTCTATTTCTCAGAAATTTACAACTGAGTGAGGATGGAGAGTTCAACTCACTTCACACATGTCTAATGACATTTTCTACTACTCAATACACTAATTTCATGATCTCCTATTGTCTCTCCTTGTCTTCTCACTTTGCCCCGACATTTTCAAAAGTATTTATAGGCAATTATGTACAGACTTATATCAAAGCATAAGTATAAGTAACCTATGTCTTAACTAATGTACATATGTGTACATGTCTTTCACTCTGTGAATGTATCCATCTTCTTTGCTTCAAAACTTGATCTCATCTCCATCCTTTGTCCTTCAAATCTTCAATTGGTGATTGGTCTGCACCAAGAGCTCCCCCTCAATCATCAATTGAGGTTTCTCTTATCTTCTTTATACCTGCCATGTCTTTAAACTTCTGTAGCTTTGGTCCATCCAAGCTCTTTGTAAGCATATCAGCTATCTGATCTTTTGTTGAAGTGTGTATGACTTCAATCTCCTTATCCATCACCTTCTCTCTTAGAAAGTGATACTGTATCTCAATGTGTTTAGTCCTGGCATGAAAAACAGGATTAGCAGCTAGATATAATGAACTCATGTTATCACCATAAATGATAGGTATGTTCTATATAGTGTCAAAACTCTTCATTAGAGTCTTAAGCCATATCACTTCTTTTGCAGCTTCAACCATGCCTTTGTACTCTGCTTCTGTAGATGACAAAGCAACTGTATGTTGCTTCTTTGAGCACTAGGAGATTAACTTATCTCCCACATAACACATGTATCCATAGGTTGATCTTCTATCATCTCGATTACCTTCCCAATCTGCATCACTATAGATCTTGATGTTTGTATCTGATGTAAACCCATAATACAAACCTTCTTTGAGTGTACCCTTAATGTACCTCAACACTCTTTGACCTGCAATCCAATGCTCTTCCCTAGGACAATGCATGAATTGAGACAAAACCCCTACTGCATATGATAAATCAGGTCTAGTTAAAGTAGCATAGATAAGACTACCAACCAAACTCTGATATTGTCTCATGTCCTTGAATTCTTCACCTCCAAATTTACTCAATTTGTGATTCACCTCCATTGGTGTAGGTGTTACCCTGCAATCATCCATTTTAAACTTGATTAACAAGTTCTTCAAATACCTTTCTTGGGTCACAAATACTCCATGTTGAGTATATGTAATCTCCATGCCCAAGAAGTATGACAAGTCTCCCAAGTCACTTATTTTGAACTCCTTTTCCATTTGCTTCTTTAGTCTTTGTATTCCTTCCTCATCTGTACCTGTAAGGATTATATCATCAACATATATGCACATGTATATGAAACCATTATCACTTGCTTTGACAAGCAAGCTACTATTTGCTTTAGACACCTGAAATCCAAGTTCTTTCAAGAACTTTACAAGTCTATAATTCCATGCCCTTGGGGCCTGCTTCAAGCCATACAAAGCTCTCTTGAGCTTGCACACATGATCTGGATACCTTTTGTCTCTGAACCCTTGAGGTTGCTCCATGAATACATCATCTGAAATATAACCATTCAAAAAAGCATTTTTCACATCTAATTGACACAATTTCCAACCTTTACATGCAGCAATTGCTATAAGTGTCCTGATGGTTGTCATCTTTGCCACAGGACTATAAGTCTCATCATAGTCAACACCATATGTCTGAGCGAACCCTTTAACAACGAGTCTAGCTTTGTACCTAGACACACTTCCATCTGCAAATCTTTTTGTCTTATAAACCCACTTACATCCAATGATCTTTTGGCTATTTGGCTTTGGAACCAAATCCCATGTTTGATTCTCCAATAATGCATCATATTCTTCCTGCATAGCTTTCTCCCAATTTTCTTTACCTTTTGCCTCTTCATATGTAGAAGGGTCTTCATCTGTTTTAATCATGTAAGCATAATCTTTGGTAGCCAGAAATGAAGTATCATAGCTATACCTTGTAGGTTGCCATTTGTTCCTTGTAGACCTCCTAAGTTCTCCACTTCTTGAGGTTTCTGGTTCTTCATATTCAGGATCAAACCTAGGTGTTTCTTCCACTTCAACCTGCACTTCATTATTCTCTTCTTCATCAATTATTTGAACCTTTGACTTACCTTTCCTTTGGCTCACAACCTCTTCATCATCTGTATTAATATTAATAGTACCTGCATACCAAGTACCTTGCTCATCAAATGTAACATCTTTTGATACAAGAAAATGTTTTGTGGATGGATTCCACAACCTGTATCCCATCTGCTTATCATCATAACCAATAAACATATATTTTTCAGCTTTAGGTTCCAATTTGTGCCTTAACTGTGATGGCACATATGCATAGGCCAAACATCCAAATACTTTGCAATGGTCTAGTGTAGGTCTCTTACCCCACCATGCCTCATAAGGTGTCATTCCCTGCAAAGCTTTACATGGTAACCTATTGACCAAATAAGTAGCTGTATTTACAGCCTCAGCCCACAAATAATTAAGGCAATTTTTCTCCTTCATCATGGACCTTGCAAACTCAACAAGAGTTCTATTTCTCCTTTCTGCTACACCATTTTGTTGAGGAGAGTACCTGCAAGTAACTTCCCTTTTTATACCTGCATCCCACAAGTAATTACTGAATTCATTAGAAAAATACTCTCCCCCTCCATCTGACCTTAGTCTTTTCAACTTATGTCCTGTAATTCTTTCTGCATATCACATAAATAGTGATCCATCTAGTAGCATCATCAACATAAATCACATAATATCTTGACCCATTTATACTGAAATCCTTTGATGGCCCCACACATCTGTATGTACCAACTCAAGCTTCTCTGAGTACATAAAACCATGCTTGGAGTAGGAATGCTTATGAGCCTTACCTAATTGACATGCCTCACATCTGTATGTCATATGTTGACCTGCAACATTAGGCAAACCAAGCACTGAACCATTGTTAATCATGTCTTTAATACCTCTTTCATTGTCCAAGCCTCTTGTGCCAAAGATCTAACTCAGAGATCTTATGTCCTCCATATGTGAACATGGCATGACCAATATTACCTTGAATCTCCAATGTGAACAATCTTCCTTCTTTCTTCCCTGAAACAATTTGTTTATACCCATTGCTAGGGTCTTCCACAAACACTCCTTCATTAGTGAACCTTACTTCTGAAGTAATTCGATGGCGTGCACCACACTGGACTCTCCTTCTCGAGAGCTCCACGACGATATGCTCAAAGTAGAAAACCGAGCTCTGGTCGCCACACACAGTACTACGCACAGATGTTGTAGAATACGCAGAAAACGCAGTACACAGGGAGCACGAAGACAGACTTCTTAGGTTTTACAAATGCGGTCGAACTTACAGTCTGTGACTGACCAGGCCACTATATGTTTTATTAAAGAACATATACAAAGAAGTGTCCGGTGGCCATTTGGCCTTTCACATGGACACTAACGGTAACAATCTCCAACTAAAGGCCAATATGGCCAGAGTAACTATGGGAGAAAAAAGAAAGAATGATAAAGAATACCTGAGTGTAAGTATACAAACTATACCTCCCACCTGATGGGCATGTTACACAGTATACAAGTGACTGTGTAAGATCAAGAATCAAGTAACCCCCATCAAGTGACAACAGTGTCGAAAGCTATCCTGTGGTAGAGCTTTAGTCAAAGCATCTGCAGCATTATCTCGAGTGTGAACCTTCTCAAGAATAATGCTCTCAGTGGCTAAGCAATCTCTAATGAAGTGATACCTCACCTCAATGTGCTTGGTCTTTGCATGATAGACCGGATTCTTAGCCAAAGCAATGGCACTCTGACTATCACTAAGCAAGTGAGGTACATGCTGAGGCAAACCCATATCACAAGCAAGACGAGAAAGCCACAATGCTTCCTTACATGCCTCACTTGCTACAACATACTCTGCTTCTGTGGTGGAAACAGCTGTACATTCTTGAAGACGAGATCTCCAAGAGATAGCACCTCCAGCAAAATGAAAAATGTACCCTGATGTAGACTTACGATTGTCTACACAACCAGCATAGTCAGAATCTGTGTAACCAATAATGGATGCTTTCCCTCTACCTAAGCATAGACACTTGTCCTTAGTGCCACTCAGATATCTCAAAATCATTTTGACCGCTTTCCAATGTTTCTTGCCAGGATTAGACATATATCTGCTCACAACTCCCACTGCAAATGCAATGTCTGGTCTCGTAGCTACCATAGCATACATGAGACTACCAATAGCAGACTGATAGGGAATTTTGGTCATGAATTCCTTTTCCTCATCTGATTTGGGGCAGTCATCCTTGCTCAATTTCACATATGTGGGTAAAGGTGTACTCAATGCCTTTCCACCCTGCATATTGAATCGATGAAGTACTTTGGATATGTACTCACTTTGAGACAAGTATATGCATCTTTTACTCCTATCACGAGTAATGCGCATGCCAAGAATATGTTTGGCATCCCCCAAATCCTTCATATCAAATGCCTGACTCAACTTCTTTTTGAGAATTGACAAATCATAAGAGGACTTCCCAGCAATCAACATATCATCGACGTAAAGTATCAAGCATATCAAGATGCCATCAGAACATCTCTTTGTGTAGAGACAATGATCCTCATTGCTCCGAGAATAGCCTTGGGACTTCATAAAAGCATCAAACTTTTGGTACCATTGTCTAGGAGACTGTTTAAGTCCATACAAGCTCTTCTTGAGCTTACAAACTAGACTTTCCTTGCCAAGAACTACATAACCCTCTGGTTGTTCCATATAGATCTCATCTGTAAGATCTCCATGCAAGAAAGCTGTTTTCACATCCATTTGGACTAGCTCTAAGTCCTCCATTGCAACGAATCCAAGCAACATGCGCAAAGTAGTCATCTTGACCACTGGGGAGAAGATTTCCTCAAAATCAACACCATGTTGTTGCTTAAAACCCTTTGCAACAAGTCGTGCTTTATATTTTGGAGAAGCACTATCTGATGTGAATTTCAGCTTATATACCCATTTACATGGTAAAGCTTTCCTTCCCTTTGGCAAAGGTACTAAGTCCCAAGTACCATTCTTGTGAATAGAATCCAACTCACTCTGCATGGCACGCTCCCACTTGACATGATCCTCTGTCTGCATAGCCTCTTTGTAGCAAGAGGGCTCACCGGCATCTGTTAGCATAACAAAATCTAAACCTGGAACATATCTATCAGGTGGATATGAGACACGTGCAGAACGTCTCAATGGTTGCTAAACAAGAACATGTGCAGACTGATCTGAATGGACATTCTCTTGAACATCCCTATGTGCAGCATTTTTATGCATGCTAACCGGAGGACTAGTATCCTCAAACACCACTCTTCTCACTTCAACCTCCTTAATCGGCTGTTCATGCATCTTAGACTCATTAAAAATGACATCACTACTTCTGATCACTGACCGTGTTTCAGGATCCCATAACCGATATCCAAATTGTCCTTCTCGACCATATCCAAGAAAAATGCATTTCTTTGACTTATGGTCCAACTTCTGTCTAAGATTCTTGGGTATATGAACATATGCTTCACACCCAAAAACTCGAAGATGATCATAATATGGTGGTTTCCCTGTCCATAACTCTTGTGCCACTTTCAGACCTTTGGCAGTACTAGGTGAAAGGTTAATCACATGAACTGCAGTCAATACTGCTTCTGCCCAAAAACCTTGTGAGAGGTTTGCATGATGCAACATAGAGACTACTCTATCTTGAATAGTTCTATTCATCCTCTCAGCTACACCATTCTGTACTGGGGTATAAGGAGCTGTAAACTCTCTACGAATCCCTCTACACTGACAGAAAAGGCTGAATTCATGTGAGGTATACTCACCCCCATTATCTGAACGTAAAGCCTTAAGCTTAGTTCCTTTTTCAGTCTCAACTGAAGCAAGCCATTTTCTGAAAGTAGGGAATACATCATCCTTCGATTTGATAGGATATACCCAGACTTTTCTAGTAGCATCATCTATGAAAGTAACAAAGTAAAGAGAACCACCTAAGGACCTAGTGGGCATAGGACCACACACATCTGTATGAACAAGATCTAAAGGCTGAATTGAAGAGTCAATGTGCGTTTTATGCACATTTCTGGTTTGCTTTCCATATTGACAATGCTCACAAAATGAAAAATCAGAGAAAGATAACACAGGTAAGTAGCCAGAACGAGAAAGATTTTCCATTCCACTACGAGATATATGGCCCAAACGACCATGCCAAATACAAGCCATAGGCTGTTCAGTAACAGCTAACAAGTGTTCTTTCTGTGATACAAATAAAGGGTAAAGTGAGCCAACTTTCCTTCCTTTTGCAATAACCATATTGCCCTTTGATATACGAAAGGACTGAGCATAGAAGACCACCTTGTAACCAAGGTCATCAAGTTGACCAACTGACATCAAACTGTGTGATAACTGAGGTACATGGCGTACATTATGCATAGTAAATTTTGAACCGTCAATGAACTGCACAACCACATCTCCAATCCCCACAACATCACACTGGTAAGAGTCACCAAGTCTCACGGTACCAAGAGACTTTGCTGCATAATTAGAGAACCATTCTCTATGTGGTGTCACATGGAAAGAAGCACCAGAATCCAGCAGCCAGGTGTGGGAAAGAGAATCAGCCATAAGTGCCTCAGATGGCACAGTACTATCAAGTGTCAACACATCAGCATCATCAGAAATAGCATTAATTTCTTCAATCTTCACAGTCGAAGTAGATGGTGCAGGTAACTGTTTAACATGCCCATCAACATTCTGTCCTTTACCTTTAGCATTCTTTAATGCATAACAGTCTTTCTTCATGTGTCCTTTCTTATGACAATAATGGCATTCAATATCCCTCTTCCTTGATTTACTTCTGCTCTTATTCCGTTGACCATTCTTTTCCTTGTTCTTGCTCCTGCCACGTTGTTGATTCTTTCCTTGGTAAGAATCACGAACATTATATGCATCTCCACTCTGAGTGCCAACCATAGATTTTCTACGAATCTCCTCACTCAAGAGTGCTCCACATATGTCATCATAGACGAGTTTACCACCTGGTGCACTATTGCTAATAGCTGTGCAAAATGTATCCCATGATGATGGCAGGGTGCATAACAGCAATACTGCTTTCATTTCATTGTCCATATCCATTTTCTGAGCCTGTAACTGGGAGAATATGGCATCAAACTCATTTAGATGAGCAGCAAAACTATCTGTGTCCTTCATACGAAGGTCGTATAATTTTCTCATCAGATATACTTTATTTGATGTCGTCTCTTTTTCATATGTATTGCATAACTTCTTCCAAAGCTCCTCTGCACTTTCACAGTCTAATACTGTAAAGTAAACATTATCTGCTAGGTGCAAGCGAATGGTAGACCTGGCCATTTCATCTAACTCATCCCAATCATCTTCATCCATGTCAGCAGACTTCTTTGAAATCCCATTTACTGGCTTCCATTGCCTTCTTTGAATCAGCACATCTTTAATCTGATTCTTCCATAGAGCAAAGTTTGTGCCATCAAATTTTCGGATCTCAAAATGGTCTTTGCCCTGCAAGTTATAGCTCCTCCTCGGAACGCTAGCACTAGACCCTGATCCACCGGATGTGCCTGAGACCTCTGATGCCATGATCGTAGAGAACTGAATAGAATGATAATGGAGCTAGAAGAGTCCAAACACCAACAAATAAGTGTATCAAGGAGTAAATCGACCACTATATAGTTGACTAAACCAGAAATCTGGAAAAATTTTGCCAGAGTATCCTCTGCAAAATTAGCATATGACCAGTGTCAAAGTATCATAAAACTGCAAGTACTAACATGTCTACCTGCATAGTGAATCACTGACTCCACTGCATATAATCAGTTACCCAATAGAAGCCAACTAGGCTTATCGAGCACCTATGAACAACTATCATACATCTCCTATGGCGAGGCTGGGTAAGTCTTCCACCTGCATCACCGAAGAGACCCCGACATCTGGGTGTCTCCCAGTTAAGAAAACCTCACCACGACCCTCTTTATCAAACGTAAAAGGCTTTATGCAAAGAACGTAACCGCTATATCAATGCCCACATGGACGTACATAAGCGGTATCCACAGAAGCGTACATGGTGTGTATGTGCTCAATATATGCAGTAAAATGACACTGTAAGGCTGAATACACAGCCCAAAAAACTAGCCAATAACACCTGCAAGTGTCTGTCAACTCTGATGTTTTAGGCTTTAAAAACCTGCATAAATTTGCAGCGACTGCTCCCACCAAAACTGAAAACCCCTCGAGAAACCTGTAGTTTTACGAGTGTGGCTGAAAATACAGCCCCAAAGGTTGATATTTATTGTCTGAGAAGTACAAGGAACACTCTTCTTGATGTTCTTGGACCTGTGTGAAGAGAACTACGTGCGAAAGTACTCCAAAATGGCTCCAAAAACACCCCAAAATTGCTTCAGAAATAGGCTTTAAAAGCAAAAATGAAGCTTTGAGGGACCAAAACTTGTTCAAGGTATGTTGAGGGCGAAACGAGTAAGAAAAGGAAAAAAAGAAAGCAACGAAAGAAACAGCTTCACTAAAAGGGCAAATTTGAAGATAGACAAATGTAAAGATACATCTCTGCAGGAAGCCCCGCAGGGGCGCAACACCCATCTCTGCACAGAGCCCCGCAGGGGCACGCACCAGGCTACAAAGCTTAACCCCGGGGTCCAGAGGAGTGGATTTTTCAAACATCAGAGTAGGACCAAAAGTTAGAAAGGGGTAGAGGCTGAAAAGTTGAAGAGGGTGACTAAGAATAGCACATTCCTAGTCACTGGTGGCGTGCGTGGCAACCCAAGTCAACAGGCAAGACAACTACATCAGGCTCTCGAGTAGTAGAGCTTGAATCAAGAAGGCCATCGAATCTGCATGTCTGTTTAACTGCAGACAATACTGACCACAGGGCGCGTGCGCGAAGTAAAGTCTGTCAAAGGAAGCGAAGTCTGTCAAGGGACGACAGAGGCGAAGAGGGGGAGAGTGTTGCAGAGCCAAAGAGCGCACAAAGCAGAAAAAAAAGACGGGCCCCAAAATTTTTCCGATTTGGACCAGATATTTTTGTAACATATTCATTTTTTGTAATATATTTCCCTTGTAAAGGCACTAGAGGAGTCCTCTAGATGCATTCCCATAGAAGAATAGAAGCTTACCCATGTAAAATAGTAGGAAATTAGCTCTTAGGGAATAAAGTGCCGGTCACTTGTGTGAAAGGACCATTTTTAGGGCACTAGTATATAAGTCAAATGTGACTCTTTGTAAAAGACTTTTTGCCATTGTGAGAATAGAGAGCACAGAAATTCGAATTTGTGTCTTCTTCCCTCTTCATCTTCTTCTTCGTGAGCTTGTATGCATGTGTATTGCTTGGAAAGAGTGCTTGTGAGTGTGATTTATCCTTGAGAGTGTTTCTTTGCTGTAGGAGAGGTGTGTGCGAGGTGTAGGAAGTGCTGAAGTGTAGGAAAGTATTCCCGCGACTCAGTATTTCTGTCATAACTTGAAGTAGGAGTGTTGGAATTGCGTGAAACCACTGCCATTGGATGCGTCTTCTCGAGAGCTTCGAAACGCATATGCTATTCGCTATGTTTGGAGCTCGGAGCTAGGAGAAAAGTCCAAAATACTGACGGCTGCTGCACCAAGTATCGTTTCGTCTTGACCTATTGTTGAAGCTTGTTAGGATAAGTATTTTCCTCATTTTCACTCTTGAGTAATTCATTTGCATTGACCATTACACGTTTGCATGTCTTCATACACTCGGCTAGGTTAGCATACTCTTCGGATTGATAAATTAAAAGCGTGTATCCCCACTATATGCACTTGTGAGGGGATTGAGGTACAGTCTCTTTCTCCGCAAGTCCCTAAGTTGAAGCTTAGGTCAACACACTTTTTGGCGCCGTTGCCGGGGAGTGACGAATCAAACCGAGGCATTCGTGTGATGGTAAGTAGCTTTTTTGCTTTGAAGAACTTGGAGGAGCGGAAATCTTCTCTTCTTTGGTAAGTCAATTTCAGCCGCACTTGCTACTTCTCATTCTTGGAGTGTGTGTAGTGAGTTGTTAGATTAGGGAAGTGAGTAGAAGAAGTAGAATAGGAGTGAGTGGAGAGTAGAGTAGGCTTAGGTTTGTTCAAGAATTTTCATTTTTTTGTAAGCAAGGAATTCCCAAGTATAAAAGCCAAAAATTTTTCATTATTCAAGTTACTTGTTGAACAAGTATCGTGGAGAGCTGTGTCGAGTGTCGTGTGAGCCCAGCGATCGTTTCGAGGGAAGCAAGCAATAGGGGAGATTACTGAGCAAAGGAGTTGGACCAAGAGATCATGGGAGCTTCCAAGGTAAACTAAACCACCTCCTTGCTCAAAAATTTCAGCATTTCAACCTAGGAAAAGGAAAAAACGACCTACGCTGAGTGTCGTTTGGGCTTGCAGGGGGTTAAAAGTAGTTTGTTGATTGATACAGTGGGTAGGGATAAGAGAGAGAACCTAGGAGAGAAAGGGGGAAACATCCAAATCTCAAAAAACAACACAAAAATTTGAAAAAGGGTCAAGTATCGCTTTGCTCCTGCGGTCGAGTATCGTTTTACTCCTGCGGTTGAGTATCGCGATATTTCCCAGCGGTCGTAGATCGTTTTAGACAGAGGTCGTAGATCGTTTTGTTAGAGATCGTCTCGTTAGAGATCGTCTCGTTAGAGATCGTTTCAGGCAGCGGTCGTAGATCGTTTCAGATAGAGATCGTTTTGATCAAAGGTCGTCGGTCGTGTATCGTTTGCCAAGTATCGTGATCCAGAGATCGCGACACTTGTGAAAGGTCGGTATCGTTTCAGATAGGTATCGTCGATCGTTTCTAGTGAAGGTCATAGATCGTTTCTATCCGAGTATCGTGTATCGTCTAGTGAGAGATCGTGTATCGTTTCAACGAAGTATCGCCGATCGTTTCTACTAGAGATCGTCGGTCGTGTATCGCTTTCTGCCAGAGATCGTCGGTCGTCTCGTTAGAGATCGTTTCAGGCAGCGGTCGTAGATCGTTTCAGATAGAGATCGTTTTGCTAGAGATCGTTTGGTCAAAGATCGTTTTCCAGCGATCGTTTTGATCAAGTATCGTTAGACCCAAGTGTCGATTTCGGGCGATCGTTTTGTTGAAGTATCGTTTGTGAGCGGTCGTTTTCGGTCAGAGGTCGTAGATCGTTCCATTGAAGGATCGTGTATCGTTTCCAGTCAGAGATCGCTTGGGAAAGATCGTTTTTCAGCGATCGTTTCTCTCAAAGGTCGTTTTTCAGCGATCGTTTCATTCAAGGGTCGTCTGTCAGCGATCGTTTTCTCAGAGATCGTGAGAGTCAAGTATCGTGATTGGGATTTCTCTATCAGTCACTTTCCAGCCTAAGTTCTCCCTGGACTTCTGAGCCATAACTTAGAACTCTAGAGGTTAAAGGTGGACAAGATTTGTTTAGAGCTCTTAAGTGAATGAACTTGAGATCAGGAAGAACCCTAGGAAGCCGAAGAAGTGTAATTTCTTCCGTAGGGAGTGTTGCCGAACCAAGTAACCGTTCACACTATTCTGAGACCTCCAGTGAGTCAGAAGGAGAAATCCCCATGGCTTCCGAGGATATGCAAAACACTGTGCCCATGATTGGCCAGATGTCCATCATTGAGGGCGAATACAGAACTTCCTTAGAATATGTGAGCACTAACCACCATGAGATCCCTATCTATTTGGATGGCCTAAACAGATCAGTGGCCAGACTGAGGAAGGCTTCAGAAGCCTACATAGTGCCAAGACCAGCAGTTAAGTACATAGGAGGACTGTACATGGATAAACAAGACATTCAATACATGGTCACTGAACATCCGGAAATCATTAATGAACGTGGCGAGGAAAATAATACTTCAAGTTTAAATGGACATGGAACTGAAGAACAAGTAACAACTCCTAGAGGGAGATCGACAATTACTAAGCTTTGGAGAGGAGACTTAGTTCCTCAGGATGACACTCTAATAGATGTGTATTTGATCAACGGGATGGAGCAACTGCTCAGAGCCCATTCTTCTATTTGGGAAGCTGCTCCTAATCCAGTTACCATCTATGAGTTACAAGATCCTGAATTCCCCACCATCATCACATATTTGGACAAAGACCACAGAAGGTATTGGCCAGTCACTGAATTAGAGAGAGCTGAGCTGAAATATCAGAACATTCCAGTGTTCCCCCCAAGGGACCAAGCCACCACTTCACGGAACCCACATGGAACTTCCCGAAATGATTCAAGTCAACATTCGGGACAAACACAACAAACTCAACAAACCCAGATTCCCATCAGACCACATGTACAATTCACAATGCCTGCCACTAATCCTAACTACCGGCCACAACCAGCTATTGACCCAAGACAAGGAGTTCATGCTCCAGTCAGACCACAGGTAGTACGAGGACCAGGCATACCAATAGGAAGACCAAATTACCCTGTAATGCCAAGGCAACCTGAAGCAGGTAGGAGATTAAGACCGATCCAAGTGGCCAAGTGCATGAGAAATCATTATGATGGCTCGAGTGAACCCTATAATCATATAGCAGAATTTAAACAAGTAGTTAGAGCCGAGCAGGTAGATGACTTCATGATTCAATATGAGTCTTTTGGCCTTACCTTGTCAGACATGGCGTTGGCCTGGTTCCAGCCATTGGATCCAAATACCTTCCAGAACATGGCTCAAGTGTATCAAGAAATGATTGAAGAATTTACCAAGTCTGGAATTAAGAACAATTCTTCGTCATTAATCCACAGCTTCAAACAAGCTCCAACTGAGTCAGTCAGATTGGCAGCCAGGAGATTCAAGCAGTATGTGGATAGATGTCCCGTAGAAGAGAGACCAACACAAAACAAAATGGTATCATTGTTCTTAGAAGGACTATTAAACGGAACCTTGAGGTCATTAGTGTATGTGAAGAGAGTTCAAACTCTGCAAGAGTGTATGAAGGAATGTATAGACCTAGAGGATAACCTTGCAGGAGACTTGAAAATACCCCAAGGAAGTGTGAAAAGTGAAGAGTCATCAAATAGCACATCAAACCCTAAAAACAACATAGAGGAAATTGCCGACTTGCTAGCAAAAAAACTGAATATGCAAGGACAGAGGAATTATCCCACCAATCCTATGAGAATGCCTATGCTTAGAAGATGTATGCAGTGCGGAGGAGATCATCCTTCTCACTTGTGTATTAGGGGAGTAGTCCCACCACCTGCCTATGCTCCTCATAGACCCTCTGTCCCCGGACCACTACAGTATTGCAGCATAGAGCAGAGATACACAAATCATAACACTGAGAACTGCCCTTACAGTAGGCAAACCAGACCCACCCAGCCTTATGTGAGACCATATGGATATCCGCAGAACCAGCAGGGAGGAGAAGCCTTTAGATATCCCTCATATCAGCCACAGGCACCAATACCACGACCGTACACACACCAGGGATATACACAGCCACAGCCAGTGCTAGGACAACAACCGCCCCACCCTCAGAATGTTGTCGCAGTTAAGATAGCACAACCAGAGGAAAACTTAGAAAGGGCCATAGTGCCAGCAACACCTTTGACTAGCAGTGAACCATATGACTCGTTTTACGAACCTAGTCAAGGAGCATACCCAGGTTATGAGAGCCCAACAATGGAATATGGGCAACAATACGACCCATATGCTTATGGCATGGAGACGTCGGAAAGTTCATATAACTACGAGCAAGATTATGTACCATTAATGTACACAGCTCCTAGAGCAACCATGCCACCTCGACCAATGATTAGACCGTCTGTACCTAGAGGACCATGCTACAGGTGTGGAGGTGACCACTATATTAGAGAATGTACGTTGCCAAATCCACCACCACCACAACGAATTTGGGAAGGTTATTGTAGCGATTGTGGAAAGGAACATCTTTTTAGAGATTGTCCTAAGAACCCAAACAAAGTCACCTCTAATGTACAGATTAACGTCATAGAAGTAATTGAGTCGTCAGGGAGTGATAAAGAGTACACTATGCCATTAAAAGCCATAACAAGAGCAAGGGCTAGAGAAGACCCTGATAAAACCACAGAAAATAATCAAAGTGACAAAGAGGGAAATACACCCATCCCTCACAGAGTAGAAGACTCAGAAGAACCAGAAAAAAGTATCATCAGTAAACGATCCCAAAGATGGAAGCAAAGGAGAGACAGAATAGAAGAAAAAAAATTATTGCAAAAGAAGGAAAATGAAAAGAGAAAACCAAAACCAACAGAAGAAGCACAAGTGGAAGAAGACAATAAAAAGGAGAATAAAAAGGAGGAGGTAGAATCGGTATTAGCAGACCCAATGCCTGAAGATTTAGCCATGTGGATCCGGGCATACAAAGAGAGAATTAAAGCAGGACCTACCATAGAACAACATGAGAGAGAGTATCCGAGAGGCGACTTAGAGAAAGAAAGATTGGAAATCTGCAAAAAATTGATAGAAGTTGCCCAACAGACATTAGAAAAGCCCGCAGCACCTTTACCGAACAATCGAATTGGCGAAGAAAAATTCCAAGAGTGTCTAAACAATCAGGAAAAGCCTAATGTAAATAGACCTCTGGATGATGAAATTGGTGTTGGAAGAAAGGAAGGATCCATAGTCCCTGAAACAGAAGGAGATTGGACTAAGGATTTATGGGCGCGAGTTCAAGAGGACAAGTGGAAAAAGGTAGAGGGAATGGAACCGCCCTTTGAAGAATTGAAAGCAGAAAACGAAATGGAAGGTTCAATACCTGAACTTAATTCAGAAGGGATTTTTCCGATGGATGCAAGTGACAAAGAAGCCGAAGACGATGTAAAGGAACTACCTAATTACACCGGGGAATACGAGCACAACTCAGAATTGTATCGCATTCCATCAATGACAAGAAGAGAAATGAATCCATCAGTTCAAACATCGGAGATCATACAGCGCCTTAGAGAGGTGAAAATCCCATGCACCTTAACATTCGAAGAACTGTTAAAGGTAAAACCACATTTAAAAGAAAAATTGATCAATCAGTGGGAAGTCAAGGAAGAAAAGGAGGAGGTAGATGACGAAGTGAAAACGGTGAGAATTCTAGTGGATAAAGTAGGAGACTTTAGTGAAGGGGACGAAGGAAATACATGTCTACCAATCACCTATAGAGGTTACACAACCAAAGCCATATTAGATTCAGGAGCTGGTGTTGGCATTGCTACCAAAGAAATTTGGGAGAAATGGGGAAAACCAGCATTGAGACCAACACGTATGAAAATTCAGATGGCCGATGGACATACAGAAAGACCCTTAGGATTGTTGGAACGAGTAATCTTCACTACGTGTGGAGTGGAATTCGAACATACTTTAGCAATTTGTCACTTTGAAAGGCCGAGCAACTATGAAATGATCTTGGGAAGGCCATTCATGAGACAGCTAAAGGTCGTACAAGATTGGGGAAAGGATGCATTGTACCTACAACACGCAGGAGTCACCACTAGGATCAACCTACATACGTATACATATCAAGATGTACCACCTCTGCAATGGAATCAAGTCCATAAAGAGGAAGACGATCAATCGATTCATAGTGCAGGTTCCAGTGACCAATCCTGGATGAACGAGGACACTCATCTATGGATATGCCAAGCTGCAAAAAAGGAGGAAGAGAGAAGAAAGAGTTGGCAGCAGAAACAAGGCATAGTGAGATCGGTACAAGATCCAGCTTATATGCCACAAGTATTTCCAGACGAAGAATTCGAACCTCACGGTTGGATGGAAATCTTAGCCACCCTCGATGTTTGTGTAAACGAAGAAGTGGTAACTATGAACGAATGTATTGACGAGGAGGGTTATGACATTAGTCTGTATATGGTAGTCCTTCAGGAGGCAGAAGAAGGAGAAGTAATTGAGAAAGACTGGAAGGAGGACTACGAGAGCATTGAAATGGAACCAGAACCCCTGGATCTAGGGATTAGTACCACCAACATGGACATCACTGCCAACGAACAACGTAAGGATCTCACACGAAAGGAAGAATTAGAAGTTGAAAGGGAGTTGGAAGAGGACGATAATAAGCTTCAAGACCAATTTGAGGTACCAGCTCACTTCAAAAAATATGAAATAGAAGAGAGGAAGATTGCTATTCAAATGCCTAAAAGAGAGGCACAACCGGGAATAGCATATGATAATAAAGAGCAGACCAAGAAAATAGTGGTAACCATGGAAGGAGGAGAGGAACGATGTACTTTCATAGGACAGGATGTCTCAGAGGAAGAAGAACGAGAGTTAATTCAACTCATAAGAGAATATCGGGATGTCTTCGCTTGGACTTATAAGGATTTAAAAGGAGTAGATCCATCTATATGTGCGCATAGAATCCCCATGACATCCGAAGCCAAACCTTCCAAACAGAGACCTTATACTTATAATGAGGTGTATTCAGCCAAGATAAAAGAAGAAATAGATAAGTTGTTGGATGCTGGATTCATATACGAGATAGAACACACAGAATGGGTATCGCCATTAGTGGTAGTGCCCAAGAAAAACGGAAAATTGAGAGTGTGCATAAATCTGAAAAAGGTGAATGCAGTCACTATACGTGATAGCTACCCATTACCGATTACGGATCATCTATTGGAGAGGGTAGCAGGTAAAGAGGTCTATAGCTTCCTAGATGGTTTCTCCGGATACAATCAGGTGGCTATTGCGACTGAGGACCAACACAAGACAGCTTTTGCAACAGAATGGGGTGTGTATGCATTCAGAGTGATGCCCTTTGGACTCACTAATGCGCCAGCTACCTTCCAACGATTAATGTGTCACGTGTTCAAGGAATTTTTGAAAAAAAGCATGGAAGTGTATGTAGATGATCTTTGCACGTATTCCAATCAAAGACCCGATCACATACCGGAATTAAGGAAGATATTCAACAAATGTAGACAGTATAGAGTCTGCCTAAACCCAGAAAAATGTGTCTTCATGGTAAGACAAGGCAAAATACTAGGACACATAGTTTCTAGAAATGGGATATCGACGGATGAGGATAAGATTAAAGTCATATTGGACTTACCAAGACCCAAAAATGTAAAGGAAGTACAAGCCTTTATGGGACATTGTGGATATTACCGTAGGTTTATTCACATGTATGCCATAATAGCTAAGCCCTTATACGGTCTATTGACTCAGTTCACTTGGACAGACGAGTGTGAGAAGGCCTTCAACGAGCTTAAAAAGAGGTTGAGTACAGCCCCAATTCTAAAATCACCCAACTGGAGTAAGCCTTTTCATATTCATGTTGACGCTTCGAATTATGCAATTGGATGTATCCTAGCACAACCGGCTGATGAGGGAAAGCTTGACCATCCAATCGCTTATGCGAGTAGACAATTAAACCAAGCCGAAAGAAATTACACGACTACAGAAAGAGAAGGCTTAGGAATGGTTTATGCAGTCAAGAAGTTTAGACATTACCTCTTAGCCAACAAATTCAAATTCTTCATAGACCATCAAGCTTTGTTGTATCTAGTCAATAAACCTTGTAGCACGGGAAGGTTGGTGCGATGGTTCTTGTTACTAATGGAGTTTGACTTTGAGGTAATAGTCAAAAAAGGAAACACACATGTGAGAGCAGACCACTTTTCTAGGTTAAAACACGGGGAGCCACCTAGCGGAGTTCCTGATGATTTGCCAGACACCTATCTTTTTAACCTGGAAGTATGTCCTCAATGGGCCGAGAAATTGATCCCAATACTTACACATGGACCTAAAGATGGGATCACACCAAAACGAAAACAAGATCTGTGGAAGACTAAAAACCTTCACATTATTGCTGGAAATTTATACCACCAGGATTCAAGCGGACTACTGATGAGATGCGTAGAAGAAGATGAACAAAACATGTGGCTTCAGAAAGCGCACATAAATCAATGGAACACTCACTTGAACGCAATTGGAACATGGCAAACACTCAAGAGATTCGGCATATATTGGCCAACCATGCAACGAGATGCACATCATTATGTGTCAACCTGTCAAACTTGTCAAGAACAAATCCCAGATGAGAACTCTACGTTAGGCTATTCTACAATAGCACCAAGGTGGAGCATGCCTTTAGTAAAGTTCTTGAAAACTCGAGAGTACCCGGAGGGAGCTACCTTAGCAAGGAAACGTGCTCTTGAAGAACAGAGCAAAGATTACGTCATCCTAGGAAAACAACTCTTTAAACGAGGGAGAGATAGCCAGCTAAGAGTGTGCATTCATGAAAATGAATATCTCTCAGTATTAGAAATGGCACACGCAGGAGCTGCGGGAGGACATTTCTCAGCAGATAGAACGGTCAAGATGATTCTCTTTGCAGGCCTGTGGTGGCCAACTCTACATATGGACGCAGAGACATACGTGAGAAGCTGTGAAACATGTCAGAGAGCAAAATATCCTATTAGAAGAGATGACATGCCTTTAAGACCCATGGTTTGTGCGAGAGCATTTACCAAATGGGGAATTGACTTCATAGGACCTATCAATCCACCTGCGAAAGGATCACATGCAGAGTACATCATAGTAGCCACCGACTACTTGACTAAGTGGGTAGAAGCAAAAGCCACTAAAAAGAATGATGCTCAAACCACAGCAAAATTTCTTTTCGAGCACATATTCACACGCTTTGGACTACCGATCGAGATAGTGAGTGATCGAGGAACACATTTCTTAAACGAAGTCATTGAATCGCTAATGAATGAATTCTTAGTGATTCATAAAAAGTCAGCCCCATACCACCCTCAAGCTAATGGGCAGGCTGAAAGTTCCAACAAAGTACTATGTACTGTTTTGACAAAGATTGTCAATAATGGAAGGTCAGATTGGGACAAGCAATTGCATCACGCAATTTGGGCCTTCCGAGTGGCATATAAAACGGCCATTGGAACTACACCTTTCAATTTAGTGTATGGGCAAAATGCAATTTTGCCAATTGACTTCTTAGTGCCTACATTAAAAGTAGCCCAGCAATATGAGTGGAACGGTCATGAATTGTCTCAGCAATTAGATCAAATTGAAAAGCTGCATGAGACTAGATTGCAAGCGGTAGCAGGCATCTATGCCGCTAAACGGAGACAAAAGGCATATTATGATGCACACATAAAAGACAAGGGACTGAAAGAAGGCGATTTAGTCCTAGTATACACACTCAAACAGCATGCAAAGAAACTACAGAAACGTGGATATGGACCTATGATCATAAATCGAATCTCCACCAGTGGTGCAGTCAATCTCGCCACACTAGACGGAGATATCCTTCCCAACTACATCAGTGGATGCCGAGTGAAAAGATTCATGGAGCCTCTAACGGATCAAATGCTAGTACGACTCTTAGGAGCTCAGAGTAGAAAAAAGGAAGAAGAACGCATACGAGAAGAAGCTAGACAGGAAGCCCTAGAACGTATCAGAAAACGGAAAGAGTGGATGAGAGAAAGAGACGAGAGATATCGAGTAGGAGAAGAACTCATCCCCATGGCTAATTTTAGAGCCACTGAGAGCTCAGGACAACAAAGAAGACAACCTTATTTGAATCTGGGGGCAGGACGAAAGGAGTACCACTTAGTGGATGCTCTCATAGACACAGGAGCAGCAATAAGCTGTGTTAGATTTTCCTTGTCTCAGAGACTTAAAGAGGAGATACGCCCATCGAAGGCACAGCTAATTGGAATAGGAGGAAAAGTCACTCAATGCATAGGAGCGATAACCTTACCTCTACATATGGGCAACAACACTATGGAGCAGAAACTCTTAGTGTGTCAGGACCAAGATCTGCTTGAAGATGTGGTGTTAGGACAAGACTGGATCTATGAATATGAGGTAACCATTCAATTGGCTTTAGGATACATCTCGGCCAGGATAGGACCTTGTGAAGTATATAGTTTGCTAGACGAACGACCACCCAAAGCTGCTATTATAGAGCCAGAAGTTCATCCTAATGAACAAAGTCATGATTGTAAGTTCACTAGCAATATAGGAACCCCATCGTCAAGTACTTCATGTGAAAATACTGTGAGTCCTGTGTGCACTCCATCCTTGAGCATAGAGAGTCACGAGAGTACACAAGAACATGAGATCAAGCCCACTGAACCACAAAGCACAAGAGAGACTATTCCTCTGCAAGAATTGAAGTCTACACCTGTGGAAGTGTACCCCATTCCACATTCCACACTAGCTTGGATACGAAAGGACCAAAAAAAGGCATATCTCCAGCAACAGAAATGTCATCGACAGCGGCATGAGCACTGGTATAAGAAGACAAAGAAATTCGAACACTTTCAACAACCACGACTCAAGCGCGTATGGATCCCAAAGAAGCTGATAACTGCACAACCTGATCGAAGCAAAATTTGGAGCCCAAAGCCACGTACCCAAAGGATAACCGTCCCAAACAAAGAACAACCTCAGAAGGGCAATCACCATCAACATGGTCAACGGGCACATCAGCCGAGAAAGAGGACATATTGGAGGAAGAAGGAATCCCCAAAAGCAATACAAACCGAATTGAGACTCACAAAACAAAATCAGCAGACTTACTACCAAAGACGGACCACATTCATCAAAAATATGGAGAATACAGTACATTCCTCCCAAGTGAAGCAAATATGGGTGCCGAAAGACAAGACAAGCGGCGTACAGCATGCAACTACTTCCAATTGCACACATGAGGAGTTGCAAAGATCCAAAGTATGCATGATAGGGCCACATTACAAGGCCAAGCATTCGGCACGTCCTTCTTCTATTTTCGGATAGTCACGCACATTTTCCCTTGGAAATAGGACAGCACTTGTACATACTTAAAATATTACTCCAATAACATTTCACTAACCGCTTCGGCTATGTACTAACTTTTATGTTTTCTTTCAGCAAAAAAATATATAAAAATACATGAAAAATTCAGGTATTACCTTTCTCACACCCACGGGAAAGGGACGGCACCATGCACTCGGAGCAACATCGAATTAATAATCAACATATGGAGGAGGATTTATGAAAAAACATATGGATACTAATTCATCCTCTATATTGAGTGCAGATGACATCTTCTGACTCAGAAGCTACATAGCAGGAAGAGGAACTACTTCTTCCATTGGGGTCAATAACCAAGGTCAGAGGACATTGGTTTCGAGATGACCAACCTATCTCGGAACTCTTATTCATGGCAACTATCAAGATCATGGACAGGGACCACTGTTTCCCTATTATGTCACAAGATTTCAAGACCATAATACAAGGGTTACCACATATCGAAGAAGTATGGACTCAAGCTGACATTGAAGCATTTTTGAAGATACCTATATGTGTACCCGACTTCCAAAGATGTACTCAAGTAATGAATACCATGCAGCCTGCTGCTACAAAGATTTCAGTTCCAGAAGCCACGGTTTTGGACAAGGTAGGCACATGGAAAACCATTCAATTCACTCATGAATTGATCAATAAGGCCTTTGGATGGAATCAGGAAGGAATTACTAATGTCAAGGACGAATGCCATGACCCCAAGAAAAGATCATTCCTGGAGATTAACAGAGTAGATATCGAAGATGCAGTACGTCTGGTACACCAACACTTTTGTTTTCCTGGCATGAACAGATACACTGCACCTCAGAAGATTGTAGTTCAGTTACTCTCCCATGCCATGAGACAGATAGGAAACAAAGTGAATCTCACAGGCTACATACAAGAGCGATTGTTTGAAGCTCAGAAGAAATGGGGGCAAAAGAAGTTCCTGAACGGTGGTTCAGCTTTGACCTTATTGATATATGAAGCCCTAGACATGAGACACTGCTTACGAGAGATGCCGACAGCAGAAGGGCTAGCAAGGTATGCAAAATCCGCTTCTGTCCCTAAGAAAAAGAAAGCAGCAGTTGTAGTGGAAGAGGCCGGAACCAGCACACAGAAGCCCATGAGGGGTACAAAACGCTTGCGAGAAGAAGAAGCCCAAGCAACACCTCAGTCCAAGAGAACGCATCTCTTGCCTAAGGTCACGACGACTCAAATGCCGATTTCAAAAAGAGACTTGTCTGCTGCCCTCGAGCAAACACACCAGTACATGCAAGGGCAGGTGAATCTAAATGTCCAAGGACATCAATATAGACAAGCGAGTCAAATTCAGCAAAAACAGAGTACAGAAACACCTCCAAAGCAACCTGGAAGATACCAAGAATTGGGCATTGATGACTCAAGTACGAATACGGAATCCAGTCCTGAGAAAGATACGCTAGATACTGATATCAGGACAGAAACTTATGAAGACGAAGGACCAGAGGTCAATCAAATGGAAGTAACACCAGACAGCCAGAAGGAAAAAGAAAAGAAGGTGGATGATGCTCAGGAACAGGAGCATGTCATTCAATTGAATGACACTACCAAAGTAAGTATCAAGGAAGACACAACTACTGGGGTTACACATGTCAAGATACCTATTAAAGAGGAAGAACAAACCCCAAAGAATATGGATGCGGGAGAGATCCCACAAAAAGAACAAACAATAATCGAGGTGCCTGATGACACACCTCAAGCACAGGATGAAAACATGAGGGCTGAGCCACGGATACAGCTTCAAATCAGGCAGCCCCATGATACCACTTTACACATTGCTCAAGGCAAAGACGTGACTACCGGAGCAGAACCTTCCATACCGAAAACTTGGCTCAATGTGGATGTGACTCAACTGAAACCGGTGGTAAAACAAATGATCCAGACAGCCATGGATACTCAGCAGCAAATGATGGACATAGATGCAGATTATGACAAAGCCATGAAAGAAAAGAACCAGTTTCAAGTTATGAGTGAACAATTGTCTGCACAACTGATTCAGGTACAAAAAGAAATAGCCACCAAAAGCACGGAGTTGCTAGAATCACAAACGCAGCATGAATCATTAAGCACTCAGCATCACCAACTGCAAAAACAGCTCGAAGACATACAGAAATTATATGATGCTACGGTAGCAGAGAAAGACAGAATGAAAACCAGAAGCACTCTAGTAGAAACACAACTAAAGTTATATCTGGACGAGAATGACACTTTACGGAACAGAAACAAAGAATTGATGAAATCATTGTTATATGACCAACCAATAAAGCAACAGGATTCAACTGAAAGTAAAGAAGATGAATTAAGAGATCAGCTCGCACAATATGAAGCCCTGCTAAAACAAGAGCGCGCGGTAAGAGAAGAAGCAGAACTTAAGCACAATCAGGAAATAAGTGAGCTAAAAAGGCAGCTGAATTCAGCACAGGCCAAACTGGTACAGAGCTACAGTGAAAACATGGATCATGTAGCCGACATAGGTAAGGAACTCCTAGCCACTAAAGAAAAACTCGGTGAAGCCCTGCAAAAGATAACAGAAAAAGAAGGATGCATTGAGGAGCTACAGAATCAGCAGAAAGGTAAAGAACCGATCGGGACATCAGTAGTGCCAGAAAAAGAACATCCTACTGACGGGGTAGAGGTAAGCCCTCTATCTCAACCGATCTATCATTCTCCAATGCATGAGCAGATGGCGGATATGCATGATGATCATCCAATGCCATACACTGCAGAAATAAGTCAGAAGGAACGGGCACTAGTGGTGTCCCGATTGACGGAAAGTTTTGAGAATGAAGTCATCAAGGTCATGAAGGAAGCCAAAATCAAAGGTAAAGACTTGGAGAAGATCATCAAGCCTTTCAACATTCCATATGGACTGTTGAAAGAGAAAACAAGGCAATATATAAAGAAGGTTACACACAAAAGTCCAGATCAGCAGCTCAATTTCAAGAATGACACATTCACGTACACTCAAGCAGAGTTTGAAGCTGCACAGCCAGTGTGGAGGAGAAAGTTTTTGGAGAAACATCCCACACTACGTGTGCACTGGGAGGCCGCACCTTATTTATTACAGGTAAACCCTTCGTTTTGTCCAATACCACGGAGAAGGGATACAACAGAATTTTTGGCTTTACAACGCAGCGGCAATCTTAATAAACAGTGGCTAAACTATCCGATGTTACCTAGCCCGCCACATAATTATTTGCCAACCGAGGATTATATGATCAAAACCATAGAATTTTGGTTACAAAACTATGCGACAGTACCAGATTTAGCAGTTAAGATGACAAATAAAATACTTGGTATGCTACTTACAGTTCTGAAGGTTTTCAAACATGCGGCATATACATTTCTGAACTTCATCGGCATTAATCAAGGAACAGATATACTCATTTTTGATCTATCAGTAATGCCGAGCCGTCCCACAATAATGGCATATTATTCTAGACTCATGTTTTTGCCAAGTCCATACATGCAAATATTTGAAGAAGCATTTTTTACAGGATTTTTTGAAATAGATTCAGAGATATTTTTAAAGATGTCATCCAATCTGAATGCCAGACTGGTGGCATACGAATTAAGCTTCTTCGCCGATCACCGACAACCGCCAAACGATGGAGTCAAAGCAGAACAATGGAAACAGATCATGATACGTGAAGCCAATCTGCTAAACGATACAGAGCAACAAATATACAGAACATATGCCCGGCGCTTATCAAAGCCTGTCGGGGACGACAGAGTTCAGGAGGGGGGCAGTGTTGAGGGCGAAACGAGTAAGAAAAGGAAAAAAAGAAAGCAACGAAAGAAACAGCTTCACTAAAAGGGCAAATTTGAAGATAGACAAATGTAAAGATACATCTCTGCAGGAAGCCCCGCAGGGGCGCAACACCCATCTCTGCACAGAGCCCCGCAGGGGCACGCACCAGGCTACAAAGCTTAACCCCGGGGTCCAGAGGAGTGGATTTTTCAAACATCAGAGTAGGACCAAAAGTTAGAAAGGGGTAGAGGCTGAAAAGTTGAAGAGGGTGACTAAGAATAGCACATTCCTAGTCACTGGTGGCGTGCGTGGCAACCCAAGTCAACAGGCAAGACAACTACATCAGGCTCTCGAGTAGTAGAGCTTGAATCAAGAAGGCCATCGAATCTGCATGTCTGTTTAACTGCAGACAATACTGACCACAGGGCGCGTGCGCGAAGTAAAGTCTGTCAAAGGAAGCGAAGTCTGTCAAGGGACGACAGAGGCGAAGAGGGGGAGAGTGTTGCAGAGCCAAAGAGCGCACAAAGCAGAAAAAAAAGACGGGCCCCAAAATTTTTCCGATTTGGACCAGATATTTTTGTAACATATTCATTTTTTGTAATATATTTCCCTTGTAAAGGCACTAGAGGAGTCCTCTAGATGCATTCCCATAGAAGAATAGAAGCTTACCCATGTAAAATAGTAGGAAATTAGCTCTTAGGGAATAAAGTGCCGGTCACTTGTGTGAAAGGACCATTTTTAGGGCACTAGTATATAAGTCAAATGTGACTCTTTGTAAAAGACTTTTTGCCATTGTGAGAATAGAGAGCACAGAAATTCGAATTTGTGTCTTCTTCCCTCTTCATCTTCTTCTTCGTGAGCTTGTATGCATGTGTATTGCTTGGAAAGAGTGCTTGTGAGTGTGATTTATCCTTGAGAGTGTTTCTTTGCTGTAGGAGAGGTGTGTGCGAGGTGTAGGAAGTGCTGAAGTGTAGGAAAGTATTCCCGCGACTCAGTATTTCTGTCATAACTTGAAGTAGGAGTGTTGGAATTGCGTGAAACCACTGCCATTGGATGCGTCTTCTCGAGAGCTTCGAAACGCATATGCTATTCGCTATGTTTGGAGCTCGGAGCTAGGAGAAAAGTCCAAAATACTGACGGCTGCTGCACCAAGTATCGTTTCGTCTTGACCTACTGTTGAAGCTTGTTAGGATAAGTATTTTCCTCATTTTCACTCTTGAGTAATTCATTTGCATTGACCATTACACGTTTGCATGTCTTCATACACTCGGCTAGGTTAGCATACTCTTCGGATTGATAAATTAAAAGCGTGTATCCCCACTATATGCACTTGTGAGGGGATTGAGGTACAGTCTCTTTCTCCGCAAGTCCTTAAGTTGAAGCTTAGGTCAACAAGGTAATGCCAACCTTAGTCTTTCCCCTTCTTCAAACACCACAAGAGTGTAGCTTAGTGGCAAGAGATTGCCGCGGTTAAGCGAGCTCTGGGGGGAACAGTACTGGGATGGGTGACCTCCCGGGAAGTACCGGGAACCTCTATATTCCTTGATCGTTGAGGTCCTCCCTCGCGCGCAGCCAACGGCGCCAACGGTGACTTCGGTGACTCGGATGACAAGGTATGCCAAGGTCTATGCCTTGGTCGCCGCCTTAGTCGAAAGCCTTGGAGAACCTCGAACTGCTCTGATACCAGTGAAGTAATTCGATGGCGTGCACCACACTGGACTCTCCTTCTCGAGAGCTCCACGATGATATGCTCAAAGTATAAAACTGAGCTCTGGTCGCCACACACAGTACTACGCACAGATGTTGTAGAATACGCAGAAAACGCAGTACATAGGGAGCACGAAGACAGACTTCTTAGGTTTTACAAATGCGGTCGAACTTACAATCTGTGACTGACCAGGCCACTATATGTTTTATTAAAGAACATATACAAAGAAGTGTCCGGTGGCCATTTGGCCTTTCACATGGACACTAACGGTAACAACTTCATAACCTTTTTCCACAATTTGTCCTACACTTATCAAATTCTTAGGAATTGTAGGAACATACAAGACCTTACTCGATAAGGTGCTTCCATCCTTGGCCTTCACTGATCCAATTGACTTCACATTGTGCTTTGTGTTGTCACCTGTTTGAACAACATGATTAGATACCTTATTCTCCAAATCAGTCATCAAGGCTATATTACCACTCAGGTGATTGCTACACCCTGAATCAATGTAGAAGACTCTTTGATCCTCATTCTGCCTTTCACAGGTTGCATTCATTATCAATGTTGAATCTTCCTTTTGATCTGAAGCATAATTGTAGTAGGTGTTGTTATATTGTTGACTTTGGAAACCTCTACCTGCATTTCTTCCAAAGTAACCCCTACTACCTCTGCCTCTGAAATTACCTCTTTGATTTCTGCCACCTCTTCCTCTTGTATTATAGTTCTGGACACTAACGGTAACAACTTCATAACCTTTTTCCACAATTTGTCCTACACTTATCAAATTCTTAGGAATTGTAGGAACATACAAGACCTTACTCAATAAGGTGCTTCCATCCTTGGCCTTCACTGATCCAATTGACTTCACATTGTGCTTTGTGTTGTCACCTGTTTGAACAACATGATTAGATACCTTATTCTCCAAATCAGTCATCAAGGCTATATTACCACTCAGGTGATTGCTACACCCTGAATCAATGTAGAAGACTCTTTGATCCTCATTCTGCCTTTCACAGGTTGCATTCATTATCAATGTTGAATCTTCCTTTTGATCTGAAGCATAATTGTAGTAGGTGTTGTTATATTGTTGACTTTGGAAACCTCTACCTGCATTTCTTCCAAAGTAACCCCTACTACCTCTGCCTCTGAAATTACCTCTTTGATTTCTGCCACCTCTTCCTCTTGTATTATAGTTCTGATTATATCCACCATTACTCTGATTATTATGCCAACAATCATTAGCTAAATGATTTGTCTTACCACAAATCCAACAAGCTTTGCCTCCATCTTTGTTGTTTCTGCCTCTTCCTCTACCTTTGCCACCTCCTCTACCTCTTACGAAGTTGGCTTGACTAGTTGTACCTTCATCTTCACCTGCTTGTTGCTTTCCTTTGTTAGCTTTCTTCTTGTCCTTTGAGAACATTGCATGACCTGTACTTTTGTCACCATCTCCTTTAACATCCTGCTCAAATGTTAGCATATGACCTAGCAACTGATTTAAATCAGGAGTGAAATGATCAAGTGATAATTCTATAGACAAAATGAATGGCTTCCATTTGTCATCACCTCTTAAACCTGTAAGGATTTGCCTTACCAATTTATCCTCCTCAATGTCTTCATCAACAACTCCTAAAGCATCTGCAATATCTTTCATTCTTGTCACATAGTCTGAAATGGATTGAGAAGCCTTCTTCTTAAAGGTGGTAAACTCTGCCCATAAGGATGCCTTCCTTGACTTAGTAGTATTCTGGAAATGCTCCTCCAAAGCATTCCAAATATTAGTTGCACTTTCAAGACCTCGAATATGAGGTAACAAGTAATCATTGACTGCCATATATATAATGCTCCTAGCTTGAGCATCTTTCTTCATCCAATTTTTCAAATTTGCTAACTCTTCCCTAGTTGGAACACTAGGATCTCTGAACTGTGGCTTCTCTTCTTCTCCTGTGATGTAAGCTATTAAATCTTTGCTCATAAGATGAGCTTCCATCCTCATTGACCATGCAAGATAGTTTTCCCTATCCAATTTCTCTATCTATAGAGAATCTCCCATCTTGTGTCCACCTGTGTATTGAAATCTTCAAGCTTTATGAATAATATATGTACCTTTACTTCAAATTAGAGTCCTTTTGTCTTTCTTGATGTCGTATAGTCTCCTCCTCAAGCTTTGCCTTCAAGCTTTCACCTTTTAGTTCTTCAGTTGTTGAATTTCTTGAATCTGCAACAGTCGGGATCCTCCTTTCCTTGATTTTGATGTTTCCTGCTCTGATACCACTGATGAAGAGTGTTAATCTTCAAAAGAACAACCTACTCTTGAATTTAGAACACCTCTATATCAAGAGTAAGTCAAAACCTTCACCAATTTAAGCTATCAATGACCAAATATCAATTTCTTGACTAAACCGTGAAGAAGGAATTTCCTCAGAAAGTCTACTGCATAGATCTTGCTCATTGACTAAGTAAATGTGTAAAGTTTTTGATGAAACTTTGCACAAGGTGTCACCTAAAGATTGCGCACCTTCTCCAAGTCGAATTACTTCAAAAGGTTCAGTATATCTTGAGAAATCTACTTACCAAGTCAGCTATGTCTAAATCTGCACTTCTGAGAAGTCAATTTGGACACCCCTAACTTCTTAACTTTAATTCTCTCAGTATAAAACCCGTTTAAGCAAATGCTTTTAGCCACGAGTAGCTTACCTTCCAACTTAAAGATTAAGTGCTTACTTGCACAAAACTTTAAACTGTGGAGTGAGAAATGATCAAATCATTAAGATCAAAATTTGCGCCTGTTTCAGGAACCAGTGAGTACTTTCTCACATGTAAATGTTCCTACACACAATTCTCTTAGCCTGATCACAATTAGACTCTCAAAATCTAGCCATAGATTGATTAACTATGGACTTAGATATCTCCAAAAAGAATTCACAAAAGATCTATCACACAGGGAGAAAACACAGAAACATCGGGCGCAATTTTTCCCTTCTATTTCTCAGAAATTTACAACTGAGTGAGGATGGAGAGTTCAACTCACTTCACACATGTCTAATGACATTTTCTACTACTCAATACACTAATTTCATGATCTCCTATTGTCTCTCCTTGTCTTCTCACTTTGCCCCGACATTTTCAAAAGTATTTATAGGCAATTATGTACAGACTTATATCAAAGCATAAGTATAAGTAACCTATGTCTTAACTAATGTACATATGTGTACATGTCTTTCATTCTGTGAATGTATCCATCTTCTTTGCTTCAAAACTTGATCTCATCTCCATCCTTTGTCCTTCAAATCTTCAATTGGTGATTGGTCTGCACCAACAGAAGAGATGGAGGAAGAAAAAGACTATGCAAAGGTAGAGAATCAGGTGACAGAATATGAAAAAGAGGATGAAGAACAAGTCGAATATAAGGAGGAAAAGCAATTAGAAGTAAAGCAAATGGAATTGGAATCAGGGCTTGAAAGGATACCTAAGGACATCAGATCTGCCTGTAAGATCACATGAGTAATATAGAGCAATTGAGACCCTCCAATAGAAATATGATTATATCAAGGATGGTGGCTTAATCAGAATTCGTAAAAGGCAGCAGAATTATTACTGAGCAAAAGAATGAAAAAGAGCAGTTAGAGGAAGAGATGAGAGTTGTTCAAGGAAAAAATGAAGACTTGATCAAAAGATTAATTTTCCTAGAAGAACAGGAGGTTCAAATTCAGAACAAAATTAAATTTCTTGAAAGCAAATGTAACAAACAATTGGAGCATAGCAATAAAGTAGAAATGGAATTGAAGAAGATGGAAGGGAGATTTAAAACCCTTCAGAGCTCATATCAGATAATGGTCAAAGCTAATGAAGACATAAACAGATTGTTGATGGAGGAAGGTCAAATGAAAGACGAGAGTCAGATTGTACAAATAACCTAGGATGAGAGAGAGGAGTTGAATAAGGAAATTCTAAAGTTACAAGCAAAACTAAAGGAAGTCAAGGAAATGGAGAAAAAAGCTAGTGTGCATGCTGCTAGTGCAATGAGAGGATACAACAATTTACATTTGAATATAGCAAAAGAAAGGAGTGAATGGAAATCAGAAAGAGAACTGTTGGTAGCCCAGAATCAAGGATTAATGTTGATGGTGGAAAAGTTACAGAAAAACTTAGAATGCTCACAAAAACAAGTTGAAGAGAGGTAGTGACCACACAAGCAGAGGAACATGAAGGAGGAGAAGATAACAGATTTCAAAATTTTGGTGAACAAGAAGACAAAGCTATTGAAGAATATTCAGATGAATTTGTTCAAAGGCTTCTAACAGACAGGGAATCCAGAATGGAATTCATAAGGAAAATGCATAATGAGTATGAGGAGCAGATTGTAAACTTTGCTCTCAATAAAGGAGTAAATCCAGATCAACATCATTGGGGAGCTGATGGTTTAGGAATACCATTCTGTATGATTCTGGAAAGTGTCAGGAATTATCAGACTACAAGGGTAGGACTACCACCAAACAAATATTTGGAATATGAAGAAGATATTAATGTCACTAAGGAGTTGTTTGAAAAAGCTAACCCTAAATGGAGGAACAGATGGTTGGATGCCAACAAGGAATGTAGGAAGATCTGGAAAGAGGCACTTTTGTAGTTAAAGATAAATCCAGCCTATTGTCTAGTAGCAAGAAGAAGAGAATGATCAGTGTTTTGGGAAAGAAGAAATGCAGGACAACTTCCAGCAAAATGGCTGAATTTTCCAAAAATAGCAAGACCAAAAGCAGGAACTTAGCCAACCAAGAAATATATGATCGATACAGCGGAATTTGTTATATCCACATACAAAGATGTAAATGATCCAGCTTGCATTTTATTAGTAAGAGTGATGGGACTTGTGGTGGCATACATAGAAACCTTCACAGATACAACAGTAAGAACTCTTAATTACATTGGATTCAACTCACCTACAGATGCTTTATTCTTTGATTTAAGTGAAACCCCAGATAGAGTTTCTTTAATGGCATATTACAATAGAATAGTATTTCTGGGAAGCCATTATCTTCAAATCTTTGAATATGCTTTTGACTATGGGTTTTTTTAAAGGAATTCAGAAATTTTTGGGAATCTATTGTAGTCACTAAACCAAGAATCATTGCATATGAAGCTGCTTATACAAAATACTTGAAGAAAGATGTCATAAATAGACCAGAGGTAGTAGTACAATGGAGGAAAGCTTTGTTTGAAATGGTGAACAATTTGAATATTACAGAAAGAAAGAGTCATGACTTGTTATCTCAGGTTTATCAAAGAAAGAAGAAATGAAGGAAGCTCTCATTACTTTTTTGTCAGAATATTTTTTGTCAGGGGCCAAAAAGTCTAGGAGGGGAAGGATGTTAGAAGAAGCAATTCTTGAAGAAAAATTATTTGGAAAATGTAAAAAAATCGTAGAAATATTTATACAAATGATGTAAAATTGAGGAGGATTCTTCCTCATGTATAATAGGATCATATGTATTTTTCCTAGAATTTTTGGAAGCTCTTTGATAGCATATTTTTAGAATAAAAGGTGAAAAGGACCAAAATTCAAGTGTGAAAAGGGACACTTGAAAAAGTATAAAAGATAATTTCTTCTATTTTGAAGAGGCTGGTTGTATTATTTGATGCCATCCAAGTAATGTAAGAAGCTTTCCTGTAGAAAATCGTGTTTTTCTCCTTCCATGATCTTTCTCTTCATTTGTTGAGTCTTCTCATTATGTGATCCATGGGATTTGTGAGTTTTTCTTATGTATTTCTGAGTAAGATGTATGAAGAGAGGTGATTCTCAGTATATTGAGTAAGAAAGTGCAGAAGAATAAAGCTGGAATTGAAAATTCTCAGTTTTTACAGAATTGCGATTGTCTCATCTGTGTGATACAGGTACTGTTTTGGAAATTTGACTTCATATTTGTATTCTATTGTGAAAATGGCACACTTTAGGCACAAAGATCATTGAAAATGCTATTGTAAAACTCAAGATAATCAAAACCCTAGTTATTTCCTTTCTTCTTCATAAATCTCTTAGAAAAACAGTCATGTCAACTCTTATTCTTGGATTCCATTGACTAGAAGGGGTTGTGGTCTTTGCATGCTTCCCGGATTGACAATTTATGATGTATAGTTGAACTTTTGTGCTATAATGATTGGAGAGGACAACTCCAAAGGTTAACAACAAACACCAAAGGGATAATTCATGAAAATATTTTGAGGTCTTCTACCTTCACACCGATTTTTGTAGCAAATAGACGTCATTTGTGAATCGCATTTTCTCCATGTATTGCCGCATACTCTTCACTGTTGCCTTCTCCATGAGCTCTTTATAGCCACGCTAGCTCTGATACCATGTCATGAGGAAGGAGATAAGGAAGAGAGCTCAGGCACACACTCTCACTCTCAAGGAGAAGCACACACACAAATTGAGGCAAGGAAGAATTATCTTCTTCTTCTTCTTCTATTACATAAAAAGGAATGTACAAGAATGACCTAAAAAAACAAGAATACAAGTGTAATATATAAAGATGAGTACATAAGGAAAAACATAATTTCCGCGAATGAGTGAGCTGGCAAGGAACAAATGTGCCATCACTCTCGGTAGATAAATCTAATAAAGCTCAATGAAGTATCCCTGACATATACTGGCGTGACCACTATAAATGTCAGAGAAACGAAAAACTCGTACGTGTCATCATGGATCATCACATGTTGAGCTTGATATTGCAACAAATGATTTAGCATGTGGAGTTCAAGATTCTCAGGCTATGTCAGATGCAAAGCTTGGGAATGCACACTTTGGTCATCTAAATTTTGATAGTTTGCTATGCCTACAGAAATTTGAAATGGCATCCTCTCTTCCCAAACTTGAGGCACCTAGTAAATATGTCTAAGAAGGCTGAATTTTGGGAAAAATGGAATGTTCTTCCTTTCCAAAATATGGTTCAATAGGAGCTACTAAAAAATTGTAGCTTGTTCACAATGATGTTTGTGGTCCTATGCAAACACCTTCTTTTCGGTATTACCTCTACTTCATGACTTTTAATGATAATGTTTTTAGGTATGCATGGGTATATATATTGAAACCAAAGTGTGAAGTATTTATGAGCGTCAAAAAGTTTCTAGTTTTTGCTGAAAATATGTCAGCATGCAAAATGGGCACCCTCTATTCTGATCGAGGAGGAGAATATATGTCTTTTGGTTTTAATGCACTTTTGCTGAACATGGGATAAAAGATTAGTGCGAAGCGTCGTATACACGTCAAAAAAATGGGGTTTTTGAAAGGAATAACAAGTCACATATGGAGATGGCAAGGTGATGGTCAAGAGTCAAGGTTTACCACATAGTTTTTGGCTTGAGCATGTTATGTGTGCAACATATCTACTTAATAGGTGTCCCACTAAAACACTAGAGTCTATCACTCCATATGAGGCTTAGCATGGTTGCGAGGCATTTGTTGCTCATCTATGTGTTTTTGGTTGTCTTGCATATGGATTAGCGCTTGAACAACAACAAAGGAAATTGAATAATAAAGTAGTGAAATGCATTCTTTTTGGGTATCGTTTTGAAAGCAAAAGGCTATCATCTGTATAATCCATAGAATAAACACATTTTTCTTAGTCATGATGTTTTTTTTGTGGAATATGCAATTCATCCACTACTTTCATGTACTAAGGAGACATTAGTTAGCTCCAAAGATATGTATGACACTTTTTTGCCTCTTTTTGTAGGTGGAAAGTCTAGTTCTCATCCAAATGAGGCAACTTCTGAGCCTTTGCAAGTTCCACATGATGATGCAGATCATTCCATTTATGATGTAGATTTACATGATGCACTTGTTGATGAGAGGTTGATATAGATGAGGTAAAAGCTATGCCTAAATGGCTAGTGTAGACTTTGCGAGATAGCCAATTAGATGCACCTATGACATATCGTACTTGTTTAGGCTCTCATGGTGCTTCTTTTGCATCAGATTGCTATGCTATGGCTGCCTCTAGTATTTGTGATAAGAATGAGCTTGTTTCATTTGATGAAGCACAAAATTATGAAAATTGGATCGCTGCTATGCAATCAAAATATGATGCTATTATGAAAAATGGTACCTAGTCTTTATGTAACTTGCCTCCTAGCAAGAAGGCCATTGGCACTAAGTGGGTATATAGGCTGAAGCGGAAGCATGATGGAACATTTGATAGGTATAGGCTAGGCTTGTTGCAAAGGGTTATGCTCAAGAAAGAGGCATTGATTTTGATGAGACGTTTGCTCCTACATGGCAAATGACTACCGTTCATAGCATTTGTGCACTTGCAACTCATCATGGTTGGAACGTACATCAATTGGACATTAAAATTGCATTTCCAAATGGTGAATTGCATGAAGACATGCATGTTTCTTAGCCCCATGGTTTTGTGCAAAATGGGCATGAAAACAAAGTGTGCAGGTTCAAAAAGGCATGATATGGTTTCAAGCAAGCACCACATGCTTGGTGTGAAAAAATGCATGCTTACTTGATTGCACATGGTTTTGAGAACAAGCCAATTGATAGCACCTTATATGTTAAGTGTGCAAACAATGTGCTTTTGATCATTGTTGTCTATGTTCATGACATGCTACTCACACATTCTCATGAGAAGCATATTGCTGATGTTAAGGCTGATTTGCATGCCTCATTTGAGATGTCAGATTTGGGGCATTGGCATAATTATTTGGGAATTTAGTTTATGCAAGCTGATGGCAGAATAGCTTTGTGTCAAAAGAAATTTATTAACACATTATTGCAGCCTTTTGGCCTTGAGGACTACAAACTTATTGCCACTCCTATGGAAATAGGTTTACAGTAGAGTCTTCATGATGATGGAGATGCATTTGATGCTATTCTCTATTAGTAGGTGTTGCTTTAGCACAATGGTGAGAACCACGTTAAGAAGCTCCACCTCCTTAATGTCAATCCATGGAAGAGATAGGAGTGATATGAAGATCGTGAATGTGAGATGAAGTGAGAGTGAAGGTGAGAAGCATAGAGATGCACACACACATACACACACACTACGAAGAGACAAGCAAGACACAATGGAAGGTGAGAAATCAACTCTATTGCTCAAGAACACTCTTACAAGCTCAAAATAGCTCTAAGCTCTTCTCTACTCAAACAAGCTAACCTCAAAAATGAGCTCTCTAGCTCTTTTTATAGATTCTAGACTAGTTTTGACCGGTTTCACATCTAGTGTCCGGCATAGTTAAAAAATAGGTCCTAAGTGCTATTTGAAAGGGTCAACGGTGTCTGAAAATAACCAAAATTGCTACGCTCATTCTACCTAAGCTCCTCAAGCTCGAGGACTCCTCGGCTTGCACAAAATGGAGCTATGAATTACAAAAAGGGGTTTTTTCTATATTACATATGTTACAAAAGTGATGAAAATCACTGTTGGAGGTTTTGAAAAATATTTGTAAAACATAAATCTTTGAAAAATTGATTTGACTGACTCCCTGATCTGTCTTTACATGCTTCCGCGTCTTCTATGCCTCTGGCTACTGCTAACACCCCCCTCCCTCTCACTTCTATCATCCTCGACAGAACCTTGTTGGGCAGTCTGTCGGATGTAATTCTGTAGGAGCTCCTGAGCGAGGGTGTGTTCTGATATTCGAATGCCTCGGGCCAAATCTGCCTCGAGTTTCTCCCAATCATTTGGTTGCGGTTTATCGGATGGTGGGAGTTGATAATGTGTGGAATATACCATCTCTTCAAAGGCGAATAATTGAAGCAAATGTGTGGGCCTGCTGATGAACACTTCTAAATGGTATTCCCAGAAACTAGTTGTGAACATTTCTTCGAAGGTTTGCTTATAGCACGCCGGTAGGTATTTGATTCTGCAATGCCAGGCATAACACACCCGAAGCAATGGCATTGTACTGATATCATATGCAAGATCTAGATTGCCATGCTCGAAGCCCGGGGTGTCTACATGAGGTGCCTTGACGCTTCTGAAGACTTTAAAAACCATCTGCATCATGTCAAATATCTTGAGAGTCATGTGTGCTGCTATATCGTCCATATGTTTCAAGCGAGGGAGCCAGTGAAGAATCGTTGCCATAATGTATCCGACTGTAGGTGGTCTTGTGCGTGGAGTGAAGTATGGGTAGTTTAACCAGTCTTGGCATTTCTTATTATTCTGTACTTTAATCCCAAATGCCTTCCAAGAGCGACGACGTTGCACTGGTCCCCAACATGGGTTGTATTTTAAGTGTAGTGGTGCCTTGGCCCATGTACTCATCATCTCAGGATATTTCTGTAAGAGATCCTTGCGCCATTCTGGTTGATAGATTTCTCCTTGCTGCGCGTCTGTTGGCAAATCGTCAGGCTCAAACTGAGTAGCATGAGAGGGTTTCTTGCCTGTTTCTTTCTCTATGGCCAACTGTTATTCTGCCATTAACATAAAATATGGTTTATACTGTAGCTCATGCCCTGATATGTATCTGCGAGGGGCCAAATGAGCAAAGTATGGGGACTATAAAATGTGTTCTTCAATCATTGCCATGGCATGAAGTTGCACTTCTACCCGTGCTGAGTGGGTTTTTCCCAGTTCTTCTATCGTCTTCATCCATGCGGGAGTTGGGAGTTTGAAAGTCGTCTGGCCTTCAACCCTGACTTGTCCGCTTGGGATGGGTTGGGGTTCATACGCTTCTTCAAAAGTTTCATCCACCGGAATAGTGATTGTTTCTTCCTCGGCTGGTAGTTCTGGTGGGGAGTCTGGCCTTGGTGGTGCTTCATATACCGTTATCTATGATTGGAGCGTTGATACCTGGGCTCGTAATGCGTTGAGTTCCTCTAGGATGTCAAGAGATGGGTCCGCAGGGGCTTGTAGTCCTTGTTGTACCGGTGCTCTTAGCTAGAGTGTCCTGTGTTCCTCCTTGAGCTTCTGAAACCCCTCGTTCATGCTGTCGTATTCATCTAACAATCTGACATGATCATCTAACACCATTTTCATAGATTTTGAGGGCACGGCCTTGAAGCAGCTGGGGCTCAATGGTTGGTCTGGTTGATCCAGGGCGGCTTCTAAATTTTCTCTGTTCTGTTCTTGTAAGCGCTGGTTCTCTTCTTTCGCTGCTGCCAGGTGTTGTCTGAGTAAGCCCATGTTCCTAGTGAGCGTTGCATTGCGAATAGTCTGTGCCCTTAATAAGTTGTCAATATCCGTGACAGCCTCTTTTGTCTTTGCTTCACTTTCTAGTTCCAATTTATGATATGCCTCTCGTAGCTCTTGGTAGCGAGTATTCAATGAGGCATTCCCGATGGATAGTGAATTGAGCTGCGACTGTAAGTCATTCATTGTCTTCTGCAGCTGTTGATAATTAGTTCCAAGAGATGTGAACTCATCTCTTACTTGAGTCATACAGGTGAGCATTTGTCGAAATGCATTATCTACAGTGGGTGATAATATTAATGGTGGAGTGAATGCAGTTGCGGTGTAAGTGGATGTTGATGCAAAGGGTAAGGGAAATGGGGATGGGAATGGGGATGCAGTGGTGACTGTGGAAAAACTTGAGGTGCCTAAATATGGTGGTGCCATGAATGAAGTGAGTGGTGGTGCGATGGGCGGTGATATGTCCATGTCGCTGGATGTGGTGTCCAGTGCGGTGACTGTGAATAATGGCGTGATCGTGGGTGCTTGCGTGGGTGTAAGTACAGGGTTTACAAAGGTTGAAGAGTAATTTACAGTGGGGGTCTCCTGTAGGCCGTGGTGGAAAGGGGAAGGAGGAATTACGGTACGTCAGGGAGGTGATACAGGGGAGAAGGTTAATGGAGGTGGGAATGGGAGAAGGGGTCTTGGAGGTGTTGGAAAGGATGGGAAGGATGGAGGGAGAAATGGATTAGATGGAAAGGTAGACGTCCTGGGAGGTAGACTAGGTTGAGTGGGTGTGGACATGGTGAGAGGAATGGATGTCACAAGGGCTTCTGCTACTTCGCCGTGGAAGGAGGTGGATGTTCTGGGAGAAGGAGGGTGTATGGAGGAGATTGGATGGATGGGTGGTGAAGGAGGAGTGGTTGGGCTGGTAGGTACTTCGACAACTATAGTGGTATGTACAGCAGTAGTACGGGGTGGGGAGTCGATGATAATGGTGTCTTCTGCCAATGAGCCTTCAGGGACGAGACGTGCTTCCCTGGCCTGTTCTGAAGATTGACCGCTGGTGGGTACCCAAATGTATTCCCCATGTTTGGTTAGTAAACGGACTCTGCGAGGGTCATACTGCGATAACGGTTTCCTCTGCAAATATCGTAAGGCTTCTGTGGATCCCACTGATTTGACCAGTTCTCTGAAGACTCTGATGTATACTTCTTCGAATTCTCTTGAGACAAGTTCCTCTTCTATAAGCGCTTGACTCTCCTCCTCAGTCAATTTCTTGCACGCCCAAACTTTCTCCATGGTGTGATTTTTTTGATGGCTAGCGTATAAGCTGTTGCTTCAAAGGTTTCATCTTCATGCGTGCTAGTATCACCTTGGGTGTCGGTTTGTTGTCCTTGTTCATCTGTCTGTACATGCTCTTGGGATTCATGAGTGCCCTAGCTGGCTTTGTCATCGCCATCGTCTTCATCGGTTTCTGTTCTTTCGTCCTCGGAACTAGATACTACTTGTCCTTGTGTTTGGTCTCGAGGCGTGGTCGGGTAGCTTGGCCGTTCATATTCTTGAGAGAAAATCTGACCTTCTGAAAACTGAAATTCATTGGAGAAAGCATCTTGCATTTCGAAATCAAACGTTGTATCGATGGGTTCCGCTTCCAAATTAGGTATCGGAAAAGAAAAAGCTTCCGCACCAATAGTGGTGGGAACTTCTGCTGTAGTGGTGGTTGGTTCCTGAACTGATGTTGGTTGTGAGGTAACCGCGCTAGAAGTGCCTTCTGTCATGACCGGTCTTGATAAGCGTATGCGAATTGGTTGTACAGGGGGTTCAGTAGGAGACTGTTCTGGAGAGGGTTGCAGTGACGGTGATTCTGGAACCTGGAGGCATGGAATAGGACCTCCCATACGTTTTCCTGCTCGTCCTTTGCTAGGCTTCCTAGCTTTCTTCGTTGTCCCTTTGAATGCTTTCAGCTCCTTGCTTGTCATTGCACGCTCGATAGGTAAATCGTAGGCCAAACACATATATACAATTCTTGTAAGAGCGCAACATCCATTGATAACCTTCTTTCTTTCCCATCTATGTTGTGCTAAGTATAGCTGATCAATGATCCAGCTTGCTAGATCAACTGTTTGTGGCCCAGTACATGCTAAATATAAGCCAAACCAGATGCGTTTGTGGGGCATGGTGAATCTATCCTAAGCGGGGAAAGCAAAATGCTGCATATATATCCTCAACGGTTTAGAGAGCTCAGGTGTGATTGCTGAAATATCCTCCCACTTAGTAACATCTCCACGTTTCATTGGCTCTAGAACTAGCCTTTCTCGTTCTGTTGGAGTGTGCGTACCATAGATCTTGATTGCAGCGCGAATCAGATCTTTGGAAAGGTAAAACCTCTTATATGGTAGATCATTTACTAATGACGGCAAAATGAATGTTCCTGGTAGATCCTTGTTCTCCGAAGCTATCAAAGTGGAACAGAAATGAATCCATCTTCACTTGCTTTGACTAGCAAGCTACTATCTGCCTTTGATGCTTGAAATCCAAGTTCCTTCAAGAACTTTACAAGCCTATAATTCCATGCCCTTGGGGCCTGCTTTAATCCATACAAAGCTCTCTTCAGCTTACACACATAATTTGGACTCACTTGATCTTTGAACCCATCTAGTTGCTCCATGTAAACTTCATCTGAAATGTAACCATTCAAAAAAGCATTTTTAACATCTAATTGAGATAACTTCCAACCTTTGCAAGCAGCAATTGCTATATGAGAGTTATGATGGTTGTCATTTTTGCCAGAAGACTATAGGTCTCATCATAGTCCACTCCATATGTCTGTGCATACCCTTTCACAACAAGTCTGGCTTTGTACCTAGACACACTTCCATCTGCAAATGTTTTTGTTTTGTAAACCCACTTACATCCAATAATTTTCTGGCTATTAGGTTTAGGAACCAGATCCCAAGTCTGATTCTCTATCAATGCATCATACTCCTCTTGCATGGCTTCTTCCCAATTTCTCTTGCCTTTGGCTTCATCATATGTAGATGGATCTTCATCTGCTTTTACCAAATAAGCATAATCTTTAGTAGTCAAGAATGAGGTGTCATAGCTATACCTTGTGGGTTGCCATTTGTGCCTAGATGACCTCCTAACTTCTGCACTTTTTGAATAGACTTAGATATGTTCAGAAGGATTTCTCAAAAGATTAACTACAGAAGTAGAAGACATCGAAACATCGGGCGCACGATTTTCTTCGATTACTCAGAAAAGTTACAACTGTTTGAAGAAGTAACTCAACTAACTTTTCATGTGTCCAATGACACTTTCTACATCTGATTTCTCTCTTCCTATTCTCTATTCTACATGCCCCGACTTTTTCCAAAACATTTATAGGCAAATATGTACAAACTTATGACTAATCAAAAGTGTGAGTAACCTATATCTGAACTAATGTACATATGTGTACATAGCTTTGAATTTCTGAGTATGTCCTTCCTTCAAACTTCTGAATTTGTTCTCTTCTTAATTTCTTGACTTCATTTCTTCATAAACCTTCAATTGATGATTGGCATGCACCAACAGCTCCCCCTCAATCATTAATTGAGGTTTTTCTCTATCTTCTTAATACCTGCCATATCCTTGAATCTCTGTAGCTTTGGTCCATCTAGACTTTTTGTCATCATATCTGCAAGTTGATCTTTTGTAGGAGTATGCATAACTTCAATTTCCTTATCAATGACCTTCTCTCTCAGAAAATGATACTGTATTTCAATATGTTTAGTTCTAGCATGAAACACAGGATTAGCTGCCAAGTATAGAGGACTCATATTGTCTCCACAAATAATAGGAGTACTTTGAATCACATCAAAAACCTTCATAAGTGTCTTTAGCCATATTACCTCCTTTGCAGCTTCCACCATACCTTTATATTCTGCTTCTGTAGATGATAAAGCAACTGTATGTTGCTTCTTAGAACACCATGAAATCAATTTGTCTCCTACATAGCACAAATATCCATGTGTTGATCTTCTATCATCCACATTACCTGCCCAATCTGCATCACTATATATCTTCACTCTTGTATCAGAAGTAAATCCATAGTACAGTCCTTCTCTGAGTGTACCCTTGATGTACCTAAGTACTCTTTGTCCTGCAATCCAATGTTCCTTTCTAGGACAATGCATGAATTGTGAAAGCACACCAACTGCATATGACAAATCAGGCCTTGTTAATGTAGCATAAATCAAGCTACCAACCAAACTTTGATAGAGCTTCATGTCTCTGAATTCTTCTCCTCCAAATCTAGACAATTTATGGTTCACTTCCAATGGTGTAGGTGCAACCCTGCAATCTTCCATTTTAAATTTGGTTAGCAAATTTTTAAGATACCTTTCTTGCGTCACATATACTCCATGTTGAGTATATAAAATCTCCATTCCCAAGAAGAATGACAAGTTCCCCAAATCACTGATTTTGAACTCTTTCTCCATCTGCTTCTTGATCATTTGTATTCCTTTATCATCTGTTCCTGTAAGTATTATGTCATCAACATAAATACAAACATAAATGAATCCATCTTCACTTGCTTTGACTAGCAAGCTACTATCTGCCTTTGATGCTTGAAATCCAAGTTCCTTCAAGAACTTTACAAGCCTATAATTCCATGCCCTTGGGGCCTGCTTTAATCCATACAAAGCTCTCTTGAGCTTACACACATAATTTGGACTCACTTGATCTTTGAACCCATCTGGTTGCTCCATGTAAACTTCATCTGAAATGTAACCATTCAAAAAAGCATTTTTAACATCTAATTGAGATAACTTCCAACCTTTGCAAGCAGCAATTGCTATGAGAGTTCTGATGGTTGTCATTTTTGCCACAGGACTATGGGTCTCATCATAGTCCACTCCATATGTTTGTGCATACCCTTTCACAACAAGTCTGGCTTTGTACCTAGATACACTTCCATCTGCAAATGTTTTTGTTTTGTAAACCCACTTACATCCAATAATTTTCTGGCTATTAGGTTTAGGAACCAGATCCCAAGTCTGATTCTCTATCAATGCATCATACTCCTCTTGCATGGCTTCTTCCCAATTTCTCTTGCCTTTGGCTTCATCATATGTAGATGGATCTTCATCTGCTTTTACCAAATAAGCATAATCTTTAGTAGTCAAGAATGAGGTCTCATAGCTATACCTTGTGGGTTGCCATTTGTGCCTAGATGACCTCCTAACTTTTGCACTTTTTGAATAGACTTAGATATGTTCAGAAGGATTTCTCAAAAGATTAACTACAGAAGTAGAAGACATCGAAACATCGGGCGTAAGATTTTCTTCGATTACTCAGAAAAGTTACAACTGTTTGAAGAAGTAACTCAACTAACTTTTCATGTGTCCAATGACACTTTCTACATCTGATTTCTCTCTTCCTATTCTCTATTCTACATGCCCTGACTTTTTCCAAAACATTTATAGGCAAATATGTACAAACTTATGACTAATCAAAAGTGTGAGTAACCTATATCTGAACTAATGTACATATGTGTACATAGCTTTGAATTTCTGAGTATGTCCTTCCTTCAAACTTCTGAATTTGTTCTCTTCTAAATTTCTTGACTTCATTTCTTCATAAACCTTCAATTGATGATTGGCATGCACCAACAGCTCCCCCTCAATCATTAATTGAGGTTTTTCTCTATCTTCTTAATACCTGCCATATCCTTGAATCTCTGTAGCTTTGGTCCATCTAGACTTTTTGTCATCATATCTGCAAGTTGATCTTTTGTAGGAGTATGCATAACTTCAATTTCCTTATCAATGACCTTCTCTCTCAGAAAATGATACTGTATTTCAATATGTTTAGTTCTAGCATGAAACACAGGATTAGCTGCCAAGTATAGAGAACTCATATTGTCTCCATAAATAATAGGAGTACTTTGAATCACATCAAAAACCTTCATAAGTGTCTTTAGCCATATTACCTCCTTTGCAGCTTCCACCATACCTTTATATTCTGCTTCTGTAGATGATAAAGCAACTGTATGTTGCTTCTTAGAACACCATGAAATCAATTTGTCTCCTACATAGCACAAATATCCATGTGTTGATCTTCTATCATCCACATTACCTGCCCAATCTGCATCACTATATATCTTCACTCTTGTATCAGAAGTAAATCCATAGTACAGTCCTTCTCTGAGTGTACCCTTGATGTACCTAAGTACTCTTTGTCCTGCAATCCAATGTTCCTTTCGAGGACAATGCATGAATTGTGAAAGCACACCAACTGCATATGACAAATCAGGCCTTGTTAATGTAGCATAAATCAAGCTACCAACCAAACTTTGATAGAGCTTCATGTCTCTGAATTCTTCTCCTCCAAATCTAGACAATTTATGGTTCACTTCCAATGGTGTAGGTGCAACCTTGCAATCTTCCATTTTAAATTTGGTTAGCAAATTTTTAAGATACCTTTCTTGGGTCACATATACTCCATGTTGAGTATATAAAATCTCCATTCCCAAGAAGAATGACAAGTTCCCCAAATCACTGATTTTGAACTCTTTCTCCATCTGCTTCTTGATCATTTGTATTCCTTTATCATCTGTTCCTGTAAGTATTATGTCATCAACATAAATACAAACATAAATGAATCCATCTTCACTTGCTTTGACTAGCAAGCTACTATCTGCCTTTGATGCTTGAAATCCAAGTTCCTTCAAGAACTTTACAAGCCTATAATTCCATGCCCTTGGGGCCTGCTTTAATCCATACAAAGCTCTCTTGAGCTTACACACATAATTTGGACTCACTTGATCTTTGAACCCATCTGGTTGCTCCATGTAAACTTCATCTGAAATGTAACCATTCAAAAAAGCATTTTTAACATCTAATTGAGATAACTTCCAACCTTTGCAAGCAGCAATTGCTATGAGAGTTCTGATGGTTGTCATTTTTGCCACAGGACTATAGGTCTCATCATAGTCCACTCCATATGTCTGTGCATACCCTTTCACAACAAGTCTGGCTTTGTACCTAGACACACTTCCATCTGCAAATGTTTTTGTTTTGTAAACCCACTTACATCCAATAATTTTTTGGCTATTAGGTTTAGGAACCAGATCCCAAGTCTGATTCTCTATCAATGCATCATACTCCTCTTGCATGGCTTCTTCCCAATTTCTCTTGCCTTTGGCTTCATCATATGTAGATGGATCCTCATCTGCTTTTACCAAATAAGCATAATCTTTAGTAGTCAAGAATGAGGTGTCATAGCTATACCTTGTGGGTTGCCATTTGTGCCTAGATGACCTCCTAACTTCTGCACTTTTTGAAGTCTCTGGTTCATCACATTCTGAATCAAATCTTGGCCTCTCTTCAACTTCAACCTGTACTTCATTACTCTCATTTTCATCAAGTAATTGAATCTTTGCTTTACCTTTCCTTTGATCCACTACTTCTTCAACATCTGCATGTATATTATATTTACCTGCATACCAAGTACCTTGCTCATCAAATGTAACATCCTTGGATACAAGGAATTACTTTGTGGATGGACTCCACAACCTGTATCCCATTTGCTTATCATCATAACCAATGAATACATACTTTTCTGCCTTAGGCTCCAACTTATGCCTCAATTGAGATGGCTTTCTTGACTTCATTTCTTCATAAACCTTCAATTGATGATTGGCATGCACCAACAAATTGTTCCTGCAAGTCATCTATTTCTTGAATAGGAGGATGGATTCCTTGTTCTTTTCTCCATTTCTCTTCTTGGATTTCTCTCAAAAATTCATGTGAGTACCTATGTATGGAAGACAGGTTGTCTTCCCCTTCTGTGTTGGGTACTTGAGACAGGGATGGTGCATTCCTTTCCTGTGTCTCTAGGACAGTAGGGTTCCTATGCTGATTCTTTTTCTCTTTGCTATCTATCAAGTATTCTAGCCTCTCCAGTAGTCCTTGAAAGTGTAGTTCTAGTTTTGCCATGTTATTCCAATTTAAATATCTAGAGGCTTCGAACATTGTTTGTGCTAATTCTACAATCTTCATGCAAAAAAGTTTAGTGCTCTCAATTTCTAAGTCTGCTCGAGGATAGTTCTTACTCATTTCAGCTATCTGAGGTCCTTTTATTCTGGCTTGATATGCGCGAAACATCATGTCTAGGTTTTCAGGTATGGGTTCTGCTAGAACTGATCCTGGTTTTTGAGCTAGGTTTTCTTGATTCAACTCCTGTGAAGTCAATTCTAGGATTTTAGCTCTAGATTCCTTGAGACTTCCATCCAACAAAGTTATCCTTTTACTCCATTTTCTCTTAATCCTTTCGCTAGAATCTTTCCAAGATTTAGTCTTTTTACTGCTACACTCTCCAACTTCACTAGTTCCTGCTACTTTCTCATGATTAAGCTGTTGGTTCTGTAAGAGTGCCTGGGCTCTTGTTATAGCTTGGATAGGCACGTATGTAGGGTTGGATCCATCTGCACTGTTTACAATACCTATCACGTTGATTGGTGTCACATTTGAAGCGTTAACTGGGTTCTTAGGACAATCTTTTATGACATGCTCTTTGCCACAGTCGGCGCAAAAGCCTTGTATGTTATAGTATTGTGATTGTCCTGCTATCGGAGGATGTGGACAATCCTTTATGAAATGATCTCCTTGGCACCTAAAGCATGGTCCTCTAGGGCCCTGTGGTCTCTGTTGTCTTACTTGGGGCCGTGGATTCGGATTTGTGTACATCACATTAGTGTATTCGGGCTCCCAACTAGGTTCCACTGGTGGACTATCATAATGATATGTTTCCACGTGTTCTGATGACTCTGTGTAATATGCGGGGGGACTATCTACATGAGTAGAGTCAAAGTTGTTTGAGTTCGGGTCACTCTCTGTGATCAAAGGTGAAGAAGGCACTAAAGCGCCACTTAGGTTCTCTTCTGCAGCAGCATATTTCACTAAGATGACATTCGCTCGTGGGGGTGGCTGCTGAGCTAAGACAGGTTGAGGTCTTTGTTGAGCCTGATATGGATAGTTTTGAGGAGGCCTATAGTAATAGGGCTAAGCATTGTATTGGCCTTGATACCTACCTGGCTGCGGGTATGCTTGCGGGTAGTTTTGTCTCACTTCTTGTTTGTTATATGGGTAGTCTTGAGCCATGTGATTTGTGTATCTTCTCTCAATTGTACAGTATTGGCCACTAGGGTTGGCTTGTGTTTGTGTTGCATTGGGACACACATTTGCCATGTGATCGCCACCACAGGTGTAACAACGCTTGTTTGCTGCAATCCTAGGCATCTGTTTACTAGAAACTCCTAGTTTCTGGGCCACTTTTTCTGCTAGGTCTTCTATCGAGCTAGACAATTTTATGGATGCTAGAGATGAACAATCCGAGTCCTTATAGACTTTTGAGAGTTCCAACTCATCTCCTAAGTTATCCTCAATGTCTATACAGATTCTTACACACTGCTCTAGCGTTCTGGGTTCCTTCAAGTAGACATAGGAGCGTAGTTTAGAGCTCAACACGCCATCTAGAAACAATGACACTTGCTTGGCCTGTGAGGGTAGCTCTTGCATAGGACACCTCTCAACATATTGTCTAAACCTACGTCCAGCGAGTCTTACTGTTTCCTGAGGGTTCTGTCTGAAACTATGAATCAACGAAGACGTGTCATGTCTGATCCCACTTTTAGAGAATTCAGTGATGAATGACTCTAAAAATGATGGATGTCTCTAAATTGCCTTTTTTGCAATGGTTTGAACCAAGTTAAAGCTGTATTCTTTAACGTTAGTCCAAATGCGTTATATTGCGTGAACATGTCTTGACTTGTTCTGCTCTTAACACTTGCTTAAATTCTGCAACATGGTCATAGGGATCTCCTGTCCCGTCAAAGTAGTTTTCCATGGATTTCACTAGTTGAGTGGGTGTTGGGGATTCGTGGACACGAAGGAGTTTGAGGGTTTGTAGGAGAAAAAGGAGATGATGGAAATGGAATAACCTTGAAAACGTGAATGACTTAATACTCCTGGAAGCTTGAATGTTGATTACGTTGAAGCAATTACAATGGCTAAATACAATCCAAGTCAATGACTAAATACAACTTAGGTAAATATTCAATTACAAAAGACCAATTATCTCAAGTCTTCTAGCAGCGACCTCTTCTGCACGAGTCCTTCACTTGCTTTACGCTTCCCTTGTGCACACCTTGCACTAAGCTTCCACCAAGCTGAGGAATGGATACTTTCGCGGCGCGCACACACCACAGACCTTGGGACTCTTGGATTCTAACTCCGCCTTCTCTGCACACCTTCTTCTTTTTCTTCTTGCGCTCTTCACTTCTACTTCTAAGTGTCGTCGCACACTGGAGGCTCTTCACTTCCCTTTCTTGCTTCCTCTGAAGCTCTCCACTCTTCACTATCTCCTGTGTCCCGAGAATAGCCTTTGCCTTTCTTTTTTGAATGCCCGGTCCCGTGACCTCTAACTGCCATGGGCTCTTGGGCTTCCTTTGATGTCCCAAGATTCTCTTTTCAGGTGGCGGCCAACGAACTGCTCCTTTGTCCTGTAGTGACTTTAGACCAAAGAAAAGTTTTGATTGGGTGGCCTTATTCCCACATGTGCATACCCGCCGCTTCACGTACCTTTACCTTTTCCCTTTTTAATTCGTCACTGTTGTACCCAAGAGGAGTTCACCTGGACCCGCCATATTACCTTAAAAACACCCTTTGTCCTTAAGGGAATTCAACAAATACTTCTGCAATCTTTGAACAATTAAAAGTCTTCATTTTATGCCAATTGGGGGTGCACTACCTGTGCACTTTGACCCTTGATTTTAACTTTGATCGGTTTCGACCTTGCCAGGGCTCAACAGATGCCCACCACCTAAAGGACTCTCCGACCCGGAGAGACAAGATCAACGTGATACAAGATAAAGAACAAATTTGAACAGTTGTAGAAACAGAGAAGAGCCGAACCCAGGGAGTGCTTTTATTGATTTAACTAAAGAAAATGAGAAGCAATATCCAATGATTATTGAATCCTGATTTTAACATAATCAGGAGGATGAGATAGTTATTGGGAAGCTAGAACTAAAGCTGAAGCCATATAATTTATTGAAGTGTGGCCAGCAAATTATTAAAACTGGGAATGAGATTAGTGAGAAGGTGGTTGAGGTGAAGATGGTTGGGGAACCGAAGCTTGCTCTATAAGATGTTGGACAGAACTAAGGCAATTTCGAAGATGGTCCCTTTCGCACCTAATACGCCGACACGCAGCATTATCACATAAACCTAATTGAAAACGATTTTGAAGATCTTCTAAAGTCTGGAGCGTAGAGTTCGCAATGTCGTGATACCTATCTCTCCTCCTGGAGTAAGCGGGCGGATGCAGTGAGAGATTGCCACTAGGATGTGGCCATGCGATTGATGTTGTCTATAGTTGAAATATATTGCTGATGAATGCTAGCGGCCGCCGAGATTGAATCCAGGGACAACTTTGAAGCGTCAGCACTGCCCTGAGCAATGTTACTGGCTTCGCGAAGTAAGAGGAAAAAAGATGGTTCAGACGGGGTATCATTTGGAGGAGCAGGGGCTACAGGCGTCTGGGGAGAAGCTGTTGGAGTGTTAGAGGGACGATGTGTGGAATGCATATTTGATGGAGGGTTGGGGGATGGTGGGGCGTCACATGTAGTTGGAAATTGGGAAACAGGAGGACGTGGGGGAGTAGAGGTAGGGTGTTGCGGGTTAAGTTGGGTTTGAATGAGTGGGCGGAACGAGGGTGATGAAGAAGAGCGATGCGGGTGAACATGATCAGGAGTATGAATGATGGCAGGAGCAGGAGACGTGGTGAGTATAGGGGAAGAAGAGGATGGATGAAGGGGAGGTATATCATGAGGTGCGGAGGGCTGGGTTGAAGCGGATGTTGAGCCAGTGGAGGGTGGAGGCCGGGATATGGAAGGTATAGTGGGATCTTTAAGCTGGGTGCGAACAGGGAGATGAGGGGATTGGGGTATAGTAGAAGGATTAGCCAATTGCGCAGGGATTTGATGTACCCAAGCCAGGAGTGGAGCAGAATAGATGTTAAAGGCACGAGATCGGCGAGGGATAGCTTCACGAAGTCTCCGGGATCGCACGCTCAATGAACTATAGAGGAGGGCGGCGTAAGGGTAGGGGCGGCTAGTTAGGAAGCAGTACAGGGGGTCTGCAATGCGAATGTCTGAAAGTGGAAGCGGAGAGGTGGGGCTCCTAAGTAAAAAGAAAAAAATGAAGGAGTTTAGAATGGATTGCATGCGGATAGAAAAACGTGCATTATCTTCAAAATGGTCTTGACAAAAAGCAATTGTTTCCGAGGGAGACACTCCAGAATATAGGAGTGGAGGGCTGTCGAAGTTGATGAGGGAGGATCCTATACTAGCGGCAATGTCAGAGATGTGAAGAGTGCCTGTGCAAAAATTGGGGAACAGCCGAAGAGCTTCATAGACATCATTAAGGTTGGAGGGTTCCTGCAACAGAACGTTCGCCAAGCCTAAAAGACCTGCATACTGAAGATTTTCGACCGAAAAAAGATTGCGGAGGTCAATTGGGGGGAGAGATAAGTGAATACGAATGTGGAGATTTAAATCAGTTGGGAGAAAAAGGCGCATATAATCGCCTGAAGGGGAAGTAGGTATCGAAGAGTGAGAAGTAGAAGGAGATGGAGAAGGTGAAGGGGGCGAGGGAGCGAAGGTGGAGAATAATTGGTGGAATCTGAGTGAACGGAATAAGTAGGTATATTTAGAATTGGAGGATGAAGAGCGGAAGTCGATGCGTCTGCTGGGGGATAATGGGAGGTGGAAGATGTAGGAATCGATGGGGTAAGTGAGACGGGTAATGTCGGGACCGGGTAGACGAGGGTGGTAAAGGGTTGGGAATGCGACGGTGGAGCAGACTCTGAAGGAGGGTAATTAGGAATGTTGGGTGGGAGCTCCAAATGCGTAAAGTTTGAAGGATCGTCTTGCGGAGGAGGATCAGCCATAGAGGAACTTTGGGAATGCCGAGAAAGTGGAGGTCCAGTAAGGTGGAATTCCTTGATTTGAGTGGATGTGTTGGAAGATTCTTGGAGTTATGGAATGTGGTTCTTGGGGATAAGGGGAAGTGGGGTTGCTGGCGGAAGGGTGAGATGGAGAAGATGAGGGGATGGCGGAGGGTCCGGGGGAAGGGATGAGGATTGCGGAGGGGAGGATGGAGGGAGGGCGGAGGAGGGGGATCGCGGAGAGGAAGAGAGGGTGGTGGAGGGCGGATGCGTGCGGATGCGAGGGAGAGAGTGGGGTTTGGGGGCGCCTGCGGAGGGCTGCGGAGGGGGTGGGTGGGGATTGGTGAGCGGGAGAGGGCGGAGGAGGGAGGAGGGAGGTATGAGCGGGGCGGAGGGGGGCGGTTGAAGGCGGGCGGAGGTGGGGGGTGCCTGCGGGGGCTTGGGGGGGGTGGTGGGCGGGTGAGGGCGGGGGGTGGAGAGGGAGTGATTGAGGGCGGGTGCGGGCGGATGCGGGGGAGAGAGGGTTGCGGGGCAGAACTGGGCTGCGGGGGAGGAGCGGGGCGAGTCTGCGGGCGGCGTAGAGGAGGAGCGGGGCGGAGCTGAGAGATGTGGGCGGGCGGAGAGGAGGAGCGGGGGCGGGTTTCAGGGGTGAGGGCGGGTATGGGCAGGCGGAGAGGAGGAGCGGGGCGGAGCAGAGAGGCGAAGCGGAGAGATGTGGGCGGGCGGAGAGGAGTGGTGGACTGCGGGCGGCGGGGGAAGAAGGCAGCGGGGGGCGGGGGAAGAAGGCAGCGGGGGGCGGGGGGTTGCGGGCGTCGGGGGAAGAGGGCAGCGGGGGCGGGGGAAAGAAGGCAGCGGGGGCGGCTGGCTACGGGCGTCGGGGGAAGAGGGCAGCGGGGGCGGGGGAAAGAAGGCAACGGGGGCGGCTGGCTGCGGGCGTCGGGGGAAGAGGGCAGCGGGGGCGGGGGAAAGAAGGCAGCGGGGGCAGCGGAGGGGAGCAGCGGGGGTGGGGGAGGAGGGCAGCGGGCGGCGGAGGGGAGGGGCGGGCTGCGGACGGCGGAGAGGAGGAGCGGGGCGGAGCGGAGAGGCGGAGCGGAGAGATGTGGGCAGGCGGAGAGGAGGAGCGGGGGCGGGTTTCGGGGGTGAGGGCGGGTATGGGCAGGCGGAGAGGAGGAGCGGGGCGGAGCGGAGAGGCGGAGCGGAGAGATGTGGGCGGGCGGAGAGGAGTGGTGGACTGCGGGCGACGGGGGAAGAAGGCAGCGGGGGGCGGGGGTAGAAGGCAGCGGGGGCGGCTGGCTGCGGGCGTCGGGGGAAGAGGGCAGCGGGGGCGGGGGAAAGAAGGCAGCGGGGGCGGCTGGCTGCGGGCGTCGGGGGAAGAGGGCAGCGGGGGCGGGGGAAAGAAGGCAGCGGGGGCGGCGGAGGGGAGCAGCGGGGGCGGGGGAGGAGGGCAGCGAGCGGCGGAGGGGAGGGGCGGGCTGCGGACGGCGGAGAGGAGGAGCGGGGCGGAGCGGAGAGGCGGAGCGGAGAGATGTGGGCGGGCGGAGAGGAGTGGTGGACTGCGGGCGGCGGGGGAAGAAGGCAGCGGGGGGCGGGGGCAGAAGGCAGCGGGGGGCGGGGGGCTGCGGGCATCGGGGAAAGAGGGCAGCGGGGGCGGGGGAAAGAAGGCAGCGGGGGCGGCTGGCTGCGGGCGTCGGGGGAAGAGGGCAGCGGGGGCGGGGAAAAGAAGGCAGCGGGGGCGGCGGAGGGGAGCAGCGGGGGCGGGGGAGGAGGGCAGCGGGCGGCGGAGGGGAGGGGCGGGCTGCGGACGGCGGAGAGGAGGAGCGGGGCGGAGCGGAGAGGCGGAGCGGAGAGGCGGAGCGGAGAGATGTGGGCGGGCGGAGAGGAGGAGCGGGGGCGGGTTTCGGGGGTGAGGGCGGCTATGGGCAGGCGGAGAGGAGGAGCGGGGCGGAGCGGAGAGGCGGAGCGGAGAGATGTGGGCGGGCGGAGAGGGGAGGGGCGGCTGCGGGCTGCGGAGGGAGGGGCGGGGGTGATGGGCGGAGGGTGTAGGCGGGAGGGGGTGGAGCTGAGGGCGGAGGGAGTGGAGGGGGACTAGGCGGAGGGTGGGGCGGAGACTAGGCGGGGGCAGGGGGTGGAAAGGGAGTGGTTGCGGAGGGGAGGATGGAGGGAGGGCGGAGGAGGGGGATCGGGTGCGGGTGGATGCGGGGCAGAGAGGGGGGGGCGGTGGGCGGGTGAGGGCGGGGGGTGGAGAGTGAGTGATTGAGGGCGGTGCGGCGGAGGGCTGCAGAGGGGTTGGGGGTGGGCGGCTCAGGGTGGAGGAAGGAGGAGGAGGTTGTTGTTTTGGGGGCTCCCGACGTTGGAGGAAGGTGGAACTTAAGGAGGGGGTGGGTTGTGGGTGATCAAGGGTGGAGGAGGGTGGAGTGGGGTGGCCGCCTCCGGGGTGGAGGAGGGGGGTGGGATGGGGAGGGTGGAGGGTTGGGGGGCGAGGGCGGGGGAGGGTGGGATGAGGAGGGTGGAGGGTTGTGGGCGGGCGAGGGTGGAGGAGGGTGGATGTGGGCGTAGAGGTCTCAGGAAGAGACCATCATTCTTCCTTGTTCAAATGTGTGCGAACTTCGAACTTCGATCTTTCTGAGTCATATACAGCTGAAACTGATGATGATAACCGTACTGATGCTGAGGGGATCAAGAATGAAGGAGAACGCACATTATATAGCAAGGAGGAATGAAAGATTACCTCACAGGAATGGATGGTTCAACCCAAAAGAGAGCTCAAAAGAGAGGAGATATAAGTTCTATTTTCATCCATCCAAAAGATAAACAAAAGAAAGGGAAGTATTGAAAGTTATTGTGCAGTAGTAAGGGCCATCAAAAAAATGGCGCCTAATTTATTTAACAAGGAATTTTCTTGATTTTAGTGATGAAATGATCAACAACAAAAAAGAAAAAAAATGGCGCCTCCAAAACAAAAATGCGTGAGCATTTTGTTGGTAATTTTATTTATTAAAGCACTCCAAAACACTTATGAAACAAAAGAAATGAAAATGCAATGTTTATGACTTTTGGTGGTAACCCTTGAGTCTAGAGATGTTTACCAAGGGTAGGGTGTCGCCATCCAATGTTTCCAATTGCACAGCACCCCATTGCAACATTTTCAGAACTCGAAAAGGTCCTTCCCAATGAGGGATCCATTTTCCTTTTGCAGTCGTATGAGGGTTAGGTTTATGGAGAAGAACTAACATGCCAGCTTCAATGTTGTTTTTCCACAGATGTCGATCATGTGCCTCCTTCCGTTTCATTTGAGTCTCTATTAATTGTTTGGTCGCTAGTAGACGAATCTCCTCCACTTTATGTAGTGCTCCTAGCCTCTGAGAGACATCACAATCCTTCTTTCCCTGCATGAATGCTATCTTAGGCGATCCATGTAAAAATTCAAAGGGCTCGATAGGTAATATGCCATAGACAAATTGGAATGGGGAATATCCAGTGGCCTCTTTGTAGGCTAACCTGTATGCCCAAAGTGTACCTAGGTACGCAATGCCCCATGAAGTGGGTTGCAACATACACTCCTTTCTTAACATTGCAATTAAAACCTTATTTGTGGACTCAACCTGTCCATTTGCTCGTGGATAGTAAGCACAAGAGGTCCTATGAAGAATTCTATACCTGTTGAAGATTTCTTGGAGGACTTTATTGACAAAATGGGTACCTTGATCAGTACAAATTTCAAGTGGACAACCAAACCTGCAAATGATGTTACTATAAATGAAATCAGCAAGAGTTTGGGCAGTGCAATCGAAGGAGGCAATAGCTTTAGCCCACTTTGTCGCATAATCAGTAGCTATCAGGAGATATTTTTCTCTTTTTGGAAACGCGGGAGGGTAGATTGGCCCTACAAAATCTAACCCCCACTTCTCAAATGGTTGCCAGGAGGTGGAAATAACCAAGGGGTTATGTCTCTGCTTTGTTGGCTTAGGTCCACACCTCTGGCAAATGTCACATGCTTTTCCCCATTCATCTGCATCCCTAAATAGTGTAGGCCACCATAGACCCGCATCCAGTATCCTCAGACTCATAATATGTCCTGGGAGGTGCCCACCACCTGTACCTTCATGTGCAGAGTGAAGGACTTCCCTCACTTCTTCTTCTTCCAAACACTTCCTGAACCGGTCATCTTTACCCTGTCTGTACAATTTATCTTCGATGAAGGTATATGGTCTACTCTTGATTAGCAGGCTCTTCTTTTGTACAGCACTAGCCTTTTCTGGATACAATCCAGTTTTAATGAAATTTTTAATGTCGTAATACCAGCTTTGAGCTTTTACAACAAACAGATGAGCATCTGGAAAGTCATCATTGATTCCACTAGATTGATTCATCATATTTATTCTGGATAAGTGATCCGCCATAACATTGTCTTTTCCTGGTTTATGGACTACAGAAAAATCAAACTCTTGGAACAACAATAGCCACCTCCATATTCTATCGGTGGCCTGGGGTTTGTTGAGTAGGTATTTTAGTGGTTGGTGATCTGATATAATAATAAATTTTACCCCCAGTAAGTAATGACGGAATTTTTGGACGGCAAAGACCATTGCTAGTGCTTCCCTTTCAGTAGTACTGTAATTCCTTTCAGCCTTGGTCAAGATTCTACTGGCATATTGAATTGGCCTGTCCATTTTAAATTCTTCACTTGGTTGGGTCAGAACTGCCCCCACTGCATATGCACTGGCAGCGACATGTATATGAAAGATTTTTGACCACTCCGGTGTGACCAAGATAGGAGCACACACCAACCGTGATCGTAATGTCTGATATGCTTTTTCCTCCTCCTCTTCCCATTTAAAAGGTACTTCCTTACCTGTAAGTCTAGTCAGAGGTCTAGCTATCTCTGCATACATTTTTATAAACCTTCTATGATAACGGGTATGCCCCAAGAAACTCTGGATCTCTTTAGGGGATTTAGGTTTAGGCAACTTTAATATAGAAATGATTTTGTCAGGATCTGGGGCCATACCTTTAGCCGACACCACATGTCCTAAGAGGGTTCCTTCTGTCACAAGGAAATGACATTTGTTTGGATTGAGCTTTAACTTAGTCTCCCTGCATCTTTTGAAAACATTTTGCAGCTGCCTCAAGTGGTGGTCCAAACAATCTAGAGGAGTTTCCTTGTGAGATCCTGAAAACGAAGAGAAGTCATCCATGAAGATTCTAAGTGATTCCAGCAATAGGGGGCCAAAAATGAGATTGACCGTTATGTTAAAGGTGGCTGGAGCATTTCTGAGCCCAAATGGCATTTTTACATACACATATGTTCCCCAAGGTGTGATAAAAGCAGTCTTTTCCCGATCCTCTGGATGTATTGATATTTGATTATAGCCACTGAATCCATCCATAAAACTATATAAGGCATGCCCAGCCACTTCTTCAATGACCTGTTTTGCAAAAGGCATAGGGAACCCATCTGGAATGGCCACCTTGTTGAGAGCTCTAAAGTCAACGCAAATTCTGATTTTATTAGTATTCTTCTTCGGTACTATAACCATAGGTGAGAGCCACTCTGAGTGTTCCACAGGAATGATGATTCCTGCATCCTCCATCTTTTGGATTTCCACATAGACGGCTTCGGCATACTTTGGATTAAGTCTATAAATCCTGCCTCTGATGGGTCTGGCTCCATCAACCAGAGGGATTTTGTGCTCTCCATAAGATGCAGGCACTCCTTCTAAGTCTTTATAATGCCAGGCAAAAACATCTGCATACTGGGTCAAGAATGATTTTACCTTTTCCAGGAGCTCTGGGTGGCTCCACAACCAAGTGGCCGCCAGAACTGGTTGATTATTGTTTTGAGTGCCTAATTGTATTTCTTGGACCGGATTTCTTGTTACCATATTATCTCCGTGTGCATCTGCTTCCTTGTCTTCTTCTATTAGCTTTTTGTGCATTGCTTCATAAGCAAGTGTATTTTGGACTTCGATGTGTTCCTCCTTGTCCTGCATCCATCCTGCAGGGATTTCTTGAATTGGGAAAGAACATTCAACCTCAGAATTTTTTACCTTGTTTTTAGCTTTAGAAACTTCGTTATCCGTTGTTGACACATCCTCCTCCGATTTGTATTTGAGGGGTATCTTCCTGCCCCTTCTGTGGTCAGTGATGGGCTCTCCCAATCCATCAACCTGGACCTTTTCCTTGTCTTCATCATAATCTTCAGTCGTGCCAAGATTATCAAGAAAAATTCCAAAACAAGAAGAAGAGTTGCCTGCTTGGAGCCAACTTAGAATATCCTCTTCTTCCTCAAAATCTATTTGGGGTTGATCCTCCGCTTCTGTTTCCATGCAAATGCTCACTGTTTGCATCATACTAGTGTTTCCTTGATTGTCTGGGCCTTCTTCTAAATGAATTTGTGTCAGCTCCTGCCCTTTCTTTTGTACCCACATAGTGTCCTTACCCCAATCATGAATGACACTGGCATGCCTCAGCCAAGGTCTTCCAATTAAGAGAGGAAATCCTCCTTCAACCTGGGGCAATCTTAAAACCACAAAATCCAGAATGAATAGATTACCTTGTACTTCAAGTGGAACTTTTGGGATTACCCCCAAGGGCCTTACTTTGCTCTGATATGCCAAAGTAACCGTGAAATTTGCCGGTCTTGAAAGGTGGAGTCCAATCCTTTTCATGGTATGTTCAGGCATCAAGTTAATGCCAGAACCACCATCTACAATAACACCTTGAAATTCATGACCCTTGATTGATATTGTAAGCTGAGGACTTTTATAATCCGTAAGGGGTGCTTCCCCCCTAATTATCCCTTTATGTAAAATAGCAGTCTTGGCCACTAAGCTTGTAGTAGAAGCCTCATCAATTATCTGCAATAATTCTGACCTGAATTTCCCATCCATCTTTATTAAATCAAAAATACTAACCTCCTTCTTCATTGACTTGAGTAGTTTTGAAGCCTCTGACTCTTTAAGAGAGTGAGCTTCATTTGCTTTGCCAAACTCTTCTTGAGCCCTGTTGAAGGCATGCCCAATGGCATCACTGGTGCCTATGAGACATTCATTTTGGTTTGTGTCTGCTCTTGTGGTAGCTTTGTCTTCAATTGCAACTCTGTCTTTGTTCAATTCCTTAATTATCAATTCTTGATTTTCTACCACTTTTGCCGTTCCCTTGCTTCTTGTCTGTACTGCAAAAGATTCAAGTTCTTCTAATTGTACCACTCTGGTAGATGGTGAGGGTTCATTCACCTGAGGTAATGTTTCCTCCTTGAATACAGAGATCATTTGGAGATGGGGTCCAGAAGTAGAGGCTTGATTCTTAGGACAACAGTTTGTATAGTGATCCCTGGCCTCTGGACAGTTCCTGCAAGGAGGGGCATTTTCTGGGAGAGTGCACCTAGATTGGTAGTGCCCGCACTCTCCACATCTGAAGCAAATGATGGGCCTTCTAGGCCCATTCACACTTATTCCTTGGTCTGTGTTAGAGGGCCGCCGAACCAGGACGGATGAACCCGGACAGGTGCCGTAAAAAGTGGATTCGCGGAAACATTGTAGCGGACTTCTATTTAAAGCGCACAAAGGAAAGCGGTAAAGATCGGTAGTTTTCGAAAAGAACCTCTGTTCTGTTGGGCATTGTAGCGAGTGGGTTGATCACGTCTAGAACCGAGGTGTTTGGAATTTGCAAGTATAGTATTGTGCCTGTCTGTCTGTTATATTGATCCAATTTGGGAAATTGCGAGCATCATATTTGAGACTATGTATGAGGTATTGATGAGCACATTGAGTTCTGTTCTATTCTATTCGCATCTAACTATTCTACTATTCTCCTTGTCGTGCCGATTTCCATTCGGTAGTCTTGTGTTGTGCGTCTGTTTGGTGATTAGTTATATACGATTCTGGATCTTTTCCGTCATGAAATAGTGGGTTTGTCATCCTGTGAGAGACTATGTAAGGTCGAAGTTAATCATTTGCATTTAGTATCTTTTCGGTTAAGTGACCAGATTCGATACAATAGTCTGCGTTCACTAAGAATTCCTATCTTAGGAAGAACTTGTATCGGTAAAGATCTGTACGTGAACAGAAGCATTGGTAAGTTTGTCAATTGTGGTAGGAACTTGTGACTTGAGTCGGTATACGATAAGTTTGGCGTAATCTCGATTATAGTGGTCTGTGTATTATTGTTCGGTATACTTACCTGTCACATGGAATCAGCATATTGAGTAATATTCAATTAATGAAAAGTGAGTATTCTATTAGTTATAAGTCAGAACAGGACCTCTGCTCCATTTCTATAGCAGATTCAGTCCAGAAGTCCTAATATTCAGCATGCCGAATAGTTGTCAGTAGTCAGAATCAACCACTGTGCTAAGACGTGATGGAGTATTTATGAGTGTGTGAAAAGTTGGGAAAATAGTACAGGGCCTCTGTCTAACAGACCCCTACCACTCCCAAGAACCCGAGGACCCGATAATACTCTTCCGAAAGTTGGATAGAAAGTATTATCGTTTAACAATGGCGATCCTACTGGGGATGTGGCATTAAGATTGTCTGGTATTTTGTTCGAATTAAATTTTGTTGGTAGGAGAGTAGCAACAGAATCAGATTGTTGCAAGACTGTTCTGTTCCTAATACTATATGATCAGTACGGAAATGCTACATGCCGATTACTCGATCAGGTGAAAAGTATCCCAAGAATCACCAGTTAGGGATATTAAGAACAAATCTGGGAGGTACTAGTGCAATTAGACCTGACCCAGTTGTCGAAAAAGTGACGAACGATAAAACTGATTTCGGTGAAATCACGGTAGAACATAGTACATCTCTAGAACTGTCTGGTATCACTACGGTGCAGACTGTCGAAAATACAGCAATTTTGGAACCTACCAAGACGCAGTTGGAATCTAGTCTAAAAGTTTTCGGAATAGATTCAGATACGATTAGAAACACTTTAGGGAAGGAAATTAACACAGGCGAATCAACACCGTATCCAGTCACAATTTCGAATCCTTCTGGTGGAATTTCGGTAAGAAAATCACATTTTTTCGGTGACGACTCAGCAGTTTTGGCTGAATCTTCCGCTCAACTACAACGTTTGGAAGCAAGTCCTCCTAATCTGGATATCAAGGAGGAAGGAAGACTATTTGAAACAGAAATTCGCAATATAGTAAGTAAGCTAATTGCACCGGAAAGTGTGCCATTTGGTGAAACGAATTCCGGTAGTTCAGAAACTCAAAACAGAAATACAGAAGGAGGGTATAATACATTCATGATGAACGAACAACCGCAACGACAGTTAGGTCAACCCAGATCGGTTCCAACGGGAGTAACATACACAAAGTTTAGTGGATTTCCAGGAGATGATCCAGATGCTCACGTACGCACCTTTGAAATCAGTTACGCTGTCCTCAACCATCCACCGGACCCGGCATATAAAGCATTTGTTTTTCAATCTACACTTGTGAATGAAGCAGCAAGATGGCTTACTGAATACGATATTAATCATTTTGGTACTTATGAAGCAGTACGAGACGCTTTTTTGCAGCGATTCAGGCTGAAAAAGAATCCTGCAGAGATCTTTGAGTATTTACAGAACAACAGACAGAAACCAAATCAAACTGTACAAGAGTATGCTACCCTTTTCAGAACACATTTAAGACAGTTACCCCAGGCTCATGCTAATTTACCAGACGATGTTATTACACAGTGGTTGTAGCTCAGTGATGAGTAGCACCTCCTTTAATGTCAATCCGGGAAGACGTGAGGATGGTATGAAGACCTCGAGCAAGTGGCGGCACAAGTGCGTGAGTGAGAAGCACACAAGCATGCACACACATACACACACACGCGCACACACGGCAAGACAAAGAGAGAGAATCAATGGAGTGCTTTAGATTACTTTCACAAGCTCTTACAAGTTCGTTTCAATTACAATCTAACCTCAAAAATGAGCTCTCTAGCTCTTTTTATAGTTTTTGACTAGCTTTTGGCCCTGTCCAGACCTAGTGTCCGGCCTAGTTAAAAATTAGGTTCCAGGGCTTATTTGAGGGCTCAAACGAAGTCTAAAAATTATGAAATTTGGCAGGTAGATACTTCTACTGCTCCTCAAGCTCAAGGACTCCTTGGCTTGCACAAAATGGAGCTACAAAAAGATGAAATGATATTTACAATGGTGCTTAGTGATGTTAATCACTTTTAATGGGTGTAGAGGTTTTGAAAGATTAAGGTTGCCTTAGTGCTAAATCTGCGTGAATGTTCATAAGTGCTTCTTCTTGAAAAATTGCTGGCCTACTTGCCGGGTCTTCGTTGACTTCCTTGTCTGCTTGGGCCTTCTCTTCTCTCGGACTCTCTTCCTTGTCTTGTCAATCCTTCAGCTCCAGCTCCAACACCCCCCCCTCTCTCGCGTCTGTCGTCCCTGACAGACCCTTGTTGAGAGGGTTTCTGGATATAGTACTCGACGACGTCCTGCGCTAAATGATGTTCAGCAATTCGCAACCCCTTGGCCAAGTCTGTCAGAAGAGCATCCCAGTCTACCGGCCCAGGAACTTCTGGATGTGGCATACGTAGCTTTTCGGAGTGGAGAGCTTGTTCCACTGCAAACAACTGCAAGAGATGGGATGGTCTGGGAATGAATATTTCGGAATGATATTCCCAGAATCCCGTGACAAACATCTCTTCAAACGTTTGTTTGAAGCAGGCCGGTAGATATTTGATACGAGCGTGCCATGCATACACCACATTGATCGATGGAGTCGTGCTCATGTCGTATACAAGGTCCTGGTTCCCTTCATTAAATCCTAGTGCTGAGAGATGCGGTTCCTTGACATTTTTGAAGGTCCTAAAGGTGACCAGCATAAGTTCGAAAATTTTCTGGCACATCTGAGTCATGATATCAGGAACATTCTTGAAACGGACCCCCCAATGCCGGATCGTTGAAATCATATAGCCAATTGTGGGTGCGCCTTTAGGGGGTGCGAAGTACACGTAATTTAGCCACTTCTCGCATCCTTTAATTGTCAGCACTGTATGTGTGTACTCCGGCCAGGATCTCCTTCGAAACACAGGGCAATAACATGGATTGTATTTGATGTACAATGGCATGTTGTTCCATGTTCTTACCATTTCCGGATAGGTTTCGAGCAGTCGAATTCTCCATGTTGGTTGGCGGATATGTCCTTGCTTGGCACTCTCTGGGATGTCATCGGGTGCAAATTGGGTGGCAGAGGTGGGTTCCCTTGAGGTGTGGCGCTTGATCTCCGCATTATAATCCGCCATTAGCACGCAAAAAGGTACATACAAATCATCCGATGGGCCGATCCACCTATGGTGTGAAAGATGCTGAAAATAATCAGATTTTATTACCACCTCCTCCAATTTTGACATCAAGGCGATTTGGACTGCCACCCGGTCGTCATGTGTCGTGGCTACTTTCTCTAACTTCTGCATCCATTCCGGTGCCTCGATCTCAATTGTGTCCATGCCCTGTTCTGTGCGCTTACCTCCGGGCGTTGGCATCGGGACATAGGGATCCTCAAATGTTTCTTCTACCTCAATTGGCACCAGGTCGTCAGGCTCGGGGTCTACCAGAGGGGAGGGCTGACGCTCATACTGCATAACCTTGCTGCGTAATTCCTCAAGTTCGGCGCGGAGTTTAATGACCTCTTCAGCTGTTTCTTCTGCGGTTATGCTCGGGCTGGGTTCTGTTTGTCGAGTGGCCAACTGTCTTCGTAACTCATCTCTTTCTTTTTCTAAAGCGGCATGGGCCTCCATTAAGTCTACATGAGTTTCTAACACCACCTGCATATTCTCAGAGGGTATCGCCTTGAATCGTTCTGGGTCAATCTCTTGTGGGGAACCCTCCATGGCCGCTTCCAGGTTTTCTTCGTTCTGTTTCTATAATCTCTTATTCTCTTCTAACGCGGTCGACATATGCTTGCGGAGGAGGCCCAAGTTCCGTCGAAGTTTCAGGTTTTCCGTGATCTGCGAATGGAGCAGCTCGTCCATATGTCGTCGTTCTTCATCATCTGTTTGAGGTGGGTTGGCTTCTAATTGTGTGTATTGCTCCTGTAATGTCGCGTGCTGCTGTACTAATTGCTGTTTCTGCTCTTCAAGATCCCTACATCTTGCTTGGAGATCCTCGTGGCGTTGGAAGAGCCTTGTATGTTGGTCGTCCAAGTGTTGGTAATGTTGCTGGAGTTGGGCCATGCATTGATGCATATTATTAAATAAGTTACCGAGAGGAATAGTATTGAATGCAGAGGGGTAGGGAAAGGGAAAGGGGGTTGTGAATGCAGTACTGGGGACAGGTGAGGGGGGAGGTGGGGGAATGGGAGAGTGTGGGTAAATGGGGGATGGGAGAGGTGCAGAGGTGGGTGATACCTCCATGAAAGTGGGGTTCGTGGTGGGAGTGACTGTGAACATGGGGATTGTGGTAGCGGTGAGGGTTGTGAATGTGTATAGAGGTGTGTGTAATTGTGAGCTTCTAGGAAGTGTGCTCGGGGTGGTGAGGTGTACAGTGGCAGTAGTTAGATTTATGTTCTCAGTGGGAGTAGAGTGTGTGGGTTGGCTGATGGTTTGTGCGTTGGTGTGTGCAGTGGTTTCAGAGGTGGTGACAGTGGAAGTTACAGTGGTAGAGGGAGGTGATTGAGGTCGATGTGGGGGAGAAGGTGGCAAGGGAGGTGATGGGGGTGCACTCGATGTGTGGACTTCCTCGGTGTCGTGAACTGTGTGTGCCGTGCCAGTGGTTGTGGGGGTGCCTTGTGGTCCCGATCCTAATACATTCATTTGTTTTCCCGATCGTGGGGGGCGTCTTCCATATCTTCTCTCTATTCTCCGTGAGTGCACTAGTGCGGTATGCACCGTTTCTGGTACTCCTAGAGCATCTGATATCATTTCCAAGGTGGCCCGGTATTGCTCGTCCACACCTTCCTCCTCCAGAATTTGGTTCATGAGAGCTTTACCCGCAGCTAATGAGAGCCTGTGTTGCTCTTGAACTCGGTTCATTGTTTCGTAAAGCTTCTTTAATGCGCTAGTGTAGGCGGGGGCACCTTCCAGTACTTGTAGTGCTTCTGGATCATACTCTTGTTCTTCGGCTTCTGAATGTCCGCCCTGTGTCTCCCCATGAGCCTCTTCTTCATCGTCCACGTTGACTACGTCTGGTTGGCCTGGCTGTGCTTGTTCTGGGGTAGTTTGCTGTCCACTGGCTTGCTCGTCTTCAACTTCCGCATTTACAGCTTCTATGATTCTTGCAACTTCTTCGTCAGTTAAGTCCTCTAGAGTGAACCCATGCGGGAACTCCAGATCAGTCGGTACTGGTGGAAACACAAGGTTGGGGCCATCTGTGCTGTGCCTGGGTAGCCTGATAGTAAACGGTTGCACTCGTCGGGGGAGTCTTGGGGTTGTCTCAGGCGTCAGGGTTGCCCCGCGAGCTTGTGCACAAGGCATCTGGACGGTGCCTCGCATCTTCTTTGAGGGAGGTCCTACTGCTGACAATCTGCGTTGAAATTCCTGAGCTCTAGACCAGATCAGAGCCCTTTGCACCGGTACATCATAGGCAAGACATCTGTATACAATTCTTGTGAGTGCACAGCAACCATACAATACAGATCTTTGCTTTTTATACCATCTCTGATGGGCCATATGAATCTGATCAATGATCCAGTGGGGCATATTGATGGTCAACTCAAAAGCATCCGCCAGGTAGAGGCTAAACCAGATCTTTTTGGGAGGCATTGTAAACCTATCCTGCACGGGGAAGGCGAAATGTTGCATGACCATACGTAAGTGGATGGCGATCGTGGGTGTCATAGCAACCATGTCCTTCAGCTTCGTCAGATTCCTGTTCTTCATGTTGTCTGGAACCATTGTCTCTTTCTCTGTTGGAATGTGCATTCCTTGCATGTCGAGTGCTTCTCTTACTAGATTGATAGTTAAGCGGAAACGCTTCAGCTCGTTGCCCCTTGTGAGTGATGGGAGCACAAAGGAGCTGTATCCTTTTTTGTCTTTGCTGGGGGTGAGGGTACTAATTAGATATGAGCATCTGAGGAAATCTGGCTTTGGTAGTTGGGACTTGAAGTAGTCATAAAGCCCTGCCTTCTTCCAGATCGGCTTAAGTCCTTCGTTATTCTGTAGCCTTTCAAATTCCCTGGTAAAGAAATGGTATCGGCCCCATCGTCCATTGAATTCGACTTCGGACTCCCACATATACGTGCCTTCACCCAGGGGGCCAGCAACGTCACTGAACCAATGTGAGGCTTTGCCCACCGGCATTGTGTGTCCCTGCGGGGGATTCTGAATTGGTATGGCGTGCAATGCCCGTAATGCCGCTGGTCTTTCCTTTAACTCCTCCTCGACTGGAAGACTTTCTATGTCCACCACTTGTGGGCTGGAGCCTGCCTGGGAGCTAGTTCCTACTGTATCAGCCATTTTACTTCTTTCTGTCTGTCTCTGTGAGAATATACAAACAGGTGTTAATATTGTACAGGACAAGTGAGGACCGTTGTTCCCATCACAATATTAACATGAGGGTCGGGAGCGAATAATGGGTTAGTAAGTGTTCGGTGCACGTGTGTGGTTAATGCTTGGGTAATCCTAGGAGACTAATGAAGTTAGCAAGTGGGGATGAATTTACAAATTGGGTCGGGGGGTTTATTACAGGTCTTAGGCTGCCAAATGCAGTGGATGGGCTTTGCTTTCGGTTTCGTAGAGACTCTAGAGAGCTTTCTCGGTATCGCGGTTTGAAAATGAGGCTTTTTAGGGACCCATTTACAATTGATTACATGCGCGCTCTTGGGTCTTGGTGTGTTCTTGAGCGTTGAGAACGAGTGAATACGGGCAGTATGCGTAGCTGCGTTATGCTGTTTAGGTTGTGGCCTCGGCGTAGCTACTTGTGCCCTCAAGCAAGCCTTAGGCACCCAAATTTGTCTTGATTGTGGGCTAGCCTTCATCGACTTCTTGGGCACCCAAATAGATTTCACATTAACAGGAGAATTTCTGCAAGACTTCTTATTAATGTCATATTGTTGGTTATTAATAAGAAACTTCGCCCGTGTCATTGACGGTGGTGCAACCGGTTGTTCGCCTTTCCGCACCCACACATGGTTTATTTTCTGGGACATTCTGTTGAGCAGGTACTTTTGATCTCGGACATAGGTAGTACTCTGCTTCTTCTGCCTTTGATCCACCTTGGGTTGCTGCCTCCTTCTGGCCTTTGGAAAAGAAGGGAGTTCCGTTGCATTCCTGACTCCTTTTTTGCGAATATCATTCCTTTGCAACACATAGTTTTGGACAAGAACAGCATGGTCATCTTCATGTGTACCCCTGGAAGGACCAGGAGTCTGTGCCTTTCCTAGTTCCTTGAGTGCTCCATTGTCTAATTCTACTGTAACTCGACTATGATTGATCCAAACCTGGAGAAGTCCACTTCTTAGGTTTAAATTGACTGCTTGGTCATAGATCCAATCTTGACCCAGGACAAGAGGTTCAGTGAGATCCTCATCCTGACACACCAGTACTTTAACTGTCATTGCCTCATCATGAATGTAGAGGGGAAGTTCCACCTCGCCCATACAAGGGGTTTCCACGCCTCCCAATCCTATGAGATATGCTTCCACAGGATTGACAGTTAACTGTAACTCTTGACAGTAAGACACTCTAACAGCACTAGTGGCTGCACCTGAGTCAATCAAGGCTCTGACAGTCCTTGCACTTTTTCCTTGTCCTATATCTAGGGTTACAAAAGGACGTCGATCGATTATTCTAGGTGAGCTGGTTCCGGCGACTTCACACATTGCCATATGATATCCTTGATCTGCATAGTCATTTGTCCTAGGCTGCTCTCTACCTTGCTTTCGTAATTTCATCCTTCTGATGCGTTCTAAAGCTTCTGCTTGAGCTTCTTCTCTAATTCGCTTCTCTTCCTCTTTGCGTTTCTTAGCAGTGTTGAGTCGGCTGAGCATCTCCTCCGTGAGGGGTTCCTGATACAACTTGACTCTGCATCCGCTAATATAGTTAGGGAGAACATCGCCCTCTAATGTGGCTAATTGTACTGCTCCACTTGTGGAGATCCTATTGATAATCATAGGTCCGTAGCCTCTCTTTTCTAGCTTCCTCGCGTGTTGTTTCAGTGTATAGACTAAAACTAGATCTCCGGCTTTCAAGCCTTTATCCTTCACATGGGCATCGAAGTATGCCTTCTGCCTCTTTTTAGCTGCATATATTCCAGCAGCGGCTCTCAGTCTTGTTTCTCCTAATCGTTCAAGGTCAAAGATCCTAGAGGAGAGCTCATGACCTGTCCATTCGTGCTCTTGTGCTACTTTCAACGTAGGAATCAGGAAATCCAAGGGTAGCACAGTGTTTTGGCCGAATACCATCTGAAAGGGGGTGGCTTGGAGTACCGTTTTGTAGGCAACTCGGTATGCCCAAGCAGCATGGTGTAGCTGTTTGTCCCAATCAGAGCGTTTAGTGTTCACTAATTTTGTCAGTACATTGCATAAGATCTTATTAGTGCTCTCAGCTTGCCCATTAGCTTGAGGGTGATAAGGGGCAGACTTCTTGTGTATTACCAAGAATTCTTGGAGTAGATTTTCAATCACTTCATTCAAGAAATGAGTGCCTCTATCACTTACAAGCTCTATAGGTAGCCCGTATCTCGTGAATACATTCTCAAACAAGAATTTGGCAGTTGTTTGAGCATCGTTCTTTGTCGTAGCCTTTACCTCTACCCACTTGGTGAGATAATCTGTTGCCACAATGATGTATTCCGCATGAGAACCCTTAGCTGGGGGATTAATAGGACCTACAAAGTCTATTCCCCACTTAGAGAATGCACGTCCACCCATCATAGGTTTCAGTGGCATCTCATCTTTGCGTATAGGATACTGAGTCCTTTGACAGACATCACACCGTTTCACATAGGTATGTGCATCCATGTGAAGGGTAGGCCACCAGAAGCCCGCAAATAGTATCGCCTTGATTACCCGATCTGGTCCAAAGTGTCCTCCTGCTACACCTTGGTGAGCAGTTTCCAAGATCTTAAGATACTCACTTTCATGGACACACAGTCTCAGGTAACCATCTTTACCGCGCTTATATAGATTATCCCCTATGAGTGAATAATCCTAGGCTTCTTGTTCCAAACTCCTTTTTCTAGCTAGAGTCATGTCTGGAGGGAACGTGTTTGTCCTCAAGAATGATACTAGAGGTTCACTCCAATCTGGCACAATGGATACTTGATAGAGAGTGGCATGTTCCACAGGTGGTTTAGTGCAACAGATTGGGCATTCCTTGCACAACTTTTGGACATCTGCTTCCATAGTTGGCCAATGCACTCCGAATCTCTTTAGAGTCTGTAAGGTTCGTTGCTTTGAATGGTGTTGCTCTAACGCACCTACATGTGCTAATTGCAACCATCTAGTGTACTCATCCTCTTCTACGCAACAAGCCAAGATCCCTTGATCTGTGTGCTTGTACATGCTTCCTGCCATAATGTGGTATTTTTGGGCTTTTACAACCTCCCTATTCTGTGTGTTTACCACTGGATGGTTAGGCCCGTATGTCAATACTGGTACTAATAGCTTAGCCCACTGCGGTACGACTTCCAAATTAAACAAGTAAGCATCAGGAAGGTCGTCTGATACTCCTTGTGGGGCTTCTCCCGATGTGAGCCTAGAAAGATGATCAGCTCTCAAATGTGTCCTCCCTTTTCTTACCACAACCTCAAAATCATATTCCATTAGCAAGAGAAACCATCTTACTAATCTTCCTGTATTGCATGGCTTGTTTACGAGATATAACAATGCCTGATGATCAGTAAAAAATTTAAACCTGTTTGCCAGCAAATAGTGTCTAAATTTCTTAACTGCATATACCATGCCTAAACCTTCTCTCTCCGTAGTGGTGTAATTTCGTTCAGCCGCATTCAACTGTCTACTGGCATAGGCAATTGGAAGATCCATATTACCTTCACCAGTAGGTTGTGCAAGAACACATCCAATGGCATAATTGGATGCATCCACATGAACATGGAATGGCTTATTCCAATCTGGTGTGGTCAAGATTGGTGCTGAACATAATCTTCGTTTAAGCTCTTGGAAGGAATTCTCACATTCATCCGTCCACTCAAAGTTTGTCAGAAGTCCGTACATGGGCTTTGCAATGACAGCATACATGTGTATAAATCGTCGATAATAACCGCAATGCCCCATAAAAGCTTGTACTTCCTTGACATTCTTTGGCCTAGGTAGCTCTGCGATGGCTCGCACCTTTTCTTCGTCAGTAGATATGCCATTCTTTGACACTATGTGTCCCAGAATCTTGCCTTGCCTGACCATAAAAACGCACTTCTCTGGGTTCAGGCAGACTTGATATTCTCTACATTTGTCAAAGATTTGTCTGAGTTCAGGAATATGGGTTTGTCTAACATTGGAATGAGCACAGAGATCATCAACGTAGACTTCTAAACTCTTCCTCAGAAACTCCTTAAACACGTGGCACATCAGCCTTTGGAAGGTAGCTGGTGCATTGGTAAGCCCAAATGGCATTACTCTAAAAGCAAAAATGCCCCATTCTGTGGCAAAGGCTGTCTTATGCTGATCCTCTGGAGCTATGGCTACTTGATTGTAGCCCGAGAATCCATCAAGGAAGCTGTACACTTCCTTGCCTGCCACTCTTTCTAACAGATGTTCTGTGATGGGAAGCGGATAGTTATCTCGAATCGTGGCGGCATTAACCTTTTTCAAGTTAATGCACACACGCAGCTTGCCATTCTTCTTGGGCACCACTACGATGGGGGATACCCATTCAGTGTGCTCAATTTCATAGATAAATCCGGCTTCGACCAGTCTATCTATCTCTTCTTTGATCTTAGCAGCGTAATTATCGTTATATGTATAAGGCTTTTGCTTAGAGGGTTTGGCATCTGAAGTCATGGGGATGGTGTGCGAGCATATGTCCGGGTCAACCCCTTTCAAATCCTTGTAACTCCAAGCGAATACATCTTTGTATTCTCTTAGCAAGGCAATCAATTCATGCTCTTCTTCTTCTGTCAGGTCATGGCCTATATACGTGCATCTCTCCTCTCCTTCTTCTATGGCCACTACTATTTTCTTGGTGGTTTCTTTGTTATCATAGGCCTCTCCTGATTGTGCTTCTCGTTTAGGCATTCTTATCATGACTCTCCTGTCATCTATCTCAAACTTCTTAAAATTTTCTGGGACCTCAAACAAAGATTCTTCCTCCTCTGGTGAAACTTCTTTCTTCTTTCGTTTCTTTCCTTCTTCCTTCGGGGTCATATGTGTTGCTAATCTTACATCATTTGTAACCTCTCCATGCCTCTGGGGTTGAAATTCTACTTCATGGAAATATTCTTCATCTGATGCAAATGGTGGATCCATAATGATTGACTCTAGATCGGAGTCACTTGCATCCTCAAATGCATCAGGGCTAGGTTCGCATTCTTCTAAAACTGCCTCTCCCATGATTGGCTCTATGGAGAAGACTGAAATATCATAGCCATCCTCATCACAGTGAGGTGTCCATTGTTCTTCGTTGATGGCTACGTCCATTGTTGCTAAGATTTCTGCCCAACCGTGAGGTTCAAATTCTTCGTCTGGAAAAACTACAGGTGCATAGGCTGGGTCTTGGATTGATCTATGGGTTTCTTTCGCACCTACCTCTCTGGCTTTCTCTCTCTTCTCTTCCTCTACTGCTACCTTGCACATCCATAAGTGAGTGTCTTCATGCATCCATGAGGATCCAGACCCTATGGAGTGCACCGATTCTGTATCATCTTTGGCTCTATGGATGGGATTCCACTGGATAGGAGGTACATCCCTATGAGAGTAATCTTTGAGATTGACTTTGGTTGTAACGCCCAAGTGTTGCAAATACAAGGAGTTGGTTCCCCAATCCTGTACCACTTGCAACTGTCGCATAAATGGTCTTCCTAAAATCATCTCATAAGCATGATTTTTGCTGAAGTCACATATAGCAAAGCTATGCTCAAACTCAACACCACAAGTGGTGAGAGTTATCCCTTCCAGCAATCCTAAGGGTCTCTCAATGTGACCATCGGCCATCTGCAATTTCATTCTCGTTGGCCTGAGTGCCGGCTTGCCCCAACGCTTCCAAAGGGAAGTGGTGGCAATTGCAACTCCTGCACCTGAGTCCAAAATTGCCTTAGTGGTGTAGTCCTGGTAGGTAATGGGAAGATAGGTGTTCCCTTCTTCACCTTCACACATATCTCCTATCTTATCCAAGGGAATTTCTGGCACTGTCCTATGGGATCCTACCCGGGAATGAGGTTTTGCAACTTCAGTTACTCGACTGGCTGCACATTTCCGCGCGTTTAGTCTATCCTCAGGCAGTTCTTCCAAAGTGCAATCGCGTTGCACCTTGGTGTTCGTTACTACCTCCGTGTTCCTTGGTATGACTGAGTCGTCGTTCCTTACCATGACTGTGGGTGCTCTCATACATGTGGACTTTGCTTCCCATGGGCCTGTGAAGTGGGGTAGCTCTTGTATGGAATTAGACTCAAAGTCCAATCTCTCATGAGACTGAGTACTCTCATGTTCCCCGTAAATAGATGGGATGTCTTGTGGGAACTGGTCGTGTGCATCATCCACAAGTTCAAAGGGAGGGGCGACTTCACTTTCGTTATCCCATTTATCTTCTTGAATCTCTCGTAGGAAGTCTGGTGCAAACCGATTCATAGAAGAAGAAGTGTCTGGCTCCGTAGAATTAGGCACATAAGCAACCTGGGAAGGAGGGCTTATTCTATCGTTGGCTCTCTCCTCGTTCTCATGGGTGGCTGGAGCACAAGCTTCCTGGGGAGGGTTACTTATTCTACTACTTTTCCGAACAGGCTCATACGCTCTCTGAGAAGGAATGTGGGTCGCCTGTGGAGGTACATAAGCTTTCGGGGGAGGCTCATGTGACTTTTGGGGGGGAGGATAAGCTTCTTGAGGAGGCACATGGGCTTCCTGAAGAGGCTGGCTTATCCGTTCTCTTGCCCTTTCCTTCCTTTGAGGGGCAGGTTCCTTCTCTGATTGTGCAATTAACTTCTCTATTCTTTCCAGCAGTCCATCAAAGTGTAACTGCGTCTTAGCTGAACTAGAAATGTTAAATAGGCGGCTGGCCTCAAACATGGTCTGAGCCAATTCCACCATTTTGGCACAAATCTTAGTTCGTTCAAGCTCTAGCTCGGCTCTAGGGTAGCACTTTTCATGATCGGTTATGGTTGGCCCTTCTTGGATTCTGGCCTGATATGCTTTAAGCATCATATTAAGGTCCTCGGGAGTGGGGTCAGCTAGGACTGATCCTACTCTAGGGGGTGGTGGGATTTGATGACGCGGTGGGGAAGGAGGTGGGTTGGATGGAGATGGGAGTGGTGGGGACGGGGTAACGTGAGAGGGAGTTGGAGCTGTGAGTTCAGTTATCCTCGCTTTAGTTTCTCTTATGCTTTCCTCAAGCTCACTCATCTTTTTAGCCCATTGTCTTTTCATTCTTTCTCGACTATCTTTCCACGCTCTAGTCCTTTTCTTTGTTACGCTCTCGGTTTCACTAGCCTCTGGGCCCTTTTCCTGGCTTGCCTCTTGGTTTTGCTGCAATGCCTGAGCTCTAGTAACCACCTGCACTGGTGCAGTGGAAGTGACACTTCCTGAGGCATCCACAACCAACCCAATCACATTGATAGGAGTGATTTTTGGCATATTATTGGGGTTCTTTGGGCAATCTCGTAAGAGATGCTCTTTTCCAAAATCTTGGCAAAAGCCTTGGATCGTCACGGACTGATTTTGTGTAGGTGGAGGTAAGGGACAATCACGAATGAAGTGATCCCCTTGACATCGGTAGCATGGTCCTCTAGGAAAGGGTGGTCGTACCTGCCTAGGTTGAGGCCTAGGGTTGGGGTTTGCATACATGACGTTCGTGTAATCCGACTCCCAACTAGGTTCACTTGGTTCTTCACTATAGTAGGACTCACCATGTTCTGGAGACTGCATGTAGTAAGCTTGGGGACTATCGACATGTGTAGAATCAAAGCTATGGTCACTCGGGTCACTTTCTGAGATCAATGGGGTTACTGGTACTATGGCCCTATTCAGGTTTTCTTCTGCCACAGCATACTTTACTGGAATCACATTAGCGGGGTTTGGAGGCTGTTGAGCTAGCACCGGTTGGGGTCTCTGTTGGGCCTGATATTGTGGTTGGTAGGTTTGTTGGGGTCTAGCATATTGTGGTGGTGGATTTTGGTTCTGGTATCGGCCTTGTTGGTAGGGCTGCGGATAGGGTTGCCTAACTGCCTGCTTGTTGTATGGGCAATCTTGTGCGGTGTGATTGGTGTATCTCCGTTCTATGGTGCAGTACTGGCTACTAGGGTTTACTTGGGGTTGAGCCATAATAGGGCAGACATTCGCCATGTGGTCGCCACCACAAGTATAGCATCTCTTCACAGGGGCAAACCTAGGAATTTGTTTGCTAGAGACACCTAGTTTTTGTGCCACTTTCTCTGCGAGTTCCTCAATTGATGTGGATTGCATGGAAGAGTGACTAGAAGCACTATCTGAATCTTTGTAGATTTTGGAAAGCTCTAGTTCCTCCCCTAGGTTATCTTCAATGTCAATGCACATGCGTACACACTCTTCTATAGTCCTAGGGTCCTTCAGATACACATAGGATCTCAATTTCGTACTCAGCAATCCATCAAGGAATAAGGCTACTTGTTTAGCAGATGTGGGTAGCTCCGAAATAGGGCACCTTTCCAGGTATTGCCTAAATCTTCTTCCTGCAAGTCTCACGGTCTCTTGAGGGGTTTGCTTGAAGCTGTGAATCAATGATGAGGTATTGTGTCTTATGCCACTCTTAGAGAACTCTACAATGAAAGCCTCTAGGAGTTGGTCTATGCTCCTGAACTGACGCTCATCCAATGGTTGAAACCATGTAAGTGCTGTGTTCCTAAGGGTTAGACCGAAGGCATTGTACTGCGTGAACAGATCCTCAACCTGTTCAGCTCTCAAGACTTGCTTGAACTCCGCCACATGATCATAGGGATCTCCTGTGCCGTCAAAGTAATTCTTCATGGACTTAACTAGCTGGGTCGGTCTCAGAGTTCTTGTGTGCTCTCTAGGTCTCGGCAGAGGGAATCCATCTACATTTCTTTGGTTCCTGTGGGCTCTATGCATCTCAGGCTCTACCCTATTCGTCTCTGTTCTCGTTCTTTCTCTGCCCACTGGGTTGGCAAAACTTACTTCTGGTCTATCTCTACTTCTGTCTCTTTGCGTACCATGAGCTTGGGAAGTTCCAGCCCCAGGGTGACCATAGGATACATTTGATCTTGGTTGAGGGAAAATAAATTCACCCTTCCAAGTGTAAGCATGCCTATCATTTTCTGTCACCACAAAGATCCGTTCTGAAGCATGATCTAAGTAGGTCACTCTGCCTGGGCTATCCGGATCCTTAAACTCATAGATCATGATATTTCCTATGTCTGTTGGCTGATTAGACTTATACCTCCAAAAGGCTTCATCAGTTTCTCGATCGAGGAGCAACTCTATGCTCTTGTTATCTTGGGGGACCCATTCAGGTGTGATAATCCTAGTGAGAACTCATTTGCCTTGAGGGGTTCTAGGTTCCGCACCCATGTTCCCTTGTTCCAAGTCACCTAAGTCCGCTTCTGAGATTACATTCCCAAATTCATCTATCCTATCCGGGTGACTAGTGACTATATATATAGTTCCTTCTTTGTCCAGGTATGCACCATTTTCAAACTTGACAGCTGGGTGCTCTAGTCCAATGGATTGGTCAGGATTTTTAATCTGGACCACAGATCTTCCAAGGCCGTCCTCATAGATGCTAGCACCTAATCGGTTGGTCCTAAGGTACTCTAGCTGCGTTTTGTAAGGGCCTTCTACCCTGTACAGGTAAGGCACACCTGAACTTCCCGTAGGTCTGTCCATGCCTTGAGACATCCCTGATTCACTGGTATCCGAGCTAGGGTAATGAGAGTGGTGACTCAACTGCTGGGCCCAAGACCTTGCAGTATGATTGACACTAGCCTCTGAAGACCTAAGGCTTTGTCTCTCTCTTGCTAGGTGTCGTCCTGATCTAAGGTTCATATGCCTAACTGATTAACCCAATTTTTTGCCCAGAGTACAACCTCGTTGCCGATCAATTGGTATCAGTCACTTGATTCTTTTTAGTTATTTCTCGTGTTTAAGGTCTTGTCTGATATTTCGTCGTCAGGAATACTTGAATGTTCTGCGCACTTTCAGGTTGATCGTTCCCGGTTAGGTTCTTTACCTTAAGGTTATTGACGGTACAGAGATTATGTTTTTATCTTGAACTTGAGTTTCTAGGTAGTCTTCAACTTGATAATTGCCTACCGTCGCCCTGGCTTACTCCTACCTCTAATCGTTCTTAGCTTAAGCTAGGGATTGACAAGGGGAGTTGAGAATTTCCAACCTTTTTGTTTCCTGCTTGGTTGCCTTCAAATGCCCACGAAGTAAGATCCCAAGCTTGCACTTACACTAGCTCAAAACGCCTTGCGATGCTCTCAATAGATCTGTAAGAGTTCCAAAGTTAGCTCAAGACTTAAACTCCAAAGACAGAACCAATGATTTTCATTCAGGTAGCACAAACACAAACTTGTATAATGATTTTCAAGAAAACCATCCTAAGAACCCCTGACTTTGATCCCCCTTGATATGGTCAACTTCAAAATACACTATCTGAAAATCAACGCATTATCTTTATAAAAAACAGTTGAGGGCGTGTAGTATATGCCACGAGCTTTCCGACAAGCCCAAGAGCTCAAAAAATGGATTTCGTATGGAAAAGTTATGACTGTTCAGGGTTTAGGGGGTTAAAACAGGATTCAAGCTGGCTGACAGATCCTAAGATTTTCTCCCACGACACAAGTGTAGGAACCTCAAAAATGCTAATGGATTGACTATTGTGCCCCAAAAATTGCCCCAAATTTTGAAATAAAAAAAACCCTAATTTTTTTGGCCGAAAAGCCTGTCAATCGCGATCGACGGGTCTGTCAATCGCGATTGACAGAGGTGTCCGTCGGGGCTGTCAGTCGCGATTGACAGTGTCAATCGCGATCGACAGAGTCGATCGTGGCTGTCAATCGCGATCGACAGTATCAATCGCGATCGACACGTTTTCCGGATTTTTCGCCGAGATTTCAGTCAATCGGGGTTCTATCAATCGCGATGGACACGTGGCTACGCGCAAAAGTCAATCAATCGTGGAATTTCAGTCAATCGCGATCGACGGTGTCAATCGCGATTGACAGAGGTGTCGGTCGTGGCTGTCGATCGCGATCGACGGTATCAATCGCGATTGACAGGGTCCTACGTGGCAGTCAGTCGATCGTGGAGGTCTGTCCATCGCGATTGACAGGGTCTGTCGGTCGCGATTGACAGGGTCTGTCGGTCGCGATTGACAGGGTCTGTCGGTCGCGATTGACAGAAAACCTCGGAATTTTTCTACTGTTTTTAGTGTTTTGGAATGTGCTCCTTGTGCTTGTTCTAGTGGTGTACACACTTTTGTGAAAAGTCAAAAATTTCTGTCAGTCGCGATCGACAGAAGCCTGCGACCGCGAGAAAGTTGCGTCGAATTTCGTACCTGCACGCAGCGTGCTGGGGATGATGATGATGGCAGTACCTGCAAGAATCACAACAACATGCAAAAACAGTGCAAGCAATATCTCTCTCTCGCTCTCTCTCACAAGTGGAATGGATGAAATGAGGTGGAGATGGTGATATGATCAAAACTGAAAATTGTCGCGATGATGGAGATGGAGGTGGGAGATGGTGATGATGATGATGGTGATGAAAATGGTGAAGAAAGTAAAAGAAAAACGATGAGAGTGAAGAAAATACCTACAACTCCAACGCGTCAACTCTACGTCTTACCATCACACGCTCGTCCTCAAAGCTCGATCCCCGGCAACGGCGCCAAAATTTGGTGTAGCTCAGTGATGAGTAGCACCTCCTTTAATGTCAATCCGGGAAGACGTGAGGATGGTATGAAGACCTCGAGCAAGTGGCGGCACAAGTGCGTGAGTGAGAAGCACACAAGCATGCACACACATACACACACACGCGCACACACGGCAAGACAAAGAGAGAGAATCAATGGAGTGCTTTAGATTACTTTCACAAGCTCTTACAAGTTCGTTTCAATTACAATCTAACCTCAAAAATGAGCTCTCTAGCTCTTTTTATAGTTTTTGACTAGCTTTTGGCCCTGTCCAGACCTAGTGTCCGGCCTAGTTAAAAATTAGGTTCCAGGGCTTATTTGAGGGCTCAAACGAAGTCTAAAAATTATGAAATTTGGCAGGTAGATACTTCTACTGCTCCTCAAGCTCAAGGACTCCTTGGCTTGCACAAAATGGAGCTACAAAAAGATGAAATGATATTTACAATGGTGCTTAGTGATGTTAATCACTTTTAATGGGTGTAGAGGTTTTGAAAGATTAAGGTTGCCTTAGTGCTAAATCTGCGTGAATGTTCATAAGTGCTTCTTCTTGAAAAATTGTTGGCCTACTTGCCGGGTCTTCGTTGACTTCCTTGTCTGCTTGGGCCTTCTCTTCTCTCGGACTCTCTTCCTTGTCTTGTCAATCCTTCAGCTCCAGCTCCAACAGTGGTTTATCAATGGCTTACTTCCTCAACTTAGGCAAATCATGATTATAAGATGTGTAGGAGCCATGACCCTAGATGCAGTGATCGCAATGACCCTTCAGCTGGAAAACAAAGTTGGTGGATTTTCAGAGGATTTGGAATGGATAAAAACAAACAAACATGTGGCTGAAGATATAACTAAGCAAGTATACTGCACCACATGCAAGAATTCAGGACATACTAGTGCCCAGTGTGCGTTAAATCAGACCTATTGCGCCATCTGTAACATTGTTGGACATACCACTGAGAATTGTGTATACAATGCCAGAAGACAAGGAACAGCAACAGTTAATGCAATTATTCAGGAACAAGGGCAGCTAGCCAATCAATATGTACCCCCACATTTGAGAAACAATCAACAACAAGGTCATCGACATTATCGAGGACAGAGGAATAATAACTACAATACACCGCGCTGGCAGAATGGACCACCACTGGAAAATCATAATTTACCACCACCACGATGTCATTTCTGTGGACAATTGGGCCATATTAGAAGATTCTGTAGAGATGCAGCGGAATATGACCAAAGGAAAAAGGAACGTCAAAATCCAATGGCCAATGTGGTAACAATCACACCTGTAGAGACGTAGGCAGGAGCAGTTCAAACTCGTTCCGGTAAACAATTGCACCGAGCAGCAGAATTATTTGAACCAGGGATACGTGAACAACATAGAATGTATAATAAATCTAGTCAATGGACTACCGTAGAACCACCTGTTTTTCCAGAACCTACTCCAGTAATCCAGTCCCCGGATACGACACAAGCTCGTGCTGACAATACAGAAGCAGGTACATCATCTGCAGCTGAATTACCATCTTCAGACCAAGCTTCATCTTCAACAGTTAAGGAAGATGCAAATCAATTGCAACGAGCATGGGATATATTGTCAAAAGCATCCATCACACTGCCTTTCGGGCAATTACTGGCATTAGTACCAGGAATACGCCAACAATTTCAACAGCAGTTTACTACAAAATCTGCTTGCATTCCGGCTACCGCAACAGTACAACCAGAGCCAGACTCTACGGTAGATCACTCAGTTCCTCTGATTACGGTATGGTTTAATAAACATCAAATCACACAAGTTTTAATTGATGGGGGGTCAGGCGTGAATATTGCCACTGCGTCACTTTGTAAGAAGTTGGGATGGACTAAGATAGAACCAGTTCAATTCTTTGTTAGGATGGCTGATCAATCTAGAGTCCATCCCGTAGGACTTGTCCGAGATATACCCATAACTGTGCAAGACACAACATTCAAGATGACCTTCGTTGTTCTAGAATTACCGGAATCCACCCTAGATTACAATCTACTTTTTGGCCGTCCTTGGTTGAAACAAGCCAAGGTAATTCAAGACTGGTCAGCCCAGGAACTTACGTTCAAAGATAAAAATCGCAAATGTGTTGTAAAGTTAGACGCGATACAACCCTGTGAGTTACATGCTCGACCATATTTTGCCGAACCAGTCCATATGTTAGATGGGTTGTCCAATGACGAAGAAGAAGAATTTCTGAAGAATAATGTTGATTTAATGACATTAGGAACTATTGATCTACAGTCTGTTGTAGATACCTGGAATGCTTCAGTATGTACAGTAATACCCATTGCCGAAGAAACTAAGGAGGAAGATACCATTTCGATTCACGATAATGAACTACAGCAACTTCTCGAACCATCAGCTAATACAGAGAAATATCAACAATTTTATGTTCCAGAAGACCAGTTAATTACTTATAATCTTGGAGATGAAGATCACCCTCGTCCTGTAAAGATAAAGCAAAACTTACCGGAAGCATTTCAAGCAGATTTAATTCAGTTACTCCAAGAATTTACTGACGTCTTTGCATGGGATTACAAAGACATGAAGGGCTTGGATCCTCGTATTTATCAACACAGAGTTATGCTAAAACCAGAAGCGAAACCGATAAAGCAAACCAGCTACCGGATGAACCCACATTATGCATCACAGGTAAAGGGTGAACTTGATAGGTTATTAAAAGTTGGATTCATAGTACCAATAGAACCTGCGGAATGGATTTCACCGATTGTGATTGTACCGAAGAAAAACAAGCAATTGAGAATCTGCATAGACTATCGGAAATTAAATGCTGCAACAGTACCGGATCCTTTTCCAATTCCCTTTTTGGATACTATGCTTGACAAAGTAGCAGGTCATGAGATGTATTCATTTCTAGATGGATACAGTGGATATAACCAAGTAAGAATGGCTGAAGAGGATATACCAAAAACTGCATTTATTACAAATTGGGGTGTCTTTGCTTGTACAGTAATGTGGTTTGGATTGAGGAATGCACCAAGCACATTTCAAAGATGTATGCAGGAGATATTTTCTCCTTATCTCACCTCATTTATGCAAGTATACCTTGATGATTTTTTGATTTTTGGTAAGACGATTGCACATCTGGTACATTTACGATGTTGCTTTCAGAAATGTAGAGAATATAGATTGTGTTCAAACCCAAACAAATCTGTGTTTGCGGTTTCAAGTGGTAAGTTACTTGGTCACATCATATCGGTACAGGGTATTCAAGTCGATCCTGATAAAATTTCAGCAGTATTAGAAGCTCCGGTGCCTAATACACCTAAAGAAGTAATGCGGTTTATGGGTCAAGTGAGATGGCATGGAAGACATTTACGGTGGCTTGCTCATGTGGCAATACCACTGAACAAATTAATTTCCAAGACTCCACGGCAATTCGAATGGACTCAGGAATGTCAGATAGCATTTGATCGACTGAAACAGTTATTAACACAGGTTCCCATTTTACAGCCACCAGATTGGGATCACCCATTTCACGTATTCGTTGATGCATCTGATATAGCAATAGGAAGTGTACTGATGCAACAAACCGATAAATGGTTTAGACCAGTATACTATGCTAGCAGAAGATTAGCACCTGCAGAGAAGAACTACTCGGTAACAGAGAGGGAATGCTTAGGACTAGTGTATTCGGTAAAAAAATTCAGACATTACTTGCTGGGCCGAAAATTTACATTTCATGTCGATCACGCTGCACTTGTTTACTTGGTTCGGCAGCAACATATAGGTGGCCGCCTAGCACGATGGGTTCTACTATTGCAGGAATTCGACTATGATGTCATTCATCGGCCAGGTAGTTCACATGCGTTAGCAGACTTTTTGTCACGCTTAGATTCAGGTGAACCTCCGGTTGGCATAAATGATACAACGCCAGCCATCTATACTTCAGAACCAACTACTGAGGAATTGTCGAACCAACCAGTACCAACTACGTATTATGATCAGTTATTGACCTTCCTTTCGGATGGACTTCTAAAGTCCCTACAGCTACACGCCGAAAAATTGCAGTTTTTAGTCAAAGATTCCGGTTAGTTGCTGGAGAACTTTATTATGCAGATCATACAGGAACCTTACTCCGATGTATCCCTACACATGAAGTAAACTCAGTCATCAATCTGGCTCACTCAAGTCCAACAGGAGGACATTTTGCAGCAGATCTTACTCACCGAAAAATTCTGCAAAGTGGACTTTGGTGGCCAACTATGTACAAAGATGTATTGGAATTTATCAAAACTTGTGATAGCTGTCAAAGAACTGGACAACCACTACAACGCCATTACTTTCCACTTCATCCAATACTTCCTTTAGAACCATTTCAGAAGTGGGGTCTAGATTTTATTGGTCCAATCACACCTCCCGCGGTATTCAGTAATAACCGGTATATATTGACTTGCACAGACTACGCAACTAGGTGGGCAGAAGCATGGCCTTTACGTTCGGCTACAGTAGTTGCAGTAGCAAAATGTCTATTATCAGATGTTTTTCCAAGATTTGGATTGCCACTAGAGCTTGTTTCAGATCAGGGCACCCATTTTATGAACAATTTGATGAAAGCGTTAACACAGTCGTTCCAGATCAGTCATAAATTCAGCTCACCATATTATCCTCGTGCAAATGGATTGGCAGAAAGTACCAACAAATCTTTGCTGAACATGCTTCAGAAATTGACTAGAGAAACACCGGAAAGATGGGATCAGTTGCTACCTGCAGTCTTATGGGCCTATCGCATAACATATAAGGTAACCACCGGCTTGACACCATTCAAATTAGCCTATGGACTAGAAGCAATAGCCCCGATGGAAATTGTAATACCAAGTTTAAGAGTAGCAATTTCTCAGAAGCTTCTACCCGAAGAGTCATTGGTATTTCGGTTGGAAACACTTAGAGAATTAGATGAGCACCGATGGTTCAGTTTCTTAACTATGAAAGAAATCCAATTAAGACAGGCCAGGACACATGACCGTAATTTAAAGACTCCAGTATTTTCGGTAGGACAGCTTGTTCTTTTTTACAATGCGAAGTCCAACAGATCAGCAGGAAAATTCAAGTTACGTTGGTTCGGTCCATTCAAGATTTCAGAACAAGTTGGTCCGGCAACTTTTCGGTTAACTACGTTGACCGGAAATCCACTTCCAAAGGTAATCAATGGATCGAAGCTGCGGCCATATTATCCCACTACTAGTACGCATTAAATTATTCGGCGGCGAACCGCGTTTTGTATAAATTTTTGTGTTTTTCTTTCTTTTCTTTTTTTTTCTTTTCTCCCTTTTTAGTAGTGTTTTGTACAAATCTTTATGTTACTAGCCGCCTCTCCCTACCGGTCACTCAAGCACACACGCCAGCATGCAAACAGTACCTTTCCCGCACCGCACAATGATACCCATTCCCCTTCCCTCTCCCACCGTGTTCTCCTTATTTAACCCCCTCGGTTGCGCCTAAACACTATTGTGTTCTCGAGACTATACGTATTACCCTTGTCTTCTGTGTTACCTGTAAGAGTGCTTGTAAACGCCATGGAAGCGCTAGCCAACTACGCTGCTTTCCGTGATGGTATCCCGACAGATGTCGGCGAATACCTGCGCTGCAGAGGATTGTCCAACTTCGCTGAGTTGCCCTGACACTCAGTGGAAGCCCATCCCTTCTCCGCACAAATCATCCACGCCATCGCCCAATTCCCCATCACCGAACGACAGTGGGTCTTCCCTTCCCTCCCATATAGGACCGTTGTTGAAGCTCAAAGTCAAGGACAAAGCATGGAAGCACATCAAAAGGTGGACACACGAGGAAAGGGAGCAAGTAGGGAGCTCCAAGAAGTGTATGTCAAATTTTCAGAAGAATCCCCTACAAAAATAGTGATTTTCATCACTAGAAACCATTGTAAATACCATTATCTATTTTATTAACTCCATTTTGTTCAAGCCGAGGAGTCCTCGAGCTTGAGGAGTATTAGAAGTACCATCGTACCAATTTTCATAATTTTTAGACTTCGTTTGAGCCCTCAAATAAGCCCTGGAACCTAATTTTTAACTAAGCCGGACACTAGGTCTGGACAGGGCCAAAACTAGTCAAAAAACTATAAAAAGAGCTATAGAGCTCATTTTTGAGGCTAGCTTGTTAGAGAATAGAACTTTTGTAAGAGAACTCTTTTGCAATCTAAGCTTTCCATTGTTCCTCTCTTTGATCTTACTTTGTGCGCGTGTGTGTGTATGTGTGTGCATGTTTGTGTGCTTTCACTCACGCACTTGTGCCTTCACTTGCTCGTGGTCTTCATACCGGTCCTCACGTCTCCGCGGATTGACAAGTAAAGGAGGTGGTGCTTATGCTTGAGCTACACCAAATTTTGGCGCCGTTGCCGGGGAGAGAGCTTCGAGGACGAGCGTTGTGATGGTAAGATCGTAGATTTGCGACGTTGGAAGGTAAAAAAAACTGTCATTTCAGTTCATTTTCTGTTTTTTCCTCTTCATCTTCATCATCATCATCATCTCCACCTTCTTCCATCTTCTTCTTCATAGAAAATTCTTGTTTTTTAGTGCATTTTCACCATTTTCATACCATTTTTCATGCATTATTGTGTGGGAAGGAGTTAGGAGGTGCAAGGGAGAGCAAGCGCTGCATTTTTTTTATGATTTTCTGCTCATACGGAGCTCGCCATAGCCGGCGCTCAGAAATTTGAATTTCCCGCCAAAAAACGCGACTCTGTGATGAAAATCGCGATTCTGTGAAAATTCAAATTTTTTGAAAAATCACGATTTTCAGTTTTCCCGCCTAAAAATTGGTTGAAAAAAATCGCGATTCTGTGTTTTTCTCAAAAAAAAAAAACACGATTCTCTGCTCAAAATCGCGATTCTCAAAAAAAACACGATTCTCTGCTCAAAATCGCGATTCTCACCAATCACGATTTTCAGCAAAAACACGATTTTGTGAAAAAGGCGATTCTGTGAAAACACGATTTTTTGCTCAAAATCGCGATTTTCAAAAACACGATTTTGTGCTCAACATCGCGATTTTCATGTGAAAAATACGATTTTCAAAAAACACGATTCTCTGCTCAAAATCGCGATTCTCACAAATCACGATTTTCAGCCAAAAATACGATTTTGAGAAAAACACGATTCTGTGGGACAAAATCGCGATTTTCAAGTCAAAAACACGATTTTGAGAAAACACGAATTTTTGCTCAAAATCGCGATTTTCAATTCACGATTTTCTGCTCAAAATCGCGATTTTCATGTCAAAAACACGATTCTGAGAAAACACGATTTTCAGTCAAAAACACGATTTTGTGAATCACGATTCTCTGAGTCAAAATCGCGATTTTCAGAAACACGATTTTGTGATCAACATCGCGATTCTCTGAAACACGATTTTGTGATCAACATCGCGATTCTCTGAAACACGATTTTGTGATCAACATCGCGATTTTCAGAAACACGATTTTGTGCTCAACATCGCGATTTTCAAATCACGATTTTCTGCTCAAAATCGCGATTTTCAAAAACACGATTTTGTGCTCAACATCGCGATTTTTTTTTTGACTTCACAGCATCGCGATTTTCAGAAAGTTCACAAAATCGCGATTTTCTCCAAAGGTCCTGTTTGCCTGTTTTGACCCCCAGGAGCCTGAATTGGCATAACTTTCTCATCCAAAGTCCATTTTTTGAGCTCTATAGCTTGTTGGAAAGCTCGTTTCAAATCCTACACGATCTCAACTGTTTTTTTCAAGAATAATGCGTTGATTTTGAGATAGGATAATTTGAAGTTGACCCTCAGGTGGGACTAGGGAACCAAGGGGGCTCTAAAGAATTTTGAACCATACCTAAGGGAAAATTTGGACTCTTGACTAAAGCTTATGAACCTGAGATCTGGTAGACACTTAGGCAAGGATAAACAAAGCATTAGATCTTCTGAGGCTAGTGTCAACCATACATCCAAGTCTTGGACACAACAACTAAGTGGTGATCTTTTACTAAGTTCAGACACAAGTGATTCAGAAATGTCTTTTAGCATGGGAAAACCTGCAGGTGGCTCAGGGACTGCCCATCTACAAACACCGGAAGGTCCCTATAAGACACAGTTGGAATATATTTGGACCAACCAATTAGGTGCTCGCATCTATGAGGATGGTCTGAGGCGATCAGTGGTCCAACTCAAAAATCCAGATCAATCCTTTGGACTTGAACACCCGGTGGTCAAGTTCGAAGAGGGTTCATACATTGATAAGGAAGGAACCATGTATGTGGTTACCAACCAACCAGATAGAACCGATGAGTTTGGAAATATCATTCATGAGAATGAGATAGGAGACCTAGAACAAGGAAATATAGGACAAGGACCCCATACTCCTAGAGGCAGGTCAGTTTTGACCCGAGTGATCACTCCAGACTGGATCCCTCAAGACAACAAAAGCATAGAACTATTTTTGAATAGAGAAATAGAGGAAGCCTTTTGGAGATTCAAGCTAGAACAACCTAGCCAATTGGGCATAGTCATCATCTACGAGTTCAAGGATCCAGAGATACCAGGAAAGGTTGTCTACCTGGATAACACATCAGAGAAAATTTTCTTGGTAACAGAACATGATAGACATGCATATACTTGGAAGAATGAATAGATTTTCCCCCCACCAAGATCCAATGTTTCCCACGGCCTCCAAGGAGTAGGGTCATCCCAAGCTCAGGAAGCCCAGAGAGAAAGAACTAGAGAGAGACCGGAGGTAAGTTTTGCACACACAGTGGGCAGGAATAGGTCAGGATTTGAAAATGAAAGACCTGAAAGAGAGAGATATCAAGCACATAGGCAACAAAGAAATGAACATGAATTTCCATTGCCTAGAACCCGAGAGCACCCAAGAACCCTCAGACCCACTCAAGTGATCAAGGCAATGAAGAATTATTTTGACGGGTCAGGAGATCCTTATGATCATGTGGCTGAGTTCAAACAAGTGTTAAGAGCTGAACAGGTTGAGGATTTGTTCACCCAGTACGAGGCATTTGGTCTGACTCTTAAGGGCACTGCCTTAGCTTGGTTTCAACCATTGAGTAGTCGCAACTATCACAATATAGGTCAACTGCTAGACGAATTCATTGTAGAATTTTCCAAGAGTGGTATCAGGCATAACACTTCATCTTTGATCCACAGCTTCAAGCAGACACCCCAAGAAACAGTGCGACTAGCAGGTAGAAGGTTTAGACAGTACCTAGAAAGATGCCCTGCTCCAGAGCTACCCACACCAGCCAAACAAGTGGCTTTGTTTTTAGATGGCTTACTGAGCACAAAGTTAAGATCCTATGTATACTTGAAAGATCCTAGATCCATAGAAGAGTGTGTGCGGACGTGCATAGACATAGAAGATAACTTGGGTGAGGAGTTAGGATTGTCCAAACTCTACAAAGATTCGGATAGTTCCACTAGTCATACTTCAAAGATCTCCACAGAAATAGAAGAGATAGCTGAGCAAGTTGCCAAGAAGCTGGGAGTCCAAAATAAACAAACACAGAGAGTCACTCCAGTGAATCGGTGTTATACTTGTGGGGGCGACCACATGGCTAATGTATGCCCAATGCAAAACCAAAACATTAGAGAAAGGAATGCTCCATATTGCACTATTGAGAGAAAATACACAAACCACACGGCTCAAGATTGTCCCTACAATAGGCAAGCTGTTAGACAGAATTATCAGCAACCTTACCCACAAGGTAGGTATCAGAACCAATACCAACAGCCATATTATAGACCACAACAGCAATATCAGGCACCATATAGGCCACAACCTGTCTTGGGAAACCAACCACCAGCTCCAGCCAACGTGATTCCAGTCAAATATGCTGTGGGAGAGGAAAACCCAAATAGAGCTTTGGTGCCACTAACCCCATTAATACCAGATAATGTCTCTCATGCTCATAGTTCAGACTACTCCCATGAAGGTAGTCCACATGCTTATTACACAGAGTCACCTGAACATAGTGAGATTTACTCGTATCAATATGAGGCACCGCCTATGGAGCAAAATTGGGAGCCAGAATACTCCAATGTCATGTACACAAATCCTAACCCTAGGCCCCAGTTGAGACAAATGAGACCACAAGCCCCTAGAGGATCTTGTTTCAGATGTCATGGTGACCATTTCATTCGTGACTGTCCCCACCCACCATCTCCGAGCCAAGGACAGGCTATCACAATACAGGCTTTTTGTCCTGATTGTGGCAAAGACCATCTCCCCAGAGATTGTCCAAGAAACCCCTCTAGTGCACCCAAGATTACACCCATTAATGTGGTAGGCTTAGTGGCAGATCCAAGTTCAAGTAGTAGCAATGTGGCTCCTATACAAGCTGTCACTAGAGCACAAGCCTTAAAACAGGATAAACCAGTAGAACAATCAGAGTCGAGTGAATCGGGAGAGCCTAGTAAGAGGAAAACAAGAACATGGAAGGATACCAGAGAGAAGGCCAATCGCAAATGGAATAAAAAGTTATCGGAACTAGAAGAAAGCTTAAAAGAAGCGAAAACAAAAATAGAAGACATTGCATCTCAAAGCCCCTCGCATGCCGAAACTCCATCCACTCCATCTCATCCCACCCCACCACCCATTGTAAATAGACCGCAACCAGGGTCTGTTCTCGCAGATCCAACCCCAGAAGGTTTGGACATGATGTTCAAGGCCTACCAAGCTCGACTTCAAGAAGGGCCTACTGCTGCAAACCTAGACAAGAGTTACCCTAGAGCAGATTTAGAGATTGAACGGATGAAAATGTGCATGAAAATGGTAGAACAAGCTCAAGCCATACTTGAGACTAGTCAAAAGTTCAATCAGACAAACTCTATCAAATCGGATTTGCATTTCTAGGGCTTACTAGAACGATTAGAGCAGTTGGTAAACAAACCACAAGTTTCTCTACCTCCACAGGCTCAACCAGTTATTGAAAGAGGAAGCTCACCACCAAGGGGAGCTTATGTTCCTAATTCCACGGATGCTGGAATACCTCCTTCTATTCAACAGTACTCTCAAGAGTTCTTGCGGGAAATACAAGAGGAGAAATGGGCCAAGGAGAAGGGTAATTCCCCTCCTATTCCTGAGATTGATGATCTTCATGATCAATTTCCCCAAGACATTCCATCTATTTACGAAGATGAAGCAGAACAAGGAGACGAAAAATTAGATTTTGAATCTAATACCTTAGAAGAACTGCCTCAATTTCCAGGTCCATGGGAATCGGAATCACTCCAGATTAGAGCTCCCACAATACTAGTAAGAAATGAAGACTCAGTGGTTCCAAGGAACACTGATGTCGTGAAGAACACTAAGGTTCAGTGTCATCTCACTGTAGAAGAGCTGCTCAAAGCAAAACCTGAGCTATGGAATCATGTGAAGGATCAGGTCCCAGAATTTGATTCCAACATGCCAAAAGCAGGCTCTAAGCAAAGGGTACTAGAGATACCTCTAGACAAAATAGGGGACATGTGTGAGGGTGAAGAAGGTAATACTTATCTTCCAATCACCTACCAAGGTTACACAACCAAAGCAATCATAGATTCAGGTGCTGGTGTTGCTATTGCGATCACCTCCTTGTGGAAGCAATGGGGAAAGCCCACATTAAGACCAACTAGAATGAAGCTTCAAATGGCTGATGGTCATTTTGAAAGACCTCTAGGATTGCTAGAAGGGATCACTCTAACCACTTGTGGTGTAGAGTTTGAGCACACATTTGCTATTTGTGACTTTGAGAAAAATAATGTCTATGAGATGATCCTAGGAAGACCCTTCCTACGACAATTGCAAATAGTACAGGATTGGGGAACTAACTCCTTGTACTTACAGCACTTAGGGGTTACCACCAAGGTCAATTTGAAGGATTACACCTTCAGAGATGTACCACCCCTACAGTGGAATTCTATCCACAAAGTGAAAGAAGATTCCATCTCTGTGCATTCTGAAAGTTCACCTGATCCATCATGGCTGCATGAAGATACTCATTTGTGGATGTGCAAAGTCGCAAAGGAAGAGGAAAAACGTTTAAAGGCAAGAGAAGAAGGAACTTCGTTAGGAGATAGACCAGTTAGAGACCCAGCCTACACACCGATGATCTTTCCAGATGAGGAGTTTGAGCCTCATGGCTGGCCAGAAATCTTAGCCACCATGGACATTGCTGTCAATGAGGAACAGTGGACACCTCATTGTGATGAGGAGGGTTATGATATCTCAGTGTTCATGTGTCAACCCTTGCTAGAAGAATGTGACCCTAGTGATGCCATAGAAGAGGAAGAGAATGACGATGATCTGGAGTCTATTGTGATGGATAGTTGCTTTAACTCAGAGCAGCACTATCTAGAAGATATAGGAGTGTTCACCCAGAAAGAAGAAGAACCTCTCACAAGTATTAAAACAGTAAACTCAAAGGATGGAAGTGAGAGTAGTCAAAAGAAAAAGAAAAGAAAAGCAGTGAAACAAGAAAAGGAGGAATCATTGTTTGAAGTACCAGAAAACTTCAAGAAATATGAAGTTGACGACCGCAAAATTTTGGTACGAATGCCTAAGAGAGAGGCCATCATAGGAGAATCATATGATAATAAAGAAAAGACCAAGAAGATTGTAGTGACCATTGAAGAGAACGAAGAGAGATGCACATATATAGGAGATGACCTAAGTGCAAGAGAAGAAATGGAGCTCATAGCTCTATTAAGGGAATATAGGGATGTGTTTGCATGGCACTATAGAGACTTGAAAGGGGTAGATCCAAGAATTTGCTCTCATACTATCCCCATGACTGCTGATGCTAAGCCCACCAAACAGAAGCCCTACACATATAATGATACCTATGCAGCCAAAATCAAAGAAGAAATTGATAGGTTGATTGAGGCTGGATTCATCTATGAGATTGAGCATACCGAATGGGTGTCCCCCATTGTTGTGGTACCCAAGAAGAACGGGAAGTTGCGAGTGTGTATTAACCTTAAAAAAGTTAATGCCGCTACGATTAGAGATAGTTATCCACTTCCAATCACAGAACACCTATTGGAGCGTGTTGCAGGCAAGGAAGTTTATAGCTTCCTTGATGGATTTTCAGGTTACAATCAAGTAGCCATTGCCCCAGAAGATCAACACAAAACAGCTTTTGCTACAGAGTGGGGAATCTTTGCATTTCGGGTGATGCCATTTGGGCTCACCAATGCACCTGCAACATTCCAAAGGCTCATGTGTCATGTCTTCAAAGAGTTCTTGCGAAAGAGCTTAGAAGTGTATGTGGATGATTTATGTGCTCATTCCCAAGAAAGAAGGGTTCACATCCCTGAGCTCAGACAAATCTTCAACAAGTGTAGAGAATATCGAGTGTGTCTAAACCCAGAAAAGTGTGTGTTTATGGTGCGTCAAGGTAAAATCTTAGGTCATATTGTTTCTAAGAATGGAATCTCAACAGATGAAGATAAGGTACGAGCCATAGCGGAGCTACCAAGGCCAAGGAATATTAAAGAGGTACAAGCCTTTATGGGCCATTGTGGATACTACCGTAGGTTTATCCACATGTACGCGATCATAGCTAGACCCCTTTATGCCTTGTTGTCTAATTTTGAGTGGAACGACGAATGCGAGAATTCTTTCAACGAACTGAAGAAACGTTTGTGCACGGCACCAATACTCACCACTCCTGATTGGAATAAACCATTCCATGTCCATGTGGATGCATCCAATCATGCCATAGGATGTGTGCTAGCACAACCCACAAGTGAAGGAAACTTAGATTTTCCCATAGCATATGCTAGTAGACAGCTCACTGCAGCTGAACGGAACTATACCACAACTGAGCGAGAGGGCTTAGGCATGGTATATGCTGTGAAGAAGTTTAGACACTATTTATTGGCCAACAAGTTCAAGTTTTTCACTGATCATCAAGCTTTGTTATATTTGGGCAATACTGGACGCTTAGTAAGATGGTTCCTCTTACTAATGGAATATGGCTTTGAAGTTGTTGTCAAGAAAGGTAGAACCCACCTTCGGGCAGATCACCTTTCTCGCATCACTTCAGGAGAGTCACCGCAAGGAGTGTCTGACGAATTACCCGATGCTTATCTGTTCAATTTAGAAGTTGTTCCTAAATGGGCAAATAAGTTGGTACCAGTCCTAACCTTTGGCCCTGCAAATAAGAATGTGAAAACATCACAAGAAGAAATTGTAAAATCACAAAAATATCACATATTAGCAGGAAGCATGTACAAACAAGATACGGAGGGCGTATTAGCTTGTTGTGTCGAGGATGATGAACATAATAGTTGGTTGCAGCAAGCTCATGAAGGATTGCTAGGAAATCACTATTCTAAACAACGAACATTGCAGAATCTAAAGCGTTTAGGAGTGTATTGGCCTAGCATGGACAAAGAAATACATGAGTGGATTAAGAATTGTCCAAGGTGCAGAGAGAGACCCCCAGTGGAGCATGCGACCCTTTATCAAGTGTCATTAATTCCAGATTGGAGTGCTCCATTGGTAGAGTTTATGAGATCGGGAAAATTACCCAAAGAGGCTAATCTAGCAAGAAGAAGAAGCATGGAGCAAGAGGCTCAAGGCTATGCCCTAGTAGGAGACAACCTATACCGAAGAGGCAAAGATGGTTACTTAAGACTGTGCGTTCAGGAATCAGATTATTTGAAAGTCTTAGAAACTGCACACAGCGGTGTTGCAGGTGGACATTTTGGTCCTGACCGAGTGATCAAGACCATTCTATTCTCAGGACTTTGGTGGCCCACTCTTCATATGGATGCACATACCTATGTGAAGAAATGTGACAAATGCCAACGTGCACAATATCCAGTGAGAAAAGACGAGATGCCCTTGAGGCCAATGATGGGAGGACGTGCATTTTCGAAGTGGGGCATAGACTTCATAGGTCCTATTAACCCCCCAGCTAGAAACTCCCATGCAGAGTACATCATTGTAGCCACAGATTACCTTACAAAGTGGGTAGAAGTCAAAGCCACAACAAAGAATGATGCTCAGACTACGGCTAAGTTCTTATTCGAGAGTGTGTTCACGAGATATGGACTACCAATAGAGTTGGTGAGCGATAGAGGCACACACTTCTTGAATGAAGTCATTGAAAATCTTCTCCAAGAATTCTTGGTGATACATAAGAAATCCGCCCCCTATCATCCACAAGCCAACGGACAAGCCGAGAGTACCAATAAGATCCTCTGTAACGTATTGACAAAACTGGTGAATAATAAACGCTCTGATTGGGACAAACAACTTCATCATGCTGTTTGGGCTTATCGAGTTGCCTACAAAACGGTACTCAACGCCACCCCATTTCAGATGGTCTTCGGACAGAACGATGTGCTACCATTAGATTTCTTAATCCCTGCCTTAAAAGTAGCACAAGAGTATGAGTGGAATGGGCATGAATTGTCCTCTAGGATCTTTGATCTCGAACGCTTGGGTGAAACGAGGCTACGAGCGGCAGCAGGCATCTACGCTGCAAAGAAGAGGCAAAAGGCATACTTTGATGCACACATCAAGGATAAGGGATTGAAAGAGGGAGATCTAGTGTTGGTATACACACTAAAACAACATGCCCGTAAGTTGGAAAAAAGAGGATATGGACCCATCATCATTAATAGAATTTCCACTAGTGGTGCAGTTCAGTTGGCCACTCTAGAAGGAGATATCTTGCCAAACTACATTAGTGGCTGCAGAGTCAAGCTATATCAAGAACCTCTTACTGAGGATATTCTAATGAGACTCAACACTGCTAAGAAGCGAAAAGAAGAAGAGTTAAGAGTGAGAGAAGAAGCACAGCTAGAGGCCAGAGAGCGTATTAGGCGAAATAAGTTAAGGCGATTAGGCCTAGATGTCAACTCAAAAGCCCCAAAATATCACATGGATATGTGTCAAAAGTCAGGCATTGCGACTTCTCAGGTCATTGACCGAAGACCCTTTGTGACCATAGAGATAGGACAAGGGAAGGGTGCAAGGACGGTGAAAGCATTGATTGACTCAGGTGCAGCAAGTAGTGCAGTTAAACTTTCCTACTGCCAAGACTTGGGGTTGAACATCAATCCCATAGAAGCTTATCTCATAGGATTGGGAGGTGTGGAAACCCCTTGTTTGGGTGAGGTGGAACTTCCCATCTACCTTCAAGATGTTCCAATGAAAGTCAAAGCGCTAGTATGTCAAGATGAGAACCTTACAGAACCACTTGTCTTGGGTCAAGATTGGATCTATGACCATGCAGTTAACTTAAACCTAAGAAGTCAAATTCTTCAAGTTTGGGTACATGAACAATGCATTACATTAGAATTAGAGAACTGCATGCTCCTAGATCATGGCACCACACACTCTCTTAGTTCTTCCAAGACTAATCATATGAAAGAAGATGTTGTATGTGTCAAAAGCTCTATGATGCAGAAGGAGTCAATCGTGGAAGACCAGGTTCGAAGGCGGGTGGATCTTTCTTCTTCTCCAAAGACTCAAGTAGCCACAGTAGTGAACCCACCACACAAGCAAACACAACCGTTCACGACAACTGCTACATCAAATAGAAAGACACCATTCGATAAAAAAGCGGTGACGGGCATGAAGCAGATCTGGGTACGCAAAGGAGAGCAACCACCAGCCTTACCCCCACAAATCCCATCCATGCACACTAACCAGGCCAGAAAACGAAGGAAGCAGCTCAGACAAGCTCCATCACAAGATATCCAACAAGTTTGGGTGCCTAAGAAGTTAGCTGCAGCTCAACAAGGGCAATTACAGATGTGGGTACCTAAGAAGATCCTACACCCACAACAACCTTTGTTCTCCCACATGCAAAAGGTTTCAACAAAGAAGCCAAAAAGAGAAAAGGGTAAGAACCACGTACAGAGACCAAAGGAAGATCAAATCAGCTCTTCAACATTAGTAGGAAGACATGCAAAAAGGATATGGGTTTGGAAGCCAAAAGTGCAAGTAGCCTCCACCGAACCAAAGCATCAACCACACTGGATACCACAGTTCAGAAAGCATCCAAAGAGAAAGACACCTGAAGTGACCTCTACAGTGCCAAATGATGTTCTAAAATGGAATCCAATAAGGAGGATTACATCAGTTCGAGACTCAATGGATACCTCCACCAAGGTCGGCATCAACCTCCACAAATAACATCGAAAGCCTCGAACGAGCAACAACCATGTGCTCCTTGCACAACCCTGTCTTTTGCACCATTTAGGTCATGCATTTCCAAAGTATGCATTAATATAGGGCCACATTACACGGCCGTGCATAGACACACTGGAGAATCCCATGCACAAGAGCACAGTGACATATGTCGAACATTTCTATTGATACTAATTTTTGTGTTCTTGTTTTGTGATATCCTGTTCCTCAAAAAAAAAAAAAAAAAAAGTGCGAGAGAGCTTGTTCCCAGGTTTGGCTTATGAAACATGAATGAGTCATGCTTAGTTGAAGGTGGAACTGTTGATTACTAGGCATTTATCAATTTGGATCGCAGTGTGTCTCGGCCAGCAGTGAGATTATTGCTGCCTTATCTGGTAGAGGACAAGCAGTTGGCATGAACATGGCATCTACAACTATGATTTTCTCTTACCATGGTAGGAATGGAGAGCTTGAAGGTCCGCAACTTGAGTGATGCTTAACTACCTCATGTACCAGAGCATCCAAGGAGATATCTGCAAAAGGTAGTTCTGGAGGAGAAGATTCCTGCATATGGTGAGCTAAAGAGAATATGTGAAACTCAGCTTGGTGTAGTTACCCGATGTTGCTTGCCAAGGAATATAAAGCAATTCAATTCTCAGTAATTCCTGAACCAGTATGGAACAGTAGCACTGGTGAATGGTCTATGTCAACCAGCATGGTAATCTTTTAGAAACCGGCACGTGTCCAATATTCCTCTGAGTGTCAATATAGGGAAGTGAACGTGCATGAGCCCAAGCTCATAAATGCACATTGTCAGTGACACATGTTGCTTTGAAAAGAGGAGAGGGGATCTACCACTCAAAAGATCTCATCAGTGGACAATCAACTTGGACATTCATCAACAAGGTTCCATCCCAAAGGCCGAGTGTACAACACGAAGAGACAAACATCCATCAACCTTCCCCATGGTAAGTATCTTTACTCTGGAAACACCATAACCATGATAGTTTAGGAAACCTCTTCGTCAGCATACCCTTGAGCACTTAGCTCAAGACCCGCAATTTTTGCACCATACTTCTTCCAATGCACTTTCCAAGTAAGCATGCGTAGGGCTACATTACAAGGCCGTGCACAAGGCACATTCTTTGTTCAACCCCGGCACGAACACACTTACCCATCATTCATTATGGGTTATGAGTAGTTGGCATGAATACTCTCAACATCATCTTTAAAAGAGCTAGCGGACATCATGGGAACAACATCCATATCTCGGAAGCAAATTGAAGCCAGTAGTTGCTCCAAATCACTCTTGACAATCTCTTCTGAGCAACTTGCAGTTTTGAAAGCTCACAATGACACATTCTTGCTGGAATCCAAGGAACCAGCTCATACAACGGATGGACACCACCTCTCAAAGCACTACACAGAACAGCCCTTCCAACAAGGGTCTGTCAGGGACGACAGACTCGAGAGGGGGGGGAGTGTTGAAGCTCAAAGTCAAGGACAAAGCATGGAAGCACATCAAAAGGTGGACACACGAGGAAAGGGAGCAAGTAGGGAGCTCCAAGAAGTGTATGTCAAATTTTCAGAAGAATCCCCTACAAAAATAGTGATTTTCATCACTAGAAACCATTGTAAATACCATTATCTATTTTTAGTAACTCCATTTTGTTCAAGCCGAGGAGTCCTCGAGCTTGAGGAGTATTAGAAGTACCATCGTACCAATTTTCATAATTTTTAGACTTCGTTTGAGCCCTCAAATAAGCCCTGGAACCTAATTTTTAACTAGGCCGGACACTAGGTCTGGACAGGGCCAAAACTAGTCAAAAAACTATAAAAAGAGCTAGAGAGCTCATTTTTGAGGCTAGCTTGTTAGAGAATAGAACTTTTGTAAGATAACTCTTTTGCAATCTAAGCTTTCCATTGTTCCTCTCTTTGATCTTACTTTGTGCGCGTGTGTGTGTATGTGTGTGCATGTTTGTGTGCTTTCACTCACGCACTTGTGCCTTCACTTGCTCGTGGTCTTCATACCGGTCCTCACGTCTCCGCGGATTGACAAGTAAAGGAGGTGGTGCTTACGCTTGAGCTACAACCGTCATCACCTTCCAAGCCTTCTCTGCAGCCTACCGCCTCACCCCACAAGGACGCGAAAATGGCCCTAGCATCCCTATCGCTTGCATGACCGAACTCTTTCCCCGCTCCTCATCAAACGAATATGCCATTCTCTGCCGCCCAAAACCCGAACGATCCGCCCTACAGTTCCTTGTAGCAATCCTCAACCTACAAAAACGAACCTACGGCATCTCTCGCCCCTTCTATTCCGCCCTAGAGTTAGCCACCCGCGAACCTGTCAACTTTGCCTCTTATTTTTTCCAACGAATCCATAAGGAATCCGTCACTATAGTAAAACAACTCCAGAAAGGCAGCTCTCCACGCTCTCACATTCCCCACATCATCTCCTTCCTCTTCCCAACCATTCTCGCCGCACAACCCCCACCCACAGGCCCAACGCTTAGGCACGAAGAATCAGCACAACCACTCGAGGAAACTGAAGAAGACGACGAAGAGATCAATCAACTCTTCCGCACGAAGCGAATCAGGATCAGCTCTTCAGCAAGTGAAGTCCAAGGATCCGCCGGAAAGAAACACGACGCCGAAGAAGATAAGCAAGAAGAAACTTACCACGACACTGCCACTTCAATACACAACGACACTTCGACAGAGCAACAAGACCAACAAAACCAAGCAGATACAGAGATACTGTCCACCGAAAAGGAATCTGAGCATCAACAGGACGAACCGGAAACCGCCACAAAAGCATTGGATGAACTTATTGAGGCCATCAATCATACAGAAGCCAAACAACAGACCGTTGCAAAGGTAACCACAATTGACTCTGCTCTACCTACCCCACCTGTCAACCCCGACCTCCCATCGGAACCATCCCGCCGACCCGGTTCTGAACCTACACCCTCCTCCTCTTCCTCCCCTAACTACTCTCCGCCAAACTCCCAAAACCTACTCACTAATACCTCCTCTCAGCCTCGTCAACCACCACCACAACCCACCGTATTTTCAGAACTAGCCTCCATGGGTCAGTTTCTCATGCAGTTCTCACACCAACTGCGCATACAATTTAAGGAAGCCACGGACAACCTGAAGGCCAAATATCAATACAAGGTCGACGTACTAGAAGCTGACATCACCCCTCTCCAGGAAGAAATCAAAGCCACAAAGATTGAGAACCATCAGCTCCAGACGCAATTAGCAGAGCTCCAAGCCAAATTCTCGACAGAACAGACCCTAGTAGAGCAACGAGATGCAGCCCTCGAGCAACTTGCAGCCAAAGATCGACTCCTACACGCCGCGCATGAAGAAATCCAAGCCCTGAAGGCCACCATCTACGCAAAAGAAGATATCAACGCCTCTCTCGAAAAATTGATAGCAGAGACAAAGACTCAATTGCAGGAAGCCATCCAGAAGAATCAGGATCAACACAAAGAAACCGAACAAATCCAAGAACAGTTACAGCGAGCCGAAGAATGCGCAAATGAAGTTAACAGTATCCTAAAACGCCAGCTGATACGGGAAGGACAATACCTCAAGGATATCGACAGGATGCGCAAAGATCGAGATGCATTCAAGAAAACTCTGGATTTCCAAACTCAGCAGTTTGAACGACTAGACAATCAAGTGCGCAACCAGAAGGAGTATATTGCAGAGCTAAAGACCAAACTGGATGAAATGAAGACTTCTAAGGACGCCGCACTAGCCAACGATTTCTATCTACAGGAAGCTTTTGTGCAGACCCAGGTCGAGAATGTGCTCACCGAAGCAATCGTACTCAGCTCTGCTAGAATAGATGCGCAGCTTCTAGAGCCTGATACGCTAAAACAACTATTAGAAACTCTTAAGAAAAAGATATCTCGAACATTTAGATCGGCTAGGAGTATGTATCTCGAAGGTCTCATCGACGAATGAGTATATTCGCCCATCCAAATTCATAATGTATGAATATGATAATCAAATTTTGGTTTACTCACATTTTCGCACATGAAAAGTCTTGTTCAGTCTAGCACCAATCGACAATGTAACATGCGGCATAATGATTTTTACTCGGATACAAATATTATCAAGGGAGGGAAGAGTCATGTCCTACTGACATACAATCAGTAGAGCAAATGGCCGTTCAAGCACCGGTGTTTATAAAATGCGTTTACAGAGTATAGCTTTCTAAAGATTCAGCACCTGTTAGCAGCTTCTAGCATATTTTTCTCAGCAAATCTTAACCAAGCATGTCGGAATCTGACATTCTCCGCTGGCAATTCAGAAAGCACGCCCATACGCAGACCTATGTGGTAACAACAACAGATACCACCCTACAAGATGAAGCAGATGACGCAGTAACTTCTGCATCAGAAAAGACTCAGCATAAATTCTCCACCGAATTCAAAATCGAGCTCGACATCAAATTGCAAAAGAATGAAGATTGGCTACAGAAGATAGGGCTCCTCCAGTTTGCCCAATTACCGTGGAAACAGTGGATTGCTAATGATGATGCAGAGGACCAATTACATAGCATGCGACAAACCAGCGGTTTCATTCTCAATCAGGTACGATTTTCGCCCCAGCTCGTTTCAGCCGTATTTAAACTACCACTCTATGATGGTGCCCGATATCTTAAATGTTCAAATGAGGACCTGAAGAAGGAATTTGGCGACTGTGAAGGCCCCCGACGGTATTACATGTTGAAAAACGCCACCTATCACCGACGAGAACAATTTAAATGGTATTTAGAAAAGCTTTTTTTGCTAGTAAAATTCGACTTAATGTCGAAAGAAAATTTTTCCCCCCTATTGCATGCCGAAGAAGGAGGTCCGGTTAGCTGGACACATTGGCTCTATGACCACCTCTACGCACAAATCATTATTGGGGATAAGAGAAGATCCCACACCAATAGCAGACTAGCAACCTATTTAGCTGCTATATTTAATTTTGTCCAATCTGTAAAGGATAAGCAGTTACACTGGTTACCCCCTTTTTATCCCGGTGAACATGATCAAATAAATTCAGAACACCACACAGAGCCTGAGGAAGCAGCCCAACCCTCCACCTCGTCTGCATCTTTATTCCACACAGGTAACAGCGCACAGAATCAGACAGTAGGGATGCCGTTTTGGCTGTCCATTAGAAGACGAATGGAAGACAACTTACCAACTGCCAGTCCAGAGCAAGCACCGGATGACCCCCAACCCGATTTTGTCATAAGGATGCAAAACCAACTCCAAGACGTTTCTCAATATTTACGGCAACAAGAACAAGCGATTCAGCACAAAAACGAGTTATTATTAGCCACGATGACTAAGTCCAATTTAGTAATGACACAGATGCAAAAAGAATTGGATGACAAAGAAGCGTTAATACAGGTGTTACAGCAAAACAACCAGCATCTTATGGCAGAATTGATCACCGCAAAAAAGTGTGTCCAAGACTTTAATCAGTGGCAGCAAACTATCCAAACACAAATTCAAACCGAAATGTCCAGTTTTTCTACCCTGAATGCTCACCTGCAAGCCGAAAATGAACTTTTGCAGTCAAGGATACAAGTATTGCAGGAGTTCGAAAAGCAGATATTAAAGGATGAGGGTGTAGAACTAAATGCCACATTGATGACAAATGTGGACATAGATTTATTAAAACAACAGTTGGATAGCCGTGTTCAAAATAGCTGGACACTTTTTCGCACGAGATGGCTGGCTATACTTGTTCCGCCACTAGAACAAGTGCGGTCAGAAAGGATTGGGGAGTCAAACCCTGGTATGGACCGACAGGCAGTGCAAAAGGATATTGCCAACTGTACTGCACCTGCGGGTTCGAGTCCACCGTGCGTGCCAGTGTTAGAGGGCCGCCGAACCAGGACGGATGAACCCGGACAGGTGCCGTAAAAAGTGGATTCGCGGAAACATTGTAGCAGACTTCTATTTAAAGCGCACAAAGGAAAGCGGTAAAGATCGGTAGTTTTCGAAAAGAACCTCTGTTCTGTTGGGCATTGTAGCGAGTGGGTTGATCACGTCTAGAACCGAGGTGTTTGGAATTTGCAAGTATAGTATTGTGTCTGTCTGTCTGTTATATTGATCCAATTTGGGAAATTGCGAGCATCATATTTGAGACTATGTATGAGGTATTGATGAGCACATTGAGTTCTGTTCTATTCTATTCGCATCTAACTATTCTACTATTCTCCTTGTCGTGCCGATTTCCATTCGGTAGTCTTGTGTTGTGCGTCTGTTTGGTGATTAGTTATATACGGTTCTGGATCTTTTCCGTCATGAAATAGTGGGTTTGTCATCCTGCGAGAGACTGTGTAAGGTCGAAGTTAATCATTTGCATTTAGTATCTTTTCGGTTAAGTGACCAGATTCGATACAATAGTCTGCGTTCACTAAGAATTCCTATCTTAGGAAGAACTTGTATCGGTAAAGATTTGTACGTGAACAGAAGCATTGGTAAGTTTGTCAATTGTGGTAGGAACTTGTGACTTGAGTCGGTATACGATAAGTTTGGCGTAATCTCGATTATAGTGGTCTGTGTATTATTGTTCGGTATACTTACCTGTCACATGGAATCAGCATATTGAGTAATATTCAATTAATGAAAAGTGAGTATTCTATTAGTTATAAGTCAGAACAGGACCTCTGCTCCATTTCTATAGCAGATTCAGTCCAGAAGTCCTAATATTCAGCATGCCGAATAGTTGTCAGTAGTCAGAATCAACCATTGTGCTAAGACGTGATGGAGTATTTATGAGTGTGTGAAAAGTTGGGAAAATAGTACAGGGCCTCTGTCTAACAGACCCCTACCACTCCCAAGAACCCGAGGACCCGATAATACTCTTCCGAAAGTTGGATAGAAAGTATTATCGTTTAACAGTCTGGGATTATAGTTGTGACCTTGGTTTGCTACTGCTGCCATTACATTTGCTGGTGGCAAGAGTCCTCCTTGTGTCCAGTATGTCGTTGCCGGCATTCCCCTTACTTGGCAATCATGGGCCTCATGCCCAATCTTCCTGCATAATTGACAAGTCACATTTAATAGAGGACATTCACTTACTATGTGCCCTTGCTTGCTGCACATGGAGCACCAGAGTCCGTTCTTAATGCCGCCTCCTTTGAGTTCCTGCAATTCCTGTCTCAGCTGAGCTAGTTCTTCTGCTTGGGCTTCCTCTTCCTTTTGGAGCTTGAGGGCTTCAATCTCTTTTCTCAGCTGAGCTACAACAGTCTCCTCCTCTGTGTAGGGCTTATTCCTTTTCAAGCCCTCCAGCTCCCTTCTTAACTGGATCACTGGGTCCTCCAGTTCTGTACCATAGGATGGTTGGGAAGAAGTTGCACCATACTGGTGCCTTATCTGTTCCAAGCGTGTGGCCGTATTGATGAACTCCTCAACAGAGGTAGTAGGTAGCACTAACTCTTTTATTTTGCATTGGGTGACCACAGGTAGGGGTTTGGCTAACCATTTCTTGACAAAGAAATCGTGTGGTGGATCTGGTAGTTTAGCCATTAGTGCTTTGGCCCTGGTCACAAACTCTGGGAACTTTTCTCCTGGACCCAATCTCAAGTTTTCTAAATCTTCGATAATGATCTCTGCCGTGTTTCCGTGCTGAAACTGATTTTTGAAGGCCTCTTTCATCAAATCCCAAGAGGTAAAGTGGTTTTCAGCAAACTGGCTAAACCACTTGTCTGCCAGACCTTCCAAAGTGGCAGGGAAGAGTATCAAGAAGGCATCTTCCCTACCCATTAGACCTCTAGTCTTGCATAGTGCAAGAAATCTTCGAATGTGCTCATCTGGATCCTCATGGGCTAAACCTCTGAAAGAGGGAAATTTTATGTTTAATCTGGAGAGTAAAGTTTCTAGGTCCACTTGTCCTGCCATGCTTCCTACCGATGAAGTTGATGAAAGTGGACTCGATGATCTTCTGTTCGCCTTTCTTCTTGTCTGCTTGCACTTGACCCTCAAGGTTTGTGACCGGGTCGCGGTCATGAGCTATTCATAGTTCACCTGAAATGAGACACTTGATATACGTACTTACCTCAACTGGAGTATTACTGTTGGCACTGGAATAGATCTTCTCCTAGGCTCAAATCTCCTTGTAGGTCCCACCGCGCGTGCCAAATTTGTTGGGGATTCGTGGACACGAAGGAGTTTGAGGGTTTGTAGGAGAAAAAGGAGATGATGGAAATGGAATAACCTTAAAAACGTGAATGACTAAATACTCCTGGAAGCTTGAATGTTGATTAAGTTGAAGCAATTACAATGGCTAAATACAATCCAAGTCAATGACTAAATACAACTTAGGTGAATATTCAATTACAAAAGACCAATTATCTCAAGTCTTCTGGCAGCGACCTCTTCTGCACCAGTCCTTCACTTGCTTTATGCTTCCCTTGTGCACACCTTGCACTAAGCTTCCACCAAGCTGAGGAATGGATACTTTCGCGGCGCGCACACACCACAGACCTTGGGACTCTTGGATTCTAACTCCGCCTTCTCTGCACACCTTCTTCTTTTTCTTCTTGCGCTCTTCACTTCTACTTCTAAGTGTCGTCGCACACTGGAGGCTCTTCACTTCCCTTTCTTGCTTCCTCTGAAGCTCTTCACTCTTCACTATCTCCTGTGTCCCGAGAATAGCCTTTGCCTTTCTTTTTTGAATGCCCGGTCCCGTGACCTCTAACTGCCATGGGCTCTTGGGCTTCCTTTGATGTCCCAAGATTCTCCTTTTAGGTGGCGGCAAACGAACTGCTCCTTTGTCCTGTAGTGACTTTAGACCAAAGAAAAGTTTTGATTGGGTGGCCTTATTCCCACATGTGCATACCCGCCGCTTCACGTACCTTTACCTTTTCCCTTTTTAATTCGTCACTGTTGTACCTAAGAGGAGTTCACTTGGACCCGCCATATTACCTTAAAAACACCCTTTGTCCTTAAGGGAATTCAACAAATACTTCTGCAATCTTTGAACAATTAAAAGTCTTCATTTTATGCCAATTGGGGGTGCACTACCTGTGCACTTTGACCCTTGATTTTAACTTTGATCGGTTTCGACCTTGCCAGGGCTCAACAGTGGGTCTTAATATTCTTGCATGTTCACGTGCTCTAGGTAGAGGAAAATCATCTCTACCACCTGGCATTCTTTGTCTTTCCACTCTGTCCGTGTATATGGTGGTTCTATCTCTCCCTATGGGATGATTGAAGCTTACTTCGGGTCTCTCTTTACTTTTCTCTCTTTGATTAGCATGGGTGGAGGATGTTCCTGCCCCTTGTTGGCTTGCGTTTACGTTTGTCCTAGATGGAGGGAATACTAACTCACCTTTCCATGTGTACGTGTTTCTAGCGTGGTCAGGTACCACAAATACTCTTTCTGAAGTTTCATCTAGGTATACAACCTTTCCAGGTGTATCTGGGTTCTTAAATTCGTAGATTATGATGGAGCCTACCTCACTAGGTTGTTCTCTTCTATACCTCCAAAATGCTTTGTCAGTTTCTTTATTTACAAACAGCTCTACGCTTCTGTTATCCTGAGGGGTCCAATCTGGAACTAGTACTCGTGTCAGTACAGATTTCCCTCTAGGTGTCCTAGGTTCTTCTAATGGTTCTTTTCCTTGGAACTTAGCTTCTGTTGGCAGCAGTCAGGGAACCGAAGGAGCCACAAGACAAAGAGGGTCGGAACGAAGAGATAGCATAAGCAGACACAGTAGCCAAAGAAGATCTCGCAAGTAGGCCATCTAAATTTTTCAGACATCAAGGAGTTGAGCACACAAGAAGAAAGAGCAAGTAGGGAGCTCAAAGAGGTGTATGACAAATCGACAGAGAAAATCCCTACACAAATAGTGATTTTAATCACTAAACACCATTGTAAATACCATTTCGTATTTTTGTAGCTCCATTTTGTGCAAGCTAAGGAGTCCTTGAGCTTGAGGAGCTTTAGAAGTATCTACCTGCCAATTTTCATATTTTTTAGATCTAGTTTGAGCCCTCAAATAAGCCCTGGAACCTAATTTTTAACTAGGCCGGACACTAGGTCTGGACAGGGCCAAAGCTAATCAAAAACTATAAAAGGAGCTAGAGAGCTAATTTTTGAGGTTAGCTTGTAACTGAATTAAACTTGTATGAGCTTTTTGAAAGTAATCTAAGAACTCCATTGCTTCTCATTCTTTGTCTTGCCGTGAGTGTGCGTGTGCGTGTATGTGTGTGCATGTTAGTGTGCTTCTCACTCACGCACTTGTGCCGTCACTTGCTCGAGGTCTTCATACCATCCTCACGTCTTCCCGGATTGACATTAAAGGAGGTGCTACTCATCATTGAGCTACACCAAATTTTGGCGCCGTTGCCGGGGATCGAGCTTTGAGGACGAGCGTGTGATGGTAAGACGTAGATTTGAGACGTTGGCGTTGTAGGTAATTTCTTCACTCTTCTTATTTTTCTTTTTGTTACCTCACCACCATCATCACCATCATCATCATCACCATATCCAACCTCCATCTCCATCATCGCAAAAATTTTCAGTTTTGATTATATCACCTTCTCCACCTTCATTTTCCTCATTCCACTTGTGAGAGAGAGCAAGAGAGCGATATTGTGTGTGCAGTTTTTGCATGTTTCTTGAGTTGTCTTGCAGGTACAGGCTGCATCATCTTCTCCAGCACTCCGCGCAGGTAAAAAACATCACGTAATTGTCTCGGTGTCGCCGACCTTTGTCAATCGCGACCGACAAAAAAAATGTTCCAATTGCCAAACAAAGTACAAAACCATGACCTACAGGCCTAGAGCTTCCCAAAACTGTGTTTAGATTTTTGAAATTCATCAGATTTTAGTCAATCGCGATCGCTCTGTCAATTGCGATCGACAAACCACGACGGACAGACCTATCAATCGCGACCGACAAGTCAATCGCGACTGACAGCCCACGATGGCTCTGTCAATCGCGACCGACAGAGTCAACGACCGATTGACCACGACTGACGGATCATACGCGTGACACGTGTCAATCGCGATTGAGTCATCAATCGCGATCGACCCATCAATCGTGACTGACAGCCCACGACAGCTCTGTCAATCGCGACGGACACAGTCAACGATTGTTTGACCACGACAGATAGACCCTCGCGACCGACCTGTCAATCGCGATCGACCCGTCAATCGTGACTGACAGAGTCAACGACCCTTTGACCACGATTGATTGACTTTTCGAGCCACGTGTCAATCGCGATTGACCCATCAATCACGACTGACAGCCACGACAGACCTGTCAATCGCGATCGACACATAAATCGCGATTGACCTGTCAATCGCGACTGACAGAACTTGCGAACGCGATAGAAGGGCAAATTTGGCCAATTTTTTAGGGCAAAGAATAGGGGGCTAATTTGGTCAATTTGTGGGATAAACACTCGGGGTTAGCATTGCATGTTGAGGCCGCAACCCAAGTAATTCAAGAATTTCTGCCTGTTTGATTAAACTGTTTTGAACCCTGTTTTAATCCCTGAAGCCTGAACTGACATAACTTCCTCATACGAAATCCGTTTGCTGTGATTCTTGTTTTGTTGGAAAGCTCGTGGAAATTAAGATCAGGATCATTAGATAGGGTTTTTTGAAGTTAACCATACCCGAGGTAGGAAAACTGAGGGATCCTTGGGATTGTTTTTCATAAAGGCAAGGGATAATTTGGTCTGTGAGTTACATGCATGAAGGTGGTCTAGTTTGTCATTTGAATTTGAGTCTGGAGCTAATCTTGGGACTGATGCAGGTCTATTGAGAGCAATTGAGAGCATCCAAGCAAGGGCTTTGAGCAAGCTTGAGGATCAGGTTCTCGAGCACTAAAAAGCAAGGGATCAGCAAGAAAGGTCGGAATATTCTCAACTCCCCTTCGTCAATTCCTAGCTTAGGCTAAGAACGACTAGAGGTAGGAGTAAGTCAGGGCGACGATAGGCAATTATCAAGTTGAAGAATACCTAAACTTTCAAGTTCAAGCTAAGGACATAATCTTTGTACTGTCGAGAACTTTAAAGGAAAAGAACTTAATGTGGAACGATCAACTTTAAGTGTGGAACTACACTCAAATATACCTTACGACGTGATATCAGACAAGAATGTTAACACGGTAATCAACTAAAAAGAATCAAGTAACTGATACAAAAGGACTCCGCAACGAGGTTGTACTTGGGCAAATTTGGGTTATTCAATTAGGCTTATGAACCTTAGATCAGGGCGACATCTAGGGAGAGATAGACAAAGCCTTAGGTCTCCAGAGGCTAGTGTCAACCACACTGCTAGGTCTTTGGCCCAGCAGTTGAGCCACCACTCATACTACCCTAGCTCTGAGACCAGTGAATCAGAGATGTCTCAAGGCATGGACAAACCTATGGGAAGTTCAGGAGTGCCATACTTGCACAGGGTAGAAGGCCCTTACAAAATGCAGTTGGAATACCTTAGGACCAACCGATTGGGTGCTAGCATCTATGAGGACGGCCTAGGAATCTGCGGTACAGATTAAGAATCCTGATCAATCAATTGGACTAGAGCGCCCAGCTGTCAAGTTTGAAAACGGAGCGTACTTAGATAAGGAAGGGACAATATATGTAGTCACCAGTCATCCAGAAAGGACTGATGAATTTGGGAATGTAGTCCTAGAATCGGACTTAGGTGACCTAGAGCAGGGAAACATGGGTGTAGAACCGAGGACCCCCCGAGGCAAATCTGTTCTCACTAGGATCATCACACTAGAATGGGTTCCCCAGGACAACAAGAGCATAGATCTGCTTCTGAACCGAGGGACGGACGAAGCCTTTTGGAGGTATAAATCTGATCGGCCAATTGATATAGGAACAATCATGGTCTATGAGTTTAAGGATCCTGATAGCCCAGGCAGAGTGACCTACTTAGATCACGCTTCAGAGAGGATCTTTGTGATTACAGAAAATGATAGGCATGCTTACACTTGGAAAGGTTAATTCATTTTCCCCCAACCAAGATCAAACGTGTCCTTTGGTCACCCAGGAGCTGGAACCTCCCACGCTCACGGAACTCAAAGAGACAGACATAGAGAAAGACCGGAGGTAAGCTTTGCCAACCCAGGAGGCAGAGAAAGAACGAGGACGGAAACAAATAGAGTAGAGCCTGAGGTACTTAGAGCTCATAGGAATCAAAGAAATGCGGATGAGTTCCCTCTACCACGACCTAGAGAGCACACAAGGACTTTGAGACCAACTCAATTAGTCAAGTCCATGAAGAATTACTTCGATGGCACTAGAGATCCATACGATCATGTGGCCGAGTTCAGGCAAGTCTTGAGAGCTGAACAAGTGGAGGATTTATTCATGCAATATAATGCCTTTGGTCTAACAGTTAGGAACACAGCCCTTACATGGTTTCAACCATTGAATGAGAGACAGTTCAGGAGCATAGACCAACTCCTAGAGGCTTTCATTATTGAATTCTCTAAGAGTGGCATAAGACATAATACCTCCTCATGGATCCACAGTTTCAAGCAGACCCCGTAAGAGACCGTGAGACTTGCAGGAAGAAGATTTAGGCAATATCTTGAAAGATGCCCTGTTACGGAGCTCCCCACACCAGCTAAGCAAGTGGCTTTATTCTTGGACGGATTGCTAAGTACCAAATTAAGATCATATGTGTACTTGAAGGACCCTAGGACCATAGAAGAGTGTGTACGCATGTGCATTGACATCGAGGATAACCTAGGGGAAGAACTAGAGATTTCCAAAATCTACAAGGACTCAGATAGTGCCTCTAGCCTCTCTTCCACGCAATCCACATCAATTGAGGAACTTGCGGAGAAAGTAGCTCAAAAACTAGGTGTCTCTAGTAAGCAAATTCCTAGATTCGCCCCAATCAAAAGGTGCTATACATGTGGAGGCGACCATATGGCGAATGTCTGTCCCATTATGGCTCAACCCCAAGTAAGTCCGAGTAGTCAATAATGTACCATAGAACGGAGATACACAAATCACACAGCACAAGACTGTCCATACAATAAGCAAGCAGTTAGGCAACCCTACCCTTAGCCATACCCTCAGCAGGGAAGATACCAGAATCAGTACCCACCGCAGAAGTATGCTAGGCCTCAACAAACCTACCAACCCCAATACCAACTGAGACCCCAGCCAGTGCTAGTACAACAACCACCTGCTCCTACTAATGTAATCCCTGTAAAGTATGCAGCTGCAGAAGAAAACCTGAATAGGGCCATAGTGCCAGTAACCCCATTGCTATCAGAAAGTGACCCCAGTGACCATAGTTTTGATTCTACACACGTTGATAGCCCCCAGGCCTACTACATGCAGTCTCCTGAACATGGTGAGTCCTACTATAGTGAAGAGCCAAATGAACCTAGTTGGGAACCGGAGTACACAAATGTATTGTATACAAACCCTAACTCAAGACCCCAACCTAGGCAAGTAAGACCTCCATTCCCAAGAGGACCGTGCTACAGATGTCAGGGAGATCACCTCATTCGTGATTGCCCCTTACCTCCACCTACACAACCCCAGTCAGTGACAATTCAGGGCTTTTGCCAAGAGTGTGGAAAGGAGCATCTCTTACGAGACTGCCCTAAGAATCCTAATAATATGCCAAAAATCACTCCTATTAACGTTATTGGATTAGTAGTAGACTCTACAGGGAGTGTGACGTCCACTCCACCCGTACATGTAGTCACTAGAGCTCAAGCAGTGCAGCAAAACCAAGGGGCAAGCCAGGAAAAGGGCCCAGATGTTAGTGAAACTGAGAGTATAACCAAGAAAAGGACTAGAGATTGGAGAGATAGTCGTGAAAGAATGAAAAGACAATGGGCAAAAAAGATGAGCGAACTTGAGGAAAGCCTCAGAGAAACAAAGGCCAGGATAACTGAACTCACATCTCAAACTCCCTCTCACACTACCCCACCACCACCATTCCCATCTCCATCTGACCCGCCACCTTCCAACCCACCTCACACAATTCCACCCCCCCCAAGAGTAGGATCAGTCCTAGCAGATCCCACTCCCGAGGACCTTAATATGATGCTTAAAGCCTATCAGGCCAGAATCCAAGAAGGGCCAAACGTAACTGATCATGAAAAGTGTTACCCTAGAGCAGAACTAGAGCTAGAACGAACCAAAATTTGTGCTAAGATGGTGGAATTGGCTCAGACCATGTTTGAAGCCAGTCGCCTCTTTAACATCTCTAGTTTAGCAAAGACACAGTTGCACTTTGATGGACTATTAGAAAGAATAGAGAAGCTAATTGCACAATCAGAAAAGGAACCCGCTTCTCAACCTAAGGACAAGGCAAGTGAAAGAGCAGGTCTTCCTACCCAGAAAGCATATGTGCCTAACTCTACGGAGCCAGACACATCATCTTCTATGAATCGGTTCACACCAGAATTCCTTCGCGAGATTCAAGAAGACAAATGGGCTAAAGAGAGTGAAGTCCCACCTCCTATTGAACTTGTGGATGATGCACACGACCAATTCCCACAAGACACCCCATCCATTTATGAGGAGCAGGAGAGCACCCAATCTCAGGAAAGATTAGACTTTGAGTCTAACTCTCTACAAGAATTACCCCACTTCACAGGCCCATGGGAAACTAAGTCTACTTGTATGAGAGCACCCACGGTCATGGTACGAAATAAGGACTCAGTCATACCTAGGAACACAGAGGTAGTGAAAAACACTAAAGTTCAGTGCAACCTCACTTTAGAAGAGCTACTCAAAGTAAGGCCAAAGCTATGGAAACATGTATCCAAACAAGTACCAGAGATAGCAAAACCTCGTTCCCAAGTACATAGAGAACAGTGCCAGAAATACCCTTGGACAAGATAGGAGATATGAGTGAAGGTGAAGAGGGAAACACTTATCTTCCCATTACACATCAAGGATACACAACCAAGGCAATTCTCGACTCAGGTGCAGGAGTTGCAATTGCTACCACTTCCCTGTGGAAGCGTTGGGGCAAGCCAGCACTCAGGCCCACAAGGATGAAATTGCAAATGGCCGATGGTCACATAGAGAGACCCCTAGGGTTGTTAGAAGGAATAACTCTCACCACCTGTGGTGTTGAGTTCGAGCATACATTTGCTATATGTGATTTTAGCACGAACCATGCCTATGAAATGATTTTGGGATGACCTTTTATGCGACAGTTGCAAGTGGTACAGGATTGGGGAACCAATTCTTTGTACCTGCAACACTTAGGTGTTACGACCAAAGTGAATCTCAAAGATTACTCTCATAGGGACGTCCCTCCTATCCAATGGAATCCCATCCATAGAGCCAAAGATGATACGGAATCGGTGCATTCCATAGGGTCAGGATCCTCATGGATGCATGAAGACACCCACTTATGGATGTGCAAAGTAGCAGTAGAGGAGGAGAAGAGAGAAGAAGCCAGAGAAATAGGTGCAAACGAAACACATAGACCCATTCACGACCCAGCCTATGCACCTGTAGTATTTCCTGATGAGGAATTTGAACCCCATGGCTGGGCTGAAATCTTAGCAACAATGGATGTAGCCATCAATGAGGAACAATGGACACCCCACTGTGATGAGGATGGCTACGACATTTCAGTTTTCTCCATAGAGCCAATCATGGGAGAGGCAGTGTTAGAAGAATGCGAACCTAACCCTGATGCATTTGAGGATGCGAGTGACTCCGATCTAGAGTCAATCATTATGGACCCACCTTTTGCATCAGATGAAGAATACTTCTATGAAGTAGAATTTCAACCCCAGAGGTATGGAGAGCTTACAAGTGATATAAGACTAGCCACACATGTGACCCCGAAGGAAGAAGGAAAGAAAAGAAAGAAGAGAGAAGTCACACTAGAAGAGGAAGAATCTTTGTTTGAGGTCGCGGAAAATTTTAAGAAGTATGAGATAGATGACAGGAGAGTCATGATCAGAATGCCTAAACGAGAGGCGCAATCAGGGAAGGCCTATGATAACAAAGAAACCACCAAGACAATAGTGGTAGCCATAGAGGAAGGAGAAGAGAGATGCACTTACATAGGACATGACCTGACGAAAGAAGAAGAGCAAGAATTGATAGCCTTGCTAAGAGAATACATAGATGTATTCGCTTGGAGTTACAAGGACTTGAAAGGTGTGGACCCTGACATATGCTCACACACCATCCCCATGACCTCAGATGCCAAACCCTCTAAGCAAAAGCCATATACATACAATGATAATTACGCTGCCAAGATCAAAGAGGAGATAGATAGACTGGTTGAAGCTGTGTTTATCTATGAAATTGAGCACACTGAATGGGTATCCCCCATTGTTGTGGTGCCCAAGAAAAATGGAAAGCTGCGTGTATGCATTAACCTGAAGAAGGTTAATGCAGCCATAATTCGAGATAACTATCCGCTTCCTATCACACAGCATCTTTTAGAAAGAGTAGCAGGCAAGGAAGTGTACAACTTCCTCGATGGATTTTCGGGCTACAATCAAGTAGCCATAGCTCCAGAAGATCAGCATAAGACGGCATTTGCCACTGAATGGGGCATTTTTGCCTTTAGAGTAATGCCATTTGGGCTTACCAACGCACCAGCTACCTTCCAGAGACTGATGTGCCATGTATTTAAAGAGTTCTTGAGGAAGAACTTAGAAGTCTATGTTGATGATCTTTGTACTCATTCCAACATTAGACAAACCCATATCCCTGAACTCAGACAAATCTTCGACAAATGTAGAGAATATCAGGTCTGCTTGAACCCAGAAAAGTGTGTTTTCATGGTCAGGCAAGGCAAGATTCGAGGACACATAGTGTCAAGGAATGACATATCCACCGATGAAGAGAAAGTGAGAGCCATAGCCAAGTTACCTAGGCCAAAGAACGTCAAGGAAGTGCAAGCCTTCATGGGGCATTGTGGTTATTACCGCTGGTTCATTCATATGTACGCTGTCATTGCAAAGCCCATGTATGGACTCTTGACTAACTTTGAGTGGATTGATGAATGTGAGAACTCCTTCAATGAGCTCAAACGGCGATTGTGTTCAGCACCAATCTTAACCACGCCAGATTGGAATAAGCCATTCCATGTTCACGTGGATGCATCCAATTATGCTATTGGGTGTGTACTTGCACAACCTACAGGTGAAGGTAATATGGATCTTCCAATTGCCTATGCTAGTAGGCAATTGAATGCTGCTGAACGAAATTATACCACTACGGAGAGAGAAGGACTAGGCATGGTATACGCGGTTAAAAAGTTTAGACATTACTTGCTTGCAAATAAGTTTAAATTATTTACTGACCATCAGGCATTGTTGTATCTGGTAAACAAACCATGCAACACAAGCCGATTGGTAAGATGGTTTCTCTTACTAATGGAATATGACTTTGAGGTAGTGGTAAGCAAAGGGAAGACTCATTTGAGAGCAGACCATCTCTCTAGGCTCACATCTGGGGAAGCCCCACAAGGAGTGTCAGATGACCTTCCTGATGCTTACTTGTTTAATTTGGAAGTGGTGCCACAGTGGGCCAAGCCACTAGTGCCAGTATTGACATACGGGCCTAACCATCCAGTAGTAAACACACAGAATAGAGAGGTAGTGAAAGCCCAAAAGTATCACATCATGGCAGGAAGTATGTACAAGCACACAGATCAAGGAATCTTGGCTTGTTGTGTGGAAGAGGATGAGTACGTTAAATGGTTGCAATTAGCACATGTAGGTGCATTAGAGCAACACTATTCAAAGCAACGAACCCTACAGACACTAAGGAGACTCGGAGTGCATTGGCCGACTATGGAAGCTGATGTCCAAAAGTTGTGCAAGGAATGCCCAATCTATTGCACTAAACCACCTGTGGAACATGCCACTCTTTATCAAGTGTCCATAGTGCCAGATTGGAGTGAACCACTAGTATCCTTCCTGAGGACGAAAACATTCCCTCCGGACATGACCCTGGTTAGGAAAAGGTGTTTAGAACAAGAAGCCCAGGATTACTCACTCATTGGTGATAATCTGTACAAGCGTGGTAAAGATGGTTACCTGAGACTATGTGTCCATGAGAGTGAATATCTTAAGATCTTGGAAACTGCTCACCAAGGTGTAGTAGGAGGACACTTTGGACCAGATCGAGTGATCAAGGCAATACTATTTGCGGGCTTCTGGTGGCCGACCCTTCACATGGATGCACATACCTATGTGAAACGATGTGATGTCTGTCAGAGAACTCAGTATCCTATACGTAAAGATGAGATGCCACTGAAACCTATGATGGGTGGACGTGCATTCTCTAAGTGGGGAATAGACTTCGTAGGTCCTATTAATCCCCCAGCTCCCATGCAGAATATATCATTGTTGCGACAGACTATCTAACAAAGTGGGTAGAGGTAAAAGCCACGACGAAGAACGATGCTCAAACAACTGCTAAATTCTTGTTTGAGAATGTATTCACAAGATACGGGCTACCTATAGAGTTAGTAAGTGATAGCCTTCTTGAATGAAGTAATTGAAAATCTACTTCAAGAATTCTTGGTAGTTCATAAGAAGTCTGCCCCCTACCACCCACAAGCTAATGGGCAAGCCGAAAGCACAAACAAGATTCTGTGCAATGTGTTGACCAAACTAGTGAACAATAGACGCTCTGATTGGGACAAACAGCTACACCATGTTGTTTGGGCATACTGAGTCGCCTACAAAACGGTACTCCAAGCCACCCCCTTTCAGATGGTATTTGGCCAAAACGCTGTGCTACCATTGGACTTCTTAATACCTACATTGAAAGTAGCACAAGAGCATGAATGGACGGGTCATGAACTCTCTTCGAGACTTTTTGACCTTGAACGATTAGGGGAAACAAGATTGAGAGCAGCTGCAGGGATATATGCAGCTAAGAAACGACAGAAGGCATATTTTGATGCCCATGTTAAGGATAAAGGCTTGAAAGCAGGAGACCTAGTACTAGTCTACACTTTGAAACAACATGCTAGGAATCTAGAGAAAAGAGGCTACGGACCCATGATCATTAATAGAATCTCAACAAGTGGAGCAGTACAACTAGCCACATTAGAAGGCGATGTTCTCCTGAGCTACATTAGCGGATGCAGAGTCAAGTTGTATCAGGAACCTCTCACAGAGGAAGTGCTAAGTCAACTCAACACTGCTAAGAAACGCAAAGAAGAAGAAAAGCGACTTCGAGAAGAAGCTCAAGCAGAAGCCTTAGAGCGCATACGGAGAATGAAATTAAGAAGACAAGGTAGAGAGCAACCTAGGCAAGATGCCGACGCAGACCAAGGATATCACATGGCTATGTGTGAAGTTTCAGGTATCAGCTCTTATAGGATAATTGATCGACGTCCTTTTATAACATTAGATATAGGACAAGGAAAATGTGCAAGGACTGTAAGAGCCTTGATTGACTCAGGTGCAGCCACTAGTGCTGTTCAATTGTCTTACTGTCAAGAGTTGAAACTAACTGTCAATCCTATAGAAGCATATCTCATAGGATTGGGAGGTGTGGAAACCCCTTGCCTGGGCGAGGTGGATCTTCCCATCTCCATTCAAGACGAAGTATTGACAGTCAGAGTACTAGTGTGTCAAGATGAGGACCTCACTGAGCCTCTAGTCTTGGGTCAAGACTGGATCTATGACCAAGCAGTCAACTTAAACCTAAGGAGTGGACTTCTTCAGGTATGGGTGAATCAGAGTAGAATTACCGTTGAGTTAGATAATGGAGCACTCCAGGAACTAGGAAAGGCACAGACTCCTGGTCCCTCTAGGGGTACACATGAAGTTGACCATGCTCTTCTTGTCCAAAGTTATGTGATGCAGAGGAATGGAGATCTCAATAGAAAAGTCAAGGCGTTGGAGGAACTCCCTTCTTTTCCAAAGGCCAGAAGGAGGCAGCAACTAAGGGCAGATCAATTACTGAAGACTATCTATGCGGGAGACCAAAAGAACGCGCGAAGCCGAACAACTCAGCCAGTGAAACAAATGTGGGTGCGAAAAGACGAGCTGCCGACTATAGCCAAGTCGCGACAACTGTCTCAACCACCTATTAGTAATCAACGACATGATACTAATAAGAGGACTCCTAAAACCTCTGTTGAGAAAGTGAAATCTATCTGGGTGCCCAGGAAGTCGATGAAGGTTGACCCACAAGCAAGACAAATTTGGGTGCCTAAGGCTTGCTTGCGGGCTCAACTAGTCCCACACAATTCACATCATACATGACAGGGTTCACTCGCTCAAGCAGCCGCCACCCACTCTTGTCTGATACACTCGAACACACTGCCACCTAGAAGCATGCACAGACTCACTCCTAAACGGGTTCCAAAGACACATCACCCCCAAGCAGAATTACTCATGCAACCTCCCGAGTTTCCACAAACCCAAGACCAAAAGCCATCCATGGTGTTTGGCAACCTAAGACTTGTAATAAACCCCCCGACCCCAATTTGTGAATTCATCTCCACTTACTAACTGCATCAGTCAGACACTGCATCTTTCCATCTAGCTCCCAGGACTATCCATTTATTAACTACACACATTGTCATCGTGCACTCACTGACCACTAACCCATTACTCACCTCACAATAATATTGTAACGGGGGAAAAACGTGTTCTATGTTGTCCATTACAATATTAACGCATGCTCTATATTCTCGACAGAACCAGTAGCAAGCAATAACTATGGCAGAAGCTGGAGGCACCAGTTCCCAGGCAGGGTCCAGCACACAGATTGTGGACATTGAAACCATTCTTCTGGAACCGCCACTCACCGAAAGGCCTCAAGAACTTCAAGCGGTGCATGTCCTTCCTATCTAGGACCCCCCCCAGGGACACACTTCTCAAGTGGGGAAACATGCTCATTGGTTTAGTGATGTAGCAGGGCCATTGGGTGACGGCACCTACTTCTGGGAAGCAAAAATTGAATTTAATGGCAAATGGGGACGCTACCACTTTTTCACTCGGGAGTTCGAGAACTATCAGAATGCAGAGGTAATGCAATCAGTTTGGATCAAGGCAGGCCTGGATAGATATTTCAGGGCACACTTGCCTAAACCTGATTTTCTACGCTGCTCCTATTTTATCAGCACCATCACTCCCAGCACGGCCAAGGGAGGCGATAGTACTTTTGTACTACCATCATTGTTGCCAGGACACGAACTCAAGAGATTCAAACTGACCCTCAATCTGGTACGGGAAGCATTGAACATGCAAGGTATGCACATTCCCACCGAGAAAGAAACAATGGTCTCGAGTAGGATGAAGCATAAGGATCTCAATAAATTGAAAGACATGGTGGCAATGACGCCTACCATTGCTCTCCACTTACGAACTGTTATGCAACATTTTGCTTTTCCCGCACAGGAACGATTCACTATGCCCCCTAAGAAAATATGGTTCAGCTTATACTTGGTAGAAACAGAGAACCTCACCCTCAACATACCGCACTGGGTCATCGATCAGATACACCTAGCCCATCAGCACTGGAATAAGAAGCAGAAAAATGTACTTCATGGCTGTTGTGCCCTAACAAGAATAATTTACAGATGCCTAGCATATGACGTGCCCATTCAAAGAGCACTAGTGTGGTCCAAGGCCCAAGAATTCCAAAGGCGACTATCAACAGCGGGTCCTCCATCGAAGAAGATGAGAGGGGGCGTCCAATTACCATGTGCTCAACCAAGGGGTGCTACTACCACACCTGAGGTGACTCCTCCTCAAACTAGGCATGTTCGGCCATTCACCATTCGTCTTCCCAGACCAAGTACAGAAGGACCCAACTTGGTGTTTCCCCCCATTCCATCAGATTTGGAATTTCCACAGGGATTTACTCTCAATGACCTCACGGATGAAGAAGTTGCCAGGCTGATATACGAATCTAATCTTGAAACAAAAGCAGACCAGACCCAGGAACCACATCCCACCACAACAACACAAGCCCCGACACAACCAGTCGTCGTAGACGTCAAAGGAGATGAACAAGAGGCAGGAGGAGAAGAAGAAGAAGCCGACGAAGAACAACATCCAGAATATGATGAACTCTCAGAGCTAGCAAGTGCCCCAGCATATTCGGCACAAATAAAAAGATTGTACCAAACCATGAAGCGAGTTCAGGAACAACACAAAATGTCACTTGAATCAGGCAAGGTGCTCATGAGCCAACTATTGGTAGAGGGAGGTGTGGACGATATGTTTATCGAATCCATGAACCTACACGCAGAGGCGGTCGGCTTAGATGAAGCCATACATGCAGCCATGACATACATTAATCGATTCGAGAAACGTGTGCCTGCCCGACCCATGCGATCTGGAAAACAAATACACATCAATGTGTCAGAACCGGGAGGCCGCACACCAACTGAAGAACATCAGGAGGAACAACTCTCCCCACCCACCTCACCTCTCACTACACACTTCACCTCACCACCCGGCACGACCATGCCCTTTTCTACCGCTACCACAGTCGATCATGGGGATTCCTCTCTCTCCCGGCATCCAATTCGGAGGAGTTTCCATGCCCACCTTCATGACACTCTTCACCAATATCACTTCCACCCCACCCACGGTCCCCCTCTTTACTGTCACACCCACATTTGACACAATGGAGACATCACCCGCCACAGTACCACCCCCACCCCCCACACAACCTCAATCTCCCATACCCCCTCCACCTACTTCACCACTTGACTCCACAGCATTGACAACTCCCCTTCCCTTCCCTATTCCCCCTACATCTTCTTCTTTACCTGCATCTTTTAATGTAAATAGTATATTCCTGTCATTACATCATTGTGTATATCAACTTCAGCGCGAGTACAGGGATCTAGAAAGCCGCCATCATCAGCTGACAACAAACCATCAGCAACTACGAACACAAATCTTAAGGCTAGAAGAAGAAAATGTGGAACTCAACCAACGCCACACCACTCTCGAGCAAGCCCATCAAACACTCCTGGAGACACCCCAACCATCAGCAGAACCCGGTGTCAAACAACTCGAAGCCTTGCTAGAGGTGTACCAAACAGATAACCTGAGAGTCCGGCGTAATTTAACTCTACTTCGAAAGCATATGGCTACAACACTTGAAGAAAATAAACGGTTGCAGAAACAAAATGAAGAAAACCTGGAAGCAGCCATGGAAGGTTCCCTCTATGAGATCGATCCAGAACAGTTCAAAGCGGTTCCCACAGAAACAATGAAAACCATCTTGGAAAGTTATGCGGATTTATTAGACGCACGTGATGATTTGGAAAGGGAACGAGATGAGCTACGTAGCCTTCAGGGAACAGGAGGCTCCAACCAAGGTAATAGAAACGGCCTCGACTTCAGAGGAAGTAAAGGCATTGACAGAGCAGGTGGCTGAGCTCCAGAAAAAGTTACTAGAATATGAAAGGCAGCCCTCCCCAGTTGTAGAACCCGAACCGGAGGATTTAGTACCCATTGAGGTGGATGAAACAGACCTCAGAAGGAATGGACACATTAGAAGTTGAAGTACCTGAATGGCTCCAAACACTGGAGAAGACAGCAACAACTCATGAAGATAGAGTGGCCATTCAAATCCAATCTATGGCAAAGTTAGAAGACACCATCATCAAGTCTGAATACTTTCGAAGCATGTCTCATCATAGATGGATCGGCACCATCGATGATCAATATGTGCCATATTGTGTACTCCTTGCGGATTACAATGCAGAGATTCAACGCAGTTGTGGCAAACCTCCAACTTTTGCCACACAATTTGGGCCAGAGGATATCCCAGAAAGTGCGAAGAAAGGCTCCATTCATCAACCAACCTGGAGAATCCGTCTTCTTGAAACCTACCCGGAAATGGTTCGTACCTGGACTAACATGCCCCTTTTTATTAAATACAATCCTTGTTATGTTCCAGTACTCCGCCGGCGCACTTGGCCAGAGTTTACAATTGCTGTCAAGAACGTCAAGGGTTGCGCAAAGTGGTTAAATTATGTTTATCTAGCACCGCCCCAAGGCCCTCCCACTGTAAATTACATGATTTCTACCATCAGACACTCGAGCACTCGACTACGGAATACCCCCGATGTGATGGCACAAATGTGTATGAAAATCTTTGAACTAATGCTAATCACCTTTAGGACGTTCAAGAATATTAAAGACCCCCACTTCTCAGGTGCCGGATTTCTTACAGGAAACCAAGATCTGGTATACGACATGAGCACAACCCCATCCATAGAGGTAATATATGCTTGGCACACCAGAATAAAGTACCTCCCAGCTTGTTTTAAACAGACATTCGAGGATATGTTCATAACGGGATTCTGGAAATATCACTCAGAAATATTTGTACCCAGGCCCTCACATCTCCTCCACCTATTCGCTGTGGAGAGAACCATCCATTCAGAACAACTGCGGGTGCCACATCCGGATGTACCAGGACCAGCGAATTGGGATGCATTACTAACAGATCTAGCACAGGGGCTCAGATTAGAAGAACATCACCTTGCTTCCGACGTTGTCCAATATTACGTTCAAGTAACATCTAGACAAGGGTCTGTCAGGGGCGACAGACGCGAGAGTGGGGGGGGTGTTGGCAACAGTGAGGGAACCGAAGGAGCCACAAGACAAAGAGGGTCGGAACGAAGAGATAGCACAAGCAGACACAGTAGCCAAAGAAGATCTGGCAAGTAGGCCATCTAAATTTTTCAGACATCAAGGAGTTGAGCACACAAGAAGAAAGAGCAAGTAGGGAGCTCAAAGAGGTGTATGACAAATCAATAGAGAAAATCCCTACACAAATAGTGATTTTAATCACTAAACACCATTGTAAATACCATTTCGTATTTTTGTAGCTCCATTTTGTGCAAGCCAAGGAGTCCTTGAGCTTGAGGAGCTTTAGAAGTATCTACCTGCCAATTTTTGTATTTTTTAGATCTCGTTTGAGCCCTCAAATAAGCCTTGGAACCTAATTTTTAACTAGGCCGGACACTAGGTCTGGACAAGGCCAAAGCTAGTCAAAAACTATAAAAGGAGCTAGAGAGCTCATTTTTGAGGTTAGCTTGTAACTGAATTAAACTTGTATGAGCTTTTTGAAAGTAATCTAAGAACTCCATTGCTTCTCATTCTTTGTCTTGCCGTGAGTGTGCGTGTGCGTGTATGTGTGTGCATGTTAGTGTGCTTCTCACTCACGCACTTGTGCCGTCACTTGCTCGAGGTCTTCATACCATCCTCACGTCTTCCCGAATTGACATTAAAGGAGGTGCTACTCATCATTGAGCTACAGCTTCTGACTCTAACTGAATTACGCCAAACTCATTTGTATTGTTTGGCTGAGTACTTAAGATGTACATCATTCCTTCTTTGTCTGTGTACGCGTCTCTCTCAAATTTCACCACTCGACGTTCCAATCCAATGGGTTGATTGGGGTTGTGCATTTGCACCACTTGTCTTCGCAAACCATCCTCATAGATGCGAGCACCTAAGCGGTTGGTTCAGAGAAATTCTAATTGAGTTCTATAGGGTCCTTCTGGTTTTTCTAAGTATGCTACATTTGACCCTCCTTCTGGTCTTTCTGTGCTAAATTCCATTTCCGATTCACTCATATCTGAGCTCTCGTAGGGGTAATTACTATTCAATTGTTGAGCCCACGATCGTGCAGTAGTGCCTACACTTGCTTCTGATGATCTAAGGCTTCGTCGATCTGACTTACCTATATACTTGCCCGATCTAACGTTCATGAATTTACTTCGCGGCACTCTCTGATCGTCAATGTTCCTTGTTTTTAATTGCTTGGTTCTTTTTAGGTGTCTTTAAGTTCTTGTCTAGATGTATGCGTCAGGAATCGACTTTCCGTTATATTTTTGAGTTCTCGTTCCGTCAGACTTAGGTTCTTTCCCTTAGGGTTTTCGTATCACACACCTTTACTTTAGTCTTAGACTTGAAAAATTAAATCTCTTGCACTTGAGGCGTTCCTATCGTCCTTAATCCACAATGCTACCGTTTTAGCCTAAGCTAATAATTGATTGAGGGGGTTGAGTAATCTTCCAACCTCAAGTCAGCTTTGTTGATTGCTCTGATGCCCAAGAAGCCGCGCTTCCCCAGCCTTGCGTCCTTCACTACCTTGCTTTGCCTTGCTTTATTTGCCCTTGATTGCCCTTGCTAGACCTGGAAAAATCCAATATTAGACCAATTTCACAAATGGATGATCAAGCACTTGAGTATATACACCCTTAAAGGTCCTTTCCCTTTTGCCCAAATTTTTGTGCTACCCCCTGGCTTTTCTAGTCCCACACTAGGTCGAACTCAAATTAGGTTATCTAAAAATCAAGGTATTATTTATAAAAAAAATAGTTTAGCTCACGTAGTACTCGTAAAGAGCCTTCTAACGAGCTATAAAGCTCAGAAAACGGACTTCGGATGAAAAAGATATGACCGTTCAGGCTCTCAGGGGTAAAAACTGACAAACAGGTTTTTCTTCAACTATGAGCTGGTCTCCTATGAGTCTAATCACCCACAAATTTTCAAAAAATAGCCCCAAAATTGGCCAAAAAATCAAACCCTAAAAATTGCGTTTGGGGTGAGCAATCGCGATGGTCTGAGATAATCGCGATGGTCTGGGACCGTCGCGATGGTTCAGGTGAACCGTTGCGATGGCGTGGCACAATCGCGATGGTCCGATGGAGAGAACAATCGCGATGGTCCGATGGAGAGAACAGTCGCAATGATCTGAAAGTGGATGATCGCGATGGTGTGAAAATGAACCGTCGTGATGGCTCAGTCGGCGGATAATCGCGATGGCGTCAGTCAATGGTCAACGCGGACCGTCGCGATGGTCCAAGTGAACCGTCACGATGGCATGAGCCAATCGCGATGGTCTGATTTTGGGTCGTCGCGATGGTGTACCTGGGACAGTCGTGATGGTCTAGCTTGCCACGTGGCAGCGTCGGCGTGATGGCATGAGCCAATCGCGATGGCGTGGGGTCGACGAGATTGTCACGATGGTCAAGGACCCGTCGCGATGGTTCAAGTGAATCGTCGCGATGGCGTGAGACCGTCGCGATGGTCCGGCCGAGCCGTCGCGATGGCGTGAGCCAATCGCGATTGTGTGACACAATCGTGATGGTTTGACACAATCGTGATGGTCCACCAAAGTATGAATTTTGCAAATACATTTGTGGATCCGTGCAAGTGTTAGTGTCGCCTACCTCTTGGTGAACTCGCATACAAAAAATTCCGAAGTTGGCAGACCATCGCGATGGTCTGACACCTACGGCATATCTCTAACAGAAAGTGAAATTTTACCTTTTTGCAGCCTTCCTGATGCTCTGGAGTACTGTACCTGCAAGAAAACTCAAAAACGCAATAGCACATGCAAGCACAAAAGCTCTCTCTCTCTCTCGCATGCACAAATGAGGGGAAATGAGGAGAATGGGTGGATATGGTGAATTTTCTGATTTTGTTGGAGTGGAAGATGATGATGCGGTGATGAAGATGGGGTGTGGGGGAGGTGAAAAACACTAAAAACTAACTAAAAACAACAACAAAAACTGAAATTTTTACCTTTCAACGCCACTTCTTGCTATACTCTTACCATCACACATTCGTCCTAGACTCGATCCCCGACAACGGTGCCAAATTTGGTGTTGCTTTAGCACAATGGTGAGAACCATGTTAAGAAGCTCCAACTCCTTAATGTCAATCCACAGACGAGATAGGAGTGATATGAAGATCGTGAATGTGAGATGAAGTGAGAGTGAAGGTGAGAAGCATAGAGATGCACACACACACTAGGAAGAGACAAGCAAGACACAATGGAAGGTGAGAAATCAACTCTATTGCTCAAGAACACTCTTACAAGCTCAAAATAGCTCTAAGCTCTTCTCTACTCAAACAAGCTAACCTCAAAAATGAGCTCTCTAGCTCTTTTTATAGATTCTAGACTAGTTTTGACCAGTCTCACATCTAGTGTCCAGCATAGTTAAAAAATAGGTCCTAAGTGCTATATGAAAGGGTAAACGGTGTCTAAAAATAACCAAAATTGCTAGGCTCATTCTACCTAAGCTCCTCAAGCTCGAGGACTTCTCGGCTTGCACAAAATGGAGCTATGAATTACAAAAAGGGGTTTTTTTCTATATTACATATGTTACAAAAGTGATGAAAATCAATGTTGGAGGTTTTGAAAAATATTTGTAAAACATAAATCTTTGAAAAATTGATTCGATTGACTCCCTGCTCTATCTTTACATGCTTCCGCATCTTCTATGCCTCTGACTACTGCCAACCGTAGGATATTGGGTGCTTGATTTACTTATGCATTACTCAACCAGATATTCAATTTGCTATCTCACGCATGAGCAAGTTTACGCATTGGCTAGGTGTCAAGCATTGGTTGGCAGTTAAGCACATCTTTCGCTACTTGACTGGTACCCAACTACTTGGATATTTGCATCCCAAGTGGGGATCACCACCGCCAGATTTACATGCTTTCTCTGACTCTGAATGGGCTGGTTGCTATGACACTTGTGTGTCCACTAGTGGTTTTTGCTTCATGTTTGGTAGCTCATGCATATTTTGGTTGAGCAAGAAGTAGACTACTGTGGCCACTTCTAGTTGTGAGGCTGAGTATAGGGCAACTTTCACAATGACTCTTGAGTGTGTGTCGCTTAGATGCCTTATGGCTAATTTGGGTGTTCGTCAATCTGCAGTCACCACCATCTTCACTAATAGTTAGAGTGAATTGGAAGTTATGAAGAACTATATGTTCCATGTTTGCACTAAGCACATTGAGATGCACTATCATTATGTCAGGGAGAGGTCTCTACTGGACACATCAGATTGGCATATGTGCCCACACAAGAGAACTTTGCATACCTGTTCATAAAGGCTCTACCTAGGGAGAAGTTTGAAGTTTTTCGCAAAGGTTTGGGCTTGCGTCCTTTTGTGGATTGATTCCACATATCTTGGTGCTTCCTTATACATGAGTGCCAACTCCTTGTTCACTCTATCACTCTTCTTTTCCCTATTTAGGAGGTTTTTTTACCTCGTCTTATATATATGCCTATAACCCTAATGGGTCACTTATCTTTGTAAATTCTCTTCATAATACATTCAGTATTGTGTATTGTGCCCCAAGCTTCTTCTATTTCCTTGTGCGGTTCGCGTGCTTTGGCATATCTCAAATTGCAACATTGGCATGGCTGACATTTATGTTGTTTAGCTCATAATTTAATGCCTCTGAATGCTCTAGCACATGCAAAACCTACAACTTCAAATGGACTTTGGAATGTGATCTAGCTTTCCAGAGATTGAAAACACTACTCACATAGGTCAAAGTACTTCAAGCTCTAGAATTGTCTCAATCTTTCCATATTTTCGTTGATACTTTCCATGTTGCTATTGGTTTGATCTGTGAAGAAATAGATTTGTAGTTGATGAAGATGGAGTGGTGCTGCAAAAACCTTGCACTACACTGGCCAAATGAAGTCCAAAGATATGTAGTAGGCCCCTTTATCTTGCCAAAATATGTATTAGATACCCTTTGTACCTTGGAAGATCACTCTCAAAAAGATGAATCAAAAGAGATAAGTTGAAGTAGATTCAAGAGTCAAAAACTTGCTATTTATGTTCATAAACCTGTCCAAAGTTTTGAGGAATTCTCTGGCCACAGGAGCAATTGAATCGATTCCTGTTGGGGAACTCTTGTTAGCTTAATGAGCTAACAATCAAGAGTTATTTCATAAGAAATGATGGATTACACAAGGAGGAAAGAACTTAGCAAGTCGTAGGACCATCCCGATTTTCATGGGCTGTAGCAGTACTCACACCGATGAGTAGGAAAATGAATATATCTCACGATTCAAGAGTCCAAGGCTTATGCAAATTTGTATGCATATAGTAGTCAGTATGTAAATTCTAAAAAGCTTTGATCATGGAAAATGATGAAGTACACATGGAGAAAGCGCTCTGCAAAAATGACTCTTTGGAGAGAGTGCTGACAGAGAAGTAGAAAATACAGTCGACTTCAAATTAACATAGCTGATGACTGAAACATTCAATTGGAATGAAACTTTGTGAGTTTACAATAGACGCAGAGAGCTAACTTTACCAAGTTGAATCACTGAAATTGATGCACCAACCTCAGAGAAATCATCTCTACAATCTGACTACAAAAACTGAGAGATATGGTAGTGAATAGTACACTTCACAAAAGCATGAAAATATGAACTCAAATGATCATGAAAATGAAAGTATATTGATTGTAAAATACAATGAACTTATTGAAACATATGTGTGTCTTGAAACCACACCTTGATATGGCATAAATCTCAGCTCATGGAGGTCTTCCATATGCGACTAAAGAGCCATGTATTTATAGTCATCTTTGGAGCCAAGATTTGAATTTGAATCTTGCCTAAAATCACTGTCCAATGTTTTGGTGATTGATTCTCCTATAAACCTAATCAAACTTCATGGATTTTCTTTCCTTTTTCATCAAGTGGACTCCCACTTACATTCCTTTACTTCTACATCAAGTAAAGTCTTAAAAATTACAAGAGGTAGTTCACAAGTGAACTCTACAAGGAGTTTAAATTTCCTTAAAATTTCTAAGCCTTTTGATGACCCAAACCATCACTTGGATTTTTCATGGACTTGTTCTAACAGATCCCCCTCAAGTCAAGGGATCTTGAGGTCTTCAATCTTCCAAGATTACCTGCAAACCAATCATAGCCTTGAATTTGCAAAGCTTTGTAACATCCAATGCTTTGGTTAGAATATCTGCACATTGTTGATGTGTGGACACATATGATATTTGAATCTACTTGCTCACAATCTTCTCTCTTACATAGTGATAATGAACTTCAATATGTTTACTCCTTGTATGAAAAATTGGATTAGCAGCTAAGTGAATAGAACTCATATTGTCACAAAAAATAGTTGGAGTCCCAAATTCCAATCCAAGATCTATGAATAGTGTCTTCATCCACATAGCTTCTTGAGTAGCTATAGCAAGACCTATGTATTCAGCCTCTATGGAAGAGAGAGCAACTGTGGGTTGCTTCTTGGATGACCATGAAACAAGTTTTGAACCTGCAAAGGTTAGATAACCTGAGGTATTCCTTCTATCTTCCTTGGAGCTAGCCCAATCTGCATTAGAGAACAATTTCAAACTTAAATCAAATACATAAGGGTAGTATAACCCCTCATTCATGGTCCCTTGAGATATCTGAGTATCCTCTTGGCAGCCTCCATGTGAGGTTTCCTTGGTGTGTGCATAAATTGACTTAGCACACTCACACTATAACATATATCAACCCTTGTCAATGTGGCATAGTTCAAGCTACCCACAAGGCTTTGATAGCCTGTCACATCTTCTATGAGTTCACCTTCATGTGAGCTCAATTTATGTTTAACCTCCATTGGAGTACCTACAATCTTGCAATCTTGCATCTTGAATTTTGCCAGCATGTCTTTAATGCACTTTCTTTGAGTAAGAAACAAACCATGATCTTTGTAGATAACTTCCAATCCTAGGAAGTGGGTAAGTGAACCCAAATCACTTATCTTGAATTCTTCTCTCATCTGTTCTTTGATTCTCTTCATGCCATCTTTATCATTTCCTATAAGTATAATATCATCTACCTACACATACAAATAGATGACTTCAGAATTACTCCTTTTTATTAATAGTGATGGATCTGTCTTGCTAGGTTGAAATCCTTTGTCTTGCAAGAATGAGACAAGCATGTGATTCCAAGCCCTTGGGGCTTGTTTGAGTCCATATAAATCTTTATTAAGTTTACACACATAATCAAGATGTATGTGATTCTCAAAACCAAGTGGTTGTGCCATATATACCTCTTCTGTTATCCATCCATTAAGAAATTCATTTTTTTTCATCCAATGGAAGTATCTTCCAATTCTTGGAAGAGGCAATACTAAGAAAAAACCTCATAGTCGGCATCTTTGCCACAGGAGAGAAGCTCTCCTCATAATCAATTCCTTGAGTTTTTCCAAAGCCTTTTGCCACAAGCCTTGCCTTATACCTATTAATGGAGCCATCTGAGTTCTTCTTCAGTTTGTAGAACCACCTTGAGCCTATCACTTTCATTGATGGAGACTTGGGAACCAACTCCCAAGTGTTATTCTCCTCAAGATCTTCAATTTCTTCTTCCATTGCATGCCTCCATTATGATTTCTTCTTTGCTTCCTCAAATGTTCAAGGCTCCTCTTGATTTATGTCCTGTGCTAGATAGGTTTAATGTTTAGTGACTAGAGAAGTATCAAATCCATACCTTTCTGGTTTTCTTTTCTCCCTCATGGACCTTCTTAGGCCATGATGTGATGATTCTACCTCTTGTCCAAGTTCCTGCACTTTTGCTTTGCCTTTAGACTTCCACATTTTGAGTTTTTCATACTGAGTTGCTTCATCATCTTCTGAGGTATCCTGCTCTTCAACTTTAGAAGAATTATCCTTAACAAGTTTTGGAAAATCTTCTTCAAGATCATAAGGTAGGTTGACCTTTCTACATGAGTCTTCATACCAAGAACTATTCTCATCAAATACTGCATCCCTACTCACCAAGAATCCTTTGGTTGTTGGGTTGTATAACTTGTAGCCCTTTTGATTGTTTTCATATCCAATGAATACACACCTTTTTGCTTTGGGATCCATCTTGCCTCTAACCTGTGAAGGAACATGAGCATAAGCAACACATCCGAAAATCTTACAATGATTCTAGCTTGGTCTTCTTCCATTCCAAGCCTCATATGGTGTCATGCCATCAAGCGATTTTGAAGGTAACCTGTTAATCAAATAAGTGGCTGTGGATACAACCTCAACCCATAAGTAATTAGGTTACAAGTGCTTCTCATATAGCATAGACCTTGCAGCTTCAACAATTGTCCTATTCCTTCTTTCTACCACTCCATTTTGCTCAGGAGTGTACCTTGTAGTGATCTCTCTTTTGATTCCTCTTTCTTGAAGAAAGGAGTCAAGTTCATGAGAGAAGTACTCTCCCCCTCCATCTAACCTTAGCCTTTTTAATGTTTTACCTATTTGATTCTCCACAAGAGCCAAATATTTTTTGAAGCATGAAAAGACTTCATCTTTGTGTTTCATAAAGTATATATTAGTCCACCTACTACAATCATCAATGAAGGAGACATAATACCTTGATCCAGATATTGAAGCATCCTTGCTGGGTCCCCATACATCTGTATGAACCAAATCCAAGAGATCGCCATGCATATATCCTTTCTTCATGAATGGTAACCTGTGAGACTTTCCAAATTGACATGCACTACACTTATAAATCATTTGTTGTTTTGACAAGTTAGGGAGTCCACGTACACTTTGGTCCCTGCAAAGTTTGCTTTAATGATGTTTTATCAATATGTGCTAACCTTTTGTGCCATACTTCCAATTCTGTGAGTGCTTGTCTACCATAATTAAAGAGAGCAATGTTTCTAGTGTTCTAATTCAAATGTGAACAATCTACCTATCTTTTCACCTTTTGCAATTCTCCTAAATACTTGACTTGGATCTTCAACAAATGTTGTTGCTTTTGTGAACCTAACTTGCAACCCTTTCTCTACTATCTGCCCAACACTTATCAAATTCTTTGTAATGGTTGGGACATAGAGTAACTTACTAAGTAAGTTGTTGTTTCCATTATGTGCTTTGACATTTCCTATTTTCTCCACAAGGTGTCTTGTATCATCTCCTGTTTGTACCTCATGCTTGTTCCTTCGATCTTCTAAATCTGATAGGAGGGCCACATTTCCTGCCACATGATTAGAACAACCTAAATCTATGTAGAAAACATGCTCATCATATTTACCTTGTGGCATGGCCATATTCATAATTAGTAATGATTCCTCTTGATTTGAGTCTTTTGTGTAGTTATTGAGGTCTCTTCTTCCTCAATTGCCTCCTAGATAGTTTGAATGGTTGTAATTGTTATGGTTTCCATGGTAATTGTTGAGCCTTCCTCTTGAGTAGCCATAGCTTCCTCTATTGTACCCTCTGCCTCTTTGATTCCTAGAATTCCTAAAGCAATTTTTGGTTGTATGATTAGTTAATCCACAAATAGAGCATGGATTAGAGTCTGTATCTCCCCCTACCTTGTCTTCCTCCTCTGCCTCTATCTCTACCATGTCTTCCTCTACCTGCATAATTAGCTTGATGTGTCCCTGCTTCATCATCCACTTTCTTTCCTCTTCCTTTGTTTTCTTTTGACTTGCTTTTATCAGTATACAAAGCTGAAGATTGAACCTTTGGAGCTTTCTCCATTCTTGATAAGCTTGGCCTCTTAAGTAAGTAGTTGTTCTATGAGTGTGTTGAAATTTGGTGTTGGTGCAGACCAATCACCAATTGAAGATTTGAAGGACAAAGGATGGAGATGAGATCAAGCTTTGAAGCAAAGAAGATGGATACATTCACAGAGTGAAAGACATGTACACATATGTACATTAGTTAAGACATAGGTTACTTATGCTTTGATATAAGTCTGTACATAATTGCCTATAAATACTTTTGAAAATGTCGGGGCAAAGTGAGAAGACAAGGAGAGACAATAGGAGATCATGAAATTAGTGTATTGAGTAGTAGAAAATGTCATTAGACATGTGTGAAGTGAGTTGAACTCTCCATCCTCACTCAGTTGTAAATTTCTGAGAAATAGAAGGGAAAAATTGTGCCCGATGTTTCTGTGTTTTCTCCCTGTGTGATAGATCTTTTGTGAATTCTTTTTGGAGATATCTAAGTCCATAGTTAATCAATCTATGGCTAGAGTTTGAGAGTCTAATTGTGATCAGGCTAAGAGAATTGTGTGTAGGAACATTTACATGTGACAAAGTACTCACTGGTTCTTGAAACAGGCGCAAATTTTGATCTTAATGATTTGATCATTTCTCACTCCACAGTTTAAAGTTTTGTGCAAGTAAGCACTTAATCTTTAAGTTGGAAGGTAAGCTACTCGTGGCTAAAAGCATTTGCTTAAACGGGTTTTATACTGAGAGAATTAAAGTTAAGAAGTTAGGGGTGTCCAAATCGACTTCTCAGAAGTGCAGATTTAGATGTAGTTGACTTGGTAAGTAGATTTCTCAAGATCTACTGAACCTTTTGAAGTAATTCGACTTGGAGAAGGTGCGCAATCTTTAGGCGACACCTTGTGCAAAGTTTCATCAAAAACTTTACACATTTACTCAGTCAATGAGCAAGATCTATGCAGTAGACTTTCTGAGGAATTTCCTTCTTCACAGTTTAGTCAAGAAATTGATATTTGGTCATTGATAGCTTAAATTGGTGAAGGTTTTGACTTACTCTTGATATAGAGGTGTTCTAAATTCAAGAGTAGGTTGTTCTTTTGAAGATTAACACTCTTCATCAGTGGTATCAGAGCAGGAAACATCAAAATCAAGGAAAGGAGGATCCCGACTGTTGCAGATTCAAGAAATTCAACAACTGAAGAACTAAAAGGTGAAAGCTTGAAGGCAAAGCTTGAGGAGGAGACTATACGACATCAAGAAAGACAAAAGGACTCTAATTTGAAGTAAAGGTACATATATTATTCATAAAGCTTGAAGATTTCAATACACAGGTGGACACAAGATGGGAGATTCTCTACAGATAGAGAAATTGGATAGGGAAAACTATCCTGCATGGTTAATGAGGATGGAAGCTCATCTTATGAGCAAAGATTTAATAGCTTACATCACAGGAGAAGAAGAGAAGCCACAGTTCAGAGATCCTAGTGTTCCAACTAGGGAAGAGTTAGCAGATTTGAAAAATTGGATGAAGAAAGATGCTCAAGCTAGGAGCATTATATATATGGCAGTCAATGATTACTTGTTACCTCATATTCGAGGTCTTGAAAGTGCAACTGATATTTGGAATGCTTTGGAGGAGCATTTCCAGAATACTACTAAGTCAAGGAAGGCATCCTTATGGGCAGAGTTTACCACCTTTAAGAAGAAGGCTTCTCAATCCATTTCAGACTATGTGACAAGAATGAAAGATATTGCAGATGCTTTAGGAGATGTTGATGAAGACATTGAGGAGGATAAATTGGTAAGGCAAATCCTTACAGGTTTAAGAGGTGATGACAAATGGAAGCCATTCATTTTGTCTACAGAATTATCACTTGATCATTTCACTCCTGATTTAAATCAGTTGCTAGGTCATATGCTAACATTTGAGCAGGATGTTAAAGGAGATGGTGACAAAAGTACAGGTCATGCAATGTACTCAAAGGACAAGAAGAAAGCTAACAAAGGAAAGCAACAAGCAGGTGAAGATGGTACAACTAGTCAAGCCAACTTCCTAAGAGGTAGAGGAGGTGGCAAAGGTAGAGGAAGAGGCAGAAACAACAAAGATGGAGGCAAAGCTTGTTGGATTTGTGGTAAGACAAATCATTTAGCTAATGATTGTTGGCATAATAATCAGAGTAATGGTGGATATAATCAGAACTATAATACAAGAGGAAGAGGTGGCAGAAATCAAAGAGGTAATTTCAGAGGCAGAGGTAGTAGGGGTTACTTTGGAAGAAATGCAGGTAGAGGTTTCCAAAGTCAACAATATAACAACACCTACTACAATTATGCTTCAGATCAAAAGGAAGATTCAACATTGATAATGAATGCAACCTGTGAAAGGTAGAATGAGGATCAAAGAGTCTTCTACATTGATTCAGGGTGTAGCAATCACCTGAGTGGTAATATAGCCTTGATGACTGATTTGGAGAATAAGGTATCTAATCATGTTGTTCAAACAGGTGACAACACAAAGCACAATGTGAAGTCAATTGGATCAGTGAAGGCCAAGGATGGAAGCACCTTATTGAGTAAGGTCTTGTATGTTCCTACAATTCCTAAGAATTTGATAAGTGTAGGACAAATTGTGGAAAAAGGTTATGAAGTAAGGTTCACTAATGAAGGAGTGTTTGTGGAAGACCCTAGCAATGGGTATAAACAAATTGTTTCAGGGAAGAAAGAAGGAAGATTGTTCACATTGAAGATTCAAGGTAATATTGGTCATGCCATGTTCACATATGGAGGACATAAGATCTCTGAGTTAGATCTTTGGCACAAGAGGCTTGGACATTTCAATGAAAGAGGTATTAAAGACATGATTAACAATGGTTCAGTGCTTGGTTTGCCTAATGTTGCAGGTCAACATATGACATACAGATGTGAGGCATGTCAATTAGGTAAGGCTCATAAGCATTCCTACTCCAAGCATGGTTTTATGTACTCAGAGAAGCTTGAGTTGGTACATACAGATGTGTGGGGACCATCAAAGGATTTCAGTATAAATGGGTCAAGATATTATGTGATTTATGTTGATGATGCTACTAGATGGATCACTATTTATGTGATCAAAGATAAGTCAGAAGTGTTTAATACATTTAAACACTATCATGCATATGCAGAAAGAATTACAGGACATAAGTTGAAAAGACTAAGGTTAGATGGAGGGGGAGAGTATTTTTCTAATGAATTCAGTAATTACTTGTGGGATGTAGGTATAAAAAGCGAAGTTACTTGCAGGTACTCTCCTCAACAAAATGGTGTAGCAGAAAGGAGAAATAGAACTCTTGTTGAGTTTGCAAGGTCCATGATGAAGGAGAAAAATTGCCCTAATTATTTGTGGGCTGAGGCTGTAAATACAGCTACTTATTTGGTCAATAGGTTACCATGTAAAGCTTTGCAGGGAATGACACCTTATGAGGCATGGTGGGGTAAGAGACCTACACTAGACCATTGCAAAGTATTTGGATGTTTGGCCTATGCATATGTGCCATCATAGTTAAGGCACAAATTGGAACCTAAAGCTGAAAAATATGTGTTTATTGGTTATGATGATAAGCAGATGGGATACAGGTTGTGGAATCCATCCACAAAACGTTTTCTTGTATCAAAAGATGTTACATTTGATGAGCAAGGTACTTGGTATGCAGGTACTATCAATATTAATGCAGATGATGAAGAGGTTGTGAGCCAAAGGAAAGGTAAGTCAAAGGTTCGAATAATTGATGAAGAAGAGAATAATGAAGTGCAGGTTGAAGTGGAAGAAACACCTAGGTTTGATCCTGAATATGAAGAACCAGAAACCTCAAGAAGTGGAGAACTTAGGAGGTCTACAAGGAACAAATGGCAACCTACAAGGTATAGCTATGATACTTCATTTCTGGCTACCAAAGATTATGCTTACATGATTAAAACAGATGAAGACCCTTCTACATATGAAGAGGCAAAAGGTAAAGAAAATTGGGAGAAAGCTATGCAGGAACAATATGATGCATTATTGGAGAATCAAACATGGGATTTGGTTCCAAAACCAAATAGCCAGAAGATCATTGGATGTAAGTGGGTTTATAAGACAAAAAGATTTGCAGATGGAAGTGTGTCTAGGTACAAAGCTAGACTCGTTGTTAAAGGATTTGCTCAGACATATGGTGTTGACTATGATGAGACTTATAGTCCTGTGGCAAAGATGACAACCATCAGGACACTTATAGCAATTGCTGCATGTAAAGGTTGGAAATTGTGTCAATTAGATGTGAAAAATGCTTTTTTGAATGGTTATATTTCAGATGATGTATTCATGGAGCAACCTCAAGGGTTCAGAGATAAAAGGTATCCAGATCATGTGTGCAAGCTCAAGAGAGCTTTGTATGGCTTGAAGGAGGCCCCAAGGGCATGGAATTATAGACTTGTAAAGTTCTTGAAAGAACTTGGATTTCAGGTGTCTAAAGCAGATAGTAGCTTGCTTGTCAAAGCAAGTGATAATGGTTTCATATACATGTGCATATATGTTGATGATATAATCCTTATAGGTACAGATGAGGAAGGAATACAAAGACTAAAGAAGCAAATGGAAAAGGAGTTCAAAATAAGTGACTTGGGAGACTTGTCATACTTCTTGGGCATGGAGATTACATATACTCAACATGGAGTATTTGTGACCCAAGAAAGGTATTTGAAGAACTTGTTAATCAAGTTTAAAATGGATGATTGCAGGGTAGCACCTACACCAACGGAGGTGAATCACAAATTGAGTAAATTTGGAGGCGAAGAATTCAAGGACATGAGACAATATCAGAGTTTGGTTGGTAGTCTTATCTATGCTACTTTAACTAGACCTGATTTATCATATGCAGTAGGGGTTTTGTCTCAATTCATGCATTGTCCTAGGGAAGAGCATTGGATTGCAGGTCAAAGAGTGTTGAGGTACATTAAGGGTACACTCAAAGAAGGTTTGTATTATGGGTTTACATCAGATACAAACATCAAGATCTATAGTGATGCAGATTGGGCAGGTAATCCAGATGATAGAAGATCAACCTATGGATACATGTGTTATGTGGGAGATAAGTTAATCTCCTGGTGCTCAAAGAAGCAACATACAATTGCTTTGTCATCTACAGAAGCAGAGTACAAAGGCATGGTTGAAGCTGCAAAAGAAGTGATATGGCTTAAGACTCTAATGAAGAGTTTTGACACTATATAGAACATACCTATCATTTATGGTGATAACATGAGTTCATTATATCTAGCTGCTAATCCTGTTTTTCATGCCAGGACTAAACACATTGAGATACAGTATCACTTTCTAAGAGAGAAGGTGATGGATAAGGAGATTGAAGTCATACATACTTCAACAAAAGATCAGATAGCTGATATGCTTACAAAGAGCTTGGATGGACCAAAGCTACAGAAGTTTAAAGACATGGCAGGTATAAAGAAGATAAGAGAAACCTCAATTGATGATTCAAGGGGAGCTGTTGGTGCAGACCAATCACCAATTGAAGATTTGAAGGACAAAGGATGGAGATGAGATCAAGTTTTGAAGCAAAGAAGATGGATACATTCACAGAGTGAAAGACATGTACACATATGTACATTAGTTAAGACATAGGTTACTTATACTTATGCTTTGATATAAGTCTGTATATAATTGCCTATAAATACTTTTGAAAATGTCGGGGCAAAGTGAGAAGACAAGGAGAGACAATAGGAGATCATGAAATTAGTGTATTGAGTAGTAGAAAATGTCATTAGACATGTGTGAAGTGAGTTGAACTCTCCATCCTCACTCACTTGTAAATTTCTGAGAAATAGAAGGGAAAAATTGAGCCCGATGTTTCTGTGTTTTCTCCCTGTGTGATAGATCTTTTGTGAATTCTTTTTGGAGATATCTAAGTCCATAGTTAATCAATCTATGGCTAGAGTTTGAGAGTCTAATTGTGATCAGGCTAAGAGAATTGTGTGTAGGAACATTTACATGTGAGAAAGTACTCACTGGTTCTTGAAACAGGCGCAAATTTTGATCTTAATGATTTGATCATTTCTCACTCCACAGTTTAAAGTTTTGTGCAAGTAAGCACTTAATCTTTAAGTTGGAAGGTAAGCTACTCGTGGCTAAAAGCATTTGCTTAAACGGGTTTTATACTGAGAGAATTAAAGTTAAGAAGTTAGGGGTGTCCAAATCGACTTCTCAGAAGTGCAGATTTAGATGTAGCTGACTTGGTAAGTAGATTTCTCAAGATCTACTGAACCTTTTGAAGTAATTCGACTTGGAGAAGGTGCGCAATCTTTAGGCGACACCTTGTGCAAAGTTTCATCAAAAACTTTACACATTTACTCAGTCAATGAGCAAGATCTATGCAGTAGACTTTCTGAGGAATTTCCTTCTTCACAGTTTAGTCAAGAAATTGATATTTGGTCATTGATAGCTTAAATTGGTGAAGGTTTTGACTTACTCTTGATATAGAGGTGTTCTAAATTCAAGAGTAGGTTGTTCTTTTGAAGATTAACACTCTTCATCATCTGGTACATGCATATCCATGTGTAAATCCATAGTTGTGGTGAATGCTTCCCACTTATCATCTGTCTTTAAGCCATTGATGACCTACCTTACAATTTGTTCTTTATCTATTACCTCTCCAATGCTTCCCAACTGATCTGCTTTGTCCTTGAGCTTTGTGACAAAATCAGTCACATTTTGTTTAGGAAGTTTCTTGAGAGTTGTGAATTCTAACCATAGTTGATGCTTCCTGGCATTTGTACTTGAAGAGAAGAAGGCTTCAAGTGCATTCCACACATCTTGAGATGTTTAATATTTCTTTCTCTTCTTGTGTCGGTTGGTCCTTGTTCCTGAAACTTGGCATAACTTCATCTCTAGGTATATAACCATATAAATTCCTTCCTTGAAGATAAGCTTCCATCCTAAATGATGAGACTAAGTATTTAACTCTATCAAATTTGTCAATTGATGAAGGAAATCCATCTGCCATGTTGTCCAACCTTGCTCGGATACCACTATGAAGAGATGGATTTGTAGTTGATGAAGATGAAGTGGTGTTGCAAAACATTTGCACTGCACCAACCCAATGAAGTCCAGAGATATGTAGTGGGCCCATTTAGCTTGCCAAAAGATGTATTAGATACCCTATTTACCTTGGAATATCACTCTCAAAAGGATGAATCAAAACAAATTAGTTGAAGTAGATTTAAGAGCCAAAAACTTGCTATTTATGTTCATACACCTGTCCAAAGTTTGAACTATTCTCTAGCCACAACAGCAATTGCCTTGATTCCTTTTGGGGAACTCTTACTAGCTTAATAAGCTAACAATCAAGAGTTATTTCATAAAAAATGATGGATTACACAAGGAGAAAAGAACTTAGCAAGTCGTAGGACCATCCAGATTGTCACGGGCTATAATAGTACTCAGACCCATGAGCAGCAAAATAGCAATATCCCAAGATTCAAGAATCCAATGAATATTAAATTTTGTAAGCATATAATAGACAGTATGCAAATTCTAACAAGCTTTGCAACATGGAAAATGGTCTAGTACACACTGAAAAACAGCTCTGTGAACACGACTATTTTGAGAGAGTGTTGACAGAGAAGTAGAAAATGAAATGACACAGTCCACTTCAAATGAACATAACTGATGATTGAAACATCCAATTGAAATGAAAATTTGTGAGTGTATATTGCCTTAGAGAGCTAACTTTTACAAGTTGAATGGCTGAAAATGATGCACCAATTATGCAATCTGACTAAGAAAACTGAGAGATATGGCAATGAACAGTACAATTCAAAAAAGCATGAAAATATGAACTCAAATGATCATGAAAATGAAATTATATTGATTGTAAAATACAATGGACTTACTGATACATATGTGTGCCTTAAAACCACACCTTGATATGGCATAAAGCTCAGCTCATGGAGGTCTTCCATATGCGACTAAAGAGCCATGTATTTATAGTCATCTTTGGAGCCAAGATTTGAATTTGAATCTTGCCTAAAATCACTCTCCAATGTGTTGGTGATTGATTCTCCTATTAACCTAATCAAACTTCATGGCTTTTCTTTCCTTTTTCATCAAGTGGACTCAACCACTTACGTTCCTTTACTTCTACATCAAGTAAAGTCTTAAAAATTACAAGAGGTAGTTCACAAGTGAACTCTACAAGGAGTTTACATTTCCTTTAAATTTCTAAGCCTTTTGATGACCCAAGCCATCACTTGGACTTGCCATGGATTTGTTCCAACATGATGTTAATGCAAACGGTAGGCTCTTCTTGGTTTAGACCTATTTATTATAATATTAGACATACTAAATTGGTTGAACATAATTATTCAGTTATGAAATGTGAATGTTTAGGAATTATATTAAGAAGTTTGGACCTTATTTGTTGGGTCATTCCTTTACATTCCATGTTGATCACTCTACTTTATTTTGTGAAACAAAAAAATCTAGTGGGTGGGTTGTCTAGATGGGTCTTATGATTACAATAATATTATTATGATGTAGTCCATAAACTAGGTTCTTCGCATATTATTGCAGATTTCTTATCTTTTTTAGATAGAAGTGAACCTTTGGATGGGATTGATGATTCCTTTCCAAATGCAAGCCTCTTCTATGTCGCAGATAACACTAAAGTGGAATTAGGAACCCCTACTTGGTACCCCCTTTGCATTTACAATCTATAGGTAGGAAAAACTTAGCTTTATGAAGCCGACGATTCTCTGTTATTTTAGACCACCTTTATTACAAGGATATTACTAGAGTTTGGCTTCGAGGTGTGCCACCTCATGAGGTAACATCTATCATTTCGAAAGCTCATTCTAGCATTTCAAGTGTTCATTGTGATAGAGACTTAACAGTGAAGAAAATAATGCAAAGGGGGCTATGATGGCCACCATTCACAAGGAAGTTTGAAATCATGTAAAACTCTCTTATCCTTGTCAATGGACGGGTGAACCTTGCTCTAAACATTGTTTCCTTCTGCAACCCATTCTCCCTCTAGAAATGTTCTAGAAATGGGGGTTGGACTTTATTGGTCCAGTTTGTGCTCCAGCCAATTCAGGTAAAACCTTCATCTTGACATGCATTGATTATTGCATGAGATACGCTGAAGCTTGGAGTTTGAGACATTCAACTACAGGAAGTGTCTGTTGGAACATCAAGCTTACACTATGCTTGAGGTGGATTTGATCTACATCAAAGGCTATCACGTCGAAAGAATATCCGTTGGAGAGTTCTTTTTCATATGCTCATTTATTGTATTTTTTTGAGAGATTTTTGATGGTTCATTTACCATTGTAAAAGCCTTGAGCTTTACACATGTAAAGGTAGAAAGATAGAGCCCAAATCCCACGAATTTTTGGTGGTTTAAGTTGCATTCAATCAAGGAGTGAATCACCTAAAAGTAGATCAAACTAGATCTTCGCTTTTCCTAGATTGTAGGAAAGTGAATTGATTCCCTCCAACAACCATTCCCACCTTCATTTGATTTCAAATTCAACTTGTAAAAGTGGTGGAACACTCCTAGAGTCTATATAAAGACTTGATATTACTTTTACATTACATGGAAGCAATATACATACACTTGTGACCATCATTCTCTTGCTCCTTCAATTCTCTGCATCATCTTCTTCGCCAACAGTAATCTTGTAGAGGCCGCTGCTCTTATTCCAGAGCTCCAAATTGAGTCCAACATGACTCATTGGAAAGGTATAAGTGTCTAGTTTATGCCTATAATTTTTCAAAGCTTTTGAGTCATTAGATTGGGAGAAATCGTAGCTTTTCTGTCTCCGGGTCAATCTCTACGTATTCCTGAAAAATAGGAAGTACCACCGGTGAATGTCGCATTCATTCCTATAGCATATTTTGCTTATTCCTTATACTTTTGTGCACTCTATACACTCAACCCTATGTATATCACTCCCATAAAGGATTTTTTCTAATTGTAATTAGGCTAGTCTCTATGGGCATTTGAAGTTCATTGTCTCTTCCATAGATAGTAAGTTTTTTGAGCTAGTCGACCCCTGAACCTATCTGTTTTGTATCGACTCATTCTCCTTGATGCTCCAATGTACATAGTGTGTTTCTTTGCACTTATAGCATGCCTATAGGGTCTATTTGAGTCTCCAAAAGCTCAAGGGCTGGTCTTGGGCCGGTTTGCTTGACCAAACTTCATTGCTTCGAAACACACTTTTCTACCTTCTATAAGCTTCTCCAAGTTCTTTCAGTGGTATCAGAGCTAGATCAATATGGGTGATGGATTTCCCTCAATGATCGAGAAGCTTGATCGACACAACTACGTGGCTTGGAAAATCAGAATGGAGGCCTACTTGCAAGGTAGAAATCTTTATGGAATTGTAGCCGGTGATGAAGTTATGCCTATTCCAAGATCCAAAGGAGGACCTACACAAGAGGAGACAGATAAGCTCACACTTTGGTGTGCAAGGGATGCTCAAGCAAGGTCGTACATACTAAACTCTATCTCTGGCTTTCTATTACCACATATTAGAGGACGCAAGACATCTCAAGAGACTTGGGATGCCATCGAGACTTTCTTTTATGCTAGTACCAAAGCAAGAAAGAATCATCTTTGGAACGAGTTCAACCAAATGAAGAAGACGCCTAAACAAACCATCACGGAGTTTGTTACCAAGATCAAAGTGGTTGCGGATTAGTTAGCATCCATTGGAGAGCTGATTGAAGAAGAGGCCATCATGAGGCAAATTCTCAAAGGCATTCGAAGTGATAAGCAATGGCAATCTTTCACGACGGCTTATGATCTCATCATGGATGTGCAAACTCCAGACTTCAACATCTTTCTTGGACAACTCTTCAATCAAGAAGCCGACCATAGCATAAAGGAAGGTAACTCCTATCATGGTAATTCAACTAGTGCTCTATATGTAGATAAGAAGGATAAGAAGTAGAAAGGCAAGAAGAAGGAAGAAGATGAAGAAGAGACTTCCCAAGCCAACTTCGCAAGCAAGAGCAAGTGGAAAGGGAAGAAGAAAGGACCAAAGCAAGACAAAGCCAAAGGTCAGAATGTTCAACCTTGTGCCATATGCGATAAGACCAACCACACCACTCAGAATTGCTGGTTCAATGGGAAGACCCAGAAAGGAAGTGGAAGAGGTGGATATGGTAGCAATAGAGGCAGAGGTGGACACAACTTCAACAATAACAATAGAAGCTATAATAGAAGGGACTACAACAATTATTGAGAAGATCAACCACATGAAGACTCATTGCTTCTTATGAATCTAAGCCACAAAGAAGGTAAAGAAGATGATCATTTGTTCTACATAGATTCAGGATGTTCAAATCATGTTGCAGGCAACATTGCTCTTCTATCTGATTTGGAAAGTCCAAAGCATAGACATGAAGTGCAAACAGGGGATGACACGAAGCACAATGTGGAGAAGATTGGTAATGTCAAAGCTTCCAATGGCATGACAAACATTCTCAGTAAGGTTCTCTATGTACCCACGATCACTAAAAACCTAATAAGTGTAGGCCAAATAGTTGAAAAAGGCTTGCAAGTTAGGTTCACCCAACATGGAGCTTTTGTGGAAGATCCATGTCAAGGCTTCAAGAAGATAGCCCGAGGTGAGAAGCATGGTAGGCTCTTTACTTTTGAAGTAGGAGAAACCAGGAACATAGCTCTATTCAACTTTGGGTCTCAAACCCTAAGTGAGCTTGAAGTGTGGCATAAGAGACTTGCTCATGTGAATGAAAGAACCTTGAAGGATATATGCAGGGATCAAAGTGTTCTAGGACTGCCAAACATATCAAAGCAACACATGATCAACAGGTGTGATGCATGTCAGATTGGGAAGGCACAAAGACAACCATTCAACCACAAAGGCTACATCCACAACAACTTATTGGACTTAGTACATACAGATGTATGGGGACCAAGTCAAGAACCTTCGTTGGCAGGATCAAGGTATTATGTCTCATTTATTGACGACCATAGTAGATGGACTGTTCTATACTTTATCAAGAGTAAGAATAAGTGTTTGATTACTTCAAGAAGTATCTTGCACATGTGGAGAATCATACAGGTAGATCACTAAAGAAGCTCAGATCTGATGGAGGGGGAGAATACTTCTCCAAAGAGTTTGATGAGTTCTTGCAGGACAAAGGTATCAAAAGGGAAGTGACTACTAGGTACTCTCCTTAACTAAATGGAACTGCAGAGAGGAGAAACAAGAGATTGGTTGGATCAGCCCGAACAATGCTTGAAGAGAAGAAGATGCCACATTATCTATGGGTAGAAGCTATTTCAACTGCTGTGTACCTCGTCAATCGACTACCATCCAAATCACTTCAAGGTATGACTCCTTATGAAGCATGGCATGGAAGAAAACGTAGTCTTGGACATTGTAAGGTTTTTGGTTGTTTAGCTTATGGTCATGTACCATCATAAATAAGAGGTTAAGCTAGATGAAAGGGCAACAAAGGCAGTGTTTATTGGATATGATTCAACTCAGATGGGTTACAGGTTCTTCAATCCTTCAACCAAGCAATTCACTACAAGTAGAGATGTTGTGTTTGAAGAACACAGGTCTTGGTATGATGAAGACAAACAAAAGGTAACACTACCATATGATCTTGATTATGACTCTCATCAATTAGGAAGCAAGCATGATACACAGTTCCAGGATCCAAGAAGTGATACAAAGGATGACCAAGATGAAAGAGAAAAGGATTACAAGCTATGGAATTCAAGAGGCAAAGCAAAGATGCAAGAGGTTGGAGAATGCTCCAAACAAGCACCTAGAAGATCAGCAAGAGAGAAGAAACAACCAGAAAGGTATGGATATGATTCCACGTTTGTTACGAAGCATTTAATATACTTGGCAAAAGACTCTATTTCAGAGGAACCCTCAACCTATGAAGAGGCAAAGGGAAACCCTTATCGGGAAAAGGCCATGAACGAAGAGATAGATGCAATGAAGGAGATGGACACATGGGATTTGGTTCCAATGTCACCAAATCAAAAGGTAATTGGTTGCAGATGGGTATATAAATTTAAAAGAAATTGAGATGGATCAGTTTGTAGGTACAAGGCAAGATTAGTTGCCAAAGGATCCTCACAAACTCATGGTATAGACTATGAGGAAACATTCTCACCAGTTGCAAAGATGACTACAATTAGGACATTGATAAGTGTAGCTGCCGCAAGGAATTGGAGACTCCTCCAACTTGATGTGAAAAATGCATTCTTAAATGGTTGGATAAGTGAAGAGGTATACATGTCACAACCACCAGGTTTTGAAAACCCTAACCATCCATCTCATGTTTGCAGACTTAAGAAAGCATTGTATGGATTGAAATAAGCTCCTAGAGCTTGGAGTTACAGGTTGGTTACATATCTTCAAGATCAAGGGTTCAAAGCTAGCAGCTCCGATCCTTCTCTATTCATCAAAAGGGATCACGATGAGGTTATCTATCTATGTGTATATGTAGATGATATTAATGTGACAGGTGATGATCTAAATGGCTTCAGAGGATCAAGAGACACATGCAAGAGGAGTTTAAAATCAGTGACCTAGGTGAGCTCACATATTTCCTAGGTATGCAGGTGATATATACAGATGAAGGAATGCATTTGACTCAAAGAAGATACATTCAGGATCTTCTTCTCAAGTTAAAAATGGAGAACACTAAACCTGCAGGTACACCTTTGGAGATGAATCATAAACTTAGTGTTTATGAAGGTGAGAAAATTGAAGACATTAAAGAATATCAAAGCTTGGTAGGTAGCTTGATATATGCTACTCATACAAGGGCAGACATCTCATATAGTGTGGGAGTGCTTAGTCAGTTCATGCACTCACCGAGAAGACCACACATGGATGCAGCTAAGAGAATACTTAAGTATCTCAAAGATTCAATCAACGAAGGTATATTCTATCCTTACTCTTCAGATTTGGATATCAAAATCTACTCAGATGCAGATTGGGGAGGAGCTAAGGATGATAGAAAAAGTACATCTGGTTACTTAGCATTTGCAGGTTCGAAGCTAGTGTCATGGAGTTCCAAGAAGAAACCAACAGTTGCTTTATCTTCAACTGAAGCAGAGTACAGAGGCTTGACCATAGCAACTCAAGAGGCAATATGGTTAAAAGCATTGTATACAGATTTGGGACTTGTGAGTTCCAAACCTCACATATTTGGAGATAATGTAAGTTCCATGCATCTAGCGGCAAATCCTATTTTTCATGCGAGAACCAAGCACATAGAAGTCCATTATCACTTCATCAGGGAGAAGCTCATGGCAAAGGAGATTGACATTTCTTTTGTTCCTACTGAAAAGCAAGTAGCAGATATGATGATGAAGGCACTTGATGGAATAAAGCTTTGTAGATTCAAAGCTATGGCAGGTATTCAATCTATCAGAGAATGAAGACTCAAGCATACTTTATCTTGAGGGGGAGCTATTGGAACATCAAGCTTACACTATGCTTGAGGTGGATTTGATCTACATCAAAGGCTATCGCATCGAAAGAATATCCGTTGGAGAGTTCTTTTTCATATGCTCATTTATTGTATTTTTTTTTAGAGATTTTTCATGGTTCATTTACCGTTGTAAAAGCCTTGAGCTTTACACATGTAAAGGTAGAAAGATAGAGCCCAAATCTCACGAATTTGTGGTGGTTTAAGTTGCATTCAATCAAGCAATCAATCACCTAAAGTAGATCAAACTAGATCTTCACTTTTCCTAGATTGTAGGAAAGTGAATTGATTCCCTCCAACAACCATTCCCACCTTCATTTGAATTCAAATTCAAATTGTAAAAGTGGTGGAACCCTCCTAGAGTCTATATAAGGACTTGAAATCACTTGTACATTACATGGAAGCATTATACATAGACTTGTGACCATCATTGTCTTGCTCCTTCAATTCTCTGCATCATCTTCTTCGCCAACAGTAATCTTGCAGAGGCTGCTGCTCTCTCTCAAGAGCTCTAAATTGAGTGAAAGATGACTCATTAGAAAGATATTAGTGCCTAGTTTATGCCTATAAATTTTCAAAGCATTTAATTCAGTAGATTGGGAGAAATCTTAGCTTTTCTGTCTCCGGGTCAATCTTTGCATATTCCTGAAAAATAGGAAGTACCACCGGTGAATGTCGCATTCATTCCTATAGCATATTTTTCTGATTCCTTATACTTTTGTGCATTCTATACACTCAACCCTATTTCTATCACTCCCATAAATGATTTTTTCTAATTGTAATCACGCTGGTCGCTATGGGCATTTGAAGTTCATTGTCTCTTCCATAGATAGTAAATTTTTTGAGCTACTCGACCCACGAACCTATCTGTTTTGTATCGACTCATTCTCCTTGATGCTCCAAAGTACATAGTGTGTTTCTTTGCACTTATAGCATGCCTATAAGGTCTATTTGAGTCTCCAAAAGCTCAAGGGCTGGTCTTGGGCCGGTTGTCTGGACCAAACTTCATCGCTTCGAAACGCACTTTTCTACCTTCTACAAGCTTCTCCAAGTTCTTTCAATGTCACTACAATTTAATTACTAAATTATTTTTCGATATCCAACTTCCACTAGAATTAGTTTTTGATCAGGACACACATTTTTGAACTAGCTTATTAAGTCCATTACTGATTATTTTCATATTGAACAAAAGTTTAGTTCCCCATACTCTCCTTAAGGAAATGGTTTGGCAGAAAGTACTAACAAAGCTTTACTTACAATGTTACACAAGTTTGTACTTGAATATCCAACTAAGTGGAAACAATATTTATCTTTGGTTTTATTGTCTTACCATATTTCTTATAAAGTTTCAACCAGATATACACCTTTCAAGTTAGTTTACGGTATGGAAGCCATTGCACCAATGGAGTTTATGGTGCCTAGTTTACAAATTTTGGTGCAGAATCATTTATTACCAAAAGAATCAATGATATTTTTTATGGATACATTATGCCAACTAGAGGAACATAGATATAATAGCTTTTTCTTATGTAGGAAGTCCAACGCTTTGAATCATTTGGGTAGGGATCCCACTATAGAGATGAAACATGTGCTTCCAATTTATAGAACATGAGTTCAATGAGGTTTGAGGGATTTTGAGGTCATCGGCTAGATTATCCTCCAAGTCTATGCACTCTTTGAGACAAGAGTCCAAAGATTCTAGCCTTTTCATGTACACCAAAGTTCTTAACCCGCCATTAGTCAAGCCATACAAATATTGAATTTATTTTTTCTTAGGTAGGTCTTTTAGCTATTGGACAATGATCAACATATTGTTAAAACCTTCAAGCTAGTAGCTGCAAGTTGTACTACCTCATTGTTTGCTTGTTTAAAGCTATGGATCAAAGAGGATGTATTATGTCTAATCCATCTCTTTGGGAATTCACCAATGAATTCTTCTAACAATGGATCAATATTGGAAAATTTTTCACGATTCAATGATTCGAACGAAGCCAAAGCTATTCCAAGAAATGTGGTTCGAAATGCTTCATATTGAATGAAGCATTCGTCCACTTGTTCTACCCAAAAAACCTACTTAAACTTAGGCATGTGGTTATATGAATCTCATAAACCATCATAATGATTCTTCATGCACTTTGCTACATGGGATCCTAACCTTCTACCCACATCGGATGGTCAAGGAATGATATGAACAACAAGATGCACACCTTTTCCTTGTGGAGTTCTAAGAGAGAAGAATGGTTGGTTCAGCCTCTCTTCTCCCAAATTCTGGTTAGCATACACGTTTTTGTCCAATACGTCCATGTGCACATATTTCTCATGTACAATATATGCTTCTTTTCACTATTTACCTTACCAAATGAGTGAGTCTAAGGCAACTAGCAACAATGATGCTCATGACCATGAAGCTTAAAATCTGCTTGATTTTAAAATCTCCGCCCCCAATTATCGATATAAATAGGAGTTTAAACAAAAAATAGTCATTTTTACATGTATTTTGGGTAAAAAATGGTAAAAAACCTAATCTAGGGAGGGATTTGAGATAAGAATAATTTATGGATATCTTCCTCCTTTAGCTCCATGCTTGTGCTCCCCTTTTATGGCATTCTAGGTTGCATTATTTGTTATTCAATAATTCAATTATCTGTGAACAATTATGGAATTTTATAGTACCCCCTTATTATTTGGTCAAATCAGGTGCGACATAACCTTATTCAAATAAGGGTGAATAGTTTTTGAGCGGAAACTTACGTACATTTTTTTTGAAAGTCTTTTCTATCAAATAGCTTCGGATTGAAAAGGTTTTTGATAAAAAAGCTTTCAATCGAAACATCATTTCTCCATAAAATAATGCCTTATGGTGTACTATTTCTAGAGTAAGGTTTTCTTTGTGAACTTACAATGTTGTACGAAAAAAAATTTATAAACTCTTTTTGAAAAAATCAATATTTTAGGATTATAAAAGTAAAGAAAATTATAGACTTGTGTGTTTAACGTTTTGAGTTAAAAACTATTGTGATTGTCGGACTCAACATTGATTCATACTTAAGAATATGATGTGTATTTGTACATGTGTGTATGATTGTGAATTAAAATCTATTGTGATTGTCTCACTCAATATTAGTTGTTACTTCACAATAGTATGTGTATGTTTATGTGCCTGTATGATTGTCAGCTAAAATATATTTTGATTTTCTTACTCAACATTGATTCTTACTTCACAATAATATGTGTATGTGTATGTGTATGTGTATGTGTGTGTATGATTGAATGTTAAAATATATTGTAATTTTCTAATTCAACATTGATTCTTACTTCAAAATATGTGTATTTGTATAAGCATGTATAATTGTGAGTTAAAAACTATTGTGACATGTTGGGAAAGGTTTTAGCTTCTTTTTGATAATTCAACCGGTTTGAGAAGGTGTTGATAAGTCAAGCAGAGCTTTCTAGGTCACTAGATGGCTTTTTCCCATAGACTTATCAATACCTTCTCCAAACTCTTGAATTAAAAAGTGATCCAAGAAAGTCTTGATGAAATCAAGTGAAGCGCTCTATGTGAGATCGACTTAACACCACTCACACAACATGCCCTAAAATATATTCTGATTGGATAAATCAACATTGATTCTTACTTCACAATAGTATATGTATGTGTGTGTGTATGATTTGTTGGAAGTGAGGTGGACCATAATTACAATAAAATCACAGGTTTACAAGATCTTCCAACACCTGAACCTTAGCATACACACCTTAATACTCAAAAAGATGATGAGTGAGAGATAGAGAGAGAGTAAAAAAGTTTTGCCAAAGTGTAATGGTAAGCTAGAATGCTCACCTACACTTACTTATATTCCAATGTCAAATAACAATGTGTGAACATGATACAAATTGACAATGTCTAGACCTAGGCAAAAATAGGAACTAGATACAAGAGATTGTGTGTAAAGTGCCTAAGAGGTATGAAGAGTGTGTGTGTCAGAATATGGAGAATATGAATAGTTTAGAACTTGAAGGAATATAGAATAGAATCTATATGCTTACGTTGCGCCCGCCTAGAAGACTTGTATAGAGAAAGCTTCTTATGAAGCTATTTGTTGGACCAATATAAACATTGACCGCCAACAATCCCTATTTCAATGTCATATTGGTACAAGATTCAGTAACCTGCAAATCTTCTCATGACTGTCTCTAGTCAATGCTTTTGTGAATATATCTGCAACATTCTCACTATAAGGAACATAAACTAGCTCAATGTTCTTCTTAGCTATCTGCTCTCGAATATAGTGGTAGTGTACCTCTATATGCTTTGTCCTTGCATGATGCACTGGATTCTTAGTTATAGCTATAGCACTCTGGCTATCTTAAAATATCTGAATGGGTTGATGTACTCTTACATCAAGATAACTGAAAATCTTCTGCAACCATATTGACTCTAGAGTAGCTGTAAATGCTGCACGATATTCAGCTTCACATGATGAAGTGGCAATAGTGGGTTGTCTCTTTGAAAGCCATGAGATAAGACAATCTCCAAGATAAAAACAAAATCCACTAGTACTTCTTCTTGTGTCTCTATCACCTGCCCAATCAAAATCTGATAATCCTTTTAGTAACAAATGTGTAGATTTCGAAAATACCATAGCATAATTTGAAGTTCCCTTCAAATAACGAAAGATCCGCTTTATTGCTTTCCAATGTAACACTGTCGGATTCTGCATGGACCTTGATACTTGAGAAATTGCAAACTGTATATCAAGACGTGTATTACAAAGATATATCAAGCAACCCACTGCTTGACTATATAGAGTAGCATCAAATGGCTCTGCATCTGCTACCATTTGTAAATACATGTTCTGATCCATAGGTGTTTGCATAGGTTTAGAATCACCCATCTGAAACCTTTCCAAAAGTTTCTCAATGTACTTCTGTTGTGTCATGTAGATACACTCATCTCGAAACAGAAACTGAATCCCAAGATAATAATGTAAAATACCTAAATCATTTACATCAAATGTTTGCTTCAATTATTTTTTGAACATCTGCAAATCTACATCTCTGGGATCTGTGACTATAATATCATCCACATAAATGATTGCTATAATCATCATACCTATTTCAGCTTTGACATAAAGAGTTGGAGCTGCATCTGAGTTATGGAAACCAATGGATAAAAGATATGTATGTATCTTTTCATACCATGCTCTAGGTGCCTATTTTAAACCATATAAAGCTTTTATAAGCTTACACACTAAGTGTTCTTTACCTGTCTCTTCAAAACCTTCTGGCTGCTGAATATACACATCCTTGTGTAAATCACCATTAAGAAAAGCAGTCTTAATGTCAAGTTGATATATATGCCAACCAAAATGTGTTGCTAGAGCAAGTACTGGCCTAATAACAGTCATCCTAGATGTAGGAGCAAATGTATCTTCATAATCAATACCTTTTTGTTGTGCATATCCTTTGAAAACCAACTTGGCTTTGTATCTATTGATCATACCATCTGCTTTCCTTTTGATTTTGAAGATCCATTTTACACCTATAGCCTTCTTTCCTTCTGGTAACTCACACAGCTTCCAAGTTTGATTCTTATGAATAGAATCAATCTCTTCTTGCATAGCTTCTCTCCAAATAGGAATGTTAAGTGCATCTTTAACACACGCAGGTTCATCTTCAATAGTCGTAAGTGCCAAAATATCATGAAACTCAAAGTCTTTAGCAAAACGTACATGATCTTTTTGCTGTTTAGTTTGACTTCTTGTTCTTACATGATCTTGTTGTTGTTGTCTAGTCTGACTCCTTGTTCTTCCAGTAAAAGTCTTTATACCACTATCTTTCCAGGTCTGATATAACCACGTAGGTGTATCCTTGAATAGTGGTGAAACTCTTTCTGAACTTTCAGTTTCCAGAGGTTCTGGAACTTGTCCTGCCAAGGTACTAGGACTTTTTGGAACTTTAACTTCTTCCATGTCTGGAATCAAAGTTTCTTGTGGAACTGACTCTGTAGAAGGTTGTGAAATTCCTCTTTCTTCAACTTTTTCTTGAATACTAGGAATTTTAACTTCCTCCTGATATGGCTGAACATGTACATCCAGAATCTTTCTAAAAATTCCATAGTCATTTTCACTAATGAACTCCGGAATTTCTGCTTCTTTATCATAAACCTTATCTTCAGCAATATAAGCATTACGTGAAAGAATAACTTCACCTGTCTCTGGAACATAAAACCTGTATCCTTTACTTTCAACAAGATATCTAATAAAAACAGCTTTCTTTGCCTTTACATCTAGTTTGCCTCGATCCTTTTTCTCAATATGTACATAAGAAAGTGATCCAAACACTTTGAAGTAACTCACATTAGGTTTTCTACCATAATAAGCTTCATACGGTGTGATTACCTTTAAAGCTTTAGTAGATGACCTGTTCAAAATGTGGTTAGCTGTATGTACTGCATCAAACCAAAATTTTGGTGGAAGCTTCTTGGACACCATCATGCTCCGCATCATTTCAACAAGTACTCTATTCTTTCTTTTTGCAATACCATTTTGCTGAGGTGTATATGCAGTAGTAAGGTGTTGAGTAATACCTTTCTCATCAAGAGATGTCTCGAAGTCATTTGACAAGTATTCTCCACCTCTATCACTTCTGAGATCTGGACAGTTTCCTGACTTTCATTTTCAACCATAGCTACAAATTTCTTGAACATAGGAAAGACTTCTGACTTCGACTTAAGACCATAGATCCATGAATATCTCATAAAATCATCAACGAATAGAACAAAATACCTGAAACTCTGAATAGAGTCTACTCTCATAGGTCCATTCACATCTGAATGAATAATCTGCAATTTCCAGGTAGCTGTAATATGACCATGTTTCTTGAAAGGTAGTTTATGCATCTTACCTTCAAGACAACCTTCACATATATCTGAATCATCAGGTAGCTTGAATGAGGGTAAACTCTCAACCATACCTCTGTCTTTGATATTCTTGAGAGCTCCAAAACTGATATGTCCAAATCTTTCATGCCATAGCTTCATATCTTCCACCGGTGACGAAGATTTGACTGCATATGCCTGACTGATTTTTGAAAAAACAAAGATCCCTCCTTTATGCTCACCTTGTAAAAGACACTTGTCTTCTTTATGTGATAAGATCTTACAAAGATCTTTCTCAAATACAACTTTAAAACCATCACTTAAAAATGAAAATATAGATAGTAGATTGTTCTTCATTTCAGGTACATAAAGGACATCTGAAATTTGAAAAACACCACCTTCTCTTGACTTTAGGGTTACTGTACCTATTCCCACAACATCCAAATCATTGCCATCTGCAATAGTAACTCTTCTACCTGAAGAATAGGAAAGAGAAGAAAATACATCTCTGCAACATGTCATATGCTTTGTAGCACCTGAGTCAAATATCCAAGGACTTGCTGAAAGAACTTGTAAAGCTGCTTGATCAAAAGCTACTTCCTCAATGGTGATATAGGCATAAGAATCACCTTGAGATTTCCCTTTTTTTATCATCTTCTGCAACATTACCTGATGCCTTTTTCTTTTCTACTGCAATCCTTCTATAACATTCTGACTTAATATGTCCATGTTTCTTGCAGAAAGAACATATTTTTACCTTTTTCTTAGAAGAATTCTCTTTAGATGTCGAGATACAGAATCTGAAGTAGAAGGTGAGAGGGACCTACTTTCCTTCTTGGATTGTTTTTCCTTCTTCTTATCCTTCTTCTTCTTTTGACCCTTTGATGAAGATGAAAGTGCTTCTTCATTCTCTTCCATTCCCTTCAACTGATCTTCATCTTGAAGCAACAAGAACTCTAACTCTTCAAATGTAACCTCTCTATCTCTTGTGGTAAGGGTAAGAGTGGTTATGAAAGATCGATATGAAATAGGAAGTGAATTAATCAACGTATTTACCATTTCTTCATTTGATATCTCAACTCCTACATTTAGAAGTTGATCTCGTATGTCAACAAGTCTCGTAATGTGGGTTTGAATTGACTCACCAGCCTTCATCCTTGTATTTGCTAGTTGTCTCCTCAAGTGAGCTTTCCTAGCAGGATTTTTGCTCTGAAAAAGATTCTCAAGCTTCAACCAAGCTTGACTAGAACTTCTGTAAGATCTGATCTGTGGTAGAATATGCTTTTTGACACTGATTGCGATGAATGAAAGTGCTAAAGCATCTCTAGCATCCCATCTTGCCTGATCTTCTACGATAAAAAACATATTGCAAAGAATAAAACAACGTCCGTTCGCATGTTTGCTTTTCATGAATCAAAAAAGCAAAGCTACGCGATTGCTGTGATCAGGAATTGAACCCTCCTTGGTAATATGAGAACGTTTTCTTCTAACCATAGCGCCCGCTGTGACTTGTTGAAGGAATATAGAATAGAATCTATATGCTTACGCTGCGCTCGCCTGGAAGACTTGTATAGAGAAAGCTTCTTATCAATCTATTTGTTGGACTAATATAAACATTGACTTCCAACATATTCTATAGAGTTTTAATAACTTTTTAACAACATCTACATCCAGCAGCTGAGCTGCAATACTTTAGCTACTTTCTTTGATAACCTGAGTGAGAAAATTTTGACTCTATATCTCCAAAAAGGATTCATGCAAATAAAGATCATTTTGTAGAGTGGCTTGACACCAGACTCTGTTCTGGTCCGTAGTTTTGATGTATTGAAAAAAGACTAGCACTATGTTTAGGTTGTTTCAAGCTCTTTACATAGAGTAATGGTATGGCCAATGGTGTCACACAATTCATTATCTCTCTCAAATAGTTTAGCTTTTACATGCTTGAGCTCAACCTCCATGTGTTGCATAGTGTTATTCAAGATTGTGAAAATTTGCTCCAATACAACAAATTTCTTAGTCTGCACTTCTAGCACGAAACTTACTTTGGCGAGAGCTTCTTGTTTGTTTTTCCATAAAGCTTCCACTTCACTATCTTTCTCTCTTAATTTTTGTTGTAGCTACACTCCTACACTTGAAATCTCATCATCTCACCTTGTAAGTGTGAGATATCATCTTTGGCCATATCCAATTTCTCTTGAAAGGATTTCTGAATTTGTGTTTTCTCTACCTCAAATCGGCTTTGAATGTGATTGATAACCTGTACGAGGTACTATCCAACCTTGGCGAGATCTTCCATGGTGTTGGAGAACCAATCACAAATTGGACATAAAGTTGATGGTAAAAGTCTAGAAGAAAAGCACATGCCTATGTGAAGGGACAGTTTCACACTTGTACTATAATTGTAAAGCTAGACTTAACTTTAGTTCTAGAGTTTTTTCAAAAGTCACGAGATTGAGAAAATCTATATCAATTGATGCGATGAGAGAGAGAGATGAGAGGTACTTAGAGTGAGAAAAAGTTCATTTTGTATGAGTGAGTATAGCTGGGCTTCTCTAAGTGAGAAAGCACCTGTAAACTTCTGAGTTCTTCATAGCTATGAGAAGAACTAAGTAAAGTTCTATGTATGAGACTCTCTCCTCCATCTTCATGCTTTGCCTATTCTAGTAATGATGTCAAAAGTTGCAATTTTCCAAGCAGCTTGATGCCTAGCATCAAGTTTGAGCTGATGAGTTCTAATTTTCTTTTTTGAGTTCTAACTACTATTAAATCTTCTTGAAAACATGAGGTTTGTGGAGCAACTCAATGCCTGACATCGAGTTTTAGTGTGAAGTTGATACCTAGTATCGAATTGTCAGATAAAACTTCTTTCCTTCATGCCTGTGGCTCACAGGGGTAGTTTAGGTGCTAAAAAAGTAGCCTAAAACACACCAATTCGATGCCTGACATCAAATTCTTGCTGAAAGTCGATGCTAGCCAGCAAATTTGCATAATAAGAACATGTTGTTTACTTAAATAGGCAAAACACACCAATTCGATGCCTGACATCAAATTCTTGCTGAAAGTCGATGCTAGCCAGCAAATTTGCATAATAAGAACATGTTTTTTACTTAAACATGCAAGATTTCTAGTTTTGGCAGCTTATACATAGTCATCTTCTGAAGACCATAACTTGGTATGTAGTGCTCCGTTTTAGGAAATAATAGCTTATTGGAAATCTCTTCTCTTCTACTTTCATCCACCAAAAGATCTTGGAGAAATAATAATTGTGCTAAGAGAAATAAGCAAAAGAATGAAGGTATGTCATTTCAATGACTAGAAGTTTTTGAAGAAGCAAAGCTCTTAGTTTAAGCAATCATTTCTCAACGTTTGGAGAAGCATTGAGTTAATGGTGACCATAGAGGTGTTCTAGTGTCACATTAATTCATTTCTTGTGATGTTTGACACATCAACAAGTGGTATCAAAGCAGAAAGGTTCTAGAGAGCAGGAGGCATCAAAGGTACGAGAAGTTTTGGAAAGTTTTCATTAAAGTTTGAAAGCTGAAGCATTCAAAGACACAAGGCATCAGAAGATTATTTCAAAAGTATATTCATACACAAAGAGCTCCAAAAGGTATTATTCTTTAGCCTTTCATTAGGGGGAAAATGAGCCCTCCTTGGGCCTTTTGGATTAATGAGTGATTAGAGATGGACCAATGAGAAGAGGGTGGTGGACACAGTCTACTCCCTTAATCACATAGGCTAGGCATAGGCTTCCCTTGTTTTTGTGTGGTCAAAGAGAAGAAGACCACCTAGAAATAGTGGTTTTACTGATGACAATGGTTCTAGAAGGCTTACGAATTATTTCTAGCCCTTAGATTGATTCATACATCCAATGGATAAGGTTGAAATGCAAAAGTCAAGGCATCCTTTAATTTTGGCCCTTGGATGAGGAAGATATCCAATGGATGAGCAAAGCTAGAGCCTCAGAAAGGCACCTTTGCACAAGAGCCATCAGATCAGCCTTCAAATCGGATGATGGAGGTTGAACTTGGGAGAAGAAAGGTGCTCAAAAGCTTAGCCATTGGATCTAGCAATCATCTAAGGGTGCAGATTGAATGCCCAAAAGAAAAGGGCACCTTTCGTCCTCTTCCATTGGATGGAGGCTCCATCAGATGGCTCACGTGTTGGAGGATAAACACTCCTATGTGCACAACAAAAGCAAATGAACCCTCCTAGGATCCTGAAATTTTTCAGACATAGGTTCTGTATTTTCTGAGTTTCTCTGAGTATATGCAGAGACTGAAAATGAAATTTTGCAAGCATAAACTAGACTTTAAGAGCTTTCAAATGCGAGTAAAATCACTGCATTTGGATACTGGATATGCCTCAACCAGCTGCAACAAAACAGATAACTTGATCTCTTCACAGAGTATGAGCTAACTAGACAGACACTGTTCTGGACATTTCTCTGCACATGTGCAGGCACTGAACCTGAGACTTATACCAGACAAAGTAGAACTTATAAGCTTTCCAACAAGACAAAAATCATTGCAAATGAATTCCGGATGAAGGAGAAACAACAATTACAAGACTGGGGGGTCTGCCAAAAACATCTAGATAGATAGAGTGTGTAAAAGTGAAATTCCTGCAAAATATGCAGAGAACAGCTAGTAGAGGGTGTGCTTAAGCAAGGGGGCAGCTTGGGCACGTATTTCCATGACTCTAAGTCCTAATACAACTCATTAGAGGTTTTAAAGACCACATACTAACCTCTTTAACCAATCAAAAGCATATACATGTCAAAAGTGAGGTCCAATCACATCAAGAGGTGAGCTAAATCTTCTCTAATCAACTTCTTTCCATTATGGGCATAATTGGATGCCTCCAACTCGTGGAAATCAGCCTCCTTTGATTGTGGATGATGTGGAAGGTTCAATTTGGGGCATGTTCCCACACTCTTGAGCTTGAAAAACTTTCAACACTCCCCCTCAAGCTCAAGTCTTTTCCTTTTGTTGCTTCAGCCTATGTCTCTTATGTTGATGGCTTCCTTGAATCCTCCAAGCTTTGTACCTTCAAGAAACTTTGTCATCATGTCTGCAACCTGCATTTTAGTGTTCACATATCTTATATCTAGCTCTTTTGCCATCACCTTTTCTCTAACGAAGTGGTAATGAACCTCTATGTGCTTGCTCCTTGCATGAAACATGGGATTGTTAGCTAGATAGATGCTTGAAATGTTGTCTCCATAAAGAGGAAACTCCTCCACTTCTACTTCCAAGTCCGTAAGTAGCTTCTTAAGATAATAGCTCACATGTAGCCAATGCTAAACCTCTGTACTCAGCCTCTGTGGATGAAAGAGCAACAGTGGGTTGCTTCTTAGAGCTCCAAGAGATCACTTTTGTACCTATCATGAAAACATAACCCGATGTACTCCTTCGATCATCCTTGCTACCTGCCCAATCAGCATCACTATATCCTTTGACACTTAGATCAGCATCATATGAGTAAAATAGACCTTGGTTGATGGTCTGCTTGATGTAAGGAAGCACCTTTCTAGCCACCATAAGATGATCATGAGTAGGTGCAGCAAAAATTGAGAGAGAACACCTACTACATATGCAAGATCAGCTCTAGTGAATGTAGCATAAATTAATGAACCAATTATGCTTCTATATAGTGTAGTATCTTGTATAGCCTCTCCTTGACCTGCAACCAACTTTGTATTGGGCTCCATGGGCTGAGAAAGTGGCTTACAACCACTCATACCAAACTTGTATAGCACATCCAACAAGTATTTTCTTTGAATCAAGAAGATGCCATTGTGTGCATAGATTACCTCTATTCCCAAGAAGTACTTTAGGGTTCCAAGATCAGATATCTTGAACTCCTTCCCTAGATTTGATTTGATATCTTTAATACCTGCAATATCACTTCCTGTGATGATCAAATCGTCCACATAGATGCATATGTATACCGTCTTGTCTCCTTGCTTCTTCATGTAAAGTGATGGATCTGCAACACTTTCTTTGTATCCACAACTTGATAAATAATCCACTAACCTCTCATTCTAGGCCCTTGGGGCTTGCTTTAGTCCATATAGTGCTTTCCTTAGCTTGCAAACATGATTTGGGTACCTCATACTAGCAAATCCTTGAGTTGGCTCATGTAGACTACTTCTTCAAGCTCTCCATTGAGGCATTCTTCACATCCAACTGATATAAGCTCCATTTCCTTGATGTGCCCACTGCAATCAAAGTCCTAATTGTTGGCATCTTGGCTACGGGGCTGAAAGTTTCATCATAATCTATCCCGTAGCTTTGGGAGAAGCCTTTCGCCACCAACCTTGCTTTGTACCTAGCAATGGAACCATCTAAATTTCTTTTAATTTTGTAAACCCACTTATTACCTATCACCTTCATGCCTTCTTGAGCTGGTACCAAGCTCCAAGTATGGTTCTCATCAAGTGCTTTGAGCTCTTCCTTCATTGCCTCTTGCCATTCCTTGCAATCCTTAGCTTCTTCATAACTAGTTGGTTCTTTGTCCTTGATTACCTGAGTCATGTATGCATAATTCTTTGCAATGAAATTATCATATGTTAACCTTTGTACTGGATATCTTACTCTTGAAGACCTTCTTTCACTTCCTTTTGGTGTGGTTGCCATCTTCTTTCTTTGTTTTGCCACTCCTGGAGATTGAATTTCTTCTATCTCTTCATCTTCCAACATGCTCTCGTCCACATAGCTTCCTTCTTCAACTAAAATCTTCTCTTTGCCTTTGGCTTTGCTTTCTTCAGAGCTGGTCTCTCTTTCCCTAAGCCTTCCACTCCATGGTGAGGGTGTCCTTGTGTTGCATGAGTTGCTTGGACCACTTAAATCCATGCTTTCTTGAACTCTATCATCATTCTTCAAATCTGTCTCACCTATGTCTTCAACCTGCAAGGACTCGTGCATGCATACCAAGGCTTCAACTCATCAAAGACAACATCCCTACTTACCTTCAGCTCCTGGTTTTAAAGACCACATACTAACCTCTTTAACCAATCAAAAGCATATACATGTCAAAAGTGAGGTCCAATCACATCAAGAGGTGAGCTAAATCTTCTCTAATCAACTTCTTTCCATTATGGGCATAATTGGATGCCTCCAACTCATGGAAATCAGCCTCCTTTGATTGTGGATGATGTGGAAGGTTCAATTTGGGGCATGTTCCCACAGTCTTGAGCTTGAAAAAATTTAAACATCACGTACAATCTTGAATTGGATTAGCTAGAAATGCACTTTATCCTTGGTCTGGAGATGATCCAATGGTTTAGAAATGTGCAGAGGTTGCACCAAAACATGCGTGAAGATTCTCAAAACTTGAGATCAGCCCCAAATTTGGTTTATCGTCGGATTGAGCCAATCTAAAGGTCCAAATTTGTGTAGAAATGTACTAAAAATTTGTCAGCATCTACAAAATCCCACGAATTGTCAGTCAATTTCTCTCTAAACAAGATTATTTAGAGTGACAATTGTAGAAGCATGAGTACAGGGATTCCAACAGTGAACTTTCTCTACATATCTTGGTTGCTCAACTTCTAGAGTTAAATACTCCAGTATACCAATGTGGTTCACATGATATAAGTGTCCAACAAGTAATACAAATTTTTTGCTTTGTAATACAAAATGTGTGGTATTATTGTGTGTTCTACATGGTCCCACAATTAACATAGGTACCAAAGTCATTGCCCAATTGGGAATGCTTTCTACCTTCAACAGATATGCATCTGGTAAATCATCATCCAGGGGTGAATCTTGTTCTTTGGTTTGTATCCTGGACAAGTGATCTGCTCTTAAATGTGTTTTCCATTGTCTCACAACTACTTCAAAATCAAATTCCATCAATAGTAAGCACCATCTTACTATTCTGCCAGTGTGACAAGGTTTATTCACCAAGTAAAGAAAAGCTTGGTGATCCACAAATAATTTAAACTTGTTGGCTAGAAGATAATGCCTGTATTTCTTTACAGCAAATATCATTCCAAGTCCTTCCCTCTCATTGGTTGTATAATTTCTTTCATTTAAGTTCAACTCCCTACTAGCATAAGCAATTGGAAAATCCAATTTGCTTCCATCTATAGGTTGTGCTAGAACACGTTGTGGAGGTGATCGCAATCCGGGTGGATCGGGTCCGGTCGTGGCACACACAGGGTGTATGAAGCTAATGAATGTTGGAAGGTTTAAAGATGTGAAGGTGAAATTAATGTTGAGTATGGAGAAGAGAGAGATGTTGAAATAATTATGGGAATGGGAATGTAGGTGTGCAAGTTAGATTGATGACATGAATGATAAGAATGAAAGAGAACCATACACACGAATCAAATTTGGAAGGAAGAATGGTCCATTGGAGGAGCTTCTTAAACACTTCCTAATTCTAATCCATATGTATAGCCTTCTTTGGATGATATGTATGCATGATGAGAATAGATGGAATCCTTACACATAAATCAGTTTCGAAAGGAAGAATGGTCCAATATTGGAGCTTCTTATACACTTTTAGAAACTAATAAATATGTATGGATTTGTATGGATTATATGCATGCAAGTGAATTATGATGATAGATTTTACTCACAAGCTCAAAGAAACATCCTCACTGGTTCAACGCAATACTGCGGAGCCTTCTCACACATAGAAGAAATAGAAGACATGTAAAAATACCTAAGAGACTGAGAGAGGTGACAAGAGACAAGTGACAAGTGACATGAATTAAAAGAATTTGAATTAAGTTACATGTAAAAGATCGTCGTGGTACGTCATGCTAAGCAGTCTACTGATCAAAGGTGGTTCCGATCCTCAAACCATGACAGTTCAACCGAATGTCACACGTAAGAAGGTGAGTTCCACTCCAGTGACCCTATGTCTGTCTAGGCTCGTAACGTCTAACTAAAGAAGTCTAAGACTCATTAAAATCAGCTCTAACTCACTCACATGCTCCACCGAGGGTGAGTCAAGATAGAGATGCTGGTTTCAAGAGCCTATCCTAAATTGGAGTTCTAACTTAAATTTGAAACTAGGTTCTATACTCATACTAGCTCACCTTGGATCCTCACTCGCTCAACCGAGGGTGATCGTCTCAAGGAAACCGTAAGCTAGCATGAGCCCTATGGATGCCTAACAATGATGCTCTAGGAGTTTGGAGGGGGGTTTATATAGTTTTTTGAATGAATTTGGGCCCTTGGATCTAGAGAAATCAACTCTCAACTCGAGGATCACTACTTTCGATTACAACCATTTGATTAATCAAATCAATGGCTTGGAATTGTTCTTTCTATCAAATCTAGTGTAAAGGAGTGAAATTTAGGCGCCCTCATTCTTCACCATTGGATCTGGGGATGATCTGGACCGTCGGATCAGTGCTGACATCAATTCAGATAAGATAAGCCACTATTTTTGGAGAAACTTTGCATTATTGATCTTTAACTGTCAACAAAGTCTTCTTTTATGGAAAAAATTCGTGGATCCTCCTTCCTTTATGCTTTAGTGCATCTCCACCCTTGAATAGGAGCTCATCTTGACTGTACACCATGGTTCAATCATATTTTGACATGTGGCAACCCTTCAAGCCTTCAATTTTCTTATTCTAGAAAACTGCGGTGACCTTGAAAACTGGACTTTGTGCTCTTTGACCCTCCAAATAGACTTTGATGAAGATGAAACTTTGTAGGACTATGTTTCCAAAGATCTCCTTCAGGAATATGTAGGAAAAACTCCCATCTGAATCTCCCTTGTACAAGTTTGACTACATTTGGAAGCTTGCAAGGTGGCATTAAGGTCTCTAGGAAGCTCTGATAGCCTTGAAAATTTGTACAAATATGTAGCCACATATGGTCTTTATACATGCCAAACCATATGGCTAACATAATTTTCTATACAAGAATTTGTAGGGTCAAACTAGAAAAATTACATTTTTACAAAATGAACATAGCATATCAATGTGCTACAAAATCCATTTTCTGCTGAAATTTGGGCTATAGACTGCCTTTGACAATCTTTACAAGTATATGGATTTTCATCTAATTTGGTGACAATGAAATTTTTGCCCTAATTTCCCAACTTTGACCAGCTTTGACCGCTACCATGGACTTTCTTGATTTCTTTGAAACTTTGTATGTGACCTTCCTTTGACATCCTTGATGCATCCTGGACTTCTCGGGGAATTCTGGCTACCTTCGCCAAATATGTTTTTTTGTAGGCCTTCACAAGTGAGAGAGGAGAGCAAATCTCGACGACATTCGCCCCCACTAAACCTGCGATTCCTCCGGAAGCGCCACTCTAGCATCTGTGAAAAACAAAATGTTCCAGGCATCAAATTCTTTTATAGGCAACATAAGAAACATGGAAGGAAAATTGATTATATGCATGAATAAGTAGGTAATGTGACATGAAGCAAAATTTGCATGAAAGAAATAATTGAAACAGGAAACATGAATATGCATGAACAAATAGGCAACATATATGCAAATGAACAAGCAACATTGGCAACAAGAAAGAAAAAAAACAAGCATCAATATGAAGTGGAAGTGGTTGTATTGAGTCGTTTTAAGCATCAGTTCCTCTCATCTTGAAGAAAATTTTGTACCTTTTTCATAAAGCAATCTACCTTAAATATGATTATAAACAAAGATTTAGGATTTTCAAGAGACATCTTTCATCTTTAGCTTATTTTAGATCAACTCCTTTCCTACATAAATATGAATATGCTCTTTCTCTAATAACATGCAAGGAAATCTAACTAAACTCCACTAATGCATAAATCTGCTTATATAGCCCGTTATTTATTCTACTATGCCTCTTTATCCTCCTTTGGCTTGCTCTTTTTTTTTTTTTTCTGATGATGATGATGATTTGGCAACTTTATGGTTACGATCACTTTTTTGGGGTGGAAGAAAGTGTAAACTTCTTGGTAACATGTAGCTTTTTTTTTTTTTTTTTTTTGACGAGGAAAAGTTAAACCCCGATACAAGGTACAACCATTTTTGATGACGGAGAACAGTCGTTTAAACTCCGATACAAGTGCTGTGAGATGGACTAAGGATGTAGAAACATGCAATAGCAGGAGCTAGGATTTCAACATTATGCTTTCGATATAGGATACATATGCATGTTTATATATGAAAGTCATGTCACCAAAATAAACCTCCAAATCTACATGCCCTATCTTTCCACAATCCTAGATTATAATCAATTCCTTAGTAGATAAGTTACTACTTAAGATACAATTTTACACAAGTAGAGAAATCATCATTTGCCCTTTTTGACTCAAGTGATGTGGATATGCAATGCAATGCAAAGACTGAAAAAAAAACATGCATGAAACAAGCATGGAAAAAAAAAAAAATATAGAATGAACTTGAAAAAAAACAAAGCAACATGAACTTGAAAAATTAATGATATTTTTATATGTTTTTTTTTTATTTTTTTTTTCCTTTTTTTATTTATATTTTTATTTTTTATAGCATGGATACTCCTGTTTATGAATCGGCCTCATTGTTGTCATCTTCTTCAATGTCCTCATCCAAAATGTACTCGTCATTATCACGTTTCTTGAATAGCTTTATCCTTTTACCTGCAATCAAAGTTTTTAGTGCAACACCATTTAATTCACAAAGAGCATACGTACCATTGTTGTTGACTTTTGATACAATGTATGGCCCAAACCACCGTTGAGTGAGCTTTTTGCGTGCATCATATGTGAAGAGAGATGGTGGATGCAATCCAAAGATGAGTAGGTGCCGCTACAACCAGCTTCACACCAGCCAACTGAGACTTCAGAGTTGATTAGTAGACCCTTTGAGCTTCCTAAATCCACCAAAATATCAGCCAAGTACTTTGGAACATGTATCCCAAAAGTTTAAGTCAAGACCGACAAGTTGCGAAATGACTAGCTCCCAAAACTTGCTATTTTTGGACATACACCTGCTGGAAAAAATGAACAGTGCTCTCAACCTGGAAGGAATTAGAAAAATTCCTTTTGGGCATAGCAAATAGACTTAGCAAGCTTCCTATTCCAAGTTAAAACACTTCAAATGATGGACTGAGCACTGAGAACAAGTTTCATCAAGTTCTGGAACATTCCCACAATTCTCGGGGCTCTGCAGAGATAGACCAGTAAGCAGTAAAATGCAGATATCTCCAAAAGTATAAATCCAATGACCTTGAAAATTTATAGGTAGAAACTAGACAGTAAGAGCTATCCAACGCAGTTTAAAACACTGAAAAAGGTTCAGTAAAACTCGAGATATGACCTTCTGAAGTTACTGCTCTGAGTGAGTATAGCAGAGAACAAAACAGAGAGGTAGATGATAATAAATGTATAGATTCACATATGATTACAACCACATTGGCAATGAATCTTTGCACAATGGGAGTAGAATGATAGAGCTATGGAGTAAGCTCTTCAATCTCTACAAAATGACATGAAGTGGTCACGTACAAGGCTTGCTAATCGCCTCTTCCTTCTTGCTCCTTTTATAGCTATTCTTGGAGGGAGTTTTGAATTCGAATTCGAATGGCTCCACCTAAAAGTGATCCCCAAAGTTAGGAGAGATTCCCTCAGTTCAAAAATTTGTGATTTTGGTAGTTGGAGCCACGAATTTGCTTTTACACCATGGATGAGGTAAGCCATCCTTTTACTTTTTTCTTTTTCCATTTACAAAAGATAAAATGTACTCTTTTACAAGAGGTGTTCACATGACTACTCATGTGACTTACAAATGAGGATAATATCAAGCATATCAAGCATGTAGGCTTGGGCAAAATGCACCAACAGCTCCCCCTCAAGCCTAACATGCTTGGCCTCCAAATAAGTCTTCAATTGTCCTTGATTTCCTGCAAACCAATCATCAACTTGAATCTACTTAATTTCGTACCATCAAGAGCTTTCGTCAACATGTCTGCACATTGCATATCTGTAGAGACATAGGATAGTTGAATATCCTTGCTCAATAGCTTCTCCCTTACATAATGGTAGTGGACTTCAATATGCTTGGTTCTAGCATGGTATACCGGATTAGCTGCTAGATGTAGTGAGCTTGTGTTGTCACCAAAAATGTGAGGTGTTGAAGAATGAAGTCCAAGATCTGTGTACAAAGATTTTAACCACATGATTTCTTGAGTTGCATTAGCCAAACCTCTATATTCTGCTTCAGTAGAAGATAATGCCACGGTTGGTTGCTTCTTCGATGACCAAGAAATGATTTTTGAACCTGCAAATGATATATACCCTGATGTGCTTCTTCTATCATCTTTAGATCCGGCCCAATCTGCATCTGAGTAGACCTTTAGCTCAATATCTGAAGTATATGAATAAAACAAACCTTCATTCATGGTCCCCTTTAGGTACTTGAGGACTCGCTTGGCCGCTTCCATATGTGGTCTTCTCGGCTTATGCATAAACTGACTCAATATGCTAACACTATAGCATATATCCACCCTTGTGAGTGTTGCATAGTTCAAACTTCCAACCAAGCTTTGATAGCTTGTGATGTCTTCAATTGGCTCTCCTTCATAAGCACTAAGCTTATGATTTTGCTCCATAGGTGTACCTGCACACTTTGTATTTTCCATCTTGAACTTGACGAGCATGTCATGGACATACTTCCTTTGTGTGATGTATATACCTGAATCTGTGTAGATCAACTCCAATCCAAGAAAATAAGTGAGTGGTCCGAGGTCACTTATCTTGAACTCCTCCTTCATTTGACTCTTTACCTGTTTGATTCCTTCAAGATCATTGCCTGTGATAATAATATCATCAACATACACACATAAATAGATCACTTCAGATCCATTCCTCTTTATGAACAAAGAGGTATCCGCCTTGCTAGCTTTGAATCCTTGGTCCTGCAAATAAGTAACCAATCTGAAATTCCAAGCTCTTGGAGCTTGCTTCAATCCATACAAAGCTTTCTTTAGTTTGCATACATAGTTAGGATGATGTGCATTCTCATATCCAGGAGGTTGTGCCATATACACTTCCTCAGAAATCCATCCATTCAAGAAAGCATTCTTTACATCAAGTTGATAAAGATTCCAATTTCTAGATGCAGCAAGACTAATGAGAACCCTAATTGTAGGCATTTTTGCAACAGGAGAGAAAGTCTCCTCATAATCAATACCATGGGTTTGAGCAAACCCTTTAGCAACTAACCTTGCTTTGTGTCTATTTATACTTCCATCTGGATTCCTCTTGATTTTGTATATCCATCGAGATCCGATTATCTTCATAGATGGCTTGTTAGGTACAAGCTCCCAAGTGTCATTCTCCTTCAAGGCTTCCATTTCTTCATCCATTGCATCTCTCCAAGCTTTCTTGCTTTGTGCTTCTTCGAATGTGGTAGGTTCTTCATTGGTTGAATCCTTTGCAATGTAGATTGAGTGCTTGGTGACCAAAGAAGTATCATAACCAAACCTCTCTGGTTTCTTCTTCTCCCTCGAAGACCTTCTAAGTGGTTGATGTGAGCTCTCGGGTCCATATGTAGCATCCTGCATCTTTGCTTTACCTTTGTTCTTCCATAGCTTTAGTCTTTCCAAGTCTTCTAGGTCAACCTCCGAATCACTTTCTTCAATCTGCTTTGGCTCCTTTGGTTGAAGTGATGGAAAATCTTCATCCAAGTCATATGGCAGCTTCACTTTCCTGTCATCATCAAACCATGATTTGTTTTCATCAAAAATTACATCTCTACTCACAGAAAATCCTTTATTGGTTGGATTGTACAATCTATATCCTTTTTGGTTTTGATCATAACCAATGAATACACACTTCTCTGCCTTGGGATCCAATTTCCCTCTTACTTGAGAAGGAATGTGAGCATAGGCTAAGCATCCAAAGATTTTACAATGCTCTAGACTAGGTCTTCTTCCATTCCACACTTCATATGGAGTGGTTCCATCTAGTGACTTAGATGGAAGTCTATTTATGAGATATGTGGCTGTCGACACAGCCTCTGCCCATAGGTAGTTTGGCAATCCCTTTTCGTTGAGCATGGACCTTGCAGCTTCGACAATAGCTCTATTCCTCCTCTCTGCTACACCATTGAGTTCAGGTGTATACCTTGTAGTGACTTCCCTTTTAATGCCTCTTTCATGCAAGAAGGCATCAAATTCAGAAGAGAAGTATTCTCCTCCACCATCTGATCTGAGTCTTTTCAAAGTCCTACCTGTTTGATTTTCAACAAGAGCAATATACTTCTTAAAGCAATTAAACACTTCATCCTTGTGCTTCATGAAAAACAGAATGGTCCACCTGCTACAATCATCTATGAAAGACACATAATATCTTGAGCCTGATATAGATGGCTCCTTACTTGGACCCCACACATCCGTGTGCACTAGATCCAAAGGATTTTGATACATATATCCTTTCTTATTGAAAGGTTGTCTATGAGCCTTGCCGAGTTGACAAGCTTCACACTTATAAATCATGTGTTGCCTTGTGATATTAGGCAAACCAAGTACACTTTGGTCCCTGCAAATCTGTTTGAGTGTCCTCTCACCAATGTGAGCAAGCCTTTTGTGCCATATCTCCAACTCTGTTAGAGTTTGAGATCCATAGCTAAACAAAGCTATGTTCTTTGTATCTTCCACTTCAAAAGTGAAAAGCCTTCCTGTCTTTTCTCCTTTGGCAATCCTTCGAAAGCCTTGCCTTGGGTCTTCAACATATGCTCCAAATCGATTGAATCTAACCTGCAATCCTTTTTCAACAATCTGTCCAACACTTATTAAATTTTTGGTAATTGTAGGGACATACAAGACTTTGCTTAAGAGGTTCATATTCCCATCTGATGTCTTCACATTACCTATCTTCTCCACTGAGTGCTTTGTGTCATCTCCTGTCTGCACTTCATGCTTGTTATGAGGATCTTCCAAATCAGAAAGTAAAGCCACATTTCCTGCTACATGGTTCGAGCATCCCGAATCAATGTAAAATATGTGATCATCATCCTTACCCTTCTTCGTTGATAGATTCATAATCAATAATGAATCTTCTTGACTTTGGTCCTCTGCATAGTTATTGTAATCTCTTCTTCCTCTATGGCCACTTTGATAGTTGTTGTTGTTGTAATTGTTGTTGTAGTAGTTGTTGTTGTTGTAGCCTCCATTGTACCTACCTCTATTTGATCCATAGCCACCTCTATTGAATCCTCTTCCTCTTGAGTTCCTTGGATTCCTGAAACATTCTTCAGTAGTATGGTTAGATAAGCCACATATGTTGCAAGGTTGAGATGATTGGAATCTCCCCCTGCCTTGCTTTCCACCTCTGCCTCTTCCTCTAGCTCTTCCTCTACCTGCAAAGTTTGCTTGGAAAGAGCTTCCTTCATCTTCATTCTTCCTATTCTTTGACTTGTCCTTGACCTTAGCTTTATCAGAATATAAGGCAGAAGTTTGATTACCTCTTGAGGACTCACCACCTTTGCTAATCTTTGCTTCATGAGTGAAGAGTTGGCCCATGAGTGTGTTGAGGTCGGGTACATGCATATCCATGTATAAATCCATGGCTGTTGTGAATGACTCCCACTTGTCGTCTGCTTTGATTCCATTCATGATTTGTCTTATGATTTGCTCCTCTTCAATTACCTCTCCAATGCTTCCAAGTTGGTCGGAAATCTCCTTCATCTTTGTGACATAATCAGTCACATTTTGCTTCGGGCTTTTCTTCATTGTTGTGAACTCCATCCACAATTGGTTCTTCCTTGCTCGAGTGTTGGAAGAGAAGAAAGAAGCAAGTGCATTCCAGGTTTCTCTTGATGTCTTGCATCCCTTGACATGAGGTAAAAGAAAATCAGAGATTGAGTTTAGAATATAGGACCTTGCAAGTGCATCCTTCGAACACCAATTCGAAAGTCCTTCCACTTCTTCATGTGATGGTTGCCCTTTGTTCCTCATGGTTGGCATTGCTTCATCTCCGGATATGAATCCATATAGATTCCTCCCTTGAAGGTAAGCCTCCATCCTTAGAGACCATGCCGGATAGTTGTTTCGATCCAATTTGTCAATTGTTGATGGAAATCCATCTCCCATGTTGCTTGACTATGCTCTGATACCACTGTGAAGAGAGATGGTGGATGCAATCCAAAGATGAGTAGGTGCCGCTACAACCAGCTTCACACCAGCCAACTGAGACTTCAGAGTTGATTAGTAGACCCTTTGAGCTTCCTAAATCCACCAAAATATCAGCCAAGTACTTTGGAACATGTATCCCAAAAGTTTAAGTCAAGACCGACAAGTTGCGAAATGACTAGCTCCCAAAACTTGCTATTTTTGGACATACACCTGCTGGAAAAAATGAACAGTGCTCTCAACCTGGAAGGAATTAGAAAAATTCCTTTTGGGCATAGCAAATAGACTTAGCAAGCTTCCTATTCCAAGTTAAAACACTTCAAATGATGGACTGAGCACTGAGAACAAGTTTCATCAAGTTCTGGAACATTCCCACAATTCTCGGGGCTCTGCAGAGATAGACCAGTAAGCAGTAAAATGCAGATATCTCCAAAAGTATAAATCCAATGACCTTGAAAATTTATAGGTAGAAACTAGACAGTAAGAGCTATCCAACGCAGTTTAAAACACTGAAAAAGGTTCAGTAAAACTCGAGATATGACCTTCTGAAGTTACTGCTCTGAGTGAGTATAGCAGAGAACAAAACAGAGAGGTAGATGATAATAAATGTATAGATTCACATATGATTACAACCACATTGGCAATGAATCTTTGCACAATGGGAGTAGAATGATAGAGCTATGGAGTAAGCTCTTCAATCTCTACAAAATGACATGAAGTGGTCACGTACAAGGCTTGCTAATCGCCTCTTCCTTCTTGCTCCTTTTATAGCTATTCTTGGAGGGAGTTTTGAATTCGAATTCGAATGGCTCCACCTAAAAGTGATCCCCAAAGTTAGGAGAGATTCCCTCAGCTCAAAAATTTGTGATTTTGGTAGTTGGAGCCACGAATTTGCTTTTACACCATGGATGAGGTAAGCCATCCTTTTACTTTTTTCTTTTTCCATTTACAAGAGATAAAATGTACTCTTTTACAAGAGGTGTTCACATGACTACTCATGTGACTTACAAATGAGGATAATATCAAGCATATCAAGCATGTAGGCTTGGGCAAAATGCACCAACATCATATTGAGAGTCAAATGTACTATCATAAATGAGCACCCAATCTCCTACTTCAATTGGATTAGGACGCAGTCGATGAGTTTTATCAAAATAATGCTTATTCTTCATTCTAGATTCTCTTAATTTTTCAACAGCATCATCAAGTCTTACTTTACCTTGTTCTAACTGTTTAATGCGCAAACTCAAAAAGTCATCAGTAGACATGTTTTCAGACCAAGGCAAATTTGACCATGCAAAAATATGAGATTGAATTGGAAACAATGGTTTTTGACAGTACATAAGTTCAGCAGGCATATACCCAGTAGTACGTGTGCATGTCATTCTATCTACCCAAAGTGCAAAAGGTAAGAATCTAGGCCATTGTTTGATGTCACCGTTGCATGCTTTAGATATGGCTTTCACAATAGGTGGATGCCCTCTCTCTATTTTACCATTGGCCTCTGGATTATATGCAGTAGTGAGAGACAAACGAATACCGTGACGCTCAAAGAACTCTTTAGCTTCTCTCGCATTTAACTCTCCACGATCGGCAACTACTTTCTCTATGTACCCAAAGCGACTTATGACATCTTCAAGCAAGAATTTGCAAACATTGTAAGTGGTCTTAGATCGTAGTGCACGTCCCTCTACATGATTAGTTAAGTCTTCTCTTGCAAGTACAATGTAACGCATTTTGTCAATACCTTTAGGCATAGTTACAAGATCTACTACCCACTTGTAGTGAATACAAGGTGGATAAGTAGGATGCAACGGATCTCTATGTTTGATTGATGAATGAAGTTGACAAGTAGAACATGTAGAAACATAGCTACTAATGTCAACATACATCCTAGGCCAATAATAGGTACTTCTAATTTTTTCATATGTTCCAAAAAATCCTTTATGACCGGCCCATAATGTCTCATGCATTTCCTTCATTACTTGCAATTGAAGACCTCTTTTTCCTAGGACTCGTTGTGGATTCTTAACCTTACCCTTAGCATGTCTCCAAAGATAACCATTACATAGGAAAAAGTTATAAGCTCGTTTCCTAATGTTACGGAATCTATTCGTAGTCCAGCTAGGTAATGGTTGTAGTGTACTGAGATACTTTCCTATGTCTCTCCATTCATCTTCGTACTCAGACTCATGAAATTTCTCATACTCATATATATGTGGAACATAGTCAACTAAATTCACATTCTTTATTAGATCACTTTCAAGATCGTCATCAAATCTAGCTCTCGATAGCATATCAACAACTGAGTTTGACTTACCTGAAATATGAACTAACTCAGGATTTATGAACTTAATATCTGAGATCCATCTAAGCATGGCTATATCAGGAGATGAACAATTGGCTATCATTCCAATGAGAGGCAAACAATCAGTCTCAACTTTGACATTTGCACCAATGAAATATTCTTTGTCTATTTTCAAAGTTGTTACCATACCCCATAGTTCTCGTTTGATCTGTGGATATTTTCGTTGTGTTTCATGTAGAATTTTGGCACCAAACCTAATTGCATATCTATTCCCTTCACTATCGTCTTGACTTATGACCCAACCTATACCAATAGGACTAGTATCAACAGTCAATATAATAGGTTTGTTAGCATAATAGTCTACACGCTTAAGGATGGGAGCTTCAAGCAATAATTTCTTCAATTTACGCATAGCTTGAGTGTGTTTGTCAGTCCAAATAAATTTTCGTTTCTTCCTCAACAAGTCATAAAGACAATCAGCAACATGAGCAAAGTGAGGGATCCAAATAACATAAAAGATGCAAGCACCAAGAAATCTACGTACCTCACTCATGTTGTTACATGTTTCAGAAATCTTGCTAATGGCATCAACTTTTTGTGGGTATGGCTTTCGACCATAATGGCCACATAAATGTCCAACAATAAGTACCTCGTTGACACCAAAAACAGATTTCTCTATGGAAAATGTGAGACCTACCTCTTCAAATCGTTGAAATATTCTTTCACAATCAGAGATATGGTCAAGAACAAATTTACGACATCCCGATGAATCTAAAGTAATGTCCTTTACACGTTCCTCACTCCCTTTAATTGGAATATCATCAATGAATGGCATAGTTATATGAGGGATAAAGTCATGTAAGACCATATTCATAGCACTCATCATATGAGCCACAGAATTAGTCGCTCCTTGAGGTAAAGTACACATTCGCACTAAGCCTAAAGGAGTTTTCATTGTGGTTATGTCACGACTGTCAATTGCTAACTGGAATTGGTCATATCCAGAATATAAATCACCCATTGAATAGATAGAATGTCCTGAAAATGATTCAGCAAACTCATCTACAATGGGTCCTGTTCCTACATTCCTTATGGTGACTTTATTGACGGGTTGGAGATCTTGAATAAAACGTAGTTTCCCATTCTTTTTAGGCACAGTGAACCATCTGTTTGAGTAAGGTGCAAAAGATGGCTCTAAAATTCTCATGTTTATTTTCTCCTTAAGTAGTTTCATTAGCTCAGGTAAGTGAGCCTTTGGAAGACGAAGATTCCATGGAATATGTGGAATAGTAAAGATTATCATGGGTGCAACTAGCTTAGGATCTACACAACCAATCTCATGAGGATACATAGTAAAGGCTTTTCCATGGCTACGTATGACTCTCTCAAATTTATCTCTCTCTGCTGGCAAAAGAAAGTCATCATCTCTACCAATTTTCACTTGTTTGATTGTCTCATCCGTGAATGTATGTCCTATGTTTTTCTTATCCCGAAGAATTGGATCATTTTTCACATCAATAATTTTTTCATTACTTCCTTGAGGTAACGGTTGAGCTATGGGTTTGATTTTTTTGTCTATAGTTTTGTACTTTGTTTCAACTAAGGCATCATGTGTTTGGTTAAATTTTGAGCACTTGTCAACATTGAGAGCATACTCTTGGATTAGAGCATACTCATCAAGGGAAGAAAGAAGAAGAATATGGGAATTAGAATTTTGTTGAAGACATAACTCTAACTCCTCAAGAGTAGAGAAACAATGAGATGTTTCAATCACATGCTCAATGTTCTCATCATGTTCCATGATTTTGTTATTTTTATAATTTTTTTGGGTTTTTTGGATAAAAGACTTGGACAATTGACTCTTATGAAGAAAATCTAATCTAGAATGTGGAAAACAAAGTGACAAACTATTGTACATGTTGGTTGGATGCGAGATGTCAAACCAATATCCACTGCTGTCCCGCTCAACAATGGATTCTATCTGAAATTTTGATCATATGTAGCTCCAAACATGAATCGAGGTGCACAATCACTACAAGCATGCTCGTGACCCTGAGTAACAATAGGTTTCTTTCTAATTGACAATCGATTCCTAGGATGATTCACTCCTACTGTCATGACTTGAAGTGATTGCATTCCATCCTTAGACTTAAATCTAGCATAGGTAGACCCATCATCCATGGCTTTAGTTTCCATACGACTCTCACAAATAAAGGGTTGACCTAAGAGAACTTCATAGGAGCAATTATCTTGAATAAAAAAGTGAAACTCTTCTGTGATTCCTCCTATGGATATGGGCACACTAGCACAAGCTCCATACAGGGTACCTACACCATTATCTGCAGTTCTCGTATGCCATCCACAATCTTTATCTATGGGCCATCGAAACTTATCATAGACTTCTCTTGAAATCACATTGATTTCAGAGCCGGAATCTACTAATGCATTTACAGTGATAGTGTTCTTATCATTTCCTATTTTAACATGCATCTCTGATGTACCTCTAGACCAAAATGTTCTTTTAAAGTGACTTTAAGGATTGTTTTCATGATTTTCATGGTCAGGTTGAATAGGTCCTAAGAAATTTTTATTAACATTTACTTCATCATCATCAAAGTTCTCTTCATCAGATTCATCAAAGTTTAAGGCTTCATTCATAGCTTGATCTTGATCTAGAGAATCTTGCATCTCAGTATCTAGATTAAGCGGAAACCTTTTCCTTTTAATTAGGCCGATAAAGTTATCTTTAAAAACAGGCTTTGCAATAGAGAAAACTTGTTCTAAAGACATAGTCACTTGACTCTTAAGCAAAATGTCATCTAAAATTTCCATAAGATCTATTTTTCTCTCAATTTCTGAAATCAAGATGGCTTTAGGTTTTCTCTTTGGTTTCTTTTGTTTTTGCTCAAGATCTTGTTTTTGTTCATGTTCTCGTGTTTGGTCTTCAGTTTGTTTTGATTGTTCTGGTTTATCTAAAGGCTTTGGTTCTGTTTTTCTTTGCTTTGTCTTCTTCCCTTTTTGTTTCTCCTCTTGTTTTTGTTCATTGGGTTGTGCTTCTTGTTTTTTATCTTTGGATTGTGATGTTTCTCCCTGCTCTATGATTGTTTCTATTCCCTCTGAGGTTTGTTTTCGTGTTACTCTTCTTTCACTAGGCTCAGCTTCATCTCTTTTTCGTTTTTCTTCTACATTGGATATGTGAGAAATAAGAGATTGATCTTCTATTGGTGACTCCCAAGCCGTTATTCTCCTAATCTCATCCCGTGCTCTTACTAAAGCCTCTATAGAAAAATCACCTTCCTTTGTGGGTTTACTTAATTCTACTTGTTGTTCATCAAGAGCTTCTAGTTTCACTCCTCTAGTTCCTACGTCCATTATGGTTATATTTTCATAATGTTTTTTCATTCCTCCCTTACCATAATTTCCTTGCAAAGGTAGCCTAGATCGATAGTCACAGATTTTCTTGTCTATGTCTATTACTAGTCATTGCTCCTTAGCAGCCTTCAATAATTCACAATCTCTCAAAAAGTGCTCTAACGAATCACACCAAGGACACCTACGAGAGCCACGCACAAAACCATTTTGATTTTGAGGATTTTGATTAACTTGTGGTGGGAAATTTTGAAATTGAGGATTTTGTTGATAAGGTATTGCTTGAACAGGATAATTAGGATTTTGAAAATGCAATTGATGTATTTGAGGAGCTTGGGGAGCAACATGTGGTACTTGAGGTGCAAGAGGAGCTTCCATATTATACGGTTGATGATTTTGAAAATTTTGATTTTGAGGATTTTGAAAAGCTATTTGAGAAGCTTGAGGATACATGTTTTGATACATTTGAGGATTTTGCACATGAGGATGAGGATTTTGCATTGAAGGATTATGCATTGGAGGAACTTGATATGCTTGAGTAGGAGCTATTTGTGGATTTTGATTGGTAGCTATAACATGTTGATTAGGCTCTTGAAAAGTCATTGGGTTCATTTGATTTTGGAAAGTTTTGGTGTAACTAGATTGTAAAGCATCTATAGTCTTGGCCAAATTGGATTGTGTAGCAATAAGACTTTCCATTTGCTTAGTGAGAATATCCACTTGAGATTGTTCAACTACACTTTTATTTGGCTCTACTTTAAAACCTTGAGTAGGCTCCATCATTTGAGGAATAGGAGTAGAGTCAAAAAGCATAGCATGGGATTGTTCTCTAAATTGCTCCTTAATTTGTGGAAGGCTAGCTTGAGGAAGACTAGTTTGCTCATAAAGCATGGATTGTCTTTGATGTCTATGGGCTACAGCCTCTACTACTTTACGCACTTTTTGCCAATTGTCAGTAAGACCATAGCGCTTATCTGGTTCTTCTAATTGCCGTTCAACTTCCCTACGAGTTTCAGGATGAAGAAGCTTAAGAAAATTGATCACAAGATCAGGTTCCAAAGTTATCTTATCCTCATCAGGAAGTTGTTCATAGCGTCTAATATACTCATTTTGTAAGTGAGTAATAGAGCTACTAGGCTTTGGAGAATTGACCCATCGTAAGAATCCATCTCGATTATGTTGGCTATAATCTTCAAGATAGAATTCTTTGAGCATCTCCTTTCTAAAATCACTCCAAGGAAGACTATCATATTGAGTGACACGGTTTATGATAGAGCTATCAACAATTCGTTCAAAGAATGATATCAAAAGATCTTCAGGAAGACCAAAAATCATAGCTTGCTCTTCAAACAAATCTAAGTAGCTTGTGATGTTGATGCCATTGAATTTTCCCTTCTCTCTCAACATAGAAGAGACTATTCTTTGGCCTTGTTTCTCAACAATAAGGGATTTGAATCCTTCCTCCATCTTATGTGAATAAGCAAGTGATGCACGATGTTCTAGATCTCTCACAAATGTGTTTACTTCGCGACGAAGATGTGCACGATACTGTGAGAAATCCAGTGCAACACTCAAGAATGATGATGATGATGTGATGAGGATGAAAAATATGAAACAAACGATATGGATCACAACCTCCCAACAAGATCAGAAGCAAATGCCACGAAGCGTTTCACGTCGGGTTCAAATGTGGAGGTGATCGCAATCCGGGTGGATCGGGTCCGGTCGTGGCACACACAGGGTGTATGAAGCTAATGAATGTTGGAAGGTTTAAAGATGTGAAGGTGAAATTAATGTTGAGTATGGAGAAGAGAGAGATGTTGAAATAATTATGGGAATGGGAATGTAGGTGTGCAAGTTAGATTGATGACATGAATGATAAGAATGAAAGAGAACCATACACACGAATCAAATTTGGAAGGAAGAATGGTCCATTGGAGGAGCTTCTTAAACACTTCCTAATTCTAATCCATATGTATAGCCTTCTTTGGATGATATGTATGCATGATGAGAATAGATGGAATCCTTACACATAAATCAGTTTTGAAAGGAAGAATGGTCCAATATTGGAGCTTCTTATACACTTTCAGAAACTAATAAATATGTATGGATTTGTATGGATTATATGCATGCAAGTGAATTATGATGATGGATTTTACTCACAAGCTCAAAGAAACATCCTCACTGGTTCAACGCAATACTGCGGAGCCTTCTCACACATAGAAGAAATAGAAGACATGTAAAAATACTTAAGAGACTGAGAGAGGTGACAAGAGACAAGTGACAAGTGACATGAATTAAAAGAATTTGAATTAAGTTACATGTAAAAGATCGTCGTGGTACGTCATGCTAAGCAGTCTACTGATCAAAGGTGGTTCCGACCCTCAAACCATGACAGTTCAACCGAATGTCACACGTAAGAAGGTGAGTTCCACTCCAGTGACCCTATGTCTGTCTAGGCTCGTAACGTCTAACTAAAGAAGTCTAAGACTCATTAAAATCAGCTCTAACTCACTCACACGCTCCACCGAGGGTGAGTCAAGATAGAGATGCTGGTTTCAAGAGCCTATCTTAAATTGGAGTTCTAACTTAAATTTGAAACTAGGTTCTATACTCATACTAGCTCACCTTGGATCCTCACTCGCTCAACCGAGGGTGATCGTCTCAAGGAAACCGTAAGCTAGCATGAGCCCTATGGATGCCTAACAATGATGCTCTAGGAGTTTGGAGGGGGGTTTATATAGTTTCTTGAATGAATTTGGGCCCTTGGATCTAGAGAAATCAACTCTCAACTCGAGGATCACTACTTTCGATTACAACCATTTGATTAATCAAATCAATGGCTTGGAATTGTTCTTTCTATCAAATCTAGTGTAAAGGAGTGAAATTTAGGCGCCATCATTCTTCACCATTGGATCTGGGGATGATCTGGACCGTCGGATCAGTGCTGACATCAATTCGGATAAGATAAGCCACTATTTTTGGAGAAACTTTGCATTATTGATCTTTAACTGTCAACAAAGTCTTCTTTTATGGAAAAAATTCGTGGATCCTCCTTCCTTTATGCTTTAGTGCATCTCCACCCTTGAATAGGAGCTCATCTTGACCGTACACCATGGTTCAATCATATTTTGACAGGTGGCAGCCCTTCAAGCCTTCAATTTTCTTATTCTAGAAAACTGCGGTGACCTTGAAAACTAGACTTTGTGCTCTTTGACCCTCCAAAAAGACTTTGATGAAGATGAAACTTTGTAGGACTATGTTTCCAAAGATCTCCTTCAGGAATATGTAGGAAAAACTCCCATCTGAATCTCCCTTGTACAAGTTTGACTACATTTGGAAGCTTGCAAGGTGGCATTGAGGTCTCTAGGAAGCTCTGATAGCCTTGAAAATTTGTACAAATATGTAGCCACATATGGTCTTTATACATGCCAAACCATATGGCTAACATAATTTTCTATACAAGAATTTGTAGGGTCAAACTAGAAAAATTACATTTTTACAAAATGAACATAGCATATCAATGTGCTACAAAATCCATTTTCTGCTGAAATTTGGGCTATAGACTGCCTTTGACAATCTTTACAAGTATATGGATTTTCATCTAATTTGGTGACAATGAAATTTTTGCCCTAATTTCCCAACTTTGACCAGCTTTGACCGCTACCATGGACTTTCTTGATTTCTTTGAAACTTTGTATGTGACCTTCCTTTGACATCCTTGATGCATCCTGGACTTCTCGGGGAATTCTGGCTACCTTCGCCAAATATGTTTTTTTGTAGGCCTTCACAAGTGAGAGAGGAGAGCAAATCTCGACGACAACGTCCTAAGGCAAAATTTGAAGCATCAATATGAACATGGAATATCTAATCCCATTGTGGGGTTTTCAAAATAGGTGCTATCACCAAACAAGTTTTTAGAGGTTTTGCAATATCTACAAACTTATGCACAATTTTTCTATAATATCCACAGTGTTCCATAAAAGTTTGGAGTTATTTTACATTGTTTGGCTTTGGTAGGTCCACAATAGCTTTAATCTTTCTCTCATCAGTGGATATTCCATTTCTGGAAACTATGTGACCTAACATTCTCCCCTGCCTAACAAAGAAAACACATTTCTTTTCCACCTCATAAGTCTTGAAATTTGAAGGTACATCAAAATTTTGCTCCTCTTCCTTAAGTGCCTTCTGTTCCTTCATTTTCTTACTCATTTCAGGCTTTCGATCTTCAGTACTCTCCTTCTGTACACATTTTTTATAAGTTCTTGAGATTTTGTCTTTTATAGCATCCTAAGCATACAGTTCATCTAGAAATTGTGTTTTGTCAGTACTTAAAAGTAGAGATTCCTTCAAAATCTCTTCTGACTTTGTAACACTTATCATTTGTACTCCTACATGGAAGACATCATATCCTTCTTCATCTTGAAATTTGACTCCCACATATATATCATTGGCCACATCCATTGTAGAAAATATCCGAGTCCAGCCATAGGCCTCACATTCCTCATCATCAATTTTTTGTGGAATGTAATTCTCATCCTCTAATTTCCTTTCCTTTTGACAAGCTTCTTTTCTTAGAAAAATTCTCTTATGTTTCTTGTTCCTTATGGCATTACACCTGCAAATTGGTGATTCATTTTCACTCTGATCTTCACTTCGAGACTCTTCACTTGATTCGTGATTTTGATGCACTCTAAACCACTCCTGAGGGGATATATCACAATATTTCCCATTTCTTAGGTTTACCTCGGTTACTTTTCCTTGGCTCTAAACGTATAGATAATCTCTACCCCAATCGTGCACAATCTACATTATGAATGGTCTGCCTAGGATGATTTCATAAAAGGTAGGCTATGGAAATTCAACTATGCCAAAGGTATGCTCTATTTCTATCCCACATATCTTCATAATCACCTTCTCCTAGATTCCTAAGGGTACCTCTATATGTCCATCTACAAGTTGTAATCTCATCTTGGTAGGTATCAGTTCATTTTTCCACCATTTCTTCCATGTTTGTTTGGTCATAATTGACACTCCAGATCCACTATCTAGTATTGCTTTGGATGGTCACCAAATTGTACTCTCAAAGTTGAGTTCCCTTCTTCCCCCTCACAGTAGCCTCCTATCTTGTCAATAGCTATATATAGCAATTCTTTTGTTTCCTGAAATTGTGTATCTTGGCAATGTGAATTTGGTTCCCAGCTCTTCATGTTATGGTGTAAATGAGGATTTTGTTTTACTAACTCTTCCCTGTGAAGAGAGATGGTGGATGCAATTGAAAGATTAGTTGATGCTGCTACAACCGGCTTCACACCAGCCACCTGAGACTTCAGAGTTGATTAGTAGAGCCTTTGAGCTTCCTAAATCCACCAAAATATCAGCCAAGTACTTTGGAACATGTATCTCAAAAGTTTAAGTCTAGATAGACTAGTTGTGAAATGACTAGCTCCCAAAACTTGCTATTTTTGAACATACACGTACTAGAAACAATGAACAGTGCTCTCAACTTGGTAGAAATTAGATACCTTCTTTTTGGGCATAGCAAATAGACTTATCGATATTCCCAATCCAAGTTAAAAAACTTCAAATGATCAACTGAGCACTGAGAACAAGATTCATCAACATCTAGAACATGTCCGCCATTCTTGGGGCTCTAAAGAGATAGACAAGTGAGTAGTAAAATGCCAATTTCTCCCAAATTATAAATCCAATGACCATGAAATTCTATTTCCAAAAAGTAGACGTATGGAGAAATCCAAGGCACTTTAAAACACTGAAAACAAGTGAGTATCGCTCGAGATATGAGCTTCTAAGTTTACTGCTCTGAGTGAGTATAACAGAGAACAAAAGAGAGAAGTAGAGAATGATGAATGTATAGATTCACATATGATTACAACCACAATGGCAATGAATATTTGCACAATGGGAGCAGAATGATAGAGCTATCGAGTAAGCTCTTCAATCTCTACAAAATGACATGAAGTGGTCACCTACAAGGCTTGATGATCACCACTTCCTTCTTGCTCTTTTTATAGCTACATTTGGAGGGAGTTTTGAGTTTGAATTCGAATGGCTCCACCAAAAAGTGATCCCCAAAGCTAGGAAATATTCCCTCAACTCACTAATTTGTGGTTTGAGGTAGTTAGAGCCACGAGTTTGCTTTTTACGTCATGGATCAGATAAGCCCTTCTTTTTCCTTTTTTTTTTTCAAAATTACAAGAGATGAAATATACTCTTTTACAAGAGGTGTTCACATGCCTACAAATAAACATAAATCAAGTAATATCAAGCATGTAGGCTTGGGTAAAATGCACCAACAGCTCTTCCTCAAGCCTAACATGCTTGGCTTCCAAATATATCTTCAATCGTCCTTGATTTTCTGCAAGCCAATCATCAACTTGAATCTACTTAACTTTGTGCCATCAAGAGCTTTAGTCAACATGTTTGCGCATTGCATATCTGTAGAGACATAGGATAGTTGAATATCCTTGCTCATTAGCTTCTCCCTTACATAATGGTAGTGTACTTCAATATTCTTGTTTCTAGCATGGTATACCGGATTGGCTGCTAGATGTAGTGAGCTTGTCTTGTCACCAAAAATGTGAGGTGTTGAAGAATGAAGTCTAAGATCTATGTACAAAGACTTTAACCACATGATTTCTTGAGTTGCATTATCCAAACCTCTACATTTGGCTTCAATAGAGGATAATCCCACAGTTGGTTGCTTCTTGGATGACCACGAAATGATTTTTGAACTTACAAATGATACATACATGGATGTGCTTTTTCTATCATCTCTAGATCCGGCCCAAGCTGCATCTGAGTAGACCTTTAGCTCAATATCTGAAGTAAATGGATAAAAAAAACCTTCATTCATGGTCCCCTTTAGGTACTTGAGGACTCTCTTGGCCGCTTCCATATGTGGTCTTCTTGGCTTATGCATAAACTGACTCAATATGCTAACACTATAGCATATATCCACCCTTGTGAGTGTTGCATAGTTCAGCTTTCAACCAAGCTTTGATAGCTTGTGATGTCTTCAATTGGCTCTCCTTCATAAGCACTAAGCTTATGATTTTGCTCCATAGGTGTACCTGCACACTTAGTATTTTCCATCTTGAACTTGACGAGTATGTCATGCACATACTTCTTTTGTGTTATGTATATACCTGAATCTGTGTAGATTAACTCCAATCCAAGAAAATAAGTGAGTAGTCCAAGATCACTTATTTTGAACTCCTCGTTCATTTGACTCTTTACTTGTGTGATTCCTTCAGGATCATTGCCTATGATAATAGTATCATCAACATACACACATAGATAGATCACTTCAGATCCATTCCTCTTTATGAAGAAAGAGCTATCCGCCTTGCTAGCCTTGAGACCTTGGTCCTCCAAATAAGTCACCAATATGAAATTCCAAGCTCTTGGAGCTTGCTTCAATCCATACAAGGCTTTCTTGAATTTGCATACATAGTTAGGATGATGTGCATCCTCATATCCAAGAGGTTGTGCCATATACACTTCCTCTAAAATCCATCCATTCAAGAAAGCATTCTTTACATCAAGTTGATAGAGCTTCCAATTTCTAGATGCAGGGGGACTAATGATAACCCTAATTGTAGGCATTTTTGCAACAGGAGAGAAAGTCTCCTCATAATCAATACCATGGGTTTGAGCAAACCCTTTAGCAACTAACCTTGTTTTATGTCTATTCATACTTCCATCTCGATTCCTCTTCATTTTGTATATCCATCGAGATCCAATTACCTTCATAGATGGCTTGTTAGGTACAAGCTCCCAAGTGTCATTCTCCTTCAAGGCTTCCATTTCTTCATCCATTCCATCTCTCCAAGCTTTCTTGCTTTGTGCTTCTTTGAATGTGGTAGGTTCTTCATTGGTTGAATCCTTTGCAATGTATTGAGTGCTTGGTGACCAAAGAAGTATCATAACCAAACCTCTCTGGATTCTTCTTCTTCCTTGAAGACATTCTAAGTGGTTGATGTGAGCTCTCGGGTCCATAGGTAGCATCCTGCATCTTTGCTTTACCTTTGTTCTTCCATAGCGTTAGTCTTTCCAATTCTTCTAGGTCAATCTCCGGATCACTTTCTTCAATTTGCTTTGGCTCCTTTGGTTGAATTGATGGAAAATCTTCATCCAAGTCATACGGCAGCTTCACTTTCTTGTCATCATCAAACCATGATTTGTTCTCATAAAAAATTACATCTCTACTCAGAGAAAATCCTTTATTAGTTGGATTGTACAATCTATATCCTTTTTGGTTTTGGTCATAACCAATGAATATGAACTTCTCTGCTTTGGGATCCAATTTCCCTCTTACTTGAGAAGGAATGTGAGCATATGCTAAGCATCCAAAGATTTCACAATGCTCTAGACTAGGTCTTCTTCCATTCCATACTTCATATGGAGTAGTCCCATCTAATGACTTAGATGGAAGTCTATTTATGAGATATGTGGCTGTAGACACAACCTCTGGCCATAGGTAGTTTGGCAATCCTTTTTTATTGAGCATGGACCTTGCAGCTTCAATTATAGCTTTGTTTCTCCTCTCTACTACACCATTGAGTTTGGGTGTATACCTTGTAGTGACTTCCCTTTTAATGCCTCTTTCATGCAAGAAGGCATCAAAATCAGAAGAGAAGTATTCTCCTCCACCATCTGATCTGAGTCTTTTCAAGGACCTACCTATTTGTTTTTCAACAAGAGCAACATACTTCTTAAAGCAATTAAAAATTTCATCCTTGTGCTTCATGAAAACTAGAATGGTCCACCTACTACAATCATCTATGAAAGACACATAATATCTTGAGCCTGATATAGATGGCTTGTTACTTGGACCCCACACATCCGTGTGCACTAGATCCAAAGGATTTTGATACACATATCCCTTCTTATTGAAAGGTTGTCTATGAGCCTTGTCAAGCTGACAAGCTTCACACTTATAAATCATGTGTTGCCTTGTGATATTAGGCAAACCAAGTACACTTTGGTCCCTGCAAATTTGTTCAAGTGTCCTCTCACCAATGTGAGAAAGCCTTTTGTGCCATATCTCCAAATCTGTAAGAGTTTGAGATCCATAGCTAAACAAAGCTATGTTCTTTGTATCTTCCACTTCAAAAGTGAAAAGCCTTCCTGTCTTTTCTCCTTTGGCAATCCTTCTAAAGCCTTGCCTTGGGTCTTCAACATATGCTCCAAATCGGTTGAATCTAACCTGCAATCCTTTTTCAACAATCTGTCCAACACTTATTAAGTTTTTGGTAATTGTAGGGACATACAAGACTTTGCTTAAGAGGTTCATATTCCCATCTGATGTCTTCACATTACCTATCTTCTCCACTGAGTGGTTTGTGTCATCTCCTGTTTGCACTTCATGCTTGTTATGAGGATCTTCCAAATCAAAAAGTAAAGCCACATTTCTTGCTACATGATTTGAGCATCCCAAATCAATGTAAAAGATGTGATCATCATCCTTAACCTTCTTCACTCATAGATTCATAATCAATAATGAATCTTCTTGACTTTGGTCCTCTGCATAATTATTGTAATCTTTTCTTCCTCTATGGACACTGATAGTTGTTGTTGTTGTTGTAATTGTTGTTGTAGTAGTTGTTGTTGTAGCCTCCATTGTATCTGCCTCTATTTGATCCATAGCCACCTCTATTGAATCCTCTTCCTCTTGAGTTCCTCCGGTTCTTGAAACATTCTTCAGTAGTATGATTAGATAAGCCACATATATTGCAAGGTCGAGATGATTGGAATCTCCCCCTGCCTTGCTTTCCACCTCTGCCTCTTCCTCCAGCTCTTCCTCTAGTTGCAAAGTTTGCTTGGAAAGAGGTACCTTCATCTTCATTCTTCCTATTCTTTGACTTTTCCTTTACCTTAGCTTTATCAGAATATAAGGCAGAAGTTTGATTACCTCTTGAGGACTCACCACCTTTGCTAATCTTTGCTTCATGAGTGAAGAGTTGGCCCATGAGTGTGTTGAGGTTGGGTACATGCATATCCATGTATAAAACCATGGCTGTTGTGAATGACTCCCACTTACCATCTACTTTGATTCCATTTATGATTTGTCTAATGATTTCTACTCCATCCACAACTGGTTCTTCCTTGCTTGAGTGTTGGAGGAGAAGAAAGAAGCAAGTGCATTCCAGGTCTCTCTTGATGTCTTGCATCCCTTGAAATGAGGTAAAAGAAAATCAGAGATTGATTTTAGAATATAGGACCTTACAAGTGCATCCCTCGAACACCAATTTGAAAGTCTTTCCACTTCTTCATGTGATGGTTTCCCTTTGTTCCTGAGGGTTGGTATTGCTTCATCTCCACATATGAACTCATATAGATTCCTTCCTTGAATGTAAGCCTCCATCCTTAGATGCTGGAGGAATCTACATTTTATTGCTCACTAGTCTATCTCTATAGAGCCCCGAGAATGGCGGACATGTTCCAGATGTTAATGAATCTTGTTCTCAATGTTTAGTTGATCATTTGAAGTGTTTTAACTTGGATTGGGAAGCTTGATATGTCTGTTTGCTATGCCTAAAAGGAATTTATCTAATTCTTACGAGATTGAGAGCACTGTCCATTTTTTCCAGCAGGTGTATGTTAAAAAATAGCAAGTTTTTGGAGCTAGTCATTTTCCAACTATTCTATCTTGACTTAAACGTTTGTGATACATGTTCCAAAGTACTTGGCTGATATTTTGGTGCATTTAGAAACCTGAAAGGCTCTACTAATCAACTCTGAAGTCTCAGTTGGCTAGCGTGAAGCCGGTTGTAGCAGCACCAACTCATCTTCGGATTGCATCCACCATCTCTCTTCACAGTGGTATCAGAGCATAGCAGCATTATCTTGAGTGTGAACCTTCTCAAGAATAATGCACTCAGTAGCTAAGCAATCTCGAATGAAGTGATACCTCACCTCAATGTGCTTGGTCTTTGCATGATAGACCGGATTCTTAGCCAAAGCAATGGCACTCTGACTATCACTGAGCAAACGAGGTACATGCTAAGGTAAACCCATATCACAAGCAAGACGAGAAAGCCACAACGCTTCCTTACATGCCTCACTTGCTGCAACATACTTTGCTTCTAGGGTGGAAACAATTGTACATTCTTGAAGACGAGATCTCCAAGAGATAGCACCTCCAGTAAAATGAAAAATATACCCTGATGTAGACTTACGATTGTCTACACAACCAGCATAGTCAAAAAATGTGTAACCAATAATGGATGCTTTCCCTCTACCTAACCATAGACACTTGTCCTTAGTGCCACTCAGATATCTTAAAATCATCTTGACCACTTCCCAATGTTTCTTGCCAGGATTAGACATATATCTACTCACAACTCCCACTGTAAATGCAATGTTTGGTCTCGTAGCTACCATAGCATACATGAGAATACCAACAGTAGACTGATAGGGAATTTTGGTCATGAATTCCTTTTCCTCATCTGATTTGGGGCAATCATCCTTGCTCAATTTCACATATGTGGGTAAAGGTGTAGTCAATGCCTTTCCACCCTGCATATTGAACCTATGAAGTACTTTGGATATGTACTCACTTTGAGACAGGTATATGCATCTTTTGCTCCTATCACGAGTAATGTGCATGCCAAGAATATGTTTGGCATCCCCCAAATCCTTCATATCAAATGCATAACTCAACTTCTTTTTGAGAATTGACAAATCATAAGAGGACTTCCCGGCCTTCAGCATATCATCGACATAAAGTATCAAGCATGTTGGGGCTTCACTCACTAATTAGGCATGTATATATGAAGACATATGGAGACATATGATGGAGGAACGAAGAAGTAAAGAAAAGACCTACAGAAAATCAAGCCTAAGTGAAGGGACAATTTCACTATTGTAAATTAGTACAAAATTAGAGTATAGATTTGTATTTGATCTTCAGAACTTACGAGTTCAAGTCTAGAAGAATGTAAACCATAGGTATATAAGTTAATTTGAGTCAAAAATATGTAGGAGAGAACTCAATTTTGTAATCTGAGTGAGTAGAGAAAAGTCGTGTAATTTCTAAGAGAGATGGTGAGAGAAAACTTCTGAGTCTGAGAGAGTTTTCCATGGCTGTGAGCAAAATTAGGCCAAGCCATTTTGTACACATCTTCTCTGATAATCAACACATGTTTGTGTAGAAGGATTGAGTCTAATTCCTCTTGTACATTGAGTTCTAAGTCATTTCATATGACTGTGTAAGGTAGTTGACAATTACGACTTTTCTGGCGCACATTTGACTGATCTTCTGAAGGTCAGATCTCGAAGCATGGTGTAAAGTTTTTGGTAAGTGATAGCTCGTTTTAAAGCTACTATCCTTAACTACATTTGGTCAAAAGATCTTTAAGAAACGGGACGCACACTCAGAGAAATCAGCTTAAGAGTGGAGGTATGTCAAATCGATGAAGTAAATTTCCAGTTTTCAGACATAGTGAAAAGTTTGGTACAAAATCAGAAGATTTTGAAGTTATTGCTTGAAAGTTTTGCTTGTTATGTGTTACTGAACATTAGCAAGAACCTTTCTTAGCAAATGATCAGAAGAATTTGCAAAGATCAAGCTGATACAGGTCAGATTGAAAGTTTGAAGAAGAGGCGCAGATTTCTGTGAAGTGAAATTTTTGATTTTCACTAAATTCAGAGTTGAAGGTTCATATTTAGAGGTTTGCTAAGCTAATGATGGTTATGGAGGTCTTCTAATACCACATTAGTTTAGTTCTTGTGGTGTTTCACACACCAACAAGTGGTATCAGAGCAGATAAGGTCCTCGAGAGTAAAGGGAGAGCAGATACAAGAAGATTTGAAGAGTTCTTTGTCAAAGAAGGAGGAAGCTGAGGTGTTCAACAACAAAAGTCATCAGAAGATTGTTTCGAAGTTACTTCCAAGGTTAAAGGTCTACAAAAGGTATCATTCTTTAACCTTACACTTACAGGTTGAAGCAGAAGCAAGGATACCATGGCAGATCATGTGTCCATTGACAAATTGGACAGAGATAACTATCCTGCTTGGGTAATGAGGATGGAGGCCTTACTTATGAGTAAGGACCTAATGGTATATGTGACAGGTGAAGAGGAGAAGCCTAAATTTGAAGATGAAAGTCATCCAAGAAAGGAAGAGCTAGAAGCTTTGAAGTTATGGCAGAAGAGAGATGCAAGTGCAAGAGCTTATATATACAACACTATTACAGATCATTTGTTGCCACATATCAGAGGTTTAGAAACAGCTGAAGATATTTGGAATGCTTTGGAAGACCACTTCCAAAACACTACTAAAGCTAGGAAAGCTAGCTTATGGTCAGAGTTTACCACATTCAAGAAAAAGCAAAATCAGAGCATTAGTGATTATGTCACTAAGATGAAGGACTTGGCAGATAGTCTTGGATCTATTGATGAGGATATTGAAGATCATAGGTTGATAGCACAATTACTTGCAGGATTAAGAGGTGATGAGAGATGGAAGCCCTTTGTACTTTCAACAGAACTCTCATTAAACCATTATGTGCCAGAATTAAATCAATTACTTGGATTGATGCTCACATTTGAGCAAGACTTGAAGTCAGATGGAGACAAAGGTCAAAGTTCTGCAATGTATGTGAAGAACAAAAAGAAAGGAGATAAAGGCAAAGCAAAGGATGAAGAAGAGTCAACAACTCAAGCAAATTATGCAAGAGGAAGAGGTTTTGGCAGAGGTAAAGGTCGAGGAAATGGAAGAGGTAGAGGTAATCAGAACAATAACAAGAAGACATGTTGGATTTGTGGATTGAGCAATCATCTAGCATATGATTGTTGGCACAATCAACAAGGAGCAAGTCAAAATCAGAATAACAATGGCAGAGGAAGAGGTGGAAGGTTTCAGAATCAATTTCAAAGAGGAAGACAAAATTCAAGAGGAAATTATGGAAGAGGTGGTGGAAGAAATTGGAATCAGAACCAATCATACAACACCACATATTACAATTATGCAAATGATACACAGAATGACAACCATACAACATTGATGATGAATTCAATAAGTTCATCAGAGAAGGAGGATCTCAAGGTATTTTATATTGACTCTGGTTGTTCAAATCATTTGTCAGGTAATATAGAATTATTGTCAGAATTGGAAGAAGGCAATTCAAGTCATACAGTACAAACAGGTGACAATACAAAACATAACGTGCATTCAATTGGAAAAGTGAAGTGCAGGAGTGGAGCTGATTTATTAACAAAACATAATGTGCATTCAATTGGAAAAGTGAAGTGCAGGAGTGGAGCTGATTTATTAACAAATGTTTTGTATGTTCCAACAATACCAAAGAATCTAATTAGTGTTGGACAAATAGTGGAAAAAGGTTTCCAAGTCAGATTTACAAATGAAGGGGTATTTGTTGAAGATCCAGAGGATGCTTACAAACCTATTGTTTGTGGTAAGAAGGAAGGTAGACTTTTTACTCTCAAAGTGCAAGGAAATGTTGGTCAAGCCCTAATCACACATGGTGATGAAGTAATTACAGAGTTAGATCTTTGGCATAAGAGATTGGGACACTTCAATGAAAGAGGAATCAAAACTATGGTGGAGAATCAATCTGTAATGGGGCTACCAAATGTGAAGAATCAACATATGATATACAAGTGTGAAGCTTGTCAGATGGGAAAAGCTCATAGACAACCATTCCAGAAGAAAGGATTCAAGCATGATGGTTTGCTTGAACTCATACATACAGATGTATGGGGGCCAACAAAAGAAGGTTCAATAAATGGGTCTAGGTATTATGTTTTGTTTATTGATGATGCTACAAGGTGGATAACCCTTTATGTTCTAAAGGAAAGATCAGAAGTCTTTGGAGCTTTCAAACATTTTCATGCTTATGCAGAAAGAGTTACAGGTCACAAACTCAAGAGGCTAAGGTCTGATGGAGGGGGAGAATACTTCTCCCAAGAGTTTAATGACTATCTTTGGAATGCAGGTATCAAGAGAGAGATAACTTGCAGGTATACACCTCAACATAATGGAGTGGCAGAAAGGAGAAATAGAACATTGGTTGAATTTGCAAGAGCAATGTTAAAGGAAAAGAATTGCCCTAATTATCTTTGGGCTGAGGCTGTTAATACAGCTACATACCTTGTGAATAGGCTACCATGTGGAGCTTTGAATGGTATGACCCCCTATGAAGCTTGGTGGGGTAAGAAACCAACACTTGATCATTGTAAAGTGTTTGGGTCAATTGCCTATGCTTATGTGCCATCACAACTCAGACATAAGCTTGAACCAAAGGCAGAAAAATATGTGTTTATTGGGTATGATGAAAAGCAAATGGGTTATAGGCTATGGAGTCCTTTAACTAAACATTTTATTGTTTCCAGAGATGTGACTTTTGATGAACAGAAGAGTTGGTATGCAGATAAAGATTGTGACCTTGAAACATTTGAGGAAGAGATAAGAAGGAGTGCAAGAGGTAAGTCACATATGCAGATAGATGGAGATGAAGAACATATGCAAGCAAGCACATCAAGAGTTGGATCATATAGAAGGAATGAAGATGGACCAATATTTGTTGAAGATCCAGAGGATGCTTACAAACCTATTGTTTGTGGTAAGAAGGAAGGTAGACTTTTTACTCTCAAAGTGCAAGGAAATGTTGGTCAAGCCCTAATCACACATGGTGATGAAGTAATTACAGAGTTAGATCTTTGGCATAAGAGATTGGGACACTTCAATGAAAGAGGAATCAAAACTATGGTGGAGAATCAATCTGTAATGGGGCTACCAAATGTGAAGAATCAACATATGATATACAAGTGTGAAGCTTGTCAGATGGGAAAAGCTCATAGACAACCATTCCAGAAGAAAGGATTCAAGCATGATGGTTTGCTTGAACTCATACATACAGATGTATGGGGGCCAACAAAAGAAGGTTCAATAAATGGGTCTAGGTATTATGTTTTGTTTATTGATGATGCTACAAGGTGGATAACCCTTTATGTTCTAAAGGAAAGATCAGAAGTCTTTGGAGCTTTCAAACATTTTCATGCTTATGCAGAAAGAGTTACAGGTCACAAACTCAAGAGGCTAAGGTCTGATGGAGGGGGAGAATACTTCTCCCAAGAGTTTAATGACTATCTTTGGAATGCAGGTATCAAGAGAGAGATAACTTGCAGGTATACACCTCAACATAATGGAGTGGCAGAAAGGAGAAATAGAACATTGGTTGAATTTGCAAGAGCAATGTTAAAGGAAAAGAATTGCCCTAATTATCTTTGGGCTGAGGCTGTTAATACAGCTACATACCTTGTGAATAGGCTACCATGTGGAGCTTTGAATGGTATGACCCCCTATGAAGCTTGGTGGGGTAAGAAACCAACACTTGATCATTGTAAAGTGTTTGGGTCAATTGCCTATGCTTATGTGCCATCACAACTCAGACATAAGCTTGAACCAAAGGCAGAAAAATATGTGTTTATTGGGTATGATGAAAAGCAAATGGGTTATAGGCTATGGAGTCCTTTAACTAAACATTTTATTGTTTCCAGAGATGTGACTTTTGATGAACAGAAGAGTTGGTATGCAGATAAAGATTGTGACCTTGAAACATTTGAGGAAGAGATAAGAAGGAGTGCAAGAGGTAAGTCACATATGCAGATAGATGGAGATGAAGAACATATGCAAGCAAGCACATCAAGAGTTGGATCATATAGAAGGAATGAAGATGGACCAATATTTGATGAGGAAGTACATCCAGATATACATGAAGAGTGTGAACCAAGAAGGTCAACCAGAATGAGGAAGCAACCTACAAGGTATTCCTATGATACTTCTTATTTGACTTAGAAAAATTATGCTTACATGGTTAAGGAAGATGAAGAACCTCAAGGCTATGATGAAGCAAAGGGTAAGAGACAATGGGAAGTAGCAATGAAGGAAGAGTTTGATGCACTTGAAGAGAACAAAACTTGGGAACTTGTCCCAAAGCCTAATGGTAAGAAAGTGATTGGAAATAAATGGGTTTACAAAGTTAAAAAGCATGCAGATGGAACTATAGCCAGATACAAAGCCAGATTGGTGGTTAAAGGCTATGCTCAAACATTTGGCATAGATTATGATGAGACATTCAGTCCTGTGGCAAAGATGTCAACCATAAGGACAATCATTGCCATTGCAGCATCAAAAGGATGGACATTAAGTCAATTGGACATTAAGAATGCATTTTTGAATGGATATATATCAGATGAGGTTTACATGGAGCAACCTCAAGGTTTTGCAGATCACAAGTTTCCAAATTATGTTTGTAGGTTGAAAAGAGCTCTTTATGGTTTGAAGCAAGCTCCAAGAGCTTGGAATTATAGACTTGTAAAGTACCTTAATGATCTTGGATATCAAAGTTCAAAGGCAGATGCAAGTTTACTTATCAAAAGAACAGATGAAGGTATGATCTACATTTGTATATATGTAGATGACATTATAATTACAGGTACCTCAAATGAAGGAATCAAGGAGGTGAAGAAGCTACTTGAGAAGGAATTCAAGATAAGTGATCTAGGAAAATTGTCATATTTTCTTGGAATGGAAATCACTTATGCAGAACATGGCATATATGTATCACAAGAAAGGTATCTCTTGAATCTTCTAAAGAAGTTTAACATGGAGAATTGCAGAGAGGCATCTACACCATTAGAAGTAAATCACAAACTCAGTAGATATGATGGTGCAGAATTCAAAGACATGAGGAAGTATCAATCTTTAGTGGGAAGTTTGATTTATGCAACTCTAACAAGGCCTGATCTTAGTTATGCAGTTGGTGTCCTTTCTCAATTCATGCATTGTCCAAAGGATCCACATTGGATTGCAGGTCAAAGAGTCCTTAGATATATCAAAGGGACTCTGAAAGAAGGATTGTATTATCCTTTTACATCAGATATAAGATTGAGAGCCTATAGTGATTCAGATTGGGCAGGAAGTCAAGATGACAGAAGGTCTACTCATGGCTACATGATATACATTGGAGATAAGCTTGTGAGTTGGTGTTCAAAGAAACAACACACAGTGGCCTTATCTTCAACAGAAGCTGAATACAAAGGACTTGTGGAAGCAGCAAAGGAAGTCATATGGATGCAGACATTATTCAAAAGCTTGGGAATTGATCAAGGTATACCCATCATTCATGGAGATAACATGAGTTCATTATATCTTGCAGCAAATCCTGTATTTCATGCAAGGACAAAGCACATAGAGATACAGTATCATTTTCTCAGAGAAAAGGTAATGGAGAAAAAGATTGAAGTGGTGTACACTTCTACAAAAGATCAAATTGCAGATATTATGACAAAAAGCTTGGATGGAGTGAAGACAAGTAAGTTCAAGGAGATGGCAGGAATAAAAGAGAAGAAGATTATGTGAAAAAGTCAAAGCATGCTAATTAGTGATTGAGGGGGAGCTGTTGGGGCTTCACTCACTAATTAGGCATGGATATATGAAGACATATGGAGACATATGATGGAGGAAAGAAGAAGTAAAGAAAAGACCTACAGAAAATCAAGCCTAAGTGAAGGGACAATTTCACTATTGTAAATTAGTACAAAATTAGAGTATAGATTTGTATTTGATCTTCAGAACTTACGAGTTCAAGTCTAGAAGAATGTAAACCATAGGTATATAAGTTAATTTGAGTCAAAAATATGTAGGAGAGAACTCAATTTTGTAATCTGAGTGAGTAGAGAAAAGTCGTGTAATTTCTGAGAGAGATGGTGAGAGAAAACTTCTGAGTCTGAGAGAGTTTTCCATGGCTGTGAGCAAAATTAGGCCAAGCCATTTTGTACACATCTTCTCTGATAATCAACACATGTTTGTGTAGAAGGATTGAGTCTAATTCCTCTTGTACATTGAGTTCTAAGTCATTTCATATGACTGTGTAAGGTAGTTGACAGTTACGACTTTTCTGGCGCACATTTGACTGATCTTCTGAAGGTCAGATCTCGAAGCATGGTGTAAAGTTTTTGGTAAGTGATAGCTCGTTTTAAAGCTACTATCCTTAACTACATTTGGTCAAAAGATCTTTAAGAAACGGGATGCACACTCAGAGAAATCAGCTTAAGAGTGGAGGTATGTCAAATCGATGAAGTAAATTTCCAGTTTTCAGACATAGTGAAAAGTTTGGTACAAAATCAGAAGATTTTGAAGTTATTGCTTGAAATTTTTGCTTGTTATGTGTTAGTGAACATTAGCAAGAACCTTTCTTAGCAAATGATCAGAAGAATTTGCAAAGATCAAGCTGATACAGGTCAGATTGAAAGTTTGAAGAAGAGGCGCAGATTTCTGTGAAGTGAAACTTTTGATTTTCACTAAATTCAGAGTTGAAGGTTCATATTTAGAGGTTTGCTAAGCTAATGATGGTTATGGAGGTCTTCTAATACCACATTAGTTTAGTTCTTGTGGTGTTTCACACACCAACAAAGCATATCAAGCTGCCATATGAGCGTCTCTTTGTGTAGAGACAATAATCCTCATTGCTTTGAGAATAGCCTTGAGACTTCATAAAATCATCAAAATTTTGGTACCATTGTCTAGGGGGCTGTTTAAGTCCATACAAGCTCTTCTTAAGCTTACAAACTAGACTTTCCTTGCCAGGAACTACATAACCCTCTGGTTGTTCCATACAGATCTCATCTCTAAGATCTCCATGCAAGAAAGCAGTTTTCACATCCATTTGGACTAGCTCTAAGTCCTCCGTTGCAACAAATCCAAGCAACATGTGTAGGATAGTCATCCTGACCACTGGAGAGAAGATTTCCTCAAATTCAACACCATGTTGTTGCTTAAAACCCTTTGGAACAAGTCGTGCTTTATACTTTGGAGAAGCACTATCTGATGTGAATTTTAGCTTATATACCCATTTACATGGTAAAGCTTTCCTGCCCTTTGGCAAAGCTAAATCCCAAGTACCATTCTTCATGGCACACTCCCACTTGACATGATCCTCCCTTTGCATAGCCTCTTTGTAGCAAGAAGGCTCACTGGCATTTGTTAGCATAACAAAATCTAAACCTGGAACATATCTATCAAGTGGATATGAGACACGTGCAGAACGTCTCAATGGTTGCTGAACAAGAATATATGCAAACTGATCTGAATGGACATTTTCTTGAACATCCCTATGTGCAACATTTTTATGCATGCTAACCGGAGGACTAGTATCCATCAAACACCACTCTTCTCACTTCAACCTCCTTAATGGGCTATTTATTCATCTTAGACTCATTGAAAATGACATCACTACTTCTGATCATTGATCGTGTTTCAGGATCCCATAAGCGATATCCAAATTGTCCTTCTCGACCATATCCAAGAAAAATGCATTTCTTTGACTTATGGTCTATTTAACATGCCCATCAACATTCTGTCCTTTACCTTTAGCATTCTTTAATGCATAACAGTCTTTCTTCATGTGTCCTTTCTTATGAAAATAATGGCATTTGATATCCCTGTTCCTTGACTTACTTCTACTCTTATTCCATTGACCATTCTTTTCCTTGTTCTTGCTCCTGCCACGTTGTTGATTCTTTCCTTGGTAAAAAACACAAACATTATATGCATCTCCACTCTGAGTGCCAAGCATAGATTTTCTACGAATCTCCTCACTCAAGAGTGCTCCACATATGTCATCATAGACGAGTTTGCCACCAGGTGCACTATTGCTAATAGCTGTGCAAAATGTATCCCATGATGATGGCAAGGTGCATAACAACAATACTGCTTTCATTTCATTATTCATATCCATTTTTTGAGCCTGTAACTGGGAGAATATAGCATCAAACTCATTTAGATGAGTAGCAACACTATCTGTGTCTTTTATACGAAGGTCATATAATTTTCTCATTAGATAGACTTTATTTGATGCCGTCTCTTTTTCATATGTATTGCATAACTTCTTCCAAAGCTCCTATGCACGTTCACAGTATAATACTGTAAAGTAAACATTATCTGCCAGGTGCAAGCGAATGGTATACCTGGCCATTTCATCTAACTCATCCCAATCATCTTCATCCATCTTAGCATGCTTCTTTGAAATTACATTTACTAGCTTCCATTGCCTCCTTTGAATCAACACATCTTTAATCTGATTCTTCCATAGAGAAAAGTTTGTGCCATCAAATTTTTGGATCTCAAAATGGTCTTTGCCCTACAAGTTATAGCTCCTCCTTGGAACACTAGCACTAGACCCTGATCCACTGGGTGTGCCTGAGACCTCTGATGCCATGATGGTAGAGAACTGAATGGAATGATAATGGAGCTAGAAGAGTCCGAACACCAACAAATAAGTGTATCAAGGAGTAAATCGACCATTGTTAGTTGACAAAAAAGCAAAAATCAGGAAAACTTTTGCCAGAGTATCCTCTACAAAATGAGCGTATGAATAGTGTCAAAATATCATAAAACTTCAAGTATTGACATGTTTGCCTGCAGAATGAATCACTGACTCCACTGCATATAATCAGTTACCCAATAGAAGCCAACTAGGCTTATCGAGCACCTATGAGCAACTATCATACATCTCCTATGGCGAGGCTGGGTAAGTCTTCCACCTTCATCATCGAAGAGACCCCAACATCTGGGTGTCTCCTAGTTAAGAAAACTTCACCATGACCCTCTTTATCAAATGAAAAGGATTTATGCAAAGAATGTAACCGTTGTATCAATGACCACATGGACGTACATAAGCGGTATCCACAGAAGCATAAATAATGTGTATCTGCTCAATATATGCAGTAAAATGACACTAAAAGGCTGAATGCACAGCCCAAATACTAGCCAATAACACCTACAAGTGTCTCTCAACTCTGATGTTTTTGGCTCAAAAAATCCTACATAAATTTGCAGCGACTGCTCCCGACCAAAACTGAAATCTTTCAAGAAACCTATAGTTTTAGGAGTGTGGCTGAAAACACAGCTCCAAAGGTTGATATTTAATGTGGAGAATTACAAAGAACACTCTTCTTGATGTTCTTGGACCTGTGTGAAGAGAACTATGTGTGGAAGTACTCCAAATCGGCTCCAAAAAACACCCCAAAAATATGTTCAAGGTAATGTCAATCTTAGTCTTTCCCCTTCTTCAGACACCACAAGAGTGTATCTTAGTGGCACGAGATTTCCACGGTTATGTGAGCTCTGGGGGGAACAGTACTGGGATGGGTGACCTCCCAGGAAGTACCGGGAACCCTCTATCTTCCTTATCGTTGAGGTCCTCTCTCATGCGCAGCCAATGGTGCCAACGGTGACTTCGGTGATTCAGATGACAAGGTATGCGAAGGTCTATGCCTTGGTCGCTCCCTTGGTCATAAGCCTTAGAGAAAGCTAGGGGGGGAACAAACCTCCTAAGGTCACACAAGGTACTCCGCACAGATACTGCAGAGTATGCAGAAAACACATTACATTTCTTCTTTACATCTTGTTGTGCTAAAGTCTATTATTCGGTGTAGGATTGTGATTGTGATTGAAGATCAAGAGACTTGTTACAAGTGGTATTAGAGTGGAGTTGGATTCCAGGACAGGATGCAAGCTTTGAAGAAAAAGATAGAAGAACAAGAGGAACTTATCCATAGATTGAATGCAGATTTACATAAAGAAAGATCCAATAAAAAAAAAAGATTCTACTACAAATGCTTTCATGGACCTCCACAAGGAAGGTGGTAATGATGCGGGCACATCGAACGCATGCAGTGCTAGACGACAACGTGAACCTGAAGATGATGATGATGCAGGTGAATCTGCACTTAAGCAAGTGTTTAAAAGAGCAAAATTAAATGAATTTGATGGTGAGAAGAAAACTGGAGAGGATCTTGAAGCGTGGATCGAGGAACTTGAAGATTTCTTTGATCTGGGTGTGTTTAGTGAGGAATCAAAAGCAAAGGTGTCAATTCTGCATCTATGTGGAGTCCCCAAACTGTGGTGGAAATCATACATGCAGACAAGAACACGTGAAGGTCCAATCCTCTGGAAAGAGTTTTGAGAGAAAGCAGAGAACCGTTAGTGTTCTCCACATTATCGGATGGAAAAGAAAATGGAATTCTACTCCAAGCAATATGAGGATGATAGATATAACTTGTCTGTTGAAGAATATAAGGAGAAATTTTTGCATTTGCACAAGTATGCACTAGAAGTTTCTAGAGATGCCCTGAACAGCAAATTTATTGAGGGTTTGCGAGAAGATAAAGGGAACCGGATGTGTAGATTTTCTTGATGCGGTTGCAAAAGCAAGAAACTTTGAAAAGATGGAGAAGTTACTATGAATAAGGCATCCAAATCAAGGTTTATCTCAACAGGACATCGACCCCCAAGACCTATTTCAACAAATCAGAATGGACAGAAATCGACTAACTCTACCAATGGTCAAGGAGGAAAAAATAACCCGAAGCATATGGATATGCCTAAGAAGCAAGAAGCTGTGCATTGGCAACATGATTCTGATTTCTTGGAGCAAGCTAAAAGATTGGGACTTTGCTTTCGATGTGGAGAACAAGGACATCACACTTTTGAATGTCTAAACAAGGCCATAAACCATTCTATGCAGGAAAAGATGGCTCATCTACAAGAAGAAAACATAACAATTGAGGAAGCGGATGATCAAGGTAAGTGCTCTAACCCTAGACTTCAATGCATGACAACTTCTTCTCATTCAAGGGCATTGGTGATTAGGATTATAGGGGACATATTCTCACGTAAGGTTAGTTTCTTGATTGATTTGGGTAGTACAAATTGTTTCCTTTCACTTAAGTTGGTAGAGGCTTTAGGATTGCATATTGAGATGCAGACCAAAAACCTATACAGATGGCTAATGGTAGGATACACTATACTCGAGGCTATATTGAGAATCTTGATTTTATGTTAGGAGAACATAAAGTTTTGGGTACCTTCAATGTAATTGAAATGAGAGAATGTGATGCAATCATCGGAATGGACTGGTTAGTTCATAATAGCATTGTGATTGATTGTGAAAGTTGGATCCTTACTTTGAAAATAGAAGGGAATGAACATTGTCTAGTAGACAAGTGTAATTCAGGTTTTTCTCCTATTTCTGCTATAAAGTTGATTAGGGGTATTCGACAGGGTTATGAGACATATTTGTTTTATGTGCATGACCTTCATGAGAAGAAGAAAGAAGAAGAAATACCTGAATATGTTAGAAAACTTTTAGACGAGTATGCAGATGTATTTCCTAATGATCTACCAGGTATGCCTCCTCCTAGGAAACTTGACCATGCTATAGACCTCTATCCAGGAAGTGTGCCTTATTCTAGAGCACCTTATAGGTTCAATATTGATGAGTTGAAAGAGTTTGAAGCTCCAACTGGATGATCTATTGAAGAAGGGGTTGATAAGACCTAGTGTTTCACCTTGGGGAGAACCTATTTTGTTTCAGAAAAAGAAAGATGGCTCATACAAACTTTGTATTGACTATAGGGGATTGAACAAGAAAACCATTAAGAACAAGTATCCACTTCCACACATAGATGAATTGCTGAGTCAATTGAGTGGTGCCACAGTATTCACTAAAATTGACTTAAGATCGGGATATCATCAAATTAGAGTAAAGTCTGAGGACATACCCAAAACCGCTTTTAGAACACGATATGGTCATTATGAGTTCACAGTTTTGCCTTTTGGATTGACAAATGCTCCTGCAACATTTATGTGTTTGATGAATAATGTGTTTCATGAATCTCTCGATGAATTTATATTAGTCTTTCTTGATGATATTTTTGTGTATTCTAAGGATGATGATGAACATGCATTGCATCTCAGGAAGACTTTACAAAAACTAAGAGAGCATAAACTATATGGTAAGATGAGTAAATGTTTTTTTGCAAAAGGGGAAGTGACTTATGTGGGGAGAGTTGTTTCTAAGGAAGGGATTCACATAGATCCTGAGAAAGTGAAAAGCATAGTTGACTGGCCTACACCCAAATGTGTGAGAGATGTGAGAAGCTTCCTTGGTTTGGCACAATATGAGAGGTCACACATCAGGGAGTTTTCTCGAATCGCGAATCCTCTTATCGAATTGACAAAGAAAAATAGAGAGTTCGCATGGAACAATGAGTGTCAAAATGCGTTTGAAGAGTTAAAACAAAAAATTATCAAAACTTGTGTGCTAAAGATACCTGAGTTAGGGAAGCCATTTATTGTTGCATGTGACGCTAGTGGAAGTAAAATCGGATGCGTACTTTCACAAGAAGGAAGGGTAGTGTCTTGTGAGTCAAGGAAACTAAGGAAACATGAACTAAATTATACAACACATGACTTGGAAATGCTTGTGGTTGTTCATTCACTTAAACATTGGAGACACTTATTGCTTGGAGTAAAGTTTGAATAAAGTACAGATCATCAGAGCCTCAAATATATATTTACTCAACCTTTATTTAACAATAGACAAAAATGATGGATCGAATTGCTAAGTGAATATGATTTTGACATTAAATACTTAGTAGGAAAAGAAAATAAAGTGGCTGATGCTTTGAGTCATAAACCTTTATGCAATTTGATTTCTATTTTATCCTCTGATTTTGATATTGGAAAAGAATCAAAAGACGATTTATTTTATGCAGCAATCTTGAATTTTTTGACCAAAAATCAAGGTTCTATGTTTTAGGGAAAATTTCATTTGAAAAACAATGATTTGTATTGTAATTCTCGTTTATGTATTTCTTCGAAATCTGTTTTAAAAGAAAAGATTCTCCATGACTATCATGATACACCTTTCTCTGCACACCCTAGTTTTTCTAGGACTTATGCAAAAGTGAAAGCTTCATATTTCTGACCACAAATGAAATATGATATTAAGATGTATGTGAAAGAATGTTTGAAATGTCAACAAGTTAAGGTTGAATTTAAAAGGAGTATCTTGGTATGTTACAACCATTAGATGTGCCTAGTCAAAAATGGGAATCCATCTCTATGGATTTCCTAACAAAGTTGCCTGTGACTAGAAGTGGGCATGATACCATCTTTGTTGTCGTGGACCGTCTTACAAAGATGGCACATTTTCTTTCCATGAGGAAAACTGATACAGCTTTGCATGTTGCTAAACTTTTCATAAAAGAAATTTTTAGGTTACATAGTATACCTAAAAGTATAGTTTCTGATAGGGATGCAAGGTTTACATCTAATTTTTGGAAAGCAACCTTTCGATCCATAGGAACATAATTACGCATGAGTACTACATTTCTTCCTCATACTGATGGTGAGACCGAGAGGGTTAATAGGGTGCTTGAGGATATGTTACGTATGTATGTGAATGATAAGCAAAACAATTGGACTGAATATTTGCCTTTGGTTGAGTATGCTTATAATAGTGCATGGCATTCCTGTATTAAGATGACACCTTTTGAAGCAATGTATGGCTATAATTGTTTGCTGCCGCATTCATTTTTAAGTCACAAAATCAGGTTGAGATATCCAAACAGATGCTTGAAAATATGGATTTGGAGCTAAATAAGGTAAGGAAAAACATGAAAGATGCATAGAAACGTCAGAAATTATATTATGATCTCAAAAAGAGACCCTTGGAATTTAGAACAAATGATCTGGTTTTTTTGAAAGTAAATCCCTCATATCAAATCTGGTTTTAGACAAAGATCGTCGATTGTCTCCACGTTATGCTGGTCCTTTTAAAATCTTAAAGAAAGTTGGTTCTGTTGCATATTTACTTGATCTACCTAGCACTCTAAAAATTCATCTAGTTTTCCATGTTGGATTACTTAAAAGGTATGTTCCTAATGCTAATCACATTTTGCAGGACAAATCTAAGTTGAGGGAAGATGCCACTTTTGAGCTTGAACCAGAAACTGTAATGGATAGGAGAATAAGACATCAAAGGAATCGTGAAATAGTGGAAATTTTAGTTAAGTGTTTTGCATATCCTATTGAATATTCAACATGGGTTGGTTTAGATGAGTTTATGGAACATTATCCTTCTTTCCAACTCTGAGGACAGAGTTCTTAAAAGAGGGGGAGAATTGTAAGATGCCACATTGATTTTCAAAAAAAAAAAAATGTACGTAATAACGAAATGTTTCTTTTGAGCATGAAGATGAAGGAATCTAAAAAAGTGTTGTATGAGAGAAAGGTAGAGTATTCTTAGCAGAAAAGCTTTTCCTGATTGAATTCCTTTGGTGTAACTCGATATTCCTTACCCTGGGATCAAATTGGTTATTGGGCTGTGAAATTTGTAACAGGTGTACCCGAAGCGATTCCTTTGATAGGATCTTCAGTAGTAGAATTATTGCGAGGAATTGTAAGTGTCGGACAATCCACATTGACTCGTTTTTATAGTTTGCATACGTTTTTGTAGTTCCTATGTTTTATGTCTCATTTGGTCCTAGGAAGATAGGATAATGAAGAGTTTTTTCATGTTTTTTCATCTCTCTAGAATTTTTTATTTTGCAGGGTCCAAAAGTGATATTTGGAAGTAGATTTGGACATGAGGCATCTCTAACACTATTGCATAGATTGAAAAACTGAATAATTTTGTGTCCCATGAGCTTAAGCTAATTCCTCATCGTTTTTTAGTTACAGGGCTTGGAAAGCAATGTTTTCCAACACTTCAAAAAAAAAAAGAGAAGCCTTCATTCATCTTATTCATGTTCACAGATTTAGAAAAGGCACATGGATATATGGGCTATTTTGGGTGATTGACGTGTGTGTGAGTGTGTTGCAGGGATCGCCTCTATTTTTGCAAGTATGATTCTTGAGGTGGACATGAAAAGTAGATGCTTGGGTGGTCTAGAAGTCTTGCATGAGACATGCAAAAAGACGCTATCAGAGCATGCAGATTTTAAGAGTGCATGACTAGGAAGGCGTGATTGGTCATGTGCTGGCGAAAAGGTGGAGATCTAAAAAGACGAAGACGAAGAGATAGGGAAGGACGATGGTCCTACATTGATCATGATCGTTTTCAACCTTTGAGATTGCGATTGAGATTGGGATTGGGATTGAGATCAGCTCGGGGGTGGTCGGGTGGATGAGGATTCACATTGAAGGTATTTGATAGATTTTGTAACGCAGATCAGAACTATTTGTAAATCTACAGAGATAATAAAATTCTCTCTCTTCTTGTTCTACACATACTCTATTTTTCTTCTTTATACCTTGTTATGTCGAAGTCTATTATTCGGTGTGGGATTGTGATTGTGATTGAAGATCAGGAGACTTGTTACAACATACACATATATATTTATATTTTATTAAGGTTAAAACATATAAGCATACACATTTGTAGGGTATAAAATCATATATTATTATATATCCTAATAGAATTATAAAAGATGATTCTATTAGGGTTAAAACACACATATCCCTTCATAAACATAAACTATAAGATACATTGATCCCATATGATCATATGTATAATTGCTCACATTTTCATGTCCACACATAGACTTGCATTGGCACACACCTTCGCATGCAATTATACATGCATAAACATAAGCATACAATCACATAAACATCATAATACATTCTTTCTTATGCATCCTACACCAATGCACATGCATACATATGGCACATAACCATGCACACACACACATAAGCATGCTTATAAAATACTTACTCATAAGTCTTGATTGTGTTCAACTACTTAAGACTTCATAAACATAAGGAATTTAGATGATGAGATTTTTGATCAGTACAGATCTTCAGAGTTTTGTTGCTTGCAGGTACTAAAGAGAGATTAGTCAAGTCAAAGAATTTTAACAAAAAGTTTTGAGAGAGTTAAAGTTAGCCATATTGAAAACAAAATGTTTTTAATTTTCTGAGCATCAATTTCAATGTGGAAATCATTCCGACATCTGCCCCCACCAAACTTGCACATCATCCCGATGAGCCAACCTAGAGATCATGGAAAGCAACATCAAATTCTTTGGAAAAAACTTATAAATTGTCTTTAAATAAGATGATAAAAATGCTTCTAAATTCAAATTAAGTTTCTGATAATAAAGAAAATCTATAAAATTATGTAAATGTGAATTGGAAATAATTTCATTCAATGCATGAAGTCAAAAGAAAAATTTAGAAAATCCTATAATAGTCATTTAGATAGTCGCGGTACTTACCATTCCATTAACCCTGTTCACAAGTAATATTTAATTTATATAAGTATTCTATCCTTTATCTCTTAGTCGTCTACCATAAGATACATCTAACTAATTCTTCTATAGCAAACCTCCACCTCATATAGCCCGTAATACATTTCAGGAGTGATTTCGAGACCACAATTGAATCATGATATTTTTTTTATTCTTATTCTTTTTCTTTGTTTTCTTTTTTCTTTTTTTTTCTCCTTTCTTTTTCTTTTTTCATCTTGCAACAACCATTAATGTACTGCTTGATGTATTTATTTTTGTTTCTTTTTCTCTTCGCAACTTTTTTGTTAAAGGGGAAAGGCTTAACCCCTATTCAGAGTTGAGGTTCTAGAAGCATGCTACAGTCAGAACTAGGATCTCATCAGCTAAACGTTTTAGAAAATAAAGAAGCTTACTTATATAAAGTAAATCTACCTTTACTAAGAGTTGTAAGTCATGTTTTCCCCTCTTCTATCCTCATAACAAATTATAAGTTCCCTAAATTTGACCTCTAACTCGCATACACATTCCTACTTTGATTTCTTTTTCATTATCTACATAATTTTAATAAATTTTCTTTCATACCGGAAACATATAAATTCCTGATTATGAAATGCATGAGAAGAAAATTTTATAAAAATTAAAGAACAATTAGAATCATTTCACCTATTTATGCTGCATCTTCATCTTCATCCTCCAAGAAATCTTCATCAAACTCCTAATCACTATTTGCCCTTCTTTTAAATAGCTTAATCCTCTTTCCTAGAAGTTAGCTTGATCTTCAATCATCTCTTCTTCAAATTCATCATAAATTTGTCATAAAAAATCTTCAATTTGTTTGCTCAAATCGTCTTCAAGTCCTGTTGGTAATCATAAACTAGAAGCTACAAGAAAATAATTTTTCATCATTAATCATATTGCATCACAAATTTTATCATAATCATCATCATACTTTTATCATATTTTTCATCATAATACTGGTAAAAGAAAATCATATTATTCATCATATTCATCATCATAATTTTCGTCATATTTCAAAAAAATAAAAGTCATATTTGCATCATATTTCATCATATTTTTCTTTTTTACAAGAATATCAACTTTTTTATCATAATTTTTAGTAAAAGAAATCATTTATTCATTATAATTTGCAAACATATTGCTCGTATATTTTCAAACATATTTTTGTTCAAAGGAAATCATAGTGCGATCAAAACATTTTGTTTGTATATTTTTCAGCATATTTTTGTTCAAGAAAATCATAATGCAAAGCTTTGTTATAAACGTTTAACAGATTTATCAAGCATCAAAATACAAATTCATCAAGCATGAAATAAAAAAATAGGTATAAATTCATCAAGTTTTGGAAAAATGTTTTATGCGAAAATTTCATAGAAATATTTATCAATTCATTAAGCAGTAAATAAATTCATCAAAAGTTGGAAATATTTATCTTCAATCAAAATTGCATAAAGAAAATTATTCTCTCAATTTCTTTTCCTACTTTTTCATAAGTTTAGAAGAGTTTTTGGTATTTTGCTCAATGTTCAGTATAGCTTCTTGTACCCATTTCCCTATAATTTTGTCACTATCAAATTTAGTATGAATACCTTTATCATCATATGGTTGAACTTTTAATTCATCAAATTTATTTTGATCATAACCGTTGTCATTTTCTATGACTTTATGTTCATAATTCACATAATATATGTCTTCTTTTCCATCAATTTTTATTGATTTTTGAACTTCATTTTCATCATTCTTTATTCTTACATATTCTAATTTATCAATCCTTTTCTTGTCCAATATTTTTTGACCACGTCATTTATCACTAGATTTAGTTTGATTGTCAGTGTTACTCATAAAATTTGCTTTTAGAAGATTTGATCATTGTCAAAGAATGTACCTTGAGTCTCAAATTTATTCATAGATTTTAATTCACATGACTTTGTTTTCTCATCATAGCTCTTAGGTCGCCATGTTTGAATTTTGTTACATGTTTTAGGTCTAAAGTTAATTTGGTCAAAGTATTCTCTCATCCCTCCTCTACCTAAGTTTAAATGCAAATGTAGTTGGGTTGGAAAGTCACAAATCTTATGGTCATTCGTAGTGAATAAGTGTAATTTACATGCATCATTATAAGCAACACAATCATCATACATATGGCCTAATTGGTCGCACCAAAAGCATCTTATTAGGCGTACTCTCCGATTCATAACCCTATGGGTGGATCATCTATGGTTAAATATATGGTTTTTGTCATACAGGTTTGTAGATAGGCTTTGAGTTTCATGTTCATGCTTGCACTTGCATCTAGGTAACTCATTTACTTGCTTAGTCAATTCATCAGTTTTTATCTTTAGATTTGTAATAACTTCTCTTAGAATACCACACATCACATGACATGAATTGGAAAACTCACTTTGGCTTGATTTGATGATTTTTCTTATCCCCTAGTTCTTTGAATTGTGATTCAAAATCCAAAATCTTAGTCTTAATTAATTCTTCAATACTAGAGCTTTGATCATGTGTATTTACTTGAACTACCTTCTTCTGTCCCATTGAAATTTATCAAAAGTAAAGATCAAGAGTTAGATCAAATACTTGGAATATGGCTCGAAGAAGAGGCTCAAAGTGAATATGTGTAAATTTATACAATTTGATTTGATCAAATTCTAATACATCAATAATTAATGAATGAATATGTGCAAACTTCTTTGCTTCAAATGTTGATGAGAGGGGTAGAAAGAAGTGTCGAAGCTCCTCCGTCTTGATTGCCCCTCTTTGCGTGGAGGCGCTCAGTTCTCTAGGGAACAATCCTCAACATCCACGGAAAAGGAGCTGTCTTCTATACAAATACTTTGATGAAAATCCTCATACAAGATTTAAGTTTAAAAAGTGATTTAAAAAAGTAGAAGCAGCATATAAGCAGCTCCAATCTTCTGGTCAAAAGCTTGCAGGTTTTATCAATTCGTCACTTCTCGTCAATCTTCATCAATGTTCTGCCAAAAGGAACATTAGGAAAAAAACATAAGTATTCTTTATAAATCATAAAACACACTTATTACTTGCAACTCTTAGTATATATGTGGATGCACATACATTCAATTTGTCATGCATACTTATAACATGCTCATACATGCATTCTCATTCATGCAAACACATTTTCATATGTTGATCCATTCTCATATATGCTAACACACTAAGGATAAAATCACAAGTTTATAGGATCTTCCAACACATGAACCTTAGCATACACACTTTAATACTCAAAATTAAAGATGATAAGTGAGAGATAGAGAGAGTAGACACATTTTTCCAAAGTGTAATGGTAAGATAGAATGCTCACCTACACTAACTTATATTTCAACATGAGTTTACAATGTGTGAATATGATACAAACTAACAATATCTGAATCTAGGTAGAAATATGAACTAGATACAAGAGATTGTATGTAAAGTGCCTAAGAGGTATGAAGAGTGTGTGTGTGTTTGTGTGTGTTAGAATATGAAAATTTTATAATTGTTTTATTAAAAACCCTAATTTTGATTAACCTAAATAAAGAACTAATGAATGAACAAGTAGGAATAGAAATAGACTTGTTACTCACAGTAACTCAGCAAGTGATGTTGATGGTTGGCTGATACAAAATCCTCCAATAAACTCTAGATGTAGAGCACACCTCCTCCAAGAGTGTCAAACTCTTCCTCCAAATAGAGAACCTCCTCCTTGTTTACCTCAAGAGTGTGTAGCACTTGCTCATGCTTCTTGAGTGATACTAAAATAATGAGCCTAAGCCTCCTCATATAGTATTGCAATTCCTTGAAAAGAAGCTCTACAAAAGCAAGATTGCAAGTGATTTACAAAAAGGTCATCATCAATTTTATAGGTATTCAAAAAGCACCTAATAAAAAATCTCCACGCGACAAAAAAATGTTGCACGCACACTTTGCCGCTGGGAATTGAACCCAGGTGGGTGTTATGAGACGTGTTTCTTTTAGTCAATGTGCCCATGAAATTTTGTTGTAGTAGCTTGTATAGAATGTTTATCATATACTGGAGTTAGTTGAACTATTGGACATTGCTTCCAACATGATTGTGATTTACGAATCTATTGTGAATATCTAAATCAAGATTTTTTCTTACTTCACAATAGTATGTGTATGTGTATGTGCATGTATGATTGTGAGTAAAAATCTATTTTGGATGTCTAAATCAACATTGATTCTTAATTCACAATAGTATGTGTATGTGTATGTGCATGTATGATTGTGAGTTAAAATAAATTGTGATTGTGTGATACAACATTGACTCTTAGTTCACATACTGTGTATGTGTATGTGTGTGTATGACTGTGAGTTAAAATTTATTGGGATTGTCTGACTCAACATTGATTCTTACTGCAAAATAGCATGTACATGTGTATGTGCACGTATGATTGTGAGTTAAAATCGATTGTGATTGTCTAGCTCAAGATTGATTCTTAATTCACAATAGCATGTCTATGTGTATGTGTGTGTATGACTATGAGTTAAAATCTATTGTGATCATCTAACTCAAAATTGATTCTTACTTCACAATAATATGTGTATGTGTATGTGTGTGCATGATTGTCAGTTAAAGACTATTGTGATTGTATGCATCAACATTCATTCTTAGTATATAATAGTATGTGTATGTGTATGTGCATGTATGATTGTGACTTAAAACTATTGTTATTTTTTTAGAACAATTTACAGCATTGATGGAAAATGGATTATATGAAGAGGTAGAAATATAAATAGATAGATAGATAAATACATAGATTAATAGATCTAAAAACTTTAAGAGGGATATGAAAAATAGTTTTTACACATTTTAAGATATATATTTTATGGAATGTACATCTTATTTGATATGGGTTTATGTTTTAGTTTTTATAGATATAAAGTTCTTCATTAAAGCAAGAATTATGTGAAAGGGAAAAGAATGGTCATATGTGGCTATTCATCAAGAGGGTAAGGCAATCTCTACAATACAATGCAAATGTTGTGGACATTGCTATGTAGGAACTGCAACTCTGATAAAAGAGCATTTTATTAGTAAAGGCAACAATGTTGGAGGATGCTCTAATCCAAGTAGTGATATATGGATACATTTGGCAAATTATGCAAACAAGCGTAAAACTCAAAGTATCACATCCAAAAGATTTAAAATCATGAACAGTTCACTATACTTTTGAGGTAGTCAAATTATGGAGTAAGAACAAGTAGATGTATCAATGAAAACAAAAGAATCTTGAGTAGATGTATCAATGAAAAAAAGAATCTTGTGATATCTCTACTCAAGTATCACCAAATATTTTAAACAATAATTAGGATATGTGTAATCCCCTTTGTTTAGATATGTCAAGATTGGACTAAGTGAATCTAGTAGAACATGTAGATCTAATAATGTGTTGCCTACTATTTCCCATAATAAATCACAAAACACAATACATGCAGCTTTGAGAAGCAAGATTATCTTGAGCTTCATCTAAAATGAAATCAAGCATTTTTGAGATGTGGAAATCCTTTCAATGTTATTCGTAACCCAAATTTCAAAGATGCATTGATGCCAACTACACGAAAGGGATTCACCATGCTAGATTACAATAAAACGCAAATATAACGCATAGATAAAAGAAACAATGGTATTGAAGCTATCTTAAAACAAATTGTGATTGATTATATATCCATGTATGGATGTACAATAGCACAAGATGGATGGGTAAGTTTTCAAATAAGCCATAAATGTTATGGTGATATGTCAAAAGGGAAGCATGGTTTTGGAGGTAATTGATACCTCTTAAGGAGAAATGTTCAATTTTCCTCGTAAATATATATGAACACTGAAGCTTGTTGGATGAATCCATAGTGTTTGCATCGAGTACTCCATTGTGCCAACTCCACTTCCACTTCTAGATACTAACACATCCATAGTGTTGAAGCCTTTATGCCCCATGAACCTGAATATTGAAGTCGTTGTCTCCCATGAACTCAAGCATTGAAGCCTTAAGCTCTTAAGAACTCTAGCATTGAAGCCTTTGCCTCCCATGAGCTATAGTGTTGAAGAATTTCTCTCACAAGAACCCTAGTGTTAAAGCCTTTACCTATCACAAACTCAAGAGTTGAAACATTTACCTCTCATAATTTTGAATTTTGAAGCATTCCTTCCACAAATGGAAGAGTTGATCCCTTGGGCTCCACAATCCCTACAATCTTCTAAGTGTTTGTTGGAGAACAAAGAAGAGCAGAGATGCAGAGAAAAGAAGGGCCCCAAAAATTTTCTGATTTGGAAACTTTATTTTTGTACCATAGTCATTTTGTAATATATTTTCCGATGTAAATGCAGTAGAGGAGTCCTCTAGATGCATACCCATAGAGATTTGTATCATTACCTTTGTAAATTAGTAGGGAATTAGTCTTTTATTCAATAAAGTGCCAGCCTCTTGTGTGAAAGGACCAATTCCAGGGCATAAGTATACAAGTCATTTTGTGACTCTTTGTAAACACTTTTTGCCATTGTGAGAATCAAGAGCACATAATTTCGAATTTTGTCTTCTCCTCTCTGTATCTTCTTGTGAGTTTGCATGCATGTGTGATGCTTGAAAAGAGTGCTTAGAAGTGTTTTCTATCGATGAAAGTGCTTGTTTACTGTTGGTAAGGTGTGTTAAGTGTAGGAAGTGCTAAAGTGTAGGAAGGTCATTTTCACAGATCAGTATTTTGCTCATAACTTGAAGCAAGAGCATCAAAATTGAGTAAGAAGAGACCATTGGATGTGTCTTCTCAAGATCTTCGAAACAAACCCCCTGTTCGCTATATTTGGAGTTATGAGCTGAGAGAAAAGCTCAATTTACTGTTGACTATTGTTCCACGTGTCACGACACCATAGCCGACCTTGAAAGCTTGAATGTGGTGGATTTATACTTGCATGTACCTTGTTAGATCTCATTTGCATTGACCATCATTTGAATGCATGTCCTCAGACACTCGGCTAGGTTTTGATACTCCTTGGATTGATAATTAAAGCGTGAGTCCCCACAATATGCACTTGAGGGGGTTGAGGTATAGTCTCTTTTTCCACAAGTCCCTAAGTTGATACTTAGGTACACATAGTTTTGGTGCCGTTGCTGGGGAATGTGGAATCAAACCGAGGCATTCGTGTGATGGTGAAAGCTCTTAGCATTGAAGTGAGTAGAGGAGTTGTGAAATTCTCTTATTTGGTAAATCACTTTCATCCGCACTCACTACTTCTCACTTTTGGGAGTGTTTGTAGTGAGTTGATAGTTTAGGGAAGTGGGTAGAGAGAGAAGTTAGGGTAGGTAGGAGGAAGTAAGAAAGTAGGCTAGGAAGATAGGGCTAATTTTCAAGTATTTTTCCCTTTATCCTTTTCAGTTTAGGTACTTATCAGAAGTATAAAAAACCAAAAACAAGTCACTTCAAATCACTTGTCTGAACACAAGAGTCGTGAGCGCGTGAACCGCAGGTGTCAGGAGAGAAAATTCATGGTGTGTGGAGCTAAAAATAGCACGAGCAATTGTTGAAAGGTGTTTGAGGGCACTTAGGAGGTGAGCCTATCAACTCTTTACTCTAGAAACTCCAAGTTCAATCAACGTAAAGAGGAAAACAACATGCGACAGATGTCATGAGAGAAATATCTAGGGGCTGAGTGAGAAATTCTTTGATTCAGACACTTTCGAGATGGGAGACAAGCACTAAGATCACACACATTAATTTGGTTTGCCAAATTACTTGCTTGTGTGTGAAAAAAATTCAAGTATCATGACCTCCCAAGGTCGAGTGTCGTGACATTTAGGTATGGTGACCTCCCTAGGTTGAGTGTCGTGATACCTACACTCATCAAGTGTCATGATACTTCCCAAGTGTCAAGTGTCAGTGACCTCAAGTGTCGCCACATCTTTCAAGTGTCGAGTATCGTGACTAAGCAAGTGTCAAGTGTCGCTGACCTCAAGTGTCACGATACTTCCCAAGTGTCGCTGACCTCAAGTGTCGCGACATCTCCCAAGTGTCGAGTGTCGCTGACTGAGCAAGTGTCATGTGTCATTTGTAGATGCAGTGTCACGACACTTTCGAGGTATCGTGTGTCGGGTGTCGTTGGACATCTAGAGTCACGATACCTACCAAGTATCAAGTGTCATTTACTGATCAAGTGTCATGTGTTGTGCCAAAGTGATACCTCAGTTAGGAGATTCCAAATTTAAAAAAAAATACATATAATTGTGCAAATATTAAAGAGAGCACTGGGAGCTAAGGGCTTTCCAAACTCAATTAGAGCTCTTAAGTGAATGAACTTAAGATCGGGAAGAATCCTAGGAAGCCGAAGAAGTTTAGTCTCATCTCTAGGAAGTGTAGCCGAGTCGACTATTCATTCCCATTATTCTGAAACCTCGAGTGAGTCTGAAGAGGAAATTATTATGGCCTCAGAAGATATGCATAGTTCTGTACCAATAGCCGGCCTAATGTCTATCATTCAAGGAGAGTACCGAACCTCTTTAGAATATGTGAGCACCAATCAACATGACTTACCCATCTACATAGATGGATTAAACAGATCAGTGGCAAGGCTGAGGAAAGCGAGAGATGCTCACATAGTGCCTAGACCAGCAGTCAACTATGTGGAAGGATTCTATAGTGACAAAAGGGGAATCATGTATACAGTCACTGAACACCCAGAGAGCATCAATGAGCAAAGGGAGGAAGGTAATGGCCAACACCTTAATGAAGAGGAACGAGAAGAGAAAGTCTCAATCCCTAGAGGGAAGTCCATTGTAATTAGGGTTTGGAGAGGGGACCTAATTCCCCAAGATGATTCCTTAATGGATGTCTATTTGGTGAATGGAATGGAGTATTTACTTAGAACCAACTCTTCACTATGGGGCAAAGTGACCAATCCAGCCACCATTTATGAGTTACAAGATCCCAAAAACCCCGCTCATATTACATATTTGGACAAGAACCAGAGAAGATACTCACCCTTGATTGAATTGGAGAGAGCTGGGCTGAAATATCAGAACATTGTTGTATCAGAACATTGTTGTATTTTGCCTAGAGATCAAGCCACTACTTCTCAAAACCCCCATGACACTCATCTACATTCATCTTATCAGCATTCAAGACAGACACAACAACAGAACATTCCAATTAGACCCCAAGTTCAGTTTGCTACACCTGGTAATAATCCTAACTATCGACCTCCTACAAATGCAGAACCAAGAAATAGAATCCCGATTCATGAGAGACCACCAATAGGAAGAGAAACAGGCATACCAATAGTACGACCAGTTCTCCCAGTAATGCCAAGACCACCAGAACTTGGAAGAAGACTGAGACCGATTCAAATTGCCAAATGCATGAGGAGTCACTATGATGGCTCTAGTGAACCATACAACCATATTGCTGAATTCAAGCAAGTGATACGAGTTGAACAAGTAGAAGAGTTCTTGATCCAATATGAATCATTTGGCCTTACCCTTACTGATACGGCCTTAGCGTGGTTCCAAACTTTAGATCCTAATAATTTTCAAAACATGAAACAAGTGTATCAGGAATTGATTGAGGAATTCACCAAAATTGGAATAAAAAACAATTCTTCATCATTAATCCATAGTTTTAAACAAGCTCCTACGGAATCAGTAAGATTAGAAGCGAGACGATCAAGCAATATGTGGATGTCTTGTAGAAGAGAGGCCCACTCAAAACAAGATGGTCTCATTATTCTTGGAAGGATTAGTGAATGGGTCATTGAGATCATTAGTATATGTGAAGAGAGTCCAAAGTTTGCAAGAATGTATGAAAGAGTATATCGACCTAGAGGACAATCTGGCAGAAGACTTGAAAATATCTCAAGGAAAACTTAAGAGTGAGGATAGTGTCAGCAGTACTTCAAATCCCAGGAATAATGTATAAGGGATAGCCGAGTTAGTGGCTAAGAAGCTGAATGTCCAAGGACAAAGGAATTATCCCAGCAATCCTATGAGAGTGCCTATGCTCAGGAGATGTATCCACTGTGGAGGTGACCACCCTTCTCACATGTGCAATAGGGGAGTAGTCCCACCACCGCCTTATGCTTACAATAGACCACCCACACAGGGCCCTACTCATTATTATAGCATAGTGTAGCTCAAGCATAAGCACCACCTCCTTTACTTTTCAATCCACGGAGACGTGAGGACCGGTATGAAGACCACGAGCAAGTGAAGGCACAAGTGTGTGAGTGAAAGCACATCAACATGCACACACATACACACACACGTACACAAGGCAAGATCAAAGAGAGGAACAAGGAAAAGCTTCGATTGCAAAAGAGTTCTCTTATAAAAGCTCTATTCTCTAACAAGCTAACCTCAAAAATGAGCTCTCTAGCTCTTTTTATAGTTTTTGGACTAGTTTTGGCCCTATCCAGACCTAGTGTCCGGCCTAGTTAAAAATTAGGTTCCAGGGCTTATTTGAGGGCTCAAACGAAGTCTAAAAATTATGAAAACTGGTAGGATGATACTTCTAATACTCCCCAAGCTCAAGGACTCCTCAGCTTGAACAAAATGGAGTTACAAAAATAGAAATGGTATTTACAATGGTTTCTAGTGATGAAAATCACTATTTTTGTAGGGGATTCTTCTGAAAATTTGACATGTACTTCTTGGAGATCCCTACTTGCTCCTTCTTCTTGTATGTCCACTTCTTTGATGTGCTTCCATGCTTTGTGCTTGACCTTGAGTTCCAACACTCCCCCCCTCTCGAGTCTGTCGTCCCTGACAGACCCTTGTTGTAATGGTTGTTCCCTCTAGTGCTTTGAGAGGTAGTGTCCATCTGAAGAGCCATCTATCTTCCAATTGTGGCAGGGTTGGTTGTCTGGTTCTTCATTTGTCACTGTAAACCTTTGCCAGTTGTAGTCCTTGAGTATATGCTTCTTCTATCGATTCCAGCATGAATGTGTCGTTGTAAGCCGCCATTGATGCCCTCTAGATTTTCCAAAGATGATGAAGTACTCATACTAGGTACTCGTAACCCATAATGAGTGATGGGTAAGTGTGTTAGTGCATTGGTTGAAGAAAATATGTGCCTTATGCATGGCCATGTAAGGTGGCCCTATGCATGCATGCTTGGAAAATGCATTGGAAGAAAGATGGTGCAAGAATTGGAGGTCTTGAGCGACGTGCTCAAGGGCATGCTGACGAAGAGGTTCCCTAATCTATCATGGTTATGGTGTTGCCAAGTAAAGATACTTACCATGGTGAAGGGTCAATCAATGTTTATCGCTTCATGTTGTATGTATGGCATTTGTGATGGACATTGTCGATGAATGTCCGCGTTGAAGGTCCACTGATGAAATTCTTTGAGTGCCTATCGTTGTCTGCTCTCTTCAACGCAACATTTGCCAAATACTGAGAATTGAATTTCTTTATATTCCTTGAAAAACAACATTGGGTAACTATAGCAAGCTTAGTTTCACATATTCTCTTTAGCTCACCATAAGCAAGAGTCTTCTCATCCTGTATATATACAAGGATTTGCAGGGTACCAAACTACCCCTTGCAGATATCTCCTTGGATGCTCTAGTACATACAGTAGTTAAGCATTGCTCAAGTTGCGGACCTTCTAGCTCTTCCCTCCTACCATGGTAAGGGGAAACAATAGTTGTGGATGCCATGTTCATGCCAAGTGCTTGACATCTACCAGATAAGGCAGCAATAATATCATCTGCTAGCCGAGACACACTTCTATCAAAACTGATAAATGCCTAGTAATCAACGGTTCCACCTTCAACTAAGCATGACTCATTACTGTTCTCCTTCATGCCCGGAACTACTTTCTTGTTGAATGGTATCTTTCTATTTGCTATAGCAGTTGTCTTGAATTGTTGTGCTTTCTTCTTAGGTTGAACTAATGTGGATGTTTTGCTCTTCGAAAAAGAACCTTTGTGACTGTCCTTCCATGATTGAGTCCTTCTGGATCATAGAGCTTTTGACACATACAACATCTTGCTCGTGAAGATTAGTCTTAGAGGAACTAAGAGAGTGTGTGGTGCCATGATCTGTGAGCATGCAGTTCTCTAATTCTAATGTAATGCATTGTTCATGTACCCAATCTTGAAGAAGTTGACTTCTGAGGTTCAGGTTGGCTGCATGGTCATAAATCCAATCTTGACCCAAGACAAGTGGTTCTGTAAGGTCCTCATCCTGACACACTAGCATTTTGACTTTCATTGGAACATCTTGAAGGTAGATGGGAAATTCCACCTCGCCCAAACAAGGGGTTTCCACACCTCCCAATCCTATGAGATAGGCTTCTATGGGATTGATGTTCAACTGCAAGTCTTGGTAGTAAGAAAGTCTAACTGCACTAGTTGCTGCACCTGAGTCAATCAATGCTTTCACACTCCTCACACTCTTTCCTCGTCCTATCTCTATGGTCACAAAGGGACATCGGTCAATTGTTTGAGAAGTAGTTATGCTTGATTTTTGGCACATGTCCATGTGATATTTTGGGGCTTTTGAGTTGACATCTAAGCCTAATCACCTTAACTTATTTTTCCTAATGCGCTCTCTGGCCTCTGCTTGTGCTTCTTCTCTGAATCTCAACTCTTCTTCTTTTCGTTTCTTAGCAGTGTTGAGTCTCATTAGCATATCCTCAGTAAGAGGTTCTTGATATAGCTTGAATCTACATCCACTAATAGAGTTTGGCAAGATATCTCCTTCTAGAGTGGCCAATTGAACTCCACCGCTAGTGGAAATCCTATTAATGATAATGGTTCCGTATCCTCTTTTTTCAAACTTACGGGCATATTGCTTTAGCTTATAAACGAGCACTAGGTCTCCCTCCTTCAATCCTTTATCCTTGATGTGTGCATCAAAGTATGCCTTTTGTCTTTTCTTTGCAACATAGATGCCTGCTACCGCGTGTAGCCTCGTCTCACCTAAGCGTTCTAGATCGAAAATCCTAGAGGACAATTCATGTCCATTCCACTCATGCTCTTGTGCTACTTTTAAGGTTGGGATGAGGAAGTCCAATGGTAGCACAACATTCTGTCCAAAGACCATCTAAAATGGGGTGGCATTGAGTACCATTTTGTAAGCAACTCGATAAGCCCAAACAGCATGATGAAGTTGTTTGTCCCAATCAGAGCGTTTATTATTTACCAGTTTTGTCAATACGTTATAGAGGATCTTATTGGTGCTCTCGGCTTGTCCTTTAGCTTGTGGATGATAGGGGGCAAACTTCTTATGTATCACCAAGAATTCTTGCACAAGATTTTCAATGACTTCATTCAAGAAGTGTGTGCCTCTATCGCTCACTAACTCTATTGGTAGGCCATATCTCGTGAACACATTCTCGAATAAGGACTTAGCCGTAGTCTGAGCATCATTCTTTGTTGTGTCTTTCACTTCTACCCACTTTGTAAGGTAATCTGTGGCTACAATAATATATTCTACATGGGAGTTTCTAGCTGGGGTTTAATAGGACCTATAAAGTCTATGCCCCACTTCGAAAATGCACGACCTCCCATCATTGGCCTCAAAGGCATCTCGTCTTTTCTAACCGGATATTGTGCATGTTGGCATGTGTCACATTTCTTCACATAGGTATGTGCATCCATATGAAGAGTGGGACACCAAAGTCCTGAGAATAGAATGGTCTTGATCACTCGGTCATGACCAAAATGTCCACCTGCAACGCCACTGTGTGCAGTTTCTAAGACCGTTAAATAGTCTGATTCATGAACGCACAGTCTTAAGTAACCATCTTTGCCTCTTCGGTATAGGTTGTCTCCTACTAAGGCATAGTCCTGAGCCTCTTGCTCCATGTTGCGTATTCTTGCTAGACTAGTGTTAGAAGAAGCATTTTTTGAAGGGAAATTATTTGTAAAATGTCAAAAAATTGTAGAAATATTTATGCAAATGATGTAAAAATGAGAAAGAGTCTTCCTCATGTAAATTAGAATCATATATATTTTTTCTAGAAATTTTGGAAGCTCTTTGATAGCATATTTTTAGAATAGAAGGGAAAAGGACCAAAAATCAAGTGTGAAAAGGGACACTTGAAAATGTAAAAAAGACAATTTCCTCTATTATGAGAGGGTTGGTTGTATTATTTGTGCTATCCAAGTAATTAGAAGAGCTCTCCTTGCAGAAATTGTGTTTCTTCCTTTCAAGTACTTTCTTATTGACAAATGTAAGATGTATTGTTGATTCTTTATGCTAAAATGATTGGAGAGGACAACTCCAAAGGGTAACAACAAACATTTTTTGGTGCCGTTGCCGGGGAAGTAAAGGAAAAGCTTCATTGAAGTTGGACCTTGTTGGATCTTCCATTGATGTTGGTATTGAACACATTGAAAAGGTAATACTCTTTAATCAAGAAAAGGAAATATGAAAAGGTAGGTTTCTTTGTTTGTCTTTTGGGAAAAACAAAAACAAGAGATAGCCTTTTGAGATAAGGAAGTGGTGAAATTCTTGCAAATTGATAGTTGCTCATATTATTTTTTAAGTAAAGTGCAAGTGTGAAAAAAGAAAAACGGAATCAAGATAGTTGAGGACAAGGTAAAATGTGATTATCTTTGCATTTTTAGAGTGCTTTTTGACCAAGTACCAAGCAAAATTGTTGATTTTGGGAAAGATGACATGATTGCATTGAGGAAAGTCAAGTAAAGTAGCTATATGCAAATAGATAAGATCCATTTGTTTAGCTAAAGGCAAAGCAACAATCTTGAGAAAAGATTTATTTGCATCTTGAAAAGAAGAATGGTTGAGTTTATCTTTGCATGAATGGATTTTGCACTTCTTAGCACACTTTTCTTTGGGAAGCTTTGCTCATAAACTGATTTGATTGCAAGCATAAAAGAGTATAACCAATCATGAAACAAAAGGTTAATGGACCTCTAAACAAGAAAACCCTAAAATAAGTGTTTACCTTGATTTAGGGTAAAATACTAAAAAAAATCATAAAATCCATCAAAAAATTCAAAAATATTTATTTTTTCTAAAAAGAGTTGGACTGGAGTATTGTTGTTGTAAGTGGAGAAGAAAAAATGGAAAAGAATTCAAAAAATTGAGAAAAAATAAAATATAGAGTGAAAGTTGCTATTTCAATTTCTCAAAAAATATGTTTTTTATGAGTTTAATGATGTTTAATTGCAGGTGACAAGTGATTTGGAGTTGGTGAAGAATCTTGAAGAAGACTAAGTGGAAAGAAAAATAAAAAAACTGCAAAAACAGGAAGTTCAGAAAAAACACGATTCTCTGCACAGGATCACGATTTTCTGTAAGGAAAAGAATTTGAATATTTTTTGCACATTTGGGTATTGAGGTAAGAGGTTGTAAGAGATTTTCATAAAGTGGGTGAGTAAGAAAATCAAATTTCAAAATATTAGTGAGAATTGAGCATCAAGTGAGTAAATTGAAAATTAGGTATAGAATCGCGATTTTCATCAGTGGGATAAAGGGAGTGACGTGATGTAAAGTTAGGAATTGTAAATTAAAACCATAAAATTGTTGAGGAAAAAACTTGAACAAGAAAAAAGTGAAAATTCTGAGAAAATTGCACAAAATCGCGATTGTGTGAAATCTATAAAACCCTAGAATCTCAGAAAAAAGCTCACTTGAGTGAGGGAGAGAGAGAGAGAGAGTGAACAAAATCGTGATTTCCTGCAACCACAAAGCTTTTGGATACTTTTTGATCAAGCAAGCAAGGTAAGGACTTCCCAATAAATTTTTGCATTATTTCAAGTTCTCATATGATGATTATAACATAAAAAACTTAGAAATTAGTAAAATCACGGAATCGTGACTTTTAGAATTTTGAGTTCTACTGAGAAAAAAATAATAATTTTGTAAACCTCTTTTATTGCATGTTAAAATTTTAACAAGGCGATTCTTTTAGAGAAATAAAAACTTTAAAATTAAGAACTTCAAAAAAAATTTTGAAACTGCACAGAATCGCGATTCTGTAGTCAAACACAAAATCACCATTCTCTGAAATTAAACACAAAATCGCGATTCCCAAAGCACGATTTTCATAAGAAAATCGTGTTTCAAACGATTGTGAGCAATCACGATTGTCTGGAAACAAAATCGTGAAAAACACGATTCTCACCACAGAATTGTGAAAAACACGATTCTCTTCACAGAATCCTGAAAAACACGATTCTCTCCACAGAATCGTGAAAAAACACGATTCTCACCACAAAATCGTGAAAAACACGATTCTCTCCACAGAATCGTGAAAAACGTGATTCTCTCCATAGAATCGTGAAAAGCACGATTCTCTCCACAGAATCGTGAAAAAACACGATTCTCTCCACAAAATCGTGAAAAACACGATTCTCTCCACAGAATCGTGAAAAAACACGATTCTCTCCACAGAATCGTGAAAAACACGATTCTCTCCACAGAATCGTGAAAAACATGATTCTCACCACAAAATCGTGGAAAAACACGATTCTATTCACAGAATCGTGGAGAACACAATTTTCTTCAAAAGATTGTGAGTAAGTTGAATGATTCTTAGATCTGGTAATAAATTGTACACACCTCCTAAACAAGATCTAGGAAGGAAGGAGATAGAACCAGTGATAGGAGAACTACAAGAAAAAGATTTTGGGTAAGAAAATAATATGGAAAATTTAAATGAAACCAATGAATCTTCGGAAACTGGTGATTACAAAAATATTCTTAAATATTTGTAGACAAATAGGTTTGGAACCTATGTATATCAGAATGGGATGCATAAGTTTGTCATTAGATTGAGAAACTTAGAAGTTCCCCTGAATATAACACCAGTAGCACAATTCAAGGATGGCAGATATGAGGATAGATAGGGATGTGTATACATCTTCTCATAGGACCCAGAAAATTCTAATGACTTAGGGCAATGTGCAGACAAGAGACCTTGGGAACAAAACCTAGGGCAACCAGACTTGCCAAGACAACATGAAACTCACAATATTAGTGAACAACAACAAGGTAGGAGAATACATACTTCCCCAAACCCTTTTGAAAGAGAAGCAGAAGGACTTAATGATTTTCCATTTAGAAGGAGACATCAGTGGCAGAATCAGGGAAGAATGCTTAGGCCCTATCAGGTAGCCAAATGCATGAAGACTCAATATGAAGGATATTCTGATCCTCATGCTCATGCTGCAAAATTTAGACAATTAATTAGAGCAGAAGAAGTTGAGGATTATAAAGTGCAATTTCAAGCATTTGGTCTAACCCTAACTGGACCTGCACTATCTTGGTTCATTCCCTTGAGAAAGGAAATGTATCTGGATATTGAATCTTTCCTAGAAGCCTTCATAGGGGAATTCTCAGAAACTGGAATAAAACATAGCACAGCTACCTTAATACATAGTTTTAAACAACAAAAAAATGAAAATGTCAGAGAGGCAGCTAGGAGATTCAAGCAATACATTGACAGATGTCCCAGAGAAGAAGTACCCTCCATGGCAAGACAAGTATCTCTATTCATAGAAGGATTGAGAAGTGCCCAATTAAGAACCTTGGTGTATTATAGAAGGTGCCCAGACCTAGGAGCATGTGTTAAGGAAGCAATAGACTTAGAGGATAACCGGGGATAAGATCAATTAGCATTTGATCAACCAAGAAAAAATGAAGATAAAATCCCACCAGCAGAAGAATTAGCACAGGCAATTGCCAAAGCCCTAGAAGTTAGCACCAAGACAAACCTGATAAACATCAGGATAGCTACAAATAAGAAATGCTATAACTGTGGAGAAAATCATTTGGTACAACAATGTCCATATCAAAAACCACAACATTTGCAAGATAGGAAAACACTCAAATACTGTACATTGGAAAGAAAATGGACAAATCATACGAGAGAAGAATGCTTCTACAATAAACAACCTATTAAGGAAAGAGAATATGCAAATCAACAAAATTCACAAAGAGAATCTGGATTTTTTGAACAACCAAGACCTGTACTTGGGCAACAACCTCCACTACCAACAAATGTAGTACCAGTCAAATACACACCAATAGAAGAGGAAAGCTCAAGTCTAAGATCATCTTAGAGAGAAGATTATCATTGGAATGAAGGATATCAAGAAGAGTGGGAAGGATATGAGCTAAGAGAACCAGAACTGCAAGCCCTAGACTTGGGAAATGGGAGAATTGAAATGGATACAGCTACATTCATGTACATAACCAATAATTACATGTCCAATCAGAAACCTTAGTTCAAAGGGAGTCAAAAAATAACTTGTTATAGATGTGGAGGGGAACATTTCATTAGAGACTGTCCACAACCTCCTACACTAAGGATAGAAGGTGCTTATTGCAAGGATTGTGGCAGGGAACACTTAATAAAGGAGTGTCCAAGAAATCTTCAAAAATAACAGAACACATTTAATAACATACCACTAAAAACAGTCAACATAATGGAGCAAGAGGAATTGAGTGACCAAGATCAAGTAAATGTAAATGCTATAACAAGAGCACAAGCTAAACAACAAGAAAAAACTAAGGAACAAAAGAAGAATTCATTTCCAAAGGAAAAGAAAAATAGACAAAAAGGGAGATGGGAGAAAAAAATGAGAAATGGAAAAAATTTGGAAGAAGAGATTATAGAACAGTCAAACAATAGTCAACCTCAGAATAAATCAACTCAGCAAGATGCAAAAAAATCAAAAAGTTTGGAAACTTTGATAAGAGCATATAAGGGAAGAATTCAAGAGGGACCAAATCCTACAGACCATGTAATGGCTTACCCTGTGCCAGATTTAGAGCATGAAAGAATGCAAAGATGCAAACAAATCATACAAGAAACACAACTTAAAATGAGGGAACCTGAAAATTGTCCAACAACAGTTGGGGAAGCAAATGAAACAGAAACAAGGAAAACTCTTGATCTGGAAGATAATGCACAAATAACCTTCCAAATCAATATAGACAAGCAATGTACGATTATATACCACACCACAATGGAAGAATTGATAAAACAAAATCCTCACCTGCAACACAATATGAAAAAGGGGGAAGCAATACCAGAGAGTTTTGATCCACACCAACAAGAATTGGAGGAGTTGTTGTACATTCCTATTGATAAAATAGGAGAAGGAGAAGAAGGAAACTCAACTCTATGAATACAATTTGGTAAAAATCATGCCAAAGCTATATTGGATAGTGGATCAGGTGTGGCCATCATGACTAAACAAACTTGGGAGAGATGGGGAAAAAATGAATTAATACCCACTAAAATGAGATTACAACTTGCAGATGGACACATAGAAAAACCCCTAGGGATATGGGAAAAGGTGATTGTGGAAATATGTGGAATAGAAATAGAGCATATTTTTGCCATAGTTCAATTTCCACAATCCACTTCATATGAAATTATCCTAGGAAGACCATTTATGAGACAAATGCAAATTGTGCAAGATTGGGGTAATGATTGCCTCTTCAGAGCAAAGCAAGGATAACCAGAGTGAATCTAAGAAATGGTCAATATTGTGACATGTCCCCTCAAGAATGGTTCAAAATACATCAAAATCAAGAATTAAGTGAAGAATCAGAGATTGAAGATCAGAATGAAACATAATCATCAATATGAAAGTGCAATGTGATAAGAAACCTTACAAATAGAAAAAGAAGATTAAGAAAAGAAGATTGTGTAGAAGGGAGAAAATTACAGGATGAGAGCTATATACCACAAAAATTTAAAGATGAAGAATTTGAGCCTTATGGTTGGAACCAGATTTTGGCTACCATGGATCTAGCCAATGATGAGTATGTGGGAGTGAAATTCCAAAATGAAGAAGGATATGATGTCTTTCACATAGGAATACAAATGATAAAGGTATCAAAAATAGAAGAGAACCAGGAAGAAGAAATGATATTGAAAAATGGTAAAACACAATATTTGGAAGAGGTAAAAGCTACAGATGCAATAAAAGATAAAATCTCAGGAAAATATAGAAAAAACAAACACAAGGAAATAGAAAATGACCAAGAGGATGAAAAAAATGAGAAAATGACAAACAAGGATCAACAGTTTGATGTACCTGCAAATTTCAAGACTTATGAAGTAGAAGACAGACTACTTCTAAAAATGAAACCAAAGAGAGAAAAGAAAAAAGAAGAGGCATATGACAATGAGGAACAAACTAAGAAGGTAATGATCACCCAGGAAGAGGGGGAAGAAAGACATATTGTAATAGCTGATGACATGACAAATCAAGGGGAGGAAGCATTGAGAAATTTGGCCAGAAACTATAGGGATGTGTTTGCTTACAACTACAAGGATTTGAAAGGAATTGACCCTAAAATCTGTGAGCATAAGATTCCTATTACACCTGATGCAAAGCCTAGAAAACAAAGACATTACACATTCAATGATAAATACTCTGCCAAAATAAAGGAAGAAATTGACAAGCTGCTGGCTGCCAATTTCATCTATGAGATTGAGTATACAGAATGGATATCTCCTATAGTTGTGGTACCAAAAAAGAATGGGAAACTCAGGGTATGCATTAACTTGAAAAAAGTGAATGCTGCAACAATAAGAGATAGCTACCCATTGCCCATAACATACCATCTTTTAGAAAGAGTTGCAGGGAAGGAGGTCTATAGTTTTTTGGATGGTTTTTTAGGATACAATCACGTACCCATAGCTTTGGAAGACCAACATAAAACTGCCTTTTCCATAGAATGGGGAATTTATGCTTTTAGGGTTATACCCTTTGGGTTAACTAATGCCCCAACAACTTTTCAAAGATTGATGTGTCATATCTTGAAAGAATTCCTGAGGAATATAATGGAAATTTATGTGGATGATCTATTTATGTGGATGATCTATTTATGTGGATGATCTTTGTACTTTTTCATTAAAAAGAGAGGATCATTTGGAAGATGTAGAAAATATATTCAAGAAATGTAGAACATATAAGGTATGTTTAAATCCAGAGAAGTGTGTGTTCTTTGTAAGACAAGGGAGAATGTTAGGACACATAGTCTCCAAAAATGGAATTTCAACTGATGAAAGGAAAATTAAGGCCATTGTGGAACTTCCAAAGCCAACAAATGTAAAGGAACTTCAAACTTTCATGGGACATTGCGGGTATTATAGAAAATATGTACACAAGTTTGCTGACATTGCAAAACCTTTGTATGCCTTAATCACAAAATTTGAGTGGACCAAAGAGTGTGACCAAGCTTTTGAGACTCTAAAACCTTGTTTGGTGACAACACCAATTCTAAAAACCCCGCAGTGGGATAAAATTTTTCATGTCCATGTGGATGCTTCAAATTATGCTTTGGGATGTGTGTTAGCACAACCAATAGAAGGGAGAAAATTAGATTTTCCAGTTGCTTATGCTAGTAGGCAACTGAATTCAGAAGAGAAAAATTACACAACCACTGAGAGAGAAGGGTTGGGAATGATATTTGCTGTAAAAAAAATATAGACATTACCTTTTGGCCAACAAGTTTAAATTCTTTGTGGATCACCAAGCTCTACTCTACCTAGTAAACAAACCTTGTCACACTGGTAGAATAGTCAGGTGGTTTCTTCTACTGATGGAGTTTGAGTTTGAGGTAGTGGTCAGACAAGGAAAGACTCATTTGAGAGCAGACCATTTGTCCAGAATCCAGGCTAGAGAGTCAAGTTCACCTTTAGATGATGACTTGCTAGATAGATATTTGTTCAAAGTAGAAAGTATTCCTGAATGGGCCATGACTTTAGTACCTTTGCTAACCATGGGACCCTACAGAACATTTGGAAACAACACACATAGGGTATTACAAAGTAGAAATTTTATGCTGATGGCTGGTCATTTGTATCATCTCAATCATATGGGCATACTAGAATATTGTATTTCAGAAGAGGAGCAACATGATTATTTGAAGAGAGCTCACTATTGGAACCCTTGTACTCATGCTTCCATGATAGTCACCCTAAGTAATCTCAATAGGATGGGAGTACATTGGCCTAATAAGATTCAAGATGTAAAAAGGTATATTTCTAACTGCTGGAAATGCCAATCCTTGAGAAATTCAGAAGTTATAACCTTATACTGGTTTCAGAAAAATCCAGATTGGAGTGCAAACATAATTGAGGAGTTGAAAGGAAATAAGAAAGGAAAGCCATAAAGAGATAGTGCAGACTCAAAGAATCTACAAATGATTTCTGAAGAGTATCAACTAATAGGAGATCAGTTGTACAAGAAATGAATGGATGGGTATTTAGGAATCTATGTTCCTGAAGATAAATATCTGGAAATATTAGAAATGGCACATTCTCGTGTGGCAGGAGGACATTTTTCAAGTGATAGGACTGCTAAACTCATATTATACTCTGGTTATTGGTGGCCAACTCTATTTCCCGATGCAAGAACATATGTGAAAAGATGTGACATTTGTCAGATGGTGAGTCAACCAAATAAAAGAGACAATATGCCACTAGTGCCACTGATTTCAGCTAGAGCATTTAGTAAATGGGGATTGGATTTCATTGGACCCATACATCCTCCAGCAAAACAGCCCCATGTTGAATACATACTAGTAGCCACATATTACCTGACTAAATGGGCAGAGGCCAAGGCTACAAAAAGGAATGATGCTCAGACCACTGCCAGATTTGTCTATGAAAATATCATTACCAGATTTGGATTACCAATTGAATTAGTAAGTGATAGGGGAACTCATTTTTTGAACCAAATCATAGAAAACATAACTGAGTATTTTATGATCAGTCATAGAAAGTCAGCCCCATATCACCCACAAGCTAATGGATTAGCAGAAAGTACTAAGAAAGTACTTTGCACTGTATTGTCAAAATTGGCAAACACAAATAGGAATGATTGGGATTTACAACTTAATCATGTCTTATGGGCCTATAGAGTGGCATACAAAACCGCACTAGGAACCACACCATTCAACTTAGTATATGGACAAAATGCAGTTTTGCCTATAGAATTCCTTATTCCCACACTAAGGGTAGGTAGTCAATACAAGTGGGCTGGACATGAGTTATCTGAGAGAGTGGTGGAACTGGAAAAGCTAGGAGCCTCTAGACTTCAAGCAGTTATGAGCATATATGCAGACAAGAAAAGGCAAAAAGCTTATTATGATGTTCATATTAAAGAGAAGGACTTACAAGGAGATCTAGTTTTGGCATACACAATAAAAGATCAGAAAAAATTTCAGAAAAAAGGACATGGACCTTATATTATCCATCAAATAAGTAAAAGTGGAGCTATCCAACTAGCTAATATAGATGGAGAAATCATGCCAAATTTCATAGGTGGATGCAGAGTAAAAAGGTATGATCTTCCATTAACTGTTTCTGAATGGAGAAGAATACATCAAGCTCAAAATAGGAAAAAAGAAGCAAAAAACATTAGAAAGAAGGCTCAACGGGAAGCAAAGGAAAGGATAAGAAAAACCAAAGATCTTAGAGAAGTCCTTTTGTGTGAAACACCTCTAAGAGCAAGAGAACATTTGCCTGTTATAACAATGAACTTTCAGAATGAAATAATCAAAGTTTTTATAGATTCAGGTGCACAAGTAAATTTGATCAGTTCAGCTTTGTTGGATAAGTTTAACCTAAAAAGGACTAAAAGCAAAACATTTATCAAAACCTTAGAAGGACGGATAATACAAAGCATGTCTTCACCTTCTATTGAAATTAAGTTCAATGAAGAATATATGAGAATAGATTGTGAAGAATGGCCAGATCACATGATGACTGAGAAATTGATTTTGGGACAACCATGGCTAAAGCAAGGTAAAGTAATTTTGGATTTCGAAAAAATGAAGCTTAAGTTGACAGTAAATGACAAAAGGTTTTTAATACTTTTATGGAGTAATGAAGAACAGGAAGATCAACAGGATATTCATGACTCAGAGCTGGAAGGATTTACTTTTTCATTAGAAGATACAAAGGCATTACCAATACAACCACTTTATGATCAAGCTTCATTCAATAAAAAACAGGAGAAAATTGAAGGAACAAAAGATGGTGAAGAGACAGAAGAAAGGTTCTATCTCCGCCAAGTACAAGCTGAACCAGATTCTTTTTGGTGGCATAGTGAAGCGTTCTTGAGTGGGAAAGGAAAAATGTTGCATGATTGTGCGTAAGTGGAGGGCGATAGTAGGTGTCATAGCTACCATATGCTTTAATTTGTTAAGATCTTTGTGCTTCATTCTTCCGGGGATCAATGTTTCTTTCTGTGTGGGAATGTGCATACCATTCATGTCCAAGGCCTCCTGCACTAAGTTGAGTGTAAGTTTAAATCTTTTCAATTCATGGCCTGGTGTTAGTGAGGGAGTACAAATGTACTATCTCCTCCTTTGGCTCTACTAGGGGTGATTGTGTTGATCAGGTAGGAGCAGCGCAAAAAATCAGGCTTAGGTAAGAGTGCTCTAAAATAGCTATCCAATCTCGCCTTCGTCCATACAGATCTCATTACTTCTGCATCTTGATATTTCTCGAATTCACGGGTAAAGAAATGGTACCTTCCCCACTTTTCTTTAAATTCTAATTCAGCTTCCCAAAAGTATGTGCCCACTCCTAGTGGACTTGCGACATCACTGAACCAGTGTGCATGTTTACCAACTTGTGACGTGTGCCCCTGCGGAGGGTTCTTGATTGGAAGGACATGCTCTACCCTGAGTTCATGAGGCCTCTTAGTGAGTTGTGGTTCGAGGATGAGAGTTCCAATATCCACTATTTGGGCGTTGGACCCTGCTTGGGAACTGGTGCCTCCTGCTTCTGCCATGTTACTGCTTGCTGATTCTGTGAGGATATAGAAACACATGTTAACATTGTAGTGGACAAGAGATGACAGTTTTTGTCCCCGTTACAACATTAATCATGAGGTCAATGATAGGTTAGTGCATCAATGAGTGCTCGATTATTGTGTGTGTCGTTAGTGAACATGTAGTCCTATGAGCTAAGTGGAAAGATGTAGTTAGTAGGTGGAGATGAATTTATAATTTGGGGTCAAGGGGTTTATTACAAGCTTTTGGTCGCCAAATGTAATGCATGGTTTTACAATGGGATTGTCTGTAGGCTATGGGAGACTTTACATGAGCATCCATTTGAACGTGAGGCTTTTTAGGGACCTAGGTACAAGTGGTTTTGCTCGTGCTCAAGGATGAATATGTGTTTGTGCGTGTCGAATAAGAGTGGATACCAGCTGTTTAAGTGAGTGAATCATGTCGTACATGGTGTGGGTTATGGGTGGCTACTTGAACCTACAAGCAAGCCTTAGGCACCCAAATTTGTCTTGATTGTGGGTAAGCCTTCATTGACTTCTTGGGTACCCAAATAGTCTTTACTTTTGTAGGCGAATTGTTGAAATTCTTTTTATTAGTGTCCTCTCGTTGATCACTAATAGGAAGCTAAGCCAGTGGTTGTGGCTTGACCACAACAGGATGCTCACCTTTTTGCACCCACACTTGTTTTGGTGGTTGAGACACCTTGCTTCGTACTTTCTTTTGGCTTCGAGCATAGGTCATCTGCTTCTTCTGTGCTTGGTACTCCTTTGGTTGCCATGTCTCTACCAATTTTGGAAAAGAAGGGAGTTCTATCGTATCCTTAATTTCTTTGTTGGGAAAATCACCCCTCTGCATCACATAATTTTGGACAAGAATAGCATTGTCATCTTCATGTGAACTCCTAGAAGGACTAGGAGTTAGTGCCTCTCCTAATTCCTTGAGTGCTTCATTTTCAAACTCAATGGTAAGGAGATTCTGATTTATCCAAACCTGAAGAAATCCACTTCTTAGGTTGAGGTTGACTGCATGATCATAGATCCAGTCTTGACCCAAGACAAGAGGCTCAGTGAGGTCCTCGTCATGACACACTAGCATTTGAAATGTCATAAGAACATCTTGGATGTAGAGGGGAAGTTCCACCTCGCCCATGCAAGGGGTTTCCACACCTCCCAATCCTATGAGATATGCTTCTACAAGATTGACATTTAAGTTCAATTCTTGACAGAACGACAATTTAACAACACTAGTTGTTGCACCTGAGTCAATCAAAGCCTGTAGAGTTCTTGTACTACTTCCTTGTCCTATCTCTAAGGTTACAAAAGGACGTCGGTAAATTATTCTATTGGAACTTACACCTGAGACTTCACACATAGCCATATGATATCTTGGATCTACATAGGCATCTGTTTTGGCCAAATACCATCTGAAAAGGTGTGTCTTGGAGTACTGTTTTATAGGAAACTCGGTATGCCCACACAGCATGGTGGAGCTGTTTGTCCCAATCAGAGCATTTATTATTCACTAATTTTGTCAGCACATTGCATAGAATTTTATTTGTGCTTTCAGCTTGCCCATTAGCTTATGGATGATAGGGGACAGACTTCTTATGTACTACCAAGAATTCTTGGAGAAGATTTTCAATGACTTCATTCAAGAAGTGAGTGCCCCTATCACTTACTAGCTCTCTAGGTAGCCCGTATCTAGTGAACACATTCTCAAATAAGAACTTAGCTATCGTTTGAGCATTGTTCTTTGTCATAGCTTTCACTTCTACCCAATAAGTGTTGCATAAATGGTCTTCCCAAAATCATCTCATAGGCATGATTTTTGCTAAAGTCACATATAGCAAAAGTATGCTCGAACTCAACACCACATGTAGTGAGAGTTATTCCTTCTAGAAATCCTAACGGTCTCTCAATGTGACCATCGGCCATCTACAATTTCATTCTCGTTGACCTGAGTGCTGGCTTGCCCCAATACTTCCATAGGGAAGTGGTAGCAATTGCAACTCCTGCACCTGAATCCAAAATGGCCTTGGTTGTGTACCCCTGATGGGTAATCGGAAGATATGTGTTTCCTTCTTCTCCTTTACTCATGTCTCCTATCTTGTCCAAGAGTATTTTTGGCACTCTTCTATGAGATCCCACTTGGGAACGGGTTTTTGCTACTTCTAGAACTTGATTGGCTACATGTTTCCACAGTTATGGCCTAACCTTGAGTAGCTCTTCTAAAGTGAGGTTGCACTACACTTTAGTGTTCTTGACGACCTCCGTGTTCCTAGGTATGACTGAGTCTTTGTTTCTTACCATGATTGTGGGAGCTCTCATGCAAGTAGACTGAGCTTCCGATGGGCCTGTGAAATGGGCTAGTTCATGTCAAGAATTAGACTGGAAGTCTAATCTCTCATGTGATTGGGTACTCTCTTGCTCTCCATAAATGGAAGGAATGTCTTGTGGGAATTTATCATGCAAGTCGTCCACAAGTTCAATGGGAGGAGGAATTTCACTCTCTTTGGCCCATTTCTCTTCTTGAATCTCTCACAGGAATTCTGGTGAATACCAATTCATACAAGAAGAGGTGTCTGGTTCAGTGGAATTAGCCACATAAGCTTCCTGGGGAGGAATGCTTATTCTTTCACTTGCCTTGTCTTTTCCTTGGGAGGCTGCTTCCTTGCCAGATCTTGCAATTATGCTCTCTAACTTCTCCAAAAGCCCATCAAAGTGCAATTATGCCTTCGTTGAGCAAGAATAGTTGAAAAGGCGATTGGCTTCAAACATGGTCTGAGCCAATGCTACCATTTTAGCACAAAGCTTGGTTCTCTCTATCTCTAAGTCAGCCCTAGGGTAACATTTGTCATGATCTGTCATGTTTGGACCTTCTTGGATTCTGGCCTAATATGCCTTGAGCATCATGTCTATGTCCTCAGGAGTGGGGTCAGCTAATACTGATCCTACTCTAGGGGATGGTGGAATTATGTGAGGTGGGTTGGAGGGTGGTAGGGATGAAGGTGGTGGTGCTATGTGAGAGTGTGTTTGAGAGGTGATTTCAATAATTTTGGCTTTTGTTTCTCTTATGCTTTCTTCTTCTTAGACCCTTCTCTTTTCATCCTTTCCCGACTATCTTTCTAGGCTCTCTTCCGTTTCTTGGTTATGCTCTCAATTTCACTAACCTAGGCATTCTTTTCTTTGCCTAAACCTTGGTTCTCCTACAATGCCTGAGCTCTAGTGACCACTTGCATTGGCGCAGTAGAAGTCACACTGCCTATGGAGTCTACCACTAACCCAATAACATTGATAGGAGTGATTTTCGGCATGTTGTTGGGATTCTTAGGGCAATCTTGCAAGAGATGCTCTTTCCCACAATCGGGACAAAAGCTCTAAATGGTCACAGATTAGGGTTGTGTAGGTGCAAGCATAGGTCATGTTGTTGTTGGGATTCTTAGGGCAATCTTGCAAGAGATGCTCTTTCCCACAATCGGGACAAAAGCTCTAAATGGTCACAGATTAGGGTTGTGTAGGTGATCTCCCTGACATCGATAGCACGGTCCTCTAGGAAATCGGGGTCTTATTTGCCTAGGTTGAGGTCTAGGGTTGGGATTTGTGTACATGATATTTGCATACTCTGGATCCCAACTAAGTTCACTTGGTTCTTCACAATAGTAGAACTCATTATGCTCAGGTGACTGCATGTAGTACGCCTGGGGGCTATCAATATGGGTCAAGTCAAAACTACGATCACTCGGGTCACTCTCTGAGAGTAATGGAGTTACTGGCACTATAGCTCTATTTAGATTTTCTTCTGCAGCTGTGTATTTACTGGGATCACGTTGGTTGGAGTAGGAGGTTGTTGAGCTAACACAGGCTGAGGCCTTTGTTGGGTTTGGTAGGGTTGTTGATATGGTTGTTGTGGTCTGCCATATGGTTGTGGTGGATACTAGTTCTGGTACCTTCCTTGTTGAGGCTAAGACTGTGGATAAGGTTGCGTAACTGCTTGTTTATTGTATGGGCAATCTTGCACGGTGTGATTGGTGTATCTCCGTTCTATGGTGCAGTATTGGCTACTTGGATTCACTTGGGGTTGAGCCATAATGGGACATACATTTGCCATATGGTCACCTCCACAAGTATAACACCTTTTCACTGGGGCAAACCTTGGTATTTGTTTGCTTGAGACTCCTAACTTCTGAGCTACTTTCTCAACGATGTGGATTGCGTGGAAGTGAGGCTAGTAGAACTATCTGAATCTCTATAGATTTTTGAAAGTTCCAATTCCTCCGCTAGGTTATCCTCAATGTCGATGCACATACGTACACACTCTTCTATGGTTCTAGGGTCCTTCAAGTACACATATGATCTCAACTTAGTACTTAGCAGTCCATCCAAGAATAAAGCCACTTGTTTGGCTGGTGTGGGCAACTTAGGAACATGACATCTCTCTAGGTATTGCCTAAACCTTCTTCCTGCAAGTTTAACGGTTTCTTGAGGTGTCTGCTTGAAGCTGTGAATCAGTGAGGAAGTATTATGCCTTATGCCACTCTTAGAGAATTCAGTAATGAAAGCCTCTAGAAGTTGGTCTATGTTCCTGAAATGTCTCTCATTTAGTGGTTGAAACCATGTAAGGGCGGTGTTCGTAAGGGTTAGACCAAAGGCATTATATTGCGTGAATAGGTCCTCAACTTGTTCAGCTCTCAAGACTTCCCTAAACTCGGCCACATGATCATATGGGTTTCCAGTGCCATCGAAGTAAGTCTTCATGGACTTAACCAACTCGGTTGGCCTTAAGGTCCTAGTGTGTTCCCTAGGCCTTGGAAGAGGAAAATCATCAACATTTCTTTGGTTTGGTTGGGCTCTAGGTCTCTCAGTTTCCACTTTATCCGTCTCTGCTCTCATCCTTTCTCTTCCCAAGGGGTTGGAAAAACTTACCTCTGGCCTGTCTCTACTTCTTTCCCTTTGAGCTCCATGAGCTTGGGATGTTCCAGCTCCTTGGTGGCCATAGGAGACATTAGATCTTGGTTGGGGACAAATAAAGTCACCCTTCCAAGTGTAGGCATGCCTACCATGCTCTGTCACCACAAAGATCCTCTCTGAAGTATTGTCTAAATAGGTCACTTTACCTGGGCTATCAGGATCTTTGAACTGATAGATTGTGATCGTTCCTACCTCATTCAGTTGATCAGGCCTATACCTCTGGTGTCACTCTAGCACAATGGTGAGTACCAATGTGAGAAGATTCACCTCATAATTGTCAATCCGTGGAGACGTGAGGACTAGTATGAAGACTATGAGCAAGTGAAGGCACAAGTGTGTGAGTGAGAAGCACACAAGCATGCACACACATACACACACACACACACACACAAGGCAAGAAGAAGGAGAGGAACAATGGAGTTCTTTGCATTAGTCAAAAAGTCTCTTACATAAGCCCAATTCACAAACAATCTAACCCCAAAATGAGCTCTCTAGCTCTTTTTATAGTTTTCTCACTAGCTTTGGCCTTGTCCAGACCTAGTGTCCGGCCTAGTTAAAAATTAGGTTCTAGAGCCTTTTTGAGGGCTCAAACGGAGTTTAAAAATTATGAAAATTGGTATGTAGCTAATTCTACTACTCCTCAAGCTCGAGGACTCCTCGGCTTGAACAAAATGGAGTCTATTCTACCAAAAACGGAATTTACAATGTTTGTGTAGTGATTAAAATCACTTGAGTTGTAAATGATCCATGGAAAAAAAATGATAAGGCCTTGTTGCCGTATTGTGCATGACTGCTCTATTGTACCTGTATGCTCTTCATATGACCTGTATGCCAACATTCTCCCCCCTTCCTAGCGTCTGTCACCCCTGACAGACCTCTGTTCTATCGGGTGGTCGATATAGTATTGGATGACATTGGTGGCAAGTTCGTGTTCTCCTATCCTTAAGCCTCTTGCTAGATCAGCTTCCAATGCATCCCAATTTATTGCACCGGGGACCTCTGGTTGCGGTGTGGTGTAGTACTCAGAGTACATGGCTTGTTCACAAGCAAAGAGATGGAGCAGGTGTGTTGGCTTTGGTGCGAAGACCTCCGAGTGATACTCCCAAAAACCTGATCTGAACATTTCTTCGAATGTCTGTTTGTAACCTGCAGGGAGGTATTTGATGCGAGCATGCCAAGCATAAGCCACACGAATACTGGGGGTGGTGCTCATGTCATACACTAAATCGTAGTTTCCATTAGTGAACCCCGGTAGACGTACCTGTGGTGCGGCTGCATTTCTAAAGGTTTTCAGTACTACCTGCATAATATCTAAAATCTTAAGCATCATTTGAGCTGCCACATCTGGCATGGGCTTCAATCGTGGCATCCAATGTCGAATTGTTCCCATCATGTACGCTACTGACGGTGGTCCCTGTGGTGGCGCAATGTATGGGTAATTGAGCCATTCCTTGCATTGTGCATTATTCTGGACCTTTATGTTGAATGCTTTCCATGAGCGGCGTCGTGGAACAGGGCCATAGCATGGATTATAGAGGAGATGCAATGGTGCATTGTTCCAGGTGCGGAGCATTTTAGGATAGGTTTCAAGAAGTTTCTGCCGCCATGTTGGTTGACGGATCTTGCCTTTTTGCACTTCTGGAGGAAGGTCTTCGGGTTGAAATTGGGTTGCGAAGGAAGGTATTTTCCCTGCGACTCTGTATTTCTGCGTTATAATCTGCCAAAATGATATAGTAAGGCTTGTATTGGAGTTCGGATGAGAGGATAAGGTGTCTCGATGACAGGTTTTTGAAGTAATTGGATTGTAATACAGTCTCTTCTATGACTCTCATAGCCTGATTTTGCACGACGGTTCGCTCTTCATGTGAACTCCCGATTTCCTCCACTTGTCGTAGCCATGGGGGTCGTGGTGCTTCAAATGTGTCCTGACCTTCTTCCGTTTTTTGACCTCCTTGGAAGGGTTGTGGGTCATATTCTTCTTCAAATGTTTGTTCCACAGGAATTTATACTGTTTCTTCGTCGGTGGGAGCCTCTAGAGGGGAAGGTGGTCTCTCATATTGTAGTAGACGTGCTTGCAATTCGGTGACCTGTTTCTGGAGATCTTTTAAGGCCTCTGAGTCTGTGAGAAGTGAAGCCGCGGAGGAGGTGGTTTGAGAGGCAGCTATTGTTTCTTTTTGGTGTTTCTGCTTCGGTTGACCCAGTTCCTCTGATAGCTGGTCATGTGCTTCAAGCAGCATGGCATAGTCTTCCAATATGATCTTGATATTGTCGGGGGTCACTGCTTGAAACTTTGATGGGCTGATGGGTGCCCCTAGTGTGCTTTCGATGGCTGCTTCTAAGTTCTCTTGGTTCTGTTGCTGTAGGCATCGATTCTCCTCGTGAGCAGCTGCAAGGTGTCTTCTAAGAAGTGCCATATTTCATTGAAGTCTTGAATTGCGTTCTAGTTGTGTTTTGAGATGGCCTTCTACCACTTGTATTGCTTCTTGGTCTGTATTCTGCAACTGCACTTCCAATACACTATGAGCCTCTTGTAAAGTTTGGAATTGTGTATGGAGGCGAGCATTCTCCTCTTCTACTGCAGCAAGACGATTTTGTAGCACCTCCGAGTGCTCTTGCAGTCGTGCATTATGTTGCTGGAGCTGATTGTACTTTCTCCTTAACTGTGATATACATGTGAGCATGGTGTCCAATGCATTTCCTATGGATGATGGTGTGGTTTGTACAATGGAGGATGCACGGGAAGGGGATTGGGGAAGGGGAAGAGTGAATGATGTGTCTAATGGAGATGTGTGTGTCGGTGAAATTGATGGGGGGGGAATGGGAGAAGGTGGAAGTGTGGGGGGTGGGGGAGGTGCCGTGGGTGGTGAAATGTCCATACTTTCATGAGTGGGTGCGAGTGTGGGGTTTACCATATACATTGGAATGGTAGGTGGTGTGTGTGTGAAAGTGGTGAATAGATGAGAAGTGGGGTGGGGAGCTGAAAATAAAGGGAATGGTTGAGACCTGGGTTGAAAATTTCTAGCAAGGAAGGCATGGAGGGATTGGAGAAGTGGAGAGATGGGGGTTGGGGGTTGAGGTCGTATAGGCAGGGAGGGCATGGAAGGTGGTGTGTTAGTAGGGAAACCCATGAATATGGATCTGGAGTCAGGATGACCTATGGTTGAGGGCATGGGGGATGGTTGTCCTAGGGCAGGCTCTATGAGCGATTCGGTGGATTGTGTAGTGATGGTGGTTGCTTCATAGATTGGGTTTTCAGAGGTGGAGAATAGGGTTGAACTAGAGATGGGAGTAAGGTTAACGCAGCCACTATCAAGGATAGTTATCCGCTTCCTATCACCGAGCATTTATTAGAAAGGGTAGCCGGCAAGGAAGTGTACAGCTTCCTAGATGGGTTCTCTGGCTACAATCAAGTAGCCATTGCACCAGAAGATCAACATAAGACGGCTTTTGCCACAGAGTGGGGCATATTCGCTTTTAGGGTAATGCCCTTTGGGCTCACCAATGCACCCGCTACCTTCCAGAGGCTGATGTGCCATGTATTTAAAGAGTTCCTGAGGAAGAACTTAGAAGTCTGTGTTGATGATCTTTGTGCTCATTCCAACATTAGACAAACCCATATTCCTGAACTCAGACAAATTTTTGACAAATGTAGAGAATATCAAGTCTGCCTGAACCCAGAAAAGTGCGTTTTCATGGTCAGGCAAGGCAAGATTCTAGGGCACATAGTGTCAAAGAATGGCATATCCACTGATGAAGAGAAAGTGAGAGCCATAGCAGAGTTACCTAGGCCAAAGAACGTGAAGGAAGTACAAGCTTTCATGGGGCATTGTGGTTATTACCGACGGTTTATACACATGTATGCCATCATAGCAAAGCCTCTATACGGACGTCTGACTAACTTTGAGTGGACTGATGAGTGTGAGGACTCCTTTAATGAACTCAAAAGAAGATTGTGTTCAGCACCAATCTTGACTACACCAGATTGGAATAAACCCTTTCATGTTCATGTGGATGCATCCAATTATGCTATTGGATGTGTACTCGCACAACCTACGGGCGAAGGTAATATGGATTTCCCAATTGCCTATGCAAGTAGACAGTTGAATGCAGCTGAACGAAACTATATGACCACTGAGCGAGAAGGATTAGGCATGGTATATGCAGTTAAAAAGTTTAGACACTATTTGCTTGCAAATAAGTTTAAATTTTTTACTGATCATCAAGCCCTGTTGTACTTGGTAAACAAACCATGCAATACCGGTAGATTAGTAAGATGGTTTCTCTTGCTAATGGAATACGACTTTGAGGTTGTGGTAAGAAAAGGCAAGACTCACTTGAGAGCAGACCATCTCTCTAGGCTCACATCGGGAGAAGCCCCACAAGGAGTATCAGATGACCTTCCTGATGCTTACTTGTTTAATCTGGAAATTGTACCTCAGTGGGCTAAGCCATTAGTGCCAGTACTGACCTACGGGCCTAATCACCCAGTCATAAACACTCAAGGTAGAGAGGTAGTAAAAGCCCAGAAGTACCATATCATGGCAGGAAGCATGTACAAAGAGACAGATCAAGGGATATTGGCTTGTTGTGTGGAAGAGGACGAGTACGCAAAATGGTTGCAGTTAGTACAGGTGGGTGCATTAGAGCAACACTACTCAAAGCAAAGGACTTTACAGACACTTAGGAGATTCGGAGTGCATTGGCCTACTATGGAAGCTGATGTCCAAAAGATGTGTAAAGAATGCCCAATCTGTTGCACTAAACCACTTGTGGAACATGCCACTCTTTATCAAGTGTCCATAGTGCCAGATTGGAGTGAACCATTAGTAGCCTTCTTGAGGACGAAAACATTCCCTCCAGATATGACCCTGACGAGACAAAGAAGTCTAGAACAAGAAGCCCTAGATTACTCAATCATTGGTGATAATCTATACAAGCGTGGTAAAGATGGTTACCTGAGACTATGTGTCCATGAGAGTGAATATCTCAAGATCTTGGAAACTGCTCACCAAGGTGTAGCAGGAGGACACTTTGGACCAGATCGGGTGATCAAGGCAATACTATTTGTAGGCTTGTGGTGGCCGACCCTTCACATGGATGCACATACCTATGTGAAATGGTGTGATGTTTGTCAGAGAACTCAGCATCCTATACGCAAGGATGAGATGCCACTGAAACCTATGATGGGTGGACGTGCATTTTCTAAGTGGGGAATAGACTTTGTTGGTCCTATTAATCCCCCAGCTAAGGGTTCACATGCTGAGTATATCATTGTGGCCACAGATTATCTAACCAAGTGGGTAGAAGTGAAAGCCACATCGAAGAATGATGCCCAAACGACCGCTAAATTCTTATTTGAGAATGTGTTCACTCGATACGGGCTACCCATAGAGCTAGTAAGTGATAGAGGGACTCACTTCTTGAATGAAGTCATTGAAAATCTTCTTCAAGAGTTCTTGGTGATACACAAGAAGTCTGCCCCCTATCACCCACAAGCTAATGGACAAGCCGAAAGCACAAATAAGATTCTATGCAATGTGCTAACCAAATTAGTGAATAACAAACGCTCGGATTGGGACAAACAGCTACACCATGCTGTTTGGGCATACAGAGTTGTCTATAAAACGGTACTCCAAGCCACGCCCTTTCAAATGGTTTTCGGCCAGAATGCAGTGCTACCATAGGAATTTTTGATGCCAACCTTGAAAGTAGCACAAGAGCATGATTGGACAGGCCATGAGTTGTCCTCTAGAATCTTTGATCTTGAACGATTAGGTGAAACACGATTGAGGGCTGCAGCAGGAATTTATGCAGCCAAGAAGAGGCAAAAGGCATATTTCGATGCACAGGTCAAGGATAAGGGCTTGAAAGCAGGAGACCTAGTCCTAGTCTACACCTTGAAGAAACATGCACGGAAGTTAGAGAAGAGAGGTTACGGGCCAATGATTATCAATAGAATCTCCACAAGTGGAGCAGTTCAACTAGCCACTCTAGAGGGTGATATTCTACCAAGTTACATAAGTGGATGCACAGTCAAGTTATATCAAGAACCCCTGACTGAAGAGATGCTAAATCGACTCAACATTGCCAAGAAATGTAAAGAAGAAGAGAAACGAATTAGAGAAGAAGCACAGGCAGAAGCTTTAGAACGCATCCGACGAATGAAATTGAGGAGACAAGGCAGAGACCCGCCTATGCCTGACACTCAAGAATCTCTAAGCTATCCCATGGCCATGTGCGAGGCTTCAGGAGGACATTCCCATAGAATAATCAACCAACGGCCTTTTGTAACTCTAGAAGTAGGACAAGGAGAGAGTGTAAGGACAGTGAGAGGTTAACATCCTGTTTCCAATGCAATGCTAATGTGCCTCTCTCTTCTTCTAGTAGATAAGCATCAGCAACTACAAGCACTCTCATGGCAGAAGCAACAGGTCCGAGCTCACAGGCAGGAATAATTACTGCAGGAATTGATGTGGATAGTCTACCTGTTGATGTGCCACCAACTGAACGACCTGTGGAGCTGCAACACCTTCAGCAGATCCCGGTACCAGATCCACCCACAGGGATCACAGAAAGAGTCCATGCCAATTCTCATTGGCTCAATGGCATGCCAGGCCCATTAGGAGAGGCCAAGTATCTATGGGAGTCTAAGTGCGAGTATGACAGATCTTGGGTCAGATTCCAATTCTTCTCCAAGGAGTTTGAGACTCTACAGAACACACAGGATCTTGAGACCATATGGCAACGTGCAGGGCTAGCTGAGTACTTCGAGGCACCATTACCCAAACCAGACCTCCTCCGATGCTACTATCTGGTCTCAACATTACAGGCTAATGCAGAAAAGGACAAACCAGGATCGTTTGTTATTCCTTCCTTGCTGGGCAACAACGAGTTAAAGAGGTTTGAACTTACCTTGGAGTTGGTGAGCTCTGCTTTGAATATGCACGGCACACATGTACCTTCTGAGAAGGATGCTCTCGTTCCTACTAACATGAAGGATAGGAAACTACTGAAGCTTAAAGATATGGCAGCACTCACACCAAATGTGTCCATCCCTCTCCATATATGCATGCAACATTTTGCTTTCCCCGGTCAAGACCGCTTCACACAACCGCACAAAAGAATTTGGTTCGCTCTCTACTTAGTGGAGATAGGTGCGTTACCAATCAAGCTTCCTGTATGGATTATAGAGCAGTTGTATGAAGCAAATAAAAAGTCTTCTAGGAAATTAGTGGTGAACGGTTGTTGTGCAATCACACGCATTATCTACCGGTGCTTAGCATACGATGTACATATTGAACGTGCCTTAACTTGGGCACAATTACAAATGTTTAAGAAGCTCAAGACGTCCACACATCAATCCAAGCGCATGAGGGGTTCGATCCCTTGTGTCCAGACACGTGAAGTTCTGACTACTCCTGAAGTATCGCCACGAGGGGAGGCCGCTGTACCTCCTTTTACCATTAGAATACCCAGGCTTGGATCTGAAACTACAACACAAGCTGCCCCTTCGGCTCCTCCTGCTCCATCTGAATTTGAATTTGCTACAACTGGAGATGCTGAAGGGATGGATCCCCATGACTTCGAAGCATTCTTACAAAGTACACAACTCTCTGATGTAGAGTTTTATTCAGATACAGAAGAACAAGGCACATCTTCTCAAAGAAGGAGAAAATCCACAAAAGGTCGCCATGTACATTGGGGTGACGATCAGCAAGGTCAACAACAAGGACACCTAGAAGAAGAAGGAGCAGACGAAGAGGAGACCACTGAAGCCCCAACTTATACAGCAGAACTCCGAAGGCTGTATCAAATCATGGAACGAGTGCGATCACAACAATTGCTCACCGAACAGAGCAGTAGGGTACTCATGACTCAGCTGTTGGAAGAAGCAGGAGTTGACTCTGAATATAGTGAAGGTCTCTTATTAATGGCAGAGACATATGGGGTAGTAGAAGCAGTTCGGACCGCCATTAGGAGGTCTCCAGTTCAATATGATCCACGAAGATTCCAAACACGACCATGGTCAATTAAAAACATCCAGATCCCCATTACAACGACAGCTCGTGTTGGGGTTGGGATCTCGTGTTGGGGTTGGCATACATGACGTTTGCGTATTCTGGCTCCCCACTAGATTCACTCGGTTCTTCATAATAATATGACTCACTATGCTCCGGTGATTGCATGTAGTAGGCCTGGGGGCTCTCAACATGGGTGGAGTCAAAACTATGATCACTTGGATCACTTTCTAAAAGAGAGGATGTTACTAGCACTAAAGCTCTATTTAGATTTTCTTCTGCCGCTGCATACTTTACTGGAATCACATTGGTGGGGGCAGGGGGTTGCTGCGCTAGGACTGGTTGCGGTCTTTGTTGCCCTTGATAGGGTGGTTGATAGATTTGTTGGGGCCTAGCATACTGTTGTTGTGGGTACTGATTAGGGTACTTTCCTTGTTGTGGATATGGCTGAGAATAATTTTGTCTAACAGCTTGTTTGTTATATGGGCAGTCTTGTGCTGTATGATTGGTGTACCTCCTTTCTATGGTGCAGTACTGGTTGTTAGGGTTGGGGTTGAGCCATGATGGGGCACACATTAGCCATATGGTCTCCTCCACAGGTATAGCATCGTTTTCCTGGGGCAAATCTAGGAATTTGCTTGCTAGAGACACCTAATTTCAGAGCTACCTTTTTTGCTAGATCCTCAATTGATGTGGATTGTGAGGAAATGAGGCTACTAGAACTATCTGAGTCTTTATAGATTTTTGAGAGCTCTAATTCCTCCCCTAGATTATCCTCAATGTCTATGCACATGCGTACACATTCCTCTATGGATCTAGGGTCCTTAAAGTACACATATGATCTCAGTTTGGTGCTTAACAATCCATCTAAAAATAAGGCCACTTGCTTGGCTGGAGTGGGTAACTCTGGGGCCGGGCATCTCTCTAGATATTGCCTAAATCTTCTGCCTGCGAGCCTCACTATCTCTTGAGATGTTTTTTTGAAGCTGTATATCAGGGAGGATGTGTTATGTCTTATGCCACTTTTAGAGAATTCGATAATGAATGCCTCTAGAAGTTGATCTATGCTCCTAAACTGCCTCTCGTTTAGTGGCTGAAACCATGTCAGGGCGGTGTTCCTAAGGGTTAGACCAAAGGCATTGTACTGCGTGAACAGATCTTCAACTTGTTCAGCTCTCAAGACTTGCCTAAACTCAGCTACATGATCGTAGGGGTCTCCAGTGCCATCGAAGTAGTTTTTCATGGACTTAACTAGCTGGGTCGGTCTCAAGGTCCTCGTGCTCTCTCGGTCTTGGCAAAGGGAAATCATCGACATTTCTTCGGTTCCCTAGGGCTTTATGTCCCTTAGGTTCCCCTCTATTTATTTCCGTTCTCGTTCTTTCTCTTCCCCAAGAGTTGGCAAAGCTTACATCAGGTCTCTCTCTACTCCTTTCTCTTTGAGTCCCATGAGCTTGAGATGTTCCAGCTCCTTGGTGACCATAAGACCCATTGGATCGAGGTTGGGGAAAAACAAATTCTCCCTTCCAAGTGTATGCGTGTCTTCCATGCTCAGAGACCACAAAGATTCTCTCAGAAGCCTCATCTAAGTAGGTCACCTTGCCTGGGCTATCAGGATCTTTGAATTCATAGATGGCAAGAGCTCCCACTTCATTAGGCTTTTCAAGCTTGTACCTCCAAAAAGCCTCATCCGTCTCTTGGTTCCAGAGCAATTCTATGCTCCTATTATCCTAGGAAACTAACTCTCGAGTGATTATTCTTGTTAGGACCGATTTGCCTTGAGGGGTTTTTGGCTCCTTTCCTAAGTTCCCTTGCTCTATGTCACCTAATTCAGGTTCAGAGATTATGTTGCCAAACTCATCTGTCCTTTCAGGTTGGCTGGTGACCACATACATTGTTCCTTCTTTATCTATGTATGAACCATTTTCAAACTTGACTACAGGGTGTTCTAGTCCAATGGGCTGATTCGGATTTTTAATTAGGACAACAGATCTTCGCAGACCATCCTCATAGATGTGTGCACCTAGGCGGTTGGTCTGGATGTATTCCAATTGAGTCTTGTAAGGACCTTCAGGTCTTTCTAGGTATGCCATTCCTGAGCTACCTACAGGTCTTTTCATGTTATACGACATGTCAGAGTCACTAGTTTCTGAGTCTAGAGCGTAGGGGTAATCACTCAATTGTTGGGCCCAAGATCTGGCTGTATGGTCGATGCTAGCCTCGGATGATCTAACGCTTTGACGGTCTCTCCCTAGGTGTCTTCCGAATCTCAGCTTCATATGCCCTTTATACGTTGCTGATTCTTTGGTACCAATCACTTGTTCCTTTTGAGTTCCTTTGTATGTGTTTTCTTGTTTTTAATTAAGCGTCGTCAGGAGCACTTAAATGTGTCGTATTTGATGTTCCTCGCCCACTTAGTTTAATTTCTTTTCCTTTAAGTTGTCCCTAAACTGCAATTTAGCCTATCCTTGCACTTGAGAAATTAAAGGCTCTTCAAACTTGAGTGTTCCTATCGTACCCCTAGTCAATTAGGACAACTATTCACACTTAACCTATGCTAAGAATGGACTGAGGGGGTTAAGAGATGTTCCAACCTCAAGTCGCTCCTCCTGGCGATGCTTGTCTACCCAGGAAGCACGTTCCCAAGCTTGTTCGCCCTGGTGCTTACTTTGCTTTTTCCAAAAGCTCTTGATGATCCTGTAAAAACCCCAAGCTTAGCTTCAATTTGATCCTTCAATTGACAGACAATTTTATTTCAGACACTTTTTAATGAGCCTTGTTCCCCCTTTTGTATTCCTAAAAAATTTCCTCCAGAGCTCCCTTGGTGTACCTACCCCTTAGTGTGTCAACTTCAAAATATCATATTTGAAAATCAACGCATTATTCTTATAAAAAACAGTTGAGGGCATGTAGTATATGCCACGAGCTTTCCGACAAGCCCTAGAGCTCAAAGAATGGATTTCATATGGAAACGTTATGACCGTTCAAGGTTTAGGGGGTTAAACAGACAATAGAACCTTTCAGGAGTTTTAATGCATTTTTCTAAGGCCTTTGTAAGTGTATGAATATTTGAGTATGCAAATATGCCCAAAATTTAGCCTAAATTTCCAAAAAAATTACCCCTTAATTTTTTGCCGAAAATATCTGTCTATCGCGATAGACGGTGTCTGTCCCGATAGATGGGTCTGTCGCGATAGACAGTGTCTGTCGCGATAGATGGGTCTGTCGCGATAGACGGTGTCTGTCGCGATAGACGGGTCTGTCGCGATAGACGGGTCTGTCGCGATAGACAGTGTCTGTCGCGATAGACGGGTCTGTCGCGATAGATGGTGTCTGTCGCGATAGACGGTGTCTGTCGCGATAGACGGTGTCTGTCGCGATAGATGGGTCTGTCGCGATAGACGGTGTCTATCGTCTGTCGTGGTTTTGGTCTGTCGCGATAGACGGTGTCTGTCGCGATAGACTGAGTCTGTCATAGAATTTGGTCTATCGCGATAGACAGGTGTCTGTCCCGATAGATGAGGTCTGTCGTCTGTCGTGGTTTGGTCTGTCGCGATAGACGAGATCTGTCGTCTGTTGTGGTTTGGTCTGTCGTGATAGACCATGTCTGTCTCGATAGACAAGGTCTGTCGTTTGTCGTGGTTTGGTCTGTCGCGATAGACCGTGTCTGTCGCGATAGACTGTGTCTGTCGCGATAGACTGAAAAAACGCAGATTTTTTAGAAACTTCTAGTGACTTGGAGTGCTCTAATGATGTAGGTTACCGTGCCAAACATGCATTCAAAAAATATCAAGTTTCTCTGTCTGTCGCGACAGACAGAGGTCGTCGTCTCGGGACCTGTGCAGAGTCTGTCGTACCTGCGCAAGCTGCTGGAGATGGTGGTATAGCTAGTTCCTACAACAAAAGCTCAAAAAACACACAAAAACAGATCGCATGCAAGCTCTCTCTTGCTCTCTCTCACAATGAAATGAGAGAAATGAGGTGGGGAGTGGAATATGACCAAAAAACTGAAATTTTTGTGGAGATGGAGATGGAGGTGAGAGATGGTGGGGATGATGATGGTGATGATGGTGATGCAAAAGTAAGAAAAAATGAAGAAAAATAAAGAAAAGAAAGGATATTACCTATAAGTCTAATGTCTCAACTCGACGTCTTACCATCACACGCTCGTCCTCGAAGCTCTCTCCCCGGCAACGGTGCCAAATTTGGTGTCACTCTAGCACAATGGTGAGTACCAATGTGAGAAGATTCACCTCATGATTGTCAATCCGTGGAGACATGAGGACTAGTATGAAGACTATGAGCAAGTGAAGGCACAAGTGTGTGAGTGAGAAGCACACAAGCATGCTGTTAGACGGCCGCCAAAAAAGGACAAATGTACTAGGACAGGCGTCTTAAATGTAAAAGAACCTTTGGGGAAACGCGCAGGTAACTAAAGATTCGCGCACCCTTGTAAAAAAATCTTCTATATAAGGCAATGAGAAAAGAGTGGCCGAGAGCCCGTTTGGAGAATTGTAAGCGTACTGTTTGAAGTATGTATGTCATTGAGAAGATTGAACTCTACTCTGTTCTGCTCTGTTCTGTGCTCCGTCTAGTCGTTTATTCGCACTGTAGTGCAGAGTTACGAATTGGTAGTCTTGTGTTATGAATCTGTTCGGTAATGGTTGAGTGTGTCTCTGAGTGTTATTAAGTTGCAGTGTGTTGTTTGTCAGTCTTTATGCTGAACAAGGGAATGTGAAAAGCAGACCCGAACTGTTTGCGTGTTAATATTTTTTGTAAGTGACCAAGTTCGATACAGTAGTCTGCGTTCACTGTTGATTCCGATCACAGGAAGACTAGTATCTGTAATGGGTGGGGTGCGAGTAGGACACTGTTAAGTCTGTGACTAGTCGATTGTTGTTAGGAAATTTGTTGCCCGAGTTTGGCATACGGTGAGTTTGCATAACTTCAAGGTATAGATGTCTGTTGGTATACCTATCTATTCTGAAGAAGTGCGTAGTAGGTGATCTTCGTTTACTGAAGTATATTATTCTATTGGATACAAGTAACCGGACTACTGCTCAGATCGCTATAGCTTGATTAGTTCGAAAATTCTAAGTCTAGTACACCGAACAGTTATCAGTTGTTCAGAGTTGCGTACTGAGCTAAGATGCGAGAGAGCAATTATGATTGTGTAATGAGTTGGGAAAATAGCACAGGGCGTCTGTCTAACAGACCCCTACCACTCCCAAGGACCCACGTGGCTAAGAGGTAACTTAACGTTAGCTACCATGGTCTTGCCCATTGGAAGGGTAAAGATTGAAAGATTCGAAAACGTCCGAACTTGAAAGTGTTTTGAGTCTGAAGCCAGAAGTCTAACGACTAACATTTGGCGCCGTCTGTGGGAAAGTGGCATCAGACTGCCAGTTATCTGTGGGAAAGTGGCATCAGACTGCCAGTTACCTGTGAGAAAGTGGCATTAGAGTGCCAGCTATTTGTCAGAATCAAACATCACGTTTATCGTTCGATTAACTGACAGTAGCAACAGAGCCAGATTGTTGCAAACTGCTCAGATAGTGTTACTGCACAATGATACATGCCGGTTACTCGATCTGGCAAAACGTATCCTAAGAACCATAAGGTTGGAACACGTAAAGTGCTAAAGACAACCCTAGGAGAAGAAGGTATAACGCGGTCTGACCCAGTGGTCAAGCAAGTTAAGGACGTTAGAATTAATTCCGGTCATATTCCGGTGGAACGATCAACGCCTTTGGTACATTCTGGTGATACTTTGACCCAGCCTATCGAAGATATAGTAATTCCAGAATCTACCAAGACGCCGCTGGAAACCAGTTTAACAATCTTGGATAAAGATTCAGAATTATCCACGATCAGAAACACTCTAGGAAAAGAGATCGGTAAAAGCGGAAAAACACTGCATTTTGGCACAATTTCGGTTCATTCCGGTGATATTTCGGTGATAGAATCACCAACTGTCGGCCAAGGCTTAGCATTTTTTGCGGAATCCTCAGCCCAACCAGCGTGCTTGGAAGAAAGATTTCGATATTGGATATCCAGAAGGAAGGAAAACTGTTCGAAGCAGAAATCCGACGCATTCTAAGTAAAAACAGCACACCGGAAGGCACACCATCCGGCGATACAAGTTCCGATAGTTCATCCAATCAACTTCAAGATACAGAAGGAGGGCCTAATATACTCACAATGAACGGACAACAACAGCAATAACAGTTATGTCAGCCAAGGCCGCCTCCAACAGGAGTAACATACACGAAATTCGGTGGATTCCCAGGAGATGATCCGGACGCTCACGTACGTACTTTCGAAATAATTTATGCAGTTCTTAACCATCCACCGGATCAGGCATATAAGGCCATTGTTTTTCAATCTACACTGGTCAATGAAGCAGCTAGATGGCTTACAGAATACGATATTAATCATTTCGGTACCTATGATGCAGTACGAGACGCTTTTTTGCAACGATTCAGGCTAAAGAAGAATCCCGCCGAAATCTTTGATTATTTACAAAACAACCGACAGAAGGCAAATCAGACTGTCCAGGAGTATGCTACACTCTTTAGAACACACTTACGAGAGATACCACAGGCCCACGCTAACTTACCTGATGATGTCATCACTCAGTGGTTCATCAATGGCTTAACCCCACAACTGAAACAGATCATGATCATAAGGTGTGTCGGAGCTATGACGCTGGATGCAGTCATTGCCATGGCTCTGCAACTGGAATCCAAAGTCGGTGGATTTACAGAAGATCTGGAGTGGTTAAAAACAAACAAAACTATGGCTGAAGATATAACCAGACAAGTATACTGCATCACATGCAAAAATTCAGGTCATACTAGTGCCAATTGTGCACTAAATCAAACGTTTTGCGCTATCTGCAACAGTGCCGGACACACCACCGGAAACTGTGTCTACAATGCTAGAGTACAGGGAACAGCAATGGTCAATGCAGTTATTCAAGAACATGGACAGCCAGCGAATCACTATGTGCCTCCGCAATTGAGAAACAATCAACCGCAAGGATATCGGAACTACCGAGGACAGAGGAACAATAATTTTAATGCAAACCGCTGGCAGAACGGACCACCACCGGAAAATCCCAATTTATTACCGCCACACTGTCATTTTTGTGGCGAATTTGGACATATCAAGAGATTTTGTAAGGATGCAGCTGAGTATGATCAAAGGAAGAAGGAACGACAAAACCCAATGGCCAACATGGTACAAATCACACCAGTAGAAACACAGACTGCTACAGTCCAGACCCGATCCGGTAAACAACTGCAGTCGGCAGCAGAAATATTCGAACCTGGGATACGAGAACAACATAGGATGTATGACAAGGCTAGTCACTGGACCGCAACAGAACCACCAGTGTTCACAGAACCTATTCCGGTGACTCAGGCTTCGTCGACAAAGGAGGGAACACAACAAAAGGAAGCAGCAGCGGAGCCATCATCAGCAATAGACATAATAGCAGATACTTTTGCATCAGCGGAGACCTCAAGTTCAAAGGAGCAGGACAACCAATCTCAACAGGCTTGGGAAATTTTATCCAAGGCATCTATCACCCTGCCTCTAGGCCAACTTTTGGCATTAGTACCTGGGATTCGACAATAGTTCCAGCAACAGTTCAGTCCGGTGCCTTCTTGTATTCCAGCAACAATAGGAGTTCAACCGGAACATGATTCTACGGTTGACCATTCAGTTCCCTTGATTACAGTATGGTATAAGAATCATAAAATTACGCAGGTATTGATTGATGGAGGCTCTGGTGTTAACATTGCGACTACAGCCTTATGCAAAAGGTTAGGATGGACCGAAATCGAACCAGTTCAATTTTTTGTCAGAATGGCAGATCAATCTAGAGTCCATCCCGTAGGACTTGTGCGGAATGTACCCATTACTTTACAAGGTACGACCTTCAAAATGAACATTGTTATACTAGATCTGCCGGAATCCACTTTGGATTACAACCTTCTGTTCGGCCGATCTTGGCTGAAGCATGCGAAGGTAATACAGGACTGGTCTGCACAAGAGCTTACGTTCAAAGATGCCAACCGTAGATATGTGGTAAAATTAGATGCTATACAACCTTGCAAACTTCACGCCAGACCATATTTTGCTGAACCAGTCCACATGTTAGATGGACTATCAGATGATGAAGAAGAGGAATTTCTGAAGAATAACGCTGATTTAATGTCTTTAGGGACTGTTGATCTACAATCCGTTATAGATAACTAGAACACTTCAGTTTGTACAATAGTACCTATCACCGAAAAAGCTAAGCAGGAAGATACTGTCCCAACACATGACGATGAATTACAATCGTTGTTCAAGTCAACAGACGATACAGAGAAACCGCAACAGTTTTATGTCCCCGAAGACTAGTTGACCACGTACAATCTAGGAGACGAAGATCATCCGCGACCTGTAAAGATAAGGCAAAACTTACCGGAATCATTTAAAGCTGACTTGATTCGACTTCTTCGCGAATTCTCAGACGTCTTTGCATGGGATTACAAAGATATGAAAGGATTAGATCCGCGCATTTATCAGCACAGAGTCATGTTGAAGCCTGAAGCTAAACCGAATAAGCATCCCAGCTACCGGATGAATCCCAATTATGCATCACAAGTAAAAGCCGAACTTGATAGATTATTAAAGGTCGGATTCATCGTACTAGTGGAGCATGCTGAATGGATCTCACCAATTGTGATTGTGCCAAAGAAAAATAAGCAACTGCGAATCTGCGTGGATTACCAGAAATTAAATGCAGCAACAATACCAGACCCTTTCCCGATCCCCTTCTTGGATACCATGCTTGATAGGGTAGCAGGTCATGAAATGTATTCATTCTTAGATGGATACAGTGGTTACAATCAGGTTAGAATGGCTGAAGAAGATATACCAAAAACTGCCTTCATTACCAATTGGGGTGTCTTTGCTTGCACCGTAATGTGGTTCGGATTGAGAAATGCACCAGACACCTTTCAGCGATGTATGCAGGAGATTTTCTCTCCTTATCTCACTTCGTTTATGCAAGTATATCTCGATGACTTCTCGATTTTTGGGAAGATGACGGCACATTTGCTTCATCTATGATGCTGTTTTCAAAAGTGCCAAGAGTACAGACTCTGTCTTAACCCAAACAAATCTGTGTTTGCGGTTTCGTGTGGCAAACTACTTGGTCATGAGTAGACCCAGATAAGATTTCGGCAATTTTAGAAGCCCCAGTACCCGCTACTCCAAAAGAAGTAATGCATTTCATGGGTCAAGTACGGTGGCATGGCAGACACTTATGGTGGCTTGCTCATCTGGCTGTACCACTGAACAGACTAATCACCAAAACTCCCCGACAGTTCGAATGGACTCAAGAATGCCAAACTACATTTGATCGACTCAAGTATTTATTGACACAGGCACCAATCTTACAACCACCGGACTGGGACAATCCGTTCCATGTTTTTGTCGACGCTTCAGATATTGCGATTGGCAGTGTTCTGATGCAGCAAACAAATAAGTGGTTTCGCCCCGTTTATTATGCCAGCAGAAGGCTTGCACCTGCAGAAAAGAACTATTCTACCACCGAAAGAGAATGTCTAGGATTGATTTACTCGATCAAAAAGTTCAGACATTATCTACTAGGCCGGAAATTCACCTTCCATGTGGATCATGCTGCCCTCGTCTATCTAGTAAGACAGCAGCATTTAGGTGGACGATTAGCACGATGGGTGCTGCTCTTGCAGGAATTCGATTATGAAGTCATCCACCGACCCGGTAATGCACATGCCTTAGCAGATTTCTTATCTCGTCTAGATTCCGGTGAAGCTCCGATAGGCATAGATGACACGACTCCAACGATCTATAGTTCTGAGCCACTGACCAATGAGACTGCCGAATCACAAGCACCACCTACATATTATGATCAGATTCTAACTTTTCTCACCGAAGGATGCTTTCCATCCCAGACAGCCAAGGCAGTCCGAAGGAAAATTGCAGTCTTTAGCTGCCGATTTCGGTTAGTTGCTGGAGAACTATATTATGTAGATCACACTGGAATCCTACTTCGCTGTGTCCCTCCGCATGAAATTAACTCAGTCATCACGATGGCTCACTCGACCCCTACTGGTGGTCACTTTGCCACAGATTTGACTCACCGGAAAATTCTGCAAGGAGGTCTCTGGTGGCCAACTATGTACAGAGATGTGGCCCAATTTGTCAAACACTGCGATACCTGTCAAAGGTCTGGACAACCACTGCAACGACACTTCTTTCCCTTGCAGCCTATTATGCCACTCGAACCATTTCAGAAATGGGGATTAGATTTTATCGGTCAAATCACACCTCCAACAGTCTTCAGTAACAACAGATACATACTAACCTGTACAGACTACGCAATGAGATGGGTAGAAGCTTGGGCTTTACGGTCTGCTACAACGGTTGCAGTAGCAAAATGTCTGCTAAATGATGTCTTCCCACGATTTGGCTTACCACTCAAATTGGTGACAGATCAAGGTACTCACTTTGTAAATCAATTAATGAAGGTACTCACCCAATCCTTCCAGGTGACACACAAACAAAGCTCTCCGTATTACCCTGTGCCAATGGTTTGGCCGAAAGTACAAACAAATCACTATTGAATATCCTCCGGAAACTGATCATGGAAGCACTGGAAAGATGGGATCAATTACTACCTGCAGTATTATGGGCATACCAAACTACATATAAGGTAACAACAGGCTTGACACCTTTCAAACTAGCTTATGGCTTAGAAGCAATAGCACCCATGGAAGTAGTCATCCCAAGTCTGCGTGTAGCAATCACTCAGAAGATGCTACCGGAAGATTCGCTGAGAGCACGAATGGACGTACTCAGAAAACTTGATGAGCACCAATGGCTCAGCTTTTTAACCATGCGCGAAGTACAACTAAGGCAAGCCAAGACACATGATCGATATTTGAAACTCCAATCTTTTCGGTAGGTCAGCTCATACTCTTCTACAACGCAAAGTCGGATAGAGCAGCAGGAAAGTTCAAACTACGATGGTTCGGCCCTTTCAAAATCACAGAACAAGTCGGTCCGGTGACTTTTCGGTTGACTACGTTGACCGGAAATCCACTCCCAAAAGTAATCAATGGGTCGAAGCTGCGGCCATATCATCACGCCACTAGCCAGCGTTAAATTTTTTGGCGGTGGACTGCGTTTTGTTTAATCTTTTTATAAATAGCCGTGTTTTGACAAATCTTTATGTTACCAGCCGCCCCCTTATCAGTCACTCAAGCACGCATGCCAGCATGCAAACAGTATCATTCCCGCACCGTACAATGATACCCAACCCCTTTCCCCTCCCCACCGTGTTGTTCCTACTTAACCCTTTCGGCAATGCCAAAATCGCTACTGTGTTGTGTGGTAATGTTCTGTGCGACCTCTTGCGCTCTGTATTTGTGTTCATAGTCTGTCTCAGCAAACGCCATGGAAGTGCTAGCCAACTATGCTGCCTTCCACGATGGTATCCCTACCGAGGTAGGTGAATACCTGCGTTTTTGCGGGTTGGCTAACTTTGCTGAGTTGCCTTGGCACTCAGTGGAAGCCCATCCCTTCTTCACGCAAATAATCCTGCCATCGCCTAGACCCCCGCCACCGAACGCCAATGGGTTTTCCCTTCGCTACCCTTCAGAACCGTCATCACCTTCCCAGCCTTTTCTGAAGCTTTCCGCCTAACCCCGCAAGGCCGAGAAAATGGCCCCAGTATCCCCCTCGCCTGCATGGCCGAACTATTCCCCCACTCTTCCTCCAACGAGTACGCTATTCTCTACCGTCCTGAACCCGAACGATCCGCCCTGCAATTCTTAGTCACCATACTCAATCTTCAGAAGCGCACCTACGACATCTCACGCCCATTTTATTCCGCCCTAGATTTAGCTGCCCGAGAACCAGTCAATTTCGCCTCCTACTTTTTTCATAGAATCCACAAAGAGTGCGTAGCTATAGTAAAGCAGGTAAACAAAGGAACCACCCCACGCTCTCGCCTCCCCCATATCCTATCCTTCCTTTTTCCAGCCATTCTTGCCGCACAACCCCCACCCCGAGGTCCCGTACTTAGGCACGAAGAATCAGTCCAACCACTCGACGACGATGAAGAAGAGGATAAGGAGATCAACCAACTCTTCTGCAATAAGAGAATCTGGATCAGCTCCTCAGAAAGCCAAGCACAAGGATCCACCGGAAAGGATCAGGACACCCGAAACGAAGAACAAGAAGAGACCTTCCACGACACAGCCACTTCCATCCACAACGAATCATCGACCGACCACCACGACCAGCAGAATCACACAGAAACAGAACCAGTCTCAACCGAAGAAGCATCAGAACGACGAGAAGACGAACAGCAAGTGGCCGACAGCGCACTCGACACCCTACTGAAGGCCGTCGAATCCACCACCGCCCATACTACAGGTGAACACCAACCCGTCCATCAGGGAACTCACACTGCATCCCCTGGTCCTCAATCCCCACCAGTCAACCCTCCCCCCCACCCATTTCTGAATCCTCTTCTTCCTCCCTCAACTATTCGCCCCCGACATCCCCCCAAATCCAAACCCAAACCTCCGCGCAACCGCAACACCCCCTTCTCCTTCCCGCCGTTTTGGTCTTTTCCGAGTTGGCCGCCATGGGCCAAATGCTCATTACCCTTTCACAACAACTTCCGGTACAGCTGAGTGAAGTCACGAACACGATTCGTCAAGACCTGCAGCACAAAGTCGACCTAATGGAAGCCGACATCATCCCTCTCCAAGAAGAAGTCGACGCCGTAAAAGCAGAAAATCATCAATTAGAGACACAATTAGTAGATCTCCAAGGACAAGTTTCGGCACAACAGGGACTGATACAGCAACGGAATGACGCATTGGAGCAACTTGCCGCCAAAGACCAACTATTGAACGCAGCCCACGAAGAAATCAGGAAACTGAAGACCGCACTACAAGAAAAGGAAGACATCAGCATATCCCTCGAAGAATTGTTCGTAGAAATGAAAGCATAATTGCAGGAGATAACCCAGAAGAATCAGGAACAGCAGCGAGAAGCAAAACAAGTTGAAGACGAGCTCCGAAGAGCTCAGGAATGCTTGGACGAGTCAAACAATATGCTGAGACGCCAATTAACCAAGGAAGCCAAATACCAAAAAGATCTAGCAAATGCTCCCAGAGAACGGGATGCCTACTACAAAACGATCGAATTTCAGAACCAGCAACTCGAGCGACTAGATAACCAATTGCAAATCAGAAGGAACCAGTCACGGATATGCAGAAGAAAGTCACCGAAATAAAGACAGCCCGGGATGCTGCATTATCCAATGACTTTTATTTCAAGAGGCCTTCTTACAGAACCAGGCCGAAATTTTGTTAACCCAAGCCATAGCTCTTAGCTCCGTTAGAACGGACGCTCAATTATTAGAACCGACTACTCTAGTTCAGATGATAGAAACCATTAAAAAGAAAATTACCCGAACGTTTAGGCTCGCCCGAAGCATGTATTTAGAAGGTCTCCTAGCAGAACCATAGGAACCTGCGGGTTCGAGTCCACCGTGTGTGCCAGTGTTAGACGGCCGCCGAAAAAGGACAAATGTACTAGGACAAGCGTCTTAAATGTAAAAGAACCTTTCGGGAAACGCGCAGGTAACTAAAGATTCGCGCACCCTTGTAAAAAAATCTTCTATATAAGGCAATGAGAAAAGAGTGGCCGAGAGCCCGTTTGGAGAATTGTAAGCGTACTGTTTGAAGTATGTATGTCATTGAGAAGATTGAACTCTACTCTGTTCTGCTCTGTTTTGTGCTCCGTCTAGTTGTTTATTCGCACTGTAGTGCAGAGTTACGAATTGGTAGTCTTGTGTTACGAATCTGTTCGGTAATGGTTGAGTGTGTCTCTGAGTGTTATTAAGTTGCAGTGTGTTGTTTGTCAGTCTTTATGCTGAACAAGGGAATGTGAAAAGCAGACCCGAACTGTTTGCGTGTTAACATTTTCTGTAAGTGACCAAGTTCGATACAGTAGTCTGCGTTCACTGTTGATTCCGATCACAGGAAGACTAGTATCTGTAATGGGCGGGGTGCGAGTAGGACACTGTTAAGTCTGTGACTAGTCGATTGTTGTTAGGAAATTTGTTGCTCGAGTTTGGCATACGGTGAGTTTGCATAACTTCATGGTATAGATGTCTGTTGGTATACCTATCTATTCTGAAGAAGTGCGTAGTAGGTGATCTTCGTTTACTGAAGTATATTATTCTATTGGATACAAGTAACAGGACTACTGCTCAGATCGCTATAGCCGGATTAGTTCGGAAATTCTAAGTCCAGTACACCGAACAATTATCAGTTGTTCAGAGTTGCGTACTGAGCTAAGATGCGAGAGAGCAATTATGATTGTGTAATGAGTTGGGAAAATAGCACAGGGCCTCTGTCTAACAGACCCCTACCACTCCCAAGGACCCACGTGGCTAAGAGGTAACTTAACGTTAGTTACCATGGTCTTGCCCATTGGAAGGGTAAAGATTGAAAGATTCGGAAACGTCCGAACTTGAAAGTGTTTTGAGTCTTGCCCACGGATCTTCTTAGGCCATCCTCATAGATGCAAGCACCTAATCAATTGGTCCTAAGGTATTCCAGTTGAGTCTTGTAAGAACCTTCAACCTTTTGCAAGTAAGCCACTCATGAACTTCATGTGGGTCGCTCCATACCTTGGGACATCTCTGATTTGCTAGTCTCAAAGTTAGGGTAGTGTGAATAATTGCTGAGCTGCTGGGCCCAAGACCTAGCAGTGTGATTGACACTAGCCTCTGAAGGCCTAAGGCTTTGTCTATCTCTCCCTAGGTGTCGTCCTGATCTAAGGTTCATATGCTTGATTTCACAACTCCAATTTTACCCAAGTACAACCTCGTTGCAGATCACTTTATAACAGTCACTTGGTTCTTTTTTAGTTGATTATCGTGTTTAGGATCTTTTCTGATATTACGTCGTCAGGAATATTTAAGTGAATTTTCCGCACTTTCAGTTGCTCATAACACGTTAAGTTCTTTCCCTTTTACGTTTTCGATCACAAAAAGATTATATTTCTACTTGAACTTGAGTAGTTAGGTAGTCTTCAACTTGATAGATGTCTATCGTCACCCTAACTTACTTCTAATACTACTCGCACTTAGCCTAAGCTAGGAATCAACAAAGGGAGTTGAGAATAATCCAACCTCACTTGCTGATCCCTTGCTTTTTGGTGCTCAAGAACCCCGTTCTCAAGCTTGCAGAATGCCCTTGCTTTGGATGCCCTCTCGAGCTCTCAATGGACCTGTAAGAGTCCCAAAGTTAGCTCAAGATTTACATTCAAATGACATAACAATTCATTTTCAATAATGTACTTTAGAGCCCGAATTGCCGTTGTCTTTATGGCCAATTGATATGTCAGTCACGATCGACGTGTTGGTCGTGATTGACAGGTCCGTCGTGGCTGTCAGTCGCAATTGATGGGTCAATCGCGATTGACATGTGGTCCAAAATTTTAGTCAATCATGGTCAAATAATCGTTGACTTTGTCGGTCGCGATTGACAGGTCCGCCGGGGCTATCAGTCGCGATTGATGGGTTGATCGTGATTGACATGTGGCACGTGTAGATTGTGTCAATCGTGGTCAATCAGTCATTGACTCTGTCGGTCGTGATCGACGTGTCGATCGCGATTGACAAGTCTGTCGGCAAGTGTCCATCATCGTTTGTCAGTCGCGATTGACATGTCAATCACGATTGACAGAAAACTGAGGCATATCAAAATTTTAAACACATATTTAAGATGCTCTAGGCCTACACATCACATTTATGCACTTAGTTTAGCAAGTTGATCAATTTTTTTGTCGATCGCGATTGACAAGGGTCAACGCCTCGGGACCTGCATAATAAAAAATTTGTACCTACTGAAGCTGGTGCAGCTGCTGGGGGTGTTGAATCCTGCAGAAAATCTCAAAAAACACACAAAAGCACAAGCACGCAAACACTCTCCTTCTCTCTCTCACAAGTGAAATGAGGGGAAATGGTATGGAAAGGGTGATATGACCAAAAACTGAAAATGTCGCGATGATGGGGATGGAGGTGGGAGATGGTGATGATGATGATGGTGATGAAGAAAACAAAAGGAAGTAGATAAAAGTGAAGAAAATACCTATGACTCCAACATCTCAAATCTATGTCTTACCATCACACGCTCGTCCTTGAAGCTCAGTCTCCGGCAACGATGCCAAAATTGATGGAGAGTGTTAATCTCCAAACGAACAACCTACTCTTGAATTTAGAACACCTCTATATGAAGAGTAAGTCAAAACCTTCACCAATTTAAGAGATCAATGACCAAATATCAATTTCTTGACTAAACTGTGAAGGAGGAAATTACTCAGAAAGTCTGCTGCATAAATCTTGCCCATTGGCTGAGTAAATGTGTAAAGTTTTTTATGAAACTTTACACAAGATGTTGCCAAAAGATTGCGCACCTTCTCCAAGTCAAATCACTCCAAAAGATTCAGTAGATCTTGAGAAATCTACTTACCAAGTCAGCTATGTCTAAATCTGCACTTCTGAAAAGTCGATTTGGACACCCTTAACTTCTTAACTTTAATTCTCTCAGTATAGAACCCGTTTAAGCAAATGCTTTTAGCCACGAGTAGCTTACCTTCCAACTTAAATATTAAGTGCTTATTTGCACAAAACTTTAAACTGTGGAGTGAGAAATGATCAAATCATTAAGATCGAAATTTGCACCTATTTCAAGAACCAGTGAGTACTTTCTCACATGTAAATGTTCCTACACACAATTCTCTTAGCCTGATCACAATTAGACTCTCAAACTCTAGCCATAGATTGATTAACTATGGACTTAGACATCTCCAAAAGGAATTCACAAAAGATTTACTACACAAGGAGAAAACTCAGAAACTTCGGGCGCAAAAATTTTGTCATTTCTGAAGAAGACTACAACTGAATGAGAGAGAGACTTCAACTCACTTCTCATGTGTCTAATGACATTTACTACATCTCATTTCTCTATTCCTATGCTCATACATAGTCTCTCCTTGTCTTCTCTCCTTGCCCCGACATTTTTCCAAAGTATTTATAGGCAAATATGTACAAGTTTATGACTATTCAAAACTCTAAGTGATCTATGTCTTCACTAATGTACATATGTGTACAAATCGTTCATCCTGTGAATGTGTCCACCTTCTTTGCTTCAAGAATTGTTCTAATCTCCATTCTTTGTCTTCAAATCTTCAATTGGTGATTGGTCTGCACCAACAGCTCCCCCTCAATCATCAATTGAGGTTTCTCTAACCTTCTTTATGCGTGCCATGTCTTTAAACTTTTGTAACTTTGGTCCATCCAAGCTCTTTGTAAGCATATCAGCTATCTGATCTTTTGTTGAAGTATGTATGACTTCAATCTCCTTATCCATCACCTTCTCCCTTAGGAAGTGATACTGAATCTCAATGTGTTTGGTCCTGGCATGAAAAACAGGATTAGTAGCTAGATATAATGAACTCATGTTATCACCATAAATGATAGGTATGCTCTGTATAGTGTCAAAACTCTTCATTAGAGTCTTAAGCCATATCACTTCTTTTGCAGCTTCAACCATGCCTTTGTACTCTGCTTCTGTAGATGACAAAGCAACTGTATGTTGCTTCTTTGAGCACCAGGAGATTAACTTATCTCCAACATAACACATGTATCCATAGGTTGACCTTCTATCATCTGGATTACCTGCCCAATTTGCATCACTATAGATCTTGATATTTGTGTCTGATGTAAAACCATAATACAAACCTTCTTTGAGTGTACCCTTAATGTACCTCAACACTCTTTGACCTGCAATCCAATGCTCTTTCCTAGGACAATGCATGAATTGAGACAAAACCCCAACTGCATATGATAAATCAGGTCTAGTTAATGTAGCATAAATAAGACTACCAACCAAACTCTGATATTGCTTCATGTCCTTGAACTCTTCACCTCCAAATCTGCTTAATTTGTGATTCACCTCCATTGGAGTAGATGCTATCCTGCAATCATCCATTTTAAACTTGATTAACAAGTTTCTTAAATACCTTTCTTGAGTCACATACACTCCATGTTGAGTGTATGAAATCTCCATGCCCAAGAAGTATGACAAGTCTCCCAAATCACTGATTTTGAACTCTTTCTCCATTTGCTTTTTTAAACTTTGTATGCCTTTCTCATCTGTACCTGTAAGTATGATATCATCAACATATATGCACATGTAAATAAACCCATCATCACTTGCTTTGACAAGCAAACTACTATCTGCTTTTGATACTTGAAATCCAAGTTCTTTTAGGAACTTTACAAGTCTATAGTTCCATGCCCTTGGAGCCTGCTTCAAGCCATATAAAGCTCTCTTGAGCTTACACACATAATCTGGATATCTTCCATCTCTGAATCCTTGAGGTTGCTCCATGAAAACTTCATCTTAAATGTAACCATTCAAAAAAGCATTCTTCACATCTAATTGACACAATTTCCAACCTTTGCATGCAGCAATTGCTATAAGTGTCCTGATGGTTGTCATCTTTGCCACAGGGCTATAAGTCTCATCATAGTCAACACCATATGTGTGAGCAAACCCTTTGACAACAAGTCTAGCTTTGTACCTAGACACACTTCCATCTGCAAATCTTTTTGTTTTATAAACCCACTTACATCCAATGATCTTCTGACTATTTGGCTTTGGAACCAAATCCCATGTTTGATTCTCCATCAATGCTTCATATTCTTCCTGCATAGCTTTCTCCCAATTTTCTTTACCTTTTGCCTCTTCATATGTAGAAGGGTCTTCATCTGCTTTAATCATGTAAGCATAATCTTTGGTAGCCAAAAATGAAGTATCATAGCTATACCTTGTAGGTTGCCATTTGTTCCTTGTAGACCTCCTAAGTTCTCCACTTCTTGAGGTTTCTGGTTCTTCATATTCAGGATCAAATCTTGGTGTTTCTTCCACTTCAACCTGCACTTCATTATTCTCTTGCTCATCAAATATCTGAACCTTTGATTTACCTTTTCTTTGGCTCACAATTTCTTCATCATCTGTATTAATATTGATAGTACCTGCATACCAAGTACCTTGCTCATCAAATGTAACATCTTTTGAACAAGAAAATGTTTTGTGGATGGATTCCACAACCTGTATCCCATCTGCTTATCATCATAACCAATAAACACATATTTTTCAGCTTTAGGTTCCAATTTGTGCCTTAATTGTGATGGCACATATGCATAGGCCAAACATCCAAATACCTTGCAATGGTCTAGTGTAGGTCTCTTACCCCACCATGCCTCATAAGGTGTCATTCCCTGCAAAGCTTTACAAGGTAGCCTATTGACCAAAAAAGTAGCTGTATTTACAGCCTCAGCCCACAAATAATTTGGGCAATTTTTCTCCTTCATCATGGACCTTGCAAACTCAACAAGAGTCCTATTCCTCCTTTCTGCTACACCATTTTGTTGAGGAGAGTACCTGCAAGTAACCTCTCTTTTTATACCTGCATTCCACAAGTAATCACTGAACTCATTAGAGAAATACTCTCCCCCTCCATCTAACCTTAGTCTCTTCAATTTATGTCCTGTAATTCTCTCTGCATACATATGATAATGTTTGAAAGTATTGAATACTTCTGACTTATCTTTGATCACATAGATAGTGATCCATCTGGTAGCATCATCAACATAAATCACATAATACCTTGAGCCATTGATACTGAAGTCCTTTGATGGTCCCCACACATCTATATGTACCAACTCAAGTTTCTCTGAATACATAAACCCATGCTTAGAATAGGGTTGCTTATGAGCCTTACCTAATTGACATGCCTCACATCTGTATGTCATATGTTGACCTGCAACATTAGGCAATCCAAGCACTGAACCATTATTAATCATGTCTTTAATACCTCTTTCATTGAAATGTCCAAGTCTCTTGTGCCAAAGATCTAACTCAGAGATCTTATGTCCTCCATAGGTGAACAAGACATGACCAACATTACCTTGAATCTTCAATGTGAACAATCTTCCTTCTTTCTTCCCAGAAACAATTTGTTTATACCCATTGCTAGGGTCTTCCACAAACACTCCTTCATTAGTGAACCTTATTTCATAACCTTTTCCACAATTTGTCCTACACTTATCAAATTCTTAGGAATTGTAGGAACATACAAGACCTTACTCAATAAGGTGCTACCATCCTTGGCCTTCACTGATCCAATTGACTTCACATTGTGCTTTGTGTTGTCACCTGTTTGAACAACATGATTAGATACCTTATTCTCCAAATCAGTCATCAAGGCTATATTACCACTCAGGTGATTGCTACACCCTGAATCAATGTAGAAGACTCTTTGATCTTCACTCTGCCTTTCACAAGTTGCATTCATTATCAATGTTGAATCTTCCTTTTGATCTGAAGCATAATTGTAGTAGGTATTGTTATATTGTTGACTTTGGAAACCTCTACCCGCATTTCTTCCAAAGTAACCCCTACTACCTCTGCCTCTGAAATTACCTCTTTGATTTCTGCCACCTCTTCCTCTTGAATTATAGTTTTGATTGTATCCTCCATTACTTTGATTATTATGCCAACAATCATTAGCTAAATGATTTGTCTTACCACAAATCCAGCAAGCTTTGGCTCCATCTTTGTTGTTCCTGCCTCTTCCTCTACCTTTGCCACCTCCTCTACCTCTTAGGAAGTTGGCTTGACTAGTTGTGCCTTCATCTTCACCTGATTGTTGCTTTCCTTTGTTAGCTTTCTTCTTGTCCTTTGAGTACATTGCATGACCTGTACTTTTGTCACCATCTCCTTTAACATCCTGCTCAAATGTTAGCATATGACCTAGCAACTGATTTAAATCAGGAGTGAAATGATCAAGTGATAATTTTGTAGACAAAATGAATGGCTTCCATTTGTCATCACCTCTCAAACCTGTAAGGATTTGCCTTACCAATTTATCCTCCTCAATATCTTCATCAACAGCTCCTAATGCATCTGCAATGTCTTTCATCCTTGTTACATAGTCTGAAATGGATTGAGAGGCCTTCTTCTTGAAGGTCGTAAATTCTGCCCATAAAGATGCATTCCTTGACTTTGTGGTGTTTTGGAAATGCTCTTCCAAAGCATTCCATATATCACTTGCACTTTCAAGACCTCTAATGTGAGGTAGCAAGTAATCATTGACTGCCATATAAATGATACTCCTAGCTTGAGCATCTTTCTTCATCCAACTCTTCAAATCTGTTAATTCTTCCCTAGTTGGAACACTAGGATCTCTGAATTGTGGTTTTTCTTCTTCACCTGTAATGTAAGCTATCAAATCTTTGCTCATTAGATGAGCTTCCATCCTCATTGACCATGCAGGATAGTTTTCCCTATCCAACTTCTCTATTTGAAGAGAATCTCCCATCCTTCTTTCACCTGTATATTGAATTCTTTAACCTTTATAAAGTATAAGGTTACCTTTACTTCGAATGATACTCCTTTTGACTTCTTTGATGTCGTATGATCTCCTTCTCAAGCTTTCCTTGCAAGCTTTCACCCTTTGAATCTTCAGATGTCAAATTCTTTGTAGTTGCAGCAGTCGGGATCCTCCTTTTCTTCAATTCTGATGCTTCCTGCTCTGATACCACTGATGGAGAGTGTTAATCTCCAAAAGAACAACCTACTCTTGAATTTAGAACACCTCTATATCAAGAGTAAGTCAAAACCTTCACCAATTTAAGAGATCAATGACCAAATATCAATTTCTTGACTAAACTGTGAAGGAGGAAATTACTCAGAAAGTCTGCTGCATAAATCTTGCCCATTGACTGAGTAAATGTGTAAAGTTTTTTATGAAACTTTACACAAGATGTCGCCTAAAGATTGCGCACCTTCTCCAAGTCAAATCACTCCAAAAGATTCAGTAGATCTTGAGAAATCTACTTACCAAGACAGCTATGTCTAAATCTACACTTCTGAAAAGTCGATTTGGACACCCTTAACTTCTTAGCTTTAATTCTCTCAGTATAGAACCCGTTTAAGCAAATGCTTTTAGCCACCAGTAGCTTACCTTCCAACTTAAAGATTAAGTGCTTATTTGCACAAAACTTCAAACTGTGGAGTGAGAAATGATCAAATCATTAAGATCAAAATTTGCGCCTGTTTCAGGAACCAGTGAATACTTTCTCACATGTAAATGTTCCTACACACAATTCTCTTAGCCTGATCACAATTAGACTCTCAAACTCTAGCCATAGATTGATTAACTATGGACTTAGACATCTCCAAAAGGAATTCACAAAAGATTTACTACAGAAGGAGAAAACTCAAAAACTTCGGGCCCAAAAATTCTGTCATTTCTGAAGAAGACTACAACTGAATGAGAGAGAGACTTCAACTCACTTCTCATGTGTCTAATGACACTTACTACATCTCATTTCTCTATTCCTATGCTCATATATAGTCTCTCCTTGTCTTCTCTCCTTGCCCCGACATTTTTCCAAAGTATTTATAGGCAAATATGTACAAGTTTATGACTATTCAAAACTCTAAGTGATCTATGTCTTCACTAATGTACATATGTGTACAAATCATTCATCCTGTGAATGTGTCCACCTTCTTTGCTTCAAGAATTGTTCTAATCTCCATTCTTTGTCTTCAAATCTTCAATTGGTGATTGGTCTGCACCAACAAAAATTTGGTGTAGCTCAGTGATGAGTAGCACCTCCTTTAATGTCAATCCGGGAAGACATGAGGATGGTATGAAGACCTCGAACAAATGATGGCACAAGTGTGTGAGTGAGAAGCACACAAACATGCACACACATACACACACACTCGCACACACGGCAAGACAAAGAGGGAAACAATGGAGTTCTTTAGATTACTCAAAAAGTCTCATACAAGTTCAAATCTACAACAAGATAACCTCAAAAATGAGCTCTCCAGCTCTATTTATAATTTTTTACTAGCTTTGGTCTTGTTCAGACCTAATGTCTAGCCTAGTTAAGAATTAGGTTCTAAGGCTATCTTGGAGGCTCAAACGAGCTCTGAAAATTATGAAAATTGGTGCATAAATACTACTAATACTCTTCACACTCGAGGACTCCTCGGCTTGTACAAAATGGAGTATGAATAATCAAAAACGATATTTACAATGTTGTGGAGTGACTAAAATCACTATTTGGGAGATATTAATTCATAAAAAAATGATAGGCCTATTTGCCAGATCTCCATTGACTTCTTTGCCTACTTGGCCCTTCTCGTTGCTTCCTTGTCTCGTAAGTCCTTGACTGCCCTAACCACTGCCAACACCACAGTTAAAATCCCAATTGATAAGGTTGGAGATTTCAGTGAGGGAGATGAAGGAAACACATGCCTCCCTATCACTTACAAAGGTTATACCAGTAAACCCATATTAGATTCGGGAGATGGAGTAGGAATTGCCACCAAAGAATATGGGAGAAATGGGGAAAGCCAGCTTTACGACCCACTAGAATGAAGATTCAAATGGCACATGGGCACACAGAACGACCCTTAGGATTATTAGAAAAATTAGTATCGACCACTTGTGGAGTCGAATTCAAGCACACCTTGGCAATCTGTCAATTCGAAAAGGCTAGCAATTATGAGATGATACTTGGAAGGCCTTTCATGAGACAACTCAAGGTAGTGCAAGAATGGGGAAAAGACATTGTATACTTGCAGCATGGGGGAAGCACAACTAGAATAAACATCCATAATTATACATATCAAGATGTCCCTCCTCTGCAATGGAACCTGATACATAAGGAATACAACAATCTATTGATTCATAGTGTAGGTTCGAGTGGCCAAACATGGGTGAATGAAGATACTCACCTATGGATGTGCCAAGCAGCTAAACGGGAAGAAGAAAGGAGGCAAGGATGGCGGATGAGACAAAGAATATCTAGACCTGTAGAAGATCCTACTTACATGCCTCAAATATTTTTAAGTGAAGAATTTGATCCTATGGTTGGATGGAGATTTTAGCCACTCTTGACGTATGCATGTTGGAAGATGCATTTTTGGAAACCTTTTTTGAAGGAAAAATATTGTAAAATGATAGAAATTTGTAGAAATATTTATGCAATTGTTGTAAAAATAAGGAAAAGTCTTCCTTATGTAGGATAGAATCTTATGTATTTTTTCTAGAATTTTTGGAAACTCTTAGATAGCATATTTTTAGAATAATAGAGGAAAGGACCAAAATTCAAGTGTGAAAGAGGACACTTGAAAATGTATATAAGTCAATTTTCTCTATTTTGGAGAGGTTGGTTAGTCATTTGTACATGCTATCAATAGAGAAGAGAGAGTTTCTGCTGAAATCGTGTTTTCTTCTGTTATGTGTGTTTCCTTTGATGTGAGAGCTTGTTTCTTGCTTTATCATGGAGATTTGTGAGTTTCATTTGTGTAATGCTGAGTAAGATGTATGAGGAGAGATGATTACTGATGTATTGAGTGAAGAAGGATTGAAGAATGTTGCAGAAATGTGAAAATCGTCTACTGGTACAGAATCGCGATTGTCTCGTCTCTGTGATACAGGTGATATTTTCCAATTCTGATTTCATATTTGTATTCTGATGAGAAAATAACATGAATCAGACACAAAGATCATAGAAAATGATGAAGATTTGCTCTAGATAAGGTAAACCCTAGATATTTCCTCTTCATTTTCATTTTCTCAGAATTCCAGCCATCAATCTGTTATTTCTATGAATCTATCATCTAGAAGGGGCTGTGGTCTTATGGATATTCCCAGGATTGACAAAATAAAGATGATTTGTTGATTCTTTTGTACTTCATGATTGGAGAGGACAACTCCAAAGTCAATAACAAACATTTTTTGGCGCCGTTGCCGGGGAAATTCCAAGAACTTCATTGAAGTTGGACCTTTGCTGGATCTTCTGTTGATGATGGTAACCAACACAAGAAAAAGGTAAAACTCATCAATCAAGAAATGTGCACATGAATAGGTAGATGTCATTGTTTGTCTTTGGGGAAAAAAGAAAGCAATTGATATCTTGTAGAATTGGAAGTGCTGAAATCTTTGTAAATTGATAGTTGCTCATCATATTGTTGAAGTAAAAGTGCAGGTGTATGGAAGATTTGAGCCAAGAAAGCTGAAGATGAGGTAACTTGAGTCTATTCTTGCATTTTTAGATTTCTTTTTGCCCAAGTACTAGGCACCATGGGTGATCTTGGGAAGATAACATGGTGATACTAAGGAAAGGACAGTTAAAGTAGCTAGATGTAAGTATAAAGGATTCAGTTGTTGACCAAATCTAAGCATTAATCTTGAGTTGTCCTGCATTTTGAAAAGAAAGATGTGATTGAGTTTATCTTTGCAAAAATTGTTTGCCTTCCATAACACATTTTCATTTGAGAGATTTTCTTTTGCAATTTAGTGATAGCTAAGGACATAGAAACTCATAACCAATCAAGAAACATGGGATCAGTGGATCACCAGAACCAGAAACCTTAAGTAAAGTGTTCACCTTTATTTTTAGGGCAAAAATACCAAACAAATTCATAAAATTCATAAAAAACAATCAAACAAATTTCTTTTTTTTGTTAGGAAGTTGAAGTGAGGTGTTGTGGACAAGAGTGATTGTGAAAAAGTGGAAAAGGAAACAAAAAATGGTCAAAAAACCAGAAAATTAGAAAACACGATTCTCTGCACAGAATCGCGATTTTCTGAAAAAAGTGTTGATTCTGGAGCAACATTTCAAGTGATTGTTGAATTGAAGTTGTTAAAGGGTATTGAAGGGAATTAAGAAGAAGAGACTACTCAAATTGGCATAAAATCAAAAGTATGCAAAAACACGATTCTCTACACAAAATCGCGATTTCCTGTAAAGGGAAATTTTTGGAAATTTTTAGCATATTTGGGTACTTGGAGATAAGAAAGTGTAGTGGAGATCATTAAGATTGAGTAAGTGAAATTGAACAAGTGAAAGAGTGTGAAAAATTGGAAATCACACAAAATCGCGATTTTCTTAAACACTATAAAAACCTGGAATTGAAGGAAAATTTCATTTTGAGTGAGAGTGAGAGAGAGAGAGAGTGAAAAAACTCGCGATTTCCTGCAAACCAAGCATTTGAGAGCTTTTTGAACCCAGCAAGCAAGGTAAAGGGTGTCACTATCAATTTTTCCTATTGTCTTAAAAGTTTCAACAGTTGAAATGAAAAAAAAACTAGGAATATTAGCAAAACACAGAATCGCGATTTTCTGTATTTTGAGTTTTTTTCATTAGGAAAACCTTAAATTTGCATTTAAATGTTTCATTGCATGTCAAAATTTCAGTAAGGCGATTCTAGTGTAGAAAGAAAATTTTGAAAAATCAAAACTTGTAAAATTCAAAAAATAATTCAGAATCGCGATTCTGTAAATCACACACAAAATCGCGATTTTGAACGATTAGGACAACATTGCGAATTCCAGAACGCGATTTTCTTAAGAACATCGTGTTTTTACAATTTGTGAGCAATCACGATTGTCTGGGATCAAAATCGTGAAAAACACGATTTTCACTCAAAATCGTGAAAAACATGATTTTCACACAAAATCGTGAAAAACACGATTTTCACTCAAAATCGTGGAAAACACGATTTTCATCACAAAATCGTGGAAAACACGATTTTCACTCAAAATCGTGGAAAACACGATTTTCATCACAAAATCGTGAAAAACACGATTTTCACACAAAATCGTAAAAAACACGATTTTGATCACAAAATCGCGAAAAACACGATTTTGATCACAAAATCGTGAAAAACACGATTTTCACTCAAAATCGTGAAAAACACGATTTTTCACACAAAATCGTGAAAAACACGATTTTCACACAAAATCGTGAAAAACACGATTTTGATCACAAAATTGTGAAAAACACGATTTTCACCCAAAATCGTGAAAAACACAATTTTTAACACAAAATCGTGAGAAACACGATTTTCACTCAAAATCATGAAAAACACGATTTTTAACACAAAATCGTGAGAAACACGATTTTCACTCAAAATCGTGAAAAAACACGATTTTGACTACAAAATCGTGAAAAAACACAGAAATAATCACAAAATTTTGGGAAACATGATTCTGATCATAAAATCGTGAAAAACACGATTTTGATCACAAAATCGTGAAAAATACAAAAATAGTCAGAAAATCGTGAAAAATACAAAAATAGTTAGAAAATCGTGAAAAAAAAAACACACAAATATAGTCAGAAAATTGTGGAAAGATTAATACCTTAGTTAGGAAATTGTGACAAACACTCTTTTGAGTTTGAGATTGTGAAAATTAATTGAATGATACTTAGATCTGGAAACAAGCTTTCTAAACAAGACCTAATAAGGAAGGAGACAGAGACAGTAAAAGGCAAAGGGCAAGAAAGAAGTTTAGGGCAAGAAAACAACATGGAAAACATAAATGAAACAAATGAGCCTATGGAAACTGGGGATTTTAGAAATATCCTCAAGTACATGTATACAAATAGGTTTGGAACCTATGTATATCAGGATGGAATGCATAAATTTCTCATTAGATTGAGAAATTTAGAAGTTCCCCTGAGTATAACCCCTGTAACTCAATTCAAAGATGGGAGATATGAAGATAGGCAAGGATGTGTGTACATATTCTCTCAAGACCCAGAAAATTCAAATGATCTAGGGCAATGTATTGACAAAGGACCTTGGGAACATAACATGGAGCAGACAAATTTACCTAGGCCAAATGAAAACTATACCGGTAATGAACAACAACATGGGAGGAGGACACAAATTTCCCCAAATCCCTTTGACAAGGAACCAGAAGGTTATAATGACTTCCCATTCAGAAGAAGATCCCATTGGCAGCCTCAGGGTAGAATGCTTAGACCATACCAGGTTGCCAAATGTATGAAGAACCAATATGAGGGTTATTCAGATCCGCATGCTCATGCTGCAGAATTTAGGCAATTGATTAGAGCTGAAGAGGTAGAAGATTACAAAGTACAATTTGAGGCATTTGGTCTAACCCTAACAGGACCAGCCTTATCCTGGTTCATTCCTTTGAGAAAGGAAATGTACCAGGATATTGAATCTTTCTTAGAAGCCTTCATTGGGGAATTCTCTAAGACCGGGATAAAACATAGTACAGCCACATTGATACATAGTTTCAAGCAACAAAAGGATGAAAATGTTAGAGAAGCAGCCAGAAGATTTAAACAATACATTGATAGATGCCCAAGAGAGGAAGTACCTTCCATGGCAAAACAAGTATCCTTATTCATTGAGGGTTTGAGAAGTGCCCAACTAAGAACCCTAGTGTATTATAGAAGATGTCTTGATTTAGCAGCCTGTGTAAAGGAAGCAATAGATTTGGAGGACAACAGAGGTCAAGATCTGTTAGCATTTGATCAACCTAGATCATATGAAGACAAAATTCCTCCAGCAGAAGAGTTGGCTCAGGCTATTGCTAAAGCCCTAGAGGTAAGCACTAAAACTCATCTGATAAACTCTAGGATAGACAAAAATAAAAAATGTTACATTTGTGGAGAAAATCATCTGGCACAACAATGCCCATATCAGAAGCCACCACACTTACAAGATAGGAAGACACTTAAGTACTGTACACTAGAGAGAAAATGGACAAACCATACCAGGGAGGAATGCTTCTATAACAAACAACCCATCAAGGAAAGAGATTATATGGCTCAAAGGGAATCAGGCTATACTGAACAACCAAGACTTGTGCTTGGACAACAACCTCCTATACCAACTAATGTGGTACCAATCAAGTATACACCAATAGAGGAGGGGAATTCAAGACTAAGATCACCATATAAGGAAGAATATCAATGGAGTGAGGGATATCAAGAAGATTGGGAAGAATATGAAATAAGAGAACCTGAGTTAAAAGCCCTAGACTTGGGAAATGGGAAAATTGAAATGGACACAGCAACATTCATGTATATTACCAACAATTACATGTCCAACCAAAAACCTCAATTCAAAGGGGGACCAAAGATAACTTGTTTTAGGTGTGGGGGAGAGCATTTCATTAGAGACTGTCCGCAACCTCCTACATTGAGAATAGAGGGAGCCTACTGTAAGGATTGTGGCAGAGAACATTTGATAAAAGATTGCCCAAAGAATCCCCAAAAACAACAGAACACACCTAATAACATACCTTTAAAAACAGTTAACATTATGGAACAGGAAGAATTGAGTGAAAATGACCAAGTTGGAATAAATATTATAACAAGGGCTCAAGCCAAGCAACAAGGAACAATTAAGGAACAAAATGAAGGTTCAGCCTCAAAGGTGAAGAGAAATAGACAAAAAGGGAAATGGGAAAAGAAGAGAAGGATGGGCAAAAATTTGGAAGAAGACAATCAGGATCAGTCAAAAAGTACTCCTCCTCAAAAGACACAAAATCAGTCTGAAATAGGAAGTTCTCAGAGTCTAGACACCCTAATCAAAGCATATAAGGGAAGGATTCAAGAAGGACCAAGTCCTACAGATCATGCAGTGGCCTATCCCATGCCAGAGTTAGAGCATGAAAGGATGCAAAAATGCAAACAAATCATTCAGGAAGTACAACTCAGAATGGGGGAAGGAGGTAACTCGCAGAGAACAGTTGAACAACTTGAGAAAACGAAAACAAGGGAAAATGCTAACAAAAAAGAAAATCCACAAATAACATTCCAGATGATTATAGATGAACAATGTAGCATTACATGTCACACAACATGGGAAGAACTGTTGAAACAAAATCCTCACTTACAAAACAAAATGAACAAAGGGGAAGCAATACCTGGAAACCTTCATTCACCATTACAAGAATTAGAGGAATTATGGTATATTCCTATTGATAAAATAGGAGGGTATTGTGAAGGGGAAGAAGGAAATTCAACCCTAAAAATACAATATGGAAAAAACTTTGCTAAAGCCATTTTGGATAGTGGATCAGGAGTGGCCATAATGACTAAACAAACTTGGGAGAAATGGGGAAGCAATGAATTACTACCCACTAAGATGAGATTGCAACTTGCAGATGGGCATATAGAAAAACCCCTAGGTATTTGGGAAAAAGTAATTGTGGACATATGTGGAACAGAAATAGAACATACTTTTGCCATAGTAGAATTTCCACAATCCACTTCATATGAAATCATCCTAGGAAGGCCTTTCATGAGACAAATGCAAATTGTGCAGGATTGGGGTAATGATTGTTTATATCTCCAAAGCAAAGGAAGAATAACAAGAGTGAACTTAAGAAATGGGCACGACTGTGATATATCTCCTCAAGAATGGTACAAAATACATCAAAATCAAGAAGAAGGTGAGGAATCAGAGTTGGAGGATCAGGAAGAGAGTGAATCAGCAATATGGAAGTGTAACATAATAAGAAACCTCACCAATAGAAAAAGGAGACTGAAAAGAGAAGATTGTGTGGAAGGAAGAAAAGTGCAAGATGAAAGTTATGTGCCACAACAATTTAAGGATGAAGAGTTTGAGCCCTACGGCTGGAACCAAATTTTGGCTACCATGGACATAGCCAGTGAGGAGTATGTAGGAGTGGAATTTCAAAATGAAGAAGGGTTTGATATTTTTCACATTAGTATAAACATGATAAGTGTATCAAAAACAGAGGAGGATCAAGATTCAAAAATGGTATTAAAAAAAGGAAAAACAAAATATTTGGAGATAGTAAAAGCTGAAGATGCAATCAAAGATAAAATCTCAGGCAAATACAAGGAACTTAAACACATAGAAATGGAAAAGGAACAAGAAATTGAGAAGAAAGAGAAGGAAATAAACAAGGATCAATACTTTGATGTACCAGCAAATTTTAAAACCTATGAAGTGGAAGACAGACTACTTCTAAAAATGAAACCAAAGAGAGAAAAAAAGAAAGGAGAAGCTTATGATAATGAAGAACAAACTAAAAAGATCATGATTACTCAGGAAGAAGGAGAGGAAAGACATATTGTAATAGCTGATGATATGACCATAGAGGAAGAAGAAGCACTAAAGAACCTAGCAAAGAATTATAGGGATGTATTTGCTTACAGTTATAAAGATTTAAAAGGAACTGATCCAAAAATCTGCGAGCACAAAATTCCTATGACTCCAGATGCAAAACCTAGTAAACAGAGACATTATACATTCAATGAAAAATACTCTGCCAAGATAAAGGAAGAAATTGACAAGTTGTTGGCTGCTAACTTCATTTATGAAATTGAGTATACTGAATGGATATCACCTATAGTTGTGGTACCAAAAAAGAATGGAAAACTTAGGGTATGCATTAACTTGAAAAAAGTGAATGCAGCAACTATAAGGGATAATTATCCATTGCCAATAACAGATCATCTTCTTGAGAGAGTTGCAGGAAAGGAAGTTTATAGCTTTCTAGATGGTTTCTCAGGATACAATCAAGTACCTATAGCCTTGGAGGACCAACATAAGACTGCCTTTTCTACAGAATGGGGGATTTATGCTTTTAGGGTTATGCCCTGTTAGATGTTTTGGTCGATAATAGCTCAATCCAACTTTCGGACGAGTATTATCGGTCCTTGGGTTCTTGGGAGTGGTAGGGGTCTGTTAGACAGAGGCCCTATACTATTTTCCCAATCTTCTACACAATCACCAGTAATTGCTCACTTCTTAATATAGTAATTGAGTTGAATACTAACTATTCCACGGTAAGCACTGGAATGTTTGACTCGGAATATACTACGGTAATAGCACATTGATTCTGCCAAAACTTACAACTACGAGAATACGTTCTTCTCAAAATACACCGCAATAAGACGATTTCCTACGTCAACTAAACGCACCGATTGAAATGCACAGACAACCCGAATCGAATTATATTAGACTTTTCGTATACTCATTCAGATCACAGATTTATACCGCAATTAATGACTCACAAAGACTTCTGTCCACACACAAATCTTTGTCGAATACTCAATGATCACTGATTATTTTATAAAACCCTGGTTACTTGACCGAAAAGGTACTAAACTCTGTTCTTATACAATCTCACGCATAACAATCAATACACAATTTCACAATCACGAACTACAGAGTCATATATAACTGTTCAGCAAGTAGACTCACAGCATCACGGACTTCTCAATGAGAATCGATTCAACCAAAGAATAGCAGAATGATTAAATATAAATAGAATGAAACAGTATTCGATGCCCTCAATAAAATCTCATTCACAGTCTTCTAAAATATATTACTCGTGGTCTCCGAACACTTCCTTTACGATGTGATCAACACTCATCACTACAGCGCACAACAGAACAGAGACGTATCTAACTTTCTGTCTCTCTAACATACATTCATAGTAACTATCACCTCAAAGATCTGTTTAACACAGTAAATTCTGTGCCATAGTTGAACGAAACTATGATGCAACGACTGAACTCTCTACTCTTCGATCATCGAACTCTTTTCTCTTCCTGTCTTCTGCTTTTTATTACTTCCGCATTCTTCATTTACCGCCTCTTGCGAAATTTCCTACCTCTGCGTTATTTCAGCCACCAATCTTGTTTATCCTTCGTTTGCGGTTGCGGTTGTCTCGCTCTATTAGCCTTGTAACAGCCCTTTGGATTGACCAATGCCCCAGCAACTTTTCAAAGATTGATGTGTCATATCTTCAAAGAATTCCTGAGAAATGTGATGGAAATCTATGTAGATGATCTGTGCACTTTCTCTTTAAAAAGACAGGATCATTTACAAGATTTAGAAAGAATATTCAGGAAATGCAGGACATACAGAGTATGCTTAAATCCTGAAAAGTGTGTGTTCTTTGTAAGACAAGGAAGAATGTTGGGTCACATAGTGTCAAAAAATGGAATTTCTACTGATGAGAAGAAGATAAAATCTATAATAGAGCTTCCAAGACCTACAAATGTGAAGGAACTCCAAACTTTTATGGGACATTGTGGGTACTATAGGAAATTTGTTCACAAATTTGCAGATATAGCTAAACCCTTATATGCCCTCATCACAAAGTTTGAGTGGAATAAAGAATGTGACCAAGCCTTTGAAACATTGAAAACTTGTTTGGTGACAGCCCCAATTCTAAAAACACCTCAGTGGGATAAAATATTTCATGTGCATGTAGATGCTTCAAATTATGCTTTGGGATGTGTGTTGGCACAACCTATAGAAGGAAGTAAATTAGATTTCCCAGTAGCATATGCTAGTAGACAATTGAACATTGCAGAAAAGAACTATACAACCACTGAGAGAGAAGGGTTGGGAATGATATTTGCTTTTAAAAAATATAGACATTACCTATTGGCCAACAACTTTAAATTCTTTGTGGATCACCAAGCTCTACTTTATTTAGTAAATAAACCATGTCATACAGGAAGAATAGTTAGATGGTTTCTTTTACTAATGGAATTTGAATTTGAGGTGGTGGTTAGACAAGGCAAAACACACTTAAGAGCAGATCATTTGTCTAGAATTCAGTCCAAAGAACCTAGTTCACCCTTAGACGATGACCTGCCAGATACATACCTATTCAAAGTAGAAAGTGTTCCTGAATGGTCCATATCATTAGTTCCTTTGTTAACCATGGGACCTTGTAAGTCATTAGCAAATAACACACATTTGGTGTTACAAAGCAGGAATTTTATGTTGCTAGCTGGGCATTTGTATCACCTCAATCAGTCAGGTATACTGGAATACTGTACCCCAGAAGAGGAGCAACATGAATATGTAAGAAGAGCTCATTGCTGGAACCCATGTACTCATGCTTCCAAAATAGTCACTTTAAGCAATCTTAGTAGGATGGGAGTACACTGGCCAAATAAAATTCAAGATGTGGAAAGATATGTTGCTAAATGTCAAGAATGTCAAGATTTGCAGAATTCAGATTTAATAACTCTATATTGGTTTAAAAAAAACCCTGAATGGAGTGAGAACATTGTTGAAGAATTAAAGAAAAAGGAGAAAGGGAAGCAACTTATAGCTGGTACAGATTCAAGAAATTTACAAGAAATCTCTGAAGAATATCAACTCATAGGAGAACAATTATACAAAAAAGAAATGGATGGTTATTTAAGAATATGTGTTCCTGAAGAGAAGTATTTGGAGATGTTGGAAATGGCACACTGTGGAGTGGCAGGAGGACACTTTTCTAGTGATAGAACAACCAAACTCATTTTGTATTCTGGCTTTTGGTGGCCAACTCTATTTCTTGATGCAAGAACTTATGTAAAAAGATGTGACATCTGTCAAAGAGTGAGTCAACCAAATAAAAGAGATAACATGCCATTAATCCCATTAATTTCAGCCAGAGCTTTTAGCAAATGGGGATTGGACTTTATTGGACCTATACATCCTCCAGCTAGACAATCTCATGCAGAATACATATTAGTGGCTACTGATTATTTGACAAAATGGGCTGAGGCCAAAGCCACTAAAAGAAATGATGCTCATACAACTGCTAAATTTTTGTATGAAAATATTGTTACTAGATTTGGACGTCCAATTGAATTAGTAAGTGATAGGGGAACTCATTTTTTGAACCAGATCATAGAAAACATGACTAAATATTTCATGATTCGTCATAGTAAGTCATCCCCATAGTGATGAGTATATATACAGACAAGAGAAGACAAAAAGCCTACCATGATGTGCATATAAAAGAAAAAGATCTCCAAGAAGGAGACTTGGTTCTGGCATACACAGTCAAGGAGCATCAGAAAAAATTTCAGAAGAAAGGTCATGGGCCATACATCATACATAAGATAAGCAAGAGTGGAGCCATTCAATTAACTAACATTGATGGAGAAATCATGCCAAATTTTATAAGTGGATGTAGAGTTAAGAGGTATGAGTGTCCATTAACTACTGATGAATGGAGAAGACTGCAAAAGGCTCAAAATAGGAAAAAAGAAGAAGAAAACATCAGAAAGGAGGCTCAACAAGAAGCAAAGGAGAGAATAAGAAAAATGAAAGAACTTAAGGAGGTGTGTTTATGTGAAAGCACTCTAAAACAAAGAGAACATTTGCCTGTGATAGAAATGGATCATCAAAATGAAAACATAAGGGTTTTGGTAGATTCAGGAGCTCAAGTGAACTTGATCAGTTCAGCCTTGGTAAATAAATTTAGCATAAAGAGGAATAAAAGTAGAATGTTGATTAAAACATTAGAAGGAAAAATGATTCAGAGTTTGTCTTCACTTGTTATTAAAGTTAAATTTAATAATGAATATATGAAGATAGATTGTGAAGAGTGGCCAGATCGTTTGATGACTGAAAAATTGATTTTGGGACAACCCTGGCTCAAACTAGGTAAAGTTATTTTGAGCTTTGAAAAAAGGAAGCTCAGTTTGACCATAAATGACAAAAAAATTTTAATAAAAAAATCAAAATTATGTCAATGGCAGAAAGATCATCCACATTTGACCTATCTTCAGAATTTTGGAACAAAATATTAAAAAAAAAAAAAGGATGACAAAAGTATTTTCTTTTAAACCTTGTCCCCTTAAAAGAGAATTAGGAGGGGAAGAAAAGGAGGACAGAGCAAAAAAAAAAAAAAAAAAGGGTTAAGAAAAACTGGACACAGTGTGTATTTTATTTTTGTTTTTAAATTTATAAAGCACAAAGCAAGATATAGGGAGGAGGAAAGTAAATTATTATGGAAAATTTGTATTATTTTGTTTCAATTTTCTATGATCATCTTTTGATTTCTATTTATTTTTGAGGTCCTTTTTTTTCATTAATCATTGTTTCCATCATTTCTTTCTTCAAGAATTATTCTCTTTTTGAAAAGGAATGACAAGCAAGGAAGTGACAATTAAAGGAAGCACTTTAGACATCTTGCTACACCTGTAATGATCACTTTAATTGAGTCTTTTGAAGAAGCAAATTTTATTTGGAAGACTTTCTTTCTTTATTTTCATGGCAAGAATATTCCAAAAGAAAACATTAATTTTTCTGGATTTTTGTGACTTATATGGGTGGAGTGTTTTCTCTTCTTTTGTATGTTACAAATACAGGATGGTGAATACGAAAGAATTACAAATCCATGACTTCAGAGCAGATTCGGTAACTTTGTCCAGAGGACACTGGTTCCTGGATAGTGATGCAGCTGAGGAACAGGTGGACTTAGAATCAGATGAAGACCCAGAAATCCCAGAAGCTGAAAAAGTAGTAAAAGAACTTAAAGAAATTTTGGGAATAATAGGACAACATATTTTTACAGTGGGAATTGGGGGATATAAGTACACTATGCTGTGCCAGGAATTTTACAGGTTTCAGAGAACTCCTGTCAACATAAAGAGATGGAAAGCTGTGGGATTGCACAAACTCTTGGAAGAACCTATCTTCTTTATTGACTTTGAAAGAGTAGCACAGGTGATGGGTAGTTTGGAAGAAGTTGGGAAAGGTAATGATGCTTACTTCAGATGCAAAGTAAAGAACAAAGACAATCAGGAGGTACGGGTTACTATCAAAGCAGAACATATCAGAGCTGCTTTACAGTTCTTTCCAATGGGAACCAAACTAGACCCAAGCTTTGTCAAAAAGAATAAGGGAACCTACACAGGATTTACAAAGTTCACTGATTTTAAAGGAAGGGAGAAAGAAGAATATGCTGTAAGGATGTTCTTACAATTCTTCTGTTTTCCAAAACTACCAAGATACACAATGCCACATAAGTCAGTGACTTTATTGATGTTTAACAACAAAGATAGAACCAAACCGTTTGGAGTAATGGATGTCTCTCCATACATCCATAAACAGCTGAAAGAAGCAGCAAAACATTGGGAACAGAAGAAGTTTATAAATGGAGGTCAATTCTTAACCAGAATCATCTATCATGTTTTGGGAATGGAAGAACAATTGAAACTGGCTCCAGAAGCACAGTACTTCAGGAATCTAATGGCAGGTGTAAAAAGCCCTCCCAAAAGGATGCATCCTAAAGAAACAGTGGGACACACTAGTATGAGGGGAGCTCGGATGAAGAGGAAAATAATCTCTGAAGAAGAGATTCCAGTCAAAAAGAGAAAGTTGGATCCCAGGAGAGTGGAATTGGAACAGACTGAAGTAACAAAAGAGGAACATGTGGCAGCTCAAAAGGAGGTACAATCTTCTAGTGAACCTCATCCTCCACAAACAAGTAAAGAACAGCTCTACACTTATCTTACCCAAGGAAACAACAAAAGAGCTATGTATGAGGCACAGTATCAAAAAATGTTGGAAGATTACTCATGCAAAGCTACAGATTGGATCCAAGAAGAAGTGGAGCATTATGAAACATTACATGATGAAATGATGGCAGCTGATACAGAAGAGGTGTTTGTTAAGAAGGAAGTGGAATTGCTGGCCTACTTCAAGGAATTACAAGGACCTCCAGAGACCAGAACCACTATTGTTGTGAAAAAGAAGGTGCCAAGGAAACCAGTTCAAAAGAAGAAATTGGTTAAGAAGGGGAAAGGAAAAGTAATAACTGAAGCTGCAACAATGAAAGGCACAGAAGAAGTGATCAGGGAAGCAACACAGAAGCCTATCACAGTGGAAGAAGTATCAAAGCCTACAGAACCTGAAATAGGGGGATCTTCATGATTTTCATCCGATTCAGATAGTGATATTGAAAGCTTCTTGTTAAAAAGTCTAAATCTTTCAATACCAAATACTCCTAATGTGGGTACACAGGCCACAGAGAAGCTGAAGACACCTGAGGATTCAAGTAAGAAGTCTCAAGAAAAATAGACACAGGAGGAAATAGTTCAACAGATGAGCTCAGAAGAAGGAAGAAGGCTGTTAAAAGGAAAGGTAGTAATGACAGAAGAGGAAGGCCGAATAAGAGAAGAAGTCAGTTATGAGTGGGTGCATACAGGAATAAAACCCATATGGACAAAACCATCACACTTCAAATTGGATGAAAAGCTAGAGGAGTTGACAAAGGAGCTACAGAAGAGTAGTTCAATTAAAGTTATGAAGGATGTGAATAAGGATTAAGAAATAAAGAAGATAGAAATGGGAAAGAGTGCTCCAAAGGTCACAGGGAGAGTTGTGGAAGATGAGATCATTCAAAGTATAAAGGATGTATTACATGATATAAAAAGTAGTGAGGAATTTACATCCAAGGATGATCAAGAACAAGAGGAAGAAGCAGACCTCATGGACATTGATGAACAGGAACGAGAATACACAAATGAGAAAAGTAATGACCAGGTTGCTTGTATAAAAGAAATTGAATCAGTTTTAGTTCAGGAAAAACAGGGACAGGAAGAGCAACTCAGGAAGGTTCAAATAGCTCTTGTTGGAAAGGACTCAAACAGAAGTCAGGAAACCCTAATACAAGAGAAGGAGATACAAACTAAGGGAGACCAGCTCTTTACAGAGACGCAACAAGTATTGGAAGAAAAGAAGTCATTAGAAGAGAAGAGGGCTTCAGATTTTTCAGAGCAGAAGAGTGCAAATGACAAAGCATTAGATTCTGAAGAAGATGATACCAATCAGGAGACAAAGAAGGATGATCACAGTTATGAAGACCAAGACATTCAGGATATAGATGATGAAATAGCAGCAGAAGAAGATGATGTGGGTAAGGAAGACAAGCAAATTGAAATTAGACAGGCAGGAATAGAAGTAGGGTTGGAAAGAATACCCAAAAATATAAGATCAGCTTGTCAAATAATCATGAGCAACATTGAACAGTTCAGACCATCTAGCAGAAATATGATCATATCAGGAATGGTGGCTGAATCGGAATTTGAAAAAGGAAATTTAATTATCAAAGAGCACAAGAAGGAAAAAGAGCAGATGTCAGAGCAAATAAGGGTGATGAAGGAAAAGAATGAAGAATATATCAATAGAATCATTGCTTTGGAAGAAGCTGAGGTTCAGAAGCAGAACAGAATCCAATATTTGGAAGAAAAGAGTGTAAAGTTATCAGAGCAGAATGCCAAAATGGAAATGGAATTAAAAACCATAGGAGGAAGATATAGAACTTTACAAACATCATATCAAATTCTGACCAGAGCACATGAAGAGATTAATAAATTGTTGTTAGAAGAAGGTCAACTAAAAGATGGAGGTAAACCTGCTCAATTGACGGAGGAAGAAAAGGAAGAGCTGCATAAAGAAATTCAAAGACTTCAAATAGAATTGAAAGAGGCCAAAGAAATGGAGAAACACGCAAACACTCATGCTGCCACATCAATGAGAGGGTATCATCAATTACATATGGAGGTAGAAAAGGAAAGAAGTGAATGGCAGACAAAGATGGAGAAAGAAAGAGATGAGTGGAGGAAGGAAAAGGAGTTCTGGGCAGCTCAGAACAAAAGTTCAATGATGACTATAGAAGAATTACAGAAACAGTTGGAGAAAACAAAAGTTCAAGAAGAAATTCAAGATCAAGTACAGGCAGAAGATACAGATAAAAGGGAATATGAAACAGGGAATTTTGATAGAGAACAAGAGAACAAGGAACCAGCAGCCGAAGAATCAGAGGAAAACTATTCTGAAGATTTTGTCCAGAAATTATTGACCAATAGAGAGTCAAGAATGGAATTTATCAGAAAAATGCATGATGAGTATGAAGATCAAATAGTTACCTTTGCTCTGAATAAAGGCATTAATCTAGATCAGCATCATTGGGTTGCAGATGGATTAGGAATACCCTTCTGTATGATGTTGGAGAGTATAAAGAATTATCAATTGGCCAGAGTAGGGTTATCTCCAAACAAATACCTTGAATATGAAGAAGATATTAATGTCACGAAGGAGTTATTCAAAAGAGCCAATCCCAAATGGAGAAATAAGTGGCTGGATGCCAATAAGGAATGTAGGAAAATCTGGAAAGAGGCACCTCTGCATTTAAAGATCAATCCAACTTATTGCCCAGTTGCCAGAAGAAGAGAATGGACTGTTTTTTGGAAGAGAAGAAAAGAAGGTCAGATCCCAGCTAAATGGTTAAACTTCCCTAAGATAGCAGGTCCAAAGGCAGGAACTTGGCCTACAAAGAGTTATATGGTGAACACTACCGAGTCAGTCATAGCTATGTATAAAGATGTTAATGACCCTGCTTGCATATTACTTATCAAAATAATGAGGGTACTTCTAGATTGTATAGAAACATATACAGATACAGATGTTAGAGTTTTGAATTACATTGGTTTCAATTCTCCTACGGATGCCTTATTATTTGATCTAAGTGAGACACCTGATAGGATCTGTCTGATGGCTTACTACAGAAGAATTATATTTTTGGGTAGCCATTATTTACAAATTTTTGAGGATGCCTTCGATTATGGATTTTTTGAGAGGGAGTCAGAGATTTTTGGAAACCTATCAGTCGTTACCAAGTCCAGACTTATAGCATATGAAGCTGCTTATACAGAGTATTTGAAAAAGGATGTCATAGATAAACCTGAAGCTGCAGTATAGTGGAGAAAGGCTTTATTCGAGATGGTCAACAATCTAAATGTAACAGAAAGAAAAAGTCATGATTTGCTGTCACAAGTATATCAAAGAAAGAAGAAATAAAGAAAAGTGATCAGTGCAGAGGAGCAGGAAAATCTTTCGTCAGGAGCCGAAAGGCTTAGGAGGGGAAGGATGTTGGAAGATGCATTTTTGGAAACCTTTTTGAAGGAAAAATATTGTAAAATGATAGAAATTTGTAGAAATATTTATGCAATTGTTGTAAAAATAAGGAAGAGTCTTCCTTATGTAGGATAGAATCTTATGTATTTTTTCTAGAATTTTTGGAAACTCTTAGATAGCATATTTTTAGAATAATAGAGGAAAGGACCAAAATTCAAGTGTGAAAGAGGACACTTGAAAATGTATATAAGTCAATTTTCTCTATTTTGGAGAGGTTGGTTAGTCATTTGTACATGCTATCAATAGAGAAGAGAGAGTTTCTGCTGAAATCATGTTTTCTTCTGTTATGTGTGTTTCCTTTGATGTGAGAGCTTGTTTCTTGCTTTATCATGGAGATTTGTGAGTTTCATTTGTGTTATGCTGAGTAAGATGTATGAGGAGAGATGATTACTGATGTACTGAGTGAAGGATTGAAGAATGTTGCAGAAATGTGAAAATCGTCTACTGGTACAGAATCGCGATTGTCTCGTCTCTGTGATACAGGTGATATTTTCCAATTCTGATTTCATATTTGTATTCTGATGAGAAAATAACATGAATTAGACACAAAGATCATAGAAAATGATGAAGATTTGCTCTAGATAAGGTAAACCCTAGATATTTCCTCTTCATTTTCATTTTCTCAGAATCCCAGCCATCAATCTCTTATTTCTATGAATCTATCATCTAGAAGGGGCTGTGGTCTTATGGATATTCCCAGGATTGACAAAATAAAGATGATTTGTTGATTCTTTTGTACTTCATGATTGGAGAGGACAACTCCAAAGTCAATAACAAACAATGCATAAATGAAGAAGTAATAACTATGAATGAATGCATCGATGAGGAAGGATATGGCATAAGCTTATACGTGGTCATCCTCCAAGAAGCCGATGAAGGAGAGGTAATTGAAAAAGAATGGAAGGAAGATTATGAGAGCATAGAAATGGAACTAGAACCTATTAAGGAAGAAAATGAGAATCAAGGAGTAAGCATTGTGACTAATGAGTCAAATCAAGGAATAACACGAAGGGAAGAAAATGAACTAGATAGGCAAAACAAAAAAGATGATAACATACCTCAAGACCAATTTGAGGTACCCGAGCATTTCAAGAAATATGAGGTAGAGGAGAGGAAGATTGCTATTCGGATGCCAAAAAGGAAAGCGCAACCAGGGATAGTTGTAGCTCAGTGATGAGTAGCATCTCCTTTAATGTCAATCTGGGAAGACGTGAGGATGGTATGAAGACCTCGAGCAAGTGAAGGCACAAGTGCGTGAGTGAGAAGCACACTAGCATGCACACACATACACACACACGCGCACACACACAGTAAGACAAAGAGTGAGAAGCAATGGAGTTCTTTGGATTACTTCCCAAAATGTTCATACAAGTTTAGATCAATTACAAGCTAGCCCCAAAAATGAGCTCTCTAGCTCTATTTATAGTTTTTGACTAGGTTTTGGCCGTGTCCAGACCTAGTGTTTGGCCTAGTTAAAAATTAGGTTCTCTACCCTATTTGGAGGTTCAAACGAAGTCTAAAAAATGTGAAAACTGATAGGTAGGTACTTCTAAAGCTCCTCAAGCTCAAGGACTCCTTGGCTTGCACAAAATGGAGCTACAAGAATATGAAATGGTATTTACAATGGTTTTTAGTGATGAAAATCACTATTTCTGTAGGGGTTTCTATTAACATTTTGACATACATTTCCTCGAGCTCCCTACTTGCTCCTTCTCCTTGTGTGTCCACCTCTTTTATATGCGTTAGTGTCCTAAAAAAATATTGGCCTACTTGCCAGATCGTCGTTGACTGCTCTGTCTACTTGTACTTTCTCTTCTCTCTGACTCCCTTCGTAAGCTTCCTTGCCTTGTGAGTCCGTCAGTTCCAACACCCCCCCCTCTCTCGCGTCTGTCGTCCCTGACAGACCCTTGTTGGGTGGGTCGTTGGATGTAGTACTCAACAGCGTCTTGTGCTAAGTGATGTTCTGCAATCCGCAACCCTTTGGCCAAGTCCATGAGTAGAGCATCCCAATCTACCGGCTCGGGAACCTCTGGATGTGGTATACGTAATTTTTCTGAATGGAGAGCTTGTTCCACTACAAACAACTGCAATAAATGTGATGGTCTGGGAATGAATATCTCTGAATGATATTCCCAGAATCCCGTGATAAACATTTCTTCAAACGTCTATTTGAAGTAGGCTGGTAGATACTTGATACGCGCATGCCATGCATATACAACATTAATAGATGGTGTTGCACTCATGTCGTAGAAAAGGTCCTGATTACCTTCATTAAATCCAAGAGCTGACAGATGAGGTTCCTTGACATTGTTGAAAGTCCTGAAGGTGAGCAACATGAGTTCAAAAATTTTAAGGCACATTTAGGCCATGACATCTGGTACATTTTTAAACCGGACCCCCTAGTGCCGAATCGTTGAAATCACATATCTTATGGTAGGTGGGCCTTTAGGTGGTGCTAAGTAGACATAATTGAGCCATTTCTCGCATCCTTTGATTGTCAGCACAGTTTTTGTGTATTCCGGCCACGACCTTCTTCGAAATATAGGGCAGTAGCATGGGTTGTATTTGATGTACAAAGGCATGTTATTCCATGTTCTTACCATCTCTGGGTAGGTTTCCAGTAGACAAATCCTCCACGTCGGTTGATGTATATTGCCCTGCTTGGCACTTGCTGGGATGTCGTCCGGTGCAAACTGTGTAGCCAAGGTCGGTTCTTTTGAGGTGTGGTGCTTGATTTCGGCATTGTAGTCCGCCATTAAGACACAGAAAGGAACATACAAATTGTCGGATGTGCTGATCCACCTATGATGGGAGAGGTTTTGAAAGTACTCCGATTTTATAACTACCTCTTCCAAACGTGACATTGATGCTATCTGAATTGCCACTCTATCATCATGGGTTGTGGCCACTTTCTCTAACCTCTGCATCCATTCAGGAGCCTCTATCTCGATGGTGTCCATGCCCTCTTCTGTTTGCTTGCCCCCTGGTGCAGGCATGGGAACGTATGGATCTTCGAAGGTTTCCTCGATTTCAATTCGCACTAAGTCCTCAGGCTCGGGCTCTACAAGGGGAGAGGGTTGATGCTCGTATTGCATGACTTTACTGCGTAATTCTTCGAGTTCTGCTCTGAGTTTTGTGACTTCTTCCGATGTGTCGTCTGCGGCAGTGACTTTTCTTGGTGACTCCTGCTGAGTTGCCAGTTGCTTAAGTAGGTCATCTCTTTCTCGTTCTAATGCTGCATGGGCCTCCAGGAGGTCGGCATGGGTTTCTAACACAATTTGCATATTCTCTGAGGGAATGGCCTTGAATTTCTCTGGGTCGATTTCCTGCGGGGAACCCTCCATTGCTGCTTCCAAGTTTTCTTCATTCTGTTTCTGCAGTCGTTTATTCTCTTCGAGTGCTGTAGACATGTGTTTTCGTAGGAGGGCCAGGTTGCATCTAAGCTTGAGATTCTCCGTTATCTGGGAGTGTAGCAAATCATCCATATGTTGCCTTTCTTCTGCATCTGACTGGGGTGGATTGGCTACTAGTTGTTCATGTTGTTCCTATAAAGTGGCATACTGTTGTTGTAGTAGCCGCTTTTCCCTTTCGAGATCAATGAATCGTACTTGAAGTTCTTCATGGCTTCGAAACAGTCGCGTATGTTGGTTATCAAGATGCTGGTAGTGTTGTTGTAGTTGCGACATACACTGATACATATTATTATATACATTATTAATAGGGGTGGATGCGGGAAGGGTGTTGAATGCAGAAGGGAAGGGAAAGGTAAAGGGGAATGGAAGTGTGGATGCGGTGCTAGAAAATGGTGAAGTGGGAGGTGGGGGAATGGGACATGGTGGGTGTATGGGGGGAGGGAGAGGTGCGGAGGTGGGTGATATGTCCATAAAATCAACAGTGGATGCAGTAGTGGGAGTGATTGTGAATATTGGAATTGTGGGTGCGGTGATAGTGGTGAAAGTGTACAGTGGTGTGTGCAATTGTGACTACGAACTATCCAGAAGTGTGATCGGGGGAATGAGATTTTCTGTGGCTGCAGTTAGAATTACTATTTCAGTGGCCGTATAGACAAGAGAGGTGGAGATGGGGTGTGTGGGTTGACTGATGGTCTGTGCTTTGCTATGGGTAGTGAACTTGGAGGCGGTGACAGTAGTGGTTACACTGGTAGTGGGAGGTGAATGTGGTGGAGATGGAGGCAGAGGTGGCAAAGGGGGTGACGGAGGTGCACTTGATATATGGGTTTCCTTAGTATCCTGAATGGTGTGTGCGGTGCCCGTGGTTGTGGATGTGCCTTGTGGTTCTGATACTAATACATTCATCTGCTTTCCTGATCGAGGGGGGCATCTATCGTATTGTCGCTCCGTTCTTCGTGATTGTGCAAGGGCAGTATGAACGGTCTCAGGTACTCCTAAAGCATCAGATATCATGTCAAGAGTGGCGCGGTATTGCTCGTCTATGCCTTCCTCCTCAAGGATTTGATTCATGAGGGCTTTGCCTGCTGCTAGGGACAGTCTATGTTGCTCTTGAACTCTGTTCATGGTATCATAGAGCTTTTTCAATGCCTTTGTGTAAGGTGGAGCACCTTCAAGTACCTGTAGAGCTTCCTGATCATATTCCTGCTCTTCTTCCTCGGATTGTCCATCATGTTCCTCCTCTTGTTCTTCTTCTTCTTCACCCTCCACTTCGACGACCTCTGGTTGTCTGGGGTGAGGTTGGTCTGTAGCAGTTTGTTGTCCACTAGCTTGCTCTGCCTCGACTTCCGCATTAACAACCTCGATGATTCTGGCTACCTCCTCATCAGTTAGGTCTTCTAAAGTGAATCCGTGAGGGAACTCTAGGTCGGTTGGTACAGGTGGAAACACTAGATTTGGTCCCTCGGTGCTGTGTCTTGGTAATCTAATAGTAAAGGGTTGTACCCGCCTCGAGAGTCATGGAGTTGTCTCTGGTGTCAGTGTTGCACTGCGGGCTTGTGCACAGGGCATCTGAAACTGGCACATCATACGCCAGACATCTATACATAATCCTGGTGAGGGCACAGCATCCACATAGTACAGACTTTTGTTTCTTATACCACCTTTGATGAGCCAAGTGGATTTGGTCGATAATCCAGTGGGGCATGTTGATTGTCAAATCAAAGGCATCAGCCAAGTATAGACTAAACCATATCTTCTTAGGTGGCATTGTGAACCTCTCTTGAGCGGGAAATGCAAAATGTTGCATGACCATTCGCAAGTGAATGGCAATTATAGGTGTCATTGCCACCATGTCCTTTAATTTTGTCAGATTCCTGTTCTTCATATTGTCGGGGACCATAGTATCTTTCTCCATAGGAATGTGCATACCTTTCATGTCTAGAGCTTCCCTTACCAAATTGATAGTCAACCTGAAACGCTTCAGTTCATTGCCCCTTGTGAGAGATGGGAGGACAAAGGAGCTGTATCCCTTTTTGTCTTTGCTCGGAGTGAGGGTGCTAATCAAATAAGAGCACCTTAGAAAATCGGGCTTTGGCAATTGGAATTTGAAGTAATCATAGAGTCCTGTCTTCTTCCATATAGGTTTCAGTCCTTCATTATTCTGCAGTTTCTCAAATTCCCTGGTGAAAAAGTGATATCTGCCCCAGCGCCCATTGAATTCTATCTCGGCCTCCCACATGTAAGTGCCTTCACCCAGGGGTCCTGCCACATCACTGAACCAATGTGAGTTTTTGCTGACCGGCATTGTGTGCCCCTGTGGAGGATTCTGAACCGGTATGGTGTGTAATGCCCTCAATGCCACTGGGCGTTCCTTCAATTCCTCCTCAATGGGAAGACTTTCAATGTCCACGACTTGGGGGCTGGTGCCTGCCTGGGAGCTAGTTCCTGCCGTATCTGCCATGTTACTTCTTGTCTCCTGATTCTGTGAGAATATAGAAACATGTGTTAACATTGTAAAGGGCAAGATAGAACCGTTTTTGTCCTCATTACAACATTAACATGAGGTTTGGGAGAGATTAGGAGGTTATTAAGTGCTCGATGCTTGTGTGTGTAGTTAGGAACTGGGTAGACCTAGGAGCTAGGTGGAATGATGTAGTGTGAGAGTGACGTAGTTAGTAGGTGGGCATGGATTTACAACTTGGGTCCGGGGGTTTATTACAAGTTTTAGGTTGCCAAATGCAAGGGATGGGTTTTGATCTTGACTTTGTGGAGACTCTGGAGAGTTTGTTAGGAGTATCGGCTTGGAAATGAGGCTTCTTCGGGGCCCATTTACGAGTGATTCTACTTGTGCTCATGGAAGAATATGTGTTTGTGCGTGATGTGTAAGAATGGGCATCGGATGTTCGAGTGAGTGAAACGTGTTGTACCGGGTGTGGCCTCGGTGTAGCTATTTGAGCCCGCAAGCAAGCCTTAGGCACCCAGATTTGTCGTGATTGTGGGCTGGCCTTCATCGACTTCTTGGGTACCCAAATAGACTTTACTTTCGCAGAAGAATTTATGAAAGACTTCTTATTAATATCGTGTTGCTGATTACTAATAAGAGGTTTTGGTCGTGGGGTTGGCATGGTCGCAACAGGGTGTTCGCCTTTCCGCACCCACACTCGTTTCGACGGCTGAGACATTCTGCTTCGCACGTGTTTCTGGCCTCTAGTATAGGTTTTGCGCTGCTCCTCCTGTATTTGATCTGCCTTTGGTTGCTGCATCCCTCTGGTCTTTGGGAAAGAAGGGAGTGCCGTCTTATCCTTGACTCCGTTGTTGAGACAATCCTCATTCTGCATCATACAGTTTTGGACAAGAATAGCATTGTCAACTTCATGTGCGCCCCTGGAAGGACCAGGAGTTCGTGCCTTACTTAGTTCCTTGAGTGCCTCATTTTCCAATTCAACTGTAATTCGACTATGATTTATCCATACCTGAAGAAGTCCACTTCTTAGGTTTAGGTTGACTGCATGATCATAGATCCAGTCCTGACCCAAGACAAGAGGCTCAGTTGATGGAGAGTGTTAATCTCCAAAAGAACAAGTTAACCTTGAATTTAGATCACCTCTATATCAAGATCAACTTTAGACTCCACCTAATTTAGAGAATCTTCACCAAATTATCAGAAAATTGATTATTCTGAAAATTTCAGTTTCTTCAGAAAAGTCTGCTGCAGATTAGTCACTCATTGACTAATCAATCCTGTAAAGTTTTTGATAAAACTTTGCACAACACTTCGCCTTAAGGTTGCGCAACTTTGCCAAGTTAAATCTCTCAAAAAGATTAAGTACACACAGAGAAATGTGTGAAACACTTTACCTATGTCTGAAAATGCTTCTCTGCAATGGCGACTTTGACACCTGCAACTTCTTAGCACTGGTTCTCCCAAAGTAAATCCCGTTTGATCAAGATCTTTTAGCCATAGATAGCTTACCTTCCAACTTAGATTTTAAGCCCTCATTTGTGTAAAACTTTACACTGTAGACTGAGCAATGATCATTTCATTGAAGATGAAATGTGCGCCAGATTTCTCGACTGTTAGAACATTCTTACATATGAATGTTCCTAATCAAAATTCTCACAGCCTGATTACAATTAACCTCTCAAATTCTAGCCATAGATAGATTAGCTATGGACTTAGATACGTGCAAAAGGATTTCTCAAAAGATTAAACACAGAGGGAGCAGACAGCAAAATATCGGGCGCAAAATTTTTCGATTTCTCAGAAAATTTACATCTAAGTGAGGATGGACAATTCACTCACTCTTCATGTGTCTAATGACACTAATTTCTCTCTTCCTATTCTCAAATCTCTTCTGCTCTACTTGCCCGACATTTTCAAACATATTTATAGATGAATATATACAAGTGTATGACTTAAACAAGGGTATAAGTCAGCTAATGTACATATGTGTACATATCTTTGAGTTTTCTGAAAATGTCCTTCCTTCAACCATCTGACTTTGTTTCCTTCTTGACTCCTTGACTTCATCTCTCCATAATCCTTCAATTGATGATTGTCATGCACCAACAGCTCCCCCTCAATCATTAATTGAGGTTCTTTTCTATCTTCTTTACTCCAACCATATCCTTGAATCTTTGTAGTTTTGGTCCATCTAGACTTTTAGTCATCATATCTGCAACTTGATCTTTTGTGGGAGTGTGTATGACTTCAATCTCTTTCTCAATGACCTTCTCTCTCAGAAAATGATACTGTATTTCAATATGCTTAGTTCTAGCATGAAATACAGGATTAGCTGCCAAGTATAATGAACTCATATTGTCTCCACAAATAATAGGAGTACTCTGAATCACATCAAAAACTTTCAAAAGTGTCTTTAGCCATATTACCTCTTTTGCAGCTTCCACCATACCTTTATATTCTGCCTCTGTGGATGACAAAGCAACTGTATGTTGCTTCTTGGAACACCATGAAATCAATTTGTCTCCTATATAGCACAAGTATCCATGTGTTGATCTTCTATCATCCACATTACCTGCCCAATCTGCATCACTATATATCTTGATTCTTGTATCTGAAGTAAACCCATAGTACAACCCTTCTTTGAGTGTACCCTTGATGTACCTAAGTACTCTTTGTCCTGCAATCCAATGTTCTTTTCTAGGACAATGCATGAATTGTGAAAGCACACCAACTGCATATGACAAGTCAGGCCTTGTCAATGTAGCATAAATCAAGCTACCAACCAAACTTTGATAGAGTTTCATATCTCTGAACTCTTCTCCTCCAAACCTAGACAATTTATGGTTCACTTCCAAAGGTGTAGGTGCAACCCTGCAATCTTCCATTTTAAATTTGGTTAGCAAATTTTTAAGATACCTTTCTTGGGTCACATATACTCCATGTTGAGTATAAGAGATCTCCATTCCCAAGAAGAATGATAAGTTCCCCAAATCACTGATTTTGAACTCTTTCTCCATCTGCTTTTTGATCATTTGTATCCCCTTATCATCTGTTCCTGTAAGTATTATGTCATCAACATAAATACACACATAAATAAACCCATCTTCACTTGCTTTGACTAGCAAGCTACTATCTGCCTTTGATGCTTGAAATCCAAGATCATTCAAGAATTTTACAAGCCTATAATTCCAAGCCCTTGGGGCTTGCTTCAACCCATACAAAGCTCTCTTGAGCTTACACACATAATTTGGACTCACTTGATCTTTGAATCCATCTGGTTGCTCCATGTAGACTTCATCTGAAATGTAACCATTCAAGAAAGCATTTTTAACATCTAATTGAGACAACTTCCAACCTTTACAAGCAGCAATTGCAATGAGTGTCCTGATGGTTGTCATCTTTGCCACAGGACTATAAGTCTCATCATAGTCCACTCCATATGTCTGTGCATACCCTTTCACAACAAGTCTAGCTTTGTACCTAGACACACTTCCATCTGCAAATCTTTTAGTCTTGTAAACCCACTTACATCCAATGATCTTCTAACTATTAGGTTTAGGAACCAAATCCCATGTTTGATTCTCTATCAATGCATCATACTCCTCTTGCATAGCATCTTCCCAATTCTTCTTCCCTTTGGCTTCTTCATATGTAGAAGGGTCTTCATCTGCTTTTACCAAATAAGCATAATCTTTAGTAGTCAAGAATGAAGTGTCATAGCTATACCTTGTAGGTTGCCATTTGTGCCTAGATGATCTCCTAACTTCTGCACTTCTTGAGGTCTCTAGTTCATCACATTCTGGATCAAACCTTGGCCTCTCTTCAACTTCAATCTGCACTTCATTACTCTCACTTTCATCAAGTAATTGAACCTTTGCTTTACCTTTCCTTTGTTCCACTACTTCTTCATCATCTGCATGTACATTATATTTACCTGCATACCAAGTACCTTGCTCATCAAATGTAACATCCTTGGATACAATAAATTGCTTTGTGGATGGACTCCACAACCTGTATCCCATTTGCTTATCATCATAACCAATGAATACATACTTCTCTGCCTTAGGCTCCAACTTATGCCTCAATTGAGATGGCACATATGCATATGCCAAGCATCCAAATATTCTGCAATCATCCAAGGTAGGTTTCTTACCCCACCAAGCTTCATATGGTGTCATACCCTGCAAAGCTTTACAAGGCAATCTATTAACCAAATATGTAGCTGTATTAACACCTTCAGCCCACAAATAATTTGGGCAATTCTTCTCTTTCATCATGGACCTTGCAAACTCAACAAGAGTCCTATTTCTTCTTTCTGCTACCCCATTTTGTTGAGGAGAGTACCTGCAAGTAACTTCTCTCTTTATACCTGCATTCCACAAATAATCATTGAACTCATTTGAAAAATACTCTCCCCCTCCATCTGACCTTAGTCTCTTCAATTTTTGACCTGTAATCCTTTCTGCATATGCATGATAGTGTTTAAATGTATTAAACACTTCTGACTTTTCCTTAATCACATAAATTGTGATCCACCTGGTAGCATCATCAACATATATGACATAATATCTTGAACCATTTATACTAAAGTCCTTTGAAGGACCCCACACATCTGTATGCACCAATTCAAGTCTTTCTGAATACATAAATCCATGCTTGGAATAGGATTGCTTATGAGCCTTACCTAATTGACATGCCTCACATCTGTATGTCATGTGTTGACCTGCAATGTTAGGCATACCAAGCACTGAATCATTGTTAATCATTTCTTTGATACCTCTTTCATTAAAGTGTCCAAGTCTTTTGTGCCAAAGATCCAATTCTGACACCTTCTGCTCTCCATATGTGAACATAGCATGTCCAACATTTCCTTGTACCTTCAATGTGAAAAGCCTTCCTTCTTTCTTTCCTGCAATAACTTGTTTATACCCTTGACTAGGGTCTTCCACATAAACTCCATCATTGGTAAACCTTACCTCATAACCTTTTTCCACAATTTGACCTACACTGATCAAATTCTTTGGAATTGTGGGAACATAAAGTACCTTACTCAGAAGAGTGCTCCCATCCTTAGCTTTGACTGAACCAATTAACTTTACCTTATGCTTTGTATTATCACCTGTCTGCACTGTATGATTAATTGCATTATGATCTAGGTCAGTCATCAAAGCAATATTTCCACTTAAATGATTACTACATCCTGAATCAATATAGAACACTCTCATGTCCTCATGTGAGGTTTCACATGTATTCATAATGAGAGTCGAATCCTCCTTTTGATCTGATGCATAGTTGTAGTAGGTGTTATTATAGGATTGATTTTGGAAGTTTCTTCCACCACCTCTTCCAAAAGAATTCCTACCACCTCTACCTCTGAAATTTCCTCTCTGAAATCTACCACCTCTTGCTCTTTGATTAAAGTTCTGATAATTACCATTGTTTTGATTATTGTGCCAACAATCATGAGATAGATGATTGGTCTTACCACATATCCAACAAGCTCTTGCATTCTCTTTGTTGTTTCTGCCTCTTCCTCTACTTCTGCCATTTCCTCTTCCTCTTATGAAGTTTGCTTGGTTTGATGTACCTTCTTCTTCACCTGATTGTTGCTTCCCTTTGTTGGCTTTCTTCTTGTCTTTAGAATACATTGCATGACCTGCACTCTTATCAACATCTCCTTTGATATCATTCTCAAAAGTTAGCATATGACCTAACAATTGATTCAAATCAGGAGTAAAGTGATCTAATGAAAGTTCTGTAGATAAAATGAAAGGCTTCCATTTCTCATCTCCTCTTAGTCCTGTGAGTATTTGTCTTACCAATTTGTCTTCTTCAATATCTTCATCAACTGCACCTAAAGAATCTGCAATGTCCTTCATCTTTGTCACATAATCAGAGATTGATTGTGAGGCCTTCTTCTTGAAGGTAGTAAATTCTGCCCATAGTGAAGCCTTCCTTGATTTGGTTGTATTTTGGAAATGCTCTTCCAAAGCATTCCAAATGTCACAAGCACTTTCAAGTCCTCTAATGTGAGGAAGCAAATAGTCATTGACTGCCATGTAGATGATGCTTCTTGCTTGAGCATCCTTCTTCATCCAATTCTTCAAATCTGCAAGCTCCTCCCTAGTTGGAACACTAGGATCTCTGAATTCTGGCTTTTCTTCATCTCCTGTGATGTATCCTATCAGATCTTTGCTCATAAGGTGAGCTTCCATCCTCATAGACCATGCAGGATAGTTCTCTCTATCCAACTTTTCAATTTGGAGACTATCTCCCATCTTTACTTCACCTGTAGCTTCAAATCTTTAACCTTTACAGATAATAAATGTACCTTTACTTCGAATGTTGCTCCTTCTGATCCTTTTGATGCTCTTTGTATGTCTTCCTTTGATCTTTCTTCAACCTTTACCCTTCTGCACCTTCAAAATGTAAAGTTTTGTATTTCTGCAATAGTCGGAGTCTTCTTCACTTCAAATTTGACACAACCTGCTCTGATACCACTGATGGAGAGTGTTAATCTCCAAAAGAACAAGTTAACCTTGAATTTAGATCACCTCTATATCAAGATCAACTTTAGACTCCACCTAATTTAGAGAATCTTCACCAAATTATCAGAAAATTGATTATTCTGAAAATTTCAGTTTCTTCAGAAAAGTCTGCTGCAGATTAGTCACTCATTGACTAATCAATCCTGTAAAGTTTTTGATAAAACTTTGCACAACACTTCGCCTTAAGGTTGCGCAACTTTGCCAAGTTAAATCTCTCAAAAAGATTAAGTACACACAGAGAAATGTGTGAAACACTTTACCTATGTCTGAAAATGCTTCTCTGCAATGGCGACTTTGACACCTGCAACTTCTTAGCACTGGTTCTCCCAAAGTAAATCCCGTTTGATCAAGATCTTTTAGCCATAGATAGCTTACCTTCCAACTTAGATTTTAAGCCCTCATTTGTGTAAAACTTTACACTGTAGACTGAGCAATGATCATTTCATTGAAGATGAAATGTGCGCCAGATTTCTTGACTGTTAGAACATTCTTACATATGAATGTTCCTAATCAAAATTCTCACAGCCTGATTACAATTAACCTCTCAAATTCTAGCCATAGATAGATTAGCTATGGACTTAGATACGTGCAAAAGGATTTCTCAAAAGATTAAACACAGAGGGAGCAGACAGCAAAATATCGGGCGCAAAATTTTTCGATTTCTCAGAAAATTTACATCTAAGTGAGGATGGACAATTCACTCACTCTTCATGTGTCTAATGACACTAATTTCTCTCTTCCTATTCTCAAATCTCTTCTGCTCTACTTGCCCGACATTTTCAAACATATTTATAGATGAATATATACAAGTGTATGACTTAAACAAGGGTATAAGTCAGCTAATGTACATATGTGTACATATCTTTGAGTTTTCTGAAAATGTCCTTCCTTCAACCATCTGACTTTGTTTCCTTCTTGACTCCTTGACTTCATCTCTCCATAATCCTTCAATTGATGATTGTCATGCACCAACATCAGTGAGGTCCTCATCTTGATACACTAGTACTTTAACTGTCATTGCTTCATCTTGAATATAGAGGGGAAGTTCCACCTCGCCCATGCAAGGGGTTTCCACACCTCCCAATCCTATGAGATATGCTTCTATAGGATTGATGGTTAATTTCAACTTTTGACAGTACAAAAATTTAACAGCACTAGTGGCTGCACCTGAGTCAATCAAGGCTCTTACAGTCCTTGCACCCTTTCCTTGTCCTATCTCTAAGGTTATAAAAGGATGTCGATCAATTATCCTATAAGAGCTGACATCTGAAACTTCACACATAGCCACATGATATCCTTGATCTGCATATGCCTCTGCCCTAGGTTGCTCTCTACCCTGTCTTCTCAACTTCATTCTCCGGATACGTTCCAATGCTTCTGCTTGAGCTTCTTCTCGAATTCGTCTTTCTTCTTCTTTGCGTTTTTTAGCACTGTTGAGTCCACTTAGCATCTCTTCCGTCAGAGGTTCCTGATATAACTTGACTCTGCACCCGCTTATGTAGCTCAAGAGAATATCGCCTTCCAATGTGGCTAGTTGCACTGCTCCACTTGTTGAGATTCTATTAATGATCATGGGTCTGTAGCCTCTCTTTTCTAGTTTCCTCGCATGTTGTTTCAAAGTGTAGACTAGTACTAGGTCACCTGCCTTCAAACCTTTATCCTTAACGTGGGCATCAAAGTATGCCTTCTATCGTTTCTTAGCTACATATATTCCTGCTGCAGCTCTTCGTCGGGTTTCACCTAATCGTTCAAGGTCAAAAATTCTCGAAGAGAGTTCATGACTCGTCCACTCATGCTCTTGTGCTACTTTCAATGTAGGTATTAAGAAGTCCAACGGTAGCACTGCATTTTGGCCAAATACCATCTGAAAGGGGGTGGCTTGGAGTACCATTTTGTAGGCGACTCGGTATGCCCAAACAACATGGTGTAGCTGTTTGTTCCAATCAGAGCGTTTATTGTTCACTAATTTGGTAAGCACATTGCATAGAATCTTGTTTGTGCTTTCGGCTTGCCCATTAGCTTGTGGGTGGTAGGGGGCAGACTTCTTATGAACTACCAAGAATTCTTGGAGCAGATTTTCAATAACCTCATTCAAGAAGTGGGTGCCTCTATCACTAACTAGCTCTATAGGTAGCCCGTATCTAGTGAACACATTCTCAAATAAAAACTTAGCTGTTGTTAGAGCATCATTCTTCGTTGTGGCTTTTACCTCTACCCACTTTGTTAGATAGTCTGTCGCAACAATGATGTATTCAGCATGTGAACCCTTGGCTGGGGGATTAATAGGACCTACAAAGTCTATTCCCCACTTAGAGAATGCACGTCCACCCATCATGGGTTTCAGTGGCATCTCATCTTTGCGTATAGGATACTGAGTTCTCTGACAAACATCACACCGTTTCACATAGGTATGTGCATCCATGTGAAGGGTCGGCCACCAAAAGCCCACAAATAGTATTGCCTTGATCACCCGATCTGGTCCAAAATGTCCTTTCCTTGGTGAGCAGCTTCCAAAACTTTAAGATATTCACTCTCATGGACACATAGTCTGAGGTAACCATCTTTACCACGCTTGTATAGATTCTCACCAATGAGCGAGTAATCCAAGGCTTCTTGTTCTAAACTTCTTTGTCTAGTCAGGGTCATGTCTTGAGGGAATGTTTTCGTCCTCAGGAAGGATACTAGTGGTTCACTCCAATCTGGCACTATGGACACTTGATAAAGAGTGGCATGTTCCACAGGTAGTTTAGTGCAACAGATTGGGCATTCCTTGCACAACTTTTGGACATTAGCTTCCATCGTCGCCCAATGCACTCCGAGTCTCCTTAGTGTCTGTAGGGTTCGTTGCTTTGAGTAGTGTTGCTCTAATGCACCTACATGTGCTAATTGCAACCATTTAGCGTACTCATCCTCTTCCACATAACAAGCCAAGATCCCTTGATCTCTGTGCTTGTACATACTACCTGCCATGATGTGATACTTTTGGGCTTTTATTACCTCTGAAAGACAATAGTTACGCAATATAACACAGGAGCAATAGCAGAGAAGATAACAGATATAGGAGAATCTCAACAATTTTCTACTAGCAGCAAGTACAAAGATGATGGCGTTGTCCACCCGTGCGCTCTCAAGGTAGAGCTTAAATGGTGATCTAGACAACTCTAGATAGGGAGATACAAGGTAGAGGTATGCTGGCTCAACTCGGTATCTTAGGAAGTGCAGAAGTCATGTATATATAGGATCATGGGTGGCCTGCCATGGACAGCTATACATGGGCGGTAGAGCGTGGGCGGCCACCGCCCGCGTAATTGCCATACACGGCTTAGACTGGTTGAACCGAACTAACAAATATAAATGATTTCTGACTCCGACAGGGAATATTCCATGGAATATTCCCTTTACCGTCGCGCCGGGGGTGCTGCCCCCGGACCCCCACCAGGGGGCCCGCTGGCCCCCTGGGACCCCCCAGCCAGGGGGCCTGCTGGCCCCCTTGGACCCCCCAGCCGGGGCTGCTCACCGCTGCCCCGGACCCCACAATTGGGGACCCTGGTAACTCCCTTTCCTTATAATATCTTACATGGTCCAATATGACCTTCATCCAACATTCAAGTTGGGATTCCCATCAATTGGGTAATGCACGCTTGGCTTCTCCTCATAAAGGGGGCCTTACAAAATGTGCATACAATCATGAGGGGTAGACATTGATCATATACTAACACCCCCCCTCAATGTTGACCGATGATAAATCAAGTAGGTCTCGGTCCTATGCCCATCTGTTGAAGATGCTTGTTGAGCTACTCTCTTCCAAGTGCTTTAGTGAATATGTCAGCACAATTTGCCTCTGTTGGGCAATATTCTAGCTCCACAATTTCATCTTCAATTAGCTCACGAATGTAATGGTACTGTACTTCTATGTCCTTGGTGCGAGCATGAAATACTGGGTTCTTTGCAATAGCCATACAACTTTGATTATCACACTTGAGTACAATTGGCATATTTGATGGAAAGCCTATATCTGCAAGAATTCTCCTTAACCAGACTGCCTCACAAGAAGCAAAACAAGCTGCTTTGTACTCTGCTTCAGTGGAGGAGAGTGCGAGAGTTGGTTGCTTCCTACTTACCCAAGAAAATATTCCTGAACCAAGTGAGAAACAATATCCAGAAACTGATTTTCTAGAATCACAATCTCCAGCCCAATCTGAATCACAATATCCTTGGAGTGTATCACCTATGGTATACAAAATACCAAAATCCAAGGTTCCTGCAATGTGCCTTAGAATTCGCATTCCAGCATTCCAGTGACTCTCCTTAGGTTTGTTGGAAAACCTGCTTAACACTCCAACGGCATAGCAAATGTCTGGTCTAGTGTTGCACAGAAAAATAAGACTTCCAACGAGCTTCCTATACTTTTTAGCATCTACATCAGGCATGTTATCATCCATAGATAGCTTATGATTTACCTCCATAGGTGTGCTAGTTGGTTTGCAGTCCATCATTCCAAATGCCTTGAGAATTTCTTTGGAATATTTTTGTTGTGAGATGAAAATGCCATCCTTCCTTTGCCATACTTCAATTCCCAGACAAAAATGGAGTAGACCTAAGTCTGTCATTTCAAACTCAGTTCCTAAGCTGATCGGAGTTTGATTGATGAGTTCCTGATGATCTCCTGTAATGATCAAATCATCTACATATACAATGACAACAACTAGCTTGCTATCCCTTTTCGTTACATACAGGTTAGCATCAGAAGTACTTCTTTCAAAACCCATATTTTTGAAAAAATGATCTATTCGTTGGTACCAAGCCCGTGGAGCTTGCTTAAGTCCATACAAAGCTTTCTTCAACCTGCAAACTTTATTTTCTGAATTGGGCACCTCAAAACCTGGTGGTTGAGATACATATACCTCCTCCTTGAGGTGACCATTCAAAAATGCAGATTTGACATCCATCTGGAAAATAGGCCAAGACTTTTGTGCAGCTACTGCAAGTACCGTCCGAATAGTTGTCATGCGTGCTGTTGGTGCAAAAGTTTCTTGAACATCAAATCCTTCAATCTGTGAAAAACCCTGTGCAACTAATCGTGCCTTATACTTTTCTAATGTTCCATCAGCTTTATACTTAGCTTTCCAAATCCATTTAGTACCTATTACCTTCTTTTTTGGCGGCAAGTCGACTAGATCCCATGTATCATTTTTGAGTATACTATCATACTCAGACTGCATTGCCGCTCTCCAATCTGGATCATCAAGGGCTTCTTCAATGGTGGTAGGTTCCTTTATTGAACCCATGATATCTGCCATTAGAGCCATGTTAACAATGTGTATGAGGCTCTCCTTTGCTCCTCTATTCTCTTTGATCTTTGTAATCCATCTGATGATGATTCTGGTACATTTACATGTGGATTGTGATCATCAAAGAGCTGTTGTGCCCACTTCGGTAGTGGCTTACGCTGTGCAGCTACAACTGGTTGGCTTTTTATTGAGGAAATTTCTCCATTAGATGTTTCCTCCTCCTCAACTTTAACCTGTCTTTTGATAGGCACAAGGTGAGATATTTCTCCGCTTGATGAGATAGTAGATTTACCTTTATCTTCTACTAAGTGTGGTCGTTCATCAAACACCACATCTCGGCTGACAAAAATCTTCCTTGCCTCAGGATCCCATAACCTGTATGCTTTAGACTCTTCACTATATCCTAGGAAGACACACTTTTTGCTTTTTGAATCCAACTTTGATCTTGTTGAATCAGGAATATGTGCATAACAGAAACAACCAAAAATTCTGAAATGCAAAACTGAAGGCTTTTTACCAGAATATGCTTCTTGAGGAGTCATCCCCTTTAAAGCTTTTGTGTAGCTTCGATTGAGGATGTAGACTGCTGTATTGACTGCTTCTGCCCAGAATGAATCAGGCATGTCTTGAGCCTTCAACATACAACGAGCCATTTCAACTACTGTCCTGTTCCTGCGCTCAACAACGCCATTTTGTTGGGGTGTATGAGCTGTGGTAAGTTGCCTTTTCACACCATGCTCCTTACAGTAATTGTTGAATTCTATTGACAAGAATTCACCTCCTCTATCTGTTCTAAATTTCTTCAGTTTCCTTCCTGATTCATTTTCTACATACTTATGCCACGTTTTAAATTTTTCAAAAGCATCAGCCTTCTCTCGAATGAAATAAACCCACATCTTTCTACTATAATCGTCGACTAACAGCAAGAAGTAGAAAGATCCTCCTAAAGCAGGTGTAGACATTTTACCGCAGAGATCAGCATGTACCAACTCTAGAGGAGCTTGAGATCGATTGCTGGTCTCTCTTGGAAATGCCTTTCGTTGTTGCTTGCCCATCATACAAGCTTCACAAGGTTCCTGCAACTCTGAAAATGCAGGCATTTGAGCAACCATCCCTGTTCGTTGCATCTCCTTCAAAACTGCAAATCCGAGATGCCCAAATCGTCGGTGCCATAACCTGCTTACATCTTTATCTTCTGTAGCAGTTAAAGCACTTAACTCATACAAGTTATCCCGTCGTATGCCTTTACCTACAACATTACCTGATGAATCCATGATTTCCGCACCACTCTTATTGAAGTGAACTTCGAGTCCACGATCTGTTATTGCAGAAACTGACAACAAATTTCTTTTGAGTGTAGGTACATAGAGAACATCGGATAACTTTTTCTCAACACCTGGAGAAGTGATAAAAGAGATGGTTCTAGTTCCTTCAGCTGGACACTTGGAGTCATTTCCCACCACTACATTGATGGATTCCCGCAGAGGCACTAGGGAACTATACCAATCCTTTTTACTAGTCATATGGCGAGAAGCTCCACTATCTAAAATCCATGGCTCATCAACACGAGCTTGAGCAGATGAACATACCTCTTCAATAGCTACCCAAAGTTCCAGATCTGTGTTGTTTGCAGACTCTTTGTTCTTCCATGATGATTTTACAGTCCCATTCCGTTCATCAGCTTGCTTCTTTCTGCAATCCTTGATGGCATGGCCTTTCTTTTCACAATAGAAGCAACTTCCTGTGAACTTTTTCTTCTTTGGCTTCTTCTTTGATCCCTCTGAAGAGCCTTTACCTTTTGCATTTGCTGAGAATGCAGCATCAGTTGTACTTTGCCGATTCTTCAGCCGCATCTCTTCTTCTAAAAGCATGGCACAAAACTCTTCAAATGTAAGAGGAGTTGGCCTTACCTGAGTGTTAAGGGCTGTTACTAATCCATCATACTTTGCTGGAAGAACACGTACAGATCTTCGAGCCAGCTCTTCTGGTGTTATAACAACACCAACTGCAGCCAATTGATCTTGAAGATGCTTTATCCGTTTGATAAAATCTTCAGCCTTTTCAGAATCAGAATGCTTTTCATTTGCCAACTGATTTTCTAAATTCTGTATCCTAGTGTGGTTCTTGGTCTCATATTGTCGAGCCAATATGCCCCAAGCCTCATGTGCTTTAGTAGTATGTTGAACTAAAGTAAGCACAGAATCACTTACACTAGTGACAATCGCACATAATGCATCAGCATTCCGCCTCTTCCAAGCTCGTAGAAGATCTGGATCTGGCTGAATCATCAATCTTGAATTTGTTGGATCTTCAACTGGTATAGGCTCTGGATCCAATCCCATCGGTCCCATGACAGTGTCAAGTAATTCATAGGAGTCCAAAATTGCAGAAATTTTGAACTTCTAGAGTGTATAATTGGTTCCATCCAGCTTCCCTTCAGTGAATGCAGGTGGACGAATTCGAATAGGTGCAGCATTAACATTAGCTGAAGCACCAAGACTACTATTCGACGATGAAGCCATCATGTAATCACTCGAATAATCTACTGATATTCTAGTCTGCTAGTAGGCTAAAATAATGATACTTCTCAAGCTATTCGAACCTTACAGCTCTAATACCATGAAAGACAATAGTTACGCAATATAACACACGAGCAATAGCAGAGAAGATAACAGATATAGGAGAATCTCAACAATTTTCTACTAGCAGCAAGTACAAAGATGATGGCGTTGTCCACCCGTGCGCTCTCAAGGTAGAGCTTAAATGGTGATCTAGACAACTCTAGATAGGGAGATACAAGGTAGAGGTATGCTGGCTCAACTCGGTATCTTAGGAAGTGCAGAAGTCATGTATATATAGGATCATGGGTGGCCTGCCATGGACGGCTATACATGGGCGGTAGAGCGTGGGCGGCCACCGCCCGCGTAATTGCCATACACGGCTTAGACTGGTTGAACCGACCTAACAAATATAAATGATTTCTGACTCCGACAGGGAATATTCCATGGAATATTCCCTTTACCGTCGCGCCGGGGGCGCTGCCCCCAGACCCCCACCAAGGGGCCCGCTGGCCCCCTGGGACCCCCCAGCCAGGGGGCCTGCTGGCCCTCTTGGACCCCCCAGCCGGGGCTGCTCACCGCTGCCCCGGACCCCACAATTGGGGACCCTGGTAACTCCCTTTCCTTATAATATCTTACATGGTCCAATATGACCTTCATCCAACATTCAAGTTGGGATTCCCATCAATTGGGTAATGCACGCTTGGCTTCTCCTCATAAAGGGGGCCTTACAAAATGTGCATACAATCATGAGGGGTAGACATTGATCATATACTAACAACCTCTCTATCCTGTGTGTTTATAAACTGGGTGGTTAGGCCCGTATGTCAATACTGGCACTAATGGCTTAGCCCACTGTGGCACCACTTCCAAATTAAACAAGTAAGCATCAGGAAGGTCATCTGACACTCCTTGTGGGGCTTCTCCAGATGTGAGCCTAGAGAGATGGTCTGCTCTCAAGTGAGTCTTACCTTTCCTCACTACAACCTCAAAGTCATACTCCATTAATAAGAGAAACCATCTTACTAATCTACTTGTATTGCATGGCTTGTTCACCAGATATAACAATGCTTGATGGTCAGTAAAAAATTTAAACTTATTTGCAAGCAAACAGTGTCTAAACTTCTTAACTACATATACCATGTTTAAGCCTTCTCTCTCAGTAGTGGTGTAATTTCATTCAGCTGCATTCAATTGTCTACTGGCATAGGTAATTGAGAGATCCATATTACCTTCATCAGTAGGTTGTGCGAGTACACATCCAATAGCATAATTGGATGCATCCACATGAACATGAAAGGGTTTATTCCAATCTGGTGTAGTCAAGATTCGGGCTGAACATAATCGTCGTTTAAGCTCATTGAAGGAATTTTCACACTCATCAGTCCACTCAAAGTTAGTCAAAAGTCCATACAGAGGCTTTGCTATGATGGCATACATGTGTATAAACCGTCGGTAATAACCACAATGCCCCATGAAAGCTTGTACTTCCTTGACATTCTTTGGCCTAGGTAGCTCCGCTATGGCTCTCACTTTCTCTTCATCAGTGGATATGCCATTCTTTGACACTATGTGTCCTAGAATCTTGCCTTGCCTGACCATAAAAACACACTTTTCTGGGTTCAGGCAGATTTGATATTCTCTACATTTGTCAAAGATTTGTCTGAGTTCAGGAATATGGGTTTGTCTAATGTTGGAATGAGCACAAAGATCATCAACATAGACTTCTAAGTTCTTCCTCAGGAACTCTTTAAATACATGGCACATCAGCCTCTGGAAGGTAGCTGGTGCATTGGTAAGCCCAAATGCAATTACTCTAAAGGCAAAAATGCCCCATTCAGTGGCAAAAGCCGTCTTGTGCTGATCTTCTGGAGCTATGGCTACTTGATTGTAGCCCGAAAATGCATCAAGGAAGTTGTACACTTCCTTGCCTGCTACTCTTTCTAAGAGATGTTCTGTGATAGGAAGCGGATAGTTATCTCGAATTGTGGCTGCATTGACCTTCTTCAAGTTAATGCATACACGCAGCTTCCCATTTTTCTTGGGCACCACTACGATGGGGGATACCCACTCAGTGTGCTCAATTTCATAGATGAATCTCGCTTCAACCAGTCTATCTATCTCCCCTTTGATCTTAGCAGCATAATTATCATTATATGTGTATGGCTTTTGCTTAGAAGGTTTGGCATCTGAGGTCATGGGGATAATGTGTGAACATATGTCAGGGTCCACGCCTTTCAAATCCTTGTAACTCCAAGCGAATACATCTCTGTATTCTCTTAGCAAGGCTATCAATTCGTGCTCTTCGTCTTCCATCAGGTCATGGCCTATGTACGTGCATCTCTCCTCTCCTTCTTCCACGGCTACCACTATTTTCCTGGTGGTTTCTTTGTTATCATAGGCCTCCCCTGATTGCGCCTCTCGTTTAGGCATTCTGATCATGACTCTCCTATCATCTATCTCATACTTCTTAAAATTTTCCGGGACTGTTGCTCTAGCACAATGGTGAGAACCACGTTAAGAAGCTCCACCTCCTTAATGTCAATCCGCGGAAGAGATAGGAGTGATATGAAGATCGTGAATGTGAGATGAAGTGAGAGTGAAGGTGAGAAGCATAGAAATGCACACACACATACACACACACTACGAAGAGACAAGCAAGACACAATGGAAGGTGAGAAATTAACTCTATTACTCAAGAACACTCTTACAAGCTCAAAATAGCTCTAAGCTCTTCTCTACTCCAACAAGCTAACCTCAAAAATGAGCTCTCTAGCTCTTTTTATAGTTTCTAGACTAGTTTTGACCGGTTTCACATCTAGTGACCGGCATAGTTAAAAATTAGGTCCTAGATGCTATTTGGAAGGGTAAACGGTGTCTAAAAATAACGAAAATTGATACGCGCATTCTACCTAAGCTCCTCAAGCTCGAGGACTCCTCGGCTTGCACAAAATGGAGCTACAAATTAAGAAAAGGGTTTTTCTATGTTACATATGTTACATTAGTGATAAAAATCACTGTTGGAGGTTTTTGAAAAGTATTTCTAAAACATGATTCTTTGAAAAAAGATTCCACTATCTCCCTGCTTTGTTGTTACATGCTTCCGCGTCTTCTATGCCTCTGGCTGCTTCCAGCACCCCCCTCCCTCTCGCTTCTGTCGTCCCTGACAGAACCTTGTTGTGAGGTCTGCCGGATATAGTTCTGGAGGAGGTCTTGAGCGAGGGTGTGCTCGGAGATACGAATGCCTCGGGCCAAGTCGGCCTCGAGTTTCTCCCAGTCGATTGGTTGCGGTTCTTCCGGTGGCGGCAGCTGATAGTGTGTGGAATAGACCATTCGTTCACAGGCAAATAAGTGTAATAAATGTGTAGGCCTGCTTATGAATACCTCTGAATGGTATTCCCAGAAGCCGGTTGTGAACATCTCTTTGAATGTCTGCTTGTAGCACGCCGGTAGGTACTTTATTCTACAATGTCAGGCATAACACACCCGTAGCGATGGTGTTGTACTCATATCATATACCAGATCAAAATTGCCATGCTCAAATCCCGGGGTGTTTACATGAGGTGCCTTGACGCGTCGGAAGACTTTAAAAATCATTTGCATCATGTCAAAGATTTTGAGAGTCATATGCGCCGCTATATCGTCCATATGCTTTAATCTAGGGAGCCAGTGGCGAATTGTAGCCATCATGTAGCCAACAGTTGGTAACTCGATGGGTGGCTTAAAATAGGGGTAATTCAACCAATCCTGGCACTGTTTATTGTTTTGTACCTTAATAGCAAAGGCAGTCCAGGAGCGGCGTCGTGGTACTGGTCGCCAACATGGGTTGTACTTTAAGTGCAAAGGTGCCTTTACCCATGTACTCATCATTTCTGGATACTTCTGTAGTAAATCTTTGCGCCACTCTGGTTGATAGATCTCTCCTTGCTGCGCATCAAGTGGTAGATCGTCCTCCTCGAATTGAGTCGCATGCGATGGTGTTGAGAGCAGTATGGGCACCCAAGGACTGACTAGACAAGGAAGCTAGCGGAGAGAGTCAGAGCGAGGTGAAGGAGTAAGTAGACAAAGCAGTCGACGCAAATCTGGTAGATAGGCCCTTCAAATTTCTCCAAATCAACATCTTTATAACAGTGATTCTTATCACTAACAATCATTGTAAATACCATTTCATATTTTTGTAGCTCCATTTTGTGCAAGCCAAGGAGTCCTTGAGCTTGAGGAGCCTTAGAAGTACCTACATATCAATTTTTGTATTTTTTAGACTCCGTTTAAGCCCTCAAATTGGCCCTGGAACCTAATTTTTAACTAGGCCGGACACTAGGTCTGGACAGGGCCAAAACCTAGTCAAAAATTATAAAAAGAGCTAGAGAGCTCATTTTTGAGGTTAGATTGTAATTGAAACGAACTTGTAAGAGCTTTTTGAAAGTAATCTAAGAACTCCATTGCTTCTCACTCTTTGTCTTGCCGTGTGTGCGCGTGTGTGTGTATGTGTGTGCATGCTTGTGTGCTTCTCCCTCACGCACTTGTGCCTCCACTTGCTCGTGGTCTTCATACCATCCTCACGTCTTCCCGGATTGACATTAAAGGAGGTGCTACTCATCACTGAGCTACACCAAATTTTGGCGCCGTTGCCGGGGATCGAGCTTTGAGGACGAGCGTGTGATGGTAAGACGTAGATTGGAGACGTTGGCGTTGTAGGTAATTTCTTTGCTTTTCCTATTTTTCTCTTTCTTACCTTACCACCATCATCACCATCTTCCACCTCCACTTCCATCATCGCGAAAATTTCAGTTTTTTGATTATATCACCTTCTCCACCTCATTTCCCTCATTTCACTTGTGAGAGAGAGCGAGAGAGCGAACTGTTGTGTGCTATTTTCTGCATGCTTTTGGAGTTTCTTGCAGGTTTAATCATCATCATCCCCTCCAGCACGTCGCGCAGGTACGGAAATGTGCAGAACTGTCTCGCAGTCGCCGACTCCTGTCGATCGCGATTGACATAAATTTTCACCTTTTGGTAAATCTGAATGCACCACAGTGGACTAGAGACCCTGCACACCACATTTCCACAAAAATTTTTGAAAATTTTGCAAAATTTCAGTCCATCGCGATTGACAGCTCTGTCCATCGCGACTGACTGCCTGTCCATCGCGATTGACTGACCCCGTGTCCATGGCGATTGATTGCCTGCCTGTCCATCGCGATTGACTGACTGCCTGTCCATCGCGATTGACTAACCCCCTGTCCATCGCGATTGACTGACTGCCTGTCCATCGCGATTGATTGCCTGCCTGTCCATCGCGATTGACTGACCCCCTGTCCATCGCGATTGACTGACTGCCTGTCCATCGCGATTGATTGCCTGCCTGTACATCGCGATTGACTGACCCCTGTCCATCGCGATTGATTGCCTGTCCATCGCGATTGACTGACCCCTGTCCATCGCGATTGACCGACTCCTGTCCATCGCGATTGACTGACCCCTGTCCATCGCGATTGACTGACCGCCTGTCCATCGCGATTGATACTCTGTCCATTGCGATTGACAGCCCTGTCCATCGCGATTGACAGCCCTGTCCATCGCTATTGACAGCCAATTTTAGCCAAATTTTTTAGGGGTTTTTTAATTGAAGAGTTGGGCTAATTTTGGGCATAAACATTTTACTCTAGAGCACATAAGGAGGCCTTAGGAAAACAACTTGGGGAAGACCTGTTGCATAGTGATCCTGTCTTAACCCTAGAACCCTGAACGGTCATAACTTTTTCATACGAAATCCATTTTTTGAGCTCTAGGGCTTGTTGGAAAGCTTGTGGCATATACTACATGCCCTCAACTGTTTTTTATAAAGATAATGCGTTGATTTTTAGCTAGGGTATTTTGAAGTTGACCATACCCAAGGGGATCAAAGTCAGGGGTCTTAAGAATTGTTTTCCTAAAATTCATTATGCAAATTAGTAATGGTGCTACAGGAATGAGAATCATTGGTTCTGTCTTGGGAATTCAAATATTAAAGCTAACTTTGGAACTCTACAGATCTATTGAGAGCATCGAAAGGCGTTCTAAGCAAGTGTAAGTGCAAGCTTGGGAACACACTTCCTCGGCATTCAAGGGCAACCAAGCAGGAAACAAAAGGTTGGAAACTTTCAACCCTCTCTGTCAATTCCTAGTTTAGGCTAAGAACGACTAGAGGTAGGAGTAAGTCAGGCCGATGATAGGCAATTATCAAGTTGAAGCAGACCTAAACTTTCAAGTTCAAGCTAAGAACATAATCTTTGTACTGTCGAGAACTTTAAGGGAAAAGAACTTAACGTGGAACGATCAACTGTAAGTGTGGAACTACACTCAAATATACCTTACGACGTGATATCAGACAAGAATTTTAACACGGGAATCAACTAAAAAGAATCAAGTAACTGATACAAAAGGACTCTGCAACGAGGTTGTACTTGGGCAAAATTGGGCTATTCAACTAGGCTTATGAACCTTAGATCAGGGCGACATCTAGTAAGGGATAGACAAAGCCTTAGGTCTTCAGAGGCTAGTGTCAACCACACTGCTAGGTCGTGGGCCCAGCAGTTGAGCCACCACTCATACTACCCAAGTTCTGAGACTAGTGAATCCGAGATGTCTCAAGGTATGGAGAGACCTACAGGCAGTTCAGGAGTGCCATACTTGCACAGGGTAGAAGGCCCTTACAAAACGCAATTGGAATACCTTAGGACCAACCGATTAGGTGCTAGCATCTATGAGGATGGCCTAGGAAGATCTGTGGTACAGATTAAGAATCCTGATCAATCCATTGGATTGGAGCACCCAGCTGTCAAGTTTGAAAATGGAGCATACTTGGACAAAGAAGGAACTATATACGTAGTCACCAGTCACCCAGATAGGACGGACGAATTTGGAAATGTGATCCCCGAAGCAGACTTAGGTGACCTGGAGCAAGGAAACATGGGTGCAGAACCTAGAACCCCTCGAGGTAAATCGGTTCTCACTAGGATTATCACACCGGAGTGGATTCCCCAGGATAATAAGAGCATAGATTTTCTCCTCAATCGAGAGACTGACGAAGCCTTTTGGAGGTACAAACCTGATCGGCCAATTGATATAGGAACAATCATGATCTATGAGTTTAAGGATCCTCATTGCCCAGGTAGAGTGACCTACTTAGATCACGCTTCGGAGAGGATCTTTGTGGTGACAGAAAATGATAGGCATGCTTACACTTGGAAGGGTGAATTCGTTTTCCCTCAACCAAGATCGAATGTATCCTATGGTCACCCTGGAGCTGGAACATCCCAAGCTCATGGAATGCAAAGAGACAGAAGTAGAGATAGACCAGAAGTAAGCTTTGCCAACCCAATGGGCAGAGAAAGAACGAGGACGGAAACAAATAGAGTAGAACCTGAGATACTTAGAGCTCACATGAATCAAAGAAATGCGGATGAGTTCCCTCTACCACGACCTAGAGAGCACACAAGGACTTTGAGACCAAATCAGCTAGTTAAGTCCATGAAGAACTACTTTGATGGCACTGGAGATCCGTACGATCATGTGGCTGAGTTTAGGCAAGTCCTGAGAGCTGAACAAGTGGAGGATTTATTCACGCAGTACAATGCCTTTGGTCTGACCCTTAGGAACACTGCCCTGACATGGTTTCAGCCACTAAATAAAAGACAGTTCAGGAGCATAGACCAACTCCTAGAGGCGTTCATTATCGAATTCTCTAAGAGTGGCATTAGGCATAATACCTCCTCGCTGATTCACAGCTTCAAGCAAACCCCTCAAGAAACCGTGAGACGTGCAGGAAGAAGATTTAGGCAATACTTAGAAAGATGCCCTGTTTTGGAGCTACCCACACCAGCCAAGCAAGTGGCTTTATTCTTGGAGGGATTGCTAAGTACCAAATTGAGATCTTATGTGTACTTGAAGGACCCTAGGACCATAGAAGATTGTGTACGCATGTGCATTGATATTGAGGATAACCTAGGGGAGGAGTTAGAGCTTTCCAAGATATACAAAGATTCGGATAGTGCCTCTAACCTCTCTTCCACGCAATCCACATCAATCGAGGAACTTGCAAAGAAAGTAGCTCAGAAATTAGGTGTCACTAACAAACAAATCCCAAGGTTTGCCCCTGTGAAAAGGTGCTATACTTGTGGTGGCGACCACATGGCGAATGTATGTCCCATTATGGCTCAACCCCAAGTTAATCCTAGTAGCCAATACTGCACCATAGAACGAAGGTACACCAATCACACCGCGCAAGATTGCCCCTACAATAAGCAAACCGTTAGGCAGACATACCCACAACCGTACCCTCAACAAGGAAGATACCAGAACCAGTACCCACCTCAGCAGTATGTGAGGCCTCAGCAAACCTACCAACCCTACCAAAACCAACAAAGGCCTCAGCCTGTGCTAGCACAACAACCCCCACCTCCAGCTAATGTGATTCCGGTAAAGTATGCTGCTGCAGAAGAAAACCTGAATAGAGCTATAGTCCCTGTAACACCCGTGCTTTCAGAAAGTGACCCCAGTGACCATAGCTTCGATTCTACACATGTTGATAGTCCCCAGGCTTACTACATGCAATCTCCTGAACATGGTGAGTCCTACTATAGTGAAGAGCCAAATGAACCTAGTTGGGAGTCAGATTACACAAACGTCATGTATGCAAACCCCAACCCTCGACCTCAACCTAGGTAGGTAAGACCCCCATTCCCTAGAGGACCATGCTACAGATGTCAGGGGGATCACCTCATTCGTGATTGTCCCTTGCCTCCACCTACACAACCCCAGTCAGTGACGATTCAGGGCTTTTGCCAAGAGTGTGGAAAGGATCATCTCTTACGAGACTGCCCTAAGAATCCTAATAATATGCCAAAAATTACTCCTATTAACGCTATTGGGTTAGTGGTAGATTCCACAGGAAGTGTCACTTCCACTACACCCGTGCAGGTGATCACTAGAGCTCAAGGATTGCAGCAAAACCAAGGGGTAAACCAGGAGAAGAGCCCAGATGTTAGTGAAACAGAGAGCATGACAAAAAAGAGGACTAGAGCTTGGAGAGATAGCCGGGAAAGAATGAAACGGCAATGGGCAAAAAAGATAAGTGAACTCGAGGAAAGCCTCAGAGAAACAAAGGCCAGGATAACTGAACTCACATCTCAAACTCCCTCTCACACTACTCCACCTCCACCATTCCCAACTCCATCCCACCCGCCACCTTCCGACCCGCCTCAACTAATTCCACCACCACCTAGAGTAGGATCAGTCCTAGCCGATCCCACTCCCGAAGACCTTAATATGATGCTTAAAGCATATCAGGCCAGAATCCAAGAAGGGCCAAATGTAACTGATCATGAAAAGTGTTACCCTAGAGCAGAACTAGAGTTAGAACGAACCAAAATTTGTGCTAAGATGGTGGAATTGGCTCAGACCATGTTTGAGGCCAGTTGCCTATTTAACATCTCTAGTTCAGCGAAGACACAGTTGCACTTTGATGGACTGTTAGAAAGAATAGAGAAGCTAATTGCACAAGCGGAAAAGGAACCCGCCATACAACACAAGGACAAGGCAAGTGTAGCTCAATGATGAGTAGCACCTCCTTTAATGTCAATCCGGGAAAACGTGAGGATGGTATGAAGACCTCGAGCAAGTGGCGGCACAAGTGCGTGAGTGAGAAGCACACAAGCATGCACACACTTACACACACACGTGCACACAAGGCAAGACAAAGAGTGAGAATCAATGGAGCTTTTTAGATTACTTTCAAAATGCTCTTACAAGTTCGTTTCAATTACAATCTAACCTCAAAAATGAGCTCTCTAGCTCTTTTTATAGTTTCTGACTAGCTTTTGGCCCTGTCCAGACCTAGTGTCCGGCCTAGTTAAAAATTAGGTTCCAGGGCTTATTTGGAGGCTCAAACGAGATCTAAAAAATACGAAAATTGGTACGCAACTACTTCTAAGGCTCCTCAAGCTCAAGGACTCCTTGGCTTGCACAAAATGGAGCTACAAAAATGTGAAATGATATTTACAATGATTGTTAGTGATAAAAATCACTGTTGTTGTAGGGATTTCTTCTAGTGATCTGCCATACATATCTTCAAGCTCCCTACTTGCTCTTCCTCCCTGCATGTCCATCTCTTTGATTTGCATTAATGTCTTGAAAAAATATTGGCCTACTTGCCAGATCTTCTTTGACTGCCCTGTTTGCTTGTGCTGTCCCTTCGCTCTGACTCCCTTCTTTGACTTTCACGTCTTGTAAGTCCTGGTGTACCAAGGCTACTGCCAACACCCCCCCCACTCTCGCGTCTGTCGCCCCTGACAGACCCTTGTCTAGCTGCTTTTTGGACGTAGTATTGTACAACATCGGCGGCGAGGTGGTGTTCTTCTAACCTGAGTCCCCTTGCTAGATCTGTCAGCAATGCATCCCAATTGACTGGCCCTGGGACATCTGGATGTGGCACCCGTAACTGCTCTGAGTGAATGGTTCTCTCCACAGCAAATAAATGGAGGAGATGTGAGGGTCTGGGTACAAATATTTCTGAGTGGTATTCCCAGAACCCTGTTATGAACATCTCTTCGAATGTTTGTTTAAAGCAGGCTGGGAGGTATTTTATTCTGGCGTGCCAAGCGTATATCACCTCTATGGAAGGAGTGGTGCTCATGTCATAAACTAAATCTTGGTTTCCTGTAAGGAATCCGACGCCTGAGAAGTGTGGGTCTTTGATATTCTTGAATGTCCTGAATGTAATAAGCATTAACTCAAAAATTTTCATGCACATCTGGGCCATTACATCAGGGGTATTCCTTAATCGGATGCTCCAGTGCCATATAGTGGAAATCATGTAATTGACGGTGGGAGGCCCTTGGGGGGGTGCTAGATAGACGTAGTTTAACCATTTGGCGCATCCCTTGATATTCTTGACTGCAATGGTAAACTCTGGCCATGTGCGTCTGCGGAGTACAGGAACATAACAAGGGTTATATTTAATAAAAAGAGGCATATTCGTCCAGGTGCGAACCATCTCCGGGTAGGTTTCGAGGAGTCGGATCCTCCAAGTGGGTTGATGAATGGATCCTTTTTTGGCGCTCTCTGGGATATCATCTGGCCCAAATTGTGTAGCAAACGTTGGAGGTTTGCCACATCTATGTTGGATTTCTGCATTGTAGTCCGCCAGGAGTATACAATATGGCACGTATTGATCATCATTGGTTCCGATCCATCTATGGTGGGACATGCTGCGGAAGTATTCTGATTTAATAATAGTGTCCTCTATCTTTGCCATAGATTGGATTTGAACTGCCACTCGATCTTCATGAGTTGATGCCGTTTTCTCTAGTGTTTGGAGCCACTCAGGTACTTCGATTTCTAACGTATCCATTCCTTCTGCGGTTTGCTCACCACCTGGCATTGGCATAGGAACGTAAGGTTCCTCATACGTCTCATCTACCTCGATGGGTACCAAATCCTCGGGTTCTGGTTCGACAACTGGAGAAGGTTGCCTTTCATGTGTGAGTAATCTTGCCTGTAATTCGGCCACCTGCTCTTTCAATGCCTTGACTTCCTCTGAAGTCGTGGTCGTTTCTGTGACTTTGGGTACTGTCTGTTGCTCTTGGAGTTGATTGCGCAGCGCATCACGTTCCCTTTCCAAGTCATCATGAGCTTCTAATAGATCTACATAGCTGTCCAAGATGGTCTTCATTGTCTCTGAGGGCACAACTTTAAACTGCTCTGGATCAATTTCGTGTGGAGAGCCTTCCATTGCTGCTTCTAGATTTGCTTCATTTTGCTGCTGCAGTCTCTTGATTTCCTCAAGGGCGGCCGCCATGTGTTTTCTGAGAAGTGCTAGGTTACGCCGGACTTTGAGATTATCGGCTTGGTATACCTCGAGCAAAGCTTCTAGTTGTTTGGCACCTGATTCTGTCGATGGTTGGGGTGCCGCCAATAATGTTTGGTGAGCCTGCTCAAGCGTCGTGTAGCGTTGATTCAGTTCTGCATTTTCTGTTTGTAGAATGTGAAATTGTCTTTGTAAGTTCTGATGGTGCGTTTCCAGTTGCTGATACCGGTTGTCCAGAGCTTTGTACTCATTCTGGAGCTGGTATACACATTGGTTTAATGCTAAAAATATGTTATTTACATTAAATAATGCTGGGAGGGGTGAAGATGCAGGGGGAATGGGGGCGGGAATGGGAGAGGTGAATGATGTGGATGTACGTGGAGATGTGGGGGGAGGGGGTATGGGTGGTGAAGGTGGCATGGGGGGAGGGAGTGGTGCTGTGGCAGGTGATGTTTCCATCGTGTCAACTGTTTGAGTGACGGTGTAGATGGGAATCCTAGGTGGAGTGGATGTGACATCGGTGAACAGGGTGGTGAAGGTGGGCATGGTGACTCCCCCGTATTGGATTCCCGGAGAGAGTGGGATGCCCATGACAATGGTAGTGGTAGTGGATGTGGTAGTGCTAGTGTCCTGTGGTGGAGTGAATTGTGTAGTGTGAGGTGGGGATGGTGGTGACAACGGTGCTTCCTGATATTCTTCTGCTTGCGCTGCCTCGCCTGGTGCTGATGTATTGATGTGAATTTGCTTCCCGGACCTCCTGGGACGAACGGGAACTCTTTTTTCAAACCTGTGGATGTAGGCCATTGCCTCATGAATGGCCTCGTCCAGTCCTACGGCGTCAGCATGAAGGTTCATGGACTCAATGAACAACTCGTCCACACCTTCCTCAGCTAGTAAGTCGTTCATGAGTCTTTTGCCCTGTTCTAGAGACATCTGATGCTGTTCCTGAACCCGTCGCATGGTTCGATATAGTCTCTTGATTTGTGCCGAATATGCTGGGGCACTTGCTAACTCGGAGAGTTCGTCATATTCTTGATGTTGTTCTTCGTCGGCTTCTTCTTCGTCTCCTCCTGCCTCTTGTTCATCTACATCGACTTCTACAACTTGTGGTTGGGTGGGGGCCGATGTTGTTTGGGGTTGTGGTTCCTAAGCTCGCGCTGCTTCAGCTTCGAGGTTAGAGTCATAGATTAATCTGGCAATTTCTTCATCCGTGAGGTCCTCAAGAGTAAATCCTTGCGGAAATTCCAAATCGGATGGAATGGGTGGGAACACCAGATTAGGCCCCTCTGTGCTTGGTCTTGGTAGCCGGATTGTGAATGGCCTAACTCGTCGTGTCTGGGGAGGGGTGATTTCTGGTGTAGCGGTAGCTCCCCTTGGTTGGGCACAGGGTAGTTGGACTCCCCCCCTCATCTTCTTTGATGGGGGACCTGCTGCTGATAGTCTTCTCTGGAATTCTTGGACTCGGGACCATACGAGTGCCCGCTGAACAGGCACGTCATAAGCCAAGCATCTATAGATTATTCTGGTCAGAGCACAACACCCGTGGAGCACATTCTTCTGTTTCTTGTTCCACCTTTGATGCGCTAGGTGGATCTGATCTATGATCCAGTGTGGCACATTGATGGGCAGGCTTTCGGTTTCTGCTAGATATAAACTGAACCATATTTTTTTCGGGGGCATTGTGAATCGTTCTTGGGCGGGAAAAGCAAAATGTTGCATGATGGTTCGCAGGTGAAGCGCAATGGTAGGTGTCATCGCTACCATATCCTTCAACTTATTAAGATCCTTGTGCTTCATTCGACCTGGGACCATGGTTTCCTTTTCTGTTGGGATGTGCATGCCATACATGCCCAATGCTTCTCTTACCAGATTGAGGGTCAACTTGAATCTTTTAAGCTCATTACCCGGCAGCAGTGATGGCAGCACAAAGGTGCTGTCGCCGCCCTTGGCTCTGCTTGGCGTGATGGTACTGATCAGATAAGAACATCGTAAAAAATCCGGCTTTGGTAAGTGAGTCCTGAAATAACTTTCCACACCCGCTTTGATCCAAACTGATCTCATGACTTCGGCATTTTGATAGCTTTCAAACTCGCGTGCGAAAAAGTGGTATCGACCCCATTTGCCATTGAATTCCAATTCTGCTTCCCAGAAATAGGTTCCATCGCCCAGTGGTCCAGCAACATCACTGAACCAATGCGCATGCTTACCTACTTGAGAAGTGTGTCCTTGAGGAGGATCCTGAATGGGGAGCACATGTACTGCTTGAAGCTCTTGCGGTCTTGCGGTGAGACGTGGCTCAAGGAGAAGTGTTTCTATGTCCACAATCTGGGCACCAGATCCGGCTTGAGAACTGGTACCTGCTTCTGCCATGGCCCTGTTCTCTGGTTGGTTCTGTGAGAATATAGAACCAAGTGTTAACATCGTAATGGACAGAATAAATCCGTTGTTGTCCCCGTTACAACATTAACATGAGGTGGATGGTGAGTTAGTGGTTAGTAAGTGCATGAAGACAGTGTGTGTAGTTAGTGCTTGTGTTGTCCTAGGAGACTACTGCAGTTAGTAAGTGGTTAGGAATTTACAAATTGGGGTCGGGAGGTTTATTACAGGCCCTAGGCTGCCAAATGCAGTGAATGGGCTTTGCTTTCGGTTTCAGAGAGTCTCTACAGAGCTTTCCCGGTGTCGTGGTTTGAAAACGAGGCCTTTTTGGGACCCATTTACAATTGATTACATGCACGCTCTTGGGTCTTGGTGTGTTCATGAGCGTTGAGAACGAGTGAATACTGGCAGTATGCGTAGCTGCGTTATGCTGTTTAGGTTGTGGCCTCAGCGTAGCGACTTGTGCCATCAAGCAAGCCTTAGGCACCCAAATTTGTCTTGATTGTGGGCTTGCCTTCATCGACTTCTTGGGCACCCAAATAGATTTTACTTTAGCAGAAGAATTTCTGAAAGACTTCTTATTAGCGTCATGTTGTTGGTCACTAATAAGAGGCTTTGCCCCTGTAGTTGACGGTAGTGCAACCGGTTGTTCGCCTTTCCGCACCCACACCTGGTTTATTTTCTGGGCCATTCTGCTGCGCAGGTACTTTTGATCTCGGACATAGGTAGTACTCTGCCTCTTCTGCCTTTGATCCACCTTGGGTTGCTGCCTCCTTCTAGCCTTTGGAAAAGAAGGGAGTTCCGTTGCATTCCTGACTCCTTTTTTGCGAATATCATTCCTCTGCAACACATAGTTTTGGACAAGAACAGCATGGTCATCTTCATGTGTACCCCTGGAAGGACCAGGAGTCTTTGCCTTTCCTAGTTCCTTGAGTGCTCCATTGTCTAATTCTACTGTAACTCGACTATGATTGACCCAAACCTGGAGAAGTCCACTTCTTAGGTTTAGATTGACTGCTTGGTCATAGATCCAATCCTGACCCAAGACGAGAGGTTCAGTGAGATCCTCATCTTGACACACTAGTACTTTAACGGTCATTGCCTCCTCGTGAATGTAGAGGGGAAGTTCCACCTCGCCCATGCAAGGGGTTTCCACGCCTCCCAATCCTATGAGGTATGCTTCCACAGGATGGACAGTTAACTGTAACTCTTGACAGTAAGAAAACTTAACAGCGCTAGTGGCAGCACCTGAGTCAATCAAGGCTCTTACGGTCCTTGTACTCTTTCCTTGTCCTATGTCTATGGTTATGAAAGGACGTCTATCAATTATTCTATTCGAGCTTGTTCCTGCAACTTCACACATGGCGATGGGAAATCCTTGGTCTGCATAGTCATTCGCTCCAGGCTGATCTCTACCTTGCCTTCGTAATTTCATCCTTCTGATGCGTTCTAAAGCCTCTGCTTGAGCTTCTTCTCTAATTCTCTTTTCTTCCTCTTTGCGTTTCTTAGCAGTGTTGAGTCGGCTCAGCATTTCCTCCGTGAGGGGTTCCTGATACAACTTGACTCTGCATCCGCTAATATAGTTAGGGAGAACATCACCCTCTAATGTGGCCAATTGTACTGCTCCACTTGTGGAGATCCTATTGATGATCATAGGTCCGTAGCCTCTCTTTTCTAGCTTCCTCGCGTGTTGTTTCAGTGTATAGACTAAGACTAGATCTCCCGCTTTCAAGCCTTTATCCTTCACATGGGCATCGAAGTATGCCTTCTGTCTCTTCTTGGCTGCATATATTCCTGCAGCGGCTCTCAGTCTTGTTTCTCCTAATCGTTCAAGATCAAAGATCCTAGAGGAGAGCTCATGACCTGTCCATTCATACTCTTGTGCTACTCTCAATGTAGGAATCAGGAAGTCCAAGGGTAGCACAGCGTTTTGAACGAATACCATCTGAAAGGGGGTGGCTTGGAGTACCGTTTTGTAGGCAACTCGGTATGCCCAAACAGCATGGTGTAGCTGTTTGTCCCAGTCAGAGCGTTTAGTGTTCACTAATTTCGTCAGTACATTGCATAAAATCTTATTAGTGCTCTCAGCTTGTCCATTAGCTTGAGGATGATAGGGGGCAGACTTCTTGTGTATTACCAAGAATTCTTGGAGTAGATTTTCAATCACTTCGTTCAAGAAATGAGTGCCTCTATCACTTACAAGCTCTATAGGTAGCCCATATCTCGTGAATACATTCTCAAACAAGAATTTGGCAGTTGTTTGAGCATCGTTCTTGGTTGTAGCTTTTACCTCTACCCATTTGGTGAGATAATCTGTTGCCACAATGATGTATTCCGCATGAGAACCCTTAGCTGGGGGATTAATAGGACCTACGAAGTCTATTCCCCACTTAGAGAATGCACGTCCACCCATCATAGGTTTCAGTGGCATCTCATCTTTGCGTATAGGATACTGAGTCCTCTGACAGACATCACACCGTTTCACATAGGTATGTGCATCCATGTGAAGGGTAGGCCACCAAAAGCCCGCAAATAGTATTGCTTTGATCACCCGATCTGGTCCAAAGTGTCCTCCTGCTACACCTTGGTGAGCAGCTTCCAAGATCTTAAGATATTCACTCTCATGGACACATAATCTCAGGTAACCATCTTTACCGCGCTTATATAGATTATCACCTATGAGTGAGTAATCCTGGGCTTCTTGTTCTAAACTCCTTTTCCTAGCTAGAGTCATGTCTGGAGGGAATGTGTTTGTCCTCAAGAATGATACTAGAGGTTCACTCCAATCTGGTACAATGGATACTTGATAGAGAGTGGCATGTTCCACAGGTGGTTTAGTGCAACAGATTGGGCATTCCTTGCACAACTTTTGGACATCCGCTTCCATAGTTGGCCAGTGCACTCCGAATCTCTTTAGAGTCTGTAAAGTTCGTTGCTTTGAATGGTGTTTCTCTAACGCACCTACATGTGCTAATTGCAACCATTTAGCATACTCATCCTCTTCTACGCAACAAGCCAAGATCCCTTGATCTGTGTGCTTGTACATGCTTCCTACCATGATGTGGTATTTTTGGGCTTTTACAACCTCTCTGTTCCGTGTGTTTACCACAGGATGGTTAGGCCCGTATGTCAATACTGGTACCAATGGCTTAGCCCACTGCGGTACAACTTCCAGATTAAACAAGTAAGCATCAGGAAGGTCATCTGATACTCCTTGTGGGGCTTCTCCCGATGTGAGCCTAGAGAGATGATCAGCTCTCAAATGAGTCCTACCTTTTCTTACCACAACCTCAAAGTCATATTCCATTAGCAAGAGAAACCATCTCACTAATCTTCCTGTATTGCATGGCTTGTTTACAAGATATAATAATGCCTGATGATCAGTAAAAAATTTAAACTTATTTGCAAGCAAATAGTGTCTAAATTTCTTAACTGCATATACCATGCCTAAGCCTTCTCTCTCTGTAGTGGTGTAATTCCGTTCAGCCGCATTCAATTGTCTACTGGCATAGGCAATTGGAAGATCCATATTACCTTCACCAGTAGGTTGTGCAAGCACACATCCAATAGCGTAATTGGATGCATCAACATGAACATGGAATGGCTTATTCCAATCTGGTGTGGTCAAGATTGGTGCTGAACATAATCTTCGTTTAAGCTCTTGGAAGGAATTCTCACATTCATCCGTCCACTCAAAGTTTGTCAGAAGTCCGTACATGGGCTTTGCAATGACAGCATACATGTGTATAAATCGTCGGTAATAACCACAGTGCCCCATGAAAGCTTGTACTTCCTTGACATTCTTTGGCCTCGGTAGCTCTGCTATGGCTCTCACTTTTTCCTCGTCTGTAGATATGCCATTCTTTGACACTATGTGTCCTAGAATCTTGCCTTGCCTGACCATAAAAACGCACTTTTCTGGGTTCAGGCAGACTTGATATTCTCTACATTTGTCAAAGATTTGTCTGAGTTCAGGGATATGGGTTTGTCTAATGTTGGAATGAGCACAAAGATCATCAACATAGACTTCTAAACTCTTCCTTAGGAACTCCTTAAACACATGGCACATCAGCCTCTGGAAGGTAGCTGGTGCGTTGGTAAGCCCAAATGGCATTACTCTAAAAGCAAAAATGCCCCATTCTGTGGCAAAGGCTGTCTTATGCTGATCCTCTGGAGCTATGGCTACTTGATTGTAGCCAGAAAATCCATCAAGGAAGCTGTACACTTCCTTGCCTGCCACTCTTTCTAAGAGATGTTCTGTGATGGGAAGCGGATAGTTATCTCGAATAGTGGCTGCATTAACCTTCTTCAAGTTAATGCACACACGCAGCTTGCCATTCTTCTTGGGCACCACTACGATGGGGGATACCCACTCAGTGTGCTCAATTTCGTAGATAAATCCAGCTTCAACTAGTCTATCTATCTCTTCTTTGATCTTAGCAGCGTAATTATCGTTATATGTATAAGGCTTTTGCTTAGAGGGTTTGGCGTCTAAAGTCATGGGGATGGTGTGTGAGCATATATCGGGGTCAACGCCTTTCAAATCCTTGTAACTCCAAGCGAATACATCTCTGTATTCTCTTAGCAAGGCAATCAATTCGTGCTCTTCTTCTTCTGTCAGGTCATGGCCTATATACGTGCATCTCTCCTCTCCTTCTTCTATGGCCACTACTATTTTCTTGGTGGTTTCTTTGTTATCATAGGCCTCTCCTGATTGTGCCTCCCGTTTAGGCATTCTTATCATGACTCTCCTGTCATCTATCTCATACTTCTTAAAATTTTCTGGGACCTCAAACAAAGATTCTTCCTCTTCTGGTAAGGCTTCTCTCTTCTTTCGTTTCTTTCCTTCTTCCTTAGGGGTCATATGCGTTGCTAATCTTACATCATTTGTAACCTCTCCATGCCTCTGGGGTTGAAATTCTATTTCATGGAAGTATTCTTCATCTGATGCAAATGGTGGGTCCATAATGATTGACTCTAGATCGGAGTCACTTGCATCCTCAAATGCATCAAGGCTAGGTTCGCATTCTTCTAAAACTGCCTCTCCCATGATTGGCTCTATGGAGAAGACTGAAATGTCATAGCCATCCTCATCACAGTGAGGTGTCCATTGTTCTTCGTTGATGGCTACGTCCATTGTTGCTAAAATTTCCGCCCAGCCATGGGGTTCAAACTCCTCATCTGGAAAGACTATAGGTGCATAGGCTGGGTCTTGAATGGGTCTATGAGTTTCGTTCGCACCTACCTCTCTGGCTTTCTCTCTCTTCTCTTCTTCTACTGCTACCTTGCACATCCATAAGTGAGTATCTTCATGCATCCATGAGGATCCAGACCCTATGGAATGCACCGATTCTGTATCATCTTTGGCTCTATGGATGGGATTCCATTGGATAGGAGGGACATCTCTATGAGAATAATCCTTGAGATTGACTTTGGTTGTAACACCTAAGTGCTGCAGGTACAAAGAATTGGTCCCCCAATCCTGTACCACTTGCAACTGTCGCATGAATGGTCTTCCTAAAATCATCTCATAGGCATGGTTTTTGCTGAAGTCACATATGGCAAAGGTATGTTCAAACTCGACACCACAAGTGGTGAGAGTTATTCCTTCCAGCAATCCTAGGGGTCTCTCTATGTGACCATCGGCCATTTGCAATTTCATTCTTGTTGGCCTGAGTGATGGCTTGCCCCAACGCTTCCATAAAGAGGTGGTGGCAATTGCAACTCCTGCACCTGAGTCCAAAATCGCTTTGGTGGTGTACTCCTGGTAGGTGATGGGAAGATAGGTGTTCCCTTCTTCACCTTCACACATATCTCCTATCTTATCCAAGGGAATTTCTGGCACTGTCCTATGGGATCCCACCTGGGAACGAGGTTTTGCTATCTCTGGTACTTGTTTGGCTACATGTTTCCATAATTCAGGTCTAACCTTGAGTAGCTCTTCTAACTTGAGATTACACTGCACGTTAGTGTTCTTCACTACCTCTGTGTTCCTAGGTATGACTGAGTCGTCGTTCCTTACCATGACTGTGGGTGCTCTCATACATGTGGACTTTGCTTCCCATTGGCCTGTGAAGTGGGGTAGCTCTTGTATGGAATTAGACTCAAAGTCTAATCTCTCGTGAGACTGAACACTCTCATGCTCCCCGTAAATAGATGGGATGTCTTGTGGGAATTGGTCGTGTGCATCGTCCACAAGTTCAAAAGGAGGGGCGACCTCGCTTTCGTTATCCCATTTGTCTTCTTGAATCTCTCGTAGGAAGTCTGGTGCAAACCGATTCATAGAAGAAGAAGTGTCTGGCTCCGTAGAATTGGGCGCATAAGCAACCTGTGAAGGAGGGCTGATTCTATTGTTGACTCTCTCCTCGTTCTCGCAAATGACTGGAGCACAAGCTTCTTGGGGAGGATTACTTATTCTATTGCTTTTCCGAACAGGCTCATACACTCCCTGAGAAGGAATGTAGGCAACCTGTGGAGGTACTTGAGCTTTCGAGGGAGGCTCATCTGCCTTTTGGGGGGGAAGATAAGCTTCTTGAGGAGGCCCACGGGCTTCCTGAAGAGGCTGGCTTACCCGTTCTCTTGCCCTTTCCTTTCTTTGAGGGGTAGGTTCCTTTTCTGGCTGTGCTATTGGCCTCTCTATTCTTTCTAAGGAGGGGAAGTTGTCCGGTTTAGGGGCATTGGCCACATACACTTCTGATTGGGAATGATTCCTGTTTTTGCTTGCTTTTTCTTGGTCTTGATTTTTTTCTTCCTTGTCAGATCTTGCAATTATCCTCTCTAACTTCTCTAGGAATCCATCCAAATGTAATTGCGTTTTGGCTGAGCCCGAGTAATTGAAAAGGCGACTGGCTTCAAACATAGTCTGAGCCAATGCGACCATTTTCGCGCACAGTTTGGTTCTTTCTATCTCTAGGTCAGCTCTAGGATAGCACTTGGCATGATCCGTGACGTTTGGCCCTTCTTGGATTCTGGCCTGATATGCTTTGAGCATCATGTCTATGTCTTCAGGAGTGGGATCAGCTAACACTGATCCTACCCTAGGAGGTGGTGGAATCGTATGACGTGGTGGGGAAGGTGGTGGGTCAGATGGAGATGGTAGGGGTGGCGGCGGGGTATTGTGAGAGGGGATTTGAGAGGTGATTTCAGTTATCCTAGCTTTGGTTTCTCTTATGCTTTCCTCAAGTTCACTCATCTTTTTAGCCCATTGTCTTTTCATTCTTTCCCGACTATCCTTCCATGCTCTAGTCCTTTTCTTTGTTATGCTCTCGGTTTCACTAGCCTCTGAGTTCTTATCCTGGGTTGTCTCTTGGTTTTGCTGCAATGCCTGAGCTCTAGTGACTACCTGCACTGGTGCAGTGGAAGTGACGCTTCCTGAGGAATCTACAACCAAACCGATCACATTGATCGGAGTGATTTTTGGCATATTATTGGGGTTCTTTGGGCAATCTCGTAAAAGATGCTCTTTTCCACAATCTTGGCAAAAACCTTGGATAGTCACTGACTGGGGTTGTGTAGATGGGGGTAAGGGGCAATCACGGATGAGATGATCTCCTTGGCATCTGTAGCACGGTCCCCTTGGGAATGGAGGTCTTACTTGCCTAGGTTGAGGCCTGGGGTTGGGGTTTGCATACATGACGTTCGTGTAATCTGACTCCCAACTAGGTTCACTTGGTTCCTCACTATAGTAAGACTCACCATGTTCTGGGGACTGCATGTAGTAAGCCTGAGGACTATCGACATGTGTAGAATCAAAGCTATGGTCACTTGGGTCACTTTCCGAGATCAATGGGGTTACTGGTACTATGGCCCTATTCAGGTTTTCTTCTGCAACCGCATACTTTACTGGAATCACGTTAGCGGGGTTTGGGGGCTGTTGAGCTAGTACCGGTTGGGGTCTCTGTTGGGCCTGATATTGTGGTTGGTAGGTTTGTTGGGGTCTAGAATATTGTGGTGGTGGATTTTGGTTTTGGTATCTGCCTTGTTGGTAGGGCTGCGGGTAGGGTTGTCTAACTGCCTGCTTGTTGTATGGGCAATCTTGTGCGGTGTGATTGGTGTATCTCCGTTCTATGGTGCAGTACTGGCTACTAGGGTTTACTTGGGGTTGAGCCATAATAGGGCAGACATTCGCCATATGGTCACCACCGCATGTATAGCATCTTTTCACAGGGGCAAACCTTGGGATTTGTTTGCTAGTTACACCTAATTTCTGAGCTACCTTTTCGGCAAGTTCCTCAATTGATGTGGATTGCGAGGAAGAGTGACTAGATGCACTATCTGAATCTTTGTAGATTTTGGAGAGCTCTAGTTCTTCCCCTAGGTTATCTTCAATGTCAATGCACATGCGCACACATTCTTCTATGGTCCTAGGGTCCTTCAGATACACATAGGATCTCAATTTCGTACTCAACAATCCATCAAGGAATAAGGCTACTTGTTTAGCAGATGTGGGTAGCTCCGAAATAGGGCACCTTTCAAGATATTGTCTAAATCTTCTTCCGGCCAATCTGACAGTCTCTTGGGGGGTCTGTTTGAAGCTGTGAATCAATGAGGAGGTATTGTGTCTTATGCCGCTCTTAGAGAACTCTACAATGAATGCCTCTAGGAGTTGGTCTATGCTCCTGAACTGGCGCTCATCCAATGGCTGAAACCATGTAAGTGCCGTATTCCTAAGGGTTAGACCGAAGGCATTGTACTGCGTGAATAGATCCTCAACTTGTTCAGCTCTCAAGACTTGCTTGAACTCCGCCACATGATCATAGGGATCTCCTGTGCCGTCAAAGTAATTCTTCATGGACTTAACTAGCTGGGTGGGTCTCAAAGTTCTTGTGTGCTCTCTAGGCCTCGGCAGAGGGAATCCATCTACATTTCTTTGGTTCCTGTGGGCTCTAAGCATCTCAGGTCCTACCCTATTAGTCTCCGTTCTCGTTCTTTCTCTACCCACTGGATTGGCAAAACTTACTTCTGGTCTATCTTTACTTCTGTCTCTTTGCATACCGTGAGCCTGGGATGTTCCAGCTCCAGGGTGACCATAGGATACATTTGATCTTGGTTGGGGGAAAATAAATTCACCCTTCCAAGTGTAAGCATGCCTATCATTTTCTGTCACCACAAAGATCCGTTCCGAAGTGTGATCTAAGTAGGTCACTCTACCTGGGCTATCTGGATCCTTAAACTCATAGATCATGATATTTCCTATATCAGTTGGCTGATTGGATTTATACCTCCAAAAGGCTTCATCAGTTTCTCGATGGATAAGCAACTCTATGCTCTTGTTGTCTTGGGGTACCCACTCAGGCGTGATAATCCTAGTGAGAACTGATTTACCTCGAGGGGTTCTAGGTTCCGCATCCATGTTCCCTTGTTCTAGGTCACCTAAGTCCGCTTCTGAGATTACATTCCCGAAGTCATCTGTCCTATCAGGGTGACTAGTGACAACATATATAGTTCCTTCTTTGTCCAGGTATGCACCATTTTCAAACTTGACAGCTGGGTGTTCTAGTCCTATGGATTGGTCAGGGTTTTTAATCTGGACCACGGATCTTCCTAGGCCGTCCTCATAGATGCTAGCACCTAGTCGGTTGGTCCTAAGATATTCCAGCTGTGTTTTGTAAGGGCCTTCTACCCTGTACAAATAAGGCACTCCTGAACTTCCCGTAGGTCTGTCCATGCCTTGAGACATTTCTGACTCACTGGTCTCCGAGCTAGGGTAATGAGAGTGGTGGCTCAACTGCTGGGCCCAAGATCTTGCAGTGTGATTGACACTAGCCTCTGATGACCTAAGGCTTTGTCTTTCTCTTGCTAGGTGTCGTCCTGATCTAAGGTTCATATGCCTAACTGATTAGCCCAAATTTTTGCCCAGAGTACAACCTCGTTGCCGATCAATTGGTATTAGTCACTTGATTCTTTTTAGTTATTTTAGCACGTTTGAGTTCTTGTCTGATATCACGTCGTCGGAATACTTGAATGTTCTTCGTAATTTCAGGTTGATCGTTCCACGTTAGGTTCTTTTCCTTTAGGTTATCGACAGTACAGTAACTAAGTTTTTAGCTTGAACTTGAGTTTTTTAATAGTCTTCAACTTGATAACTGCCTATCGTCGCCCTGGCTTACTCCTATCTCTACTCGTTCTTAGCGTGAGCTAGGAAATGACAGAGAGAGTTGAGAATAATCCAACCTTACTTGTTGATCCCTTGTTTTATGGTGCTCAAGAACCCGGTTCTCAAGCTTGCAAAGAAATCTTGCTTTGTATGCTCCAAGTTGCTCTCAATGGACCTATAAAAGTCCCACGGTTAGCTCAATGCTTATATTCAAAGGACAAAACCAACCACTTTCATTCATGTATCATAAACACACATGTGCATTCTGACTTTTAGGAAAATAATTCTAAAGACCCCTGACTTTGATCCCCCTGGGTATGGTCAACTTCAAAATACCCTCTCTGAAAATCAACGTGTAGTATATGCCACGAGCTTTCCAACAAGCCCAAGAGCTCAAAAATTGGATTTCGTATGAAAAAGTTAGGACTGTTCAGGGTTTAGGGAGTTAATTCAGAATTCAACACAAGCTAACAGTCAAACAGGAATACTCGAGTAGCTTGTGGCACGGCCTAACGATGCAATACTACACCCTAGTGTTTGTCCCACACTCAATCAAAATTTAGACCAATAATTTTGCCTTGAAAATTTGACCTAATTTGCCCTTCTAACGCGTTCGCAAAGTCTGTCGGTCGCGATTGACAGGTCAGTCGCGATCGACGCGTCGATCGCGATTGACAGGTCCGTCGTGGCTGTCAGTCGCGATTGACTGGTCAGTCGCGATTGACACGTGGCCGAAAAGTCAATCAATCGTGGGCAAAGCGTCGTTGACTCTGTCGGTCGCGATTGATGAGTCGATCGCGATTGACAGGTCGGTCGCGAGGGTCTGTCGATCGTGGTCAAACAGTCGTTGACCGTGTCGGTCGCGATTGACAGAGCCGTCGTGGTCTGTCCGTCGTGGTCAAACCGTCGTTGACTGTGTCGGTCGCGATTGATGAGTCGATCGCGATTGATGACTCGATCGCGATTGACACGTGTCACGCGTATGGTCAGTCGGTCGTGGTCAATCGGTTGTTGACTCTATCAGTCGCGATTGACAGAGCCGTCGTGGGCTGTCGGTCGCGATTGACGTGTCGATCGCGATTGACAGATCTGTCCGTCGTGGTTTGTCGATCGCGATTGACAGAGCGATCGCGATTGACAGAACGATCGCGATTGACAGAAATCTGTGGAATTTCAAAAAACTAAACACATTTTTGGGAAGCTCTAGGCCTGTAGGTCATGGATATGCACTTTGTTTAGCAATTAGAGCAATTTTTCAGTCGGTCGCGATTGACAGAGCTCGGCGACACACAGACGGTTACTCAGAATTCCGTACCTGCGCAGAGTGCTGGGGATGATGATGTGGCCTGTACCTGCAGAATGCTCACAAAACATGCAAAAAACAGCACATGCAAATTCGCTCTCTCGCTCTCTCTCACAAGTGAAATGAGGGAAATGAGGTGGAGATGGGGATATAGTAAAAAAACTGAAATTTTCGCGATGATGGAGATGGATGTGGGAGATGGTGATGATGATGATGGTGATGAAGATGGTGAAGAAAGTAAAAGAAAATCGATGAGAGTGAAGAAAATACCTACAACTCCAATGCGCCAACTCTACGTCTTACCATCACATGCTCGTCCTCAAAGCTCGATCCCCGGCAACGGCGCCAAAATTTGGTGTAGCTCAATGATGAGTAGCACCTCCTTTAATGTCAATCCGGGAAGACGTGAGGATGGTATGAAGACCTCGAGCAAGTGGCGGCACAAGTGCGTGAGTGAGAAGCACACAAGCATGCACACACTTACACACACACGCGCACACAAGGCAAGACAAAGAGTGAGAATCAATGGAGCTTTTTAGATTACTTTCAAAATGCTCTTACAAGTTCGTTTCAATTACAATCTAACCTCAAAAATGAGCTCTCTAGCTCTTTTTATAGTTTCTGACTAGCTTTTGGCCCTGTCCAGACCTAGTGTCCGGCCTAGTTAAAAATTAGGTTCCAGGGCTTATTTGGAGGCTCAAACGAGATCTAAAAAATACGAAAATTGGTACGCAACTACTTCTAAGGCTCCTCAAGCTCAAGGACTCTTTGGCTTGCACAAAATGGAGCTACAAAAATGTGAAATGATATTTACAATGATTGTTAGTGATAAAAATCACTGTTGTTGTAGGGATTTCTTCTAGTGATCTGCCATACATATCTTCAAGCTCCCTACTTGCTCTTCCTCCCTGCATGTCCATCTCTTTGATTTGCATTAATGTCTTGAAAAAATATTGGCCTACTTGCCAGATCTTCTTTGACTGCCCTGTTTGCTTGTGCTGTCCCTTCGCTCTGACTCCCTTCTTTGACTTTCACGTCTTGTAAGTCCTGGTGTACCAAGGCTACTGCCAACAGCAAGTGAAAGATTAAGCATTCCTGCTCCACGCGACCAATTCCCACAAGACATCCCATCCATTTATGAGGAGCAGGAGAGCACCCACTCTCAGGACAGACTAGACTTTGAGTCTAACTCTCTACAAGAATTACCCCACTTCACAGGCCCATGGGAAGCTAAGTCTACTTGTATGAGAGCACCCACGGTCATGGTACAAAATGAGGACTCAGTCTTACCTAGGAACACAGAGGTAGTGAAAAACACTAAAGTGCAGTGCAATCTCAAGTTAGAAGAGCTACTCAAGGTTAGACCTAAATTATGGAAACATGTAGCCAATCAAGTGCCCGAGATAGCAAAACCTCGTTCCCAGGTAGGATCACATAGAACAATGCCAGAGATACCCTTGGATAAGATAGGAGATATGTGTGAAGGTGAAGAAGGGAACACCTATCCCATTACCTACCAGGAGTACACCACCAAGGCAATTTTGGACTCAGGTGCAGGAGTTGCAATTGCCACCACTTCCCTATGGAAGCGTTGGGGCAAGCCAGCACTCAGGCCAACGAAAATGAAATTGCAGATGGCCGATGGTCATATTGAGAGACCCTTAGGATTGTTAGAAGGAATAACTCTCACCACCTGTGGTGTCGAGTTCGAGCATACCTTTGCTATATGTGATTTTAGCAAGAACCATGCCTATGAAATGATCTTGGGACGACCCTTTATGCGACAGTTGCAAGTGGTACAGGACTGGGGAACCAACTCCTTGTATTTGCAACACTTAGGTGTTACAACCAAAGTAAATCTCAAAGATTACTCTCATAGAGATGTACCTCCCATCCAATGGAATCCCATCCATAGAGCCAAAGATGATACGGAATCGGTGCATTCCATAGGATCAGGATCCTCATGGATGCATGAAGACACTCACTTATGGATGTGCAAAGTAGCAGTAGAGGAAGAGAAGAGAGAAAAAGCCAGAGAGGTAGGTGCAAAAGAAACCCATAGATCAATCCAAGACCCAGCCTATGCACCTGTAGTCTTTCCGGACGAAGAATTTGAACCCCACGGCTGGGCAGAAATCCTAGCAACAATGGATGTAGCCATCAATGAGGAACAATGGACACCCCACTGTGATGAGGATGGCTATGACATTTCAGTCTTCTCCATAGAGCCAATCATGGGAGAGGCAGTTCTAGAAGAATGCGAACCTAGCCCTGATGCATTTGAGGATGCAAGTGACTCCGATCTAGAGTCAATCATTATGGACCCACCTTTTGCATCAGATGAAGAATACTTCCATGAAGTAGAATTTCAACCCCAGAGGCATGGAGAGCTTACAAATGATGTAAGATTAGCCACACATGTGACCCCGAAGGAAGAAGGAAAGAAACGAAAGAAGAGAGAAGTCTCACCAGAGGAGGAAGAATCTTTGTTTGAAGTCCCGGAAAACTTTAAGAAGTATGAGATAGACGACAGGAGAGTCATGATAAGAATGCATAAACGAGAGGCACAATCAGGAGAGGCCTATGATAACAAAGAAACCACCAAGAAAATAGTAGTGGCCCTAGAAGAAGGAGAGGAGAGATGCACGTACATAGGCCATGACCTAACAGAAGAAGAAGAGCATGCGTTAATAGCCTTGCTAAGAGAATACAGAGATGTATTTGCTTGGAGTTACAAGGATTTGAAAGGTGTTGACCCTGACATATGCTCACACACTATCCCCATGACCTCAGATGCTAAACCCTCTAAGCAAAAGCCATATACATACAATGATAATTACGCTGCCAAGATCAAAGAGGAGATAGATAGACTGGTTGAAGCTGGATTTATCTATGAAATTGAGCACACTGAATGGGTATCCCCCATTGTTGTGGTGCCCAAAAAGAATGGTAAATTACGTGTATGCATTAACTTGAAGAAGGTTAATGCAGCCACAATTCGAGATAACTATCCGCTTCCTATCACAGAGCATCTCTTAGAAAGAGTAGCAGGCAAGGAAGTGTACAGCTTCCTCGATGGATTTTCGGGCTACAATCAAGTAGCCATAGCTCCAGAGGATCAACATAAGACTGCCTTTGCCACTGAATGGGGCATTTTTGCCTTTAGAGTAATGCCATTTGGGCTTACCAATGCACCAGCTACCTTCCAGAGGCTGATGTGCCATGTGTTTAAGGAGTTCCTGAGGAAGAATTTAGAGGTCTATGTTGATGATCTTTGTGCTCATTCGAACATTAGGCAAACCCATATCCCCGAACTCAGGCAAATCTTTGACAAATGTAGAGAATATCAAGTCTGCCTGAACCCAGAAAAGTGCGTTTTTATGGTAAGGCAAGGCAAGATTCTAGGACACATAGTGTCAAATAATGGCATATCTACCGACGAAGAGAAAGTGAGAGCCATAGCAGAGCTACCTAGGCCAAAGAATGTCACGGAAGTACAAGCTTTCATGGGGCATTGTGGTTATTATCGCCGGTTCATTCATATGTACGTTGTCATTGCAAAGCCCATGTACGGACTTCTGACTAACTTTGAGTGGACGGATGAATGTGAGAATTCCTTCCAGGAGCTTAAACGAAGATTATGTTCAGCACCAATCTTGACCACACCAGATTGGAATAAGCCATTTCATGTTCACGTGGATGCATCCAATTATGCCATTGGATGTGTGCTTGCACAACCTACTGGTGAAGGTAATATGGATCTTCCAATTGCCTATGCCAGTAGACAATTGAATGCAGCTGAACGGAATTACACCACTACATAGCGAGAAGGTTTAGGCATGGTATATGCAGTTAAGAAATTTAGACACTATTTGCTTGCAAACAAGTTTAAATTTTTTACCGATCATCAGGCATTGCTGTACCTCGTAAACAAGCCATGCAATACAGGAAGATTAGTAAGATGGTTTCTCTTGCTAATGGAATATGATTTTGAAGTCGTGGTAAGGAAAGGTAAGACTCATTTGAGAGCAGATCATCTCTCTAGGCTCACATCTGGAGAAGCCCCACAAGGAGTATCAGATGATCTTCCTGATGCTTACTTGTTTAATTTGGAAGTTGTACCGCAGTGGGCTAAGCCATTGGTACCAGTATTGACATACAGACCTAACCATCCAGTAATAAACACGCAGGATAGAGAGGTAGTAAAAGCCCAAAAGTATCACATCATGGCAGGAAGTATGTACAAGCACACAGATCAAGGAATCTTGGCTTGTTGTGTAGAAGAGGACGAGTATGCGAAGTGGTTGCAATTAGCACATGTAGGTGCATTAGAGCAACACTACTCAAAACAACGAACCCTACAGACACTAAGGAGACTCAGAGTGCATTGGCCAACTATGGAAGCGGATGTCCAAAGGTTGTGCAAAGAATGCCCAATCTGTCGCACTAAACCACTTGTGGAACATGCCACTCTTTATCAAGTGTCCATAGTGTCGGATTGGAGTGAACCGCTAGTATCCTTCCTGAGGACGAAAAAATTCCCCCCAGACATGACTCTGGCTAGGAAAAGGAGTTTAGAACAAGAAGCCCAGGATTACTCTCTCATTGGCGATAATCTATACAAACGTGGTAAAGATGGTTACTTGAGACTATGTGTCCATGAGAGTGAATATCTTAAGATCTTGGAAACGGCTCACCAAGGTGTAGCAGGAGGACACTTTGGACCAGATCGGGTGATCAAGGCAATACTATTTGCGGGCTTCTGGTGGCCGACCCTTCACATGGATGCACATACCTATGTGAAACGGTGTGATGTCTGTCAGAGAACTCAATATCCTATACGTAAAGATGAGATGCCACTGAAACCTATGATGGGTGGACGTGCATTCTCTAAGTGGGGAATAGACTTTGTAGGTCCTATTAATCCCCCAGCTAAGGGTTCTCATGCAGAATATATCATTGTTGCAACAGACTATCTAACTAAGTGGGTAGAGGTAAAAGCCACAACGAAGAACGATGCTCAAACAACAGCTAAGTTTCTATTTGAGAATGTATTCACTAGATACGGGCTACCTATAGAGCTAGTTAGTGATAGAGGCACTCACTTCTTGAATGAAGTGATTGAAAATCTGCTCCAAGAATTCTTGGTAGTGCATAAGAAGTCTGCCCCCTATCACCCTCAAGCAAATGGCCAGGCTGAGAGCACCAACAAGATTCTGTGCAATGTGTTGATGAAATTAGTGAACAATAAATGCTCTGATTGGGACAAACAGCTACACCATGCTATTTGGGCATACCGAGTTGCCTACAAAACGGTACTCCAAGCCACCCCCTTTCAGATGGTGTTTGGCCAAAATGCAGTGCTACCATTAGACTTCTTAATACCAACACTGAAAGTAGCACAAGAGCATAAATGGACGGGTCATGAACTCTCCTCTAGACTATTTGACCTTGAATGATTAGGAGAAACAAGACTGAGGGCGGCTGCAGGGATATATGCAGCTAAGAAACGACAGAAGGCATACTTTGATGCCCATGTGAAGGATAAGGGCTTGAAAGCAGGAGATCTAGTTTTAGTCTACACATTGAAACAACACGCAAGGAAGCTAGAAAAGAGAGGCTACGGACCTATGATCATCAATAGGATCTCCACGAGTGGAGCAGTACAACTAGCCACTTTAGAGGGTGATGTTCTCCCAAACTATATTAGCGGATGCAGAGTCAAGTTGTATCAGGAACCCCTCACGGAGGAAATGCTAAGTCGACTCAATACTGCTAAGCAACGTAAAGAGGAGGAAAAACGAATTCGAGAAGAAGCTCAAGCAGAAGCCCTAGAGCGCATACAGAGAATGAAATTAAGAAGACAAGGTAGAGAGCACCCTAGGCAAGATGCATATGCAGATCAAGGATATGATGTGGCTATGTGTGAAGTTTCAAGTGCTAGCTCACATAGGATAACTGATCGACGTCCTTTCATAACCTTAGATATAGGGCAAGGAAAGAGTGCAAGGACTGTAAGAGCCTTGATTGACTCAGGTGCAGCCACTAGTGCTGTTAAATTGTCTCACTGTCAAGAGTTGCAATTAACTGTCAATCCTGTGGAAGCATATCTCATAGGATTGGGAGGCGTGGAAACCCCTTGCATGGGCGAGGTGGAACTTCCCCTCTATATTCATGATGAGGCAATGACAGTTAAAGTACTAGTGTGTCAAGATGAGGACCTCACTGAAACCCTTATCTTGGGTCAAGACTGGATCTATGACCAAGCAGTCAACTTAAACCTAAGAAGTGGACTTCTTCAGGTATGGGTCAATCATAGTCGAATTACAGTAGAGTTAGATAATGGAGCACTCAAGGAACTAGGAAAGGCACACACTCTTGGTCCTTCCAGGAGTACACATGAAGATGACCATGCTGTTTTTGTCCAAAACTATGTGTTGCAGAGGAATGATGGCTGCAAAAAAGGAGTCAGGGATGCAACAGAACTCCCTTCTTTTCCAAAGGCCAGAGGGAGGCAGCAAAGGTGGATCAAAGGCAGAAGAAGCAGAGTACTACCTATGTCGGAGATCAAAAGTACCTGCGCAGCAAAAAATCTCAGCAAGTGAAACAAGTGTGGGTGCAGAAAGGCGAACACCCGGTTGCACTCAAGCCAACCACACAGGAAAAGCCTCTTATTAGTAACCAACAACACGACACTAATAAGATGTCTTTCAGAAGTTCTTCTGCTAACGTGAAGTCTATTTGGGTGCCCAAGAAGTCGATGAAGGCCAGCCCACAATCAAGACAAATTTGGGTGCCTAAGGCTTGCTTGCGGGCTCAAATAACCCCACACAATTCACATCATACACGACAGGGTTCACTCGCTCAAGCAGCCGCCACCCACTCTTGTCTGATACACTCGAACACACTGCCACCTAGAAGCATGCACAGACTTACTCGTAGATGGGGACAACTCTCCAAAGCCTCCACACAGTCAAACTCAAAACCTATCCGTTGCATTTGGCAACCTAAAACTTGTAATAAACCCCCGGACCCCAATTGTAAATCCATGTCCACCTACTAACTACTTCACTCTCACATCACATCATTCCGCTTAGCTCGTAGGTCTACCCAATTTCTAACTACACACACTAGCACCGAGCACTTATTAACCCCTAACCTCTCCCGAACTTTAGGTTAATGTTGTAACAGGGGACACCGTGTCATTTTTGTGTCCATTGCAATGTTAACATTTATTCATATATTCTCACAGAACCAGCTGCGAAGTTTTCAACATGGCTGAGGCAGCAGGAACTAGCTCTCACACAGAAACAAGCCCGCAAGTGGTGGACTTAGACAGTTTACCCGTTTTGCCTGAGACAAATGAAAGACCAGAAGAATTGCGGGCAATCAAAATCATACCTATTGCGGACCCTCCGTGTGGCCACACCATGCCCGTAGGAAAGACTTCCCACTGGTTTACTGAAGTGGCAGGACCCTTGGGTGAGGGAACGTACTTATGGGAATCAGAGTTGGACTTCAATGGGAAGTGTTGAAGCTCAAAGTCAAGGACAAAGCATGGAAGCACATCAAAAGGTGGACACACAAGGAAAGGGAGCAAGTAGGGAGCTCCAAGAAGTGTATGTCAAATTTTCAGAAGAATCCCCTACAAAAATAGTGATTTTCATCACTAAAAACCATTGTAAATACCATTATCTATTTTTAGTAACTCCATTTTGTTCAAGCCGAGGAGTCCTTGAGCTTGAGGAGTATTAGAAGTACCATCGTACCAATTTTCATAATTTTTAGACTTCGTTTGAGCCCTCAAATAAGCCCTGGAACCTAATTTTTAACTAGGCCGGACACTAGGTCTAGACAGGGCCAAAACTAGTCAAAAAACTATAAAAAGAGCTAGAGAGCTCATTTTTGGGGGTTAGCTGGTGAGAGAATAGAACTTTGGTAAGAGAACTCTTTTGCAATCTAAGCTTTCCATTGTTCCTCTCTTTGATCTTACTTTGTGCGCGTGTGTGTGTATGTGTGTGCATGTTTGTGTGCTTTCACTCACGCACTTGTGCCTTCACTTGCTCGTGGTCTTCATACCGGTCCTCACGTCTCCGCGGATTGACAACTAAAGGAGGTGGTACTTACATTGAGCTACACCAAATTTTGGCGCCGTTGCCGGGGAGAGAGCTTCGAGGACGAGCGTTGTGATGGTAAGATCGTAGATTTGCGACGTTGGAAGGTAAAAAAAAAAAAAAACTGTCATTTCAGTTCATTTTCTGTTTTTTCCTCTTCATCTTCATCATCATCATCATCTCCACCTTCTTCCATCTTGTTCTTCATAGAAATTTCTTGTTTTTTAGTGCATTTTCACCATTTCCATACCATTTTTCATGCATTATTGTGTGGGAAGGAGTTAGGAGGTGCAAGGGAGAGCAAGCGCAGTGTTTTCTTCATGATTTTCTGCTCATATGGAGCTCGCCATAGCCGGCGCTCAGAAATTTGAATTTCCCGCCAAAAAACGCGATTCTGTGATGAAAATCGCGATTCTATGAAAATTCAAAATTTTTGAAAAATCACGATTTTCTGTTTTCCCGCCTAAAAGTTGGCTGAAAAAATCACGATTCTGTGGTCATTCTCAGAATCGTGATTCTGTGATTGTGCTCAAAATCGCGATTTTCATATAAAAAAAAAACACGATTCTCTAAAACACGATTCTGTGCTCAAAATCGTGATTTTCATATCAAAAGAAACACGATTTTCTAAAAACACGATTTTCAGCGGGCTCAAAATCGCGATTCTCACAAATCACGATTTTCAGCCAAAAACACGATTCTGAGAAAACACGATTTTGTGAAAAAACACGATTTTGTAAATCACGATTCTCTGAGTCAAAATCGCGATTTTCAGAAACACGATTTTGTGCTCAACGTCACGATTTTCAGAAATACGATTTTGTGCTCAACATCGCGATTTTCTTGTCAAAAACACGATTTTGAGAAAATACGATTTTCAGTGGGCTCAAAATTGCGATTTTCAAAAACACGATTTTGTGCTCAACGTCGCGATTTTCAGAAACACGATTTTGTGCTCAACATCGCGATTTTCATGCCAAAAACACGATTCTGAGAAAACACGATTTTGTGAAAAAACACGATTTTGTAAATCACGATTCTCTGAGTCAAAATCGCGATTTTCAAAAAAACACGATTTTGTGCTCAACATCGCGATTTTCAAAAACACGATTTTGTGCTCAACATCACGATTTTCAGAAACACGATTTTGTGCTCAACATTGCGATTTTCTGAGTTCACAAAATCGCGATTCTCTGAAAGTTCACAAAATCGCGATTCTCTGAAAGTTCACAAAATCGCGATTTTCTCCAAAGGTCCTGTTTGCCTGTTTTGACCCCTAGGAGCCTGAATTGGCATAACTTTTTCATCCAAAGTCCATTTTTTGAGCTCTATAGCTCGTTGGAAAGCTCGTTTCAAATCCTACATGACCTCAACTGTTTTTTTCAAGAATAACGTATTGATTTTGAGATAGGATAATTTGAAGTTGACCCTCAAGTGGGACTAGGGAACCAAGGGGACTCCAAAGAATTTTGAACCATACCAAGGGGAAAATTTGGACTCTTGACTAAAGCTTATGAACCTGAGATCTGGTAGACACTTAGGCAAGGATAAACAAAGCATTAGATCTTCTGAGGCTAGTGTCAACCATACATCCAAGTCTTGGGCACAACAACTAAGTGGTCATCTTTTACTAAGTTCAGACACAAGTGATTCAGAAATGTCTTTTAGTATGGGAAAACCTGCAGGTGGCTCAGGGACTGCCCATCTACAAACACCAAAAGGTCCCTATAAGACACAGTTGGAATATATTCGGACCAACCAATTAGGTGCTCGCATCTATGAGGATGGTCTGAGGCGATCAGTGGTCCAACTCAAAAATCCAGATCAATCCTTTGGACTTGAACACCCGGTGGTCAAGTTCGAAGAGGGTTCATACATTGATAAGGAAGGAACCATGTATGTGGTCACCAACCTACCAGATAGGACTGATGAGTTTGGAAATGTCATTCCTGAGAATGAAATAGGAGACCTAGAACAAGGAAATGTAGGACAAGGACCCCAGACTCCTAGAGGTAAGTCAGTTTTGACCCGAGTGATCACTCCAGACTGGATCCCTCAAGATAACAAAAGCATAGAACTATTTTTGAATAGAGAAACAGAGGAAGCCTTTTGGAGATTCAAGCCAGATCAACCTAGCCAATTGGGCATAGTCATCATCTACGAGTTCAAGGATCCAGAGATACCAGGCAAAGTTGTCTACCTGGATAACACATCAGAGAAAATTTTCTTGGTAACAGAACATGATAGACATGCATATACTTGGAAGAATGAATTGATTTTCCCCCCACCAAGATCCAATGTTTCCCATGCCCTCCAAGGAGTAGGATCATCCCACGCTCATGAAGCCCAGAGAGAAAGAACTAGAGAGAGACCTGAGGTAAGTTTTGCACACACCGTGGGCAGGAATAGATCAGGATTTGAAAATGAAAGACCTGAAAGAGAGAGACATCAAGCACATAGGCAAAAAAGAGATGAACATGATTTTCCATTGCCTAGACCCCGAGAGCACCCAAGAACCCTTAGACCCACTCAAGTGATCAAGGCAATGAAGAATTATTTTGACGGGTCAGGAGATCCTTATGATCATGTGGCCGAGTTCAAACAAGTGTTAAGAGCTGAACAGGTTGAGGATTTATTCACCCAATACGAGGCATTTGGTTTGACTCTTAAGGGCACTGCCTTGGCTTGGTTTCAACCATTGAGTAGTCGCAACTATCGCGATATAGGTCAACTGCTAGACAAATTCATTGTAGAATTTTCCAAGAGTGGTATCAGGCATAACACATCATCCTTGATCCACAGTTTCAAGCAGACACCCCAAGAAACAGTGCGACTAGAAGGTAGAAGGTTCAGACAGTACCTAGAAAGATGCCCTGCTCCCGAGTTACCCACACCAGCCAAACAAGTGGCTTTGTTCTTAGATGGCTTACTGAGCACAAAGTTAAGATCATATGTATATTTGAAAGAGCCTAGATCCATAGAAGAGTGCGTGCGGACATGCATTGACATAGAAGATAACTTGGGTGAGGAGTTAGGATTATCCAAACTCTATAAGGATTCAGATAGTTCTACTAGTCATACTTCAAAAATCTCCACGGAAATAGAAGAGATAGCTGAGCAAGTTGCCAAGAAGCTGGGAATCCAAAATAAACAAACACAGAGAGTCACTCCTGTGAATCGGTGTTATACTTGTGGGGGCGACCACATGGCTAATGTATGCCCAATGCAAAACCAAAACATTAGAGAAAGGAATGCTCCATATTGCACTATTGAGAGAAAATACACAAACCACACGGCTCAAGATTGTCCCTACAATAGGCAGGCTGTTAGACAAAATTATCAGCAACCTTACCCACAAGGTAGGTAGCAGAACCAATACCAACAGCCATATTATAGACCACAACAGCAATATCAGGTACCATATAGGCCACAACCTGTCTTGGGAAACCAACCACCAACTCCAGCCAACGTGATTCCAGTCAAATATGCTGTGGGAGAGGAAAATCCAAATAGAGCATTGGTGCCCCTAACCCCATTGATACCAGATAATGATTCTCATGCTCATAGTTCAGACTACTCCCATGAAGGTAGTCCACATGCGTATTACACAGAGTCACCTGAACATAGTGAGATTTACTCGTATCAATATGAGGCACCACCTATGGAGCAAAATTGGGAGCCAGAATACTCCAATGTCATGTACACAAATCCTAACCCTAGGCCCCAATTGAGACAAATGAGACCACAAGCCCCTAGAGGATCTTGTTTTAGATGTCAAGGTGATCATTTCATTCGTGACTGTCCCCACCCATCATCTCCAAGTCAAGGACAGGCTATCACAATACAGGCTTTTTGCCCTGATTGTGGCAAAGACCATCTCCCTAGAGATTGTCCAAGAAACCCCTCCAGTGCACCCAAGATTACACCCATTAATGTGGTAGGCTTAGTGGCGGATTCAAGTTCAAGTAGCATGTGGCACCTATACAGGCAGTTACTAGGGCACAAGCATTAAAACAAGATAAACCAGCAGAGCAATCGGAGTCGAGTGAATCAGGAGAGCCTAGTAAGAGGAAAACAAGAACATGGAAGGATACCAGAGAAAAGGCCAATCTTAAGTGGAATAAAAAGTTATCGGAACTAGAAGAAAGCTTGAAAGACGCAAAAACAAAAATAGAAGACATTGCATCTCAAAACCCCTCGCATGCCGAAACTCCATCCATTCCACCTCATCGCACCCCACCACCCACCGTAAATAGACCGCAACCAGGGTCTGTTCTTGCAGATCCAACCCCAGAAGGCTTGGACATGATGTTCAAGGCCTACCAGGCTCGACTTCAAGAAGGGCCTACAACTACAAACCTAGACAAGAGTTACCCTAGAGCGGACTTAGAGATTGAACGGATGAAAATGTGCATGAAAATGGTAGAACAAGCTCAAGCTATACTTGAGACTAGTCAAAAGTTCAATCAGACAAACTCTGTCAAAGGGGATTTGCATTTCGAGGGCTTACTAGGACGATTAGAGCAGTTGGTAAACAAACCACAAGTTTCTTTACCTCCACAGGCTCAACATTGAAAGAGGAAGCTCACCACCAATGGGAGCTTATGTTCCTAATTCCACGGATCCAGGAATACCTCCTTCAATTCAACAGTACTCTCAAGAATTCTTGCGGGAAATACAAGAAGAGAAATGGGCCAAGGAGAAGGGTAATTCCCCTCCTATTCCTGAGATTGATGATCTTCATGATCAATTTCCCCAAGACATTCCATCTATTTACGGAGATGAAGCAGAACAACAAGAAGACGAAAGGTTAGATTTTGAATCTAATACCTTAGAAGAACTGCCTCAATTTCCAGGCCCATGGGAATCTGAATCTCTCCAGATTAGAGCTCCCACAATACTAGTAAGAAATGAAGACTCAGTGGTTCCAAGGAACACGGATGTCGTGAAGAACACTAAGGTTCAGTGTCATCTCACTGTAGAAGAGCTGCTCAAAGCAAAACCTGAGCTTTGGAATCATGTGAAGGATCACGTTCCAGAACTTGATTCCAACATGCCAAAAGCAGGCTCCAAGCAAAGGGTACCAGAGATACCTCTAGACAAAATAGGGGACATGTGTGAGGGTGAAGAAGGGAATACTTATCTTCCAATCACCTACCAAGGTTACACAACCAAAGCAATCATAGATTCAGGTGCTGGTGTTGCTATTGCGACCACCTCCTTGTGGAAGCAATGGGGCAAGCCCACATTAAGACCAACTAGAATGAAGCTTCAAATGGCTGATGGTCATTTTGAAAGACCTCTAGGATTGCTAGAAGGCATCACTCTAACCACTTGTGGTGTAGAGTTTGAGCACACATTTGCTATATGTGACTTTGAGAAAAATAATGTCTATGAGATGATCCTAGGAAGACCCTTCCTACGACAATTGCAAATAGTACAGGATTGGGGAACTAACTCCTTGTACTTACAGCACTTAGGGGTCACCACCAAGGTCAATTTGAAGGATTACACCTTCAGAGATGTACCACCCTTACAGTGGAATTCTATCCACAAAGCGAAAGAAGATTCCATCTCTGTGCATTCTGAAAGTTCACGTGATCCATCATGGCTGCATGAAGATACTCATTTGTGGATGTACAAGGTCGCAAAGGAAGAGGAAAAACGTTTAAAGGCAAGAGAAGAAGGAACTTCGCTAGGAGATAGACCAGTTAGAGACCCAGCCTACACACCGATGATCTTTCCAGATGAGGAGTTTGAGCCTCATGGCTGGCCAGAAATCTTAGCCACCATGGACATTGCTGTCAATGAGGAACAGTGGACACCTCATTGTGATGAGGAGGGTTATGATATCTCAGTGTTCATGTGTCAACCCTTGCTAGAAGAATTTGACCCTAGTGATGTCATAGAAGAAGAAGAGAATGACGATGATCTGGAGTCTATTGTGATGGATAGTTGCTTTAACTCAGAGCAGCACTATCTAGAAGATATAGGAGTGTTCACCCAGAAAGAAGAAGAACCTCTCACAAGTATTAAAACAGTAAACTCAAAGGATGGAAGTGAGAGTAGTCAAAGGAAAAAGAAAAGAAAAGCAGTGAAACAAGAAGAGGAGGAATCATTGTTTGAAGTACCAGAAAACTTCAAAAAATATGAAGTTGACGACCACAAAATTTTGGTACGAATGCCTAAGAGAGAGGCCATCATAGGAGAATCATATGATAATAAAGAAAAGACCAAGAAGATTGTAGTGACCATTGAAGAGAACGAAGAGAGATGCACATATATAGGAGATGACCTAAGTGCAAGAGAAGAAATGGAGCTCATAGCTCTATTAAGGGAATATAGGGATGTGTTTGCATGGCACTATAGAGACTTGAAAGGGGTAGATCCAAGAATTTGCTCTCATACTATCCCCATGACTGCTGATGCTAAGCCCACCAAACAGAAGCCCTACACATATAATGATACCTATGCAGCCAAAATAAAAGAAGAAATTGATAGGTTGATTGAAGCTGGATTCATCTATGAGATTGAGCATACCGAATGGGTGTCCCCCATTGTTGTGGTACCCAAGAAGAACGGGAAGTTGCGAGTGTGTATTAACCTTAAAAAAGTTAATGCCGCTACGATTAGAGATAGTTATCCACTTCCAATCACAAAACACCTATTGGAGCGTGTTGCAGGCAAGGAAGTTTATAGCTTCCTTGATGGATTTTCAGGTTACAATCAAGTAGCCATTGCCCCAGAAGATCAACACAAAACAACTTTTGCTACAGAGTGGGGAATCTTTGCATTTCGTGTGATGACATTTGGGCTCACCAATGCACCTGCAACATTCCAAAGGCTCATGTGTCATGTCTTCAAAGAGTTCTTGCGAAAGAGCTTAGAAGTGTATGTGGATGATTTATGTGCTCATTCCCAAGAAAGAAGGTTTCACATCCCTGAGCTCAGACAAATCTTCAACAAGTGTAGAGAATATCGAGTGTGTCTGAACCCAGAAAAGTGTGTGTTTATGGTGCGTCAAGGTAAAATCTTAGGTCATATTGTTTCTAAGAATGGAATCTCAACAAATGAAGATAAGGTACGAGCCATAGCGGAGCTACCAAGGCCAAGGAATATTAAAGAGGTACAAGCCTTTATGGGCCATTGTGGATACTACCGTAGGTTTATCCACATGTACGCGATCATAGCTAGACCCCTTTATGCCTTGTTGTCTAATTTTGAGTGGAACGACGAATGCGAGAATTCTTTCAACGAACTCAAGAAACGTTTGTGCACGGCACCAATACTCACCACTCCTGATTGGAATAAACCATTCCATGTCCATGTGGATGCATCCAATCATGCCATAGGATGTGTGCTAGCACAACCCACAAGTGAAGGAAACTTAGATTTGCCCATAGCATATGCTAGTAGACAGCTCACTGCAGCTGAACAGAACTATACCACAACTGAGCGAGAGGGCTTAGGCATGGTATATGCTGTGAAGAAGTTTAGACACTATTTATTGGCCAACAAGTTCAAGTTTTTCAGTGATCATCAAGCTTTGTTATATTTGGTCTTCTGAAAATGTTGCAATGGGGTGCTGTGCAATTGGAAACACTGGATGGCGACACCCTACCCTTGGTAAACATCTCCAGACTCAAGGGTTACCACCAAAAGTCATAAACATTGCATTTTCATTTCTTTTGTTTCATAAGTGTTTTGGAGTGCTTTAATAAATAAAATTACCAACAAAATGCTCACGCATTTTTGTTTTGGAGGCGCCATTTTTTTTCTTTTTTGTTGTTGATCATTTCATCACTAAAATCAAGAAAATTCCTTGTTAAATAAATTAGGCGCCATTCTTTTGATGGCCCTTACTACTGCACAATAACTTTCAATACTTCCCTTTCTTTTGTTTATCTTTTGGATGGATGAAAATAGAACTTATATCTCCTCTCTTTTGAGCTCTCTTTTGGGTTGAACCATCCATTCCTGTGAGGTAATCTTTCATTCCTCCTTGCCATATAATGTGCGTTCTCCTTCATTCTTGATCCCCTCAGCATCAGTACGGTTATCATCATCAGTTTCAGCTGTATATGACTCAGAAAGATCGAAGTTCGAAGTTCGCACACATTTGAACAAGGAAGAATGATGGTCTCTTCCTGAGACCTCTACGCCCACATCTACCCTCCTCCACCCTCGCCGCCCCCCACCCTCCACCCTCCTCATCCCACCCCCCTTCTCCACCCAAAGGCGGCCACCCCCCTCCAACCTCCTCCACCCTCGCCCGCCCACAACCCTCCACCCTCCTCATCCCACCCTCCCTCCTCCACCCTCCTCCATCCTCCTCCACCCTCGCCCGCCCACAACCCTCCACCCTCCTCATCCCACCCTCCCCCGCCCTCGCCCCCCAACCCTCCACCCTCCCCATCCCACCCCCCTCCTCCACCCCGGAGGCGGCCACCCCACTCCACCCTCCTCCACCCTTGATCACCCACAACCCACCCCCTCCTTAAGTTCCACCTTCCTCCAACGTCGGGAGCCCCCAAAACAACAACCTCCTCCTCCTTCCTCCACCCTGAGCCGCCCACCCCCAACCCCTCTGCAGCCGTCCGCCGCACCGCCCTCAATCACTCACTCTCCACCCCCCGCCCTCACCCGCCCACCGCCCCCCCCTCTCTGCCCCGCATCCGCCCGCACCCGATCCACCTCCTCCGCCCTCCCTCCATCCTCCCCTCCGCAACCACTCCCTTTCCACCCCCCGCCCCCGCCTAGTCTCCGCCCCACCCTCCGCCTAGTCCCCCTCCACTCCCTCCGCCCTCAGCTCCACCCCCTCCCGCCTACACCCTCCGCCCATCACCCCCGCCCCTCCCTCCGCAGCCCGCAGCCGCCCCTCCCCTCTCCGCCCGCCCACATCTCTCCGCTCCGCCTCTCCGCTCCGCCCCGCTCCTCCTCTCCGCCTGCCCATACCCGCCCTCACCCCCGAAACCCGCCCCCGCTCCTCCTCTCCGCCCGCCCACATCTCTCTGCTCCGCCTCTCCGCTCCACCCCGCTCCTCCTCTCCGCCGTCCGCAGCCCGCCCCTCCCCTCCGCCGCCCGCTGCCCTCCTCCCCCGCCCCCGCTGCTCCCCTCCGCCGCCCCCGCTGCCTTCTTTCCCCCGCCCCGGCTGCCCTCTTCCCCCGATGCCCGCAGCCAGCCGCCCCCGCTGCCTTCTTTCCCCCGCCCCCGCTGCCCTCTTTCCCCGACGCCCGCAGCCCCCCGCTGCCTTCTGCCCCCGCCCCCCGCTGCCTTCTTCCCCCGCCGCCCGCAGTCCACCACTCCTCTCCGCCCGCCCACATCTCTTCGCTCCGCCTCTCCGCTCCGCCCCGCTCCTCCTCTCCGCCGTCCGCAGCCCGCCTCTCCCCTCCGCCGCCCGCTGCCCTCCTCCCCCGCCCCCGCTGCCTTCTTTCCCCCGCCCCCGCTGCCCTCTTCCCCCGACGCCCGCAGCCAGCCGCCCCCGCTGCCTTCTTTCCCCCGCCCCCGCTGCCCTCTTCCCCCGACGCCCGCAGCCCCCCGCCCCCCGCTGCCTTCTGCCCTCGCCCCCCGCTGCCTTCTTCCCCCGCCGCCCGCAGTCCACCACTCCTCTCCGCCCGCCCACATCTCTCCGCTCCGCCTCTCCGCTCCGCCCCGCTCCTCCTCTCCGCCTGCCCATACCCGCCCTCACCCCCGAAACCCGCCCGCGCTCCTCCTCTCCGCCCGCCCACATCTCTCCGCTCCGCCTCTCCGCTCCGCCCCGCTCCTCCTCTCTGCCGTCCGCAGCCCGCCCCTCCCCTCCGCCGCCCGCTGCCCTCCTCCCCCGCCCCTGCTGCTCCCCTCCGCCGCCCCCGCTACCTTCTTTCCCCCGCCCCCGCTGCCCTCTTCCCCCGACGCCCGCAGCCAGCCGCCCCCGCTGCCTTCTTTCCCCCGCCCCCGCTGCCCTCTTCCCCCGACGCCCGCAGCCCCCCGCCCCCCGCTGCCTTCTTCCCCCGCCCCCCGCTGCTTTCTTCCCCCGCCGCCCGCAGTCCACCACTCCTCTCCGCCCGCCCACATCTCTCCGCTCCGCCTCTCCGCTCCGCCCCGCTCCTCCTCTCCGCCTGCCCATACCCGCCCTCACCCCCGAAACCCGCGCCCGCTCCTCCTCTCCGCCCGCCCACATCTCTCCGCTCCGCCTCTCCGCTTCGCCCCGCTCCTCCTCTCCGCCGCCCGCAGACCCGCCCCGCTCCTCCCCCGCAGCCCAGTTCTGCCCCGCAACCCTCTCTCCCCCGCATCCGCCCGCACCCGCCCTCAATCACTCCCTCTCCACCCCCCGCCCTCACCCGCCCACCGCCCCCCCCAAGCCCCTGCAGGCACCCCCCACCTCCGCCCGCCTTCAACCGCCCCCCTCCGCCCCGCTCATACCTCCCTCCTCCCTCCTCCGCCCTCTCCCGCTCACCAATCCCCACCCACCCCCTCCGCAGCCCTCCGCAGGCGCCCCCAAACCCCACTCTCTCCCCCGCATCCGCACGCATCCGCCCTCCACCACCCCTTCTCCACCACCCTCTCTTCCTCTCTGCGATCCCCCTCCTCCGCCCTCCCTCCGTCCTCCCCTCCGCAATCCTCATCCCTTCCCCCGGACCCTCGGCCATCCCCTCATCTTCTCATCTCACCCTTCCGCCAGCAACCCCACTTCCCCTTATCCCCAAGAACCACATTCCATAACTCCAAGAATCTTCCAACACATCCACTCAAATCAAGGAATTCCACCTTACTGGACCTCCACTTTCTCGGCATTCCCAAAGTTCCTCTATGGCTGATCCTCCTCCGCAAGACGATCCTTCGAACTTTACGCATTTGGAGCTCCCACCCAACATTCCTAATTACCCTCCTTCAGAGTCTGCTCCACCGTCGCATTCCCAACCCTTTACCACCCTCGTCTACCCGGTCCCGACATTACCCGTCTCACTTACCCCATCGATTCCTACATCTTCCACCTCCCATTATCCCCCAGCAGACGCATCGACTTCCGCTCTTCATCCTCCAATTCTAAATATACCTACTTATTCCGTTCACTCAGATTCCACCAATTATTCTCCACCTTTGCTCCCTCGCCCCCCTTCACCTTCTCCATCTCCTTCTGCTTCTCACTCTTCGGCCTACTTCCCCTTTAGGCGATTATATGCGCCTTTTTCTCCCAACTGATTTAAATCTCCACATTCGTATTCACTTATCTCTCCCCCCAATTGACCTCCGCAATCTTTTTTCGGTCGAAAATCTTCAGTATGCAGGTCTTTTAGGCTTGGCGAACGTTCTGTTGCAGGAACCCTCCAACCTTAATGATGTCTATGAAGCTCTTCGGCTGTTCCCCAATTTTTGCACAGGTACTCTTCACATCTCTGACATTGCCGCCAGTATAGGATCCTCCCTCATCAACTTCGACAGCCCTCCACTCCTATATTCTGGAGTGTCTCCCTCGGAAACAATTGCTTTTTGTCAAGACCGTTTTGAAGATAATGCACGTTTTTCTATCCGCATGCAATCCATTCTAAACTCCTTCATTTTTTTCTTTTTACTTAGGAGCCCCACCTCTCCGCTTCCACTTTCAGACATTCGCATTGCAGACCCCCTGTACTGCTTCCTAACTAGCCGCCCCTACCCTTACGCCGCCCTCCTCTATAGTTCATTGAGCGTGCGATCCCGGAGACTTCTTGAAGCTATCCCTCGCCGATCTCGTGCCTTTAACATCTATTCTGCTCCACTCCTAGCTTGGGTACATCAAATCCCTGCGCAATTGGCTAATCCTTCTGCTATACCCCAATCCCCTCATCTCCCTGTTCGCACCCAGCTTAAAGATCCCACTATACCTTCCATATCCCGGCCTCCACCCTCCCCTACACTCTCCACTGGCTCAACATCCGCTTCAACCCAGCCCTCCGCACCTCATGATATACCTCCCCTTCATCCATCCTCTTCTTCCCCTATACTCACCACGTCTCCTGCTCTTGCCATCATTCATACTCCTGATCATGTTCACCCGCATCGCTCTTCTTCATCACCCTCATTCCGCCCACTCATTCAAACCCAACTTAACCCGCAACACCCTACCTCTACTCCCCCACGTCCTCTTGTTTCCCAATTTCCAACTACATGTGACGCCCCACCATCCCCCAACCCTCCATCAAATATGCATTCCACACATCGTCCCTCTAACACTCCAACAGCTTCTCCCCAGACGCCTGTAGCCCCTGCTCCTCCAAATGATACCCCGTCTAAACCATCTTTTTTCCTCTTACTTCCCGAAGCCAGTAACATTGCTCAGGGCAGTGCTGACGCTTCAAAGTTGTCCCTGGATTCAATCTCGGCGGTCGCTAGCATTCATCAGTAATATATTTCGACTATAGACAACATCAATCGCATGGCCACATCCCAGTGGCAATCTCTCACTGCATCCGCCCGCTTACTCCAGGAGGAGAGAGATAGGTATCGCGACATTGCGGACTCTGCGCTCCAGACTTTAGAAGATCTTCAAAATCGTTTTCAATTAGGTTTATGTGATAATGCTGCGTGTCGGCGTATTAGGCGCGAAAGGGACCATCTTCGAAATTGCCTTAGTTCTGTCCAACATCTTATAGAGCAAGCTTCGGTTTCCCAACCATCTTCACCTCAACCACCTTCTCACTAATCTCATTCCCAGTTTTAATAATTTGCTGGCCACACTTCAATAAATTATATGGCTTCAGCTTTAGTTCTAGCTTCCCAATAACTATCTCATCCTCCTGATTATGTTAAAATCAGGATTCAATAATCATTGGATATTGCTTCTCATTTTCTTTAGTTAAATCAATAAAAGCACTCCCTGGGTTCGGCTCTTCTCTGTTTCTACAACTGTTCAAATTTGTTCTTTATCTTGTATCACGTTGATCTTGTCTCTCCGGGTCGGAGAGTCCTTTAGGTGGTGGGCATCTGTTGAGCCCTGGCAAGGTCGAAACCGATCAAAGTTAAAATCAAGGGTCAAAGTGCACAGGTGGTGCACCCCCAATTGGCATAAAATGAAGACTTTTAATTGTTCAAAGATTGCAGAAGTATTTGTTGAATTCCCTTAAGGACAAAGGGTGTTTTTAAGGTAATATGGCGGGTCCAGGTGAACTCCTCTTGGGTACAACAGTGACGAATTAAAAAGGGAAAAGGTAAAGGTACGTGAAGCGGCGGGTATGCACATGTGGGAATAAGGCCACCCAATCAAAACTTTTCTTTGGTCTAAAGTCACTACAGGACAAAGGAGCAGTTCGTTGGCCGCCACCTAAAAAAAAGAGAATCTTGGGACATCAAAGGAAGCCCAAGAGCCCATGGCAGTTAGAGGTCACGGGGGCATTCAAAAAGAAAGGCAAAGGCTATTCTCGGGACACAGGAGATAGTGAAGAGTGGAGAGCTTCAGAGGAAGCAAGAAAGGGAAGTGAAGAGCCTCTAGTGTGCGACGACACTTAGAAGTAGAAGTGAAGAGCGCAAGAAGAAAAAGAAGAAGGTGTGCAGAGAAGGCGGAGTTAGAATCCAAGAGTCCCAAGGTCTGTGGTGTGTGCGCGTCACGAAAGTATCCATTCCTCAGCTTGGTGGAAGCTTAGTGCAAGGTGTGCACAAGGGAAGCGTAAAGCAAGTGAAGGACTGGTGCAGAAGAGGTCGCTGCCAGAAGACTTGAGATAATTGGTCTTTTGTAATTGAATATTCACCTAAGTTGTATTTAGTCATTGACTTGGATTGTATTTAGCCATTGTAATTGCTTCAACGTAATCAACATTCAAGCTTCCAGGAGTATTTAGTCATTCACGTTTTCAAGGTTATTCCATTTCCATCATCTCCTTTTTCTCCTACAAACCCTCAAACTCCTTCGTGTCCACGAATCCCCAACACCTATAGAGAAGGAAACACTAGTACCGGATTACATGAAGAATCGAAGTCTCACCAAACTCAAGGACATGGTATCCATGACGCCTAATATTGCAATACACCTTCGCATGAGCATGCAACACTTTGCTTTTCCTGCACAAGATAGATTCACCATGCCACCCAAAAAGATTTGCTTTAGTTTGTATCTGGTAGAGACACAGAGCCTCACCATCAACTTACCCCACTGGATAATTGATCAGATACACCTAGCTCACAAACGATGGCCGCGAAAACAGGTTTTATATGGTTGTTGTGCTCTGACGAGAATCATTTATAGGTGTTTGGCTTATGACATCCCTATTCAACGGGCCTTAATGTGGAATCGTGTAGAGCAGTTTACAGGCAGGACATCCACAGGACCCCCTTCTAAGAAAATGAGAGGCACTGTCCAAGTCCCATGTTCTCAACCACGTGGAGCCACCCTAACACCAGATGTCACCCCTCCACCCCGAAGAGTCCGACCATTCACACTCCGACTTCCAAGACGCAGCACCGATGGTTCCACCTTGATATTCCCTCCTATCCCAACCGATCTTGAATTTCCCAGTGGTGCACCTTTGGAAGAACTCACTAATGAAGATTTCGAACAATTATTACAAGATGTAGAGCTGGAGGCAGAAGAGGCACAACATGTAGAGAACGTACAAACGCAGGCCGCAACCTCCCAAGCACCTGTCACCACAGTTGAAGTGGATGAAGAGGATGATGGAGATGAAGAACAAGAGGAAGATGAGGAGGATTATGATCAAGAGCATCAAGATGAGCAACAAGAAGTGCCAGAACTTGTAGGTGCACCAGCATATACAGCTCAACTACAAAGGTTATACGACACAATCAAAGCAGTACAAGAAAGGCATCAACTCTCTCTTGTGTCAGGTCAAGCTTTGATGCAAGAAATGCTATCAGATGATGGGGTGGATCAACATTTCATTGACACTCTCAAATTAGTGTCAGAATCTTTAGGAGTTCCGGAGGCTGTCCACACTGCAGTTTGCCAGTCTGTGAGGTATGACAAACGCAGAGTTGACACATTACCACGCGCAGGTAAGACTATCAGGATACCCGTCACAGAACAAGAAGTACCCATTGAAACCACAGCTACCCCCACAACCACCACTGACCTCTCTGCTGAAACCTTCGTTCAGACATCACCCATCTCACCCCAGCATCCTCCATCACCACCTTCTCCACCCCCACCACCACCTCCCACCATGGAAGAAACGATAGTCATCACCTCTACCTCCACTTATAACCCATCCTCATTCACATCATTCTCATTTCGAGAACCCACCTCACAAGAAACCCTCTTCTCATTCGTCACCAATCCCTTGTACACTTCAACCCTTCTATCCTCCGAACCCATAACTGGCCATCCCATAATTCGAAGTGTGGTTGGAAACCCGGCACCCACCGAAGGCACCCTGTGTTTCCCATCCTATCCCCCAATACGGGTACCTCCATTCCATGACCCTCACTTCCCATCTGGCCCCTACACCTCTTTCAACCTGACCACACCACCCCAATACCCATCCTTTGTGGAGCAGTTCATCCGCTCTCCAATGTTTCAGAGGCACATTTCTCCGATGTTCGCAACGACATCAATTTACACGAACACCACACTCACTTCACCTACCATACCCACCTACATGGTATCCCCTGTACACACCACCTTGTCTGACCCAATGGACATTTCACCAACCACAACACCTCTCCCCACGATTCCACCATCTTCCCCTCCCTTACCCCCCACCTCACCACTCACATCATTGGCACACACAGCATTCACTACCCCCCTACCCAATCCCACCTCCCCTGCAATTCAAACTTTTCCCCTTCCATCTCATAATGTAAATAGCACGTTCAACACATTACTTCAGTGTACACATCAACTACAACAAGAATACCATCAATTGGAAGAACGCACTGCTGCCCTCCAGGCAGAATCTCAACGTCTACAAGCTAGAGTCACCACTCTTGAAGCTGATTACCAAACGCTCCTAACCGAGCATACCACCTTACAACACGCTCACTCCGAATTGGAATCAAAGACACCAACAGTAGATGATCAAGCAGTCAAGGAACTAGAAACAGTGCTCCAAGCGCAAATGATATCTAATGCTACACTCAGACGCAACATTGGGCTATTAAGGAAGCATATGGCAGCAGCACTAGAAGAGAACAAGAGACTTCAACAACAAAACCAAGACAACTTTGAAGCGGCTATGGAAGGAACTGTAGGAGCAACCATTAGCCCTACCAGATATAGAGCAGTCCCATCGGAAGACATTCGCATCTTACTTGAGGAGCATGCAAATTTCTTGGAGTCATATGAAACGTTAGAGACTGAATGTGCAGACCTAAAGAAACAGATAGCCAGTGCCCCCACAGCTCAACAGGAGCCGGTAACCTTGCAATACTCTACAGAAGAAGTAGAGACCCTTCGGAAACAGGTGGCAGAACTCCAAGAACGCCTCTTACCATATGAAAGGCCACCCTCGCCCATTGAAGAACCAGAACCGGAAACAGTAGTGGAAATCCCCGTCGATGACAGCTATGAAGAGCCATATGAGCCGATGCCGACACCCGGTGGTCGAACTACAGAGGAAGGACAAGACCCTTTAGAAATTCAAGTTCTAGATTGGGTCAAAAGGGTCGAGAAAGTGGGTAAGACACATGATGATCGTGTGGCCGTGCAAATGCAATCTCTCACAAAAAGAAACTGTCCTTCGGTCTTCCTACTTTCAAAACCTATCCCATCAACGGTTAATCACAACATCAGAGTCGCAATACATGCCTTATTTTGTCTTACTACATGATTATAATGCAGAAGTCAAAAGACATACAGGGAAGGAGCCCACATTCGCCACTCAATTTGAGCTAGGGGATTTACCGACAGATGCACGTGCTGGCTGGATCTTCCAACCTAATTGGCGTGCACGTCTACTAATCGATTACCCAGAGATGATGAGCACCTGGGCAACCATGCCACTATATATCAAGTATAATCCATGCTATTGCCCAGTGGTACGTCGCAGATCCTGGCAAGCATTTGCAATCAAGGTACGCAACAATAAAGAATGCTCGGCTTGGGTTAACTATCCATATTTTGCTCCACCTCGAGGGACCCCAACCGTAGCCTACATGATATCAACAATTCGGCACTGGTCTACACGTCTCAATAATGTACCCGACATAGCAGCGAAAATGTGTATGAAGATATTCGAGCTCATGACCATTGTCTTCAAAACCTTTCGGAATGTACAAGCTCCATACATCTCTGCCCCTGGATTCTCTCAAGGTAACAAGGATTTAGTCTACGACATGAGCCAGACTCCCTCGGTTACTATAATCTTTGCCTGGCATGCACGAATAAAGTACTTACCCACATGCTTCAAGCAGACATTTGAGGAAATGTTCTCTACGGGATTCTGGGAATATCATTCAGAAATTTTCATTCCCAGACCCACACATTTGCTACATCTATTCGCAGTAGAACAAGCGATCCATGCAGATCAGTTACGTCTGCCGCATTCGAACATTCCAGGACCAATTGATTGGGATCGTATGATGACAGACTTGGCCAGAGGACTACGCCTACGAGAACATCAGCTTGCCACTCAGGTTGTGGAATATTACATCCAACACTCCCAGCAACAAGGGTCTGTCAGGGACGACAGACGCGAGAGAGGGGGGGGGGTGTTGAGAGCAGTATGGGCACCCAAGGACTGACTAGACAAGGAAGCCAGCGGAGAGAGTCAGAGTGAGGTGAAGGAGTAAGTAGACAAAGCAGTCGACGCAAATCTGGTAGATAGGCCCTTCAAATTTTTCCAAATCAACATCTTTATAACAGTGATTCTTATCACTAACAATCATTGTAAATACCATTTCATATTTTTGTAGCTCCATTTTGTGCAAGCCAAGGAGTCCTTGAGCTTAAGGAGCCTTAGAAGTACCTACATATCAATTTTCGTATTTTTTAGACTCCGTTTAAGCCCTCAAATTGGCCCTGGAACCTAATTTTTAACTAGGCCGGACACTAGGTCTGGACAAGGCCAAAACCTAGTCAAAAACTATAAAAAGAGCTAGAGAGCTCATTTTTGAGGTTAGATTGTAATTGAAATGAACTTGTAAGAGCTTAATATTGACATGGAAGTTATACCTTCTTCCACCCCAAAAAGGTATTTACATTTATTATCGATATGAAGTTTACATCATATTTATATGAAGAAACTAGTTGTGAAAAAACACATCTAGTGATTAAAATTGGGCATACAAGGCGGCTCTCTGTCCAAGTAGATTTAGTAGATTTCTTTGGCATGCTTGATTGCTCATATGTGAATGCATATATATGACGAAACCTGCATTTGAATGAATGAAAATGAATTCTGTTTTATACTAATCTTTACATAGTTTATAAATGGAAAAAAATGTAAACTAATGTTTGTTGACTGAAAAGGTTAATAGTTTACCTTTATACTTTAATATGTTTGCATTGCCAGATGTAATTGAAATAAACTTCATGTGCATGTTGAAAAGATTAAATATATTTAAAAAAGAATTGATGTTGTTCTATGATTTAATTTCCCTTCCCTTAATCTGCAAGTTGGCCCATCGGGACGATGTGCAGGTTTGGTGGCGGTGGATGTCGGGAAGATTTGCATCTTCCAATTGATGACCCGAAAAATTAAAATATTTATTGGTGAATTCTAAACCTCTTTTATATCACTGTTGATCAGTTGTGTTAATTGGATTAACTATTTTGAAAGTGTTTTCAGGTATGAAGGATGAAGCAGGACATATGTTCATGTTAGGGTTTACCCTAATTACTCATTTAATGAGAATTTCCTATTTCTACATTCAAGAATTATGGGTATTCAGCCTAGGGTTTCTTGAATTCATGTGTTGTTTATAAGATTTGGTTAATGTTAAGGGTTTAGATGAGTTATAATGGGTTAAAGCTAGGGTTCAGAAGGATTTTAATGGTCTAACCCAGGGGGTTTTATGGGTTTCCAATAGGGTTTCTAGGATTTACTATATTAAAAGGGTTAAAATAGATATTATTTATCATCATTAATTACATATTTATGTATTCTAAATTAAACTATGCTATTAATAATTACTTTAAGTAAATGTGTGTATTTAAATACTAAGGTTCTAATTAATTAAACCCTTAAACTAAGCTTAAATTAATTAATTTATTTAAATAAGACATGTAGGTACGACCTAAAATCAACTTCATCTTCAATCTGCTTCACCTTTATACATCTTAATTTGTTCTTCAAAGACCTGTTAAAACTCAACCAGCAATAGCTAGACACGCAAAATTATTAAATTTCATATTCAAATCTTCTCTTAGTTTTCCTGCAAAAGAAACCCACACTAAAGAAATTCATTCATACATAATTAATCAACAAGTAATCTTCATGATCATTTATTTTGCAAATAGAAATTCATATATTCTATCAAATTCATCTTCATCATGTCACAAATTTCATCATAAAAAATTCATAGTAGTTATAATTGTCATAAATAATGCATTCTTAATTTTAAGAATAGGTTTTTCAACCTATGTAACAAAGTTCATAAATTTTAGAAAAAATTATAATGTTCATAGTATTTTTAAATTGTATCTTTATAAATGAGCATCATATTTTGATATCAATGAAAAAATTCATATCTGGATTATGAAAGTTCCTCTTACTCATCATATGGTATGACAATAAAATCATCATCTGATTGTATCATATTTTCATGTTCTTCATATTAATCATAATCATATTTATATCATGTATATTTCTTCCTTTTAAAAGTATACCATCATAATTACTATAAACAAAATCATTTTGTTCAAAATATTCATCATTTCATTATAATAATGTTCTTCATAATTGTTCATTATAATAGATTTCTTCCTTTTTATGAAAGAAAAAAAATCATAAGTTCTTCATAAATTTAGGAAATGACAAGCATATTAATCATTGCAAGCCTAATTTCAAAACATGTTTTTGTTTAATTTGAACAAACTTTGTGTTTTCATATTTTAGAATTCTTTTGATTAAACAAATCATAATGTAAACTTAATCATAAGCTTTTAACTAGCTTTTCAAGCATTAAACTTCATAAAACTAAACATTTTAGGTATATGTTTCTCAATCTTTAGGGAAACAGACATATATGCAGCAAGCAATATCAAAATTTAAAACGTTTTAACTTCAATAAACAATTTCATCATAATAAAACTATTCTCTAAAATTGTTCTTCTTTATCTTAACTTTAGATGAGTTTTTGGTATCATTTTCAATCTTCCATATGGCTTCTTGTATCCATTTTCCTATATTCTTGTCATATTCTAATTGAATTTGAATATTTTCATCTTCAGATGTTTGTACTCTTCTTTCATCATATTTCTCTTGGTCACAACCATTGTCATTTTCTATGGCTTTAGGTTCTGTTTTATCCACATAAATGTCTTCATTTCCATTAATGGATTGTTCATTTTCATCATCTTTTATCCTGACATCTTCTTCTTTCTTAAACTTTTTCAATGTATCTTGATCCTTAGATATAGTTTGCATATCAATGTTACTCATAGATTTAGGTTTAAGACGGTTTTGATCATTGTCCAAGCATTCACTTTTAGTCACAATCTTGGTGTTCATAGAATATAATTGACATTCATTACTTTTCTCATTATGACTCTTAGGTTTCCATTGTTTTTGAAGTTTGGTTTTAGGACTCAATTTTGTTTGATCAAAATAGTCTATCATCCCCCCTCTACCTAAGTTTAATCTCAAAGGTAATTGTGTTTGATAATCACATATTTTCTGTTCACTTTCTAGTACCAATCGTTGGCTACATGCTTTCTCATAGGCCATACAATTCCCATAAGTATGCCCTAGTTGGTCACACCAAAAGCATCTTAAGGGATATACTTTCCTATTCATAGGCCTATAGGTGAATCTCCTAAACTCATTCATATGGGTTTCATTAGGCGACTTTGGAGATAAACTTTGCATTTCATGTTCATTACATTTGCATTTAGGGATTTCATTGACTTTTTTGGTCAAATAAGCTATTTGGCTCTTTAATGTTTTAACAATTTCTTGTAAAATTCCACACATCGCACTATTTGAATTAGAAAACTCACTTAACTTGTCAATTAACAAAAATACTTCTTTAAATTTTGCTTGATTTGACGAATTTAACTTATCCTCTAAATCTTTGAGTTGTGTTTCAAGTCCCGAATTTGCATTCTTAATTAAACCCTCCATAGTAAAGTTCGTTTTATGCGTGTTTAAATTAGCTGTTTTTTTTTTACCCATTGATATTTGAGAAACAAGAAGTCTTAGATGATAGATCAATACCTGTAATCTGAGTCGAAGAAGAGGCTCAAAGAGTGACTGTGTGAAAATTTATACAATTTTTAATAGGATCAAAATCTAATACATCAATTGCTAATAGATGATTGTGCAAACGTTCATGCTTCTAACGTCGATGAGAGGGGGGTGACGAGATGAGGATAGCTACTTGCCACTCTTCGTGGAGGCGCTCAGTTCCCTAGGGAACAACCCTCAACACCTAGAAGAGTGCAAGGTTCCAAAGACACAGCCATTGCTCCCACGGATGAAGAAGCTTCTGCAATTCAACCTATCAATGTTTGCATATGCAAGCAAAATTTAAAATTTATACCTCAGCTGCAATGCCGTTTGTTCACGTCGGGTTCACCAATGTCGGGTCATGAGAGATGCTCGGATGGTGGATCAAGTCATCCGCCTAAATCGTTCGGCACACGCAGGGTGTCTGTAGCGGACTCACACTAAGGACCATAGGGACAAGTTGCTTTATATCTGGCAATAGCTATCTGTTTGGGTGTTAACAATAATGACTCTTCGGTTATCTGATCTTTAACTACCTCTTCTATTGTAGCTTCTAATGGTTTTGGTTGAGTTTGTCTAACTAAAGTTGGTGGAAATAAATCTTCACTACTTTGTGATTCAGGAGATGCAATGGAAGAAAATGCTAGGAATGTAGTTAAACATTGATCATAAGATAAAGACACTAATGATTCCGAAGTTATATTGTTCTTAATAAGTTCTTCTAACACTAATTCTACGGATTCGGTTGTATGTTCAATGATGTTATTACTACTGTGTTCAGATGCATGGTATAAATCGGAAGACATGAAAGAACTAATAGAAACAATATGATGCTAAACTGGTTTGAATAAATGAATTAATAAGCTAATACAAATGTAAAGTCTAGATAATTGGATAAATGTCTAAGCAATTGGGTAAATGACTAAATGGAGATATAAGGTTTAAATGGATCATCAATCTTGTTGCTTCTCTTTTTTCACTTTAATAGCTTGAACTCATCAATGATTCTGCAAAAAAAACATTAAGAGAAACTTGAGCTCAACACTCATTTAAATACAAACGCAAGTCATTTCTAAACCACTCTTTTTAGTTTTAACTTTTAATCTACAACCACACTTTAATCTCCTTACTTCCACCACACTTTCCAGTTTAACTTTTCTACTTTAATTACACTTAATTTCTACTCCTCTCTTTTCATCTTCACTAATTCTCTCCACTCTTTCTCTTAACCAACTTTTTTCACTTTAAGTGCATCTTCTATTGAGACTACTCCTTAAATCTCTTTAGTTACACAACTTATATAAACCATTCTTTTTCCTAGCACTCATATAGTCCACTAGTTATTTATCCATTTAATTAATCATTTTAATCTAATTAGCCTACATGTCTTATTTAAATAAATTAATTAATTTAAGCTTAGTTTAAGGGTTTAATTAATTAGAACCTTAGTATTTAAATACACACATTTACTTAAAGTAATTATTAATAGCATAGTTTAATTTAGAATACATAAATATGTAATTAATGATGATAAATAATATCTATTTTAACCCTTTTAATATAGTAAATCCTAGAAACCCTATTGGAAACCCATAAAACCCCCTGGTTTAGACCATTAATTTTAGTTCGTTCAAGCTCTAATTCTGCTCTAGGGTAGCACTTTTCATGATCAGTTACGTTTAGCCCTGCTTGGATTCTGGCCTGATATGCTTTGAGCATCATGTTTAGGTCCTCAGGACTGGGATCTGCTAGCACTGATCCTACTCTAGGGGGTGGTGGGATTAGGTGAGTGTAGCTCAGTGATGAGTAGCACCTCCTTTAATGTCAATCCGGGAAGATGTGAGGATGGTATGATGACCTCGAGCAAGTGAAGGCACAAGTGCGTGAGTGCGAAGCACACTAACATGCACACACATACACACACACGCACACACAAGGCAAGACAAAGGGTGGGAAGCAATAAAGTTCTTAGATTACTTTCAAAAATCTCATACAACTTCATTTCAATTACAAGCTAACCTCAAAAAATGAGCTCTCTAGCTCTATTTATAGTTTTTGACTAGGTTTTGGCCTTGTCCAGACCTAGTGTCTGGCCTAGTTAAAAATTAGGTTCTCTATCCTCTTTGGAGGTTCAAACGGAGTCTAAAAAATGTGAAAACTGATAGGTAGGTACTTCTAAAGCTCCTCAAGCTCAAGGACTCCTTGGCTTGCACAAAATGGAGCTACAAAAATATGAAATGGTATTTACAATGGTTTTTAGTGATGAAAATCACTATTTTTGTAGGGATTTCTTCTAACATTTTGACATAGATTTCCTGGAGCTCCCTACTTGCTCCTTCTTCTTGTGTGCCCAACTCTTTGATGCCTGAAAAATTTAAATGGCCTACTTGCCAGATCTTCGTTGACTACTGTGTCTACTTGTGCTGTCTCTTCGCTCCGACTCCCTTCGTAGGCTTCCTTGTCTTGTGACTCCTTCGGTTCCTTGACTACTGCCAACACCCCCCCCTCTCTCGCGTCTGTCGTCTCTGACAGACCCTTGTCTAGTGGTGCGTTGGACATAATATTGAACAACATCGGCAGCGAGGTGGTGTTCTTCTAATCGTAGCCCCCGTGCTAGATCTGTTAACAATGCATCCCAATTCACTGGTCCTGGTACGTCCGGATGTGGCACCCGCAGTTGTTCTGAATGGATGATTCTCTCCACAGCAAATAAGTGGAGGAGATGTGAGGGCCTGGATACAAATATTTCTGAGTGATATTCCCAGAATCCTGTTATGAACATCTCCTCGAATGTCTGTTTAAAGCAAGCTGGGAGGTACTTTATTCTGGCATGCCAAGCATATATTACCTCTATTGATGGGGTGGTGCTCATGTCGTATACCAGATCTTGGTTTCCTGTAAGAAATCTGACACCTGAGAAGTGGGGGTCTTTAATATTCTTGAATGTCCTGAATGTGATTAGCATTAGTTCAAAGATTTTCATGCACATTTGGGCCATCACATCGGGGGTATTCCGTAGTCGAGTGCTCCAGTGACGGATGGTAGAAATCATATAATTCATAGTCGGAGGGCCTTGTGGAGGTGCTAGATAAACATAGTTTAACCACTTTGCACAACCTTTGATGTTCTTGACAGCAAGTGCAAACTCTGGCCAGGTGCGCCTGCAGAAGACTGGAACATAACAAGGATTGTATTTAATAAAAAGTGGCATGTTAGTCCAAGTACAAACCATCTCTGGGTAGGTCTCAAGAAGACGGATTCTCCAAGTGGGTTGATGAATGGATTCTTTTTTAGCACTTTCTGGGATATCATCAGGCCCAAATTGTGTGGCAAAAGTTGGAGGTTTTCCACATCTACGTTGGATCTCCTCATTGTAATCGGCAAGGAGTACACAATAGGGCACATATTGATCGTCGTTGGTGTCGATCCATCTATGATGAGACATGCTGCGGAAATATTCTGACTTTATGATGGTGTCTTCTAACTTTCCCATTGATTGGATTTGAATTGCCACTCAATCTTCATGGGTTGTTGCTGTTTTCTCTAGTGTCTGGAGCCATTCAGGTACTTCAACTTCTAAGGTGTCCATTCCTTCTGAGGTCTGTGCACCGCCTGGCATCGGCATAGGAACATATGGTTCCTCATACGTTTCGTCCACCTCAATGGGTACCAATTCCTCAGGCTCTGGTTCTACAACTGGAGAGGGCTGCCTTTCATATTCTAGTAACTTCTTCTGCAGCTCCGCCACCTGCTCTGTCAATGCCTTTACCTCCTCTGAAGTCGAGGTCATTTCTATGACTTTGGGTTGAGCCTCCTGTTCCCTGAGCTGGCTACGTAGTTCATCCCGTTCCCTTTCCAAATCATCATGTGCTTCTAATAAATCCACATAGCTTTCCAAGATTGTTTTCATTGTTTCTTAGGGAACTGCTTTGAATTGTTCTGGGTCGATTTCATGGGGAGAGCCTTCCATGGCAGCTTCCAGGTTTTCTTCGTTTTGTTTCTGCAAACATTTGTTTTCTTCAAGGGCTGTAGCCATGTGTTTTCGGAGTAGAGTTAAATTTCGTCGAACTCTCAGGTTATCTGTTTGGTAAACCTCCAGTAAGGCTTCGAGTTGTTTGACACCTGACTCTTGTGATGGTTGGGGTGTCTCCAGGAGGGTTTGATGAGCTTGCTCGAGAGTGGTGTAGCGTTGGTTGAGATCTACATTTTCTTCTTCTATACTTGTAAGCCGTCTTTGTAGTTGTTGATGATTCGTCGTCAGCTGATGATGACGGTCTTCTAAAGCCTAGTACTCACTCTAAAGTTGATACACACATTGATGTAATGCTATGAATATACTATTTACATTAAACGATGCAGGGAAAGATGAAGATGCAGGGGGGATGGGGAAGGGGAAGGGAGTTGTGAATGCTGTGGAGTCAAGTGGTGAGGTAGGTGGAGGGGGTATAGGAGATTGAGGTTGTGTGGGGGGTGGGAGTGGTGTTGTGGCTGGTGATGTCTCCATTGTGTCGAATGTGTGTGTGACTGTAAAGATGGGAACAGTGGGTGGGGTGGATGTGATATTTGTGAAGAGTGTTGTGTAGGTGGGCATGGTAACTCCTCCGACTTGGATGCTGGGAGAGAGAGGAATTCCCATGATGACTGTGGTAATGGTGGAAATAGGTGTGGTAGTGCCAAGTGGTGAGGTGACATGTGTATTGAGAGGTGAGGTGGGTGGTGAGAGTGGTTCCTCCTGATGTTCTTCTGTTTGTGTGTTGCCTCCCGGTTTTGATACATTGATGTGTATTTGTTTGCCATATCGCATGGGACGGGTAGGCACTCGTTTCTCAAATCGATTAATATAAGTCATGGCTGCATGAACAGCCTCATCTAAGCCCACTGCGTCAGCATGCAAGTTCATTGATTTGATGAACATGTCATCCACACCTTCCTCAGCTAACATTTGACTCATGATCATCTTTCCTGTTTCGAGCGACAGTTTGTGTTGCTCTTGGACCCGCTTCATAGTTTCGTATACTCTTTTTATTTGAGCTGAGTATGCCGAAGCACTTGCTAGTTCTGAAAGTTCTTCATATTCTTGATCATACTCTTCGTGTGCCTCTTGTTCTTCTGTCTCTTCTTCATCGTCTTCTACTTCTACTACTCCCGGTTGGGTCGGGACTAAAGTTGTAGTCTTGGGTTGTTGTTCTTGGGTCTGCTCCGCTTCTGTCTCCAGGTTAGATTCATTGATCAAACATGCGATTTCTTCATCTGTTAGATCAACAAGGGTGTAACCTTGAGGGAACTCCAAGTCTGAAGGAATGGGAGGGAACACCAGGTTGGGTCCTTTTGCACTTGGTCTGGGTAGGCGAATGGTGAATGGTCGGACGTGCCTCGTTTGTGGAGGAGTCACCTTGGGTGTAGTAGTGGCTCCCCTTGGTTGAGCGCATGGTAATTGAACTCCCCCTCTCATCTTCTTCGATGGAGGACCCGCTGTTGATAACTGTCTTTGGAACTCTTGGGCCCTAGACCATACTAGTGCTCTTTGAATGGGCACATCGTAAGCTAAGCACCTGTAAATTATTCTTGTGAGAGCACAGCATCCATGAAGTACATTTTTTTGTTTCTTATTCCACCGTTGATGGGCTAGGTGTATTTGATCGATGACCCAGTGCGGTATGTTGATGCTGAGGTTCTCTGTCTCCGCCAAGTACAAGCTGAACCATATCTTTTTTGGTGGCATAGTGAATCGTTCTTGGGCGGGAAAAGCAAAATTGTTAGTAGCGGACAAGGAACTGAAGGACTAACGAGGCATGGCAGTCAGAGAAGAGAGTCATAAGGGAGAGAAGGCACAAGCAGACAAGGGAGTCAACGAAGATCTGGCAAATAGGCCAATAATTTTCTTCAGGAAGAAGCACGTAAAGCACGTATGAGCATTCACGCAGATCTAGCACTAAGGTAACCCTTTAGTTTTTCAAAACCCTTACACCAATTAAAAGTGATTCTCATCACTAAACACCATTGTAAATACCATTTCATATTTTTGTAGCTCCATTTTGTGCAAGCCAAGGAGTCCTTGAGCTTCAAGAGCTTTAGAAGTATCTACCTGCCAATTTTCGTATTTTTTAGATCTCGTTTGAGCCTTCAAATAAGCCCTGGAACCTAATTTTTAACTAGGCCGGACACTAGGTCTGAACAGGGCCAAAGCTAGTCAAAAACTATAAAAAGAGCTAGAGAGCTCATTTTTGGGGGTTAGATTGTAATTGAAACAAACTTGTAAGAGCTTTTGGAAAGTAATCTAAGAACTCCTTGATTCTCACTCTTTGTCTTGCCGTGTGTGCGCGTGTGTGTGTATGTGTGTGCATGTTTGTGTGCTTCTCACTCACACACTTGTGCCGCCACTTGCTCGAGGTCTTCATACCATCCTCACGTCTTTCCGGATTGACATTAAAGGAGGTGCTACTCATCACTGAGCTACACCAAATTTTGGCGCCGTTGCCGGGGATCGAATTTTGAGGACGAGCGTGTGATGGTAAGACGTAGAGTTGACGCGTTGGAGTTGTAGGTATTTTCTTCACTTTCACCTATTTTCTTGTTTTTCCTTCACCATCTTCATCTCCATCATCATCATCACCATCTCCCACCTCCATCTTCATCATCGCGAAAATTTCAGTTTTTTGATCATATCACCTTTCCCACCTCATTTCCCTCATTTCACTTGTGAGAGAGAGCGAGAGAGCGATATTGCATGTGTGTTTTCTTGCATGTTGCTTGAGCTTTTTGCAGGATCTTGCTGAATCACCATCCCCAGCTCCCTGCGCAGGTACGAAACTCGTTGAATCTGTCTCGCAGTCGCCAGCCTCTGTCGATCGCGATCGACAGAAAATTCGATCATTTGGTAAAACAAAGTTCACCACTAGCACAAGCATGATGAGCACTTCCCAAATCACATAAAACAGTAGAAAAATTCCGTGATTTTCTGTCAATCGCGACCGACAGCCTCTGTCAATCGCGACCGACAGACCCTGTCAATCGCGACCGACAGACTCTGTAGATCGCGACCGACAGACTGCCACGTAGGACCCTGTCAATCGCGATTGATACCGTCGATCGCGATCGACAGCCACGACCGACACTTCTGTCAGTCGCGATTGACACCGTCGATCGCGACCGACTGAAATTCAACGACTGATTGACTTTTACGCGTAGCCACGTGTCCATCGCGACTGATAGGCCCCCGATTGACTGAAATTTTGGCAAAAAAATCCGGAAAACGTGTCGATCGCGATTGATACCGTCGATCGCGATTGACAGCCACGATCGACTCTGTCGATCGCGATTGACACTATCGATCGCGACTGACAGGCCCGATGGACACCTCTGTCAATCGCGATTGACAGACCTGTCGATCGCGATTGACAGGCTTTTCGGCCAAAAATTAGGGTTTGCTTTTGTTCAAAATTTGGGATAATTTTGCGGCAAAATAGTCAATCCATTAGCATTTCTGGAGGTTCCTACACTTGAGATTTGGGAGAAAATCCTAGGATCTGTCAGCCAGATTGAATCCTGTTTAACCCCCTAAACCCTGAACAGTCATACCTTTTTCATACGAAATCCAATTTTTGAGCTCTTGGGCTTGTCAGAAAGCTCGTGGCATATACTATACGCCCTCAACTGTTTTTTATAAAGATAATGTGTGGATTTTCAGATAGGGTATTTTGAAGTTGACCATAATCAGGGGGATCAAAGTCAGGGGTCTTTAGAATTGTTTTCCTAAAAATCACTATGCAAGTTAGTGTGTGTGCTACAGGAATGAAAATAATTGGTTCTGTCTTTGGAATTTAAATCTTAAAGCTAACTTTGGAACTCTTACAGATCTATTGAGAGCATCGAAAGGCGTTTTAAGCAAGTGTAAGTGCAAGCTTGGGAACACACTTCCTGGGCATTCAAGGGCAACCAAGCAGGAAACAAAAGGTTGGAAATTCTCAACTCCCTTTGTCAATTCCTAGCTCAAGCTAAGAACGACTAGTGATAGGAGTAAGCCAGGGCGACGATAGGCAGTTATCAAGTTGAAGACTACCTAAAAACTCAAGTTCAAGTTAAAAACCTAATCTCTGTACTGTCGATAACATAAAGGAAAAGAACCTAACGTGGAACGATCAACTCCTAGTACGAAAACTACTCAAGTATTCCTGACGACGCAATATCAGACAAGACCATAAACACGATAATCAACATAAAAAAGGGGATTAAGTAATTGGTACAAAAGGACTCTGCAACGAGGTTGTACTCTGGACAAAAATTGGGCTACTTAACTAGGCATATGAACCTTAGATCAGGACGGCATCTAGTAAGGGAAAGACAAAGCCTTAGGTCTTCTGAAGCTAGCGTCAATCATACTGCGAGGTCTTGGGCCCAGCAGTTGAGTCACCACTCGCATTACCCTAGCTCCGATACTAGTGAATCAGAGATGTCTCAAGGTATGGAGAGACCTACAGGAAGTTCAGGAGTGCCATACCTGCACAGGGTAGAAGGCCCGTACAAGACATAGCTCGAATACCTTAGGACCAACCGATTAGGTGCCAGCATCTATGAGGACGGCCTAGGAAGATCTGTGGTACAGATTAAGAATCCTGATCAATCCATTGGACTAGAGCACCCAGCAGTCAAGTTTGAAAACGGTGCATACCTGGACAAGGAAGGAGCCATATACGTAGTCACCAGTCACCCAGACAGGACAGATGAATTCGGGAATGTAATCTCAGAGGCGGACTTAGGTGACTTGGAACAAGGAAACATGGGTGTAGAACCTAGAACCCCCCGAGGCAAATCGGTTCTCACTAGGATTATAACACCGAAGTGGATTCCCCAGGATAATAAGAGCATAGAGTTGCTCCTCAATCGAGAAACTGACGAAGCCTTTTGGAGGTATAAATCTAATCAGCCAACTGATATAGGAACTATCATGATCTATGAGTTTAAGGATCCTGATAGCCTAGACAGAGTGACCTATTTAGATCACGCTTCAGAACGGATCTTTGTGGTTACGAAAAATGATAGGCATGCTTACACTTGGAAGGGTGAATTCATTTTCCCCCAACCGAGATCGAATGTATCCTATGGTCACCCTGGAGCTGGAAAATCCCAAGCTCATGGAATGCAAAGAGACAGAAGTAGAGATAGACCAGAAGTCAGCTTTGCTAACCCAGTGGGCAGAGAAAGAACGAGGACAGAAACGAATAGAGTAGAACCTGAGATACTCAGAGCTCACAGGAATCAAAGAAATGTGGATGAGTTCCCTCTACCACGACCTAGAGAGCACACAAGGACTTTGAGACCGACTCAGCTAGTTAAGTCCATGAAGAACTACTTCGATGGCACGGGAGATCCATACGATCATGTGGCTGAGTTTAGGCAAGTCTTGAGAGCTGAACAAGTGGAGGATCTATTCACGCAGTACAATGCCTTTGGTCTGACCCTTAGGAACACTGCCCTGACATGGTTTCAGCCACTAAATGAGAGGCAGTTCAGGAGCATAGACCAACTCCTAGAAGCTTTCATTATTGAATTCTCTAAGAGTGGCATAAGGCATAATACCTCCTCGCTGATTCACAGCTTCAAGCAAACCCCGCAAGAGACCGTGAGACTTGCAGGAAGGAGATTTAGGCAATATCTTGAAAGATGCCCTGTTTCGGAGTTACCCACACCAGCCAAGCAAGTGGCTTTATTCTTGGATGGATTGCTAAGTACCAAATTAAGATCATATGTGTACTTGAAGGACCCTAGGACCATAGAAGAGTGTGTACGCATGTGTATTGACATTGAGGATAACCTAGGGGAGGAGTTAGAGCTTTCCAAGATATACAAAGATTCAGATAGTGCCTCTAGTCTCTCTTCCACGCAATCCACATCAATTGAGGAACTTGCAGAGAAAGTAGCTCAGAAATTAGGTGTAACTAGCAAACAAATCCCAAGGTTTGCCCATGTGAAAAGGTGCTATACTTGTGGCGGCGACCACATGGCGAATGTATGTCCCATTATGGCTCAACCCCAAGTTAATCCTAGTAGCCAGTACTGCACTATAGAACGAAGGTACACCAATCACACCGCTCAAGATTGCCCCTACAATAAGCAAACAGTTAGGCAAACTTACCCTCAACCCTATCCACCACAGGGAAGATACCAGAACCAGTACCCTCCACAGCCATATGGTAGGCCACAGCAACCTTATCAACAACCATATCAAGCTCAACAAAGGCCTCAACCTGCGTTAGCACAACAACCCCCTGCCCCAGCCAATGTGATTCCGGTAAAGTATACTGCTGCAGAAGAGAACCTGAATAGAGCTATAGTCCCTGTAACACCCTTGATTTTTGAAAGTGACCCGAGTGACCATAGCTTTGATTCTACACATGTTGATAGTCCCCAGGCGTACTACATGCAGTCTCCAGAACATGGTGAGTCCTATTACAGCGAAGAGCCAAATGAACCTAGTTGGGAGTCAGATTATACAAACGTCATGTATGCAAACCCCAACCCTAGACCTCAACCTAGGCAGGTAAGACCCCCGTTCCCTAGAGGACCATGCTACAGATGCCAAGGTGATCACCTCATTCGTGATTGTCCCTTGCCACCACCTACACAACCCCAGTCGGTGACGATACAGGGCTTTTGCCAAGAATGTGGGAAGGAGCATCTCTTACGAGATTGCCCAAAGAACCCCAATAATATGCCAAAAATCACTCCTATCAACGTTGTTGGGTTAGTGGTAGATTCCACAGGAAGTGTCACTTCCACTGCACCCTTACAGGTAGTCACTAGAGCGCAAGCATTGCAGCAAAACCAGGGTGTAGGTCAGGAAAAAAGCCCAGAAGTTAGTGAAACAGAGAGCATGACAAAGAAAAGGACTAGAGTATGGAAAGATAGTCGGGAGAGAATGAAAAGACAATGGGCTAAAAAGATGAGTGAACTTGAGGAAAGCGTAAGAGAAACAAGAGCCAGAATAACCGAACTCACAACTCAAACTCCCTCTCACACTACCCCACCACCACCATTCCCATCACCATCCGACCAGCCACCTTCCAACCCGCCTCACCTAAACCCACCACCCCCTAGAGTAGGATCAGTCCTAGCAGATCCCACTCCCGAAGACCTTAATATGATGCTTAAAGCATATCAGGCCAGAATCCAAGAAGGGCCAACCATAACCGATCATGAAAAGTGCTACCCTAGAGCCGAGCTAGAGCTTGAACGAACTAAAGTTTGTGCTAAGATGGTGGAATTGGCTCAATCCATGTTCGAAGCTAGCCGCCTCTTTAACATCTCTAGCTCAGCTAAGACGCAGTTACACTTTGATGGACTGCTAGAAAGAATAGAGAGGTTAATTGCACAATCAGAAAAGGAACCTGCCCCTCAAAGAAAGGAAAGGGCAAGAGAACGGATAAGCCAGCCTCTTCAGGAAGCCCATGTGCCTCCTCAAGAAGCTTATCTTCCCCCCCAAAAGGCAGATGAGCCCCCCTCGAAAGCTTACGTACCTCCACAGGTTGCCTACATTCCTTCTCAGGGAGCGTATGAGCCTGTTCGGAAAAGTAATAGAATAAGTAATCCTCCCCAGGAAGCTTGTGCTCCAGCCATCTATGAGAACGAGGAGAGATCCAACGATAGAATAAGCCCTCCTTCCCAGGTTGCTTATGTGCCTAATTCTACGGAGCCAGACACTTCTTCTTCTATGAATCGGTTTGCACCAGACTTCCTACGAGAGATTCAAGAAGACAAATGGGATAACGAAAGTGAAGTCGCCCCTCCCTTTGAACTTGTGGATGAAGCACACGACCAATTCCCACAAGACATCCCATCTATTTACGGGGAACATGAGAGTACTCAGTCTCACGAGAGATTGGACTTTGAGTCTAATTCCATACAAGAGCTACCCCACTTCACAGGCCCATGGGAAGCAAAGTCCACGTGTATGAGAACACCCACAGTCATGGTAAGAAACGAAGATTCAGTCATACCTAGGAACACAGAGGTAGTGAAGAACACTAACGTGCAGTGCAATCTCAAGTTAGAAGAGCTACTCAAGGTTAGACCTGAATTATGGAAACATGTCGCCAAACAAGTACCAGAAATAGCCAAACCTTGTTCCCAGGTAGGATCCCATAGGACGGTGCCAGAAATTCCCTTGGATAAGATAGGAGATATGTGTGAAGGCGAAGAAGGGAACACCTATCTTCCCATCACCTACCAGGAGTACACCACCAAGGCAATTTTGGACTCAGGTGCAGGAGTTGCAATTGCCACCACTTCCCTATGGAAGCGTTGGGGCAAGCTGGCACTCAGGCCCACGAGGATGAAATTGCAAATGGCCGATGGTCACATAGAGAGACCCTTAGGATTGCTAGAAGGAATAACTCTCACCACCTGTGGTGTCGAGTTTGAGCATACATTTGCCATATGTGACTTCAGCAAAAATCATGCCTATGAGATGATTTTGGGAAGACCATTTATGCGACAGTTGCAAGTGGTACAGGATTGGGGAACCAATTCTTTGTACCTGCAGCACTTAGGTGTTACGACCAAAGTGAATCTCAAAGATTACTCTCATAGAGATGTCCCTCCCATCCAATGGAATCCCATCCATAGAGCCAAAGATGATACGGAATCCGTGCATTCCATAGGCTCAGGATCCTCATGGATGCATGAAGACACCCACTTATGGATGTGCAAAGTAGCAGTAGAGGAAGAGAAGAGAGAAAAAGCCAGAGAGGTAGGTGCAAAAGAATCCCATAGATCAATCCAAGACCCAGCCTATGCACCTGTAGTTTTCCCAGATGAGGAATTTGAACCCCATGGCTGGGCAGAAATTTTAGCAACCATGGACGTAGCCATCAATGAAGAACAATGGACACCTCACTGTGATGAGGATGGCTATGACATTTCAGTCTTCTCCATAGAGCCAATAATGGGAGAGGCAGTTCTAGAAGAATGCGAACCTAGCCCTGATGCATTTGAGGATGCACGTGACTCCGATCTAGAGTCAATCATTATGGACCCACCATTTGCATCAGATGAAGAATACTTCCATGAAGTAGAATTTCAACCCCAGAGGCATGGAGAGCTTACAAACGATGTAAGATTAGCAACACAGGTGACCCCGAAGGAAGAAGGAAAGAAACGAAAGAAGAGAGAAGCCTCACCAGAAGAGGAAGAATCTTTGTTTGAGGTCCCGGAAAATTTTAAGAAGTATGAGATAGATGACAGGAGAGTCATGATCAGAATGCCGAAACGAGAGGCACAATCAGGAGAGGCCTATGATAACAAAGAAACCACCAAGAAAATAGTAGTGGCCCTAGAAGAAGGAGAGGAGAGATGCACATACATAGGCCATGACCTAATAGAGGAAGAAGAGCATGCGTTAATTGCCTTGCTAAGAGAATACAGAGATGTGTTCGCTTGGAGTTACAAGGATTTGAAAGGTGTTGACCCTGACATATGCTCACACACCATCCCCATGACCTCAGATGCTAAACCCTCTAAGCAAAAACCCTACCCATATAACGATAATTACGCTGCTAAGATCAAAGAAGAGATAGATAGATTGGTTGAAGCTGGATTTATCTATGAAATTGAGCACACTGAATGGGTATCCCCCATCGTAGTGGTGCCCAAGAAGAATGGAAAGCTGCGTGTGTGCATTAACTTGAAAAAGGTTAATGCGGCCACAATTCGGGATAACTATCCGCTTCCTATCACAGAGCATCTCTTAGAAAGAGTAGCAGGCAAGGAAGTGTACAGCTTCCTCGATGGATTTTCGGGCTACAATCAAGTAGCCATAGCTCCAGAGGATCAACATAAGACTGCCTTTGCCACTGAATGGGGCATTTTTGCCTTTAGAGTAATGCCATTTGGGCTTACCAATGCACCAGCTACCTTCCAGAGGCTGATGTGCCATGTGTTTAAGGAGTTCCTGAGGAAGAATTTAGAGGTCTATGTTGATGATCTTTGTGCTCATTCGAACATTAGGCAAACCCATATCCCCGAACTCAGGCAAATCTTTGACAAATGTAGAGAATATCAAGTCTGCCTGAACCCAGAAAAGTGCGTTTTTATGGTAAGGCAAGGCAAGATTCTAGGACACATAGTGTCAAATAATGGCATATCTACCGACGAAGAGAAAGTGAGAGCCATAGCAGAGCTACCTAGGCCAAAGAATGTCACGGAAGTACAAGCTTTCATGGGGCATTGTGGTTATTATCGCCGGTTCATTCATATGTACGTTGTCATTGCAAAGCCCATGTACGGACTTCTGACTAACTTTGAGTGGACGGATGAATGTGAGAATTCCTTCCAGGAGCTTAAACGAAGATTATGTTCAGCACCAATCTTGACCACACCAGATTGGAATAAGCCATTTCATGTTCACGTGGATGCATCCAATTATGCCATTGGATGTGTGCTTGCACAACCTACTGGTGAAGGTAATATGGATCTTCCAATTGCCTATGCCAGTAGACAATTGAATGCAGCTGAACGGAATTACACCACTACATAGCGAGAAGGTTTAGGCATGGTATATGCAGTTAAGAAATTTAGACACTATTTGCTTGCAAGTAAGTTTATATTTTTTACTGATCATCAGGCATTGCTATACCTCGTAAACAAGCCATGCAATACAGGAAGATTAGTGAGATGGTTTCTCTTGCTCATGGAATATGACTTTGAGGTAGTGGTGAGAAAAGGGAGGACTCATTTAAGAGCAGATCATCTCTCTAGGCTCACATCTGGAGAAGCCCCACAAGGAGTATCAGATGATCTTCCTGATGCTTACTTGTTTAATTTGGAAGTGGTGCCATAGTGGGCTAAGCCATTGGTACCAGTATTGACATACGGTGTCGTCGAGATTTGCTCTCCTCTCTCACTTGTGAAGGCCTACAAAAAACATATTTGGTGAAGGTAGCCGAAATTCCCCGAGAAGTCCAGGATGCATCAAGGATGTCAAAGGAAGGTCACATACAAAGTTTCAAAGAAATCAAGAAAGTCCATCGTAGCGGTCAAAGCTGGTCAAAGCTGGTCAAAGTTGGGAAATTAGGGCAAAAAATTCATTGTCACCAAATTAGATGAAAATCCATATACTTGTAAAGATTGTCAAAGGCAGTCTATAGCCCAAATTTCAGCAGAAAATGGATTTGGTAGCACATTGATATGCTATGTTCATTTTGTAAAAATGTAATTTTTCTAGTTTGACCCTACAAATTCTTGTATAGAAATTTATGTTAGCCATATGGTTTGGCATGTATAAAGACCATATGTGGCTACATATTTGTATAAAGTTTCAAGGCTATCCGAGCTTCCTAGACACCTTAATGCCACCTTGCAAGCTTCCAAATGTAGTCAAACTTGTACAAGTTAGATTCAGATGGGAGTTTTTTCTGCATATTCCTGAAGGAGATCTTTGGAAACATAGTCCTACAATGTTTCATCTTCATCAAAGACTTTTTGGAGGGTCAAAGAGCACAAAGTCCAGTTTTCAAGGTCACCGCAGTTTTCTAGTATAAGAAAATTGAAGGCTTGAAGGGCTGCCACATGGCAGAATATGATTGAACCATGTTGTACGGTCAAGATGAGCTCATATTCAAGGGTGGAGATGCACTAAAGCATAAAGGAAGGAGGATCCACGAATTTTTTCCATAAAAGAAGACCTTTTTTACAATCAAAGATCAATAATGCAGCATTTCTCCAAAAATAGTGGCTTATCTTATCCGAATTGATGTCAGCACTGATCCGACGGTCCAGATCATCCCCAGATCCAATGGTGGAGAATGAGGGCGCCTAAATTTCACTCCTTTACACTAGATTTGATAGAAAGAACAATTCCAAGCCATTGATTTGATTAATCAAATGGTTGTAATCGAAAGTAGTGATCCTAGAGTTGAGAGTTGATTTCTCTAGATCCAAGGGCCCAAATTCATTCAAAAAACTATATAAACCCCCCTCCAAACTCCTAGAGCATCATTGTTAGGCATCCATAGGGCTCATGCTAGCTTACGGTTTCCTTGAGACGATCACCCTCGGTTGAGCGAGTGAGGATCCAAGGTGAGCTAGTATGAGTATAGTACCTAGTTTCATATTTAAGTTAGAACTCCAATCTAGGATAGGCTCTTGAAACCAGCATCTCTATCTTGACTCACCCTCGGTGGAGCGTGTGAGTGAGTTAGAGCTGATTTTAATGAGTCTTAGACTTCTTTAGTTAGACGTTACGAGCCTAGACAGACATAGGGTCACTGGAGTGGAACTCACCTTCTTACGTGTGACATTCGGTTGAACTGTCATGGTTTGAGGGTCGGAACCACCTTTGATCAGTAGACTGCTTAGCATGACGTACCACGACGATCTTTTACATGTAACTTAATTCAAATTCTTGTAATTCATGTCACTTGTCACGTGTCTCTTGTCACCTCTCTCAGTCTCTTAAGTATTTTTACATGTCTTCTATTTCTTCTATGTGTGAGAAGGCTCCGCAGTTTTGCGTTGAACCAGTGAGGATGTTTCTTTGAGCTTGTGAGTAAACTCTATCATCATAATTCACTTTCATGCATATAATCCATACATACCCATACATATTGATTAGTTTCTGAAAGTGTATAAGAAGCTCCAATATTGGACCATTCTTCCTTTCGAAACTGGTTTATGTGTAAGGGTTCCATCTATTCTCGTCATGCATACATATCATCCAAAGAAAACTATGCATATGGATTGGAATTAGGAAGTGTTTAAGAAGCTCCTTCAATGGACCATTCTTCCTTCCAAATTTCATTCGTATGTATGGTTCTCTTTCATTCTTATCATTCATGTTCATAAATCCAACTTGCACTCCTACATTCCTATTCCCATAATCATTTCAACATCTCTCTCATCTCCATACCCAACATTAATTTCACCTTCACATCTTTAAACCTTCCAACATTCATTAGCTTCATACACCCTGTGTGTGCCACGACCGGACCCGATCCACCCGGATTGCGATCACCTCCACATTTGAACCCGACGTGAAACGCTTCCTGGCATTTGCTTCTGAACTTGTTGGGAGGTTGTGATCCATATCCTTTGTTTCATATTTTTTATCCTCATCATATTATCATCATCAGTCTTGAGTGTTGCACTGGATTTCTCACAGTATCGTGCACATCTTCGTCGTGAAGTAAACGTATTTGTGAGAGATCTAGAGCATCGTGCATCACTTGCTTATTCACATAAGATGGAGGAAGGATTCAAATCCCTTATTGTTGAGAAACAAGGCCAAAGAATAGTCTCTTCTATGTTGAGAGAGAAGGGAAAATTCAATGGCATCAACATCACAAGCTACTTAGATTTGTTTGAAGAGCAAGCTATGATTTTTGGTCTTCCGGAAGATCTTTTGATATCATTCTTTGAACGAATTGTTGATAGCTCTATCATAAACTGTGTCACTCAATATGATAGTCTTCCTTGGAGTGATTTTAGAAAGGAGATGCTCAAAGAATTCTATCTTGAAGATTACAGCCAACATAATCGGGATGGATTCTTACGATGGGTCAATTCTCCAAAGCCTAGTAGCTCTATTACTCTTTTACAAAATGAGTATATTAGACGCTATGAACAACTTCCTGATGAGGATAAGATAACTTTGGAACCTGATCTTGTGATCAATTTTCTTAAGCTTCTTCATCCTGAAACTCGTAGGGAAGTTGAACGGCGATTAGAAGAACCAGATAAGCGCTATGGTCTTACTGACAATTGGCAAAAAGTGCGTAAAGTAGTAGAGGCTGTAGCCCATAGACATCAAAGACAATCCATGCTTTATGAGCAAACTAGTCTTCCTCAAGCTAGCCTTCCACAAACTAAGGAGCAAGTTAGAGAACAATCCCATGCTATGCTTTTTGACTCTACTCCTATTCCTCAAATGATGGAGCCTACTCAAGGTTTTAAAGTAGAGCCAAATAAAAGTGTAGTTGAACAATCTCAAGTGGATATTCTCACTAAGCAAATGGAAAGTCTTATTGCTGCACAATCCAATTTGGCCAAGACTATAGATGCTTTACAATCTAGTTACACCAAAACTTTCCAAAATCAAACGAACCCAATGACTTTTCAAGAGCCTAATCAACATGTTATAGCTACCAATCAAAATCCACAAATAGCTCCTACTCAAGCATATCAAGTTCCTCCAATGCATAATCCTTCAATGCAAAATCCTCATCCTCATGTGCAAAATCCTCAAATGTATCAAAACATGTATCCTCAAGCTTCTCAAATAGCTTTTCAAAATCCTCAAAATCAAAATTTTCAAAATCATCAACCGTATAATATGGAAGCTCCTCTTGCACCTCAAGTACCACATGTTGCTCCCCAAGCTCATCAAATACATCAATTGCATTTTCAAAATCCTAATTATCCTGTTCAAGCAATACCTTATCAACAAAATCCTCAATTTCAAAATTTCCCACCACAAGTTAATCAAAATCCTCAAAATCAAAATGGTTTTGTGCGTGGCCCTCGTAGGTGTCCTTGGTGTGATTCGTTAGAGCACTTTTTGAGAGATTGTGAATTATTGAAGGCTGCTAAGGAGCAACGACTAGTAATAGACATAGACAAGAAAATCTGTGACTATCGATCTAGGCTACCTTTGCAAGGAAATTATGGTAAGGGAGGAATGAAAAAACATTATGAAAATATAACCATAATGGACGTAGGAACTAGAGGAGTGAAACTAGAAGCTCTTGATGAACAACAAGTAGAATCAAGTAAACCCACAAAGGAAGCTGATTTTTCCATAGAGGCTTTAGTAAGAGCACGGGATGAGATTAGGAGAATAACGGCTTGGGAGTCACCAATAGAAGATCAATCTCTTATTTCTCACATATCCAATGTAGAAGAAAAACAAAAAAGAGATGAAGCTGAGCCTAGTGAAAGAAGAGTAACACGAAAACAAACCTCAGAGGGAATAGAAACAATCATAGAGCAAGGAGAAACATTACAATCCAAAGATAAAAAAAAAGAATCAAAACCCAATGAACAAAAACAAGAGGAGAAACAAAAAGGGAAGAAGACAAAGCAAAGAAAAACAGAACCAAAGCCTTTAGATAAACAAGAACAATCAAAACAAACTGAAGACCAAACACGAGAACATGAACAAAAACAAGACCCTGAGCAAAAACAAAAGAAACCAAAGAGAAAACCTAAAGCCATCTTGATTTCAGAAATTGAGAGAAAAATAGATCCTATGGAGATTTTAGATGACATTTTGCTTAAGAGTCAAGTGACTATGTCTTTAGAACAAGTTTTCTCTATTGCAAAGCCTGTTTTTAAAGATAACTTTATCGGCCTAATTAAAAGGAAGAGGTTTCTGCTTAATCTAGATACTGAGATGCAAGATTCTCTAGATCAAGATCAAGCTATGAATGAAGCCTTAAACTTTGATGAATCTGATGAAGAGGACTTTGATGATGATGAAGTAAATGTTAATAAAAATTTCTTAGGACCTATTCAACCTGACCATGAAAATCATGAAAACAATCCTGAAAGCCACTTTAAAAGAACATTTTGGTCTAGAGGTACATCAGAGATGCATGTTAAAATAGGAAATGATAAGAACACTATCACTATAAATGCATTAGTAGATTCCGACTCTGAAATCAATGTGATTTCAAGAGAAGTCTATGATAAGTTTCGATGGCCCATAGATAAAGATTGTGGATGGCGTATGAGAACTGCAGATAATGGTGTAGGTACCCTGTATGGAGCTTGTGCTAGTGTGCCCATATCCATATGAGGAATCACAGAAGAGTTTCACTTTTTTATTCAAGATAATTGCTCCTATGAAGTTCTCTTAGGTCAACCCTTTATTTGTGAGAGTCGTATGGAAACTAAAGCCATGGATGATGGGTCTACCTATGCTAGATTTAAGTCTAAGGATGGAATGCAATCACTTCAAGTCATGACAGTAGGAGTGAATCATCCTAGGAATCGATTGTCAATTAGAAAGAAACCTATTGTTACTCAGGGTCATGAGCATGCTTGTAGTGATTGTGCACCTCGATTCATGTTTGGAGCTACATATGATCAAAATTTCGGATAGAATCCATTGTTGAGCGGGACAACAGTGGATATTGGTTTGACATCTCGCATCCAACCAACATGTACAATAGTTTGTCACTTTGTTTTCCACATTCTAGATTAGATTTTCTTCATAAGAGTCAATTGTCCAAGTCTTTTATCCAAAAAACCCAAAAAAATTATAAAAACAACAAAATCATGGAACATGATGAGAACATTGAGCATGTGATTGAGACATCTCATTGTTTCTCTACTCTTGAGGAGTTAGAGTTATGTCTTCAACAAAATTCTAATTCCCATATTATTCTTATTTCTTCCCTTGATGAGTATGCTCTAATCCAAGAGTATGCTCTCAATATTGACAAGTGCTCGAAATTTAACCAAACACATGATGCCTTAGTTGAAACAAAGTACAAAACTGCAGACAAAAAAATCAAACCCATAGCTCAACCATTACCTCAAGGAAGTAATGAAAAAATTATTGATGTGAAAAATGATCCAATTCTTCGGGATAAGAAAAACATAGGACATACATTCACGGATGAGACAATCAAACAGGTGAAAATTGGTAGAGATGATGACTTTCTTTTGCCAGCAGAGAGAGATAAATTTGAGAGAGTCATACGTAGCCATGGAAAAGCCTTTACTATGTATCCTCATGAGATTGGTTGTGTAGATCCTAAGCTAGTTGCACCCATGATAATCTTTACTATTCCACATATTCCATGGAATCTTCGTCCTATACCTGTTCCAAAGGCTCACTTACCTGAGCTAATGAAACTACTTAAGGAGAAGATAAACATGAGAATTTTAGAGCCATCTTTTGCACCTTACTCAAACAGATGGTTCACTGTGCCTAAAAAGAATGGGAAACTACGTTTTATTCAAGATCTCCAACCCGTCAATAAAGTTGCCATAAGGAATGTAGGAATAGGACCCATTGTAGATGAGTTTGCTGAATCATTTTCAGGACATTCTATCTATTCAATGGGTGATTTATATTCTGGATATGACCAATTCCAGTTAGCAATTGATAGTCGTGACATAACCACAATGAAAACTCCTTTAGGCTTAGTGCGAATGTGTACTTTACCTCAAGGAGCGACTAATTCTGTGGCTCATATGATGAGTGCTATGAATATGGTCTTACATGATTTTATCCCTCATATAACTATGCCATTCATTGATGATATTCCAATTAAAGGGAGTGAGGAACGTGTAAAGGACATTACTTTAGATTCATCTGGATGTCGTAAATTTGTTCTTGACCATATCTCTGATTGTGAGAGAATATTTCAACAATTTGAAGAGGTAGGTCTCACATTTTCCATAGAGAAATCTGTTTTTGGTGTCAACGAGGTGCTTATTGTTGGACATTTATGTGGCCATTATGGTCGAAAGCCATACCCACAAAAAGTTGATGCCATTAGCAAGATTTCTGAAACATGTAACAACGTGAGTGAGGTACGTAGATTTCTTGGTGCTTGTATCTTTTATGTTATTTGGATCCCACACTTTGCTCATGTTGCTGATTGTCTTTATGACTTGTTGAGGAAGAAACGAAAATTTATTTGGACTGACAAACACACTCAAGCTATGCGTAAATTGAAGAAATTATTGCTTGAAGCTCCCATCCTTAAGCGTGTAGACTATTCTGCTAACAAACCTATTATATTGACTGTTGATACTAGTCCTATTGGTATAGGTTGGGTCATAAGTCAAGACGATAGTGAAGGGAATAGATATGCAATTAGGTTTGGTGCGAAAATTCTACATGAAACACAACGAAAATATCCACAGATCAAACGAGAATTATGGGGTATGGTAACAGCTTTGAAAATAGACAAAGAATATTTCATTGGTGCAAATGTCAAAGTTGAGACTGATTGTTTGCCTCTCATTGGAATGATAGCCAATTGTTCATCTCCTGATATAGCCATGCTTAGATGGATCTCATATATTAAGTTCATAAATCCTGAGTTAGTTCATATTTCAGGTAAGTCAAACTCAGTTGCTGATATGTTATCGAGAGCTAGATTTGATGATGATCTTGAAAGTGATCTAATAAAGAATGTGAATTTAGTTGACTATGTTCCACATATATATGAGTATGAGAAATTTCATGAGTCTGAGTACGAAGATGAATGGAGAGACATAGGAAAGTATCTCAGTACACTACAACCATTACCTAGCTGGACTACGAATAGATTCCGTAACATTAGGAAACGAGCTTATAACTTTTTCCTATGTAATGGTTATCTTTGGAGACATGCTAAGGGTAAGGTTAAGAATCCACAACGAGTCCTGGGAAAACGAGGTCTTCAATTGCAAGTAATGAAGGAAATGCATGAGACATTATGGGCCGGTCATAAAGGATTTTTTGGAACATATGAAAAAATTAGAAGTACCTATTATTGGCCTAGGATGTATGTTGACATTAGTAGCTATGTTTCTACATGTTCTAATTGTCAACTTCATTCATCAGTCAAACATAGAGATCCGTTGCATCCTACTTATCCACCTTGTATTCACTACAAGTGGGTAGTAGATCTTGTAACTATGCCTAAAGGTATCGACAAAATGCGTTACATTGTACTTGCAAGAGAAGACTTAACTAATCATGTAGAGGGACGTGCACTACGATCTAAGACCACTTACAATGTTTGCAAATTCTTGCTTGAAGATGTCATAAGTTGCTTTGGGTACATAGAGAAAGTAGTTGCCGATCGTGGAGAGTTAAATGCGAGAGAAGCTAAAGAGTTCTTTGAGCGTCATGGTATTCGTTTGTCTCTCACTACTGCATATAACCCAGAGGCCAATGGTAAAATAGAGAGAGGGCATCCACCTTTTGTGAAAGCCATATCTAAAGCATGTAATGGTGACATCAAACAATGGCCTAAATTCTTACCTTTTGCACTTTGGGCAGATAGAATGACATGCACACGTACTACTGGATATATGCCTGCTGAACTCATGTACTGTCAAAAACCATTGTTTCCAATTCAGTCTCATATTTCTGCATGGTCAAATTTTCCTTGGTCTGAAAACATGTCTACTGATGATTTTTTGAGTTTGCGTATTAAACAGTTAGAACAAGGTAAATTAAGACTTGATGATGCTGTTGAAAAATTAAGAGAATCTAGAATGAAGAACAAGCATTATTTTGATAAAACTCATCGATTGCGTCCTAAGCCAATTGAAGTAGGAGATTGGGTGCTCATTTATGATAGTACATTTGACTCTCAATATGATGCACGCAAAAAGCTCACTCAACGGTGGTTTGGGCCATACATAGTATCAAAAGTCAACAACAATGGTACGTATGCTCTTTGTGAATTAAATGGTGTTGCACTAAAAACTTTGATTGCAGGTAAAAGGATAAAGTTATTCAAGAAGCGTGATAATGACGAGTACATTTTGGATGAGGACATTGAAGAAGATGACAACAATGAGGCCGATTCATAAACAGGAGTATCCATGTTATAAAAAATAAAAAAAAGAAAAAAAAAATGAAAAACATCATTAATTTTTCAAGTTCATGTTGCTTTGTTTTTTTTCAAGTTCATTCTATTTTTTTTCCATGCTTGTTTCATGCATGTTTTTTTCAGTCTTTGCATCACATTGCATATCCACATCACTTGAGTCACAAAAGGCAAATGATGATTTCTCTACTTGTGTAAAATTGTATCTTAAGTAGTAACTTATCTACTAAGAAATTGATTATAATCTAGGATTGTGGAAAGATAGGGCATGTAGATTTGGAGGTTTATTTTGGTGACATGACTTTCATATATAAACATGCATATGTATCCAGTATCGAAAGCATAATTGTTGAAATCCTAGCTCCTGCTATTGCATGTTTCTACATCCTTAGTCCATCTCACAACACTTGTATCGGAGTTTAAACGACTGTTCTCCGTCATCAAAAATGGTTGTACCTTGTATCGGGGTTTAATTTTTCCTCGTCAAAAAAAAAAAAAAAAGCTACATGTTACCAAGAAGTTTACACTTTCTTCCACCCCAAAAAAGTGATCGTAACCATAAAGTTGCCGAATCATCATCATTATAAAAAATTAAAAAAATAAAAAAAGAGGCAAGCCAAAGGAGGATAAAGAGGCATAATAGAATAAATCACGGGCTATATAGGCAGATTTATGCATTAGTGGAGTTTAGTTAGATTTCCTTGCATGTTATTAGAGAAAGAGCATATTCATATTTATGTAGGAAAGGAGTTGATCTAAAATAAGCTAAAGATGAAAGATGTCTCTTGAAAATCCTAAATCTTTGTTTATAATCATATTTAAGGTAGATTGCTTTATGAAAAAGGTACAAAATTTTCTTCAAGATGAGAGGAACTGATGCTTAAAACGACTCAATACATCCACTTCCACTTCATATTGATGCTTGTTTTTTTTTCTTTCTTGTTGCCAATGTTGCTTGTTCATTTGCATATATGTTGCCTATTTGTTCATGCATATTCATGTTGCCTGTTTCAATTATTTCTTTCATGCAAATTTTGCTTCATGTCACGTTACCTACTTATTCATGCATATAATCAATTTTCCTTCCATCTTTCTTATGTTGCCTATAAAAGAATTTGATGCCTGGAACATTTTGTTTTTCACAGATGCTAGAGTGGCGCTTCCGGAGGAATCGCAGGTTTAGTGGGGGCGAATGTCGTCGAGATTTGCTCTCCTCTCTCACTTGTGAAGGCCTACAAAAAACATATTTGGTGAAGGTAGCCGGAATTCCCCGAGAAGTCCAGGATGCATCAAGGATGTCAAAGGAAGGTCACATACAAAGTTTCAAAGAAATCAAGAAAGTCCATCGTAGCGGTCAAAGCTGGTCAAAGCTGGTCAAAGTTGGGAAATTATGGCAAAAAATTCATTGTCACCAAATTAGATGAAAATCCATATACTTGTAAAGATTGTCAAAGGCAGTCTATAGCCCAAATTTCAGCAGAAAATGGATTTGGTAGCACATTGATATGCTATGTTCATTTTGTAAAAATGTAATTTTTCTAGTTTGACCCTACAAATTCTTGTATAGAAATTTATGTTAGCCATATGGTTTGGCATGTATAAAGACCATACGTGGCTACATATTTGTATAAAGTTTCAAGGCTATCCGAGCTTCTTAGACACCTTAATGCCACCTTGCAAGCTTCCAAATGTAGTCAAACTTGTACAAGTTAGATTCAGATGGGAGTTTTTTCTGCATATTCCTGAAGGAGATCTTTGGAAACATAGTCCTACAATGTTTCATCTTCATCAAAGACTTTTTGGAGGGTCAAAGAGCACAAAGTCCAGTTTTCAAGGTCACCGCAGTTTTCTAGTATAAGAAAATTGAAGGCTTGAAGGGCTGCCACATGGCAGAATATGATTGAACCATGTTGTACGGTCAAGATGAGCTCATATTCAAGGGTGGAGATGCACTAAAGCATAAAGGAAGGAGGATCCACGAATTTTTTCCATAAAAGAAGACCTTTTTTACAATCAAAGATCAATAATGCAACATTTCTCCAAAAATAGTGGCTTATCTTATCCGAATTGATGTCAGCACTGATCCGACGGTCCAGATCATCCCCAGATCCAATGGTGGAGAATGAGGGCGCCTAAATTTCACTCCTTTACACTAGATTTGATAGAAAGAACAATTCCAAGCCATTGATTTGATTAATCAAATGGTTGTAATAGAAAGTAGTGATCCTAGAGTTGAGAGTTGATTTCTCTAGATCCAAGGGCCCAAATTCATTCAAAAAACTATATAAACCCCCCTCCAAACTCCTAGAGCATCATTGTTAGGCATCCATAGGGCTCATGCTAGCTTACGGTTTCCTTGAGACGATCACCCTCGGTTGAGCGAGTGAGGATCCAAGGTAAGCTAGTATGAGTATAGTACCTAGTTTCATATTTAAGTTAGAACTCCAATCTAGGATAGGCTCTTGAAACCAGCATCTCTATCTTGACTCACCCTCGGTGGAGCGTGTGAGTGAGTTAGAGCTGATTTTAATGAGTCTTAGACTTCTTTAGTTAGACGTTACGAGCCTAGACAGACATAGGGTCACTGGAGTGGAACTCACCTTCTTACGTGTGACATTCGGTTGAACTGTCATGGTTTGAGGGTCGGAACCACCTTTGATCAGTAGACTGCTTAGCATGACGTACCACGACGATCTTTTACATGTAACTTAATTCAAATTCTTTTAATTCATGTCACTTGTCACTTGTCTCTTGTCACCTCTCTCAGTCTCTTAAGTATTTTTACATGTCTTCTATTTCTTCTATGTGTGAGAAGGCTCCGCAGTATTGCGTTGAACCAGTGAGGATGTTTCTTTGAGCTTGTGAGTAAACTCTATCATCATAATTCACTTGCATGCATATAATCCATACATACCCATACATATTGATTAGTTTCTGAAAGTGTATAAGAAGCTCCAATATTGGACCATTCTTCCTTTCGAAACTGGTTTATGTGTAAGGGTTCCATCTATTCTCGTCATGCATACATATCATCCAAAGAAAACTATGCATATGGATTGGAATTAGGAAGTGTTTAAGAAGCTCCTTCAATGGACCATTCTTCCTTCCAAATTTCATTCGTATGTATGGTTCTCTTTCATTCTTATCATTCATGTTCATAAATCTAACTTGCACTCCTACATTCCTATTCCCATAATCATTTCAACATCTCTCTCATCTCCATACCCAACATTAATTTCACCTTCACATCTTTAAACCTTCCAACATTCATTAGCTTCATACACCCTGTGTGTGCCACGACCGGACCCGATCCACCCGGATTGCGATCACCTCCACAACGGGCCTAACCATCCAGTAGTAAACACACGGAACAGAGAGGTTATGAAAGCCCAAAAGTACCACATCATGGCAGGAAGCATGTACAAGCACACAGATCAAGGAATCTTGGCTTGTTGTGTGGAAGAGGACGAGTACAATAAATGGTTGCAATTAGCACATGTAGGTGCATTAGAGCAACACCATTCAAAGCAACGAACCTTACAAACGCTAAGGAGACTCGGAGTACATTGGCCAACTATGGAAGCTGATGTCCAAAAGTTGTGCAAGGAATGCCCAATCTGCTACACTAAACCACCTGTGGAATACGCCACTCTTTATCAAGTGTCTATAGTGCCAGATTGGAGTGAACCACTAGTATCCTTCCTGAGGACGAAAGCATTCCCTCCACATATGACCTTGGCTAGGAAAAGGAGTTTAGAACAAGAAGCCCAAGATTACTCACTCATTGGTGATAATCTATATAAGCGTGGTAAAGATGGTTACCTGAGGTTATGTGTCCATGAAAGTGAATATCTCAAGATCTTGGAAACTGCTCACCAAGGTGTAGCAGGAGGACACTTTGGACCAGATCGGGTGATCAAGGCAATACTATTTGCGGGCTTCTGGTGGTCGACCCTTCACATGGATGCACATACCTATGTGAAACGGTGTGATGTCTGTCAAAGGACTCAGTATCCTATACGCAAAGATGAGATGCCATTGAAACCTATGATGGGTGGACGTGCATTCTCTAAGTGGGGAATAGACTTCATAGGTCCTATTAATCCCCCAGCTAAGGGTTCTCATGCAGAATACATCATTGTTGCAACAGACTATCTAACTAAGTGGGTAGAGGTAAAAGCCACGACAAAGAATGACGCTCAGACAACTGCTAAATTCTTGTTTGAAAATGTATTCACAAGATATGGGCTACCTATAGAGCTGGTAAGTGATAGAGGCACTCACTTCTTGAACGAAGTGATTGAGAATCTACTCCAAGAATTCTTGGTAATACACAAGAAGTCTGCCCCCTATCACCCTCAAGCTAATGGACAGGCTGAGAGCACCAATAAGATCTTATGCAATGTACTGACTAAATTAGTGAACACGAAACGCTCTGATTGGGACAAACAGCTACACCATGCTGTTTGGGCATACCGAGTTGCCTACAAAACGGTACTCCAAGCCACCCCCTTTCAGATGGTGTTTGGCCAAAACGCTGTGCTACCCTTGGACTTCTTGATTCCTACATTGAGAGTAGCACGAGAGCACGAATGGACAGGTCATGAGCTCTCCTCTAGGATCTTTGACCTTGAACGATTAGGAGAAACAAGACTGAGAGCAGCTACAGGAATCTATGCAGCTAAGAAGAGGCAGAAGGCATACTTTGATGCCCATGTGAAGGATAAGGGCTTGAAAGCAGGAGATCTAGTTTTAGTCTATACACTGAAACAACACGCAAGGAAGCTAGAAAAGAGAGGCTACGGACCTATGATCATCAATAGGATCTCCACGAGTGGAGCAGTACAACTGGCCACATTAGAGGGTGATGTTCTCCCAAATTACATTAGCGGTTGCAGAGTCAAGTTGTATCAGGAACCCCTCACGGAGGAAATGCTCAGCCGACTCAACACTGCTAAGAAACGCAAAGAGGAAGAAAAGCGAATTCGAGAAGAAGCTCAAGCAGAAGCTTTAGAACGCATCAGAAGGATGAGATTACGAAGGCAAGGTAGAGATCAGCCTAGAACAAATGACTATGCAGATCAAGGATATCATATGACAATGTGTGAAGTCGCAGGAACAAGCTCGCATAGGATAATTGATCGACGTCCTTTCATAACCCTAGATATAGGACAAGGAAAGAGTGCAAGGACCGTAAGAGCCTTGATTGACTCAGGTGCAGCCACTAGTGCTGTTAGAGTGTCTTACTGTCAAGAGTTGCAGTTAACTGTCAATCCTGTGGAAGCATATCTCATAGGATTGGGAGGCGTGGAAACCCCTTGCATGGGCGAGGTGGAACTTCCCCTCTATATTCATGATGAGGCAATGACAGTTAAAGTGCTAGTATGTCAAGATGCGGACCTCACTGAACCTCTTGTCTTGGGTCAAGACTGGATTTATGACCAAGCAGTCAACTTAAACCTAAGAAGTGGACTTCTTCAGGTATGGGTGAAGCAGACTAGAATTACTATGGAGTTAAATAATGGAGCACTCAAGGAACTAGGAAAGGCACAGACTCCTGGTCCCTCCAGGGGTGCACATGAAGTTGACCATGCTGTTCTTGTCCAAGGCTATGTGATGCAGAAGAATGAAGATCTCAAAAAAGGAGTCAGAACCACAACGGAACTCCCTTCTTTTCCAAAGGCCAGAGGGAGGCAGCAACCAAAGGTGGATCAAAGGCAGAAGAAGCAGAGTACTACCTATGTCGGAGATCAAAAGTACCTGCGCAGCAAAATGTCTCAGCTAATGAAACAAGTGTGGGTGCGGAAAGGCGAACACCCGGTTGTACTCAAGCCAACCACACGGGCAAAGCCTCTTATTAGTAACGAACAACACGACACTAATAAGAAGTCTTTCAGAAGTACTTCTGCTAACATGAAGTCTATTTGGGTGCCCAAGAAGTCGATGAAGGCCAGCCCACAATCAAGACAAATTTGGGTGCCTAAGGCTTGTTTGCGGGTGCAAATAGCCATGCCAAGGCCACATTCTATACAGCGTGACCCATTCACTCGCACAGCCGGCATCCACTCGTTTTCTACACTCAGGAACACACCAAGGCCCATGAGCACGAACATAATCACTTGTAAAGGTCCCTAAAAGGCCTCATTTTCAAGCCGATACACCTATAAAGATCTCTAGAGTCTCTACCAAACCAAGAGCAAAACCCATCCACTGCATTTGGCAGCCTAAGACTTGTAACAAACCCCCAGACCCCATTTGTAAATCCATGACAACCTACTAACCACATCACTATCACACTACATCATTCCACTTAACTCTTAGGTCTTCCGAACTCCTAACCACACACACACTCGCACCGAGCACTTACTAACCCATTAATCTCTCCCGACCCTCATGTTAATGTTGTAATGGGAACAACAACGGTTCTCCCTTGTCCTGTACAATGTTAACACATGTTTGTATATTCTCACAGAGACAGGCAGCAAGAAGTAACATGGCAGATACGGTAGGAACTAGCTCCCAGGTAGGCACCAGCCCCCAAGTTGTGGACATTGAAAGCCTTCCGATCGAGGAGGAATTAAAGGAAAGACCAGTGGCATTAAGGGCATTACATACCATACCGATTCAGAATCCTCCACAGGGTCACACAATGCCGGTGGGCAAAACCTCACACTGGTTCAGTGACGTTGCTGGACCTCTGGGTGAAGGCACATACATGTGGGAGTCCGAGGTAGAATTCAATGGACGTTGGGGCAGATACCATTTATTTACCAGGGAGTTTGAACAGCTACAGAATAATGAAGGATTGAAGTCGATATGGAAGAAGGCTGGGCTTTATGATTACTTCAAGTTCCAACTACCAAAGCCAGATTTTCTAAGGTGCTCATACTTGATTAGTACCCTCACTCCAAGCAAAGACAAGAAAGGATACAGCTCCTTTGTGCTCCCATCACTCACAAGGGGCAACGAGCTGAAGCGTTTCCGCTTGACTATCAACCTGGTAAGAGAAGCACTCGATATGAAAGGTATGCACATTCCAACAGAGAAAGAGACTATGGTTCCAGACAATATGAAGAACAGGAATCTGACGAAGTTGAAGGACATGGTTGCGATGACACCTACGATCGCCATTCACTTACGCATGGTCATGCAACATTTCGCATTCCCCGCGCAGGAAAGGTTCACAATGCCTCCCAAAAAGATCTGGTTTAGCCTCTACCTAGCGGATGCTTTTGATTTGACCATCAATATGCCCCACTGGATTATCGACCAGATTCATATGGCTCATCAGAGATGGTATAAGAAGCAAAAGTATGTACTGTATGGTTGTTGTGCGCTTACAAGAATTGTGTACAGATGTCTCGCATATGATGTACCGGTGCAGAGGGCTCTCATTTGGACCAGAGCACAGGAGTTTCAACGCAGATTGTCAGCTGTAGGGCCTCCCTCAAAGAAGATGAGAGGCGCTGTCCAGATGCCTTGTGCACAAGCTCGTGGTGCAACCCTAACGCCTGAAACAACCCCAAGACTTCCTCGACGAGTACAACCATTTACTATCAGGTTACCCAGGCACAGCACAGATGGCCCTAACCTTGTGTTTCCACCAGTACCGACTGATCTGGAATTCCCGCATGGATTCACTTTGGAGGATCTAACGGATGAAGAAGTTGCTAGAACCATCGAAGCTGTAAATGCGGAAGTTGAAGCAGAGCAAGCTGGTGGACAGCAAACTGCCCCAGACCAAGCCCAGCCCAGCCAACCGGACGTAGTCAATGTGGACGATGAAGAAGAAGCACATGAGGAGGCACAGGGTGGACAATCAGAAGCAGAAGAACAAGAGTATGATCAGGAAGCCCTACAAGTACTGGAAGGCGCCCCAGCCTATACTAACGCATTAAAGAAGCTCTACGATACGATGAACCGAGTTCAAGAGCAACACAGACTATCATTAGCTGCAGGTAAAGCCCTCATGAACCAGATTCTGGAGGAGGAAGGTGTGGACGAGCAATACCGTGCCACCTTGGAAATGATATCGGACGCTTTGGGAGTACCTGAGACGGTGCATACTGCACTAGTGCAATCACGAAGGACAGAGAAAAGATATGGCAGACGCCCCCCACGAACGGGAAAACGAATGAATGTATTAGGATCAGGACCACAAGGCACCCCCACAACCACTGGCATAGCACACACTGTTCACGACACCGAGGAAGCCCACACATCGAGTGCACCTCCATCACCTCCCTTGCCACCTTCTCCCCCACATCTGCCCCATTCACCTCCCTCTACCACTGTAACCTCTACTGTCACCACCTCCGAACCCACTACACACACCGACGCACAAACCATCAGTCAACCCACATACTCTATTTCCACTGAAAACATAAGGCTAACCACAGCCACGGTAAACACCACTACTCCGATCACACTTCCTGGGAGTTCACAATTACACACACCTCTATACACGTTCACAACTCTCACCGCAACCACAATCCCCATGTTCACAGTCACTCCCACCACGGCCTCCACTTTTGAATCCATGGAGGTGTCACCCACCTCTGCACCTCTCCCACCCCCCATTTACCCACAATCTCCCATTCCCCCACCTCCCCCCTCACCCTTCTCCAGTACTGCATCCACAATTCCCTTTCCCTTTCCCTTCCCCTCTGCATTCAACACCATTTCTCCCACCATTCCTCTTAATAATGTATTTAATAATATGTATCAATGCATGTCCCAACTTCAGCAACACTACCAACACCTTGACAACCAACATACAAGGCTTTTCCGAAGCCACGCAGATCTCCAAGCACGATGTAGGGATCTTGAAGAGCAGAAGCAGCTACTACAACAGCAGCACGTGACATTACAGGAACAATATGCACAATTAGTAGCCAACCCACCCCAAGCAGATGATGAAGAACGACGACATATGGACGAGCTGCTACATTCTCAGATCACGGAAAACCTTAAGCTTCGACGGAACTTGGGCCTCCTACGCAAGCACATGTCTACAACACTAGAGGAGAATAAGCGATTACAGAAACAGAACGAAGAAAATCTGGAGGCAACCATGGAGGGTTCCCTACAGGAGATTGATCCAGAGCGATTCAAGGCAATTCCCTCTGAGAATATGAAAGTGGTATTAGAAACTCATGCAGATCTAATGGCGGCCCATGACGCTTTAGAAAAAGAGAGAGATGATTTACTAAGTCAGTTGGCCACCCAACAGACATCACCAAGCAAGATCACAACCGCAGAAGATACATCTGAAGAGGTCACTAAACTCCGGGCAGAACTTGAGGAATTACGTAGCAAGGTCATGCAGTACGAGCATCAGCCCTCCCCTCTGGTAGAGCCCGAGCCTGACGATCTTGTGCCAATCGAAGTAGAAGAAACATTCGAGGATCCCTATGTCCCGATGCCAACACCCGGGGGTAAGCGAACAGAACAGGGCATGGACACAATTGAAATTGAGGCACCTGAATGGATGCAAAAATTAGAGAAAGTAGCCACGACGCATGATGACAGGGTGGCAGTCCAAATCGCACTGATGTCACAATTGGAGGAGGTTGTAATAAAATCCGATTATTTTAAGAATCTCTCACACCATAGGTGGATCGGCCCATCGGACGACCTGTATGTTCCTTTTTGCGTTCCAATGGCGGATTATAATGCGGAGATCAAGCACCACACCTCAAGGGAACCAACCTCTGCCACACAATTTGCACCTGACGACATCCCAGAAAGTGCCAAGCAGGGATATATTCGCCAACCGATTTGGAGAATTCGGCTGCTTGAAACATACCCGGAAATGGTAAGAACATGGAACAACATGCCATTGTACATCAAATATAACCCATGTTATTGCCCTGTATTTCGAAGGAGATCATGGCCAGAGTACACACAAACAGTGCTGACGATTAAAGGATGTGAGAAGTGGCTCAATTATGTGTACTTTGCACCCCCGAAGGGCCCACCTACTATTGGATATATGATTTCGACGATTCGACATTGGGGGGTCCGGTTCAAGAATGTACCTGATGTCATGACTCAGATGTGCCTGAAGATTTTCGAACTTATGTTGGTCACCTTCAGGACCTTCAAAAATGTCAAGGAACCGCATCTCTCAGCACTAGGATTTAATGAAGGTAATCAAGACCTTGTATACGACATGAGCACAACCCCATCGATTAATGTTGTGTATGCATGGCACGCTCGCATCAAATATCTACCGGCCTGCTTCAAACAAACGTTTGAAGAGATGTTTGTCACGGGATTCTGGGAATATCACTCCGAGATATTCATTCCCAGACCATCCCATCTCTTGCAGTTGTTTGCAGTGGAACAAGCTCTCCATTCCGAAAAGCTACGTATACCACATCCAGAGGTTCCCGGGCCGGTAGATTGGGATGCTCTACTCACAGATTTGGCCAAAGGATTGAGGATTTCCGAACATCACTAAGCGCAGGATGTCATTGAGTACTACATCCAAAAACCCACACAACAAGGGTCTGTCAGGGACGACAGACGCGAGAGAGGGGGGGTGTTAGCAGCGGACAAGGAACTGAAGGACTAACGAGGCATGGCAGTCAGAGAAGAGAGTCAGAAGGGAGAGAAGGCACAAGCAGACAAGGGAGTCAACGAAGATCTGGCAAATAGGCCAATAATTTTCTTCAGGAAGAAGCACGTAAAGCACGTATGAGCATTCACGCAGATCTAGCACTAAGGCAACCCTTTAGTTTTTCAAAACCCTGACACCAATTAAAAGTGATTCTCATCACTAAACACCATTGTAAATACCATTTCATATTTTTGTAGCTCCATTTTGTGCAAGCCAAGGAGTCCTTGAGCTTGAGGAGCTTTAGAAGTATCTACCTGCCAATTTTTGTATTTTTTAGATCTCGTTTGAGCCTTCAAATAAGCCCTGGAACCTAATTTTTAACTAGGCCGGACACTACGTCTGAACAGGGCCAAAGCTAGTCAAAAACTATAAAAAGAGCTAGAGAGCTCATTTTTGGGGGTTAGATTGTAATTGAAACAAACTTCTAAGAGCTTTTGGAAAGTAATCTAAGAACTCCTTGATTCTCACTCTTTGTCTTGCCGTGTGTGCGCGTGTGTGTGTATGTGTGTGCATGTTTGTGTGCTTCTCACTCACACACTTGTGCCGCCACTTGCTCGAGGTCTTCATACCATCCTCACGTCTTCCCGGATTGACATTAAAGGAGGTGCTACTCATCACTGAGCTACAAAAATGTTGCATGATAGTTCGTAAGTGTAGAGCAATGGTAGGTGTCATTGCTACCATGTCCTTCAATTTGTTGAGGTCTTTATGCTTCATCCTGCCTCGAACCATTAGTTCTTTCTCAGTGGGAATATGCATTCCTTGCATGTTCAATGCTGCTCGTACCAAATTGAGGGTCAGTTTGAATCTCTTGAGTTTGTGGCCTGGCAATAGTGAGGGTAGCACAAAAGTACTATCGCCTCCCTTGGCCCTGCTAGGAGTGATGGTACTGATAAAGTAGGAGCAGCGAAGAAAATCTGGCTTAGGCAAATGTGCTCTAAAGTAGCTATCCAATCCCGCTTTGGTCCAAACCGATCGCATTACTTCTGCATTCTGATAATTTTCAAATTCACGAGGGAAAAAATGATAAGGTCCCCATTTGCCATTGAACTCAATTTCTGCTTTCCAGAAGTAGGTGCCATCCCCCAATGGCCCTACGACATCACTAAACCAATGAGCGTGTTTCCCCACTTGAGAAGTGTGTCCCTGAGGAGGGTCCTGAATCGAGAGAACATGCACCGCTTGAAGTTCTTGAGGCCTTTCGGTGAGTGGTGGTTCCAGGAGGAGGATTTCAATGTCCACAATCTGTGCGCTAGACCCTGCCTGGGAACTGGTGCCTCCTGCTTCTGCCATTGTTATTGCTTGCTTGCTGGTTCTGTGAGAATATAGATCATGCGTTAATATTGTAATGGACAAGATAGAACACTTTTTGTCCCCGTTACAACATTATCATGAAGTGAGTAATGGGTTAGTGGGTCAGTGAGTGCTCGATGACTCTGTGTGTAGTTAATGAATGGATGGTCCTAGAAGCTAGATGGAAAAATGCAGTGTATGAGTGATGTAGTTAGCAAATGGAGATGAATTTACAAATGGGGGTCGGGGGGTTTATTACAAGTCTTAGGTTGCCAAACACAATGGATGGCTTTCGGTTTTGGTTTTGTGGAGACTCTAGAGGGTTTTATGAGTAATTCTGCTTGGGGATGATGCGTTTTTGGGACCCATTTACAAGTGAGTCTGTGCGTGCTTCTGGGCGACTGTGTGTTCGTGCGTATTAAACAAGAGTGGGTAACGGCTCCTTGAGTGAGTGAACCCTGTCGTGTATGATGTGATTCGTGCGGGACTAGTTGAGCCTGCAAGCAAGCCTTAGGCACCCAAATTTGTCTTGATTGTGGGCCAGCCTTCATCGACTTCTTGGGTACCCAGATAGTTTTCACTTTCTCAAAAGAAGTTTTGGAAGTCTTCTTATTAGTATCATGTCGCTAATTACTAATAGGAAATTGAGATGGTTGTTGTCGCTTGACGGTCTTAGGCCGCTCTCCTTTTCGCACCCACAATTGTTTCAATGGCTGAGTCATTCTGCTTCGCACGTTCTTTTGGCCTCTCGCATAGGTAGTCTTCAGTAATTGATCTGCCTTTGGTTGTTGTCTCCTTCTGGCCTTTGGAAAAGAAGGGGGTTCCATCGAGGCCTTGGCTTCTTGTGTACTTGAGCCACGAAGACTCAAGACTTGTACCAATGAGACTATACCTCAATTGCCATACAAGTGCATATAGTGGGATCTTTATCACACATTTAAATGTCAATCCTAAGGAGCGACTAACCAAGTGTATGAAGACGTGTGCACACGTGATAGAAAATGAAGTGGTTTAGCTAATCACGCATGAGAAAAGACTACTACCTCTCACACCTACTGAAATACTGAAAGTGTTGCCGCAAGCCTCTTTTCAGCAGTTTTGGTATTTTGAGGTTTTCTCCCAGCCCAGAACTCCAAACATAGGCAATAGGGTACTCGTTTCGAAGCTCTCGATGAGACGCATCCAACGGTGGTGGTTTCACTCAATTCTGATCACTCTGCTTCAAGTTATGGCAGAAACAGTGAATTACGGGAGTCACAAACACCCGCGCCACAGCTTCTCCTAGCTTACGCACGCACTACAGCAGCTCAAAACAAAGGGGAAGGGGTAGACAACAGTCCTACACATGCATTTCAAGCATCACACACACATACAAGAGCAAAATGAAGATCAAAATCACCAAGAAAGAGGCAAACTCGAAAATTCAGAAGTGCTCCTTCTTCACAATGGCAAAAAGTTCTTTACAAAGAGTCACTTTTGACTTATATACTAGTGCCCTAAGTTTGGTCCTTTCACACAAGAGACCGGCACTTTATTCACTAAAAGACTAATTTCCTACTATTGTACATGGGTAAATCACTAATCTTCTGTGGGGATGCATCTAGAGGACTCCTCTAGTGCATTTACAACGGAAAATATATACAAAAGTGGTTATGATACAAAAGTTGCGTGTCCAAATCGGAAAAATTTTGGGGCCCGTCTTTTTCTCTGCTTTGTGCGCTCTTTTAGCTCTGCAACACTTCTTTATTGAGATCTCCATTCCTCTACATCACATAGCTTTGGATAAGAACAGCATGGTCAACTTCATGTGCACCCCTGGAAGGACCAGGAGTTTGTGCCTTTTCTAGTTCCTTGAGTGCTCCATTATCCAACTCAACTGTAATTCGACTCTGATTCACCCATACCTGAAGAAGTCCACTTCTTAGGTTTAAGTTGACTGCATGGTCATAGATCCAGACTTGACCCAAGACCAGAGGCTCAGTGAGATCCTCATCTTGACACACTAGTACCTTAACTGTCATTGGAACATCTTGAATGGAGAGGGGAAGTTCCACCTCGCCCATGCAAGGGGTTTCCACACCTCCCAATCCTATGAGATATGCTTCTATAGGATTGACTTTTAATTTCAATTCTTCACAGTAAGAAAGCCTCACCGCACTAGTGGCTGCACCTGAGTCAATTAATGCTCGCACTGTTTTTGCACTAACTCCTTGTCCTATCTCTAAAGTCACAAAAGGACATCGATCGATTATTCTATGAGAGCTGATGCCTGAGACTTCACACATTGCCACATGATATCCTGGATCCTCATAGGCACCTGTCCTAGGTTGATCCCTACCCTGCCGTCTCAACTTCATCCTTCTGATGCGTTCTAGAGCTTCTGCTTGAGCTTCTTCTCGAACTCGTTTTTCTTCTTCTTTGCGTTTCTTAGCAGTGTTGAGTTGACTGAGCATTTCTTCTGTGAGGGGTTTGTTAGAAGGCCGCCGGATTGGGACAGGTATAACAAAATCTTTGTAAACACGTGCGAAAAAAACTGTTATGCGCATTCTTGTAAAAGCTTATATAAAGCAATGAAAAAGAGACGCTCGAGGAGAGAGAGAGCGGGATTTGTTTGGAAATTCACCAGACTGTTCATGTGGGTGTGGTCTGACTTTAGTTAATCTTGTGATTTCTGAGTTATCTAAGTGACCTGTGTATCTGTAGATCTGATCTTTGTCTGCATTTGTTCTTGTTGATAGTCATGCGGTTGCAAACGTGTCCCGTTTCAACAACTCCTCTGCCGTAGGTCCGATGTTTTGTTTGGGAATCTTTACTGGAAGTGTGGTTTTATGTATTGGGCTAACTGATCGTCTAAGGATGATCCGCCAGATGGTTAACAAGTTCTGTGCGTAGAAGATAGTAGTTCTGGTACTACGGGGAGTACGTTGTTTAAGGTGTACTCTGTCGTGGTATGGTAAGTTAATGTCGCAGTAAGAAGCTTAAGTGGTACAGATGGTCTTCAGAAATTCGGTCCTTTATGACTGTATTCGCTTTGACGCCGATTATAGAATGGTTGTGATCTCTACCTGTAACAGTGAATCTTGAGTTCTGTTCTGAGATCGGCTGTAAGTTCAGTACTAACCTTGTCAAGTACGATTCTTTCTTGTTGGTTAAGGGAGACGTGAACAGAAATTATCTGAGTATAGTAGAACCTTGTGAGGTTCAGTGATCTTGTTAAGTTCAGTAGGCATCTGTATCAGTTGTGATCGAACTGGGAATTAAGTACAGGGCCTCTGTCTAACAGACCCCTACCACGCCCAAGAACCCAAGGACCAGGTAAACGCCCTTCCGATAGTTGGAAAAGGTGCGTTACCAAACAACCGTGTAACACTGGCGATCCCGCTGGGGACGTGGCATCAAGATTTTCGTTTTGCTGATGCAAGAAGTATAAAGATTACCATTTGTGTGACGAACGTAATATTTAGAACGAACGCTGATCGATTGCAAGGATAGTCATTGTTTTTGGACAACTGTAAAGAAGTATAGTGCGAGCAGTATATGCCGGTTACTCGATCCGGTGAGACGTATCCGAAGAACAAACAGACAAGAATACCTGATCTACTAAGAACGCCTCCAGGAGGTAGAAGCGCAGGAAGATCCAAACCTGTTGACAAGAAAGAAAGAAACGTTACTGACGATTCCGGTCATATTCCGGTTGATTTTTCTGCATCTCTGATAGATTCTGGTACTGTTTCGGCACGATCTGTCGAAAATACAGTAATTCCAGAATCTACCAGGACGCAATCTGAAGTGAGCTTACCCGCTTTGATTGGAGATTCAAAATTGTTAACGAATAGCAACAATTTTGCCGAAGAAGGCAGTAAAGAAAAGAAAACAGCCTGCACTGGTGGAAAATCAACACCTTCCGGTGACATTTCGATGCAGTTTTTCGGTAACGGATTACCAATTTTTGGTGAACCATCAACTTACACTCCGTCATTAGGAGTAAACTTCCCTACGGTTGACTACAAAAGGGAAGGAAGTTTGTTTGAAGCCGAGATTCGCAACATACTGAGCAAGATTATCGAACCAGATAGTACACAGGCTGAGGAGGTAGATTTTCAAGATCCAGATATTCAACCTCAGAACACAGGAAGTAGTCACTATACAATTAGCGGCACAATGAATGGGCAGCAACAACAACAGCAACAGCAACAGCAGCAACAAGTATGTCCACCCAGGCGGCCGCCGACAGGTGTAACGTACACTAAGCTCGGTGGATTTCGAGGGGATGACCCAGACGCGCATGTACGCACTTTTGAGATTAGTTATGCAGTACTCAATCACCCGATTGACCCGGCGTATAAGGCTATCGTTTTCCAGTCCACCTTGGTTAATGAAGCCGCTAGATGGCTTACAGAGTATGATATAAATCACTTCGGCACCTATGAAGCAGTGAGGGATGCATTTCTGCAAAGATTTAGACTAAAGAAGAATCCCGCAGAAATTTTCGACTACTTACAAAACAATAGACAGAAGGTAAACCAATCAGTGCAAGAATACGCCACTTTATTTAGGACACATTTGCGACAACTGCCACCAGCACATGCCATCCTGCCAGACGACGTCATTACTCAATGGTTTATTAATGGACTGACTTCCCAACTCAAACAGATCATGATCATCCGATGTGTCGGCGCAATGACCCTAGATGCAGTAATACCACCAGACACACCACCGAAAACTGCGCCTATAACGCTAAAGTACAAGGGACAGCGACGGTCAATGCAATTATACAGGAACTAGGGCAACCAGCCAATCACTATGTGCCTCCGCACATGAGAAACAACCAGCAACAAGGTTATCGAAATTACAGAGGACAGAGGAACAACAACTATAACGCAAACCGCTGGCAGACCGTACAGACACCGGAAACCCCAATTTGCCACCACGGCACTGTCATTTTTGTGGTGAATTCGGACACATTAGAAGGTTCTGCAAAGACGCAGCTGAGTATGACCAAAGGAAGAAGGAACGACAAAATCCGATGACAAATATGGTTCAGATCACACCGGTAGAAACACAAGCTTCCGTTGTTCAGACCACATCTGGTAGACCATTACAACCAGCGGCTGAGATATTTGAACCCGACATTCAAGAACAGAAACAAACATATGAAAAGGCTAATCAATGGATCGCATCAAAACCACCAATGTTTCCCGACCCAGTTCTGGTAACCCAAGCTCCGTTAACTCAGGGAGCAACACAAGATCATGCTGCTAACACAAAAGCAGAAACATCATCTGTAGCAAGTACATCACCACCAACCGGTGCATCATCTTCAAAATCGGGGGAAATTACAAATCAATCATAACAAACCTGGGAGATTCTATCCAAAGCATCCATTACACTTCCTCTTGGCCAATTATTGGCATTAGTACCAGGAGTCCGCCAGCAATTCCAACAACAATTTGCTACCGAATCTGCTTGCATTCCGGCCACCACAACTATACAACCGGAACCAGATTCTATGGTCGATCATTCAGTTCCTCTGATTACGGTATGGTATAATAGTCATAAAATCACACAGGTATTAATTGATGGAGGGTCTGGTGTGGAATATTGCCACTGCTGCACTATGCAAGAAACTAGGATGGACTAAAATAGAACCGGTTCAATTTTTTGTTAGAATGGCTGACCAGTCCAGAGTCCACCCAGTAGGGCTTGTTCGGAACATACCAATAACTTTGCAAGGCACCACATTTAAGATGACCTTTGTAGTCTTAGAATTGTCGGAATCCACCCTGGATTACAATCTCCTTTTCGGTCGACCTTGGCTGAAGCAAGCTAAGCTGATACAAGACTGGTCTGCACAGGAGCTCACGTTCAAGGATAAAAATTGAAGATGTGTTGTAAAATTAGACGCTATACAGCCCTGTGAATTACATGCTAGACCATATTTCGCAGAACGCTAGACGGACTATCAGATGACGAAGAAGAAGAGTTTTTAAAGAACAACATTGATTTGATTTCCTTAGGAACCGTTGACTTACAAGCTGCTGTAGATAATTGGAGCCCATCAGTCTGCTCAATGACACCTGTAACAGAAGAAGATAAGAAAGAAGATATTGCTGCTACAGACGACGCCGAACTACAACAACTTTTCAAACCACCAGATGACACCGAGAAGCCGCGACAATTTTATGTGCCAGAAGATCAGTTAGTAACTTATAATTTGGGAGATGCAAACCACCCGCGCCCAGTCAAGATAAAAGAAAACTTACCAAAAAAATTTCAAGCAGAATTACTTCAGCTTCTCAGGGAATTTTCTGACATTTTTGCTTGGGATTATAAGGATATGAAGGGTCTCGATCCGCGCATCTATCAACATAGGGTTATGCTCAAGCCGGAGACAAGGCCAATCAAACAATCCAGCTATCGAATGAACTCGAAATACGCAGCACAGGTAAAAGCAGAATTGGATAGGCTATTGAAGGTTGGATTCATTGTACCTATAGAGCACGCGGAGTGGATATCACCAATTGTTATTGTACCGAAAAAGAACAAGCAGCTCCGCATTTGTGTAGACTACCCGAAGCTGAATGCAGCTACGGTTCGAGATCCATTCCCATTACCTTTCCTGGATACCATGCTTGATAGGGTAGCAGGGCACGAAATGTATTCATTTTTAGATGGATACAGTGGATATAATCAAGTTAGGATGGTTGAACAGGACATTCCGAAGACCGCCTTCATCACCAACTGGGGTGTGTTCGCATGCATTGTTATGTGGTTTGGTTTACGAAATGCTCCCAGTACTTTTCAAAGATGCATGCAAGAGATATTCTCACCTTACCTTACTTCATTTATGCAAGTTTATCTCGACGATTTTTCAGTATTTGGCAAAATGATAGTACATATGTTCCATTTATGGTGCTGTTTTGAAAAATGCAGAAAATACAAGCTCTGTTTAAATCCAAACAAGTCTGTATTCGCGGTCTCCTGTGGAAAATTACTTGGTCATATTGTGTCTGTGCAAGGCATTCAGGTAGATCCCGATAAGATTTCAGCAGTATTAGAAGCACCTGCACCAACAACACCTAAAGAAGTAATGTGCTTTATGGGCCAAGTTAGATGGCATGGACGACACTTACGGTGGCTTGCCCATTTGGCAGTACCACTGAACAGAGTAATCACCAAGACCCCACGACAATTTGAATGGACTGAGGAGTGCTAGATAGCGTTTGATCGATTAAAGTGTTTATTAACACAGGTTCCCATATTACAACCCCCCGACTGGGATCACCCCTTCCATGTATTTGTTGATGCTTCAGATATAGCTATTGGCAGCGTCCTAATGCAACCGACCAATAAATGGTTCCGACCTGTGTATTACGCCAGTCGAAGATTAGCCCCTGCTGAACGGAATTACTCGGTAACAAAACGAGAATGTTTAGGTCTTGTGTATTCGGTCAAAAAGTTCAGACATTATCTACTAGGCCATAAGTTCACTTTCCACACAGATCATGCTGCACTTATTTATCTAGTTCGGCAACAGCATTTGGGAGGACGATTAGCACGATGGGTGCTGCTTTTGCAAGAATTTGACTATGAAGTTATACATAGACCAGGCACCTCACACGCCTTAGCAGATTTTCTATCTCGCCTAGATTCCGGTGAGGCTCCGGTTGGTGTAGATGACACAACTCCAGTGATCTATACTTTTGAACCAACTCACGATGAAAGCACTGACATGCCTATGCCAACTAATTATTATGATCAGATATTGACCTTTCTCAATAATGGATACCTGCCATCCCAGACTTCTACAGCAATACGCAAAAAAGTTGCAGCATTCAGCCGCCGATTTTGGTTGATTGCTGGCGAACTATATTATGTGGATCATACCGGAATTCTACTTCGTTGTATTCCTCCACACGAAGTAAACTCAGTCATCACTTTGGCTCACTCGATCCCGACAGGAGGTCATTTTGTTGTAGATTTAACCCACTGGAAAATTCTACAGAGTGGACTCTGGTGGCCGACTATGTACAGGGATGTGTTGCAGTTTGTCAAATCCTGTGATAATTGCCAAAGAACCGGACAGCCGTTACAACGACATCATTTTCGTCTTCAACCTGTACTACCATTAGAACCCTTCCAAAAATGGGGTTTGGATTTCATTGGTCCTATTACACCACCCTCAGTTCTCAACAATAATTACTATATCTTAACATGTACTGATTATGCAACAAGATGGGCAGAAGCATGGGCTTTACGATCAGCTACAGCTGTTGTGGTAGCAAAGTGCCTACTGACATATGTTTTTCCAAGATTTGGTTTACCCCTCGAACTGGTGCCAGATCAAGGCACTCATTTTGCTAATAACTTGATAAAGGTACTTACACATTCGTTCCAGATTACTCATAAATTTAGTTCTCCATATTATCCGCGTGCTAATGGTCTGGCCGAGAGTACTAACAAGTCTTTGCTAAATATACTTCGAAAATTGATTATGGACGCACCGGAAAGATGGGATCAACTCTTACCTGCCGTACTGTGGGCATACCGAACAACTTATAAGGTAACCACAGGACTGACTCCTTTCAAATTAGCCTTTGGAATCGAAGCTATAGCACCAATGGAGATAGTGGTGCCAAGTTTAAGAGTAGCCATCAACCAGAAATTACTACCAGAAGATTATCTGTCATTTTGGTTGGAGACCCTCAGAGAATTAGACGAACATCGATGGCACAGTTTTATGACTATGAGGGAAGTACAGCTAAGACAAGCCAAAACACATGATAGACATCTACGAACTCCAGTTTTTACGGTAGGACAGCTTGTCCTCTTCTACAATGCAAAATCGAATCGCGCTGCCGGCAAGTTCAAGCTACAGTGGTTTGGCCCTTATCGAATAGCAGAACAGGTGGGCCCTGCAACATTTCGGTTAACCACATTAACCAAAATTCCCTTGCCAAAAGTAATAAATGGATCGAAGCTACGACCATATCGACAAGCATCACATCTGTGATAAGACATTACGCGGAGCGCCGCAACTTTTGACGTTCTCTTTTCAGCCCTTTTCTTTCTTTTAATTTTGCATAATCAATAAATTAAGTATAAATAGTCGTATTTTGAAACCGCCGCCCTCTCCTTTTTGCCCCTGCATGCATGCCAGAGATAGGAATTATCAACCCTGTTGCGTGATTATTACTACTTTTAAGTACTCTCTGCTACATTGTCCCACTCGCCGAACAAACGTTATTGTGTTTTTGTGATTGCACTCTTTGTTTTCACCGTGTTCTGTGTATCCATGTTCTGTGCTCTGTATTCGTGTACACCATGGTATCGATCAAGCCGCTCATGAACCCGAAAACTTTGCTGCTTACTTCGTCAACCGAATCCACAAGGAGGGTGTCGCAATAAGGAAACAGGTTCGCAAGGTAATGATACGTTCGAAATGTGTCTGAAGACCAAGTCAGCAAATCTATAACAAGCAGTAGCAGAGAGTAGAATATGAGCAGGAAATAAGTATCTGACTAATGATTATAGTGCAAAGTGCAAATTGTCAGAAGTGTATAATTGGACATTTTTTTTGCACTAAACAAAGTAGTGCTAAGAAAGTTCATTTTCGTAATTTTGAAGAAAACATAATGGCTGTGTTTCATGATGTTTTTGGCACATGTAAAAGACTTCCTAAGTGGATCATCGATATGCGAAGTAATAGGCGGATGATGATTTTTATCTATGCTAAAATACTGGTAAGTTGTATGAAGTGTCATGTCCGAATCAAGGATCATCATTACAAAAAGTGGCAGTTCAAGCTTTGTTACTTAAAGAATGCATATGTCCAGTGCTATTTAAAAGCTTCCAGGATAGTATTTTTTCTGCGATTTTTGCATCAATGTCTGAATCAAAAATCATGAGATGGCGAATCAGGAAGAGAGAAACTGTACAGAGAAGGAAGGAGACTACAACAAAGGAGACGAATACTTCGTTACAAGATGATGGCGATGAAGTTGCGATGACTTCGACAATGTCTAAAGTGCAACATAAGAACAAAAAATTATTCACGGATTTTAAAGTAGAGCTTGATATACACTCTATGCGGAATGAGAATTGGCTCCGAAGAATTGGATTACTACAGTTTGCCATGTTACCATGGGAGCGCTCTGAAAGACAATAGTTACACAATATAACACAGGAGCAATAGCAGAGAAGATAACAGATATAGGAGAATCTCAACAATTTTCTACTAGCAGCAAGTACAAAGATGATGGCGTTGTCCACCCGTGCGCTCTCAAGGTAGAGCTTAAATGGTGATCTAGACAACTCTAGATAGGGAGATACAAGGTAGAGGTATGCTGGCTCAACTCGGTATCTTAGGAAGTGCAGAAGTCATGTATATATAGGATCATGGGTGGCCTGCCATGGACGGCTATACATGGGCGGTAGAGCGTGGGCGGCCACCGCCCGCGTAATTGCCATACACGGCTTAGACTGGTTGAACCGACCTAACAAATATAAATGAAATCTGACTCCGACAGGGAATATTCCATGGAATATTCCCTTTACCGTCGCGCCGGGGGCGCTGCCCCCGGACCCCCACCAGGGGGCCCGCTGGCCCCCTTGGACCCCCCAGCCGGGGCTGCTCACCGCTACCCCGGACCCCACAATTGGGGACCCTGGTAACTCTCTTCCTTATAATATCTTACATGGTCCAATATGACCTTCATCCAACATTCAAGTTGGGATTCCCATCAATTGGGTAATGCACGCTTGGCTTCTCCTCATAAAGGGGGCCTTACAAAATGTGCATACAATCATGAGGGGTAGACATTGATCATATACTAACACGCTCGACATGTAATGATGACGCAAAGAATCAGTTGCAAATTATGCGGAGAACAAAAGGTCAGATATTACATCAGGTACAATTTTCCCCGAAATTAGTTTCAGAAATATTTCAATTACCTCTGTATGAGGATGTAACTATTCCAAGATGTTCGGAAGAGGATTTGAGAAAAGACTTTGGAAACTGCGAGGGAAGCAGGAAATATTATATGATAAAGAAAGCAACATATATTCGTCGGGAACAACTAAAATGGTATTTGGAGAAACTATGCTTTCTCGTTAAATTTGATTCTATGTCTAGAGAAAATTTTTCACCGCTGGTGTATGCAGAAGGAGGTGGAAAAGTAAGTTGGGCACACTGGATGTATAATCACCTATATACTCAGATCTTTGTTGGGGATAAGCGCAGGACACAAACAAATAGTCGACTGTCAATATATTTAGCGGCAGTGTTCGAGTATGTGCAGTCAGTCAAGGATCACAAGGAAATTAATTTCTATATGAACAATCCAGGGCACGAACAAATAGCAGAGCAAGAAGAAATAGCACAAATGCAGGAATATATTTTTCAAATGACCGATGGCATTGAACAACTGCCTGTATTTGGAACTCCTTTCAAACTGTCAACAAAAAGAAGGACGGAACAACCATCACAAACAGTAAGTACAAAAAGGTTCCACAATGATAATCTTTCAACTAATGATGTGCTAGGGATGCAAAATAAGTTACAGGAAGTTTCGGACTTCGTACTGCAACAAGAAGAAAGAATTCAACATGAACAGGCAAAGGTAACTGCTAATGTGAATCATTCCAATTCGTTGTTGGTAAAGAATAAACAATTGCAAGACACATTGGATTACAAGGAAGGTATATTGAAGGAATTGCAGAATGATCAGAAACAATTAGTGGTAGCATTGAATAAGACTAAAAAATCCATACAGGAATTTGAACAGTGGCAGATAACTGTTCAAAAACAGATTCAAGAAGAGATGATGAATTTTTCCGTGATGAATGCTACATTGCAAACAGAACATGATGTTTTGCGTTCAAGAATACAGGTTTTGCAGGAACTGGAAAGTTAAATATTAAAAGATGAAGGAGTAGAATTGAATGCCACATTAATGATGAAAGTGGATATAGAATTATTAAAACAACAATTGGATAATCATGTTCAAAATATTTGGAAACTTTTTCGTAAAAGGTGGCTTGCTATACTTGTTCCTCCAATTGAACAAATGTGGTCATGTTTAGTGTCGGACCATGAAAGTAATTTGATAACTGTAATTAAGAAGCAGGAAAAGCAGCTTGAAGAATACAAGCAGAGTATTAAAGGATTGCAAGAGGAGCTGTTACAAAAGATGATACAGGAAAAGCCAGAAATGATTCGGAAGCAGAACTCTGGAACAGGCCTTCAACAGCCAGTGTTAGAAGGCCGCCGGATTGGGACAGGTATAACGAAATCTTTCTAAACACGTGCGAAAAAAACTGTTACGCGCATTCTTGTAAAAGCTTATATAAACCAGTGAAAAAGAGACGCTCGAGGAGAGAGAGAGCAGGATTTGTTTGGAAATTCACCAGACTGTTCGTCTGTGTGTGGTCTGACTTTAGTTAATCTTGTGATTTCTGAGTTGTCTAAGTGACCTGTGTATCTGTTGACCTGATCTTTGTCTGCATTTGTTCTTGTTGATAGTCGTGCGGTTGCAAACGTGTCCCGTTTCAGCAACTCCTCTGCCGTAGGTCCGACGTTTTGTCTGTGAATCTTTACTGGAAGTGTGGTTTTATGTATTGGGCTAACTGATCATCTAAGGATGATCCACCAGATGGTTAACAAGTTCTGTGCATAGAAGATAGTAGTTCTGGTACTACAGGGAGTACGTTGTTTAAGGTGTACTCTGTCGTGGTATGGTAAGTTAATGTCACAGTAAGAAGCTTAAGTGGTACAGATGGTCTTCAGAAATTCGGTCCTTCATGACTGTATTCGCTGTGACGCCGATTATAGAATGGTTGTGATCTCTACCTGTAATAGTGAATCTTGAGTCCTGTTCTGAGATCGGTTGTAAGTTAAGTACTAACCTTGTCAAGTACGATTGTTTCTTGTTGGTTAAGGTAGACGTGAACAGAAATTATCTGAGTATAGTAGAACCTTGTGAGGTTCAGTGATCTTGTTAAGTTCAGTAGGCATCTGTATCAGTTGTGATCGAACTGGGAATTAAGTACACGGCCTCTGTCTAACAGACCCCTACCACGCCCAAGAACCCAAGGACTAGGTAAACGCCCTTCCGATAGTTGGAAAAGGTGTGTTACCAAACAACCGTGTAACAGGTTCTTGATACAGCTTGACTCTGCACCTGCTGATGTAGCTAGGGAGAATATCGCCTTCTAAAGTGGCCAATTGTACTGCTCCACTAGTCGAAATCCTGTTTAGGATCATGGGTCCGTAACCACGTTTTTCTAGCTTCCTCGCATGTTGTCGTGGTATGGTAAGTTAATGTCACAGTAAGAAGCTTAAGTGGTACAGATGGTCTTCAGAAATTCGGTCCTTCATGACTGTATTCGCTGTGACGCCGATTATAGAATGGTTGTGATCTCTACCTGTAATAGTGAATCTTGAGTCCTGTTCTGAGATCGGTTGTAAGTTAAGTACTAACCTTGTCAAGTACGATTGTTTCTTGTTGGTTAAGGTAGACGTGAACAGAAATTATCTGAGTATAGTAGAACCTTGTGAGGTTCAGTGATCTTGTTAAGTTCAGTAGGCATCTGTATCAGTTGTGATCGAACTGGGAATTAAGTACACGGCCTCTGTCTAACAGACCCCTACCACGCCCAAGAACCCAAGGACTAGGTAAACGCCCTTCCGATAGTTGGAAAAGGTGTGTTACCAAACAACCGTGTAACAGGTTCTTGATACAGCTTGACTCTGCACCTGCTGATGTAGCTAGGGAGAATATCGCCTTCTAAAGTGGCCAATTGTACTGCTCCACTAGTCGAAATCCTGTTTAGGATCATGGGTCCGTAACCACGTTTTTCTAGCTTCCTCGCATGTTGTTTTAGAGTATATACCAACACTAAGTCTCCCGCCTTTAATCCTTTATCCTTAACATGGGCATCAAAGTACGCCTTCTGTCGCTTCTTGGCTGCATATATTCCGGCTGCAGCTCTTAGTCTGGTCTCACTTAATCGTTCAAGGTCAAAAATTCTCGAAGAGAGTTCATGACCCGTCCACTCATGCTCCTGTGCTACTCTTAATGTGGGAATCAAGAAGTCCAAAGGTAGCATAGCATTTTGGCCAAATACCATCTGAAAGGGGGTGGCTTGGAGTACCGTTTTGTAGGCGACTCGGTATGCCCAAACAGCATGGTGTAGCTGTTTGTCCCAATCAGAGCGTTTATTGTTCACTAATTTTGTCAATACATTGCATAGCATCTTGTTTGTGCTTTTGGCCTGGCCATTAGCTTGTGGGTGATAGGGGGCAGACTTTTTATGTACTACCAAGAACTCTTGGAGTAGATTTTCAATAACTGCATTCAAGAAGTGAGTGCCTCTATCACTTACCAGCTCTATAGGTAGCACGTATCTTGTGAACACATTCTCAAATAGGAACTTAGCAGTTGTCTGAGCATCGTTCTTTGTCGTAGCTTTTACCTCAACCCATTTTGTTAGATAGTCTGTGGCAACAATGATGTATTCAGCATGTGAACCCTTGGCTGGGGGATTAATAGGACCTACAAAGTCTATTCCCCACTTAGAGAATGCACGTCCACCCATCATAGGTTTTAGTGGCATCTCATCTTTGCGTATAGGATACTGAGTTCTCTGACAAACATCACACCGTTTCACATAGGTATGTGCATTCATGTGAAGGGTCGGCCACCAGAATCCCGCAAATAGTATTGCCATGATCACCCAATCTGGTCCAAAGTGTCCTCCTACTACACCTTGGTGAGCAGTTTCCAAGATCTTGAGATATTCACTCTCATGGACACATAGTCTCAGGTAACCATCCTTACCACGCTTGTAGAGATTATCACCAATGAGTGAGTACTCTAGGGCTTCTTGTTCTAGACTTCTTTGTCTCGTCAGGGTCATATCTTGAGGGAATGTTTTCATCCTCAAGAAGGCTACGAATGGTTCACTCCAATCTGGCACTATGGACACTTGATAAAGAGTGGCATGTTCCACAGGTGGTTTAGTGCAACATATTGGGCATTCTTTACACATCTTATGTACATCAGCTTCCATAGTAGGCCAATGCACTCCGAGTCTCCTTAGTGTCTGTAGGGTTTGTTGTTTTGAGTAGTGTTGCTCTAATGCACCTACGTGTGCCAACTGCAACCATTTAGCGTACTCATCCTCTTCCACACAACAAGCCAATATCCCTTGATCTGTCTGTTTGTACATACTTCCTGCCATGATATGGTACTTCTGGGCTTTTACTACCTCTATATCTTGAGTGTTTATGACAGGGTGATTAGGCCCGTATGTCAATACTGGCACTAATGGCTTAGCCCACTGAGGTACAACTTCCAAATTAAACAAGTAAGCGTCAGGAAGGTCATCCGATACTCCTTGTGGGGCTTCTCCCGATGTGAGCCTAGAGAGATGATCTGCTCTCAAATGAGTCTTGCCTTTTCTCACCACTACCTCAAAGTCATATTTCATTAGTAAGAGGAACCATCTTACTAATCTTCCTGTATTGCATGGCTTGTTCACGAGATATAGCAATGCCTGATGGTCAGTAAAAAATTTAAACTTATTTGCAAGCAAGTAATGTCTAAACTTTTTAACTGCATATACCATGCCTAGTCCTTCTCTCTTCGTAGTGGTATAATTTCGTTCAGCTGCATTCAATTGTCTACTAGCATAGGCAATTGGAAGATCCATATTACCTTCACCGGTAGGTTGCGCGAGTACACACCCAATAGCATAATTGGATGCATCAACATGAACATGGAAAGGCTTATTCCAATCTGGTGTGGTCAAGATTTGTGCTGAACATAATCGCCGTTTAAGCTCATTGAAGGAATTCTCACATTCATCTGTCCACTCAAAGTTAGTCAAAAGTTCATACAGAGGCTTTGCTATGATGGCATACATGTGTATAAATCGTCAGTAATAACCACAATGCCCCATGAAAGCTTGTACTTCCTTGACATTCCTTGGCCTAGGTAGCTCCGCTATGGCTCTCACTTTCTGTTCATCCGTGGATATGCCGTTCTTAGACACTATGTGTCCTCGAATTTTGCCTTGCCTGACCATGAAAACAATCTTTTTTGGGTTCAGGCAAACTTGATATTCTCTGCATTTATCAAAGATTTGTCTGAGTTCAGGAATATGGGTTTGTCTAATGTTGGAATGAGCACAAAGATCATCAACATAGACTTCCAAGTTCTTCCTCAGGAACTCTTTAAATACGTGACACATCAATCTTTGGAAGGTTGCTGGTGCATTGGTGAGCCCAAATGGCATCACACGAAAGGCAAATATTCCCCACTCTGTGGTAAAAGCTGTCTTATGCTGATCTTCTGGAGCTATGGCTACTTGATTGTAGCCCGAAAATACATCAAGGAAGTTGTACACTTCCTTGCCTGCTACTCTTTCTAAAAGATGTTTGGTAATAGGAAGCGGATAGTTATCTCGAATAGTGGCTGCATTGACCTTCTTTAAGTTAATGCATACACGCAGCTTTCCATTTTTCTTGGGCACCACTACGATGGGGGATACCCACTCAGTGTGCTCAATTTCGTAGATGAATCCAGCTTCAACCAGTCTATCTATCTCTTCTTTGATCTTAGCAGCATAATTATCATTATATGTGTATGGCTTTTGCTTAGAAGGTTTGGCATCTGAGGTCATGGGGATAGTGTGTGAGCATATGTCAGGGTCCACACCTTTCAAATCCTTGTAGATCCAAGCGAATACATCTCTGTATTCTCTTAGCAAGGCTATCAACGCACGCTCTTCTTCCTCTGTTAGGTCATGGCCTATGTATGTACATCTCTCCTCTCCTTCTTCTAGGGCCACTACTATTTTCTTGGTGGTTTCTTTGTTATCATAGGCCTCCCCTGATTGTGCCTCCCGTTTAGGCATTTTGATCATGACTCTCCTGTCATCTATCTCGTACTTCTTAAAATTTTCCGGGACCTCAAACAAAGATTCTTCCTCTTCTGGTGTGACTTCTCTCTTCTTTCTTTTCCTTCCTTCTTCCTTCGGGGTCACATGTGTGGCTAGCCTTACCTCATTTGTAAGCTCTCCATGCCTCTGGGGTTGAAATTCAACTTCATAGAAGTATTCTTCATCTGATGCAAAAGGTGGGTCCATGATGATTGACTCTAGATCGGAGTCACTTGCATCCTCAAATGCATCAGGGCTAGGTTCACACTCTTCTAACACTGCCTCTCCCATGATCAGCTCTATGGAGAAGACTGAAATGTCATAGCCATCTTCATCACAGTGAGGTGTCCATTGTTCTTCATTGATGGCTACATCCATTGTTGCTAGGATTTCTGCCCAGCCGTGGGGTTCAAATTCTTCGTCAGGAAAGACTACAGGTGCATAGGCTGGGTCTTGCATGGATCTATGTGTTTCGTTTGCACCTATTTCTCTGGCTTTTTCTCTCTTCTCCTCTTCTACTGCCACTTTGCACATCCATAAGTGGGTATCTTCATGCATCCATGAGGATCCTGATCTTATGGAATGCACAGACTCTGTATCATCTTTGGCTCTATGGATGGGGTTCCATTGGATAGGAGGGACATCTCTATGAGAGTAATCTTTGAGATTGACTTTGGTCGTAACACCTAAGTGTTGCAGGTACAAGGAATTGGTTCCCCAGTCCTGTACCACTTGCAACTGTCGCATAAAGGGTCGTCCCAAAATCATCTCGTAGGCATGATTCTTGCTAAAATCACAGATAGCAAACGTGTGCTCAAACTCTACACCACATGTAGTGAGAGTTATTCCTTCAAGTAGTCCTAAAGGCCTCTCTATGTGGCCATCAGCCATTTGCAATTTCATCCTCGTGGGCCTGAGTGCTGGCTTGCCCCACCGCTTCCATAGGGAAGTGGTAGCAATAGCAACTCCTGCGCCTGAGTCTAGAATGGCCTTGGTGGTGTATCCTTGATGGGTGATAGGAAGATATGTGTTTCCCTCTTCACCTTCACTCATATCTCCTATCTTGTCTAGAGGAATTTCTGGCACTGTCCTCTGAGAACCTACCTGGGAACGAGGTTTTGCTATCTCTGGTACTTGTTTGGCTACATGTTTCCATAACTCTGGCCTAACTTTGAGTAGCTCTTCTAAAGTGAGGTTGCACTCCACTTTTGTGTTTTTCACTACTTCCGTATTCCTAGGTATGACTGAGTCTTCGTTTCTTACCATGACTGTGGGTGCTCTCATACAAGTCGACTTGGCTTCCCATGGGCCTGTGAAGTGGGGTAATTCATGTAAAGAATTACACTCAAAGTCTAATCTCTCTTGGGACTGGGTCCTCTCCTGCTCTCCATAAATGGAAGGAATATCTTGTGGGAATTGATCCTGCGTGTCATCCACAAGTTCAATGGGAGGAGGGGCTTCACTTTCATTAGCCCATTTGTCTTCTTGAATCTCTCGTAGGAATTTTGGAGTGAATCTATTCATAGAAGAGGAGGTGTCTGGTTCAGTGGAATTGGGCACATAAGCTTCCGGTGGGGGATGGCTTATGTTTTTGCTTGCCTCATCTCTTTCTTGATTTCTTTCTTCCTTGGCAGATCTTGCAATTATGCTCTCTAACTTCTCTAGGAGTCCATCCAAGTGCAATTGTGTCTTAGCTGAGCTTGAGTAGTTGAAAAGGCGACTGGCTTCAAACATGGTCTGAGCCAATGCAACCATTTTCGCACATAGCTTGGTTCTCTCTATTTCTAGGTCAGCTCTAGGGTAGCACTTGTCATGATCCGTCACATTTGGCCCTTCTTGGATTCTGGCCTGATATGCCTTAAGCATCATGTCTATGTCTTCGGGAGTGGGGTCAGCTAACACTGATCCCACTCTAGGGGGTGGTGTGGTCTGAGGTAGGTGGACAGATGGTGGGTTAGATGGTGATGGAAGTGAGGGTGGTGGTGGTATATGAGAGTTTGTTTGAGAGGTGAGTTCAACAAATTTGGCTTTTGTTTCTCTTATGCTTTCTTCTAAGTCGCTCATCTTTTTAGACCATTGTCTTTTCATTCTTTCTCGACTATCCCTCCAGGCTCTCGACCGTTTCTTGGCTATGCTCTCAGTTTCACTAACCTCTGCACTCTTCTCTTGACCTATTCTTGGGTTCTGTTGCAATGCCTGGGCTCTAGTGACTACCTGTACTGGTGCAGTGGACGTCACACTTCTTGTAGAGTCTACTACTAACCCAATAACGTTAATTGGAGTTATTTTTGGCATATTATTGGGATTCTTAGGGCAATCTCGTAAGAGATGCTCCTTTCCACAATCTTGGCAAAAGCCTTGAATTGTCACTGACTGGGGTTGTGTAGGTGGAGGTAAGGGGCAATCACGAATGAGGTGATCTCCCTGACATCTGTAGCATGGTCCTCTAGGGAATGGGGGTCTTACCTGCCTAGGTTGGGGCCTAGAGTTAGGGTTTGTGTACATTACATTTGTGTACTATGGCTCCCAACTAGGTTTGCCTGGTTCTTCACTGTAGTAGGACTCACCATGTTCAGGAGATTGCATGTAGTAAGCCTGTGGACTATCAATATGTGTAGAATCAAAGCTATGATCACTTGGGTCACTTTCTGAGAGCAGTGGTGTTACTGGCACTATAGCTCTATTCAAATTTTCCTCAGCTGCTGCATACTTTACAGGAATCACATTAGCTGGGGTTGGAGGTTGTTGAGCTAACACAGGATGTGGCCTTTGTTGGTTCTGGTAGGGTTGTTGATAGGGTTGCTGCGGTCTACTATATTGTTGTGGGGGGTACTGGTTCTGGTATCTTCCCTGTTGTGGATAGGGCTGAGGGTAGGTTTGTCTAATTGCTTGCTTATTGTATGGGCAATCTTGTGCTGTGTGATTTGTGTATCTCCGTTCTATGGTGCAATATTGGCTGCTAGGATTTACTTGGGGTTGAGCCATGATGGGACATGCGTTCGCCATATGGTCACCACCGCAATTATAGCACCTCTTTACCGGGGCAAATCTAGGAATTTGTTTACTAGAGACACCTAGTTTTTGAGCTACTTTCTCCGCAAGTTCCTCAATTGATGTGGATTGCAAGGAAGAGAGGCTAGAGGCACTATCTGAATCTTTGTAGATTTTGGAAAGCTCTAACTCCTCCCCTAGGTTATCCTCAATGTCGATGCACATGCGTACACACTCTTCTATGGTCCTAGGGTGCTTCAAGTACACATAGGATCGCAACTTCGTACTTAGCAATCCATCCAAGAATAAAGCCACTTGTTTGGCCGGTGTGGGTAACTCTAGAACAGGGCATCTCTCAAGATATTGCCTAAACCTTCTTCCTGCAAGTCTCACAGTCTCTTGAGGAGTCTGCTTGAAGCTGTATATCAATGAGGAAGTATTATGCCTTATGCCACTTTTAGAGAATTCGGTGATGAAAGCCTCTAAGAGTTGGTCTATGCTCCTGAACTGTCTCTCATTCAATGGTTGAAACCACGTAAGGGCTGTGTTCCTAAGTGTTAGACCAAAGGCATTATATTGCATGAATAGGTCCTCAACTTGTTCAGCTCTCAAGACTTGCCTAAACTCGGCCACATGATCGTATGGGTCTCCTGTGCCATCGAAGTAATTCTTCATGGACTTAACTAACTGAGTCGGTCTCAAAATCTTGGCGTGTTCCCTAGGCCTTGGCAGAGGGAAATCATCAGCATTCCTCTGATTCCTTGGGGCTCTAAATCCTTCAGTTCCACTCTATTTGTTTCCGTTCTCGTTCTGTCTCTTCCCACTGGGTTGGCAAAGCTTACCTCCAGTCTATCTCTATGTTTGTCTCTTTGAATTCCATGATCTTGGGATGTTCCAGCTCCTGGGTGACCAAATGACACATTCGATCTTGGTTGGGGGAAAATGAATTCACCTTTCCAAGTGTAAGCATGCCTATCATTTTCTGTAACCACAAAGATCCTCTCTGAAGCGTGATCTAAGTAGGTCACTCTACCTGGGTTATCAGGATCTTTGAACTCATATATCATGATTGTTCCTACCTCACTCGGCTGATTAGATCTATATCTCCAAAAGGCTTCATCAGTCTCTCGATTCAGGAGTAGATCTATGCTCTTATTATCTTGGGGAATCCACTCTGGTGTGATAATCCTAGTGAGAACAGATTTGCCTCAAGGGGGTTCTAGGTTCTACACCCATGTTTCCTTGCTCTAGGTCACCTAAGTCCGTTTCTGGGACCACATTCCCAAATTCATCTGTCCTATCTGGATGACTGGTGACTACATATATTGTCCCTTCCTTGTCTAAGTATGCTCCGTTTTCAAACTTGACAGCTGGGTGCTCTAGTCCAATGGATTGGTCAGGGTTTTTAATCTGGACCACAGATCTTCCTAAGACATCCTCATAGATGCTAGCACCTAATCTGCTGGTCCTAAGGTATTCGAGTTGCGTCTTGTAAGGGCCTTCCACCCTATGTAAATACGGCACCCTAGAACTTCTTGTAGGTCTCTCCATACCGTGGGACATCTCAGACTCGCTCGTCTCAGAGCTAGGGTAGTACGAATGATGGCTCAACTACTGGGACCAAGACCTAGCAGTATGATTGACGCTAGCCTCTGACGATCTAAGACTTTGTCTATCTCTCCCTAGGTGTCGACCTGATCTAAGGTTCATAAGCCCAATTGATTAATCCCAATTTTTTCCCAAGTACACTTTGCGTTGCTGAGTTCTTTTGTTTCAATCACTTGTTCTTTTTTAATTACCCTTAGGGTGTCACTTCTTGTCCAATTAATCTTCGTCGCAAGGAACACTTAAGTTTTTAACGTACTTGAGTGCGATCGCTCAATTTAATTTCTTTTCCTTTAGATTGTTTCGCAATTGTAATCTCCTAGCACTTGCACTTGAGTGATTAGAGTTCTTGGACTTGGTTGTTCTTAACGTGCTCCTAATTAATCAAAACCTCTATCCGTACTTAGCCTAGGCTAGGGATTGACAGAGGGTGTTGAGAATTTCTAGCCTTAAGTTCTTCCCTTGGTTGCCCTTGTATGCCCAGGAAGCGTGTTCCCAAGCTCGCACTTACTCTTGCTTCGAGTACCCTTCGATGCTCTCAAAGAACCTGAAGAAATCCACAATTAGCTCAAGAATTGAATTTAGTTGATAGACAGATCATTTTCATGCATGTAATTCACAGACCCAATTGCCTTTTGCCTTTATGGAAAACAATCCCAAGGGACCCTCAATTTTTCCTACCTCGGGATATGGTCAACTTCAAATTACCCTATCTAATAATCCTGACATTAATTCTACCGTAACCAGTGGAAGTTTCGGTTGTACTTCCCACGAGCTTTCCAACAAAACAAAAATCACTGCAATTGGATTTCGTATGAGGGAGTTATGTCCGTTCAGGGTTTTGGGACTAAAACAGGATTTAGAACAGGTTAACAGGCAAACAGGACTTCTCAAAATGCTTTGGGTATAGGTCTCACAATACTCTAAAATGTTCCCCACAATTTGCCAAAAAATTAGACCACTATTTTTTGCCCTAAAAAATTGGCCAAAATTGCCCGTCTATCGCGTTCGCAAGCTCTGTCAGTCGCGATTGATAGGTCAATCGCGATCGACGTGTCGGTCACGATTGACGGGTTCGTCGTGGCTGTCAGTCGCAATTGACGGGTCCGTCATGGCTGTCAGTCACGATTGATAGGTCAATCGCGATTGACACATGGCCCGGATTTTCAGTCGGTCATGGTGAAAGAGTCGTTGACTCTGTCAGTCGCGATTGATGGGTCGATCGCGATTGACAGGTCCTTCACGGGGGTCTGTCCGTCGTGGTCAAGCAATCGTTGTCTGTGTCGATCGCGATTGACAGGTCCGTCGGGGCTGTCAGTCACGATTGACTGGTCGATCGCGATTGATGGCTCGATCGCGATTGACACGTGTCACGCGTAGGGTCTGTCTGTCGTGGTCAGTCGGTCGTTGACTATGTCGGTCGCGATTGACGTGTCGGTCACGATTGACAGAGCCGTCGGCAAGTGTCCGTCGTGGTTTGTCGATCGCGATTGACAGAGCGATCGCGATTGATAGAAATCTAAGGAATTTTAAAATTTCAAGCACACATTTGGGAAGCTCTAGGCATGTAGATCATGATTATGTACTTTGTTTAGCAAAAAGACCATTTTTTCTATCGATCGCGATTGACAGAGGTCAATGCCTCGAGACCTGCACAGTCAAATTTTTTACCTGCTGGAGCTGGTGCAGCTGTTGGGGATGCTAATTCCTGCAGAAAATCTCAAAAAACACAGAAAATCACAAGCACACAAACGCTCTCTCGCTCTCTCTTCGCACACAAGGCAAGACAAAGGGTGGGAAGCAATGGAGTTCTTAGATTACTTTCAAAAAGCTCATACAACTTCAATTCAATTACAAGCTAACCTCAAAAAATGAGCTCTCTAGCTCTATTTATAGTTTTTGACTAGGTTTTGGCCTTGTCCAAACCTAGTGTCCGGCCTAGTTAAAAATTAGGTTCTCTATCCTGTTTCGAGGTTCAAACGGAGTCTAAAAAATGTGAAAACTGATAGGTAGGTACTTCTAAAGCTCCTCAAGCTCAAGGACTCCTTGGCTTGCACAAAATGGAGCTACAAAAATATGAAATGGTATTTACAATGGTTTTTAGTGATGAAAATCACTATTTTTGTAGGGATTTCTTCTAACATTTTGACATACATTTCCTGAAGCTCCCTACTTGCTCCTTCTTCTTGTGTGCCCAACTCTTTGATGCCTGAAAAATTTAAATGGCCTACTTGCCAGATCTTCTTTGACTACTGTGTCTGCTTGTGTTGTCTCTTCGCTCCGACTCCCTTCGTAGGCTTCCTTGTCTTGTGACTCCTTCGGTTCCTTGACTACTACTAACAGTGAGGCGGGTTGGAAGGTGGCGGGTCGGATGGAGTTGGGAATGGTGGAGGTGGGGTAGTGTGAGAGGGAGTTTGAGATGTGAGTTCGGTTATCCTGGCTCTCGTTTCTCTTAGGCTTTCCTCAAGTTCACTCATTTTCTTTGCCCATTGTCTTTTCATTCTTTCACGACTATCTCTCCAAGCTCTAGTCCTCTTCTTGGTTGTACTCTCCGTTTCACTAACATCTGGGCTCTTTTCCTGGCCTACGCCTGGGTTCTGCTGTAAGGCTTGGGCTCTAGTGACCACTTGTATTGGTGCAGTGGACGTTACACTTCCTGTGGAGTCTACAACTAACCCTACGACATTGATAGGAGTGATCTTCAGCATATTATTAGGATTCTTAGGGCAGTCTCGTAAGAGATGCTTCTTTCCACAATCTTGGCAAAAGCCTTGAATTGTCACTGACTGGGGTTGTGTAGGTGGAGGTAAGGGGCAATCACGAATGAGGTGGTCACCCTGACATCTATAGCATGGTCCTCTAGGGAATGGGGGTCTTACCTGCCTAGGTTGGGGTCTAGAGTTAGGGTTTGTATACATTACATTGGTGTACTCTGGCTCCCAACTAGGTTCACTTGGTTCTTCACTGTAGTAGGACTCACCATGTTCAAGAGATTGCATGTAGTAGGCCTGGGGGCTGTCAATATGCGTGGAATCAAAGCTATGGTCACTCGGGTCACTTTTAGAAAGCAATGGTGTTACATGCACTATAGCTCTATTCAGGTTCTCTTCTGCAGCTGCATATTTTACTGGGATCATATTAGTAGGAGCAGGTGGTTGCTGTGCTAGCACTGGCTGGGGTCTCAGTTGGGTCTGATATTGCGGTTGGTAATTTTGTTGAGGCCTAGTATACTGTTGGGGTGGGTATTGACTCTGGTATCTGCCTTGCTGGTATGGTTGAGGGTAGGTTTGCCTAACCGCTTGCTTATTGTATGGGCAGTCTTGTGCGGAGTGATTTGTGTATCTTCGTTCTATGGTGCACTACTGGCTACTAGGATTTACTTGGGGTTGAGCCATAATGGGACATACATTTGCCATATGGTCACCTCCACAAGTATAGCATCTTTTCACTAGGGCAAATCTTGGGATCTGTTTGCTAGTGACACCTAATTTCTGAGCTACTTTCTCTGCAAGTTCCTCAATTGATGTGGATTGCGAGGAAGAGAGGCTAGAGGCACTATCTGAGTCTTTGTAGATTTTGGAAAGCTCTAGTTCTTCCCCTAGGTTATCCTTGATGTCAATGCACATGCGTACACACTCTTCTATGGTCCTAGGGTCCTTCAAGTACACATATGATCTCAATTTGATACTTAGCAATCCATCCAAGAACAAAGCCACTTGCTTAGCTAGCGTGGGTAACTCAGGGACAGGGCATCTCTCTAAGTATTGCCTAAATCTTCTTCCAGCAAGTCTCACGGTTTCCTGAGGGGTTTGCTTGAAGCTGTGAATCAGCGAGGAAGTGTTATGTCTTATGCCACTTTTAGAGAATTCGATAATGAATGCCTCTAGAAGTTGGTCTATGCTCCTGAACTGCCTCTTGTTTAGTGGCTGAAACGATGTCAGGGCAGTGTTCCTAAGGGTTAGACCAAAGGCATTGTACTACGTGAACAGATCTTCAACTTGTTCAGCTCTCAAAACTTGCCTAAACTCAGCCACATGATCGTATGGATCTCCAGTGCCATCGAAGTAGTTCTTCATGGACTTAACTAGCTGAGTCGGTCTCAAAGTCCTTGTGTGCTCTCTAGGTCGTGGTAGAGGGAACTCATCCACATTTCTTTGATTCCTGTGAGCTCTAAGTACCTCAGGTTCTACTCTATTTGTTTCCGTCCTCGTTCTTTCTCTGCCCCCTGGGTTGGCAAAGCTTACTTCTGGCCTATCTCTACTTCTGTCTCTTTGAGTTCCTTGAGCTTGGGATGTTCCAGCTCCAGGGTGACCATAGGACACGTTCGATCTTGGTTGGGGAAAAACGAATTCACCCTTCCAAGTATAAGCATGCCTATCATGTTCTGTAACCACAAAGATCCTCTCTGAAGCGTGATCTAAGTAGGTCACTCTGTCGGGCTATCAAGATCTTTGAACTCATAGATCAGGATTGACCCTACATCACTTGGCCTATCAGATTTATACCTCCAAAAAGCCTCATTGGTCTCTTGGTTTAAGAGCAGATCTATGCTCTTATTATCCTGGGGAAGCCACTCTGGCGTGATAATCCTAGTGAGAACTGATTTGCCTCGAGGGGTTCCAGGTTCCGTACCCATGTTTCCTTGCTCTAGGTCACCTATGTCCGTTTCTGGGATCACATTTCCGAATTCATCGGTCCTATCAGGGTGACTGGTGACTATGTATATGGTTCCTTCTTTGTCTAGGTATGCTCCATTTTCAAACTTGACAATTGGGCGTTCTAGTCCAATGGACTGGTCTGGGTTTTTAATCTGGACCACAGATCTTCTTAGGCCGTCCTCATAGATGCTAGCACCTAATCGGTTGGTCCTAATGTATTCCAACTGCATCTTGTAGGGGCCTTCCACCCTATACAGATATGGCACTCCTGAACTTCCTGTAGGTCTGTCCATGCCTTGAGACATCTCTGATTCACTAGTCTCAGAGCTAGGGTAATGCGAGTGGTGGCTCAACTGTTGGGCCCAAGACCTAGCAGTGTGGTTGACACTAGCCTCTCAAGATCTAAGGCTTTGTCTATCTCTCCCTAGATGTCGCCTTGATCTAAGGTTCATAAGCCTAATTGAATAGCCCAAATTTGCCCAAGTACAACCTCCTTGCTGAGTTCTTTTGTATCAGTTACTTGATTCTTTTTTAGTTGATTACCGTGTTTATGGTCTTGTCTGATATCACGTCGTCAAGTATACTTGAGTGTATTTCCGCACTTGAAGTTGATCGTTCCACTTTAAGTTCCTTTCCTTTAAAGTTCTCGACCGTACAAAGATTATGTCATTAGCTTGAACTTGAGTGTTTAGGTAGTCTTCAACTTGATAAATGCCTATCGCTGCCCTGGCCTACTCCTATCACTAGTCGTTCTTAACCTAAGCTAGGAATTGACAGAGGGAGTTGAGAATATTCCGACCTTTCTTGTTGATCCCTTGCTTTATGATGCTCTCAATTGCTCGCAATGGACCTGTGAAAGTCCCAAAATTAGCTCAAGACTTAATTCAATTGACAGACAGATCATGTTCATGCATGTAATTTAGCTATCAATTATGTTCCCTGACTCTATTGCAAACAATTCTAGATGTCCCTTGATTTTGATCCCTCTAGGTATGGTGGTTGATGCACAGGATTTTTCTCAAGACACACTTGTATGGACCTCACAAATCACCTATTGCTAGACCAATTATGCCCAAAACTATCCCCAAATCTTGGGAAAAAACCCTAAATTTTTTGGCCGAAAATCCTGTCATCGCGATCGACAGGTCTGTCAATCGCGATTGACAGAAGTGTCCCTCGGGGCCTGTCGGTCGCGATCGACACGTCAATCGCAATCGACAGTGTCAATTGCGATCGACAGAGTCGATCGTGGGTCCTGTCAATCGCGATCGATGGTGTCAATCGCGATCGATACGTTTTTTAGGTTTTTCGCCGTGAATTCAGTCGATCGGGGCTGTGTCCGTTGCGATGGACACGTGGCTACGCGAAAAAGTCAATCAATCGTTGAAATTCAGTCGGTCGCAATCGACGGTGTCAATCGCGACTGACTGGGTCCTACGTGGCAGTCAGTCGGTCGTGGGGGTCTGTCGGTCGCGATCGACAGGTTAGTCTGTCACGATTGATAGGGTCTGTCGATCGCGATTGATAGATGTTGTTGATCGTGGCTGTCAGTCGCGATCGACTGTATCAATCGCGATTGACAGAGGAACTCGGAATTTTTTAACTATTTTTAGTGATTTAGCATGTGCTCATCATGTAGATTATGGTGGTGCACTTTGTTTTACCAAATGGGCGTTTTTTCTATCGATCGTGATCGATAGACTACAACGACACAGAGACAGTTCCGTTATGTTTCGTACCTGCGCGGAGTGCTGGAGATGATGATGCAGCAAGTACCTACAAGAAAGCTCAAAAAACATGCAAAAGCACAGCACACAAGTCGCTCTCTCGCTCTCTCTCACAAGTGGAATGAGGGAAATGAGGTGGAGAAGGTGATATAATCAAAAACTGAAAATTTTCGCGATGATGGAGATGGAGGTGGGAGATGGTGATGATGGTGATGGTGATGATGATGATGGTGATGATGATGATGAGGTAAGAAAAAGAAAAATAAGAAGAGTGAAGAAATTACCTACAACGCCAACGTCTCAAATCTACGTCTTACCATCACACGCTCGTCCTCAAAGCTCGTTCCCCGGCAACGGCACCAAAATTTGGTGTAGCTCAGTGATGAGTAGCATCTCCTTTAATGTCAATCTGGGAAGACGTGAGGATGGTATGAAGACCTCGAGCAAGTGAAGGCACAAGTGCGTCAGTGAGAAGCACACTAGCATGCACACACATACACACACACGCGCACACACAGTAAGACAAAGAGTGAGAAGCAATGGAGTTCTTTAGATTACTTCCCAAAATGTTCATACAAGTTTAGATCAATTACAAGCTAGCCCCAAAAATGAGCTCTCTAGCTCTATTTATAGTTTTTGACTAGGTTTTGGCCGTGTCCAGACCTAGTGTCCGGCCTAGTTAAAAATTAGGTTCTCTACCCTATTTGGAGGTTCAAACGAAGTCTAAAAAATGTGAAAACTGACAGGTAGGTACTTCTAAAGCTCCTCAAGCTCAAGGACTCCTTGGCTTGCACAAAATGGAGCTACAAGAATATGAAATGGTATTTACAATGGTTTTTAGTGATGAAAATCACTAATTTTGTAGGGGTTTCTATTAACATTTTGACATACGTTTCCTGGAGCTCCCTACTTGCTCCTTCTCCTTGTGTGTCCACCTCTTTTATATGCGTTAGTGTCCTGAAAAAAATATTGGCCTACTTGTCAGATCGTCGTTGACTGCTCTGTCTGCTTGTACTTTCTCTTCGCTCTGACTCCCTTCGTAAGCTTCCTTGCCTTGTGAGTCCTTCAATTCCAAAAATAGCATACAACAATAAAGAGCAGACCAAGAAGATAGTAGTAGCTCTGGAGGAAGGAGAAAAAAGATGCACTTTTATAGGACAAGATGTCTCGCTTGAGGAAGAACAAGAGTTAATACAACTCATAAGAGAATATAGAGGTGTCTTTGCATGGACATATAAGGACAGCCTTTGCAACCGAATGGGGAGTCTATGCATTTAGGGTTATGCCTTCTGTTCTAACCAATGCCCCAGCTACTTTCCAAAGATTGATGTGTCATCTATTCAAGGAATTCTTGAGAAAAAGTATGGAGGTATACATGGACAATTTATATACATACTCAACTGTACGATCAGAACCTATTCCAGAGCTAAGAAAATTATTTGACAAATGTCGTAAGTATAGAGTATGCCTAAATCCGGAAAAATAAGCCTTCATGGTTCGGCAGGGGAAGATATCTCTTAGAATGGAATTTCCACTGATGAAAACAAAACCAAAGTGACTCTCGATTTGCCAAGACCAAAGACCGCTAAGGAAGTGAAAGCATTTATGGGACATTGTGGATACTATCGTAGATTCATTCACATGTATGCCATAATTGCGAGGCCCCTTTATGGATTACTGACTCAATTTACATGGAGAAAAGAATGCGAAAAGGCTTTCAACAAATTGAAGAGTCGCTTGAGTTCAGCACCAATTCTGAGAGTACCCGATTGGAATAGACCATTTCATATTCATGTAGATGCCTCCAATTTTGCCATTGGTTGCATCTTAGCACAACCAGCAGATACAGGAAAATTAGACCATCCTATAGCCTATGCTAGTAGACAATTAAACCAAGCCGAGCGTAATTACACCACTACGGAGCGAGAAGGCTTAGGAATGGCATATGTCGTAAATAAATTTAGACATTACTTGTTGGCAAACAAATTCAAATTCTTCATTGATCATTGTTGAAGCTCAAAGTCAAGGACAAAACAGGGAAGCACATCAAAAGGTGGACACACGAGGAAAGGGAGCAAGTAGGGAGCTCCAAGAAGTGTATGACAAATTTTCAGAAGAATCCCCTACAAAAATAGTGATTTTCATCACTAAAAACCATTGTAAATACCATTATCTATTTTTAGTAACTTCATTTTGTTCAAGCCGAGGAGTCCTCGAGCTTGAGGAGTATTAGAAGTACCATCGTACCAATTTTCATAATTTTTAGACTTCGTTTGAGCCCTCAAATAAGCCCTGGAACCTAATTTTTAACTAGGCCGGACACTAGGTCTGGACAGGGCCAAAACTAGTCAAAAAACTATAAAAAGAGCTAGAGAGCTCATTTTTGGGGGTAGATTGTTTGTGAATTGAGCTTATGTAAGAGACCTTTTGATTAATGCAAAGAACTCCATTGTTCCTCTCCTTGTTCTTGCCTTGTGTGCGCGTGTGTGTGTATGTGTGTGCATGCTTGTGTGATTCTCACCCACGCACTTGTGCCTTCATTTGCTCATAGTCTTCATACTAGTCCTCACGTCTCCACGGATTGACAATTATGAGGTGAATCTTCTCACGTTGGTACTCACAATTGTGCTAGAGTGACACCAAATTTGGCGCCGTTGCCGGGGAGAGAGCTTCGAGGACGAGCGTGTGATGGTAAGACGTCGAGTTGAGACATTGGAGTTATAGGTAATATCCTTCTTTCTCTTAATTTTTCTTCATTTCTTCCTTACTTTTGCATCACCATCATCACCATCATCATCTCCACCATCTCCCACCTCCATCTCCATCTCCACAAAAAATTTCAGTTTTTTGGTCATATTACACCCCCCACCTCATTTCCCTCATTTCATTGTGAGAGAGAGCGAGAGAGAGCTTACATGCTATCTGTTTTTGGTGTGTTTTTGAGCTTTTGTTGCAGGAACTTGCTGTACCACCTCCTCCAGCAGTGTGCGCAGGTACGACAGACTCTGCACAGGTCCCGGGACGACGACCTCTGTCTGTCGCGACAGACAGAAAAACTTAAAATTTTGTGAATGCATGTTTGTCACGGTAACCTACATCATTAGGGCACTCTAAATCACTAGAAGTTTCTCAAAAATTTGCGTTTTTTCAGTCTATCGTGACAGACACCGTCTATCGCGACAGACACTGTCTATCGCGACAGACACCGTCTATCGCGACAGACAGAGACCCACGATAGACCCCGTCTATCGCGACAGACACCGTCTATCGCGACAGACCGAAATTCCACGACAGACAGCGTCTATCGCGACAGACACTGTCTATCGCGACAGACACCGTCTATCGCGACAGACCGAAATTCCATGACAGACACCGTCTATCGCGACAGACCGAAATTCCACGACAGACACCGTCTATCGCGACAGACCAAATCACGACAGACGACAGACAGCGTCTATCGCGACAGACCAAAATTCCACGATAGACCCCGTCTATCGCGACAGACACCGTCTATCGCGACAGACCAAAATTCGACGACAGACAGCGTCTATCGCGATAGACACCGTCTATCGCGACAGACCAAATCACGACAGACGACAGACAGCGTCTATCGCGACAGACACCGTCTATCGCGATAGACAGAAATCCACGCAGACAGCGTCTATCGCGACAGACACCGTCTATCGCGACAGACAGAAATCCACGACAGACAGCGTCTATCGCGACAGACACCGTCTATCGCGACAGACAGAAATCCATGACAGACAGCGTCTATCGCGACAGACACCGTCTATCGCGACAGACAGAAATCCACGATAGACCCCGTCTATCGCGACAGACACCGTCTATCGCGACAGACCAAAATTCCACGATAGACAGCGTCTATCGCGACAGACAGCCCCCACGATAGTTTGTGTCTATCGCGACAGATACCGTCTATCGCGACAGACAGACATTTTCGGCAAAAATTAAGGGGTAAATTTTTGGAAATTTAGGCTAAATTCTGGGCATATTTGCACTCTCAAATACTCATACACTTACAAAGGCCTTAGAAAAATGCATTAAAACCCTGAAAGGTTCTGTTTGTCTAGTTAACCCCCTAAACCCTGAACGGTCATAACTTTTTCATACGAAATCCATTTTTTGAGCTCTAGGGCTTGTCGGAAAGCTCGTGGCATATATTACACGCCATCAACTGTTTTTTATAAGAATAACGCGTTGATTTTCAGATAGGATATTTGGAAGTTGACACACTGAGGGGTAGGAACACCAAGGGAGCTCTAGAGGAAATTTCTAACAATACAAAAGGGGAAACAAGGGTCATTAAAAAAGTATCTGAAATAAATTGTCTGTCAATTGAAAGGTCAACTTGGAGCTAATCTTGAGACTGATGCAGGTCTATTGAGAAGCAATTGAGAGCGTCCAAGCAAGGGTTTTGCGCAAGCTTGAGAATCAACTTCTCGAGCACTAAAGAGCAAGGTTCAGCAAGAAAGGTCGGAATACTCTCAACTCCCCTTCGTCAATTCCTAGCTTAGGCTAAGAACGATTAGGAGTAGGAGTAAGTCAGGGCAACGATAGGCAACTATCAAGTTGAAGCATACCTAAACTTTCAAGTTCAAGCTAAGGGCATAATCCTTGTACTGTCAAGAATTTTAAAGGGAAAGAACTTAACGTGGAACGATCAACTGTAAGTGCGAAACAACATTCAAATATTCCTGAAGACGTGATATCAGACAAGACCTTAAACACGATAAAATAACTAAAAAGAACCAAGCGACTAATATAAAGTAACCAGCAACGAGGTTGTACTCTGGGCAAAGAATTGGGCTACTTAGATAGGCATATGAACCTTAGATCAGGATGACATCTAGTAAGGGAGAGACAAAGCCTTAGATCTTCAGAGGCTAGTATTAACCACACTGCTAGGTCTTGGGCCTAGCAGTTGAGCCACCACTCGTGCTACCCTAGCTCTGAGACCAGTGAGTCAGAGATGTCCCAAGGCATGGACAGGCCTACGGGAAGTTCAGGTGTGCCTTACTTGTACAGGGTAGAAGGCCCATACAAAACACAGCTGGAATACCTTAGGACCAACCGATTAGGTGCTAGCATATATGAGGACGGCCTAGGAAGATCCGTGGTCCAGATTAAAAACCCTGACCAATCCATAGGACTAGAGCACCCAGCTGTCAAGTTTGAAAACGGTGCATACCTGGACAAAGAAGGAACCATATACGTAGTCACCAGTCACCCAGATAGGACAGATGAATTTGGAAATGTAATCTCAGAAGCGGACTTAGATGACTTGGAACAAGGAAACATGGGAGTAGAACCTAGAACACCCCGAGGCAAATCTGTTCTCACTAGGATTATCACACCTGAGTGGGTTCCCCAAGACAACAAGAGCATAGAGTTGCTCCTCAATCGAGAAACTGACGAAGCCTTCTGGAGGTATAAATCTAATCAGCCAACTGATATAGAAACTATCATGATCTATGAGTTTAAGGATCCGGATAGCCCAGGTAGAGTGACCTACTTAGATCACACTTCGGAAAGGATCTTTGTGGTGACACAAAATGATAGACATGCTTACACTTGGAAAGGTGAATTTGTTTTCCCCCAACCAAGAGCAAATGTATCCTATGGTCACCCTGGCGCTGGAACATCCCAAGCTCATGGAATGCAAAGAGACAGAAGTAGAGATAGACCAGAAGTAAGCTTTGCCAACCCAGTGGGAAGAGAGAGAACGAGGACTGAAACAAATAGAGTAGAACCTGAGATACTTAGAGCTCACAGGAATCAAAGAAACGCGGATGAGTTCCCTCTACCACGACCTAGAGAGCACACAAGAACCTTGAGACCGACTCAGCTAGTCAAGTCCATGAAGAACTACTTCGATGGCACTGGAGATCCATACGATCATGTGGCTGAGTTTAGGCAGGTCGTGAGAGCTGAACAAGTGGAGGATCTATTCATGCAATACAATGCCTTTGGTCTGACCCTTAGGAACACTGCCCTGACATGGTTTCAGCCACTAAATGAGAGGTAGTTCAGGAGCATTGACCAACTCCTAGAGGCTTTCATTGTAGAGTTCTCTAAGAGTGGCATAAGACACAATACTTCCTCATTGATTCACAGCTTCAAACAGACTCCCCAAGAGACTGTAAGATTGGCAGGAAGAAGATTTAGACAATATCTTGAAAGGTGCCCTGTTTCGGAGCTACCAACACCTGCCAAACAAGTAGCTTTATTCCTTGATGGATTGCTGAGTACGAAATTGAGATCCTATGTGTATCTGAAGGACCCTAGGACTATAGAAGAGTGTGTACGCATGTGCATTGACATCGAAGATAACCTAGGGGAAGAACTAGAGCTTTCCAAAATCTACAAAGATTCAGATAGTGCATCTAGTCACTCTTCCACGCAATCCACATCAATTGAGGAACTCGCAGAGAAAGTGGCCCAAAAACTAGGCGTCTCTAGCAAACAAATTCCGAGGTTTACCCCAGCAAAGAGGTGCTATACGTGTGGTGGTGACCACATGGCGAATGTCTGCCCCATTATGGCTCAACCCCAGGTCAATCCAAATAGCCAATGTTGCACCATAGAACGAAGATACACCAATCACACCGCACAAGATTGCCCATACAACAAGCAGGCAGTCAGGCAACCCTACCCACAGCCATACCCTCAGCAAGGAAGATACCAGAACCCGTACCCTCCACAGCCATATGGCAGGCCACAACAACCTTATCAGCAACCCTACCAAAGCCAACAAAGGCCTCAGCCAGTGTTAGCTCAACAACCACCTGCCCCAGCTAATGTGATTCCGGTAAAGTATGCTGTTGCAGAAGAAAACCTGAATAGAGCTATAGTCCCTGTAACACCCTTGATTTCTGAAAGTGACCCGAGTGACCATAGCTTTGATTCCACACATGTTGATAGTCCCAAGGCTTACTACATGCAGTCTCCAGAACATGGTGAGTCCTATTACAGCGAAGAGCCAAAGGAACCTAATTGGGAGTCAGATTATACAAACGTCATGTATGCAAACCCCAACCCTAGACCCCAACCTAGGCAGGTACGACCACCATTTCCTAGAGGACCATGCTACCGATGTCAGGGAGATCACTTCATTCGTGATTGTCCCTTACCTCCACCTACACAAACTCAGTCCGTGACGATCCAAGGCTTTTGCCAAGATTGTGGAAAAGAGCATCTCTTACGAGATTGCCCTAAGAATCCTAATAATATGCCAAAAATCACTCCCATTAATGTAATTGGGTTGGTTGTAGATTCCTCAGGAAGTGTCACTTCCGCTGCACCAGTACAGGTAGTCACTAGAGCTCAGGCATTGCAGCAAAACCAAGGGGCAAGCCAAGAAAAGGGCCCAGAGGCTAGTGAAACTGAGAGCATAACCAAGAAAAGGACTAGAGCTTGGAAAGATAGTCGGGAAAGAATGAAAAGGCAATGGGCAAAGAAGATGAGTGAACTCGAGGAAAGCGTAAGAGAAACAAGAGCCAGAATAACCGAACTCACAACTCAAACTCCCTCTCACACGACTCCACCACCACCATTCCCATCTCCATCCGACCCACCACCTTCCAACCCGCCTCATCAAATCCCACCACCCCCTAGAGTAGGATCAGTCCTAGCCGATCCCACTCCCGAGGACCTAAACATGATGCTTAAAGCATATCAGGCCAGAATCCAAGAAGGGCCAACCATAACCGATCATGAAAAGTGCTACCCTAGAGCCGAGCTAGAGCTTGAACGAACTAAAATTTGTGCTAAGATGGTGGAATTGGCTCAAGCCATGTTCGAAGCTAGCCGCCTCTTTAATATCTCTAGCTCAGCTAAGACGCAGTTACACTTTGACGGACTACTAGAAAGAATAGAGAGGCTAATTGCACAATCAGAAAAGGAACCTGCCCCTCAAAGAAAGGAAAGGGCAAGGGAACGGATAAGCCAGTCTCTTCAGGAAGCCCATGTGCCTCCTCAAGAAGCTTATCTTCCCCCCCAAAAGGCAGATGAGCCTCACGCGAAAGCTTACGTACCTCCACAGGTTGCCTACAGTCCTTCTCAGGGAGCGTATGAGCCTGTTCGGAAAAGTAATAGAAAAGGTAATCCTCCCCAGGAAGCTTGTGCTCCAAACATCTATGAGAGCGAGGAAAGAGCCAACAATAGAATAAACCCTCCTTCCCAAGTTGCTTATGTGCCTAATTCTACGGAGCCTGACACTTCTTCTTCTATGAATCGGTTTGCACCAGACTTCCTACGAGAGATTCAAGAAGACAAATGGGATAACGAAAGTGAAGTCGCCCCTCCCTTTGAACTTGTGGATGATGCACACGACCAATTCCCACAAGACATCCCATCTATTTACGGGGAACATGAGAGTACTCAGTCTCACGAGAGATTGGACTTTGAGTCTAATTCTATACAAGAGCTACCCCACTTCACAGGCCCATGGGAAGCAAAGTCCACATGTATGAGAGCACCCACAGTCATGGTAAGGAACGACGGCTCAGTCATACCTAGGAACTCGGAGGTAGTAAAGAACACCGAGGTGCAGCGCGATCTCACTTTGGAAGAACTACCTAAGGGCAGACCAGAAGCGCGGAAAGATGTAGCCAGTCAAGTGACTAAAGTTGCAAAACCACGTTCCCGGGTAGGATCCCATAGGACAGTGCCAGAAATCCCCTTGGATAAGATAGGAGATATGTGTGAAGGTGAAGAAGGGAACACCTATCTTCCCATCACCTACCAGGAGTACACCACCAAGGCAATTTTGGACTCAGGTGCAGGAGTTGCAATTGCCACCACTTCCCTATGGAAGCGTTGGGGCAAGGCGGCACTCAGGCCAACGAGAATGAAATTGCAAATGGCCGATGGTCATATAGAGAGGCCCTTGGGATTGCTAGAAGGCATAACTCTCACCACTTGTGGTGTTGAGTTTGAGAATAGCTTTGCTATATGTGACTTCAGCAAAAATCATGCCTATGAGATGATTTTGGGAAGACCATTTATGCGACAGTTGCAAGTGGTACAGGATTGGGGGACCAATTCTTTATACCTGCAACACTTAGGTGTTACGACCAAAGTCAATCTCAAGGATTACTCTCATAGAGACGTCCCTCCTATCCAATGGAATCCCATCCATAGAGCCAAAGATGATACGGAATCTGTGCATTCCATAGGGTCAGGATCCTCATGGATGCATGAAGACACCCACTTATGGATGTGCAAAGTAGCAGTAGAGGAAGAGAAGAGAGAAAAGGCCAGAGAAATAGGTGCAAACGAAACCCATAGATCAATTCAAGACCCAGCCTATGCACCTGTAGTTTTTCCTGATGAGGAATTTGAACCCCATGGCTGGGCAGAAATCTTAACAACAATGGACGTGGCCATCAATGAAGAACAATGGACACCTCACTGTGATGAGGATGGCTATGACATTTCAGTCTTCTCCATAGAGCCAATCATGGGAGAGGCAGTTCTAGAAGAATGCGAACCTAGCCTTGATGCATTTGAGGATGCAAGTGACTCCGATCTCGAGTCTATCATTATGGACCCACCATTTGCATCAGATGAAGAATACTTCCATGAAGTAGAATTTCAACCCCAGAGGCATGGAGAGATTACAAATGATGTAAGATTAGCAACACATGTGACCCCGAAGGAAGAAGGAAAGAAACGAAAGAAGAGAGAAGCCTCACCAGAAGAGGAAGAATCTTTGTTTGAGGTCCCAGAAAATTTTAAGAAGTATGAGATAGATGACAGGAGAGTCATGATAAGAATGCCTAAACGAGAGGCACAATCAGGAGAGGCCTATGATAACAAAGAAACCACCAAGAAAATAGTAGTGGCCCTAGAAGAAGGAGAGGAGAGATGCACGTACATAGGCCATGACCTAACAGCGGAAGAAGAGCATGCGTTGATAGCCTTGCTAAGAGAATACAGAGATGTATTCGCTTGGAGTTACAAGGATTTGAAAGGTGTTGACACCGATATATGCTCACACACTATCCCCATGACCTCAGATGCTAAACCCTCTAAGCAAAAGCCCTATACTTATAACGATAATTACGCTGCTAAGATCAAAGAAGAGATAGATAGATTGGTTGAAGCTGGATTTATCTATGAAATTGAGCACACTGAATGGGTATCCCCCATCGTTGTGGTGCCCAAGAAAAATGGCAAGCTGTGTGTGTGTATTAACTTGAAAAAGGTTAATGCAGCCACAATTCGAGATAACTATCCGCTTCCCATCACAGAACATCTCTTAGAAAGAGTGGCAGGCAAGGAAGTGTACAGCTTCCTTGATGGATTTTCGGGCTACAATCAAGTAGCCATAGCTCTAGAGGATCAGCATAAGACAGCCTTTGCCACAGAATGGGGCATTTTTGCTTTTAGAGTAATGCCATTTGGGCTTACCAATGCACCAGCTACCTTCCAGAGGCTGATGTGCCATGTGTTTAAGGAGTTTCTGAGGAAGAGTTTAGAAGTCTATGTTGATGATCTTTGTGCTCATTCCAATATTAGAAAAACCCATATCCCTGAGCTCAGACAAATCTTTGACAAATGTAGAGAATATCAAGTCTGCCTAAACCCAGAAAAATGTGTTTTCATGGTCAGGCAAGGCAAGATTCTAGGACACATAGTGTCAAAGAATGGCATATCCACTGATGAAGAGAAAGTGAGAGCTATAGCAAAGCTACCTAGGCCAAAGAATGTCAAGGAAGTACAAGCTTTCATGGGGCACTGTGGTTATTACCGACGATTTATACACATGTATGTTGTCATTGCAAAGCCCATGTACGGACTTCTGACAAACTTTGAGTGGACGGATGAATGTGAGAATTCCTTCCAGGAGCTTAAACGAAGATTGTGTTCAGCACCAATCTTGACCACGCCATATTGGAATAAGCCTTTCCATGTTCACGTGGATGCATCCAATTATGCCATTGGATGTGTGCTTGCACAACCTACTGGTGAAGGTAATATGGATCTTCCAATTGCCTATGCCAGTAGACAATTGAATGCGGCTGAACGGAATTACACCACTACAGAGCGAGAAGGATTAGGCATGGTATATGCAGTTAAGAAATTTAGACACTATTTGCTTGCAAATAAGTTTAAATTTTTTACTGACCATCAGGCATTGCTATACCTCGTAAACAAACCATGCAATACAGGAAGATTAGTGAGATGGTTTCTCTTGCTAATGGAATATGATTTTGAGGTTGTGGTAAGGAAAGGGAGGACTCATTTGAGAGCTGATCATCTTTCTAGGCCGCAGTGGTGCCGCAGTGGGCTAAGCCATTGGTACCAGTATTGACACACGGGCCTAACCATCCAGTGGTAAACACACGGAATAGAGAGGTTGTAAAAGCCCAAAAGTACCACATCATGGCAGGAAGTATGTACAAGCACACAGATCAAGGGATCTTGGCTTGTTGCGTAGAAGAGGATGAGTACGCTAAATGGTTGCAATTAGCACATGTAGGTGCACTAGAGCAACACCATTCAAAGCAACGAACTTTACAGACACTAAGAAGACTCGGAGTGCATTGGCCGACTATGGAAGCGGATGTCCAAAAGTTGTGCAAGGAATGCCCAATCTGTTGCACTAAGCCACCTGTGGAACACGCCACTCTTTATCAAGTATCCATTGTGCCAGACTGGAGCGAACCTCTGGTATCCTTCCTGAGGACAAACACATTCCCTCCAGATATGACTCTGGCTAGGAAAAGGAGTTTAGAACAAGAAGCCCTGGATTACTCACTCATTGGTGATAATCTATATAAGCGTGGTAAAGATGGTTACCTGAGACTGTGTGTCCATGAAAGTGAATATCTCAAGATCTTGGAAACTGCTCACCAAGGTGTAGTAGGAGGACACTTTGGACCGGATCGGGTGATCAAGGCAATACTATTTGCGGGCTTCTGGTGGCCTACCCTTCACATGGATGCACATACCTATGTGAAACGGTGTGATGTCTGTCAAAGGACTCAGTATCCTATACGCAAAGATGAGATGCCACTGAAACCTATGATGGGTGGACGTGCGTTCTCTAAGTGGGGAATAGACTTCGTAGGCCCTATTAATCCCCCAGCTAAGGGTTCTCATGCGGAATACATCATTGTTGCAACAGACTATCTAACTAAGTGGGTAGAGGTAAAGGCTACGACAAAGAACAATGCTCAAACAACTGCCAAATTCTTGTTTGAGAATGTATTCACAAGATACGGGCTACCTATAGAGCTTGTAAGTGATAGAGGCACTCATTTCTTAAATGAAGTGATTGAAAATCTACTCCAAGAATTCTTGGTAATACACAAGAAGTCTGCCCCCTATCACCCTCAAGCTAATGGACAAGCTGAGAGCACTAATAAGATCTTATGCAATGTACTGACGAAATTAGTGAACACTAAACGCTCTGATTGGGACAAACAGCTACACCATGCTGTTTGGGCATACCGAGTTGCCTACAAAACGGTACTCCAAGCCACCCCCTTTCAGATGGTATTCGGCCAAAACGCTGTGCTACCCTTGGATTTCCTGATTCCTACGTTGAAAGTAGCACAAGAGCACGAATGGACAGGTCATGAGCTCTCCTCTAGGATCTTTGACCTTGAACGATTAGGGGAAACAAGACTGAGAGCCGCTGCAGGAATATATGCAGCCAAGAAGAGACAGAAGGCATATTTCGATGCCCATGTGAAGGATAAGGGCTTGAAAGCAGGAGATCTAGTTTTAGTCTATACACTAAAACAACACGCAAGGAAGCTAGAAAAGAGAGGCTACGGACCTATGATCATCAATAGGATCTCCACGAGTGGAGCAGTACAATTAGCCACGTTAGAGGGTGATATTCTCCCAAACTATATTAGCGGTTGCATAGTCAAGTTGTATCAGGAACCCCTCACGGAGGAAATGCTCAGCCAACTCAACACTGCTAAGAAACGCAAAGAGGAAGAAAAGCGAATTCGAGAAGAGGCTCAAGCAGAAGCTTTAGAACGCATCAGAAGGATGAAGTTACGAAGGCAAGGTAGAGATCAGCCTAGAACAAATGACTATGCAGATCAAGGATATCCTATGGCCATGTGTGAAGTCGCACGAAGAAGCTCGCATAGGATAATTGATCGACGTCCTTTCATAACCCTAGATATAGGACAAGGAAAGAAGGCAAGGACCGTAAGAGCCTTGATTGACTCAGGTGCAGCCACTAGTGCTGTTAAATTGTCTTACTGTCAAGAGTTGCAGTTAACTATCAATCCTGTGGAAGCATATCTCATAGGATTGGGAGGCGTGGAAACCCCTTGCATGGGCGAGGTGGAACTTCCCCTCTACATTCATGATGAGGCAATGACAGTTAAAGTACTAGTTTGTCAAGATGAGGATCTCACTGAACCTCTTGTCTTGGGTCAAGACTGGATCTATGACCATGCAGTTAACTTAAACCTTAGAAGTCAAATTCTTCAAGTTTGGGTACATGAACAATGCATTACAATAGAATTAGAGAACTGCATGCTCCTAAATCATGGCACCACACACTCTCTTAGTTCTTCCAAGACTAATCATATGAAAGAAGATGTTGTATGTGTCAAAAGCTCTATGATGCAGAAGGAGTCAATCGTGGAAGACCAGGTTCGAAGGCGGGTGGATCTTTCTTCTTCTTCAAAGAATCAAGTAGCCACTGTTGTGAGCCCACCACACAAGCAAACACAACCGTTCACGACAACTGCTACATCAAATAGAAAGACACCATTCGATAAAAAAGTGGTTCCGGGCATGAAGCAGATCTGGGTACGCAAAGGAGAGCAACCACCAGCCTTGCCCCCACAAATCCCATCCATGCACACTAACCAGGCCAGAAGACGAAGGAAGCAGCTCAGACAAGCTCAATCACAAGGTATCCAACAAGTTTGGGTGCCTAAGAAGTTAGCTGCAACTCAACAAGGGCAATTACAGATGTGGGTACCTAAGAAGCTCCTACATCCACAACAACCTTTGTTCCCCCACATGCAAAAGGTTTCAACAAAGAAGCCAAAAAGAGAAAAGGGTAAGAACCACGTACAGAGACCAAAGGAAGATCAAATCAGCTCTTCAACATTAGTAGGAAGACATGCAAAAAGGATATGGGTTTGGAAGCCAAAAGTGCAAGTAGCCTCCACCGAACCAAAGCGTCAACCACACTGGACACCACAGTTCAGGAAGCATCCAAAGAGAAAGACACCTGAAGTGACCTCTACAGTGCCAAATGATGTTCTAAAATGGACTCCAATAAGGAGGATCACATCAGTTCGAGACTCAATGGATACCTCCACCAAGGTCGGCATCAATCTCCGCAAATAACATCGAAAGCCTCGAACGAGCAACAACCATGTGCTCCTTGCACAACCCTGTCGTTTGCACCATTCAGGTCATGCATTTCCAAAGTATGCATTCATATAGGGCCACATTACACGGCCGTGCATAGACACTTGAAAATCCCATGCACAAGCGCACAGTGACATATGTCAAACATTTCTATTGATACTAACTTTTGTGTTCTTGTTTTGTGATATCCTTTTTCTCTCAAAAAAAAAAAAAAAAAAAGGGGCGAGAGCTTGTTCCCAGGTTTGGCTTATGAAACATGAATGAGTCATGCTTAGTGAAGGTGGAACTGTTGATTACTAGGCATTTATCAATTTGGACAGAAGTGTGTCTCGGCCAGCAGTGAGATTATTGCTACCTTATCTGGTAGATGACAAGCATTAGGCATGAACATGGCATCTACAACTATGATTCTCTCTTACCATGGTAGGAATGAAGAGCTTGAAGGTCCGCAACTTGAGGGATGCTTAACTACTTCATGTACCAGAGCATCCAAGGAGATATCTGCAAAAAGTAGTTCTGGAGGAGAAGACTCCTGCATATGGTGAGCTAAAGAGAATATGTGAAACTCAGCTTGGTGTAGTTACCCGATGTTGCTTGCCAAGGAATATAAAGCAATTCAATTCTCAGTATTTCCTGAACCAGTATGGAACAGTAGCACTGGTGAATGGTCTATGTCAATCAGCATGGTAATCTCTTAGAAATCGGCACGTGTCCAATATTCCTCTGAGTGTCAATATAGGGAAGTGAACGTGCATGAGCCCAAGCTCAGAAATGCATATTGTTAGTGACAAATGTTGCTTCGAAAAGAGGAGAGGGGATCCACCACTCAAAAGATCTCATCAGTGGACAATCAACATGGACATTCATCAACAAGGTTCCATCCCAAAGGCCGAGTGTACAACACGAAGAGACAAACATCCATCAACCTTCGCCATGGTAAGTATCTTTACTCTGGAAACACCATAACCATGATAGTTTAGGAAACCTCTTCGTCAGCATACCCTTGAGCACTTAGCTCAAGACCCGTAATTTTTGCACCATACTTCTTCCAATGCATTTTCCAAGTAAGCATGCGTAGGGCTACATTACAAGGCCGTGCACAAGGCACATACTTTTTTCAACCCAGGCATGAACACACTTACCCATCATTCATTATGGGTGATGAGTAGTTGGCATGACTGCTCTCAACATCATCTTTGAAAGAGCTAGCGGACATCATGGGAACAACATCCATATCTCGGAAGCAAATTGAAGCCACTCATACAACGGATGGACACCACCTCTCAAAGCACTACACAGAACAGCCCTTCCAACAAGGGTCTGTCAGGGACGACAGACTCGAGAGGGGGGGAAGTGTTGAAGCTCAAAGTCAAGGACAAAACAGGGAAGCACATCAAAAGGTGGACACACGAGGAAAGGGAGCAAGTAGGGAGCTCCAAGAAGTGTATGACAAATTTTCAAAAGAATCCCCTACAAAAATAGTGATTTTCATCACTAAAAACCATTGTAAATACCATTATCTATTTTTAGTAACTTCATTTTGTTCAAGCCGAGGAGTCCTCGAGCTTGAGGAGTATTAGAAGTACCATCGTACCAATTTTCATAATTTTTAGACTTCGTTTGAGCCCTCAAATAAGCCCTGGAACCTAATTTTTAACTAGGCCGGACACTAGGTCTGGACAGGGCCAAAACTAGTCAAAAAACTATAAAAAGAGCTAAAGAGCTCATTTTTGGGGGTAGATTGTTTGTGAATTGAGCTTATGTAAGAGACCTTTTGATTAATGCAAAGAACTCCATTGTTCCTCTCCTTGTTCTTGCCTTGTGTGCGCGTGTGTGTGTATGTGTGTGCATGCTTGTGTGCTTCTCACCCACGCACTTGTGCCTTCATTTGCTCATAGTCTTCATACTAGTCCTCACGTCTCCACGGATTGACAATTATGAGGTGAATCTTCTCACGTTGGTACTCACCATTGTGCTAGAGTGACAATCATCAAGCCCTACTATACCTAGTCAATAAACCTTGCAATACGGGACGACTAGTTCGATGGTTTCTATTGTTAATGGAATTTGATTTTGAAGTAGTAGTCAAGAAAGGAAATATGCACATCTATGCAGATCACCTATCGAGAATGACACATGGAGAACCTCCCATTGGAGTGCTAGATGATCTGTTGGATACTTATCTTTTCAACCCAGAAGTATGTCCACAATGGGCGGAAAAATTGACTCCCATACTCACACATGGACCTCAACATTGCATCAGTTTAAACAGCAGCCAAGAGCTATGGAAGACTAAAAATCTCCACATCATAGCTGGAAGCCTATACCACCAAGAACCAAGTGGACTACTTATGAGGTGCATGGAAGAAGAGGAGCAAGAGATGTGGCTTCAAAGAGCACACATGAATCAATGGAAAACTCATCAAAGTGTGAATGGAACTTGGCAAGCACTTACAAGATTGGCATATATTGGCCAACTATGTAGAGGGATATACATAACTATGTGTCTACTTGCCCCACTTGTCAAGAAAGAACACCTGAAGAGAACTCCACTCTATGTTACTCTACAGTAGCACCGAGGTGGAGTATGCCTCTAGTAAAATTCTTGAAAACGTAGAAGTACCCAGAAGGAGCTAATTTGGCAAGAAAACGTGCCCTCGAGGAGCAAAGCAAAGATTATGTACTCATAGACAAACAACTTTTCAAAAGATGAAGGGACAATCACTTAAGAATGTGCATCCATGAGGACGAGTATGTTTTAGTCTTAGAAATGGCTCATACAGGAGTCGTCGGAGAACATTTTTTTGTAGATAAAACTACAAAAATGATTATTTTTGCTGGAATGTGGTGGCCAACTCTATATCAAGATGCAGCCACATATGTCCAAAGATGTGACACATGTCAACAAACGAAGTATCCTATTAGAAGAGATGAAATGCCATTAAGACCTATGATAAGTGGCAGAGCATTTACCAAATGGGGGATAGATTTTGTAGGACCTATTAGCCCTCCAACGAAAGGCTCTCATGCTAAGTACATAATTGTAGCTACAGACTACTTGACCAAATGGGTAGAAGCCAAAGCAACTAAGAAGAACGATGCAAGGACCATGGCTAAGTTTCTCTTTGAAAACATATTCACTAGATTTGGATTGCTGATAGAAATCGTAAGTGATAGAGGCACACACTTTGTCAATGAAGTAATAGAAGCCTTAATGAATGAATTCTTAGTGATTCATAAGAAATCAGCTCCCTACCACCCGCAAGCCAATGGACAGTCTGAAAGTTCAAACAAGATCTTGTGTATAGTTCTCACAAAGATTGTTAACAATGGAAGATCTCATTGTGACAAACAGTTACATCATGATTTATGGGCATTCTGAGTAGCATACAAAACAGCCATAGGAATTACTCTGTTTAACCTAGTGTACGGCCAGAATGCCATCTTACCAATTGATTTCCTAGTGCCTAATCTTAGAGTAGCCTCAAACTATGAATGGAGTGGACATGAGTTATCTAATCAATTGGACCAAATCGAGAAGCTACATGAAACAAGGTTACAAGCAGTGGCACGCATTTATGCTGCAAAAAGGCGACAAAAGGCATACTTTGATGCTCATATTAAGGATAAAAATTTGAAGGAAGGAGATTTAGTCCTGGCATATACTTTAAAGCAACATGCAAAGAAGCTGCAGAAAAGAGGATATGGACCCTTGGTGATCAAACATATATCAACTAGTGGAGCCATCAATTTATCAACCCTAGACATAGAAGTACTACCTAATTATATAAGTGTTTGTCGAGTGAAGAAGTATTTAGAACCATTAACAGAAGAGATGTTGTTAAGACTTCTGGCAGCAAGAAATAGACGAGAAGAAGAAGAGAAACTACGCGAGGAGGCACGACAGGAGGCCCTAGAACGAATAAGGAAACGGAAGGAATGGATGAGAGAGAGGGATGAAAGATATCGGCTAGGAGAGGAGCCCATCACAATGGATAATTTTAGAGCCTCAGAAAACCTAGGACATCAAGTGAGACAACCCTATTTGAACTTAGGAGTGGGAACATAGGAATACCACTTGGTGGATGCTCTCATTCACACAAGAGCAGATGTTAGCTGCATCAAATCCTCTTTGACTCATCAGCTCAAAGCACAATTACGTCCAACCCAAGCACATCTCATTGGAATAGGAGGAAAGGTTACTGAATGCATAGGCGAGATTACCTTATCATTGCACCTAGGAAATAACACAATGCAACAAAAACAATTAGTATGCCATGATCAAGATTTATTGGAAGAGCTTGTGCTAGGCCAAGATTGGATATATGAATATGAGGTAACGATCCAATTAGCCTTGGTCTACATATGAGCCAAGGTAGGGCATCGCGAAGTATTCAGTTTGATAGAAGAACGACCTGTCAAATCCACTTGTCTAGCTTTGAGAGATCAATTACTCATGCATGACGATGCTTGTACATCAACCTCTAGTATGGAACCCCCACCTCCAAGCACTTCACCTGAATTTACACCGATTCTTAATCTTACACACCCTCATCATCTAGTGGACCCCTCTACTAACATCGTTTCCATGGAGAGCCCTAGTGAGGAATTGAGCACAAGAGTGACTAGTCAGCATAGTCATCGTGAACCTTCTCGCATTAGAATATATCCAATTCAAGGCACCAGACAGGCATGGATTCGGAAGGATCAAGTAGCAGCATATTACAAAAAAAAAAGCCATCACCTACAAGGGAACCAACAACATCTCAAAATTTCAAGACAAGCTGGATCTCGAGGTTTACAGAAGATTGTCCAATTATGGATCCCAAAGACGCTGATTGCTGCTCAACCCTATAGAATGCAAATATGGATTCCCAAATCACCTGTACAAATGAAGAAAACTAAATTGAAAGCACCAGTACGGAAGAAGGATCCGTTAAAAATAGAGTCAAAGGGGCAAGAAAGATGCGATGACTCGAAATTGCAGAAACAGAAGTACTTAATGAAAGAAACTCCAAGATATGGATGGCTAGCAGAGAAGAATCACAAAATGACAGCCACACATAGCACAATGAAAGACAAGGATGTAGTCAAGGACAACAAAACAAAGTTGAGATGGATACCCAATTGCGATCGTCATTGACAAACCCGCCAGCAATTTCTTCTTGCACACATCTTGAGTTCCATACACCTCAAACGTGCATAATAGGGCCCATTACGAGGCCATGCATTCGGCACATAATTCTTTATCTATTTATTAGTGATGCACATTTCCCTCCAAGGGAATAGGAAAGCACTTGTACAATAACATTGGGGAAAATAATTAAGCTTCGGCTACTCACTAACGTTTTTTTTTCTTTCAGAAAAAAATAATAAGAAAAAATATATAAATGAAAAAATCCCAGGTACTACCTTTCTCACACCCATGGGAAAAGGACAACACAAGTCACTCGAAGAACTATTCAATTTGACATGGAGATTAATGGAAAATAAGTCATGCAACCACTTTTAGACTGATGGTGGTGTGCTTTAAATGCAGATGGCATCACCTGATTCAGAAGCTACACAAGAGGAAGAGGTCCTACTTCTTCCGTTGGAGTCAATTATGAAAGCAAGGGGTCATTGGTTTTGCGAAGACCAACCAGTGGCAGACCTCATCTTTTTGGCCACCATCAAGATTATGGAGAGGGACCATTATTTTCCATTGATGTCGCAAGATTTCCAAACCATACTATAAGGATTGCCAAGCATCACGGAAGTTTGGACAAGGGCCAGAATTGTCACATTTATACGACTCCCAATTTATTTACTGGATTTTCAACGATGCACTCAAGTTATGAACACTCTACAGGCAGCAGCGGATAAGCCCTCAATTCCAAAAGCTAAAGTTCTTAACAAAATAGGGGCATGGAAAAATATTCGATTTACGCATGAACTCATCAACAAAGCTTTTGGATGGAGTCAAGACGGCCTCACGAATCTCGAATCTGCCTAGACTGATCTTCCTACAATAGAACAGAGACAAAGATACCAAGGAAGAAGAAGAAGATTGGAGCCCAACACACAATATTGGATGTATTACCACTAGAATGTACAACGATAAGTAGCCCATTAGGGTAATGGGCATATATAGAAGCCGGGGGAAAAAACCTCCTAATGAGGGAAAAAAGTGCCCCACACACATCATTACCTAAATATATCACCACCTGGCATCCATGGCTCCCTTGATGACCATTGGCTATGCATGAACACTCTTTAATTAAGGAGTGCCAGTAAGGAGTCTTTTATCTACCAAGGAGGATTTGAACCCACAAACTCACATTCACAATGTCAATTGTTTTACCACTACACTATCCAATTGTATTTTCACTCTAATTGTTTTTACTTATATTCAAGATAACTTGCATCTTTCTTAAATTTTTGATCCCAAGAGAAAAACCCTTCCCTTTTTCGTTTGAATTCAAGAATTTTTAAAAACGTTTTTCCCTCTTTAGTAAGAGGGTTTCTTCTTCTACATACTTATGGACCCTGCACATAACATGGAGGACTTTGATGAATCACCTCTATCTGGGGTACCACTCAAACAATAGTTGGAGCTTTTGTAGCATGAACTTTGAGGCACCTAAAAGGAGATATGACACTATGATGAAATACTTCAAAAAATGCATTCTGAAGAGGGCAAGCTTGCAAGGGTGGTGAAGTCGATTGTTTTTGCTCAAGCTAATGGCACACATTCTAAGATTGGCCTCAAGAACTTCTAGTTCTCACGGTTTGATGGCCAAAAGGATGGCCAACTTGTTTTATCATGGTTATCATAGCTTGAAGACTTTTACTCAGATGAATCCTATTCTGAAATTGATAAAGTAAAGTTTGCTACTGATTATTTAGTAGGGAAGGCTCAAATCTAGTGGAATGTTTTATGTCATAGTGTTAATCGTCCGACAACATGGAAGGCCTTTTAAGAGGGGTTTAAGGATTCATTTATTCCCCTTCAGTTCCATCTAGATGTTCAATGTTCGTGGACCACATTCACATGGAAGGAGGGTGATACCATCACTACCTACATGGAGCGGTTCTCCCAAAGCCTACTACGTGTTCGAATGCTTGAAGATGTACTTGAAGTTACCTTGAAGAGGAAGTATGCAGACAGTTTGGAGATGGCAATCCAAACCAAGCTTCACACACTCTAGTGCTTTACAAAGCTATTTCTTTTGCTCATGATGCAAAGAAGAAGTTTCAATCGATTACCAAGTCGATCCGTTTTGCAACAACCACATCAACAAAAACCTTTTGACAAGCTTAAGTTTTCTTAATTATCAAAATTTTGTTCTTGTTTTGAATGATCACATAGTTATTTATCATAGAAATAAAGTCAAACATAAGAAGCATTTAAAAATATGTTTTACTTTGTAAGAATAAACTTTAATTACTTTTTCCAAAGTACACTAGAATATTTAGGGCATACCATTTCTACTCAATAAGTTCATGTAGAGTGAACAAAAATCAAAGTAATTGTAGAATGGTATGCAACTCAGTGAGTTAATGATGCACATTTTTCATTCTTGAAGTAACTAGTTTCTATAGGTACTTGTTAAACAATTTCCTTCTAGCCTTCTAGAAGGATCTAACCTTCTAGCACGAAAAATAGACGTGAAAAGGGGAGTGAAGGAGCACTTATACTTGGTACGGGAGAATGAAAGTGCAAACACTAGCATAGGATACTCTATAAAGAGCACTCAGCCCGACTCCGAAGTTCTTCTGCCAAAGTCATAGTGATAAAGTGTTCAGGAAAATACGTAGTCTAGTAAATTGTCTTCTGAAGAAAAGTAAGGAGACGTCAAATCAGATTTACTTCCTCATGAAATTGCCTTCGCCATGGATCTCCGTTCTACTCTTTCTCTTTAAAAGAATCTCAGTATCTCTTGTAAAAGTTAAAAGCGACCAAATTTCTTCCATTTCAAACCCAAGATCTTCCTCGCTTTGTTTTTGCTTTGAAAAAGAAAAAATCAAATCCTACTTTATTTCTTCCTCACTTCTGCAAAAGGAGGTGGTCTTTTTTACGAGCTTGGTGGAGGGTCTTTTTGGGACTGCTAGTGAAGTAAAGTGCAGCTTGAAGTAAAGAGGGTTTCCGAAAGGCTTTTCAAAGTGGGCCTCAATGTCTTTGTAAAAGCTTCCCCTGCTCTGTGGGATTCGGGGGATCCCGTGGACACTAGTCCCCTTCTTTTGTATTTCTCCTTTATTTAATTCAAATCCGGAGAGTAGGCTAAGGTCCAACTTTCTTTATTAAAAAAAAAAAGTGGGCCTCAATGTCGACCATTTTGCCCTCGATGGTCCTGAGCAATGTGGCTCCCCCCCAGTCTCAGTGCCCCCTTGAGAAGGATTCCGTCCCATCGGACATCGCCCCTCCCATAGTATCTTTGTGCAAGGAGTCTGTGGTGGCAAAACAAGAAGAGCTTACAAGAACTTGTATGATTGGTCAAGTTTTTGGCCCTAGGCCCCCTCTAGAAAATGTGAGAATTTGGCTCCGCAATGAGTGGTTCCCCTGTGGTTTAATTGTGTGCAAATGTCAATTCCTGCCGGCGAATCACCTGCTTCTAGTGTTTGAGAATGAAGAGATGGCCTTCCAAGCCCTGCAAGCCGGCTCCTGGCAAGTGGGCCGATCCACCTTATGTCTATTTAAGTGGACCCCAGACTTTGTTCCGAACAGGTCAAAGCCTCTTCGTTACCCCCTTTGGGTGGAGCTTCCCAATCTGCCGTATTTTCTGTATGGATTTCTTCGAGAAATTGTTTCACCGATCGGTCGCCCAATGGCCTCAAGAGAGGATGTTGGGGGGTTAATATACGATGGAACTCAATATTCTTTCAATGCGAGATAGCACCCACAAATCTACGTCGAAACAAACTTGAACCAGGTCCTTCCCTCGAAGATCTCCATAAACTGTGGAGATGGTAAGATTTGGGTACAGGAGGTTACTTACAAGAATTTGCCAAATGCGTGCTTCCGTTGCAGACACCAAGGTCATAGGATCAAAGATTGCCCCTTGAAGCAAAGTGCCAATAAAAACAAGCTTAAACCAGATGGGACCCTGGACCCTCTCCTCCAAGTTGATACTCGGGGTCATCCCCCTATGATGGAGGAAGAAGAGGGAACGTGTGTTGCAGAGACGGATTCAGAAGGATTCACTGAAGTAAGACGTAGGAGGAAAGTTATTCCTAGAAGATTAGCAGCAAGGAACATTACGGCAATTGCTCCTTCGAATAATGTGTACTATACCCTAGAAAAGGAGATTAATGAGGTCGACTTCCTAGGAGATAACAATTTTGATGAAGACCCTACTAATATTACCCCTGGGTGCTCTACCAGCAAAGAAGACAACCAGGAAGGTTACACCAACAATAAAGAGGAAGGCTTCACTATTAGCATTGAAGACAATCCAGACACTGAAAGCTCCTTCCTTGGTCCTACTCTTCCAATTTGCATGCCAAGCTTACCACAACAAAAGTCAAAGCTTAAAGGGAAACAACCGTCCAGCCCCCTCAAGAGTAGGATCCTAAGTCAAGAAGCTGGGAGGAAAAAAGAAGATCACAAGAAAAAAAAGATCGGGCCCCCTCCCTCAAAGAGGGCAACCATCAATAATGAAACTCATATCGCTAAACGTCAGGGGTCTGTCTGACCCCTCAAGAGCGGCAATTCTAGGCTAGTGGTTCAAAGGCAATTGCCTCAACCCTGACTTTATCTACTTACAAGAGATTAAAATTGATGCAGAGGAGCTCCAGAAATGGCTCAATTGCATTTCTCTGAACCACCTTTGGTTCTCAAATTCACACCCTAGGGGGGTAGGGGGCGCTATGATTGGTATTAGTCACTCCTGGTCTGGCAGACTGACCTCGACTTGTGAAGATCAGAGTCATCATTGGATTGCTGCCTCTATCGGCTTCCCTGTCAATTCACTATGGTCTCAATTTATGCCCCTAATGGTGAAGAAGACCGAATCGATACTTGGGCTTCCCTCAACTCCCTCTCACACAATGTTCTGATTTGTGGGGACTTCAACATGGTGGAGTTTCCTGAGGACCGAGGGAAAAACAAGGGGAAAATTATCGATGGTCGGGAGAATGAGATATTGGATAGAATCAAGCTCCATCTGGACCTGGTCGAGGTGAAAGACATGAAGGGGTTCTCCTGGTCAAATCTCCAATTGGGGGACTCTCTGAGGAAAGCAAGACTTGATAGATGTTGGATCGACCAAAACACCATCCTCCAGTGGGGTATTCCTTCGATTTCCCAACACACGGACCTGACTATCTCAGACCACTACCTGATTACTCTTTCTTTCAAACCGATTCCCATGCTCAAGAAAGCTCCTTGGTTTCATGCTTGTCAGATGTTTTTTTCCCTCCCCTCTTTCCACCAAGAAATTGCCGCAGTGTGGGCCGAAGCCTTTGCCAACTGTAATGAACCGGCTAAGTGTTGGAGAAACATGGTGGAAAAGACTCGACAAATTCTGATCAGGACTCATAAGGCTATAAGAGATATCCGAAAAAAAGAAGAGAAACGGTGTACCGGAGGCTCTCGCGTCTTGAAGAAGAAGTGGAAAAAGGTAATTGGAAATGCCAAAAAGGTCTTTTGAAAATTAGGGGAAGACTAAGATTAGAGGAGGAGGTTCAAAGGAAAAATCTTCAAATATTCTTCAAAGAATGTTGGGCGGGGAAGGCCAACAAACCATCGAAAGAGATATGTAACATCCTCAAAAAGAAGCAAGCTAGGGAATCTATCCCCTTCTTGGTCGATAACAATGGGATCGAATGTAGCACAGAAGTTGAGAACAGATCTATCATCGTTGAGCACTTCACCCATCTTCTCGGGGTCTCAACTCCTCTTTCCCCGCATAAGCATGACTCAATGGCAACTATCTCAAGGGTTGCTCAATCTAGAATCCCACAGAACATGAATTCTCTACTGACCGCTAATATTTCTGAGAACGAAATTATCGATTGATGCTCTTCTCAATGGGAAAAGTCCGGGTCCTGATGGCCTCACCAATGAGTTTTTCAAGTCCTTCAAGCGTGAGGTGGCCACACCACTGCATCTGGTGTGGTAAGAGGCTCTCTCCTTGGGTGCCCTCCCTGAGTGTCTTAATAATGGTGTCATCAAGTTAATTCACAAGAGGGGAGATAAGAACAAAATTGAAAACTGGCGGCCGATTACCATGCTCCAAACTGGATACAAGATAATTGCCAAAGTTATCTCCAATAGAATCTCTTGTCATTTAAAGTCATTGCTTTGTGAGGACCAGAAAGGTTTTATCAAGGGTAGATCTATTCTTGAAGCAATTGTCGATATTTGGGAAGGCCTTGCATTTGCTGAGGAGTCTGCACAAGATCTGGTATTCATCAAGATCGACTTCAACAAAGCATATGACAGATTGGAATGGGACTTTATTCTTCAATCACTGAAAGACCTTGGATGCAGCCAAAAGTTCACGAAGATGGTTTCCACTCTTCTCGAAAATGCCTCAACTAGAATAAATATCAACGGAAAGCTCTCTGAGCCCATACGTTTAAAAAGATCTATCAGGCAAGGATGCCCTTTGGCTCCACTACTCTTCGCTATCGCCTCAAATGGACTCAGCCACCTATTAAACCATCATATGGACTCTAGCAATCTCAAGGGTCTTTCCCTACCTCTAAATCACGGCCAATTGATTGCTAGACTCTTTGCCGATGACATGAACACCTTTGTACATACCGATGTGAGTAGCATTGAGGTGTTTTGGAGTTGCCTCGACACCTTTTGTGTGGCATCAGGTTCAAAAATCAACCATGCTAAAACTGCTTTTAGAGCAATCCATGGACCTCCACCCCAATTGTTGTTAGATCAGGGGTGTCAAGTTATCCCTAGAGGTCAAGTCTTCTGTCTCCTCGGCATTCTGATGGGCTTCGACATCATAATGGACCAACGATGGAATTGGGTGCTTGCCAAGCTGGATAGCAAACTAAATCATTGGAAAGATATCCAAGTCAATGTGGCAGGGCGTGCTATGGTTGTTAATGGGAAACTTGCATTAGCTCGAAAGACTCAGGGGGCTTGGGTATTTTGGATATTGTTGGGTTGGCTGACAAGCTGGCGGGAAAGTGGCTTATCAAGGCTTGGAGCAATAGTGAGTCCTCTTGGGCTAAATTTATCTTCAGAAACATGGAAGACCTTACCCTAGTTGGCCATCCTGTTGGAAGGACATTGGAATTCTCACTCTCTTGTTCTCCCCCCACCCGGTGTCCCCTAAAGGCTCTAGCCTCGTGTGCTCTTTATGAAAGAGTTGGAACAAGGCCAAACAATTCACCAGAATCAGTGACGAGTGGAAGTGGGCGGCTGGGATAAGACAAAATGACTCTTTCTGGTTCCCGATCAACGGCATTAGGGGGTGGAGCCTTGGAACCTCCAAAAGGCAAAGCGGTTATGGAACAAGGGGTTCAAACAGTGGAAACAACTCTAGAAACAAGAGACCAGCCAGTGGATTAGGTTTGAAGACTTAGACCCGAGACATAGAGTTTCCCTCGAGGAATGGACTCTTCTTCAAGGCAGGTGTTTAGCGTGGGACCGCTCAACTACTTGCCTTCTCTGCGGACAAGATCTCCCATGCCTGGAGGGCCTCAAATGGAGCAATGGTAAGAAAATCTCAAGAATCCCCAACTTCAAAGAGAACTTAGATGTTCATCACACCCTCAACAAGAGGTGGTGCCTTTCTTGGACCAAACTTCGATGGGAACTAAAGTTCATGTCTATTTGGCACCCCCTAATTGAGATCAAAAAGTATGTTCTCATGTGGTAGATCTTGCATAAGGGAATCTGGTCCAATGCAAGGGCTAACAAAATCTGTGGTGTGCCGCCATGGTGCAAGCATTGCCATCGATGCATGGAAGATTTAGCTCACCTGTTCTTTGATTGCCCCAAGTCCCCTGTTATCTGGCATCACGTGATGCGGGTAGTGAGACTCACGAACCAAATCAATTGGCAACATGCATTGTTGGGTGAGGCGATCGGTTGCTCATCGAAGTTGTGGAATGCCATCAGGGGTGAGACTCTTTGGAAGATTTGGAGGAAGCGATGTGCTGTCAATTTTGGCCAAACTCCTAAGGAATGGTCGATTGAGAAATCCTTGTTTCTTCTAGGTAAAAGAATCTCCTATGATAAGAGATCTCCACTGTTTAGACATCACTGTATTTATCTACTCGAAAACAACAAGTTGAAACCCAAATGGATTCCACATGAGGGAGATGATAGATCTATCCGCCTCATTTGTAATGCCCTCTAGCTTGTCATACTCCTCTCCGGCATTGTGGGATTTGGGGGGTCCCATGAACACTAGTCCCATTCACTTGTAACTTTTCTTCTTTATTTTAATTAAAGTCCGAGAGAATAGGCTAATGCAGAACTTCCTTTTATTATTTTAAAAAAAAAAACCGTTTATCGTGTTTTCTGTAGTTTTCCGCTTTTTTTGTTTTTTGTTTGACATGATCTACTGTAGTATGTGGGTATGTGCATGGGTATGCGTACATGCGAGCGCACACTGACTTGAATGCTTAGCTGCAGTACCATTAAACGGATTCTATTCATTTTTTTATTTTTGACATTGATGGATATCGGCATCTTCCTTGAAAAGCTTGAAACAGAAAAGGGTTTTCGAGAAGGGTGCATAGACATGAATTCCAAGATCGCCCTGAACTTTCATTATCCATGACATCTCTGTTGCGCTAAGTGCGTAGACATGATGATGGAATCTCCAATTGGGGGACTCTTTGAGGAAAGCAAGACTTGATAGATGTTACGTTGACCAAAACACCATCCTACAGTGAGTATTCCTTCGATTTCTCAACATATGGACTTGACTATCTCGGATCACTACCAGATTACTCTGTCTTTCAAACCGATTCCCATGCTCTAGAAAGCCCCTTGGTTTCATGCTTGTCGGACAGCATTTTCCCTCCCCTCTGTCCACCAAGAAATTGTTGCGGTATGGGCGGAAGCCTTTGCCTACTATTATGAACCGGCTAAGTGCTGGAGAAGCGCGGTGGAAAGGACTCGAAAAATTCTAATCAGGACTCAAAAGGCTATAAGAGTTATCCGGAAAAAAAGAAGAGAAATGGTGTACCGGAGGCTCTCACGGCTCGAAGAAGAGGTGAACAAAGGTAACTTACAATGCCAACAAGGTCTTTTGAAAATCAGGGGAAGACTAAGATTAGAGGAGGAGGTTCAAAGGAAAAATCTTCAAATATTCTTCAAAGATTGGTAGGCGGGGAAGGCGGACAAACCATCAAAAGAGATGTGTAACATCCTCAAAAGGAAACAAGCTAGGGAATCCATCCCCTTATTGATCGATAGCAATGGAACGGAATGTAGCACGAAAGGTGAGAATAGGTCTATCATCGTCGAGCACTTTACCCATCTTCTCGGGGTCTCGGCTCCTCTTTCCCCGCACAGGCATGACTCCATGGCAACCATCTCAAGGGTTGCTCAATCTAGAATCCCACAGAACATGATTTCTCTGCTCGATGCTAACATTTCTGAGAATGAAATTATCAAGGTTATTGATGCTCTTCCCAATGGGAAAAGTCCGGGTCCTGATGGCCTCACCAATGAGTTTTTCAAGTCCTTCAAACATGAGGTGGCCACTCCACTACGTCTGGTGTGGCAAGAGGCTCTCTCCTTCGGTGCCCTCCCTGAGTGTCTTAATAATGGCGTCATCAAGTTAATCCACAATAGGGGAGATAAGAACAAAATTGAAAACTGGCGACCGATTACCATGCTCCAAACGGGATACAAGATAATTGCAAAAGTTATCGCCAACAGAATCTCTTGTCATTTAAAGTCATGACTTTGTGAGGACCAGAAAGGTTTTATCAAAGGTAGATCTATACTTGAAGCAATTGTCGATATTTGGGAAGGCCTTGCGTTTGCTGAGGAGTCTGCACAAGATCTGGTATTCATTAAGATCGACTTCGACAAAGTGTATGACAGATTGGAATGGGACTTTATTCTTCAATCATTGAAAGACCTTGGATGCAGCCAAAAATTCACGAGGATGGTTTCCACTCTTCTAGGAAATGCTTCAACTAGAATAAATATCAACGGTAAGCTCTCTGAGCCCATTCGATTAAAAAGATCAATCAGGCAAGGCTGCCCTCTGGCTCCTTTACTCTTCGCTATCGCCTCGAATGGACTCCGTCGCCTATTAAAGCATCACATGGATGCTGGTAATCTCAAGGGTCTTTCCCTTCCTCTTAACCACGACCAAATGATTGCAAGACTCTTTGCCGATGACATGAATGCCTTTGTGCATAACGATATTAACAGCATTGAGGTGTTTTGGTGGTGCCTCGACACCTTTTGTGTGGCATCAGGCTCGAAAATCAACCATGCTAAAACTGCTTTTAGAGCAATCAGCGGACCTACACCACAATTGTTGTTAGACTAGGGGTGCCAAGTTATCCCTAGGGGTCAAGTCTTCCGTCTCCTCAGCATTCCGATGGGTTTTGACATCTCAATGGACCAACGATGGAACTGGGTGCTATCCAAGCTGGATAACAAGCTTAATCATTGGAAAGGTATGCAAGTAAACTTGGCAGGGCGTGCTATGGTTGTTAACACATTTATGCTATCTACAACTATTTACTTTATCTCCTGTTGGAGACCCAAGGAGAAAGACTTGGCAAAAGTGGAAAGAATCTACAGAAACTTCCTTTGTACTGGGGACCCCAACAGGAGGGGGATTCCCAAAAGCAAATGGGAAACTTCCATTAGCCCGAAAGACTCAAGGGGATTGGGAATTTTGGATATCGTTGGATTGGTTGAGAAGCTGGCTGCAAAGTGGCTTATCAAGGCTTGGAACAATAAGGAGTCATCTTGGGCTAAATTGATCTTCAGAAACAGCGAAGACCTTACCTTAGTTGGCCTTCGTGGTTGGAAGGACATAGGGATTCTCACGCTCTTGTTCTCCCCCCACCCGGTGTCCCCTAAAGGCTCTAGCCTCGTGTGTTCTTTATGGAAGAGTTGGAACAAGGCCAAACAATTCATCAGAATCAGTGATGAGTGGAAGTGGGCAGCTGGGATAAGACAAAATGACTCTATCTTGGTTCCCGATCAATGGAATTAGGGGGGTGGAGTCTTGGAACCTCCAAACTGCAAAGCAATTATGGAACAAGGGGTTCAAACAGTGGAAACAACTCTGGAAACAAGAGACCAACCAGTGGATTCGATTCGAAGACTTGGACCTGCGGCTTAGAGTTACCATCGAGGAATGGACTCTTCTTCAAGGCAGGTTTTTAGCTTGGGACCACTCTACTACACGCCTTCTTTGCGGTCAAGAACCTCCTTGCCTGGAGGGCCTCAAATGGAGCAATGGTAAGAAGCTATCTAGAATCCCCAACTTCAAAGAGAACTTAGAGGTTCATCACACTCTTAACAAGAGATGGCGCCTTTCTTGGACCAAACTTCGATGGGAACTAAAGTTCATGTCTATTTGGCACCCCCTTATTGAAATCAAAAAGTCCGTTCTCATGTGGCAGATATTGCATAAAGGTATCTGGTCCAATGCAAGGGCTAACAAAATTTGTGGTCTACCGCCATGGTGCAAGCGTTGCCATCGATGCATCGAAGATTTAGCTCACCTGTTCTTCGATCGCCCCAAGTCCCATGTTATCTAGCATCACGTGACCCGGGTATTGAGACTCAAGAACCAAATCAATTGGCAACAGGCACTATTGGGGGAGGCCGTCGGTTGCTCATCGAGGCTGTGGAATGCCATGAGGGGTGAGACTCTTTGGAAGATTTGGAGGGAGCGATGTGCTACCAACTTTGACCAAACTCCTAAGGAATGGTCGATCGAGAAATCCTTGTTTCTTCTAGGTAAAAGAATCTCCCGAGATAAGAGATCTCCACCGTTTAGACATCGTTGTATTTATCTCCTCGAAAACAACAAGCTGAAACCCAAATGGATCACACATGAGGGTGACGATAGATTTATCCGCCTCATTTGTAATGCCCTCTAGTTTGCCATACTCCTCCCCTGCATTGTGGGATTGGGGGGTCCATGGACACTAGTCCCATTCACTTGTAACTTTTCTATTTTCTTTAATTAAAGTCCGGGAGAATAGGCTAAGGCCGAACTTCCTTTTATTAAAAAAAAAAAAGACATGATGATGGCATCATCGGCATTCATTCAATACCTGATATGCTGAAGCGCCCAGCGTAAACCTGTTTCAAAACCAAAAGCAAGGCTTCCAATCCAAGTTCCCTCCCTGCTTGGGGATTGATGCGGGCGAATATCGAAGACATTTGATGCCGATGGGCAGACAGAGAGTTGAAACTTGAGACATTTGATGACATTGCAGCATATACGCAAGTATCATCAAAAGTACGGCAGGGCTTCAATGCTAATTCAAGCGGACTCTGTGCACTCTCTGATTCACCATGCAGCATGCTTCATGGGTTGCATAAGCTTTCCATATGGATATTTGTCGCATATAGCTGTAGCCAATGGTGAAGAAAGTCGTCCAGAGGAACCAGAAAGACTTGCAGGACAGACTGGATGGATCTGTTTCAACTTGGTCTCCCCGGACCACGATATGTATGCTTGTACGTTTACAGAGTTTTGCGAGATGACATGAGCTTTCATTTGGCGTCTTTTCTGTCGGAAGTGGTTAGCCAATGTCTGGGTCTGCTGTTTTTAAGTGATTCTGTGATGCCTGTCAGCGTAACCGAAACTAATGTCTGCGCCTCTCACCATATCGAACGCAAATGTAGATAAACACAAATATATACACACATTATATATATATATATATATATATATATATATATATATATATATATATATATATATATATATAAAGCATTATCACAAGTGAAAGGATTTTATGTTCAAAAGATATGTGCACCAACAACTTGGATGACCACAACTCACATGGTACTTGCAATTGTTGCACATAAAAGTTGGCTTAGTGTGTAGATGGGCATAAAACCAACATTTTTTAATGGATATCTCAAGGAGGTATATGTATCTTAACAACTAGTTTCAAGGTACCTCATTAAACCAAGGTTTGTAGACTTTAAAAAGAATTGTATGGCCTTAAGCAATCTCCAAGATTTTGATATCAAAGAATTGACAAATTTTTTCTAAATTCAAGCTTTCAAAAAATTACTTTTGAACAAAAGTTGTATGTTATGAGAAAAGATAAGCAAATAGTGACTGTCATCTTGTATGTGGATAATCTAAACATTATAAGATATCTATTAGATATGCTCAATGCCTCACCCTTATGTGAACCACCATTATTCCATGATATTCTATTTTGCAAGGCCCCTATTATGAGGAGAAACCATGTCAGAGTATTAGAGATCGATAGGTTCTCGATACATGAGGTCTAGAAAAGATCGTAGATGGATAGTTAGGAAGGTTACTTCTAAGCTATTGGATTTGGGATTGATCCTATGTGCGGATCAACTTAAATCAAAGGCTAGAAAAAAAAAATAATTCTCTTAACTTTTGATGTGCTCATTGGATGTAGACTTCATCCTAAGTATGGACTAAGCAAGATCAAGAGATACAAACAAATGGTTGTTGATCCTAACTTTCGACCATTAGATTTGGATAAAAAATCAATGGTGGACATTATTTTGGCCATGGAACAAGCTACCATGACCATAGAACATGGGTAGGACAACTTGGGCTTGGAGGACCTCATAAGGATGGTCCCCTTCCCATGTGAGATACTAGTTAGTGGTGTTTGAATCCATTAGGGTGTCCATCTTAGTACCCATTGTGTTGGCCTATAGTCCTTCACTTAGCTTCTATCTAGATCACTATCTAAACTCCATATAGGGAGTGCATGAGGGGATAAAGCCATCAATATTGTTCCAAGATCTTACGTGCATGCGTACATAGAGGATACAAAAATTGAAAACATACAAAAAATAGAGATGTGAATAGATGCGACAACACACAAGATTTGGTGCAATGTCCTCCCACACACTTTGTTCGACGGGTCTATAGAGTGTGTGTATTTGTAAGATTTTTATTACGCCAAAAATAGAGATTATAATGAGAGTGATACTTCGAAAAGCAAGCATGAAAGTATGTTAAGTGTTTGATTCATGGATGCAAGCAAGCCCCTTGCCTGCTTCTATTTCCATTTTGATTAGCCATATCACTTTGCCTAGTCAAGTAGTATATTTACTCATTAGCATTGAGTTATGTCTAGAAGTTCTTCTTAATGATCCATTTTTTATCATGTATGACTTGTTGGATAGCTAATATAATGTTCTAAAGGTGGAATCTCTTGTCTCATCCCTCCATACTTTGGGAGAAATTATAATGTTTGAAGTGTGGTCACTATGTGTACATAAAGATTGTGTAGTAAAGTAGTCTCTCTTGGTTGCATTAGTCTTTGGGTGTATGTGTGTGTGTGTGAGTATTTTGAGTGAGATAACTTGCATTTATATCCTCATTGGTTCTATTTACATTGTGCAAAAGATCTTGGGTTCATCTTGATGTGTTTTAGAGAGAGATCTGAGTTTTAATATGTATTGGTATGAGTTTATGTATCTCTAAGGCCATTCATGCTTCAAGTTGCATTCAGGATTAGTTTTTTATTTCTCTCATTACTAGTATCAGAGCAATGCAAACTTGGAGGATATCAAATGAGACAAAAAGAAGCCAACACTAGCTCTAGAGCAAAAAGAAGCTCCCCTTCATGCTCAAATGAACAATACATAAAAGAAGAGTTAAATTCGTGAAGACAAAAAGCTAGAAAGTCGTGTCTTTGGAGACTTTTGGATATTAGAGGTAAAGATTGTATTATTTGTCATTCATTTTGGATCACAAAATGTTGATATATTTCCATATGAATGTACATGAACACACATAGGACGTCAGGGCACTTTTTTCCCTCTTTAGGACTTTTTCCCCCTCCTTGTATATATGTCAATAATCCTAATGGGTTACTTATCTTTTTACATTCACTTGGTAATTCATTCAGTGTTGTGTTGTGCTCCAAGCTTCTTCTTCTTCCTTGTGTTGTTTACATGCTTTTGTAGACCTCAAAATCCAACAATTGGTATCAGAGTAGGTTGCCACTTCATCTAGGGTATCGTCAACACCTCTTCAAGTTAGAGTATGAGAATCACACAAAAATTGGTTCATACTTAGGGCGATAAGGAGTTCAAAATAGCTTTGTTATGTGGTGTCAAAATTTTGATCTCAGCTCATTTCAACCTCTGAATGCACCATCATAGTGCTTGTGTAGCTAATTTTTTCCTTTTGTGCCAAATATATGCACATATTTTGGTTCGCTAGTACAAGTGCCTCAAAGTCACCTATAGATTTAGCATAGCTCAATAGGATGATTCTATTCAACTTTTTGAGATACAATCAATTTTTTGCATCACAATATTTAGTGAGTGGCCATGGCTAAAGGCAATGATATATTATGTATGTTGGTTGTTGAGGATAGGTTCGATGGTACTAAATATCCATTGTGGGGATCTATGATGCATCATGTATTGGTAGCAAGAGGATTGTGGAGGGTATTGAAAAACATCATACTATACTTGCAAATACAATTATTGAAGGTGATTTAGATGATGCTGAAGATGATGATATTTAAATTCTTGTTCGTGTTGTGGTTCTTGTTGCACCTCATTAGGGGAAAAAATGAACCCTGCATGGGCATTTTAGATTAAAGAGTGACTAGTGATGGACCAATCAGAAGAGGGTGGTGGCCACAGACTATGCCCTATAAAATACTAGGCTGAAAGGGGGAGAGGGGACATATTTCTCCCTTATTTAATGAGCTGCCTCTAGAGAGAGAAGGACTCTTGTAACTTAATTGGGCCCAAAAATTTAAAATTTCTAAAAAGTAAAAAAAACTCATCATAACACTTGAGAATGGACCCCCCATTACTTTTTAGGGTCAAAAGTACTCTTTTTGACCCCAAATTCAAAATCCGTGCATGTTTTCAGCTGAAAAAATGGCTTTTTTTCAAAAATACTCAAAAAAGAGTTATTTCCCTCTTAAACCTCACATTTTCATACCCAAGTCCCAAAAGTCATCTTTTCCCACTACTTTCACTCTGTAGCACACCATTGAAGCTCCTCTTTCTACACTCCAACCTACCTGGATCTCCTACGTCGAATTACTATTGTGGCTTGAAGACCTTTAGCTTCAATGGCAACATCTAAAGCTTCTAGGCGACCGAAAGATGAAATCCTGCCATTGTGAAGAAGGAGAGCTCCTGATTTTCGAATTTGCTTCTTTCTTCCAGATTTCCATCTTCTCTTTGACCTTCTATGTGTGTATAATGCTTGGAATGTGTGTGTAAGGCTGTTGTCTATCCCTCTCCAATGTTTTTGAGCTAATGTAGTGTGTGTGTGAGCTAGTACGAGTGGTGGAGTGAGTGTGTGTGTTTCCCACCATTCACTGTTTTGTTCATAACTTGAAGAGCGGTTGTCAGAATTGAGTGAGACTGCCACCAATAGATGCATCTCGTTGAGAGATTTGAAAGGAACTTTGTATTGGCCATATTCGGAGTTTGGAGCTGGGAGATATCCTTGATTTAGTGAAAATTTCTATAAGTGGTATCACGGCAGACATTTTTCAGTAGTTAAGTGAGTCTGAGAGATAGATTAGTCTTTTCTCATGCATGAGATTTGAACCACTTCATTTACCATCATGTGTGCACACGTCCTCATACGTTTGGTTAGGTCGGTTCGTCAGATTGACAATTAAGCGTGTGTCAATTCCCCACTATACGCACTTGTGTGGCAAACGAGATTTAGTCTCTTTGGCACAAGTCCCTAAGGTTTTGTGACTTAGGTACACACGTTTTTGGTGCCGTTGTTGGGGAACACACTCGATCAAGGTGCCTTCGTGATGGTTATAGCTCTAGAGTGATGAAATCATACTTGTAGGAGTGAATTCATTCAGTGGCAACTAGTCCGATGCTTCAACACTTGTTACTTCACATCCCGGAGTTGTGTGTAATGAGTTTTTAGGTTTAGGGTTAGGAGAGAGAGAGAAGAAAGAGTTAGGGTTATGCTAGGAAGATAAGTGGAGTAGGAGTAAGTCAAGATTACCAATAAAAATTCCCAAAAAAAATCCCAAAATAGTGTAATTACGCTTCAGGCACCAAAAAGTATAAAAACCAAAAATTTGAAGTTCATTTGACACTTGCTTCAGTCTAGTATCATCTGAGCGCAGTGATTGGTATCGCCTATTTGGTATCGTGCAAGCAGAGCCCTCACACTTACCTAGTGACCTCAAGGCTTGAGCATAGAAACCTAGAGGTAAGCTACAATCAAACATTAGTCTAAAAAATTCTGAAAATCTGCATTTACATGTGATTAAAGTCCCGATCGGTATCACGGGGTGGGACAGAGTGTTTTGAGGATCTCTTTTTGTGAAACAGGGGTGTAGGAGTGAGAGAAGCGCTAGGGGGTAAAAAACTTGTTTTAATTTGGAGGTGTTTTGGCTTGAGTATCGCGATGAGTTGAGTTTTTGGTATCGCAATACCAAGAATTCCCTTGTATCGCGATACTTGCCGAAGTATCGTATCGTCGATTACCAGCCTTGGTATCGTGATACCACGTTTGGTATCGTATCGCCTGGTTGGTATCACGATCGCACTTTACCAAGTGGTATCGTATTGCGGTCCACTTTGGTATCATATCGCCTCACTTCCCAGTATCGTATTGTGACCCTTTTTGGTATCTTATCGTCCAAATAGTGGTATTGTATCGTCCCAATCTTAGTATCGTATCACACACGAAGTGGTATCGTATCGTGAATTAGACTTGTATCGTATCGTCCAGATTTGAGGTATCATATCGCCAGAGATTCCAGTATCATATCATGCTCAATAGCGGTATCGTATCGTCTGGCCGAGTGGTATCGTATCGTTTGTTGCCATAGTATCGTATTGCCTAGTCCTCTGGTATCGTATCGTGGATTTTACAAGTATCGTATCATGCATAAAGTGGTATCATATCATCTGACGAGCAGTGTCACCTAGTGCAGTATTGTCGAAGTGGCATCGCCTAGAACATTTGGAGCATTTTCAAGGGTAAATTTGAGGCATTTGAGGAACCACTTAGGGAGAGTTTTAGAGATCAAGAGAGCCCCAGGAGGGTGAATGAACTTGAGTTCAGGATGAGTTCTGAGTAGCCAGAGAAGTGTCATATCATCCATAGGAAGTACCGCTCAGGTCAGTCACTGCTTTGTCTATTCAGATACCTCTAGTGACTCAGAGGAGGAAATACCCATGGCCTCGGAAGACATGCAGGGTCTTGCTCCCGAGAGAAACTTCATGACCGCAGTAGAAGGAGAATACCGCACCTCCTTGCAGTATGTTTCCACTAATGCCCAGAAGATCCCTATCTACCTGGACGGTTTAAACAGATCTGTGGCTAGGATGGTGACTTCCCTAGATTCAACAATTGTGCCCAGACCAGCTGTCAAGTATGAAGGTGGAGCATACATGGACAAGTTGGGTCACATCTACATAGTGACTGAATATCCTGATTTGATCAATGAGAGGGGAGAGTTAGTGGGACAAGAAAACTCAGGGAGACCAAACCTTGAGGAGTTATTGACTACCCCTAGAGGCAAGTCAATAGTAACATGAGTCTTGAGAGGGGACTTGATACCTCAAGACGACTACTTACTGGAAGTCTATTTGATCCATGGATCAGACTTGTTACTTCAAACTGACTCACCGACTCAAGGAAGAGAAGAAAGTACGATGATGTTTTATGAGCTAAAGGATCCGGAAGAAGAGTCTAGAGTAACATACCTAGACAAGAACTAGAGAAGGTATTGGTTGGTAGATGCCATAGACAAGGCTCGACTGAAATACATGGGATTGCCTGTATTCCCTCAGAGAGAGCAGGCAACCACCTCTCAGAACCCCTTCGGAACATAACAAGAGGCAGAGCACACAATGTCGGGACAAACAAGCCAACGGAGCATTCCGAACCTTGCTCATGTACAATTCACGACTCCCAGAGTGCAAACACACAATCAGACCCACCCTGGATTAGGAAATCAATACTGACCCCCAGTAAGGCCACAACCACCAATAGGAGTGCAACCCAGGATACCCCCCATTAGACCAGCAATCCCCACCTTCCCTATAATGCCCACATAGCCAGAGCCAATGAGAAGATTGAGACCGATCCAAGTGGCCAAATGTATGAGGAATCAATTTGATGGATTGGGAGAACCTTACAACCACATTGCTGAATTTAAACAAGTTTTAAGAGCTGAACAAGTAGACGACTTCTTTGTGCAATATGAGTCTTTCGGACTCACCCTCAGAGGAACGACTCTGACTTGGTTCCAGCCATTGGACCCCAACCAATTTGGAAATATGGAGCAATTCTTTCAAGAATTCATAGGGGAATTTACTAAGAGAGGGATTAAACACAATTCTGTGTCTTTAATCCATAGTTTTAAATAGAACCCTAATGAAACCGTGAAAACAGTTGCCCGAAGATTCAATCAGTATATTGATAGATGTCCAACAGCAGAGAGACCCACTTAGCAAAAAATGATTTCATTATTCTTGGATGGATTAACAAATGGAACCTTAAGAATGCTAGTATACGTAAAGAGGCTACAAACATTGAGCGAATGCCTACAGGAATGTATTGACTTAGAGGAAAACCTAGCGGATGATCTGAAGAGTGCTCCCAGCCCCACTAAGTCAGAAGACTCTCGGAGTACGGTTACATCCAACTCCAATAATGTGGAAAATTTACCTGAGCTAGTGGCAATGAAATTAAGAGTCCAAGGACAGAGAAACTATCAACATCCCAACCCTCCCTAAGACAAGGATAGCGGAGGATCAATACAAGGATTGTGCTAAAGCCAAGGACAATGAACCTAAAGAAAAGGATGACAGATGCAAGCTAGTGAAAGCCCAGGACAAACCCATGTCAACAATACCTGATTTAGAGGCTGACTGGCCAAAAGAATTATGGAATAGAATCCGAGAAGAACACTGGAAGAGGAATGGAGTGATTAAACCTCCCTTTGAGGAATTAGATGTGGACGTTTATCAGCCAAGTCCCAACATGGAAGAAGTATATGAGGAAGTATCGAGACTAGACCGAAATAGAGAAGAAGCTCAGAGCATTTCGACCCTACCAAATTACATGAGAGAGTACGAAAAGAAATCCATGATACCCACAGTACGAGGAAAAGAAAAGGGAAACTCAGATAAGAATTCACACAATCTAACAAAACTTAAAAAGACAAAAGTACAATGCCAATTGATTGTGGAAGAACTACTCTGGGTTAAACTGCAAATATGGAAACAATTAGCAGGTCAACTAGAACTAGGGCAGGAGAAGGACGAAAAGAAGGGAAAAGAAAACCCATCTAAGGTACAAATCCCAGTGGATAAGGTTGGAGAATTTAGCGAAGGAGACGAAGGTAACACATGTTTACCAGTCACTTACAATGGCTATATGACCAAAGCTATACTAGACACAGGAGTAGGAGTAGGAATTGCCACCAAGGAGATTTGGGAGAAATGGGGAAAGCCTGCCTTACGACCCACTCGCATGAAGCTTCAATTAGAAGATGGCCATGTTGAGAAACCATTGGGAATATTAGAAAAGATCAAATTGACCACTTGTGGAGTTGAATTTGAACATACTTTAGCTATTTGTCAATTCAGAAAAGCAAATAATTATGAGATGATATCAGGACAACCCTTTATGAGACAACTTAGGGTAGTGCAAGATTGGGGACGAGACTCTTTATACCTTCAACATCAAGGAAACACCACCAAAATAAACTTGCATACGTTTGCATATCAAGATGTACCCCCACTACAATGGAATCCTATACACAAGGAAGAAGATGATCTATCTATTCATAGCGCTGGATCAAGCAATCAATCATGGATGCATGAGGATGCCCAATTATGGATGTGTAAAGAAGCCAAGAAAGAGGATAATAAAAGACAACTGTGGCCAATAGGACATCCTAACTACCAACCGGTAGAGGACCCAATGTATATGCCTCAAATCTTTTCGGATGAAACATTTGAACCGCATGGATGGATGGAAATCTTAGCAACCTTGGATGTATGTGTGAATGAGGAAGTTCTGACGATGAATGAATGTGTAGACGAAGAAGTCTATGACGTAAATTTGTACATGGTTGTCCTTCAAGAGGTAGAAGCAGGGGAACTCTTAGAAAAGGAGTGGAAAGAGGAATATGAGAGTATAGAAATGGAACCAAAATTTGATTCAGAGGAACGCTACCTAGAAGCCATTCAAACCGAAGATAAGCAGGAAATGACCAAGGTCTTAGCGATAGAAGTAGCCCCCATAGCACCAAAGCAGGAGGAAAGAGTGAGTAAGATCGAACCAAATCCTCACCTTTTTGAGGTTTCAGAGCATTTTAAAAAGTACGAAGTAGAAGAAAGAAAGATAGCCATTCAAATGCCTAAGAGAGAGCCTAGAGAAGGAGAAGCGTACGACAACAAAGAACAAACAAAAAAGATCATAGTAACAGTGAAGGATGGAGAAGAAAGATGTACATACATAAGTAAAGATGTGTCAACTAAGGAGGAAGAAGAATTAATACAATTGATACGAGAATATCGAGATGTATTTGCATGGACATATAAGGATCTCAAGGGTGTGGAACCCTCTATTTTCTCTCATAGAATACCAATGACGGCAGAGGCAAAACCATCTAAACAACGCCCTTACACATACAATGAGGTCTATGCTGCAAAAATTAAAGAAGAAATAGACAAGCTATTAGCGGCTAGATTCATTTATGAAATAGAACACACTGAATGGTATCACCACTAGTGGTTGTGCTTAAGAAGAATGGAAAACTCAGAGTATGCATTAACCTCAAAAAAGTGCATGTAGCTACTATACGTGATAGCTACCCATTGCCCATTACTGATCACCTATTGGAAAGAGTTGCACGAAAAAAAGTCTATAGCTTCTTAGACGGATTCTCTGGATACAACCAAGTAGCCATTTGTTGGAAGATGCATTTTTGGAAACCTTTTTGAAGGAAAATAATTGTAAAATGATAGAAATTTGTAGAAATATTTATGCAATTATTGTAAAAATAAGGAAGAGTCTTCCTTATGTAGGATAGAATCTTATATATTTTTTGTAGAATTTTTGGAAACTCCTAGATAGCATATTTTTAGAATAATAGAGGAAAGGACCAAAATCCAAGTGTGAAAAGGGACACTTGAAAATGTATATAAGCTAATTTCCTCTATTATGAGGGGGTTGGTTAATCATTTGTGTATTTGCTATCCAAGTGAATAGAGAAGGAGTTTTTGCTGAAAATCATGTTTCTCCTCTTCTATGTGGTTTCTTTGATTTGAGAGTCTAGATCTTGTGTATCCATGGAGATTTGTGAGTTCTTATTGTGAAAATCTGTAGAATGTGTATGAAGAGAGCTGAATACTGTTGTGTTGATGAGTTGATGAAAAATGGTGCTAGAGCTGAAAATCGTCTGTTTGCACAGAATCGCGATTGTCTCGTCTGTATGATCCAGGTGATATTTTTTGATTTAGACTTCATAGTTGTGTTCTGCTAATAAAATAGCATGGAATAGACACCAAGATTGTAGAAAATGGTGTAGATTTGCTCAAGATAATCCAAACCCTAGAAATTTCCTCTTCATCTTCATTATTCTCAGAATTCCAGCCATTATTCTCTTATTTCTTGGATTCTATCATCTTGAAGGGGCTGTGGTCTCAAGAATACTTCCAGGATTGACAAAATAAAGATTTCTTGTTGATTCTTTATGCTAAATGATTGGAGAGGACAACTCCAAAGATCAATAACAAACATTTTTTGGCGCCGTTGCCGGGGAGTAATTCAAAAGCTTCATTGAAGTTGGACCTTGCTGGATCTTCTATTGATGATGGTAACAAACACAAGGGAAAGGTAACACTCTTTAATCAAGAAATGTGAACATGAAAAGGTAGATGTCTTTTGTTTGTCTTTTGGGAAAAGAAAGCAATAGATCATCTTTTAGAATTGGAAGTGCTGAATTTTTTGTAAATTGATAGTTGCTCATAACATTTTGGAAGTAAAAGTGCAGGTGTGTGGAAGATATAAGCCAAGAAAGCTGAAGATGAGGTAACATGTGTCTATTCTTGCATTTTTAGAGTTCTTTTTGACCAAGTACAAGGCACCATGGTTGATCTTGGGAAGATAACATGGTTGCACTAAGGAAAAGTCAGTTAAAGTAGCTAGATGCAGGTATAAAAGATTCATGAGTCTATTCTTGCATTTTTAGAGTTCTTTTTGACCAAGTACTAGGCATCAATGCGGATCTTGGGAAGATAACATTGTTGCACTAAGGAAAAGTTAGTTAAAGTAGCTAGATGCAAGTAGAAAAGATTCATTTGTTAACCAAATCTGAGCATAAATCTTGAGTTGAGCTGCATTTTGAAGAAAAATATGTGATTGAGTTTATCTTTGCAAAAATTGCTTGCACTTCATGGCACATTTTCTTTGGAAAAACTTTCTTGTGAACTGTTGTGATAACTGAGCCATAAGAAATCATAACCAATCAAAAAATATAGGATCAGTAGATCACCAAAACAAGGAACCCTAAGTAAAGTGTTCACCTTTATTTTAGGGCAAAATACAAAAAAAATTCATAAAATTCAACAAAAAACAATCAAAAAAATTTCTTTTCTGCTTAAGAAGTTGCTTGGGAGCTGTGTGGATGAGAGTGACAGGGACCAAGTAAGAGAAAAGCAAAAAATTTATCAAAAATTAGCAAATTTGAAAAACACGATTTTCTGTACAACATCGCAATTTTCTGATTAATGATGGTGATTGTGAAGTAAACTTGCAGGTGATTGTGGAATTGAAGTTGGTAAAGGATACTGAAGGGGAACAAGAGTAGAGAATACTCAAATTTTTATAAAATCAAAAGCTTATAAAAAACACGATTTTCTGCACAGAATCACGATTTTCTGAGTAAGATTGTGATTTTGGTGTAGAAGTGCAGGAGTTTGGTGAATTACAAAGGGAAGAAGGTACTGAAAGAAAACAAGAAGAAAGAATACTCAAATTTGCACAAAATAAGATCTTCAGAAAAAACACGATTTTCTACACAAAATCGCGATTTTCTGAAAGGGAAAATTTTTGGAATTTCTAGCATATTTGGGTATTTTGAGAAAGAAAATTGCAAAAGATGTCATCAAGATTGGGTAAGTAAGGAATGGACAAGTGGAAGAGTGAAGAATTTTGAAAATCACACAAAATCGTGATTTTTTGGACACTATAAAAACCTGTAATTCAAAGAAAAATTCATTTGAGTGGAGTGTGAGAGAGAGAGAGAGCAGCCAAAATCGCGACTTGCTGCAAAATTCAAGCTTTGGAGAAACTTTCAACCAAGCAAGCAAGGTAAAGACTTTGAACATCATTTTTTAGTGTATATTCTTGCATTGGAGTGGTTTTTTTGAACATCAAAAGTAGAAAATAAGCAAAAATCACGGAATCGCGATCTTCTGATTTTTTGAGTTTTTTATAGGAGATAAGTATTTTCTGATAAATTTCTTTCATTGCATGATAAAAAATCAATAAGGCGATTCTATTAGGAGAAAGAGAAATCTGAAAATCAAAACTTGAAAAATTTCAAAAAATTGTTCAAAATCGCGATTCTGAAGTCAACTCAAAATCGCGATTCTGAAGTCAACTCAAAATCGCGATTTTGAGCACTAAGAACAACATCGCGATTCCCAGAACACGATTTTCATCAGAAAATTGTGTTATATACAATTGTGAGCAATCACGATTGTCTGGGAACAAAATCGTGAAAAACACGATTTTGGCATAGAATCGTGAAAAACACGATTTTGGGCACAGAATCGTGAAAAACACGATTTTGGGCATAGAATCGTGAAAAACACGATTTTGAACACAAAATCGTGAAAAACACGATTTTGAGCAAAAAATCGTGAAAAACACGATTTTGAGCACAGAATCGTGAGAAACACGATTTTGAGCCCAAAATCGTGAAAAACACGATTTTAGTCATAAAATTGCGAAAAAACAATAGCCTACGCACAAAGTCGTGAAAAACACGATTTTGAGCACAAAATCGTGAAAAAAACGATTTTGAGCACAGAATCGTGAGAAACACGATTTTGAGCACAAAATCGTGAAAAACACGATTTTAGTCATAAAATCGCGAAAAAACAATAGCCTACGCACAAAGTCGTGAAAAACACGATTTTGAACACAAAATCGTGAAAACGCGATTATGAACACAAAATCGTGAAAAACACGATTTTGAGCACAAAATCGTGAAAAACACGATTTTGAGCACAGAATCGTGAGAAACACGATTTTGAGCACAAAATCGTGAAAAACACGATTTTAGTCATAAAATCATGAAAAAACAATAGCCTAATCATAAAATCGTGAAAAACACGATTTTGGGCACAGAATCGTGAAAAACACGATTTTAATCACAAAATCGTGGAAAAACACAACCCTAGTAGAAAATCGTGAAAAACACGATTTTCAACAGACAATTGTAAAAAATAACTAGCTTGAACACAAAATCGTGGAAAAACACGATTCTGAGTTCAAAATCGTGGAAAACACAATTTTAGTCACAAAAATCGTGAAAAAACACGATTTTGGGTAGAAAATTGTGGGAAACACGATTTTCAACAAAAATTGGTGAAAAATCACTAATTTGAACACAAAATCGTGAAAATCAGCTGAATGATCCTTAGGTCTGGGAACAAACTAAAGTCACTTACCAAGCAAGACCTAGGAAGGAAGGAGATAGAGTCAGTTGTACGGGAAGCTCAAGAAAGAAATTTAGGGCAAGAAAACAACATGGAAAATTTTAATGAAACAAATGAGCCCATTGAAATTGGGGATTACAAAAATATCCTCAAGTACATGTATACAAATAGGTTTGGCACCTATGTATACTAGGATGGGATGCATAAGTTTCTCATCAGATTGAGAAACTTAGAAGTTCCCTTAAACATAACACCTGTAGCCCAGTTCAAAGATGGTAGGTATGAGGATAGGCAAGGGTGTGTGTACATCTTCTCCCCAGACCTAGAAAATTCAAATGACTTAGGACAATGTGCTGACAAAGGACCTTGGGAACATAACATGGGACAACCAGATTTACCTAGACCACATGAAAACTACACTAATACTGAGCAACTGTTAGTATATGACCAATGTCTACCCCTCATGATTGTATGCACATTCTATAAGGCCCCCTTTATGAGGAGAAGCCAAGCGTGCATTACCCAATTGATGGGAATCCCAATTTGCATGTTGGATGAAGGTCATATTGGACCATGTAAGGTATTATAAGGAAAGGGAGTTACCAGGGTCCCCAATTGTGGGGTCCGGTTCAACCAGTCTAAGCCGTGTATGGCAATTACGCAGGCGGTGGCCGCCCACGCTCTACCGCCCATGTATGGCCGTCCATGGCAGGCCACCCATGATCCTATATATACATGACTTCTGCACTACCTAAGACACTGAGTTGAGCCAGCATACCTCTACCTTGTATCTCCCTATCTAGAGTTGTCTAGATCACCATTTAAGCTCTACCTTGAGAGCGCACGGGTGGACAACGCCATCATCTTTGTACTTGCTGCTAGTAGAAAATTGTTGAGATTCTCCTATATCTGTTATCTTCTCTACTATTGCTCCTGTGTTATATTGCGTAACTATTGTCTTACATGGTATCAGAGCTGTAAGATTCGAATAGCTTGAGAAGTATCATTATTTTAGCCTACTAGCAGACTAGAATATCAGTAGATTACTCGAGTGATTACATGATGGCTTCATCGTCGAACACTAGTCTTGGTGCTTCAGCTAATGTTAATGCTGCACCTATTCGAATTCGTCCACCTGCATTCACTGAAGGGAAGCTGGATGGAACCAACTATACACTCTGGAAGTTCAAAATTTCTGCAATTTTGGACTCCTATGAATTACTTGACACTGTCATGGGACCGATGGGATTGGATCCAGAGCCTATACTAGTTGAAGATCCAGCAAATTCAAGATTGATGATTCAGCCAGATCCAGATCTTCTACGAGCTTGGAAGAGGCGGAATGCTGATGCATTATGTGCGATTGTCACTAGTGTAAGTGATTCTGTGCTTACTTTAGTTCAACATGCTACTAAAGCACATGAGGCTTGGGGCATATTGGCTCGAGAACATGAGACCAAGAACCACACTAGGATACAGAATTTAGAAAATCAGTTGGCAAATGAAAAGCATTCTGATTCTGAAAAGGCTGAAGATTTTATCAAACGGATAAAGCATCTTCAAGATCAATTGGCTGCAGTTGGTGTTGTTATAACACCAGAAGAGCTGGCTCGAAGATCTGTACGTGTTCTTCCAGCAAAGTATGATGGATTAGTAACAGCCCTTAACACTCAGGTAAGGCCAACTCCTCTTACATTTGAAGAGTTTTGTGCCATGCTTTTAGAAGAAGAGATGCGGCTGAAGAATCGGCAAAGTACAACTGATGCTGCATTCTCAGCAAATGCAAAAGGTAAAGGCTCTTCAGAGGGATCAAAGAAGAAGCCAAAGAAGAAAAAGTTCACAGGAAGTTGCTTCTATTGTGAAAAGAAAGGCCATGCCATCAAGGATTGTAGAAAGAAGCAAGCTGATGAACGGAATGGGACTGTAAAATCATCATGGAAGAACAAAGAGTCTGCAAACAACACAGAGCTGGAACTTTAGGTAGCTATTGAAGAGGTATGTTCATCTACTCAAGCTCGTGTTGATGAGCCATGGATTTTAGATAGTGGAGCTACTCGCCATATGACTAGTAAAAAGGATTGGTATAGTTCCCTAGTGCCTCTGCGGGAATCCATCAATGTAGTGGTGGGAAATGACTCCAAGTGTCCAGCTCAAGGAACTGGAACCATCTCTTTTATCACTTCTCCAGGTGTTGAGAAAAAGTTATCCGATGTTCTCTATGTACCTACACTCAAAAGAAATTTGTTGTCAGTTTCTGCAATAACAGATCGTGGACTCGAAGTTCACTTCAATAAGAGTGGTGCGGAAATCATGGATTCATCAGGTAATGTTGTAGGTAAAGGCACACGATGGGATAACTTGTATGAGTTAAGTGCTTTAACTGCTACAGAAGATAAAGATGTAAGCAGGTTATGGCACCAACGATTTGGGCATCTCGGATTTGCAGTTTTGAAGGAGATGCAACGAACAGGGATGGTTGCTCATTTGCCTGCATTTTTAGAGTTGCGGGAACCTTGTGAAGCTTGTATGATGGGCAAGCAACAACGAAAGGCGTTTCCAAGAGAGACCAGCAATCGATCTCAAGCTTCTCTAGAGTTGGTACATGCTGATCTCTGCGGTAAAATGTCTACACCTGCTTTAGGAGGATCTTTCTACTTCTTGCTGTTAGTCGACGATTATAGTAGAAAGATGTGGGTTTATTTCATTCGCGAGAAGGCTGATGCTTTTGAAAAATTTAAAGCGTGGCATAAGTATGTAGAAAATGAATCAGGAAGGAAACTGAAGAAATTTAGAACAGATAGAGGAGGTGAATTCTTGTCAACAGAATTCAACAATTACTGTAAGGAGCATGGTGTGAAAAGGTAACTTACCATAGCTCATACACCTCAACAAAATGGCGTTGTTGAGCGCAGGAACAAGACAGTAGTTGAAATGGCTCGTTGTATGTTAAAGGCTCAAGACATGCCTGATTCATTCTGGGCAGAAGCAATCAATACAGCAGTCTACATCCTCAATCGAAGCTACACAAAAGCTCTGAAGGGGATGACTCCTCAAGAAGCATATTCTGGTAAAAAGCCTTCAGTTTTGCATTTCAGAATTTTTGGTTGTTTCTGTTATGCACATATTCCTGATTCAACAAGATCAAAGTTGGATTCAAAAAGCAAAAAGTGTGTCTTCCTAGGATATAGTGAACAGTCTAAAGCATACAGGTTATGGGATCCTGAGGCAAGGAAGATTTTTGTCAGCCGAGATGTGGTGTTTGATGAACGACCACACTTAGTAGAAGATAAAGGTAAATCTACTATCTCATCAAACGGAGAAATATCTCACCTTGTGCCTATCAAAAGACAGGTTAAAGTTGAGGAGGAGGAAACATCTGATGGAGAAATTTCCTCAATAAAAAGCCAACCAATTGTAGCTACACAGCGTAAGCCACTACCGAAGTGGGCACAACAGCTCTTTGATGATCACAATCCACATGTAGATGCACCAAAATCATCATCGGATGGATTACGAAGATCAAAGAGAATAGAGGAGCAAAGAAGAGCCTCAGAACACATTGTTAACATGGCTCTAATGGCAGATATCATGGGTTCAATAAAGGAACCTACCACCATTGAAGAAGCCATTGATGATCCAGGTTGGAGAGCGGCAATGCAGTCTGAGTATGATAGTATACTCAAAAATGATACATGGGATCTAGTCGACTTGCCGCCAAAGAAGAAGGTAATAGGTACTAAATGGATTTGGAAAGCTAAGTATAAAGCTGATGGAACATTAGAAAAGTATAAGGCACGATTAGTTGCACAGGGTTTTTCACAGATTGAAGGATTTGATGTTCAAGAAACTTTTGCACCAACAGCACGCATGACAACTATTCGGACGGTACTTGCAGTAGCTGCACAAAAGTCCTGGCCTATTTTCCAGATGGATGTCAAATTTGCATTTTTGAATGGTCACCTCAAGGAGGAGGTATATGTATCTCAACCACCAGGTTTTGAGGTGCCCAATTCAGAAGATAAAGTTTGCAGGTTGAAGAAAGCTTTGTATGGACTTAAACAAGCTCCACGGGCTTGGTACCAACGGATAGATACTTTTTTCAAAAACATGGGTTTTGAAAGAAGTACTTCTGATGCTAACTTGTATGTAACAAAAAGGGATAGCAAGCTAGTTGTCGTCATTGTATATGTAGATGATTTGATCATTACAGGAGATCATCAGGAACTCATCAATCAAACTCGGATCAGCTTGGGAACTGAGTTTGAAATGAAAGACTTAGGTCTACTCCATTTTTGTCTGGGAATTGAAGTATGGCAAAGGAACGATGGCATTTTCATCTCACAACAAAAATATTCCAAAGAAATTCTCAAGGCATTTAGAATGATGGACTGCAAACCAAATAGCACACCTATGGAGGTAAATCATAAGCTATCTATGGATGATAACATGCCTGATGTAGATGCTAAGAAGTATAGGAAGCTCGTTGGAAGTCTTATTTTTCTGTGCAACACTAGACCAGACATTTGCTATGCTGTTGGAGTGTTAAGCAGGTTTTCCAACAAACCTAAGGAGAGTCATTGGAATGCTGGAATGCGAATTCTAAGGTACATTGCAGGAACCTTGGATTTTGGTATTTTGTATACCACAGGTGATACACTCCAAGGATATTGTGATTCAGATTGGGCTGGAGATTGTGATTCTAGAAAATCAGTTTCTGGATATTGTTTCTCACTTGGTTCAGGAATATTTTCTTGGGTAAGTAGGAAGCAACCAACTCTCGCACTCTCCTCCACTGAAGCAGAGTACAAAGCAGCTTGTTTTGCTTCTTGTGAGGCAGTCTGGTTAAGGAGAATTCTTTCAGATCTAGGCTTTCCATCAAATATGCCAACTGTACTCAAGTGTGATAACCAAAGTTGTATGGCTATTGCAAAGAACCCAGTATTTCATGCTCGCACCAAGCACATAGAAGTACAGTACCATTACATTCGTGAGCTAATTGAAGATGAAATTGTGGAGCTAGAATATTGCCCAACAGAGGCAAATTGTGCTGACATATTCACTAAAGCACTTGGAAGAGAGCAGCTCAACAAGCATCTTCAACAGATGGGCATAGGACCGAGACCTACTTGATTTATCATCGGTAAACATTGAGGGGGGGTGTTAGTATATGATCAATGTCTACCCCTCATGATTGTATGCACATTCTATAAGGCCCCCTTTATGAGGAGAAGCCAAGCGTGCATTACCCAATTGATGGGAATCCCAACTTGCATGTTGGATGAAGGTCATATTGGACCATGTAAGGTATTATAAGGAAAGGGAGTTACCAGGGTCCCCAATTGTGGGGTCCGGGGCAGCGGTGAGCAGCCCCGGCTAGGGGGTCCAAGGGGGCCAGCGGGCCCCCTGGTGGGGGTCCGGGGGCAGTGCCCGCGGCGTGACGTTTAAGGGAATATTCCATGGAATATTCCCTGTCGGAGTCAGAAATCATTTATATTTGTTAGGTCGGTTCAACCAGTCTAAGCCGTGTATGGCAATTACGCGGGCGGTGGCCGCCCACGCTCTACCGCCCATGTATAGCCGTCCATGGCAGGCCACCCATGATCCTATATATACATGACTTCTGCACTACCTAAGACACTGAGTTGAGCCAGCATACCTCTACCTTGTATCTCCCTATCTAGAGTTGTCTAGATCACCATTTAAGCTCTACCTTGAGAGCGCACGGGTGGACAACGCCATCATCTTTGTACTTGCTGCTAGTAGAAAATTGTTGAGATTCTCCTATATCTGTTATCTTCTCTGCTATTGCTCCTATGTTATATTGCGTAACTATTGTCTTACAGCAACAACATGGGAGAAGGACACATGCTTCACCAAATCCCTTTGACAAAGAACCAGAAGGATATAATGAATTTCCACTCAGAAGAAGACACCATTGGCAAACTCAGGGTAGAATGCTTAGACCATATCAAGTAGCCAAATGTATGAAAAATCAATATGAAGGGTATTCAGACCCCCATGCTCATGCTCCAGAGTTTAGGCAATTAATTAGAGCAGAGGAGGTGGAAGATTACAAAGTTCAATTTGAGGCATTTGGTCTAACCTTAACTGGACTAGCATTATCATGGTTCATCCCTTTAAGAAAAGAAATGTACCTGGATATTGAATCCTTCCTAGAGGCCTTTATTGGAGAATTCTCAAAAACTGGGATAAAACATAGCACAACCACTTTGATACATAGTTTCAAGCAACAAAAAGATGAAAATGTCAGAGAGGCAGCCAGGAGATTTAAGCAATATATTGATAGATGCTCTAAAGAGGAAGTCCCTTGCATGGCTAGACAGGTATCCCTATTCATAGAAGGGTTGAGAAGTGCTCAATTAAGAACCCTAGTATACTACAGGAGATGCCCTGATCTAGGAGCTTGTGTGAAAGAAGCAATAGATTTAGAGGACAATAGAGGCCAAGATTTGTTAGCATTTGATCAACCCAGATCATATGAAGACAAAATTCCTCCAACATAAGAGTTGGCTCAGGCCATTGCTAAAGCTCTAGAGGTAAGTACTAAAACCAATTTGATAAACTCGAGGATAAACACAAATAAAAAATGCACAAATTGTGGGGAAAGTCATCTGATACAACATTGCCCATATCAAAAACCTCCACATTTGCAAGACAGAAAGACACTCAAATACTGTACACTAGAGAGGAAGTGGACCAACCATACCAGGGAGGAATGCTTCTATAATAAACAACCCATAAAGGAGAGAGACTATGGGAGCCAGAGAGAATCAGTGTATAGTGAGAAACCAAGACTTGTGCTAGGGCAACAACCTCCTATACCGACAAATGTAGTACCAATCAAATACGCACCAGTAGAGGAGGGAAATTCAAGAACAAAGTCACCATACAAAGAAGATTATCAATGGAATGAGGGATTTCAAGAAGAATGGGAAGGTTATGAATCAAGAGAGCCAAAATTACAAGCCTTAGACTTGGGAAATGGAAGAATTGAGATGGACACTGCCACTTTCAAGTATATAACCAATAATTACATGTCCAATCAAAAACCTCAATTCAAAGGAGGACCAAAGATAACTTGTTATAGGTGTGGGGGAGATCATTTTATTAGAGATTGTCCACAACCTCCTACATTAAGAATAGAAGGAGCATATTGCAAGGATTGTGGTAGGGAGCATTTGATAAAGGATTGCCCAAAAAATCCCCAAAAACAACAAAACACATCTAATAACATACCACTAAAAGCAGTCAACATCATGGAACAGGAAGAATTGAGTGACATTGAGTTAGTGGATGTAAATGCTGTAACAAGGTCACAAACAAAACAACAAAGAACAACTAAGGAACAAAATGAAGAATCAAACTCAAAGGTGAAGAAAAATAGACAAAAAGGGAAATGGGAGAGGAAACAAAAAATGAGTAAAAATATGGAAGAAGAAAATAGGGAACAATCAAACAATACTTCTTCTTCAAAGACACAGACCCAGTTGGAAATAGGAAATTCAAAAAGTCTAGACACTCTGATAAAAGCATACAAAGGAAGAATTCAAGAGGGACCAAGCCCTGCTGATCATACAATGGCTTATCCTATGCCAGACTTAGAACATGAAAGAATGCAGAAGTGTAAACAGATCATTCGCGAAGTACAACGCAAAATGGAGGAAGAAGACAATTCTCAAAAAACAGTTGAGGAATCTGAGTCAACAAAAACAAGAGGAAAGAGTATCAAGGAAGAAAACCCACAAGTAACACTCCAAGTGAATGTAGACAAAAGATGTACAATTCTGTATCACACCACATGGGAAGATTTAATAAAACAAAATCCTCACCTACAGAACCAAGTGAAAAGGTGGGAAACAACACCAGCAAATCTTCACCCACAACTACAAGAAATGGAGGAGTTGTGGTATATTCCCATTGATAAGATAGGAGGATATTGTGAGGGAGAAGAGGGAAACTCAACTCTAAAAATACAATTTGGTAAAAACCAGGCCAAAGCTATTTTGGATAGTGGATCAGGAGTGGCCATCATGACTAAACAAACCTGGGAGAAATGGGGAAAAAGTGAATTATTACCCACAAAAATGAGATTGCAATTTGCAGATGGACAAATTGAAAAACCCCTAGGGATATGGGAAAAGGTGATTGTGGACATATGTGGGATAGAGATAGAACATACCTTTGCTATAGTTGAATTCCCACAATCTACCTCATATGAAATTATCCTAGGAAGACCATTCATGAGACAAATGCAAATTGTACAAGATTGGGGTAATGATTGCTGTTGCTCTAGCACGATGGTGAGAACCATGTTAAGAAGCTTCACCTCCTTAATGTCAATCCGCGGAAGAGATAGGAGTGATATGAAGATCGTGAATGAGAGATGATGTGAGAGTGAAGGTGAGAAGCACAAAGATGCACACACACATACACACACACAATGAAAAGACAAGCAAGACACAATGGAAGGTGGGAAATTAGCTCTATTACTCAAAAACACTATTACAAGCTCAAACTAGCTCTAAGCTCACACTAGCCAACATGAACCAACCTCAAAAATGAGCTCTCTAGCTCTTTTTATAGTTTCTAGACTAGTTTTGACCGGTTTCACATCTAGTGACCGGCATAGTTAAAAAATAGGTCCTAGAGGCTATTTGGAAGGGTAAACAATGTCTAAAAATAACGAAAATTGGTACGCGTATTCTACCTAAGCTCCTCAAGCTCGAGGACGACTCGGCTTGCACAAAATGGAGCTATGGATTACAAAATGGGGTTTTGTCTATATTACATATGTTATAAGAGTGATGAAAATCACTGTTGGATGTTTGCAGAGGTAATAAAAACATAATTGTTTGAAAAAATGATCCGACTGGCTCCCTGCTCCGTCTTTACATGCTTCCACGTCGTCTGTGCCTCTGACTGCTTCCAACACCCCCCTCCCTCTCGCTTCTGTCGTCCTCGACAGAACCTTGTTGTGCGGTCTGCCGGATGTAGTTTTGTAGGAGGTCGTGAGCGAGGGTGTGCTCAGATACTCAAATGCCTCGGGCCAGATCAGCCTCGAGTTTCTCCCAGTCGATCGGTTGGAGTTCGTCGGGTGGCGGGAGTTGATAGTGCGTGGAATAAACCATTCGCTCGCAGGCAAAAAGTTGCAATAAATGTGTGGGCCTGCTGATGAATACCTCGGAATGGTATTCCCAAAATCCGGTGGTGAACATCTCTTCAAATGTTTGCTTGTAGCACGCCGGTAGGTATTTTATTCTACAGTGCCAGGCATAACACACCCGGAGCGATGGTGTTGTGCTCATGTCGTATACTAGGTCAAAGTTACCATGCTCAAATCCCGGGGTGTTTACATGCGGTGCCTTGACGCGTCGGAAGACTTTAAATATCATTTGCATCATGTCAAAAATTTTGACAGTCATATGCGCTGCGATATCATCCATATGCTTCAGGCGAGGGAGCCAGTGACGGATTGTAGCCATCATATAGCCAACAGTGGGCAACTCGGTGGGCGGCTTGAAGTAGGGGTAATTCAGCCAATCCTGACACTGCCTATTGTTTTGTACTTTGATAGCGAATGCAGTCCAGGAGCGGCGTCGTGGTACTGGTCCCCAGCAAGGATTATACTTTAAATGTAAAGGCGCTTTCACCCATGTGCTCATCATTTCTGGGTACTTCTGGAGTAGGTCTTTGCGCCAATCAGGTTGATGGATCTCTCCTCTTTGCGCATTTGGTGGCAAGTCTGCCGGCTCGAATTGTGTAGCATGCGTGGGTTTCATGCCGATTTCTTTCTCTATAGCTAGCTGATATTCAGCCATTAACATGAAGTACGGTTTATACTGCAGCTCATGCCCAGATATATAACGTCGGGGGGCTAAATGAGCAAAGAAGGGGGATTGTAAGATTCTCTCTTCAATCATGGCCATGGCATGCAACTGTGCCTCTACTCTGGCTGAATGTGTCGTTCCAAGTTCCTCAATTGTTTTCATCCACGCGGGGGTAGGAAGTTCATAGGTCATCTGGCCTTCGGCCGTGACTTGTCCGCCTGGGATGGGTATTGGCTCGTATGCTTCTTCAAACGTTTCCTCTACCGGAATGGTTATGTTCTCGTCGTCAGCTGGGATCTCCGGTGGGGAATCAGGCCGTGGTGGTGCTTCGTATACATCTATGCGTGATTGGAGAGTGGCTACCTGGGCCCGTAATGCGTTGAGTTCTTCTAAGATGTCAAGAGCAGGGTCCACAGGTTCTGGTACTTCTGCTGCTACTTGTACTTGTTGTGGTGCCGGTTCTCTGAGCTGTAGTAACTTGTGATCTTCTTTTAACTTCTGATGCTCTTCGTTCATTCGATCATAGTCCTCTAGCAGTCGAACATGGTCATCTAGCAACATCCGCATCGATTCAGATGGGATTGCCTTGAATCTGCTAGGACTTAAGGGTTGTTCTGGATGGTCCAATGCCGCTTCCAAATTCTCTCTATTCTGCTCTTGGAGTCTCTGGTTCTCCTCTTTTGCTGCGGCTAGGTGTCTCCTGAGTAAGCCCATATTCCTGGTCAGCGTCGCGTTCCTAATTGTTTGGGCTCGAAGCAGGTTGTCCAGATCAGCAGTGGCTTCTTTTGTTTTCTCTTCACTTTCTAGCTCTAGCTTATGATATGCCTCTCTTAGTTCTTGGTATCGCGTATTTAAAGAGGCATTCTCGATTGATAATAAATTAAGCTGCGACTGTAATTCATTTGTCGTCCTCTGCAGCTGTTGATAGTTGTTGCCAAGAGATGCAAACTCATCTCGTACTTGTGACATGCATGTGAACATTTGTTGAAGTGCAGTGTCTATGGTTGGCGAAAATAGTAATGGAGTGCTAAGTGAGGATGCAGTGGAAGTAGATGCAGCGGGAATGGGGAATGGGGTTGGGAAGGTGGATGCAGTGGTGATCGTGGAAAATTGTGATGTACCTAAATATGATGGTGCTGTGAGTGGAGTGGGTGCTGGTGCGGTGGGTGGTGAGATGTCCATGTCATTGGACGTGTCAAGTGCGGTGACTGTGAAAAGCGGTGTGTATGTGGGTGGTTGTGTAGGTGTGAAGACGGGATTTACAAATGTAGAGTAATTTACAGGGGGGATGGCTGGAGCAGCTTGGTGAAAAGGGGAAATAGGGGTTATAGTGGGTTGGGGAGGTGAAACTGGTGAGAAGGTTAATGGGGTTAGAAAGGTGAAAGGGTGTCTTAAAGGTGGGGGGAAGGATGGGAAGGATGAAGGGATGAAGGGGTTAACATGTAGACGAGGTGGGGTGGGTGCGGGCATGGTGGTATGAATGGGCAGGGCAAAGGCGGTGGCTATGTTGCCGTGGACTGGTGTGGCTGTTGGAGAAGCAGGTGGGTTTGCAGGGGATACAGGATGGGTTGGTGAAACATGAGGTGAGAGAGGAGTAGAAGGTGTGGATGTTATTTCAAGGATAGTGGTAGTATGTACAATGGTAGTACGTGGCGGGGAGTCGACTAGGATAGCTTCGTCGGTGAAGGATCTTTCCGGACGTAGGCGTGCATCGTGCGCCTGGTGGGATGATTGAGCACCTACCGGAACTCGAATATATTCACCGGGCTTCGATAACAAGCGAACTCTGCGAGGGTCATATTGGGGGAGTGGCTTCCTTTGTAAATATCTCAGTGCTTCGACCGGGCCAATGGATTTGACCAGTTCTCTGAACCCTCTGATGTAGACTTCTTCAAACCCTCCGGAGACGAGTTCTTGTTCGATTATGGTTTGGCTCTCTTCTTCAGTCAATTTCTTCCGTGCCCAGACTTTCTCCATTGTACGATATAATTTCTTGATTGCCAATGTGTAAGTTGCTGCTTCGAAAGTCTCCTCTTCATGCGTGCTGGTGTCACCGTGTGCATCGGTTTGTTGGCCTTGGCCGTCTGTCTGTCCTTGTTCTTGGGAATCATGCCTGCCCTGGCTGGCTTCGTCATCACCTTCGTCGTCGTCGGTGGCTGTTCTTTCGTCATCAGAGCTCAACACAACTTGTCCCTGTGGCTGATCCCGCGGTGTGGTAGGGTAGCTGGGGTGTTCATATTCTTGAGAGAACATCTGTGCCTCTGAAAACTGGAACTCATTTGAGAATGCATCAGGCATTTCAAAATCGAACGTTGTGTTTATTGGTTCTGCTTCCATTTGTGGTATTGGGAAAGAAAAGGCTTCCGCACCAATAGTGGTGGGAGCTTCTGCTGTCGTGGTGGTAGGTTCTGTGGTTGTAGCTGCCTGAGGTGCAACGGTACTAGTAGTGCCCTCCGTTACTACTGGTCTAGATAACCTTATTCGAATGGGTTGTACTGTGGGAGCGGCTTCTGTCGGTGATTGCTCTGGGGAGGGTTGTGGTGATGGTGACTCTGGCACTTGAAGGCAAGGAATAGTGCCTCTCATGCGCTTACCTGCCCGTGCTCTGCTGGGCTTCCTGGCTTTCTTCGTCGTTCCTTTGAATGCCTTCAGCTCTTCTCTTGTTAATGCACGTTCAATTGGCAAGTCATAAGCCAAGCACATATAAACAATTCTTGTCAGCGCACAACATCCATTAAGCACTTTCTTTCGTTCCCATCTGTGTTGTGCCAAATACATTTGATCAATGATCCAGCTCGCCAGATCGACAGTCTGAGGTCCAGTACAGGCTAAGTACAATCCAAACCATATTCTTTTATGTGGCATGGTGAATCTGTCCTGAGCAGGGAATGCAAAATGTTGCATGCATATCCGTAGCGGCTTTGACAGCTCAGGTGTAATTGCTGAGATCTCCTCCCACTTAGTAACATCCCCACGTTTCATAGGGTCTGGAATTAGTCTTTCTCGATCTGTGGGCGTGTGGGTTCCATGAATTTTGATGGCAGCTCTGATTAAATCCTTCGAAAGATAAAACCTTTTGTAGGGTGGATCATCCACTAAAGAAGGCAAAATAAAAGTTCCTGGGATATCCTTATTCTCTGAGGCCAGCAAAGTAGTGATTAAATAATAACACCTGTAAAAGTCAGGTTTGGGCAGAGGATCACTGAAATACTCCGTGAAGCCGGCTCTGGCCCAAACATGAGTTAAGTCCTGGGTGTTCTGTAGGCCTTCGAATTCTCTTGAGAAGAATTGATATTTTCCCCAAGTGCGGTCATCAAATTTCAAATTAGATTCAAATATAAAATCCGCGTCCGCTAAGGGTCCTGCAAGTCCCTGAAACCAGTGAGAGTTACGGTGTATCTTTTCTGTGTAGCCCATAGGTGGGTTATCGATCGGCATGGGCCTTGGAAATCCTTGGAATTCTGGCGGTGGAGCAGTCGGGTGGGATTCTGCTCGTAAAACATTGAGGGGCACAGCAGCTACGCTGGGGCCTGCTTCTGATGGTCCTTCGTCGGTTTGCATGATGACTGATGCGCTATTGAGAAAGATCTGCTACAAAAGATTAACACATTAGCATGGAAATTAATTATGATCCCATTAAAGTGAGACCGCAATCCCTTTCCATAACTGATGCGTAACCCGTGTAGCCAAGTGCTGTGATGTGATGGACGCAATGCTTCTTGCAGCACTAGTGCAGGTCTCTAGACACCTACACGTTTCAGATTAAGCATACATTTCTTGATGAGATGAGATTATGAGTGATGTGTGATGATGGTGGGTGAATTTCTACAAGGTTTAAAGGTTAGTGATTTAGTACAAGGTTGTATGTTAGTCGGGGGGGGTAGTTTTGTTAGACAATGGGTTAGGGGAAGACGGTTGGACACTCTTCGGTATCCATTTCCTAAGAGTCTTTGAGGGGGTGGTAGGTTTCTGCTGAGGGGCAAAAGGTAGTATCGGGTGTGGTGGTATTGAGGGATGGAAAGATTTGTGAAGGGTATATATTACATGGCTTAAGGGTTGAGCTATGATACATGGTTTGGGTACCCAAATCTGTGTGGGTGTGGGTCTATGGGTAAGGTATTTCTTGGCGATCCAAATTTGTCGAATGTTCGGACCTGTAGAAGGAGGTCGAGGGGATCGTGGATACTGATTCTATTTCTGTTCTACCTTTTTCTTGTCGATCTCTGCTTGGTTGGAGTTCTTCGGTGCTTTTTGTCCTTTTGGCACCCATATTTGTCTGGTGCCGCTTCCTTTGGGTGGCCCAAATTGCTTTCCTTGTTGTGTCTTCTGATACTGCCGTCGGTCTGGGTTCCTTCGTCGTGGTTGACTCTGTTGTTGTTGAGGTTGAGAGGTCGGATGGACACTCTGCTTTGGAAAAGAAGGGAGATCCAACACTTGCGTGACCTGCCCATTAGGAAGTGATGCGTTCTTTAACTTTAATCTAGGCCAGTCCGCAACAAGTTTGGAAGGATGAGCACCGCAGGGTGTCGTGCTCATTTGGCCGCTGATGCAACCCACCTGACCGCTGATTGTGTCCATCTGCCCTAGCGGATGGGTAGCTGCCTCTTCTAGTTTGCAGGAAGCCCCAGGGAAGATCTCCTGTCGTCCTTCTGATTGACAACTGTCCATAGCCAAGCCCGAGTGGGTTGGTGTAGACGTAACGTGACTGGTCTGACCCAAGATCTTCCGGTCTTCCGTCGCATGCGTTTCATAGGGTCTAGGGTTACAAGCCTCAATCGGAATGCCATTAGGGAAGTCAAGCGGTATCACTCGCTTCTGTTCTAAGGTTCCAATCTGTAAGGAGCCTTGTCTAAGATTTAGGTCCACTGAGTGATCGTATAGCCAATCTTGGCCAAGGATTAGGGGTTCTATCAGGTCGTCATCATGGCACACTAGTAGCTTCGCTGTCATGGTCACATCCTTAATGAGGATAGGAAGGTCCACCTCACCCATGCAAGGGGTTTCCATGCCTCTTAGGCCTATGAGGTATGCCTCAATTGGCCGCATTTCTATTCCTGAATCCTTATAGTGGGACCATCTAATCGCACTAGTCGCAGCACCTGAGTCAATTAAAGCCCTGAGTTCTTGGCAAGGGTTGCCGTGCCCTAGCCTAACTCCAATGAATGGTCTCCTGTCCACTATGCTAGGATGAGTGGTTGACTTTACTTGACACATGGCCATGGGATATCTGGGTGATGTTTCCAGATGGTTATAATGTTCTCTCCCTAGTCCTTGTCTTCTTAGCTTCATGCGCTTAATGCGTTCTATGGCTTCTGCCTGAACTTCAGCTCGTATTCTGTTTTCTTCCTCCTTACGCTTCTTTTCCAACGTGAGTCGTCTGAGCATATCCTCAGTAAGAGGTTCCTGATATAACCTGACTCTACAACCACTAATGTAATTAGGCATTATATCTCCTTCTAAGGTGGCTAACTGTACTGCTCCACTGGTCGAAAGTCTGTTAATGATCATAGGTCCATAACCTCGCTTTTCTAACTTCCGTGCGTGCTGTTTCAGCGTATACACTAGAACTAAATCTCCTTCTTTTAAACCTTTATCTTTCACATGTGCATCAAAATATGCTTTCTGTCGCTTCTTCGCTGCGTATATTCCTGCTGCTGCTTTCAGCCTGGTTTCTCCTAATCGTTCCAAGTCCATTATTCTTGCTGATAATTCATGGCCGGTCCACTGATGTTCTTGTGCAACCTTAAGTGTCAGTATCAAGAAGTCCAAAGGAAGCACAACATTCTGACCAAAAACCATCTGAAAGGGAGTTGCATTGAGTACGGTCTTGTAGGCCACTCGATATGCCCAAACAGCGTGGTGTAACTGTTTGTCCCAATCTGAACGTTTGTTGTTCACGAGTTTCGTCAGTACGTTACAAAGTATCTTGTTAGTGCTTTCAGCCTGACCATTGGCCTGAGGATGATATGGTGCAGATTTCTTGTGAATCACCATAAAATCCTGTAACAAATATCCAATGACTTGGTTTAGAAAGTGAGTGCCTCGATTGCTCACTAACTCTATAGGCAATCCATATCTTGTAAAGACATTTTCAAATAAGAATTTTGCAGTCGTGTGAGCATCATTCTTTTTTGTGGCTTTTGCCTCTCCCCATTTGGTTAGATAATCTGTGGCAACAATAATGTATTCCGCATGTGTACCTTTTGCAGGGGGGTTAATGGGTCCTACAAAGTCTATACCCCACTTAGAAAATGCACGTCCGCCCATCATGGGTTTCAATGGCATTTCATCTCTGCGAGTAGGAAACTGAGTTCTTTGGCACACATCACATCTCTTTACATAGGTATGTGCATCCATGTGAAGAGTGGGCCACCACAATCCTGAAAAGAGCATGGCTTTGACTATCCTATCGGGTCCAAAATGACCTCCAGCAACACCTTGGTGTGCAGTCTCTAGTATGCTCAGATAATCGCTCTCATGAACACATTGTCTTAGATATCCATCTCGTCCTCTTTTGTATAGATTATCGCCAATAAGTGAATAGTCGTGAGCTTCCTGCTCTAGACTACGTTGTCGAGCTAAGGTCATTCCTTGAGGGAATGTGTTCGTCCTCAAGTATGTCACTAAAGGTTCACTCCAGTCTGGTGTGAGAGACACGTGATATAGTGTAGCATGCTCTACTAGTGGTCTTTCACAGCAAACATGGCATTCCTTACACAACTTGTAGACATCTGCTTCCATCGTAGGCCAATATACTCCCAATCTCTGCAGAGTCTGTAATGTTCGATGTTTTGAATGATGTTGCTTTAGTGCACCTTCGTGTGCTAATTGCAACCAATTCGCATGTTCTGATTCATCTACACAACAAGCAAGAATCTTTTGATTATCCCGTTTATATATGCTTCCTGCCATGATTTGGTACCTCTGAGACTTGGTAATCTCTCCCTCTTTGATCTTTATCCTAGGATTCTTGGGTCCGTATGTCAGAATAGGGACTATAGACTTAGCCCATTCTGGTGCTATCTCAAGGTTAAACAAGTATGCATCTGGGAGATCATCCGCTACTCCTTGAGGAGCTTCTCCTGAGGTTAATCTTGAAAGGTGGTCAGCTCTAAGATGCGTCTTTCCTTTCCTGACTACGACTTCAAAATCATACTCCATGAGTAATAGAAACCAACGTATCAGTCATCCTGTGTTACATGGTTTGTTGACTAAGTACAATAGGGCTTGATGATCTGTAAAGAACTTGAATTTGTTGGCCAACAAGTAGTGCCTAAACTTCTTTACCGCGTAGATCATCCCTAATCCCTCTCGTTCCATCGTGGTGTAATTTCTTTCTGCTGCATTCAATTGTCTGCTCGCGTAAGCTATGGGTAGATCTATGTTACCTTCATTCGTGGGTTGTGCTAACACACATCCTATGGCGTAATTGGATGCATCCACATGTACATGGAATGGCTTACTCCAATCTGGGGTAGTCAGTATAGGTGCTCAGCACAAGCGTCGTTTAAGTTCATTGAATGACTTTTCACATTCATTTGTCCATTCAAAATTGGTCAAAAGAGAGTACAGAGGCTTGGCTATGATTGCATACATGTGTATGAATCTCCTATAATAACCACAATGGCCCATAAATGCCTGTACCTCTTTCACATTAGTTGGTCTAGGTAATTCTGCAATTACCTTCACCTTTTCTTCGTCCGTAGAGATTCCATTTTTTGACACAATGTGTCCTAGAATTTTGCCTTGTCTGACCATGAAAACGCATTTTTCTGGGTTCAAACAAACCTGATATTCTCGACATTTGTCAAATATTTGTCTTAACTCTGGGATATGTGTCTGTCTTACATTTGAATGTGCACATAAGTCATCGACATAAACTTCCAAGCTCTTGCGTAAGAATTCCTTAAAAACATGACACATGAGTCGCTGGAAAGTAGTGGGTGCATTTGTCAAGCCAAATGGCATTACACGAAATGCAAATATGCCCCATTCAGTGGCAAAAGCCGTCTTGTGTTGGTCTTCTGGAGCAATGGCTACTTGATTATAGCCTGAAAATCCATCAAGAAAGCTGTAAACTTCCTTGCCCGCAACTCTTTCCAATAGATGTTCCGTGATAGGAAGAGGATAACTATCTCTAATCGTGGCGGCATTAACTTTTTTAAGGTTGATACACACACGCAATTTTCCATTCTTCTTGGGCACAACCACAATGGGGGATACCCATTCGGTATGTTCAATTTCGTAAATAAATCCTGCTTCTATCAAGCGATCTATCTCCTCTTTAATCTTCGCAGCGTAATTATCATTGTACGTGTAGGGTTTCTGTTTTGTCGGTTTTGCATCTGGAGTCATAGGGATTCTATGAGAACATATATCTGGATCTACTCCTTTCAAATCTTTGTAACTCCAAGCAAAAACATCTCTATATTCGCGCAATAGGGCAACTAGCTCTTCTTCTTCTTCAGTTGTCAAATCATGCCCTATGTATGTGGATTTTTCTTCTTCTCCTTCTATGGCAACTATTATTTTCTTGGTTTTCTCTCGGTTATCATATACTTGTCCGTCATTCGCTTTTCTATTAGGCATTCGTACCATGATTCTTCTATCTTCGATTTCATATTTTTTGAAATTCTCGGGTACTTCAAATAAAGATTCTTCTTTTTCTGTCATGGTTTCTTTCTTCTTTCTTTTCTTGCCTTCACTCTTGTTAGTCACTTCCGTGGCTAACCTTACCTCATTCGTAATTTCCTCGTGTCTCTGAGTGTGAGTCTCTACTTCGAAAAAATATTCTTCCTCTGATGCAAAGGGCGGGTCCATGATAATTGATTCTAAATCAAAATCGCTTGCATCCTCAAATGCATCAGTGTTCGGTTCACATTCTTCTAAAACTGCATCGCACATGATTGGCTCTATCGTGAAAACTGAAATGTCATAGCCATCCTCGTCACAGTGGGGTGTCCATTGTTCTTCATTGATGGCTACATCCATGGTTGCTAGTATTTCTGCCCAACCATGGGGTTCAAACTCTTCATCTGGGAATACTACAGGTGCGTAGGCTGGATTGATGGAGAGTGTTAATCTCCAAAAGAACAACCTACTCTTGAATTTAGAACACCTCTATATCAAGAGTAAGTCAAAACCTTCACTAAATTAGAGGTCCAATCTCCAAATTATCAAAAGTTGAAAAATTCTGTGAAGAAGATAAAACACAGAAAGTCTGCTGCACAATTTCTTCTCATTGACCTATCAAACATGTAAAGTTTTCTATGAAATTTTGTATGGAGTGTCGCCTAGAGATTGCGCACCTCCTCCAAGTTAAAGTTCTCAAAAAGGTTTAGTATAACTTGAGAAATCAACTTCACAAGTTACCTATGTCTGAATCTGCACTTCTGAGAAGTCGATTTAGACACCCCTAACTTCTTAACTTCAATTCTCTCAGTACAAAACCCGTTTAAGCAAATGCTTCTAGCCACGAGTAGATCACCTTCCAACTTAAAGATTAAGTGCTTACTTGCACAAAACTTTAAACTATGGAGTGAGAACTGACCAAAAGATTAAGATCAAAATTTGCGCCTGTTTCAGAGAACTGTGAACACTCAACACATATGAATGTTCCTACTAACAATTCTCTTAGCCTATTTGCAATTAGACTCTGAAATTCAGGTCACAGACTCATTAACTACCAACTTAGATATCCTCAAAAGGATTTCACAAATGATCTACCACAGACGGAATAGACGCAGAAACATCGGGCGCAATATTTTCTTCATTTCAGGAGAAGATTACAACTGAACAATGAGAGAGACTTCAACACCTTTCTCATGTGTCTATTGACATTTACAATCAATTATTTCTCTATTCCTATGCTCATACATAGTCTCTCCTCATCTTCTCTCTATATCCCGACATTTTCCAAAAGTATTTATAGGCAAATTTGTACAAGTCTATGACTAATCAAAGATCTAAGTGAACTATGTACATATGTGTACATTCCTCACATACTCTGAATGTATCTTCCTTCCAAGCTTCAAGAGTTAATCTCATCCTTCATTCTTTAGTCTTCAAACATTCAATTGGTGATTGATCTGCACCAACAGCTCCCCCTCAATCATCAATTGAGGTTTCTCCTTTCCTCTTTATACCTGCCATGTCTTTAAACTTCTGCAGCTTTGGTCCATCCAAGCTCTTTGTAAGCATATCAGCTATCTGATCTTTTGTTGAAGTATGTATGACTTCAATCTCCTTATCCATCACTTTCTCTCTTAGAAAGTGATACTGAATCTCAATGTGTTTGGTCTTCCTTTGCAGCTTCAACCATGCCTTTATACTCTGCTTCTGTAGAAGACAAAGCAACTGTATGTTGCTTCTTGGAACACCATGAGATAAGTTTATCTCCCACATAACACATGTATCCAAAGGTTGACCTTCTATCATCTGGATTACCTGCCCAATCTGCATCACTATAAATTTTGATATTTGTATCTGAGGTAAACCCATAATACAAACCTTCATTGAGTGTACCCTTAATGTACCTCAACACTCTTTGACCTGCAATCCAATGTTCTTTCCTTGGGCAATGCATGAATTGAGACAAAACTCCTACTGCATATGATAAATAAGGTCTAGTTAATGTAGCATAGATAAGGCTACCAACCAAACTCTGATATTGTCTCATGTCCTTGAATTCTTCACCTCCAAACTTACTCAATCTGTGATTCACCTCCATTGGTGTAGGTGCTACCCTGCAATCATCCATTTTAAACTTGATTAACAAGTTCTTCAAATACCTTTCTTGGGTCACAAATACTCCATGTTGAGTATATGTAATCTCCATGCCTAAGAAATATGACAAGTCTCCCAAGTCACTAATTTTAAACTCCTTTTCCATTTGCTTCTTGAGTCTTTGTATTCCTTCTTCATCTGTACCTGTAAGAATTATATCATCAACATATATGCACATGTATATGAAACCATTATCACTTGCTTTGACAAGCAAGCTACTATCTGCTTTAGACACCTGAAATCCAAGTTCCTTAAGGAACTTCACAAGTCTATAGTTCCATGCCCTTGGGGCCTGCTTCAAGCCATACAAAGCTCTCTTGAGCTTGCACACATGATCTGGATACCTTTTATCTCTGAACCCTTGAGGTTGCTCCATGAATACATCATCTGAAATATAACCATTCAAAAAAGCATTTTTCACATCAAGTTGACATAACTTCCAACCTTTACATGCAGCAATAGCAATAAGTGTCCTGATGGTTGTCATCTTTGCCACAGGACTATAAGTCTCATCATAGTCAACACCATAAGTCTGAGCAAACCCTTTGACAACAAGTCTAGCTTTGTATCTAGACACACTTCCATCTGCAAACCTTTTTGTCTTGTAGACCCACTTGCATCCAATGATTTTCTGACTATTTGGTTTTGGAACCAAATCCCATGTTTGATTCTCCAATAATGCATCATATTCTTCCTGCATAGCTTTCTCCCATTTTTCCTTACCTTTTGCCTCTTCATATGTAGAAGGATCTTCATCTGTATTCACCATATAAGCATAATCTTTTGTGGCCAAAAATGAAGTATCATAACTATACCTTGTAGGTTGCCACTTATTCCTTGTAGACCTCCTAAGCTCTCCACTTCTTGAGGTTTCTGGTTCTTCATATTCAGGATCAAATCTTGGTGTCTCTTCCACTTCAACCTGCACTTCATTATTCTCTTGTTCATCAAATATTTGAACCTTTGATTTACCTTTCCTTTGGTTCACTTCTTCTTCATCACCTGTATTGATATTGATTGTACCTGCATACCAAGTGCTTTGTTCATCAAATGTAACATCTTTAGAAACCATGAATTGTTTTGTAGATGGACTCCACAATCTATAGCCCATCTGCTTATCATCATAACCAATGAAAACATATTTTTCAGCTTTAGGCTCCAACTTGTGCCTTAATTGTGATGGCACATATGCATATGCCACACATCCAAAAATTCTGCAATGATCCAAGGTAGGTCTCTTACCCCACCAAGCCTCATATGGTGTCATACCCTGCAAGGCTTTACATGGTAACCTATTGACCAAATAAGTGGCTGTATTTACAGCCTCAGCCCACAAATAATTAGGGCAATTTTTCTCCTTCATCATGGATCTTGCAAACTCAACAAGTGTTCTATTTCTCCTTTCTGCAACACCATTTTGTTGAGGAGAGTACCTGCAAGTAACTTCTCTTTTTATACCTGCATTCCATAAGTAATCACTGAACTCATTAGAGAAATACTCTCCCCCTCCATCTGACCTTAATCTCTTCAACTTATGACCTGTAATTCTCTCTGCATATGCATGATAGTGTTTAAATGTATTAAACACTTCTGACTTATCTTTGATCACATAGATAGTGATCCATCTAGTAGCATCATCAACATAAATCACATAATACCTTGACCCATTTATACTGAAATCTTTTGATGGTCCCCACACATCTGTGTGTACCAACTCAAGCTTCTCTGAGTGCATAAAACCATGCTTGGAATAAGAATTCTTATGAGCCTTACCTAATTGACATGCCTCACATTTGTATGTCATATGTTGACCTGCAACATTAGGCAATCCAAGCACTGAACCATTGTTAACCATATCTTTAATACCTCTTTCATTGAAATGTCCAAGCCTCTTGTGCCAAAGATCTAACTCAGAGATCTTATGTCCTCCATATGTGAACATAGCATGACCAATATTGCCTTGAATCTTCAATGTAAATAATCTTCCTTCTTTTTTTCCTGAAACAATCTGTTTATACCCTTGGCTAGGGTCTTCCACATATACTCCATCATTAGTAAACCTTACTTCATATCCCTTTTCAACAATTTGTCCTACACTTATCAAATTCTTAGGGATTGTAGGAACATACAAGACCTTACTCAATAAGGTGCTACCATCCTTGGCCTTCACTGATCCAATTGACTTCACATTGTGCTTTGTGTTGTCACCTGTTTGAACAACATGATTAAAAACATTATTCTCCAATTCAGTCATCAAGGATATATTACCACTCAGGTGATTGCTACACCCTGAGTCAATGTAGAAAACTCTTTGATCTTCACTCTCCCTTTCACAAGTTGCATTCATTATCAATGTTGAATCCTCCTTTCGATCTGAAGCATAATTGTAGTAGGTGTTGTTATATTGTTGACTTTGGAATCCTCTACCTGCATTTCTTCCAAAGTAACTCCTACCACCTCTACCTCTGAAATTACCTCTTTGATTTCTGCCACTTCTACCTCTTGAATTATAGTTCTGATTGTATCCACCATTACTCTGATTATTATGCCAACAATCATTAGCTAAGTGATTTGTCTTACCACAAATCCAGCAAGCTTTACCTCCATCCTTGTTGTTTCTGCCTCTTCCTCTACCTTTGCCACCTCCTCTTCCTCTTAGGAAGTTGGCTTGAGTAGTTGTTCCTTCATCTTCACCTGCTTGTTGCTTTCCTTTGCTATTTTTCTTCTTGTCCTTTGAGTACATTGCATGACCTGCACTCTTGTCACCATCTCCTTTAACATCCTCCTCAAATGTTAGCATATGACCTAGCAATTGATTTAAATCAGGAGTGAAATGGTCAAGTGATAATTCTGTAGACAAAATGAATGGCTTCCATTTGTCATCACCTCTCAAACCTGTAAGGATTTGCCTTACCAATTTATCCTCCTCAATGTCTTCATCAACAGCTCCTAATGCATCTGCAATGTCTTTCATCCTTGTTACATAGTCTGAAATAGATTGAGAGGCCTTCTTCTTGAAGGTTGTAAACTCTGCCCATAAAGATGCTTTCCTTGACTTTGTAGTATTCTGGAAATGCTCCTCCAAAGCATTCCAAATATCAGTTGCACTTTCAAGACCTCGAATATGAGGTAACAAGTAATCATTGACTCCCATATAGATAATGCTCCTAGCCTGAGCATCTTTCTTCATCCAATTTTTCAAATCTGCTAACTCTTCCCTAGTTGGAACACTAGGATCTCTGAACTGTGGCTTCTCTTCTTCTCCTGTGATGTAAGCAATCAAATCTTTGCTCATAAGATGAGCTTCCATCCTCATTGACCATGCAGGATAGTTTTCCCTATCCAATTTCTCTATCTGTAGAGAATCTCCCATCTTGTGTCTACCTGTGTATTGAAATCTTCAAGCTTTACAAACAATATATGTACCTTTACTTCGAATTAGACTCCTTTTGTCCTTCTTGATGTCGTATGGTCTCCTCCTCTTGCTTTGCCTTCAAACTTTCACCTTTTAGTTCTTCAAATGTTGAATTTCTTGAATCTGCAGCAGTCGGGACCCTCCTTTCCTTGATTTGATGTCTCCTACTCTGATACCACTGATGGAGAGTGTTAATCTCCAAAAGAACAACCTACTCTTGAATTTAGAACACCTCTATATCAAGAGTAAGTCAAAACCTTCACTAAATTAGAGGTCCAATCTCCAAATTATCAAAAGTTGAAAAATTCTGTGAAGAAGATAAAACACAAAAAGTCTGCTGCACAATTTCTTCTCATTGACCTATCAAACATGTAAAGTTTTCTATGAAATTTTGTATGGAGTGTTGCCTAGAGATTGCGCACCTCCTCCAAGTTAAAGTTCTCAAAAAGGTTTAGTATAACTTGAGAAATCAACTTCACAAGTTACCTATGTCTGAAACTGCACTTCTGAGAAGTCGATTTAGACACCCCTAACTTCTTAACTTCAATTCTCTCAGTACAAAACCCGTTTAAGCAAATGCTTCTAGCCACGAGTAGATCACCTTCCAACTTAAAGATTAAGTGCTTACTTGCACAAAACTTTAAACTATGGAGTGAGAACTGACCAAAAGATTAAGATCAAAATTTGCGCCTGTTTCAGAGAACTGTGAACACTCAACACATATGAATGTTCCTACTAACAATTCTCTTAGCCTGTTTGCAATTAGACTCTGAAATTCAGGTCACAGACTCATTAACTACCAACTTAGATATCCTCAAAAGGATTTCACAAATGATCTACCACAGACGGAGTAGACGCAGAAACATCGGGCGCAATATTTTCTTCATTTCAGGAGAAGATTACAACTGAACAATGAGAGAGACTTCAACACCTTTCTCATGTGTCTATTGACATTTACAATCACTTATTTCTCTATTCCTATGCTCATACATAGTCTCTCCTCGTCTTCTCTCTATATCCCGACATTTTCCAAAAGTATTTATAGGCAAATTTGTACAAGTCTATGACTAATCAAAGATCTAAGTGAACTATGTACATATGTGTACATTCCTCACATACTCTGAATGTATCTTCCTTCCAAGCTTCAAGAGTTGATCTCATCCTTCATTCTTTAGTCTTCAAACATTCAATTGGTGATTGATCTGCACCAACATGGATCTTGAAGGGTTCGTGGATGTTGTTCTGCACCTAAGGTCCTTGCTTCTAATCGTTCTTCCTCTTGTTTGGCTACTTTACACATCCATAAATGGGTATCCTCATGCAACCAAGAAGGATTTGATTCTAATGAGTGTACGGATTCCGTCTCTACTGGTGTCGTATGGATGGTGTTCCATTGTATTGGGGGTACATCTCTGTGTGAATAGTCTTTAAGATTGACTTTAGTAGTCACTCCTAAATGTTGCAAGTACAAAGAATTAGTTCCTCAATCTTGTACAATTGCAACTGACGCATGAATGGTCGTCCCAATATCATCTCATAAGCACGATTTTTCGCAAAGTCACAAATGGCGAAAGTATGCTCAAATTCTACACCACAAGTGGTGAGAGATATGCCTTCTAGTAAGCCTAATGGTTTTTCTATGTGTCCATCAGCCATTTGTAGTTTCATCCTGGTGGGTCTGAGTGCTGGCTTACCCCAACGTTTCCACAAAGCGGTGGTAGCGATGGCTACTCCGGCTCCTGAATCTAAGATGGCTTTCGTGGTGTAGCCCTGATGGGTTATTGGAAGATATGTGTTACCTTCCTCTCCTTCGCTTACGTCTCCAATCTTTTCCACGGGTATCTCTGGTACCTTCTTATGTGATCCTATTTGAGAGGGTGTGGTAGCAAGCTCAGGGAATTGATTTGCTACGTGCTTCCACAATTCTGGTTTTACCTTTAACAATTCCTCCAGAGTGAGATTACATTGTACTTTGGTATTCTTGATCACTTCCGTGTTCCTAGGGATCACTGATTCTTCATTCCTCACTATTATCGTGGGTGCTCTCATACTAATAGACTTAGCTTCCCAAGGTCCTGTGAACTGAGGTAATTCTTGTAGAGAATTAGATTCAAATCCTGTGGGTTCACTCAGTTGTTCCACCTCTACATCATCATATATAGAGGGGATGTCTTGGGGAAATTGTTCCTGCAAGTCGTCTATTTCTTGAATAGGAGGATGAGTTCCTTGTTCTCTTCTCCATTTCTCTTCTTGGATCTCCCTCAAAAATTCATGTGAGTACCTATGTATGGAAGACAAATTGTCTTGACTTTCTGTATTGGGTACTTGAGACAGGGATGGTGCATTCCTTTCCTGTGTCTCTGGGACAATAGGGTTCCTAGACTGATCCTTTTTCTCTTTACTTTCTATCAAGTGTTCTAGCCTCTCCATTAGTCCTTGAAAGTGTAATTCCGGTTTTGCCATGTTATTCCAATTAAGATATCTAGAGGCTTCGAACAAAGCTTGTGCTAACTCTACCATCTTCATGCAAAGTTTAGTTCTCTCAATTTCTAGATCAGCTCGAGGGTAGTTTTTACTCATTTCCGTTACTTGAGGTCCCTCTTTTAATCTTGCCTGATATGCACGAAACATCATGTCTAGGTCTTCTGGTATGGGTTCCGCTAAAACTGATCCTGATTTCTGAGCTGGATTTTCTTGGTTTAATTCTTGTGAAGTCAATTCTTGGATTTTGGCTCTAGATTCCTTCAAGCTTCCTTCCAACTCCGTTATCTTTTTACTCCATTTTCTCTTGATTCTTTCTCTAGAATCTTTCCAAGATTTTGTCTTTTTACTGCTAGATTCTGCAACTTCACTTGTTCCGGCTACTTTCTCTTGATTAAGCGGTTGGTTTTGTAAGAGCGCCTGGGCTCTGGTTATAGCTTGGATAGGCACGTATGTAGGGTTGGATCCATCTGCGTTGTTTACAATACCTATCACGTTGATCGGTGTCACATTCGAAGCGTTAACTGGGTTCTTAGGACAATCTTTGATTATGTGCTCTTTGCCACAATCGGCACAAAAGCCTTGTATGTTATAGTACTGTGATTGCCTTGCTATTGGGGGATATGGACAATCCTTAATGAAGTGATCTCCTTGGCACCTAAAGCATGGTCCTCTAGGGCCCTGTGGTCTCTGTTGTCTCAATTGGGGCCGTGGGTTTGGGTTTGCGTACATCACATTAGCATAGTCTGGCTCCCAACTAGGTTCCATTGGTGGACTATCATAATGATATGTCTCCACATGTTCTGGTGACTCCGTGTAATAAGCGGGTGGATTAGTTACATGAGTAGAGTCAAAACTGTTTGAGTTTGGGTCACTTTCTGTGATCAAGGGTGAAGAAGGCACTAAGGCCCTACTTAGGTTCTCTTCTGCAGCAGCGTATTTGACTGAGATGACATTCGCGGGTGGGGGTGGCTGCTGAGCTAAGACGGGTTGAGGTCTCTGTTGAGCCTGGTATGGGTAGTTCTGAGGAGGCCTATAGTAATAAGGCTGAGCATTGTATTGGCCTTGATACCTGCCTGGCTACTGGTATGTTTGCGGGTAGTTCTGTCTCACGGTTTGTTTGTTGTATGGGCAGTCCTGAGCCGTATGATTCGTGTATCTTCTCTCAATTGTACAATATTGGCCACTAGGGTTGGCTTGAGGTTGTGGTGCATTGGGACACACGTTTGCCAAATGATTTCCACCACAAGTGTAACAACGTACATTAGTTGGTAGCTTGGGCACCTGTTTACTAGACACTCCTAGTTTTTGGGCCACTTTTTTTGCTAGGTCCTCTATCGAATTAGACAATTTTGTCGATGCTAGAGATTTTAGACCAATTCACAGTTGGATGATCAAACACTTGAGCATACACACCTTTTTAGTCCCTTCCCTTTTGCCCAAAATTTCAATACTTGCCCCCTGGCTTCCTAGTCCCAAACTAGGTGAACCCCAAAATAGCTTATCTAAAAATAGACGTATCCTTTATGAAAAAACAGTTGAGGTCACGTAGTACTCGTCACGAGCTTTCTAACGAGCTATTAAGCTCAAAAAACGGACTTCGGATGAAAAAGTTATGAGCGTTCAGGCCCTGGGGGGTAAAAACTGACAATCAAGTTTTCCTTCAAATATGAGCTAAGGGGTCTCCTATGAGTCTAATGGTCCAAAAATTTCTCAAAAATACCCCCAAAATTGGTCAAAAAATGGAACCCTAAAGTTGCGATGGGGGTGCACAATCGCGATGGTCTGGGACCGTCGCGATGGTCCAAGCGAACCGTCACGATGGCGTGGAGTTTGAACGATCGCGATGGCGCGAAAAGGCGCACCGTCGCGATGGCCCGAAGTGAACAATCGCGATGGCGTGATCAGGCGGACAATCGCGATGGCGCGGGTCAACGGTCAAAGGTGGACAGTCGCGATGGTCCGAAGTGAACCGTCGTGATGGTCACGAGTGCGATGGCGTGAGCCAATCGCGATGGTCCGATTTTGGGCTGTCGCGATGGTCCAAAAAATGAACCGTCGCGATGGTCTCTCGTGACACGTGGCACTGTCGTGGCGATGGCATGGGCCAAACGCGATGGTCCGGGGTCAGCTGAACAATCGCGATGGTCCAAGTGAACCGTCGCGATGGTCCGGCCGAGCCGTCGCGATGGCGTGAGCCTATCACGATGGTGCGACACAATCGCGATGGTCTGAGCCAATCGCGATGGTCCACCAAAGTGTGAATTTTTGAGATGCGCCTGTGGATTCGTAGATGCGCAAGGGTCGCCTACCTCGTGGTGTGGTCGCCTACCAAGAATTCCGAAAGTTGCAGACCATCGCGATGGTCCGCCACACTCGGCAGATCTTTGACAGAGAGTAAAATTTTACCTTTTCCAAGCTTCCCTGATGCACTGGAGCTCTGTACCTGCAAGAAAACTCAAGAAAACACAAGCACACACAAGCACAAAAGTTCTCTCTCGCTCTCTCGCATGCACAAATGAGGGGAAATGAGGTGAATGGGTGGATATGGTGAATTTTCTGATTTTTTTGGAGGTGAAGATGATGATGCGATGATGAAGATGAAGTGTGAGGGAGGTGAAAAACACTAAAAACTAAGTAAAAACAACAACAAAAACTGAAATTTTTACCTTCCAACGCCACTTCTTGCTATACTCTTACCATCACACATTCGTCCTAGACTCGATCCCCGGCAACGGCGCCAAATTTGGTGTTGCTCTAGCACGATGGTGAGAACCACGTTAAGAAGCTTCACCTCCTTAATGTCAATCCGCGGAAGAGATAGGAGTGATATGAAGATCGTGAATGAGAGATGATGTGAGAGTGAAGGTGAGAAGCACAAAGATGCACACACACATACACACACACAATGAAGAGACAAGCAAGACACAATGGAAGGTGGGAAATTAGCTCTATTACTCAAAAACACTATTACAAGCTCAAACTAGCTCTAAGCTCACACTAGCCAACATGAACCAACCTCAAAAATGAGCTCTCTAGCTCTTTTTATAGTTTCTAGACTAGTTTTGACCGGTTTCACATCTAGTGACCGGCATAGTTAAAAAATAGGTCCTAGAGGCTATTTGGAAGGGTAAACAATGTCTAAAAATAACGAAAATTGGTACGCGTATTCTACCTAAGCTCCTCAAGCTCGAGGACGACTCGGCTTGCACAAAATGGAGCTATGGATTACAAAATGGGGTTTTGTCTATATTACATATGTTACAAGAGTGATGAAAATCACTGTTGGATGTTTGAAGAGGTAATAAAAACATAATTGTTTGAAAAAATGATCCGACTGGCTCCCTGCTCCGTCTTTACATGCTTCCACGTCGTCTGTGCCTCTGACTGCTTCCAACAATTGCTTATACCTACAGAGCAAAGGAAGAATAACCAAGGTAAATCTAAGAAATGGGCACTACTGTGATATACCCCCTCAAGAATGGTATAAAATTCATCAGAATCAGGAGTTGAGTGAGGAATCAGAAATGGAGGATCAGGATGAAGCTGAATCATCTGTATAGAGGTGCAATATGATAAGAAATCTGACCAATAAGAAAAGGAGATTAAGAAGAGAGGATTGTGTGGAAGAAAGAGGACTACAAGATGAGAATTATGTACCTCAACAATTCAAGGATGAGGAATTTGAGCCCTATGGGTGGAATCAAATTTTGGCTACCATGGATCTAGCCAGTGATGAATATGTAGGAGTGAAATTTCAAAATGAAGAAGGATATGATATTTTTCACATTGGAATACAAATGATAAAGGTATCCAAAACAGAAGAGGACATAGAAGAAGAAATAATATTACAAAAAGGAAAGACACAATTCTTGGAGGAAGTAAAAGCTGAAGATGCTATTAAGGATAAGATTTCAGGTAAGTACAAGAAAAACAAACACAAAGAAACAGAAGGGAATCAGGAAAATGAGAAGAAGACAAGGGAAATGAACAAAGACCAACAATTTGATGTACCAGAAAATTTTAAGACTTATGAAGTGGAAAATAGATTACTTCTCAGAAGGAAACCAAAGAGGGAAAAGAAGAAAGGAGAAGCTTATGACAATGAGGAAGAAACTAAGAAGATCATGATCACTCAGGAGGAGGGAGAAGAAAGACACATTGTAGTGGCTGATGACATGACAACTCAAGAGGAAGAGGCACTAAGAAACTTGGCAAGAAAATATAGGGATGTATTTGCTTATAGCTACAAAGATTTGAAAGGTATTGATCCTAAAATCTGTGAGCATAAGATTCCTATGACACCTGAAGCCAAACCTAGTAAACAGAGACATTACACATTTAATGATAAATACTCTGCTAAGATAAAGGAAGAAATTGACAAGCTATTAGCTGCCAATTTCATCTATGAAATAGAGTATACAGAATGGATATCTCCTATAGTTGTGGTACCAAAAAAGAATGGGAAACTTAGGGTATGCATTAAATTGAAAAAAGTAAATGCAGCAACTATAAGGGATAATTATCCACTGCCTATAACAGATTATCTTCTAGAAAGAGTTGCTGGGAAGGAGGTTTATAGTTTTTTAGATGGATTTTCAGGATATAACCAAGTGCCCATAGCATTGGAAGACCAACATAAAACTGCCTTCTCCAGAGAATGGGGAATTTATGCCTTTAGGGTTATGCCCTTTGGGTTAACCAATGCTCCAGCAACTTTTCAGAGATTGATGTGTCATATTTTCAAAGAATTCTTGAGGAAAGTAATGGAAATCTATGTAGATGATCTTTGTACTTTTTCATTAAGAAGACAAGATCACTTGCAGGACTTAGAAAATATATTCAGGAAATACAGTACCTACAGAGTATGCTTAAATCCAGAGAAATGTGTATTCTTTGTGAGACAAGGAAGAATGCTAGGTCATATAGTCTCTAAAAATGGAATTTCAACTGATGAGAAGAAAATAAAGGCCATAATAGAGCTTTCAAGACCAACAAGTGTAAAAGAACTTCAAACTTTTATGGGACATTGTGGGTACTATAGGAAATTTGTACATAAATTTGCTGACATAGCAAAACCCTTATATGCCCTAATTACAAAGTTTGAGTGGACCGAGGAGTGTGACCAAGCCTTTGAAACTCTAAACACTTGTTTGGTAACAGCCCCAATTCTGAAAACACCTCAATGGGACAAAATTTTTCATGTCCATGTGGACGCTTCCAATTATTCTTTGGGATGTGTGTTAGCACAACCAATAGAAGGAAGCAAGTTAGATTTTCCAGTGGCCTATGCTAGTAGACAATTGAATCTAGCAGAGAAAAATTACACAACCACTGAAATATAGGGATTGGGCATGGTATTTGCTGTAAAAAAATACAGACATTACCTTTTGGCCAACAAGTTTAAGTTCTTTGTAGACCATCAAGCTTTGTTATATTTGGTAAATAAACCTTGTCACACTGGGAGAATAGTCAGATGGTTTTTATTGCTAATGGAATTTGAGTTTGAAGTAGTGGTCAGACAAGGGAAAACACACTTGAGGGCAGATCATTTATCTCGAATCCAGTATGAAGAACCCAGTTCACCTTTAGATGACAATCTGCCAGACACTTATCTCTTTATGGGCCATGACTTTAGTACCAGTATTAACCATGGGACCTTGTAGAACAATTGGGAATAATGCACACCTAGTTTTGCAAAGCAGGAACTTCATGTTACTAGCTGGGCATTTATACCATCTCAACCATACTGGCATATTAGAATATTGCACTCCTGAGGAGGAGCAACAAGAATACCTGAGGAGAGCTCATCATTGGAACCCTTGCACTCATGCTTCTAGGGTAGTCACCGTAAGTAATCTCAATAGGATGGGAGTACATTGGCCTAATAAAATTCAAGATGTATCGAAATACATTGCCAATTGCAAGAAGTGCCAAGCATTACAAGACTCAGAATTCATAACTCTATATTGGTTCCAGAAAAATCCAGATTGGAGTGAGAATATCATTGGAGAGTTGAGAAGGAAGGAGAAAGGAAAACAAATGAAAACTGGTACAGAATCAAAAAACTTACAAGTAATCTCTGAGGAATATCAATTGATAGGGGAACAGTTGTATAAGAGAGGAATGGATGGATACCTAAGAATATGTGTTCTTGAGAATAAATATCTGGAAATGTTGGAAATGGCACACTCTAGAGTGGCAGGAGGACACTTCTCAAGTGATAGAACTGCCAAACTCATTTTATATTCTGGCTTTTGGTGGCCAACGCTATTCCTTGATGCAAGAACTTATGTAAAAAAATGCGATATCTGTCAAAGGGTAAGTCAACCAAACAGAAGAAATGACATGCCATTGGTTCCATTAATTTCAGCCAGAGCCTTTAGTAAATGGGGATTGGATTTCATTGGACCTATACATCCTCCAGCAAAACAATCCCATGCTGAATACATCATAGTGGCTACAGACTACCTGACAAAGTGGGCTGAGGCCAAAGCCACAAAGAGAAATGATGATAATACTACTGCCAGATTCCTATATGAAAACATTATCACCAGATTTGGACTTCCAATTGAACTAGTAAGTTATAGGGGGACCCATTTTATAAACCAGATCATAGAAAACATCACTGAATATTTCTTGATCAGTCATAGAAAATCAGCCCCATATCACCCACAAGCCAATGGGCTAGCAGAAAGCACTAATAAAGTACTTTGTACTGTACTATCAAAATTAGTAAACACAAATAGAAATGATTGGGATCTACAACTTAATCATGTCCTATGGGCTTATAGAGTGGCTTACAAAACTGCAATAGGGAGCACACCATTCAATCTAGTATATGGACAAAATGCAGTTTTACCTATGGAATTCCTTATTCCAACATTAAAAGTAGGAAGTCACTATAACTGGACTGGACATGAACTATCAGAAAGAGTGATAGAATTGGAAAAGTTTGGAGCATCTAGACTCCAGGCCATTATGAGTTTATATGTGGACAAGAAAAGACAAAAAGCTTATCATGATGTTCACATAAAAGAGAAAGATCTACAGGTAGGAGATCTAGTGCTGGCTTACACAGTCAGAGAACATCAGAAAAAGTTCCAGAAAAAAGGACATGGACCATATATTATACATCAAATAAGCAACAGTGGAGCCATTCAACTAGCTAACATAGAAGGAGAAATCATGCCAAACTTTATAAGTGGATGTAGAGTTAAGAGGTATGATTTCCCATTAACTATTGATGAATGGAAAAGGTTGCAACAAGCCCAAAACAGGAAAAGAGAAGAGGAAGACATTAGAAAAGAAGCCCAACAGGAAGCTATGGAAAGGATAAGAAAAATCAATGAGCTTAGGGAAGTCTGTCTGTGTGAATCTCCTCTCAAACCAAAGGAACATGTCCCTCTGATGATAATGGATTTTCAAAATGAAAACATTAGGGTTTTGATAGATTCTGGAGTAGAAGTAAATCTGATTAGTTCAGCCCTGGTAAGTAAATTCAACATAAAAAGGAAAGAAAGTAGAACCCTAATCAAAACTTTGGAAGGTCAAGTAGTACAGAGCATGTCTTCACTGACTATTGAAGTAAAGTTTAATGAAGAATATATGACAATAGACTGTGAAGAATGGCCAGATAATTTGATGACTGAAAAAGTGATTTTAGGTCAACCATGGCTTCAACAAGGTAAAGTGATCTTGGATTTTGAGAAAATGAAGCTTAAATTGAACATAAATGACAAAAGGTTTTTAATATTTCTATTGAGTAATGAAAAACAGGAAATTCAATCAGATGTGCATGATATACACTTGGAAGGATTCACTTTTGCACTTGAGGATACACAGACATTACCAATACAAATGCTAAATAATCAAGCTTCATATGATCCAAATCAGCAAAGGATTGGAGGAACAAAGAAGGGTGGTGAGATAAGGAGAAGATGGCAATCATGGCAAGGATCAAAGAATCAAAGCATCAGAGCAAAAAGCACATGGAATCAAAGTCTACAGCAGGTCTACTCATTAAAACAGGAATCAAGGACAAAATGGATATGGAGACCAAAAGCTCCTACAAAATACTTATCCAAAGGGAATGATTGGTTGTTGGGAACCAGACCAATTGGAGTCAGGAAGTACTGGGTTAAAAAATCAGAATTGTTTCAGTGGAAGGAAGATCATCCGGATTTGAACTATATCTAGAAAATCAAAGAAATTATGAAAAAATACATATTAGACCTGATTTTCTTTTCTAAAAAGAGAATTAGGAGGGGAAGGAAAGATAGAAAAAATTATTATGAAAAAAATGAAAATGAAAAAAGAAAAGAAATGGAAAAAAGAATTTTTTTTTTTAAAGGAAGAAGAAAAAAAAATCATTGCTGAAAAAAAAAGAGAGAAAAAAAAAATCATTGCTGAAAAAAGAAGAGAGAATTTTTTTTTTTTTGTTGAAAAAAAGAGAATGAGAAATTGTGAAAAATTGTTTACTTTTTGTTGTTTTTTACAAAAATCATATGTCACAAAGCAAGATCTAGGGAGAAGAATAGTAGAGATCTATTTATTTTTTATGTTTTTATTTCTTGTTAGTTAGTTCTTTAGTTAATTTTTTGTTAGTGTTTTGTTTTCTATCATTTGATACATGATTCATCTTTCCAAAAGAATGGTTAGGAAAAGGGAGTGCACTAGATATCTTGCTACACTTGTGATGATCACTTGTTGAGTCTTTTCTGGAGAAAAAATGAAGTTTATTTTGGATTTCTCATTCTTATGACATGACTTCTGAAAATGAATTCCTACATATTACTCTTTGATTTCTTGCAACTTATGTGAGTAGAGTTTTTCTTTATTTTAGTTTCCTCAGAAAATGGTGAACACTAAGGAGCTGCCAATTCATGACTTCAAGGCAGAATCAGTTGTGCTATCAAGAGGCCATTGGTTTTTGGATAGTGAAGCTGTGGAGGAACAGGTGGACTTAGAGTCAGAGGAAGAATCAGAAGTTCCAGAAGCTGAGAAAGTGGTGAAGGAACTTAAGGAGACCCTAAACATAATTGGCCAGCACATATTCACGATGGGGGTAGGGGGATACAAGTATACAATGTTGTGCCAGGAGTTCTACAGGTTCCAAAGAGTGGCAGTCAACATGAAAAGATGGAAGGCAGTAGGGCTACACAGGATATTGGAGGAGCCTATCTTTTTCATTGACTTTGAGAGAGTATCACAGGTAATGAACAGTTTGACAGAAATAGGAAGAGGGAATGATGCCTATTTCATATGCAAAGTCAAAAACAAGGATAATCAGGAAGTAGGTGTCACTATCAAGGCAGAACATATCAGAGGAGCACTGCAATTCTACACAATGGGAACCAAACTTGACCCAAGTTTTGTAAAAAAGAATAAGGAGACTTACACAGGATATGCAAAATTCACTGATTTCAAAGGAAGGGAGAATGAGGAATATGTTGTAAGGATGTTCTTACAGTACTTTTGTTTTCCAAAATTACCAAGATACACAATGCCTCATAAGTCAGTCACATTATTGATGTTCAATAACAAAGATAGAGCCAAACCTTTTGGAGTTATGGATGTCTCACCATACATCCATGAACAACTGAAAGAAGCAGCAAAGCACTGGGAGCAGAAGAAGTTCATGAATGGAGCTCAGTTCTTAACAAGAATCATTTATCATGTTCTTGGGATGGAAGATCAACTAAAATTGGCTCGAGAGGCACAGTATTTCAGAAATCTTATGGCTGGAATCAAGATTCCTCCAAGGAAAATGATTGAAAGAGAAACAGAAGGACAAACTCGCATGACGGGAACAGGTATGAAAAGGAAAATGATATATGAAGAAGTAATTCCTGTCAAGAAAAGAAGGTTGGACCCAAGGAAGGTGGAACTAGAAATGGAGGAAGCCACAAAAGAGGAACATGAGGAGGCACAGAAACCGGTTCAAGCCTCTAGTGAACCACATCCACCCCAAACAAGCAAAGAGCAACTATACACCTATCTAACCCAAGGGAATAACAAGAGAGCTATGTATGAAGCACAATACCAGAAAATGCTGGAAGACTACTCATGCAAAGCTACAGACTGGATTCAGGAGGAGGTGGAGCACTATGAAGATCTTCATGACCAAATGATGACAGCTGAAACTGAGGAGGTGTTTGTCAGAAAAGAGGTTGAATTGCTAGCTTATTTTAAGGAATTACAAGGACCCCCAGAGACCAGAACCACTGTGGTGGTGAAAAAGAAGGTTCCAAAGAAGCCAGTACAAAAAAAGAAATTGACCAAGAAGGGAAAGGGTAAATCTATAGCTGAAACTGTTATCACCAAAGAAAGAGAGGAAGTAGTCATGGAAGAAACACAGAAGCTATCCTTGGAGGAAGAAGTATCAAGACCCACAGAACCAGAAAAAGGAGGACCTTCACACTTCTCATCTGATTCTGATAGTGATATTGAGAGCTTTCTGTTAAAAAGTCTAAATTTGTGAATACCAAATACTCCCAATGCCATTATACAGACCTCTGAGAAACAAAAGACACCTGAGGAATTAAAGAAGAAGTCCCAGGAGAAACCACTTCAGGAGCAGGCAGAAAAAGAGCTTAATCTGGAAGATGAAAGAAGAATAATGAAGGGAAAGGCAGTAATGATAGAACAAGCAAGTGAAATAAGGGAAGAAGTTAGTTGTGGAATAGTGCATGGTGGAATGAAATCTATATGGACAAAACCCTCACAGACTTACTTTAAACTGGATGAGAGCATAGAAGAAATAGCTAAGAAGGCACAGGTGTACAACTCAGTCATAGAACAAAAAAGCACAGAACAAGATCCACTACAGGAGGTAGAGGAAGTATGTGAGAAAGGTAATGTTCAAAAGGTTACAGGGAAAGTAGTGGAAAAAGAAATCATTCAGAGTATAAAGGATGTGCTGCATGATTTGAAGAATAATGAGGAATTCACATCCAATGAGGATCAAGAACAAGAGTAGAAATGGACATCATGGACATTGATGAACAGGAGGAAGGATACAAAGAAGATAGAGGCAATGATCAGGTCAAAAATTTAGAAATAGCTGAAACAGTTTTAGCACAGGAAAAGGAGAGACAGGAGGAACAAGCAGGTGAATGTCAGGGAAATTTTGGTGAAAAAACTGAATACAATTTGTTCCAAGAAACTATAAGCCAGGAAAAGGAGATGCAAACAAAGGAAGGATATTGTTCTGAAGAAACTCAACAGGTGTTGGAGAAAGAAAAGGTACAAGAAATAAAGCTGATCTCAGATGTTTTGGAGCAAAAGAGTTCAGGTGTTCAAGAAGACATGGCAGAATTAAAAATATTGGACACTCAGCCAAGCCATGAAGAAAAGAAGGCTAAAATTATAGAATATGAAGGAGAAGAGGAAGAGGAGAGTGAATGCAAAGAGGACAAACAGCTAGAAACCAAACAAATAGCAATAGGAGGACTGGAAAGAATCCCAAAGAGTATTAGATCAGCATGTCAACTCATTATGAATAATATTGAACAGTTCAGACCCTCAAGCTGAAATATGATCATTTCAGGGATGGTAGCAGAGTCGGAATTTGAAAAAGGCAGTATGGTTATTAAAGAGCATAAAAGGGAAAAGGAGCATATGGCAGAGCAACTAAGGAAGGTGCAAGAGAAGAATGAGGAGTTTTCCAATAAAATAATTGCTTTGGAAGAGCTGGAAGTACAGAAGCATAACAAGATTCAATACTTGGAAGAGAAGAGTATGCAACTAACAGAGCAGAACGATAAATTGGAAAAAGAATTGAGAACGATTGAGGGGAGATATAGAACTCTACAAACTTCCTATCAGATTCTGACTAAAGATAATGAAGAAATCAATAAGCTACTATTGGAGGAAGGGCAATTGAAGGAGGAAAGTCAGACAGTCCAGATGACAAAGGGAGAAAAGGAAGGATTACTCAAAGAGATTCAGGAATTACAAAGAGAATTGAAAGAAGCCAAAGAATTAGAAAGGCAAGCTAGTACACATGCTGCTACATCTATGAGAGGCTATAATAAGCTACACCTGGATATGGAAAAGGAAAGAAATGAGTGGCAGACAAAGAGGGAAAAGGAACGGAATGAGTGGAAAAAAGAAAGAGAATTATGGGCACAACAGAATGGGAGTCTGATGTTGACTATAGAAGAATTGCAGAAGAAGTTGAATAAGCCACAAATCCAGGAAGAGACACATGTGGAAACCACACATGCAGAAGAACATGGGGTAGACAATATTGAGGGAATACAACATGACAATGAACCAGCAGACAAAAAATCAGAAGAAGAATATTCAGAGGATTTTGTAAAGAAATTGCTGACAAGTAGACATTCTAGAATGGAGTTCATCAGAAAGATGCATGATGAGTACGAAGAACAAATTGTCACATTCGCATTGAATAATGGAATCAATCCAGATCAGCATGACTGGGCAGCAGATGGATTGGGGATACCATTTTGTATGATTTTGGAGAGTGTAAAGAACTACCAGATGGCTAGAGTTGGGCTACCTCCAAACAAATACTTTGAGTATGAAGAGGACATCAATGTCACCAAAGAACTATTTGAGAGAGCCAACCCTAAGTGGAGAAATAAATGGTTGGATGCCAACAAAGAATGTAGGAAAATCTGGAAAGAGGCACCTCTTCATTTAAAGATCAATCCAGCCTATTGTCCAGTGGCACGAAGAAGAGAATGGACAACTTTTTGGGATAGAAGAAGAAAAGGTCAAATCTCACCAAAGTGGATGAATTTCCCAAAAGTAGCAGGTCCAAAGGCAGGCACATAGCCTACCAAGAGTTACATGGTGAATACTACCGAGTCTGTAATAACTACATACAAAGATGTCAATGACCCTGCTTGCATACTACTTGTAAGAATAATGAGATTAATTCTGGCTTGTATAGAAACTTATACTGACACAGATATTAGAACCTTGAATTATATCGGCTTTAATTCTCCAACAGATGCCTTATTATTTGATTTGAGCGAAAGACCTGACAGAATCTGCTTAATGGCCTACTACAGCAGAATTATATTTTTGGGTAGTCATTACTTACAGATTTTTGAGGATGCCTTTGATTATGGGTTTTTTGAGAGGGAGTCAGAGATTTTTGGAAACCTATCAATTGTTACAAAGTCCAGACTTACAACATATGAAGCTGCCTACACAGAGTACTTAAAAAAGGATGTTATAGATAAACCTGAAGCTGCAGTACAGTGGAGAAAGGCGTTATTCGAGAAGGTCAACAATCTAAATATAACAGAAAGAAAAAGTCATGATTTGCTGTTACAAGTATATCAAAGAAAGAAGAAATGAAGAAAAGTGATCAGTGCAAAGGAGCAGGAAAATCTTTCGTCAGGAGCCGAAAGGCTTAGGAGGGGAAGGATGTTGGAAGATGCATTTTTGGAAACCTTTTTGAAGGAAAATAATTGTAAAATGATAGAAATTTGTAGAAATATTTATGCAATTATTGTAAAAATAAGGAAGAGTCTTCCTTATGTAGGATAGAATCTTATATATTTTTTCTAGAATTTTTGGAAACTCCTAGATAGCATATTTTTAGAATAATAGAGGAAAGGACCAAAATCCAAGTGTGAAAAGGGACACTTGAAAATGTATATAAGCTAATTTCCTCTATTATGAGGGGGTTGGTTAATCATTTGTGTATTTGCTATCCAAGTGAATAGAGAAGGAGATTCTGCTGAAAATCATGTTTCTCCTCTTCTATGTGGTTTCTTTGATTTGTGAGTCTAGATCTTGTGTATCCATGGAGATTTGTGAGTTCTTATTGTGAAAATCTGTAGAATGTGTATGAAGAGAGCTGAATACTGTTGTGTTGAGTGATGAGTTGATGAAAAATGGTGCTGGAGCTGAAAATCGTCTGTTTGCACAGAATCGCGATTGTCTCGTCTGTATGATCCAGGTGATATTTTTTGATTTAGACTTCATAGTTGTGTTCTGCTGATAAAATAGCATGGAATAGACACCAAGATTGTAGAAAATGGTGTAGATTTGCTCAAGATAATCCAAACCCTAGAAATTTCCTCTTCATCTTCATTATTCTCAGAATTCCAGCCATTATTCTCTTATTTCTTGGATTCTACCATCTTGAAGGGGCTGTGGTCTCAAGAATACTTCCAGGATTGACAAAATAAAGATATCTTGTTGATTCTTTATGCTAAATGATTGGAGAGGACAACTCCAAAGATCAATAACAAACACCATTGCTACTGAGGATCAACATAAGACCACATTCGCGACTGAATGGGGAGTCTATGCTTTCTGAGTGATGCCATTTGGACTCACTAACGTGCCTACCACTTTCCAAAGGTTGATGTGTCATGTTTTCAAAGAATTCCTGAAGAAGAGTATGGAAGTGTATGTAGATGACCTATGCACATACTCAAATCAAAGGCAAGACCTCATTCTTGAGTTACGGAAGATATTTGATAAATGCAGTCAGTATAGAATTTGCTTGAATCCCGAAAAGTGTGTCTTCATGGTAAGACAAGGGAAGATCTTAGGACACATAGTATCTAGGAACGGAATATCTACAGATGAAGACAAGATTAAGGTCATTTTGGAACTTTCGAGACCGAAGAATGCAAAAGAAGTGCAAGCATTTATGGGACATTGTGGATACCACCATCGATTTATCCACATGTATGCCATAATTGCCAAACCCTCGTATGGACTGCTGACTCAATTGACTTGGACTGATGAATGGGAGAAGGCATTTAATGAGCTAAAAAGGCGACTTAGCACGGCCCCAATTCTGAAAACACCGAATCGGAAGAAACCTTTCCATATTCATGTGGACGCTTCAAATTACGCAATAGGATGCATCTTAACTTAGCCGACAGATGAAGGAAAGTTAGATCACCCAATTGCCTATGCGAGTAGACAACTGAATCAAGCTGAAAGGAACTATACAACTACAGAGCGAGAGGGATTGGGAATGGTTTATGCAAAGAAAAAATTTAGACACTATCTCTTAGCCAACAAGTTTAAGTTCTTCATAGATCATCAAGCTTTATTGTACCTAGTCAATAAGCCTTGTAACAGGGGAAGACTTGTGAGATGGTTTTTGCTATTGATGGAGTTCAATTTTGAAGTAATAATGAAAAAGGGAAATACCCATATAAGAGCAGATCACCTCTCTAGGCTAACACATGGAGAACCACCAAGTGGAGTGCCCGACAAATTGCTGGACACTTACTTGTTTAATTTTGAAGTGTGTCCAAAGTGGGCAGAAAAACTAATTCGGATACTCGCTCATGGCCCACAACACTCAATCAATAAAGGGAATAAAAAGGAAATTCTGCAGTCGAGGAATTTCCACATTATTGCGGGAAGTGTGTACTATAAGGAACCCAATGGTGTACTACTGAGATGTGTTGAGGAAGACAAACAAAGGATGCTGATTGAACAAGCCCATGTGAACAAATGGAGGACACACAAAGGAATTCATGGAACTCTAAGGGAATTGAAACATTTAGGAGTATATTGGCCTGATATGCCTAAAGCTGTCCATGATTATGTTAGTAACTATGCAGAATGCCAGGAGACCATTCCTAAGGATCATACATCCTTACCTTTCTCTACCATAGCACCCAAATGGAGTGAAGCACTGGTGAAATTCCTAAAGACAAGAGAATATTAGGAGGGAATTAGCTTGGCAAGGAAGCGATCCCTTGAAAAATGAGCAAGGATTATGTACTCATGGGAAGACACTTGTTTAAGAGAGGGAAAGACAATCAATTACGACTATGTGTGCATGAAGGAGAATACTTACCCATATTAGAGATGGCACATGCAGGTGCTACAGGAGGTCATTTTTCAACCGAGAGAACTGTAAAAATGATCCACTTTGTGGGCTTTTGGTGGCCAACTCTACATATGGATGCGAAAACCTATGTACAAAGTTGTGAGACATGCCAAAGAGCCAAATATCCAGTTCGGCGAGATGGCATGCCCTTGAGACCTATGGTTTGTGCTAGAGCCTTTTCTAAATGGGGTATTGATTTTATAGGACCCATCAACCCCCTAGCCAAAGGGTCTCATGCCGAATATATCATAGTAGCCACAGACTATTTGACAAAATGGGTAGAGGCAAAGGGTACTAGAAGGAACGATGCTCAAACCACTACTAAGTTTTTTTTTGAGCATATATTCACTCGTTTCGGATTACCAATTGAGATTGTGAGTGACCGAGGAACGCATTTCATTAATGAAGTAATAGAGTCTTTAATGAATGAGTTCTTAGTGATCCATAAAAAATTAGCCCCATACCACCCTCAAGCCAATGGTCAAGTGGAAAGTTCCAATAAGGTGTTATGCAAAATTTTGACAAAGATCATCAGTAATGGGAGGTCTGATTGGGACAAACAATTGCATCATGCAATTTGTGTCACGAGGAAGGAGATAAGGAAGAGAGCTCACACACACACTCTCACTCTCAAGGAGAAGCACACACACAGATTGAGGGAAGGAAGAATGATCTTCTTCTTCTTCTTCTATTACATAAAAGGAATGTACAAGAATGACCTAAAAACAAGAATACAACAAGTGCAATATATAAAGATCAGTACATACGAAAAAACCTAACATCCGTGAATGAGTGAGCTGGCAAGAAACAAATGTGCCATCACTCTCGGTAGATAAATCTAATAAAGCTCAATGAAGTATCCGTGACATATATCGGTATGACCACTATACATGTCAGAGAAACGAAAAACTGGTACGTGTCATCCTAGATCATCACATGTTGAGCTTGATATCTCAACACTTCCCCTCAAGCTCAACGCCATATCCTGTAATCCAAGCATCTTTCGAAACTTCTTTAACTTCTCAGCTCCAAGTGCTTTGGTGAAAATATCAGCAACCTGCTCATCTGTTCTCAAATAAACAAGATCAATATCACCTGCTAATACCTTCTCTCTAATGAAGTGATAATGTACCTCGATATGCTTTGTTCTAGCATGGAAAACAGGGTTCCGTGCTAACTGTATGCTGCTAAGATTATCACAATAGATAGTGATAGGCTTTTGCACTTCTACACCTAAATCTGCAAGTAACATCTCCAGCCATGATGCCTCACATGCTTCCATTGCAGCACCTCTATACTCAGCCTCTGTACTCGACAAAGCAACAGTGGGTTGCTTCTTGTTGCTCCATGTAATAGCTGCACCTCCAAGTGAGAAAAGAAAGCCACTAGTAGATCTTCTATTTGGAGTACTACCAGCCCAATCTGCATCGGTGTATCCATGAACCTGCAACTCCACACCAGCTTCATAAAACAATGCATAATCCAAAGTAGCACTCACACAACGTAGAGTGCGCCTCAGAGCATCCAAATGTGGCTTCCTAGGAACCTGCATAAACTGACTTTCAAGTTCAACAGTATAACTTAGATCAGGCCTTGTAATTGTGAGATATATAAGACTTCCCACAATTTTCCTGTACATAGTAGCATTTTCCAATGCTTCACCTTATGTAGTATCCAATTTCAAATTCTGATCTAATTGTGAAGAGAGATGGTGGATGCAATCCAAAGATGAGTAGGTGCCGCTACAACCAGCTTCACACCAGCCAACTGAGACTTCAGAGTTGATTAGTAGACCCTTTGAGCTTCCTAAATCCACCAAAATATCAGCCAAGTACTTTGGAACATGTATCCCAAAAGTTTAAGTCAAGACAGGCTAGTTGCGAAATGACTAGCTCCCAAAACTTGCTATTTTTGGACATACACCTGCTGGAAAAAATGAACAGTGCTCTCAACCTGGAAGGAATTAGAAAACTTCCTTTTGGGCATAGCAAATAGACTTAGCAAGCTTCCTATTCCAAGTTAAAACACTTCAAATGATGGACTGAGCACTGAGAACAAGTTTCATCAAGTTCTGGAACATTCCCACAATTCTCGGGGCTCTGCAGAGATAGACCAGTAAGCAGTAAAATGCAGATATCTCCAAAAGTATAAATCCAATGACCTTGAAAATTTATAGGTAGAAACTAGACAGTGAGAGCTATCCAACGCACTTTAAAACACTGAAAAAGGTTCAGTAAAACTCGAGATATGACCTTCTGAAGTTACTGCTCTGAGTGAGTATAGCAGAGAACAAAACAGAGAGGTAGATGATAATAAATGTATAGATTCACATATGATTACAACCACATTGGCAATGAATCTTTGCACAATGGGAGTAGAATGATAGAGCTATGGAGTAAGCTCTTCAATCTCTACAAAATGACATGAAGTGGTCACGTACAAGGCTTGCTAATCGCCTCTTCCTTCTTGCTCCTTTTATAGCAATTCTTGGAGGGAGTTTTGAATTCGAATTCGAATGGCTCCACCTAAAAGTGATCCCCAAAGTTAGGAGAGATTCCCTCAGCTCAAAAATTCGTGATTTTGGTAGTTGGAGCCACGAATTTGCTTTTACATCATGGATGAGGTAAGCCATCCTTTTACTTTTTTCTTTTTCCATTTACAAGAGATAAAATGTACTCTTTTACAAGAGGTGTTCACATGACTACTCATGTGACTTACAAATGAGGATAATATCAAGCATATCAAGCATGTAGGCTTGGGCAAAATGCACCAACAGCTCCCCCTCAAGCCTAACATGCTTGGCCTCCAAATAAGTCTTCAATTGTCCTTGATTTCCTGCAAACCAATCATCAACTTGAATCTACTTAATTTCGTACCATCAAGAGCTTTCGTCAACATGTCTGCACATTGCATATCTGTAGAGACGTAGGATAGTTGAATATCCTTGCTCATTAGCTTCTCCCTTACATAATGGTAGTGGACTTCAATATGCTTGGTTCTAGCATGGTATACCGGATTAGCTGCTAGATGTAGTGAGCTTGTGTTGTCACCAAAAATGTGAGGTGTTGAAGAATGAAGTCCAAGATCTGTGTACAAAGATTTTAACCACATGATTTCTTGAGTTGCATTAGCCAAACCTCTATATTCAGCTTCAGTAGAAGATAATGCCACGGTTGGTTGCTTCTTCGATGACCAAGAAATGATTTTTGAACCTGCAAATGATATATACCCTGATGTGCTTCTTCTATCATCTTTAGATCCGGCCCAATCTGCATCTGAGTAGACCTTTAGCTCAATATCTGAAGTAAATGAATAAAACAAACCTTCATTCATGGTCCCCTTTAGATACTTGAGGACTCGCTTGGCCGCTTCCATATGTGGTCTTCTCGGCTTATGCATAAACTGACTCAATATGCTAACACTATAGCATATATCCACCCTTGTGAGTGTTGCATAGTTCAAACTTCCAACCAAGCTTTGATAGCTTGTGATGTCTTCAATTGGCTCTCCTTCATAAGCACTAAGCTTATGATTTTGCTCCATAGGTGTACCTGCACACTTTGTATTTTCCATCTTGAACTTGACGAGCATGTCATGGACATACTTCCTTTGTGTGATGTATATACCTGAATCTGTGTAGATCAACTCCAATCCAAGAAAATAAGTGAGTGGTCCGAGGTCACTTATCTTGAACTCCTCCTTCATTTGACTCTTTACCTGTTTGATTCCTTCAAGATCATTGCCTGTGATAATAATATCATCAACATACACACATAAATAGATCACTTCAGATCCATTCCTCTTTATGAACAAAGAGGTATCCGCCTTGCTAGCTTTGAATCCTTGGTCCTGCAAATAAGTAACCAATCTGAAATTCCAAGCTCTTGGAGCTTGCTTCAATCCATACAAAGCTTTCTTTAGTTTGCATACATAGTTAGGATGATGTGCATCCTCATATCCAGGAGGTTGTGCCATATACACTTCCTCAGAAATCCATCCATTCAAGAAAGCATTCTTTACATCAAGTTGATAAAGATTCCAATTTCTAGATGCAGCAAGACTTATGAGAACCCTAATTGTAGGCATTTTTGCAACAGGAGAGAAAGTCTCCTCATAATCAATACCATGGGTTTGAGCAAACCCTTTAGCAACTAACCTTGCTTTGTGTCTATTTATACTTCCATCTGGATTCCTCTTGATTTTGTATATCCATCGAGATCCGATTATCTTCATAGATGGCTTGTTAGGTACAAGCTCCCAAGTGTCATTCTCCTTCAAGGCTTCCATTTCTTCATCCATTGCATCTCTCCAAGCTTTCTTGCTTTGTGCTTCTTCGAATGTGGTAGGTTCTTCATTGGTTGAATCCTTTGCAATGTAGATTGAGTGCTTGGTGACCAAAGAAGTATCATAACCAAACCTCTCTGGTTTCTTCTTCTCCCTCGAAGACCTTCTAAGTGGTTGATGTGAGCTCTCGGGTCCATATGTAGCATCCTGCATCTTTGCTTTACCTTTGTTCTTCCATAGCTTTAGTCTTTCCAAGTCTTCTAGGTCAATCTCCGAATCACTTTCTTCAATCTGCTTTGGCTCCTTTGGTTGAAGTGATGGAAAATCTTCATCCAAGTCATATGGCAGCTTCACTTTCCTGTCATCATCAAACCATGATTTGTTTTCATCAAAAATTACATCTCTACTCACAGAAAATCCTTTATTGGTTGGATTGTACAATCTATATCCTTTTTGGTTTTGATCATAACCAATGAATACACACTTCTCTGCCTTGGGATCCAATTTCCCTCTTACTTGAGAAGGAATGTGAGCGTAGGCTAAGCATCCAAAGATTTTACAATGCTCTAGACTAGGTCTTCTTCCATTCCACACTTCATATGGAGTGGTTCCATCTAGTGACTTAGATGGAAGTCTATTTATGAGATATGTGGCTGTCGACATAGCCTCTGCCCATAGGTAGTTCGGCAATCCCTTTTCGTTGAGCATGGACCTTGCAGCTTCGACAATAGCTCTGTTCCTCCTCTCTGCTACACCATTGAGTTCAGGTGTATACCTTGTAGTGACTTCCCTTTTAATGCCTCTTTCATGCAAGAAGGCATCAAATTCAGAAGAGAAGTATTCTCCTCCACCATCTGATCTGAGTCTTTTCAAAGTCCTACCTGTTTGATTTTCAACAAGAGCAATATACTTCTTAAAGCAATTAAACACTTCATCCTTGTGCTTCATGAAAAACAGAATGGTCCACCTGCTACAATCATCTATGAAAGACACATAATATCTTGAGCCTGATATAGATGGCTCCTTACTTGGACCCCACACATCCGTGTGCACTAGATCCAAAGGATTTTGATACATATATCCTTTCTTATTGAAAGGTTGTCTATGAGCCTTGCCGAGTTGACAAGCTTCACACTTATAAATCATGTGTTGCCTTGTGATATTAGGCAAACCAAGTACACTTTGGTCCCTGCAAATCTGTTTGAGTGTCCTCTCACCAATGTGAGCAAGCCTTTTGTGCCATATCTCCAATTCTGTTAGAGTTTGAGATCCATAGCTAAACAAAGCTATGTTCTTTGTATCTTCCACTTCAAAAGTGAAAAGCCTTCCTGTCTTTTCTCCTTTGGCAATCCTTCGAAAGCCTTGCCTTGGGTCTTCAACATATGCTCCAAATCGATTGAATCTAACCTGCAATCCTTTTTCAACAATCTGTCCAACACTTATTAAATTTTTGGTAATTGTAGGGACATACAAGACTTTGCTTAAGAGGTTCATATTCCCATCTGATGTCTTCACATTACCTATCTTCTCCACTGAGTGCTTTGTGTCATCTCCTGTCTGCACTTCATGCTTGTTATGAGGATCTTCCAAATCAGAAAGTAAAGCCACATTTCCTGCTACATGGTTCGAGCATCCCGAATCAATGTAAAATATGTGATCATCATCCTTACCCTTCTTCGTTGATAGATTCATAATCAATAATGAATCTTCTTGACTTTGGTCCTCTGCATAGTTATTGTAATCTCTTCTTCCTCTATGGCCACTTTGATAGTTGTTGTTGTTGTTGTAATTGTTGTTGTAGTAGTTGTTGTTGTAGCCTCCATTGTACCTGCCTCTATTTGATCCATAGCCACCTCTATTGAATCCTCTTCCTCTTGAGTTCCTCGGGTTCCTGAAACATTCTTCAGTAGTATGGTTAGATAAGCCACATATGTTGCAAGGTTGAGATGATTGGAATCTCCCCCTGCCTTGCTTTCCACTTCTGCCTCTTCCTCTAGCTCGTCCTCTACCTGCAAAGTTTGCTTGGAAAGAGCTTCCTTCATCTTCATTCTTTCTATTCTTTGACTTGTCCTTGACCTTAGCTTTATCAGAATATAAGGCAGAAGTTTGATTACCTCTTGAGGACTCACCACCTTTGCTAATCTTTGCTTCATGAGTGAAGAGTTGGCCCATGAGTGTGTTGAGGTCGGGTACATGCATATCCATGTATAAATCCATGGCTGTTGTGAATGACTCCCACTTGTCGTCTGCTTTGATTCCATTCATGATTTGTCTTATGATTTGCTCCTCTTCAATTACCTCTCCAATGCTTCCAAGTTGGTCGGAAATCTCCTTCATCTTTGTGACATAATCAGTCACATTTTGCTTCGGGCTTTTCTTCATTGTTGTGAACTCCATCCACAATTGGTTCTTCCTTGCTCGAGTGTTGGAAGAGAAGAAAGAAGCAAGTGCATTCCAGGTTTCTCTTGATGTCTTGCATCCCTTGACATGAGGTAAAAGAAAATCAGAGATTGAGTTTAGAATATAGGACCTTGCAAGTGCATCCTTCGAACACCAATTCGAAAGTCCTTCCACTTCTTCATGTGATGGTTGCCCTTTGTTCCTCATGGTTGGCATTGCTTCATCTCCGGATATGAATCCATATAGATTCCTCCCTTGAAGGTAAGCCTCCATCCTTAGAGACCATGCCGGATAGTTGTTTCGATCCAATTTGTCAATTGTTGATGGAAATCCATCTCCCATGTTGCTTGACTATGCTCTGATACCACTGTGAAGAGAGATGGTGGATGCAATCCAAAGATGAGTAGGTGCCGCTACAACCAGCTTCACACCAGCCAACTGAGACTTCAGAGTTGATTAGTAGACCCTTTGAGCTTCCTAAATCCACCAAAATATCAGCCAAGTACTTTGGAACATGTATCCCAAAAGTTTAAGTCAAGACAGGCTAGTTGCGAAATGACTAGCTCCCAAAACTTGCTATTTTTGGACATACACCTGCTGGAAAAAATGAACAGTGCTCTCAACCTGGAAGGAATTAGAAAAATTCCTTTTGGGCATAGCAAATAGACTTAGCAAGCTTCCTATTTCAAGTTAAAACACTTCAAATGATGGACTGAGCACTGAGAACAAGTTTCATCAAGTTCTGGAACATTCCCACAATTCTCGGGGCTCTGCAGAGATAGACCAGTAAGCAGTAAAATGCAGATATCTCCAAAAGTATAAATCCAATGACCTTGAAAATTTATAGGTAGAAACTAGACAGTGAGAGCTATCCAACGCACTTTAAAACACTGAAAAAGGTTCCGTAAAACTCGAGATATGACCTTCTGAAGTTACTGCTCTGAGTGAGTATAACAGAGAACAAAACAGAGAGGTAGATGATAATAAATGTATAGATTCACATATGATTACAACCACATTGGCAATGAATCTTTGCACAATGGGAGTAGAATGATAGAGCTATGGAGTAAGCTCTTCAATCTCTACAAAATGACATGAAGTGGTCACGTACAAGGCTTGCTAATCGCCTCTTCCTTCTTGCTCCTTTTATAGCAATTCTTGGAGGGAGTTTTGAATTCGAATTCGAATGGCTCCACCTAAAAGTGATCCCCAAAGTTAGGAGAGATTCCCTCAGCTCAAAAATTCGTGATTTTGGTAGTTGGAGCCACGAATTTGCTTTTACATCATGGATGAGGTAAGCCATCCTTTTACTTTTTTCTTTTTCCATTTAGAAGAGATAAAATGTACTCTTTTACAAGAGGTGTTCACATGACTACTCATGTGACTTACAAATGAGGATAATATCAAGCATATCAAGCATGTAGGCTTGGGCAAAATGCACCAACACTAATGGCATAGAAATTGGCTTACAATTAGCCATACCATACTTTTGCAGCATATTCAAGGCATATTGCCTTTGCGACATCCATATACCTGTTTCTCTAAGTATAAACTCAATGCCCAAGAAATATCGCAGCACACCAAGATCTTTCATGTCGAATTCCTGCATAAGACGTTTCTTTACCTCTTTGATGCTTTCTTCATTATCACCACCTACAATCAGGTCATCAACATAAATAGCCACAATAGTGATGCCATCATCAGCCTTCCTTGCATATAGTGAGTGATCTGCATCACACATAGAGAACCCAATGCTGGTTTAGTAATCAGCAATCCTTGCATGCCATGCACGAGGGGCTTGCTTCAGCCCATACAAAGCCTTTTGCAACCTGCAAACATATTTTGGATGCTTTGAATCTTCATATCCTTGTGGCTAGTCCATATATACTTCTTCCTGTAACTCACCATGTAGGAAAGCATTCTTCACATCCATCTGATGCAAAGTCCATCCTTTTGCTGTAGCTAATGCAACAAGTGTTCTGACAGTAGACATTTTAGCTACATGGCTGAATGTTTCCTCATAATCAATGCCATATGTCTGTGCATAACCTTTAGCTACCAATCGTGCTTTATACCTGCTTATGCTACCATCAGCATTATGCTTTACCTTGTAAACCCATTTGCAGCCTATGGATTTCTTTCCTTGTGGCAATGGAACCAGCTTCCATGTATCATTTCCATAAAGTGCAGCCATCTCCTCATCCATAGCTTTTTCCCAATCTGCATTACCAATTGCATCTTCAAAACAAGAAGGTTCAGCATCTTGTATTACCTTTGTCATGTAGGCACAATGGCGAGCCATGTAACTATCATATGTCAATCGTTGCACTGAATTACGCATCCTCCCAGATCTTCTTGGTCCTGGGTCACTTCTTCTTGTATCATCTGCATGTGCCCTTCTTACTCCTGGAATCTTCACAGAGGGCAATCCAAGTTCCTCATCAATACTCTTTTCTGAACCACTTGAATCTCCATCAACATCTTCAAAACCTGCACCTCTTTTACTACTAGCAGAAAGCTTTTCTTTACCTTTCTTGGATGTATTTGATGAATTTGTTGGACTGAAATTTCCACGCAATCTTCCACTCCATGGATTTCAGTTGGAACTATTGCTTGGTGATGCATCCGATCCACTCAAAACTTGAGATTCTGCACTAAATTTTTCAGCATTTTCTTTGTCATTTGGTTCAAGATTCATACCTTGTTTGGCATCTGCATAGAAGCTTGACATTTCATCAAATACCACATCTCTGCTCATCTTCACTTGTCGTGTGAGTGGGTTATAACATTTGTACCCCTTTTGCTCAAGGGAATATCCAATGAAGACACATTTTTCTGCTTTCGGATCAAGCTTTGTCCTCAACTCATCTGGAACATGTACATATGCAATACAGCCAAAAACTTTCAGATGTGATAAGTTTGGCTTTTTACCTGTAGACTTCTCTTCAGGTGTAACTTGATGTACAGCAGCAGTCGGAGTTCTGTTCATGATGTATACAGCAGTATGCACAGCTTCTGCCCAATAACAATGAGGCATATTCTTCTCAGCCATCAAGGCTCTTGGTATTTCTGCAATATGTCTATTTTTGCATTCAACAACACCATTATGTTGTGGTGTGTACCTGCATGAAAATTGACGCCGAATTCCATGATTTTTTAGAAAACTCCTGAACTCATTTGACATGTATTCACCTCCTCCATCAGATCTTAATGTTTGAATGTACTTCCCTGTCTGCTTTTCCACCATAGCTTTAAAACTCTGGAAGTGAGTGAACACCTCGCTCTTCTCTTTCATGAAATATACCCATACTTTGCGTGTATGATCATCAATGAAGGTAACATAAAACCTGCAACCGCCCATAGATGTGGTCTTTGCTGGACCCCAAACATCTGTATGTACTACTTCTAGTACATTCTCACTAACATGCTTGTCATGTGGAAATGATGCTTTTGGTTGTTTACCAAATTGACATGCTGCACATACCTTTTGCATTTCTGCAACTTTGAAATTTGGTAGTCCATGGACAATCTCCTTTGACTGCATCATTTTCAGCCTTTGCAAGTTTGCATGTCCAATCCGTTTGTGCCATATCTCTATATCTGCAATAACTCCTGCACCTTTTGCAAACATGGCTGCATTCATTTCAGGAATCTTCACATTTAAGGTGAACATCCTACCCACTTTGTTTCCTTTGGCAACCAATCGTCCATCCTGCTTGTACTCTTCTACATATAATCCATCAGCATTGAACCTGACTTGTAATCCTTGGTCAACCATTTTTCCAACAGAAACCAGATTCTTTGTTATATTTGGAACATGCAACACATCAGCAAGATGTTTTACCTTCCCGTCCTCCATAGACAATGCTATGTTTCCTGTATGCTCAATAGGATGCGATGTATCATCACCTGTTTCAACATATCCAAGAACTGGCATTTTTTGCAAACTACTAAACCATTCTGCATGACTGGTCATGTGATTTGAAGCACCTGAATCAACATACCAGACATTATCATTTGATTTTGAAACACCAACAGACATCGTATTCATCATGTGATGTTGAACCATAAACAACTTCTCAGAATCATCTGCACTTGTGGATGCATAGTTGTTTTGCTGCCTTCTGTTATTTTGATTCTTTAACCTGCAATCACGTTCAAAGTGTCCAGGTTTACCACAATTCCAACATCCTTTACTATCATTACCTTAATCATTTCTTTGGAAATTTCTACGACCTCTTTGGCTCCCCTTGCCTCGAAACTGTCCTCTTCCTCCTGCATGATTCTCTTGTTGACCTTGGTCTTGGTTACTGTTTCCTCTTCCACTTCCAAAACCTCTACCTCTGCCTCTTCCTCTGCCAGAGTAGAATACCTGCTCAGAACTAGGCTTTCCTTGGGAGTTTGAGTCCTCACCAAGATTCTTTTCTTCAATAATTAGCATAGATACCAGATCAACAAAATTCAGAATATTTTCCCTAGTCTGTATGGAAGTTCTGAACTGCTTATATGCAGCTCCTAAACCACGAAGGCACACTTCCACTTTATCATCATCATCTACATTCATGCCCATAGATGCAAGTGACTCACATATGCCTTTGATTTTAAGAGTGTAGTCACTTACCGACATGCTCTTCTTTTCCAATGTATGCAGCTCGTTCTTGAGTTGCAATTTCCGTGCCTTTGTATTAGTCTCATACAAAGTGACCAAGTTGTTCCAAGCCTCTTTTGGAGTCTTGGCATCCTGTATGTGTCCAATCATGCTATCCTGTATGCTAACTGTTGGAAGATGCATTTTTGGAAACCCTTTTTGAAGGAAAATTATTGTAAAATGATAGAAATTTGTAAATATTTATGCAATTGTTGTAAAAATAAGGAAGAGTCTTCCTTATGTAGGATAGAATCTTATGTATTTTTTCTAGAATTTTTGGAAACTCTTAGATAGCATATTTTTAGAATAATAGAGGAAAGGACCAAAATTCAAGTGTGAAAGAGGACACTTGAAAATGTATATAAGTCAATTTTCTCTATTTTGGGGGATTGGTTAGTCATTTGTACATGTATCAGTAGAGAAGAGAGAGTTTCTGCTGAAATCGTGTTTTCTCCTATTGTGTGTGTTTCCTTTGATGTGAGAGCTTGTTTCTTGCTTTATCATGGAGATTTGTGAGCTTCATTTGTGTAATACTGAGTAAGATGTATGAAGAGAGATGATTATTGATGTCTTGAGTGAAGAAGGATTGAAGAATGTTGCAGAAATGTGAAAATCGTCTGTTGGAACAGAATCGCGATTGTCTCGTCTCTGTGATATAGGTAATATTTTTCTAGTTTGACTTCATATTCATGTTCTGCTGAGAAAATAGCATGAAATAGACACAAAGATTGTAGAAAATGGTGAAGATTTGCTCTAGATAAGGTAAACCCTAGAAATTTCCTCTTCATTTTCATTTTCTTAGAATTCCAGCCATCAATCTCTTATTTCTATGAATCTATCATCTAGAAGGGGCTGTGGTCTTATGGATATTCCCAGGATTGACAAAATAAAGATGATTTGTTGATTCTTTTGTACTTCATGATTGGAGAGGATAACTCCAAAGTCAATAACAAACATTTTTTGGCGCCGTTGCCGAGGAAAGGACCAAAATTCAAGTGTGAAAGAGGACACTTGAAAATGTATATAAGTCAATTTTCTCTATTTTGGGGGATTGGTTAGTCATTTGTACATGCTATCAATAGAGAAGAGAGAGTTTCTGCTGAAATCATGTTTTCTCCTATTGTGTGTGTTTCCTTTGATGTGAGAGCTTGTTTCTTGCATTATCATGGAGATTTGTGAGCTTCATTTGTGTAATACTGAGTAAGATGTATGAAGAGAGATGATTATTGATGTCTTGAGTGAAGAAGGATTGAAGAATGTTGCAGAAATGTGAAAATCGTCTGTTGGAACAGAATCGCGATTGTCTCATCTCTGTGATACAGGTAATATTTTTCTAGTTTGACTTCATATTCATGTTTTGCTGAGAAAATAGCATGAAATAGACACAAAGATTGTAGAAAATGGTGAAGATTTGCTCTAGATAAGGTAAACCCTAGAAATTTCCTCTTCATTTTCATTTTCTTAGAATTCCAGCCATCAATCTCTTATTTCTATGAATCTATCATCTAGAAGGGGCTGTGGTCTTATGGATATTCCCAGGATTGACAAAATAAAGATGATTTGTTGATTCTTTGTACTTCATGATTGGAGAGGATAACTCCAAAGTCAATAACAAACATTTTTTGGCACCGTTGCCGGGGAAATTCCAAGAACTTCATTGAAGTTGGACCTTTGCTGGATCTTCTGTTGATGATGGTAACCAACACAAGAAAAAGGTAAAACTCATCAATCAAGAAATGTGCACATGAATAGGTAGATGTCATTGTTTGTCTTTGGGGAAAAAAGAAAGCAATTGATATCTTGTAGAATTGGAAGTGCTGAAATCTTTGTAAATTGATAGTTGCTCATCATATTGTTGAAGTAAAAGTGCAGGTGTATGGAAGATTTGAGCCAAGAAAGCTGAAGATGAGGTAACTTGAGTCTATTCTTGCATTTCTAGATTTCTTTTTGCCCAAGTACTAGGCACCATGGGTGATCTTGGGAAGATAACATGGTGATACTAAGGAAAGGACAGTTAAAGTAGCTAGATGTAAGTATAAAAGATTCAGTTGTTGACCAAATCTAAGCATCAATCTTGAGTTGTTCTGCATTTTGAAAAGAAAGATGTGATTGAGTTATCTTTGCAAAAATTGTTTGCCTTCCATAACACATTTTTATTTGAGAGATTTTCTTTTGCACTTTAGTGATAGCTAAGGACATAGAAACTCATAACCAATCAAGAAACATGGAATCAATGGATCACCAAAACCAGAAACCCTAAGTAAAGTGTTCACCTTTATTTTTAGGGCAAAAATACCAAACAAATTCATAAAACTCATAAAAAACAATCAAACAAATTTCTTTTCTTGTTAGGAAGCTGAAGTGAGGTGTAGTGGACAAGAGTGATTGTGGAAAAGTGGAAGAAGAACAAAAAATGGTCAAAAAACCAAAAAATTAGAAAACACGATTCTCTAACACAGAATCGCGACTTTCTGAAAAAAAGTGTTGATTTTGGAGTAATATTTCAAGTGATTGATGAATTAAAGTTGTTGAAGGCTATGGAAGGGAATTAAGAAGAAAAGACTACTCAAATTGGCATAAAATCAACAGTAAGCAAAAACACGACTTTCTGTACAAAATCGCGATTTTCTGAGTAAGGTTGAGGTTTTTGTGCAATAGTTCAGGATTTTGGAGGATTACAAAGAAGAGAAGGTATTGAAAGAAAGCAAGGACAAAGAATACTCAAAATTGCACAAGATAAGATCTACAAGAAAAAAACACGATTCTCTACACAAAATCGTGATTTTCTGTAAAAGAATTTTTTTGGAATTTCTAGTATACTTGGGTACTTTGAGATAAGAAAGTGTAGAGGAGGTCATTAAGATTGAGTAAGTGAAGTTGAACAAGTGAAAGAGTGAGGAATAGTGGAAATCATACAAAATCGCGATTTTCTGGACACTATAAAAACCTGAAATTCAAAGAAAAATTCATTTGAGTGAGAGTGAGTGAGAGAGAGAGAGAGCAAAATCGCGACTTCCAGCAACCAGTGGTTTTTTGAGGATTTCTCTACCAAGCAAGCAAGGTAAAGACTTTAGCATTAATTTGGAATATACATTTTTGCATTAAGTGATCACATAGCACCAAGAAATGAGAAATAACTAAAAATCACGGAATCGCGATTTTCTGTATTTTGAGTTTTTTCATTAGGAAAACCTTAATTTTGCATTTAAATGTTTCATTGCATGTCAAAATTTCAGTAAGGCGATTCTAGTGTAGAAAGAAAATTTTGAAAAATCAAAACTTGTAAAATTCAAAAAATCATTCAGAATCGCGATTCTGTAAATCACACACAAAATCGCGATTTTGAACGATTAAGGACAACATTGCGAATTCCAGAACGCGATTTTCTTAAGAAAATCGTTTTTTACAATTTGTGAGCAATCACGATTGTCTGGGAACAAAATCGTGAAAAACACGATTTTTACTCAAAATCGTGAAAAACACGATTTTGATCATAAAATCGTGAAAAAACACGATTTTCACTCAAAATCGTGAAAAACACGATTTTCACTCAAAATCGTGAAAAACACGATTTTCATCACAAAATCGTGAAAAACACGATTTTCATCACAAAATCGTGAAAAACACGATTTCCACTCAAAATCGTGGAAAACACGATTTTCACTCAAAAATCGTGAAAAACACGATTTTCATCACAAAATCGTGAAAAACACGATTTTGATCACAAAATCGTGAAAAACACGATTTTCACTCAAAAATCGTGAAAACCACGATTTTCACTCAAAATCGTGAAAAAACACGATTTTGATCACAAAATCGTGAAAAACACGATTTTCATCACAAAATCGTGAAAAACACGATTCTGATCACAAAATCGTGGAAAACACGACTCTGATCACAAAATCGTGAAAAAACACGATTTTCACTCAAAATCGTGAAAAACACAATTTTGATCACAAATCAAAATCGTAAAAACACGATTCTGATCATAAAATCGTGGAAAATCAATACTTTAGGCAAAAAATCGTAGGGAACACGATTCTAATCACAAAATCGTGAAAAATACAAAAATAGTCAGAAAATCGTGAAGAAAAAAAAAAAACACAAATAGAGTCAGAAAATTGTGGAAAAATTAATACCTTAGTTAGGAAATCGTGACAAACACTCTTTTGAGTTTGAGATTGTGAAAATTAATTGAATGATACTTAGATCTGGAAACAAACTTTATAAACAAGACCTAATAAGGAAGGAGACAGAGACAGTAAAAGGCAAAGGGTAAGAAAGAAGTTTAGGGCAAGAAAACAACATGGAAAACATAAATGAAACAAATGAGCCTATGGAAACTGGGGATTTTAGAAATATCCTCAAGTACATGTATACAAATAGGTTTGGAACCTATGTATATCAGGATGGAATGCATAAATTTCTCATTAGATTGAGAAATTTGGAAGTTCCCCTGAATATAACCCCTGTAACTCAATTCAAAGATGGGAGATATGAAGATAGGCAAGGATGTGTGTACATATTCTCTCAAGACCCAGAAAATTCAAATGATCTAGGGCAATGTACTGACAAAGGACCTTGGGAACATAACATGGAGCAAACAAATTTACCTAGGCCAAATGAAAACTATACCGGTAATGAACAACAACATGGGAGGAGGACACAGATTTCCCCAAATCCCTTTGACAAGGAACCAGAAGGATATAATGACTTCCCACTCAGAAGAAGATCCCATTGGTAGCCTCAGGGTAGAATGCTTAGACCATACCAAGTTGCCAAATGTATGAAGAACCAATATGAGGGTTATTCAGATCCTCATGCTCATGCTGCAGAATTTAGGCAATTGATTAGAGCTGAAGAGGTAGAAGATTACAAAGTACAATTTGAGGCATTTGGTCTAACCCTAACAGGACCAGGCTTATCCTGGTTCATTCCTTTGAGAAAGGAAATGTACCAGGATATTGAATCTTTCTTAGAAGCCTTCATTGGGGAATTCTCTAAGACCGGGATAAAACATAGTACAGCCACATTGATACATAGTTTCAAGCAACAAAAGGATGAAAATGTTAGAGAAGCAGCCAGAAGATTTAAACAATACATTGATAGATGCCCAAGAGAGGAAGTACCTTCCATGGCAAAACAAGTATCCTTATTCATTGAGGGTTTGAGAAGTGCCCAACTAAGAACCCTAGTGTATTATAGAAGATGTCGTGATTTAGCAGCCTGTGTAAAGGAAGCAATAGATTTGGAGGACAACAGAGGTCAAGATCTGTTAGCATTTGATCAACCTAGATCATATGAAGACAAAATTCCTCCAGCAGAAGAGTTGGCTCAAGCTATTGCTAAAGCCCTAGAGGTAAGCACTAAAACTAATCTGATAAACTCTAGGATAGACACAAATAAAAAATGTTACATTTGTGGAGAAAATCATCTGGCACAACAATGCCCATATCAGAAGCCACCACACTTACAAGATAGGAAGATAAGTACTGTACACTAGAGAGAAAATGGACAAACCATACCAGGGAGGAATGCTTCTATAACAAACAACCCATTAAGGAAAGAGATTATATGGCTCAAAGGGAATCAGGCTATACTGAACAACCAAGACCTGTGCTTGGACAACAACCTCCTATACCAACTAATGTGGTACCAATCAAGTATACACCAATAGAGGAGGGGAATTCAAGACTAAGATCACCATATAAGGAAGAATATCAATGGAGTGAGGGATATCAAGAAGATTGGGAAGAATATGAAATAAGAGAACCTGAGTTAAAAGCCCTAGACTTGGGAAATGGGAAAATTAAAATGGACACAGCAACATTCATGTACATTACCAACAATTACATGTCCAACCAAAAACCTCAATTCAAAGGGGGACCAAAGATAACTTGTTATAGGTGTGGGGGAGAGCATTTCATTAGAGACTGTCCGCAACCTCCTACATTGAGAATAGAGGGAGCCTACTGTAAGGATTGTGGCAGAGAACATTTGATAAAAGATTGCCCAAAGAATCCCCAAAAACAACAGAACACACCTAATAACATACCTTTAAAAACAGTTAACATTATGGAACAGGAAGAATTGAGTGAAAATGACCAAGTTGGAATAAATATTATAACAAGGGCTCAAGCCAAGCAACAAGGAACAATTAAGGAACAAAATGAAGGTTCAGCCTCAAAGGTGAAGAGAAATAGACAAAAAGGGAAATGGGAAAAGAAGAGAAGGATGGGCAAAAATTTGGAAGAAGACAATCAGGATCAGTCAAAAAGTACTCCTCCTCAAAAGACACAAAATCAGTCTGAAATAGGAAGTTCTCAGAGTCTAGACACCCTAATCAAAGCATATAAGGGAAGGATTCAAGAAGGACCAAGTCCTACAGATCATGCAGTGGCCTATCCCATGCCAGAGTTAGAGCATGAAAGGATGCAAAAATGCAAACAAATCATTCAGGAAGTACAACTCAGAATAGGGGAAGGAGGTAGCTCGCAGAGAATAGTTGAACAACTTGAGAAAACGAAAACAAGGGAAAATGCTAACAAAAAAGAAAATCCACAAATAACATTCCAGATGATTATAGATGAACAATGTAGCATTACATGTCACACAACATGGGAAGAACTGTTGAAACAAAATCCTCACTTACAAAACAAAATGAACAAAGGGGAAACAATACCTGGAAACCTTCATTCACCATTACAAGAATTAGAGGAATGATGGTATATTCCTATTGATAAAATAGGAGGGTATTGTGAAGGGGAAGAAGGAAATTCAACCCTAAAAATACAATATGGAAAAAACTTTGCTAAAGCCATTTTGGATAGTGGATCAGGAGTGGCCATAATGACTAAACAAACTTGGGAGAAATGGGGAAGCAATGAATTACTACCCACTAAGATGAGATTGCAACTTGCAGATGGGCATATAGAAAAACCCCTAGGTATTTGGGAAAAAGTAATTGTGGACATATGTGGAACAGAAATAGAACATACTTTTGCCATAGTAGAATTTCCACAATCCACTTCATATGAAATCATCCTAGGAAGGCCTTTCATGAGACAAATGCAAATTGTGCAGGATTGGGGTAATGATTGTTTATATCTCCAAAGCAAAGGAAGAATAACAAGAGTGAACTTAAGAAATGGGCACTACTGTGATATATCTCCTCAAGAATGGTACAAAATACATCAAAATCAAGAAGAAAGTGAGGAATCAGAGTTGGAGGATCAGGAAGAGAGTGAATCAGCAATATGGAAGTGTAACATAATAAGAAACCTCACCAATAGAAAAAGGAGACTGAAAAGAGAAGATTGTGTGGAAGGAAGAAAAGTGCAAGATGAAAGTTATGTGCCACAACAATTTAAGGATGAAGAGTTTGAGCCCTACGGGTGGAACCAAATTTTGGCTACCATGGACATAGCCAGTGAGGAGTATGTAGGAGTGGAATTTCAAAATGAAGAAGGGTTTGATATTTTTCACATTAGTATAAACATGATAAGTGTATCAAAAACAGAGGAGGATCAAGATTCAGAAATGGTATTAAAAAAAGGAAAAACAAAATATTTGGAGACAGTAAAAGCTGAAGATGCAATCAAAGATAAAATCTTAGGCAAATACAAGAAACATAAACACATAGAAATGGAAAAGGAACAAGAAATTGAGAAGAAAGAGAAGGAAATAAACAAGGATCAATACTTTGATGTACCAGCAAATTTTAAAACCTATGAAGTGGAAGACAGACTACTTCTAAAAATGAAACCAAAGAGAGAAAAAAAGAAAGGAGAAGCTTATGATAATGAAGAACAAACTAAAAAGATCATGATTACTCAGGAAGAAGGAGAGGAAAGACATATTGTAATAGCTGATGATATGACCATAGAGGAAGAAGAAGCACTAAAGAACCTAGCAAAGAATTATAGGGATGTATTTGCTTACAGTTATAAAGATTTAAAAGGAATTGATCCAAAAATCTGCGAGCACAAAATTCCTATGACTCCAGATGCAAAACCTAGTAAGCAGAGACATTATACATTCAATGATAAATACTCTGCCAAGATAAAGGAAGAAATTGACAAGTTGTTGGCTGCTAACTTCATTTATGAAATTGAGTATACTGAATGGATATCACCTATAGTTGTGGTACCAAAAAAGAATGGAAAACTTAGGGTATGCATTAACTTGAAAAAAGTGAATGCAGCAACTATAAGGGATAATTATCCATTGCCAATAACAGATCATCTTCTTGAGAGAGTTGCAGGAAAGGAAGTTTATAGCTTTCTAGATGGTTTCTCAGGATACAATCAAGTACCTATAGCCTTGGAGGACCAACATAAGACTGCCTTTTCTACACAATGGGGGATTTATGCTTTTAGGGTTATGCCCTTTGGATTGACCAATGCCCCAGCAACTTTTCAAAGATTGATGTGTCATATTTTCAAAGAATTCCTAAGAAATGTGATGGAAATCTATGTAGATGATCTGTGCACTTTCTCTTTAAAAAGACAGGATCATTTACAAGATTTAGAAAGAATATTCAGGAAATGCAGGACATATAGAGTATGTTTAAATCCTGAAAAGTGTGTATTCTTTGTAAGACAAGGAAGAATGTTGGGTCACATAGTTTCAAAAAATGGAATTTCTACTGATGAGAAGAAGATAAAAGCTATAATAGAGCTTCCAAGACCTACAAATGTGAAGGAACTCCAAACTTTTATGGGACATTGTGGGTACTATAGGAAATTTGTTCACAAATTTGCTGATATAGCTAAACCCTTATATGCCCTCATCACAAAGTTTGAGTGGAATAAAGAATGTGACCAAGCCTTTGAAACATTGAAAATTGGTTTGGTGACAGCCCCAATTCTAAAAACACCTCAGTGGAATAAAATATTTCATGTGCATGTAGATGCTTCAAATTATGCTGTGGGATGTGTGTTGGCACAACCTATAGAAGGAAGTAAATTAGATTTCCCAGTAGCATATGCTAGTAGACAATTGAACATTGTAGAAAAGAACTATACAACCACTGAGAGAGAAGGGTTGGGAATGATATTTGCTGTTAAAAAATACAGACATTACCTATTGGCCAACAAGTTTAAATTCTTTGTGGATCACCAAGCTCTACTTTATTTAGTAAATAAACCATGTCATACAGGAAGAATAGTTAGATGGTTTCTTTTACTAATGGAATTCGAATTTGAGGTGGTGGTTAGACAAGGCAAAACACACTTAAGAGCAGATCATTTGTCTAGAATTTAGTCCAAAGAACCTAGTTCACCCTTAGACGATGACGTGCCAGATAAATACCTATTCAAAGTAGAAAGTGTTCCTGAATGGTCCATATCATTAGTTCCTTTGTTAACCATGGGACCTTGTAAGTCATTAGCAAATAACACACATTTGGTGTTACAAAGCAGGAATTTTATGTTGCTAGCTGGGCATTTGTATCACCTCAATCAGTCAGGTATACTGGAATACTGTACCCCAGAAGAGGAGCAACATGAATATGTAAGAAGAGCTCATTGCTGGAACCCATGTACTCATGCTTCCAAAATAGTCACTTTAAGCAATCTTAGTAGGATGGGAGTACACTGGCCAAATAAAATTCAAGATGTGGAAAGATATGTTGCTAAATGTCAAGAATGTCAAGATTTGCAGAATTCAGATTTAATAACTCTATATTGGTTAAAAAAAAACCTTGAATGGAGTGAGAACATTGTTGAAGAATTAAAGAAAAAGGAGAAAGGGAAGCAACTTATAGCTGGTACAAATTCAAGAAATTTACAAGAAATCCCTGAAGAATATCAACTCATAGGAGAACAATTATACAAAAAAGGAATGGATGGTTATTTAAGAATATGTGTTCCTGAAGAGAAGTATTTGGAGATGTTGGAAATGGCACACTGTGGAGTGGCAGGAGGACACTTTTCTAGTGATAGAACAGCCAAACTCATTTTGTATTCTGGCTTTTGGTGGCCAACTCTATTTCTTGATGCAAGAACTTATGTAAAAAGATGTGACATCTGTCAACGAGTGAGTCAACCAAATAAAAGAGATAACATGCCATTAATCCCATTAATTTCAGCCAGAGCTTTTAGCAAATGGGGATTGGACTTTATTGGACCTATACATCCTCCAGCTAGACAATCTCATGCAGAATACATATTAGTGGCTACTGATTATTTGACAAAATGGGCTGAGGCCAAAGCCACTAAAAGAAATGATGCTCATACAACTGCTAAATTTTTGTATGAAAATATTGTTACTAGATTTGGACTTCCAATTGAATTAGTAAGTGATAGGGGAACTCATTTTTTGAACCAGATCATAGAAAACATGACCAAATATTTCATGATTTGTCATAGTAAGTCAGCCCCATATCACCCACAAGCTAATGGGTTAGCAGAAAGTACTAATAAAGTACTTTGCACTGTATTGTCCAAATTAGTCAACACAAACAGAAATGATTGGGATTCTCAACTTAATCATGTTCTCTGGGCTTATAGAGTGGCATACAAAACTGCTTTAGGGACTACTCCATTCAATTTGGTATATGGACAAAATGCAGTTTTACCCATGGAATTTCTTATTCCAACATTAAAAGTGGGTAGTCAATACAATTGGACAGGACATGAACTATCTGAGAGGGTCATAGATTTAGAAAAACTGGGAGCTTCTCGACTTCAAGCAGTAATGAGTATATATACAGACAAGAGAAGACAGAAAGCCTACCATGATGTGCATATAAAAGAAAAAGATCTCCAAGAAGGAGACTTGGTTCTGGCATACACAGTCAAGGAGCATCAGAAAAAATTTCAGAAGAAAGGTCATGGGCCATACATCATACATAAGATAAGCAAGAGTGGAGCCATTCAATTAGCTAACAAATATGGAGAAATCATGCCAAATTTTATAAGTAGATGTAGAGTTAAGAGGTATGATTGTCCCTTAACTACTGATGAATGGAGAAGACTGCAAAAGGCTCAAAATAGGAAAAAAGAAGAAGAAAACATCAGAAAGGAGGCTCAACAAGAAGCAAAGGAGAAAATAAGAAAAATGAAAGAACTTAAGGAGGTGTGTTTATGTGAAAGCACTCTAAAACAAAGAGAACATTTGCCTGTGATAGAAATGGATCATCAAAAGGAAAACATAAGGGTTTTGGTAGATTCAGGAGCTCAAGTGAACTTGATCAGTTCAGCCTTGGTAAATAAATTTAGCATAAAGAGGAATAAAAGCAGAATATTGATCAAAACATTAGAAGGAAAAATGATTCAAAGTATGTCTTCACTTTTTATTAAAGTTAGATTTAATAATGAATATATGAAGATAGATTGTGAAGAGTGGCCAGATCATTTGATGACTGAAAAATTGATTTTGGGACAACCCTGGCTCAAACAAGGTAAAGTTATTTTGAACTTTGAAAAAATGAAGCTTAATTTGACCATAAATGACAAAGTTTTTTTTGAGTAATGAAAAACAGGAAGTTCATCTAGATGTTCATGACCCAGATATGGAAGGATTTACTTTCTCAATGAAGGACAGGGACATATTGCCACTACAAAATGATCAAGCTTCTTACAATCAAAACCAGCAAGAGAATTCAGGAGTAAAGAAGAATGGCGAGACAAAACGAGGAAGACACTTATTGCCTAATTTGAAACATCAACAAATCAGAACAAGAGGGACATGGAAAGAAGGCATACACCGATATTACTCATTAAAAGAGGAAGTTAGAGCAAAATGGGTATGGAGACCAAAAAATGCTACAATATGTTGGTCTAGGAAGCATGGATGTTTGGATGACATAAGGACAATTGCAGTTAAACATTATTGGGTAAAAAAATCAGAATTATGTCAATGGCAGAAAGATCATCCACATTTGACCTATCTTCAGAATTTTGGAACAAAATATTAAAAAAAAAAAAAAAAGAGAACAAATGGGTTAAGAAAAACTGGACACAGTGTGTATTTTATTTTTCTTTTTAATTTATAAAGCACAAAGCAAGATATAGGGAGGAGGAAAGTAAATTATTATGGAAAATTTGTATTATTTTGTTTCAATTTTCTATGATCATCTTTTCATTTCTATTTTTTTGAAGTTTTTTTTCATTAATCATTGTTTCCATCATTTCTTTCTTCAAGAATTATTCTCTTTTTGAAAAGGAATGACAAGCAAGGAAGTGACAATTAAAGGAAGCACATTATACATATTGCTACACCTGTAATGATCACTTTAATTGAGTCTTTTGAAGAAGCAAAATTTATTTGGAAGACTTTCTTTCTTTATTTTCATGGCAAGAATATTCCAAAAGAAAACATTAATTTTTCTGGATTTTTGTGACTTATATGGGTGGAGTTTTTTCTCTTCTTTTGTATGTTACAAATACAGGATGGTGAATACGAAAGAATTACAAATCCATGACTTCAGAGCGGATTCGGTAACTTTGTCCAGAGGACACTGGTTCCTGGATAGTGATGCAGCTGAGGAACAGGTGGACTTAGAATCAGATGAAGACCCAGAAATCCCAGAAGCTGAAAAAGTAGTAAAAGAACTTAAAGAAATTTTGGGAATGATAGGACAACATATTTTTACAGTGGGAATTGGGGGATAGAAGTACACTATGCTGTGCCGGGAATTTTACAGGTTTCAGAGAACTCCTGTCAACATAAAGAGATGGAAAGCTGTGGGATTGCACAAACTCTTGGAAGAACCTATCTTCTTTATTGACTTTGAAAGAGTAGCACAAGTGATGGGTAGTTTGGAAGAAGTTGGGAAAGGTAATGATGCTTACTTCAGATGCAAAGTAAAGAACAAAGACAATCAGGAGGTATGGGTTACTATCAAAGCAGAACATATCAGAGCTGCTTTACAGTTCTTTCCAATGGGAACCAAACTAGACCCTAGCTTTGTCAAAAAGAATAAGGGAACCTACACAGGATTTACAAAGTTCACTGATTTTAAAGGAAGGGAGAAAGAAGAATATGCTGTAAGGATGTTCTTACAATTCTTCTGTTTTCCAAAACTACCAAGATACACAATGCCACATAAGTCAGTGACTTTATTGATGTTTAACAACGAAGATAGAACCAAACCGTTTGGAGTAATGGATGTCTCTCCATACATCCATGAACAGCTCAAAGAAGCAGCAAAACATTGGGAACAGAAGAAGTTTATAAATGGAGGTCAATTCTTAACCATAATCATCTATCATGTTTTGGGAATGGAAGAACAATTGAAACTGGCTCCAGAAGCACAGTACTTCAGGAATCTAATGACAGGAGTAAAAAGCCCTCCCAAAAGGATGCATCCTAAAGAAACAGTGGGACATACTAGTATGAGGGGAGCTGGGATGAAGAGGAAAATAATCTCTGAAGAAGTGATTCCAGTCAAAAAGAGAAAGTTGGATCCCAGGAGAGTGGAGTTGGAACAGACTGAAGTAACAATAGAGGAACATGTGGCAGCTCAAAAGGAGGTACAATCTTCTAGTGAACCTCATCCTCCACAGACAAGTAAAGAACAGCTCTACACTTATCTTACCCAAGGGAACAACAAAAGAGCTATGTATGAGGCACAGTATCAAAAAATGTTGGAAGATTACTCATGCAAAGCTACAGATTGGATCCAAGAAGAAGTGGAGCATTATGAAACATTACATGATGAAATGATGGCAGCTGATACAGAAGAGGTGTTTGTTAAGAAGGAAGTGGAGTTGCTGGCCTACTTCAAGGAATTACAAGGACCCCCAGAGACCAGAACCACTATTGTTGTGAAAAAGAAGGTGCCAAGGAAACCAGTTCAAAAGAAGAAATTGGTTAAGAAGGGGAAAGGAAAAGTAATAACTGAAGCCGCAACATTGAAAGGCACAGAAGAAGTGATCAGGGAAGCACAGAAGCCTATCACAGTGGAAGAAGTATCAAAGCCTACAGAACCTAAAATAGGGGGGTCTTCACGATTTTCATCCGATTCAGATAGTGATATTGAAAGCTTCTTGTTAAAAAGTCTAAATCTTTCAATACCAAATACTCCTAATGTGGTTACACAGGCCACAGAGAAGCTGAAGACACCTGAGGATTCAAGTAAGAAGTCTCAAGAAAAGCAGACACAGGAGGAAATAATTCAACAGATGAGCTCAGAAGAAGGAAGAAGGCTGTTAAAAGGAAAGGCAGTAATGACAGAAGAGGAAGGCCGAATAAGAGAAGAAGTCAGTTATGGGTGGGTGTGTTGGTGCAAACAAGCCTTAACACTTGGACTTGTTTTTTTGTGCCTTGAAGACTCAACATGAAGATTGCACAAAGATCACTTAGCTTTGGATATCAACATTGAAGTTTATTGCAAAAGTTTGGATTACTTCATTTCAAGAAAGAGCATAGGAACACATGCCTATGCTCAGTTACTTATTACTTTATGTAAAGGTCAAAGTGACTTCTTGTAATTGTACCTACCTTCAAAAGTCGTGGAATTTGAAAGGTATGAATGGAGAGAATATCTCCATGAGATTAGTTGAGAGATTTGAGGGAGCCTACATTTGAATTTTGAAATTCAAATTCCTTCAAAACATCTATAAAAGTCAATGTAAAAGTCGCGGGTTTAATTACACTCTTCCCGAGGCTAATCCAGGCATAGTTGTGAGAGTGTGAGAGCTACTACCTAGCCTACACCTCTGAGTACCATTGGGCATCATTCTACATGCCAATGGGAATGTACATTTGATAGTATCAATACATATACTCATAGTTTTTACTCTGTGTTTTCTCTGAGTAACTACCTCCAAGTCTGTCAACTTCAACAGAGCATATCTCAAGATCTACTGAGCCAAATTTGAAGATCCAGGGCTCATTGGAACCAGCTCAAAGCATTCTACAACACTACAAAGTTTCAAGTCAATCTATTCAGCCAATTGGGAGAAATTGCTGTCGAAGTGATCACTGGTATATTTCTGTGTGATTCCTAAAAAGTCGGGGGTGTCCCTGATTTTGCTAAACATCATGCTCAGTGTATAGTTTGTCATTTGGAGTGATTTAACTTGCTAATGGTAGCTTGTTAAGTTAATTTAATACTCCCAGAAGGAATTAGACCAATTGTAAGTGTACTGGACACACTGAGCTTAGGACTGAGCAGGTGTCACTACAGGAATAGCAAGTTTTTTGGACTTATGAAGGTTCAAACTTATCTATTTTGATTTGATCATTACTCAATCAATTTGTAAAGTACATATATAGTTTCTTGGTGTCATTTGGAAGCTCAAGGAGTCTCCAAACCAAATCTGAAAGGAAAAGAGGGCAGGTGTGAAGCAGGTCTAGCAGCACCAACTTGATCTTCTGATTGTACCCAGCCATCACATCCAACAGTGGTATCAGAGCAAACAAGGTAATCATGGGTGATGGTTTCCCTTCCTTTATTGACAAATTGGATAGGAATAACTACCAGGCATGGTCATTAAGAATGAAGACTTATCTACAAGGGAGAAGCTTGTATGGATACATATCAGGAGATGAGGAGTTGCCCTCATTCAAAACCAGAGGCCTACCTACAAAGGATGAGCATGAGAGACTTAATCAATGGTGTGCTAAAGATGCTTTAGCAAGGTCATATCTTCTAAACTCTATCTCTGATTTCCTTCTACCTCATGTTAGGAACTGTAAGACTTCCCAAGAGACTTGGGAGACCTTGTCAACATACTTCTCATCAAGCACAAGGGCCAGAAAGAATCAGCTATGGATTGAGTTTACAACTCTTAGGAAACAATCAAAACAATGTGTTTCAGATTTTGTCACCAAAGTCAAAGATATAGCAGATCAACTTGCAAGTGTTGGAGAAGAGATTGAAGAAGAGCAAATTGTTAGACAAGTGATCAATGGACTCAAAGCAGATGACAAGTGGGAGAGCTTTACCACTGCAATGGACTTGTACATGGACATTCAAGCACCTGATCTAACAACTCTGATTGGACAACTCTTTACACATGAAGCCAAGATCACAAAGAATGGAGAGCAATCAAAAGGTAACAATCCCTCTGCCCTATATACAGATAAGAAGTCTAAAGATAAGGGTAAAAGCAAGAAGGTTGATGATGAAGGATCCACCTCCCAAGCAAACTATGCAGGGAGAGGTAGATCATCTAGAGGTAGGGGCAGAGGAGGTAAGTCAGGTAGGGGGAGACCCTATAATCAATCTCCATGCAATATTTGTGGCTTGTCTAATCATACTACAGATGAATGCTACAAAAACTACAAGAACCAAAGAGGAAGAGGTCACCAAAGAGGAGGATACTCCCAAGGCAGAGGCAGGTTCAATCAATCTCAAGGCTACCATGGCTACAACAATAATTACAACAACAACTACAACAATAGTTACAATCACAATGGCAATTATCAAGGAGGATACAGGAACAGAAAGGATTACAACAATTATGCAGAGGATCAAGATGATTCCTTGTTGATTATGAACATGACATCTAAATCAGGTATCAATGATGATCATTTGTTCTATATTGATTCAGGTTGCTCTAACCATGTAGCTGGAAATGTTGCCTTACTCTCTGATTTGGAAGAACCTAAAGGCAAGCACCAAGTGCAGACAGGTGATGACACTAAACACTCAGTGGTTAAAGTAGGTAATGTCAAAACAAGTGATGGTAATCAGAATTTGCTAAGCAGAGTATTGTATGTTCCAACAATCACCAAGAATCTGATGAGTGTAGGTCAGATTGTTGAAAAAGGTCTACAGGTCAGGTTCACTCAACATGGTGCATTTGTGGAGGATCCAAGACATGGATTCAGAAGGATAGCCAAGGGAGAGAAGTCAGGTAGACTATTTACCTTTGAACTTGAGGATACTAAAAATATTGCCTTGTACAACTATAGGGACCAAACCCTATCAGAATTGGAGATGTGGCACAAGAGATTGGGTCACATTGGAGAGAGAACCATAAAGCAGATGAGCAGAGATCAATGTGTGCTTGGGATACCTAATGTATCCAAGCAACACATGATATACAAGTGTGGGGCTTGTCAATTTGGTAAGTCACACAGGTTGCCATATACCAAGAAAGGATTTATGCATGAAGACTACTTGGAATTGGTGCATACAGATGTGTGGGGACCAAGCAAGGAGCCATCCATATCTGGATCAAGGTACTATGTATCTTTTATAGATGATTATAGCAGATGGACTGTCTTGTACTTCATGAAACATAAAGATGAAGTATTTAATTGCTTCAAAAGGTATCTTGCATTAGTAGAGAATCAAACAGGTAGACATTTGAAGAGGTTAAGGTCTGATGGTGGTGGAGAATATTTCTCCAATGACTTTGAAGACTTCTTGCAGGAAAGAGGCATCAAGAGGGAGATTACCACAAGGTACTCACCTGAACAAAATGGGGTAGCTGAAAGAAGAAATAGACTCATTGTGGAGACAGCTAGGTCTATGCTTAATGAGAAGAAACTACCAAATTATCTTTGGGCAGAGAGTGTATCTACTGCCACATACTTGATCAACAGGTTGCCATCAAAGACACTTGATGGAATGACACCCTATGAGGCTTGGCATGGTAAGAGACCTTCTCTAGATCATTGCAAGATTTTTGGGTGTGTTGCATATGTGCATATTCCCTCACAGGTAAGGGGAAAGCTAGACCCTAAGGCTGAAAAGTGTATCTTTATTGGTTATGATTTGAATCAGAAAGGATACAGGTTCTATAACCCCTCAAACAAAGGCTTCAAGGTAAGCAGAGATGTCATCTTTGATGAAAATGATTCATGGTATGATAATGAGTGCAGGAAAGTGAGTTTACCTTATGATATGGAAGAAGACTTTCCAAAGCTTGTCAGACAAGAACCAACTCAGAATGAGGATACAAGTTCAGATGATGAAGACACCATCAACATTGAAGAATTCAAAGCTTGGAAATCCAAAGGGAAGATGAAGATGAAGCAACTTGAAGACAATCCAGAATCCTCAACTCAAGCTATGAGGAGATCTTCAAGGGAAAAGAAGAAACCTATTAGGTATGGATATGATACTTCACTTGTAACCAAGCACTCTGTATATCTTGCAAAGGATATCTTAAGTGAAGAACCAGGTACATTTGAGGAAGCTATTACTAAACCAGAATGGAAGGAAGCAATGGATGAAGAAATGGAGGCTCTCAAGGAGAGTGATACTTGGGACTTGGTACCCAAGAAGGACTCCATGAAGGTCATAGGATCCAGATGGATCTACAAACTCAAAAGGAACTCAGATGGTACAATAAGCAGGTACAAAGCTAGGTTGGTAGCCAAGGGTTTTGCACAAACCCAAGGCATTGATTATGAGGAGACATTTTCTCTTGTGGCAAAGATGCCAACTATCAGAATTATGGTGAGTGTAGCTGCATCCAAAAATTGGAACATGTACCAATTGGATGTGAAGAATGCATTCTTGAATGGATGGATATCTGAAGAGGTCTACATGTCACAACCACCTGGCTATGAAGATCCCAATAAGGTAAATCATGTTTGCAAATTGAAGAAAGCTCTGTATGGATTGAAGCAGGCACCTAGAGCATGGAACTATAGGTTGACAACCTATCTCTTGGATCAAGGATTTGTGATGAGTAAAGCAGATACTTCATTGTTTATAAAGAAGAACAATTCAGAGGTAATATACTTGTGTGTCTATGTTGATGACATCATTATTACAGGAAATGATGTTCAAGGAATTAGACACATCAAAGGTCAAATGATGAAGGAATTCAAGATCAATGATCTTGGATTATTGAAGTACTTCCTAGGACTTGAATTGGTCTACACAAATTCAGGTATATTCATTACTCAGAAGAAGTACATTCAGGACATGGTCAAGAAGTTTAACTTGCAGGAAGCTAAAATCTCAAACATTCCTATGGAGGTCAACCACAAACTCAGTGCACATGAAGGAGAAGAACTCAAGGATATTACAGGTTACCAAAGTTTGGTAGGTAGTCTTAATTATGCTACCTTAACTAGGATTGATATCTCATATGGTGTTAGTGTACTTAGCCAATTTATGCATAAGCCAAGAGTAACACATTTGGAGGCAGCCAAGAAGATAGTAAAGTACCTAAAGGGAACACAAAATCATGGTTTGTATTATCCATATTCATCAGACATTGATATCAAGGTATACTCAGATGCAGATTGGGCAGGTTGCAAGGATGACAGGAGGAGTACATCTGGTTACATATGCTTTGCAGGTGATAAACCAATTTCTTGGTCATCCAAGAAACAACCCACAGTGGCTCTATCATCTACTGAGGCAGAGTACAGAGGGCTAGCCAATGCCACTCAAGAATCAATATGGTTAAAGTTACTCTATTCAGAATTGGGCCTATACACAAGGCCACCTATCATATTTGGTGATAACACAAGTTCACTTCATTTAGCTGCTAATCCTGTGTATCATGCTAGGACAAAACACATAGAGGTTCATTACCACTATGTGAGGGAGAAACTACTTAGCAAAGAAATCCGATTGTCATATGTATCCACTAATATTCAATGTGCAGATTTGCTTACAAAAGCTTTGGATGGGAGCAAGTTATGCAGGTTTAAATCCATGATTGGATTACAGGATATTATTGAAGACTAAAGATGAAGACTCAAGCAAGTGTTTGGCTTGAGGGGGAGCTGTTGGTGCAAACAAGCCTTAACACTTGGACTTGTTTTTTTGTGCCTTGAAGACTCAACATGAAGATTGCACAAAGATCACTTAGCTTTGGATATCAACATTGAAGTTTATTGCAAAAGTTTGGATTACTTCATTTCAAGAAAGAGCATAGGAACACATGCCTATGCTCAGTTACTTATTACTTTATGTAAAGGTCAAAGTGACTTCTTGTAATTGTACCTACCTTCAAAAGTCGTGGAATTTGAAAGGTATGAATGGAGAGAATATCTCCATGAGATTAGTTGAGAGATTTGAGGGAGCCTACATTTGAATTTTGAAATTCAAATTCCTTCAAAACATCTATAAAAGTCAATGTAAAAGTCGCGGGTTTAATTACACTCTTCCCGAGGCTAATCCAGGCATAGTTGTGAGAGTGTGAGAGCTACTACCTAGCCTACACCTCTGAGTACCATTGGGCATCATTCTACATGCCAATGGGAATGTACATTTGATAGTATCAATACATATACTCATAGTTTTTACTCTGTGTTTTCTCTGAGTAACTACCTCCAAGTCTGTCAACTTCAACAGAGCATATCTCAAGATCTACTGAACCAAATTTGAAGATCCAGGGCTCATTGGAACCAGCTCAAAGCATTCTACAACACTACAAAGTTTCAAGTCAATCTATTCAGCCAATTGGGAGAAATTGCTGTCGAAGTGATCACTGGTATATTTCTGTGTGATTCCTAAAAAGTCGGGGGTGTCCCTGATTTTGCTAAACATCATGCTCAGTGTATAGTTTGTCATTTGGAGTGATTTAACTTGCTAATGGTAGCTTGTTAAGTTAATTTAATACTCCCAGAAGGAATTAGACCAATTGTAAGTGTACTGGACACACTGAGCTTAGGACTGAGCAGGTGTCACTACAGGAATAGCAAGTTTTTTGGACTTATGAAGGTTCAAACTTATCTATTTTGATTTGATCATTACTCAATCAATTTGTAAAGTACATATATAGTTTCTTGGTGTCATTTGGAAGCTCAAGGAGTCTCCAAACCAAATCTGAAAGGAAAAGAGGGCAGGTGTGAAGCAGGTCTAGCAGCACCAACTTGATCTTCTGATTGTACCCAGCCATCACATCCAACAGGGTGCATACAGGAATAAAACCCATATGGACAAAACCATCACAGCCTTACTTCAAATTGAATGAAAATCTAGAGGAGTTGACAAAGGAGGTACAGAAGAGTAGTTCAATTAAAGAACAAAAGGATGTGAATAAGGATCAAGAAATAAAGAACATAGAAATGGGAAAGAGTGCTCCAAAGGTCACAGGGAAAGTTGTGGAAGAAGAGATCATTCAAAGTATAAAGGATGTATTACATGATATAAAAAGTAGTGAGGAATTTACATCCAAGGATGATCAAGAACAAGAGGAAGAAGCAGACCTCATGGACATTGATGAACAGGAACGAGAATACACAAATGAGAAAAGTAATGACCTGGTTGCTTGTATGAAAGAAATTGAATCAGTTTTAGTTCAGGAAAAACAGGGACAGGAAGAGCAACTCAGGAAGGTTCAAATAGCTCTTGTTGGAAAGGACTCAAACAGAAGTCAGGAAACCCTAATACAAGAGAAGGAGATACAAACTAAGGGAGACCATCTCTTTACAGAGAAGCAACAAGTATTGGAAGAAAAGAAGTCATTAGAAGAGAAGAGGGCTTCAGATTTTTCAGAGCAGAAGAGTGCAAATGACAAAGCATTAGATTCTGAAGAAGATGATACCAATCAGGAGACAAAGAATGATGATCACAGTTATGAAGAACAAGACATTCAGGATATAGATGATGAAACAGCAGCAGAAGAAGATGATGTGGGTAAAGAAGACAAGCAAATTGAAGTTAGACAGACAGGAATAGAAGTAGGGTTGGAAAGAATACCCAAAAATATAAGATCAGCTTGTCAAATAATCATGAGCAACATTGAACAGTTCAGACCATCTAGCAGAAATATGATCATATCAGGAATGGTGGCTGAATCGGAATTTGAAAAAGGAAGTTTAATTATCAAAGAGCACAAGAAGGAAAAAGAGCATATGTCAGAGCAATTAAGGGTGATGAAGGAAAAGAATGAAGAATATATCAATAGAATCATTGCTTTGGAAGAAGCTGAGGTTCAGAAGCAGAATAGAATTCAATATTTGGAAGATAAGAGTGTAAAGTTATCAGAGCAGAATGCCAAAATGGAAATGGAATTAAAAACCATAGGAGGAAGATACAGAACTTTGCAAACATCATATCAAATTGTGACCAGAGCACATGAAGAGATTAATAAGTTGATGCTAGAAGAAGGTCCACTGAAAGATGAAGGTAAACCTGCTCAGTTGACAGAGGAAGAAAAGGAAGAGCTGCATAAAGAAATTCAAAGACTTCAAATAGAATTAAAAGAGGCCAAAGAAATGGAGAAACAGGCAAACACTCATGCTGCCACATCAATGAGAGGATTTCATCAATTACATATTGAGGTAGAAAAGGAAAGAAGTGAATGGCAGACAAAAATGGAGAAGGAAAGAGAGGAGTGGAGGAAGGAAAAGGAGTTATGGGCAGCTCAGAACAAGAGTTTAATGATGACTATAGAAGAATTACAGAAACAGTTGGAGAAACCAGAAGTTCAAGAAGAAATTCAAAATCAAGTACAGGCAGAAGATACAAATACAAGAGAATATGAAACAGGGAATTTTGATAGAGAACAAGAGAACAATGAACCAGCATCCAAAGAACCAGAGGAAAAGTATTATGAAGATTTTGTCCAGAAATTATTGACCAATAGAGAGTCAAGAATGGAATTTATGAGAAAAATGCATGATGAGTATGAAGATCAAATAGTTACCTTTGCTCTGAATAAAGGCATTAATCCAGATCAGCATCATTGGGCTGCAGATGGATTAGGAATACCCTTCTGTATGATTTTGGAGAGTATAAAGAATTATCAATTGGCCAGAGTAGGGTTATCTCCAAACAAATACCTTGAATATGAAGAAGATATTAATGTCACGAAGGAGTTATTCGAAAGAGCCAATCCCAAATGGAGAAATAAGTGGCTGGATGTCAACAAGGAATGTAGGAAAATCTGCAAAGAGGCACCTCTGCATTTAAAGATCAATCCAGCTTATTGCCCAGTTGCCAGAAGAAGAGAATGGACTGTTTTTTGGGAGAGAAGAAAAGAAGGTCAGCTCCCAGCTAAATGGTTAAACTTCCCTAAGATAGCAGGTCCAAAGGCAGGAACTTGGCCTACAAAGAGTTATATGGTGAACACTACCGAGTCAGTCATAGCTATGTATAAAGATATTAATGACCCTGCTTGCATATTACTTATCAAAATAATGAGGGTACTTCTAGCTTGTATAGAAACATATACAGATACAGATGTTAGAGTTTTGAATTACATTGGTTTCAATTCTCCTACGGATGCCTTATTATTTGATCTAAGTGAGACACCTGATAGGATCTGTCTGATGGCCTACTACAGCAGAATTATATTTTTGGGTAGTTATTACTTACAGATTTTTGAGGATGCCTTTGATTATGGGTTTTTTGAGAGGGAGTCAGAGATTTTTGGAAACCTATCAGTCGTTACCAAGTCCAGACTTACAACATATGAAGCTGCCTACACAGAGTACTTGAAAAAGGATGTCATAGATAAACCTGAAGCTGCAATACAGTGGAGAAAGGCTTTATTCGAGATGGTCAACAATCTAAATGTAACAGAAAGAAAAAGTCATGATTTGCTGTCACAAGTATATCAAAGAAAGAAGAAATGAAGAAAAGTGATCAGTGCAAAGGAGCAGGAAAATCTTTCGTCAAGAGCCGAAAGCTTAGGAGGGGAAGGATGTTGGAAGATGCATTTTTGGAAACCCTTTTTGAAGGAAAATTATTGTAAAATGATAGAAATTTGTAAATATTTATGCAATTGTTGTAAAAATAAGGAAGAGTCTTCCTTATGTAGGATAGAATCTTATGTATTTTTTCTAGAATTTTTGGAAACTCTTAGATAGCATATTTTTAGAATAATAGAGGAAAGGACCAAAATTCAAGTGTGAAAGAGGACACTTGAAAATGTATATAAGTCAATTTTCTCTATTTTGGGGGATTGGTTAGTCATTTGTACATGCTATCAATAGAGAAGAGAGAGTTTCTGCTGAAATCGTGTTTTCTCCTATTGTGTGTGTTTCCTTTGATGTGAGAGCTTGTTTCTTGCTTTATCATGGAGATTTGTGAGCTTCATTTGTGTAATACTGAGTAAGATGTATGAAGAGAGATGATTATTGATGTCTTGAGTGAAGAAGGATTGAAGAATGTTGCAGAAATGTGAAAATCGTCTGTTGGAACAGAATCGCGATTGTCTCGTCTCTGTGATACAGGTAATATTTTTCTAGTTTGACTTCATATTCATGTTCTGCTGAGAAAATAGCATGAAATAGACACAAAGATTGTAGAAAATGGTGAAGATTTGCTCTAGATAAGGTAAACCCTAGAAATTTCCTCTTCATTTTCATTTTCTTAGAATTCCAGCCATCAATCTCTTATTTCTATGAATCTATCATCTAGAAGGGGCTGTGGTCTTATGGATATTCCCAGGATTGACAAAATAAAGATGATTTGTTGATTCTTTTGTACTTCATGATTGGAGAGGATAACTCCAAAGTCAATAACAAACACTAACAGATAGCCAATACATTACCTTTCGTGCTCCTTGATTCCATTCCTCATATGCTCTTAACTGATCTGCAGTGCGATTCCTTTCTGGTAACTGCGGAGCATTTTCATTTTCTCCTTCGATGTACTTCCAGTAGCCTTTTCCCATCAGGAAATTCATCATTCTGAATCTCCAAGCATGGAAGTTGTTCTTGTCCAACTTATCGCTCATAAGCTGACTCATTCCCTCTGCATTTGCCATTTCTACAACAATTCACAACACTGCAAAACACTACAAGCAGCACTTCTGCTTGAACACTATCACACTATGACGTGACAGTTTGATCTAAAAAAAACACAGTTTTCGTGTATCAACAGTACACGGAATCGCTTGAAATTCTGGATCTAGAATATACGAGTGTTGTCGAACACAACGCAAGTTACAGTTTCTGAAACTGACCTGGTTTTTCTATGGGCCCCACCTTGCGGGCTCGAAATGGAGGTCGAGATGGCTCCGAAACTTCGATCTAACAAAAACCAGTGACCCTAAAGGGATAACTCTCGAAAATATTTTGAGGTCTTCTACCTTCACGATGATTTTCGTAGCAAATGGAGGCCATTTGTGAAATCGCGTTTTCTCCACGCCTTGCCGCGTAGTCTTCACCGTTGCCTTCTCCACGAGCTCTCTACAGCCACGCTGGCTCTGATACCATGTCACGAGGAAGGAGATAAGGAAGAGAGCTCACACACACACTCTCACTCTCAAGGAGAAGCACACACACAAATTGAGGCAAGGAAGAATGATCTTCTTCTTCTTCTTCTATTACATAAAAGGAATGTACAAGAATGACCTAAAAACAAGAATACAACAAGTGCAATATATAAAGATCAGTACATATGGAAAAACCTAACATCCGAGAATGAGTGAGCTGGCAAGAAACAAATGTGCCATCACTCTCGGTAGATAAATCTAATAAAGCTCAATGAAGTATCCCTGACATATATCGGTATGACCACTATACATGTTAGAGAAACGAAAAACTGGTACGTGTCATCCTGGATCATCACATGTTGAGCTTGATATCTCAACAATTTGGGCTTTCTGAGTCGCTTACAAGAGTGCCATTGGAACTACCCCATTGAATCTAGTATACGGACTGAACGCAATCCTGCCAATTGATTTTTTAGTACCCACTTTGAGAGTAGCCCAACAGTATGAATGGATAGGACATGAATTATCCAAGCAACTAGACCAAATCGAGAAGCTACATGAGACTAGAATACAAGCGGTAGCAGGTATTTATGCGGCTACTCGAAGACAAAAGGCATATTATGATGCACACATAAAAGACAAGGGACTAAAAGAAGGAGACTTGATCCTGGTCTACACATTGAAGCAACATGCCAAGAAATTACAAAAGTGTGAATATGGACCTCTAATCATCAATAGGATTTCCACGAGTGGAGCAGTTAATCTAGCTCCACCTAGGAAATTCAACTATGGGACAACGAGTTCTAGTGTGCAGAGATGAAGATTTAAAAAAAAACTTGATACTAGGAGAAGACTGGATCATTGAGAATGAGGTAAGCATCCACCTAGCGCAGGGATACATTTCAGTTAAGATAGGGCACAAGGAAATCTTTAGTCTATTAGAGGAGAAACCCTCACACAAACTGGAAGCCATCGAAGGTGCGGAACAACTCATAGAAGAGCACGTAGAAAATGATTCCAGCACCAATCACTCATAGAAGAGCACGTAGAAAATGATTCCAGCACCAATCACCAAGCACCAAGGAGAAGAAATTTCAAACCCTAATGTATCCAAGGGAGAAGTGGATTCATCGTACTCAATTGATGAACAGAAAGAAACCAAGGAGATCAATACTCTTAGAGTTTCTCAAACAAAAGAACGATCACCAACTTGGAAAACCACCATCAACTACTCGCATTTGGGAAAAGTCAACTTCAAATGGGTGCGCAAGGATCGAGTGAAGGAATCAGAGATCGCAACACTAGCTCATAAGGAGGAAAAACTGGGCAAGAATTCTTCTTCACCGAAATCCAAACCAAAACGACTCTTTCAAGTATGGCTTCCTAGGCCTTTGATTGAAGCTCAAAAAGCACGACAGTGTAGAGCCCTAGCCGGTTGAAACTAAAGGTACAAGGTATTTTTCCTCTTAAGGTTCAAAGGTTGAATCTAAATCTTAAGGTGAAAAAGGAAAAAGAATTAAAAGGAAAAGTGAAGGTGGAAGGCCGCGTACGAAAAGGTGGAAATAGGCCGCCCAATCAAAATTTTATTTTAAAAGTCACTCTTGTTCTAAAGTCACTACAAGACAAAGTAGCGAATCGTTGAGGACCAGTTAAAATAGACAATCTAGGGACATTGAAAGGACACCAAGATTGTACTGCAGTTAGAGTGCGCGAACCGGCGGACTCTCAAACAAAAGGAAGGACAAAGGCTATTCTTACACATCAAGAGTTGGGAGCAAGAGAGAGCTTCAGAGGAGCAAGAGCGGAAGCAAGAAGAGCCTCCAGTGTGCTGACGACATTCAAGAGTGTAAGAGGTGCCAAGAGGAAAGGGTGCAGAGAAGAGAGAAGGCGGGCTGGATTCCAAGAGTTCCAAGGGCTATTGCGTGCGTGTGCAGTGATACCAATTCCTTAGCTTGGCGGAAGCTTAGTGCAAGGTGTGCACAAGGGAAGCGGGAAGCAAGTGAAGGATTGGTGCACGGCCGCTGGAAGACTTGAGATAATTGGTCTTCAGTAATTGATGCTCTCTGAAGTGGTATTTAGTCATTGATTAGGCTGTGCGCAGTCATTGTAATGGTTGAAGGATAATTAATATTCAAGGTTTCCAAGAGTATTTCTTTGCAGAAGTTCTCACTGTTATTCCATTTTCATCATCTCTTTTTTCTCCTACAAACCCTCAAACTCCTTCTTGTCCCCGAATCCCCAACAAATTTGGCACGCCCGGTGGGACTTCCAAGGAGCTTTGAGCATAGGAGAATATATATTGCCATTGGAGGACAACATTCCAGTGTCGACAACATTACTCCAGTGGGCCAAAAGGTACATCCTTCTATCAAGATCTCATTTTAAGTACACTATGAATAGCTCATGACCGCGACCCGGTCACAAACCTTGAGAATCAAGTGCAAGCAGACAAGAAGAAAGACAAACAGAAGATCATCGAGTCCACTTTCATCGACTTTGTCGGTAGGAAGCATGGCAGGACAGGTGGACCTAGAAATCTTGCTCTCCAGGTTAAACATAAAATTCCCCTCCTTCAGAGGTTTAGCCCATGAGGACCCAGATGAGCACATTCGACGATTTCTTTCATTATGTAAGACTAGGGGACTAATGGGTAGGGAAGATGCTTTCTTGATACTCTTCCCCGCCACATTGGAAGGTCTGGCAGACAAGTGGTTTAGTCAGTTTGCCGAAAACCACTTTACCTCTTGGGACTTGATGAAAGAGGCCTTTAGGAATCAATTTCAGTAGGGCAACAGGGCTGAGATCATTATAGAAGAATTGGAAAACTTGAAGTTGGGTCCAGGAGAGAAGTTCCCCGAATTCGTGACCAGGGCAAAAGCATTAATGGCTAAATTACCGGATCCACCACACGACTTCTTTGTCAAGAAGTGGTTGGCCAAACCTTTACCTGTGGTCACCCAATGCAAAATAAAAGAGTTGGTGCTACCTACTGCCTCTGTTGAGGAATTCATCAATACGGCCACCCGCTTGGAACAAATAAGGCACCAGTATGGTACAACGTCTTCCCAACTATCATATGGTACAGAACTGGAGGACCCAGTGAGCCAGTTAAGAAGGGAACTGGAAGGCTTGAAGAGGAATAAGCCCTATACAGAGGAGGAGACTACTGTAGCCCAGCTGAGAAGAGAGATTGAAGCCCTCAAGCTACAAAAGGAAGAGGAAGCCCAAGCAGAGGAACTAGCTCAGCTGAGGCAAGAGTTGCAAGAACTAAAAGGAGGCGGCATTAAGAACGGACTATGGTGCTCCATGTGCAGTAAGCAAGGACACATAGTAAGTGAATGTCCTTTGCTAAATGTGACTTGCCAATTATGCAGAAAGATTGGGCATGAGGCCCATGAATGCCAATCAAGGGGAATACAGACAACGACATACTGGACACAAGGCGGGCTCTTGCCACCAGCAAATGTAATGGCAGCAGCAACAAACCAAGGTAATAATTATAATCCTAGACCAAGAACTAACCTTGCAAATGGGCCTAGAAGGCCAATTATTTGCTTCAGGTGTGGAGAATGTGGGCACTACCAAAGTAGGTGCACCCTACCAGAGAATGCACCTCCTTGCAGGAACTGCCCTGAGGCCAGAGACCATTATACAAATTGTTGTCCTAAGAATCAAGCCTCTTCATCAGGGCCCCATATCCAAATGATTTCAGTGCAGGAAGAAGAAATGGCAAATCAAGTTAAGGTGCCGTCACCATCTACCAGGGTGGTGCAGTTAGAGGAAATTGACTCTTTTACTGTGCAGACAAGAAGCAAGGGGAAGGCTCCAGTGGACATGGGTCAAGAATCATTGATTAATGGATTAAACAGAGACAAAGGTGTGTGCGAAGACCTAGCCACCACAAGTGCAGACACAAGGAAAAAGGAAAATTGCACAGGTACCAGTGATGTCATTGGACAGGCATTCAGCAGGGCTCATGAGGAGTTGGATAAGTCAAATGGAGCCGAAGCTCTTAAGGAATCAGAAGCCTCCAGACTGCTCAAGTCCATGAAAAAGGAGGTTAGTATTCTTGATTTAATAAAGATGGATGGGAAATTCAGGTCAGAATTATTACAGATAATTGATGAAGCTTCTATGACGAGCTTAGTGGCTAAGACTGCTATCTTACATCAAGGGATAATTAGGGGAGAAGCACCCCTTACAGATTATAAAAGCCCTCGGCTTACAATATCAATCAAGGGCCATGAATTTCAAGGTGTTATTGTAGATGGTGGTTCTGGCATTAATTTGATGCCTGAACATACCATGAAAAGGATTGGACTCCACCCTTCAAGACCTGCAAATTTCACGGTCACTTTGGCAGATCAGAGCAAAGTAAGGCCCTTAGGGGTAATCCCAAAAGTTCCACTTGAAGTACAAGGTAATCTATTTATCCTGGATTTTGTGGTTTTAAGATTGCCCCAGGTTGAAGGAGGATTTCCCCTCTTAATTGGAAGACCTTGGCTGAGGCACGCCAGTGTCATTCATGATTGGGGTAAGGACACCATGTGGGTACAAAAGAAAGGGCAGGAGCCGACACAAATTCATTTAGAAGAAGGCCCAGACAATCAAGGGAATACTAGTATGATGCAAACAGTGAGCATTTGCATGGAATCAGAAGCAGAGGATCAACCCCAAATAGATTTTGAGGAAGAAGAGGATATTTTAAGTTGGCTTCATGCCGGAAACTCTTCTTCTTGTTTTGGAATTTTTCTTGATAATCCTGGTACAATTGGAGGCTATGATGAAGACAAAGGAAAGGTCCAGGTTGATGGATTGGGAGAGCCCATCACTGACCACAGAAGGGGCAGGAAGATACCCCTCAAATACAAATCGGAGGAGGATGTGTCAACATCAGATAACGAAGTTTCCCAAGCTAAAAGCAAGGTAAAAAATTCTGAGGTTGAATGTTCTTTCCCAATTCAAGAAATCCCTGCAGGATGGATGCAGGACAAGGAGGAAAACATCGAAGTTCAAAATACACCTGCTTATGAAGCAATGCACGAAAAGCTAGTAGAAGAAGACAAGGAAGCAGATGCACAAGAAGGTAATCTGGTAACAAGAAATCCGGTTCAAGAAGTACATTTATGCACCCAAAACAATAATCAACCAGTTCTAGTGGCCACTTGGTTGAGGAGCCACCCAAAGCTTCTGGAAAAGGTAAAATCATTCTTAACCCAGCATGCAGATGTTTTTGCCTGGCATTATAAAGACTTAGAAGGAGTGCCTGCATCTTATGGAGAGCACAGAATTCCTCTGGTTGAGGGAGCCAGACCCATCAGAGGAAGGAGTTATAGACTCAATCCAAAGTATGCCGAGGCGGTCTATGTGGAAATCCAAAAGATGGAAGATGCAGGAATCATCATTCCTGTGGAACACTCAGAGTGGCTCTCGCCTATGGTTATAGTACCAAAGAAGAATACCAATAAAATCAGGATTTGTGTAGAGTTTAGAGCTCTCAACAAGGTGACCATTCCAGACGGGTTCCCTATGCCTTTTGCAGAACAGGTCATTGAAGAAGTGGCGGGGCATGCACTATATAGTTTTATGGATGGCTTCAGTGGCTATAATCAAATATCAATACACCCAGAGGATCGTGAAAAGACTGCTTTTATCACGCCGTGGGGAACGTATGTGTATGTAAAAATGCCATTTGGGCTAAGAAATGCTCCAGCCACATTTAACAGAACGGTCAATCTCATTTTTGGCCCCTTATTGCTGGAATCACTTAGAATCTTCATGGATGATTTCTCTTCATTTTCAGGATCTCACAAAGAAACTCATCTAGATTGTTTGGACCAACACCTGAGACAGCTGCAGAATATTTTCCAAAGATGCAGAGAAACTAAGTTAAAGCTCAATCCAAATAAATGTCATTTCCTTGTGACAGAAGGAACCCTCTTAGGACATGTGGTATCCGCTAAAGGTATGGCCCCAGATTCTGACAAAATTCTTTCTATATTAAAGTTACCTAAACCCAAAACTCCTAAAGAGATCCAGAGTTTTTTGGGGCATACCGGTTATCATAGAAGGTTTATAAAAATGTATGCAGAGATAGCTAGACCTCTGACTAGACTCACAGGTAAAGAAGTACCTTTCAAATGGGAAGAAGAGGAGGAAAAAGCATATCAGACATTAAGGTCACGGCTAGTGTGTGCTCCTATCTTGGTCACCCCGGAGTGGTCAAAAATCTTTCATATACATGTCGATGCTAGTGCATATGCAGTGGGAGCAGTTCTGACTCAACCCAGTGAAGAATTTAAAATGGACAGGCCAATTCAATATGCCAGTAGAATCTTGACCAAGGCTGAAAGAAATTACAGTACTACCGAAAGGGAAGCACTAGCAATGGTCTTTGCAATTCAAAAATTCCGCCATTACTTATTGGGGGTAAAATTTATTATTATATCAGATCACCAACCACTCAAGTACTTACTCAACAAACCACATGCTACGGGTAGAATATGGAGGTGGTTACTGTTATTCCAAGAGTTCGACTTCTCGGTAATCCATAAGCCAGGAAGAGAAAATGTGATGGCGGATCACTTGTCCAGAATAAATAGGAAGGATCAAACCAGTGGTATCAATGATGATTTCCCTGATGCACACTTGTTTGCTATACAACCTAAAGGATGGTATGATGATATCAAGCAGTTCATTAATACTGGATTGTATCCAGAAAGTGCTAATGCTGTACTAAGAAAGAGGCTACTTATCAAGAGTAGACCATATACTTTCATTCAGGGTAAACTCTACAGACAGGGCAAGGATGACAGGATGAGGAAATGCTTATAGGAAGATGAAGTGAGGGAAATACTGCAATTTGCACATGAAGGAACAGGTGGTGGGCACCTTCCAGGGCATATCATGAGCCAGAGAATATTAGATGCTGGTCTATGGTGGCCTACACTCTTTAGGGATGCAGATAATTGGAGAAAAACATGTGATGTGTGCCAGAGGTGTGGACCTAAACCCACCAAGCAAAGACATCACCCTTTGGTAGTTTCCACTTCTTGGCAGCCCTTTGAGAAGTGGGGATTAGACTTTGTTGGGCCTATATACCCTCCGGCACTTCCAAAAAGGGAAAAGTACTTACTGAGAGCCACGGACTACGCAACAAAATGGGCTGAAGCTATTGCATCAACGGATTGCTCTGCACAAACAGTGGCTGACTTTTTGTATTGTAACATCATTTGCAGATTTGGATGCCCGCTGGAAATCTGTACCGATCAGGGTACTCATTTTGTTAACAAAATATTGCAGGAAATTTCCAACAGGTATCGCATTTTGCACAGGACTTCTTGTGCATACTACCCACGAGCTAATGGACAAGCCGAATCAACGAACAAAGTATTAATTTCAATGTTGCGAAAAGAATGCATGTTGCAGCCGACCTCTTGGGGACGGGCCTATCTGGGTACATTATGGGCATACAAACTGGCCTATAAAGAGACTGGGTATTCCCCCTTTCAATTAGTTTATGGCTTGGTTCCTATTGAACCATTTGAATTTATCAGAGGCTCTATAAGAACGGAAACACTAGAGAGAAATGGGATGGAAGTTTCAGCAAGACTAACTGCTTTGCATAAACTGGAAGAATCGAGAATTTTAGCATCCAAACAGTTAGAGAAGCTGCAATTACACAGGAAGGAGACTCATGACAAAAATCTATGGCAAAACAATTTGAAGCCTGGAGATTTAGCCCTGCTACACAGACCACAAATTTCTAATCAAAACAAAGGGAAATGGATCCCTCACTGGGAAGGCCCCTTTCGCATTACGAAGATGCTGCAGTGGGGTGCAGTGCACTTGGAAACACTCGCTGGCAACACCCTACCTTTGGTTAACATTTCCAGACTCAAGGCTTATTATCAAGTATCATAAACATTGCATTTTCTTTTATCTTGTTGGTTTTGGATTGTTTTAATAAGTAGTAATAATCAGCTCACAGGATTGTTGGGCGTCGTTTTTTATGAAAATCATAAATTTGTTGGGCGCAAGTTTTGGGTGAAAATCCGAAAATTGGGCGCACGATTTTTTTTTCTTTTCTTTATCAATTTTGGGCGCATGTTTTCTTTTCCATCAATAAAAAGTCAAGAATTCATCAATTCATAAAAAAGAAATTCATCACTTGAATGGCTCATAGCTTTGCTAAGTAACTTTCAGTTTTGCCCTTTCCTTTGTTTGTCTCTCGGATGGATGAGATTAACATTGTCATCTCCTCTCTTTTTGATCACCTTTTTATGCTAGTCCGCTCCTTCTTGAGAGGTGCTCCCTCATTCGAACCACCTATATAATATGGCCTCTTTTCTCATTCTTGCTTCACCATCCTCAATTCTGTTCTTATTTTCAGTGCCAAGTTGTGCTAGGGAGGAAATAAGGAGAGCATTTCACACCCCCTCACCCTCAATCCCCCTCAACAATCTCCACAACCCAACCCCCGGCGGCAACAACCGATCCCCCCTCTCCCTCCTTCTCCTTCCACCTCCCCCCTCTTCATCACCCTTCAACACACCCCCCTCTCAAACCCACGCCCGCCCCCCCTCGGCGCAACACCCCCAGCCCCCCCCTCCAATTACCTCAACACCCCCCCCTCTCCAACCCACGCCCCCCCCTCACGACCCCCCTCGGCGCAGCACCCCCCAGCCCCCCCCTCTCCAATTACCTCAACACCCCCCCCTCTCCAACCCATGCCCCCCCCTCACAACCCCCCTCGGCGCAGCACCCCCCAGCCCCCCCCTCTTCATCACCCCTCAATACCCCCCCCTCTCAACCCACGCCCGCCCCCCCTCGGCGCAACACCCCCCAGCCCCCCCTCTCCAATATCATCAACCCCCCCTCTCAAATCCACGCCCGCCCCCCCCTCCCGCCACCCCTCGGCGCAGCACCCCCCAGCCCCCCCCCTCCAATTACCTCAACACCCCCCCTCTCCAACCCACGCCCCCCCCTCACGACCCCCCTCGGCGCAGCACCCCCCAGCCCCCCCCTCTCCAATTACCTCAACACCCCCCCCTCTCCAACCCACGCCCCCCCTCACAACCCCCCTCGGCGCAGCACCCCCAGCCCCCCCCTCTTCATCACCCCTCAATACCCCCCCCTCTCAACCCACGCCCCCCCCTCACAACCCCCCTCCGCGCAGCACCCCCCAGCCCCCCCTCTTCATCACCCCTCAATACCCCCCCCTCTCAACCCACGCCCGCCCCCCCTCGGCGCAACACCCCCCAGCCCCCCCTCTCCAATATCATCAACCCCCCCCTCTCAAATCCACGCCCGCCCCCCCCTCACGACCCCCCTCGGCGCAGCACCCCCAGCCCCCCCCTCTCCAATTACCTCAACACCCCCCCCTCTCCAACCCACGCCCCCCCCCTCCAATTACCTCAACACCCCCCCCTCTCCAACCCATGCCCCCCCCTCACGACCCCCCTCGGCGCAGCACCCCCCAGCCCCCCCCTCTCCAATTACCTCAACACCCCCCCCTCTCCAACCCATGCCCCCCCTCACAACCCCCCTCGGCGCAGCACCCCCCAGCCCCCCCCTCTTCATCACCCCTCAATACCCCCCCCTCTCAACCCACGCCCCCCCCCCCTCGGCGCAACACCCCCCAGCCCCCCCTCTCCAATATCATCAACCCCCCCCCCTCTCAAATCCACGCCCGCCCCCCCCTCCCGCCCCCCCTCGGCGCAGCACCCCCCAGCCCCCCCCCTCCAATTACCTCAACACCCCCCCCCTCTCCAACCCACGCCCCCCCCTCACGACCCCCCTCGGCGCAACACCCCCCAGCCCCCCCCTCTCCAATTACCTCAACACCCCCCCCCTCTCCAACCCACGCCCCCCCCTCACAACCCCCCTCGGCGCAGTACCCCCCAGCCCCCCCCTCTTCATCACCCCTCAATACCCCCCCCTCTCAACCCACGCCCCCCCCCCTCGGCGCAACACCCCCCAGCCCCCCCTCTCCAATATCATCAACCCCCCCTCTCAAATCCACGCCCGCCCCCCCCTCCCGCCCCCCCTCGGCGCAGCACCCCCCAGCCCCCCCCCTCCAATTAGCTCAACACCCCCCCCTCTCCAACCCACGCCCCCCCCTCACGACCCCCCTCGGCGCAGCACCCCCCAGCCCCCCCCTCTCCAATTACCTCAACACCCCCCCCTCTCCAACCCACGCCCCCCCTCACAATCCCCCTCGGCGCAGCACCCCCCAGCCCCCCCCTCTCCAATTACCTCAACACCCCCCCCTCTCCAACCCACGCCCCCCCCTCACAACCCCCCTCGGCGCAGCACCCCCCAGCCCCCCCCTCTTCATCACCCCTCAATACCCCCCCCTCTCAACCCACGCCCGCCCCCCCTCGGCGCAACACCCCCCAGCCCCCCCTCTCCAATATCATCAGCCCCCCCCCTCTCAAATCCACGCCCGCCCCCCCCTCCCGCCCCCCCTCGGCGCAACACCCCCAGCCCCCCCCCCTCCAATTACCTCAACACCCCCCCCTCTCCAATCCACGCCCCCCCTCACGACCCCCCTCGGCGCAGCACCCCCCAGCCCCCCCCTCTCCAATTACCTCAACACCCCCCCTCTCCAACCCACGCCCCCCCCTCACAACCCCCCTCGGCGCAGCACCCCCCAGCCCCCCTCTCCAATATCATCAACCCCCCCCTCTCAAATCCACGCCCGCCCCCCCCTCCCGCCCCCCCTCGGCGCAACACCCCCCAGCCCCCCCCCTCCAATTACCTCAACACCCCCCCTCTCCAACCCACGCCCCCCCCTCACGACCCCCCTCGGCGCAGCACCCCCCAGCCCCCCCCTCTCCAATTACCTCAACACCCCCCCCTCTCCAACCCACGCCCCCCCCTCACAACCCCCCTCGGCGCAGCACCCCCCAGCCCCCCCCTCTTCATCACCCCTCAATACCCCCCCTCTCAACCCACGCCCGCCCCCTCTCGGCGCAACACCCCCCAGCCCCCCCTCTCCAATATCATCAACCCCCCCCTCTCAAATCCACGCCCGCCCCCCCCTCCCGCCCCCCCTCGGCGCAGCACCCCCCAGCCCCCCCCCTCCAATTACCTCAACACCCCCCCCCTCTCCAACCCACGCCCCCCCCCTCACGACCCCCCTCGGCGCAGCACCCCCCAGCCCCCCCCTCTCCAATTACCTCAACACCCCCCCCTCTCCAACCCACGCCCCCCCCCTCACAACCCCCCTCGGCGCAGCACCCCCCAGCCCCACCCTCTTCATCACCCCTCAATACCCCCCCCTCTCAACCCACGCCCGCCCCCCCTCGGCGCAACACCCCCCAGCCCCCCCTCTCCAATATCATCAACCCCCCCCTCTCAAATCCACGCCCGCCCCCCCCTCCCGCCCCCCCTCGGCGCAACACCCCCAGCCCCCCCCTCCAATTACCTCAACACCCCCCCCTCTCCAACCCACGCCCCCCCTCACGACCCCCCTCGGCGCAGCACCCCCCAGCCCCCCCCTCTCCAATTACCTCAACACCCCCCCCTCTCCAACCCACGCCCCCCCCCCTCACAACCCCCCTCGGAGCAGCACCCCCCAGCCCCCCCCTCTCCAATTACCTCAACACCCCCCCCCTCTCCAACCCACGCCCCCCCCTCACAACCCCCCTCGGCGCAGCACCCCCCCAGCCCCCCCCCTCTCCTATACCCTCAATACCCCCCCCCTCTCAAACCCACGCCCGCCCCCCCTCGGCGCAGCCCCCCCCAGCCCCCCCCCCTCTCCAATTACCTCAACACCCCCCCCTCTCCAACCCACGCCCCCCCCTCACGACCCCCCTCGGCGCAGCACCCCCCAGCCCCCCCCCTCTCCAATTACCTCAACAACCCCCCCTCTCCAACCCACGCCCCCCCCTCACAACCCCCCTCGGCGCAGCACCCCCAGCCCCCCCCTCTTCATCACCCCTCAATACTCCCCCCTCTCAACCCACGCCCGCCCCCCCTCGGCGCAACACCCCCAGCCCCCCCTCTCCAATTCTCTCAATACCCCCCCTCTCAAACCCACGCCCACCCCCCCTCGGCGCAGCACCCCCCAGCCACCCCCTCTCCAATCCTCAACCACCCCTCTCCCTCTCCACCGTACGCCCCCCTCTTCCTCTTAACTCCATCCAATCTTCACACCCTCTACCCCCCTCCCTCCCCTTCAATCTATCGATTCCTCTTCCCCTCTAGTGGCTTTCTTCTGCTCCATTTCCTTGCCCCAGTTTCATCCATGGCGGACCCCGCTCCGGGTGATAGTTCTGCTCCTGCCTCAACAATTGCTTCTGCCCATCCCAATCCCCCTCCTCCTTCATCGGCAGATCCATCTGTTCAAGCGACTCAACCCCCACCGACCCTGGATCTTCCCCTTTATTCCCTAGACTCAGATTCCAGCTACCTGTATTCCCCACCTCCCCTCCCGCACCCTCCTTCTCCTTCCCCATCTATATCTCATTCATCCCACCCATCTTCGCCAACAGGGGATTATATGCGCCTGTTTCTCCCACCTGACATAAACCTGCAAATCCGAATGTACCTCTCCATTCCTACCATTGCCCTTCGTCAAATGTTTTCTATTGAGGATCTTCAACAGGCGGGCTTGTGGGGCTTGGCTAATGTTTTCTTCAACCCCGCCAATTTTACCCAGGTTTATGAAGCCATCCGCCTCTTCCCTCATTTTCGAACCGGCACTCTCTTCATCCCAGACATTGCCGCAAGTATTGGGTCTCCCCTAATAGATTTTCGTGCTCCCCCTTTCCTATACTCTGGACTGTCCGCCTCAGCCACTATTGCCTTTTGTAACACACATTTTCAAAGTAATGCTAGGTTTTCGCTCCGCATGACCACCCTTCTCAATGCGTTCATCTTTTTCTTCTTACTACGCAGCCAAACCTCTTCCCTTCCGTGGTCTGATATTCGTATCGCTGATCCGCTCTTTTGCTTTCTCCATAGCCGCCCCTACCCTTACGCACACCTCATTTATAGTTCCTTGATGTTGCGCTCCCGTCGCCTACGCCAGGCTATCTCTAGAGGCTCTCATGCATTTTCCATCTATTCTGCACCCTTCTTATCTTGGCTCTATCAGATTCCAGCACATTCTGCACACAATGCTGCTTATCTCCCCTCCCAACCTGGACCTTCCATTGCTCCATCTCCTTCCCCCCCTCTAATCTCTATTGACTCAGCTTCCGCCTCGACACCCACCTCCGCACCACCTGATGTAACTTCCTGCCCTCCACAATCTTCTTCACCCCTCCCTCCTGCATCTACCACCTCTCCATTCATAACTAACCCCCCTGATGTAACCTCCATCCCTCCCCATTCTTCTCCAACTATCCCTCCTGCCTCTACCACTTCTCCGTTCTTAACTCATCCCCCTGATGTGCCCTCCTTCCCTCCCCAATCTTCTTCACCTATCCCGCCTACAGCCACCTCCTCTCCATTCATGACTCCCACCCCTCACGTCCACTCCTTCACTACCCAATCTTCTTCCCCTTTCCCTCCTGTATCTACAAATTCTCCATCCATGCCTACCCCTCCTATTATCCCTAGACCTCCCCTCTCTTCCGATTTCACCCCACTTATTCAAACCCAGCTCAACCCACAAAACCCCACCTGTATGCCCCCCATTCACCCGGATTTCGCATCCCCCTCTACCAGTAACCTTCCTGTCAGTCAACATCTCCCTTCCCCCAATCTTTCACTTCCCACTCCATCGACCACTCCAACCCTTCATACTCCGCCGTATATTCCCCCTCCCCCTCCCCCTCCTGCTCCACCGGCCAATCCCACTCCGCCTTTTGACCTACCATCAACACCTTCATTTTTGCAATTACTCCAAGACGCGAGTGTAGTCGCTATCGGCAATGCTCAGGCCTCTCAGATTTCCTTGGATTCGGTTTCCGCAGCAGCTTCGGTTCATCAACAGTATATCTCAACAATAGAAAACATCAATCGCATGGCAACCTCTCAATGGCACTCCCTCAACGAATCGGCCCGCTTGCTCAAAGAAGAGCGAGATCATTATCGCGATATGGCCGACTCTGCAATGAAAGCCTTAGAAGATCTTCAGAATCGCTCCAACTTAGGGCTTTGTGCTAATGCTGCATGCCGACGTATCCGCAGGGAAAGGGATCACCTTAGACAATGCCTGAGTTCGCTACAGCTTACGATCGAACAAGCTTCTGCTCCCTTGCCCCCTTCTCCATCAACCTCTGCTGACAACCTCAATCACCCTCCACAATAAATTAAATTCCTCAGTCTCAATAACTTGCTCATCCCGGTCATAAAATATTGCTCTTAGATTCCAGTATCCCTTTGCCAATAATTACCTCATAATTTTGATTCTCTCATTCTTGTCGGGTGCATTACACTTTTTTTTCTCAATAAGATACACATCCTTTCTTTTTCTCTTGCCTGATTCATTCTCATCTATGTGTCTTTGCAATCTCTCAGTTGGTATCGATGTTGTCTCTCCGGGACGGAGAGATCTTTAGGTGGTGGGCATCTGTAGAGCCCTAGCCGGTTGAAACTAAAGGTACAAGGTATTTTTCCTCTTAAGGTTCAAAGGTTGAATCTAAATCTTAAGGTGAAAAAGGAAAAAGAATTAAAAGGAAAAGTGAAGGTGGAAGGCCGCGTACGAAAAGGTGGAAATAGGCCGCCCAATCAAAATTTTATTTTAAAAGTCACTCTTGTTCTAAAGTCACTACAAGACAAAGGAGCGAATCGTTGAGGACCAGTTAAAATAGACAATCTTGGGACATTGAAAGGACACCAAGATTGTACTGCAGTTAGAGTGCGCGAACCGGCGGACTCTCAAACAAAAGGAAGGACAAAGGCTATTCTTACACATCAAGAGTTGGGAGCAAGAGAGAGCTTCAGAGGAGCAAGAGCGGAAGCAAGAAGAGCCTCCAGTGTGCTGACGACATTCAAGAGTGTAAGAGGTGCCAAGAGGAAAGGGTGCAGAGAAGAGAGAAGGCGGGCTGGATTCCAAGAGTTCCAAGGGCTATTGCGTGCGTGTGCAGTGATACCAATTCCCTAGCTTGGCGGAAGCTTAGTGCAAGGTGTGCACAAGGGAAGCGGGAAGCAAGTGAAGGATTGGTGCACGGCCGCTGGAAGACTTGAGATAATTGGTCTTCAGTAATTGATGCTCTCTGAAGTGGTATTTAGTCATTGATTAGGCTGTGCGCAGTCATTGTAATGGTTGAAGGATAATTAATATTCAAGGTTTCCAAGAGTATTTCTTTGCAGAAGTTCTCACTGTTATTCCATTTTCATCATCTCTTTTTTCTCCTACAAACCCTCAAACTCCTTCTTGTCCCCGAATCCCCAACAGGCAGCAAATGTGGATTCCCAAGAAGGTCAGACAAGCGGCCATTAAAGAGATAGACAAGCACGAGGAAACATTATATCAACACAACAGTACCATAAGGACTAGCGAGCTTCATCGTAGATACTTCAAGAAAAGGAACCCCACACCCCTGATGACCAAAAAGGGAAGAGATACACATGCAGCACTGCATAATGAGCAAAAAACAAGGTTTAATACCTCTACTACAAAATGGATTTGGAAACCCAAGCAACAACAAGAAATGGAACACCAGAACCAAGAAGATTTCTGTTGCACACATGAAGCTTCCAATGCGCCTAAAGTATGCATGATAGGGACACCTTACAAGGCTAGACATTCGGCACATGATGTACTTCATAGAAATACGTGGTACACATTCTCCAATGGGGAATAGGTCATAACTTCTACTTCCTAGGAATGGACCTACTCTGTAAATAAATAAATGCTTCGGCTATGCTGATTCTTGTTTCTTTCAGGATGAAAAAAAATATGTGCGGTAAGAGATCTTACTTATACGAGCAAAGGGGAATGGAGTGATGCATCAAACGAGATGTCACTACAACACACATCACAAAAGACATGTCCTCCATAGAAGCTAATGTTTTCTTTTCATTACAAGTGCAGATGGCCTCGGAAGATTCTAAAGCAACCATTCAAGAGGAAGTGATCGAGTTCCCTCCATAGAGCGTGAATAAAGCAAAAGGACACTGGTTTAGGGAGGATCAACCAGCTGGGGATTATCTATTCCTGGTAACCATCAAAATCATGGACACGGATCATCAGTTCCTGGTGATGTCCCAAGATTTTAAGGTGATACATGAGCTCTCATCGACCACTGATATCATGAAGAAAGCAAGAATTCACAAATACTTTGAATTGCCAATCTACAAACCCGACTTTCAAAGGTGCACGCAAGTTATGAATACGTTACAGCCAGCTCTACACGATCCATTGGTGCCAGAGGCAAGAGTCATGCATGCAGTAGGTGAATGGGTCATAATCCAATTTACACATGATTGAATCAAAGAAGCTTTTGGATGGGAGAAGGATGGCGATATGGTATTAAAAGAAGAAAGTCGAGGGGCAAAAACTAGGACCTTTACTGACATTAATCGCACTGATATTGAAGAAGAAGTAAGACTCATTCATCAACACTTTTGCTTTCGGAACATGCATAGGTACACTGCTCCTCAAAAAATGATAGTACAGATGGTGTCTCATGCTATTAAACAAATTGGGAATCAAATCAATATGACTCCGTATATTCAAGAGAGGTTATTCGAGGCAAAGAAGCAGTGGAATCATAAGAAATTCCTGAACGGAAGTGTGGCTTTGACCGTATTGATATATCATGCCTTGGGCATTAGAGAGCATTTGCAACAAATACCATCATCGGAAGCCATGGCCAAATATGCAAAGGTCGCTACAGTCCCAAGAAAGAAAAAAGGTGTCAAAATTGTTGAGGAGGCAGAAACTAGCTCCCAACCTAAAATGAGAGGTACAAAACGACTAAGAGAAGTAATGCAAGTAGAAGCAGAAGTCCGAGCCACAAAAAGGACACATGAAGAGCACCAACCAATTACCAAAGAGGAATTAACAAGAGCCCTTGAAGACACACATCAATACACTAAAGGTCAAGTCAATCTACCAGTGCAAGGGCACCATTACCAGCAAGCCCAACAAGATATGGAGGTAAAAAAGAGGCTCACCAAGGTGCATCCGTACAGGGAATTAGGGTTGGTAAATTCAAGCTCATCTTCAGATGCACAAGAGGAACCAGACACCTCCCTATTGAATACGGACATTCGAAGTGAGTCAAAAGATGATGGACAATGGGAGGAATTAAATGAAGTGAACTACAATGCAGAAGAAGAGGGCATGAAGGTAAATCAAACTCCCATCAACCCTAATCAAAACACCACAGACAAAGAAGTATCTCAAGAAAGAGTACATGTCATCAAAATAAATGAAACATCTAACATTCAAATCCATGAGACCAAGTTTGCAGGAGAGGGATCATTCAAGAATCCCAAAGAAGAACCAAAAGACACTACGGTGGAAGAGTCCGCACCATTCACACCAATAAGGGTTGTGGCAGAACCCTCCGATATGGATGTCAAATTTCAAGGGAGTGCCACAAAAATTATCAATATAGAAGAAAAAAGCAAAGAACCGGAAGTGCAGCTTCAAATCAGACAACCACATAATGAAACTATACATGTGGAGCATGGAAAGGATGTCCTAACAGGAGAAGCTCCAAGCATTCCAAGAACGTGGTTGAATGTAGATGTGTTTCATCTCAAGCCAGTGGTGCAGCATATGATCAAAACTACTATGGATACACAACAATTAATGCTGAAGCTGATGCTGACTATGACAAAGCAATGCAGGAAAAACATAAACTTCATGAAATGGGTAAGAACCTTTCAGCCCAATTGAGTCTAGCACATGAGCACATAACAAATAAAGAGAATGAAGTTCAAGAGGCCAAGCAGCTATGTAAAACACTAGAGACAGAAAAGGAGAAATTGAAAGAATAGTTACAGGAGTTACATACGAAATATGATGCTAGCGAGGCCGAGAAGACACGGATGAACGCAAGAAGCAAGATATTGGAATCACAAATTAAAATATACATGGATCAGGCAGAAAACTTAAGGAATAGAAACAAGGAGCTGATGATAGATCTTCTATGCAATCAACCTATCGAGGCTCAGGAAGTGCCAGAAAAAGACATAAAGGCAATGGAGGAAAAGATAGCTAGGTATGAAGATCAGCTCAAGTAGGAGCAAGCCATCATTGCAAACTGGGAGAAGAGGTATATGGAGGATACCGCAGCTCTAAGGACAAAATGGAAAAAAGCCAAAAATAGATATATGGCGCAATGTAAAGAAGACAATGAGCAAGTCGAAGTCATAGGTCAAGAGCTCCTCAAAAAAGAAAGAAACAATTTTGAAGGCCAATGAAGAGATTAAGCAAAAAGATGAGATGATAAAGCAACTACAAGATCAACTCGCACAGAAGACAACAGAGGGGAAACCAGTAGTTCCACACTCCACAGCGGCTACTGAGGAGATTGAGGTACGTCCTCTCTCTTCCCCCTTACATCATTTGCCGATAAGGGAGGAAACGGAGATCACTCTGAACGTACTCATTGGGATATTGAAGAACTAAGCCGAAATGAGAGGGCACTACTGGTGTCCTAGCTTACTGTAGAATTTGAAGAACAAATAATAAAGGTCATGAAGGAAGCTCAGATTGAAAGCAAAAATTTAGAACAGATATTGAAACCATTTAATGTACCATATGGACTCCTTAAAGAGCAAACACCGCAATACATAAAGACCACGACAAATAAGGAGCCTGACAACAGCCTCCAGTTCAGCAATAATACATTCAACTATACTCAAGAGGAATTTGAAAGAGCTGACCCTGTATGGAGGAGAAAACTTTTGGAAAAAAACCCTACACTGCGGATACAGTGGGAATCATCGCCATATGCACTTCAGGTAAATCCATGTTTTTGTCCAGTACCCCGCAGACGCTCCTGGATGCATTTTTGGGAAGGATAGCGCCAGGGTAGCATAAATAACTAGTTGCTCACCTATCCACTATTATCAAGTCCACCGCATAACTATCTACCAAGGGAAGAATACATGGTTAAAACCATGGAATTTTGGATTGCCCGCTACGCCACTATACCTGATTTGGTAGTAAAAATGACTAATAAGATTCTAAGCATGCTATTTACAGTTATCAAAGTCTTCCAACATGCCAAATATACTTTTTTGAACTTCATCGGCATTACTCAGGGATCCGAAGCACTTGTTTTTTATCTCTCGACTATCCCGAGCAGATTAACACTTATGGCTATATACTCACGACTCATGTTCTTGCCAAGCACATATATGTGGACTTTTGAAGAAGCATTTTTCACCGGCTTCTTCGAAATTGATTCAGAAATTTTTATAAAAATGGTTTTCAATCTTAATGCAAGACTGGTGGCCTATGAAGCAATCTTCTTTGCGGATCACCGATAGGCACCAGAAGATGGGGTGAAATCAAGCCAATGGAAAGAGTTCATGATATGTCACGCCTGTGAAGAGAGATGGTGGATGCAATCCAAAGATGAGTAGGTGCTGCTACAACCAGCTTCACACCAGCCAACTGAGACTTCAGAGTTGATTAGTAGACCCTTTAAGCTTCCTAAATCCACCAAAATATCAGCCAAGTACTTTGGAACATGTATCCCAAAAGTTTAAGTCAAGACAGACTAGTTGCGAAATGACTAGCTCCCAAAACTTGCTATTTTTGGACATACACCTGCTAGAAAAAATGAACAGTGCTCTCAACCTGGTAAGAATTTGCAAAATTCCTTTTGGGTATAGCAAATAGACTTAGCAAGACTCCCAATCCAAGTTAAAACACTTCAAATGATGGACTGAGCACTGAGAACAAGTTTCATCAATTTCTGGATCATGCCCACCATTCTCGGGGCTCTGTAGAGATAGACCAGTGAGCAGTAAATTGCAGATATCTTCAAAACTATTAATCCAATGACCTTGAAAATTTATAGTAGAAAGTAGACAGCAGGATCTATCCAACGCAAGTTAAATCACTGAAAAAGGTTCAGTATAACTCAAGATATGACCTTCTGAAGTTACTGCTCTGAGTGAGTATAGCAGAGAACAAAACAGAGAAGTGAATGATGACAAATGTATAAATTCATAATGATTACAACCACATTGGCAATGAATCTTTGCACAATGGGAGTAGAATGATAGAGCTATGGAGTAAGCTCTTCAATCTCTACAAAATGACATGAAGTTGTCATGTACAAGGCTTGCTAATCGCCTCTTCCTTCTTGCTCCTTTTCTAGCTATTCTTGGAGGGAGTTTTGAATTCGAATTCGAATGGCTCCACCTAAAAGTGATCCACAAAGTTAGGAGATATTCCCTCAACTCAAAAATTCATGATTTTGGTAGTTATAGCCAAGAATTTGCTTTTACATCATGCATGAGGTAAGCCATCCTTTTCCTTTTTTCTTTTTTCAAATACAAGAGATAAAAATGAACTCTTTTACAAGAGGTGTTCACATGACTACTCATGTGAATTACAAATGAGGATGATATCAAATATATCAAGCATGTAGGCTTGGGTAAAATGCACCAACAACGCCAATCTGCTTAATCAACGAGAGCAAGCTGCCATACAAACGTACTCACGTCGCCACAAAAAAACTATCGAGGACGACAGGGTTCACGAGGAGGGACGTGTGGAATGGGAATCAAGCAAAAAGAGAAGAAGAAGAAAATCAAAGAATAATGTTGCTCAATAAGGAATGAAGATCATCAAGACAAAGAAAAACTCTCTGCCCAAAGCCCCGCAGGGGCACGCATCAGGCAACAATGCCAAAGGCCTAGGTCCTGAGGAGTGGAATTAAAGAAAGATAACAACCAAGACATTTCATGGGAGGTTGCACACAGCTTCCTCATCCACTAGGAGCTGGCGGTGAAGCGAAACAAGTCAAGATGAGAGACAGAGCACAAAGGACTCTTCATCGGATAAGATAACCAATTGTCTGAGGGTCCTAGGTGTCTCCTCTTCCACTCGATGCATGCGGTGAGAAGAAATGGAACAAGTCCTAGAGGATGACAAAGAAGATTCAGAAATAGGACCTTTTAAACGTAATGCTCTCTTAAAAGAGGGTAGAGGTCAACAAACTAAGGCGTGCGATGGCAGAAGGCAAACAGGCTCAGTGCAATACAATAGGGGAAGGTATGTGAGTAACAAGGGCAGATCAAGGCCAAGAAGTATCCATGAAAAAATGCAAAAAGATAATTGGCAGGTAATAATCCTTCCATTGATAGTGTGCGCGATTGCTCGACTTAATACAACAACCCAGATTTGTGATGTATGGAATAGCAAGGGGAAAACAGAAGCAAAGGACATACCTCGATAAAATAACAAATTCTCTAACAGTCCTTATCACTTCTTCGACCAGCGGGTGCGTGTATTTAGAAGTCTTAGATGAGCTACAAATGAGAAGCAAAAGCCTGTCAAGGGACGATAGAGACAAAGAGGGGGAGAGTGTTGCAGAGCAAAGAGGCACGAAAGAGGAGCACCAAAATTTTCAGATTAATGGGCATATTTTTTCTTATTGAAAGACTTAGGTTATTCCCTCAAGCCATGTAAATGCACTAGAGGAGTCCTCTAGATGCATAACCCCAAATCATTGTAATATATTTCTTCTAAAATAGTAGGAGAATAGAGATTAGCCAATAAAGTGCTGGTCACTTGTGTGAAATGACCATTTTTAAGGCACATGTATATAAGTCATTTTGTGACTCTTTGTAGACACTTTTTGCCATTGTGAAGAAGGAGAGCTCCTGATTTTCGAATTTGCTTCTTTCTTGCAGATTTTCATCTTCTCTTTGACCTTTTATGTGTGTGTAATGCTTGGAATGTGTGCTTAAGGCTGTTGTCTATCCCTCCCCACTGTGTTTGAGCTACTGTAGTGTGTGTGTGAGCTAGTACGAGTGGTGGAGTGAGTGTATGTGTTTCTTGCCATTTACTATTTTGGTCATAACTTGAAGAGCAGTTGTCAGAATCAAGTGAAATTATGACTAATAGATTCATCGTGTTGAGAGCTTCGAAAGGAACCCGCTATTGGCCATGTTCAGAGTCCGGAGCTGTGAGATATCATCGATTTACTAAAAACTGCTGTAAGTGGTATCGCGGTAGACATTTTCAGTAGTTAAGTGAGTTTGAGAGATAGATTAGTCTTTTCTCATGCATGAGAGTTGACCCACTTCATTTACCATCATGTGTGCACACGTCCTCATACGTTTGGTTAGGTCGGTTCGTCAAATTGACAATTAAGCATGTGTCAGTTCCCCACTATATGCACTTGTGTGGCAAACGCGATTTAGTCTCTTTGGCACAAGTCCCTAAGGTTTTGTGACTTAGGTACACACCTGAAAACTCTAATAGAATGAGATATCCTATGAATTGTAAGTATTACTCTACAATATTGTATGTTTTTTAGTGTTGAATATATTTATGAACTATTTAGATATGTTTTTGTTTGTTTCAGATATATTTCCTTCTACTTGGGTGGAAGAGCTACCATTTCATAGTCTTACAAGTACTTTCCAGGCATTGCATGCAGATGTTTGTGCACTAGTCTTTCTAGAAATATCTCCTACTCAACTTTACCATGATAGAGTTTTCTTTTACACACATAGATATGCCATACCCTCAACAATGAATGGTTTTGTGATGGAGAGTGTTAATCACCAAAAGAGCAAGCTATCCTTGAAACCTCTATATCAAGGATAACTCAAAACCTCTGCCAACTTGAAGGATCAATACCAAATTATCAAAATTTTGAGCTAAGTGTGAAAAAACTCAACATATAGAAAGTCTGCTACACTTTATCCACTCATAGACTGACCAAACATATAAAGCTTTCTTGAGATTTACTCCAAACAAGTATTAAAATAGGATTCAGTATTATCTATTTAAAGTTTAATACAAGTCTCGGTTCTTGGGATGATTAGGGGTCTGTAAACTGAGGCCCTATTTGTATTTTCCCAAATATACAGATTAATAGTATACTACTTCATCGAATTAATGCGCTAAATTGGATTATCTTCCCAGTACTGTTTGAATGCGTTCTTCAACACACTTCCACACCAGACAGTTATTGTATAACTTCTTCACTTATTGCGTTAATCAATTTACTTAATACTTCATTAAACTTTACTTAATGATTAAACTTAATCAACAGAATTAACAAGTACTCATATTACATAGGCTTCGATAACTGCGTTTCGCTTTCGACTCTCGCCCAGACGAACAGTCCGGCGACGACAATGCCTTCTGCTTCACACAAATCTTTTATTTATTTTTTTCAAGGGTTACAACTTTTGTGCTACACCTTATGCGTGTGACTTTTTAGGGTGTGTATTACAAAAATTATGAGTTCCTTTCCGGTAGCTTACACTGGCATGCACAGTGGACTCGAACCCAAAATTGGTAATTACAGAGTCAAGGCTCATCTATGATGCCCTGTATATACATAGTACGAGCTAATTTGAAGGTACGAGTAATCTTCTGCTTTAGGGAATCTAACATATCCTTCAAAATTGCAGGTTCTATCCGCTGTGTATCAGTTCTAACCGAACTGGCAATGATGACCTGGCTTATGAGTAATTCCATCTGCGTCTGCAAAAATGATTCTTGGAGATAAAACTCGTTTGCAAGAGCATCATCCCGTTGCAGCTTCATTTCCGCTATGTCTGCATCAATGCACGAGAGCGTGTCTGCCTGAACTCCCAATTGCTTTTCTCTTCTCTCGAGCTTCTGAACTTGAAACTGCATCGTTTTGTAAAAGTCTTCTCTCTCCTTTTGCACACCTATAAGTTCCTTCTTCAACAAGAGGGTCTTGGAAATCTCAGTAGTGAACTCTTGATCTCTCTGGAACAACCGCTCAGTGACATTATGCAATTCAGCTTCAGCTTTAAGTACATTGGCCACTAGTGACTGCAAAGCCTCTTCTAAAACACTGACTAGTGCATCCCTCATACTACGAAGCCCATTTCCTAATGCGGTCATAGCATCCATCTTATCTGCAACTTCTTGCTTCAATTCTGCAATTTTGGTGTCCTATTGAGCAATGATACTGTCTTTTGCGTTTAACTGTTCTTGCAGTTGTTGTATTTGAGTATGCAATGAATGATTCTCGGCTTTGGCCTCAAGTATTTCTTCTTGGAGAGGAGCAATGTCCGCTTTGAGGAGATCAACCTTGCTCTGCAGCTCCTGTTGAATTCTCTGAGTGGCCATCTTCATCTGGAGGGGCAATTGTTGGGATAACTGAATAAGTAATTGGCCCATGGATGCCAATTCAGTGAACATTACTACGGGAGGAAGAGAAGGAGGAGGCTGTGATGATGAGGCAGAGAGCAGGTGAGGTGATGATGGGGGAGAGTAATCGGGAGAGGAGAGGAGATGGGCTGATGCCTCATGAATGGCAGTTGAAGGCGCAGCGGGAGGAACTTCAGCAGCATCAGGAATGGTGGTTGGAGGATGAAGAGGAACAAGGGAGGTTGGGACTAATACAATTTCGGTTTCATGTTGAGGGACCGACAAAGCGACTTCGGTAACCGCTTCTCCAGTACCGGTTGGTGGATTGACTGTATGTGCTTGGTCGTCTGCGTCTCGTGGAGAAGGAGATTGACATTCACTAACAATGGTAGCTTCCCCTGTCTCATTCACAGGCTCAGCATCCAATTGCTCTAGTTCATTCTGTGGTTGGACTTCAGCGACATCTTCCATGATCACGTCTGGCTCCTGCTGCTGGCTAGGAGAAGAGGGTGCCGATGTGCCCTGTAAAGTGGTGGCTGTATCATGAAAGAGTTCAAGTTCTTGCATGACGGTTGAACCCTGCACCTGGCTTTGCAATAGGCTAATTCACCTGCGTTTTCATTGGAAGAAGTGTAGCAAGTCTTCATCATCATCGTCCTCCAGCATCTGTGTAGATTCCTCATGTAAAAGCATGGTAGCTGCTGGAGGTGGTTGCACTACTTGTATCACTGAAAGGAGAAGGGTGAGGAGGTAGGGCAATCGGGTACGCAGAATTTCATGTTTGGTGAGTTGTTTGGTAACTGCTATTCATGGTGAATGCGCCGAAAGAAAAAGGATGTGAAATTGACCCCTTCTCGTGAAGTAGTATCAATCATCGAGTAGAAAGGTCGGGAGATGCCATACGTGCATTTTTGAAGGTTTAAGGTTGCTACGAGAAATTGCAGCGCGGTGCGCTCTGGTTCGGGTCGGCAGAGAATGGCAAACTCATTAGATGAGTTCGGAGGAAAAAGTTCTTTCATGGTTTCCATCGGAAGGAGCGGTCCATCGACCAACCCCTCCTGAGGGAGACGAAACCCCTCAGCGACAGTGTTGAATGTGATGACAACACGAGGGTTTAAACATGTTAATGGCCAGCATTGCTCGGTAGCAGGCGTGGTGGCTATGGCAGATATAATCTGTGCACAGAAGGGATGAAACTCCACTGAATGCCAAGGAAATTCAGCGAAGGCCAAGAGCCCTCAAGCACGCAAGTACTCACTCACATCCGCAGTGAGACCTGCACGGAAGGTTACGATGTTCGCAAGAGCTTCTGTCAATCCGGGAAGACGTGAGGATGGTATGAAGACCTCGAGCAAGTGGCGACATGTTGGCAGTAGCCTTGGTACACCAGGACTTACAAGACGTGAAAGTCAAAGAAGGGAGTCAGAGCGAAGGGACAGCACAAGCAAACAGGGCAGTCAAAGAAGATCTGGCAAGTAGGCCAATATGGCAAGTAGGCCAATATTTTTTCAAGACATTAATGCAAATCAAGAGATGGACATGCAGGGAGGAAGAGCAAGTAGGGAGCTCGAAGATATGTATGGCAGATCACGAGAAGAAATCCCTACAACAATAGTGATTTTTATCACTAACAATCATTTGTAAATATCATTTCACATTTTTGTAGCTCCATTTTGTGCAAGCCAAGGAGTCCTTGAGCTTGAGGAGCCTTAGAAGTAGTTGCGTACCAATTTTCGTATTTTTTAGATCTCGTTTGAGCCCCCAAATAAGCCCTGGAACCTAATTTTTAACTAGGCCGGACACTAGGTCTGGACAGGGCCAAAAGCTAGTCAAAAACTATAAAAAGAGCTAGAGAGCTCATTTTTGAGGTTAGATTGTAATTGAAACTAACTTGTAAGAGCTTGTGAAAGTAATCTAAAGCACTCCATTGATTCTCTCTCTTTGTCTTGCCGTGTGTGCGCGTGTGTGTGTATGTGTGTGCATGCTTATGTGCTTCTCACTCACGCACTTGTGTCGCCACTTGCTCGAGGTCTTCATACCATCCTCACGTCTTCTCGGATTGACATTAAAGGAGGTGCTACTCATCACTGAGCTACACGACACAAGTGCGTGAGTGAGAAGCACATAAGCATGCACACACATACACACACACGCGCACACACGGCAAGACAAAGAGAGAGAATCAATGGAGTGCTTTAGATTACTTTCACAAGCTCTTACAAGTTAGTTTCAATTACAATCTAGCCTCAAAAATGAGCTCTCTAGCTCTTTTTATAGTTTTTGACTAGCTTTTGGCCCTGTCCAGACCTAGTGTCCGGCCTAGTTAAAAATTAGGTTCCAGGGCTTATTTGGGGGCTCAAACGAGATCTAAAAAATACGAAAATTGGTACGCAACTAATTCTAAGGCTCCTCAAGCTCAAGGACTCCTTGGCTTGCACAAAATGGAGCTACAAAAATGTGAAATGATATTTACAAATGATTGTTAGTGATAAAAATCACTATTGTTGTAGGGATTTCTTCTCGTGATCTGCCATACATATCTTCGAGCTCCCTACTTGCTCTTCCTCCCTGCATGTCCATCTCTTGATTTGCATTAATGTCTTGAAAAAATATTGGCCTACTTGCCATATTGGCCTACTTGCCAGATCTTCTTTGATTGCCCTGTTTGCTTGTGCTGTCCCTTCGCTCTGACTCCCTTCTTTGACTTTCACGTCTTGTAAGTCCTGGTGTACCAAGGCTACTGCCAACACCCCCCCCACTCTCGCGTCTGTCGCCCCTGACAGACCCTTGTCTAGCTGCTTTTTGGACGTAGTATTGTACAACATCGGCGGCAAGGTGGTGTTCTTCTAACCTGAGTCCCCTTGCTAGATCTGTCAGCAATGCATCCCAATTGACTGGCCCTGGGACATCTGGATGTGGCACCCGTAACTGCTCTGAGTGAATGGTTCGCTCCACAGCAAATAAATGGAGGAGATGTGAGGGTCTGGGTACAAATATTTCTGAGTGGTATTCCCAGAACCCTGTTATGAACATCTCTTCGAATGTTTGTTTAAAGCAGGCTGGGAGGTATTTTATTCTGGCGTGCCAAGCGTATATCACCTCTATAGAAGGAGTGGTGCTCATGTCATAAACTAAATCTTGGTTTCCTGTAAGGAATCCGACGCCTGAGAAGTGTGGGTCCTTGATATTCTTGAATGTCCTGAATGTAATAAGCATTAACTCAAAAATTTTCATGCACATCTGGGCCATTACATCAGGGGTATTCCTTAATCGGATGCTCCAGTGCCGTATAGTGGAAATCATGTAATTGACGGTGGGAGGCCCTTGAGGGGGTGCTAGATAGACGTAGTTTAACCATTTGGCGCATCCCTTGATATTCTTGACTGCAATGGTAAACTCTGGCCATGTGCGTCTGCGGAGTACAGGAACATAACAAGGGTTATATTTAATAAAAAGAGGCATATTCGTCCAGGTGCGAACCATCTCCGGGTAGGTTTCGAGGAGTCGGATCCTCCAAGTGGGTTGATGAATGGATCCTTTTTTGGCGCTCTCTGGGATATCATCTAGCCCAAATTGTGTAGCAAACGTTGGAGGTTTGCCACATCTATGTTGGATTTCTGCATTGTAGTCCGCCAGGAGTATACAATATGGCACGTATTGATCATCATTGGTTCCGATCCATCTATGGTGGGACATGCTGCGGAAGTATTCTGATTTAATAATAGTGTCCTCTATCTTTGCCATAGATTGGATTTGAACTGCCACTCGATCTTCATGAGTTGATGCCGTTTTCTCTAGTGTTTGGAGCCACTCAGGTACTTCGATTTCTAACGTATCCATTCCTTCTGCGGTTTGCTCACCACCTGGCATTGGCATAGGAACGTAAGGTTCCTCATACGTCTCATCTACCTCGATGGGTACCAAATCCTTGGGTTCTGGTTCGACAACTGGAGAGGGTTGCCTTTCATGTGTGAGTAATCTTGCCTGTAATTCGGCCACCTGCTCTTTCAATGCCTTGACTTCCTCTGAAGTCGTGGTCGTTTCTGTGACTTTGGGTGCTGTCTGTTGCTCTTGGAGTTGATTGCGCAGCGCATCACGTTCCCTTTCCAAGTCATCATGAGCTTCTAATAGATCTGCATAGCTGTCCAAGATGGTCTTCATTGTTTCTGAGGGCACAGCTTTAAACTGCTCTGGATCAATTTCGTGTGGAGAGCCTTCCATTGCTGCTTCTAGATTTGCTTCATTTTGCTGCTGCAGTCTCTTGTTTTCCTCAAGGGCGGCCGCCATGTGTTTTCTGAGAAGTGCCAGGTTACGCCGGACTTTGAGATTATCGGCTTGGTATACCTCGAGCAAAGCTTCTAGTTGTTTGGCACCTGATTCTGTCGATGGTTGGGGTGCCGCCAATAATGTTTGGTGAGCCTGCTCAAGCGTCGTGTAGCGTTGATTCAGTTCTGCATTTTCTGTTTGTAGAATGTGAAATTGTCTTTGTAAGTTCTGATGGTGCGTTTCCAGTTGCTGATACCGGTTGTCCAGAGCTTTGTACTCATGCTGGAGCTGGTATACACATTGGTTTAATGCTAAAAATATGTTATTTACATTAAATAATGCTGGGAGGGGTGAAGATGCAGGGGGAATGGGGGCGGGAATGGGAGAGGTGAATGATGTGGATGTACGTGGAGATGTGGGGGGAGGGGGTATGGGTGGTGAAGGTGGCATGGGGGGAGGGAGTGGTGCTGTGGCAGGTGATGTTTCCATCGTGTCAACTGTTTGAGTGACGGTGTAGATGGGAATCGTGGGTGGAGTGGATGTGACATCGGTGAACAGGGTGGTGAAGGTGGGCATGGTGACTCCCCCGTATTGGATTCCCGGAGAGAGTGGGATGCCCATGACAATGGTAGTGGTAGTGGATGTGGTAGTGCTAGTGTCTTGTGGTGGAGTGAATTGTGTAGTGTGAGGTGGGGATGGTGGTGACAACGGTGCTTCCTGATATTCTTCTGCTTGCGCTGCCTCGCCTGGTGCTGATGTATTGATGTGAATTTGCTTCCCGGACCTCCTGGGACGAACGGGAACTTTTTTTTCAAACCTGTGGATGTAGGCCATTGCCTCATGAATGGCCTCGTCCAGTCCTACAGCGTCGGCATGAAGGTTCATGGACTCAATGAACAACTCGTCCACACCTTCCTCAGCTAGCAAGTCGTTCATGAGTCTTTTGCCCTGTTCTAGAGACATCTGATGCTGTTCCTGAACCAGTCGCATGGTTCGATATAGTCTCTTGATTTGTGCCGAATATGCTGGGGCACTTGCTAACTCGGAGAGTTCGTCATATTCTTGATGTTGTTCTTCGTCGGCTTCTTCTTCGTCTCCTCCTGCCTCTTGTTCATCTACATCGACTTCTACAACTTGTGGTTGGGTGGGGGCCGATGTTGTTTGGGGTTGTGGTTCCTGAGCTCGCGCTGCTTTAGCTTCGATGTTAGAGTCATAGATTAATCTGGCAATTTCTTCATCCGTGAGGTCCTCAAGAGTAAATCCCTGCGGAAATTCCAAATCGGATGGAATGGGTGGAAACACCAGATTAGGCCCCTCTGTGCTTGGTCTTGGTAGCCGGATTGTGAATGGCCTAACTCGTCGTGTCTGGGGAGGGGTGATTTCTGGTGTAGCGGTAGCTCCCCTTGGTTGGGCACAGGGTAGTTGGACTCCCCCCCTCATCTTCTTTGATGGGGGACCTGCTGCTGATAGTCTTCTCTGGAATTCTTGGACTCGGGACCATACGAGTGCCCGCTGAACAGGCACGTCATAAGCCAAGCATCTATAGATTATTCTGGTCAGAGCACAACACCCGTGGAGCACATTCTTCTGTTTTTTGTTCCACCTTTGATGCGCTAGGTGGATCTGATCTATGATCCAGTGTGGCACATTGATGGGCAGGCTTTTGGTTTCTGCTAGATATAAACTGAACCATATTTTTTTCGGGGGCATTGTGAATCGTTCTTGGGCGGGAAAAGCAAAATGTTGCATGATGGTTCGTAGGTGAAGCGCAATGGTAGGTGTCATCGCAACCATGTCCTTCAGCTTATTAAGATCTTTGTGCTTCATTCGACCTGGAACCATGGTTTCCTTTTCTGTTGGGATGTGCATGCCATACATACCCAATGCTTCTCTTACCAGATTGAGGGTCAACTTGAATCTTTTAAGCTCATTACCCGGCAGCAGTGATGGCAACACAAAGGTGCTGTCGCCGCCCTTGGCTCTGCTTGGCGTGATGGTACTGATCAGATAAGAACATCGTAAAAAATCCGGCTTTGGTAAGTGAGTCCTGAAATAACTTTCCACACCCGCTTTGATCCAAACTGATCTCATGACTTCAGCATTTTGATAGCTTTCAAACTCGCGTGCGAAAAAGTGGTATCGACCCCATTTGCCATTGAATTCCAATTCTGCTTCCCAGAAATAGGTTCCATCGCCCAGTGGTCCAGCAACATCACTGAACCAATGCGCATGCTTACCTACTTGAGAAGTGTGTCCTTGAGGAGGATCCTGGATGGGGAGCACATGCACTGCTTGAAGCTCTTGCGGTCTTGCGGTGAGACGTGGCTCAAGGAGAAGTGTTTCTATGTCCACAATCTGGGCACCAGATCCGGCTTGAGAACTGGTACCTGCTTCTGCCATGGCCCTATTTGCTGGTTGGTTCTGTGAGAATATAGAACCAAGTGTTAACATCGTAATGGACAGAATAAATTTGTGTTGTCCCCGTTACAACATTAACATGAGGTGGATGGTGAGTTAGTGGTTAGTAAGTGCATGAAGACAGTGTGTGTAGTTAGTGCTTGTGTTGTCCTAGGAGACTACTGCAGTTAGTAAGTGGGCATGAATTTACAAATTGGGGTCGGGGGGTTTATTACAGGCCCTAGGCTGCCAAATGCAGTGAATGGGCTTTTTTTTCGGTTTCGGAGAGTCTCTAGAGAGCTTCCTCGATGTCGTGGTTTGAAAACGAGGCCTTTTTGGGACCCATTTACAATTGATTACATGCACGCTCTTGGGTCTTGGTGTGTTCATGAGCGTTGAGAACGAGTGAATACTGGCAGTATGCGTAGCTTCGTTATGCTGTTTAGGTTGTGGCCTCAGCGTAGCGACTTGTGCCATCAAGCAAGCCTTAGGCACCCAAATTTGTCTTGATTGTGGGCTTGCCTTCATCGACTTCTTGGGCACCCAAATAGATTTTACTTTAGCAGAAGAATTTCTGAAAGACTTCTTATTAGCGTCGTGTTGTTGGTCACTAATAAGAGGCTTTGCCCCTGTAGTTGACGGTAGTGCAACCGGTTGTTCGCCTTTCCGCACCCATACCTGGTTTATTTTCTGGGCCATTCTGCTGCGCAGGTACTTTTGATCTCGGACATAGGTAGTACTCTGCTTCTTCTGCCTTTGATCCACCTTGGGTTGCTGCCTCCTTCTAGCCTTTGGAAAAGAAGGGAGTTCCGTTGCATTTCTGACTTCTTTTTTGCGAATATCATTCCTCTGCAACACATAGTTTTGGACAAGAACAGCATGGTCATCTTCATGTGTACCCCTGGAAGGACTAGGAGTCTGTGCCTTTCCTAGTTCCTTGAGTGCTCCATTGTCTAATTCTACTGTAACTCGACTATGATTGATCCAAACCTGGAGAAGTCCACTTCTTAGGTTTAAATTGACTGCTTGGTCATAAATCCAATCTTGACCCAAGACGAGAGGTTCAGTGAGATCCTCATCTTGACACACTAGTACTTTAACGCTCATTGCCTCCTCGTGAATGTAGAGGGGAAGTTCCACCTCGCCCATGCAAGGGGTTTCCACGCCTCCCAATCCTATGAGGTATGCTTCCACAGGATGGACAGTTAACTGTAACTCTTGACAGTAAGACAACTTAACAGCGCTAGTGGCAGCTCCTGAGTCAATCAATGCTCTTACGGTTCTTGTACTCTTTCCTTGTCCTATGTCTATGGTTATGAAAGGACGTCTATCAATTATTCTATTCGAGCTTGTTCCTGCAACTTCACACATGGCTATGGGAAATCCTTGGTCTGCATAGTCATTCGTTCCAGGCTGATCTCTACCTTGCCTTCGTAATTTCATCCTTCTGATGCGTTCTAAAGCCTCTGCTTGAGCCTCTTCTCGAATGCGCTTTTCTTCCTCTTTGCGTTTCTTAGCAGTGTTGAGTCGGCTGAGCATTTCCTCCGTGAGTGGTTCCTGATACAACTTGACTCTACAACCGCTAATATAGTTTGGGAGAACATCACCCTCTAACGTGGCTAGTTGTACTGCTCCGCTCGTGGAGATCCTATTGATGATCATAGGTCCGTAGCCTCTCTTTTCTAGCTTCCTCGCGTGTTGTTTGAGTGTATAGACTAGGACTAGATCTCCTGCTTTCAAGCCTTTATCCTTCACATGGGCATCGAAATATGCCTTCTGTCTCTTCTTGGTGGCATATATTCCTGCAGCGGCTCTTAGTCTTGTTTCCCCTAATCGTTCAAGGTCAAAGATCCTAGAGGAGAGCTCATGACCCGTCCATTCGTGCTCTTGTGCTACTCTCAATGTAGGGATTAGGAAGTCCAAGGGTAGCACAGCGTTTTGGCCGAATACCATCTGAAAGGGGGTGGCTTGGAGTACCGTTTTGTAGGCAACTCGGTATGCCCAAACAGCATGGTGTAGCTGTTTGTCCCAATCAGAGCGTTTAGTGTTCACTAATTTCGTCAGTACATTGCATAGAATCTTATTAGTGCTCTCAGCTTGTCCATTAGCTTGAGGGTGATAAGGGGCAGACTTCTTGTGTATTACCAAGAATTCTTGGAGTAGATTTTCAATCACTTCGTTCAAGAAATGAGTGCCTCTATCACTTACAAGCTCTATAGGTAGCCCGTATCTTGTGAATACATTCTCAAACAAGAATTTGGCAGTTGTTTGAGCATCGTTCTTGGTTGTAGCTTTTACCTCTACCCACTTAGTGAGATAATCTGTTGCCACAATGATGTATTCCGCATGAGAACCCTTAGCTGGGGGATTAATAGGACCTACGAAGTCTATTCCCCACTTAGAGAATGCACGTCCACCCATCATAGGTTTCAATGGCATCTCATCTTTGCGTATAGGATACTGGGTCCTCTGACAGACATCACACCTTTTCACATAGGTATGTGCATCCATGTGAAGGGTAGGCCACCAGAAGCCCGCAAACAATATTGCCTTGATCACCCGATCTGGTCCAAAGTGTCCTCCTGCTACACCTTGGTGAGCAGTTTCCAAGATCTTGAGATATTCACTTTCATGGACACATAACCTCAGGTAACCATCTTTACCGCGCTTATATAGATTATCACCTATGAGTGAGTAATCCTGAGCTTCTTGTTCTAAACTCCTTTTCCTAGCTAGAGTCATGTCTGGAGGGAATGTGTTTGTCCTCAAGAATGATACTAGAGGTTCACTCCAATCTGGCACAATGGATACTTGATAGAGAGTGGCATGTTCCACAGGTGGTTTAGTGCAACAGATTGGGCATTCCTTGCACAACTTTTGGACATCTGCTTCCATAGTTGGCCAATGTACTCCGAGTCTCTTTAAGGTCTGTAAGGTTCGTTGCTTTGAATGGTGTTGCTCTAGTGCACCTACATGTGCTAATTGCAACCATTTAGTGTACTCATCCTCTTCTACGCAACAAGCCAAGATCCCTTGATCTGTGTGCTTGTACATGCTTCCTGCCATGATGTGGTACTTTTGGGCTTTTACAACCTCTCTATTCCGTGTGTTTACCACTGGATGGTTGGGCCCGTATGTCAATACTGGTACCAATGGCTTAGCCCACTGCGGTACCACTTCCAAATTAAACAAGTAAGCATCAGGAAGGTCATCTGACACTCCTTGTGGGGCTTCTCCAGATGTGAGCCTAGAGAGATGATCTGCTCTCAAGTGAGTCCTACCTTTTCTTACCACAACCTCAAAGTCATATTCCATTAGTAAGAGAAACCATCTTACTAATCTACCTGTATTGCATGGCTTGTTTACTAAGTACAACAATGCCTGATGGTCCGTAAAAAATTTAAACTTATTTGCAAGCAAATAATGTCTAAACTTTTTAACTGCATATACCATGCCTAATCCTTCTCGTTCAGTAGTGGTATAATTTCGTTCAACCGCATTCAATTGTCTACTGGCATAGGCAATTGGAAGATCCATATTGCCTTCACCAGTAGGTTGTGCAAGTACACATCCAATAGCATAATTGGATGCATCCACGTGAACATGGAATGGCTTATTCCAATCTGGTGTGGTCAAGATTGGTGCTGAACATAATCTTCGTTTAAGCTCCTGGAAGGAATTCTCACATTCATCCGTCCACTCAAAGTTTGTCAGAAGTCCGTACATGGGCTTTGCAATGACCGCATACATGTGTATAAATCGTCGATAATAACCACAATGCCCCATGAAAGCTTGTACTTCCTTGACATTCTTTGGCCTAGGTAGCTCTGCTATGGCTCTCACCTTTTCTTCGTCGGTAGATATGCCATTCTTTGACACTATGTGTCCTAGGATCTTGCCTTGCCTGACCATAAAAACGCACTTTTCTGGGTTTAGGCAGACTTGATATTCTCTACATTTGTCAAAGATTTGTCTGAGTTCAGGAATATGGGTTTGTCTAACATTGGAATGAGCACAGAGATCATCAACGTAGACTTCTAAACTCTTCCTCAGGAACTCCTTAAACACATGGCACATCAGCCTCTGGAAGGTAGCTGGTGCATTGGTAAGCCCAAATGGCATTACTCTAAAAGCAAAAATGCCCCATTCTGTGGCAAAGGCTGTCTTATGCTGATCCTCTGGAGCTATGGCTACTTGATTGTAGCCCGAAAATCCATCAAGGAAGCTGTACACTTCCTTGCCTGCCACTCTTTCTAAGAGATGTTCTGTGATGGGAAGCGGATAGTTATCTCGAATCGTGGCGGCATTAACCTTTTTCAAGTTAATGCACACACGCAGTTTGCCATTCTTCTTGGGTACCACTACGATGGGGGATACCCATTCAGTGTGCTCAATTTCATAGATAAATCCAGCTTCAACCAGTCTATCTATCTCTTCCTTGATCTTAGCAGCATAGTTGTCGTTATATGTATAAGGCTTTTGCTTAGAGGGTTTGGCATCTGAGGTCATGGGGATGGTGTGTGAGCATATGTCAGGGTCAACACCTTTCAAATCCTTGTAACTCCAAGCGAATACATCTCTGTATTCTCTTAGCAAGGTAATCAATTCGTACTCTTCTTCTTCTGTCAGGTCATGGCCTATATACGTGCATCTCTCCTCTCCTTCTTCTATGGCCACTACTATTTTCTTGGTGGTTTCTTTGTTATCATAGGCCTCTCCTGATTGTGCCTCTCGTTTAGGCATTCTTATCATGACTCTCCTGTCATCTATCTCGTACTTCTTAAAATTTTCTGGGACCTCAAACAAAGATTCTTCCTCTTCTGGTAAGGCTTCTCTCTTCTTTCGTTTCTTTCCTTCTTCCTTAGGGGTCATATGCGTTGCTAATCTTACATCATTTGTAACCTCTCCATGCCTCTGGGGTTGAAATTCTACTTCATGGAAGTATTCTTCATCTGATGCAAATGGTGGGTCCATAATGATTGACTCTAGATCGGAGTCACTTGCATCCTCATATGCATCAGGGCTAGGTTCGCATTCTTCTAGAACTGCCTCTCCCATGATTGGCTCTATGGAGAAGACTGAAATATCATAGCCATCCTCATCACAGTGAGGTGTCCATTGTTCTTCATTGATGGCTACGTCCATTGTTGCTAAAATTTCTGCCCAGCCATGGGGTTCAAATTCCTCGTCCGGAAAAACTACAGGTGCATAGGCTGGGTCTTGAATGGGTCTATGGGCGTTTGCACCTATTTCTCTGGCCTTTTCTCTCTTCTCTTCCTCCACTGCTACTTTGCACATCCATAAGTGAGTGTCTTCGTGCATCCAGGAGGATCCTGATCCTATGGAATGCACAGATTCTGTATCATCTTTGGCTCTATGGATGGGATTCCATTGGATAGGAGGGACATCTCTATGAGAATAATCCTTGAGATTGACTTTGGTTGTAACACCTAAGTGCTGCAGGTACAAAGAATTGGTTCCCCAATCCTGTACCACTTGCAACTGTCGCATGAATGGTCTTCCCAAAATCATCTCATAGGCATGATTTTTGCTGAAGTCACATATGGCAAAGGTATGTTCAAACTCGACACCACAAGTGGTGAGAGTTATTCCTTCTAGCAATCCTAAGGGTCTCTCTATGTGACCATCGGCCATTTGCAATTTCATCCTCGTTGTCCTGAGTGCCGGCTTGCCCCAACGCTTCCATAAGGAGGTGGTGGCAATTGCAACTCCTGCACCTGAGTCCAAAATTGCCTTCGTGGTGTAGTCCTGGTAGGTGATGGGAAGGTAGGTGTTCCCTTCTTCACCTTCACACATATCTCCTATCTTATCCAAGGGAATTTCCGGTACTGTCCTATGGGATCCTACCCGGGAACGAGGTTTTGCAGTTTCAGTTACTTGACTAGCTACATATTTCTGCGCGTTTGGTCTATCCTCAAGCAGCTCTTCCAAAGTGAGATCGCGTTGCACCTTGGTGTTCGTTACTACCTCCGTGTTCCTCGGTATGACTGAGTCGTCGTTCCTTACCATGACTGTGGGTGCTCTCATACATGTGGACTTTGCTTCCCATGGGCCTGTGAAGTGGGGTAGCTCCTGTATGGAATTAGACTCAAAGTCCAATCTCTCATGAGATTGAGCACTCTCATGTTCCCCGTAAATTGATGGGATGTCTTCTGGGAATTGGTCGTGTGCATCGTCCACAAGTTCAAAAGGAGGGGCGACCTCACTTTCGTTATCCCATTTGTCTTCTTGAATCTCTCGTAGGAAGTCTGGTGCAAACCGATTCATAGAAGAAGAAGTGTCTGGCTCTGTAGAATTAGGTACATATGCTACCTGGGAAGGAGGGCTTATTCTATCGTTGGCTCTTTCCTCGTTGTCATAGATAGCTGAAGCACAAGCTTCTTGGGGAGGATTACTTATGCTATTACTTTTCCGAACAGGCTCATACGCTCTCTGGGAAGGAATGTGGGTTACCTGTGGAGGTACATAAGCTTTCGAGGGAGGCTCCTGTGACCTTTGGGGAGGAAGATAGGCTCCTTGAGGAGGCACATGGGCTTCCTGAAGAGGCTGGCTTATCCGTTCTCTTGCCCTTTCCTTTCTTTGAGGGGTAGGCTCCTTTTCTGGCTGTGCAATTAGCCTCTCTAATCTTTCTAAGGAGGGAAAGGAGTCTGGTTTAGTGGAATTGGCCACATACACTTCTGACGGGGAATGCTTCATGTTTCTGCTTGCTTTATCTTTTTCTTGATTTTTTTCTTCCTTGGCAGATCTTGCAATTATTTCCTCTAACTTCTCTAGGAATCCATCCAAGTGTAATTGCGTTTTGGCTGAGCCCGAGTAATTGAAAAGGCGACTGGCTTCAAACATAGTCTGAGCCAATGCGACCATTTTCGCGCACAGTTTGGTTCTTTCTATCTCTAGGTCAGCTCTAGGATAGCACTTGGCATGATCCGTGACGTTTGGCCCTTCTTGGATTCTGGCCTGATATGCTTTGAGCATCATGTCTATGTCTTCAGGAGTGGGATCAGCTAACACTGATCCTACCCTAGGAGGTGGTGGAATCGTATGACGTGGTGGGGAAGGTGGTGGGTCAGATGGAGATGGTAGGGGTGGCGGCGGGGTATTGTGAGAGGGGATTTGAGAGGTGATTTCAGTTATCCTAGCTTTGGTTTCTCTTATGCTTTCCTCAAGTTCACTCATCTTTTTAGCCCATTGTCTTTTCATTCTTTCCCGACTATCTTTCCATGCTCTAGTCCTTTTCTTTGTTATGCTCTCGGTTTCACTAGCCTCTGAGTTCTTATCCTGGTTTGTCTCTTGGTTTTGCTGCAATGCCTGAGCTCTAGTGACTACCTGCACTGGTGCAGTGGAAGTGACGCTTCCTGAGGAATCTACAACCAAACCAATCACATTGATCGGAGTGATTTTTGGCATATTATTGGGGTTCTTTGGGCACTCTCGTAAAAGATGCTCTTTTCCACAATCTTGGCAAAAACCTTGGATAGTCACTGACTGGGGTTGTGTAGGTGGGGGTAAGGGACAATCACGGATGAGATGATCTCCTTGGCATCTGTAGCACGGTCCTCTTGGGAATGGAGGTCTTACTTGCCTAGGTTGAGGCCTGGGGTTGGGGTTTGCATACATGACATTCGTGTAATCTGACTCCCAACTAGGTTCACTTGGTTCCTCACTATAGTAAGACTCACCATGTTCTGGAGACTGCATGTAGTAAGCCTGGGGACTATCGACATGTGTAGAATCAAAGCTATGGTCACTTGGGTCACTTTCCGAGATCAATGGGGTTACTGGTACTATGGCCCTATTCAGGTTTTCTTCTGCAACAGCATACTTTACTGGAATCACGTTAGCGGGGTTTGGGGGCTGTTGAGCTAGTACCGGTTGGGGTCTCTGTTGGGCCTGATATTGTGGTTGGTAGGTTTGTTGGGGCCTAGCATATTGTGGTGGTGGATTTTGGTTTTGGTATCTGCCTTGTTGGTAGGGCTGCGGGTAGGGTTGCCTAACTGCCTGCTTGTTGTATGGGCAATCTTGTGCGGTGTGATTGGTGTATCTCCGTTCTATGGTGCAGTACTGGCTACTAGGGTTTACTTGGGGCTAAGCCATAATAGGGCAGACATTCGCCATATGGTCACCACCGCATGCATAGCATCTTTTCACAGGGGCAAACCTTGGGATTTGTTTGCTAGTTACACCTAATTTCTGAGCTACTTTTTCGGCAAGTTCCTCAATTGATGTGGACTGCGTGGAAGAGTGACTACATGCACTATCTGAACCTTTGTAGATTTTGGAAAGCTCTAGTTCTTCCCCTAGGTTATCTTCAATGTCAATGCACATGCGTACACACTCTTCTATAGTCCTAGGGTCTTTCAGATACACATAAGATCTCAATTTCGTACTCAACAATCCATCCAGGAATAAGGCTACTTGTTTAGCAGATGTGGGTAGCTCCGAAATAGGGCACCTTTCCAGATATTGTCTAAATCTTCTTCCGGCCAATCTGACAGTCTCTTGGGGGGTCTGTTTGAAGCTGTGGATCAATGAGGAGGTATTGTGTCTTATGCCGCTCTTAGAGAACTCTACAATGAATGCCTCTAGGAGTTGGTCTATGCTCCTGAACTGACGCTCATCTAATGGCTGAAACCATGTAAGTGCCGTGTTCCTAAGGGTTAGACCGAAGGCATTGTACTGCGTGAACAGATCTTCCACTTGTTCAGCTCTCAAGACTTGCTTGAACTCTGCCACATGATCATAGGGATCTCCTGTGCCGTCAAAGTAATTCTTCATGGACTTAACTAGCTGGGTGGGTCTCAAAGTTCTTGTGTGCTCTCTAGGCCTCGGCAGAGGGAATCCATCTACATTTCTTTGGTTCCTGTGGGCTCTATGCATCTCAGGTTCTACCCTATTCGTCTCTGTTCTCGTTCTTTCTCTGCCCACTGGGTTGGCAAAACTTACTTCTGGTCTATCTCTACTTCTGTCTCTTTGCGTACCATGAGCTTGGGAAGTTCCAGCCCTAGGGTGACCATAGGATACATTTGATCTTGGTTGAGGGAAAATAAATTCACCCTTCCAAGTGTAAGCATGCCTATCATTTTCTGTCACCACAAAGATCCGTTCTGAAGCATGATCTAAATAGGTCACTCTGCCTGGGCTATCCGGATCCTTAAGCTCGTAGATCATGATATTTCCTATGTCTGTCGGCTGATTAGACTTATACCTCCAAAAGGCTTCATCAGTTTCTCGATTGAGGAGCAACTCTATGCTCTTGTTGTCTTGGGGGACCCATTCAGGCGTGATAATCCTAGTGAGAACTGATTTACCTCGAGGGGTTCTAGGTTCCGCACCCATGTTCCCTTGTTCCAGGTCACCTAAGTCCGCATCTGAGATTACATTCCCAAAGTCATCTGTCCTATCAGGGTGACTAGTGACTACATATATAGTTCCTTCTTTGTCCAAGTATGCACCATTTTCAAACTTGACAGCTGGGTGCTCTAGTCCAATGGATTGATCAGGATTTTTAATCTGGACCACGGATCTTCCTAGGCCGTCCTCATAGATGCTAGCACCTAGTCCGTTGGTCCTAAGATATTCCAGTTGTGTTTTGTAAGGGCCTTCTACCCTGTATAAATAAGGCACTCCTAAGCTTCCCGTAGGTCTGTCCATGCCTTGAGACATTTCTGACTCACTGGTCTCCGAGCTAGGGTAATGAGAGTGGTGGCTCAACTGCTGGGCCCAAGATCTTGCAGTGTGATTGACACTAGCCTCTGATGACCTAAGGCTTTGTCTTTCTCTTGCTAGGTGTCGTCCTGATCTAAGGTTCATATGCCTAACTGATTAGCCCAAATTTTTGCCCAGAGTACAACCTCGTTGCCGATCAATTGGTATTAGTCACTTGATTCTTTTTAGTTATTTTAGCACGTTTGAGTTCTTGTCTGATATCACGTCGTCGGAATACTTGAGTGTTCTTCGTAATTTCAGGTTGATCGTTCCACGTTAGGTTCTTTTCCTTTAGGTTATCGACAGTACAGTAACTAAGTTTTTAGCTTGAAATAGTCTTCAACTTGATAACTGCCTATCGTCGCCCTGGCTTACTCCTATCTCTACTCGTTCTTAGCTTGAGCTAGGAAATGACAGAGGGAGTTGAGAATAATCCAACCTTACTTGTTGATCCCTTGCTTTATGGTGCTCAAGAACCCGGTTCTCAAGCTTGCAAAGAAATCTTGCTTTGTATGCTCCAAGTTGCTCTCAATGGACCTATAAAAGTCCCACGGTTAGCTCAATGCTTATATTCAAAGGACAAAACCAACCACTTTCATTCATGTAACATAAACACACATGTGCATTCTGACTTTTTAGGAAAATAATTCTAAAGACCCCTGACTTTGATCCCCCTGGGTATGGTCAACTTCAAAATACCCTTTCTGAAAATCAACGCATTATCTTTATAAAAAACAGTTGAGGGCGGGTAGTATATGCCACGAGCTTTCCAACAAGCCCAAGAGCTCAAAAATTGGATTTCGTATGAAAAAGTTAGGACTGTTCAGGGTTTAGGGAGTTAAATCAGAATTCAACACAAGCTAACAGTCAAACAGGAATACTCGAGTAGCTTGTGGCACGGCCTCGCGATGCAATACTACACCCTAGTGTTTGTCCCTCACTCAATCAAAATTTAGACCAATAATTTTGCCTTGAAAATTTGACCTAATTTGCCCTTCTAACGCGTTCGCAAAGTCTGTCGGTTGCGATTGACAGGTCAGTCGCGATCGACGTGTCGATCGCGATTGACAGGTCCGTCGTGGCTGTCAGTCGCGATTGACTGGTCAGTCGCGATTGACAGGGGTTACGAAAAGTCAATCAGTCGTGGTCAAAGGGTTGTTGACTGTGTCGGTCGCGATTGATGAGTCGATCGCGATTGACAGGTCGGTCGCGAGGGTCTGTCCGTCGTGGTCAAACAGTCATTGACCGTGTCGGTCGCGATTGACAGAGCCGTTGTGGTCAAACAGGTCGTGGTCAAACAGTCATTGACAGGTCGTGGTCAAACAGTCATTGACCGTGTCGGTCGCGATTGATAGAGCCGTTGTGGTCTGTCCGTCGTGGTCAAACCGTCGTTGACTGTGTCGGTCGCGATTGATGAGTCGATCGCGATTGATGACTCGATCGCGATTGACACGTGTCACGCGTATGGTCAGTCGGTCGTGGTCAATCGGTCGTTGACTCTGTCGGTCGCGATTGATAGAGCCGTCGTGGGCTGTCGGTCGCGATTGACGTGTCGATCGCGATTGACAGATCTGTCCGTCGTGGTTTGTCGATCGCGATTGACAGAGCGATCGCGATTGACAGAGCGATCGCGATTGACAGAAATCTGTGGAATTTCAAAAAACTAAACACATTTTTGGGAAGCTCTAGGCCTGTAGGTCATGGATATGCACTTTGTTTAGCAATTAGAGCAATTTTTCTGTCGGTCGCGATTGACAGAGCTCGGCGACACACAGACAGTTACTCAGATTTCCATACCTGCGCAGAGTGCTGGGGATGATGATGCGGCCTGTACCTGCAGAATGCTCACAAAACATGCAAAAAATAGCACATGCAAATTCGCTCTCTCGCTCTCTCTCACAAGTGAAGTGAGGGAAATGAGATGGAGATGGGGATATGGTCAAAAAACTGAAATTTTCGCGATGATGGAGATGGACGTGGGAGATGGTGATGATGATGATGGTGATGAAGATGGTGAAGAAAGTAAAAGAAAATCGATGAGAGTGAGGAAAATACCTACAACTCCAACGCGTCAACTCTACGTCTTACCATCACACGCTCGTCCTCAAAGCTCGATCCCCGGCAACGGCGCCAAGATTTGGTGTAGCTCAGTGATGAGTAGCACCTCCTTTAATGTCAATCCGGGAAGACGTGAGGATGGTATGAAGACCTCGAGCAAGTGGCGACACAAGTGCGTGAGTGAGAAGCACATAAGCATGCACACACATACACACACACGCGCACACACGGCAAGACAAAGAGAGAGAATCAATGGAGTGCTTTAGATTACTTTCACAAGCTCTTACAAGTTAGTTTCAATTACAATCTAACCTCAAAAATGAGCTCTCTAGCTCTTTTTATAGTTTTTGACTAGCTTTTGGCCCTGTCCAGACCTAGTGTCCGGCCTAGTTAAAAATTAGGTTCCAGGGCTTATTTGGGGGCTCAAACGAGATCTAAAAAATACGAAAATTGGTACGCAACTACTTCTAAGGCTCCTCAAGCTCAAGGACTCCTTGGCTTGCACAAAATGGAGCTACAAAAATGTGAAATGATATTTACAAATGATTGTTAGTGATAAAAATCACTATTGTTGTAGGGATTTCTTCTCGTGATCTGCCATACATATCTTCGAGCTCCCTACTTGCTCTTCCTCCCTGCATGTCCATCTCTTGATTTGCATTAATGTCTTGAAAAAATATTGGCCTACTTGCCATATTGGCCTACTTGCCAGATCTTCTTTGACTGCCCTGTTTGCTTGTGCTGTCCCTTCGCTCTGACTCCCTTCTTTGACTTTCACGTCTTGTAAGTCCTGGTGTACCAAGGCTACTGCCAACAGCTTCCATGGTGCACTGAGAAACAGTCGAAAGCACAAAACATGCAAGGGTCACAAACACACAAAGACACAATAGCGGCTAACAGCGGGAAGAACAAGATTAAGTAGAAACACTGGAAAAATCAGGCGGTAAGAACCCTAATCATAATGCAGTATTGGAAATATACCAACATAATGGCGACATGCATGGATTGATAGAATCGGTGTGTTGAAGCTCAAAGTCAAGGACAAAGCATGGAAGCACATCAAAAGGTGGACACATGAGGAAAGGGAGCAAGTAGGGAGCTCCAAGAAGTGTATGTCAAATTTTCAGAAGAATTCCCTACAAAAATAGTGATTTTCATCACTAGAAACCATTGTAAATACCATTATCTATTTTTAGTAACTCCATTTTGTTCAAGCCGAGGAGTCCTCGAGCTTGAGGAGTATTAGAAGTACCATCGTACCAATTTTCATAATTTTTAGACTTCGTTTGAGCCCTCAAATAAGCCCTGGAACCTAATTTTTAACTAGGCCGGACACTAGGTCTGGACAGGGCCAAAACTAGTCAAAAAACTATAAAAAGAGCTAGAGAGCTCATTTTTGAGGGTAGCTAGTTAGAGAATAGAACTTTTGTAAGAGAACTCTTTTGCAATCTAAGCTTTCCATTGTTCCTATCTTTGATCTTACTTTGTGCGCGTGTGTGTGTATGTGTGTGCATGTTTGTGTGCTTTCACTCACGCACTTGTGCCTTCACTTGCTCGTGGTCTTCATACCGGTCCTCACGTCTCCGCGGATTGACAAGTAAAGGAGATGGTGCTTACGCTTGAGCTACACCAAATTTTGGCGCCGTTGCCGGGGAGAGAGCTTCGAGGACGAGCGTTGTGATGGTAAGATCGTAGATTTGCGACGTTGGAAGGTAAAAAAAAACTGTCATTTCAGTTCATTTTCTGTTTTTTCCTCTTCATCTTCATCATCATCATCATCTCCACCTTCTTCCATCTTCTTCTTCATAGAAAATTCTTGTTTTTTAGTGCAATTTCACCATCTTCATACCATTTTTCATGCATTATTGTGTGGGAAGGAGTTAGGAGGTGCAAGGGAGAGCAAGCGCTGTATTTTTTTCATGATTTTCTGCTCATACGGAGCTCGCCATAGCCGGCGCTCAGAAATTTGAATTTCCCGCCAAAAAACGCGATTCTGTGATGAAAATCGCGATTCTGTGAAAATTCAAAATTTTTTGAAAATTCACGATTTTCAGTTTTCCCGCCTAAAAGTTGGTTGAAAAAAATCGCGATTCTGTGTTTTTCTCAAAAAAAAAAAAAAACACGATTCTCTGCTCAAAATCGCGATTCTCAAAAAAAAACAAAAAAACACGATTCTCTGCTCAAAATCGCGATTCTCACCAATCACGATTTTCAGCAAAAACACGATTTTGTTAAAAAGGCGATTCTGTGAAAACACGATTTTTTGCTCAAAATCGCGATTTTCAAAAACACGATTTTGTGCTCAACATCGCGATTTTCATGTGAAAAATACGATTTTCAAAAAACACGATTCTCTGCTCAAAATCGCGATTCTCACCAATCACGATTTTCAGCGAAAAACACGATTTTGTGAAAAACACGACTTTCTGCTCAAAATCGCGATTCTCACAAATCACGATTTTCAGCCAAAAATACGATTTTGAGAAAAACACGATTTTGTGATCAAAATCGCGATTTTCAGAAACACGATTTTGTGATCAACATCGCGATTCTCTGAAACACGATTTTGTGATCAAAATCGCGATTTTCAGAAACACGACTTTGTGATCAACATCGCGATTTTCAGAAACACGATTTTGTGATCAACATCGCGATTTTCAGAAACACGATTTTGTGATCAACATCGCGATTCTCTGAAACACGATTTTGTGATCAACATCGCGATTTTCAGAAACACGATTTTGTGATCAACATCGCGATTCTCTGAAACACGATTTTGTGATCAACATCGCGATTCTCTGAAACACGATTTTGTGATCAAAATCGCGATTTTCAGAAACACGATTTTGTGATCAACATCGCGATTCTCTGAAACACGATTTTGTGATCAACATCGCGATTTTCAGAAACACGATTTTGTGATCAACATCGCGATTCTCTGAAACACGATTTTGTGATCAACATCGCGATTCTCTGAAACACGATTTTGTGATCAACATCGCGATTCTCTGAAACACGATTTTGTGATCAACATCGCGATTCTCTGAAACACGATTTTGTGATCAACATCGCGATTCTCTGAAACACGATTTTGTGATCAACATCGCGATTTTCAAATCACGTTTTTCTGCTCAAAATCGCGATTCTCTGAAACACGATTTTGTGCTCAACATCGCGATTTTTTTGACTTCACAGCATCGCGATTTTCAGAAAGTTCACAAAATCGCGATTTTCTCCAAAGGTCCTGTTTGCCTGTTTTGACCCCCAGGAGCCTGATTTGACATAACTTTCTCATCCAAAGTCCATTTTTTGAGCTCTATAGCTTGTTGGAAGTTGACCCTCAGGTGGGACTAGGGAACCAAGGGGGATAATTTGAAGGGGGATAATTTTGAGATAGGATAATTTGAAGTTGACCCTCAGGTGGGACTAGGGAACCAAGGGGGCTCTAAAGAATTGTGAACCATACCAAAGGGAAAATTTGGACTCTTGACTAAAGCTTATGAACCTGAGATCTGGTAGACACTTAGGCAAGGATAAACAAAGCATTAGATCTTCTGAGGCTAGTGTCAACCATACATCCAAGTCTTGGGCACAACAACTAAGTGGTCATCTTTTACTCAGATCAGACACAAGTGATTCAGAAATGTCTTTTAGTATGGGAAAACCTACAGGTGGCTCAGGGACTGCCCATCTACAAACACCGGAAGGTCCCTATAAGACACAGTTGGAATATATTCGGACCAACCAATTAGGTGCTCGCATCTATGAGGATGGTCTGAGGCAATCAGTGGTCCAACTCAAAAATCCAGATCAATCCTTTGGACTTGAACACCCGGTGGTCAAGTTCGAAGAGGGTTCATACATTGATAAGGAAGGAACCATGTATGTGGTTACCAACCAACCAGATAGGACCGATGAGTTTGGAAATATCATTCATGAGAATGAGATAGGAGACCTAGAACAAGGAAACGTAGGACAAGGACCCCAGACTCCTAGAGGTAAGTCAGTTTTGACCCGAGTGATCACTCCGGACTGGATCCCTCAAGACAACAAAAGCATAGAACTATTTTTGAATAGAGAAACAGAGGAAGCCTTTTGGAGGTTCAAGCCAGATCAACCTAGCCAATTGGGCATAGTTATCATCTATGAATTCAAAGATCCTGAGATACCAGGCAAAGTTGTCTACCTGGATAACACATCAGAAAAAATTTTCTTGGTAACGGAACATGATAGACATGCATATACATGGAAGAATGACATGATTTTCCCCCCACCAAGATCCAATGTTTCCCATGGCCTCCAAGGGGTAGGATCATCCCAGGCTCATGAAGCCCAGAGAGAAAGAACTAGAGAGAGACCTGAGGTAAGTTTTGCACACACCGTGGGCAGGAATAGGTCAGGATTTGAAAATGAAAGACCTGAAAGAGAGAGACATCAAGCACATAGGCAACAAAGAGATGAACAGGATTTTCCATTGCCTAGACCCCGGGAGTACCCAAGAACCCTTAAACCCAGTCACGTGATCAAGGCAATGAAGAACTATTTCGATGGGACAGGGGATCCTTATGATCATGTGGCCGAGTACAAACAAGTGCTGAGAGCCGAACAAATTGAGGACTGGTTCACCCAGTACGAGGCATTTGGTTTGACCCTTAAAGGCACTGCCTTAGCTTGGTTTCAACCATTGAGTAGAAGCAGCTATCGCGATATAGGTCAACTGCTAGACGAATTCATTGTAGAATTTTCCAAGAGTGGTATCAGGCATAACACATCGTCCCTGATCCATAGTTTCAAGCAGACACCCCAAGAAACAGTGCGACTAGCAGGTAGAAGGTTCAGACAGTACCTAGAAAGATGCCCTGCTCCAGAGCTACCCACACCAGCCAAACAAGTGGCTTTGTTTTTAGATGGCTTATTGAGCACAAAGTTAAGATCCTATGTATACTTGAAAGATCCTAGATCCATAGAAGAGTGTGTGCGGACGTGCATAGACATAGAAGATAACTTGGGTGAGGAGTTAGGATTGTCCAAACTCTACAAAGATTCAGATAGTTCTACTAGTCATACTTCAAAGATCTCCGCAGAAATAGAAGAGATAGCTGAGCAAGTTGCCAAGAAGTTGGGAGTCCAAAATCAACAAACACAGAGTCACTCCATTGAATCGGTGCTATACTTGCGGAGGTGACCACATGGCTAACGTATGTCCAATGCAAAACCAAAACATTAGAGAAAGGAATGCTCCATATTGCACTATTGAGAGAAAATACACAAACCACACGGCTCAAGATTGTCCCTACAATAGGCAGGCTGTTAGACAAAATTATCAGCAACCTTACCCACAAGGTAGGTATCAGAATCAATACCAACAGCCATATTATAGACCACAACAGCAGTATCAGGTACCATATAGGCCACAACCTGTCTTGGGAAACCAACAACCAGCTCCAGCCAACGTGATTCCAGTCAAGTATGCTGTGGGAGAGGAAAATCCAAATAGAGCATTGGTGCCCCTAACCCCATGGACACCAGATAATGATTCTCATGCTCATAGTTCAGACTACTCCCATGAAGGTAGTCCACATGCGTATTACACAGAGTCACCTGAGCATAGTGAGATTTACTCGTATCAATATGAGGCGCCACCTATGGAGCAAAATTGGGAGCCAGAATACTCCAATGTCATGTACACAAATCCTAACCCTAGGCCCCAGTTGAGACAAATGAGACCACAAGCCCCTAGAGGATCTTGTTTTAGATGTCAAGGTGATCATTTCATTCGTGACTGTCCCCACCCACCATCTCCGAGTCAAGGACAGGCTATCACAATACAGGCTTTTTGTCCTGATTGTGGCAAAGACCACCTCCCCAGAGATTGTCCAAGAAACCCCTCTAGTGCACCCAAGATTACACCCATTAATGTGGTAGGCTTAGTGGCAGATCCAAGTTCAAGTAGTAGCAATGTGGCTCCTATACAAGCTGTCACTAGAGCACAAGCCTTAAAACAGGATAAACCAGTAGAACAATCAGAGTCGAGTGAATCGGGAGAGCCTAGTAAGAGGAAAACAAGAACATGGAAGGATACCAGAGAGAAGGCCAATCGCAAGTGGAATAAAAAGTTATCGGAACTAGAAGAAAGCTTAAAAGAAGCGAAAACAAAAATAGAAGACATTGCATCTCAAAGCCCCTCGCATGCCGAAACTCCATCCACTCCACCTCATCCCACCCCACCACCCATGGTAAATAGACCGCAACCAGGGTCTGTTCTTGCAGATCCAACCCCAGAAGGCTTGGACATGATGTTCAAGGCCTACCAGGCTCGACTTCAAGAAGGGCCTACAGCGGCAAACCTAGACAAGAGTTACCCTAGAGCAGATTTAGAGATTGAACGGATGAAAATGTGCATGAAAATGGTAGAACAAGCTCAAGCTATACTTGAGACTAGTCAAAAGTTCAATCAGACAAACTCTATCAAATCGGATTTGCATTTCCAGGGCTTACTAGAACGATTAGAGCAGTTGGTAAACAAACCACAAGTTTCTTTACCTCCACAGGCTCAACCAGTTATTGAAAGAGGAAGCTCACCACCCAGGGGAGCTTATGTTCCTAATTCCACGGATGCTGGAATACCTCCTTCTATTCAACAGTACTCTCAAGAATTCTTGCGGGAAATACAAGAAGAGAAATGGGCCAAGGAGAAGGGTAATTCCCCTCCTATTCCTGAGATTGATGATCTTCATGATCAATTTCCCCAAGACATCCCATCTATTTACGAAGATGAAGCAGAACAACAAGAGGACGAAAGGTTAGATTTTGAATCTAATACCTTAGAAGAACTGCCTCAATTTCCAGGCCCATGGGAATCTGAATCACTCCAGATTAGAGCTCCCACAATACTGGTAAGAAATGAAGACTCAGTGGTTCCAAGGAACACTGATGTCGTGAAGAACACTAAGGTTCAGTGTCATCTCACTGTAGAAGAGCTGCTCAAAGCAAAACCTGAGCTCTGGAATCATGTGAAGGATCAGGTTCCAGAACTTGATTCCAACATGCCAAAAGCAGGCTCCAAGCAAAGGGTACCAGAGATACCTCTAGACAAAATAGGGGACATGTGTGAGGGTGAAGAAGGTAATACTTATCTTCCCATCACCTACCAAGGTTACACAACCAAAGCAATCATAGATTCAGGTGCTGGTGTTGCTATTGCGACCACCTCCTTGTGGAAGCAATGGGGCAAGCCCACATTAAGACCAACTAGAATGAAGCTTGAAATGGCTGATGGTCATTTTGAAAGACCTCTAGGATTGCTAGAAGGGATCACTCTAACCACTTGTGGTGTAGAATTTGAGCACACATTTGCTATATGTGACTTTGAGAAAAATAATGTCTTTGAGATGATCCTAGGAAGACCCTTCCTACGACAATTGCAAATAGTACAGGATTGGGGAACTAACTCCTTGTACTTACAGCACTTAGGGGTCACCACTAAGGTCAATTTGAAGGATTACACCTTCAGAGATGTACCACCCCTACAGTGGAATTCTATCCACAAAGCGAAAGAAGATTCCATCTCTGTGCATTCTGAAAGTTCACCTGATCCATCATGGCTGCATGAAGATACTCATTTGTGGATGTGCAAGGTCGCAAAGGAAGAGGAAAAACATTTAAAGGCAAGAGAAGAAGGAACTTCGCTAGGAGATAGACCAGTTAGGGACCCAGCCTACACACCGATGATCTTTCCAGATGAGGAGTTTGAGCCTCATGGCTGGCCAGAAATCTTAGCCACCATGGACATTGCTGTCAATGAGGAACAGTGGACACCTCATTGTGATGAGGAAGGTTATGATATCTCAGTGTTCATGTGTCAACCCTTGCTGGAAGAGTGTGATCCTAGTGAGTTCATAGAAGAAGAAGAGAATGACGATGATCTAGAATCCATTGTGATGGACACTTACTTTGACTCAGAGGAACACTATTTAGAGGACACAGGAGTGTTAACCCAAAAAGAAGAAGAACCCCTCACGAGTATCAAAACGGTAAATTCAAAGGAAGGAAGTGAAGGAGGTCAAAAGAAAAAGAAAAGAAAAGCAGTGAAACAAGAAGAGGAAGAATCATTGTTTGAAGTACCAGATAATTTCAAGAAATATGAAGTTGACGACCGCAAAATTTTGGTACGAATGCCTAAGAGAGAGGCCATCATAGGAGAATCATATGATAATAAAGAAAAGACCAAGAAGATTGTAGTGACCATTGAAGAGAACGAAGAGAGATGCACATATATAGGAGATGACCTAAGTGCAAGAGAAGAAATGGAGCTCATAGCTCTATTAAGGGAATATAGGGATGTGTTTGCATGGCACTATAGAGACTTGAAAGGGGTAGATCCAAGAATTTGCTCTCATACTATCCCCATGACTGCTGATGCTAAGCCCACCAAACAGAAGCCCTACACATATAATGATACCTATGCAGCCAAAATCAAAGAAGAAATTGATAGATTGATTGAGGCTGGATTCATCTATGAGATTGAGCATACCGAATGGGTGTCCCCCATTGTTGTGGTACCCAAGAAGAACGGGAAGTTGCGAGTGTGTATTAACCTTAAAAAAGTTAATGCCGCTACGATTAGAGATAGTTATCCACTTCCAATCACAGAACACCTATTGGAGCGTGTTGCAGGCAAGGAAGTTTATAGCTTCCTTGATGGATTTTCAGGTTACAATCAAGTAGCCATTGCCCCAGAAGATCAACACAAAACAGCTTTTGCTACAGAGTGGGGAATCTTTGCATTTCGGGTGATGCCATTTGGGCTCACCAATGCACCTGCAACATTCCAAAGGCTCATGTGTCATGTCTTCAAAGAGTTCTTGCGAAAGAGCTTGGAAGTGTATGTGGATGATTTATGTGCTCATTCCCAAGAAAGAAGGGTTCACATCCCTGAGCTCAGACAAATCTTCAACAAGTGTAGAGAATATCGAGTGTGTCTAAACCCAGAAAAGTGTGTGTTTATGGTGCGTCAAGGTAAAATCCTCGGTCATATTGTTTCTAAGAATGGAATCTCAACGGATGAAGATAAGGTACGAGCCATAGCGGAGTTGCCAAGGCCAAGGAATGTTAAAGAGGTACAAGCCTTTATGGGCCATTGTGGATATTACCGTAGGTTTATCCACATGTACGCGATCATAGCTAGACCCCTTTATGCCTTGTTGTCTAATTTTGAGTGGAACGACGAATGCGAGAATTCTTTCAATGAACTGAAGAAACGTTTGTGCACAGCACCAATATTGACCACTCCTGATTGGAATAAGCCATTCCATGTCCATGTGGATGCATCCAATCATGCCATAGGATGTGTGCTAGCACAACCCACAGGTGAAGGGAATTTAGATTTGCCCATAGCATATGCTAGTAGACAACTAAACCCAGCCGAAAGAAATTATACCACAACCGAGCGAGAAGGGTTAGGCATGGTATATGCTGTAAAGAAGTTTAGACACTATTTATTGGCCAACAAGTTCAAGTTTTTCACTGATCATCAAGCTTTGTTATATTTGGTCAATAAACCTTGCAATACTGGACGCTTAGTAAGATGGTTCCTCTTACTAATGGAGTATGACTTTGAAGTTGTTGTCAGGAAAGGTAGAACCCACCTTCGGGCAGATCACCTTTCTCGCATTACTTCAGGAGAGTCACCACAAGGAGTGTCTGATGAACTACCTGATGCTTATCTGTTCAATTTGGAAGTTGTTCCTAAATGGGCAAATAAGTTGGTACCAGTCCTAACCTTCGGCCCTGCAAATAAGAATGTGAAAACATCACAAGAAGAAATTGTAAAATCACAAAAATATCACATATTGGCAGGAAGCATGTACAAACAAGATACTGAGGGTGTATTAGCTTGTTGTGTCGAGGATGATGAACATAGTAGTTGGTTGCAGCAAGCTCATGAGGGATTGCTAGGAAATCACTATTCTAAACAACGAACATTGCAGAATTTGAAACGTTTAGGAGTGTATTGGCCTAGCATGGACAAAGAAATCAATGAGTGGATCAAGAATTGTCCAATGTGCAGAGAGAGACCACCAGTGGAGCATGCGACCCTTTATCAAGTATCATTAATTCCAGATTGGAGTGCTCCATTGGTAGAGTTTATGAGATCGGGAAGATTACCCAAAGAGGCCAGTCTAGCAAGAAGACGAAATATGGAGCAAGAGGCTCAAGGCTATGCCTTAGTAGGAGAGAACCTATACCGGAGAGGTAAAGATGGTTACTTAAGACTGTGCGTTCATGAATCAGACTATTTAAGGGTCTTAGAGACTGCACACAGTGGTGTTGCAGGTGGACATTTTGGTCCTGACAGAGTGATTAAGACCATTCTATTCTCAGGACTTTGGTGGCCCACTCTTCATATGGATGCACATACCTATGTGAAGAAATTTGACACATGCCAACGTGCACAATATCCAGTTAGAAAAGACGAGATGCCTTTGAGGCCAATGATGGGAGGGCGTGCATTTTCCAAGTGGGGCATAGACTTCATAGGTCCTATTAATCCCCCTGCTAGAAACTCCCATGCAAAGTATATTATTGTAGCCACAGATTACCTTACCAAGTGGGTAGAAGTCAAAGCCACAACAAAGAATGATGCTCAGACTACGGCTAAGTTCTTATTCGAGAATGTGTTCACGAGATATGGACTACCAATAGAGTTGGTGAGCGATAGAGGCACACACTTCTTGAATGAAGTCATTGAAAATCTTCTCCAAGAATTCTTGGTGATACATAAGAAATCCGCCCCCTATCATCCACAAGCCAACGGACAAGCCGAGAGTACCAATAAGATCCTCTGTAACGTATTGACAAAATTGGTAAATAATAAACGCTCTGATTGGGACAAACAACTTCATCATGCTGTTTGGGCTTATCGAGTTGCCTACAAAACGGTACTCAACGCCACCCCATTTCAGATGGTCTTCGGACAGAACGCTGTGCTACCATTAGATTTCTTAATCCCTGCCTTAAAAGTAGCACAAGAGTATGAGTGGAATGGGCATGAATTGTCCTCTAGGATCTTTGATCTCGAACGCTTGGGTGAAACGAGGCTACGAGCGGCAGCAGGCATCTACGCTGCAAAGAAGAGGCAAAAGGCATACTTTGATGCACACATCAAGGATAAGGGATTGAAAGAGGGAGATCTAGTGTTGGTATACACACTAAAACAACATGCCCGTAAGTTGGAAAAAAGAGGATATGGACCCATGATCATTAATAGAATTTCCACTAGTGGTGCAGTTCAGTTGGCCACTCTAGAAGGAGATATCTTGCCAAACTATATTAGTGGTTGTAGAGTCAAGCTATATCAAGAACCTCTTACTGAGGATATGCTAATGAGACTCAACACTGCGAAGAAGCGAAAAGAAGAAGAGTTAAGAGTGAGAGAAGAAGCACAGGTAGAGGCCAGAGAGCGTATTAGGCGAAATAAGTTAAGGCGATTAGGCCTAGAAGTCAACTCAAAAGCCCCAAAATATCACATGGATATGTGTCAAAAGTCAGACATAGCGACTTCTCAGGTCATTGACCGAAGACCCTTTGTGACCATAGAGATAGGACAAGGGAAGGGTGCAAGGACGGTGAAAGCATTGATTGACTCAGGTGCAGCAAGTAGTGCAGTTAGACTTTCCTACTGCCAAGACTTGGGGTTGAACATCAATCCCATAGAAGCTTATCTCATAGGATTGGGAGGTGTGGAAACCCCTTGTTTGGGCGAGGTGGAACTTCCCATCTACCTTCAAGATGTTCCAATGAAAGTCAAAGCGCTAGTATGTCAAGATGAGAACCTTACAGAACCACTTGTCTTGGGTCAAGATTGGATCTATGACCATGCAGTTAACTTAAACCTAAGAAGTCAAATTCTTCAAGTTTGGGTACATGAACAATGCATTACATTAGAATTAGAGAACTGCATGCTCCTAGATCACGGCACCACACACTCTCTTAGTTCTTCCAAGACTAATCATATGAAAGAAGATGTTGTATGTGTCAAAAGCTCTATGACGCAGAAGGAGTCAATCGTGGAAGACCAGGTTCGAAGGCGGGTGGATCTTTCTTCTTCTCCAAAGAATCAAGTAGCCACAGTAGTGAGTCCACCACACAAGCAAACACAACCGTTCACGACAACTGCTACATCAAATAGAAAGACACCATTCGATAAAAAAGCAGTTCCGAGCATGAAGCAGATATGGGTACGCAAAGGAGAGCAACCACCAGCCTTGCCCCCACAAATCCCATCCATGCACACCAACAAAGCCAGAAGACGAAGGAAGCAGCTCAGACAAGCTCAATCACAAGGTATCCAACAAGTTTGGGTGCCTAAGAAGTTAGCTGCAGCTCAACAAGGGCAATTACAGATGTGGGTACCTAAGAAGCTCTTACATCCACAACAACCTATGTTCTCCCACATGCGAAAGGTCTCACCCAAGAAGCCAAAAAGAGAAGAGGGTAAGAACCACGTACAGAGACCGAAAGAAGATCAAATCAGCTCTTCAAGAAAAGTAGGAAGACGTGCAAAAAGGATATGGGTTTGGAAGCCAAAAGTACAAGCAGCCTCCATCGAACCAAAGCGCCAACCACACTGGATACCACCATTCAGAACGCATCCAAAGAGGAAGACGCCTGAAGTGATCTCTACAGTGCCAAATGATGTTCTAAAATGGACTCCAATAAGGAGGATTACATCAGTTCGAGACTCAATGGATACCTCCACCATGGTCGGCATCAACCTCCACAAATAACATCGAAAGCCTCGAACGCGCAACAACCATGTGCTCCTTGCACAACCCTGTCTTTTGCACCATTTAGGTCATGCATTTCCCAAGTATGCATTAATATAGGGCCACATTACACGGCCGTGCATAGACACACTTGAGAATCCCAAGCACAAGAGCACATTGACATATGTCAAAGATTTTTATTGCTTGATACTAAAATCTGTCTTCTTGTTTTGTGATATTGTTACAAAAAAAAAAAAAAAAAAAAAAAAAAAAAAAAAACGAGGAAGAACTTGTTCCCAGGTTTCGCTCATGGAACATGAATGAGTCATGCTTAGTTGAAGATTGAACCATCGATTACTGGGCATTTATCAATTTGGATAGAAGTGTGTCTTGGCTAGCAGATGATTTAATTGCTGCCTTGTCTCATAGATGTCAAGAACTTAGCATGAGCAGGGCATCCACAACTATGGTTTCCTCTTACTATGGTAGGAGTGACGAGCTTGAAGGTCCACAACTTGAGTGATGCTTAACTACTGTATGTACAAGAGCATCCAAGGAGATATCTGCAAAAGGTAGTTTTGGAGGGGAAGACTCCTGCATATGGTGAGCTAAAGAGCATATGTGAAACTCAGCTTGGTGTAGTTACCCGATGTTGCTTGCCAAGGAATATAAAGCAATTCAATTCTCAGTATTTCCTGAACCAGTATGGAACAGTAGCACTGGTGAATGGTCTATGTCAATCAGCATGGTAATCTCTTAGAAACCGGCACGTATCCAATATTCCTCTGAGTGTCAATATAGGGAAGTGAGCGTGCATGAGCCCAAGCTCAGAAATGCACATTGTTAGTGACAAATGTTGCTTTGAAAAGAGGAGAGGGGATCCACCACTCAAAAGATCTCATCAGTGGACAATCAACATGGACATTCATCAACAAGGTTCCATCCCAAAGGCCGAGTGTACAACACGAAGAGCCAAACATCCATCAACCTTCGCCATGGTAAGTATCTTTACTCTGGAAACACCATAACCATGATAGTTTAGGAAACCTCTTCGTCAGCAAACCCTTGAGCACTTAGCTCAAGAACCGCAATTTTTGCACCATACTTCTTCCAATGCATTTTCCAAGTAAGCATGCGTAGGGCTACATTACAAGGCCGTGCACAAGGCACATACTTTTTTCAACCCAGGCACGAACACACTTACCCATCATTCATTATGGGTTATGAGTAGTTGGCATGAATGCTCTCAACATCATCTTTAAAAGAGCTAGCAGACATCATGGGAACAACATCCATATCTCGGAAGCAAATTGAAGCCAGTAGTTGCTCCAAATCACTCTTGACAACCTCTTCTGAGCAACTTGCAGTTTTGCAAGCTCACAACGACACATTCTTGCTGGAATCCAAGGAACCAGCTCATACAACGGATGGACACCACCTCTCAAAGCACTACACAGAACAGCCCTTCCAACAAGGGTCTGTCAGGGACGACAGACTCGAGAGGGGGGGGAGTGTTGAAGCTCAAAGTCAAGGACAAAGCATGGAAGCACATCAAAAGGTGGACACATGAGGAAAGGGAGCAAGTAGGGAGCTCCAAGAAGTGTATGTCAAATTTTCAGAAGAATCCCCTACAAAAATAGTGATTTTCATCACTAGAAACCATTGTAAATACCATTATCTATTTTTAGTAACTCCATTTTGTTCAAGCCGAGGAGTCCTCGAGCTTGAGGAGTATTAGAAGTACCATCGTACCAATTTTCATAATTTTTAGACTTCGTTTGAGCCCTCAAATAAGCCCTGGAACCTAATTTTTAACTAGGCCGGACACTAGGTCTGGACAGGGCCAAAACTAGTCAAAAAACTATAAAAAGAGCTAGAGAGCTCATTTTTGAGGGTAGCTAGTTAGAGAATAGAACTTTTGTAAGAGAACTCTTTTGCAATCTAAGCTTTCCATTGTTCCTATCTTTGATCTTACTTTGTGCGCGTGTGTGTGTATGTGTGTGCATGTTTGTGTGCTTTCACTCACGCACTTGTGCCTTCACTTGCTCGTGGTCTTCATACCGGTCCTCACGTCTCCGCGGATTGACAAGTAAAGGAGGTGGTGCTTACGCTTGAGCTACACGGTGACATAGAGGCGGCTATTAATCATGGTTAGATAAGAAGACGGAAGGATTACAGTCACTTGGTCACCCGAAACACGGAGATCAGAAAAGAAAGTCGATGGAAAAGAGTCGCAAGCAAAAAGGAATAAAAATACCGAGGACATCTCATGAGGTGGTAGACAACGGATAGTAGGGTCGAAGCTTCAAACCATTAATCACTTTAGGGAGAAGGTGACCAGTTAAGGTGGATAACTGAAAAGTTGCGGGTCCCACTTGTTCAGCAATACGATATGGACTGAATCATCATAGTTTAAATTTTCTGGCGGATCGATTAGACTTAGCATTAGAATCATTGAATCTTTTGGCTGAAACCTGTGGAATAGTGGAAGCCATGAGGACCATGGTATATCACAATACTCCTCAATATGACCAACGAAGAATTGATACGCGACCACGACGGGGAAAAATGATTCAAATGGAAGTCTCAACCTCATTTCCTACCGCTATTGAAGAAGATGTTCACATGGCCAGCCCAACCAACCTCGATGAACGAGATGTACATGTACAGGAACCATCTCCACTCTCACCGCCCATCCAACCCACCGAACCCCTTACCACTCACCTAGTTGACCAACCCACATTCATCCCCAGTAAATCCTTGCTACACACCACCATTCCTCCATCTTTTCCTTTACTTACATCCACCACTTCCAACCATTTTCTGAATCCCATTTAGATCATCCCGTATCCGCTCCAAATGTAGTGGGTCACCCGTCATCTCTTTCATCTCTTGGATATCCACATGTTCCTACCCAACCCATACCACTCCCAATTCCCTTCCCAACTACCTTCCCTCTTTCCCAACCCCAACCCATTGGGCCCCTCCTAACCTCCTCCGGACACACACCAACCACCTTACCGCCATTATTGGCAAACCTTGTAAATATATTTCAACAAATTGAAAATCATAATAGAAAGTCCCTTGCCCCAATCATCTCCCCCACATTCACGGCCACCACTAACACTCCACCCACCATTCCCGTATTCACGATTCACAATTCACACACTCTCATGTCCGATCCTATGGACATTTCACCTTCCACGGGCCCACTCACCACCACTGTTATCTCCACATCACCACTTGTAACACCAAGAACATCCCCACATACACCCACTGTAGGCACAACATCCACTTTTCCCTTTCCCCTTTCCCAACCCCTTGCATATCCCACCTCAAACCCTGCATCCACCTCATTTAGTCATGCACTAGACACCATGCTCGAAGCTGCCGCGCAGCTTAAATAGGAATACAGGTTATTGGAAGAAAACAATAAAGAGCTTTGCACTCTCTCGTCCCATCTCCAGGCACGTGTCAATGCTTTGGAGTTTAGTAACGCTACATTACAACAGGAAATTACAGCCCTCCAACAATCCAATGCAGACCTAGAAGCCAAGAGTACGGAGAAGGATAGGGTTATGGAAGAACAACTCAGAGATCAGTTGGCCCGCAATGCTAGACTCCAAAGAAACATGGCGTTACTTCGTCGCCACTTAGCAGCTGCTAATGAAGAGAACCGAAGACTACAACAACAAAACCAGGATAATTTAGAAGCAACCATTGAAAATACTCTAGGGGCACCCATCGACCCTACCAAATTCCAAGCCATCCCCTTAGAAAGCATACAACAAATATTGGAAACATATGCCAACCTCTTAGAAGCACATGATCAGCTTGCCGACCAAGTAAACGAACTATAGAGATCCCAAGTGCCTACCCCACACCCACGAGAACCTCAAGAGATGACCAATGTTGCAACCTCACCAGAGCTTGAATCATCAATGGCCAATGAGGTACTGGAGCTACGATAGCAGGTGGCTGAATTAAAGATTAAGCTGTTACAATATGAACGACCCCCCTCTCCACCTGATCAACCAACCGAGGAGGAGACCATTGTCATTCCGGTGGAAGAAACATTTGAAGATAATTATGAGCTACAACCTCTTCCAGGAGGCAGAATCACTGAAGAGGGACAGGACACTTACGAAGAGCCCCCTTCGGCATGGATGAAACAGGTAGAAGAAATGGGGACAACTCATGAGGAACGTATCTCCACTCAGATGCTGGCAATGAGGACCATTGAAGAAACCATACTTCAATTAGAGTATTTCAGACACCTTGCCTCTAGAAGATTGATAACTAGTTCAGAATTACAATATAAACCCTATTTTGTATTATTGGCCGACTACAATGCAGAAATCAAAAGAGTCACTAATAGGTACCCCACGTTCGCAACACAATTCGAACCAGAGGACATTCCAGAGGCAGCCAAAAAAGGGGCCATATTCCAACCCATCTGGAGGAAAAGGTTACTCGAAACCTATCCGGAAATGCTTAGAACATGGGATCACGCTCCCATGCATTTGAATTATAACCCTTGCTTCGGACCAATACAAAGGAGACGATCATGGAAAGCATTTGCTATAAAGGTTCAGAACAACGCAAATTGCAAACAATGGGTGAATTACCCCTCGATTGCACCACCAACAGGCACACCTACAGTACCATATATGATCGCTACCATCAGACATTGGATGCCACGCCTTGTTGCTCTAGCACAATGGTAAGAACCATGTTAAGAAGCTTCACCTCCTTAATGTCAATCCGCGGAAGAGATAGGAGTGATATGAAGATCGTGAACGTGAGATGATGTGAGAGTGAAGGTGAGAAGCACAAAGATGCACACACACATACACACACACAATGAAGAGACAAGCAAGACACAATGGAAGGTGGGAAATTAGCTCTATTACTCAAGAATGCTCTTACAAGCTCAAACTAGCTCTAAGCTCACACTAACCAAAATGAACCCACCTCAAAAATGAGCTCTCTAGCTCTTTTTATAGTTTCTAGACTAGTTTTGACCGGTTTCACATCTAGTGACCGGCCTAGTTAAAAAATAGGTCCTAGAGGCTATTTGGAAGGGTAAACGATGTCTAAAAATAACGAAAATTGGTACGCGCATTCTACCTAAGCTCCTCAAGCTCGAGGACTCCTCGGCTTGCACAAAATGGAGCTATGAATTACAAAATGGGGTTTTGTCTATATTACATATGTTACAAGAGTGATGAAAATCATTGTTGGATATTTGAAGAGGTAATAAAAACATAATTGTTTTGAAAAAATGATCCGACTGGCTCCCTGCTCCGTCTTTACATGCTTCCATGTCGTCTGTGCCTCTGACTGTGCCTCTGACTGCTTCCAACACCCCCCTCCCTCTCGCTTCTGTCGTCCTCGACAGAACCTTGTTGTGCGGTCTGCCGGATGTAGTTTTGTAGGAGGTCGTGAGCGAGGGTGTGCTCAGATACTCGAATGCCTCGGGCCAGATCAGCCTCGAGCTTCTCCCAGTCGATTGGTTGCGGTTCGTCGGGTGGCGGGAGTTGATAATGCGTGGAATAAACCATTCGTTCACAGGCAAAAAGTTGCAATAAATGTGTGGGCCTGCTGATGAATACCTCGGAATGGTATTCCCAAAACCCGGTGGTGAACATCTCTTCAAAGGTTTGTTTGTAGCATGCCGGGAGGTATTTTATCCTACAGTGCCAGGCATAACACACCCGGAGCGATGGCGTTGTGCTCATGTCATATACTAGATCAAAGTTACCATGCTCAAATCCCGGGGTGTTTACATGCGGTGCCTTGACGCGTCGGAAGACTTTAAATATCATTTGCATCATGTCAAAAATTTTGACAGTCATATGCGCTGCGATATCATCCATATGCTTCAGGCGAGGGAGCCAGTGACGGATTGTGGCCATCATATAGCCAACAGTGGGCAACTCGGTAGGTGGCTTGAAGTAGGGGTAATTCAGCCAATCCTGACACTGCCTATTGTTTTGTACTTTGATAGCGAATGCAGTCCAGGAGCGGCGTCGTGGTACTGGTCCCCAGCAAGGATTATACTTTAAGTGTAAGGGCGCTTTCACCCAAGTGCTCATCATTTCTGGGTACTCCTGTAAAAGACGTGTACGCCAATCTGGTTGATAAATAGTGCCTTGTTGCGCATCCTGTGGCAAGTCTTCAGGCTCGAACTGGGTTGCATGTGATGGCTTCTTGCCAGTTCGCTTTTCTATGGCCAGCTGGTATTCGGCCATTAGCATGAAGTAAGGTTTGTATTGAAGCTCATGCCCGGATATGTACCTGCGTGGGGCCAATTGAGCAAAGTAGGGAGATTGCAAAATTCGTTCTTCTATCATGGCCATAGCATGTAGCTGGGCCTCGACTCTAGCTGAGTGCGTTGTTCCAATCTCCTCCACAGTCTTCATCCATGCGGGGGTCGGAAGTTCGTACGTCATCTGGCCTTCAGCCGTGACTTGTCCGCCTGGGATGGGTGTGGGCTCGTATGCTTCTTCAAACGTTTCCTCCACCGGAATGGTTATGTTTTCGTCGTCAGCTGGGATCTCCGGTGGGGAATCAGGCCGTGGTGGTGCTTCGTATACATCTATGCGTGATTGGAGAGTGGTTACCTGGGCCCGTAATGCGTTTAGTTCCTCTATGAGTTCAGGAGAGGGGTCCACAGGTTCTGGTACTTCTGCTGCCACTGGTAGTTGTTGTGGTGCCGGTTCTCTGAGCTGTAGTAACTTGTGATCTTCTTTTAGCTTCTGATGCTCTTCGTTCATTCGATCGTAGTCCTCTAGCAGTCGAACGTGGTCATCTAGCAACATCCGCATCGATTCAGATGGGATTGCCTTGAATCTGCTCGGACTTAATGGTTGTTCAGGGTGGTCCAGTGCCGCTTCCAAATTTTCTCTATTCTGCGCTTGGAGTCTCACGTTCTCCTCCTGGGCTGCGGCTAGGTGCCTCCTGAGTAGGCCCATATTTCTGGTCAGCGTCGCATTCCTAATTGTTTGGGCTCGAAGCAGGTTGTCCAAATCAGCAGTGGCTTCTTTTGTCTTCTCTTCACTTTCTAGCTCTAGCGTATGATATGCCTCTCTTAGTTCTTGGTGTCGCGTATTTAACGAGGCATTCTCGATCGATAATGAATTAAGCTGCGACTGTAATTCATTCGTCGTCCTCTGCAGCTGTTGATAGTTGTTGCCAAGAGATGCAAACTCATCTCGTACTTGTGACATGCATGTGAACATTTGTTGAAGTGCAGTGTCTATGGTGGGCGATAATAGTAATGAAGTGCTAAATGAGGATGCAGTGGAAGTAGATGCAGCGGGAATGGGGAATGGGGTTGGGAAGGTGGATGCAGTGGTGATCGTGGAAAACTGTGACGTACCTAAATATGATGGTGCTGTGAGTGGAGTGGGTGCTGGTGAGGTGGATGGTGATATGTCCATGTCATTGGACGTGTCAAGTGCGGTGACTGTGAAAAGCGGTGTGTAAGTGGGTGGTTGTGTAGGTGTGAAGACGGGATTTACAAATGTAGAGTAATTTACAGGGGGGATGGCTGGAGTAGCTTGGTGAAAAGGGGATAGAGGGGTTATGGTGGGATGAGGAGGTGAAACTGGTGAGAAGGTTAGTGGGGTTAGAAAGGTGAAAGGGTGTCTTAAAGGTGGGGGAAAGGATGGGAAGGATGAAGGGGTGAAGGGGTTAACATGTAGACGCGGAGGATTGGGTGGGGGCATGGTGGCATGAATGGGTAGGGCAAAGGGTGTGGCTATGTTGCCATGGACTGGTGTGGATGTGGGAGGAGCAGGTGGGTGTGCGGGGGATACCGGATGGATTGGTGAAACTTGAGGTGAGAGAGGAGTAGATGGTGTGGATGTTATTTCAAGGATAGTGGTAGTATGTACAACGGTGGCACGTGGCGGGGAGTCGACTAGGATGGCTTCTTCGGTGAAGGATCTTTCCGGCCGTAGGCGTGCATCTTGCGCCTGGTGGGATGATTGAGCACCTACCGGAACTCGAATATATTCACCGGGCTTTGATAGTAGGCGAACTCTGCGAGGGTCATATTGGGGAAGTGGCTTCCTTTGTAAATACCTCAGTGCTTCGACCGGGCCGATGGATTGGACCAGTTCTCTGAACCCTCTGATGTAGACTTCTTCAAACCCTCCGGAGACTAGTTCTTGTTCGATTAGGGCCTGGCTCTCTGCTTCAGTCAATTTCTTCCGTGCCCAGACTTTCTCCATCGTACGATATAATTTCTTGATTGCCAGCGTGTAAGCTGCTGCTTCGAAAGTCTCCTCTTCGTGCGTGCTGGTGTCACCGTGTGCATCAGTTTGTTGGCCTTGGCCGTCTGTCTGTCCTTGTTCTTGGGAATCATGCGTGCCCTGGCTGGCTTCGTCATCACCTTCGTCATCGTCGGTGGCTGTTCGTTCATCATCGGAGCTAGACACAACTTGTCCCTGTGGCAGATCCCGCGGTGTGGTAGGGTAACGGGGGCGTTCATATTCTTGGGAGAACATCTGTGCCTCTGAAAACTGGAATTCATTGGAGAATGCATCCGGCATTTCAAAATCGAATGTTGTGTTTATTGGTTCTGCCTCCATGTGGGGTATTGGGAAAGAAAAGGCTTCCGCACCAATAGTGGTGGGAGCTTCTGCTGTCGTGGTGGTGGGTTCTGTGGTTGTAGCTGCCTGAGGTGCAACGGTACTAGTAGTGCCCTCCGTTACCACTGGTCTAGATAACCTTATGCGAATAGGTTGTACTGTGGGAGTGGCTTCTGTTGGTGATCGCTCTGGAGAGGGTTGTGGTGATGGTGACTCTGGCACTTGAAGGCAAGGAATAGTGCCTCTCATGCGCTTACCTGCCCGTGTTCTGCTGGGCTTCCTGGCTTTCTTTGTCGTTCCTTTGAATGCTTTCAGCTCTTCTCCTGTTAATGCGCGTTCAATTGGCAAGTCATAAGCCAAGCACATATAAACAATTCTTGTCAGCGCACAACATCCATTAAGCACTTTCTTGCATTCCCATCTGTGTTGTGCCAAATACATTTGATCAATGATCCAGCTCGCCAGATCGACAGTCTGAGGTCCGGTACACGCTAAGTACAATCCAAACCATATTCTTTTGTGTGGCATGGTAAATCTGTCCTGAGCGGGGAATGCGAAGTGTTGCATGCATATCCGTAGCGGCTTTGACAGCTCAGGTGTAATTGCTGAGATCTCCTCCCACTTCGTGACATCCCCACGTTTCATAGGGTCTGGAACTAATCTTTCTCGATCTGTGGGCGTGTGGGTTCCATGAATCTTGATGGCAGCCCTGATTAAATCCTTTGAGAGGTAAAACCTTTTGTAGGGTGGATCATCCACTAAAGAAGGCAAAATAAAAGTTCCTGGGATGTCCTTATTCTCTGAGGCCAGCAAAGTAGTAATTAAGTAATAACACCTGTAAAAGTCAGGTTTGGGCAGGGGGTCACTAAAATACTCTGTGAAGCCTGCTCTGGCCCAAACGTGAGTTAGGTCCTGGGTGTTCTGTAGGTCTTCGAACTCTCTGGAGAAGAATTGGTATTTTCCCCAAGTGCGGTCATCAAACGTCAAAGTAGATTCAAATATGAAATCCGCGTCCGCTAAGGGTCCTGCAAGTCCCTGAAACCAGTGAGAGTTACGGTGTATCTTTTCTGTGTAGTCCATAGGTGGGTTGTCGATCGGCATGGGCCCTGGAAATCCTTGGACTTCTGGCGGTGGAGCAGTCGGGTGGGATTCTGCTCGTAGAACATTGAGGGGCACTGCCGCTACACTGGGGCCTGCTCCTGATGGTCCTTCGTCGGTTTGCATGATGACTGATGCGTTAATGAGAAAGATCTGCTACAAAAGATTAACACATTAGCATGGAAATTAATTATGATCCCATTAAAGTGAGACCGCAATCCCTTTCCATAACTGATGCGTAACCCGTGTAGCCAAGTGCTATGATGTGATGGATGCAATGCCTCTTGCAGCACTAGTGCAGGTCTCTAGACTCCTACACGTTTCAGATGATGCATACGTTCCTTGATGAGATGAGATTATGAGTGACGTGTGATGATGGTGGGTGAATTTATATAAGGTTTAAAGGTTAGTGATTTATTACAAGGTTGTATGTTAGTCGGGGGGGTAGTTTTGTCAGACATGGGGTTAGGGGAAGACGATTGGACACGCTTCGGTATCCATTTCCTAAGAGTCCTTGAGTGGGTGGTGGGTTTCTGCTGAGGGGTCAAAGGTAGTATCGGGTGTGGTGGTGTTGAGGGATGGAAAGATTTGTGAGGGGTATGTATTACATGGCTTAAGGGTTGAGCTATGATACATGGTTTGGGTACCCAAATCTGCGTGGGTGTGGGTCTATGGGTAAGGTATTTCTTGGCGATCCAAATTTGTCGAATGCTCGGACCTGTAGAAGAAGGTCGAGGGGATGGTGGATACTGATTCTGTTTCTGCCTTGCCTTTTTCTTGTCGATCTCTGCATGGTTGGAGTTCTTCGGTGCTTTTTGTCCTTTTGGCACCCATATTTGTCTGGTGCCGCTTCCTTTGGGTGGCCTAAACTGCCTTCCTTGTTGTATCTTCTGGTACTGCAGTCGGTCTGGGTTCCTTCGTCGTGGTTGACTCTGTCGTGGTTGAGGTTGAGAGGTCGGATGGACACTCTGATTTGGAAAAGAAGGGAGATCCAACACTTGCGTGACCTGCCCATTAGGAAGTGATTCGTTCTTTAACTTTGATCTAGGCCAGTCCGCAACAAGTTTGGAAGGATGAGCACCGCAGGGTGTCGTGCTCATTTGGCCGCTGATGCAACCCACCTGACCGCTGATTGTGTCCATCTGCCCTTGCAGTTGGGTAACTGTCTCTTCTAGTTTGCAGGAAGTCCTAGGGAAGATCTCCTGTCGTCCTTCTGATTGACAATTGTCTATAGCCAAGCCAGAGTGGGTTGGTGTAGACGTAGCGTGATTGAGCTGATCAAAGATCCTCCGGTCTCCCGTCGCATGTGTTTCATAGGGTCTAGGGTTACAACCGTTAGGCGGAATGCCGTTAGGGAAGTTAAGCGGTATCACTCGCTTCTGCTCTAAGGTTCCAATCTGTAAGGAGCCTTGTCTAAGATTTAGGTCCACTGAGTGATCGTATAGCCAGTCTTGGCCAAGGATTAGGGGTTCTATCAGGTCGTCATCATGGCACACTAGTAGCTTCGCTGTCATGGTCAAATCCTTAATGAGGATAGGAAGGTCCACCTCACCCATGCAAGGGGTTTCCATGCCTCCTAGGCCTATGAGGTATGCCTCAATTGGCCGCATTTCTATTCCTGAATCCTTATAGTGGGACCATCTAATCGCACTAGTCGCAGCACCTGAGTCAATTAAAGCCCTGAGTTCTTGGCAAGGGTTGCCGTGCTCTAGCCTAACTGTAATGAATGGTCTCCTGTCCACTATGCTAGGATGAGTGGTTGACTTTACTTGACACATGGCCATGGGATATCTGGGGGATGTTTCCAGATGGTTATAATATTCTCTCCCTAGTCCTTGTTTTCTTAGCTTCATGCGCTTAATGCGTTCTATGGCTTCTGCCTGAGCTTCCGCTCGTATTCTATTTTCTTCCTCCTTACGCTTCTTTGCCAATGTGAGTCGTCTAAGCATATCCTCAGTAAGAGGTTCTTGATATAGCTTGACTCTACAGCCACTAATGTAATTAGGCATTATGTCTCCTTCTAAGGTGGCTAACTGTACTGCTCCACTTGTCGAAAGTCTGTTAATGATCATAGGTCCATAACCTCGCTTTTCTAACTTCCGTGCGTGCTGTTTCATCGTATACACTAGAACTAAATCTCCTTCTTTTAGGCCTTTATCTTTCACATGTGCATCAAAATATGCTTTCTGTCACTTCTTTGCTGCGTATATTCCTGATGCTGCTTTCAGCCTGGTTTCTCCTAATCGTTCCAAGTCCATTATTCTCGCTGATAATTCATGGCCGGTCCATTGATGTTCTTGTGCAACCTTAAGGGTCGGTATCAAGAAGTCCAAAGGAAGCACTGCATTCTGACCAAAAACCATCTGAAAGGGAGTTGCATTGAGTACGGTCTTGTAGGCCACTCGATATGCCCAAACAGCGTGGTGTAACTGTTTGTCCCAATCTGAACGTTTGTTGTTCACGAGTTTCGTCAGTACGTTACAAAGTATCTTGTTAGTGCTCTCAGCCTGACCATTGGCCTGAGGATGATATGGTGCAGATTTCTTGTGAATCACCATAAAATCCTGTAACAAATATTCAATGACTTGGTTTAGAAAGTGAGTGCCTCGATCGCTCACTAACTCTATAGGCAATCCATATCTTGTAAAGACATTTTCAAATAAGAATTTTGCAGTCGTGTGAGCATCATTCTTTTTTGTGGCTTTTGCCTCTACCCATTTGGTTAGATAATCTGTGGCAACAATAATGTATTCTGCATGTGTACCTTTTGCAGGGGGGTTAATGGGTCCTACAAAGTCTATACCCCACTTAGAAAATGCACGTCCGCCCATCATGGGTTTCAATGGCATTTCATCTCTGCGAGTAGGAAACTGAGTTCTTTGGTACACATCACATCTCTTTACATAGGTATGTGCATCCATGTGAAGAGTGGGCCACCATAATCCTGCAAAGAGAATGGCTTTGATTATCCTATCGGGTCCAAAATGACCTCCTGCAACACCTTGGTGTGCAGTCTCTAGTATGCTAAGATAATCGCTTTCATGAACACATTGTCTTAAATATCCATCTCGTCCTCTTTTGTATAAGTTATCGCCAATAAGTGAATAGTCTTGAGCTTCCTGCTCTAGACTGCGTTGTCGAGCTAAGGTCATTCCTTGAGGGAATGTGTGCGTCCTCAAGTATGTCACTAAAGGTTCACTCCAGTCTGGTGTGAGAGACACGTGATATAGTGTAGCATGTTCTACTGGTGGTCTTTCGCAACAAACATGGCATTCCTTACACAACTTGTAGACATCTGCTTCCATCGTAGGCCAATATACTCCCAGTCTTTGCAGAGTCTATAATGTTCGATGTTTTGAATGATGTTGCTTTAGTGCACCTATGTGTGCTAATTGCAACCAATTCGCATGTTCTGATTCATCTACACAGCAAGCAAGAATCTTTTGATTATCCTGTTTATATATGCTTCCTGCCATTATTTGGTATCTCTGAGACTTGGCAATCTCTCCTTCTTTGATCTTTATCCTAGGATTCTTGGGTCCGTATGTCAGAATAGAGACTATAGGCTTAGCCCATTCTGGTGCTATCTCAAGGTTAAACAAGTATGCATCTGGTAATTCATCTGCTACTCCTTGAGGAGCTTCTCCTGAGGTTAATCTTGAAAGGTGGTCGGCTCTAAGATGCGTCTTTCCTTTCCTGACTACTACTTCAAAATCATACTCCATGAGTAATAGAAACCAGCGTATTAGTCGTCCTGTGTTACATGGTTTGTTGACTAAATATAATAGGGCTTGATGATCTGTAAAGAACTTGAATTTGTTGGCCAACAAGTAGTGCCTAAACTTCTTTACAGCGTAGATCATCCCTAATCCTTCTCGTTCAGTCGTGGTGTAATTTCTTTCTGCTGCGTTCAATTGTCTGCTCGCGTAAGCTATGGGGAGATCTATGTTACCTTCCTCCGTGGGTTGTGCTAACACACATCCTATGGCGTAATTGGATGCATCCAATAGGTGCTGAGCACAAGCGTCGTTTAAGTTCATTGAATGAATTTTCACATTCATCTGTCCATTCAAAGTTGGTTAAAAGAGAGTACAAAGGCTTGGCTATGATTGCATACATGTGTATGAATCTCCTATAATATCCGCAATGGCCCATAAATGCCTGTACCTCTTTCACATTAGTTGGTCTAGGTAATTCTGCAATTACCTTCACCTTTTCCTCGTCCGTAGAGATTCCATTTTTTGACACAATGTGTCCTAGAATTTTGCCTTGTCTGACCATGAAAACGCATTTTTCTGGGTTCAAACAAACCTGATATTCTCGACATTTGTCAAATATTTGTCTTAACTCTGGGATATGTGTCTGTCTTGCATTTGAATGAGCACATAAGTCATCGACATAAACTTCCAAGCTCTTGCGTAAGAATTCTTTAAAAACATGACACATGAGTCGCTGGAAAGTAGCGGGTGCATTTGTTAAGCCAAATGGCATTACACGAAATGCAAATATGCCCCATTCAGTGGCAAATGCCGTCTTGTGTTGATCTTCTGGAGCAATGGCTACTTGATTATAGCCTGAGAATCCATCAAGAAAGCTGTAAACTTCCTTGCCCGCAACTCTTTCCAATAGGTGTTCCGTGATAGGAAGAGGATAACTATCTCTAATCGTGGCGGCATTAACTTTTTTAAGGTTAGTACACACACGCAATTTTCCATTCTTCTTGGGCACAACCACAATGGGGGATACCCATTCGGTATGCTCAATTTCATAAATGAATCCTGCTTCTATCAAGCGATCTATCTCCTCTTTAATCTTCGCAGCGTAGTTATCATTGTACGTGTAAGGTTTCTGTTTTGTCGGTTTTGCATCTGGAGTCATAGGGATTCTATGAGAACATATATCTGGATCTACTCCTTTCAAATCTTTGTAACTCCAAGCAAAAACATCTCTATATTCGCGCAATAGGGCAACTAACTCTTCTTCTTCTTCAGTCGTTAAATCATGCCCTATGTACGTGCATTTTTCTTCTTCTCCTTCTATGGCAACTATTACTTTTTTGGTTTTCTCTCGGTTATCATATACTTGTCCGTCATTCGCCTTTCTATTGGGCATTCGTACCATGATTCTTCTATCTTCAATTTCATATTTCTTGAAATTCTCGGGTACTTCAAACAAAGATTCTTCTTTTTCTGACATGGTTTCTTTCTTCTTTCTTTTCTTGCCTTCACTCTTGGTAGTCACTTCCGTGGCTAATCTTACCTCGTTCGTAATGTCCTCGTGTCTCTGAGTGTGAGTCTCTACTTCATAGAAATATTCTTCCTCTGATGCGAATGGAGAGTCCATAATAATTGATTCTAAATCAAAATCGCTTGCATCCTCAAATGCATCAGTGTTCGGTTCACACTCTTCTAAAATTGCATCGCCCATGATTGGCTCTATCATAAAAACTGAAATGTCATAGCCATCCTCGTCACAGTGGGGTGTCCATTGTTCTTCATTGATGGCTACATCCATGGTTGCTAGAATTTCTGCCCAACCATGGGGTTCAAACTCTTCGTCTGGGAATACTACAGGTGCGTAGGCTGGATCTTGAAGGGTTCGTGGATGTTGTTCTGCACCTAAGGTCCTTGCTTCTAATCGTTCTTCCTCTTGTTTGGCTACTTTACACATCCATAAATGGGTATCCTCATGCAACCAAGAAGGATCTGATTCTAATGAGTGCACGGATTCCGTCTCTGCTGGTGTCTTATGGATGGTATTCCATTGTATTGGGGGCACATCTCTATGTGAATAGTCTTTAAGATTGACTTTGGTAGTCACTCCTAAATGTTGCAAGTACAAAGAATTAGATCCCCAATCTTGTACAATTTGCAACTGACGCATGAATGGTCGTCCCAATATCATCTCATACGCACGATTTTTCGCGAAGTCACAAATGGCAAAAGTATGCTCAAATTCTACACCACAAGTGGTGAGAGATATGCCTTCTAGTAAGCCTAATGGTTTTTCTATGTGTCCATCAGCCATTTGCAGTTTCATCCTGGTGGGTCTGAGTGCTGGCTTACCCCAACGTTTCCACAAAGCGGTGGTAGCGATGGCCACTCCGGCCCCTGAATCTAAGATGGCTTTCGTGGTGTAGCCCTGATGGGTTATTGGAAGATATGTGTTACCTTCCTCTCCTTCGCTTACGTCTCCAATCTTTTCCACGGGTATCTCTGGTACCTTCTTATGTGATCCTATTTGAGAGGGTGTGGTAGCTAGCTCAGGGAATCGATTTGCTACATGCTTCCACAATTCTGGTTTTACCTTTAACAATTCCTCCAAAGTGAGATTACACTGTACTTTCGTGTTCTTGATCACTTCCGTGTTCCTAGGGATCACTGATTCTTCATTCCTCACTATTATCGTGGGTGCTCTCATACTAATAGACTTTGCTTCCCAAGGTCCTGTGAACTGAGGTAATTCTTGTAGAGAATTAGATTCAAATCCTGTGGGTTCACTCAGTTGTTCCACCTCTACATCATCATATATAGAGGGGATGTCTTGGGGAAATTGTTCCTGCAAGTCGTTTATTTCTTGAATAGGAGGATGTTAGATGTTTTGGTCGATAATAGCTCAATCCAACTTTCGGACGAGTATTATCGGTCCTTGGGTTCTTGGGAGTGGTAGGGGTCTATTAGACAGAGGCCCTATACTATTTTCCCAATCTTCTACACAATCACCAGTAATTGCTCACTTCTTAATATAGTAATTGAGTTGAATACTAACTATTCCACGGTAAGCACTGGAATGTTTGACTCGGAATATACTACGGTAATAGCACATTGATTCTGCCAAAACTTACAACTACGAGAATACGTTCTTCTCAAAATACACCGCAATAAGACGATTTCCTACGTCAACTAAACGCACCGATTGAAATGCACAGACAACCCGAATCGAATTATATTAGACTTTTCGTATACTCATTCAGATCACAAATTTATACCGCAATTAATGACTCACAAAGACTTCTGTCCACACACAAATCTTTGTCGAATACTCAATGATCACTGATTATTTTATAAAACCCTGGTTACTTGACCGAAAAGGTACTAAACTCTGTTCTTATACAATCTCACGCATAACAATCAATACACAATTTCACAATCACGAACTACAGAGTCATATATAACTGTTCAGCAAGTAGACTCACAGCATCACGGACTTCTCAATGAGAATCGATTCAACCAAAGAATAGCAGAATGATTAAATATAAATAGAATGAAACAGTATTCGATGCCCTCAATAAAATCTCATTCACAGTCTTCTAAAATATATTACTCGTGGTCTCCGAACACTTCCTTTACGATGTGATCAACACTCATCACTACAGCGCACAACAGAACAGAGACGTATCTAACTTTCTGTCTCTCTAACATACATTCATAGTAACTATCACCTCAAAGATCTGTTTAACACAGTAAATTCTGTGCCATAGTTGAACGAAACTATGATGCAACGACTGAACTCTCTACTCTTCGATCATCGAACTCTTTTCTCTTCCTGTCTTCTGCTTTTTATTACTTCCGCATTCTTCATTTACCGCCTCTTGCGAAATTTCCTACCTCTGCGTTATTTCAGCCACCAATCTTGTTTATCCTTCGTTTGCGGTTGCGGTTGTCTCGCTCTATTAGCCTTGTAACAAGGATGAGTTCCTTGTTCTTTTCTCCATTTCTCTTCTTGTATTTCTCTCAAAAATTCATGTGAGTACCTATGTATGGAAGATAGGTTATCTTGACTTTCTTTATTGGGTACTTGAGACAGGGATGGTGCATTCCTCTCCTGTGTCTCTGGGACAAGAGGGTTCCTAGGCTGATCCTTTTTCTCTTTGCTTTCTATCAAGTGTTCTAGCCTCTCCATTAGTCCTTGGAAGTGTAATTCCGGTTTTGCCATGTTATTCCAATTAAGATATCTAGAGGCTTCAAACAAAGCTTGTGCTAGTTCTACCATTTTCATGCAAAGTTTAGTTCTCTCAATTTCTAGATCAGCTCGAGGGTAGTTTTTACTCATTTCCGTTACTTGAGGTCCCTCTTTTATTCTAGCCTGATATGCACGAAACATCATGTCTAGATCTTCTGGTATGGGTTCTGCTAAAACCGATCCTGATTTCTGAGCTGGGTTTTCTTGATTTAATTCTTGTGAAGCCAATTCTTGTATTTTGGCTCTAGATTCCCTTAAACTTCCTTCCAACTCACTTATCTTTTTACTCCACTTTCTCTTGATTCTTTCCCTAGAATCTTTCCAAGTCTTTGTCTTTTTACTGCTAGATTCTGCAACTTCACTAGTTCCGGCTACTTTCTCATGATTAAGCTGTTGGTTTTGTAAGAGCGCCTGGGCTCTGGTTATCGCTTGGATAGGCACGTATGTAGGGTTGGATCCATCTGCGTTGTTTACAATACCTATCACGTTGATCGATGTCACATTTGAAGTGTTAACTGGGTTCTTAGGACAATCTTTGATTATGTGCTCTTTGCCACAATCGGCACAAAAGCCTTGAATGCTATAGTACTGTGATTGCCTTGCTATTGGGGGATGTGGACAATCCTTAATGAAGTGATCTCCTTGGCACCTAAAGCATGGTCCTCTAGGGCCCTGTGGTCTCTGTTGTCTCAATTGGGGCCGTGGGTTTGGGTTTGCGTACATCACATTAGTATAATCTGGCTCCCAACTAGGTTCCATTGGTGGACTATCATAATGATATGTCTCCACATGCTCTGGTGACTCCGTATAATAAGCGGGTGGACTAGTTACATGAGTAGAGTCAAAACTGTTTGAGTTCGGGTCACTTTCTGTGATCAAGGGTGAAGAAGGCACTAAGGCCCTACTTAGGTTCTCTTCTGCAGCAGCGTATTTGACTGAGATGACATTCGCTGGTGGGGGTGGCTGCTGAGCTAAGACGGGTTGAGGTCTCTGTTGAGCCTGGTATGGGTAGTTCTGAGGAGGCCTATAGTAATAAGGCTGAGCATTGTATTGGCCTTGATACCTACCTGGCTGCTGGTATGTTTGCGGGTAGTTCTGTCTCACGGTTTGTTTGTTGTATGGGCAGTCCTGAGCCGTATGATTTGTATATCTCCTCTCAATTGTATAGTATTGGCCACTAGGGTTGGCTTGAGGTTGTGGTGCATTGGGACACATGTTTGCCAAATGATTTCCACCACAAGTGTAACAACATACGTTAGTTGGTAGCTTGGGCACCTGTTTACTAGAAACTCCTAGTTTTTGGGCCACCTTTTCTGCTAGGTCCTCTATCGAATTAGACAATCTTGTGGATGCTAGAGAAGAACAGTCTGAATCCTTATAGACCTTTGAGAGTTCTAATTCATCTCCTAGGTTGTCCTCGATGTCTATACATATTCTCACACACTCCTCTAGCGTTCTGGGTTCTTTTAGGTACACATAAGAGTGTAATTTAGCGCTCAACAAGCCATCTAAAAACAAAGACACTTGCTTAGCTTGTGAGGGTAGCTCTTGCATTGGACATCGTTCGACATATTGTCTGAATCTACGACCTGCCAGTCTAACTGTTTCCTGAGGGGTCTGTTTAAAGCTATGAATCAACGAAGACGTGTCATGTCTAATCCCATTTTTAGAGAATCCAGTGATGAATGACTCTAAAAAGTGATGGATGTCTCTAAATTGCCTTTGTTGCAATGGTTGGAACCAAGTTAAAGCTGTATTCTTTAACGTTAGCCCAAATGCATTGTATTGCGTGAACATGTCCTCGACTTGTTCTGCTCGTAGTACTTGCTTGAATTCTGCGACATGGTCATAGGGATCTCCTGTCCCATCAAAGTAATTCTTCATGGATTTCACTAATTGCGTGGGTCTCAAAACTCTTGCGTGTTCGCGTGGTCTAGGTAGAGGAAAATCATCTCTACCACCTAATATTCCATGATCTCTTTGTCTATCCGCTCTATTGGTGTTCGTGGTTGTTCTATCTCTCCCTATGGGATGAGTGAAGCTTACTTCCGGTCTCTCTTTAGTTCCTTCTCTTTGATTTCCATGGGCTGAGGAGGTTCTTGCCCCTTGTTGACTTACATTTATGTTCGTTCTAGATGGAGGGAATATCAATTCACCTCTCCATGTGTATGTGTTTTTAGCGCGCTCAGGCACCACGAAGACTCTTTCTGAAGTCTCATCCAGGTATACAACCTTTCCAGGTGTATTTGGGTCCTTGAATTCATAAATTGTAATGATGCCTATCTCACCAGGGTGTTCCTTTCTGTACCTCCAAAAGGCTTCATCTGTCTCTTTATTTACAAACAACTCGATGCTCCTGTTATCTTGAGGGATCCATTCTGGGATGAGTACTCTTGTTAATACGGATTTCCCTCTCGGTGTTCTAGGTTCTTCTAACGGTTCTTTTCCTTGAAATTTCGCTTCCGTCTCTAATTGAATTGTGCCAAACTCATTAGTATCGTTTGGTTGCGTACTTAGGACGTACATGGTTCCTTCTTTGTCTATGTAAGCGTCTCTCTCAAATTTCACCACTGGTCTTTCCAATCCAATGGGTTGATCAGGGTTGTGCAGCTGCACCACTTGCCTTTGCAAACCATCCTCATAGATGCGAGCACCTAGTCGGTTGGTTCGGAGAAACTCTAATTGCGTTCTATAGGGTCCTTCTGGTTTTTCTAGGTATGCTACATGAGACCCTCCTTCTGGTCTGTCTGTGCTAAATGCCATTTCTGATTCGCTAGTATCTGAGCTCTCGTAGGGGTAATTGCTATTCAATTGCTGAGCCCAAGATCGAGCGGTAGTTCTTACACTAGCCTCTGATGATCTAAGGCTTCTTCGGTCCGACTTACCTATGTGTCTCCCTGATCTAAGGTTCATTAATTTTCTTCCTTGCACGCTCAATTACACACTTAGATCGTCACTGGTTCTTTGTTATTACTTTCTTGATTCTTTTTAATTTTTCTTTGGATTCTTGTCTTAATGTATGCGTCAGGAATTTGACTTTCCGTTATAGTTTTGAGTTCTCGTTCCGTCAGACTTAGGTTCTTTCCTTTAGGTTTTCGTCACACACACCTTTACTTGTAGTCTTAAACTTGAAAGAATTAAGTATCTTGAACTTGAAGCGTTCCTATCGTCTTTAATCCACAACTACCGTTTAGCCTAAGCTAAGAATTGACTGAGGGGGTTGAGTAATCTTCCAACCTCGAGTCGGCTTTTCTGTTGCTCTGATGCCCAAGAAGCCGCGCTTCCCAAGCTTTGCTGTCTTCACTGCCTTACTTGCTTGCCTTTGATTACCTTTGCTAGACCTGGAAAATTCCAATATTAGACCAATTCACAATTGAATGATTAAGCACTTGAGCATACACACCTTTTTAGTCCCTTCCCTTTGCCCAAATTTTCAATGTGTGCCCCCTGGCTTCCTAGTCCCAAACTAGGTGAACCTCAAAATAGTTTCTCTAAAAATAGATGTATCCTTTAAGAAAAAAACAGTTGAGGTCACGTAGTACTCGTCACGAGCTTTCTGACGAGCTATTAAGCTCAAAAAACGGACTTCGGATGAAAAAGTTATGACTGTTCAGGCCCTGGGGGGTAAAAACTGTCAATCAGGTTTTCCTTCAGGTATGAGCTAAGGGGTCTCCTATGAGTCTAATGGTCCAAAAATTTCTCAAAAATACCCTCAAAATTGGTCAAAATTGGAGCCCAAAATTTGCGATGGGGGTGCACAATCGCGATGGTCTGGGACCGTCGCGATGGTCCAAGCGAACCGTCGCGATGGCGTGGAGTTTGGACAATCGCGATGGCGCGAAAAAGTGAACCGTTGCGATGGCCCGAAGTGAACGATCGCGATGGCGTGAGGTCGAACCGTCGCGATGGCCCGAAAAATGAACCGTCGCGATGGCGTGAGGTCGAACCGTCGCGATGGCCCGAAAAAGTGAACCGTCGCGATGGTCCGGCCGAGCCGTCGCGATGGCGTGAGCCAATCGCGATGGTGCGACACAATCGCGATGGTCCGAGCCAATCGCGATGGTCCGGGGTCAGCTGAACAATCGCGATGGTCCAAGTGGACCGTCGCGATGGCTCAAGTGAACTGTCGCGATGGTCCGAAAAAGTGAACCGTCGCGATGGTCCGGCCGAGCCGTCGCGATGGCGTGAGCCAATCGCGATGGTGCGACACAATCGCGATGGTCCGAGCCAATCGCGATGGTCCACCAAAATGCGAATTTTCGAGATGCAGCTATGGTTTCGAGTATACGCAGGGATCGCCTACCTCGTGGTGTGGTCGCCTACCTCAAAATCCGAACTTGGCGGACCATAGCGATGGTCTGACACAGTCGGAAATTTCTGACAGAAAGTACATTTTTTACCTTTTGGAAGCTTTCCTGATGCTCTGAAGCTCTGTACCTGCAAGAAAACTCAAGAAAACGCAAGCGCACACAAGCACAAAAATTCTCTCTCGCTCTCTCGCATGCACAAATGAGGGGAAATGAGGTGAATGGGTGGATATGGTGAATTTTCTGATTTTTTTGGAAATGGAGATGATGATGGGATGATGAAGATGGAGTATGGGGAAGGTGAAAAACACTAAAAACTAAGTAAAAACAACAACAACAGCTGAAATTTTTACCTTCCAACGCCACTTCTTGCTATACTCTTACCATCACACATTCGTCCTAGACTCGATCCCCGGCAACGGCGCCAAATTTGGTGTTGCTCTAGCACAATGGTAAGAACCACGTTAAGAAGCTTCACCTCCTTAATGTCAATCCGCGGAAGAGATAGGAGTGATATGAAGATCGTGAACGTGAGATGATGTGAGAGTGAAGGTGAGAAGCACAAAGATGCACACACACATACACACACACAATGAAGAGACAAGCAAGACACAATGGAAGGTGGGAAATTAGCTCTATTACTCAAGAATGCTCTTACAAGCTCAAACTAGCTCTAAGCTCACAGTAACCAAAATGAACCCACCTCAAAAATGAGCTCTCTAGCTCTTTTTATAGTTTCTAGACTAGTTTTGACCGGTTTCACATCTAGTGACCGGCCTAGTTAAAAAATAGGTCCTAGAGGCTATTTGGAAGGGTAAACGATGTCTAAAAATAACAAAAATTGGTACGCGCATTCTACCTAAGCTCCTCAAGCTCGAGGACTCCTCGGCTTGCACAAAATGGAGCTATGAATTACAAAATGGGGTTTTGTCTATATTACATATGTTACAAGAGTGATGAAAATCACTGTTGGATATTTGAAGAGGTAATAAAAACATAATTGTTTTGAAAAAATGATCCGACTGGCTCCCTGCTCCGTCTTTACATGCTTCCATGTCGTCTGTGCCTCTGACTGTGCCTCTGACTGCTTCCAACACGCCTCCACCCCATGCCACATGTCGTTGCACAGATGATGCTCAAAATTTTGGACATGATGCAAGTGGTGCTAAAAAATTTTCGAAATGTACGTAATATCCAGCCTCCAATCTCGGGCTTCATCAATGGTAACTATGACCTACTTTATGATATGAGCACAACCCCGAGCATACGAGTCGCTTATGCATGGCACGCAAGAATCAGATATCTCCCTGCCTACTACAAGCAAACCTTTGATGATATGTTCACCACGGGGTTCTGGGAGTCACACTCCGAAGTGTTCGCGCCACGCCCAACTCATCTGCTGCAATTATTCACATGCGAACAAACAATGCATTCAGAGCTCTACACTACGCCACAACCTGACATGCCTGGAGCAGTCAATTGGGATGCCCTTCAGAGAGACCTGATCAGAGGACTACGGATCAAAGAACATGACTTGGCAACCGACATTCTCCAGAACTACATTTACCAAACCGCGGAGCAAAGGTCTGTCAGAGACGACAGATGCTAGGGGGGGGGGCAGAGTGTTGGCATCATATGGGGAGAAGCAAGTACGGCATACATGCAGATCTAGCACTAAGGCAACCCATTAAATTTTTCCAAACCTTACATCATTTTAAAAGTGATTCTCATCACTAAAAACCCTTGTAAATATTGTTTCACCTTTTTGTAGCTCCATTTTGTACAAGCCGAGGAGTCCTTGAGCTTGGGGAGCCTTAGAAGTAGTTGCCTGCCAATTTTCATATTTTTTAGATCTCGTTTGAGCCCTCAAATAAGCCCTGGAACCTAATTTTTAACTAGGCCGAACACTAGGTCTGGACAGGGCCAAAGCTAGTCAAAAACTATAAATAGAGCTAGAGAGCTCATTTTTGGCCTAGCTTCTTGTAGTTTTGAGCTTGTATGAGAACTTGGTTATAATAGAAGTGATTCCATTGTCTTACTCTTTTTGTTCTTTTCGTGTGTGCGCGTGTGTGTGTATGTGTGTGCATGTTTGTGTGCTTCTCACTCACCCATTTGTGCCTTCACTTGCTCGAGGTCTTCATACCATCCTCATGTCTTCCCGGATTGACATTAAAGGAGGTGCTACTCATCACTGAGCTACAGTTACCAATTTATCCTCCTCAATATCTTCATCAACTACTCCTAATGCATCTGCAATGTCCTTCATCCTTGTTACATAATAAAAAATGGATTGAGAAGCTTTCTTTTTGAATGTAGTGAACTTTGCCCAGAAGGATGCCTTCCTTGACTTTGTAGTATTTTGGAAATGCTCCTCCAAAGCATTCCATATGTCACTTGCACTTTCAAATCCTCTAATCTGAGGTAGCAAGTAGTCATTGACTCCCATGTAGATGATGCTCCTTGCTTGAGCATCCTTCTTCATCCAAGTCTTCAAATCTAAGAGTTCATCCCTAGTTGGAACACTAGGATCTCTGGATTGTGGTTTTGTTTCTTCACGTGTGGTGTAACCTATCAGGTCTTTGCTCATGAGATGAGCTTCCATCCTCATTGACCAAGCTGGATAGTTTTTGTTGGAACATCAAGCTTACACTATGCTTGAGGTGGATTTGATCTACATCAAAGGATATCGCATCGAAAGAATATCCGTTGGAGAGTTCTTTTTCATATGCTCATTTATTGTATTTTTTTGAGAGATTTTTGATCGCTCATTTACCATTATAAAAGCCTTGAGCTTTACACATGTAAAGGTACAAATATAGAGCCCATATTCCACGAATTTGTGGTGGTTGAGGTTGCATTCAATCAAGCAATCAATCAAGCAATCAATCACCTAAAAATAGATCAATCAAGATCTTGACTTTTTTCCTTGATTGTAGGAAAGTGATTTGATTCCCTCCAACAACCATTCCTACCTTCATTGAATTCAAATGCAAGTTGTAAAAGTCGTGGAACACTCTTAGAGTCTATATAAAGACTTGGAATCACTTGTAAAATACATGGAAGCAATATACATACACTTGTGACCATCATTGTCTTGCTCCTTCAATTTTCTGCATCATCTTCTTCGCCAACAGTAATCTTGCAGAGGCTGCTGCTCTCTCCTCAGAGCTTCAAATTGAGTGCAAGAGGACTCATTGGAAAGGTATTAGTGTCTAGTTTATGCCTGTAAATTTTCAAAGCATTTGGTTCAGCAGATTTGGAGAAATCTCAGTTTTTCTGCCTCGGGGTCAATCTCTGCGTATTCCTGAAAAATAGGAGGTACCACCGGTGAATGTCGCATTCATTCCTGTAGCATATTTTGCTTATTCCTTATACTTTTGTGCATTCCATACACTCAACCCTATGTGTATCACTCCCATAAAAGGATTTTTTCTAATTGTAATCACGCTGGTCGCTATGGGCATTTGAAGTTCATTGTCTCTTCCAAAGATAGTAAGTTTTTTGAGCTAGTCGACCCGCGAACCTATCTGTTTTGTATCGACTCATTCTCCTTGATGCTCCAAGGTACATAGTGTCTTTCTTTGCACTTATAGCATGCCTATAAGGTCTATTTGAGTCTCCAAAAGCTCAAGGGCTGGTCTTGTGCCGGTTGGCTTGACCAAACTTCATCACTTCGAAACGCACTTTTCTACCTTCGACAAGCTTCTCCAAGTTCTTTCAGTGGTATCAGAGCTAGTTCAAGATGGGTGACGGCTTTCCCTCAATGATCGAGAAGCTTGATCGACACAACTACGCGGCTTGGCAAATCAGAATGGAGGCCTACTTGCAAGGTAGAAATCTTTATGGAATTGTAGCAGGTGATGAAGCTATGCCTATTCCAAGATCCAAAGGAGGACCTACACAAGAGGAGACAGATAAGCTCACACTTTGGTGCGCAAGGGATGCTCAAGCAAGGTCGTACATAATAAACTCTATCTCTAACTTTCTATTACCACATATTAGAGGATGCAAGACATCTCAAGAGACTTGGGATGCCCTGGAGACTTTCTTTTCTGCTAGTACCAAAGCAAGAAAGAATCATCTTTGGAACGAGTTCAACCAAATGAAGAAGACACCTAAACAAACCATCACAGAGTTTGTTACCAAGGTCAAAGAGGTTGCGGATCAGTTAGCATCCATTGGAGAGCTGATTGAAGAAGAGGTCATCATGAGGCAAATTCTCAACGGCATTCGAAGTGATAAGCAATGGCAATCCTTCACGACGGCCTATGATCTCATCATGGATGTGCAGACTCCAGACTTCAACATCTTTCTTGGACAACTCTTCAATCAAGAAGCCAACAATAGCATAAAGGAAGGTAACTCTTATCATGGTAATTCAACGAGTGCTCTATATGCAGATAAGAAGGATAAGAAGCAGAAAGGCAAGAAGAAGGAAGAAGATGAAGAAGAGACTTCCCAAGCCAACTTCGCAAGCAAGAGCAAGTGGAAAGGGAAGAAGAAAGGACCAAAGCAAGACAAAGCCAAAGGTCAGAATGTTCAACCTTGTGCCATATGCGATAAGACCAACCACACCACTCAGAATTGCTGGTTCAATGGGAAGACCCAGAAAGGAAGTGGAAGAGGTGGATATGGCGGCAATAGAGGCAGAGGTGGACACAACTTCAACAACAACAATAGAAGCTATAATAGAAGGGACTACAACAATTATTCAGAAGATCAACCACATGAAGACTCATTACTTCTTATGAACCTAAGCCACAAAGAAGGTAAAGAAGATGATCATTTATTCTACATAGATTCAGGATGCTCGAATCATGTTGCAGGCAACATTGCTCTTCTATCTGACTTGGAAAGTCCAAAGCATAGACATGAAGTGCAAACAGGGGATGACACGAAGCATAATGTGGAGAAGATTGGTAATGTCAAAGCTTCCAATGGCAGGACAAACATTCTGAGTAAGGTTCTCTATGTACCCACTATCACTAAAAACCTAATAAGTGTAGGCCAAATAGTTGAAAAAGGCTTGCAAGTTAGGTTCACCCAACATGGAGCTTTTGTGGAAGATCCATGTCAAGGCTTCAAGAAGATAGCCGGAGGTGAGAAGCATGGAAGGCTCTTTACTTTTGAAGTAGGAGATACCAGGAACATAGCTCTATTCAACTTTGGGTCTCAAACCCTAAGTGAGCTTGAAGTGTGGCATAAGAGACTTGCTCATGTGAATGAAAGAACCTTGAAGGATATATGCAGGGATCAAAGTGTTCTAGGACTGCCGAACATATCAAAGCAACACATGATCAACAGGTGTGATGCATGTCAGATTGGGAAGGCACAAAGACAACCATTCAACCACAAAGGCTACATCCACAACAACTTATTGGACTTAGTACATACAGATGTATGGGGACCAAGTCAAGAACCTTCATTGGCAGGATCAAGGTACTATGTCTCATTTATTGACGACCATAGTAGGTGGACTATTCTATACTTTATCAAGAGTAAGAATGAAGTGTTTGATTGCTTCAAGAAGTATCTTGCGCATGTGGAGAATCATACAGGTAGATCACTAAAGAAGCTCAGATCTGATGGAGGGGGAGAATACTTCTCCAAAGATTTTGATGAGTTCTTGCAGGATAAAGGTATCAAAAGGGAAGTGACTACCAGGTACTCTCCTCAACTAAATGGAATTGCAGAGAGGAGAAACAAGACATTGGTTGGATCAGCCCGAACAATGCTTGAAGAGAAGAAGTTGCCACATTATCTATGGGCAGAAGCTATTTCAACTGCAGTGTACCTTGTCAATCGACTACCATCCAAATCACTTCAAGGTATGACTCCTTATGAAGCATGGCATGGAAGAAAACCTAGTCTTGGACATTGCAAGGTTTTTGGTTGTTTAGCTTATGTTCATGTACCATCACAAATAAGAGGTAAGCTAGATGAAAGGGCAACAAAGGCAGTGTTTATTGGATATGATTCAACTCAGATGGGTTACAGGTTCTTCAATCCTTCAACCAAGCAATTCACTACAAGTAGAGATGTTGTGTTTGAAGAACACAGGTCTTGGTATGATGAAGACAAACAAAAGGTAACACTACCATATGATCTTGATTCTGACTCTCATCAATTAGGAAGGAAGCATGATACAGAGGTCCAGGATCCAAGAAGTGATACAGACGATGACCAAGATGAAAGAGAAAGGGATTACAAGCTATGGAAGTCAAGAGGCAAAGCAAAGATGCAAGAGGTTGGAGAATGCTCCAAACAAGCACCTAGAAGATCAGCAAGAGAGAAGAAACAACCAGAAAGGTATGGATATGATTCCACATTTGTTACAAAGCATTCAATCTACTTGGCAAAAGACTCTATTTCAGAGGAACCCTCAACCTATGAAGAGGCAAAGGGAAACCCTAATTGGGAAAAGGCCATGAACGAAGAGATAGATGCATTGAAGGAAATGGACACTTGGGATTTGGTTCCAATGTCGCCGAATCAAAAGGTAATTGGTTGCAGATGGGTATACAAAGTTAAAAGAAATTCAGATGGATCAGTTTGCAGGTACAAGGCAAGATTAGTTGCCAAAGGATGCTCACAAACTCATGGTATAGACTATGAGGAAACATTCTCACCAGTTGCAAAGATGACTACAATCAGGACATTGATAAGTGTAGCTGCTGCAAGGAATTGGAGACTCCTCCAACTTGATGTGAAAAATGCATTCTTAAATGGTTGGATAAGTGAAGAGGTATACATGTCACAACCACCAGGTTTTGAAAACCCTAATCATCCATCTTATGTTTGCAGACTTAAGAAAGCATTGTATGGATTGAAACAAGCTCCAAGAGCTTGGAATTACAGGTTGGTTACATATCTTCAAGACCAAGGGTTCAAAGCTAGCAGCTCCGATCCTTCTCTATTCATCAAAAGGGATCACAATGAGGTTATCTATCTATGTGTATATGTAGATGATATTATTGTGACAGGTGATGATCTAAATGGCATTCAAAGGATCAAGAGACACATGCAAGAGGAGTTCAAAATCAGTGACCTAGGTGAGCTCACATATTTCCTAGGTATGCAGGTGATATACACAGATGAAGGAATGTATTTGACTCAAAGAAGATACATTCAGGATCTTCTTCTCAAGTTCAAAATGGAGAACACTAAACCTGCAGGTACACCTTTGGAGATGAATCATAAACTTAGTGTTTATGAAGGTGAGAAAATTGAAGACATAAAAGAGTATCAAAGCTTGGTAGGTAGCTTGATATATGCTACTCACACAAGGGCAGACATCTCATATAGTGTGGGAGTGCTTAGTCAGTTCATGCACTCACCGAGAAGACCACACATGGATGCGGCTAAGAGAGTACTTAAGTATCTCAAAGGTACAATCAACGAAGGTATATTCTATCCTTACTCTTCCGATTTGGATATCAAAATCTACTCAGATGCAGATTGGGCAGGAGCTAAGGATGATAGAAAAAGTACATCTGGTTACTTAGCATTTGCAGGTTCGAAGCTAGTGTCATGGAGTTCCAAGAAGCAACCAACAGTTGCTTTATCCTCAACTGAAACAGAGTACAGAGGCTTGACCATAGCAACTCAAGAGGCAATATGGTTAAAAGCATTGTATACAGATTTGGGACTTGTGAGTTCCAAAACTCACATATTTGGAGATAATGTAAGTTCCATGCATCTAGCGGCAAATCCTATTTTTCATGCGAGAACCAAGCATATAGAAGTCCATTATCACTTCATCAGGGAGAAGCTCATGGCAAAGGAGATTGACATTTCTTTTGTTCCGACTGAAAAGCAAGTAGCAGATATGATGACGAAGGCACTTGATGGAATAAAGCTTTGTAGATTCAAAGCTATGGCAGGTATTCAACCTATCAGAGAATGAAGACTCAAGCATACTTTAGCTTGAGGGGGAGCTGTTGGAACATCAAGCTTACACTATGCTTGAGGTGGATTTGATCTACATCAAAGGATATCGCATCGAAAGAATATCCGTTGGAGAGTTCTTTTTCATATGCTCATTTATTGTATTTTTTTGAGAGATTTTTGATGGCTCATTTACCATTGTAAAAGCCTTGAGCTTTACACATGTAAAGGTACAAATATAGAGCCCATATTCCACGAATTTGTGGTGGTTGAGGTTGCACTCAATCAAGCAATCAATCAAGCAATCAATCACCTAAAAATAGATCAATCAAGATCTTGACTTTTTTCCTTGATTGTAGGAAAGTGATTTGATTCCCTCCAACAACCATTCCTACCTTCATTGAATTCAAATGCAAGTTGTAAAAGTCGTGGAACACTCTTAGAGTCTATATAAAGACTTGGAATCACTTGTAAAATACATGGAAGCAATATACATACACTTGTGACCATCATTGTCTTGCTCCTTCAATTTTCTGCATCATCTTCTTCGCCAACAGTAATCTTGCAGAGGCTGCTGCTCTCTCCTCAGAGCTCCAAATTGAGTGCAAGAGGACTCATTGGAAAGGTATTAGTGTCTAGTTTATGCCTGTAAATTTTCAAAGCATTTGGTTCAGCAGATTTGGAGAAATCTCAGTTTTTCTGCCTCGGGGTCAATCTCTGCGTATTCCTGAAAAATAGGAGGTACCACCGGTGAATGTCGCATTCATTCCTGTAGCATATTTTGCTTATTCCTTATACTTTTGTGCATTCCATACACTCAACCCTATGTGTATCACTCCCATAAAAGGATTTTTTCTAATTGTAATCACGCTGGTCGCTATGGGCATTTGAAGTTCATTGTCTCTTCCAAAGATAGTAAGTTTTTTGAGCTAGTCGACCCGCGAACCTATCTGTTTTGTATCGACTCATTCTCCTTGATGCTCCAAGGTACATAGTGTGTTTCTTTGCACTTATAGCATGCCTATAAGGTCTATTTGAGTCTCCAAAAGCTCAAGGGCTGGTCTTGTGCCGGTTGGCTTGACCAAACTTCATCACTTCGAAACGCACTTTTCTACCTTCGACAAGCTTCTCCAAGTTCTTTCAGTTTTCTCTATCCAATTTCTCTATCTGAAGAGAATCTCCCATCCTTTCTTTACTTGTGTATTAACTTCTTCAAGCTTTATGAGGAATAAGTGTACCTTTACTTTGAATGAAGTTCCTTTTGATCTTCTTGATATCTTTTGACCTCCTTCTCAAGCTTTTCCCTTAAGCTTTCACCTTTTGAACCTTCAAATGTTGATTTCTATATGACTACAGCAATCGGGGTCCTCCTTTCTTCTATTTTGATGATTCTTGCTCTGATACCACTGATGGAGAGTGTTAATCTCCAAAAGAAGTTATCCTTGATCTTAGAGCACCTCTATATCAAGAATAACTCAAAAACTTTACCACTTTGGAGGATCAATATAAGATTATCAAAATTTTGAACTAAATATTAAGAGAGTCACTACTTAGAAAAGTCTGTTGCACTTAACTCACTCATTCCCTAACCAAATGTGTAACGTTTTCAATGAAACTTTGTATGAAGTTTTGCCTAATGTTTTCACCTTCTCCAAGATAAATCATCTCAAAAGACTTAGTAGAACTTGAGAAATGATTCAAACCATTCACCTATGTCTTAAACTGTATTTCTCTATAGTCGACGTTGACACCTATAACTTTTAATGCATAGTTCTCTCAAATTACACCTAGTTATTCAAATGCTTTTAGCCATAGGTATCTTACCTTCCAACTTTTACACTATGGAAGGAGAACTGACCAAAACATTAGTATCGAATTTTGCACCTGTTGCAACTTCACTTCTTCACATTTACACATGTAAATGTTCCTACTCTCAATTCTCTCAGGCTTATCACAATTAGGATCTAAAAACTTGTACAGAGGTCAATCAACTATAGACTTAGACTTGTATAAAAGAATTTCACAAAATATTAAACACAAAAGGAGTACTCAGCAAAAAATCGGGTGCAATTTTTCTTCTTCTCTAAAACATTTTACATCTGAATGATGAGAGAGATCTTCCTCACTTTTAAAATGTCTAATGACTCTTAAAATTTCTAATTCTTCTCATCTCATGCTCTCTCATACTTACCCCAACTTTTTACTTGTATATATAGGCATATATGTACAAGCTCATGACCATAACAAAGGTATAAGTGAGCTAACTATAAGTCTAATGTACATATGTATACAAGTCTTCATTTTCTGAATATGCACTATCTTCAAGCTTCATAGGCTAATATTTTCTTCAATCTTTGACTTCAATCCTTCATCAATTGGTGGTTGACTTGCACCAACAAAAATTATCCATAGAATCATCTTCATTCATATGCTCACTTTCCAACTATTTTTGGAGGTAAGCAACACAAACCTCATTTTGTTATTAGGATCTTGCTCACACGCACAGAGAGATTATGAACACAAAAAAAGGCACAGAAAAATAGAGACACCAAGAGATGAGACCGAACGTAATATTGGGTGCAATCTCCTCCCATGCACTTTGTTTCGACAGTCCACAGAGTGCATGTATTTATAGGAATTTTTTATTACATCGAAAAGAGTGGTTACATGAGAGAGGCTTCGAAAAGCATGCGTGTAACTAAAAGTTGGTGACTTTCATAGAAAGCCATTTCTTTTAATATCAAAAATTGCAGTTTACAATGACTCGTATTCTAACCACTATTTTTCTAACTATTTCTAACAATAGAACCTTCTATGCAGATTTATTTACAAACTAAAATATATATCGGATTTATTGATGTCTGACCTAAAGTCCAATTATTGATGTCTACCCTTTCACGCTTTCATGCTCTCATGAACCTTCAGTTGCTATATCAAAAACACCAAAAACACATTAATACATTAATAAATTAACACTCCAACAATGCATTGTTCAACATATTCCATAATGTATAACATGCCCGTCAGTTGAAAAAGCAATTGACCGCAGTTGACAAAATAAAATAAACATAGATGGCCAGTCACACGTTTCATCATTGAATGAAAATAAGCATGTTCCATGTTAAAAGAAACATGCATGGAAATGTTCATGGAGGAATTACATTAATGTGTTTGTGTATGATATGCAAAAATTAAGTGGTCATAATGAGGCGGTAATTGTGTTTTATGTATCCATTGACATTCTTCAATAGAAGACCTGTGATAAAATCCATAGAAATATGTTCCCATGGTTCGTTCAGAATGGGAAGTGGCATTAATAATCCAAATGGTTTACCATGACGACGTTTTTCACATTGACATACAATGCATTGATGAAACATAATGTGCAATATCTTTTTCCATGTGTGGCCAAAAGAAGAAATTTGCAGGCACAAATGGTGCTCTGTATGCCTCTATCACCCATGTAAGATGGTTCATGCATTTCTTTGATGACAAAATCTTAAAAATCTTGAGCTATGCATAATCTATATTGAAAATGAAGAAAACCATTATGAAATGTATAATGTTCATCAGATAAAGATGCACCATTGTTGAAGTCATGCCATGCAGATGAAAAATAAAAATCAGATGCATAAGTAGAAACCATTTCTTGAAAAGAATATATTTGGATGGCAAAAATATTATGCAAAATAACAGAATGTGAAGGAAATCTGCTAAGAGCATCAGCTACAACGTTAGCTTCACCAGGCTGATATTGGATCATGGGTTGGAAATTTTGAATGAATGATGCCCATTTAAGATGGCAATTAGAGATTAAGGGCTGATTTAATAAATGCTTAATAGCCTGTTGATCTGTTTTGATTAAGACCTCAAAGCCCATAAGATAGTGTTTCTAAATTTGCAAAGCATGCACAACTGCTAACAATTCTTTATCATATGTACTGAAATTCTTTTCTGAGGGCTTAAGCTTCCTACTCTCAAATGCAATGAGACGAACATTTTGCATTAAAACAACACCTATCCCTGAACCACTAGCATCGGTAACAACATGAAAGGGTTGTAGGTCATAAGGTGTGAAGCTTAGCTTGGATTCACACCTCCAAACCATCTTCCTATTTCCGCTGCACGCTATCCTCCGGTACATCTTCAAGCATTCAAACCAATAGTAAATTTTGCCAGAAGCGCTCAGTGTAGGTAGTAACCATATTGCCCTCCTTCCATGTAAGGGTCGCCCATGTACATCGAACATGCAAATGGTATTGAGGAGGAAGAAAGAGCCCTTCACTTTGTCTTGGAAAGCCTTCCACATTGTTGGATGCTCAATACTGTATCGCAGGACATTCCATAAGAGTTGAGCTTTTCCTACTAAATAGTTAGTGGCAAATTTGACTTTTTCACTTTCAGCATAAATTTCATCAGTATAAAAATCATCAAACTGTGAAAGTCATGAAAGGATTAAAGGTCCATCCTGTTGGCAGCAGTCAGGGAACCGAAGGAGCCACAAGACGAAGAGAGTCAGAGCGAAGGGACAACACAAGCAGACATGGCAGTCAAAGAAGATCTGGCAAGTAGGCCATCTAAATTTTTCAGGCATCAAGGAGTTGAGCACACAAGAAGACAGAGAAAGTAGGGAGCTCAAAGGTATGTATGACAAATCAATAGAGGAAATCCCTACACAAACAGTGATTTTCATCACTAAAAACCATTGTAAATATCATTTCATATTTTTGTAGCTCCATTTTGTGCAAGCCAAGGAGTCCTTGAGCTTGAGGAGCTTTAGAAGTATCTACCTGCCAATTTTCATATTTTTTAGATCTCGTTTGAGCCCTCTAATAAGCCTTGGAACCTAATTTTTAACTAGGCCGGACACTAGGTCTGAACAGGGCCAAAGCTAGTCAAAAACTATAAAAGGAGCTAGAGAGCTCATTTTTTAGAGGTTGGACTGTAATTGAAATGAACCTGTGAGAGCTTTTTGAAAGTAATCTAAGAACTCCATTGCTTCTCACTCTTTGTCTTGCCGTGTGTGCGCGTGTGCGTGTATGTGTGTGCATGCTTGTGTGCTTCTCACTCACGCACTTGTGCCCCCACTTGCTCGAGGTCTTCATACCATCCTCACGTCTTCCCGGATTGACATTAAAGGAGGTGCTACTCATCACTGAGCTACACCAAATTTTGGCTCCGTTGCCGGGGACCCAATCTGGTGTTTCCACCCGTCCCATCGGACTTGGAATTTCCACAGGGCTTTACTGTCAATGATCTCACTGATGAAGAAGTGGCTAGGCTAATCTACGACTCTAATCTCGAAACGGAAACAGAGCGAGCTCAGGAACCACAAACCCATACAACAACGTCAGCCCCCACCCAACCGCAAGTGGTAGAAGTCGATGTAGATGAACAAGAGACCGAACAAGAGGAAGAAGCCTACGAAGAACAAGAGTATGATGAACTTTCAGAGTTAGCAAGTGCCCCCGCGTATTCGGCACAAATAAAAAGACTATATCGAACCATGCAGCTAGTTTAAGAACAACATAAAATGTCACTTGAAGCAGGCAAGAAACTCATGAACCAATTGCTGGCAGAGGAAGGTGTGGATGATATGTTCATCGAGTCCATCAACCTACATGCAGATGCAGTAGGATTGGATGAGGCCATTCATGAGGCAACGGCCTACATTCACCGATTTGAGAAAGGAGTTCCCGCCCGTCCCATGAGATCCGGGAAACAAATTCATATCAACGTATCAGCACCAGGAAATACAACGCAAACAGATGAACATCAGGAAGCACCACTGTCACCACCCTCTCCACCCCTCACTACACAACTCACTCCACCACGTGACACTATCGCCACCACATCCAATATCACCACAATCATCATGGGAATTCCACTCTCTCCGGGAATCCAATTCGGCGGAGTCACTATGCCCACCTTCACCACTCTCTTCACTAACGTCACATCCACCCCACCCACGGTCCCCATCTACACGGTCACTCAAACATTTGACACTATGGAAACATCTCCTGCCACAGCACCACTCCCTTCCCCCATGCAACCTCCGTCCCCCATACCCCCTCCACCCACATCTCCACTCGACTCCACATCATTCACAACTCCCTTTCCCGTCCCCATTCCCCCTGCATCTTCATCTCTCCATGCATCATTTAATGTAAATAGTATATTTCTAGCTTTAAATCAATGTGTCTATCAACTTCAAAACGAGTATCGAGCTCTCGACGATCGTTATCATCAAGTGATCACTACCAATCAGAAACTTCAGAGCTGCCTCATAGCGATCGAGGAAGAAAATGCAGAACTCAACCAACGTTACACCACGCTCGAACATGCCCACCAAACACTCCTAGAAACTCCCCAACCATCACAACAGCCGGGCACCAAACAACTCGAGGCCTTGCTGGAAGTATACCAAGCTGATAATCTTAGAGTCCGGCGTAACTTGGCACTCCTCAGAAAACACATGGCAACCGCCCTTGAAGAGAACAAGAGACTGCAGCAGCAAAATGAAGCAAATCTAGAAGCAGCAATGGAAGGCTCTCCCCACAACATTGATCCAGAGTAGTTTAAAGCCGTACCCTCAGAGACAATGAAGACCATCTTGGAAAGCTATGCGGATCTATTAGATGCTCATGATGAGTTGGAAAGGGAACGTGATGAACTACGTGGCCAGCTCAAGGAACAGGAGGCTCCAACCAAGGTAATAGAACCGGCCTCGACTTCAGAGGAAGTGAAGGCATTGACAAAACAGGTGGTTTAGCTCCAGAAAAAGTTATTAGAGTATGAAAGACAACCCTCTCCAGTTATAGAACCTGAGCCAGAAGACTTGGTTCCCATTGAGGTAGATGATTCGTACGAGGAACCATACGTTCCTATGCCAATGCCAGGCGGGCAACAAACCTCAGAGGGAATGGATACCTTAGAAGTGGAAGCACCTGAATGGCTTCAGTCATTAGAGAAGACAGCGAACACCCACGATGAACGAGTAGCAATACAGATCCAATCATTAGCCAAATTAGAAGACACTGTCATCAAGTCCGAGTATTTCAGACGTATGTCCCATCACAGGTGGATAGGGACCAATAATGATCAGTATGTGCCATATTGCATATTATTGGCTGATTACAACGCAGAGATCCAACGACAATGTGGGAAAGCCCCCACCTTTGCCACCCAGTTTGGCCCCGACGATATACCAGAGAGTGCAAAAAGAGGTTCTATTCATCAACCCACTTGGAGGATCCGTCTCTTGGAGACTTATCCTGAAATGGTACGAACCTGGAATAACATGCCCCTCTTTATTAAGTACAATCCTTGTTATGCCCCACTCCTACGAAGACGCACATGGCCCGAATTCACCATTGCTGTCAAGAACATCAAAGGCTGTGCCAAGTGGCTAAATTATGTTTATCTAGCACCTCCACGAGGACCTCCCACTGTCAATTACATGATTTCTACTATCAGACACTAGAGCACTCGACTATGCAATACACCCGATGTGATGGCACAAATGTGTATGAAAATATTTGAATTAATGCTGATCACATTCAGGACATTTAAAAACATTAAGGATCCCCACTTCTCAGGAGCAGGCTTTGTTACAGGCAACCAAGACCTAGTTTACGACATGAGCACCACCCCATCAATAGAAGTAATATATGCTTGGCATGCCAGAATAAAGTACCTCCCAGCTTGTTTTAAACAGACTTTCGAGGAGATGTTCATAACGGGATTCTGGGAATATCACTCAGAAATTTTTGTACCCAGGCCTTCACATCTCCTCCACTTATTTGCTGTGGAGAGAACCATACATTCAGAACAACTGCGGGTGCCACACCCGGACGTACCAGGACCAGTGAATTGGGACGCATTATTAACAGATCTAGCACGGGGGCTCAGATTAGAAGAACATCACCTCGCCTCCGACGTCGTCCAACACTATGTTCAACGAACATCTAGATAAGGGTCTGTCAGGGGCGACAGACGCGAGAGTGGGGGGGGTGTTGGCAGCAGTCAGGGAACCGAAGGAGCCACAAGACGAAGAGAGTCAGAGCGAAGGGACAGCACAAGCAGACATGGCAGTCAAAGAAGATCTGGCAAGTAGGCCATCTAAATTTTTCAGGCATCAAGGAGTTGAGCACACAAGAAGACAGAGCAAGTAGGGAGCTCAAAGGTATGTATGACAAATCAATAGAGGAAATCCCTACACAAATAGTGATTTTCATCACTAAAAACCATTAAAAATATCATTCGTATTTTTGTAGCTCCATTTTGTGCAAGCCAAGGAGTCCTTGAGCTTGAGGAGCTTTAGAAGTATCTACCTGCCAATTTTCATATTTTTTAGATCTCGTTTGAGCCCTCTAATAAGCCCTGGAACCTAATTTTTAATTAGGCCGGGCACTAGGTCTGAACAGGACCAAAGCTAGTCAAAAACTATAAAAGGAGCTAGAGAGCTCATTTTTTAGAGGTTGGACTATAATTGAAATGAACCTGTGAGAGCTTTTTGAAAGTAATCTAAGAACTCCATTGCTTCTCACTCTTTGTCTTGCCGTGTGTGCGCGTGTGCGTGTATGTGTGTGCATGCTTGTGTGCTTCTCACTCACGCACTTGTGCCCCCACTTGCTCGAGGTCTTCATACCATCCTCACGTCTTCCCGGATTGACATTAAAGGAGGTGCTACTCATCACTGAGCTACACATCCTCACGGCCATCAAACGGTAAAAACTAGTAATTCTTAACAACAATCTTGGAATGTGTGCCATTTGACTGGGCAGAGACAATAGCTTTGAGCACCCTCATAAGGTTGTCTTCATCAATTTGCATCTTTTCGAGTATTTTGTCGCATTATTGGATCTCGTTCTGAGCACCTCGTAATTCGTGCCGCAGGAGCTTCAGTTGTTGCTCGAGTGTTACCTCTGGTAGAGGTGATTCGCCGAAATCCTCCATGTTGTTCATAGGGTCCATGGGGGTGTAGAGACAAAACCCTCTTGCTAGACATGTAAAAACAATTTTTGAGTTTGTTGAGTTAAAATGTAAAAGAAATGGTTGTTCTTGGGAATTGAAAAAGTAAGAAAGAGATGAAAGTTGTGTTAAATATAAGAAAAGAGAAGTAGAGTGACAACACGAAGAGATAGTGTAGTGGTAAAAAACTTCCCTTGTGTGGGTGAGGTTGTGGGTTCAAATCCTCCCACCTTGGTGAATCTAAAAGTCCTTATTGCCACTCATACATTAAAATTGGTTCGCGCATAGCCAACGACGTAGGTATAAATGTAGGTTTGGTTCTAGAGCTGGAATAGAAATAGAAACCAAAACTGCAACAGCAACCAAAACAGAAACAGAAATAGAAACGAAAATGGAAACGGAAACAGGAATCAGAAATAAAAACCGGATTCGGATTCAGATTCGGATTCGGAATCCAAATCCGAATCGGATCGAAAATAGAGAACAACGAACAACGAAGAGCAAGACAGAGATCAATGCACCAAAACGAACAGAAACAGATCCCTCCGTAGTGATGCATGCAAGGCTCTGATACCAATGTTAAAACCGAATGCAATATTGGGTGCAATCTCCCCCCATGCACTCTGTTTTGACAGTCCACAGAGTGCATGTATTTATAGGAATTTTTTATTACATCGAAAAGAGTGATTACATGAGAGCGGCTTTGAAAAGCATGCGTGTAACTAAAAGTTGGTGACTTTCGTAGAAAGCCTTTTCTTTTAATATCAAAAAGTGCAGTCTACAATGACTCTTATTCTAACCACTATTTTTCTAACTATTTCTAACAATAGAACCTTCTATGCGGATTTATTTACAAACTAAATTATAAATAGGAGTTATTGATGTCTGCCCTAAATTCGGATTATTGATGTCCGCCCTTTCACGCTTTCACGCCCTCATGAACCTTCAACTGCTATATCAAAAACACCAAAAACACATTAATACATTAATAAATTAACACTCCAACAATGCATTGTTCAACATATTCCATAATGTATAACACATTTCTTGCCTGGTATAATGTGATAAGTGTATCCAAGCATCTTTTGTTGTTTTGCAAGAGTGAATGTGTGCAATAATGGCACACTTCATAAAGCTATCAATGCATGTGCCTGAGCATCTCTGCCATCCCGACAAATTTTCTTTGTAGTACATTAGGGGGAAAAATGAACGCTACATGGGCCTTGTAAGGATCCCTAAGTTTTAGGGATTAAGCTGAACTCTATTCTTGTTTAAGGGGACAAAGTGCATTTAATAGGTCACTTTTTAGTAGGCTGGAGTAGGCTTATTTTTAGGCTTTACTAGGCCTCTCTCTTTCTTCTTCTAGAGAGAGCAAGAGAATCTACTTTCCACATCATCAAACTCGCACGTGTATTTGAATAAAAAAATGAGATTTTTTTTTTAAGTCTCATTTTCAATGTATATTAACTCAGAAGGGCCTAATTTTTAATATATATGTCAAAAGTCACTTTTTTGGGCTCATTGTTTAAAGTTTATTTTGGAAAAAGTACAATTTTCAAACTCCCTCCAAAAGTAAGTGCCACATCATCAAATCCATGACTATGCTTCCCCCAAACAATGACTTTTTTCCAATTTCATCATTTTCAGCCATACATAGTGGAAAAATACACTTTAACCCATACACATACAAGAAAACACAACTTCTGAGCAAAACATATGCTTTAGAGTCCCTTCCAACCAGTTTTCCATCTTTTTTTTTAATATTGTTGGTCATTAGCAAAGATTGTATTGACATGTATCATAAATGTCACAATAGAACACCCTCATGCTCCTGCATCAACAAGTATCCATGTTCATGTGCCTAGAGAGTTTGCTCCAAATACATGATGCAACAATGATGCCAATTCTCAAAATGAACGTCCTACAGCTGGAGAAAAAAGTATTGATCTTTGGACTCATGGTTCACTATATCCTCTTGATCCAATATTTTCTTACCATTCAACATTCCATAACCTCTCAAATTTACTTCAGTTCAGTGGTGCGGGTGAAGCTCGACTATTAGGTTACTGCAAGCGGTTATCTACACATTCACATGCTACTGCTAAGTATTGGGTCCAACAATATCAACTCCATCATATGAGGGTGGTCACTTTAGAAAGCACAATCATATCTTTACAAAAACAAATTACAGATCTTGAACAAGATATGGAAGGAAAAGAAAGCACACTTTCAAAATTAAATGCCAATCTTCAATAGCTGAAAGAGACTCCACTTGGTATGAGATATAGGAAAAGAGCATTGTCATCCTTTGAAGCTCTTTCAGTAGGTGGTGTAGCACGCAAAGGACGTATATATGCAACAAGGTGAGTGCTTGTTTTACTTTTATATGCTTTAATAAAGATTTGTAATGGAATCTCTCATTGTGTAGGTCATTTATTCAAGACATAACTTCTTAATCAACAACACAAGACCAATTCAAACTGATGAAGAGTTGTATAAATAGCAAAAAAATCACTTTTGCTATAGACACACCCATAGCAAAGTGTATTAGAGTTGTTGTTGAAGCTGAGTTTTCAGAGAAGTTGAAAAACCTTATCAAAGTGCAAGATGTGCAGGCAATATGTGACAAAGCAGGCATCAGTAGAAATGGGTATACCGCAATGTACACCCTTCTGAGGCAAGCCTTACAAGCACAAGGTATTTCTCAAAGTATATTTCCATGACCATATAAAGTGTCTATAAAAAAAACTTCAAATGAGGATGTGACTTGTACTATTGGATAATATTTATTCATAGAAGACACTATGTCTACCTCTATTTATCATCCAAATATTCCCAAGAAGCAATCAAAGATCCTATCTACACAAGGATTTACTTACACTAAATTCAACAATATATTTGTGGATCTTCAGAAGCTTCAACAAGAAATGGTTCACTTTTATAGTTCAACAATCAAAGGTACCCCTACTACATTTTATTTGGTGTTGAAGTTTTATTACATTCAAGTTTCATATTAAGATAATGTTTTCTCTTTTGTGCAAACTGTAATATTATTTAAAGTCATGCCAAAGCTTGACGAGTGCCAAATCATAAAGGCTCAGTGACTAGAAAGGTTGAATGTGATGCTAATGAATGAAGTTATGGACCATGCAATGAATGATGAAACTTTAGGATCCACTTCCCATTTTACTTAAAGTGTGCAATCAGAGAGAGATATCTGGTGGTTAGGTGCTATAGAAGTTCCCAAAGAAACAAATAATTTTATTTCATGTATTTTTAATAGAACTCCATGGATTACAGAAGTAATCTCTTCTCAAATACATGGGCAAAAACTTTTTGTAGCTGAAATAGGTGATTTTAAGGTAAAATCGCATTTGGGTGGAGACCTTAAGAGTATAAAATGCATGTTAGGTCATAAACAAGGAGCATCTTCTCTCTATCCTTGCCCATATTGTACACAAGGTTACAAAGGATTTAAGAGACAGTCTAAACGTGCAAGGGCATTGATGAGAGTTGATGGCTCTAAAGAAATTGACAAAACATACTCATCGAGTCGTAGGGAATGGGAGATATCACTTTTGAGGTGTTCAATGTTACAGGAATTGACTTGTGATAAAATAAGAAATGATTGGAACCCCATTATTCCATTTCCATTAGTCAATGTTCACTTTTGTACTTTGCATGACTTCATGAGGATCTTTGATAGGCTTTTGAAGATCCATGTTGAATATGCATTTGCAATGAAACCACTAGAGAGTTCTACAATAGCAATCCAAAAAATAGAAGATCTTTTGAATTCTATTGGTTGTCATGGTGGCCATGTATCTTTAGTTGGTAAGAAGTATGGTGAGTCTTAAGAGATTTTACAACAAGTTTCAATGATTGGGAAGAAGGCAAGACATTTCTTTAAAAGAGATGTGAATAGTCAAGATTATGGGAAATGGAAGCTTTAGAAGGACCTCTGTTAGGTTCATCTCATTAATAAGCGAAAGAAGGTTTGATCATTGTTAGATCAATTGTTACATTTGATGGGTTTCATTTCCACTAATGCTTCACAACGAGAATTATTCCAAGTGACTTTGAAGGAGTTTACACAGTCATTCATCTTATCTTGGGGAGAAAGCAACATTACACATTACATAGTAAGTTTTGCTTACATTTTTTTATTTGGTCTTAAATACCATGTGTATATCTTATTGACCAGATCATAGCATATTCTTTTTGCACATGGAGCATATTTTATGAATTGATATGGGTCACTGGACATTTTTAGTACACAAGGAATGGAGAAGTCACATTACAGGGCTAGAGGTGTTTACTTTAAAAACACTCATCATGGGGGTGGTCCACTCCAATCAAAATATTTAGAAGAAATGTTCAACTAGTTTTTTCGTGTGAAATTCACTAGAAAATATGTAATGGAATGAGCATGTGAGTCACAAATAGCAAAAATTACAAGAAAGTTACAACAAATATTGCAAGACAGAAGTGGATGTCATCATCAAGACCACTAAAGCCCAATGGCATGTACAAAGAGTCTACGAGGGTTCTGCTTGGAAATAGTTTCCCAACTCTTAAAATTCATTATTTTTTTCAAGGTTTTTATAACTCTTTTCACTTCAAATAAACTTTCATGTTTTTGTGAATATACTTTTAATGTTTTAAAATTAATTTTTATCCATTTAAATGTGAACATGACAATTCATAAGTGAAGGGCTATAAATAAAGGTGTCCCACCTGATTTTACCACTTTACATCCTAAGAGAATGGCACACACAAAGCGGACTGCTAGAAAGGATCATGTCATCTACTCTAGCCATGTGCAAGGTACTCAGGACCCAACATGGATGACACCCCACAAGAAGCGTCGAACCCCAAGCCACTCTTCTAGATGAAACTCAGTTGCAGGGACACACTGTGGTAGCATTCCATTAGGGGGGATGAAGCTTCACAAGAGAGAGATGTAACACAAGAAATAAATTATTCCCCTCCCATCTTTGATGATGAGCCCCCATAGAGCACACCACTCAAGGCAAGGCCCAAACAACGAGGACGGATACAAGTTGTGATGGAGACAACATCAAATTTAGAGAGTCCCTTGGATGAAGAAAGTGTTAACGAGCCACCATGGATCCATGATCATATCCCCGTGAACCATCGAGTAACACAAAAAGGCAAGACACTCCCCGCAGGACAAGGACAAAGACCAACCGATGAAGAAAGAGAGCAAAGTCAGGCAGAGGAAGTAAATGATGAGGCAGGACCATCTAGGTGTGCTCCAAGAAGAAAGAAGAAATATCAACCGCATCGTAGACCACAACAACCACAACCCAACATCCCCCCAAATGCAAGAGCACCACAAAGGTGTAGAAAGCAAACCAAAGCCTTTGCAAAGATTCGACACTATCAAAAGTCTGTGGAATTCCACGAATGTCATTTGCAAGGGTTGTGAGAAAAGAGATCCAAGCTATTGCACTGGACTTCATATCCAAGGGATAGCCATTGAAGCCCAGTAAGAAGTTGTAGAGGTGTATATTATCTCAATGTTGGAGGACTCTAACCTGTGTGCCATCCATGAAAAGAGAGTGACAATACAACCTAAAGATATGCAGCTAGCTAGAAGAATTAGAGGGAATAACCCTTAACAAATATTTGTACTCTATTGTTTGGAGAACTTTTTGTATATCCCAAATGATGAATATAATCTTTTTCTTATTATATTTGCTCTCCCAAGTGTTTGTCTCTTAGTGCACATGTTTTGAAGTCTATTTCTCGTATGTATCTAAAAGTGTCTTTTTCTAGTACTTCTTTAAAGTGTTGCATAGTTTAATCAGTCTTTTTACTGTATTTCTTGTAAGTGTTGTTGCTTAAAAATGCATGCAATGGCCTAGGAATGCAAAAAAAAAGGTCTGCCACAAAAACGCGGGGATGGGCCCTGCAAAAGTTTTGTAGGGCCCATCCCCATGTTTCTATGACAAACCTTTTTTTTTGCATTTCTGAGCCATGAAACCACATGCCATGCACATTGGAGCATATGATTGGCATTAGATAGGATGCAATTCATGCTAACCCTTTGACCAATAGATAAACAATGTTGAAGAACATTCAAATGTACTTATAAATTGCTGCATGCTTATATGCACCCAGAGGAGTCTAAGTATTCTCTAATCATTGCAGATAAGAAGAATCTTCCAAAATTCCCCAAGTTTAGGTTGTAATTGAGGGAAATAGACTTCCAATATAGGGCAACTAGTGCATGGAATGGCCTAGGAATGCAAAAAAAGGCCTGCCATAGAAATGCAGGGATGGGCCCTGTTACACGACCGCCGGAGTGGGACAGACGTAATGACCGCCTGATATACCGGAATTATCAAAATCCGTGCAAAAAAGTTGGTACGCGCATCTTGAAAAAAGATATATAAAGCAATGTAAAGAGAATGGCGAGAGAGACGCTTGTGTATATGGTTTTAGAGAGAGAGAGGGAGAGAGGGATGCCCTTTCTGAGATTGTCAGAGTTTACTTACACTATGGTGAAGCTCTGAGTATTGTTTGTGTTTATTTCTGTTCTGTCTGCGTCGCCTGCTCATACTGAAGTTCACTATAGTGAATGTTAAATGTCAGGTTATGTGGTTGAGTACTGTTTTCGTATCATAAGATTGTGTGCTCTTCAACCGTTGAAGTACCCTGAGTTAGTATAAGTGAATGTAGTACTGCATAAGTTGATTTGATACAGATTATTGCTTTTGGTAAATGTAACTTTTAATTGAATGTCTCGGGAAGTATTGTGGTGAGTGAATGTGTCTGATTCACTCTGTTTGATATATTATATATTCATGAATCTGTAGAAGGGACAATTGTTCTGTTCTTCGAGTAAACTGATCTAGAGAATTTCGGACGTAGGAATCTAAGAACCAAGTATTGATGTTGATTAGTAACTGAGCTAGACGAGTAGTCACGCTTGATGTTGTAATGAAGATTTGGGAAAATAGTACAGGGCCTCTATTTAACAGACCCCTACCACTCCCAAGAACCCACGACGATCTGGTAATGTCTTACGGTAATGATAATTAGAGTTAACCATAGTTTACGGTGAAGCTCTGTATTACGTTAATCTTTGTTCAATAACGACTTGCGTTTGTCAGTAACACAGCATCGCTAGATCAACACTTTAACAGCCCTCCCCATGTTTCTGTGGCAGACCTTTTTTTTTTGCATTCCTAGGACTTTGCATGCATTTTGGGCAACAGTACGTACAAGAAATAATGAAAAAGGACTGATTAAACTGTGAAAAAGTTAAGAGATTGTCAAAAACATAAAGACCATGTACATGGAAATTGAAAAAACAATAATTGGTATTATAAAATTTTTATAATTGGCTCTTGGGCTTGAGCCTCTCCACTACATTCTTTCTTCTTTGAAAAGACAGTGGAAATTGGTAACTCAAAAGTGATTGGGATATTAACTAAGGGTGTGTCAATCCAAGAACTAAAGGTATTCCTATTTGACCTAATATTTTTCCTCTGAAGTTAACTCCTAGGGTAGTAAGGGCAAAGGACTTCCTAACCAAAAATATACAATTGGTCCCTTGCATTATTGTAGATAGGCACAAAACTTTTCTCAAGGCATTCAGACACCAATTCATGAAGTGTCCTTGAGGGGAAAAGTCCTTGTGGATTATGAAAAAATCTTCCTTTGGCAATTTCCCAATGTAATGTGACAAGGAAGAGCCACATCCATGGGCAACACAATCATCACAAATTTCTCCACTTCAATCGCTTCTTGCACATAGACAATCATAAAATTCATTAGATACATCTTGTATGGATATGAGACAATCATAAATGTCATTAGGTACTTACATCTTGAAGCCTATCTTCATCCTCTCCTCTTCCCATTGCATCTAGTGGAATTGAAGAGTGAGCCATGCCACTTTGCTCCACAACAGGGGACGTTGGAATCTTCTTCTCCAAAATTCTTTCCCTTGCTGTCGCCAGATCTTCTTCAGTGGCATTTTGGTTGGCATCACTCAAAATATCTTCACACACAAATGCAATGGTGTCTACAACTAAATCACCAAGTGGAATTGTTGTCTTTTCAATTATGTCAGAAGCATTGTCCATGGAAACATCCGAGGTCGAGCAAAAAATACTTAGGCATTCATCGAGGCGTAGACCGAATGCCTTCTCAATATCATGCAGGAACAAAAATTCTTCTCCCTCGACAAGTACAACTGAAAACATTTCCATCTCTACCTCTGGTAGAGTGGGTTCCACGGGCTCTAAGTTGGAGGGTGGACTATTCTGTGTAGTGGCTTCCTTTAATGTGTCCACTACTCGTCGTGGAAATTCTCTGAAAACTTTTTGACTGTCTTCTAATAAGTTGAGAGCTTCTATCTGGGGTTCCTTTTTGTCATCTACAAAACCCCCAGTAACAAGATGGGGTAGGTCCATGGGTGTAGGTCCGGGCTCCTCATTCACAAAAACGATGGTTGTTGCAACATAGGAAAGATATTTTCTTCCCATTTTCCTCTTCTTCTTTAATTGTTTAATTAAGGGCACTGTGTCATCTAACAGGTGCCCTGCATTCTCAGCAACAACCATGAAATGCTTTAAGCACTTCGCAAATGCCTCATCTCCTTTATGAATGTACAAAAGTAGGTCACAGGGACCCATTTACACTCATACGTTGGAATATCTATAGCATATCTTAGGATATAAAATTCCATAAAATTTGTAATCTCATCGATCACATCGTAGTTCATGGCTATTGTCCCTTCAAGATTAGGGACTATACAGACTAGGTCATACAAATCCATACGACCGTTGTAGTCTATAGTATCCAAAAACTCCATGAATAGATCTCGAGGAGATTTCATGGGAGTGGAAGTGCTAGCAACCATTGCTTGCGTGCGAGAATCCTATTGGGTTGTCCGTGATTTCTAGGTCTTTGTGAGTGCAAATGTGCGAAATGAGCACATAGAACACACTTTTATAGCATTTCAAGTTTTTAACTGACTGGGCCCACTTTTAGAAGTACATAATAAAGTAGTGCAAGTTCAAAAAATGTGTTTCTGATGACAAAATAATTGTTAAATGTGAACTAGCCGTCAGAGACGCGTTCAAACATCTATTCGGGTTCTTCGGAGTGGAAGGGATCTGTTAAACAGAGGCCCTATACTTGATTTTCCCAAATCAACTCAACTCACTCACAAGACAGTTCGTCCAAACAACTCTGCTAATACCACTTTCTAACAGAAAACTCTGATTCTTCCTTGCCAGACTTACTCACATGACACTTCACTCATAGAGTACCGACTCATACATAGATTAAGACTCTTTCAGTAATCGATGCATAAGGTAAACATTACCGTACACAGACTCACAGTAATACACTCAGCGAAACAATAATTCAACACTTAACTTACTCTGAATATTATCACAACACAATCTTTACCGAACAAGTACTGATAAACAACAAGACAGGAACGGGATCATAATACTCAAAATTACTCAAACACACACCACAGTAACGTTATAGATCAATCACCTAGACAGACAGTCTGGTGATCCCACTGATCATCACAGAGAGTGTCTTTTTCATTGATTTATATAAAAGGTTACAACGTTTACGCAGTGACCTTTTGGTTCATGCGGAATATGAAAAAGGGTAGACTTTACAATTGCCAATCTGGCGGCCGACTAACATTGGCACGCATGGTGGACTCGAACCCGCAGGTTTACAGAAAATCTTAAGGCTCGTCAACTATACCTTCTAGATACATAGATCTTGCTAATCTAAAAGTCCAGGCAATTTTCTTCTTCAGTGATTCTAACATCTGCTTCAAAATGTCTGGTTCTACAAGCTGGGCATCTGTGCGTACTGAACTTAAGGAAATGACCTGGGTCATCAAAACTTCTGCTTGTGTCTGCAAAAAAGCTTCTTGTAAATAAAACTCGTTTGACAGAGCTGCATCTCAAGTTACCTTCATATCTGCGATTTGCTTTTCAATTTTGGAGAGTCTTTCTTTCTGTACATCCAATTGATACTCTCGTCTTTCCAATTCTTGATTTTGAAACTGTATTGTTTTGTAATAAGCATCCCTTTCTCTTCTGATCCCTGATATCTCTTTTTGTAATTGAGCTTCCATGGTTAATTTGCGTTTAAGAATATTGTTTACTTCAAATAAATCAGACTTGCTTCTCTGGAGTTCTTGATTGGTCTTCTTAACCAAATCGTGCATCTCTTGCCCGCGTTGTACCACTTCTTCAAGTTGCTCTCGAGTTTCTTCTAACAAATTTCCTATTGCTATTCGGGCATCCTCTTTATCTTGGACTATCTACTTCAACTTGACTAATTCGGCATCTGCAACACTCAATAACTCATCTTTCTTTTGGACTTCAGTTAGTGCCGCATCTCGTTGACTGGTTATTGTTTGCTATTCTGCAAGTTTGGCTTGGAGATGAGTAATCTGGTAGTGCAGTTAATGATTTTCTGTTTTGACCGCATCTATCTCTTCCTGTAGAGGAGTGATGTCTGCTTCCAAGACATCAACCTTGTGTTGTAATTCATCCCGGATGTTATCAGTGACCTCTTTCATCTATATTGGTAATTGCTGTGAAAGCTGAATCAGCAATTGACCCATGGTTGCAAGCTCAAAAATCATGGGAATCGAAGGAAGCGGAAGATGAGGACGAGGTTGAGATGAAGATGTTGTGAGGAGCTGATGGGAATTTGGTGGAGAATAGTTCGGTGAAGAGGAAGATGAGTCGGGTGCGTCAGGTACAATGGGTGGAATGGGAATAAGAGGCTTGAGTGGAGGTTCAGGTGGAGGAGTGGGTTGTAGAGTAGTAGTGTCGAATACCTTTTCATTGAGTTGTTGCGTATCATCAGTGTTGGTGACTGCAGATTCTACTGTCTTGATCATTTCATCAAAAATTTCTTTTATAATATGTTGTTGGTCTTCTTGCTTTTCCTGTTCTGATTGCTGCTCAGATTCCTCTTTAGTAGAACTATCTCCAGAGCTGGCGGTATCATCATGTTCTTGTTGCTGCTCCGAAGAGGACTGTGCTAATGAATCAGGATGCATGGATGTTGCTGTATCGTGGAAAGTTTCTTCTCCCTGTCCTTCTTCTTCTTTGTCATCTGCTTTCTCACCGACGGCAGAACCCTGTACTTCAATGTCAGATGAACTTATTCTGATTCTTTTGCGACGGAGGAGATGGAAAATTTCTTCGTCATCTTCTTCATCATCTTCCAATAGCTGTGCGGATTCTTCATGGTGTAGAACGGGTCCTCGGGGTGGTGGTTGTGCTGCTTGGATGACCGGAAATAGGAAACTGAGAATATGCGATAACCTTGATCGTGGCATATCTCCCTTGTTGACTTGTTTGATGATTGAAACGCAAAGTTTACAGGCTCTCGAGCAACTAGATCTATTGCTGAGTAGAAAGGACGCGAAATGCCATATGTGCGTTTCTGGAGGTTTAAGGTAGCTACTAGGAATTGTAGGGCTGATCTTTCACGCTCGGGGCGACAGAGGATTGCATATTCATTGGATGAATACCTAGGAAACAATTGGATCATTGTGGTTATTGGCAAATTCGGGCCATTGTCTCGACCTTCTGGAGTGAGTCAGAATGCATCAGCAAAGGATTGTAAAGTGATTACGGTACAAGAGGGTAAGGAAGTTATTGGCCAACTCTGCTCCATAGCAGGTGTGGCAGCGATAGCGGCGATGATCTGGGCATAGAAAGGGTGACAATCCACTGAATGCCAAGGGAATTCAGCGAAATTGGCCAACCAACGGATGCGCAGGAACTCACCTATATCGGCAGGGAGTCCTTCACGGAAGGCGGCGAAGTTTGCTAGAGCTTCCATGATACACAGGCAATAGCAAGCACGAGAACACAATTGCGCAGGGTTTAGAGAGAGCACAAACACACAAATCACACAGACACAATAGCGGTTAACAGTGGAAAAAAGAAGATTAAGTAAATAGTCGGCAGCGAGAAGCAATTGAATTCGTTAATCATCGCGCGATATTGAGATGATAACCTTCATAACTTCGGTGTGCATTCATGAGCAGAATGATAATTCAAGGCGGCTGTTGAACATAATTAGGTAGCAAAACGAGGATATTCACAGACTTATTTTATTAATCATGCAAAAACAAAATAAATAACACACAAAAAAAATGAAGAACACGTCAGCGAGAGTCAGATGCTTGATGATACGGCCGCAACTTTGAACCATTTATCGCTTTCAGAAGAGGAATTCCGGTCAAAGTAGTCAACCAAAAAGTAACTGGACCTACTTGTTCAGTAATTCGGTAAGGACCAAACCATCATAACTTGAATTTTCCAGCCGGGCGATTTGATTTTGCATTATAAGATAACACAAACTATCCTACTGTAAAAACTAGAGTTTTAAGATACCGGTCATGAGTACGAGCTTGTCTTAACTGCACTTCCTAAATAGTCAGAAAACTTTCCCAGTGATGCTCATCTAGTTCTTTGAGTGTGTCTAACCGAAATGGCAAGGACTCTTACGGTAACAACTTCTGAGTGATGGCCACACGTAAACTAGGAATAACAACTTCCATTGGAGCTATGGCTTCCAGTCTGTAAGCCAGTTTGAAAGGGGTTAGTCCTGTTGCTACCTTGTATGTAGTCTGGTATGCCCATAATACTGCAGGTAACAGTTGATCCCATCTTTCCGGTGATTCCAAAATCAGTTTACGAAGCATATTCAACAAAGTCTTGTTTGTACTTTCAGCTAAGCCATTTGCACGAGGATAATATGGTGAACTGAACTTATGCATAATCTGAAAAGAGTGTGTGAGTACTTTTATTAAATTATTAACAAAATGCATGCCTTGATCTGTCACAAGCTATAGAGATAATCCAAATCTTGGAAATACATCCTTCATTAGACACTTTGCTACCGAAATAGCTGTAGCAGACCGTAAAGCCCAAGCTTCTGCCCATCTGGTAGCATAATCTGTACATGTCAGAATATAACGATTATTACTTAGTATGGTTGGAGGTGTAATTGGCCCAATAAAGTCAAGGCCCCACTTCTAGAAAGGTTCTAAAGGTAAGATAGGTTGTAGAGGGAAGAAGTGGCGTTGTAACGGCTGTCCAGATCGCTCACAATTATCACAATTTTTAACAAACTGAGATATATCTCTGTACATAGTAGGCCACCAAAGTCCACTCTGCAGAATTTTTCGGTGCGTTAAATCTGCTGCAAAATGTCCACTGAAAGGTATTGAATGTGCCAGAGCTGTAACTGAGTTTACTTCATGTGGAGGAATACAACGAAGTAAAACTCCAGTGTGATCCATATAGTACAATTCTCTAGCAATTAATCGGAATCTGCGACTGTAAACTGCAATTTTCCTACGCATTGCAAGAGAAGTCTGAGCAGGAAGATATCCATCAGTAAGAAAAGTTAATAGTTGATCATAGTAATTAAGTGTCATAGGAGGTTTTGCTGATTCATCATTAGTAGGGTCAGTAACATAAATTGCAGGTGTGGTGTCATCAACACCGACCGGAGCTTCACCGGAATCCAACCTAGAAAGGAAATCTGCTAATGCATGTGTAGTTTCGGGTCGATGAATTACTTTGTAATCAAACTCTTGTAAAAGTAGAACCCAACGCGCTATACAACCACCTAAATGCTACTGTCGTACCAGATAGACAAGTGCAGCATGATCGACATGAAAAGTAAATTTACGGCCAAGTAAATAGTGCCGAAATTTCTTTACAGAATATACCAAACCAAGACATTCTCTTTCAGTGACTGAATAATTCTTTTCGGTAGGAGCAAGCCTTCTACTTGCATAATAAATAGGCCGAAACCACTTATCAGTCTGTTGCATTAAGACACTTCCAATGGCGATATCTGATGCATCTACAAAAACATGAAATGGGCGTTCCCAATCAGGAGGTTGTAAAATTGGAACCTGTGTTAATAATCCCTTTAGTCGATCAAAAGAAATTTGACATTCCTGAGTCCAATCAAACTATTTAGGAGTACTCGTGATTAAACGATTGAGTGGAATGGCTAAATGAGCGAGCCACCGTAAATGACGACCATGCCATCTCACTTGACCCATGAAGCGCATTACTTCCTTTGGCGTAGTAGGTACATGTGCTTCTAACACCGCGGCAACTTTATCTGGATCAACTTGAATAACCTGTGCATATACAATATGGCCAAGGAGCTTACCACAAGAAACCGCAAAAACAGATTTGTTGGGGTTTAGGAGAGTCGATATTCTCGGCATTTCTCAAAGCAACACCTTAAATGATACAGGTGTGCTACCATCTTACCAAATAAAGAGAAATCATCAAGATATACTTGCATAAAAGAAGTAAGATAAGGGGAGAATATTTCCTGCATACATCTTTGAAAAGTGATAGGAGCATTTCTTAATCCAAACCACATAACTGTGCAAGCAAAAACACCCCAATTGGTGATAAAAGCGGTTTTCGGTATATCTTGCTCAGCCATTCTGACCTGATTATACCCATTGTATCCATCTAAGAATGAGTAAATTTCATGTCCTGCTGCTCTATCAAGCATTGTGTCAAGAAATGGAAGAGGAAACAGATCAGGCACTGTAGCTGCATTGAGTTTCCGGTAATCCACACATATTCATAGTTGCTTGTTTTTCTTAGGAACAATAACAATTGGAGATATCCATTCGGCATGTTCTACTGGTACGATGAATCCAACTTTTAATAATCTATCAAGCTCTGCCTTTACCTGTGATGCATAGTTAGGATTCATCCGGTAGCTGGGTTGTTTGATTGGTTTAGCTTCTGGTTTCAGCATGACCCTATGTTGATAGAGACGAGGGTCCAAACCCTTCATATCACGGTAATCCATGCAAAAACATCTGAATACTCATGAAGAAGCTGGATCAAGTCGGTTTGAAACTCATCAGACAATCCTTCCTTAATCTTGACAGGTCGTTGATTTACTTCATCTCCTAAGTTATAGGTTTTCAACTGATCTTCTGGAACATAAAATTGACTAGGCTTTACTGGACCATCATCAGACTGCAGCATTTGTTGCAAAGTGGCTGCATCCTGAGCATCATTATCTTCTGTTTCTACCCCTTCAGTTACAGGTATCACCGTACATGCTGACGGACTCCAGTTATCTACAACAGATTGTAGATCAACATTGCCAAAGGAAATCAAATCAATGTTATTCTTCAAAAATTCTTCTTCTTCATCATCGGATAAACCATCCAACATGTGGACTGGTTCTGCTACATAAGGTCTAGCATGTAATTCACAAGATTGAATAGCATCTAATTTTTACAACATATTTACGGTTATTGTCTTTGAAAGTGAGTTCCTGTGCTGACCAATCCTGTATAACCTTTGCTTGTTTCAACCAAGGATGGCCGAAGAGAAGATTATAATCAAGACTAGACTCGGTAGTTCTAAAACTACGAAATTCATCTTAAAAGTTGTACCCTGCAAAGTTATCGGTACATTCCTTACAAGTCCTACTGGGTGGACTCTAGACTGGTCGGCCATTCTAACAAAAAACTGAACAGGTTCAATTTCCGTCCATCCTAACTTCTTACAAAGTGTTGCAGTGGCTATATTTACACCAGACCCTCCATCAATTAGTACTTGATTAATCTTATGATTTTTGTACCATACCGTAATTAATGGGACTGAATGATCCACCGTAGAGTCAGTTTCCGGTTGTACCGTTGCTGTTGTTGGAATGCAGGCAGACTCAGGACTGAACTGTTGCTGAAACTGTTGCCGAACTCCTGGTACTAATGCAAGTAACTGGCCAAGAGGGAGAGTAATGGATGCTTTAGATAAAATTTCCCATGCTTGATCTGCTTGATTTGTACTTTTCACCGATTTTGAAGACGATGCGTCGGTTACTGGGATTGACTCTTGCTCTTGTGCAGTTTCTTTTGACAATGGAACTTGTGTCATCGGAATAGGATCTGGGAACACTGGAGGTTCTGTGGTGGTCCACTGACTAGCTTTGTCATACATTCTTTGCTGTTCTCGGATGCCTGGTTCAAATATTTCAGCTGCTAGTTGCAGTGGCTTACCGGATCTGGTCTGAACTACTACAGCTTGTGTTTCTATTGGTGTGATATGAACCATATTTGTCATCAGGTTCTGACGTTCTTTCTTCCTCTGATCGTATTCAGCTGCATCTTTATAGAATCTTCTGATATGACCAAACTCACCGCAAAAATGGGAGCGAGGTGGGGGCAAATTAGTTCCTTCCTGTGATGGTCCTGCCTGCCAGCGATTTGCATTGAAGTTTTTATTCCTCTGGCCTCGATAATTTCTGTACCCTTGCTGCTGATTGTTTCTCATCTGAGGAGGTACATAGTGAGTGGCAGGCTGCCCCGGTTCCTGTATAATTGCATTTACTGTAGCTGTTCCCTGCACTTTGGCATTGTATGCACAGTTTTCGGTGGAATGTCCGGTCGTATTGCAGATAGCGCAAAACAACTAGTTGAGGGAACAAGTGGCACTGGTATGCCCTGAATTCTTACACGTGGTGCAGTACATCTGCCTAGCTGGATCTTCTACAATATTTTTTTTGGCTTTCAACCATTCCAGATCTTCGGTAAAACCTCCAACCTTATTCTCGAGCTACAGGACCATTGCAATAACCGCATCTAGTGTCATGGCTCCTACACAACGAATGATCATAATCTGTCGAAGCTGCGAAGTTAAGCCATTAATAAACCACTGAGTGATGACATCATCCGGCAAATTAGCATGTGCTGGCCGTAGTTGTCTCAAGTGAGTTCTGAATAGGGTGGCATATTCCTGCACTGTTTGATTCAGCTTTTGTCTATTGTTCTGTAGGTAATCAAAAATTTTGGCGGGATTCTTCTTTAGCCGAAATCTCTGCAGAAACGCATCTCTTACCGCTTCATAGGTGTCGAAATGATTGATATCATATTCTGTAAGCCATCTGGCAGCTTCATTAACTAAGGTCGACTGGAATACTATGGCCTTGTATGCCGGATCAAGAGGATGATTAAGTACTGCATAACTAATTTCAAAGGTTCGTACATGAGCATCAGGATCATCACCTGGAAATCAACCAAATTTTGTGTAGGTAACTCCTGTCGGAACCGGACGAGGTGGAAGTAGATGTTGTTGTTGCTGTTGATGCTGTTGTTGTTGTTGGTGTTGTTGTTGTTTTTGCCCACTCATGGTTGCTGTTGTATTGTTATTATCTCCTGAATTCTGAGGTTGAATTTCTTGCCTGTCAGAATCTATATCGTCAGCCTGTGCACTCTTCGGCTTGATAATATCGTTTAGTCTCTTCCGGATTTCAGCTTCAAATAAGCTACCTTCCTCCTTGATATCAAATGTAGGGAAGCTTACTCTGAATAGTGGTGACCGGAATGAAGATTCACCAGGAAATGGTAAACTGTCACTAGGAGACTGTGAATTCTCTGTAACGGGGACTGAAATATCACCAAAATTTGTTGTATTTTCACCAAAACAAGGTACTGTTTCACTTTCACTGATTTCGTTGGCCAACACGTTTCTATCCTCAGACAAATTCGAATCTTGACCAGATGGTGTTAAGTTAACTGCATATTGCGTTCTGGTAGACTCTTGAGTGACTATATCTTCGATAGACTGTGCCGAAATTGCACCGGAATCTGTCGAAATTGCAGTATGTTCCACTGGAATGCTACCGGAATTACTACTAATGTTCTTCACTTCCTTGACAACTGGGTTAAACTTATCTACGCTTCTACTCCCTGGAGGCGTCCGTCGCAAATTAGGTATCGCCCAAGATTGTTGGTTTCTTCTATACTTCGAGTATGACTCACCGAAACGAGTGACCGGCATATATCACGTTTGCAATACTTTGCGTACTACTCTTTCTTACTGTCGCTTCACAATCTTTCTTTCCACAATCACTCTGCAACACTCTGTTGCTACTTTCCGATAGTTAAGTTGCAACAATTTGCTGCCACTTTCCCACAGATAAATGGCAACAATCAGGTGCCACTTTCCCATAGATAAATGGCAACAATCTGGTGCCACTTTCCCACAGATGGCGCCAGTGTTAAACGTGAACTAGCCTTCAGAGAGGCGTTCAAACATCTATTCGGGTTCTTGGGAGTGGAAGGGGTCTATTAAACAGAGGCCCTATACTTGATTTTCCCAAATCAACTCAACTCACTCACAAGACAATTCGTCCAAACAACTCTGCTAATACCACTTTCTAACAGAAAACTTTGATTCTTCCTTGCCAGACTTACTCACATGACAATTCACTCACAGAGTACCGACTCATACATAGATTAAGACTCTTTCAGTAATCGATGCATAAGGTAAACATTACCGTACATAGACTCACAGTAATACACTCAGCGAAACAGTAATTCAACACTTAACTTACTCTGAATATTATCACAGCACAATCTTTACCGAACAAGTACTGATAAACAACAAGATAGGACGGGATCAGAATACTCAGAATTACTCAAACGCACACCACAGTAACATTATAGACCAATCACCCAGACAGACAGTCTGGTGATCCCACTGGTCATCACCGAGAGTGTCTTTTTCATTGATTTCTATAAAAGGTTACAACGTTTACGCAATGACCTTTCGGTTCATGCGGAATATGAAAAAGGGTAGACTTTATAATTGCCAATCCTGCGGCCGACTAACATAATGCACATAACAACAAAGGATATGAAGTCTTTTGCTTCAATGCAAATGTCTGAACAAAACACAACAAAAAACATGAGCAACCACATTTCAAAGTAGTGAACATAGACTTTTTGACATTCCAAAAGTTTTGAAATTACCATTGCAAATAAGAAGGTATATACAATATCTAACATGAATTGATTATCCTACCTTTTACAAGGTTCTTAAAAGTGCAAAAACCATGAGATACAATGACTAGGACCAAAAAAGTGACATTATCAGGTTGCAAAAGAACTATGACAATGAGAGTTTTGTTCCATCTTTGCTCCAATCTACAAGGAATTTCATTTTTTATTCCAATCTTCTGCCCACCTGTAATCAATTTGCAAGAAAATGAAGTTATAAAAGTAAAATAAGCAATAATGAAAAGATTACTTTAACAAAAGCATAAAAAATTTCTCACCTTATGTCCTTGTAGTTTGAATTTGGATTGAGTTATTCCTTCAAACCCCATAATCGCCAAGTGTTCTCTCAGATTAACCAAGGTCCAATGATTATTCACTAAAATAGTTTTTGTTTCATTGTTGGGCAATCTAAGCTTTATTTCAAATGAATGTAAAGATCCCTCTGAACTTTGAAATGGTATCCATTTGCCAAGTTTGCACATCCAACGATCATAGTAGAATCTAATGTATAATGAAGTATGTTGTTTCAAATATCAAAATCCTATACTTGTTCCACCTATTTTACAAAGATATTTATCTCCTTTTGTAATTCCTTCTATCAAACCCCAATTTTCACCAAGAAGAATTTCGACTTGCTCATATGTGATATCTTTACACATGAACATGGTGGAAGTCTCTTGGAATGAGAATCCTTCGAACAAACATACAAAACAATGGATGGGAAAAGACCAGTGCAAACCTATCGACCTAGACACTTTTGTGAATTTCAAAGAGTTATGTATATCCATTACCAGCTTGTGCTTCAAAGATGATACCGACCATATATCATGTTTTGGCCACTCCAAGCTAAGAAGAGAATGTACTTCGATTCTCTCTAACCTTCCAAAGTGTTGGTGCATGACAACCGTCAATTGATGTTTTGAACAAAGATTTGAAGTCAAAAGATGAAGAAAAGACCAAAAAGTGAAGCTTGAAGATAGTGCATATTCAAGAAATGAAGACTTGTATACATATGTACATTAAACTTGTAATTAGCTCACTTATACTTTTGTTATGGTCATGAGCTTGTACATATATGCCTATATATACAAGTACAAATTCAAGGCATGTATGAGAGAGTATAAGATGTGATGAATTAGAAGTTTCAAGAGTTATTAGACATTTTAGAAGTGAAGAAGATCTCTCTCATCACTCAGATGTAAAGATTTCTAAGTAGAAGAAAAAGTTGTGCCCGATATTTTGTTGTTTACTACTTTTGTGTTTAATCTTTTGTGAAATGCTTTTGTACAAGTCTAAGTCTATAGGTGATTGATCTTTGTACAATTTTTCAGATCCTAATTGTGATCAAACTGAGAGAATTGAGAGTAGGAACATTTACATGTGTAAATGTGAAGAAGTGAAGTTGGCAATAGGCACAAATTTGATGCTAATGTTTTGGTAAGTCCTCCTTCCACAGTGTAGAGTTTTGAGCAAACATGCATGCATTCTTTAAGTTGGGAGGTAAGCTACCTATGGCCAAAAGCATTTGAATAAATGGGTTGTAGTTTGTGAGAACTATGCATTAGAAATTTTAGGTGTCAAAGTCGATTGTATAGAAGTATAGTTTTAGAAATAGGTGACTTGTTTGGAGTAAATCTCAAGATTTACTAAATCTTTTGAGAACTTGCATATTGGAGAGGGTGCGTTAACATTAGAAATCATCTCGTACAAAGTTTCATAAAAAATTTTACATGTTTGGTCAGTCTATGAGTGGATAAAGTGAAGCAGACTTTTTGTATGTTTAGTTTGTTCACAGTTAGTTCAAAATTTTGATAATCTGGTATTGATCCTTCAAATTGGTAGAGGTTTTGAGGTATTTTTTTATATAGAGGTGCTATAAAATCAAGGATAGCTTGTTCTTTTGGAGATTAACACTCTCCATCAGTGGTATCAGAGTAGGAATCATCAAAATAGAAGAAAGGAGGAAACAGACTGCTGTAGTTATACGAAAATTAACTTCTGAAGACTCAAAAGGTGAAAGTTTGAAGTGAAAGCTAGAGAAGGAGGCCTGAAGCTATCAAGAAGATCAAAAGGAAATTCATTTGAAGTAAAGGTACACCTATTCCTCATAAAGCTTGAAGAATTTAATACATAGGTAAAGAAAGGATGGGAGATTTTCTTCAAATAGAGAAATTGGATAGAGAAAACTATCCAGCTTGGTCAATGAGGATGGAAGCTCATCTTATGAGCAAAGACCTGATAGGTTATATCAGAGGTGAAGAAGAAAAACTAGAATTCAGAGATCCTAGTGTTCCAACTAGGGATGAACTCTCATATTTGAAGACATGGATGAAGAAGGATGCTCAAGCAAGGAGCATTATCTACATGGGAGTCTTACTTGCTACCTCATATTAGAGGACTTGAAAGTGCAAGTGACATATGAAATTCTTTGGAAGATCATTTCCAAAATACTATGAAGTCAAGGAAGACATCCTTATGGGTAGAGTTTAGTACATTAAAAAAGAAAGCTTCTCAATCCATTTCTGATTATGTAACAAGGATGGAGGACATTGCAAATGCATTAGGAGTAATTGATGAAGATATATTGAAGAGGATAAATTGGTAAGGCAAATTCTCAGAGGTTTGAGAGGAGATGAGAAATGGAAGCCATTCATTTTGTCTAGTGAATTGTCACTAGATCATTTCACTCTTGATTTAAATCAGTGTCTAGGACATATGCTAACCTTTGAGTAGGATGTCAAAGGTGATGTTGATATGAGTATAGGTCAAGCAATGTATTCAAAGGACAAGAAGAAGTTTAACAAAGGCAAGCAACAATGAAATGAAGAAGAAGGTACAACTAGCCAAACCAACTTCCTAAGAGGAAGAGAAGGTGGCAAAGGAAGAGGAAGAGGCAGAAGCAATAAAGATGGAGCCAAAGCTTGTTGGATTTGTGGTAAGACAAATCATTTAGCTCATGATTGTTGGCATAATAATCAAAATAATGGAGGATATAGTCAGAACTTTAATTCAAGAGAAAGAGGTGGTAGAAACCAAAGAGGTAATTTCAAAGGTAGAGGTAGTAGAGGTTACTTTGGAAGAAATGCAGGTAGAGGTCTCCAAAGTCAATCTTACAACAATACCTACTATAATTATGCTTCAGATCAGAACGAGGATTAAACCTTGATTATTAATGCAACTTCTGAAAGACAAAGTGAAGAAGAAAGAGTATTCTACATTGACTCAGGGTGTAGCAATCACCTGAGTGGTAACATAGCATTGATGACTGATTTGGAGAGTAAGGTGAGTAATCATGTAGTTCAAACAAGTGATAATACAAAGCACAATGTGAAGTCAATTGGATCAGTGAAGGCCAAAGATGGGAGCACTCTTCTGAGTAAGGTTTTGTATGTTCCTACAATTCCAAAGAATCTGATAAGTGCAGGGCAATTTGTTGAGAAAGGTTATGAAGTAAGGTTTACTAATGATGGAGTTTTTGTGGAAGACCTTAGCAATGGATATAAACAAATTTTTTCAGGGAAGAAAGAAGGAAGGTTACTCACATTGAAGATTCAAGGTAATGTTGGCCATGCCTTGTTCACTTATGGAGGACATAAGATCTCTGAGTTAGATCTTTGGCATAAAAGGCTTGGACATTTCAATGAAAGAGATATTAAGGATATGATTAACAATGGTTCAGTGCTTGGATTGATTAATGTGTAGGTCAACACATGACATGCAAATGTGAGTGTTGCAGAGCTAAAGAGCGCACAAAGCAGAGAAAAAAGACGGGCCCCAAAATTTTTCCGATTTGGGCCATATATTTTTGTAACATATTCATTCTTGTAATATATTTCCCCTTGTAAAGGCACTAGAGGAGTCCTCTAGATGCATTCCCACAGAAGAATAGAAGCTTACCCATGTAAAATAGTAGGAAATTAGCTTTTAGTGAATAAAGTGCCGGTCACTTGTGTGAAAGGACCATTTTTAGGGCACTAGTATATAAGTCAAATGTGACTCTTTGTAGAGGACTTTTTGCCATTGTGAGAATAGAGAGCACAGAAATTCGAATTTGTGTCTTCTTCCCTCTTCATCTTCTTCTTCGTGAGCTTGCATGCAAGTGTATTGCTTGGAAAGAGTGCTTGTGAGTGTTATCTATCCTTGAGAGTGTTTCTTTGTTGTAGGAAAGGTGTGTGCGAGGTGTAGGAAGTGCTGAAGCGTAGGAAAGTGATTTCGCGATTCAGTATTTCTGTCATAACTTGAAGTAGGAGCGTCGGAATTGAGTGAAACCACTGCCATTGGATGCGTCTTCTCGAGAGCTTCGAAACGCATATGCTATTTGCTATGTTTGGAGCTCGGAGCTAGGAGAAAAGTCCAAAATACTGACGGCTGCTGCACCAAGTATCGTTTCGTCTCGACCTACAGTTGAAGCTTGTTAGGATAAGTGTTTTCCTCATTTTCATTCTTGAGTAATTCATTTGCATTGATCATTACACGTTTGCATGTCTTCATACACTCGGCTAGGTTAGTATACTCTTCGGATTGATAAATTAAAAGCGTGTATCCCCACTATATGCACTTGTGAGGGGATTGAGGTATAGTCTCCTTCTCCGCAAGTCCCTAAGTTGAGCTTAGGTCAACACACTTTTTGGCGCCGTTGCCGGGGAGTGACGAATCAAACCGAGGCATTCGCGTGATGGTAAGTAGCTTTTTGCTTTGAAGAACTTGGAGGAGCGGAAATCTTCTCTTCTTTGGTAAGTCAATTTCAACCGCACTTGCTACTTCTCATTCTTGGAGTGTGTGTAGTGAGTTGATAGATTAGGGAAGTGAGTAGAAGAAGTAGAATAGGAGTGAGTGGAGAGTAGAGTAGGCTTTAGGTTTGTTCAAGAATTTCCATTTTTCTGTAAGCTAGGAATTTCCAAGTATAAAAGCCAAAAATTTTTTTCATTTTCAAGTTACTTGTTGAACAAGTATCGTGGAGAGCTGTGTCGAGTATCGTGTGAGCCCAGCGATCGTTTCGAGGAAGAGCAAGCAATAGGGAAGAGTCCTGTGCAAAAGAGTTAGACCAAGAGATCATGGGTGCTTCCAAGGTAAACTAAACTACCTATTTGCTCAGAAGTTTTCAGCATTTCAACCTAGGAAGGGAGAAAACGACCTGCGCTGAGTGTCGTTTGGACCTTCAGGGGGTTAAGAGTAATTGGTTAATTGATACAGTGGGTGAGGGTAAGAGAGAAGAGCTAGGTGAGAAAGGGGGAAACATCAAATCTCAAAAAAAAAAACAACACAAAAAAATTGAAAAAGGGTCAAGTATCGCTTTGCTCCTGCGGTCGAGTATCGTTTTACTCCTGCGGTTGAGTATCGCGATATTTCCCAGCGGTCGTAGATCGTTTCGTTAGAGATCGCCTCGTTAGAGATCGTTTCAGATAGAGATCGTAGATCGTTTTGCTAGAGATCGTTTCAGATAGAGGTCGTAGATCGTTTCGCTAGAGATCGTTTTGATCAGAGGTCGTCGATCGTGTATCGTTTGCCAAGTATCGTGATCCAGAGATCGCGACACTTGTCAAAGGTCGGTATCGTTTCAGTTAGGTATCGTCGATCGTTTCTAGTGAAGGTCGTAGATCGTTTATATTCGGGTATCGTGTATCGTCTAGTGAGAGATCGTGTGTCGTTTCAGCCCAAGTATCGCCGATCGTTTCTACTAGAGATCGTCGGTTGCGTATCGCTTTCTGCCAGAGATCGTTTTGCTAGAGATCGTTTGGTCAAAGGTCGTTTTCCAGCGATCGTTTTTGATCAAGTATTGTATGTCCCAAGTGTCGTTTTCCAGCAATCGTTTCGGTCAGAGATCGTAGATCGTTTCATTGAGAGGTCGTGTATCGTTCCCAGTCAGAGATCGTTTGGGGAAAGGTCGTTCTCCAGCGATCGTTTCTTCCAAGTATCGTCTGTCAGCGATCGATTCACCCAAGTATCGTTGTTAGCGATCGTTTTTTCAGAGGTCATGAGAGTCAAGTATCGTGACTTGAAATTTTCTTTCAGTCACATTCCAGCCTAAGTTTTCCCTAGACTTCTGAGCCATAACTTAGAACTCTAGAGACAAAAGGCGGACCAGAATTGATCAGAGCTCTTAAGTGAATGAACCTGAGATCAGGAAGAACCCTAGGAAGCCGAAGAAGTGTAATTTCTTCCGTAGGGAGTGTTGCTGAACCAAGTAACCGTTCACACTATTCTGAGACCTCCAGTGAGTCAGAAGGAGAAATCCCCATGGCTTCCGAGGATATGCAAAACACGGTGCCCATGATTGGTCAGATGTCCATCATTGAGGGTGAATACAGAACTTCCTTAGAGTATGTGAGCACTAACCACAATGAGATCCCTATCTATTTGGATGGTCTAAACAGATCAGTGGCCAGACTAAGGAAGGCTTCAGAGGCCTACATAGTGCAAAGACCAGCAGTTAAGTACATAGGAGGACTGTACATGGATAAACAAGACATTCAATACATGGTCACAGAACACCCTGAAATCATTAATGAGCGTGGTGAGGAAAATAATACTTCTAGCTTAAATGGACATGGAACTGAAGAACAAGTGACTACTCCTAGAGGGAGATCAACAATTACTAAAGTTTGGAGAGGAGACTTAGTTCCCCAGGATGACACTCTAATAGATGTGTATTTGATCAACGGGATGGAGCACCTGCTCAGAGCCCATTCCTCTATTTGGGAAGCTGCTCCTAATCCAGTTACCATCTATGAGTTACAAGATCCTGAATTCCCCACCATCATCACATATTTGGACAAAGACCACAGAAGGTATTGGCCAGTCACTGAATTAGAGAGAGCCGAGCTGAAATATCAGAACATTCCAGTGTTCCCCCCAAGGGACCAAGCCACCACTTCACGGAACCCACATGGAACTTCTCAAAATGATTCAAGTCAACATTCGGGACAAACACAACAAACTCAACAAACCCAGATCCCCATCAGACCACATGTACAATTCGCAATGCCAGCCACTAATCCTAATTACAGGCCACAACCAGCTATTGACCCAAGACATGGAGTTCATGCTCCAGTCAGACCACAGGTAGTACTAGGACCAGGCATACCAATAGGAAGACCCAACTACCCTGTAATGCCGAGACAACCTGAAGCAGGAAGGAGATTAAGACCGATCCAAGTGGCCAAGTGCATGAGAAATCATTATGATGGCTCGAGTGAACCCTATAATCACATAGCAGAATTTAAACAAGTAGTCAGAGCCGAGCAGGTAGATGACTTGCTTCATGATTCAATATGAGTCTTTTGGCCTTACCTTGTCAGACACGGCGTTGGCCTGGTTTCAGCCATTGGATCCAAATACCTTTCAGAACATGGATCAGGTTTATCAAGAAATGATTGAAGAATTTACCAAGTCTGGAATCAAAAACAATTCTTCGTCATTAATCCACAGCTTCAAACAAGCTCCAACTGAGTCAGTCAGATTGGCTGCCAGGAGATTCAAGCAGTATGTGGATAGATGCCCCGTAGAGGAGAGACCAACTCAAAACAAGATGGTATCATTGTTCTTAGAAGGACTATTGAACGGAACTTTGAGATCATTAGTGTACGTGAAGAGAGTTCAAACTCTGCAAGAGTGTATGAAGGAATGTATAGACCTAGAGGATAACCTTGCCGAAGACTTGAAAATACCCCAGGGTAGTGTGAAAAGTGAAGAGTCATCAAGTAGCACCTCAAACCCTAAAAACAACGTAGAGGAAATTGCCGACTTGCTAGCAAAAAAACTGAATATGCAAGGACAGAGGAATTATCCCACCAATCCTATGAGAATGCCTATGCTTAGAAGATGTATGCAGTGCGGAGGGGATCATCCTTCTCACTTGTGTACTAGAGGAGTAGTCCCACCACCCGCCTATGCTCCTCATAGACCCTCTGTCCCCGGACCATTACAGTATTGCAGTATAGAGCAGAGATACACAAACCATAGCACTGAGAACTGCCCTTACAATAGGCAAGCCAGACCCACACAGCCTTATGTGAGACCATATGGATATCCGCAAAACCAGCAGGGAGGAGAAGCCTTTAGATATCCCTCATATCAGCCACAGGCACCAATGCCACGACCATACGCATACCAGGGATATACACAACCTCAACCAGTGCTAGGACAACAACCGCCCCACCCTCAGAACGTTGTCCCTGTTAAGATAGCGCAACCAGAGTGTTGCAGAGCTAAAGAGCGCAGAAAGCAGAGAAAAAAGACGGGCCCCAAAATTTTTCCGATTTGGACACACAATTTTTTGTAACATAACCACTTTTGTACATATTTTCCATTGTAAATGCACTAGAGGAGTCCTCTAGATGCATCCCCTCAGAAGATTAGTGAATTACCCATGTATATTAGTAGGAAGTTAGTATTTTAGTGAATAAAGTGCCGGTCTCTTGTGTGAAAGGACCAAACTTAGGGCACTAGTATATAAGTCAAAAGTGACTCATTGTAAAGGACTTCTTGTCATTGTGAAGAAGAGCACTTCTGAAATTTCGAGTTTGCCTCTTTCTTGCTGATTTTGATCTTCATTTTGCTCATGTATGTGTGTGTGATGCTTGAAATGCAAGTGTAGGACTGTTGTCTACCCCTTCCCCCTTGTTTTGAGTGGCTGTAGTGCGTGCGTAAGCTAGGAGAAGCAAAAACGCGGGTGTTAGTAGTTCCCGTAATTCACTGTTTCTGCCATAACTTGCAGCAGAGTGGTCAGAATTGAGTGAAACCACCACCGTTGGATTCATCTCGTCGAGAGCTTCGAAACGAGTAACTATTGTCTATGTTCGGAGTTCTGGGCTAGGAGAAAACCTCAAAAAACCAAAACTGCTGAAAAGAGGCTTGCGGCAACACTTCCAGTTTTTCAGTAGGTGTGGGTAGTATTAGTCTTTTCTCATGCTTGAATAGCTAACTCACTTCATTTTCTATCACGTGTGCAAATGTCTTCATACACTTGGTAAGTCACTCCTTAGGATTGATAATTAAATGTGTGAAAAGAACTCCACTATATGCACTTGTATGGCAATCGAGGTATAGTCTCATTGGTACAAGTCCTTGAGTCATTACGGCTCAAGTACACACGTTTTTGGCGCCGTTGCCGGGGAGTCACTCCACCAAGGTGCCTTCGTGATAGTTAGAGAGCAAGTGTGATCGAATCGTACTTGTAGAGGTGAATTTGTCCATTGACGAGTAGTATTCCTTTTCAGCACTTGTCACTTCTCATCCTTGAGGTGTGTGTGATAAGTTTTAGGTTTAAGTGTAGGAGGAGGGAAGAAAAGGAAGAGTTAGGGTTAGGTTAGAAGGAGAGGAGAAGTGAGGGAAAGAGGAGTAGGAGTAGGTCAAAATCCTCAAAAAATCATCAAAAATCCCCAAAAAAATTTTAAGTTCAGTCAAAAAGTATAAAAACCAAAAAATTTGGCTCATTTGACACTTCACAGTGTTCTGGTATCGTTTGCGAGCAGCGACCAGTATCGTGGACTTGGTATCGTGGCATTCAGGCAGTAAGAGCTAGGTTTTGAGCTTACATTGCAATCAAGACAATACCAAGGTAAACATTCTCTCAAATTATCTGTCACAAACACTTTAAAAATGATCAAAGGCATGATTAAAAGTTTGCGCAGTATCGCGGGGGGGAAAAACTGATATCATAGTTATCTTTTTGTGTGATACAGAGGTCTAGGAAGGAAGAGGAGAGTGAGGAGAGCAAGGGGGTAAAAAAAGATAGGAAAAAATCTTGCTTTTGGCTTGAGTATCGCGATCGGTTGAGTTTTGGTATCGCGATACCAAAATTCCCTTGTATCGCGACACTCGCCAGAAGTATCGTATCGCTTGATACCTGCTTTGGTATCGCGACACCATTCTGGTATCGCGACACTGAGTCAGTATCGCGATCGCACTCGATCTCTGGTATCGTATCGTCCGATACTAATACTTGGTATCGCGACACCATTGTGGTGTCGTATCGCCTAAAGTTTCTAGTATCGCGACCTCACTTTACCGAGTGGTATCGTATCGTTTGATACGGTGGTATCGCGACACGATTTTAGTATCGCGACACTGCTTCAGTATCGCGATCGTGCCCTCTCAAGTGTCGTATCGTCGACTGCTTGTCTTGGTATCGCGACACTACTTCGGTGGTATCGTATCGCCAAGATTAGTATGGCGATCTCACTTACTGCGGTGGTATCGTAACGTCTCCTGTCAAGGATCGTATCGCGACACCACATTGAGATCGTATCGCCTCTTATCTCCAGTATCGTAACGTCTACTTTGCCGGTATCGTATCGTGGTATTTCCCCGTGAAGTATCGCGACACTATATCTGGTATCGTATCGTCTGATAATCAGGACAGTATCGCGACACCAGATTGATATCGTATCGTCTGGGTGTCTGATATCGTATCGTTTGGAGCTCTGGTATCGTATCGCCGAGAGCAGTATCGCCAAGTGTGGTATCGCCCAGAGGTAAACCCTTCTTTTGGCAAGGAAACTGAATCATTGGTAGAGCTGTCCAAAGTAAATCTAAGCAGCATAAAGAGAGGCCTCAGAGAGTGAATGAACTTGAGGTCAGGAAGAGTTCTAGGTAGTAGAAGGAGTGTCATATCCTCAGTAGGGAGTACAGCCCAGGCTAGTCATCACTCAGTCTACTTAGAAACTTCCAGTGACTCGGAGGAGGAGTTACTTATGGCTTCAGAAGACATGCAAGGACCTACACCAACAAGAAACTTCATGACTACTGTTGAAGGAGACTACCGTACCTCCTTACAATATGTATCCACAAATGCCCAGGAGATTCCAATCTACCTGGATGGCTTAAACAGGTCCGTTGCCAGAATGGCAACAGCACAAGATGTCACCATCATACCACGACCAGCTGTCAAATACGAGGGAGGTGCTTACATTGACAAAATGGGTCACATCTACATAGTAACTGAATTTCCGGAGAGGATCAATGAAAGAGGAGAGTTCATGGATCCCAACAACTCTGAAGAGTTAGTGACCACCCCTAGAGGCAGATCACAAGTATCACGGGTCTTGAGAGGAGACTTGATACCTCAAGACGACTACCTGTTGGAAGTCTACATGATTCACGGAGTAGACTTATTGCTTCAAACTGACGTACCTGTTCAAGGAATAGGAGAGAGTCCCATGACATTCTATGAGTTGAAAGACCCAGATGACGAAACTAGACTCACTTACCTAGATAATAATCAAAGAAGATATTGGCCTGTAGGTGTCCTAGACAGGGCGCGGCTGAGATATATGGGTGCGCCTGTATTTCCTCAGAGGGAGCAGGCAACTACCTCGCAGAATCCTTTTGGAAATCAACCAGAGACGGAACATACCACATCAGGACAGACCAGTCAAAGAAGTGTGCCCAACCGTACTCATGTACAGTTTGCAACTCCAGGTGAGCACACACATAATCAGACCTACACAGGGATGGGGAACCATTTCCGACCACCGGTCAGACCACGACCACCTGTGGGAGGGCAGCCAGGAATACCTCCATTACGACCAGCTGTCCCGGTCTTCCCTGTAATGCCCAGACCACCTGAACCAATGAGGAGATTGAGACCAACCCAAGTAGCTAAGTTTATGAGAAACCATTATGATGGATCAGGGGAGCCATATGATCATATTGCCGAATTTAAACAAGTTCTAAGAGCAGAACAAGTAGAGGACTTCTTTGTGCAGTATGAGTCTTTTGGACTCACCCTCACAGGCACAGCTCTAACTTGGTTCCAACCTCTAGATCCCAATCGATTTGGAAACATGGAGCAATTCTTTCAAGAATTCATAGGAGAATTCACAAAGAGAGGGATTAAACACAATTCTGCATCTTTGATCCATAGCTTTAAACAAAACCCTAAGGAAACGGTGAAGACTGCTGCCCGAAGATTCAATCAATACGTGGATAGATGCCCTACGGCTGAGAGACCGACTCAACAAAAGATGATTTCATTATTTTTGGATGGACTCTCTAACGGGACCCTCAGAACCCTAGTGTATGTAAAGAGGCTGCAAACATTGAGTGAGTGTCTTCAAGAGTGCATCGACCTGGAAGATAATCTGGCAGAAGACCTCAAAGGTACTACCGACCTCACAAAATCAGAAGACTCAAGAAGCACTGTTACGTCCAATTCTAGTAATATGGAAGAACTAGCAGAACTATTAGCTAAGAAACTAGGAGTCCAAGGACAGAGAGCTTACCAAAATCCAGCTCAAAGAATGCCCATGTTGAGGAGGTGTAACTTATGTGGAGGAGAACATCCCACACACTTGTGTACCAGAGGAGGAGCCGGTGCACAACCAATGTATCCACACAACAGACAGCAACAACAAGGGACTTCTTCATACTGCCACATCGAGCAAAAATATACTAATCATACAACTGAGAACTGTCCCTTTAATAGGCAACCACGACCTGTCAATCCACCACAATACCGACCTTATGGATACCCACCTAGAGAGCTTGGTAGGGAGATGCCTAGATACAACCCGTATCCGGTAGGAGTTCCAAGACAAAATGAGCAAGCACCGTATCCACCACCACAACCAGTTTTGGGACCCCAATTGTCACAACCTCAACAAGTTGTACCTGTGAAGTATACTCAACCAGAAGAAAACTTGGAAAGAGCCATAATACCAGCTTCAATAGCGACCAATGTAGAATCAACCAACCAAGGGTATGAACCTCCACCAGGAGAGTACTATCCATATGAAGCCAACATGATGGAATATGAACCAGCATATGACGTGGCCTATTATGGATATGAAGGATTTGATCAGAATTATGGAGCGGAAACTGCAACTTTAATGTACACAATGCCCAAAGCACAACAACCATTGAGACCTCCCATTAGACCACCCGTGCAGAGAGGACCATGTTATAGATGCGGAGGGGATCACTTCATTCGGGAGTGTCCTCGACCTTACAACCCTCCACCACCCAGGATTTGGGAAGGATATTGTAGTGATTGTGGAAAAGAACATCTTTTTAGAGATTGCCCTAAGAACCCTACGAAAACTCAAGGTACCGCACCAATCAATGTAATAGAGGTCATAGAAGAATCCGGAAGTGATAAGGAGTACACTGTACCGCTGAAAGCTATTACTAGGGCTCAAGCAAAACAACAAACAGGAAAACATCCGGAAGAAAAACCAGAGAACAATAAAACAGTAGAACCAAACATTCAAGTAGTCGAGGATTCGGAGAACTCATGTGAGAATTCCCAAAACACCAAAGTACAAAAATGGAAAGAAAGACGAGAAAAGCTCAAAGAAAAAGGGCAAAAAACAAGAGCCAAGACAGCAAAAAACAAACGAAGGGTTCTAGAAAGCATAATGAACAAAAAACGCATAAGGAGACCCCTGAAACACCACCAATTAGCTCAGAGGAAAAGAAGCCAGGCTCAATTCTAGCTGACCCAAAGCCAGACGACTTGGACATGTGGCTAAAAGCATACCAAGCTAGAATCAAAATGGGACCAAACCTAGAACAACATGAAAGACTCTATCCTCAAGGGGAATTAGAGAAAGAAAGACTGGCGATATGCAAAAAACTCATAGAAGTAGCACAGGCGACTCTAGAAAAAACTATCCCAATTTTGCCTAAAACAAGGATCGCACAGGAACTATATGAAGAGTGCATACAACCTAAGGATAAGGAACCGAGTCGGGAAGATGATCAAAATGAACGAATGAAAATTCAAGAAGAACAGGTATCCATAATACCCGACCTAGAAGAAGATTGGTCCAAAGACTTGTGGAAAAGAATTAGAGAAGAGCAATGGAAAAAGGATGGAATCAGTCCACCTCCTTTTGAGGAAATAATTGGAGCAGATAGTCACCATGATCATAACCTAGAGGAAGCATATGAGGAAGTGTCAAGGGTTGATAAAGAAAGAGAGGAAACCATGAGCATTTCAATGCTGCCTAACTACATGGGAGAATATGAAAGAGAGTCTATAATAATACGAGCACCCACAGTGCAGGGGAAAAAAAAAGGAAATTCAGAAGAGAGTTCACATAACCTAACAGAACTTAAGAAAACAAAGGTGCAATGCAAATTGACGGTGGAAGAGTTGCTTCAACTTAGACCACATCTATGGAGACAGCTAGCAAATCAAATAGAGCCACCAGTAGAGAAAGGAGAAATGAAAGGAAAGGAAAAAGAAAACCACTCAACAATACAAGTTCCAGTTGACAAAGTAGGAGAATTTAGCAAAGGAGATGAAGGCAATACGTGCTTACCTGTCACCTACAATGGGTACATGACCAAGGCCATCTTAGACACAGGAGCTGGAGTAGGAATTGCAACGAGGGAAATTTGGGAAAAGTGGGGAAAACCAGCCTTACGACCCACTCGCATGAAGCTACAACTAGCAGACGGTCATGTGGAGAGACCCCTAGGAATATTGGAAGGAATTAAGTTAACCACGTGTGGAGTAGAATTTGAACACACATTGGCCATATGCAAGTTCGAAAAAGCAAACAATTATGAAATGATATTAGGACGACCATTCATGCGACAGATGCGAGTAGTACAAGATTGGGGCAAAGATTCATTATATCTCCAACATCAAGGAAACACTACCAAGATAAACCTGCACACATTCGCTTATCGGGATGTCCCTCCATTACAATGGAATCCAGTCCACAAAGAAGAAGATGACCTATCCATTCACAGTGCTGGATCAAGTGACCAATCTTGGATGCATGAGGATGCCCAGTTGTGGATGTGTAAAGAAGCCAAGAAGGAGGAGTGTAAAAAACAAATGTGGCCAATAGGGCACCCTAATTATCGATCGGTAGAAGACCCCGATTATATGCCTCAAATTTTTTCAGATGAACTCTTCGAACCACATGGCTGGATGGAAATCCTAGCCACATTAGACGTTTGTGTGAATGAAGAAGTATTGACGATGAACGACTGTATAGACGAGGAAGGATATGATGTGAACCTCTACATGGTTGTCCTCCAAGAAGTAGAAGCAGGAGAAATTGTAGAGGAAGAGGAGAAAGAAGAGTACGAAAGCATAGAAATGGAACCAGAGTTCGACTCTGAAGAACAATATTTAGAAACTATGCAAAAAGAATCAAAAGAAAAACCGACAGAAGTCTTAGCAATTGAGACTATCCCAAGAATGCACGAGCATAGAGAGGACACAAGTAAAGTGGAACCTGAACCAGACCACTTCGAAGTTCCAGAACATTTTAAAAGATACGAAGTGGAAGAAAGGAAAATAGCAACTCAAATGCCTAAACGAGAAGCACGAGACGGAGAAGCCTATGATAACAAAGAACAAACCAAAAAAGTGGTTGTAACGATAGAAGACGGAGAAGAGAGGTGCACGTATATTGGAAAAGACGTAACTGAAGAGGAAGAAGAGGAACTCATACACCTTATCCGAGAATATCGAGATGTATTTGCTTGGACGTACAAAGACCTTAAGGGTGTAGAACCTAGCATATGCGCTCATCGAATCCCTATGACAGCAGATGCGAAACCTTCTAAACAACGCCCTTACACGTATAACGAAGTTTACGCTGCAAAAATAAAGGAAGAAATTGATAAATTACTAGCGGCAGGATTCATTTATGAGATAGAACACACAGAATGGGTATCGCCACTAGTGGTAGTGCCCAAGAAAAACGGAAAGCTAAGGGTGTGTATCAACCTAAAAAAAGTAAACGCAGCAACTATACGCGACAGTTTCCCTTTACCCATCACAGATCATCTTTTGGAAAGAGTTGCCGGCAAGGAGGTCTATAGCTTCTTGGATGGATTCTCTGGTTATAACCAAGTAGCTATTGCAACTGAGGACCAGCATAAAACCGCATTCGCGACTGAATGGGGAATCTATGCATTTAGAGTGATGCCTTTCGGGCTCACTAATGCGCCAGCCACCTTCCAACGATTGATGTGTCATGTTTTCAAAGAATTTCTCAGAAAAAGCATGGAAGTATACGTAGATGATCTGTGTACATACTCAAATCAACGACCAGAACACATACCGGAACTGCGGAAAATATTCAACAAATGTAGGCAGTATAGAGTTTGCTTGAACCCTGAGAAATGTGTCTTCATGGTAAGACAAGGAAAAATCCTAGGACACATTGTTTCAAAGAATGGAATATCTACAGATGAGGATAAGATTAAAGTCATATTGGACTTACCAAGACCCAAGAATGCGAAAGAAGTACAAGCCTTTATGGGACACTGTGGATATTACCGTAGGTTTATTCACATGTATGCCATAATTGCTAAACCCTTATATGGTCTATTGACTCAGTTCACTTGGACGGACGAGTGTGAGAAGGCCTTCAACGAGCTTAAAACGAGGCTGAGTACAGCCCCAATTCTAAAATCACCCAACTGGAACAAGCCTTTTCATATTCATGTTGATGCTTCTAACTATGCAGTTGGATGTATCCTGGCTCAACCGGCCGATGAAGGAAAGCTTGATCATCCAATCGCTTACGCGAGTAGACAATTAAACCAAGCTGAGAGAAATTACACGACTACTGAAAGAGAGGGCTTAGGAAGGGTCTACGCAGTGAAGAAGTTTAGACATTACCTCTTAGCCAACCAGTTCAAATTCTTCATTGACCATCAAGCCTTGCTGTATCTAGTCAATAAGCCTTGCAACACAGGGAGATTGGTACGATGGTTCTTGTTACTAATGGAGTTTGACTTTGAGGTAGTGGTCAAAAAAGGAAACACACATGTGAGAGCAGACCACCTTTCTAGATTAAAACACGGAGAGCCACCTAACGGAGTACCGGATGAATTACCAGATACATATTTGTTCAATCTTGAAGTATGTCCTAAGTGGGCAGAACGATTAATTCCCATACTCACTCATGGCCCTCAGCACCCAATCAACAGGAATAGCAAAAAAGAAATTTTTCAATCAAGGAACTTACACATTGTCGCAGGAAACATGTATTATAAGGAACCTAACGGAGTTTTATTGAGATGTGTCGAGGAGGATGAACAGAAGCAACTAATTCAGCAAGCACATGTCAACAAGTGGAAAACCCATCAAGGGATGCACGGAACAATACGCGAATTAAAAAAAATAGGCGTATATTGGCCTGATATGTCCAAGGACGTTCACGAGTATATAAGTACTTGTATGGAATGCCAGGAAACTAGCCCTGAGGATCACGTGTCCTTACCCTTTTCTACCATAGCGCCTAATTGGAGTAAATCATTAGTGCAATTCCTCAAAACCAAAGAGCACGAAATAGGAGCTAGCCTAGCAAGAAAGCGATCCCTAGAAGAATTGAGCAAAGATTATGTGATAATGGGAAGACAATTGTTTAGAAGAGGAAGAGACAATCAACTCAGATTATGTGTTCATGAAGGAGAGTATTTTCCCATCTTAGAAATGGCACACGCAGGAGCTGCGGGAGGACATTTTTCAGCAGATAGAACGGTCAAGATGATTCTCTTTGCAGGCTTGTGGTGGCCAACTCTACATATGGATGCGGAGACATATGTGAGAAGTTGCGAAACATGCCAGAGAGCAAAATATCCCATTAGAAGAGATGACATGCCTTTGAGACCCATGGTTTGTGCGAGAGCATTTACCAAGTGGGGAATTGACTTCATAGGACCAATCAACCCACCTGCGAAAGGATCACATGCGGAATACATCATAGTAGCCACCGACTACTTGACAAAGTGGGTAGAAGCTAAAGCCACTCGCAAAAATGATGCTCAAACTACAACAAAATTTCTCTTTGAGCACATTTTCACCCGATTTGGACTACCGATCGAGATAGTAAGTGATCGAGGAACTCATTTCCTAAATGAAGTCATTGAATCTCTAATGAATGAATTTCTAGTGATCCACAAAAAATCAGCCCCATACCATCCTCAAGCCAACGGACAGGCTGAAAGTTCCAACAAAGTACTATGTACGGTATTGACAAAGATTGTCAATAATGGAAGGTCAGATTGGGACAAACAATTGCATCACGCAATTTGGGCCTTCCGAGTGGCATATAAAACGACCATTGGAACTACACCTTTCAACCTAGTGTATGGGCAGAATGCAATTTTGCCAATTGACTTCTTAGTGCCTACATTAAAAGTAGCCCAGCAATATGAGTGGAACGGTCATGAATTGTCTCAGCAATTAGATCAAATAGAAAAGCTGCATGAGACTAGATTGCAAGCGGTAGCAGGCATCTATGCCGCTAAACGGAGACAAAAGGCATATTATGACTCACATATTAAAGATAAGGGACTAAAAGAAGGCGACTTAGTCCTAGTATACACCCTAAAACAGCATGCAAAGAAACTACAGAAACGTGGATATGGACCCCTGATCATAAATCGAATCTCCACTAGTGGTGCAGTCAATCTCGCCACACTAGACGGAGACATTCTTCCTAATTACATCAGTGGATGCCGACTGAAACGATTTATGGAGCCTCTGACCGATGAAATGCTAGCTAGACTGTTGGGAGCCCAAAGTAGGAAAAGGGAAGAAGAACGAATACGAGAAGAAGCACGACAGGAAGCCCTAGAACGCATTAGAAAACGCAAGGAGTGGATCAGGCAAAGAGATGAACGCTATCTCCAAGGAGAAGAGCCCATCCCTATGGCAAACTACCAGATCAAAAATGGTGACACAACGGTTATATGTAAAACACAACCTTACCTAAACCTAGGGATTGGTCAGACGGAGTATAAATTGATAGACGCATTGATAGACTCAGGAGCAGGCCTCAGCTGCATGCGAAAGAGAATAGCAAATGAACTGCAATTGCAATTGAATCCCACGAAAGCCAAACTAATAGGAATTGGAGGTCACACCCTAGACTGTATTGGAACAACTAATGTGTCCCTTCACATAGGAAATTCCTCCATGGAACAAAGAGTCCTAGTATGTGAGAATAACGATTTAATGGAAGACTTCATTCTAGGACAAGACTGGATCATTGAAACAGAAGCATGTATCCATCTGGCTCAAGGATATATTTCAGCCACGATAGGGCATAAGGAGGTTTTCAGCTTGCTTGAAGAGAAACCATGTAACCAAGCCATGTCAATACCAAGATCAGAGGAATTTCAAGAAGCAACGAAAGATAGTAGCGACTGTGCTCAACCCTCAGAAAGCAAATGCATAGAAACTGAAACTTTAATCATTCCGACATCCCCTGTAGCGTCGAAGAGACCCGAAGTGAATGAGGATCAGCCAACCATCGAGGAGACGCCCTCTCCTAAACGGGCTCAAAGTATCCAAAGATCGAACTATTGGAAACCAACAAGCAGATACTCGAACAGACAACCACACAAATATATGTGGGTACGAAAGGACCAAGTACGGAGTCCAAAAATGTCCACAAGCGCTTTGAAGAAGGAAACGGACATCAACAAACCTGCTACAAAAAATTACAAACGAACAGAACCAATACAAGTATGGATTGCCAAGCCACTACTTGAAGCTCAAAGATATCGACGTCAGATATGGATTCCCAAAAAGGTCATACAAGCAGCTAAACCGAAGGAAAGGACAAAAGAGGAAACACCACAGCAGACACGGCGAAAGTCAACAACACAAACGAATCATCAGAGAAGATCGCAAAGAAATGTCAAATTCAATCGGACTGTGGATAAGGCAAATGGAACACGAGCAGCTATTCAAATCGAGAAAACCCAGCTACCTCTCTCAGTGTTCTCAAAATGGGTCTGGAAACCAAAACTACCACAAGGAGTAGATGATCGAGGAGACAAAGCACCCGATTGCACTCATGTTGTGTCTGATGCACCCAAAGTATGCATGATAGAGCCACATTACAAGGCCAAGCATTCGGCACAGGATGTACATTATCAAATTAGTGGTGCACGATCTCCAAGTGAGACCAGATCTTAACTTTAAACCGATAGGAATGACACACTATGTACATAAACTACGCTTCGGCTATGGACTAACTTTTATGTTTTCTTTTCAGAGAAAAATATAAAAAAAAAAATATATGAAAAATTCAGGTATTACCCTTCTCACACCCACGGGAAAGGAACGGCACCATGCACTCGGAGCAATATCAAATTATTAATCAACACATGGTGGAGGATTTCTGGACAAAATATGGATACTAATTCATGCTCTATATTAAGTGCAGATGGCTTCTGAAGACTCTGAAGCTACAGTCCAAGAGGAGGTCCAAGAATTTCCTCCCCAATGTCTTACGAAAGCTAAAGGACATTGGTTCCGAGATGAACAGCCTGTGGAAGAGTATCTCTTTTTAGCCAACATAAAGATCATGGACACGGATCACCACTTTCCGATCATGTCCCAGGACTTCAAGATATTACATGGAATGCCATCTACAATTGATATCCTGAAGAAAGCAGGAATTCACAAGTATTTCGAGCTACCTATCTACAAGCCGGACTTCCAACGATGCACACAGGTCATGAACACTTTAAGACCAGCACTACATGATCCATTGGTGCCAGAAGCCAATGTGATGGATAAGAATGGCGAATGGGTAGTCATTCAGTTCTCCCACGACTTGATCAAAGAAGCTTTTGAATGGGAGAAAGATGGTGTCAACACGGCCAAGGAAGAAATTCGTGGAGCAAATACTAGAACCTTTGTCGACATTAATAGAGTGGATATTGAAGAGGAGGTCAGGTTGATTCATCAACATTTTTGTTTTCCAAGCATGAACAGATACACGACCCCTCAAAAAATTATTGTCCAATTGTTGTCACATGCCACAAAACAGATCGGCAATCAGGTAAATCTCACACCATACGTGCAGGAAAGATTGTTCGAGGCCAAGAAGAAGTGGGAGAATAAAAAATTCCTTAATGGAACCACTGCCCTCACAATCATGATTTACCATGCATTGGGCATGCGCGAGTACTTGAGGGAGATGCCATCTTCAATGGAGCTGGCTCAATATGTCAAGTGTGCTACAGTACCAAAACCGAAGAAAGGGAGTAAGCAAGCAGAAGAAACAGAAACAAGTTCGCAACCGAGGATGAGAGGAACCATGAGAGGTACAAAGCGGCCTAGAGAAGTTCTGCAGAAAGAAGAAGAAGCACCACAATCAAAGAGAGTACATGTGCTGCCCACCACCACCACTCAAGAACCCAGGAAAATTACGGAAGAAGATTTAACTCAAGCACTGGAGGAGACTCACAAGTATACAGAAGGGCAAATCAATCTCCCAGTGCAAGGTCATCATTATCAACAGGCTGCAACAGTGCAAAAACCCAAAAGAAAACTTACTAAGGTACACAGGTATCGAGAGATTGGGCTAGACAACTCAAGTTCCGGATCCGACGCCCAAGAAAAGCAAACTACATCGTTACTGGATGTAGATATTAAAAGTGAATCAAAAGATGATGGCCAGTGGGCCGAATTAAACGAAGTCAATTATGACGAAGCCCAACTTGACAATAAAGAAAAAAGTCAATCATTGCTGGCAGAACAGAACGCAACCACAGAGAAGGCAGAAGAAGAAGGGCAAAACACTATGCAAACGAAGGATGCCTCCATCACTCACACAAAGGAGGAGAAGTCTGAAGCTGAGACGCATGCAATGATATCTGAGGACAAGCCTCAAGAAGAAGAGAAAGAAGACGAAGAACCCTTCACACCACTTAGGGTTGTGGCAGAACCGTCCCCTCTGGATGTAACTTTTCAAGGGAGTGCCACGAAAGTTCGGAAAACGGTCGAAAAGGAAGCAGAATGTAAAGTACAACTACAGGTCCGACAACCACACCAAGAATTGATTCACGTAGCACAGGGCCAAGATGTACAAACAGGAGAAACACTGGATGTAACAAAGACATGGTTGAACGTGGACATAGCTCAGCTCAAGCCTGTGGTGCAGGATATGATTCGCACTGCACTAGACACTCAACAGTTAATGCTTGATGCTGATGAAGATTACGACCAGGCCATGCTCGACAAACAAAAGCTTCAAAAAGAAGGTATGAATTTGGAAAAGAAATTATCTAAAGTAGAAGCTCAGGTGTTGAAGAAACAGGAGGAGATAAAAACAACCAAAACACAATGCAAAACATTAGAGAAGGAGAATGCCCACCTGAAAGAGCAAGTGTTGGAGCTGACGAAGAAACTGGAAGTAACAGAAAAAGAGAAAACAAGAATACAGACTCGTAGCAAAGTACTCGAGTCGCAGCTAAAGGTGAGCATGGAAGAAGCAGACCAGCTCAGAGACAGAAACAAAGAGCTAATGACAGCTCTCCTCAGTGATCAACCATCGACAGATCTTGACAAAACGAATGAGGACATAAAAGACATGGAAGCAAAGTTGACAAAGATGACAGAACAGCTCAAACAGGAGCAAGAGACAGTTGCAGAATGGGAACAGAAATATATGAATGATACTGCAGCTCTACGAAAGAAATGGAAAAAAGCCGAGAAAGATTATTTCCGACAGTGCAAGGAAGACACAGATCACATGCATATCGTGGCACAGGAATTAATCAAACATCAAGAAAAACTTACCAAGGCTGAAGAGGAGCTCAAGAATAAAGATGACATCATTAAACGGCTGCAGGAGCAGATTGAGCTAAAAGAGAAACAAGGGACACCAGTAGTTCCTCCAGAAACCACAGCTACTGTGGAGGAAGAGGTACGTCCTCTCTCTCCTCCCTTGTATCATTCACCACTAAGGGCGGAAAAGGAGGTTCCACTAGAACCTAACACACGCGACATTGCAGAATTGAGCAGACCAGAAAGGGCACTACTGGTGTCCCAGCTCACTGCTGATTTTGAAGATCAAATAATACAAATAATGAAAGAAGCTCAAATAGACAATAAACAGCTAGATCAAATTTTGAAGCCCTTCAATGTACCATATGGTCTACTTAAAGAACAGACGCGCGTGTATATAAAGACTACCACGAATAAAGATCCGGACCACAACCTTCAATTCCAGCATGACACTTTCAAGTATACTCAAGAGGAATTTGAGAAGGCGGATCCCATATGGCGAAGGAAAATTTTGGAGAAGAATCCGACTTTGCGGGTACAGTGGGAAGCATCACCATATGCGCTCCAGGTAAATCCATCATTTTGTCCTGTACCCCGCAGACGCTCTTGGACGCAATTTTGGGAAGCACAGCGTCAAGGCTCCATCAATAATCAGTGGCTAAATTACCCGTTACTACCTAGTCCGCCACATAATTATCTACCCACTGAAGAATATATGGTAAAGACAATGGAATTCTGGATTGCCAAATATGCCACAGTGCCGGACTTAGCAGTCAAGATGACGAATAAAATATTTAGCATGCTCATCACAGTATTGAAGGTCTTCCAGCATGCGAAGTACACATTTTTGAATTTCATTGGCATTACGCAAGGGTCGGAAGCCCTCATTTTTGATCTATCAACCATTCCGAGCCGACTCACCATTATGGCATACTATTCCCGCCTTATGTTTTTGCCATCGACGTATATGCAGACCTTCGAAGAAGCATTCTTCACCGGCTTCTTTGAAATCGATTCGGAAATTTTTGTAAAGATGACTTCAAATTTAAATGCAAGACTGGTGGCCTATGAAACTAGCTTCTTCGCTGATCACAGACAGGCGCCAGAAGACGGAGTGAAGTCCAAGCAATGGAAGGAATTTATGATATGTCATGCAAATCTACTGAACCAACGAGAGCAAACCGCCATCCAAACATACACGCGTCGCCTCAGAAAGCCTGTCGAGGACGACAGAGTTCAGGAGGAGGGACGTGTAGAGGGACAATCAAGCAAGAAGAAAAGAAGAAGAAAATCAAAGTCCAAAACTATTCATTAAGAAGAGAAAAAGAACATATCTCTGCAGGAAGCCCCGCAGGGGCGCAACAACCATCTCTGCACAGAGCCCCGCAGGGGCACGCACCAGGCTACAAAGCTAAACCCCAGGGTCCCGAGTCATGGACTTTTCAAACATCAGAGTAGGACCAAAAGTAAGAAAGGGGTAGAGGCTGAAAAGTTGAAGAGGGTGACTAAGAACATCACATTCCTAGTCACTGGTGGCGTGCGTGGCAACCCGAGTCAACAGGCAAGACAACTACATCAGGCTCTCGAGTTGTAGAGCTTGAATCAAGAAGGCCATCGAATCTGCATGTCTGTTTAACTGCAGACAACACTGACCAGGGGGAGCGTGCAGTGGAAAAGCTGAAGCGCCTCTAAAACGTAATGCAAGATCAAGAAGCAGACAACACTACCCACGGGACGCGTTCGCGAAGCAAAGTCTGTCAAGGGACGACAGAGACGAAGAGGGGGAGAGTGTTGCAGAGCTAAAGAGCGCAGAAAGCAGAGAAAAAAGACGGGCCCCAAAATTTTTCCGATTTGGACACACAATTTTTTGTAACATAACCACTTTTGTACATATTTTCCATTGTAAATGCACTAGAGGAGTCCTCTAGATGCATCCCCTCAGAAGATTAGTGAATTACCCATGTATATTAGTAGGAAGTTAGTATTTTAGTGAATAAAGTGCCGGTCTCTTGTGTGAAAGGACCAAACTTAGGGCACTAGTATATAAGTCAAAAGTGACTCATTGTAAAGGACTTCTTGTCATTGTGAAGAAGAGCACTTCTGAAATTTCGAGTTTGCCTCTTTCTTGCTGATTTTGATCTTCATTTTGCTCATGTATGTGTGTGTGATGCTTGAAATGCAAGTGTAGGACTGTTGTCTACCCCTTCCCCCTTGTTTTGAGTGGCTGTAGTGCGTGCGTAAGCTAGGAGAAGCAAAAACGCGGGTGTTAGTAGTTCCCGTAATTCACTGTTTCTGCCATAACTTGCAGCAGAGTGGTCAGAATTGAGTGAAACCACCACCGTTGGATTCATCTCGTCGAGAGCTTCGAAACGAGTACCCTATTGTCTATGTTCGGAGTTCTGGGCTAGGAGAAAACCTCAAAAAACCAAAACTGCTGAAAAGAGGCTTGCGGCAACACTTCCAGTTTTTCAGTAGGTGTGGGTAGTATTAGTCTTTTCTCATGCTTGAATAGCTAACTCACTTCATTTTCTATCACGTGTGCAAATGTCTTCATACACTTGGTAAGTCACTCCTTAGGATTGATAATTAAATGTGTGAAAAGAACTCCACTATATGCACTTGTATGGCAATCGAGCTATAGTCTCATTGGTACAAGTCCTTGAGTCATTACGGCTCAAGTACACACGTTTTTGGCGCCGTTGCCGGGGACAATCAAGCAAGAAGAAAAGAAGAAGAAAATCAAAGTCCAAAACTATTCATTAAGAAGAGAAAAAGAACATATCTCTGCAGGAAGCCCCGCAGGGGCGCAACAACCATCTCTGCACAGAGCCCCGCAGGGGCACGCACCAGGCTACAAAGCTAAACCCCAGGGTCCCGAGTCATGGACTTTTCAAACATCAGAGTAGGACCAAAAGTAAGAAAGGGGTAGAGGCTGAAAAGTTGAAGAGGGTGACTAAGAACATCACATTCCTAGTCACTGGTGGCGTGCGTGGCAAGCCGAGTCAACAGGCAAGACAACTACATCAGGCTCTCGAGTTGTAGAGCTTGAATCAAGAAGGCCATCGAATCTGCATGTCTGTTTAACTGCAGACAACACTGACCAGGGGGAGCGTGCAGTGGAAAAGCTGAAGCGCCTCTAAAACGTAATGCAAGATCAAGAAGCAGACAACACTACCCACGGGACGCGTTCGCGAAGCAAAGTCTGTCAAGGGACGACAGAGACGAAGAGGGGGAGAGTGTTGCAGAGCTAAAGAGCGCAGAAAGCAGAGAAAAAAGACGGGCCCCAAAATTTTTCCGATTTGGACACACAATTTTTTGTAACATAACCACTTTTGTACATATTTTCCATTGTAAATGCACTAGAGGAGTCCTCTAGATGCATCCCCTCAGAAGATTAGTGAATTACCCATGTATATTAGTAGGAAGTTAGTATTTTAGTGAATAAAGTGCCGGTCTCTTGTGTGAAAGGACCAAACTTAGGACACTAGTATATAAGTCAAAAGTGACTCATTGTAAATGACTTCTTGTCATTGTGAAGAAGAGCACTTCTGAAATTTCGAGTTTGCCTCTTTCTTGCTGATTTTGATCTTCATTTTGCTCATATATGTGTGTGTGATGCTTGAAATGCAAGTGTAGGACTGTTGTCTACCCCTTCCCCCTTGTTTTGAGTGGCTGTAGTGCGTGCGTAAGCTAGGAGAAGCAAAAACGCGGGTGTTAGTAGTTCCCGTAATTCACTGTTTCTGCCATAACTTGCAGCAGAGTGGTCAGAATTGAGTGAAACCACCACCGTTGGATTCATCTCGTCGAGAGCTTCGAAACGAGTACCCTATTGTCTATGTTCGGAGTTCTTGGCTAGGAGAAAACCTCAAAAAACCAAAACTGCTGAAAAGAGGCTTGCGGCAACACTTCCAGTTTTTCAGTAGGTGTGGGTAGTATTAGTCTTTTCTCATGCTTGAATAGCTAACTCACTTCATTTTCTATCACGTGTGCAAATGTCTTCATACACTTGGTAAGTCACTCCTTAGGATTGATAATTAAATGTGTGAAAAGAACTCCACTATATGCACTTGTATGGCAATCGAGGTATAGTCTCATTGGTACAAGTCCTTGAGTCATTACGGCTCAAGTACACACGTTTTTGGCGCCGTTGCCGGGGACAATCAAGCAAGAAGAAAAGAAGAAGAAAATCAAAGTCCAAAACTATTCATTAAGAAGAGAAAAAGAACATATCTCTGCAGGAAGCCCCGCAGGGGCGCAACAACCATCTCTGCACAGAGCCCCGCAGGGGCACGCACCAGGCTACAAAGCTAAACCCCAGGGTCCCGAGTCATGGACTTTTCAAACATCAGAGTAGGACCAAAAGTAAGAAAGGGGTAGAGGCTGAAAAGTTGAAGAGGGTGACTAAGAACATCACATTCCTAGTCACTGGTGGCGTGCGTGGCAACCCGAGTCAACAGGCAAGACAACTACATCAGGCTCTCGAGTTGTAGAGCTTGAATCAAGAAGGCCATCGAATTTGCATGTCTGTTTAACTGCAGACAACACTGACCAAGGGGAGCGTGCAGTGGAAAAGCTGAAGCGCCTCTAAAACGTAATGCAAGATCAAGAAGCAGACAACACTACCCACGGGACGCGTTCGCGAAGCAAAGTCTGTCAAGGGACGACAGAGACGAAGAGGGGGAGAGTGTTGCAGAGCTAAAGAGCGCAGAAAGCAGAGAAAAAAGACGGGCCCCAAAATGTTTCCGATTTGGACACACAATTTTTTGTAACATAACCACTTTTGTACATATTTTCCATTGTAAATGCACTAGAGGAGTCCTCTAGATGCATCCCCTCGAAAACTTGGAAAGGGCCATAGTGCCAGCTACACCTTTGACTAGTAGTGAACCATATGACTCATTTTACGAACCTAGTCAAGGAACATACCCAGGTTATGAGAACTCAACAATGGAATATGAGCAACAACACGACCCATATGCTTATGGCATGGAGACACCAGAGAGTTCATACAACTACGAGCAAGATTATGTACCATTAATGTATACAGCTCCTAGAGCAACCTTGCCACCTCGACCAATGAATAGACCGCCTGTACCTAGAGGACCATGCTACAGGTGTGGAGGTGACCACTATATTAGAGAATGTACGTTGCCAAATCCACCACCACCACAACGAGTTTGGGAAGGATACTGTAGCGATTGTGGAAAGGAACATCTTTTTAGAGATTGTCCTAAGAACCCAAACAAAGTCACATCTAACGTACATATTAACGTAATAGAAGTAATTGAATCGTCAGGGAGTGACAAAGAGTACACTATACCTTTAAAAGCCATAACAAGAGCAAAGGCTAGAGAAGACCCTGATAAAACCGCAGAAAATAATCAAAGTGACAAAGAGGGAAATACACCCATCCCTCACAGAGTAGAAGACTCCGAAGAACCAGAAAAAAGTATCATCAGTAAACGATCCCAAAGATGGAAGCAAAGGAGGGACAGGATAAAAGAAAAAAAATTATTGCAAAAGAAGGAAAATGAAAAGAGAAAACCAAAACCAACAGAAGAAGCACAAATGGAGGAAGAAAATAAAAGGGAGAAGGAAAGGGAGGAGGTAGGATCGGTATTAGCAGACCCAATGCCTGAAGATTTAGCTATGTGGATTCAGGCATACAAAGCGAGAATAAAAGCAGGACCTACCATAGAACAACATGAGAGAGAATATCCGAGAGGTGACCTAGAGAAAGAAAGATTGGAAATCTGCAAAAAATTGATAGAAGTTGCCCAACAAACATTAGAAAAACCCGCGTCACCCTTACCAAACAATCGAATTTGCGAAGAAAAATTCCAAGAGTGTCTAAACAATCAGGAAAAGCCTAATGTAAATAGACCTCTGGATGATGAAATTGGTATTGAGAGAAAGGAAGGATCCATAGTCCCTGAAACAGAAGGAGATTGGACTAAAGATTTATGGGCGCGAGTTCAAGAGGACAAATGGAAAAAGGTAGAGGGAATGGAACCGCCCTTTGAAGAATTGAAAGCAGAAAACGAAATAGAGGATTCAATACCTGAACTTAATTCAGAAGAAATTTTTCCAACGGATGCAAGTGACAAAGAAGCCGAAGACGATGTAAAGGAACTACCTAATTACACCGGGGAATACGAGCACAACTCAGAATTGTATCGCATTCCATCAATAACGAGAAGAGAAACGAATCCATCAGTTCAAACATCGGAGATCATACAACGCCTTAGAGAGGTGAAAATCCCATGTACCTTAACATTCGAAGAATTGTTAAAGGTAAAACCACATCTAAAAGAAAAATTGATCAATCAGTGGGAAGTCAAGGAAGAAAAGAAGGAGGTAGATGACGAAGTGAAAACGGTGAGAATTCCAGTGGATAAAGTAGGAGACTTTAGTGAAGGGGATGAAGGAAATACATGTCTACCAATCACCTATAGGGGTTACACAACCAAAGCCATATTAGATTCAGGAGCTGGTGTTGGCATTGCTACCAAAGAAATTTGGGAGAAATGGGAAAAACCAGCATTGAGACCAACACGTATGAAAATTCAAATGGCAGATGGACATACGGAAAGACCCTTAGGATTGTTGGAACGAGTAGTCTTCACTACGTGCGGAGTGGAATTCGAACATACTTTAGCAATATGTCACTTTGAAAGGCCAAGCAATTATGAAATGATCTTGGGAAGGCCATTCATGAGACAGCTAAAGGTTGTACAAGATTGGGGAAAGGATGCAGTGTACCTACAACACGCAGGAGTCACCACTAGGATCAACCTACATACGTACACGTATCAAGATGTACCACCTCTGCAATGGAATCAAATCCATAAAGAGGAAGACGACCAATCGATTCATAGTGCAGGTTCTAGTGACCAATCCTGGATGAACGAGGACACTCATCTATGGATATGCCAAGCTGCAAAAAAGGAAGAAGAGAGAAGAAAAAGTTGGCAGCAGAAACAAGGTGTAGTGAGATCGGTACAAGATCCAGCGTATATGCCACAAGTATTTCCAGACGAAGAATTCGAACCTCACGGTTGGATGGAAATCTTAGCCACCCTCGATGTTTGTGTAAACGAAGAAGTGGTAACTATGAACGAATGTATTGACGAGGAGGGTTACGACATTAGTTTGTATATGGTAGTCCTTCAGGAGGCAGAAGAAGGAGAAGTAATTGAGAAAGATTGGAAGGAGGACTACGAGAGCATTGAAATGGAACCAGAACCTATGGATCTAGGGATTAGTACCACAAATATGGACAACACTGCCAATGAACAACATGAGGATCTCACACAAAAGAGAGAATTAGAAGTTGAAAGGGAGTTAGAGGATGAAGATAATAAGCTTCAAGACCAATTTGAGGTACCAGCTCATTTCAAAAAATATGAAATAGAAGAGAGGAAGATTGCTATTCAAATGCCTAAAAGAGAGGCTCAACCGGGAATAGCATATGATAATAAAGAGCAAACCAAGAAAATAGTTGTGACCATGGAAGGAGGAGAGGAACGATGTACTTTCATAGGACAGGATGTCTCAGAGGAAGAAGAGAGAGAGTTGATTCGACTCATAAGAGAATACCGGGATGTCTTTGCTTGGACCTATAAGGATTTAAAAGGAGTAGATCCTTCTATATGTGCGCACAGAATCCCCATGACATCCGAGGCCAAACCTTCCAAACAGAGACCTTATACTTATAATGAGGTATATTCGGCCAAGATAAAAGAAGAAATAGATAAGTTGTTGGATGCTGGATTCATATACGAGATAGAACACACAAAATGGGTATCGCCATTAGTGGTAGTGCCCAAGAAAAATGGAAAATTGAGAGTGTGCATAAATCTGAAGAAGGTGAATGCAGCCACTATACGTGATAGCTACCCATTACCGATTACGGATCATCTGTTGGAGAGAGTAGCAGGTAAGGAGGTCTATAGCTTCCTTGATGGTTTCTCTGGATACAATCAGGTGGCTATCGCGACTGAGGACCAACACAAGACAGCATTTGCCACTGAATGGGGTGTGTATGCGTTCAGAGTGATGCCCTTTGGACTCACTAATGCACCGGCCACCTTCCAACGATTAATGTGTCACGTGTTCAAGGAATTTTTGAAAAAAAGCATGGAAGTATATGTTGATGATCTTTGCACATATTCCAATCAAAGACCTGATCACATACCGGAATTAAGGAAGATATTCAACAAATGTAGGCAGTATAGAGTCTGCTTAAACCAAGAAAAATGTGTCTTCATGGTAAGACAAGGAAAAATACTAGGACACATAGTCTCAAGAAATGGGATATCTACGGATGAGGACAAGATTAAAGTCATATTGGACTTGCCAAGACCCAAAAATGTAAAGGAAGTACAAGCCTTTATGGGACATTGTGGATATTACCGCAGGTTTATTCACATGTATGCCATAATAGCTAAGCCCTTATACGGTCTATTGACTCAGTTCACTTGGACAGACGAGTGTGAGAAGGCCTTCAACGAGCTTAAAAAGAGGCTGAGTACAGCCCCAATTCTAAAATCACCCAATTGGAGTAAGCCTTTTCATATTCATGTTGATGCTTCGAACTATGGAATTGGATGTATCCTAGCTCAACCGGCTGATGAAGGAAAGCTTGATCATCCAATCGCTTATGCGAGTAGACAATTAAACCAAGCCGAAAGAAATTACACGACTACAGAAAGAGAGGGCTTAGGAATGGTTTATGCAGTAAAGAAGTTTAGACATTACCTCTTAGCCAACAAATTCAAATTCTTCATAGACCATCAAGCTTTGTTGTATTTAGTCAATAAACCTTGTAGCACGGGAAGGTTGGTGCGATGGTTCTTGTTACTAATGGAGTTTGACTTTGAGGTGATAGTCAAAAAAGGGAACACACATGTGAGAGCAGACCACCTTTCTAGGTTAAAACACGGAGAACCACCTAGCGGAGTTCCTGATGACTTGCCAGACACCTATCTTTTTAACCTGGAAGTATGCCCTCTGTGGGCAGAAAAATTGATCCCAATACTTACACATGGACCTAAAGATGGGATCACGCCAAACCGAAAGCAAGATCTTTGGAGGACTAAAAACCTTCACATTATCGCTGGAAGTTTATACCACCAGGATTCAAGCAGACTACTGATGAGATGCGTGGAAGAAGATGAACAAAACATGTGGCTTCAGAAAGCGCACATAAATCAATGGAACACTCACTTGAACGCAAATGGAACATGGCAAACACTCAAGAGATTCGGCATATATTGGCCAACCATGCAACGAGATGCACACCATTATGTGTCAACCTGTCAAATCTGTCAAGAACAAATCCCAGATGAGAACTCTACGTTATGCTATTCTACAATAGCACCAAGGTGGAGCATGCCTTTAGTAAAGTTCTTGAAAACTCGAGAGTACCCGGAGGGAGCTACCCTAGCAAGAAAACGTGCTCTTGAAGAACAGAGCAAGGATTATGTCATCCTAGGAAAACAACTCTTTAAACGCGGGAAGGATAACCAGCTAAGATTGTGCATTCATGAAGAGGAATATCTCTCTGTATTAGAAATGGCACATGCAGGGGCTGCGGGAGGACATTTCTCAGCAGATAGAACAGTCAAGATGATTCTCTTTGCAGGCTTGTGGTGGCCAACTCTACATATGGATGCAGAGACATATGTGAGAAGCTGCGAAACATGTCAGAGAGCAAAATACCCCATTAGAAGAGATGACATGCCTTTAAGACCCATGGTTTGTGCGAGAGCCTTCACCAAATGGGGTATTGATTTCATAGGACCTATCAATCCACCTGCGAAAGGATCACATGCGGAGTACATCATAGTAGCCACAGACTACTTAACTAAGTGGGTAGAAGCAAAAGCCACTAGAAAGAATGATGCTCAAACCACAGCAAAATTTCTCTTTGAGCACATATTCACACACTTTGGACTACCGATCGAGATAGTGAGTGATCGAGGAACGCATTTCTTAAACGAAGTCATTGAATCACTAATGAATGACTTTCTGGTGATTCATAAAAAATCAGCCCCATACCATCCTCAAGCTAACGGGCAAGCTGAAAGTTCCAACAAAGTACTATGTACTATATTGACAAAGATTGTCAATAATGGAAGGTCAGATTGGGACAAACAATTGCATCACGCAATTTGGGCCTTCCGTGTGGCATACAAAACGGCCATTGGAACTACGCCTTTCAACCTAGTGTATGGGCAGAATGCAATTTTGCCAATTGACTTCTTAGTACCTACACTAAAAGTGGCCCAGCAATATGAGTGGAACGGTCACGAATTATCTCAACAATTAGATCAAATTGAAAAGCTGCACGAGACTAGATTGCAAGCAGTAGCAGGCATTTATGCCGCCAAACGGAGACAAAAGGCTTATTATGATGCACATATAAAAGACAAGGGATTGAAAGAAGGCGATCTAGTCCTAGTATACACCCTCAAACAACATGCAAAGAAGCTCCAAAAACGCGGATATGGACCCATGATTATAAATCGAATCTCTACTAGTGGAGCAGTCAATCTCGCCACACTAGACGGAGATATTCTTCCCAACTACATCAGTGGATGCAGAGTGAAAAGATTCATGGAGCCATTGACTGATCAAATGCTAGCACGACTATTAGGAGCTCAGAATAGGAAAAAGGAAGAAGAACGCATACGAGAAGAAGCTAGACAAGAAGCCCTAGAACGTATCAGAAAACGGAAAGAGTGGATGAGAGAAAGAGACGAGAGATATCGGGTAAGAGAAGAACTCATCCCCATGGCTAATTTTAGGGCCACTGAGAACTCCGGACCACAAAGAAGACAACCTTATTTGAATCTGGGAGCAGGACGCAAAGAGTACCACTTAGTGGATGCCCTCATAGACACAGGAGCAGCAATAAGCTGCATTAGATTCTCTTTGTCTCAGAGACTTAAAGAGGAGTTACGGCCATCGAAGGCGCAGCTAATTGGAATTGGAGGAAAAGTTACTCAATGCATAGGTGAGATCACTTTACCTTTACATATGGGGAATAACACAATGGAGCAGAGACTCTTAGTATGTCAGGACCAAGATCTGCTTGAAGATGTGGTGTTAGGACAAGATTGGATCTACGAATATGAGGTAACCATTCAATTGGCTTTAGGATACATCTCGGCCAGAATAGGACCTCGTGAAGTATTTAGTTTGCTAGACGAACGACCACCCAAAGCTGCTATTATAGAACCAGAAGTTCATCCTAATGAACAAAGTCATGATTGTATGTTCACTAGCAATATAGGAACCCCATCGTCAAGTACTTCATGTGAAAATACTGTGAGTCCTGTGTGCACTCCATCCTTGAGTATAGAGAGTCACGAGAGTGCACAAGAACATGAAATCAAGCCCATTGAACCACAAGGCACAAGAGAGAATATTCCTCTGCAAGAATTGAAGTCTAAACCTGTGAAAGTGTACCCCATTCCACATTCTACACTAGCTTGGATAAGAAAGGACCAAAAGAAGGCCTATCTCCAGCAACAGAAACGTCATCGACAGCAGTGTGAGCACTTGTATAAGAAGACAAAGAATTTCGAACACTTTTTGCAACCACGACTCAAGAGCATATGGATCCCAAAGAAGCTGATAACTGCACAACCTGATCGAACCAAAATTTGGATCCCAAAGTCACGTACCCAAAGGACGACCATCCCAAACAAGGAACATCCTCAGAAGAGCTATCATACTCAACAAGGTCAACAGGCACATCAGACGAGAAAGAGGACATATTGGAGGAAGAAGGAATCTCCAAATGCAATACAAACCGACTTGAGACTCACAAAACAGAATCAGCAAACATACAGCCGAAAACGAACAGCATTCATCAAGAAGGTGGAGAATACAGTACATTCCTCCCAAGTGAAGCAAATATGGGTGCCGAAAAACAAGACAAGCTGCATACATCGTGCAACTACTTCCAATTGCACACATGAGGAGTTGCCAAGATTCAAAGTATGCATGATAGGGCCACATTACAAGGCCAAGCATTCGGCACGTCCTTCTTCTACTTTCGGATAGTCATGCACATTTTCCCTTTGGAAATAGGAGAGCACTTGTACATACTTAAAATATTACTCCAAAAAAATTTCACTAACCGCTTCGGCTATGTACTAATTTTTATGTTGTCTTTTCAGCAAAAAATATAAAAATACATGAAAAAATTCAGGTATTACCTTTCTCACACCCACGGGAAAGGGACGACACCACGCACTCGGAGCAACAGCGGATTATTAATCAACATATGGAGGAGGATTTATGAAAAATACATATGGATACTAATTCATCCTCTATATTGAGTGCAGATGACATCTTCTGACTCAGAAGCTACACAGCAGGAAGAGGAACTACTTCTTCCATTGGGGTCAATAACCAAGGTCAGAGGACATTGGTTTCGAGATGACCAACCTATCTCGGAACTTCTATTTATGGCAACCATCAAGATTATGGACAGGGACCACTATTTCCCCGTCATGTCACAAGACTTCAAGACCATAATACAAGGGTTACCACATATCGAGGAGGTGTGGACTCAAGCTGGCATTGAAGCATTTTTGAAGATACCCATATGTGTACCCGACTTCCAAAGATGTACACAAGTAATGAATACTATGCAGCCGGCTGCGACAAAGATTTCGGTTCCAGAAGCAAAGGTTTTGGACAAGGTAGGCACATGGAAGACCATTCAATTCACTCATGAATTGATCAATAAGGCCTTTGGATGGAATCAGGAAGGCATTACTAATGTCAAAGAGGAATGCCATGACCCCAAGAAAAGATCATTCCTGGAGATTAACAGAGTAGATATTGAAGATGCAGTACGTTTGGTACATCAACACTTTTGTTTTCCTGGCATGAACAGATACACCGCACCACAAAAGATTGTAGTACAACTCCTATCGCATGCCATGAGACAGATAGGAAACAAAGTGAATCTCACAGGTTACGTACAAGAGCGATTATTTGAAGCTCAAAAGAAATGGGGGCAAAAGAAGTTCCTGAACGGTGGTTCAGCTTTGACCTTATTGATATATGAAGCCCTAGACATGCGACACTGCTTAAGGGAGATGCCTACATCAGAAGGGCTAGCAAGGTATGCAAAATCCACTTCGGTCCCTAAGAAGAAGAAAGCAGTGGTTGTAGTTGAAGAGGCTGGAACCAGTACACAGAAATCCATGAGGGGTACGGAACGCTTGCGAGAAGAGGAAGCCCAAGCAACACCCCAGTCTAAGAGAACGCATCTCTTGCCTAAGGTCACGACGGCTCAAATGCCGATTTCAAAAAGAGATTTGTCTGCTGCCCTCGAGCAAACACACCAGTATATGCAAGGGCAGGTAAATCTAAATGTCCAAGGACATCATTATAGACAAACAAGTCAAGTTCAGCCAAAACAGAGTACAGAAAAGACTCCAAAACAACCTGGAAGATACAAGGAATTAGGTATTGACGATTCTAGTACGAATACAGAATCCAGTCCTGAGAAAGACACGCTAGATACTGATATCAGGACAGAAACTTATGAAGAAGAAGGACCAAAAATTGACCAAGTGGAAGTGACACCGGACAATCAGAAGGAAAAAGAAAAGAAGATGGATGATGCTAAGGAACAGGAGCACCTCATTCAGTTGAATGACACTACAAAAATGAGCATCAAGGAAGATACGACTACTGGGGTTACACATGTCAAAGCACCTATTAAAGAGGAAGAACAAACCCCAGTGCATAAGGAAACCAGAGAGCTCCAACAAAAAGAACAAATAATCGAGGTGCCTGATGACACACCTCAAGGACATAAAGAAGACATGGGGGCTGAGCCAAGGATCCAACTTCAGATCAGGCAGCCCCATGATACAACATTACACATTGCTCAAGGTAAAGACGTGACTACCGGAGAAGAACCCTCAATACCGAAAACATGGCTTAATGTAGATGTCACGCAGTTAAAACCGGTAGTAAAGCAAATGATCCAGACAGCCATGGATACGCAACAACAAATGATGGACATAGATGCAGACTATGACAAAGCTATGAAAGAAAAGAATCAGTTTCAAGTTATGAGTGAACAGTTGTCTGCACAACTGATTCAGGTACAAAAAGAGATAGCCACCAAAAACATTGAGCTGTTAGAAACACAAACACAATACGAGTCACTAAGCACTCAGCATCACCAACTGCAAAAACAGCTCGAAGACACACAGAAATTATATGATGCTACTGCAGCAGAAAAAGACAGAATGAAGACCAGAAGCACTCTACTAGAAACACAGTTAAAGTTATATCTGGATGAGAATGATACTTTACGGAACAGAAATAAAGAGTTGATGAAATCACTGTTATATGACCAACCAATCAAACAACATGAGTCAACTGAAAGTAAAGAAGATGAATTAAGAGATCAACTCACACAATATGAAGCTTTGCTAAAACAAGAGCGCGCGGTAAGAGAAGAAGCAGAACTGAAGCACAATCAGGAAATAAGCGAGCTCAAAAGGCAGCTGAATTCAGCACAGGCCAAACTGGTACAGAGCTACAGTGAAAACATGGATCATGTAGCTGACATAGGTAAGGAGCTCCTAGCCACCAAAGAAAAACTCGGGGAGGCCCTACAACAGATAAAGGAAAAAGATGACTGCATTGAAGAGCTAAAAAATCAGCAGAAAGGCAAAGAACCGATCGGGACATCAGTAGTGCCAGAAAAAGAACATCCTACTGACGAGGTAGAGGTAAGCCCTCTATCTCAACCGATCTATCATTCTCCAATACATGAGCAGATGGCGGATATGCATGATGATCATCCAATGCCATACACTGCAGAAATAAGTCAGAAGGAACGGGCACTAGTGGTGTCCCGATTGACGGAAAATTTTGAAAATGAAGTCATCAAGGTCATGAAGGAAGCCAAAATCAAAGGTAAAGACTTGGAAAAGATCATCAAGCCTTTCAACATTCGATATGGACTGTTGAAAGAGAAAACAAAACAATATATAAAGAAAATTACACACAAAAGTCCAGATGAGCAGCTCAATTTCAAGAATGACACATTCAAGTATACTCAAGCAGAGTTCGAAGCTGCACAGCCGGTATGGAGGAGAAAATTTTTGGAGAAACATCCCACACTACGGGTGCACTGGCAAGCCGCACCTTACTTATTACAGGTAAACCCTTCATTTTGTCCAATACCACGAAGAAGGGATACAACAGAATTTTTGGCTTCACAACGCAGTGGCAATATTAATATACAGTGGCTAAACTATCCGATGTTACCTAGCCCGCCACATAACTATTTGCCAACCGAGGATTATATGATCAAAACAATAGAGTTTTGGCTACAAAACTATGCGACAGTACCAGACTTAGCGATCAAGATGACAAATAAAATACTGAGTATGCTACTTACAGTTTTGAAGGTCTTCAAACATGCGGCATATACATTTCTGAACTTCATCGGCATTAATCAAGGCACCGATATACTTATTTTTGATCTATCAGTAATGCCGAGCCGCCCCACAATAATGGCATATTATTCTAGACTCATGTTTTTGCCAAGCTCGTATATGCAGACATTCGAAGAAGCATTTTTTACAGGCTTTTTTGAAATAGATTCAGAGATATTTTTGAAGATGTCATCCAATCTGAATGCCAGACTTGTGGCATACGAATTAAGCTTCTTCGCAGATCATAGACAACCGCCAAACGATGGAGTAAAGGCTGAACAATGGAAACAAATCATGATACGTGAAGCCAATCTACTAAATGACATAGAGCAACAAGTATACAGAACATATGCCCGGCGCTTATCAAAGCCTGTCGGGGACGACAGAGTTCAGGAGGGGGGCAGTGTTGAGGGCGAGACGAGTAAGAAGAGGAAAAAAAGAAAGCAACGAAAGAAACAGCTTCACTAAAAGGCAAACTTGAAGATAGACAAAGGTAAAGATACATCTCTGCAGGAAGCCCCGCAGGGGCACGCACCAGGCTACAAAGCTAAACCCCGGGGTCCAGAGGAGTGGATTTTTCAAACATCAGAGTAGGACCAAAAGTTAGAAAGGGGTAGAGGCTGAAAAGTTGAAGAGGGTGACTAAGAATAGCACATTCCTAGTCACTGGTGGCGTGCGTGGCAACCCAAGTCAACAGGCAAGACAACTACATCAGGCTCTCGAGTTGTAGAGCTTGAATCAAGAAGGCCATCGAATCTGCATGTCTGTTTAACTACAGACAATACTGACCACAGGGCGCGTGCGCGAAGCAAAGTCTGTCAAGGGACGACAGAGGCGAAGAGGGGGAGAGTGTTGCAGAGCTAAAGAGCGCACAAAGCAGAGAAAAAAGACGGGCCCCAAAATTTTTCCGATTTGGGCCATATGTTTTTGTAACATATTCATTCTTGTAATATATTTCCCCTTGTAAAGGCACTAGAGGAGTCCTCTAGATGCATTCCCACAGAAGAATAGAAGCTTACCCATGTAAAATAGTAGGAAATTAGCTTTTAGTGAATAAAGTGCCGGTCACTTGTGTGAAAGGACCATTTTTAGGGCACTAGTATATAAGTCAAATGTGACTCTTTGTAGAGGACTTTTTGCCATTGTGAGAATAGAGAGCACAGAAATTCGAATTTGTGTCTTCTTCCCTCTTCATCTTCTTCTTCGTGAGCTTGCATGCAAGTGTATTGCTTGGAAAGAGTGCTTGTGAGTGTTATCTATCCTTGAGAGTGTTTCTTTGCTGTAGGAAAGGTGTGTGCGAGGTGTAGGAAGTGCTGAAGCGTAGGAAAGTGATTTCGCGATTCAGTATTTCTGTCATAACTTGAAGTAGGAGCGTCGGAATTGAGTGAAACCACTGCCATTGGATGCGTCTTCTCGAGAGCTTCGAAACGCATATGCTATTTGCTATGTTTGGAGCTCGGAGCTAGGAGAAAAGTCCAAAATACTGACGGCTGCTGCACCAAGTATCGTTTCGTCTCGACCTACAGTTGAAGCTTGTTACGATAAGTGTTTTCCTCATTTTCATTCTTGAGTAATTCATTTGCATTGATCATTACACGTTTGCATGTCTTCATACACTCGGCTAGGTTAGTATACTCTTCGGATTGATAAATTAAAAGCGTGTATCCCCACTATATGCACTTGTGAGGGGATTGAGGTATAGTCTCCTTCTCCGCAAGTCCCTAAGTTGAGCTTAGGTCAACAGTGAGGCATGTCATTTAGGTAAGGCTCATAAGCAATCATATACTGAACATGGTTTCATGTATTCAGAGAAGCTTGAGTTGGTACACACAGATGTGTGGGGACCATCAAAGGATTTCAGTATTAATGGTCCAAGATATTATGTGATTTATGTTGATGATGCTACCAGGTGGATCACTATATATGTGATCAAAGATAAATCAAAGATATTCAACACATTTAAACATTATCATGTGTATGCAGAAAGAATCACATGTCAAAAATTGAAGAGACTAAGGTCAAATGGAGGGGGAGAGTATTTCTCTAATGAGTTCAGTGATTACTTATGGAATGCAGGTATGAAAAGGGAAGTTACTTGCAGGTACTCTCCTCAACAAAATGGTGTAACAAAGAGGAGAAATAGAACTCTTGTTGAGTTTGCAAGATCAATGATGAAGGAGAAAATTTATCCCAATTATTTGTGGGTTGAGGTTGTAAATACAACTACATATTTGGTTAATAGGTTACCATGTAAAGCTTTGCACGGTATGACACATAATGAAGCTTGGTGGGGTACGAGACCTACCTTGAATCATTGCAAAGTATTTGGATGTTTGGCTTAGGCAAATGTACCATCTTAGTTGAGACATAAATTGGAACCTAAAGTTGAAAAGTATGTATTCATTGGATATGATGATAAGCAGATGGGTTATAGGTTGTGGATTCTATCCACAAAGCAATTCCTCATGTCAAAGGATGTTACATTTGATGAGAAAGGTACTTGGTATGCAAGTAAAATCAATAATCATGGAGGTGATGAAGAAGTTTTGAATCAAAAGAAAGGTAAATCAAAGATTCAGATATTTGATGAAGAAAAGAACAATGAAGTACAAGTTGAAGTTGAAGAAGTACCAAGGTTTGACCTAGAATCTGATGAACTAGAAACTTCAAGAAGTGGAGAACTAAGACGGTCATCAAGAAACAAATGGCAACCTACAAGGTATAGCTATGACACTTCTTTTTTAACCACCAAAGATTATACTTACATGGTGAAAGCAGAAGAAGACCCTTCTACATATGAAGAGGCAAAAGGTAAGGAAAATTGGGAGAAATCTATGCAAGAAGTATATGATGCATTAATGGAAAATGAGACATGGGATTTGGTTCCTAAACCAAATAGTCAAAAGATCATTGGATGCAAATGGGTCTACAAGACAAAGAGGTTTGCAGATGGAAGTGTGTCTAGATATAAAGCTAGACTTGTTGTGAAAGGGTATTCTCAGACATATGGTATAGATTATGATGAGACCTATAGTCCTATGGCAAAGATGACAACCATAAGGACTCTCATAGCCATTGTTGCATGTAAAGGTTGGAACTTATGTCAATTAGATGTGAAGAATGCTTTCCTTAATGGTTATATTTCAGATAATGTTTTCATGGAGCAACCAGAAGGATTCAGAAATAAAAGGTATTCATATTATGTATGTAAGCTCAAGAGAGCTTTGTATGGTTTGAAGTAGGTCGCAAGGGCATGGAGATATAGACTTATGAAGTTCTTGAAGGAACTTGGTTTCCAAGTGTCTAAAGCAGATAGTATCTTGCTTGTCAAAGCAAGTGATGATGGGTTCATTTACATGTGCATATATGTTGATGGCATAATTCTTACAGGTACACATCAGAAGGGAATACAAAGTCTCAAGAAGCAAATGGGGAAAGAGTTCAAGGTTAGTGACTTGGGAGACTTTTCATATTTCTTGGGCATGGAAGTCTCATATACTCAACATGGAGTATATGTAACTCAAGAAAGGTATTTGAAGAACTTGTTAATCAAGTTTAAAATGGAAGATTGCAGGGTAGCACCTACTCCAATGGAGGTGAATCATAGGTTGAGCAGATATGGAGGAGAAGAATTCAAGGATATGAAGCTATATCAAAGTCTGGTTGGTATTCTAATCTATGCTACATTAACTAGACCTGATTTGTAATATGTAGTTGGAGTGTTATCTCAATTCATGCATTGTCCTAGGAAAGAACATTGGGTTGGAGGACAAAGAGTGTTGCGGTACATTAAGGGTACACTCAAGGAAGGTTTGTATTATGGTTTTACATCAGATACAAACATCAAGATATATAGTGATACAGATTGGGCAAGATGTCCTGATGATAGGAGATCAACTTATGGATACTTAAGTTATGTGGGAGATAAACTAATCTCTTGGTGTTCTAAGAAGCAACATACAGTTGCTTTGTCATCTACAGAAGCAAAGTATAAAGGTATGGTTGAAGCTGCAAAAGAGGTCATATGGTTGAAGACTCTCATGAAGAGTTTTGAAATCATACAGAGTACACCCACTATTCATGGAGATAATATGAGTTCATTGTATCTAGCTCCTAACCCTGATTTTCATGCCAGGACTAAACATATTGAGATTCAATATGACTTTAAGAGAGAAGGTGATTGATAAGGAGATTGAAGTCATACATACTTCAACAAAAGATCAAATTGTAGATATGCTAACCAAAAGCTTGGATGGACCAAAGCTACAGAGATTCAAAGACATGGCAGGTATAAAGAAGATGGAGAAAACCTCAATTGATGACTGAGGGGGAGTTGTTGGTGCATGAAAACCATAAATTGATGTTTTGAACAAAGATTTGAAGTTAAAAGATGAAAAAAATATCAACAAGTGAAGCTTGAAGATAGTGCATATTCAAGAAAAGAAGACTTGTATACATATGTACATTAAACTTGTAATTAGCTCACTTATACTTTTGTTATGGTCATGAGCTTGTACATATATGCCTATATATACAAGTAGAAAGTCGAGGCATGTATGCGAGAGTATGAGATGTGATGAATTAGAAGTTGTAAGAGTTATTAGACATTTTAGAAGTGAAGAAGATCTCTCTCATCATTCAGATGTAAAGATTTCTGAGTAGAAGAAAAAGGTTTGCTCGATATTTTGTTGTGTACTCCTTTTGTGTTTAACCTTTTGTGAAATGCTTTTGTACAAGTCTAAGTCTATAGTTGATTGACCTCTGTACAAGTTTTAACATTCTAATTGTGATCAGGCTCAGAGAATTGTGAGTAGGAACATTCATATGTGTAAATGTGAAGAAGTGAAGTTTGCAACAAGCACAAATTTTATGTTAATGTTTTGGTCAGTTCTCCTTCCATAGTGTAAAGTTTTGAGGAAGAAAGCACTCATTCTTTAAGTTGAAAGGTAAGCTACCTATGGCTAAAAGCATTTGAGTAAATGGGTTGTAGTTTCTGAGAACTATGCATTAGAAGTTGTAGGTGTCAAAGTCGACTATATAGAAGTATAGTTTTAGACATAGGTGACTTGTGTAAGCCGCTGGAAAGGAACTCATAATTTTTGTAATACACACCCTGAAAAGTTGCATGCATAAGGCGTAGCGCAAAATTTGTAACCCCTGAATAACATTAATAAAAGAGCTGTGTGAAGCAGAAGGCCTTGTCGTCATCGGACTATTCGTTTGGGCGAGAGCCGAAAGTGAAACGCAGTTACTGAAGCGTGTGTAATCTGAGTACTTGTCAATTCTGTTGATTAAGTTTAATCATTAAGTAAAGTTTAATGAAGTATTACGTAAATTGATTAATGCAATAAGTGAAGAAGTTATACAGTAACTGTCTGGTGTGGAAGTGTATTGAAGAATGCATTCAAATAGTACTGGGAAGATAATCAAATTTAGCGCCTTAATTCGGTGAAGTAGTATACTCTTAATCTGTATATTTGGGAAAATACAAATAGGGCCTCTATTTACAGACCCCTAACCATCGCAAGAACCCAGACTTGAATTAAACTTTAAACAGATAATACTTAATCCTGTTTTAATACTAGCGCCGTCTGTGGAAAATGGAGAAGTTGTTTGCAAAGAAGATCAAAGACTGATGAAGAATTCTTTGATATATGCCGGTAACACGTTCCGACGATACCCCAAATACCGTAGAGATCAACATCCCTAGGCAGTTCCAAACCTATTAGGAACACCCCCTTGTGGTAGAAGTGCAGGACAATTAAGTCTAGTTGTAGAAGGTTCAGTCCAGCTAGCAAGCGGCAATTCCGGTGGTAGTTCGGTAGCACACGGTGAGAATCCGGTGCATTCTGGTACGATTCCGGTACCTTTTGGAGAAAGTCCGATGATTTCTGGTTGTAGAGCAGTGCAGCGCGGAGACAGTTCCGCATTATCCGGTGAGAATTTGGTCAGTTTTGGTGAAAGGTTCACATTATTCGGTGAGAACGCTTCCAGTGATAGTGTAGTCTGGTCCGATGAAAATTCGGTGATTTCCGGTGAGAGTCTCTGGTGGCAATTCAAAGCTTTTCGGTGAAATTGTGGTGCTGTTGGGTGGACACTTACTACGTTCACCATTTTTCAGTGCAAGTTTAGCTAATTTCAACACTAAAGATAAGGAAAGGCTGCTAGATTTGGAGTTAAGTAATCGGTTCAACGACATTTTAGGACCAGAAAGTGAGCAGGTTGACCATAGAGTCCAGAAAGATCAAGAGATACCTCCCCAAAATTCAGGTAACGACAACTACGCCACTAACAACAGCACCATGAGTGGCTCACAGCAACAACAACAAACACTGCCACAGCCGCAACCACAACATCAGCAGCAACAGGTTATCCCACCACGCCCGGTACCACCGAGGGTCACATACACAAAATTTGGAGGTTTTTTGGGGGATGATTCGGATGCGCATGTGCGGACCTTTGAGATTAATTATGCAGTTTTGAATTACCCAACAGACCCTGCGTATAAAGCTATTGTGTTCCAATCAACTCTGGTTAATGAACCCACACGATGGTTAACCAAATATGATCTGAACCACTTTCGGGAGTACGATGATGTGAAGGATGCATTTTTGCAATGATTTCAATTAAAGAAAAACCCAGCCAAAATTTTTGACTACCTACAAAATAATAGGCAAAAACCACACCAAAATGTACATGATTATGCCACACTATTTCGGACTCATTTACGATAGTTGCCACCAGTGCATGCTAATTTACCAGATGACATTATCATGCAGTGGTTCATCAACGGATTAAAGCCCCAATTGAAGCAGATTATGATCATATGGTGTGTGGGTGGAATGACTTTGGATGTCGTAATTGCTATGGCATTACAATTAGAAAATAAAGTGGGTGGATTTACTGAAGATCTAGAGTGGTTGAAAGCGTCCAGGCAATCCAACGAGGATCCTTTGAAACAGATACTGTACCAAATGCAAAAATCTAGGGCAGAGCAGCTCAACATGCACACTGAATCAAATGTATTGTGCCATTTGCCATACAACAGACCACGCCATAGAGACTTGCCTGTATAATGCAAAAGTATAGAACAGAGCAGTTGTTAATGCCATCCTTCAAGAACAAGGGCAATCGGCCAACCATTATGTACCACCATAGATGAGGAATACCCCGTACCATGGATACAGGACTTATCGAGGAGAACAGGCAAATAATTTTGGACAAGCCCGGTGGAATGCAGGTCCATCAGGAGAGGGCACATCTCCTCCACCCCCTAAATGTCATTTTTGTGGTGAAATTGGGCATATTCAAAGGTTTTGTAGATGCGGCCGAGTACGACAAAAAGAAAAAGGAATGACAACATCCAATGGCGAATATGGTGTATATTTCGGCAGTAGACACACAAGCAGCTGTGGTCCAAACATGCTCCGGAAAACAATTACAACCAGCTGCAGAGATTTTTGAACTAGGAATTCATGAACAACAGAAGGTGTTTACAAAATCAAGCAAATGAGCTACGTAGGAACAAGTTATTTTCCCTGATCCAGTTTCGGTGATACAGCAAAGCATACCGCCAGAAGTACCAGCACAGCAAAATTTGGCTCACACAGTATCGAAGTCCATACGAGAGTCCCTACTGAAGATTGTATCGAAAACAACCAAAATAGATTCGGTGTGGGATGTTCTGTCTAAGGCATCAATTACATTGCCCTTGGGTCAACTATTGGCTTTGGTCCTTGGAGTGCGTCAACAGTTCCAACAGTAGGTCAGTCCAAGATCCTCGAGTGCTCCAGCAACAACCACAATCCAATCGGAATTGGACCCAATGGTGGACCATACGGTACCCCTGATTACGGTATGGTACAAAAGCCATAAAATTACAAAAGTCTTAATTGATGGTGGATCTGGGGTAAACATAGCAACATTAGCACTTTGCAAACAGATGGGGTGGATGCAAATTGAACTTGTTCAATTCTTTGTATGCATGGTTGATCAATCTCGAGTCCATCCGGTGGGCTTGGTGCCTGATATTCCCATTACTCTACAAGTGGCCATCTTCATCTAGCCTGGACTTACCAGAATCTAGCCTGGACTACAATCTGCTCTTTGGACATCCGTGGCTCAAAAAAGCTAAGGTAGTGCAAGACTGGTCAGCACATGAATTAGTTTTTAAAAATAACCACCGCAAATATGTTGTTCCACTGGATGATATGAAATCTTGTGACTCACATGCACAACCATATCTAGCGGAGCCTGTACACATGTTGGATGGTCTCTCCGACGATGAAGAGGAAGCTTTTCTTGTAGCCAACAAGGATCTGATGGCCCTTGGCACGGTAGATTTACAAACGATGGCGGATAACTGGAGTTCGGCAGCCTATACGGTGGTACCACTGATCGGTGAGCACGAGTCAAGTACAGATCAAACCTTGGATGATGCGATGCTCCAACAATTACTTCAATCAGGAGAGGATTTGGAGATGCCCCGACAGTTCTACATACCGGAAGATCAATTGGTTACCTTCAATTTAGGTGATCACTCTAACCCATGACCAATAAAAATTAAGGCGGGACTATCCACGACCGTCCAGGATAACTTGTTGTAGTTGCTATGAGAGTTCTCTGATGTGTTTGCATGGTGTGTACCTAAGTCAAGAAGACTCAAGGACTTGTGCCAAAGAGACTAAACCTCATTTGCAACACAAGTGCGTATAGTAGGAAATTGACACATGCTTATATGTCAATCCGATCAAACGACCTAACCAAGTGTATGAGGACACGTGTACACATGATGGAGAATGAAGTGGTTCAGCTGATATGTGTGAGAAAATACTAATTCACCTCTCTAGCTCACTAAAAGACTGAAAGTGTCTGCCGCGATGCCACTTACAACAATTTTCAATAAATCATGGATTTATCCCAGGTCCAAGCTCGGAATATAGTCAATAGATACTCCTTTCGAAGCTCTCGACGAGACGCATCTATTGAAAGTCAATTTTGACAACTGTGCTTCAAGTTATGGCCAAAATAGTGAATGGCGGGAAGCACCCACACTCATGCCACAACTCCTACAAGCTCACACACACACTACAGTAGCTCAAAAACAGTGGGGAGGGGTAGAGGATAGTCCTACACACACATTCCAAGCATTACACACACATAGAAGATCAAAGAGAAGATGGAAATCTGTAGGAAAGAGGCAAATTCGAGATTCCAAAGCTCTCCTTTTTCACAATAGTAAAAACGTGCTTACAAAGAGTCACAAAGTGAATTATATACATGTTCCCTAAATTTGGTCCTTTCACACAAGAGACCGGCACTTTATTACTAAAAAGTGAATTTCCTGCTAATTTACAAGCGATATTTTACAACAAGATGGGATTATTCCACTAGAGGACTCCTCTAGTGCATTTACATGGCTTGACGGAATTCTCTAAGACTTTGAAGAAGAAAAATCATGCCCATTAATTTGAAAATTTTGGGGCTCTTCCCTTGTGCTTCTTTGCTCTGCAACACTCTCCCCCTCTTTGTCTCTGTCGTCCCTTGAAAGGCTTTACTTCTTGTCTGTTGGCATACAAAGCAATAAAGGAGTCATGCACAATACGGCAACAAGGCCAGATCATTTTTTCCCATAGATTATGTACAACCCAAGTGATTTTAATCACTACACAAACATTGTAAATCCCGTTTTTGGTAGATTAGACTCCATTTTGTGCAAGCCGAGGAGTCCTCGAGCTTGAGGAGTATTAGAAGTACCATCGTACCAAATTTCATAATTTTTAGACTTCGTTTGAGCCCTCAAATAAGCCCTGGAACCTAATTTTTAACTAGGCCGGACACTAGGTCTGGACAGGGCCAAAAGCTAGTCAAAAACTATAAAAAGAGCTAGAGAGCTCATTTTTTGGGGGTAGATTGTAATTGAAACGAACTTGTAAGAGCTTGTGAAAGTAATCTAAAGCACTCCATTGATTCTCTCTCTTTGTCTTGCCGTGTGTGCGCGCGTGTGTGTATGTGTGTGCATGCTTGTATGCTTCTCACTCACGCACTTGTGCCGCCACTTGCTCGAGGTCTTCATACCATCCTCACGTCTTCCCGGATTGACATTAAAGGAGGTGCTACTCATCACTGAGCTACACCAAATTTTGGCGCCGTTGCCGGGGATCGAGCTTTGAGGACGAGCGTGTGATGGTAAGACGTAGAGTTGACGCGTTGGAGTTATAGGTATTTTCTTCACTCTCATCGATTTTCTTTTACTTTCTTCACCACCTTCATCACCATCATCATCATCACCATCTCCCACCTCCATCTCCATCATCGCGACAATTTTCAGTTTTGATCATATCACCATCTCCACCTCATTTCCTCCATTCCACTTGTGAGAGAGAGCGAGAGAGCGAATTTGCATGTGCTGTTTTTGCTTGTTTTCTGAGCTATTTTGCAGGTTTTTGCTGTACCATCATCCCCAGCAGTGTGCGCAGATACGACAGGCTCTGCACAGGTCCCGGGACGACAGCCTCTGTCTATCGCGACAGACAGAAAATCTTAACATTTTGTGAATGCATGTTTATCATTATAACCTACACCTTGAGGGCACTCTAGATCACTAGAAGTTTTTCAAAAATTTGCATTTTTTCAGTCTATCGCGACAGACACCGTCTATCGCGACAGACAGAAATCCGCGACAGATACCATCTATCGCGACAGACACCGTCTATCGCGACAGACCGAATTTCACGACAGACAGCGTCTATCGCGACAGACACCGTCTATCGCGACAGACAGAAATCCACGACAGACAGCGTCTATCGCGACAGACAGAAATCCACGACAGATAGCGTCTATCGCGACAGACACCGTCTATCGCGACAGACAGAAATCCGCGACAGATACCGTCTATCGCGACAGACACCGTCTATCGCGACAGACAGAAATCCACGACAGATAGCGTCTATCGCGACAGACACCGTCTATCGCGACAGACAGAAATCCGCGACAGATACCGTCTATCGCGACAGACACCGTCTATCGCGACAGACAGAATTTCACGACAGATAGCGTCTATCGCGACAGACACCGTCTATCGCGACAGACAGAAATCCGCGACAGATACCGTCTATCGCGACAGACACCGTCTATCGCGACAGACAGAAATCCACGATAGACACTGTCTATCGCGACAGACACGGTCTATCGCGACAGACAGCCCCCACGATAGATTGTGTCTATCGCGACAGACACCGTCTATCGCGATAGACAGGCATTTTCGGCAAAAAATTAAGGTGTGAATTTTTGGAAATTTAGGCTAAATTTTGGGCATATTTGCACTTTCATGTACTCATATACTTACGAAGGCCTTAGAAAATGCATTAAAACCCCCGAAAGGTTCTGTCTGTCTAGTAACCCCCTAAACCCTGAACGGTCATAACTTTTTCATACGAAATCCATTTTCTGAGCTCTAGGGCTTGTCGGAAAGCTCGTGACATATACCACACGCCTTCAACTGTTTTTTATAAGAATAACGCGTTGATTTTCAGATAGGATATTTGGAAGTTGACACACTGAGGGGTAGGAACACCAAGGGAGCCCTAGAGTAAATTTCTAACAATGCAAAAGGGGGAACAAGGGTCATTAAAAAAGTGTCTGAAATAAATTGTCTGTCAATTGAAAGGTCTACTTGGAGCTAATCTTGGGATTTATGCAGGCCTATTGAGAAGCAATTGAGAGTATCCAAGCAAGGGTGTGGCGCACGCTTGAGAATCAACTTCTCGAGCACCAAAGAGCAAGGTTCGGCAAGAAAGGTCGGAATATTCTCAACTCCTCTTCGTCAATTCCTAGCTTAGGCTAAGAACGATTAGAAGTAGGAGTAAGTCAGGGCGACGATAGGCCACTATCAAGTTGAAGCCTACCTAAAAACTCAAGTCAAGCTAAAAACTTAATCTCTGTACTGTCGACAACATAAAGGAAAGAACCTAACGTGGAACGATCAACTGTAAATGCAAAACAACATTCAAATATTCTTGACGACGTGATTTCAGACAAGACCATAAACACGATAATCAACCTAAAAAGAACCAAGCGACTGATACAAAGAAACCAGCAACTAGGTTGTACTCTGGGCAAAAAAAATTGGGTTAATCAGTTAGGCATATGAACCTTAGATCAGGACGACACCTAGTAAGAGAGAGACAAAGCCTTAGGTCTTCTGAGGCTAGTGTCAATCCCACTGCAAGGTCTTGGGCCCAGCAGTTGAGTCGCCACTCTCATTACCCTAGCTCTGATACCAGTGAGTCAGAGATGTCTCAAGGCATGGACAGACCTACGGGAAGTTCAGGTGTGCCCTACTTGTACAGGGTAGAAGGCCCTTACAAAACACAGTTGGAATACCTTAGGACCAACCGATTAGGTGCGAGCATCTATGAGGACGGCCTAGGACGATCTGTGATCCAGATTAAAAACCCTGACCAATCCATAGGACTAGAGCACCCAGCTGTCAAGTTTGAAAACGGTGCATACCTGGACAAAGAAGGAACTATATATGTAGTCACTAGTCATCCAGATAGGACAGATGAATTTGGAAATGTAATTTCAGAAGCGGACTTAGGTGACTTGGAACAAGGAAACATGGGAGTGGAACCTAGAACCCCTCGAGGTAAATCAGTTCTCACTAGGATTATCACGCCTGAGTGGGTCCCCCAAGATAACAAGTGCATAGATTTGCTTCTCAATCGAGAAACGGACGAAGCCTTCTGGAGATATAAACCGGATCACCCAATTGATATAGGAACAATCATGATCTATGAGTTTAAGGATCCAGATAGCCCTGGTAGAGTGACCTACTTAGACCACACTTCGGAGAGGATCTTTGTGGTGACAGAAAATGATAGGCATGCTTACACTTGGAAGGGCGAATTCATTTTCCCCCAGCCAAGATCAAATGTATCCTATGGTCACCCTGGAGCTCGAACATCCCAGGCTCATAGTATGCAAAGAGACAGAAGTAAAGACAGACCAGAAGTAAGTTTTGCCAACCCAGTGGGCAGAGAAAGAACGAGAACAGAGACGAATAGGGTAGAACCCGAGATGCATAGAGCCCACAGGAACCAAAGAAATGTAGATGGATTCCCTCTGCCGAGGCCTAGAGAGCACACAAGAACTTTGAGACCCACCCAGCTAGTTAAGTCCATGAAGAATTATTTTGACGGCACAGGAGATCCCTATGATCATGTGGCGGAGTTCAAGCAAGTCTTGAGAGCGGAACAGGTTGAGGATCTATTCACGCAGTACAATGCCTTCGGTCTAACCCTAAGGAATACGGCACTTACATGGTTTCAGCCATTGGATGAGCGCCAGTTCAGGAGCATAGACCAACTCTTAGAAGCATTTATTATTGAGTTCTCCAAGAGTGGCATAAGACACAACACCTCCTCACTGATTCACAGCTTCAAGCAAACCCCTCAAGAGACTGTGAGGCTTGCCGGAAGAAGATTTAGACAATATCTTGAAAGGTGCCCTATTTCGGAGCTACCCACATCTGCTAAACAAGTAGCCTTATTTCTTGACGGATTGCTGAGCCCAAAATTGAGATCCTATGTGTATCTGAAAGACCCTAGGACTATAGAAGAATGTGTACGTATGTGCATTGACATTGAAGATAACCTAGGAGAAGAGCTAGAGCTGTCCAAAATTTACAAAGATTCAGATAGTGCATCTAGTCAATCTTCCACACAAGCAACATCAATTGAAGAACTTGCCGAAAAAGTAGCTCAGAAACTAGGTGTAATTAGCAAACAAATCCCAAGGTTTGCCCCTGTGAAAAGGTGCTATACATGCGGTGGTGACCACATGGCGAATGTCTGCCCTATTATGGCTCAACCCCAAGTAAACCCTAGTAGCCAGTACTGCACCATAGAACGGAGATACACCAACCACACCGCACAAGATTGCCCATACAACAAGCAGGCTGTTAGGCAACCCTATCCGCAACCCTACCAACAAGGCAGATACCAGAACCAAAATCCACCACCACAATATGCTAGACCCCAACAAACCTACCAACCACAGTATCAGGCCCAACAAAGGCCTCAGCCTGTGCTAGCACAACAACCCCATGCCCCAGCTAATGTGATTCCGGTAAAGTATACTGCTGCAGAAGAGAACCTGAATAGAGCTATAGTCCCTGTAACATCCTTGATCTCTGAAAATGACCCAAGTGACCATAGCTTTGATTCTACCCATGTGGATAGCCCCCAGGCTTACTACATGCAGTCCCCAGAACATGGAGAGTCCTACTATGGTGAAGAGTTGAACGAACCTAGTTGGGAGTCAGAATACACGAACGTCATGTATACAAACCCCAACCCTAGACCTCAACCTAGGCAAGTACGACCACCATTTCCTAGAGGACCGTGCTACAGATGCCAAGGAGATCACCTCATTCGTGATTGTCCCTTGCCCCCACCTACGCAAATCCAGTCGGTGACGATCCAAGGCTTCTGCCAAGATTGCGGAAAAGAGCATCTCTTACGAGATTGCCCAAAGAACCCCAATAGCATGCCAAAAATCACCCCTATCAACGTTGTTGGGTTAGTGGTAGACTCCTCAGGAAGCGTCACTTCCACTGCACCAGTACAGGTAGTCACTAGGGCTCAGGCATTGCAGCAAAACCAAGGGGTAGGCCAGGAAAAGAGCCTAGATGCTAGCGATACTGAGAGCCAAAATAAAAAAAGAACAAGAGCTTGGAAAGATAGCCGCGAACGCATGAAAAGGCAATGGGCAAAGAAGATGAGTGAACTTGAGGAAAGTCTACGAGAAACCAAGGCTAAAATCATAGAGATCACGTCTCAACCGCACTCTCACACATTCCCACCGCTACCATCCACATCACCCTCCATCCCTTCACCCTCTAAGACAGTCCACGCAACCCACCCACCACCCCAAACAGGATCAGTATTAGCTGATCCCACTCCCGAAGACATAGACATGATGCTTAAAGCATATCAGGCCAGAATCCAAGAAGGGCCAAACGTCACGGATCATGACAAGTGCTATCCTAGAGCTGACCTAGAGATAGAAAGAACCAAACTATGCGCGAAAATGGTCGCATTGGCTCAGACTATGTTTGAAGCCAGTCGCCTTTTCAATTACTCAGGCTCAGCCAAAACGCAATTACACTTGGATGGATTCCTAGAGAAGTTAGAGAGGATAATTGCAAGATCTGACAAGGAAGAAAAAAATCAAGACCAAGAAAAAGCAAGCAAAAACAGGAATCATTCCCAATCAGAAGTGTATGTGGCCAATGCCCCTAAACCGGACAACTTCCCCTCCTTAGAAAGAATAGAGAGGCCAATAGCACAGCCAGAAAAGGAACCTACCCCTCAAAGAAAGGAAAGGGCAAGAGAACGGGTAAGCCAGCCTCTTCAGGAAGCCCATGTGCCTCCTCAAGGAGCCTATCTTCCTCCCCAAAGGTCACAGGAGCCTCCCTCGAAAGCATATGTACCTCCACAGGTAACCCACATTCCTTTCCAGAGAGCGTATGAGCCTGTTCGGAAAAGTAATAGAATAAGTAATCCTCCCCAAGAAGCTTGTGCTCCAGCCATTCGCGAGAACGAGGAGAGAGTCAACAATAGAATCAGCCCTCCTTCACAGGTTGCTTATGCGCCCAATTCTACGGAGCCAGACACTTCTTCTTCTATGAATCGATTTGCACCAGACTTCCTACGAGAGATTCAAGAAGACAAATGGGATAACGAAAGCGAGGTCGCCCCTCCTTTTGAACTTGTGGACGATGCACACGACCAATTCCCACAAGACATCCCATCTATTTACGGGGAGCATGAGAGTGTTCAGTCTCACGAGAGATTAGACTTTGAGTCGAATTCCATACAAGAGCTACCCCACTTCACAGGCCCATGGGAAGCAAAGTCCACATGTATGAGAGCACCCACAGTCATGGTAAGGAACGACGACTCAATCATTCCTAGGAACACAAAGGTAGTGAAGAACACTAATGTGCAGTGTAATCTCAAGTTAGAAGAGCTACTCAAGGTTAGACCTGAATTATGGAAACATGTAGCCAAACAAGTACCAGAGATAGCCAAACCTCGTTCCCAGGTAGGATCCCATAGGACAGTGCCAGAAATTCCCTTGGATAAGATAGGAGATATGTGTGAAGGTGAAGAAGGAAACACCTATCTTCCCATCACCTACCAGGACTACACCACGAAGGCAATTTTGGACTCAGGTGCAGGAGTTGCAATTGCCACTACCTCCTTATGGAAGCGTTGGGGCAAGCCAGCTCTCAGGCCAACAAGAATGAAATTGCAAATGGCCGATGGTCACATAGAGAGACCCCTAGGATTGCTAGAAGGAATAACTCTCACCACTTGTGGTGTCGAGTTTGAACATACCTTTGCCATATGTGACTTCAGCAAGAATCATGCCTATGAGATGATTTTGGGGAGACCATTCATGCGACAGTTGCAAGTGGTACAGGATTGGGGGACCAATTCTTTGTACCTGCAGCACTTAGGTGTTACAACCAAAGTCAATCTCAAGGATTATTCTCATAGAGATGTCCCACCTATCCAATGGAATCCCATCCATAGAGCCAAAGATGATACAGAATCGGTGCATTCCATAGGGTCTGGATCCTCATGGATGCATGAAGATACTCACTTATGGATGTGCAAGGTAGCAGTAGAAGAAGAGAAGAGAGAAAAGGCCAGAGAAATAGGTGCAAACGAAACCCATAGACCCATTCAAGACCCAGCCTATGCACCTGTAGTTTTTCCAGACGAGGAATTTGAACCCCATGGCTGGGCAGAAATTTTAGCAACAATGGACGTAGCCATCAATGAAGAACAATGGACACCTCACTGTGATGAGGATGGCTATGATATCTCAGTCTTCTCCATAGAGCCAATCATGGGAGAGGCAGTTCTAGAAGAATGCGAACCTAGCCCTGATGCATTTGAGGATGCAAGTGACTCCGATCTAGAGTCAATCATTATGGACCCACCATTTGCATCAGATGAAGAATATTTCCATGAAGTAGAATTTCAACCCCAGAGGCATGGAGAGGTTACAAATGATGTAAGATTAGCAACCCATATGACCCCGAAGGAAGAAGGAAAGAAACGAAAGAAGAAAGAAGTCTCACCAGAGGAGGAAGAATCTTTGTTTGAGGTCCCGGAAAATTTTAAGAAGTATGAGATAGATGACAGGAGAGTCATGATAAGAATGCCTAAACGAGAAGCACAATCAGGAGAGGCCTATGATAACAAAGAAACCACCAAGAAAATAGTAGTGGCCATAGAAGAAGGAGAGGAGAGATGCACGTATATAGGCCATGATCTGACAGAAGAAGAAGAGCATGAATTGATTGCCTTGCTAAGAGAATACAGAGATGTATTCGCTTGGAGTTACAAGGATTTGAAAGGTGTTGACCCTGATATATGCTCACACACCATTCCCATGACCTCAGATGCTAAACCCTCTAAGCAAAAGCCATATACATATAACGATAACTATGCTGCTAAGATCAAGGAAGAGATAGATAGATTGGTCGAAGCTGGATTTATCTATGAAATTGAGCACACTGAATGGGTATCCCCTATCGTAGTGGTGCCCAAGAAGAATGGCAAACTGCGTGTGTGCATTAACTTGAAAAAGGTTAATGCCGCCACAATTCGAGATAACTATCCGCTTCCCATCACAGAGCATCTCTTAGAAAGAGTGGCAGGCAAGGAAGTGTACAGCTTCCTTGATGGATTTTCTGGCTACAATCAAGTAGCCATAGCTCCAGAGGATCAACATAAGACAGCCTTTGCCACAGAATGGGGCATTTTTGCTTTTAGAGTAATGCCATTTGGGCTTACCAATGCACCAGCTACCTTCCAGAGGCTGATGTGCCATGTGTTTAAGGAGTTCCTAAGGAAGAGTTTAGAAGTCTATGTTGATGATCTTTGTGCTCATTCCAACGTTAGACAAACCCATATTCCTGAACTCAGACAAATCTTTGACAAATGTAGAGAATATCAAGTCTGCCTGAACCCAGAAAAGTGTGTGTTTATGGTAAGGCAAGGCAAGATTCTAGGACACATAGTGTCAAAGAATGGCATATCTACTGATGAAGAAAAAGTGAGAGCCATAGCAGAGCTACCTAGGCCAAAGAATGTCAAGGAAGTACAAGCTTTCATGGGGCATTGCGGTTATTATCGACGATTTATACACATGTATGCTGTCATTGCAAAGCCCATGTACGGACTTCTGACTAACTTTGAGTGGACGGATGAATGCGAGAATTCCTTCCAGGAGCTTAAACGAAGATTGTGTTCAGCACCAATCTTGACCACACCAGATTGGAATAAGCCATTCCATGTTCACGTGGATGCATCCAATTATGCTATTGGATGTGTGCTCGCACAACCTACTGGTGAAGGTAATATGGATCTTCCAATTGCCTATGCCAGTAGACAATTGAATGCGGCTGAACGGAATTACACCACTACAGAGCGCGAAGGATTAGGCATGGTTTATGCAGTCAAAAAATTCAGACACTATTTGCTTGCAAATAAGTTTAAATTTTTTACTGATCATCAGGCATTGTTATATCTTGTAAACAAGCCATGCAATACAGGAAGATTAGTAAGATGGTTTCTCTTGCTAATGGAATACGAATTTGAGGTTGTGGTAAGAAAGGGTAGGACTCATTTGAGAGCAGATCACCTCTCTAGACTCACATCGGGAGAAGCCCCACAAGGAGTGTCAGATGACCTTCCTGATGCTTACTTGTTTAATTTGGAAGTTGTGCCGCAGTGGGCCAAGCCAATAGTACCAGTACTGACATACGGGCCTAATCATCCAGTGGTGAACACACGGAGTAGAGAGATAGTAAAAGCCCAAAAGTACCATATCATGGCAGGCAGCATGTACAAGCACACAGATCAAGGGATCTTGGCTTGTTGCGTAGAAGAGGATGAGTACGCTAAATGGTTGCAATTAGCACATGTAGGTGCGTTAGAGCAACACCATTCAAAGCAACGAACGTTGCAGACTCTAAAGAGATTCGGAGTGCATTGGCCAACTATGGAAGCGGATGTCCAAAAGTTGTGCAAGGAATGCCCAATCTGTTGCACTAAACCACCTGTGGAACATGCCACACTCTATCAAGTATCCATTGTGCCAGATTGGAGTGAACCTCTAGTATCATTCTTGAGGACAAACACATTCCCTCCAGACATGACTCTAGCTAGAAAAAGGAGTTTGGAACAAGAAGCCCAGGATTATTCACTCGTTGGTGATAATCTATACAAGCGCGGTAAGGATGGTTACCTGAGACTGTGTGTCCATGAAAGTGAGTATCTTAAGATCTTAGAAACTGCTCACCAAGGTGTAGCAGGAGGACACTTTGGACCAGATCGGGTGATCAAGGCAATATTGTTTGCGGGCTTCTGGTGGCCTACCCTTCACATGGATGCACATACCTATGTGAAACGGTGTGATGTCTGTCAGAGGACTCAGTATCCTATACGCAAAGATGAGATGCCACTGAAACCTATGATGGGTGGACGTGCATTCTCTAAGTGGGGAATAGACTTCGTAGGTCCTATTAACCCCCCAGCTAAAGGTTCTCATGCGGAATACATCATTGTGGCAACAGATTATCTCACCAAGTGGGTTGAGGTAAAAGCTACAACCAAGAACGATGCTCAAACAACTGCCAAATTCTTGTTTGAGAATGTATTCACAAGATACGGGCTACCTATAGAGCTTGTAAGTGATAGAGGCACTCATTTCTTGAACGAAGTGATTGAAAATCTACTCCAAGAATTCTTGGTAATACACAAGAAGTCTGCCCCTTATCACCCCCAAGCTAATGGACAAGCTGAGAGCACTAATAAGATTTTATGCAATGTACTGACGAAATTAGTGAACACTAAACGCTCTGATTGGGACAAACAGCTACACCATGCTGTTTGGGCAATACCGGGTGGCCTACAAAACAGTGCTCCAAGCCACTCCCTTTCAGATGGTATTCGGTCAAAACGCTGTGTTACCCTTGGACTTCTTGATCCCTACATTGAGAGTAGCACGAGAGCACGAATGGACAGGTCATGAGCTCTCCTCTAGGATCTTTGACCTTGAACGATTAGGGGAAACAAGACTGAGAGCCGCGGCAGGAATATATGCAGCCAAGAAGAGACAGAAAGCATATTTCGATGCCCATGTGAAGGATAAGGGCTTGAAAGCAGGAGATGTAGTTTTAGTCTATACACTAAAACAACACGCGAGGAAGCTAGAAAAGAGAGGCTACGGACCTATGATCATCAATAGGATCTCCACGAGCGGAGCAGTACAATTGGCCACATTAGAGGGTGATGTTCTCCCAAATTATATTAGCGGTTGCAGAGTCAAGTTGTATCAGGAACCCCTCACGGAGGAAATGCTCAGTCGACTCAACACTGCTAAGAAACGCAAAGAGGAAGAAAAGCGAGTTCGAGAAGAGGCTCAAGCTGAAGCTTTAGAACGCATCAGAAGGATGAAATTACGAAGGCAAGGTAGAGATCAGCCTGGAGCGAATGACTATGCAGACCAAGGATTTCCTATGGCCATGTGTGAAGTCGCAGGAACAAGCTCGCATAGGATAATTGATAGACGTCCTTTCGTAACCTTAGATATAGGACATGGAAAGAGTGCAAGGACCGTAAGAGCCCTGATTGACTCAGGAGCAGCCACTAGTGCTGTTAAATTGTCGTACTGCCAAGAATTACAATTGACTGTCAATCCTGTGGAAGCATATCTTATAGGATTGGGAGGAGTGGAAACCCCTTGCATGGGCGAGGCGGAACTTCCCCTTTACATTCATGATGAGGCAATGACAGTTAAAGTACTGGTGTGTCAAGATGAAGATCTCACTGAACCTCTAGTCTTGGGTCAGGATTGGATCTATGACCAAGCAGTCAATCTAAACCTAAGAAGTGGACTTCTCCAGGTTTGGGTCAATCATAGTCGAGTTACAGTAGAATTAGACAATGGAGCACTCAAGGAACTAGGAAAGGCACAGACTCCTGGTCCTTCCAGGGGTACACATGAAGATGACCATGCTGTTCTTGTTCAAAACCCTGTGTTGCAGAAGAATGACATTTGCAAAAAAGGAGTCAGGGATACAACGGATCTCCCTTCTTTTCCAAAGGCCCGAAGGAGGCAGCAACCAAAGGCGGATCACAAGCAGAAGAGGCAGAGTACTACCTATGTCCGAGATCAAAAGTACCTGCGCAGCAGAATGCCCCAGAAACTCAACCAGGTGTGGGTGCGGAAAGGCGAACGACCAGCTGCACCACCGTCAACTACACGGACAAGGCTTCTTATTAGTAACCAACAACACGACACTAATAAAGAGTCTTTCAGAAATTCTTCTGCTAAAGTAAAATCTATTTGGGTGCCCAAGAAGTCGATGAAGGCAAGCCCACAATCTAGACAAATTTGGGTGCCTAAGGCTTGCTTGAGGGCACAAGTAGTTAAGCCAAGGCCGCAACCTATGCAGCATAACCCATCTACGAGTACCACCAGAATTCCCTCGTGCTCAACACTTAGGAACACACAAAGACCCATGAGTATGCATGTAATCACTTATAAGTGGGTCCCTAAAAGGCCCCATTCCCAAACAGCGACACCGACACAGCTCTCTGGAGTCTCTACGAAACCGAAAGCAAAGCCCATCCACTGCATTTGGCAGTCTAAGATCTGTAATAAACCCCCCGACCCCGATTTGTAAATTCACCCCACTTACTAACGGCATTAGTCTCCTAGGAATACACAAACGTTAACTACACTCACTGTCTTCGAGCACTTACTAACCACTAACTCACCATCTACCTCATGTTAATGTTGTAACGGGGACAACAACGGATTTATTCTGTCCATTACGATGTTAACACATGATTCTATATTCTCACAGAATCAGAAGGCAAGAAGAAAAATGGCAGAAGCGACAGGTTCAGGCTCACAAGTAGGGATACTTACTGCAGGAATTGATGTGGATAGCCTACCCGTGGATGTGCCCCCGACTGAACGACCAATGGAGATGCAACACCTCCAGCAACTCCCGGTGCCAGATCCACCTACAGGAATCACGGAAAGAGTTCATGCAAATTCTCATTGGTTCAATGGCATGCCCGGTCCATTAGGTGAGGCCAAGTATATCTGGGAGTCTAAATGCGAGTATGACAGATCATGGGTGCGATTCCAATTTTTCTCCAAGGAGTTCGAGACTTTACAAAACACAGAAGATCTACAGATCATATGGCAACGAGCAGGATTGGCGGAATATTTTGAAGCCCCACTACCTAAACCCGATCTCCTCCGATGTTACTATTTGGTCTCCACATTACAAGCTAATGAAGATAAGGACCAACCCGGATCATTTGTTCTCCCCTCATTGCTGGGCAACAACGAGTTGAAGAGGTTTGAACTTACTGTGGAGTTGGTAAGCGACGCTTTAAATATGCATGGCACGCATGTACCCTCAGAAAAGGATGCTCTCGTTCCCAACAACATGAAGGACAGGAAAGTAGTGAAGCTGAAAGACATGGCAGCCCTCACCCCAAATGTGTCCATCCCTCTCCGCATGTGCATGCAACATTTCGCCTTCCCCGGTCAAGACCGATTCACGCAACCACACAAGAAGATCTGGTTTGCTCTCTACTTGGCGGAGGCAGGTGCGCTACCTATTAAGCTACCAGTGTGGATTATAGATCAGTTGTATGAAGCGAACAAACGGGCTTCTAGGAAATTAGTGGTGAACGGATGCTGTGCACTCACACGCATCATTTACCGATGCTTGGCATATGATGTCCCCATTGAGCGTGCCTTAACTTGGGCACAATTACAAATGTTTAAAAGGCTCAAGACATCCACACATCAGTCCAAGCGCATGAGGGGCGCGATTCCGTGTGTCCAGGCAAGGGAAGTCCTGACTACTCCTGAGGCATCACCATTAAGAGAGGGCACTGTACCTCCTTTTACCATTAGGATACCCAGGTCGGAATCTGACACTACGACACAACCCACCCCATCGGCTCCTCCGGTTACACCTGAATTCGAGTTTGCTGCCACTGGAGAGGCGGAAGGACTGGACCCCCAGGATTTCGAAGCATTCCTACAAAGCACACAATTCTCTGATGTAGAGTTTTATTCAGAGGCAGAGGAGCAGGGCACATCCTCACGAAGAAGAAGAAAGTCTACAGACGGTAGACATGTCCATTGGAGTGACACTCAGGAAAGTCAACAACACGGACATCCGGAAGAAGAAGAAGCGTATGAAGAAGAGACCACTGAAGCCCCAGCATATACAGCCGAACTCCGAAGGCTGTATCAGATTATGGAAAGAGTACGATCGCAGCAATTACTCACTGAACAGAGCAGCAGAGTACTTATGACTCAGTTGTTGGAAGAAGCGGGAGTTGACTCAGAGTACAGGGAAGGTCTCTTATTGATGGCAGAAACATATGGAGTTGTAGAAGTTGTGCGCACTGCCATTCAGAGGCCTTCAGTTCAATATGACCCACGAAGGTTCCAGACACGACCTCGCCCAGGCAAAAATATTCAAATTCCCGTTACAGTTGCAAAAGAGCCGACTACTACACCTGAAACTATCAGAACAACCTCCCAGACAGCTAGCCAACAGCACCCAGCCACCCATGAGGAGTCCACCGAACCACTACCACCTACTCCCCCACCATCACCTCCTAGAAGAGAAACAGTAGAAACCACATCGACTACTCAACCCACCGACCCCACCTTCATCTTCCGTACTCCGATCTCCAGTGCCACCCTATTCTCTACCACTGATAATCCTATCTTCGAAGACAACCCCAACACTACACAATCCGCCGAACCCCTCCTAGACCCTGCCCTAGGGCAACCATCCCCAACGCCCTCAGCCACGGGTCATCCTGACCCTAGATCCACATTCATGGGCTTCCCTGCTACCACGCAACCCTTTCAGCCCTCTTCAAATTTACGACCCCAACCCCCGATATCCCTCTCTCCATTTCTACAATCCCTCCAGGACATCTTTGCTAGGGCTTTTCAACCAGGCCCTCAACCATTCCCTGTCTTTTCAGCTCCCCACCCCACTTCACATCTATTCACCACTTCCACACACACACCACCTACCATACCAGTGTATATGGCAGGCCCCACACTAACACCCACTCCTGAAGGGATGGACATTTCACCACCCACGGCACCTCCACCCACGGTTTCACCTCCTCCCATTCCCCCTCCACCAATTTCACCCACACACACAACTTTCGTAGACACATCATTCACTGTCTCCCTTCCCCAATTCCCTTCCCATGCATCTTCCACGGTAAACACCCCCCACTCATCTATAGGTAATGCATTGGACACCATGTTGGCTTGTATATCAAATTTAAGAACAGATTACATTCAGCTCCAGCAACAAAATGCACGCCTGCAAGAGCACTCAGCGACACTACAGCTCCGCCTTGCGGTACTAGAAGAGGAGAATGCTCGCCTCCACACACAGTTCCAAACCCTCCAAGACGCCCATAATATATTGGAAGTACAGCTACAGAACGTAGATCAGGAAGCAGTGCAGGTGGTAGAAAGTCACCTACGGACACAACTGGAACGCAACTCAAAACTTCAGCGAAATATGGCGCTACTTAAACGCCATCTTGCGGCTGCTCAGGAAGAGAACAGACGTCTGCAAATACAAAATCAAGAGAACCTGGAGGCAGCTATTGAGAGCACACCGGGGGCACCCATCAGCCCATCCAAGTTTCAAGCAGCGACCCCCGATAATATCAAGATTATATTGGAAGATTATGCCATGCTACTCGAAGCACATGATAAGCTATCGGAGGAGCTAGGACAACTGAAGCAGGAACACCAACAAGGCCCAACAGCTGCCCCTCCAACCACCCACTCTGCAGCTTCGCTTCCCTCCGACGCAGAGGCCATAAAAGATCTCCAGCAACAGGTAACTGAATTGCAGACACGCCTACTACAATATGAGAGGCCATCTTCCCCTCCGGAGGCTCCCACGGACGAAGAAGTTGTGCAAATTCCTGTGGAACAAACGTTTGATGAAGAATATGATCCGCAACCATTCCCAGGAGGCCAACAAACAGAAGAAGCGCAGGACACGTTTGAGGCACCACGGCCGCCATGGTTACGACAAGTGGAGGAAATAGGGACCTCGCATGAAGAGCGCATCGTAGTGCAAAATCAGGCTATGAGGGTCATAGAGGAGACTGTTTTACAATCAGATTACTTCAAGAACTTGTCATCGAGACGCCTGATCCTCTCATCGGAACTCCAGTACAGGCCATATTATATTATCTTGGCTGATTATAATGCAGAAATACAAAGAGTCACGGGTCAGATTCCTACTTTTGCGACCCAATTTCAACCTGAAGACCTTCCTCCAGAGGTGCGAAAAGGCAAGATTCGTCAACCAATATGGCGGCAGAAACTTTTAGAGACTTATCCAGAAATGCTACGCACATGGAACAACGCGCCGTTGCACCTCCTGTACAACCCATGCTACGGTCCAGTCCCCCGCCGCAGGTCGTGGAAGGCATTTAATATCAAGGTACAGAACAATGCGCAATGCAAGGAATGGCTGAACTACCCGTACATCGCGCCACCACAAGGACCACCATCGGTAGCATATATGATGGGGACCATTCGCCACTGGATGCCGCGCTTGAAGCCCATGCAAGATGTAGCAGCGCAAATGATGCTTAAAATCTTAGATATGATGCAAGTAGTGCTGAAGACCTTTAGAAATGCAGCCGCACCACAGGTACGTCTTCCAGGGTTTAGCAATGGAAATTACGACTTGGTGTATGACATGAGCACCACCCTCAGTATCCGTGTGGCTTACGCTTGGCATGCACGCATCAAGTACCTCCCCGCCTGCTACAAACAGACCTTCGAAGAAATGTTCAGATCAGGTTTCTGGGAGTACCACTCGGAGATTTTCGCACCAAAGCCGACACATCTACTTCAACTGTTTGCTTGTGAACAAGCAATGTATTCAGAGTACTACACCACCCCGCAACCAGAAACCCCCGGTGCAATAAATTGGGAGGCATTGGAAGCCGATCTAGCAAGAGGCTTAAGGATAGGAGAACATGAACTGGCCACCAATGTCATCCAATATTACATCGACCACCCGCGCGAACAAAGGTCTGTCAGGGGCGACAGAAGCTAGGAAGGGGGGAGTGTTGGCATACAAAGCAATAAAGGAGTCATGCACAATACGGCAACAAGGCCAGATCATTTTTTCCCATAGATTATGTACAACCCAAGTGATTTTAATCACTACACAAACATTGTAAATCCCGTTTTTGGTAGATTAGACTCCATTTTGTGCAAGCCGAGGAGTCCTCGAGCTTGAGGAGTATTAGAAGTACCATCGTACCAAATTTCATAATTTTTAGACTTCGTTTGAGCCCTCAAATAAGCCCTGGAACCTAATTTTTAACTAGGCCGGACACTAGGTCTGGACAGGGCCAAAAGCTAGTCAAAAACTATAAAAAGAGCTAGAGAGCTCATTTTTTGGGGGTAGATTGTAATTGAAACGAACTTGTAAGAGCTTGTGAAAGTAATCTAAAGCACTCCATTGATTCTCTCTCTTTGTCTTGCCGTGTGTGCGCGCGTGTGTGTATGTGTGTGCATGCTTGTATGCTTCTCACTCACGCACTTGTGCCGCCACTTGCTCGAGGTCTTCATACCATCCTCACGTCTTCCCGGATTGACATTAAAGGAGGTGCTACTCATCACTGAGCTACATTGTCCTAAGCTTGTTTTCCGCATGCATCCCTTGGTCAGTTTTGCCTGTTTGTCAGACTGGCATTACGTTTCAATGGCCCTGATCTTGATTCTTATTTCACATCCTCTGGGCCTAATGCATTACTTTGAGCCTGTTTACTTTGTTGACAATGCACGCTAATAGTGGAAGGATTACTACCTGCCAAATATTGTCTTGCACTTCTTCATGTATAGTTCCTGGCCCTGGTCCGTGGTTCCCATGATGTGTCCTGGTTCTGATTCTTCTTTAATTCCATTCCTCAGGACCTGGCTGTTTCGCATTGTTGCCTGATGCGTGCCCCTGCGGGGCTTTGGGTAGAGGGTGGTTCTTTCACTTTATGATCTTCCTTCTTTATTGAGCCGTTCTTGACTTTGATCTTCTTCTTCTTCTCTTCTTGCTCGATTCCCCTTCCACACGTCCCTCCTCCTGAACTCTATCGTCCCCGACAGGCTTTTTGTGGCGACGTGAATAGGTCTGTATGGTTGCCTGCTCTCTTTGATTCAGCGAATTAGCGTGACATAACATAAATTCTTTCCACTGTTGTGACTTGACACCATCCTCTGGTGCTTGTCGGTGATCCACAAAAAAACTTGTTTCATATGCTACCAATCGTGCATTTAGGTTTGAAGTCATCTTGACAAAAATTTTTGAATCTATTTCGAAGAAGCCGGTGAAAAATGCTTCTTCAAAAGTCTGCATGTATGTAGATGGCAAAAACATAAGTCGTGAATAATACACCATCAGGGTTAAGCGGCTCGGAATAATGGAGAGATAAAATAGAGTGCTTCGGATCCTTGTGTAATGCCAATGAAATTCAAAAAAGTGTACTTTGCATGCTGGAAGATTTTAATTACAGTTAATAGCATGCTGAAAATCTTATTGGTCATTTTAACTACTAAGTCTGGGACAGTCGCATAGCGTGCAATCCAAAATTCCATTGTTTTTACCATATATTCTTCCGTTGGTAGGTAGTTATGTGGCAGACTAGGTAACAATGGGTAATTCAACCATTGATTATTGATGCTCCCGTGGCGCTGTCCTTCCCAAAATTGCGACCAGGAGCGTCTGCGGGGTACTGGACAAAATGTTGGATTGACCTGAAGTGTGTGTGGTAATGCTTCTCATTGTTCTCGTAATGTAGGATTCTTTTCCAAAACTTTGCGTCTCCATATGGGATCAGCTTTTTTGAATTCTTCCTGAGTATACTTGAAGGTATCTTGGCTGAACTGGAGGTTGTGGTCCGGATCCTTATTCGTCGTAGTCTTAATATATTGTCGCTTTTGTTCTTTAAGTAGTCCATATGGTACATTGAAAGGCTTCAAAATTTGATCCAGATTTTTGTTTTCAATTTGAGCCTCCTTCATTACCTCCAATATCTGATCTTCGAATTCAGCAGTAAGTTGGGACACCAGTAGTGCCCTTTTCGGTCGGCTCAGTTCTGCAATTTCTCAAATATTATGTTCAATTTTGACCTCCTGTTCCTCCCTTATTGGCGAATGATACAAGGGGAGAGAGACAGAACGTACCTCAGTCTCCTCAGTAGCCTCTGCGGATTTTGGAACTACTGGTGTCCCCTCAATGTCCTTGTGTGTTAGTTGATCCTGTAGTTGCTTTATCATTTCCTTCTTTTGCCTAATCTCTTCCTGTGCCTGCAAAATTGTTTCCTCATTCTTTTGGATTTCCTCTGCCACTATCGCGAGTTGATATGTGTCCTCTTTACAATGCAGTAGGTATCTATTCTCAGCTTTTTTCCATTTTGCCCTAAGAGCCGCAGTGTCTTCCATGTATCTCTTTTCCCATTCGGCAATGGTGGCCTACTCTTGTTTGAGCTGATCTTCATACTTAGCTATCTTTTCTTCCAAGTCTTTGATATCCTTTTTTGGTCTTCCCTGAATTTCAACTGGCTGATCAATTAGAAGAGCTGTCATGAGCTCCTTGTTTCGGTTCCTTAGGTTTTCGGCCTCTTCCATGTATACCTTTATTTGTGATTCTAGTATTTTACTTATTGCATTCATCCTTGTTTTCTCAGCCTCGCTAGCTTTAAATTTGTTTGTTAATTCCTGTAGTTGTGCTTTCAATTCTTCATTTTCCATGGCTAGAGCTTTGCACTGTTGCTTGAACTCTTGAACTTCATTTTGTTTCTGTTGTATTTGTTCTGTAGCAAATTTTAATTCTTCTGAAAAATTCTTACTCTTTTCTTGAAGCTCATGCTTGTCCTGCATCGCTTGATCATAGTCTTCATCAGCCTCAAGCATTAATTGTTGTGTGTCCAGTGCGGTTCTAATCATGTCTTGCACTACTGGCTTGAGCTGAGCGATGTCGACATTCAACCATGTCCTAGGTATGCTTGGAGCTTCTCCGGTTTGCACATCTTTTCCTTGCTCTACATGGATGGTTTCATTGTGGGGTTGTCGAATTTGTAGTTGTATTTTTGGTTCTTTTTCTTCTTCATCCAAATCAATAACTTTTGTGGCACTCCCTTGAAATGTGACATCCATGGGGGAGGGTTCTGCCACAACCCTTATTGGTGTGAAGGGTTCTGCTTCTTCGACTGTCTTCGTGCGGAATACGAAAAGTAGAGAATTACAAATGCCAATCCGGCGGCTTACACTGGCACGCACGGTGGACTTGAACCCGTAGTGATACAAAATTATGGCTCTTCTACTATACCCTGAATATACATTGTTCGGGCTAACTTAAATGTTCTCGCAATTTTCTGCTTCAGCGAGTCCAACATCTTTTTTAGGGTCTCCGGTTCTACAAGCTGAGCATCAGTTCTAACTGAACTTGCGGCTATTACTTGACTCATCAAAATTTCAGCTTGTGTCTGCAAAAAGGCCTCTTGCAGGTAAAAAACGTTTGCAAGGGCTGCATCACGGCTCAACTTCATGTCTTGAATTTGTTTATCAATTCTAGATAATCTTTCTGCTTGACCACCAAGCTACTTTTCTATTCTCTCCAGTTCGTGTGATTGGTACTGGATGGTCTGGTAATAAGCATCCCGTTCTGTTCGAATTCCTGTGACTTCCTTTTGGAGTTGAGCGACCAATGCCATCTACGTTTTAGGAGCAGAATTTGCTTCAAACAGATTGGCATCTGCTCTCTGGAGTTCTTCATTAGTCCGCTTAGCTAAATCTGCCATTTCCTGTTCTTTCTATACAACTTCATCCAACTATAATCTAGTATCTTCCAGCAAGTTTCCTAGTGCCACACGAGCATCCTCTCTATCCTGGGCTAACTGTTTCAGCTGAATAATCTCTGCATCAGCAGCACTTAATAAATCATCTTTGGTTTGTATTTCAGCTAATGCAGCATCTCTCTGGCTGATCAACAATTCCTCGTCAGCAAGTCTAGTCTGGAGCTATTTAATCTGTTCGTGTAAAGCATGATTTTCTGCTTTTACGGCATCCACTTCTTCTTGTAATGGAATAATATCTGCTTCCAATACATCCACTTTGTGTTGTAATTCGTGGTGGATATTGTTAGTAACTTCCTTCATCTGTTTTGGTAGTTACTGTGATAGTTGTATCAGCATATGACCCATGGATGTGAGCTCAGTAAACATAGGAATCGAAGGAAACAGAAAAGGAGGAGATGGTTGAGATGAAGAAGTGGTCAAGAGGTGATGGGAAGAGGGTGGAGAATAGTTAGGTGAAGAGGATGAGGAATCCGGTGCTTCAAGGACAATAGGTGGAATGGGGATAATGGGCTCGACTGGAGGTACTGTTGGAGGAATGGATATAAGAGTGGTGGGGACCAATACAATTCCAGTAGGCTGCTGTGTATTTGCGTCCTTTTTGGCAACAACAGAATCCACTGCCGCAATCACTTCTTCGAAAATTTCTACAACCATGACTTGCACATCTTCTTTGGACTGATGCTGAGACTCCTCTCGAGAAGAAACTACATCATATTTGGTGTTAGAAACACTTTGTTCTTGCTGCTTATCCGTAGAAGATTGACCAGAAGACTCCACATGTATTGAAGTAGCTGTGTCATGAAAGGTCTCTTCCTCATGTCCGGCGGTGGAGCCTTGTACTTGACTCTTAGATGGGCTTATCCGTCTGTGTTTTCGGTGGAGAAGCTGGAAAAGGTCTTCATCATCCTCTTCTATATCTTCAAGTATTTGAGCAGATTCTTCATGATATAAGATTGGAGCGTTTGGAGGTGGTTGCGCTGCTTGGAGGGCCGGAAAGAGAAATGTTAGGATGTGAGGAAGACGGGAACGCGGCATATCTCCTTTGTTAACATGCTTAATGATTGTAACGCATTCACGGTGAATGCACCGGAAATAGTAAGAAGCAAAATTGACAGGCTCTCTAGCAACCATGTCAATCATCGAGTAGAATGGGCGAGAAATCCCGTAAGTGCGTTTCTGTAAGTTCAGTATGGCTACTAAAAATTGAAGGGCGATCCGTTCAGGATCAGGGTGACAGAGTATGGCATACTCATTCAATGAGTGCCTTGGGAACAATTCAATCATAGTAGCGATCCGAAGGTTAGGACCATTCTCCGTCCTTCCAGAGAGAGTCGAAAAGCGGCAGCAAATGACTGTAAGGTGATTACGGCACGAGATGGCAAACACGTAATAGGCCAACTCTGCTCTGTAGCAGGTGTGGTGGCGATAACAGCGATAATCTGAGCATAATATAGATGACACTCCACTGAATGCCAAGGCAATTCAGCAAAGTTGGACAAACCTCGGACATGCAAGAATTCACTCACGTCCTGAGGGAGTCCATCACAGAAGGTAGCAAAATTTGCTAAAGCTTCCATGATCCGCACGTGAAGTAGCACGAATACACAGTGATTACAGAAAGCACAAAGCACACAAAACACGCGGACACAATAGCGATTAACAGCGAAAAGAAGAAGATTAAGTAGAAACTTGGCAACGGGAAGCGATTAAAATTGCTAATCATCACGCGATGTTGAGATGATAACCTTCATAACTATGGCATGCATGCATGTGCAGAATCGCTAATGCAGGGCGGTTGTTGATCATAATTAGATATCAAAACGAGGATATTTACAGGCTTATTCAACTAACACACAAAAATAAAAAGAAAGTAAATAACACGCGGAAAAACTAAGAACACGTCAACGAGAATCAGGTGCTTGATGATACGGTCGCAACTTTGAACCATTGATCACTTTAGGAAGAGGAATTCCGGTCAAAGTAGTCAACCAAAAAGTAGTTGGGCCCACTTGTTCACAAATCCGATAAGGGCCAAACCACCGTAATTTGAATTTTCCAGCCGCACGATTTGATTTAGCATTATAAAATAACACAAGCTGTCCCACCGTAAAAACTGGAGTTTTAAGAAAGCGATTATGGGTACGTGCTTGCCGCAACTGAACTTCTTGAAGGGTCAGAAAACTTTCCCAACGATGTTCATCCAAGTCTCTGAGTGTGTCCAACCGAAATGACAAAGAGTCCTCTAGTAACAGTTTCTGAGTGATGGCCACGCGTAAGCTGGGTACTACAAGTTCCATTGGTGCAATTGCTTCCAGACCATAAGCAAGCTTGAAAGGAGTCAGTCCGGTTGCTACTTTGTATGTAGTTCGGTATGCCCATAATACTGCAGGTAGTAACTGATCCCATCTTTCTGGTGATTCCACAATCAGTTTACGAAGCATAGTCAACAATGTTTTGTTTGTACTCTCAGCTAAGCCATTATTACGAGGATAATATGGTGAACTAAATTTATGCAGAATCTGAAAAGTGTGTGTGAGCACTCGCATTAAATTATTAGCAAAGTGTGTTCCTTCTTCAGTGACAAGTTCCAAAGGTAATCCATAACGTGGGACATTTGGCCACCGAAACAGCTGTAGCGGACCGTAGGGCCCAAGCTTCTGCCCATCTGGTAGCGTAATTTGTGCATGTCAGAATGTAGCGATTGTTGCTAAGGATTGTTGGAGGTGTGATTGGTCCAATAAAATCAAGACTCCATTTTTGAAAAGGTTCCAAAGGCAATACAGGCTGTAGAGGAAAGAAATGGTGTTGTAATGGATGGCCAGATCGTCGACAATTGTCACACTGCATCACAAGCTGAGCTACATCTCGGTACATTGTAGGCCACCAAAGCCCACTTTGTAGAATTTTCCGGTATGTAAGATCTGCGGCAAAATGTCCACCGGAAGGTATTGAATGTGCCATAACAATAACCGAGTTTACTTCATGTGGAGGAATACAACAAAGCAAGACCCCAGTGTGATCCATATAATACAACTGTCCGGCAATCAACTGGAATCTGCGACTGTAAACTGCAATTTTCTGCCTCATCGCAGGAGAAGTTTGAGGGGGAAGACATCCATCAGTAAGAAAGGTTAATAACTGATCATAGTAGGTAGGTGTCACATGAGGTTCTGCAGACTCATCACTAGTCGTTTCAGTAACATAAATTGCTGGTGTGGTGTCATCAACACCCACCGGAGCTTCACCGGAATCTAATCGAGAGAGAAAATCTACTAATGCATGTGCAGTGCCGGGTCGATGAATCACTTCATAATCGAACTCTTGTAACAATAGAACCCAACGTGCCAGGCGGCCACCTAAATGCTGCTGCCGAACCAGATACACTAGCGTAGCATGATCGACATGAAAGGTGAATTTTTGGCCTAACAAATAATGCCGAAATTTCTTTACAGAATGCACCAACCCGAGGCATTCTCTTTCAGTTACTGAATAATTCTTTTCAGCAGGAGCAAGTCGACGACTTGTGTAATAGACATGCCTGAACCACTTATCAGAGTGCTGCATTAAAAAACTTCCAATTGCTATATCTAAGGCATCGACGAAGACGTGGAATGGGCGTTCCCAATCTGGGGGTTGCGAAATTGGTGCCTAGGTCAATAATTCTTTTAAACGATCAAAGGTAGTTTGACATTCTGGGGTCCATTCAAACTGTCATGGAGTGCTCGTCATGAGTCGATTAAGTGGTGTGGCGAGATGAGCTAACCACCGTAAATGGCGACCATGCCACCGGATTTGACCTAGGAAGCGCATCACTTCTTTCGGTGCGGTAGGCACATGTGCTTCCAACACAGTTGCAAATTTATCTGGATCAACTTGTATGCCTTGTGCAGAAATAATATGGCCAAGGAGTTTACCACAAGAAACCGCAAAGACAGATTTTTTCGGGTTCAAGCAGAGTCAGTATTCGCGGCATTTCTCGAAACAACACCGTAAATGATACAGGTGTGCCATAATTTTGCCGAATAAAGAGAAGTCATCTAAGTATACTTGCATAAAAGAAGTGATTAGGGTGAAAAGATTTCCTACATACAATGCTGAAAGGTACTAGGAGCATTCCTTAACCCAAACCACATGACTGTATAAGCAAAAACACCCCAATTCGTAATAAATGCTATTTTCGGTATATCTTGCTCAGCCATTCGGACCTAGTTATAACCATTGTAACCATCCAAAAAGGAGTACATCTCGTGTCCTGCCACCTTGTCCAGCATTGTGTCGAGAAAGGGAAGAGGAAACGAGTCAGGTACTGTGGATGCATTCAATTTCCGGTAATCCACAATGATTCTGAGCTTCTTGTTTTTCTTCGGAACAATTACGATCGGCGAGATCCATTCAGCGTGTTCAATGGGGACAATGAATCCCACTTTTAGTAGCCGATCGAGTTCTGCCTTGACCTGTGCTGCATAGTTAGGATTCATTCGGTAGCTAGATTGTTTAATCGGCTTTGCTTCTGGTTTGAGTACGACCCGATGCTGATAGATGCGAGGATCCAGACCTTTCATAGCACGATAATCCCAGGCAAAAACATCAGAGAACTCACGAAGAAGTTGGATCAAATCTGCTTAAAATGCCTCGGACAATCCTTCCTTTATCTTGATAGGTCGCGGGTTTACTTCATCTCCCAAATTATAGGTGATTAACTGATCTTAGGGAACATAGAATTGCCGCGGTTTCCCCGAATCGTCAGCTGACTGTAAAAGTTGCTGCAAAGTGGCTCCATCCATAGCATCGTTATCATTGACATATGCATCTCCGGTCACGGACATCATCGTACAGGCTGCCGGACTCCAGTTGTCTGCTACAGATCGCAAATCGACAGTCCCCAAGGAGATCAAATCTTTGTTATTCTTCAAAAATTCTTCTTCTTCGTCATCGGATAAACCATCCAACATGTGGACCGGCTCTACTACATATGGCCTGGCATGGAGTTCACAGGGTTGAATAGCATCCAGTTTGACAACATATTTACGGCGGTTGTCTTTGAAAGTTAGTTCCTGCGCTTACCAATCATGTATAACCTTAGCCTGTTTCAACCAGGGTCGACCGAAAAGAAGATTATAATCGAGACTGGACTTTGGTAGTTCTAAGACTACAAAGGTCATCTTGAACATTGTACCCTGCAAAGTGATTGGGACATTCCGTACGAGTCCCACCGGATGGACTCGGGATTGGTCGGCCATTCTTACAAAAAATTGGACAGACTCAATTTGGGTCCACCCTAACTTCTTGCAAAGGGCTGCAGTGGCTATATTTACACCGGAACCACCATCAATTAGTACTTGAGTAATTTTGTGATTCTTGTGCCATACCGTAATTAAGGGGACCGCATGATCCACCGTAGAGTCAGCTTCTGATTGGATTGTGGCAGTTGCCGGAGTACTGGGAGATCCAGGACTAAGCTGTTGCTGGAATTGTTGCCAAACTCTGAGCACCAAGGCAAGTAGTTGTCCCAAGGGAAGTGTAATTGAGGCCTTAGAGAGAATGTCCCATACCTGATTTGTTGGAATTGCACTCTTCACTGGTTCCGATGATGATTCACCTGTGACTGGAGTACAATCTTGTTCCTGTGCTCCTACCTTTGGTAGTGGAACCTGTGTCACCAGAACTGGATCAGGGAACACCGTAGGCTCTTTGGTGGTCCATTGGCTAGCCTTGTTATACATTCTCTGCTATTCACAGATGCCAAGTTCAAACACCTTCGCTGTTGGTTGCAACTGCTTACCAGATCTTGTTTGAATCACTACTGCTTGAGTTTCCACTGGTGAAATATAGACCATATTGGTCATTGGGTTCTAACGCTCTTTCTTTCTTTGATCATATTTGGCTGCATCCTTGCAGAATCTTTGGATGTGGCCAAGTTCATTGCAAAAGTGACATCGAGGTGGTGGCAGAGAAGTATTCTCCACTGATGTACTGGCCTGCCATCGATTTGCATTGAAGTTGGTATTCCGCTATCCCCGGTAATTTCGGTATCCTTGCTGTTGATTGTAGTCCAGGCGTTATATGCACAATGTTCGGTGGAATGTCCAGTGGTATTACAAATAGCACAATACATCTGATTAAGGGCACAGGTAGCACTGGTATGCCCTAGATTTTTACATTTAGTGCAGTACATCTGTTTAGCCGGATGCTCTACAACATTTCTACTGGCTTTCAGCCACTCTAAGTCTTCAGTGAATCCACCAACCTTATGCTCTAGTTGTAGGGCCATCGCTATGACAGCATCCAATGTCATAGCACCCACACAGCAAATGATCATGATTTGTTTAAGCTGTGGGGTCAAACCATTAATGAACCACTAGGTTATGACATCATCCGATAAATTAGCATGTGTCGGAGGCAATTGTCTTAAATGAGTTCTAAATAATGTGGCATATTCATGCACAGCCTGATGCGGCTTCTGTCTTGTTCTGCAAGTAATCGAAAATTTCGGCAGGGTTCTTCTTCAACCAGAACCTCTGCAAAAACGCATCCCTTACCACTTCATAGGTGCCGAAATGGTTGATATCATACTATGTTAACCACCTGGCTGCTTCATTGACTAATGTAGACTGGAATACGATGGCCTTGTATGCCGGATCGGGTGGATGGTTTAGTACGGCATAACTTATCTCAAAGGTACACACATGGGCATCAGGATCATCACCTGGAAATCCACCGAACTTGGTGTATGCTACCCTTGTTGGAGCAGGTCGAAGTGGAAGTGGCAGTTGTTGGTGTTGCTGCTGCTGTTGTTGCTGTTGTTGTTGTTGTTGCTGTCCACTCATGGTGCTAGTAGTGGTACTGTTACTATCTCCTGAGTTCTGAGGTGGTGTTTCCGGTCCTTCAGATTCTGTATGATCAGATTGCTCACCTTCCGGTTCGAAAATAGCGCTCAACCTCTTACGGATTTCCAATTCGAATAGCCTATCCTCTTCTTTGGTATCAAACGTAGGCAAGCTTACCCCGAACAGTGGTGTCCGGAATGAAGATTCACCAGGAGGTATCACACTCTCACCGAAAAACTGTAAATTCCCTACAACTGGGACCGAACTGTCACCGGAATTAGTCAAACTTTCCCCAACCCAGGATATTCTTTCACCAGCAATGGTCTCTCTGAATAACACACCTCTATCCTCAGAGAGGTTTGAATCTTGACCAGACGGTGTCACGTCAACTGCACATTGCATTCCTGTAGACTCCGAAGTTACTATATCTTTTGCAAACTGTGCCAAAATTACACCGAAATCTACCGAAATTGCAGGATGTTCTACCGGAATGCTACCGGAATCACTGCTACCGTGCTTCACTTCTTCGACAACTGGACTTAACCAATCTGTGCTTCTACCTCCTAGGGGTGTCCTTAACAAATTTGGTACCACCCAAGGCTGTCGGTCTCTCTTGTACTTCGGATACGACTCGCCGGACTGAGTAACCGGCATATATCACCTTTGCAACACTTGCATACTACTCTACCTTACTGTCGATTCACAATCTATGGTCACCTTCCCACAACCAATTTGCAACAATCTATTACCACTTTCCCATAGACGGCGCCAGTGTTAAACGCGCGTTGCCGTCACAGGCGTGTTTAAACTCTTTCGGGTTCTTGGGAGTGGTAGGGGTCTGCTAATCAGAGGCCCTATTACTTTATTTTTCCCAATTAACACCTCTACTTCATAGTACTTTAACACTCAAAACTCTGCATACAAATTACTATCAATCCTCTGGTTCGTTCTCTCACAGACTTACTGTTCGTACTCAGACTATTATTGGTTCTTCCACAACTGTACTGATCATGATCAGGTTAATACTTTCTCAGTACAGAGCGCCAAAACTATTCATTACCATAATACAGACTTACGTTCTCTAACTTAAGGGAACTGTGCCCAAACATAGCTAATGTAATCAAACAGAGACAAGAAAACAGTAATACTCAGATTTCTCAACACCGCACTATGGCAACTTCACAGAATGCAATCGCCCAGACAAACAGTTTGGCGATTCTCTTGATCGTTACCGAAGCGTCCTTTCATTAGATTATAAATAGTTACAACTCTTCGCAATGACCTTTCGGTTCGTGCAGAATACGAAAAGTAGAGAATTACAAATGCCAATCCGGCGGCTTACATGCACCTGCGTGTGCCATCTTTAATATGGGTAAATACTCTCCTTCATGAACACATAATCGTAATTGGTTGTCTTTTCCTCTTCTAAACAAGTTTCTTCCTATGAGAACATAATCCTTGCTCATCTCCTCTAGGGATCGTTTTCTAGCCAAGCTAACTCCTTCCTCATGTTCTCTTGTCTTTAGGAATTTCACCAATGTTTTACTCCAATTGGGTGCTATCGTTGAGAAAGGTATGGACGTATGATCCTCTGAGATTGTCTCCTAGCATTCTGCACAATTACTTACGTAGTCATGGACATTCTTGGGCATCTCAGGCCAGTATACTCCTAATCTTTTTAATTCCCTGATGGTTCCATGAGTCCCTTGGTGTGTTCTCCATTTGTTCACATGTGCTTGTTCGATTAGCTTCGCTTGTTCGTCCTCCTCGACACATCTTAGCAATACCCCATTGGGTTCCTTATAGTACACGCTTCCCACAATAATATGCAAGTTCCTTGATTGTAAAATTTCCTTTTTACTTTCCTTATTAATAGAGTGTTGTGGAACATGAGTAAGTATAGGAATTAATTTCTCTACCCACTTTGGACAAACTTCCATATTAAACAAATAAGTGTCTAGCAAATCATCAGGTACTCCATTTGGTGGTTCTCCGTGTGTTAACCTTGAAAGATGATCCGCTCTCACATGGGTATTTCCCTTCTTTACTATCACCTCAAAGTCGAACTCCATTAATAGTAGGAACCATCTTACCAATCTCCCTGTGTTGCAAGGCTTATTGACTAGGTACAATAGAGCGTGATGGTCTATGAAAAAGTTGATCTTGTTGGCTAAGAGATAGTGTCTAAATTTCTTCACTACATAGACCATTCCTAATCCTTCTCGCTTGGTAGTGGTATAATTCCTTTCAACTTGATTTAGTTGTCTGCTTGCATAGGGAATTGGATGATCTAATTTTCCTTCATCGGCTGGCTGGGCTAATATACATCCTATTGCATAATTAGACGCATCAACATGAATATGAAAAGGCTTGTTCCAATTTGGCAATTTCAGAATTGGGGCCATGCTAAGCCTCTTTTTTAACTCATTGAATGCCTTTTCGCACTCTTATGTCCAAGTGAATTGAGTTAAGAGACCATACAGGGGTTTGGCGATTATGGCATACATGTGGATAAACCGACGGTAATATCCACAGTGTCCCATAAATGCTTGCACCTCTTTTGCATTCTTTGGTATAGGAAGCTCTAAGATTACCTTAATCTTGTCCTCATCCGTGGATATTCCATTTCTAGAGACTATGTGTCCTAGGATTTTCCCTTGTCTCACCATGAAGACACACTTCTCTGGGTTTAAACAAACTCTGCATTGTCTACATTTATTAAATATCTTCCTCAACTCAGGAATATGATCGTGTCTTTGATTGGAGTATGTACATAGGTCATCTACATATACTTCCATGCTCTTTTTCAAAAATTCCTTGAAAACATGACACATCAATCGTTGGAAAGTAGCTGGTGCATTAGTGAGTCCAAAAGGCATCACTCTGAAACCATAGACTCCCCATTCGGTCGCGAATGCGGTCTTATGTTGATCCTCAATAGCAATAGCTACTTGATTGTATCCTGAGAATCCGTCTAAGAAGCTATATACTTCTTTTCCTGCTACTCTTTCCAATAGATGGTCCGTAATGGGTAATGGGTAGCTATCACGTATGGTGGCTGCATTGACCTTTTTCAAGTTAATGCACACTCTCAATTTTCTGTTCTTCTTAGGCACAACTACTAGTGGCGATACCCACTCGGTGTGTTCTATCTCATATATGAAGCCTGCCGCTAGTAGTTTGTCTATTTCTTCCTTAATTTTAGCAGCATATATCTCATTGTATGTATATGGCCGTTGTTTTGATGGTTTGGCATCTACCGTCATTGGTATCCTATGAGAACAAATCGAGGGTTCCACGCCTTTGAGATCCTTATACATCCATGCAAACACTTCTTGATACTCTCGGATCAGTTGTATTAACTCTTCCTCCTCTTCCACCGACACATCTTTGCCTATGTAGGTACTTCTTTCTTCTCCCTCTTCCACCGTTACTATGATCTTTTTTGTTTGTTCTTTGTTGTCGTATGCTTCTCCATCTCGAGCCTCTCGTTTAGGCATTTGAATAGCTATCTTTCTCTCCTCTACTTCGTATCTTTTAAAATGTTCAGGAACTTCAAACAGATCTAGGTTTGGCCCCGTTTTACTCATTTCTGCTTCTTGTTCTTGTATTGTGGGAGCGGCTTCTTTTGCCAAGATCTTTGTCGGTTCCTGTTTCTCTTTGGTTCAAATGGTGTCCAGATATCTCTCTTCGGAATCGAATTCTGGTTCCATTTCTATACTCTCATATTCCTCTTTCCATTCTTTTTCCAAGATTTCCCCTTCTTCCACTTCTTGAAGGACAACCATATAAACATTTACATCATAGCCTTCCTCATCTATGCACTCGTTCATTGTCAAGACTTCCTCATTTACACACATGTGTAAGGTTGCTCGGATTTCCATCCATCCATGCGGTTCAAAGGTTTCATCAGGAAAGATTTGAGGCATGTACCTTGGGTCCTCTATAGGTCGGTAGTTAGGATGTCCTATTGGCCACGCCTGTCTTTTACTGTCCTCTTTCTTGGCTTCTTTGCACATCCATAACTGGGCGTCCTCGTGCATCCATGATTGGTCACTTGTTCCAGCACTATGAATAGATAGGTCGTCTTCCTCCTTGTGTATGGGATTCCATTGTAGTGGAGGAACATCTCGATATGCAAATGTATGCAAGTTTATCTTGGTTGTCTTTCCTTGATGTTGTAGGTACAACGAATCTCTTCCCCAGTCTTGTACTACTCGCATTTGTCTCAGGAAGGGTCATCCTAATATCATCTCGTAATTATTAGCCTTTTCAAACTTACAAATTACTAGTGTGTGTTCAAATTCAACTCCACAGGTATTCAATTTGATTCTTTCCAGTATTCCTAAGGGTTTCTCCACATGTCCGTCTGCTAATTGGAGCTTCATGCATGTGGGTCGTAAGGTAGGCTTTCCCCATTTCTCCCAAATTTCCTTGGTGGCGATTCCTACCTAGGCTCCCGTGTCTAGTATAGCCTTGGTCATGTACCCATTGTAAGTGACAGGTAGACATGTATTACCTTCGTCTCCTTCACTAAACTCTCCCACTTTATCAACTAGGATTTGTATTTTAGATGTGTTTTCTTTTCCCCTTCCTTCCTTTTCTTCCTTCTCTTGCCCTAATTCTAATTGACTCGCTAATTGCCTCCATAATTGAGGTTTCACCTGAAGTAATTCTTCCACGGTTAATTTGCATTGTACTTTTGTCTTCTTAAGTTCTGTTAAATTGTGTGAACTCTTCTCTGACTTTCCTTTTCCTTTTCCATGTACTGTGGGTGCTCGTATTATCATCGATTCCTTTTCGTATTCTCTCATGTAAATAGGCAATGTTGAAATGCTTTGGGTTTCTTCTCTATTTCTGTCGATTCTTGATGTTTCCTCATATACTTCTTCCAGGTTGGGGTTTGGTTGATAGACTTCCAAATCTATTTCCTCAAAAGGAGGCTTAGTCACTCCATTCCTCTTCCATTGTTCGTCTTGGATTCTATTCCATAATTCCTTCGGCCATTCAGCTTCTAGGTCAGGTATAGTCGACATTAATTCATCCTGAGTTCTTATTTGCTCTTGCTTGTCATCCTTCCCTTTAGGTTCTTTATCCAAGGCTCCGACATGCTCTTTATTTCTCTGAGAGGGCTGGAATAGTCTTTTCTAGGGTTGCTTGTGCAACCTCTATAAGCTTTCGACATATTGCAAGCCTTTCTTTTTCTAATTCTCCTTGTGGGTAAAGCTTTTCATGTTGTTCTACTTTCGGTCCAGTCTTAATTCTAGCTTGGTAAGCTTTCAGCCACATGTCTAGGTCGTCTAATTTTGGGTCTGCTAAAATGGATTTTCGTTTCTCTACTTCTTGGATAGGTGGTGGAATGGGAACTTCTTTCTAAATTTCCTATTCTTTTTGTTCCTCCATACTTCTAGTTTGTTTCTTATTATCATGACTTTTGTTTTTCATCCATTTATCTTTGAGTTTTTCTCTTCTTTCCTTCCATTTATGTGCTTTAATGTTCTGGGTACTCTCACGTGGATCCTCAGAATCTTCAACTATTTGAATCTTGGGGCTTACCATTCTTTTGCTCTCTCGTTCGTGTTCTGGTTGTTTTCCTTTTTGTTCTTACATTTGCTCTTGTAATGGCCTTTAAAGGTACAGTATATTCCTTATCACTTCCAGATGCTTCTATCACTTCAATTACATTAATTGGTGCAGTGTCTTGGACTTTGGTTGGATTCTTAGGGCAGTCCCTGAAAAGATGTTCCTTTCCGCAATCATTGCAATATCCTTCCCAAGTCCTAGGGGATGGTGGATTGTAAGGCCGAGGAAGTTCTCTAATAAAATGGTCTCCTCCACATCTATAACAAGGTCCTCTCGGCACAGGTGGTCTAATGGGTGGTCTCATGGGAGGTGGTGCTTTAGGAGCAGTATACATTAGAGTTGCGACCTCTGTTCCATAGCTCTGGTCATAGTTTTCGTATCCATAGTAAGCCGAATCATAAGCTGATTCATACTCTAACGTGTTGGCTTCATATGGATAATAATCTCTTGGGGCAAGCTTGTTGGAAGTCAATGTCTTTATTGGCTTAACAATTAGCTTCACTAAGAAGCATCAACTTCAAATCTTTGTTCTCCAACAATTCTATAGCAGTTTTATAAACCACTCCAAGGAATCAATCAACGCATATAGACTTGTTTTATAGAGTTCTTAAAGCAAAAGCATGATGGGTGCACTTGGTCTAGCTCAAGAGTTCCAAAAAGCTTTCCATTGACCCGGGTTCAATCCCCACGCCAAGCGGCAGTGAAAGACTTTTGATTTTGATTTTATTGCTTTATTAAAAACTTACGGACAGCGCCGTTATCGCGAGAGATTTTTTTTTGTCCGCTTCCAACTATGATCATAGCTTTTCATCAACGAAAGATTTCACGAACGTGCTTTCTTTTAGCTTTTCAAAGAGGAGAACAACTATATAACAAGGCCTTGGCTCATTGTGTAAATCACTCACTCAAAGATCTAGAGCTTGGAGATCTTCTTGAAGATAGAGTGTTCTCACACTCTTGAAGGAGGTGAAGTTTTGGTGAAGGAGAGGCTACTCTCATTGCAGCAGGAAGTCTTCTACGAGGTGGTAACTATCTTTTGTGAGTTAACCTTGTGGTTGATTTACAATTTCCTTACACTATTTTGTTAGCTTCGTTGCTTCATTCTCTTCACACACACTTAGATTATTTCGACATAATCTAAATTTTGTATCATCATCTTCTTATTCTTCCATTAGTGAGTGCACCACTTTATATGGTTGAGTAGTACTCCCATGTTGTAATTTGGACATCTATTATTTTTAGTGAAGTAAGCATTCAGCTTACGTTCCCTATCCTTGTCTCAAGATCTCTTTCTTTCTCTATCTCACTTATCATCTTGTCAATTAAGTTGTGTATGCTCAAGAGGTTTTAGTATTGGAACGATCCTGGGGCCCCAAATTCCAACAAAGCTCATATCCAGGGTTCGTTGATTCCACCTTGATTGTCGTCGATGCTGACACTATGGCTCTTTCCAAATTTTCTTCTGGCTAAGCATACTTCACAGGTACTACTTGTTGAGGTTGTGACAGTTGTGGCCCTAATATTGGTTGTGGTGGTGGATATGGTGTTGGTTCATAAGGTTTGGGTGCTCCTACTGGTGTTGGATAGGGATTGTATCTGGGCATCTCTGTGCCTGGCTCTCTAGGTGGATATCCATATGGTCGATACTGTGGTGGTTGTAAGGGGCATGAATGCCTATTGAATGGACAGTTCTCTGTGGTGTGATTAGTGTATTTTTGTTCTATGTGGCAATACAAAGCGGTTCCTTGTTGGTGATGTCTGTTGTATGGATATGTCTGATGTGCACGCGTCCCTCCTCGTGCACACCATGTGAATGGGGTGATCTCCTCCACATTGGCTACATCTCCGTAACATGGGCATCCTTGAGGCTGGGTGTGGGTAAGTTCTTTGTCTCTGGACTCCTAGTTTCTTTGATAATAGCTCCACTAATTCCTCCATATTACTAGAGTTGGATGTAATGGTACTCCGAGAGTCTTCTGATTTAGTGAGGTTGGGCATGCTCTTGAGGTCCTCAGCTAGATTATCTTCTAGATCAATGCACTCTTGAAGACACTCACTTAGGGTTTGTAACCTCTTCACGTAAACTAGTGTTCTTAGGGTTCCGTTCGTGAGTCCGTCCAAAAATAATGAGATCATTTTTTGCTGAGTGGGCCTCTCGGCAGCTGGGCATCTATCCACATACTGATTGAATCTCCGGGCAGCTATTTTCACTGTTTCATTAGGGTTCTATTAAAACTATGGATTAAAGATGCAGAATTGTGTTTAATCCCTCTCTTAGTGAATTCCCCAATGATTTCTTGAAAAAATTGCTCCATGTTTCCAAACTGATTAGGATCTAACGGCTGGAACCAAGTCAGAGTTGTTCCTGTGAGGGTGAGTCCAAAAGACTCATATTGCACAAAGAAGTCGTCTACTTGTTCTGCTCTTAGAAGTTGTTTAAATTCAGCGATGTGATCGTAGGGTTCTCCCAATCTGTCATAATGATTTCTTACGCACTTGGCCACTTGGATAGGTCTCAGTCTTCTCATTGGTTCTAGTGGTCTAGCCATTACAGGAAAGGCCGGAACTGCTGGTCTAATTGGGGGTATTCCAGGCTGCCCTTCTACTGGTGGTCGTGGTCTTACTGGTGGTCGGTACTGATTACCTACTCCTGGGTGGGTCTCATCGTGTGCTTGCACCCCTGGAGTCGCAAATTGTACATGAGTACAGTTTGGAACACTCCATTGGCTAGTTTGTCCTGACGTGGTGTGTTCTGTCTCTTGTTGATTTCCAAAGGGGTTCTGCAAAGTAGTTTCCTGATCTCTCTAAGGGAATATAGGCAAACCCATGTATTTAAGTCGAGCTCTGTCCAAGGCACTAACCAACCAATATCTTCTCTGATTTTTGTCTAGGTATGTGATTCTACTTTTGTCTTCTGGTTCCTTCAGCTCATAAAATGTCATAGGTCTGTCTTCTCTTCCTGGAGCCAGTAAGTCTGTTTGAAGTAATACGTCTGATCCATGGATCATATAGACTTCCAACAGGTAGTCATCTTGAGGTATCAAGTCTCCTCTCACGACTCGTGTTACTTGGGATCTACCTCTAGGGGTCGTCACTAGTTCCTCAGGGTTTGTTCTTTCTGGGTTTTCTTGTTCCACTAACTCTCCCCTTTCATTGATCATCTCGGGAAATTCAGTCACTATGTATATGTGACCTATCTTGTCCATGTATGCCCCTCCTTCGTACTTAACAGCAGGTCTGGGCACAATCGTGGCATCCATGGAAGTCACCATTCTAGCCACAGATCGGTTTAAGCCATCCAGATAGATGGGGATCTCATGGGCATTAGTAGAAACATATTGTAAGGAGGTTCGGTAGTCTCCTCATATAGCGATCATGAAGTTTCTACCTGGATTTGGGCCATGCATGTCTTCTGAGGCCATTGGTATCTCCTCCTCGGAGTCACTAGAGGTGTCTGAATAGGCCGAGCGGTGACTGACTTGAGTGGCACTTCCAACAAAAGATATGATACTTCTTCGGCTACTTAGCACTCTTCCTGACCTCAAGTTCATTCACCCTCCTAAGGCTCTCTTGGTCTCTAAAAACTCTCCTTGAGTGGCTCCTCAAATGCCTCAAGTTTGCCCTACAAATGCTTCACAAGATCTGGGCGATACTGCACCAGGTGATACTACACTAGGCAATACCAAACTAGCCACGATGATACCAAAAACCTAGGCGATACGATACTTGTAGCCCTAGAAGATACGATACAACACTTGGGCACGATATGATACCGACTTCCCTGACGATACGATACCACCCGGGTAGACGATACGATATCAATGTCCACTCACGATACGATACCTTAGGGGTCCACGCGATACGATACTGAAACAGTCAGGCGATATGATACTTGAAGCAGCAGATGATACGATGTCACTTTTTGGATGATACGATACCAAAAAGGGCACGATACGATACTGGAGTTTGCCCCGATACGATACTTGAATAATAGCCGATACGATACTAGTCTCTTCGCACGATACGATACCACTTGCAAAGTGACGATACGATACCAAATTGGTATCGCGATACGATGCCTGAAAGTGAGACGATACGATACTTGGGAATTGGACGATACGACACCAAATGCTACGACGATACGATACCACTATTGGTGCACGATACGATACCTGTAGTTAGGCGATACGATACCACCGAAACACACGATACAGGGACTCGAGACGATACGATACCAAAAGTGGATCGCGATACGATACCACTTTGGTAAAGTGAGATCGTGATACCAACCCCGCGATACGATACCACTAGTGGTATCGCAATACCAGGGCTGGTAACCGACGATACAATACTTCGGTGAGTATCGAGATACAAGGGAATTTTTGGTATCACGATACCAAAAGCTCAACTGATCGTGATACTCAAGCCAAAATACCTCCAAAGGCAACCCTTGCTCCTCTCTCACCCCTCTTCCCACCTAGCCTAGTGTCTCTTTCAAGAAAGCTCAAAAAATGAACAGTCCCTCCCTGCGATACTGAATGCGCAATTAATCACGTGTTGGTGCACTTTTAGTGTGTTTTTGCCAAGGAAATCTTGTGGAATCTTACCTTTGTGATGTCTTTATTGCAACTTGAGCTCAATACCTAGCTTTGGCAGCCTGTAGCACATGGTACCACACTCGCGATACCGGTCACTGCTCTTACACAATACTAGAATGCAGGAAAATATCAAATGAGTTCAAATTTTTGGGTTTTTATACTTTTTGATGGCAGAAACTGAACTTCACTAATTTTGGCAAATTTTGTGGGCTTTTTTTGGTAACCTTGGCCTACTCCTACTTTGCTTCTCTTCTCCTCTCCTCTCCTTCTAACCTAACCCTAACTCCTCCTTCTCTCCCTTCCTACTAGCCCTAAACCTAGAAACTCATTAGACACACCTCCGGGATGTGAAGTAACAAGTGCTGAAGTGATTGACCATTTGCCACGGAACGAGTTCACTTCTACAAGTACGCTTTCATCACACTCGATCTATAACCATCACGAAGGCACCTTGGCTGAGTGTTCCCAGACAACCGTGCCAAAAACGTGTGTACCTAAGTCAAGAAGACTCAAGGACTTGTGCCAAAGAGACTAAACCTCATTTGCAACACAAGTGCGTATAGTGGGAAATTGACACACGCTTATATGTCAATCCGATCAAACGACCTAACCAAGTGTATGAGGACACGTGCACACATGATGGAGAATGAAGTGGTTCAGCTGATATGTGTGAGAAAAGACTAATCCACCTCTCTAGCTCACTGAAAGACTGAAAGTGTCTGCCGTGATGCCACTTACAACAGTTTTCAGTAAATTACAGATTTCTCCTAGCTCCAAGCTCTGAATGTAGTCAACAGAGTATTTCTTTCCAAGCTCTCGATGAGACGCATCTATTCGAAGTGGTTTCACTCGATTCTGACAACTGTGCTTCAAGTTATGACCAAAATAGTGAATGGCGGGAAGCACCCACACTCACGCCACAACTCCTACAAGCTCACACACACACACTACAGTAGCTCAAAAACAGTGGGGAGGGGTAGACAACAGTCCTACACACAAATTCCAAGCATTACACACACATAGAAGATCAAAGAGAAGATGGAAATCTGCAGGAAAGAGACAAATTCGAGATTCCAATAGCAAAAAAGTGCTTACAAAGAGTCACAAAGTGACTTATATAGATGTGCTCTCCTTGTTCACAATAGCAAAAAAGTGCTTACAAAGAGTCACTTTGTGACTTATATAGATGTGCCCTAAATTTGGTCCTTTCACACAAGAGACCGGCACTTATCGTACATCGACCAGGGTCAACACACGCCCTTGCTCACTTTCTCTCTTGGTTGGATTCCGGTGAACTTTCGGAGGGCGTTGATGATACAACACTAGCTATCTATGCAACAGAGACAATACAAGATGATCAACAGGAATTACCGGTACCCTCCTCTTACTATGACACCTTGCTTCTGTTCTTGAGTAGTGGATGTCCCCCTAGTATGATTTCTTCAGCAGCTTGACGAAGACTAGCCACGTACAATCGATGCTTTCGATTGATTGTTGGACAGCTATATTACATGGATCACTCAAGAGTACTACTCAAATGTGTCCCGCACATGAAATTGCTTCAGTCATTACCATGGCCCATGCTGCCCCAATCGGAGGGCATTTTGCGGTTGACCTGACTCACCGGAAGATTCTGCAGAGTGGATTGTGGTGGCCCACTCTATATCGTGACATCACCAAGTATGTACAACAGTGTGATGAGTGTCAGCATTCCGGTCAGCCTTTACAGTGACACTACTTCCCTCTCCAACCCGTTGTGCCTCTTGAACCCTTTCAGAAATGGGGTTTGGAATTTATCGGACCAATTACACCTCCGGCAACAATCACCACTAATAGATATATTCTGACATGCACAAATTATGCCACTCGATGGGCCGAAGCATGGGCTCTCCGATCAGCCATAGCAGCTGCGGTTGTTAAATGTTTAAGGAAGGATATCTTTGTGCGCTACGGGTTACCCTTGGAGATAGTCACTGATCAAGGTACGCACTTTGCAAATACGTTAATGCAAGTACTTGTGAAAACCTTCCAGATTGTGCATAAGTTCAGTTCTCCCTATTACCCACGAGCAAATGGACTCACGAAGAGCACCAACATCTTAAAGAAACTGGTGTTGGATTGCCCCGAGAGATGGGACCAATTTCTACCTACTGTATTATGGGCTTATCATACTACATACAAAGTGGTGACCAGAACAAATCCTTTTAAGTTGGTGTATGGATTGGAAGCGATTGCTCCTATGGAACTGGTGGTTCCCAGTCTACGTGTGGCCTTGGAACGAAAGCTATTACCGACAAAATCTTTTCCCTTTCGATTGGAGGCTTTACGGTCTCTGGATAAACAACGTCTGGAGAGTTTCCTGGTGCTGCAGGAAGTGCAACTGAGACAAGCCAAAACCCACGATCATTTCCTCAAAACCCCCGTGTTTACGATAAACCAATTAGTCCTCTTCAAACTGCGGGTCTACATTCTCTGCTTGCAGCATCTGATTCACTAGTGCTCTATTTGCCGTTTCTGCCAATGTATGCCTTTTCTGCACTCGCTTAATCGTTTTGTAGAGTCGTTTGAGTTGTGCAGTGTAGGTAGGGGCCTCTTCTTCACTTTCCTCTGGTTCATTTCTCTGCATCTCCTCTTGTTCATGTGTACCCCCTGCCTGAGTGTGTGGTGCCTCATCTTCCCAATGTTCTCTTCTTGCCTCATCATGTGGTTGCCCTCTCTGTGGTGATGATCCAGGGCCATCGGTGTCTGAGAAGGATTCATTCTCGGACAAGTGTGCGGTTTGTAAAAATCTCTCAAAGTCAAAGGAGGTATCCTCTCCTAATGGAGCCATGGCTGCAAGCTCAGCATCCGAGGGTAGTGGAGGGGCTGAAGGAGTGGGTTGGACAACACCCTCTGATTGTGGTCCTTGGAGATGGATTGTGAATGGGGCTACTTGTGCCTCTTCTCTAGGGGAAGCTTTTGTGGTGGCCTCACAAGGAATTAGAACTTGTAAAAGTGATCCACACATTCTTTTTGCAGGTTGAACCCCTGACTTCCGCCCCTGGAAGAATTCCAATTGTGAGTACTTGAGGGCTCGTGCAATTGGAACATCATAAGCCAGGCACCTGTAGACGATTCTTGTAATGGCGCAACAGCCATTCAAAGTAGGCTTCCTTGCTCCTCGCTTGCTTGCTTCATATAACTGATCAAGGATCCATACTAGCATTTTCATAGGTAAGCTCCCGATCTCTGCTAGGTATAACCCATACCAGATCTTCTTATGAGGCTGGGTGAATCGGTCTTGCGCTGGAAATGCGAAGTGTTGAAGGCACATCTGCAGTGGTATGGCGATGTTGGGGGTGAGGGCACACATTTCTTTCAACTTCTTGATTTTGTTGTTCTTCATCGACTCTGGTATCAAAGGATCTCGATCGGAGGGTACATGGGTGCCATACATCTGAAGGGCCTCCCTGATCAAAGTGATATTCAACTCAAACTTCTTCATTTCTTCCTGGTTTGATAGAGAGGGCACCAAGAATGTGCTTGAATGATCTTTGTCTCCTGTCGCCTTGAGAGTTGCAATCAAGTAGTAGCACCAAATAAAATCAGGTCTAGGCAAGGCTGCATTAAAATAATCTTGTAATCCCGCTTTTTGCCAAATATCTTGAAGAGGGGCAACATTTTGCAATGCTTCAAATTTTCGTGAGAAGAACTGAAAGGTCCACCACACTCCTCCACATTCCAACTTGGATTCCCAGATATGATCTGCGTCTCCCAAATCTCGTGGCATCTCATTGAACCAATGAGAATGCCCCTTTACTCTTTCTGTCAGGCCACTTGGTGGATCCGGAATGGGAATTCTTCTCACATTCAAAAGCTCTTCAGGCCTTACTGTCAGTGGGGCCTCCATAGGCATGGTATCCCAATTGCTTTGAGTACTAGTGCCTGCCTAAGAGCTTGTGCCTGCTGCTGCTGCCATGGGAATCGGGTGCTTATCTGCTAGAAGAAGAGAGGCACATTAGTGTTGCATAGGAAACAGGAGGTAATGGTGTTCCCTTCACAATACTAATATGACAATCCCGAAGGTTAGTGGTTAAGGTGAAGTGTTCGTGATAGATGTAAGTGATGGTTAGTGGTTAGTGTACTCCTAAATGCATACTGTGGACATGCAAAGTACTCAGAATGCACCTACATCAGAGTGGATGGATTTACAAAATTGGGACTGGGGGTTTGATACAGGGTCTAAGTCTCCAAACTTTGATAGAGGATTCGTATCTCTTAGAGCTAATGACAGGTAAAGATTTATGAACAAGATTGTGATGGATTTGGGACCTTTTGGGTACCCCTTTCCAGACATTACTCGGTTTGACTGAGTGTGGGTTAGTGTGGGATTTAGGTAGAGTTCCTGAGTTGTTTGTCGAGAGGACTTGTGAGTGTTGAATTATGCCAGTGACTAGAGTTGGCGCTATTTGGGCTCATAAACAGGCCTTGGGCACCCATATCTGTCTAGCATTGGGGCTAGCCTTCATTGACCGCTTAGGGACCCAAATGGATGTGGTATGCCTAGGAGGTTGCCTAGGGTACTCCTTCACTTTTGACCTTGATGGTGTGGCTTGTTTTGTGCCTCCTTGAGAACCTGTTACTAAAGCTGTGGTTTTTCCATCCTTGCACATCCAGATCTGCTTCGCGCCACGAGGTACTCCGTGTTGCACTGGTTGGTGCTCCTGCTTCATGGTCATCAGCCTCCTTCGTGTCGTGTGATGTTCGGTCTGCATGTTTGGAACCTTCTTTGGAACAGCTGGGAACTCCTCATTGACTTCTGTACCTTCGGTAAGATTGACAATCCTCTGCACCATAGAACTTTGGACAAGTACAACATTGTTATGTTCATGTGGGTTCCTGGGGGGACTAAGGGTTGGTGCCTTTTCTACTGGTTTGAGTGCTGGTTTTTCTAATTCAATCATAAGGCGGCTTTGGCCTACCCAAGCCTGAAGAACTCCACTTCTTAGGTTGAGGTTGACTGCGTGATCATAGATCCAGTCTTGGCCCAGGATGAGAGGTTCGGTAAGATCCTCGTCTTCACATATTAGTACTTTTGCTGGCATGAGGACCTCTTGAATGTAGAGGGGAAGTTCCACCTCTCCCATGCAAGGGGTTTCAACACCTCCTAATCCTATCAGATATGCTTCTAGGGGTTTTACCTCCAATTGCAACTGTTGGCAATACGAAAGCCGAACTGCACTAGTGGTCGCTCCTGAATCAATTAAAGCTCTCACGGTCCTTGCACTCTCTCCTTGTCCTACTTCTAGGGTCACAAAAGGTCGTCGATCAACTATCTTACGGGCCAGTTCACTTGAAGCCTCGCACATGGCCATGTGATAACCTAGAGCTTCATGAGCGTCAGTCATGGGTTGATCTCTACCTTGCCTTCTCAATTTCATTCGTCGAATGCGTTCTAAAGCTTCAGCCTGTGCTTCTTCTTGAATTCTCTTTTCCTCATCCTTACGTTTCTTTGCAGTAACGAGTCGATTGAGCATTTCTTCAGTTAGGGGTTATTGATATAACTTGACTCTATATCCGCTTATGTAACTTGGTAGTATGTCACCCTCTAGAGTGGCTAGTTGTACTGCTCCACTTGTGGAGATCCTATTGATAATCATTGGTCCATAGCCTCTTTTCTCTAATTTTCGTGCATGTTGCTTCAATGTGTAGACTAGGACTAGGTCTCCTGCTTTCAAGCCTTTATCCTTCACATGTGTATCGAAATACGCCTTTTGCCTCTTCTTCGCTGCATAGATTCCTGCTATAGCTCTCAATCGTGTCTCACCTAGATGTTCAAGATCAAAGATTCGAGAGGAGAGTTCATGGCCTGTCGAGTCATGCTCTTGTGCTACTTTCAATGTAGGTATCAAAAGGTCCAAGGATAGCACCGCATTCTGACCGAACACCATCTGAAAGGGTGTGGCTTGGAGTACCGTTTTATAGGCAACTCGGTATGCCCAAAGAGCATGGTGTAGCTGTTTGTCCCAATCAGAGCGTTTGTTATTCACCAATTTAGTCAGCACATTGCATAATGTTGGAGAAACAATCACTAACTGCACATATATTTGAAGGTCAAATCTTAGGAAGAAAACCCCATGCCTATGTGAAGGGACAAATTCACAAATGTATCATATTTGTAAAGTTAGTTCACTTTAGTTCTAGAAGTTTTTTTAAAATCACGAGAATACGAAAATCTATATAAGTTAGTTTGTATCAACTGACGCGGTGAGAGAGAATAGAGAGAAGAAGTAGAAGAAGGAGTTCATTTATACGACTGTGTATAGTCGGGATTCTCTGAGTGAGAAAGCATCTGTAAAACTTTTGAATTTTTTATAGTTATGAGAAGAACTGAGTAAAGTTCTGTGTTTGAGCCTCTCTCCATCATCTCCATGATTACCTACTGTGTGATGAATTCAAAAGTTCAAGTTTTCTGAACAATTCGATGCCTGGCATCGAATCTTGGCTGATAAGTCATTTTTTCATTCTCTGTGTGTTAACTGTTGTTGAATCTTCTAAAAATATGAAGTTTGTGGAGCAACTCGATGCCTGGCATCGAGTTCCAGCATAAAATGGATGCCCGGCATCGACTTCTAGCATATAAGTCATCTTCTTCATGTGTGTGTAAAATAGAGTGTTTCTGGTGTAGAAAAATAGCCAAAAAAAGCCCAAAGTCGATGCCCGGCATCGACTTGGACTGAAATTCGATGCCAGACATCGAATTTTTTATTTTTGGACACCAGGATTACTAAAACAAGAAAAAATTCCAGTTTTGGAAGGTCATACAGGGTCATCTTGTGAAGGCCATAACTTGAGTTCTAGAGATCCGTTTGATGCATATCATAGCTTGTTGGAAAGCTCTACGCTTCTAGTTTTAGCCTATAAAGTTTCATGGAGAAATAATACTTGAGCTAGGAGAAATCAGCAAAATACTGAAGGTATGTCATTTCGGTGACTAGGAATTTCTGTAGAAGCAAAGTTCTCACTTTAGGCTATCATTTCTCAAAGTTTGGAGTGGCAATGAGTTAATGGTGACCATAGAGGTGTTCTAGTGTCACATTAATTCATTTCTTGTGGTGTTTCATACATCAACAAGTGGTATCAGAGCAGAAAGGTCCTGAAGAGCAGAAGGCGGCAAAGGTACGAGAAGTTTTGGAAAGTTTTCCATTAAAGGTTCAAAGGTGAAGCATTTGAAGACACAAGGCATCAAAAGGTTACTTCAAAAGTATCCTCATACAAAAAGAACTTCAAAAGGTATTATCTTTTATCCTTTAAGCTCAAAGGTTGCAGCAGAAGAGAAGGAGTATGGCAGATCATATCTCCATTGACAAACTGGACAGAGACAATTACCCCGCATGGGTAATGAGAATGGAAGCCTTACTTATGAGTAAGGATCTCATGATATATGTTACAGGTGAAGAAGAGAAGCCTGTATTTGAAGATGAAAGCCGACCAAAGAAAGAAGAACTTGATGCTTTAAAGCATTGGCAGAAGAAGGATGCAAGTGCAAAAGCATACATCTACAATACAATCTCTGATCATTTGCTACCACACATCAGAGGATTGGAATCATCTAAAGATATATGGAATGCATTGGAGTATCATTTTCAAAGTACTACTAAAGCACGGAGAGCAAGTCTATGGTCAGAGTTTACAACATTAAAAAAGAAGCCAAGTCAAAGTATTAGTGATTATGTCACTAAGATGAAGGATCTAGCAGATAGTCTTGGATCCATAGATGAAGATGTTGAAGATCACAGATTGATTGCTCAGCTACTTGCAGGTTTGAGAGGGGATGAAAGGTGGAAACCTTTTGTCTCATCAACAGAACTTTCATTAAATCATTATGTTCCAGATTTGAACCAGTTGCTTGGTTTGATGCTCACATATGAGCAAGACTTGAAGGGAGATGGAGATAAAGGACAAAGTTCTGCAATGTACATGAAGAACAAGAAGAAAGGAGATAAAGGTAAAGCAAAGGATGAAGAAGAGTCAACTTCTCAAGTTTATTATGCAAGAGGTAAAGGCACTGGCAGAGGAAGAGCAAGAGGTTTTGGAAGAGGAAGAGGTAATCAAAATAACAACAAGAAGGCTTGCTGGATCTGTGGATTGAGTAATCATTTGGCTCATGACTGTTGGCACAACCAACAAGGATCAAACCAGAATCAAAACAACAATAGCAGAGGCCGAGGTGGAAGATATCAAAGTAATTTCCAAAGAGGTAGACAAAGTCAAAGAGGAGGCTATGGTAGAGGTGGAGGAAGAAGTTGGGGACAGAATCAATCCTACAACACCACCTACTACAACTATGCAAATGACACACATAATGAAAGTCATACATCATTGATGATGAATTCAATCAGCACATCAGATAAAGAAGATCTAAAGGTATTTTACATTGACTCTGGATGTTCTAATCATTTGTCAGGAAACATAGAATTGATGTCAGAATTGGAAAAAGGCATTTCTAGTCATACAGTTCAAACAGGTGATAATACAAGACATAGTGTACATTCAATTGGAAAAGTGAAATGCAAGAGTGGAGCAGATTTGCTAACCAATGTTTTGTATGTTCCCACAATACCTAAAAACTTGATTAGTGTGGGACAGATAGTTGAAAAAGGTTTTCAAGTCAGGTTTACAAATGAAGGAGTATTTGTTGAAGATCTAGAGAATGGATATAATCAAATTGCCTCTGGTAAGAAAGAAGGTAGACTCTTTACTTTAAGAGTGCAAGGAAACATTGGTCAAGCTTTGCTCACACATGGTGAAGCAGTGATTACAGAACTTGATCTCTAGCATAAGAGATTAGGTCATTTCAATGAAAGAGGAATTAAAGCTATGGTTGCTAATCAGTCTGTACTAGGATTACCAAATGTGCAAAGTCAACATATGGTTTATAAATGTGAAGCATGTCAAATGGGTAAAGCACACAGGTTACCATTTCAAAAGAAAGGTTTCAAACATGATGGAGTACTTGAGCTCATTCATACAGATGTATGGGGACCAACAAAAGAAGGATCTATCAGTGGCTCAAGGTATTATGTTCTTTTCATTGATGATGCTACAAGATGGATAACATTATATGTTTTGAAGGAAAGATCAGAAGTGTTTGGAGCTTTCAAGCATTTTCATGCATATGCAGAGAGAGTCACAGGTCAAAAGCTTAAAAGACTGAGGTCTGATGGAGGGGGAGAATACTTCTCCCAAGAGTTCAATGATTATCTTTGGAATGCAGGTATTAAGAGAGAAATAACTTGCAGGTATACACCACAACAAAATGGTGTAGCAGAAAGAAGGAACAGGACTTTGGTTGAGTTTGCTAGAGCTATGTTGAAGGAAAAGAATTGTCCAAATTATCTTTGGGCTGAAGCTGTAAATACAGCTACATATATTGTGAATAGATTACCATGTGCAGCTCTCAATGGTATGACTCCATATGAAGCTTGGTGGGGTAAGAAACCAACACTAGATCATTGTAGAGTGTTTGGATCAATTGCATATGCTTATGTGTCATCACAGCTTAGGCATAAACTTGAACCAAAGGCAGAAAAATATGTGTTCATTGGTTATGATGAAAAGCAGATGGGTTATAGGTTGTGGAATCCTTTAACCAAACAATTTCTTGTTTCTAGAGATGTTACATTTGATGAACAAAAAAGTTGGTATGCAGATCAAAGTCATACAGCTGAAGAATTTGAAGAAGAGGTAAGAAGATGTGAGAAAGGAAAATCAATTGTGCAGGTGAATAGAGATGAAGACTATATGCAAGCAAGTACATCCAGAAGTGGATTAACGAGAAGGAATGAAGAAGCTCCTATATTTGATGAAGAGGTGTATCCAGAAACTTATGAAGAATGTGAACCAAGAAGGTCAAGCAGGACTAGAAGACAACCAGAAAGGTATTCTTATGATATTTCTTACATAACTCAGAAGAACTATGCATATATGGTCAAAGATGATGAAGTACCTCAGAACTATGATGAAGTTAAAGGTAAGGAGAAATGGGAAGAAGCAATGAAGGAAGAGTTCAATGCACTGGAGGAGAACAAGACATGGGAACTTGTTCCTAAACCAAATGGTAAGAAAGTAATTGGAAATAAATGGGTTTATAAAGTGAAGAAGCTTGCAGATGGAAGTATAGCCAGATACAAAGCTAGATTGGTGGTGAAAGGCTATGCCCAGACCTATGGCATAGATTATGATGAGACATTGAGTCCCGTAGCTAAGATGTCAACTATAAGGACAATCATTGCTATTGCAGCTTCAAAAGGATGGACCCTAAGTCAATTGGATATAAAAAATGCCTTCTTGAATGGATACATATCAGATGAGGTATACATGGAACAACCTCAAGGGTTTATAGATTCCAGGTATCCAAATTTTGTTTGCAGGTTGAGAAGAGCATTGTATGGATTGAAGCAAGCTCCAAGAGCTTGGAACTATAGACTGGTGAAGTATCTCAATGATCTTGGATATCAAAGTTCAAAAGCAGACCCAAGTCTACTTATCAGAAGAACAGAGGAAGGTACAATCTACATTTGTATTTATGTAGATGACATTATAATCACAGGTACTTCAGATGAAGGAATCAAGGAGGTAAAGAGATTGCTTGAAAAAGAATTCAAGAGCAGTGACCTAGGAAAGTTATCATACTTTCTTGGAATGGAAGTTACTTATACAGATCATGGCATATATGTGTCACAAGAAAGGTATCTTCTGAACTTGTTGAAGAAGTTTGATATGGAAAATTGCAGAGAAGCTTCAACTCCACTTGAAGTTAATCACAAGCTCAGTAAATATGATGGTGCAGACTACAAAGATATGAGGAAGTATCAATCTCTTGTGGGTAGTTTGATTTATGCTACTCTAACAAGACCTGATCTTAGTTATGCAGTGGGAGTCTTGTCACAATTCATGCATTGTCCAAAGGACCCACATTGGATTGCAGGTCAAAGAGTTCTCAGATATATCAAAGGAACTATAAAGGAAGGATTATATTATCCTTTTACATCAGATTTGAAGTTGAGAGCCTATAGTGATTCAGATTGGGCAGGTAACCAGGATGACAAAAGATCAACTCATGGTTACATGATATACATTGGTGATAAGCTTGTAAGTTGGTGTTCAAAGAAACAACATACAGTAGCATTATCATCAACTGAAGCAGAGTACAAAGGACTTGTGGAAGCAGCTAAGGAAGTCATATGGATGCAGACATTGTTCAAGAGCTTAGGCATTGATCAAGGTACACCTACAATACATGGAGATAATATCAGTTCACTTTATCTTGCAGCAAATCCAGTATTTCATGCAAGGACAAAGCACATAGAGATACAGTATCATTTTCTCAGAGAAAAGGTAATGGAGAAGGAGATTGAAGTGGAGTACATTTCTACTAAAGATCAGTTAGCAGACATAATGACAAAGAGCTTGGATGGTGTGAAGACCAGCAGATTCAAAAGCATGGCAGGAGTAAAAGAAAAGAAGATGATATGAAGAAACAGGGAATGTCAGTTAGTGATTGAGGGGGAGCTGTTGGAGAAACAATCACTAACTGGACATATATTTGAAGGTCAAATCTTAGGAAGAAAACTCCATGCCTATGTGAAGGGACAAATTCACAAATGTATCATATTTGTAAAGTTAGTTCACTTTAGTTCTAGAAGTTTTTTTAAAATCACGAGAATACGAAAATCTATATAAGTTAGTTTGTATCAACTGACGCGGTGAGAGAGAATAGAGAGAAGAAGTAGAAGAAGGAGTTCATTTATACGACTGTGTATAGTCTGGATTCTCTCAGTGAGAAAGCATCTGTAAAACTTCTGAGTTTTTTATAGTTATGAGAAGAACTGAGTAAAGTTTTGTGTTTGAGCCTCTCTCCATCATCTCCATGATTACCTACTGTGTGATGAATTCAAAAGTTCAAGTTTTCTGAACAATTCGATGCCTGGCATCGAATCTTGGCTGATAAGTCATTTTTTCATTCTCTGTGTGTTAAGTGTTGTTGAATCTTCTAAAAATATGAAGTTTGTGGAGCAACTCGATGCCTGGCATCGAGTTCCAGCATAAAATGGATGCCCGGCATCGACTTCTAGCATATAAGTCATCTTCTTCATGTGTGTGTAAAATAGAGTGTTTCTGGTGCAGAAAAATAGCCAAAAAAAGCCCAAAGTTGATGCCCGGCATCGACTTGGACTGAAATTCGATGCCAGGCATCGAATTTTTTATTTTTGGACACCAGGATTACGAAAAGAAGAAAAAATTCCAGTTTTGGAAGGTCATACAGGGTCATCTTGTGAAGGCCATAACTTGAGTTCTAGAGATCCGTTTGATGCATATGATAGCTTGTTGGAAAGCTCTACTCTTCTAGTTTCAGCCTATAAAGTTGCATGGAGAAATAATACTTGAGCTAGGAGAAATCAGAAAAATACTGAAGGTATGTCATTTTAGTGACTAGGAATTTCTGTAGAAGCAAAGTTCTCACTTTAGGCTATCATTTCTCAAAGTTTGGAGTGGCAATGAGTTAATGGTGACCATAGAGGTGTTCTAGTGTCACATTAATTCATTTCTTGTGGTGTTTCATACATCAATACATAAGATCTTATTTGTGCTCTCGGCCTGACCATTAGCTTGTGGATGATAGGGAGCAGACTTCTTATGTATCACCAAGAATTCTTGGAGAAGGTTTTCTATGACTTCATTCAAGAAGTATGTGCCTCTATCACTCACCAACTCTATTGGCAATCCGTACCTTGTGAACACATTTTCAAATAAGAACTTTGCTGTTGTTTGAGCATCATTTTTTGTAGTGGCTTTCACTTCTACCCACTTGGTTAGATAGTCTGTGGCCACGATGATATACTCAGCATGTGAACCCTTAGCTGGGGGATTAATAGGACCCACAAAGTCTATTCCCCACTTAGAGAATGCACGTCCACCCATCATAGGCTTCAAAGGCATCTCATCCTTGCGTATGGGATACTAGGTTCGCTCACAAACCTCACACCTCTTCACATAGGTATGTGCATCCATGTGAAGGGTGGGCCACCAAAATCCTGCAAATAGAATTGCCTTGATCACCCTATCTGGACCGAAGTGTCCTCCTGCTACACCTTGGTGAGCAGTCTCTAATATCTTGAGGTATTTCGCTCTCATGAACACACAATCTTAGGTAACCATATTTACCACGTTTGTATAAATTATCACCAATGATTGTGTAATCCAAGGCTTCTTGTTCCAAACTTCTTTGTCTGGCCAAATTCATATCTTAAGGGAATGTTTTCGTCCTCAAGAAGACTACTAATGGTTCACTCCAATCTGGCACTAAAGACACTCAATAAAGAGTGGCATTTCCACTGGTGGTTTAGTGCAGCAGATTGGGCATTCTTTGCACATTCTATGGACATCAACTTCCATGGTTGGCCAATGCACTCTTAGTCTCCTCAGGATCTGTAGGGTTCGTTGTTTTGAGTAGTGTTGCTCTAATGCACCTACATGTGCTAATTGCAACCACTTAGTGTACTCGTCCTCTTCCACACAACAGGCCAATACTCCTTGCTCCGTATATTTGTACATACTTCCTGCCAAGATATGATACTTTTGAGCTCTTACTATCTCTCTATCTTCTATGTGCATTACCAGGTGATTAGGACCGAATGTCAATACTGGCACTAATGGCTTAGCCCACTGTGGTACAACTTCCAAATTAAACAAGTAAGCATCAGGTAGGTCATCTGACACTCCTTGTGGGGCCTCTCCAGATGTGAGTCTAGAGAGATGGTCTGCCCTCAAATGACTCCTGCCTTTCCTCACTACTACCTCAAAGTCATATTCCATTAGTAAGAGAAACCATCTTACTAATCTGCCTGTATTACATGGCTTGTTTACCAGGTACAGTAGAGCTTGGTGATCAGTGAAAAATTTGAACATATTTGCAAGCAAATAGTGTCTAAACTTTTTAACCGCATATACCATGCCTAATCCTTCTCGTTCAGTGGTGGTATAGTTCCGTTCAGCTGCATTTAACTGTCTACTAGCATAGGCAATTGGAAGATCCATATTACCTTCGCCCGTAGGTTGTGCGAGTACACACCCAATAGCATAATTGGATGCATATACATGAACATGAAAAGGCTTATTCCAATCTGGTGTGGTCAAGATTTGATGGAGATTGTTAATCTCCAAAAGAACAAGCTATCCTTGGTATTAGACCACCTCTAGACCAAGAATATCTTTAGACTCCACAAAATTTTGGAAATCCACTATCACATTACCAAGAAATTGATTAACTGTGAAGAAATCACTTCTCTGAAAAGTCTGCTGCAGATTAATCACTCATTGACTAATCATTCATGTAAAGTTTTTGATAAAACTTTGTATGATATCTTGCGTGGAGTTTGCGCAACTCCTCCAACTTAAATCTCTCAAAATGATTGAGTATAATCTGAGAATTAACTCAAACAACTTACCTGTGTCTGAAACTGCCTCTCTGCAATAGCGACTTTAACACCTGCAACTTCTTAGCAATGGTTCTCCCAAACTATATCCCGTTTGAAGAAATGCTTTTAGCCATAAATGGCTTATCTCGCAACTTAAATTTTAAGCTATCACTTGTGTAAAACTTTACACTATGTGCTGAGAACTGATCATTTCTTTGATCACGAAATCTACGCCTGTTTCAGAAGACACTTAGAACATTTCACATATGAATGTTCCTATGCAAAATTCTCTTAGCCTGATTACAATTAGACTCTCAGATTCTAGCCATAGATTGATTAACTATGGACTTAGATATGTTCAGAAGGATTTCTCGAAAGATTAACTACAGAAGTAGAAGACATCGAAACATCGGGTGCAAGATTTTCTTCGATTACTCAGAAAAGTTACAACTGTTTGAAGAAGTAACTCAACTAACTTTTCATGTGTCCAATGACACTTTCTACATCTGATTTCTCTCTTCCTATTCTCTATTCTACATGCCCCAACTTTTTCCAAAACATTTATAGGCAAATATGTACAAACTTATGACTAATCAAAAGTGTGAGTAACCTATATCTGAACTAATGTACATATGTGTACATAGCTTTGAATTTCTGAGTATGCCCTTCCTTCAAACTTCTGAATTTGTTCTCTTCTTAATTTCTTGACTCCATTTCTTCATAAACCTTCAATTGATGATTGGCATGCACCAACAGCTCCCCCTCAATCATTAATTGAGGTTTTTCTCTATCTTCTTAATACCTGCCATATCCTTGAATCTCTGTAGCTTTGGTCCATCTAGACTTTTTGTCATCATATCTGCAAGTTGATCTTTTGTAGGAGTATGCATAACTTCAATTTCCTTATCAATGACCTTCTCTCTCAAAAAATGATACTGTATTTCAATATGTTTAGTTCTAGCATGAAACACAGGATTAGCTGCCAAGTATAGAGAACTCATATTGTCTCCACAAATAATAGGAGTACTTTGAATCACATCAAAAATCTTCATAAGTGTCGTTAGCCATATTACCTCCTTTGCAGCTTCCACCATACCTTTATATTCTGCTTCTGTAGATGATAAAGCAACTGTATGTTGCTTCTTAGAACACCATGAAATCAATTTGTCTCCTACATAGCACAAATATCCATGTGTTGATCTTCTATCATCCACATTACCTGCCCAATCTGCATCACTATATATCTTCACTCTTGTATCAGAAGTAAATCCATAGTACAGTCCTTCTCTGAGTGTACCCTTGATGTACCTAAGTACTCTTTGTCCTGCAATCCAATGTTCCTTTCTAGGACAATGCATGAATTGTGAAAGCACACCAACTGCATATGACAAATCAGGCCTTGTTAATGTAGCATAAATCAAGCTACCAACCAAACTTTGATAGAGCTTCATGTCTCTGAATTCTTCTCCTCCAAATCTAGAAAATTTATGGTTCACTTCCAATGGTGTAGGTGCAACCCTGCAATCTTCCATTTTAAATTTGGTTAGCAAATTTTTAAGATACCTTTCTTGGGTCACATATACTCCATGTTGAGTATATAAAATCTCCATTCCCAAGAAGAATGACAAGTTCCCCAAATCACTGATTTTGAACTCTTTCTCCATCTGCTTCTTGATCATTTGTATTCCTTTATCATCTGTTCCTGTAAGTATTATGTCATCAACATAAATACAAACATAAATGAATCCATCTTCACTTGCTTTGACTAGCAAGCTACTATCTGCCTTTGATGCTTGAAATCCAAGTTCCTTCAAGAACTTTACAAGCCTATAATTCCATGCCCTTGGGGCCTGCTTTAATCCATACAAAGCTCTCTTGAGCTTACACACATAATTTGGACTCACTTGATCTTTGAACCCATCTGGTTGCTCCATGTAAACTTCATCTTAAATGTAACCATTCAAAAAAGCATTTTTAACATCTAATTGAGATAACTTCCAACCTTTGCAAGCAGCAATTGCTATGAGAGTTCTGATGGTTGTCATTTTTGCCACAGGACTATAGGTCTCATCATAGTCCACTCCATATGTCTGTGCATACCCTTTCACAACAAGTCTGGCTTTGTACCTAGACACACTTCCATCTGCAAATCTTTTTGTTTTGTAAACCCACTTACATCCAATAATTTTCTGGCTATTAGGTTTAGGAACCAGATCCCAAGTCTGATTCTCTATCAATGCATCATACTCCTCTTGCATGGCTTCTTCCCAATTTCTCTTGCCTTTGGCTTCATCATATGTAGATGGATCTTCATCTGCTTTTACCAAATAAGCATAATCTTTAGTAGTCAAGAATGAGGTGTCATAGCTATACCTTGTGGGTTGCCATTTGTGCCTAGATGACCTCCTAACTTCTGCACTTTTTGAAATCTCTGGTTCATCACATTCTGAATCAAAGATTGGCCTCTCTTCAACTTCAACCTGTACTTCATTACTCTCATTTTCATCAAGTAATTGAATCTTTGCTTTACCTTTCCTTTGATCCACTACTTCTTCAACATCTGCATGTATATTATATTTACCTGCATACCAAGTACCTTGCTCATCAAATGTAACATCCTTGGATACAAGGAATTGCTTTGTGGATGGACTCCACAACCTGTATCCCATTTGCTTATCATCATAACCAATGAATACATACTTTTCTGCCTTAGGCTCCAACTTATGCCTCAATTGAGATGGCACATATGCATATGCCAAGCATCCAAATATTCTGCAATGATCCAAGGTAGGTCTCTTACCCCACCAAGCTTCATATGGTGTCATACCTTGCAAAGCTTTACAAGGCAATCTATTAACCAAATATGTAGCTGTATTTACAGCCTCTCCCACAAATAATTTGGGCAATTCTTCTCTTTCATCATGGACCTTGCAAATTCAACAAGTGTCCTGTTTCTTCTTTTTGCTACCCCATTTTCTTGAGGAGAGTACCTGCAAGTAACTTCTCTCTTTATACCTGCATTCCACAAGTAATCATTGAATTCATTTGAAAAATACTCTCCCCCTCCATCTGATCTTAGTCTCTTCAATTTTTGACCTGTAATTCTTTCTGCATATGCATGATAGTGTTTAAATGTATGAAACACTTCTGACTTTTCTTTAATCACATAAATTGTGATCCATCTGGTAGCATCATCAACATATATGACATAATATCTTGAACCATTTATACTAAAGTCCTTTGAAGGACCCCACACATCTGTATGCACCAACTCAAGTCTTTCTGAATACATAAACCCATGCTTGGAATAAGATTGCTTATGGACCTTACCTAATTGACATGCCTCACATCTGTATGTCATATGTTGACCTGCAACATTAGGCAATCCAAGCACTGAACCATTATTAATCATGTCTTTGATACCTCTTTCATTGAAGTGTCCAAGTCTTTTGTGCCAAAGATCCAATTCTGACACCTTTTGCTCTCCATATGTGAACATAGCATGTCCAACATTTCCTTGTACCTTCAATGTGAAAAGCCTCCCTTCCTTCTTTCCTGTAACAACCTGTTTATACCCTTGACTAGGGTCTTCAACATAGACTCCATCATTGGTAAACCTTACCTCATATCCTTTTTCCACAATTTGACCTACACTGATCAAATTCTTTGGAATTGTGGGAACATAAAGAACCTTACTTAGAAGAGTGCTCCCATCTTTAGCTTTGACTGAACCAATTGACTTTACCTTATGCTTTGTATTATCACCTGTCTGAACTGTATGGTTAATTGCATTATGATCTAGATCAGTCATCAAAGCAATATTTCCACTTAAATGATTACTACATCCTGAATCAATATAGAACACTCTCATGTCCTCATGTGAGGTTTCACATGTTGCATTCATAATGAGAGTCGAATCCTCCTTCTGATCTGATGCATAGTTGTAGTAGGTGTTATTATAGGATTGATTTTGGAAGCTTCTTCCTCCACCTCTTCCAAAAGAATTCCTACCACCTCTACCTCTGAAGTTTCCTCTCTGAAATCTACCACCTCTTGCTCTTTGATTAAAGTTCTGATAATTACCATTGTTCTGATTATTGTGCCAACAATCATGAGATAGATGATTGGTCTTACCACATATCCAACAAGCTCTTGCATTATCTTTGTTGTTTCTGCCTCTTCCTCTACTTCTGCCATTTCCTTTTCCTCTTATGAAATTTGCTTGGTTTGAAGTACCTTCTTCTTCACCTGATTGTTGCTTTCCTTTGTTAGCTTTCTTCTTGTCTTTAGAGTACATTGCATGACCTGCACTCTTATCAACATCTCCTTTGATATCATTCTCAAAAGTTAGCATATGACCTAACAATTGATTCAAATCAAGAGTGAAGTGATCTAATGAAAGTTCTGTAGACAAAATAAAAGGCTTCCACTTCTCATCTCCTCTTAGCCCTGTGAGAATTTGTCTTACCAATTTATCTTCTTCAATATCTTCATCCACTGCACCTAAAGAATCTGCAATGTCCTTCATCTTTGTCACATAATCAGAAATTGATTGTGAGGCCTTCTTCTTGAAAGTAGTAAATTTTGCCCAAAGTGAAGCCTTCCTTGATTTGGTTGTGTTTTGGAAATGCTCTTCCAAAGCATTCCAAATGTCACATGCACTTTCAAGTCCTCTAATGTGAGGAAGCAAATAGTCATTGACTGCCATGTAGATTATGCTCCTTGCTTGAGCATCCTTCTTCATCCAATTCTTTAAATCTGACAATTCTTCCCTAGTTGGAACACTAGGATCTTTGAACTGAGGCTTCTCTTCTTCACCTGTAATGTATGCTATCAAATCTTTGCTCATCAGATGAGCTTCCATTCTCATAGACCAAGCTGGATAGTTCTCTCTATCCAACTTTTCAATTTGGAGATTATCTCCCATCCTTGCTTCACCTGTAGTCTCAAAGTTTTAGCCTTTACAACAAATAAATGTACCTTAACTTTGAATGTTGCTTCTTTTGATTCTCTTGATAATCTTTGCGTGTCTCCCTTCAATCTTTCTTCACACTTTATCCTTCTGAACCTTCGAGATGTAGAATTTGTATATCTGCAGCAGTCGGAGTCTTCCTTTTCTTAATTTTGACACAACCTGCTCTGATACCACTGATGGAGATTGTTAATCTCCAAAAGAACAAGCTATCCTTGGTATTAGACCACCTCTAGACCAAGAATAACTTTAGACTCCACAGAATTTTGGAAATCCACTATCACATTACCAAGAAATTGATTAACTTTGAAGAAATCACTTCTCTGAAAGGTCTGCTGCAGATTAATCACTCATTGACTAATCATTCATGTAAAGTTTTTTATAAAACTTTGTATGATATATTGCATGGAGTTTGCGCAACTCCTCCAACTTAAATCTCTCAAAATGATTGAGTATAATCTGAGAATTAACTCAAACAACTTACCTGTGTCTGAAACTGCCTCTCTGCAATAGCGACTTTAACACCTGCAACTTCTTAGCAATGGTTCTCCCAAACTATATCCCGTTTGAAGAAATGCTTTTAGCCATAAATGGCTTATCTCTCAACTTAAATTTTAAGCTATCACTTGTGTAAAACTTTACACTATGTGCTGAGAACTGATCATTTCTTTGATCACAAAATCTGCGCCTGTTTCAGAAGACACTTAGAACATTTCACATATGAATGTTCCTATGCAAAATTCTCTTAGCCTGATTACAATTAGACTCTCAGATTCTAGCCATAGATTGATTAACTATGGACTTAGATATGTTCAGAAGGATTTCTCGAAAGATTAACTACAGAAGTAGAAGACATCGAAACATCGGGAGCAAGATTTTCTTCGATTACTCAGAAAAGTTACAACTGCTTAAAGAAGTAATCAACTAACTTTTCATGTGTCCAATGACACTTTCTACATCTGATTTCTCTCTTCCTATTCTCTATTCTACATGCCCCGACTTTTTCCAAAACATTTATAGGCAAATATGTACAAACTTATGACTAATCAAAAGTGTGAGTAACCTATATCTGAACTAATGTACATATGTGTACATAGCTTTGAATTTCTGAGTATGTCCTTCCTTCAAACTTCTGAATTTGTTCTCTTCTTAATTTCTTGACTTCATTTCTTCATAAACCTTCAATTGATGATTGGCATGCATCAACAAGATTGGTGTTGAACATAATCGCCGTTTAAGCTCATTGAAGGAATTCTCACATTCATCAGTCCACTCAAAGTTAGTCAAAAGTCTGTACATGGGCTTTGCAATGAGAGCATACATGTGAATGAACCGGCAGTAGTAACCACAATTCCCCATGAAAGCCTATACTTCCTTGACGTTCTTTGGCCTAGGTAGTTCTGCGATGGCTCTCAGTTTCTCTTCGTCAGTGGATATGCCGTTCTTAGACACTATGTGTCCTAGAATTTTGCCTTGCCTGACCATGAAAACACACTTTTCTAGGTTCAGGCAGACTTGATATTCTCTGCATTTATCAAAGATTTGTCTGAGTTCAGGTATATGGGTCTGTCTAATGTTGGAATGAGCGCAAAGATCATCAACATAGACTTCCAAATTCTTCCTCAAGAACTCTTTAAACACGTGACACATTAATCTTTGAAAGGTGGTAAGCCCAAATGGCATTACCCGAAAGGCAAATATGCCCCACTCTGTGGCAAAAGCCGTCTTATGCTGATCTTCTGGTGCAATGGCTACCTGATTGTAGCCAAAGAATCCATCCAGGAAGCTGTACACTTCCTTGCCTTCTACCCTTTCTAATAGATGCTCAGTAATAGGAAGTGGATAACTGTCTCTAATCGTGGCAGCATTAACTTTTTTAAGGTTAATACACACACGCAATTTTCCATTCTTCTTGGGCACAACCACAATGGGGGATACCCATTCAGTGTGCTCAATATCATAGATAAACCCAGCTTCTACCAATCTATCTATCTCCTCCTTGATCTTAGCAGCGTAGTTATCATTGTATGTATAGGGCTTCTGCTTAGATGGTCTGGCATCTGAGGTCATGGGAATCATGTGTGAGCATATGTCTGGGTCGACACCTTTCAGGTCCTTGTAGCTCCAAGCGAATACATCTTTGTACTCTCTTAACAAAGCTACCTACTCTTGGTCTTCTTCTTCCGTCAGGTCATGCCCTATGTAGGTGCATCTTTCTCCTCCCTCTTCTATGGCGACAACTATTTTCTTGGTAGTTTCCTTGCTATCATAGGCCTCTCCTGCTTGTGCCTCACGTTTAGGCATTCTTATCATGATTCTCCTATCGTCTATCTCATATTTTTTAAAGTTTTCAGGGACCTCAAACAAGGATTCTTCTGCCTCCGGAGTGACTTCCTTTTTCTTTCTTTTCTTTCCTCCACTCTTAGTGGCTACTTGTGTGGCTAACCTCACATCATTCGTGATTTCTCCGTGTCTCTGGGGGTAAGCTTCAATATCATAGAAGTATTCTTCATCTGATGCAAAAGGTGGGTCCATAATGATTGACTCTAAATCGGAGTCACTTGCATCCTCAAATGTATCAGGGCTAGGTTCGCATTCTTCTAAAACTGCATCTCCCATGATTGGCTCTATTGAGAAGACTGAAATGTCATAGCCATCCTCATCATAGTGGGGTGTCCACTGCTCTTCATTGATGGCTACATCCATTGTTGCTAAAATTTCTGCCCAGCCGTGAGGCTCAAACTCTTCGTCAGGAAAAACTACAGGTGCATAGGCTGGGTCTTGAGTTGATCTATGGGTTTCTTTTGCACCTACCTCTCTGGCTTTCTCTCTCTTCTCTTCTTCTACTGCTACCTTACACATCCATAAGTGAGTGTCTTCATGCATCCATGAGGATCTGGATCCTATGGAATGCACAGACTCAGTCTCATCTTTGGCTCTATGGATGGGATTCCATTGAATAGGCAGTACGTCTCTATGAGAGTAATCCTTGAGATTGACTTTGGTTGTAACACCTAGATGTTGCAAATACAAGGAATTGGTTCCCCAATCCTGTACCACTTGCAATTGCCGCATAAATGGCCTTCCCAAAATCATCTCGTAGGCTTGGTTTTTGCTAAAGTCGCATATAGCAAAAGTGTGCTCAAACTCAACACCACATGTAGTGAGAGTTATGCCTTCTAGCAATCCCAAGGGCCTCTCAATATGGCCATCGGCCATCTACAATTTCATTCTCGTCGGTCGGAGTGCTGGCTTGCCCCAACGCTTCCATAGGGAACTTGTAGCAATTGCAACTCCTGCACCTGAGTCCAAAATTGCCTTGGTTGTGTATTCCTGATGGGTAACTGGGAGATAGGTATTTCCTTCTTCTCCTTCACTCATGTCTCCTATCTTATCCAATGGTATTTCAGGCACTGTTCTATGAGATCCTACCTGGGAACGCGATTTCGCTATGTCTGGCACTTGTTTGGCTACGTGTTTCCACACTTCTTGCTTAACTTTGAGTAGCTCTTCTAAAGTGAGATTGCACTGCACTTTAGTGTTCTTTACTACCTGTGTATTCCTAGGTATGATTGAATATTCATTTCTTATCATGACTGTGGGTGCTCTCAGGCAAGTAGACTTGGTTTCCCATGGGCCTGTGAAATGTGGTAACTCTTGCAAGGAATTAGACTCAATGTCTAACCTCTCATGAGAGTGGGCACTTTCCTGTTCTTCATAAATAGAAGGGATGTCCTGTGGGAACTGATCATGTGCGTCATCCAGAAGTTCAATGGGAGGAGGAACTTCACTCTCCTTTGCCCACTTCTCTTCTTGAATCTCTCTCAGAAACTCTGATGAATACCTATTCATAGAAGAAGAGGTGTTTGGTTCAGTGGAGTTAGGCACATAAGCTCCCTGGGGAGGAATGCTTATTCTATCACTTGACCTCTCCTTAGCCTGGGAGGTGGCTCCTTTTCGAGACTTTGCAAGTAACCTCTCCAATCTATCCAATAGACCATCAAAGTGCAATGGTGTTCTGATGGGGTTAGAGCCATTTGTTGGAAGTGAGGTAGGCCCTTAGGCTCATGTCACAGGTCCATGGTTCCATAGTTCCAGTTATGTACAACATTAATTCCAGCAATCTTCCATATTGACAAAACATGAACATATCACAACTTAATCATACAAATGATGAGACAAAGATAGAGAAAGAATAGACGACATGTGTAAGGTGTTACGTAAGCCATCGCTTACTCATAGTATCATATATACCAATGTTCAATGTACAATGTGGGAGCAAAACTCTCAACCACTCTATGTGATGAGAAATAGATGCATGAGTGAATGTACAATGTAACAAACATATTCAGATGTGTGGGCAGTAATCTGAATATACATGAGATGTATGACCTTATAGGTTATAGAAGAGTGAATATGAGTGACTGAATGAGGAAGGATCAGTGTGAACGGAAATCCTCAAACTCATGTGAACACACCTTCTCAAACACCTCATAAAATATGCATAAAGCATATACGTACTGTTTCTCTTGTACCTATGCCGAATAGGACTCCTCCTGATATGAACGCCACAGCCTCCATAAACTTCAAGTAGTACCTGTGTGCATAAAGAGAATATGTACCTGAATACTTAACATAAGATGTGAATCTTATGTTAAACTCCATCTAATGTCTTTGAAGTAGCCCGACATCTTCTTGTAGAAGACAATCTTCAACCTAACATCTTCGTGTAGAAGATGATCTTCAAATACGCCATGTAGATGGTCCCATCCAATGTCTTTGAAGTAGCTAGACATCTTCTTGTAGAAAATAATCTTCAACCTAATATCTTCCTGTGGAAGACAATCTTCAAAGGCGTTATGTAGATGGGCGATCCTCACCATCAAGCTGCTAATGACCAAGTCTTCTTGCCATGAACAAGAGATAACCTCCTCTCCATGAGGTAGAGTGTGAGCACACCCTTCATCTTCTCCAAGAAGAATCACCAAGAAGAACTCCATAGCTGCTCCTCAACATGCTTCAAGTTAGCACCATGGCTGCCCCATGTGCTAGAAGAAACACCACCTCTACTGAGGTCCAAGCTCTAGAAAGCTTGTGTTGATCCTAGGTGAAGGATGTATACAAGTGAGCCAAGCACTTGTTTATATAGTATTTGATGATCCTTGAAAAGCTCTTGAATAAAGCACAATAAAACTACGATCGTAGCTTTTCCCTCCGTCCGCTGTTATTGCGATAACGAAATAAAGCAAGATTTTCCATTGTTGAATGCGTTGTTCGCCGTTTATGAAAAGCAAAAAGTATTTCGCTGCCGCTGCGCCTGTTGGGGATCGAACCATGGTCGCTGGGTTGGGAAGTTGATGCACTAACCACGCTGCCCGCCGCTTTTGTTGTACAAACAAGTCATAACAGGTGCTACACATGCTGTAATCTGAGAGCATGACCAACCTTTGACAAATAGGACATTGTTTCCAACAATCCCCCCTGCAATGTCATATTGGTACAATCTGAACTGAATCTGCAAACTGTCACAAACTGCAAACTATCACAAGCTTCACGCTTGTACTCCCGCACTTCAAAACTTGTTCTTCAAAAAACATCTTCAAAATTGAATTTAACTTTCCTTCAAAAAACTTGAACTTGCTGAATATGAACCATAATACTTGAGAAAATATGCAAACTAGATATCCAATAGTGTACTCATCAAGCAATCACTGCTTGACAACTGTAGCATGAACTGTCTCTGAACCTGCTATCTCCTGTCTTCAAAAACTTGAAAACATACACTAGGATTCACAAATTTGCATTTACCTTCCAAAAAGGTTTCTCAACGTACTTCTGCTGCGTCATGTAAATACACTAAACAAAATCAGGAACTGAATCCTGGAACCTGTGACTGAAAACTCACAACTTAGTGTATTATGAACACTGCTGGTTCATCTCTGACTGTACTCAACTCAATATGAGTCAAAACATCTATGATGTCATCATGTCTTTATCCTTTAAATCCTTCATACCTCTTTCCTTCAGAACTTGGTATAAACATATATGTGCGCACTTTTGAAATGTACCTTTCTGAAATATCAAGCTTCTCTTTAATAGAACTCTGGAACTTTCTCCTGAACAGGAACATCCTAACAGGAACTTTCTCCAAACATTCTTTTTCTTCTTTCTTCTTTCAAAGCTGGAACATAAAGAGAACCTGACAAAGGAAATATAGGAATACCTGAAGTAGGAATACCTGTAGGTATGACTCTGCATTCTTTTACATATGGCTTGAAAATAAGTCTTCATGTTTCATCACCCCCCTGGATGACTTAACACTAGTATCCAGTATTCTTCAAATATATCAGACTTTATGAAATGTGGAACGTCTTCCTTCTTTCAATAAATCTGATCTTTAGTAATCCATACTTGTATCTGAAACAAAAGTTTTAGGATCCATATTTTTCTGTAACATAACAAGTATCTTCTTTTTCTCTGCAACACAAATCTGATAGAATCTGAATCTTTGACTTACTTCTTCCAATGCTAAGAACCTTATCAAACAAAGGATAGACAATTGAATCATAAATACTCAAGATCATACAAGATCTATCCAAGATCAATGATCTCTCCTGTGTAGAATCTGCTCTCATCAAACCTTCATGTCTGAATGTTTGATTTGTTACCTGAATGTCTTCAAGTGTCCATGCTTCTCAAAAAGTTGTAAAACTTTTCTTCAAACAAATCCTTTAAGGAATCTGAAATTCCTACTTGAACCATAAGTGGACAAACTTCTCACCTTGAGAACTCCAAAAGCTGCAAGTTGATACTTCATAACTTTCATATTTTACCCGGGTGAAATGTGATAGTACCTGCTTGACTTTCTTTTGGCTAACTCCACTTCTCAATCAAGTTATAGGATATGATGGAACACCTTTTGGAATACAAACATGTATCCAAAAATCTAGACAATCATTGAAAGTAGATTCTTCATTGACTCGTACATCAACAAGATTCTGAATATTCTGAAGTTTTCTGAAAATACTGAATATGAGGTAACCTTTATAAAACCTCAACCCAAGTCTTCAACATCTGCTACAAAAAACTCTTTTACCTTAAGAGTTAGATAAAGAAGAAATATACTTCTCTGCAACTTGTCATATATCAAGTAGCTCTGTATTGACATTCCAAGAATTCTTTGAGGGAACTTATAAGCTGCCTGCTTAAAAGCTTCATAACTCATATATATATGAGTTAAAACATATATCTGCTGCTTTTCTTTCTCTCAATGCAATTCTTTGTCAAATCTACTAAATCATGACCAAGTGTAATGCAAAACAAGAAACTGCTTCTTCTTTAAACAAGATGTTCTCGTAGACTTGTCTTTGGATGTAGAGGATAAAATAGGAAAAGTATATGGAAAATATATGAGAAAAGGAAGCCTTACTTTTCTTTTGGAAATGATGGACTTTCTTCTTCTGCATCTTTCTTCCATCTGATGATATCAACATCTTCAAACTTCTCTTCCATACCTTTTGTTCTCTTCATCTTGAAGTAGCAAACACTCTTGACTTCTTCAAACGAACTTTTCTCTTCCTTTAGTGTAAGAGTAAGAGATAAAACAAACATGGTATATAAATGGAAGTTGAATATAGAAACATGTTTTATCATCTCCTCATATCTCTGAATCAAAATTCTGCTTCAAATGTCTGAAATGACTAAATTCACCAATCGTTGTCTGAATGATGAATTGCCCTTCTAGAGTTACCTTTTCTAGATACATTTGTACCTTGATATCCAACCAACTTACAACAGAAAATTGGCTGAAAACAAAACTCATCTCATCTCTGCACTTGTCTTCTTAGATGCATTTGCTTGCCATGAAAGAGATCTCTCAAAACTTTCTAGAAAAACCTCTAGATACCTGTTTTGATGTAGCATTTAACTTTCAAATGATGAAAGCATATAAAAGCAAGTCTTGAATTTCTTCAAATCTCTTCATAACTGCTCTTCTAAGATATGACCTGCAAATGATAATCTGATAGTAGAAATTGATACCTGTGATTTGATGTTGATCTGATTTCTTCATCTTCTCTAAACCATTGTTCTTCCTTGAATTTGAAGTAGTCTTCTCTTCATCAAGTCTGGGTCTTCAAACAATACTTTTGTAAAGTATTTGCATACTCTTCCAAAAATATTCGGCTGCTAACAGATCATCAACTTCATACTCCACACTGATGAATGTAACTGAAGTGTCTAATTCTCAAATCTCTACTCATCTAGATTAAGTGTGTATGTCAAATGTCAAATGTTAGAAGATGCCTTTAAATCATATGTTGTAAATCTGGAATTCTGGAACCTCGGATTATGAATGAGCCTTAATGCATTGATGCCAAAGATCTAAAGTTCTGTAACCAAAACCTTAGTGCTCTGATACCAAATGTTGGAAGTGAGGTAGGCCCTTAGGCTCATGTCACAGGTCCATGGTTCCATAGTTCCAGTTATGTACAACATTAATTCCAGCAATCTTCCATATTGACAAAACATGAACATATCACAACTTAATCATACAAATGATGAGACAAAGATAGAGAAAGAATAGACGACATGTGTAAGGTGTTACGTAAGCCATCGCTTACTCATAGTATCATATATACCAATGTTCAATGTACAATGTGGGAGCAAAACTCTCAACCACTCTATGTGATGAGAAATAGATGCATGAGTGAATGTACAATGTAACAAACATATTCAGATGTGTGGGCAGTAATCTGAATATACATGAGATGTATGACCTTATAGGTTATAGAAGAGTGAATATGAGTGACTGAATGAGGAAGGATCAGTGTGAACGGAAATCCTCAAACTCATGTGAACACACCTTCTCAAACACCTCATAAAATATGCATAAAGCATATACGTACTGTTTCTCTTGTACCTATGCCGAATAGGACTCCTCCTGATATGAACGCCACAGCCTCCATAAACTTCAAGTAGTACCTGTGTGCATAAAGAGAATATGTACCTGAATACTTAACATAAGATGTGAATCTTATGTTAAACTCCATCTAATGTCTTTGAAGTAGCCCGACATCTTCTTGTAGAAGACAATCTTCAACCTAACATCTTCGTGTAGAAGATGATCTTCAAATACGCCATGTAGATGGTCCCATCCAATGTCTTTGAAGTAGCTAGACATCTTCTTGTAGAAAATAATCTTCAACCTAATATCTTCCTGTGGAAGACAATCTTCAAAGGCGTTATGTAGATGGGCGATCCTCACCATCAAGCTGCTAATGACCAAGTCTTCTTGCCATGAACAAGAGATAACCTCCTCTCCATGAGGTAGAGTGTGAGCACACCCTTCATCTTCTCCAAGAAGAATCACCAAGAAGAACTCCATAGCTGCTCCTCAACATGCTTCAAGTTAGCACCATGGCTGCCCCATGTGCTAGAAGAAACACCACCTCTACTGAGGTCCAAGCTCTAGAAAGCTTGTGTTGATCCTAGGTGAAGGATGTATACAAGTGAGCCAAGCACTTGTTTATATAGTATTTGATGATCCTTGAAAAGCTCTTGAATAAAGCACAATAAAACTACGATCGTAGTTTTTCCCTCCGTCCGCTGTTATTGCGATAACGAAATAAAGCAAGATTTTCCATTGTTGAATGCGTTGTTCGCCGTTTATGAAAAGCAAAAAGTATTTCGCTGCCGCTGCGCCTGTTGGGGATCGAACCATGGTCGCTGGGTTGGGAAGTTGATGCACTAACCACGCTGCCCGCCGCTTTTGTTGTACAAACAAGTCATAACAGGTGCTACACATGCTGTAATCTGAGAGCATGACCAACCTTTGACAAATAGGACATTGTTTCCAACACCATTGAACAAGCGACTGGCTTCAAACATGGCTTGCGCCAATTCGACCATTTTAGCACAAAGCTTTGTTTGCTCTATCTCTAGATCGGCTCTAGGGTAACATTTCTCATGATCTGTTACATTGGGCCCTTCTTGGATTTTGGCCTGATATGCCTTAAGCATCATGTCTAGATCTTCAGGAGTGGGATTGGCTAGGACTGATCCTACTCTGGGTGGTGGGTGGGTTAAGGGTGGTGTATTGAAAGGTTGGGGAATGGAAGAAGATGGATTGGAGGGTAAACGGAAAGGTGGTGGAGGGGTGGTGTGAGAGTGGTTTTGAGATGTGAGTTCACTTATCTTTGCTTTGGTTTCTCTCAAGCTTTCTTCAAGTTCGCTCATTTTCTGTGACCATTGTCTTTTCATTCTCTCCTGGCTATCTCTCCATGCTCTTGTCCTTTTCTTGGTTATACTCTCTGTCTCACTAACCTCAGAACTCTTTTCCTGCCCTACTCCTTGAGTTTGCTGCAAGGCTTGGGCTCTAGTGACCACATGTACTGGGGCTGTGGAAGTTATACTTCCCGTAGAGTCTACCACTAACCCAATGATGTTGATGGGAGTGATTTTAGGCATGTTATTAGGGTTCTTTGGCAATCTCGTAGGAGATGCTCTTTTCTGCAGTCTTCACAGAAACCCTGAATTGTCACTGGTTGGGGTTGTGTAGGGGCAGGCAGTGGACAATCACGTATAAGGTGATCTCCCTGACATCTAAAGCATTGTCCTCTAGGAAATGGGGGTCGTACCTACCTAGGTTGAGGTCTAGAGTTGGGGTTTGTGTACATGACATTAGCATACTCAAGCTCCTCACTATTTTCACTTGGGTCCTCATAATAGTATGACTTGTTATGCTCGGGTGACTGCATGTAGTAAGCCTGTGGGCTATCAATATGTGTGGAGTCAAAACTATGGTCACTTGGATTACTGTCTGATAGCAATGGGGTGACTGGGACTATGGCTCTGTTCGGATTTTCTTCAGCAGATGCATATTTCACTGGGATCACATTGGTTGGAGCAGGGGGTTGCTGCACTAGGACTGGTTGAGGTCTCTGCTGCCCTTGATAAGGTGGCTGATAAGGTTGTTGTGGTCTTTTGTATTGTTGTGGTGGGTACTGATTCTGGTATCTACCTTGTTGTGGATAAGGCTGAGGGTAATTTTGCCTAACAGTTTGTTTGTTATATGGGCAGTCCTGTGCAGTGTGGTTGGTGTACCTTCGCTCTATGGTGCAGTACTAGCTACTAGGATTCACCTGGGGTTGGGCCATAATGGGACATACATTTGCCATATGGTCACCTCCACAAGTGTAGCACCGCTTAACTGGGGCAAATCATGGAATTTGTTTGCTACAGGCACCTAGTTTTTGAGCTACCTTCACTGCAAGTTCCTCAATGGATGTGGACTGACCAGATGTGAGACTGCTAGAGTTATCCGAATCCTTATAGATTTTTGATAGCTCTAACTCCTCGCCTAGATTATCCTCAATGTCTATTCACATGCGCACGCATTCTTCTATAGTTCTGGGGTCCTTCAAATACACATATGACCTAAGCTTGGTGCTCAACAAGCCATCTAAGAACAAAGCCACTTGCTTGGCTGGTGTGGGTAACTCAGGCATCGGGCACCTCTCTAGATATTGCCTAAACCGTCTTCCTGCTAGTCTGACCGTCTCTTGAGGTGTTTGCTTGAAGCTATGAATTAGTGAGGAAGTGTTGTGCCTTATGCCACTCTTAGAAAACTCAATGATAAATGCCTCTAGGAGCTGGTCTATGTTTCTGAAATGCCTCTCATTCAGTGGTTGAAACCACGTAAGGGCAGTGTTCCTAAGGGTTAGACGAAAAGCATTATATTGTGTGAATAGGTCCTCTACCTGTTCAGCTTTCAAGACTTGCCTAAATTCTGCCACATGGTCATAAGCGTCTCCAGTGCCATCGAAGTAATTCTTCATGGACTTCACCAGTTGAGTTGGCCTCAGGGTCCTAGTGTGTTCTCTCGACCTTGGCAAGGGAAAATCATCAGCATTTCTTTGGTTCCTTGGGTCTCTAAATCTCTCGGTTTCTTCTCTATTTGTCCCTGTTCTCCTTCTTTCTCTTCCCTGGGGGTTGGCAAAGCTTACTTCAGGTCTATCTCTACTTCTATCTCCTTGAGCTCCATGAGCCTAGGAGGTGCCAGCTCCTTGGTGACTGTAGGACATATTGGACCGTGGTTGGGGAAAAACAAATTCACCCTTCCATGTGTAGGCATGTCTGCCATGCTCGATGACCACGAAGATCCTCTTTGATGTATTGTCTAGGTAGGTTACTTTGCCTGGGCTATCAGGGTCTTTAAACTCATAGATTGTGAGAGCACTTACTTCTTGAGGCTGGGCAAGTTTATACCTCCAAAAAGCCTCATCAGTTTCTTGGTTTAAAAGCAAATCTATGCCTTTATTATCCTGTGGAATCCACTCTGGAGTCATGATTCTGGTCAAGACGGATTTACCACGAGGATTTCTTGGCTCTCTCTCTAAATTCCCTTGCTCTATATCACCCATGTCCGTCTCCACAATCACATTTCCAAACTCATCTGTTCTATCAGGAAGAGTGGTGACTACATATATAGTCCCCTCTTTATCTAGGTATGCGCCATTCTCAAACTTGACTACCAGGTGTTCTAGTCCATGGGGTTGATCGGGGTTCTTAATCTGGACCACAGATCTTCTTAGGCCGTCTTCGTAAATGCGAGCACCTAGACGATTAGTCCTGATGTATTCCAATTGAGTCTTGTAAGGTCCTTCTGGCTTTTCTAGATAAGCCACCCCTGAACTACCTACAGGTCTCTCCATGTTATAGGACATCTCAGAATCACTTATTTCTGATCGGGGAGTGTATGGGTAATCACTCAACTACTGGGCCCAAGACCTAGCAGTGTGATTGACACTAGCTTCAGAAGATCTGAGGCTTTGTCTGTCTCGGCCTAAGTGTCGGCTTGACCTAAGGTTCATATGCCTGGTTTCTCTACCCCCTTGGTCCCAAGTACACTCTCGTTGCAGGTTAATTGGCACCAATCACTTTGTTCTTTTTAGTTGATTATTATGTTATGCCCTTGTTCAAGATCACGTCGTCAGGAATACTTAAGTGAAGTTCGCACTTGATAATTGATCGATTCAAGTTTACTTTTTTCCCTTAGGGTTTTTGCACTTAAGACCTACTTAATGCTTGCACTTAGTTGATTAGTTCTCTTGGACTTGATTCGTGCCTGACATTGCCCTAATTAATTACCACACCTAAGTTGTACTTAGCCTAGGCTAGGAATTGACAAAGGAGGGTTGAGAGAACTTCCAACCTCAATCCTCTGGTTGCTCAGACCGCTGCACAAGCCCAGGAAGCCTTCTCCCAAGCTTGGTACTCACCCTTGCTAGCTTGCCTTGAAATGCCTTGCTTGCACACAATGTTCCTGCAAAAGTTCATGAGTTAATACAGCTCCTTTACCACAATGGATTGGAAGACACACATCAACAATTACAGCCCCCCCCCCTTGGAAGTAACTCACTGCACCCCCAAAATCTTATGACCACCTAGTTCTACCGAATGGCCAACTTAAAAACACATGTTCTAAAACTCCATGTATGATTCTTACAAAAACCAGTCAAGGTCCACGTAGGATTCTCAACAAGCTTTCCAACGAGACCAAAATCTCATCAATTGGAGCTCGTATGGTGAAGTTATGACCATTCAGGCACTTAGGGGTCAAAACAGGCTCTCAGGGTTCAGGAAATTCCTCCCTGGTTTCTAGGTCTTTTGCCCACTCCTAAGGCTCTAATGTTATCCCAATGTGTCCAAAATTAAGCCCAAATATACCTCAATTCACTCAATTAATTCACTCTAAAATTTCATGCGTTAAGCCCATGTATCACGATAGGTTGGGGTGTCGCGATAGGTGGAGGTGTCGCGATAGGTCAGGGTGTTGCGATAGGTCGAACTGTCGCGATAGGTCGAAGTGTCGCGATAGGTCGGGGTGTCGCGATAGGTTGAAGTGTCGCGATAGGTCGGGGTGTCGCGATAGGTGGAGGTGTCGCGATAGGTGGAGGTGTCGCGATAGGTGGAGGTGTCACGAAAGGTCGAGGTGTCGCGATAGTTCGAAGTGTCGCGATAGGTCGAAGTGTCGCGATAGGTCGGGGTGTCACGATAGGTGGGGGTGTCGTGATAGGTCGAGGTGTCGCGATAGGTCGGGGTGTCGCGATAGGTCGAGGTGTTGCGATACCTGCGAGTGTCACGATAGGTCGAGGTGTCGCGATAGGTCGGGGTGTCGCGATACCTGGGAGTGTCGCGATAGGTCGAGGTGTCGCGATAGGTGGAGGTGTCGCGATAGGTCGAGGTGTCACGATAGGTGGAGGTGTCGTGATAGGTGGAGGTGTCACGATAGGTCGAGGTGTCACGATACTTGGGAGTGTCGCGATACCTGGGAGTGTCGCGATACCTCGAGGTGTCGCGATAGGTCGGGATATGGTGAATTTTTCTGTTCTGTCTAGTGATCCTAGGAGCTCTAGGGCTGCGCAGTGTCGTGGTGCACTCAGAATCGTGATTGGGGCAACTTTTTGGTGTGTCACGATAGCTCGAGCTCGATGCCTCGGGGCTTGCGCAGAGAGATTCCGTACCTGCTGAGCTTGCTGGAGATGATGATGGAGCTGAAACCTGCAAGAAACATGCAAAAACACACACCAACAAGGACACACACTCGCTCTCTCATAAACTCGCACAAAGCAAATGAGGGAAATGATTTGGAAGTGGGAATATAAGGTGGTGAAGGAGATGAAGATGGAGATGGAGATGGAGAGAAAACAAGAAATTTACCTACTACTTACCATTCCAACGCGTCCTCTCTACGTCTTACCATCACACGCTCGTCCTCAAAGCTCGAATCCCCAGCAACGGCACCAAAATTTGGTGTAGCTCAGTGATGATAGCACCTCCTTTAATGTCAATCCGGGAAGACATGAGGATGGTATGAAGACCTCGAGCAAGTGAAGGCACAAATGGGTGAGTGAGAAGCACGAAAACATGCACACACATACACACACACACGCACACACGACGAGAACAAAGAGAGTAAGAGAATGGAATCACTTCTATTATAACCAAGTTCTCATACAAGCTCAAAACTACAAGAAGCTAGGCCAAAAATGAGCTCTCTAGCTCTATTTATAGTTTTTGACGAGCTTTGGCCCTGTCCAGACCTAGTGTCTGGCCTAGTTAAAAATTAGGTTCCAGGGCTTATTTGAGGGCTCAAGCGAGATCTAAAAAATATGAAAATTGGCAGGCAACTACTTCCAAGGCTCCCCAAGCTCGAGGACTCCTCGGCTTGTACAAAATGGAGCTACAAAAAGGTGAAATGATATTTACAAGGGTTTTTAGTGATGAGAATCACTTTTAAAATGATGTAAGGTTTGGAAAAATTTAATGGGTTGCCTTAGTGCTAGATCTGCATGTATGCCGTACTTGCTTCTCCCCATATGATGCCAACATTAACGCAAATTCTCACAGATTTGAGAGGAGATGAGAAATGGAAGCCATTCATTTTGTCTAGTGAATTGTCACTAGATCATTTCACTCTTGATTTAAATCAGCTGCTAGGACATATGCTAACTTTTGAGCAAGATGTCAAAAGTGATGGTGATAAGAATGCAGGTCAAGCAATGTATTCAACGGATAAGAAGAAGAATAGCAAAGGCAAGCAACAATTAAATGAAGAAGAAGGTACAACTAGCCAAGCCAACTTCCTAAGAGGAAGAGGAGGTGGCAAAGGTAGAGGAAGAGGCAGAAGCAATAAAGATGGAGCCAAAGCTTGCTAGATTTGTGGTAAGAAAAATCATTTAGCTCATGATTATTGGCATAATAATCAGAATAATGGAGGATATAGTCAGAACTTTATTTCAAGAGGAAGAGGTGGTAGAAACCAAAGAGGTAATTTTAGAGGTAGAGGTAGTAGAGGTTACTTTGGAAGACATGCAGGTAGAGGATTCCAAAGTCAATCCTACAACAATACATACTACAATTATGCTTCAGATCAGAAAGAAGATTCAACTTTAATCATAAATGCAACTTGTGAAAGACAAAGTGAAGATCAAAGAGTCTTCTACATTGACTCCGGGTGTAGCAATCACCTGAGTGGTAATATAGCCTTGATGACTGATTTGGAGAATAAGGTAACTAATCATGTAGTTCAAATAGGTGATAATACAAAGCATAATGTGAAGTCAATTGGATCAGTGAAGGCCAAGGATGGAAGTACTCTTCTTAGTAAGGTCTTGTATGTTCCTACAATTCCAAAGAATCTAATAAGTGTAGGGAAAATTGTTGAAAAAGGTTATGAAGTAAGGTTCTATAATGATGGAGTTTTTGTGGAAGAGCCTAGCAATGGGTATAAAAAGAAGGAAGGTTCTTCACATTGAAGATTCAAGGTAATGTTGGTCATGCCTTGTTCACTTGTGGAGGACATAAGATCTCTGAGTTAGATCTTTGGCACAAAAGGCTTGGACATTTCAATGAAAGAGGTATTAAGGATATAGTTAACAATGGTTGAGTGCTTGGTTTGCCTAATGTTGCAGGTCCACATATGACATACAGATGTGAGGCATGTCAATTAGGTAAGGTTCATAAGCAATTATATTCTAAGCATGGTTTCATGTATTCAGAGAAGCTTGAATTGGTACACACAGATGTGTGGGGACCATCAAAGGATTTCAGTATTAATGGTTCAAGATATTATGTGATTTATGTTGATGATTCTACCAAGTGGATCACTATATATGTGATCAAATATAAATAAGAGGTATCCAACTTATGGAATGCATGTATAAAAGGGAAGTTACTTGCAGGTACTTTCCTCAGCTTTCCTCAACAAAATGGTGTAGCAGAAAGGAGAAATAGAACTCTTGTTGAGCTTGCAAGATCAATGATGAAGGAGAAAAATTGTCCAAATTATTTGTGGGCTGAGGCTGTAAATACAACTACATATTTGGTTAATAGGTTACCATGTAAAGCTTTGCAGGGTATGACACCATATGAAGCTTGGTGGGGTAAGAGACCTACCTTAGATCATTGCAAAGTGTTTGGATGTTTGGCTTATTCATATGTGCCATCTCAATTGAGGCATAAATTGGAACCTAAAGCTGAATAGTATGTGTTCATTGGATATGATGATAAACATATGGGTTATAGGTTGTGGAGTCCATCCACAAAACAATTCCTTGTATCAAAGGATGTTACATTTGATGAGCAAGGTACTTGGTATGCAGGAACAATAAATAATCATGCAGGGGATGAAGAAGTTTTGAATCGGAAGAAAGGTAAATAAAAGGTTCAGATATTTGATGAAGAAGAGAACAATGAAGTACAAGTTGAAGTTGAAGAAGTGCCAATGTTTGATCCAGAATGTGATGAACTAGGAACTTTAAGAAGTGGAGAACTTAGAAGGTCATCAAGACACAAATGGCAACCTACAAGTTATAGCCATGACACTTCTTTTTTGACTACTAAAGATTATGCTTACATGGTGAAAGCAGATGAAGATCCTTCTACATATGAAGAGGCAAAAGGTAAGGAAAATTGGGAAAAAGCTATGCAGGAAGAGTATGATGCATTGATGGAGAATGAGACATGGGATTTGGTTCCTAAACCAAATAGTCAGAAGATCATTGGATGCAAATGGGTCTACAAGACAAAGAGGTATGAAGATGGAAGTGTGTCTAGGTATAAAGCTAGACTTGTTGTATGATCAGACATATGGTATAGATTATGATGAGACCTATAGTCCTGTGGCAAAGATGACAACCATCAAGACACTCATAGCCATTGATGCATGTAAAGGTTGGAGATTATTTCAATTAGATGTGAAGAATGCTTTTCTTAATGGCTATATTTCAGATGATGTTTTCATGGAGCAACCACAAGGGTTCAAAGCTAAAAGGTATTGAGAATATGTATGTAACCTCAAGAGAGTGTTGTATGGTTTGAAGCAAGGCCCAAGGGCATGGAATTCTAGACTTGTGAAGTTCTTGAAGGAACTTGGTTTCCAAGTATCTAAAGCTCATAGTAGCTTGCTTATTAAAGCAAGTGATGATGGGTTCATTTACATGTGCATATATGTTGATGACATAATTCTTACAGGTACAGATGAGAAGGGCATACAAAGTCTCGAGAAGCAAATGGAGAAAGAGTTTAAGATTAGTGACTTGGGAGACTTGTCGTATTTCTTGGGCATGGAGGTCGCATATACTCAACATGGAGTGTATGTGACTCAGGAAAGGTATTCAAAGAACTTGTTGATCAAGTTTAAAATGGAAGATTGTAGGGTAACACCTACTCCAATGGAGGTGAATCACAAATTGATCAGATATGGAGGAGAAGAATTCAAGGATATTAAGTTATATCAAAGTTTGGTTGGTAGTATAATCTATGCTACCTTAACTAGGCATGATTTGTCATATGCAATTGGAGTGTTGTCTCAATTCATGCATTGTCCTAAGAAAGAACATTGGGTTGCAGGACAAAGAGTGTTGAGATACATTAAGGGTACACTCAAAGAAGGTTTGTATTATGGTTTTACATCAGATACAAACATCAAGATATATAGTGATACAGATTGGGCAGGCAATCCTGATGATAGAAGATCAACATATGGATATTTGTGTTATGTGAGAAATAAGTTAATCTCTTGGTGTTCTAAGAAGCAACACATAGTTTCTTTAACATCTATAGAGGCAGAGTATAAAGGTATGGTTGAATCTGCAAAGGAAGTCATATGGTTGAAGACTCTCATGAAGCGTTTTGACATCATTTAGAGTACACCCACTATTCATGGAGATAACATGAGCTCATTGTATCTAGCTGCTAATCTTGTTTTTCATGCCAGGACCAAACATATTGAGATTCAATATCATTTTCTGAGAGAAAAGGTGATTGATAAGGAGATTGAAGTCATACATACTTCAACAAAAGATCAGATTGTAGATATGCTAACCAAAAGCTTGGATGGACCAAAGCTACAGAGATTCAAAGACATGGAAGATATAAAGAAGATGGAGAAAACCTCAATTGATGACTGAGGGGGAGCTGTTGGTGCAAGTCAACTACCAATTGATGTTTTAGATGAAGGATTAAAGTCAAAGATTGAAGAAAAGATTAGCCTATGAAGCTTGAAGATACTGCATATTCAGAAAATGAAGACTTGTATACATATGTACATTAAACTTATAGTTAGCTCACTTAAACCTTTGTTATGGTCATGAGCTTGTACATATATGCCTATATATACAAGTAAAAAGTCACGGCAATTATGAGAGCATGAGATGAGAAGAATTAGAAATTGTAAGAGTCATTAGACATTTAAGAAGTGAGGAAGATCTCTCTCATCATTCAGATGTAAAATTTTTCAGAGAAGAAGAAAAATTGCAACTATTTTACAAGGCTTCCCTACCATAGTGTTAAAGAAATATTAAAAAGTAATTAGGAGGGTTTTCACATGTGCACACCTCCAATATACATAAAAAGATTATTCTCATGATCTATGGAGGATTCTCATGCACCATTGAAGATGTGTGCATACCCTACAACCCAATAGCTTCTTTTGCATCAGATTGCTATGCTATGATTGCCTCTAGTCTTTGTGATGCAAATGAGTTTGTTTCATTTGAGGAAGCACAAAATTCAAAAAATTGGATGGCTACTATGCAATCAGAATATGATGCTATCATAAAAAATGGCACCTGGTCTTTATGTGACTTGCCTCCTGGCAAGGAGGCCATTTTCACTAAGTGGGTATATAAGTTGAAGTGTAAATGTGATAGAATAGTTGACATGTATAAGGCTAGGCTTGTTGCAAAAGGTTATGCTCAAGAAAGAGGTATTGATTTTGATAAGACCTTTGCTCCTGCATGGCGAATGACTGCTCTTCATAGCATTTGTGCACTTGGAGCTCATCACGATTGGAGCATATATCCGTTGGCAATTGAAACTCCATTTCTAAATGGTGACTTGCATGAAGAAGTGTATGCTCGTCAGCCCTATGGTTTTGTGTAGAAAGGGCATGAAAACAAAGTGTGCAGGTTGAAAAAGGAATTATATGGTTTGAAGCAAGCACCATGTACTTGGTATGAAAAGATATATGCCTACCTAATTACATATGGATTTGAGAATTGTCCAATTATATGTTAAAGCATGCAAATGATGTGCTTCTGATCATTGTTGTCTATGTTGATGACATGCTACTCATTGGTCCTCATGAGAATCATATTCATGATTTTAAGGCTGATTTTCATGCCTCATTTGAGATGTCAGATTTAGGGCATTTTCATCATTATTTGGGTTTATGCAAGTTGATGGAAGAATAGCTTTGTGTCAAACAAAATATATTGACACATTATTGCAGCATTTTGGCCTTGAAGACTGCAAACCTATTGCCACTCCTATGGAAACAGGTTTACGATTGAGTCTTCATGATGTTGAAGATGCATTTGATGTTGTTCTCTATCAACAAGCTATTGAATGCTTGATTTTCTTATGCATTACTAGACTAGATATGCAGTTTGTTGTCTCACAAGTGAGCAGGTTTATGCATTGCCTAGGTGTTAAGCATTGGAAAGCCATTAAGCGCATCTTTCGCTACTTGAGTGGTACCCGGTTACTTGGATGTTTTTATCCCAAGGAGGATCACTACCACCAAATTTACATGCTTTTTTTGACTTTGACTGGCCACTTCTAGTTGTGAGGTTGAGTATAGAACAACTTTCACAATGCCTGTTGAGTATGTGTGTCTCAGATGCCTTATGGTTGCTTTGGTTGTTGGTAAGTCTTCTGCCACCACTAGCTTCACTAGCAGTTAGAGTGCATTAGAAGTTGCGAGGAATCCTATATTCCATTCTCACACTAAGCACATTGAGGTGCACTATCATTATGTAAGGGAGAGGTTCTCTACTGGAGAGATCAGTTTGTGATAGCTTTTAATGGTACTGTGTAATCTTTATCGCTTCCTGACGATTCAATTACTTCAATTTTGGATTCTTTGGACAGTCTCTAAATAAATGTTCCTTTCTACATTCATTGTCATACCCTTCCCAAGTCCTAGGGGGTGGTGGGTTATATGGTCAAGTGCACTCTCTTATGAAGTGGTCTCCTCCACATCTATAGCATGGTCCTTTTGGCACAAATGGTCTGATGGGTGGCCTCATGGGTGCTGGTGCTTTGGGTGCAGTGTACATTAGGGTTGTAAACTCCGGTCCATTGGTGTTGTCATATCCCTCATAACCATAGTATTGTGGGTCATACGTTTGGTCATACTCCATCAAATTGATGTCATAGGGATAGTATTCTCCTTGGGTTTGTTCGTATACTTGATTCTTTGATTTTGTACTAGCTAATGATGTGGCTGGTACTATGGCTCTCTCCATGTTTTCCTCTGGTTGAGTATATTTAACTAGCACTACGTTCTATGGAAGGGATGGTTGTTGTCCTGACACTGGCTGAGGTCCTTCATATTGCCCTTGTTCACATGGTCTAGGTGCTCCTTGTGGTCCTAGATAGGGGTTATATCTTGGAATCTCCCTTCTTGGCTCTCTAGGGGGTATCCAAAAGGCCTATACTGAGGATGATTTAAGGGTCTTGACTGCCTGTTAAATGGGCAATTCTCAGTAGTGTGATTAGTGTATTTCTGTTCTATATGGACGTACATTGTGGGTCCTTGATGTGGTTGCCTATTGTATGGATAAGCTTGAGGCATGCCTATTCCCCCTCTTGCACACATGTGAGATGGATGATCTGCACCGCATAGGTTTCATCGTCTCAACATGGGTATTCTCATTGATGGATGCTGGTAGTTTGTCTATCTGTGGACTCCTAACTTCTTGGCTACCACTTCCGCTAACTCCTCTACATTACTAGAGTTAGATGCCACTCTACTTCTAGTGTCTTGTGATTTTGTAGGGCTTGGCATACCTTTGAGATCCTCAGCTAGGTTATCCTCTATGTCAATACACTCTTGAAGACACTCGCTCAATGTCTGGATCCGTTTCACATAGACTAAGGTTCTCAAAGTCCCATTCATCAATCCATCCAAGAACAGTGATATCATTTCTTTTTAAGAAGGTCTTTCTGTTGTTGGGCATCTATCGACATATTGATTAAATCTCCACACAGCTGTTTTCACCGTTTCATTTGGATTTTGTTTGAATCTATGGATTAAGGATGAAGAGTTGTGTTTAATCCCTCTCTTGGTGAATTCTCTAATGAACTCTTGGAAAAATTGCTGAATATTTCTAAATTGATTGGGATCCATTGGTTGGAACCAAGTCAAAGCCATCCTTGTGAGGGTAAGTCCAAAGGATTCATACTGCACAAAGAAATCATCCACTTGTTTGGCCCGTAACACTTGTTTAAACTTAGCGATATGATCATAGGGTTCTCCCATTCCGTCATAGTGATTTCTCATACATTTGGCCACTTGAATTGGTCTTAATCTTCTTATTGGTTCTGATGGTTTGGGCATCACAGGAATTGCTAGTCTAATTGAGGTATTCCAGGCTGCACTCATGGTTGTGGCCTTGGCCTAACTGGTGTCCGATTCAGGTTACCCATTCTTGAGTAGGTTCGGTAGTGTGATTGCACTCATGGCATTGTAAATTGCACATGATTTCGGTTAGGAACACTTCGTTGGCTTCATTGTCCTAACATTGTATTTTCTGGCTCTTGATGGGTTCCAAAAGGGTTATGGGAGGTAGTTGCCTGCTCTCAAGAAGGGAATATAGGCAACCCCATATACTTCAATTGAGCTCTATCAACTGCATCTACTCGCCAATATCTTCTTTGGTTTTGGTCTAAGTATGTGATTCTAGACTCATCTTTTGGATCCTTTAACTCATAGAAAGTCATTGGGCTTTCTTCCTATCCTTGTGTGGGTGAGTCGGTTTGTAACAATAAGTCTGACTCGTGGATTAAGTAGACGTCTAACAACTACTCATCTTGAGGTATCAAATCCCTTCTCAAGACTCACGTCACCACTGACTTGCCTCTTGGTGTAGTTACCCGCTCTTCAGGATCAGTTCTCCCCGAGTTTCCTTGTCCTTCCAATCCTCCTCTCTCGTTGATCCGATCTGGGTTTTCTGTTACCACATAGATGTGAACTAATTTATCCATGTACACTCCTCCTTCATACTTGACTACGGGCCTAGGCACTATTGTTAATTCAGTAGAGTTCACCATCCTTGCTACAAACCTATTTAAGCCATCCAGATAAATAGGGATCCCTTGGGGATTAGTGGATACATATTGCAGAGAGGTGCAGTATTCCCCCTCTACTGTTGACATGAAGTTTTCCCTAAGGACAGAACCCTACATGTCTTCTGAGGCCATAGGTGTTTCCTCCTCTGAATCACTCGAGGTGTTCGTGTGGATAGAGTGATGACTTTCTTGGGTTGCATTTCCTATCGATGAAATGACACTCCTTTGGCTACTTAACACCTGCCTTGATCTCAAGTTCATTCAATCTTATGGGCATATGTTGGCTTCCTACTTCCACACAATTGGCTCTTCAACCACTCCCAATTTTTCCCTCAAATGGCTTGATTGGTACTGGAAGATACCACTCTTGGCAATACTAGAAAGGTGACACTATACCGGTTTCAGCATGTTATGATACTAGAAACCTCCGGCGATACGATACCACCGAATGAGATGATACGATATCGAAATTTGCATGATGCGATACATCTACGTTCGACGATACTGATGGAGAGTGTTAATCTCCAAAAGAACAACCTACTCTTGTGATTAGAGCACCTCTATACCAAGAGTAAGTCAAAACCTTCACTAAATTAGAGGTCCAATCTCCAAATTATCAAAATTGAGAAAATCTGTGAAAAAGATAAAACACAGAAAAGTCTGCTGCACTATTTCTCCACATTGACCTATCAAACATGTAAAGTTTTTGATGAAACTTTGTATGAATCATCTCCTAGAGATTGCGCATCTCCTCCAAGTTGAATTATTTCAAAAGCCTTAGTATAACTTGAGAAATTTACTTCACAAGTTACCTATGTCCAAATCTGTACTTCTGAGAAGTCGATTTGACACCCCTAACTTCTTAACTTTGGTTCTCACAATGTCGAACCCGTTTTACAAAATGCTTCTAGCCATAAGTAGCTTATCTTTCAACTTAAAGATTAAGCCCTCACTTATGCAAAACTTTAAACTGTGCTGGGAGAAATGATCTAAACAATAACTTCGAAATCTGCGCCTGTTTTAGGAACCTGTGAACACACTTCACATATGAATGTTCCTGCACTTAATTCTCTAAGCCTGATTGCAATTAGAAGCTAAAACTTTGTACAGAGGTCAAGCACCTTCCAACTTAGACTTGTACAAAAGCATTTCACAACTGATCTACTGTAGAAGGAGAACACGCAGAAACATCGGGCGCAAGATTTTCAATTACTCAGAAAAGTTTACAACTGAGTGATGAGAGCTAACTCAACTAACTTTTTCTCTATCTCATGACTTCTAACTTCCTCAATCTTGGCTTCTAGCTATTGTCACATATGCTCTCATACATGCCCCGACTTTTCTCAAAGTATTTATAGATAATTTGTACAAGATTCTTACTCAAAACAAAGATCTAAGTCACCTATGACTATACTAATGTACATATGTGTACACTTCTCTTATCCTCTGAATATGTCTTTCTTCCAAGCTTCAATAGTTGATCCTTCCTTCACTCTTTAACCTTCCAAGCCTTCAATTGGTGATTGGTCTGCACCAACAGCTCCCCCTCAATCATCAATTGAGGTCTTCACTATCTTCTTTATACCTGCCATGTCTTTGAACCTTTGTAACTTTGATCCATCCAAGCCTTTTGTAAGCATATCAGCTATCTGATCTTTTGTTGAAGTATGGATTACTTCAATATCTTTATCCATCACCTTCTCTCTTAGAAAGTGATACTGAATCTCAATGTGTTTGGTCCTGGCATGAAAAATAGGATTAGCAGCTAAATACAATGAACTCATGTTATCTCCATATATAATTGGTACCCCATGCATAATGTCAAGACTCTTCATCAAGGTCTTGAGCCAAATCACTTCCTTTGCAGCTTCAACCATGCCTTTATACTCAGCTTCTGTAGAAGACAAAGCAACTGTATGTTGCTTCTTAGAACACCATGAGATTAACTTATCTCCCACATAACACATGTATCCATAGGTTGATCTTCTATCATCTGGATTACCTGCCCAATCTGCATCACTATAAACTTTGATATTTGTATCTGAGGTAAACCCATAATACAAACCTTCATTGAGTGTACCCTTAATGTACCTCAACACCCTCTGTCCTGCAATCCAATGTTCTTTCCTTGGGCAATGCATAAATTGAGACAAAACCCCTACTGCATATGATAAATCAGGTCTAGTTAGAGTAGCATAGATAAGACTACCAACCAAACTCTGATATTGTCTCATGTCCTTGAATTCTTCACCTCCATACTTACTCAATTTGTGATTCACCTCCATTGGTGTAGGTGCTACCCTGCAATCATCCATTTTAAACTTGATTAACAAGTTCTTCAAATACCTTTCTTGGGTCACAAATACTCCATGTTGAGTATATGTAATCTCCATGCCCAAGAAGTATGATAAGTCTCCCAAGTCACTTATCTTGAACTCCTTTTCCATTTGCCTCTTAAGCTTTTGTATTCCTTCTTCATCTGTACCTGTAAGAATTATATCATCAACATATATGCACATGTATATGAAACCATTTTCACTTGCCTTGACAAGCAAGCTACTATCTGCTTTAGACACCTGAAAACCAAGTTCTTTTAGGAACTTCACAAGTCTATAGTTCCATGCCCTTGGGGCCTGCTTCAAGCCATACAAAGCTCTCTTGAGCTTGCACACATGATCTGGATACCATTTATCTCTGAATCCTTGAGGTTGCTCCATGAATACATCATCTGAAATATAACCATTCAAAAAAGCATTTTTCACATCAAGTTGACATAGCTTCCAACCTTTACATGCAGCAATAGCAATAAGTGTCCTTATGGTTGTCATCTTTGCCACAGGACTATAGGTCTCATCATAATCAATACCATATGTTTGAGCAAAGCCTTTGACAACAAGTCTAGCTTTGTATCTAGACACACTTCCATCTGCAAACCTCTTGGTCTTGTAGACCCACTTGCATCCAATAATCTTCTGACTATTTGGTTTAGGAACCATATCCCAAGTTTGATTCTCCAATAGTGCATCATATTCTTCTTGCATAGCTTTCTCCCATTTTTCCTTACCTTTTGCCTCTTCATATGTAGAAGGGTCTTCATCTGTATTCACCATATAAGCATAATCTTTTGTGGCTAGAAATGAAGTATCATAACTATACCTTGTAGGTTGCCACCTATTTCTTGTTGACCTTCTGAGTTCTCCACTCCTTGAGGTTTCTGGCTCTTCACATTCAGGATCAAATCTTGGTGTCTCTTCCACTTCAACCTGCACTTCATTATTCTCTTGCTCATCAAATATCTGAACTTTTGATTTACCTTTTCTTTGACTCACTTCTTCTTCATCATCTGTATTGATTTTGATTGTACCTGCATACCAAGTGCTTTGTTCATCAAATGTAACATCTTTAGAAACCATAAATTGCTTTGTAGATGGACTCCACAATCTATAGCCCATCTGCTTGTCATCATAGCCAATGAAAACATACTTTTCAGCTTTAGGCTCCAACTTGTGCCTTAATTGTGATGGCACATATGCATATGCCACACACCCAAAAACTCTGCAATGATCCAAGGTAGGTCTTTTACCCCACCAAGCCTCATATGGTGTCATACCCTGCAAGGCTTTACATGGTAGCCTATTGACCAAATAAGTGGCTGTATTTACAGCCTCAGCCCACAAATAATTAGGGCAATTTTTCTCCTTCATCATGGATCTTGCAAACTCAACAAGTGTTCTATTTCTCCTTTCTGCAACACCATTTTGTTGAGGAGAGTACCTGCAAGTAACTTCCCTTTTTATACCTGCATTCCATAAGTAATCACTGAACTCATTAGAGAAATACTCTCCCCCTCCATCTGACCTTAGTCTCTTCAACTTATGACCTGTAATTCTTTCTGCATATGCATGATAGTATTTAAATGTATTAAACACTTCTGACTTATCTTTGATCACATAGATAGTGATCCATCTAGTAGCATCATCAACATAAATCACATAATACCTTGATCCATTTATACTGAAATCTTTTGATGGTCCCCACACATCTGTGTGTACCAACTCAAGCTTCTCTGAGTGCATAAAACCATGCTTGGAGTAAGAGTTCTTATGAGCCTTACCTAATTGACATGCCTCACATTTGTATGTCATATGTTGACCTGCAACATTAGGCAATCCAAGCACTGAACCATTGTTAACCATATCTTTAATACCTCTTTCATTGAAATGTCCAAGCCTCTTGTGCCAAAGATCTAACTCAGAGATCTTATGACCTCCATATGTGAACATAGCATGACCAATATTGCCTTGAATCTTCAATGTAAATAATCTTCCTTCCTTTTTCCCTGAAACAATCTGTTTATACCCTTGGCTAGGGTCTTCCACATATACTCCATCATTAGTGAACCTTACTTCATATCCCTTTTCAACAATTTGACCTACACTTATCAAATTCTTAGGGATTGTAGGAACATACAAAACCTTACTCAATAAGGTGCTTCCATCCTTGGCCTTCACTGATCCAATTGACTTCACATTGTGCTTTGTATTGTCACCTGTTTGAACAACATGATTAAAAACTTTACTTTCCAAATCAGTCATCAAAGATATGTTACCACTCAGGTGATTGCTACACCCTGAGTCAATGTAGAAGACTCTTTGATCTTCACTCTGCCTTTCACAAGTTGCATTCATTATCAATGTTGAATCCTCCTTTTGATCTGAAGCATAATTGTAGTAGGTGTTGTTGTATTGTTGACTTTGGAATCCTCTACCTGCATTTCTTCCAAAGTAATTCCTTCCACCTCTACCTCTGTAATTACCTCTTTGATTTCTGCCACCTCTTCCTCTTGTATTATAATTCTGATTGTATCCACCATTATTCTGATTATTATGCCAACAATCATTAGCTAAGTGATTTGTCTTACCACAAATCCAGCAAGCTTTGCCTCCATCTTTGTTGTTCCTGCCTCTTCCTCTACCTTTGCCACCTCCTCTTCCTCTTAGGAAGTTGGCTTGAGTAGTTGTTCCTTCATCTTCACCTGCTTGTTGTTTTCCTTTGCTATTCTTCTTCTTGTCCTTTGAGTACATTGCATGTCCTGTACTCTTGTCACCATCTCCTTTAACATCCTGCTCAAATGTTAGCATATGACCTAACAATTGATTTAAATCAGGAGTGAAATGGTCAAGTGATAGTTCTGTAGACAAAATAAATGGCTTCCATTTGTCATCACCTCTCAACCCTGTAAGGATTTGCCTTACCAATTTATCCTCCTCAATGTCTTCATCAACAGCTCCTAAAGCATCTGCAATATCTTTCATCCTTGTTACATAGTCTGAGATGGATTGAGAGGCCTTCTTCTTAAAGGTAGTAAACTCTGCCCATAAGGATGCCTTCCTTGACTTTGTAGTGTTCTGGAAATGCTCCTCCAAAGCATTCCATATGTCAGTTGCACTTTCAAGACCTCTAATATGAGGTAACAAGTAATCATTGACTCCCATATAGATAATGCTCCTAGCTTGAGCATCTTTCTTCATCCAATTTTTCAGATCTGCTAACTCTTCCCTAGTTGGAACACTAGGATCTCTGAACTGTGGCTTCTCTTCTTCTCCTGTGATGTAAGCAATTAAATCTTTGCTCATAAGATGAGCTTCCATCCTCATTGACCATGCAGGATAGTTTTCCCTATCCAATTTCTCTATCTGTAGAGCATCTCCCATCTTGTATCCACCTGTGTATTGAAATCTTCAAGCTTTACAAACAATGTATGTACCTTTACTTCGAATTAGACTCCTTTTGCCTTTCTTGATGTCGAGTAGTCTTCTCCTCAGGCTTTTGACTCCAAGCTTTCACTTCTTAGTTCTTCAAATGTTGAACTTCTTGAATCTGCAGCAGTCGGGACCTTCCTTTCCTTGATTTTGATGTCTCCAGCTCTGATACCACTGATGGAGAGTGTTAATCTCCAAAAGAACAACCTACTCTTGTGATTAGAGCACCTCTATACCAACAGTAAGTCAAAACCTTCACTAAATTAGAGGTCCAATCTCCAAATTATCAAAATTGAGAAAATCTGTGAAAAAGATAAAACACAGAAAAGTCTGCTGCACTATTTCTCCACATTGACCTATCAAACATGTAAAGTTTTTGATGAAACTTTGTATGAATCATCTCCTAGAGATTGCGCATCTCCTCCAAGTTGAATTATTTCAAAAGCCTTAGTATAACTTGAGAAATTTACTTCACAAGTTACCTATGTCCAAATCTGTACTTCTGAGAAGTCGATTTGACACCCCTAACTTCTTAACTTTGGTTCTCACAATGTCGAACCCGTTTTACAAAATGCTTCTAGCCATAAGTAGCTTATCTTTCAACTTAAAGATTAAGTCCTCACTTATGCAAAACTTTAAACTGTGCTGGGAGAAATGATCTAAACAATAACTTCGAAATCTGCGCCTGTTTTAGGAACCTGTGAACACACTTCACATATGAATGTTCCTGCACTTAATTCTCTAAGCCTGATTGCAATTAGAAGCTAAAACTTTGTACAGAGGTCAAGCACCTTCCAACTTAGACTTGTACAAAAGCATTTCACAACTGATCTACTGTAGAAGGAGAACACGCAGAAACATCGGGCGCAAGATTTTCAATTACTCAGAAAAGTTTACAACTGAGTGATGAGAGCTAACTCAACTAACTTTTTCTCTATCTCATGACTTCTAACTTCCTCAATCTTGGCTTCTAGCTATTGTCACATATGCTCTCATACATGCCCCGACTTTTCTCAAAGTATTTATAGATAATTTGTACAAGATTCTTACTCAAAACAAAGATCTAAGTCACCTATGACTATACTAATGTACATATGTGTACACTTCTCTTATCCTCTGAATATGTCTTTCTTCCAAGCTTCAATAGTTGATCCTTCCTTCACTCTTTAACCTTCCAAGCCTTCAATTGGTGATTGGTCTGCACCAACAGATACGATACTAAATTAGTGGATGATATGATACTTGACCACTAGATGATACGATACCGGATTCCTCACGATACGATACCAGACTGATGGAACAGTATGATACCAGGTTTTCACATGATACGATACTAGTGCAAGTGATGATACCAAAAGAGGGGACGATACAATATTGTATTATGAACGATATGATATTGAGTTGGCGATACGATACCAACCTTGCACGCGATACGATACCACTGAGTCAATGATATGATATCGTGATTGGGATGATATGATACCGAGTGGACTGTGATACGATACCACCTATCGATCGCGATCACGATACCAACTTGATGATATGATACCAAAATGGTATCACGATAACTCAAGTGGGTATACCACGATATGATACCAAGCGAGTATCGTGATACTAGGGAATTTTGGTATCGCGATGCCAAACTCAACTGACTATGATACCTCAGCCAAAATCACTCTGAACTCAAAAACGTTTTGTGGAACTATGTTTAGTTCTCATGCCTCCTCACTCTTGATCCTCTGTATCACTCAAAGACTCTCCAAAAACTCTCTGTTCTACCCCGCAATACCAGAAACGTATCTAATCATGTGTAAGTGTGTTTTTTAAGTAATTTTGCTATCAAAAACTTGTTGTAGCTTACCTTCAAGGATGTCTTGCCTAAGATTTGAGCTCTCAAGGTTTCCTTTTAGCTTGGTAGGCACGATACCACTCAGGCAATACCAATTGCTGCTCTGCGCACAATACCTGCTCTCACACTTGTGTCTAATGAACTAATTTTTTGGTTTTTATAGTTTTGTGATACCTGAGACTTACTCTACACTAAGTTTCACAATTTTTGGGATTTTTCTTGATGTTTCCTACTCTACTCCTCTCTCCAACCTAAACCTAACTCTTCCCTTTATTCCTCACTCCTAACCCTTAACCTAAAAAATCATTACACACACCTCAAGGATGTGAAGTAACAAGTGTTGAAGTGCTTGACTACTTGCCATTGAATGAATTCATCTCTACAAGTATGATTCCTTCACTCTAGAGCTATAACCATCACGAAGGCACCTTGGTTAAGTTTGGTCCCTGGCAACAGCACCAAAAACATGTGTACCTAAGTCATGAAGTCTTAGGGACTTGTGTCGATGAGACTAAATCTCAATCGTCCCACAAGTGCATATAGTGGTGGATTGATACACATTTAATTATCAATCTAAAGAACCACATGAACCAAATGTATGAGGACATGTGTGCACATGATGGAAAGTGAAGTGGTTGAGCTACAATGCATGTGAAAAGACTTAACTACCTCTCCTACCCACTAACTCTTTGAAAATGTATGCCGTGATACTAGTTACAATAGTAAGCACAAATTCGAATGTTTCTCCCAGCTCCGAACTCCAAATATGCCAATAGATTTTGAAGCTCTCGATGAGACGCATCTACTGGTGGTATTTTCACTCGAATCTAACAAACGCTCTTCAAGTTATCCGCAAAACAGTGAATGGCGAGAAACACCAACACTCGCTCTGCACCTCATGGTGGCTCACACACACACTAAACTAGTTCGCAAATGGCAGGTCGGGATAGCTAATAGTCCTAAACATACATTCCAAGCATCACACACACACCAAAGATCATGAAGAAGGTAAAAATCAGCAGGAAAGAAGTAAATTCGAATTTCTGCTCTTCTTCTTCACAATGGCAAAAAGTGTTTACAAAGAGTCACAAAGGGACTTATATACATGTGCCCTAAAAAATGGTGCTTTCACACAACAAACTGGCAGTTTATTGACTAATCTCTAATTTCCTACTATTTTAGAAGAGTTATGTTACATGGATTTGGGGCCTATGCATCTAGAGGACTCCTCTAGTGCATTTACATAGCTTCGAGGAAATTTCCTAGGATTTTGAAGAAAAAAATTTGTGCTCATTAATTTAAAAATTTTGGGGCTCCTCTTTTGTGCCTCTTTTCTCTGCAACACATAGCCATACCTTATGGGTTTCTTACTCTCTATTTGAGATCTTCTAAGTGCTTGATTGTATGACTCTAGAATTTCTTCCAATTGTTTGAATTTTGTCTTTCCCTTGGACTTCCGAGCTTTGTAATCAATCTATTCTTCATCTTCTGAGTTGACATCTTCTGATATTTGTGGTTCTTCTTGAATCAGAGTTGGAAAATCACTTTCCAAGTCATAGAGTAGCTTTATTTTCCTGCAATCATCTTCACACTAGGGGTTATTTTCATCAAACACCATATCCCTACTAATTGTGAATCCTTTGTTAGTGGCATTGTACAACCTATATCCCTTCTAGTTTTGGTCATAGCTAATGAGTATACACCTTTCAGCCTTTGGGTCAAGCTTTCCTCTAATCTGTGAGGGTATATGTGCATAAGCAATGCACCCAAAGATTATACAATAGTCTAGGGAAGGTCTTCTACCATTCCACGCCTCATAAGGTTTCATTCCATCCAAGGACTTGGATGGATGCTTATTAATTAAGTATGTGGCTGTGGAAACAACCTCTACCCATAAGTAATTTGGAAGTTTCTTTTCATTCAACATTGATCTTGTAGCCCCTACTATTATTTTATTCCTTCGCTCTATCACTGCATTCTATTCAGGAGTGTATCTTGTTGTAACCTCTCTCTTTATGCCTTTGTCCTATAAGAATGTGTCAAATTCATGTGACAAATCCTCACCACCTCCATCAGATCTGAGCCTCTTCAAGCTTCTACTTGTTTGATTCTCAACTAATGCCAAATACTTCTTGAAACAAGTGAAGAGTTCATGTTTATGCTTCATAAAGTAAAGTATTGTCCATCTCTTATAGTCATCTATGAATGAGACATAGTACCTTGATCCTGAGATTGATGGATCTCTACTAGGACCCTATACATTGATGTGTAGAAGCTCCAAGTAGTCTTCATGCATGTATCATTTTCTGTTGAATGGTTGCCTATGGGATTTGCCAAATTGGCATGCTCCACATTTGTAAATCATGTGTTGCTTGGACACATTTGGAATGACAAGCATACTCTGATCCCTGCATATTTGCTTTAGTGTTCTTTCACCTATTTGACCTAGCCTCTTATGCCATATTTCCAATTTCGATAAGGTTTGATCTTTGTAATTAAAAAGATCAATATTTTTGATATCTTCAACTTCAAATGTAAAAAATCTACCAGATTTCTCACCTTTTGCAATCCTCTTGAAGCCTTGTTGAGGATCCTCCACATATGCTCCATGTCTTGTGAATCTAACGTGTAAGCCCTTCTCAACAATGTGCCCAACACTAATTAGGTTTTTTGTTATGGTTGGCACATATAATACTTTACTTAAGAGGTTCATGTTACCATCAAAAGCTTTAACATTTCTAATCTTCTTAATAGAGTGCCTAGTGTCATCACCTGTTTGGACTTCATGCTTCCTTTTAGGTTCTTCAAGATCACATAACAATGCTACATTTCCAACTACATGATTTGAACAACCAGAATCAATATAGAATAGATATTCATCATCTTTACCTTGCTTGGATATCATGTTCATGATCAATAGAGAATCCTCTTGATCTTCGGTATAATTTTTATAATCTCTTCTACCTCTGAAGCCTCCTTGATAGTTGTTGTTGTAGCCTTGATTGTAGTTGTGATGGTAGTTGCTTCCTCCATTATTGAACTTACCTTTAGATTTTCCATAGACTCCTCTATGGAAGCCTCTTGCTCTGTGATTCTTTGTGTTCTTGAAGCACTCACCTGTGGTATGATTGGTCAAGCCACAAATATTGCAAGGTGAAGAGTTGTATGATCTCCCCTTGCCTTGCTTTCCTCCTCTACCCCTTCCTCTAGTACCTCTTCCTCTACTTGTGAAGTTTAATTGAGAGGTACTTGCCTCTTCTTCATTCCTTTTACCTTTGTCTTAATCTCTACTCTTCTTTCTATCTGTGTAAAGGGTAGAAGATTGAGTACCTCTATAGTTATCTCCATTCTTGTTGATCTTTGTCTCCTATTTGAAGAGTTGCCCCATTAATGTGTTTAGTTCAGGTATCTGCATCTCCATTGATGTGGTGAAGGACTCCCATTTTTCATCAACCTTGATGCCATTTATGATTTGCCTTACTATCTGCTCCTCTTCTATTTCTTCTCTAGTGCTCCCAAGTTGGTCAGCTACATCTTTCATCTTTTTCACATAGTCAGCTACACTTTGCTTTGGTTGCTTCTTCAAGGTTATGAACTCCATCCAAAGTTGGTTCTTCCTAGATCTTGTATTTGATGAGAAGTATGAAGATATTACTTCCCAAGTCTCTTGGGATTTCTTACAATTCCTAATGTGAGGTAATAAGAAATCAGATATTGATTTAAGTATATAAAACCTAACAGAGCATCCTTTTCACACCATGCAGTTAGTCTTTCTTGCTCTTCTCTTGTGGGTTGATGTTTGCTTCTGAATGTTGGTATTTCTTCAGCTCTAGAGATGTATCCATATAGAATTCTTCCTTGGAGGTAAGCTTGCATCCTTAGGGACCATGCTGGATAATTTATCACGTCCAATTTGTCAGTGACTGATGGAAATCCATCTCCCATTTTTCTTTGATGTTGTTGTGATACCACTATTGAAGGAGATGGTGGATAGATTCCAGAAATGAAGTGGTGCTGCAAATCCTTGCTTCATAATAGCCAAGAACAAGTTGAGGAGTGTAGTGTAGATCCTTTGAGCTTCCCAAGGATTACATATAATCATCTAAGTACTTCAGAGTATGATCCTCTAATCGATGGATCAAAACAGATGAGTAGAAAATTCAACTATGAGCTAAGACTTGCTATTTTGATCTTTGCACATGTTCAATAAAATTAAATATTGCTCTCAACCTGCTAACAATTGATCAAATTCCTTTTGGGAGTATCTAATTAACTTAGATAGCTACCAATCACAAGTTACCTCACTTGAAATGATCAAGTCCTTAGGGGAAAAAATGAACCCTGCATGGGCCTTTTAGATTAAGGGCTGATTAGTCATGGACCAATGAGAAGAGGGTGGTGGCCACAGTCTAGTCTCTTAAACACATAGACTAGGCATAGGCTTCCCTTGTTTTTGTGTGGTCAAAGAGCCAAAATCCATCTAGAATTGATGGTTTTCTTTAGAAGATGGTTTTGGATACCTCGAAATCTATTTAGAACCGTTGGATTGATCAAACATCTAATGGCCAAGGTTAAATGCCAAAAGTCAAGGCATCTACAAACTCGGACCCTTGGATTAGCTTGAGATCTAATGGATGAGATCGAAGCAATCATGGCAAAAGGCGCCTTTTTCTATGAGTCATTGGATTTCAGCACCGATCGAACGGTCCAGTTTGAATTGCAGGCAAGTTGAGCGCTTGAATTCGTGGCCTTTAGATCTGGGCAAGATCTGATGGCTTAGATTGATTGCGCACATGAAAAGAGCGCCTTCTAATGGGAACCACTAGATGAGCCCTCGATCAGACGGCAGCTATGCATCTTGAAAATGAGCTCAGCACAAATTGCATGCATCCGTCGGATCTAGAAAGATCTAATGGTCACATTTTCTGCAGAGAGTGGGGACACTCTTTGTCCTTACTCCCACAAGTTTTTTTAGTCTCTCTCTAGATTCAAATGCAATTCAATATAAACCATTGATTCGATCAATCCAATGGCTCACAGACACTCGCGTGTGATATGAAAAAAGACTTATTTTATCTACATTGTTTTATTTCACAATACCACTAGTGGTTTCATGTGGCTCCCAAAACTCATGGATTAAGCTTCTAAATCCCTAAAAATTAGGGATCCTTACAAGGCCCATGTAGGGCTCACTTTTTCCCCTAATGTATACTTAGAGAATTAAGTTTAGCAAGTTAGATGCTCATCTCGACATTTTTGGGCTTCTATAGTATGCAAGTCAGTGAGCGGAGTTTTGAATATATCTCAAGATTGAGTAAGCAATGAAAATGAAACCTTTTAGTAATAACGTAGACAATATGCTAAATCTATACCACTTTAATTCACATCAAATGATCTTCTATGCATTGAGAACCAAGTTTGAGAAGTTCATTGTTCTGAGATGAACATGACAGAGAAGAGAGAATGAGATATGATCAATGTATATGTAATGAACCACATATAGTTACAAAGACATTGGAAATGTATGATTGCACAATGTAAGAGTAGTGATGGAGTGCTCACTAAACACTAAAGATTCCTTTCAGATGATCTCTGAATCGGGCTGCCTTGCATGTGATATTTTGATCCATCTTTTATAGCTAGAGTTAGAGCCATTTTTGAATTCAAATTCAAGCTCTTACCATAAAGTGAATCCAAAACTTTAGGACTTGCTTTCTCATCAATCACCTACCAAATGATTCGTGATTTGCTTCTTTCTATCTCCACGTGAGAGTAGTGCAACTAACATATGCACTTTTACAAGGGAAGAGTCATATGTGACCAACTGATTATATGAAGTGAATACTAATTTGTCCAAGTATGTAGGCTTGGAATCATATGCACCAACAAGGACGTCAATGATCAAGCAAGATGGAGGTTCCCGAAACGTCACCCATCCTAGTAATGTTCCCCTTGGAGATTGCTTAATGGTGGCAATCTCTTGCCACTAAGCTACACTCTTGTGGTGATTGAAGAAGGAGAAAAGCTACGGTTCACATTATCTTCAACACGTTTTGGGCCCTCAAAGCTTCACTATTTGCTTTCAAAGCCTATTTTTTAAGCATTTTTGGAGTGATTTTTGGAGCCATTTTGGAGTAGTTTTGTGCATTGTTCTCTTCACAGAGGTCCAACAACATCAAGAAGAGTGTTCTTTGTACTTCATCAACAATAAATGATCACTTTTTGGGGCTTTATTTTTCAGCCACGCTAGTTAATCTATAGGTTTTGTGAAAGGTTTTAGTTGTGGTAGGAGCAGCCACCACAAGTCTATGCAGAATTTTGAGCCTAAATAATGGAAATGATAGGCACTTGCAGGTGTTGTTGCCCAATGTTTGGGTAGTGAATTCAGCCTTTTAGTGGCATTTTATTGCATATATTGAGCACATACATACTATGTATGCTTCTCTGGATATCGCTTATGTATGTCCATGTGGTCATTGATATAGAAGTTATGTTTTTGCATAAATCCTTTTACGTTTGATAAAGAGGGTCATGGTGAGGTTTTCTTAACTGGGAGACACCGAGATGTCAGGGTCTCTTCGGTGATGTAGGTGGAAGACTTACCTAGCCTCACCATAGGAGATGTAGAGTAGTTTTTTCATATGTGCTCAATAAGCCTAGTTGGCTTCTTTTGGGTAAGTAATTATATGTAGTGAAGTCAATGATTCACTATGCATGTAAACATGTTGATACTTGCAATTTTATGAGATTTTGACACTCATCATATGCTCATTTTACAGAGGATACTGTGGTAAAATTTTCTAGATTTTTTGGTTTTATCAACTATATAGTGGTTGATTTACTGCTTGATAAAATTATTGGTTTGAGCACATTTATCTCACATAATCCTTTTGGTTGGTCAATAATATTCATTAATTCATTTTTTTGGGAAGTCTGCTGAATTCTCTCCCAGAATTTCACAGTTGGTCATTCTTCTTTGAGCATTAGTGGTGTTTGGAATCTTCTAGCTCCATTACCATTCTATTCGATTCTCTACCATCATGGCATCAGAGGTCTCAAGCATGTCTCGTGGATCACGGTCTAGTGCTAGTGTTCCAAGGAGGAGCTATAACTTGCAGGTCAAAGACCATTTTGAGATCCAAAACTTTGATGGCACAAATTTTGCTCTATGGAAGAATCATATTAAAGATGTGATGATTCTATTGGAGTTTATTGACCTCCAAAATATAGCTAGAAGTAGATGGAACCCCCTAGGAACAAGTTGATTTTCTCACAAACTTCATCACAGAAAACAAGTCATGATTGCAAAGCTTACTATTTTCTAGTCACTTAGAATTTTGTAAAACTATTTTAACCACATATACTAGAGACCACGAGCTTTCCAATGAGCCAAAGAACACTCAATTTGGATAGATACACAAGGAGATACGACCTCTGCAAGTTTGAGGTTTAATGGAGACCTTCAGTAGGGGTGAAACCCGTGAACATACACTACTTGCAGAGAGTACTACTCTCAGGTCAAAACTCCAATGATTATGAAAATTGACAATATAAACGTAGACAGTAAGAGCTTTCAATTGAGCTATTAAAGATGTAGTTTGGATATATAATGAGGGAGATACAAGCTCTACAATCACTGCATACAAAACTATAGCAGCGTAGAGATACACATATGACTCTCTTGGATGTCCCACAAGATCACGGCTTCTCTCCTCTTTTTATAGCATGGGAAACTAATCTAAAACCTTCCTAATACATTTAAATTCGTGGTAGACACTTGGGTGGAGGTATTACATGACTCAAGTGCTCAAATAAGCAAAGTATTGATGGACTTTGAGAACTAGCCACATCGACCTTCCACTAGGACACCACTACAGCTCCCTTCTGACTCAATAATTTGACTCACCATGTTCTAGAACTCGTGTGGTATTTTGGCTATATTTTATGAATATTATGAGCCTTCTTGAAGTATTTGAAGACTTCCCAAAGGTATTTACATAATTTGAAACTTGTACCCTACATAAAACAAATGTTCGCAACATTCTCCCCCTCAAGTTTCAAAGGGTATTTCCTTCATGCCAAGAATATAGTTGAATCTTTGAAGCTTTGGTCCATCCAAGGATTTGGTGAAGATATCTGCAACTTGATCCTTTGTTCCCACAAAAGAAACTTGTACTGATCCTTCGTTCATGGTACCTTTCAAATACCTACGCACTCTTTTTGCTGATGCATATGAGGTACTCTAAGTTCATGCATAAACTGTGACAATACTCCCACTGCAGAGCATATATTAGGTCTAGTTTTTGTTGCATAAATCAAAGATCCTACCATGGATCTATATGCATTCATATCATGCAATTCATCACCTTCCTTTGCACTCAACTTTACATTACATTCCATCGGAGTAGAAACAAATTTACATTCCTGCATACCAAACCTTTTCAACATATCACATATATACTTTCTCTGTATCAACCACATACCTTCATCGCCATACACAATTTCAATCCCAAGAAAGTATCTAAGCAAACCAAGATCTGAAATTTTCAATTCCTTTCCCAAATTACCTTTTATCTCTTCAATTGCTTTTGCATCATTCCCTGTAATCAACAAGTCATCCACATAAATGCATACATAGACACACATGTCATCTATATGTTTTACATAAAGTGAAGGATCAGCATGACTCGCTGTGTATCCTTGCAGCATAAGATACTTTACCAACCTTGCATTCCATGCCCTTGGTGCCTGTTTAAGACCATACAATGCCTTCTTTAACCTGCATACATGATTAGGATATTTTGCATCCACATAATCATCTGGTTGTGACATATACATTTCTTCATTTAACTCACCATTAAGAAAGACATTCTTTATATCGAGTTGATATATATTCCACCTTTTACTTGCGCCTAAAGCCAACAAAGTTCTCACCGTTGCCATGTTTGCTACTGGACTAAATGTTTCCTCAAAGTCCAATCCTTGAGTTTGATTATATCCTTTTGCTACAAGTCTAGCCTTATATCTTGACACACTACCATCACTATTTCCTTTAATCTTAAAAACCCACTTGCAACCAATTACCTTTTGTTTTGGTGTCTTTGGAACTAAATTCCAAGTCTTTTTATCCTGTAGTGCTTCCATTTCTTCTCTCATTGATTTCTCCCACTTTTCATCTCCTTTTGCCTTATCATAACATGTGGGTTCATTTTCTTGCTCAACTTTTGTCATAAAAGCATAATGAGTATTCATGAAAGATTCATAAGTATACCTTTGAGGTTGGTTACTCACTCTTGAAGTTCTTCTTACCTCCAATGTAGATGCTCTTCCTTTCTTATTAGGAACCTTTGATGATTCTCCATACTCACATACATCACTAATTTCCTCTCCTTCATCATTAGCTTCAACAGGTTTGAGTTTACCTTTACTTTTAACGCTTGGAGGTGACTCTTTCCTTAATCTTCCATTGAAAGGTAGCTCTCTTTCTTCATCCAAACCACTTTTCTCATCACTTAAACTTCTTGTGGGCTGAGGTGAGCACTCATCTCCTTCACTTGTATCTTCTTCATCTCCATTTATGACCTGCAAACTTTTCTTATCTACATACCATGAAAGTGATTCATCAAAATTTACATCCCTTGAAACAACCACCTTATTGGTATCTCACTTCACTAGGTACATGTACATAACATACACAACCAAATACTTTCAAATGACTTACACTTGGTTTCCTTCCATGCCATACCTCATATGGTGTCAAATGATGAACTCCAGCAATAGGTACTCTATTCATAATGTACACACTTGTGCTAACAACTTCAGCCCAAAAAGAATTAGGCAAACACATATCATTTAGCATGCTTCTAGATGCTTCTGCTCTGATTCTATTTCTTCTTTGTGCGACTCCATTTTGTTGTGGAGTATACCTGCATGTAACTTCTCTTTTGATACCTTCATGATACAAAAAATCAGTAAAAGCTTGAGAGAAATACTCTCCCCCTCCATCGGATCTTAGCTTCTTAACATATCTTCCTGTTTGCTTCTCGACAAATGATTTAAAATTTATGAAACAATCAAAGACTTCACTCTTATGTTTAATGAAATACACAAATGTCATTCTACTATGATCATCAATGAATGATACATAGTACTTATTACCAGCCAAGGATACCTCTTTAGTAGGACCCCATACGTCCGTGTGTATAAGGTCTAGCAATCCACTGCTTACATAGTTTGAATGCTTGAAAGGCTGTCTACTCTGCTTACCCATTTGACATGCTTCACAAAGATGCACCATATGTTGCTTAGTAAGATCAGGTAATCCTTCAACAATCCTCTTCTTTGATAGCTCCTTTAACTTGTGTACATTCATGTGCCCAATCCTTTTGTGCCATAGATCAAGCTCTGCTATTCGATGCATACCATAAGAGAAATAGTTTGTATGATTTGGGTTTACCTTGAATGTAAACAATCTACCTTGTTTTTGACCTCTAGCAATTAACCTCCTTTGCTTTGGATCCTCAATGAAGCAACCTGCATGATTAAATCTTATTTGCAAACCTTTTTCTACCATTTGACCAACTGACATCAAATTCTTAGTGATCGTTGGCACATAAAGTACATCCTTCAAGCAATTTGTCTTGCTCTTATCCTGCATAACAACATCTCCAACCTGCATAATCTTATGTGTTGTATCATCTCCTATTTCAACATGACCTTTACATGAAGGATTATGCATATTAGAAAACCATGAAACATCATATGACATATGGTTAGAGCAACCACTATCTACATACCATACATCACTATTGCAATTCATCTTAGTTTCTACATTCATCATAAGAAGAGAATCATAATCATCACTTTTACCTTCAACTACATAATTTCCTTGTTGTTTACCTCTTCTTGAATAGCCTCCTCTTCGATTACCACCTTGATTATTTTCATTTTGATAGCAATATTTGGCATAGTGTCCATACCTTCCACATATATAGCAATTGTTGTTATCTTCACTCCTTTGTCTTTTATTATAGTTGTAGTAGCCTCTCGTACCTCTAGCGCTTGATCTTCCTCTTCCTCTTGTGTTTAAGAAGCCACTTGAAGTCCCTTGATCATCGTTCCTTCTTCCTTGACCTCTATTTGAACCTCTTCTTCCTCTGTTTCCACCTCTTGATGATCCTACATAAAGAGCTTGTCCTTAAGATCCTTTTTGATTTGAAGTAGAGCCATTTAGATTCATCTCCTCCGTGACCATAAGAGCAACAAGCTGATCAAAGTCTGGTAATTCTCCTCTAACATAAACTGAAGTAATGAATGGTTTCCATCTCTCATCATCCTTGAGTCCGTTGAGAGTATGTGCAACCAAGTCGTCGTCCTCCACATGAGCTTGAATTGATCCTAGTTGATCTGCAATCTCTTTAACCTTCAACAAGTAATCATTGACCGATGTCCTTGTATCTTTCTTTATGTTATTCAACTCATTTTTGAGTTGAATCTTTCTTGCTCTTGTACCTGTAGCATACAACCTTTCCAATGCAAGCCAAACATCTCTACTTGTGTCTAGATCTTGTATGTGTCCTACCATTGAATCTTGAATATTTTGTGAGAAAATGAATATAACCCTTTGTCTCTTTCATTCCAAAGTCTAAACTCCCTCAATTGTTGCTGATTTGGATCCTCTGGTAACATAGGTTTGATATATGTTCCATCAATCAAACCATACAAGCCTCTACCTTGCAAGTATGCTGTGATTCTAAATCGCCATGCTTGATAGTTGTTCTTATCAAGCTTCTCTATTTGTGCATGTTGATCGCCCATTGTGTAAATACTAAACTTCTTCCTTTAACCCTCCTTTTGGATATGTGTGATAAGAAGAAGTATGAGATTTACCTTTGTAATAAAGTTTATGCACCTTTCTTTGCTTGGATGTTGCTTGAGATGCTTCCTTACTATCTCCTTCTACCTTTGTGTAGTGTCGATGATGAACCGCTACTCCGGTAGCTTCAAATTCTTCATCAAGGTATTATAACCTTCTCCAAGCTTCAATCCTTGCTTTGATACCAATGCTGGAGTTTTTTGACCTCCAAAATATAGCTAGAAGTAGATGGAACCCCCTAGGAACAAGTTGACTTTCTCACAAACTTCATCACAGAAAACCAATCATGCTTGCAGAGCTTACTATTCTCTACTCACTTAGAATTTTGTAAACCTGTTTTAACCACATATACTAGAGACCAAGAGCTTTCCCAATGAGCCAAAGAACACTCAGTTTGGATAAATACACAAGGAGATATGACCTGTGCAAGTTTGAGGTTTAATGGAGACCTTCAGCAGGGGTGAAACCCGAGAACATACACTACTTGCAAAGAGTACTGCTCTCAGCTCAAAGATCCAATGATTATGAAAATTGACAGTATAAATGTAGACAACAAGAGCTTTCAAATGAGCTATTAAACATGTAATTTGGATATATATAATGAGGGAGATACAAGCTCTGCAATCGCTGCATACAAAACTACAACAGCGTAGAGATACACATATGACTCTCTTGGACTTCCCACAAGATCACGACTTCTCTCCTCTTTTTATAGCATGGGAAACTAATCTAAGACCTTCCTAATACATCTCAATTCGTGATAGACACTTGGGTGGAGGTATTACATGACTCAAGTGCTCAAATAAGCAAAATATTGATGGACTTTGAGAACTAGCCACATCGACCTTCCACTAGGACACCATTGCAGCTCCCTTGTGACTCACTAATTTGACTCACCATGTACCATGGATGATACGATACCAAGGTCCTCGCGATACGATACCTGAGAACCAAGGCGATACGATACTGAAGATGGTATCGCGATACGAATCAGGGAAGTGGACGATATGATACCACAGTAAGTAACGATAAAATACTACTGGGTAAAGTGAGATCGTGATACCAACTTGGCGACACGATACCAGATTGGTATCGCAATACCAAGACTGGTATCCAACGATACAATACCTTGGCGAGTATTGCGATACAAGGGAATTTTGGTATCGCGATACCAAAACTCAACCGATCGCGATACTCAAGCCAAATAGAGTAAAAACTCACAAAACTTTGCACCCCCTTGCTCTTATCATACACCTCTTCACTCCTAATCCACTGTCCCTTTCAATGAAATTCAAAAATCCACAGTCTTCCCCCCCACGATACTGCGCATGCCTTAAATTACTCGTTTGTGCCTTTTTAGAGTGTTTTTATTCAATGTATTTTGTGGAATCTTACCTTAGTGCTACCTTGCTTGCACCTTTAGCTCAAAATCTAACTTTGAAGGTCTGAAATGCAGATACTCCTCCCGCGATACCGGTCGCTGCTCACAGATGATACCAGAGTGCAGTGAAGTATCAAATGAGTCAATTTTTTTGGTTTTCATACCTTTTTTGATAGGAATCGAACATTGTTAATTTTAGACAATTTTTGGGTTTTTTTTAGTGGTCTTGGCCTACTCCTACTTCACTTCTCCTCTCCTTCTCACCTAACCCTAACTCCTACTTCTCTCCCTTCCTACTAACCCTAAACCTAAAAACTCATTACACACACCTTGGGGATGTGAAGTAACAAGTGTTGAAGTGATTGACTACTTGCCACAGAACGAGTTCACTTCTACAAGTACGATTCCATCACACCAGGTTCTATGTTTTAGGGAAAATTTCATTTGAAAAACAATGATTTGTATTGTAATTCTCGTTTATGTATTTCTTCAGAATCTATTTTAAAAGAAAAGATTTTGCATGACCGTCATGATGCACCTTTCTCTACACACCCTAGTTTTTCTAGGACTTATGCGAAAGAGAAAGCTTCATATTTCTGGCGACGAATGAAATATGATATTAAGAGGTATGTGAAAGAATGTTTGAAATGTCAATAGGTTAAGGCTGAATTTAAAAGGAGTCCTGGTATGTTACAACCATTAGATGTGCCTAGTAAAAAATGGGAATCCATCTCTATGGATTTCATAACAAAGTTGTGTGTGACCAAAAGTAGGCATGATACCATCTTTGTTGTCGTGGACCATCTTACAAAGATGGCACATTTTCTTTCCATGAGGAAAATGGATACAGCTTTGCACGTTGCTAAAATTTTCATAAAAGAAATTTTTTGGTTACATGGTATACCTAAAAGTATAATTTCTGATAGGGATGCAAAGTTTACATCTAATTTTGGGAAAGCAACCTTTCAATCCATAGGAAGAGAATTACGCATGAGTACTACATTTCATCCTCAAAGTGATGGTGCGAGAGGGTTAATAGGGTGCTAGAGTGTTACGTATGTATGTGAATGATAAGCAAAACAATTTGACTGAATATTTGCCTTTGGTTGATTATGCTTATAATAGTACATGACATTCCTTTCTTAAGATGACACCTTTTGAAGCAATGTATGGCTATAATTTCTTGCTACCACATTCACTTTTAAATTCACAAAATCAGGTTGAGATATCCAAACAGATGCTTGAAAATATGGATTTGGAGGTAAATAAGGTAAGGAAAAACATGAAAGATGCACAGAAACATCAGAAATTATATTATGATCTCAAAAAGAGACCCTTGGAATTTAGAACAAATAATTTGGTTTTTTTGAAAGTAATTCCTTCAAAATCAAATCTGGCTTTAGGCAAAGATCCTCGATTGTCTCCACGTTATGCCGGTCCTTTTAAAATCTTAAAGAAAGTTGGTTCTGTTGCATATTTACTTGATCTACCTAACACTTTGAAAATTCATCCAGTTTTCCATGTTGGATTACTTAAAAGGTATGTTCCTAATGCTGATCACGTTTTGCAAGAAAAATCTAAGTTGAGGGAAGATGCCACTTTTGAGCTTGAACTAGAAGTTGTAATGGATAGGAGAATAAGACATCTTAGGAATCGTAAAATAGTGGAAATTTTAGTTAAGTGGTTTGCATATCCTATTGAAGATTCAACATGGGTTGGTTTAGATGAGTTTATGGAACATTATCCTTCTTTCCAACTCTGAGGACAGAGTTCTTAAACGAGGGGGAGAATTGTAAGATGCCACATTGATTTTCAAAAAAAAAAAAGATGTGTATGTAATAATGAAATTTTATGTTTAGGATATTCTGATCATGTCTGCAAAATTTTGTAGCAATAAGTTTTTACATTCTCTCTCTAGAAAGTTATCGGATGAAATTTGGGTGTTAAATTTGAGCATGAAGATGAAGGAATCTGAAAAAATGTTGTATGAGAGAAAGATAAAGTATTCTTAGCCCAAAAACTTTGCCTAATTGAATTTTTTGTAGTTCCTATGTTTTATGTCTCATTTGGTCCCATGAAGATAGGTTAATGAAGAGGTTTTTCATGTTTTTTTCATCTTTCTAGAATTTTCGATTTTGTAGGGCCCAAAAGTGATATTTAGAAGCAAATTTGGACTTGATGCGTCTCTAACACTATTGTACAAATTGAAAAACTGAATATGTTTGTGTCTTATGAGCTTAAGCTAATTCCTCACCATTTTTGAGTTACAAGGCTTGGAAAAGTGCCGTTTTCCAACACTTCAAAAAAAAAAAAGAGAAGCCTTCATTCATCTTATTCATGTTCGCAGATTTAGAAAATGCACATGGGTATATGGGTTATTTTGGGTGATTGACATGTGTGTGAGTGTGTTGCAGGGATCACCTCTATCTTTGCATGTACGATTCTTGAGGTGGACATGAAAAGTAGATGCTTGGGTGGTCTGGAAGTCTTGCATGAGACATGCGAAAAGACGCTATGTTGGAGCATGCAGATACTAAGAGTGCATGACTAGGAAGGTGTGATTGGTTGTGCACTGGCGAAAAGGTGGAGATCTAAAAAGACGAAGACAGAGAGATAGGGAAGGACGATGGTGGTACATTGATCACGATCGTTTTCAGCTTCTGGGATTGCGATTGAGATTGGGATTGGGATTGAGATTGTGATTGTGATTCAGATTGGGATTGAGATCAGCTCGAGGGTGGTCAGGTGGATGAGGCTTCACATTGAAGCTATTTGATAGATTTTGTAACGCAGATGAGAACTATTTGTAAATCTGCACAGATAATAAAATTCTCTCTCTTCTTATTCTGCATATACTCTGTTTTTCTTCTTTATATCTTGTTGTGTCGAAGTCTATTATTCGGTGTGGGATTGTGAGTGTGATTGAAGATTAGGAGACTTATTACAAGTGGTATCAAAGCGGAGTTGGATTCTGGGACAAGATGCAGGCTTTGAAGAAAAAGATAGAAGAACAAGAGGAACTTATCTGTAGATTGAATGCAGATTTACATAAAAAAAGATCCAACAAACAAAAAGAGGGTACTGCAAATGCTTTCATGGACCTCCACGATGAAGGCGGTAATGGTGCGGGCACATCGAACGCACACAGAGCTAGATGACAATGTGAACCTAAAGATGATGATCATGCAGGAGAATCTGCACTTAAGCAAGTGTTTAAAAGAGCAAAATTAAATGAATTTGATGGTGAGAAGAAAACTGGAGAGGATCTTGAAGCATGGATCGAGGAACTTGAAGATTTCTTTGATCTACGCATGTTTAGTGAGGAATCAAAAGCAAAGGTGGCAATTCTACATCTGCGAGGAGTCGCCAAACTGTGGTGGAAATCATACATGCAGACAAGAACACGTGAAGGTCCGATCCTCTGGAAAGAGATTCGAGAGGAAGCAGAGAATCGTTATTGTTCTCCACATTATCGGATGGAAAAGAAAATGGAATTCTACTTCTTCAAGAAATATGAGGATGATAGATATAACTTGTCTATTGAAGAATATAAGGAGAAATTTTTGTGTTTGCATAAGTATGCACTAGAAGTTTCTAGAGATGCCTTGAAGAGAAAATTTATTGAGGGTTTGCGAGAAGAGCTTCGCTGTCAAGTAAAGGGGTCCGGATGTGTAGAGCTTCTTGATGTGGTTGCAAAAGCAGATAATTTTAAAAAGATGTAGAAGTTTACTATAAAAAAGGCATCCAAATGAAGGTTTATCTCAACACGACATCGACCCCCGAGACCGATTTCAACAAATCAGAATGGACAGAAATCGACTAACTCTACCAATGGTCAAGGAGGAAAAAATAAGTCGAAGCAGATGGATATGCCTAAAAAGCAAGAGCTGTGCACTGGCAACGTGATTCTGATTTCTTGGAGCAGGCTAAAAGATTGGGACTTTGCTTTTGATGTGGAGAACAAGGACATCGCACTTTTGAATGTCCACACAAGGTCATAAACCGTTCTATGCAAGCGGAGATGGCTCATCTACAAGAAGAAAACATGACAATTGAGGAAGCGGATGATCAAGGTAAGTGTTCTAACCCTAGACTTCAATGTATGATAACTTCTTCTCATTCAAGGGCATCGGTGATTAGCATTATAGGGGACATATCCTCACGTAAGGTTAGTTTCTTGATTGATTTGGGTAGTACAAATTGTTTCCTTTCACTTAAGTTGGTAGAGGCTTTAGGATTGCATATGTTAGGAGAACATATGCAAGATGGCTAATGGTAGGATACACTATACTGGAGGCTGTATTGAGAATCTTGATTTTATGTTAGGAGAACATAAATTCATGGGTACCTTCCATGTAATTGAAATGAGAGAATGTGATGCAATCATCAAAATGGGCTGGTTAGCTCATAACAGTTTCATGATTGATTGTGAAAGTGGGATCCTTACTTTGAAAATAGAAGGGAAGGAACATCGGCTAGTAGGCAACTGTAATTCAGGTTTTTCTCCTATTTCTGCAATAAAGCTGATTAGGGGTATTTGACTGGGTTGTGAGACATATTTGGTTTATGTGCATGACCTTCAGGAGAAGAAGAAAGAAGAAGAAATGTCTGAATATGTTAGAAAACTTTTAGACGAGTATGCAGATGTATTTCCTAATGATCTGCAGGGTATGCCTCCTCCTTGGAAAATTGACCATGCTATAGACCTCTATCCAAGAAGTGAGCCTTATTCTAGAGCACCTTATAGGTTCAATATTGACGAGTTGAAAGAGTTGAAGCTCTGTTGAGCAGGATGAAGCCAGCAAAGTCAAGATCACAGTCAAGCATAGGCAAGAGTAAAGTGTCAGAACTCAAGGGTCAAAGTGCACCGGTAGTGCACCTCCAATTGTTCATAAAAAGGGGGAATTTTAATTGTTCACAGACAAGGGTAAAATGCATATTAAATTGGAGAGTGTTGCAGAGGTATCTCTCTAATTTTCTCAAGGTTCAAAGTGGGTTTTAAAGTGTTTTGGAAGGTTCAGGTGAACCCTCTCTTAGGTGCAAAAGTGAAGGCTTAAAATGAAAAGGTGAAAGTATGTGAAGCGGCAACGAACGCACAAGTGAAATATGGCCCCCAATTAAATCTTTTGAGTTTTAGTCTAAAGTCACTACAGGACAAAAGAAGGAGTCGTTGGTTGCCACTTGAAAGGACAAATCTTGGGACATCAAGGGACACCAAGATACTATTGCAGTTAGGCGCGTACGTGATCGACACACTCAAATGAAGGCAAGGACCATTTTGGGATCAATCTTAGAGGAAGCAAGAGAAGCATAGTCAGAGGGAAGCAAGAGAGAGAAGGGCAAGAGTCACCAGTGCGCGACGCAGAGAAGTGGAAGTGAAGAGTGCATGGAGAGTGACTAAGGGATTGTGCAGAGAGTGCTAAGCTAGTCCCCCAAGGATCTCAAGCTCCCCTTGCAGTGCCGACAGAAGGTATTCACTCCTCCCCCTTTGTGGAAGCTTGGTGCAAGGTGTGCACAAGGATAAGCTTGAAGCAGGTGGAGGTATGGTGCAGAGGAGGCCGGGGGCAAGAAGACTTTGGGATATTGGGTATTGGTAATTGAGCACTCTGTGTGATTGTGCGCAGAAGTATTTGGCTTGTATTGTGCTTCAAACATTGTAATTGTCTTACTGTAATCAAACGGCAGAAGCTTCCAAGGTGTATTTCCTCTTTTGGTCTTTTCATTTTCTCCTACAAACCCTCAAACTCCTTCTTGTCAAAGAATCCCCCAACAAAATTTGGCACGCCCGGTGGGACATCCAAGGAGATTTGAGCTTAGGAGAATCCAAGTGCAAAGCATAGAAGAGATCAAGGGTCGACAGAACCACAGTGCTACTTCATCAAACAAAAGGTAAATATTCTTATCAAGTGTCTCATATTCAGTGGGCTATGAGCTGCTCATGACCGCAACCCGGTCCCAAGTATTGAGGGTCACCTGCAAGCAGACAAGAAGGAAGGTTGTTAGAAGGTCCCCCAGTCCACTATTTTCAACATCATCAGTCAAGAGCATGGCCGGTCAGGTAGACTTGGAAACTTTACTCTCTAGATTAAATATAAAGTTTCCTTCTTTCAAAGGCCTAGCTCAGGAGGATCCGGATGAACACAGTAGAAGGTTTTTGGCACTATGTAAGACTAGAGGCCTAATGGGTAGGGAGGATGCCTTTCTAATTCTCTTCCCTGCCACATTAGAGGGATTAGCTGATAAGTGGTTCAGCCAGTTTGCTGAAAACCATTTTACCACTTGGGATGTGATGAAAGACTCTTTTAAAAATCAATTCCAGCATGGCAACACTGCGGAGATTATCATAGAAGAACTAGAAAATTTGAGATTGGGTCTAGGAGAAAAGTTCCCAGAGTTTGTGACTAGAGCCAAAGCACTAATGGCTAAATTGCCGATCCACCACACGATTTTTTTGTTAAAGAATGGTTGGCTAAACCCCTACCAGTGGCCACACAATGCAAAATAAAAGAATTAGTGTTACCTACTGCCTCCATAGAGGAGTTCATCAACACAACCACCCGATTGGAGCAGATAAGGTACCAGTATGGAGCTACTTCTTCCCAACCAACATATGGTACAGAAATGGAGGATCGAGTCATTCAGTTAAGAAAGGAGCTGGAGGGCTTAAAAAGGAGTAAGCCTTACAAAGAGGAGGAGACTGTTGTGGCTCAGTTGAGAAGGGAGATTGAAGCACTCAAGCTCCAAAAGGAGGAAGAGGCCCAGACAGAGGAATTGGCTCAGCTGCGACAGGAGTTGCAGGAGCTCAAAGGAGGTGGCATCAAGAGTGCTCTTTGGTGTTCCATGTGCAGCAAACAAGGGCATATAGTAAGTGAGTGTCCTTTATTAAGTGTAACTTGCCAATTATGCAGGAAAGTTGGCCATGAGGCCCATGAATGCCAATCAAGGGGAATGCCGGCAACGACATATTGGACACAAGGAGGACCCCCAACAACCACAAATGTGATGGCTGCTGCACAGAATCAAGGTAAGAACTATAATCCTAGACAGAGGAATAATTTTGGAAATGGGCCTAAGAGGTCAATCATCTGTTTTAGGTGTGGAGAATGCGGGCACTATCAAAGTAGGTGCACCCTACCAGAGAATGCCCCTCCTTGCAGGAACTGCCCTGAGGCCAGAGACCATTATACAAATTGTTGCCCTAAGAATCAAGCCTCTTCATGAGGGCCCCATATCCAAATGATTTCTGTGCACAAAGAAGAAGTGTGTGATCTAGGCAATGAGCCATCACCATCTACCAGGGTGGTGCAAGTAGAAGAAATAGAATCTTTGACTGTGCAGACAAGAAGCAAGGGGAAGGCTCAAGCAGACATAGGACAAGGATCAAAGATTAAGGAATGGAATCAAAACAGAGAACCATCTAAAGATAAAACCACCACAGATGCAGATACAAAGCAAAAAGAAGATATCTTATGCACTAGTGATGCCATTGGGCATGCCTTCAACAGGGCTCATGAGGAGTTTGATAAGTCTACTAGAGCCCATGCTCTCAAGGAATCAGAGGCTTCAAAACTACTCAAGTCCATGAAAAAGGAGGTTAGTATTTTTGAATTAATAAAGATGGATGGGAAATTCAGATCAGAGTTATTGCAGATAATCGATGAAGCTTCCACTACTAGTTTGGTGGCAAAGACTGTTGTTTTACATAAAGGAAAAATTGTAGGGGAAGCACCCCTTACAGACTATAAAAGTCCTCGGCTGACAGTATCTATCAAAGGTCATGAAATTCAAGGAGTCATTGTGGATGGTGGTTCTGGCATTAACTTGATGCCTGAACATACAATGAAAAAGATTGGACTCCACCCTTCAAGGCCTGCAAATTTCAGTGTTACTTTGGCAGATCAGAGCAAAGTAAGACCCTTGGGAGTAATCCCAAAAGTTCCACTTGAAGTACAAGGTAATCTATTCATTCTGGATTTTGTGGTTTTAAGATTGCCCCAGGTTGAAGGAGGATTTCCCCTCTTAATTGGACGACCATGGCTGAGGCATGCAAGTGTCATTCATGATTGGGGCAAGGATACTATGTGGGTACAAAAGAAAGGGCAAGAGCTGACACAGATTCATTTAGAAGAGGGCCCAGATAATCAAGGAAACACTAGCATGATGCAAACAGTTGGCATATGCATGGAACCAGAATCGGGGGATCAACCCCAAATAGATTTCGAGGAAGAAGAGGATATTCTAAATTGGCTCCAAGCATGCAACTCTTCCTCTTGTTTTGGAATTTTCCTTAATAATTCTTGTACATCTGAAGGTTATGATGAAGATAGGAAAACGTCCAGGTTGATGGATTGGGAGAGCCCATTACAGACCATAGAAGGGGCAGGAAGACACCCCTCAAATGCAACTTGGAGGAGGATATGACAACCACAGAAAATGAAATTAATAAAGCTAAAGGCAAGGTAAAAGATTTTAGTGAAGAGTTTTCTTTCCCAATTCAAGAAATACCTGCAGGATGGATGCAGGACAAGGAAGAACAGATTGAAATCCAAAACACCCCTGCTTATGAAGCAATGCAAGAAAAGCTAGGGGACAAAGACAAGGAAAGAGATGAGCAAGAAGATGCTTTGGTAGAGAGAAATCCTATCAAAGAAATACAATTAGACACTCAAAACAATAACCGGCCAGTTTTGGTGGCCACTTGGTTGTGGAACCACCCAGGGCTCTTTGAAAAGGTAAGAGCATTCTTGCACCACTACACAGATGTTTTTGCATGGCATTATAAGGATTTAGAAGGAGTACCCCCTATTTATGGAGAACACAGAATTCCTCTGATAGAAGGAGCAAAACCGGTGAGAGGCAAAAGTTATAGGTTAAATCCCAAGTATGCTGAAGCTGTCTATTTAGAAATACAGAAAATGGAAGATGCAGGAATTATCATCCCTGTAGAACATTCGGAGTGGCTATCTCCCATGGTGATTGTGCCAAATAAAAACACTAACAAGATCAGAATCTGTGTAGATTTTAGGGCATTGAATAAGGTCACCATTCCAGATGGATTTCCAATGCCATTTGCTGAACAGGTCATAGAAGAAGTAGTTGGTCATTCCCTTTATAGCTTCATGGATGGATTCAGTGGGTATAATCAGATATCCATTCACCCTGGGGATCGTGAGAAAATAGCATTCATCACTCCTTGGGGAACTTATGTATATTTGAAGATGCCATTTGGATTGAGAAATGCTCCAGCTACCTTCAACTGAACAGTTAATCTCATTTTTGGACCATTGCTACTAGAGTCTCTAAGAATCTTCATGGATGACTTTTCATCTTTTTCAGGTACTCTCACAGAGACTCCATTGGATTGTTTAGAAAATCATCTAATTCAATTAAAACAAGTTTTTAAGAGATGCAGAGAAACAAAGCTGAAACTGAACCCAAACAAATGCCACTTTTTGGTGACCCAAGGTACTCTACTAGGACATGTGGTATCTTCGAAAGGTATGGCACCTGATCCAGATAAAATTATAGCCGTATTAAAATTACCTAGGCCTAAATCTCCAAAAGAGATTCAGAGTTTTCTAGGCCATACAGGGTACCATCATAGATTTATTAAGATGTATGCAGATATAGCAAGGCCTTTGGCTAGGCTTACAGGCAAGGAAATTCCTTTTAAATGGGAAGAAGAGGGGGAAAAAGCATATCAAACATTGCGGTCAAGGTTAGTGTCTGCTCCCATTTTGATCACACCTGAGTGGTCGAAAATATTTCACATACACGTAGATGCCAGTGCCTATGCAGTGGGGGCAGTTTTGACACAACCTAGTGAAGAATTTAAAATGGACAAACCAATTCAATATGCCAATAGAGTTTTGACTAAGGCTGAAAGGAATTACAACACCACAGAATGGGAAGCCTTAGCAATGGTTTTTGCTGTCCAAAAATTTCGTCATTACCTGATGGGAGTAAAATTTGTTATTATAACTCATCACCAACCTTTAAAGTACTTGCTCAACAAACCACAAGCCACTGGTAGAATATGGAGGTGGTTATTGTTATTCAAGAGTTTGATTTCTCTATAGTTCATAAACCAGGTAAAGAGAATGTTATGGCAGATCACCTATCCAGAATCAATATGATGAATCGAGCCAATGGAATTACTGATGATTTTCCAGATGCTCATCTGTTTGCTGTACAAACTCAAGGTTGGTATTATGATATCAAGAATTTCATTAAAACTGGGTTGTATCCAGTCAAGGCTAATGCTGTGCAAAGGAAGAGACTGCTAATCAACAACAGACCATATACCTTCATTGACAATAAATTATATAGACAAGGAAAGGATGACAGGCTTAGGAAGTGCTCCGCCCCGCCGTCCCCGCCAAGCCCTCCTGAGCCCCGCGCACCCCGCCTTCACCCGCATTATTCAACAGCCCTAGCCATCTATCAGCCACGCGAAGGGCTTCCGTCCTAGTTCCCCGCCTGCGCCCTACTTACCTACACCGCTAGCTCATGCAGAAACGCAGCCTGCCGGCCTTCAATATTATCCTCGCCAATACCTTCTCCATTCTCCTCCCCACCAAAAATCCTGCAGAGACTATAGCCAAACAATATCCTCATAGCCCCAGCAATCCCGACAACAATTCCACCGGGCCTCCACCACCAAACACAACCAGGTTCCTCGCCTGCAACCGGGCATCCAAAGCCAAAAAACCCCAAGTTTCTCGCGTGAAAAGACTACAACACAAATCAATCGGCTGCCAATACCGGGCCCAAAACACCCTTATCCTCCCCTCAATTGGCTATCGCTAAGCACATTCTCATTAAATCCTTACTCCGCTGACAACTATGGCTGATTCAGCCCCGCCAGAAGATTATTCGGATCTCACTCCTCCAGCACTGCATACAACCAATCCCACTTACCCTAATCCTGCAACACCGCTTATTCACCAGATTCCGACATTGCCTGCAAACCCAACCAACGTCGATTTGACTCCACCACTTCCTTCTCCAATCCTCAATATTCCCACTTATTCGGTTCAATCGGATTCCACTACCATCTATTCTCCACCTCCACTCCCTCGTCGTCGTTCTCCTTCTCCGTCTGCTTCTCAGTCATACCAACTCAATTCACCTTCAGGAGATTATATGCGACTTTTTCTTCCACCCGATTTAGATCTGCAGATTCGTATTCACTTGTCCCTACCCACCATCGAACTCCGTCGTCTCTTTTCAGTCGAAAATCTTCAGCAGGCGGGTCTCTGGGGATTAGCAAATGTTTTCCTGAATGATCCTTCCACTGATAGAGATGTCTATGAGGCTCTTCGCCTCTTTCCTAATTTTTGAACAGGCACTCTCTCCATTTCGGCCATTGCAGCTGGTCTAGGATCCTCCCTCCTCCGCTTCAATAATCCGCCCTTCTTATATTCTAGAATGTTGACCTCTACCACAATTGACTTTTATCGAGATCGCTTTGACCATAGTGCCCGATACTCCATCCGCATGACATCCATACTTAATTCATTTATTTTTTTCTTTTTGCTTCGAAACCCCACATCTTCAATTCCATGGTCCGATATTCGCATTGCGGATCCCCTATTTTGCTTCCTCAATAGCCGCCCATATCCTTACGCCGCCCTCCTCTTTGGTTCCTTACATTTGCGTTCCCGTCGTCTTCGTGAGGCTCTGACAAGGGGCTCTCACGCATTCTCTATTTACTCTGCCCCATTCATCGCTTGGATATACCAATTACCATTGAACTCATTCAATACTCCCGCTATTCTTCAAAGCAATGTCAACACCCAACCTAGCACTGTCTGTCCACCAACCACATCCCACCTCCCTAATTCACCTCCCATCTCCATTGACTCCGCTTCCGCTTCCACTCCTGCTAATGCGAACATTCCCACTCCTGACCCCATCATTTCTTCTAGCCCTTCTCCTTCTGCCGAAGCTTCTGGACCCTCTCCTACAACGGCCGCTTTCCGACCGCTCATTCAAACACAACTCAACCCCCACAACCGAACATGTACACCACCTCGTCCTCCCATTTCCATTTCCCCACCTACCACTCAACTCCTCCATTCCCAACCCAAACCATCTTCCGCACCTACCCATATTCCCAATCTGCCTGTCGCACCTGCACCGCCAACTGAAATTCCTTCGGCCCCTTCCTTTTTAGATTTAATCCGAGAGGCCACTGCCATTGCTCTTGGAAGTGCTAACGCCTCCAAGGTATCCTTAGATTCTGTCTCGGCTGCAGCTTCTATTCATCAGCAATATATTTCTACAATTGATAACATCAATCGCATGGCCATGTCTCAATGGCAATCCCTCTAGGAATCGGCAAGATTACTCAGAGAAGAAAGAGACAGATATAGAGATATGGCTGATTCCGCGTTAAAAGCATTGTCGGATATTCAAAATCGCTCTTCCTTAGGGTTATGTGATAATGCTGCTTGCCGTTGTATCAAACGTGAACGGGACCATCTTAGGCAGTGTCTCAGTTCTCTCCAGCTCATGATCGAACAAGCTTCAACTCCTTTGCCCCCTTCCCCGCAAACTTCCGATGCAGGAATAAACCCCCCTTTTCTAGAATTCCATTCGCTTCGCATTTTAGGCTTCAGCTTCCATTACATAGATTCAACCAATAATTTCTTATTCTGCAATTTTCATGTTTCAATTGTTTCCTTTCTTATTAAGGCGTAATATCACACAATTTTTTCTCTGCTTCCAGTCTCTGTGCTACATTCTTCTGTGTTTAGCTCACTGTGTTACTGTAAGGGTTATTTTGGTCTCTCCAAGACGGAGAGACATTAGGTGGTGGGCATCTGTTGAGCAGGATGAAGCTAGCAAAGTCAAGATCACAGTCAAGCATAGGCAAGAGTAAAGTGTGAGAACTCAAGGGTCAAAGTGCACCGGTAGTGCACCTCCAATTGTTCATAAAAAGGGGGAATTTTAATTGTTCACAGACAAGGGTAAAATGGAGATTAAATTGGAGAGTGTTGCAGAGGTATCTCTCTAATTTTCTCAAGGTTCAAAGTGGGTTTTAAACTGTTTTGGAAGGTTCAGGTGAACCCTCTCTTAGGTGCAAAAGTGAAGGCTTAAAATGAAAAGGTGAAAGTATGTGAAGCGGAAACGAACGCACAAGTGAAATATGGCCCCCAATTAAATCTTTTCAGTTTTAGTCTAAAGTCACTACAGGACAAAAGAAGGAGTCCTTGGTTGCCACTTGAAAGGACAAATCTTGGGACATCAAGGGACACCAAGATACTATTGCAGTTAGGCGCGTACGTGATCGACACACTCAAATGAAGGCAAGGACCATTCTGGGATCAATCTTAGAGGAAGCAAGAGAAGCATAGCCGGAGGGAAGCAAGAGAGAGAAGGGCAAGAGTCACCAGTGCGCGACGCAGGGAAGTGGAAGTGAAGAGTGCATGGAGAGTGACTAAGGGATTGTGCAGAGAGTGCTAAGCTAGTCCCCCAAGGATCTCAAGCTCCCCTTGCAGTGCCGACAGAAGGTATTCACTCCTCCCCCTTTGTGGAAGCTTGGTGCAAGGTGTGCACAAGGATAAGCTTGAAGCAAGTGGAGGTCTGGTGCAGAGGAGGCCGGCGGCAAGAAGACTTTGGGATATTGGGTATTGGTAATTGAGCACTCTATGTGATTGTGCGCAGAAGTATTTGGCTTGTATTGTGCTTCAAACATTGTAATTGTCTTACTGTAATCAAACGGCAGAAGCTTCCAAGGTGTATTTCCTCTTTTGGTCTTTTCATTTTCTCCTACAATTCCTCAAACTCCTTCTTGTCAAAGAATCCCCCAACAAGCTCCAATTGGATGATCTATTGAAAAAGGGTTTGATAAGACCTAGTGTTTCACTTTATCAGTTCAAGACTCAGCCTATGCTCTGGTGGTGTGCCCAAATGAAGAATTTGAACCCCATGGTTGGGCAAAAATTCTAGCCACAATGGACATAGCTATTAACAAAGAGCAATGGACCCCACATCGCGACCAACATGGTTATGACATCTTAATTTTCACAATAGAACAAGTGATGGGTGATTCAATTATGCAGGAATCTGATCCTAGCACATCTGCTCTTGCAAAAGTCAATGATGAGGACGAGGAATCTATCCTCATGAAACCTTTTTGTGCCTCTGAGGAAGAGTACCTTTACCTAATATAAGCTAGGACTCCAAAATATGAATAATATGAATGAGAAAAGACTTTGACAATGACAAGGGACAATCAAAATAAAAAAAAGGGGAAACGAACCTATTACCAAACCTGTGGAAGAAGAAGCATTGTTTGAAGTGCTGAAGAACTTCAAGAAATATGAGATAGAAGATTGAAAAGTCATGATATGAATGCCTAACAAGGAAGCACTTGTGGGAGAAGCCTATGATAACAAAGAGAAGAACAAGAAGATTATAGTGACCATGGAAGGTTGATGAAGAAAGGTGCACATATATTGGACATGACTTGAATGAAGAAGAAGAGCAAGAGTTGATTGCACTACTGAGAGAATATAGAGATGTCTTCACATGAAGCTATAAAGACTTGAAGAGAGTTGACCCACACATCTGTTCCCACCAAATTCCCATGTCCTTAGAAGCCAAGCCTACCAAGCAAAAACCTTGCACTTTTAATGATAATTATGCAGTGGGATTTATCTATGAAATTGAGCATACTGAATGTCTATCCCCCTATTGTGGTGGTGCCCAAACAGAATGGCAAGCTACATGTGTGCATTAACTTGAAAAAAGTTAACCCAGCCACCATATGGGATAGTTATTAGCTTCCTATCACCAAAAATTTATTAGAACATGTAGCAAGAAAGGAAGTCTACAGCTTTCTTAATGGATGCTCTAGCTACAGTCAAGTGGCCATCACCATTGAAGACCAACTTAAGATTGTGTTTTCCACAGATTGGGGTATCTTCACCTTTCGTGTGATGCCTTTTGGGCTCACCAAATGCTCTTGTTACATTTCAAAGGCTGATGTGTCATGCGTTTAAGGAATTATTGGGAAAGAATTTAGAGGTCTATGCTGATGATTTGTGTGCTCATTCCAACATTCTCTGAATTGAAACAAATCTTTCACAAATGTAAAGAATACCAAGTATGCTTGAACCCAAAAAAGTGCACTTTCATGGTTAAGAAAGGGAAGATTCTATGACACATAGTGTCAAAGAATGGGAATTCAATAGATGAAGATAAAATTAGATCTATAGGAGAGCTAACTAGACCAAATAATCAAGGAAGTACAAGCTTTCATGGGTGAGTGTGGATATTACAAATGTTTTATTCACATGTATGTAATAATTGCAAAGCCCTTGTACAACCTTGTTCAACTCCAATCTTAACCACACCAGATTGGACTAAGCCATTCCATGTTCATGTGGATGCTTCCAATTATGCTATTGGGTATGTGCTCGCACAACCTACATATGAAGGAAACATAGACCTTCCCATTGCTAATGCAAGAAGGCAGTTGAATGAAGCACAACAAAATTATACCACTATAGAACGAGAAGGATTAAGTATGTTCTATGCATTTAAGAAGTTTAGACATTATTTGCTCGCAAATAATTTTAAAGTTTTTACACATCGTCGGGCATTACTCTACCTTGTGAATAAACCTTGCAATAGAAGCATGTTAGTAAGATGATTTCTCTCACTAATTGAATATATTTTTGACGTGGTTTTCAATAAGGAAAAGTCTCACCTTAGGGTGGATCACCTTTCGTGACTTACTTCAAGCGAATCCCCACAAGGAGTATCAGATGAACTTCCTGATGCTTCTGAGTTCAACTTGGAAGTAGTGCCTGATTGGGTTAAAACTATAGTACCTATTCTTACTTTTCTACCTAAGCACCCCATGATGAGATCAAAGTGTAAAGAAGTGCTGAAATCGCAAAAATATCATATAATGGTAGGAAGCATAAACAAACACACTAGTCAAGTGATTTAAGATTGTTGTGTGGAAGAGGAAGAATATGCAAAATGGTTGCAATTAGCACATGTAGGTGCATTAGAGCAACATGATACAAAATACCCCACCCTACGGACTCGGAGGCAACTAGGCATGTACTGGCCAATGATGGAAGCAGATGTCTATAGGATGTGTAAGGATTGTCTGGCATGTATTAATAGACCCCTAGTGGAACATGCTACTTTGTCTCGAGTGTCTTTAATACCAGATTGGAGCAATCAATTAGTTGAATTTCTGAGGATGAAAAAAATCCCTCAAGAAATGACTTTGGCAAGGAAGAGGATTCTAGAATAGGAGGCTCAAGATTATGCTCTCATAAGAGATAATCTATAGAGGCAAGGAAGACATGGATATCTTAGACTTTGTGTCCATGAAAGTGAATATCTCAAGCTCTTAAAAACTGCACACCAAGGTGTGGAAGGAGGATACTTTGGACCTAATTGAGTGATCAAAGCAATTCTATTTTCAGGACTCTAGTGGCCAACCCTTCACATGGATGCACACACTTATGCGAAGAGATGTTACATATGTCAGTGAACTAAGTATCCAATATGTAAGGACAAGATGCCATTGAGACCCATGATGGGAGGACATCTATTCTCCAAATGGGGAATAGACTTTATTGGTCCTATTAATCCCTCATCTAAGGGTTCACATGCTAAATATATTATTGTTGCTATCGATTATCTAACCGAATGGGTAGAGGTGACGACAACTAGAAAAAATGATGCACAAACCATTGCCAAGTTTTTTCTCAAGAACATATTTACTAGATATGGATTGCCAATAGAGTTGGTAAGTTATCATGGCACCCACTTCTTGAATGAGTTCATCAAATGCTTGTTACAAGAATTCATAGTTATTCACAAGAAGTCAACCTTGTATCACCCACAAGCTAGTGGACAAGCGAAAAGCATCAATACAGTCTTATGTATTGTGTTGACTTAACTCATGAATAAAAAATGTTCTGATTGGGATAAATAGCTACATCATGTTGTTTGCGCATATGGAGTGGCCTATAAAACAATACTCAGCAGTACCCCCTTTCAGACAGTGTTTGGTCAGAATGCAATTCTTCCCTTAGAATTTTCTATCCCCACACTGAAGGTAGCACAAGAGCACCAATGGACTAGCCATGAACTATCTTCTAGGATCTTTTATTTAGAGTGATTGGGAGAAACTTGATTGAGAGTAGCTGTTGAGATATATGCAACTGTAGCTCAAGCGTAAGCACCACCTCCTTTACTTGTCAATCCGCGGAGACGCAAGGACCGGTATGAAGACCATGAGCAAGTGAAGGCACAAGTGTGTGAGTGAAAGCACACAAGCATGCACACACATACACACACACACACACGCTCACAAGGTAAGATCAAAGAGAGGAACAATGGAAAGCTTCGATTGCAAAAGATTTCTCTTACAAAAGCTCTATTCTCTAACAAGCTAACCTAAAAAATGAGCTCTCTAGCTCTTTTTATAGTTTTTGGACTAGTTTTGGCCCTATCTAGACCTAGTGTCTGGCCTAGTTAAAAATTAGGTTCCAGGGCTTATTTGAGGGCTCAAAGGAAGTCTAAAAATTATGAAAATTGGTAGGATGATACTTCTAATACTCCTCAAGCTGAAGGACTCCTCGGCTTGAACAAAATGGAGTTAAAAAAATAGAAAATGGTATTTACAATGGTTTTTAGTGATGAAAATCACTATTTTTGTAGGGGATTATTATGAAAATTTGACATGTACTTCTTGGCGCTCCCTACTTGCTCCTTCTTCTTGTATGTCCACTTCTTTGATGCGCTTCTGTGCTTTGTGCTTGACCTTGAGTTCCGAAACTTGACCTTGAGTTCCAACACTCCCCCCCCCTCTCCAGTCTGTCGTCCCTGATAGACCCTTGTTGTAATGGTTGTTCCAGGTAGTGCTGTGAGAGGTGGTGTCCATTCTATAGAAATGAGAGCCATCTATCTTCCAAATGTGGCAAGATCGATTGGCAAGTTCTTCATTTGTCTCTTTGAGCCTCTGCAAGTGTTAGTCCCGTGATATGTGCTTCATCCTTGGAGTCCAGCATGAATGTGTCGTTGTGAGTCTCCATTGATGTCCTCCAGATCTTCCAAAGATGATGTTCATATGTAACTTATGCCAAGTACTCGTAACCCATAATGAGGGATGGGTAAGTGTGTTCGTGCATGGGTTGAGGAAAATATGTGCCTGGTGCACGGCCTTGTAGTGTATCCCTATGTATGCTCACTTGGAAAATGCATTGGAAGAAGTACGATGCAAAAATTGGGATCTTGAGCTAAGTGCTTAAGTGTATGCCGACGGAGAGGTTTCCTAATCTATCATGGTTATGGTGTTGTCAAAGCAGAGATACTTACCATGGTGAAGGGTTGATCGATGTTTATCTTGATGGAGAGTGTTAATCTCCAAAAGAACAAGTTAACCTTGAATTTAGATCACCTCTATATCAAGATCAACTTTAGACTCCACCTAATTTAGAGAATCTTCACCAAATTATCAGAAAATTGATTATTCTGAAAATTTCAGTTTCTTCAGAAAAGTCTGCTGCAGATTAGTCACTCATTGACTAATCAATCCTGTAAAGTTTTTGATAAAACTTTGCACAACACTTCGCCTTAAGGTTGCGCAACTTTGCCAAGTTAAATCTCTCAAAAAGATTAAGTACACACAGAGAAATGTGTGAAACACTTTACCTATGTCTGAAAATGCTTCTCTGCAATGGCGACTTTGACACCTGCAACTTCTTAGCACTGGTTCTCCCAAAGTAAATCCCGTTTGATCAAGATCTTTTAGCCATAGATAGCTTACCTTCCAACTTAGATTTTAAGCCCTCATTTGTGTAAAACTTTACACTGTAGACTGAGCAATGATCATTTCATTGAAGATGAAATGTGCGCCAGATTTCTCGACTGTTAGAACATTCTTACATATGAATGTTCCTAATCAAAATTCTCACAGCCTGATTACAATTAACCTCTCAAATTCTAGCCATAGATAGATTAGCTATGGACTTAGATACGTGCAAAAGGATTTCTCAAAAGATTAAACACAGAGGGAGCAGACAGCAAAATATCGGGCGCAAAATTTTTCGATTTCTCAGAAAATTTACATCTAAGTGAGGATGGACAATTCACTCACTCTTCATGTGTCTAATGACACTAATTTCTCTCTTCCTATTCTCAAATCTCTTCTGCTCTACTTGCCCGACATTTTCAAACATATTTATAGATGAATATATACAAGTGTATGACTTAAACAAGGGTATAAGTCAGCTAATGTACATATGTGTACATATCTTTGAGTTTTCTGAAAATGTCCTTCCTTCAACCATCTGACTTTGTTTCCTTCTTGACTCCTTGACTTCATCTCTCCATAATCCTTCAATTGATGATTGTCATGCACCAACATATCTCTTCGTGTTGTACACCCGGCATTTGTGATGGAACATTGTCAATGAATGTCTATGTTGATGGTCCACCGATGAAATTTTTTGAGTGCCTGGTCCTGTCTCCTCTTTGCAAAGCAACATTTGCCAAATACTGAGAATTGAATTTCTTTATATTACTTGACAAACAACATTGGGTAACTACACCAAGCTTAGTTTTACATATTCTGTTTAGCTCCCCATAAGCAAGAGTCTTCTCACCCATTATACAAACAAGGATTTTCAAGGTACCAAACTACCCTTAGCAGATATCTCCTTCGATGCCCTCGTACATACAGTAGTTAAGCATCTCTCAAGTTGCGGTCCTCGAGATCTTCCCTCCTACCAAGGTAAGGGGAAACAGTAGTTGTGGATGCCATGTTCATGCCAAGTGCTTGACATCTACCAGATAAGGCAGCAATAATATCATTCTGCTAGCTGAGACACACTTCTATCAAAACTAATAAATGCCCAGTAATCAATGGTTCCAACTTCAAATAAGCATGACTCATTCATGTTCCATGAGCCAAACCTGGGAACAAGCTCTCTCTCTCTCTTGTCTCTTTTTTTTTTTAAGAGGAACAATGTCACCAAACAAGAAGACAGATGTTAGTATCAGAAAAAAATAATTGACATATATCAATGTGCTCTTGTGCATGGGACTTTCAAATGTGTCTATGCACGGCCATGTAATGTGGCCCTATATTAATGCATACTTGGGAAATGCATGACCTGAATGGTGCAAAAGAGAGGGTTGTGCAAGGAGCACATGGTTGTCGCTCATGGAGGCTTTTGATGTTATGTGCAGATGTTGATGCCATCTTTGTTGGAGGTATCCATTGGATCTAGAGATGACAACAAATCATTCCTCCTCATAGGGATCCATTTGAGAACAATGTTTGGTTGCATCAAGATCACCTTGGGCTTCTTCATCTCTCGATGGTTGCTTAAATTTTGTATCCCACGTGGTTGGTTTGGTTTTGCGGGGGCTACTAGTGCTTTTGGCTTCCATACCCATACCATTGTGGCTAGTCTTCTAACTCTTGTTGAAGAGGCGAGTTGGTTTGGTTTTAGTCTTGGTGTTTGGTTATGACCCTTGCCCTGCCTTGGCTTCTTTGTTGCGACTTTTCTCATGTGGGAGAGCATAGATTGTTGTGTATGTAAGAGCTTCTTGGGTACCCATATTTGCAATTGTCCTTGTTGAACTGCAACTAATTCTGAGGTACCCAAACTTGTCGGATATCTTGTGGTTGAGTTTGTCCTAGCTTCTTCATTCGTCTTTTGGCCTGGTGGGAGTCCCTGGATGGGAATTGTGGGGTTAAGGCCGAAGGTTTCTCTCCTTTTTGTACCCAGATCTGCTTCATGCCCGGCACTACTTTCTTGTTAAATGGTGTCCTTTGATTTGACATAGCAGTTGTCATGCACTGTTTTGCTTGTCTTTTTGGTTGAGGTGTTGTGACGGCATTATTCCTTGAACCAGAGGAGGAGTCTGCTTGTCTTTGAGCCTGCTCTTCCATGATTGAGTTCTCCTGTAACATAGAGTTTTTGACACATACATATGAGGTCCTCATCATGACACACTAGCATTTTGACTATCATTGGAACATCTTGAAAGTAGATGGGGAGTTCCGCCTTGCCCAAACAAGGGGTTTCCACACCTCCCAATCCTATGAGATAGGCTTCCATGGGAGTGATGTTCAACTGCAGATCTTGGCAGTAGGAAAGTCTAACTGCACTAGTTGCTTCACCTGAGTCAATCAATGCTCGCATATTCCTTAAATTCTCTTTGTGTCCTACCTCAAAGGTCACAAAGGGACGTCGGTCAATTACTCCAGAAGTAATTATGCTCGTTTTTTGACACATGTCCATGTGATATTTTTGGACATTTGGGTTGGCATCTAGGCCTAGTCGCCTTAACTTATTTCGCCTTATGCGCTCCCTAGCCTCTCCTTGTGCTTCTTCTCTGACTCTCAACTCTTCTTCTTTTCATTTCTTAGTAGTGTTGAGTCTCATTAGCATGTCCTCTATATGAGGTGCTTGATATAACTTGATTCGACAACCACTGATATAGTTTGGTAGGATGTCACCTTCTCAAGTAGCTAATTGAACCGCACCGCTAGTGGAAATTCTATTAATAATCATGGGTCCATATCCTCTTTTTTCCAACTTACAGGCATGTTGCTTTAGCCTATAGACTAGCACTAAGTCTCCCTCTTTCAATCCTTTATCTTTGATGTGTGCATCAAAGTAGGCCTTTTGTCTTTTCTTTGCAGCATAGATGTCCGCTGTCGCTCGTAGCCTTGTCTCACCTAAGCGTTCTAGATCAAAGATTCTAGAGGACAACTCATGTCCATTCCACTCATGCTCTTGTGCTACCTTTAATGCTGCGATTAGGAAATCTAATGGTAGCACAGCATTCTGTCCAAAGACCATCTGAAATGGGGTGGCATTTGTAGCTCAGTGATGAGTAGCACCTCCTTTAATGTCAATCCAGGAAGATATGAGGATGGTATGAAGACCTCGAGCAAGTGAAGGCACAAATGTGTGAGTGAGAGGCACATAAACATGCACACACATACACACACACGCACACACACGGAAAGAACAAAGAGATTAAGACAATGGAATCACTTCTATTACAACCAAGTTCTCATACAAGTTCAAAACTACAACAAACTCGCCCAAAAATGAGCTCTCTAGCTCTATTTATAGTTTTTGACTAGCTTTGGCCCTGTCCAGACCTAGTGCCCTGCCTAGTTAAAAATTAGGTTCCAATGCTTATTTGAGGGCTCAAACGAGGTCTAAAAAATATGAAAATTGGTAGGCAAATACTACTAAAGCTCCTCAAGCTCAAGGACTCCTCGGCTTCCACAAAATGGAGCTACAAAAAGGTGAAGCGGTATTTACAATGGTTTCCAGTGATGAGAATCACTTTTATAATAGTGTAAGGATTGAAAAAATTTAATGGGTTGCCTCAGTGCTAGATCTCCATGTATGCCCGTACTTGCTTCTTCCTGTATGATGCCAACACTCTCCCCCCCCTAGCGTCTCTCATCTCTGATAGACCTTTGCTCCACAGGATTATCAATGTAGTTTTGGACTATCTCAGTGGCTAACTCCTGTTCTTTGATCCTGAGTCCCCTGAAAAGATCTCGTTGAAGACCATCCCAATTGACCGTTCTCGGAATGTCACATTGTGGGGTGGTGTAGAGCTCTGAGTGCATTTCTTGTTCGCATGCAAATAGTTGAAGCAGATGGGTTGGACGTGGCACGAACACTTTCGAGTGAGCTTACCAAAACCCATTGGTAAACATATCATCAAATGTTTGCTTGTAGCAAGCTGGGAGGTATCTAATTCTCGCATGCCAAGCGTAAGTGACCCTAATACTAGGGGTTGTGCTCATATCATAAAGTAAGTCATAATTACCATTTATGAAGCCCGGAATTGGAGGCTGGATGTTACGTACATTGTGAAAAGTCTTTAACACTACTTGCATCATGTCTAGGATTTTGAGCATCATCTGTGTAGCGACATCAGGCATGGGATGAAGGCGTGGCATCCAGTGTCGGATAGTGGCCATCATGTAGGCAACAGTTGGTGTGCCTGTTGGGGGTGCAATGGAGGGGTAATTTAGCCATTGTTTGCAATTAATATTGTTCTGAACTTTTAGGGCAAATGCCTTCCATGATCTTCTTCGTTGCACTGGCCCAAAGCAAGGGTTATACTTCAAATGCATGGGCGCATAATCCCATGTTCATAGCATCTCCGCATAGATCTCAAGTAACTTTTTCCTCCAAATGGGTTGGAATATGGCCCCTTTGCGGGCTTCCTCTGGAATGTCCTCTAGTTCAAACTATGTTGCGAAAGTAGGGTACTTGTTGGTTTTGTGTTTGATCTCAGCGTTGTAGTCTGCCAACAGTACAAAGTAGGGCTTATATTGTAATTTTGAACTGGTTATCAGTCGCCTAGGAGCCAAGTGCCTGAAATATTTTGATTGAAGTATGGTCTCATCGATAGTTTTCATGGCCATCATCTAAGTGGATATACGCTCTTCGTGAGTCACCCCCATCTCTTCTAGTTGTTTCATCCATGTCGAAGAGGGTTCCTCATATGTGTCTTGTCCGTCCTCAGTGACCCTACCTCCTGGAAGAGGTTGAGGCTCATAATTATCTTCAAATGTTACTTCCACTGGAATGAAAATAGCCTCCTCTTCTGTTGGTTGATCGGGTGGAGAGGGGGGTCGTTCAGATTGTAACAACTTAATCTTTAATTCTGCAACTTGTTGGCATAGCTCAAGTACCTCGTTGGCCATTGAAGATTCGGGCTCCGGTGAAGTAGCAGCATTGACCATCTCTTTAGCTTTTGTTGGGTGTGGTAGGGGCACTTGGGATCTTTGTAGTTCCTTTACCTGGTCTGCCAGTTGATCGTGTGCTTCCAAGAGGGTCGCACAATCTTCCAATACCTAATGAATGTGTTCTGAGGGGATAGCTTGGAATTTGGCAGGATCTATAGGTGCACCTGGGGTGTTTTTGATGGCTGCTTCTAAATTCTCTTGATTCTGTTGTTGTAGTCTTCTATTCTCCTCTTAGTAGCTGCTAAGTGGCGACGAAGTAAGGCCATGTTTCTTTGTAGTCTAGCATTGCGGGCCACCTGATCTCTGAGTTGTTCTTCTGTCGCCTTACCCGTCTCTGTATATTGGGCTTCGAGCTCTGCATGAGATTGTTGAAGGGAGGTAAACTCTTGTTGTAATGCAGTATTACTCAACTCCAAGGCATTGACACGTAGAGGTGGGACGAAAGAGTACAAAGCTCTTTATTGTTTTCTTCCAATAATATGTATTCTTGTTTAAGCTGGGCAGCAGCTTCGAACATGGTGTCTAGTACATGACTAAATGAGGTGGATGCAGAGGTGGAGGTGAAAGATGCAAGGGGTCGGGAAATGGGGAAGCAAAAAGTGGATGTTGTGCTGACAATGGGTGTATGTGATGATGTGCGTGAAGTTACAAGTGGTGATGTTGAGACAAAAGTGGTGGTGAGTGGTCCTGTGGAGGGTGAAATGTCCATGGGATCAGACGTGATTGTGTGTGAAGTGTGAATCATGAATACTGGAATGGTGGGTGGTGTGTTAGTGGTGGCCGTGAATGTGGGGGAGGTGGGGTTGGGAAGGGACTTTCTATTATAATTCTCAATTTGCTGAATTATCTTTACAAGGTTTGTCAAGAATGGAGGTTGGGTGGTGTGTGTTGGTTCTGAGAAGGTTAGGGGGCACAATGGGTTGGGGTTGGGAAAGAGGAAAGGTATTGGTGAAGGGATAAGTGTGTGGTAATATTTGGTTAGGGACAAGTGGCTGTTTGAGATCTGGTAAGTAAAAAGGGTGACCGATTATGGTTTGATGGGTGGTTGGATGACCTATCGGTGGTTTGGAAAATTGGCTAGAATTGGTGGATGTAGGTAAAGGAAAGGATGGAGAAATGGTGGTGTGTGGCATAGGTTCACTGAAGGTGAATACTGGTTGTTTAAGAAGGCTAGTGGTAAGGGGTTCAGTGGGTTGGGTGAGAGGTGATGGTGGAGAGGGTATCTGTGTGTTGTCACCATGTGCATCAGTGTTAGAGGGGCTGGTCATGTGCACATCATCCTGAGCTGTGGTAGGGAGTGAGGTAGAAACTTTGATCTGAATCATCTTACCCCTCCGTGGTCGCGTATCCAGCCTTCATTGATCGTATTGAGGAGGGGTGTGATGTAACGTGGTCCGCATAGCTTCTATAATCCCACATGTGTCAGCCAAAAGGTTCAATGATTCAACAAATTGGGGGTTTGCATTCTCTGCTTGAAGCATTTGATTCACCATTGCTCTGATTGCCTCTTCAGATAGCTTATGCCTTTTTTGTACCTGCTTGATCGTCTTGTAGAGCCGTTTGAGTTGTGCAGTGTAGGTAGGGGCATCCTCCTCACTTTCCTCTGATTCATTTTCCTGTGCCTCTCCTTGTTCATGTGTGCCTTCAACATGAGGGTGTTGTGCCTCATCTTCCCAATGTACTCTTTGTGCATCACTCTGTGGTCGTCCTCTCTGGGATGATGATCCGGGACCATCAGTGTTTGAGAAGAACTCACTCTCAGATAACTGCGTTGTTTGCAAGAAGCTCTCAAAGTCGAAGGATGTATCCTCTGGCAATGTAGCCATGGAGGCAAACTCAACATCTGTGGGTAGTGGAGGGGCTGATGGAGTGGGTTGTACCATGCCCTCTGATTTTGGTCGTTGGAGATGGATCGTGAATGGGGCTACTTTTTCTTCTTCTCTAAGAGAGATTTCTGTGGTGGACTCACGAGGAATTAGAACATGTGAAAGTGGTCAGCGCATTCTTTTAGCTGGTTGAACCCCTGGTTTTTGACCCTGGAAGAATTGCAACTATGAGTACTTAAGGGCCAGTGCAATCGGCACATCATAAGTGAGGCATCTGTAGATGATTCTTATAATGTCACAGCAACCATTCAAAGTAGGCTTCCTCACTCCTCGTTTGCGTGCTTCATATACTTGGTCGAGGATCCACACTAGCATTTTAATAGGTAAGCTCCCACTCTCCGCTAGGTATAGCCCATACCAAATCTTCTTATGAGGCTGTGTGAATTGTTCTTGAGCCGGAAAAGCAAAGTGCTGAAGGCACATTCGCAACAGTATGGAAATGTTCGGGGTGAGGGCACACATTTCTTTCAACTTCCTGAGTTTATTGTTCTTCATAGACTCCGGTATTAATGGGTCTCGATCGGAGGGTACATGGGTGCCGTACATCTGAAGGGCTTCCTTGATTAAAGTTATGTTTAGCTCAAACTTTTTCATTTCCTCCTAGTTTGATAGAGAGGGCACCAAGAATGTGCCTGACTGATCTCGATCTCCTGTCGCTTTAAGAGTTGCAATCAAGTAGCAGCATCTAAGGAAATCTGGTTTAGATAGAGATGCGCTAAAGTAATCCTTAAATCCCGCTTTCTACCAAATATCTTGAAGAGTTGCTACATTTTGTAATGCTTCAAACTCTCTTGAGAAGAACTGAAACGTCCACCAGACTCCTCCGAATTCCAACTTAGATTCCTAGATATGGTCTACATCCCCCAAATCTTCTGGCATCTCATTGAACCAATGAGAATGTCCCTTTACTCTTTCTATAAGGCCACTTGGTGGATCCGATATGGGAATTCGTCTCACATTCAGAAACTCCTCAAGTCTAACTGTTAGTGGAACCTCCAAAGGCATGGTATCCCAATCCATTTGAGTACTAGTGCCAACCTGGGAGCTCGTGCCTACTACTGCTGCCATGAGACTTCTGATGCTTATCTACTAGAAGAAGAAAGGCACATTAGTGTTGCATAGGAAACATGATGTAATGGTGTTCCCTCCACAATACTAACATGACATTCCAGATGGTTAGTTGTTAGTGGTGAAGTGTTTGTGATAGGTGTGAATGTTGGTTAGTGGTTAGTGTCATCCTAGATGCATACTTTGGATATGCAAGGTACTTAGAATGCACCTACATCAGTGTGGATGGATTTACAAAATTGGGTCAGGGGGTTTGACACAGGGTTTAAGCCTCCAAACTGTGATTGAGGATTCATAGTTCTTAGCGCGGCTGACAGGTAAAGGTGTAATAGTATGGGGTGTAGTTATCTTCCCTGAGCTATTTGCCAAGAGTGCTTGTGAGTGTCGATTTATTCTATTGATTGGAGGTGAATTTATTTGGGCTCGTAAGTAGGCCTTGGGCACCCATATCTGTGTAGCAGTGGGAATAGCCTTCATTGACCGCTTCGGAACCCAAATAGAAATGGCATGTCTAGAGTGTTGCCTAGGGAACTCCTTCGTTTTAGTCCTTGACGGTGTGGCTCGCTTGATGCCTTTTTGAGAACATGTCTCTAGAGCTGTGGTTTTTTCCCCCTTGCGTATCCAGATCTGCTTCATGCCATGAGGTACTTCATATTGCCCAGGTTGGTGCTCATGCTTCTTGATCATCGATCTCCTCGGTGTCACGTGTTGTTGAGCCTGCCCCTTTAGAATCTTCTCTGGAACAGATGGGAACTCCTCATTGACTTCAGTACCTCCGACAAGAGTGATATCCCTCTGCATCATATAACTTTGGACAAGAACAGCATTGTTATCTTCATGTAGGTTCCTGGAGGAACCAAGAGTCAGTGCCTTTTCTAGTGGTCTGAGTGATTGATTGTCTAACTCAATTGTGAGGCGGTTTTGGCCTACCCAAGCCTGAAGAAGTCCACTTCTCAGGTTGAGGTTGACTGTTGTGATCATAGATCCAGTCTTGGCCCAAGACAAGAGCTTCGGTAAGATCCTTGTCTTCACATACTAGCACTTTTGCTGACATTAGGACCTCTTGAATGTAGAGGGAAAGCTCAACCTCCCCCATGCAAGGGGTTTCAACACCTCCTAATCCTATCAGATATGCTTCTAGGGGTTTTACCTCCAATTGCAATTCTTGGCAGTAAGAAAGTCGCACTGCTCTTCTGGCCGCACCTGAGTCGATTAAAGCTCTTACTGTCCTTACACTCTCTCCTTGTCCTACTTCTAGGATCACAAAAGGTCGTTGATCAACTATCCTATGGGACCGTTCACCTGAAGCCTCGCACATGGCCATGTGATAACCTAGAGCTTCATGAGCGTCAGCATTGGACTGATCTCTACCTTTTCTTCTCAATTTCATTCTTCGAATGCATTCCAATGCTTCTACCTATGCTTCTTCTCGAATTCGCTTTTCCTCTTCTTTGCGTTTCTTGGCAGTGTTGAGTCATTTGAGCATTTCTTCAGTGAGGGGTTCTTGATATAGTTTGTATTCTGCATCCGCTAATGTAACTTGGTAGGATGTCGCCTTCTATAGTGGCTAGTTGTACTGCTCCACTTGTGGAGATCCTATTGATAATCATTGGTCCATAGCCTCTTTTCTCTAATTTTCATGCATGTTGCTTCAATGTGTAGACTAGGACTAGGTCTCCTATTTTCAAGCCCTTATCCTTCACATGTGCATCAAAATACACATTTTGTTGTTTCTTACATGCATAAATTCCTGTTGTAGCTCTCAATCGTGTTTCACCTAATCGTTCAAGATCAAAGATTCTAAAGGAGAGCTCATGGCCTGTCCAGTCATGCTCTTGTGCTATTTTCAATGTAGGTATCAAAAAGTCCAATGATCACACCACATTCTGGCCAAACACCATCTGAAAGGGTGTGGCTTGGAGTACTGTTTTATAGGCAACTCGGTATGCCCAAACAGCGTGTTGTAGCTGTTTATCCGAATCAGAGCGTTTATTATTCAATAATTTGGTGAGTACATTGCACAGAATCTTATTTATGCTTTCAGCTTGACCATTACCTTGTGGATGATAGGGAGCCGACTTCTTATGTATTACCAAGAATTTTTGGAGAAGGTTCTCAATAATTTCATTCAAGAAGTGTGTGCCTCTATCACTTACTAGTTCTATTGGTAGCTTGTATCTAGTGAACACATTCTCATATAAGAACTTAGCGGTTGTTTGAGCATCGTTCTTTGTCATAGCTTTTACCTCTACCCACTTGGTTAGATAATCTGTGGCCGCAATGATATATTCAGCATGTGAACCCTTAGCTGGGGGATTAATAGGACCTACAAAGTCTATTCCCCACTTAGAGAATGCACGTCCACCCATCATAGGTTTCAATGGCATCTCATCTTTGCGTATAGGATACTGAGTTCGCTGACACACCTCTTCACCTAGGTATGTGCATCCATGTGAAGGGTTGGCCACCAAAGACCTGCAAATAGTATTGCCTTGATCACCTTATCTGGTCCAAAGTGTCCTCCTGCTACACCTTGGTGAGCAGTTTCCAATATCTTGAGGTATTCGCTCTCATGGACACACAGTCTTAGGTAACCATCTTTACCACGTTTGTATAAATTATCACCAATGAGTGCGTAATCTAAGGCTTCTTGTTCCAAAATTCTTTGTCTAGCCAAAGTCATATCTTTGGGAAAGCTTTTTGTCCTCAAAAAGGATACTAAGGGTTCACTCCAATCTGGTACTAAAGACACTCGATAAAGAGTAGCATGCTCCACTAGTGGTTTAGTGCGGCAGATTGGGCATTCTTTGCACATTCTATGGACATCAGCTTCCATAGTTGGCCAGTGTACTCCAATTCTCCTCAATGTCTGTAAGGTTCTTTGTCTCGATTAGTGTTGCTCTAATGCACCCACATGTGCTAATTGCAACCACTTCGTGTACTCGTCCTCTTCCACACAACAGGCTAATACTCCTTGATCCGTATGTTTGTACATACTTCCTGCCATGATATGGTACTTTTGGGCTTTTACTACCTCCCTATCTTCTGTGTTTGTTACCGGGTGATTAGGCCCGTATGTCAATACTGGCACTAATGGCTTAGCCCACTGAGGTAAAACTTCCAAATTAAACAAGTACGCATTAGGAAGGTCATCTGACACTCCTTATGGGGCCTCTCCGGAAGTGAGCCTTAAGAGATGATCTGCTCTCAAGTGAGTCTTGCCCTTTCTCACCACTACCTCAAAGTCATATTCCATTAGCAAGAGGAACCATCTTACTAGTCTACCTGTATTGCATGGCTTGTTCACCAAGTACAATAGTGCTTGATGATCAGTAAAAAATTTAAACTCATTTGCAAGAAAATAATGTCTAAACTTTTTAACCACGTATACCATGCCTAATCCTTCTCTCTCCGTAGTGGTATAATTTCATCCAGCCGCATTTAACTCTCTACTAGTGTAGGCAATTGGAAGATCCATATTTCCTTTGCCCGTTGGTTGTGCTAGCACACATCCAATAGCATAATTGGATGCATCTACATGGACATCAAATGGCCTGTTCCAATCTGGTGTAGTCAAGATTGGTGCTGAACACAATCTTCTTTTGAGCTCGTTGAAGGAGTTTTCACATTCATTTGTCCACTCAAAATTAGTCAAAAGTCTGTTCAAAGGCTTTGCAATGATGGCATACATGTGTATAACATGTCGGTAGTAACCACAACGCCCCATGAAAGCTTGCACTTCCTTGACATTCTTTGGCCTAGGTAACTCTGCTATAGCTTTCACTTTCTCCTCATCCGTGGATATGCCATTCTTTGACACTATGTGTCCTAGAATCTTGCCTTGCCTGACCATGAAAACACACTTTTCTGGGTTCAGGTAGACTTAATATTCTCTACATTTGTGAAAGGTTTACTTGAGTTTGGGTATATGTGTCTGTCTAATGTTGGAATGAGCACAAAGATCATCAACATAGACTTCCAAGTTCTTCCTCAAGAATTCCTTGAATACATGACACATCAATCTTTGGAAGGTTGCAAGAGCGTTGGTAAGAACAAATTGTTGGTGCATGCCAATCATCAATTGAAGTTTTATGAAGAAATGAAGTCAAGAAATTAAGAAGAGAACAAATTCAGAAGTTTGAAGGAAGGACATACTCAGAAATTCAAAGCTATGTACACATATGTACATTAGTTCAGATATAGGTTACTCACGCTTTTGATTAGTCATAAGTTTGTACATATTTTCCTATAAATGTTTTGGAAAAAGTCGGGGCATGTAGAATAGAGAATAGGAAGAGAGAAATCAGATGTAGAAAGTGTCATTGGACACATGAAAAGTTAGTTGAGTTACTTCTTCAAACAGTTGTAACTTTTCTGAGTAATCGAAGAAAATCTTGCGCCCGATGTTTCGATGTCTTCTACTTCTGTAGTTAATCTTTTGAGAAATCCTTCTGAACATATCTAAGTCCATAGTTAATCAATCTATGGCTAGAATCTGAGAGTCTAATTGTAATCAGGCTAAGAGAATTTTGCATAGGAACATTCATATGTGAAATGTTCTAAGTGTCTTTTGAAACAGGCGCAGATTTCGTGATCAAAGAAATGATCAGTTCTCAGCACATAGTGTAAAGTTTTACACAAGTGATAGCTTAAAATTTAAGTTGAGAGATAAGCCATTTATGGCTAAAAGAATTTCTTCAAACGGGATATAGTTTGGGAGAACCATTGCTAAGAAGTTGCAGGTGTTAAAGTCGCTATTGCAGAGAGGCAGTTTCAGACACAGGTAAGTTGTTTGAGTTAATTCTCAGATTATACTCAATCATTTTGAGAGATTTAAGTTGGAGGAGTTGCGCAAACTCCACGCAATATATCATACAAAGTTTTATCAAAAACTTTACATGAATGATTAGTCAATGAGTGATTAATCTGCAGCAGACTTTTCAGAGAAGTGATTTCTTCACAGTTAATCAATTTCTTGGTAATGTGATAGTGGATTTCCAAAATTCTGTGGAGTCTAAAGTTATTCTTGGTCTAGAGGTGGTCTAATACCAAGGATAGCTTGTTCTTTTGGAGATAAACAATCTTCCATCAGTGGTCTACATCTCGAAGGTTCAGAAGGATAAAGTGTGAAGAAAGATTGAAGGGAGACACGCAAAGATTATCAAGAGAATCAGAAGAAGCAACATTCAAAGTTAAGGTACATTTATTTCTTGTAAAGGCTAAAACTTTGAGACTACAGGTGAAGCAAGGATGGGAGATAATCTCCAAATTGAAAAGTTGGATAGAGAGAACTATCCAGCTTGGTCTATGAGAATGGAAGCTCATCTGATGAGCAAAGATTTGATAGCATACATTACAGGTGAAGAAGAGAAGCCTCAGTTCAGAGATCCTAGTGTTCCAACTAGGGAAGAATTGTCAGATTTAAAGAATTGGATGAAGAAGGATGCTCAAGCAAGGAGCATAATCTACATGGCAGTCAATGACTATTTGCTTCCTCACATTAGAGGACTTGAAAGTGCATGTGACATTTGGAATGCTTTGGAAGAGCATTTCCAAAACACAACCAAATCAAGGAAGGTTTCACTATGGGCAGAATTTACTACTTTCAAGAAGAAGGCCTCACAATCAATTTCTGATTATGTGACAAAGATGAAGGACATTGCAGATTCTTTAGGTGCAGTGGATGAAGATATTGAAGAAGATAAATTGGTAAGACAAATTCTCACAGGGCTAAGAGGAGATGAGAAGTGGAAGCCTTTTATTTTGTCTACAGAACTTTCATTAGATCACTTCACTCCTGATTTGAATCAATTGTTAGGTCATATGCTAACTTTTGAGAATGATATCAAAGGAGATGTTGATAAGAGTGCAGGTTATGCAATGTACTCTAAAGACAAGAAGAAAGCTAACAAAGGAAAGCAACAATCAGGTGAAGAAGAAGGTACTTCAAACCAAGCAAATTTCATAAGAGGAAAAGGAAATGGCAGAAGTAGAGGAAGAGGCAGAAACAACAAAGATAATGCAAGAGGTTGTTGGATATGTGGTAAGACCAATCATCTATCTCATGATTGTTGGCACAATAATCAAAACAATGGTAATTATCAGAACTTTAATCAAAGAGCAAGAGGTGGTAGATTTCAGAGAGGAAACTTCAGAGGTAGAGGTGGTAGGAATTCTTTGGAAGAGGTGGAGGAAGAAGCTTCCAAAATCAATCCTATAATAACACCTACTACAACTATGCATCAGATCAGAAGGAGGATTCGACTCTCATTATGAATGCAACATGTGAAACCTCACATGAGGACATGAGAGTGTTCTATATTGATTCAGGATGTAGTAATCATTTAAGTGGAAATATTGCTTTGATGACTGATCTAGATCATAATGCAATTAACCATACAGTTCAGACAGGTGATAATACAAAGCATAAGGTAAAGTCAATTGGTTCAGTCAAAGCTAAAGATGGGAGCACTCTTCTGAGTAAGGTTCTTTATGTTCCCACAATTCCAAAGAATTTGATCAGAGTAGGTCAAATTGTGGAAAAAGGATATGAGGTAAGGTTTACCAATGATGGAGTCTATGTTGAAGACCCTAGTCAAGGGTATAAACAGGTTGTTACAGGAAAGACAGAAGGGAGGCTTTTCACATTGAAGGTACAAGGAAATGTTGGACATGCTATGTTCACATATGGAGAGCAAAAGGTGTGAGAATTGGATCTTTGGCACAAAAGACTTGGACACTTCAATGAAAGAGGTATCAAAGACATGATTAATAATGGTTTAGTGCTTGGATTGCCTAATGTTGCAGGTCAACATATGACATACAGATGTGAGGCATGTCAATTAGGTAAGGCCCATAAGCAATCTTATTCCAAGCATGGGTTTATGTATTCAGAAAGACTTGAGTTGGTGCATACAGATGTGTGGGGTCCTTCAAAGGACTTTAGTATAAATGGTTCAAGATATTATGTCATATATGTTGATGATGCTACCAGATGGATCACAATTTATGTGATTAAAGAAAAGTCACAAGTGTTTAATACATTTAAACACTATCATGCATATGCAGAAAGAATTACAGGTCAAAAATTGAAGAGACTAAGGTCAGATGGAGGGGGAGAGTATTTTTCAAATGAATTCAATGATTACTTGTGGAATGCAGGTATAAAGAGAGAAGTTACTTGCAGGTACTCTCCTCAACAAAATGGGGTAGCAGAAAGAAGAAACAGGACACTTGTTGAATTTGCAAGGTCCATGATGAAAGAGAAGAATTGCCCAAATTATTTGTGGGCAGAGGCTGTAAATACAGCTACATATTTGGTTAATAGATTGCCTTGTAAAGCTTTGCAAGGTATGACACCATATGAAGCTTGGTGGGGTAAGAGACCTACCTTGGATCATTGCAGAATATTTGGATGCTTGGCATATGCATATGTGCCATCTCAATTGAGGCATAAGTTGGAGCCTAAGGCAGAAAAGTATGTATTCATTGGTTATGATGATAAGCAAATGGGATACAGGTTGTGGAGTCCATCCACAAAGCAATTCCTTGTATCCAAGGATGTTACATTTGATGAGCAAGGTACTTGGTATGCAGGTAAATATAATATACATGCAGATGTTGAAGAAGTAGTGGATCAAAGGAAAGGTAAAGCAAAGATTCAATTACTTGATGAAAATGAGAGTAATGAAGTACAGGTTGAAGTTGAAGAGAGGCCAAGATTTGATTCAGAATGTGATGAACTAGAGACTTCAAAAAGTGCAGAAGTTAGGAGGTCATCTAGGCACAAAGGGCAACCCACAAAGTATAGCTATGACACCTCATTCTTGACTACTAAAGATTATGCTTATTTGGTAAAAGCAGATGAAGATCCATCTACATATGATGAAGCCAAAGGCAAGAGAAATTGGGAAGAAGCCATGCAAGAGGAGTATGATGCATTGATAGAGAATCAGACTTGGGATCTGGTTCCTAAACCTAATAGCCAGAAAATTATTGGATGTAAGTGGGTTTACAAAACAAAATGATTTGCAGATGGAAGTGTGTCTAGGTACAAAGCCAGACTTGTTGTGAAAGGGTATGCACAGACATATGGAGTGGACTATGATGAGACCTATAGTCCTGTGGCAAAAATGACAAACATCAGAACTCTCATAGCAATTGCTGCTTGCAAAGGTTGGAACTTATCTCAATTAGATGTTAAAAATGCTTTTTTGAATGGTTACATTTCAGATGAAGTTTACATGGAGCAACCAGATGGGTTCAAAGATCAAGTGAGTCCAAATTATGTGTGTAAGCTCAAGAGAGCTTTGTATGGATTAAAGTAGGCCCCAAGGGCATGGAATTATAGGCTTGTAAAGTTCTTGAAGGAACTTGGATTTCAAGCATCAAAGGCAGATAGTAGCTTGCTAGTCAAAGCAAGTGAAGATGGATTCATTTATGTTTGTATTTATGTTGATGACATAATACTTACAGGAACAGATGATAAAGGAATACAAATGATCAAGAAGGAGATGGAGAAAGAGTTCAAAATCAGTGATTTGGGGAACTTGTCATTCTTCTTGGGAATGGAGATTTTATATACTCAACATGGAGTATATGTGACCCAAGAAAGGTATCTTAAAAATTTGCTAACCAAATTTAAAATGGAAGATTGCAGGGTTGCACCTACACCATTGGAAGTGAACCATAAATTGTCTAGATTTGGAGGAGAAGAATTCAGAGACATGAAGCTCTATCAAAGTTTGGTTGGTAGCTTGATTTATGCTACATTAACAAGGCCTGATTTGTCATATGCAGTTGGTGTGCTTTCACAATTCATGCATTGTCCTAGAAAGGAACATTGGATTGCAGGACAAAGAGTACTTAGGTACATCAAGGGTATACTCAGAGAAGGACTGTACTATGGATTTACTTCTGATACAAGAGTGAAGATATATAGTGATGCAGATTGGGCAGGTAATGTGGATGATAGAAGATCAACACATGGATATTTGTGCTATGTAGGAGACAAATTGATTTCATGGTGTTCTAAGAAGCAACATACAGTTGCTTTATCATCTACAGAAGCAGAATATAAAGGTATGGTGGAAGCTGCAAAGGAGGTAATATGGCTAAAGACACTTATGAAGGTTTTTGATGTGATTCAAAGTACTCCTATTATTTGTGGATACAATATGAGTTCTCTATACTTGGCAGCTAATCCTGTGTTTCATGCTAGAACTAAACATATTGAAATACAGTATCATTTTCTGAGAGAGAAGGTCATTGATAAGGAAATTGAAGTTATGCATACTCCTACAAAAGATCAACTTGCAGATATGATGACAAAAAGTCTAGATGGACCAAAGCTACAGAGATTCAAGGATATGGCAGGTATTAAGAAGATAGAGAAAAACCTCAATTAATGATTGAGGGGGAGCTGTTGGTGCATGCCAATCATCAATTGAAGGTTTATGAAGAAATGAAGTCAAGAAATTAAGAAGAGAACAAATTCAGAAGTTTGAAGGAAGGACATACTCCGAAATTCAAAGCTATGGACACATATGTACATTAGTTCAGATATAGGTTACTCACACTTTTGATTAGTCATAAGTTTGTACATATTTGCCTATAAATGTTTTGGAAAAAGTCGGGGCATGTAGAATAGAGAATAGGAAGAGAGAAATCAGATGTAGAAAGTGTCATTGGACACATGAAAAGTTAGTTGAGTTACTTCTTCAAACAGTTGTAATTTTTCTGAGTAATCGAAGAAAATCTTGCGCCCGATGTTTCGATGTCTTCTACTTCTGTAGTTAATCTTTTGAGAAATCCTTCTGAACATATCTAAGTCCATAGTTAATCAATCTATGGCTAGAATCTGAGAGTCTAATTGTAATCAGGCTAAGAGAATTTTGCATAGGAACATTCATATGTGAAATGTTCTAAGTGTCTTCTGAAACAGGCGCAGATTTCGTGATCAAAGAAATGATCAGTTCTCAGCACAGTGTAAAGTTTTACACAAGTGAAAATTTAAGTTGAGAGATAAGCCATTTATGGCTAAAAGCATTTCTTCAAACGGGATATAGTTTCGGAGAACCATTGCTAAGAAGTTGCAGGTGTTAAAGTCGCTATTGCAGAGAGGCAGTTTCAGACACAGGTAAGTTGTTTGAGTTAATTCTCAGATTATACTCAATCATTTTGAGAGATTTAAGTTGGAGGAGTTGCGCAAACTCCACGCAATATATCATACAAAGTTTTATCAAAAACTTTACATGAATGATTAGTCAATGAGTGATTAATCTGCAACAGACTTTTCAGAGAAGTGATTTCTTCACAGTTAATCAATTTCTTGGTAATGTGATAGTGGATTTCCAAAATTCTGTGGAGTCTAAAGTTATTCTTGGTCTAGAGGTGGTCTAATACCAAGGATAGCTTGTTCTTTTGGAGATTAACAATCTCCATCACAAATGGCATTACCCGAAAAGCAAATATGCCCCATTCTGTGGCAAAAGCCGTCTTATGCTGATCTTCTGGTGTAATGGCTACTTGATTGTAACCAAAGAACCCATCCAAGAAGCTGTACACTTCCTCGCCTGCTACCCTTTCTAATAGATGCTCGGTGATTGCAAGCGGATAACTATCTCTGATGGTGGCTGCGTTAACCTTCTTCAAGTTAATGCATACACGTAACTTGCCATTCTTTTTGGGCACCACTACAATGGGGGAAACCCATTCAATGTGCTCGATTTCATAGATAAATCCAGCTTCAACCAGGCGATCTATCTCTTCTTTGATCTTGGCAGCGTAGTCATCATTGTATGTGTAGGGCTTCTGCTTAGAGGGTCTGGCATCTGAGGTCATGAGGATCGTATGTGAGCATATGTCAGGGTCTACACCTTTCAGGTCCTTGTAGCTCCAAGCGAATACATCTCTGTACTCTCTTAGCAAAGCTATCAACTCTTGCTCTTCTTCTTCCGTCAGGTCATGCCCTATGTAGGTGCATCTTTCTTCTCCTTCTTCTATGGCTACAACTATTTTCTTGGTGGTTTCTTTGTTATCATAGGCCTCTCCTGCTTGTGCCTCGTGTTTAGCCATTCTTATCATGACTCTCCTATCATCTATCTCATATTTTTTAAAGTTTTCAAGGACCTCAAACAAAGACTCTTTCTCTACTGGTATGACTTCTCTCTTCTTCCTTTTCCTGCCTTCATTTTTGGAGGTCACTTGTGTGGTTAACCTCACATCATTTGCAAGCTCTTCATGTCTCTGAGGATGAGCATCTACCCCATAGAAGTATTCTTCATCTGATGCAAAAGGTGGGTCCATAATGATTGACTCTAGATCAGAGTCACTTGCATCCTCAAATGCATCAGGGCTAGGTTCACTTCTTCCAAAATTGAGTCTCCCATCATTGGCTCTATGAAGAAGACTGAAATGTCATAGCCATCCTCATCACAGTGGGGTGTCCATGGTTCTTCATTGATGGCTACATCCATTGTTGCTAAGATCTCTGCCCAGCCGTAAGGCTCAAATTCTTCGTCAAGAAAAACTACAGGTGCATAGGCCGGGTCTTTAATTGATCTATGGGTTTCCTTCGCACCTATCTCTTTGGATTTTTCTCTCTTCTCTTCTTCTACTGCTACTTTACACATCCACAAGTGAGTGTCTTCATGCATCCATGAGGATCCTGAGCCTATGGAATGCACTGACTCTGTGTCATCCTTGGCTCTATGGATGGGATTCCATTGAATGGGCCGTACATCTCTATGAGAGTAATCCTTGAGATTGACTTTGATTGTTACACCTAGGTGTTGCAAATACAATGAGTTGGTTCCCCAATCCTGTGCTACTTGCAACTGCCGCATGAATGGCCTTCCCAAAATCATCTTGTAGGCTTGATTTTTGCTAAAGTCACATATAGCAAAAGTATGCTCGAACTCAACACCGCATGTAGTGAGAGTTACTCTTTCTAGAAATCCTAAGGACCTCTCATTATGGCCATCGGCCATCTGCAATTTCATTCTCCTCAGCCTGAGTGCTAGCTTGCCCCAATGCTTCCATAGGGAAGTGGTAGCAATTGCAACTCCTGCACCTGAGTCCAAAATTGCCTTGGTTGTGTATCCCTGATGGGTAACTGGGAGATAGGTATTTCCTTCTTCTCCTTCGCTCATGTCTCCTATCTTATCCAGTGGTATTTCTAGCACAGTTCTATGAGATCCTACCTGGGAATGAGATTTCGCTACTTCTGGCACTTGATTGAATACATGTTTCCACACTTCTGGCCTAACCTTAAGTAGCTCTTCTAAGGTGAGGTTGCACTGCACTTTAGTGTTCCTTACTACCTCCGTGTTCCTAGGTATGATCGAATCTTCGTTTCTTATCATGACCGTGGGTGCTCTCATGCAAGTTGACTTAGTTTCCCATGGGCCTGTGAAATGTGGTAACTCTTGCAAGGAATTAGACTCAAAGTCTAACCTTCCCTGCGAGTGGGCACTCTCCTGCTCTCCATAAATGGAAGGAATTTCTTGTGGGAATTGATAGTGCGCATCATCCACAAGTTCAATCGGAGAAAGATTTTCACTTTCTTTATCCCAATTCTCTTCTTGAATCTCTCATAAAAATGTTGAAGAATACCGATTCATAGAAGAAGATGTGTCTGGTTCAGTGGAGTTAGGCACATAAGCTTCCTGGGGAGGAATACTTATTCTATCACTTGCACTCTCCTTAAGCTAGGAGGAGGCTCCATTTCCAGACTTTGCAAGTAACCTTTCCAATCTATCTAGTAGACCATCAAAATGCAATGGTGTTCTAGTGGAGCTATAGTCATTGAACAAGCGACTGGCTTCAAACATAGCTTGCGCCAATTCTACCATCTTAGCAAAAAGTTTTGTTCTCTCTATCTCTAGATCGGCTCTAGGGTAACATTTGTCATGATCTGTCACATTTGGCCCATCTTGGATTCTGGCATGATATGCTTTAAGCATCATGTCTAGATCCTTAAGAGTGGGATCAATTAGGACAGATCCTACTCTGGGTGGTGGGTGGGTTTTGTGTGGTGGATCAGAAAGTTGGGGAATGGAAGGTGATGGGTTGGAGGGAGATGGAAAGGGTGGTGGTGGGGTAGTGTGAGCGTGGTTTTGAGATGCGAGTTCACTTATCTTTGCTTTGGTTTCTCTCAAGCTTTCTTCAAGTTCACTCATTTTCTGTGACCATTGTCTTTTCATTCTCTCCCGGCTATCTCTCCATGCTCTTGTCCTTTTGTTGGTTATACTCTCTCTCTCTCGCTCACCTCAGAATTCTTTTCCTACCCTACTCCTTGAGTTTGCTGCAAGGCTTGAGCTCTAGTGACCACATGCACGGGGGCGGTGGATGTTACACTTCCAGTAGAATCTACCACTAACCCGATAACGTTGATAGGAGCGATTTTTGGCATGTTAATGAGGTTCTTGGGACACTCTCGTATCAAATGCTCCTTTCCACAATCTGGGCAAAATCCTTGAATTTTCATAGATTGGGTTTGTGTACGGATGAGGTGATCTCCCTGACATCGAAAGCATGGTCCTCTAGGGAATGGAGGTCTTATCTGCCTAGGTTGAGGTCTAGAGTTGGGGTTTGCATACATGACATTAGTATAATCTGGGTCCCAAGTAGATTCACTGGGTTCTTCATAATAGTATGAATCATTATGCTCAGGTGATTGCATATAGTAAGCATGTGGGCTATCAATGTGTGTGGAGTCAAAACTATGGTCACTTGGATCACTTTCTGATAGCAAGGGTGTTACTAGGACTATGGCCCTGTTCAGATTTTCTTCAGCAAATGCATATTTCACTGGAATCACATTGGTTGGAGCAGGGGGTTGTTGTGCTAGGACTGGTTGAGGTCTAGGGTGCCCTTGATAGGGTGGTTGCTAGGATTGTTGGGGCCTACCATATTGTTGTGGTGGGTATTGAGTCTGGAATCTACCCTATTGTGGATATGGCTGAGGGTAGTTTTGCCTGATAGTTTGCTTGTTATAAGGACAATCTTGTGCGGTGTGGTTGGTGTACCTTTGCTCTATGGTGCAGTACTGGCTACTAGGATTCACTTGGGGTTGAGCCATAATGGGGCATACGCTCGCAATATGGTCACCTCCATAAGTATAGCATCGTTTCCCTGGCACAAATCTTGGTATTTGTTTACTAGAGACTCCTAGCTTCTGAGCTACTTTCTCAGCGAGTTCCTCAATAGATATGGATTGCGAGGAAGAGAAGCTAGTAGAACTATGTGAATCTTTGTAGATTTTTGAACGTTCTAATTCCTCTCCTAGATTATCCTTGATGTCGATGCACATGCGTATACACTCTTCTATGGTCCTAGGGTCCTTCAAGTACACATATGATCTTAATTTGGTACTTGGCAATCCATCCAAGAATAAAGCCACTTGCTTGGCTGGTGTGGGTAACTCAGGCATCTGACACCTCTCTAGGTACTGCCTAAACCATCTGCCTGCCATTCTGTCCGTCTCTTGAGGTGTTTGCTTATAGCTATGAATCAGTGAGGAAGTATTATGCCGTATGCCACTCTTGGAAAATTCAATGACAAAAGCTTCTAAAAGTTGGTCTATGCTCCTAAACTGCCTCTCATGTAGTGGTTGAAACCATGTAAGAGCTGTGTTTCTAAGAGTTAGGCCAAAAGCATTGTATTGTATGAATAGGTCCTCCACCTGTTCAGCTCTCAAGACTTGACTAAATTCAGCTACATGATCGTATGGGTCTCCTGTGCCATCGAAATAGTTCTTCATGGACTTCACCAACTAGGTTGGCCTTAGGGTCCATTTCTTCTCTATCCATTTCTGTTCTCATCCTTTCTCTTCCCAGGGGGTTGGTGTTTGTTATTGATCTTTGGAGTTGTCCTCTCCACTCATTTAGCATAAAGAATAAACAAGACTGTTAGAAGATGTGTTTTTGGAAGCCTTTTTTGAAGAAAAATAATTGTAAAATGACAAAAACTTGTAAAAATATTTATGCAACAGTTGTAAAAATAAGGAAGAGTCTTCCTTATGGAGGATAGAATCTTATGTAATTTTTCTAGAATTTTTGGAAACTCCTAGATAGCATATTTTTAGAATAATAGAGGAAAGGACCAAAATTCAAGTGTGAAAAGGGACACTTGAAAATGTATATAAGCTAATTTCCTCTATTATGAGGGGGTTGGTTAATCATTTGTTTACATGCTATCCAAGTGAATAGAGAAGGAGTTTTCTGCTGAAAATTGTGTTTTCTCCTCTTTGTGTGGTTTCTTTGATTTGTGAGTCTAGTTCTTGTGTATCCATGGAGATTTGTGAGCTTCTATTGTGTGATTCTGATTGAATGTGTATGAAGAGAGCTGAATACTGATGTGTTGAGTGATGAGCTGATGAAGAATGGTGCTGGATCTGAAAATCGTCTGTTTTCACAGAATCGCGATTGTCTCATCTGTATGGTGCAGGTGATATTTTTTTATTTTGACTTCATAATTGTGTCTGCTGATAAAATAGCATGTATTAGACACCAAGATTATGGAAAATGGTGGAGATTTGCTCAAGATAATCCAAACCCTAGAAATTCCTCTTCATTTTCACCATTCTCAGAAATCCAGCCATTATTCTCTTATTTCTTGGATTCTATCATCTTGAAGGGGCTGTGGTCTCAAGAATACTTCCAAGATTGACAAAATAAAGATGTCTTGTTGATTCTTTATGCTGAATGATTGGAGAGGACAACTCCAAAGATCAATAACAATCATTTTTTGGTGTTGTTGCGGGGGAGTATTTCAAAAGCTTCATTGAAGTTGGACCTTGCTGGATCTTCTATTGATGATGGTAACAAACACAAGGAAAAGGTAACACTCTTTAATCAAGAAATGTGAACATGAAAAGGTAGATGTCTTTGTTTGTCTTTTGGGAAAAGAAAGCAATAGATCATCTTTTAGAATTGGAAGTGCTGAAATTTTTGTAAATTGATAGTTGCTCATTACATTGTTGAAGTAAAAGTGCAGGTGTGTGGAAAATTTGAACCAAGAAGGCTGAAGATGAGGTAACATGTGTCTATTCTTGCATTTTTAGAGTTCTTTTTGACCAAGTACTAGGCAATATTGTTGATCTTGGGAAGATAACATGGTTGCACTAAGGAAAAGTCAGGTAAAGTAGCTAGATGCAAGTAGAAAAGATTCATTTGTTAACCAAATCAAAGCATAAATCTTGAAAAACAAAGCTGATCTGCATTTTGAAAAGAAATGTGTGATTGAGTTTATCTTTGCAAAAAATTGATACTTGCATTTCATAGCACATTTTCTTTGGAAAGTTTTTCTCATGAACTGTTTTGATAGCTAAGCCATAAGAGATCATAACCAATCAAGGAACATAGGATCAGTAGATCATCAAACAAGAAACCCTAAGTAAAGTGTTCACCTTTATTTAGGGCAAAATACTAAAAAATTCATAAAATTCATCAAAAACAATAAAACAAATTTCTTTTCTTCTTAGGAAGTTGGATTGAAGCTTTGTGGATAAGAGTAATAGGGACCAAGTAAGAGAAAAGCAAAAAATTTGTCAAAAAATTAGCAGATTTGAAAAAACACGATTTTTTGTACAACATCACGATTTTCTGATTAATGTTGTGACTATGAGGTAAAATTGCAGGTGATTGTGGAATTGGAGTTGGTAAAGAGTACTAAAGGGGAACAAGAGAGAAAAATACTCAAATTTAGATAAAATCAGAAGTATAGAAAAAACACGATTTTCTGCACAAAATCACGATTTTCTGAGTAAGGTGGTGATTTTGATGCAAAATTACAAGAGTCTGGTGAATTGCAATTGGCAGAGGGTATTGAAAGAAAACAAGAGAAAAGAACACTCAAATTGGCACAAAATAAGAAGTACAGAAAAAACACGATTTTCTGCACAAAATCGCGATTTTCTGTAAGGGAAATTTTTTGGAATTCCTAGCATATTTGGGTTTTTGGAGAAAGATAATTGCAATAGATGTCATCAAGATTGGGTAAGTAAAGATTGGACAAGTGAAAGAGTAAAGAACAGTGGAAATCACACAAAATCGCGATTCTGTGGACACTATAAAAACCTGGAATTCAAAGAAAAATTCATTTGAGTGAGTGTGAGAGAGAGAGAGTAGGAAAAATCGCGACTTTTTGCAAATACAGGTCTTGAGGAGCTTCTTTGAGTCAAGCAAGCAAGGTGAGTGGTTTCTATATCACCTCAATTACATGACTTTAAATTTTTATGATCAATAAGTACAAAAAAGTAGGAAAATAGCAAAACTACGAAATCGTGATTTTCTGAGTTTTGAATTTTTAGTGAGAAAATATTATTTTTTGGTTAAGATGTTTCATTGCATGTTAAAAACTTAATAAAGCGAGAGGACATCAATGTGACTAAAGAACTATTTGAAAGAGCCAATCCAAAGTGGAGAAACAAATGGTTGGATTCCAATAAAGAATGTAGGAAAATTTGGAAGGAGGCACCTCTTCATCTAAAAATCAATCCAGCTTACTGTCCAGTGGCAAGAAGAAGAGAATGGACAATTTTTTGGGAAAGACGAAGAGAAGATCAGATTCCACCTAAGTGGTTGAATTTCCCGAAAATAGCAGGTCCAAAGGCAGGCACTTGGCCTACAAAGAGTTACATGGTGAATACAGCTGAGTCTGTAATAGCTACATACAAAGATGTAAACGACCCTGCATGCATTCTACTTATTAGAATAATGAGATTAATTTTGGCCTGTATAGAAACTTACACCGACACAGATATCAGAACTCTGAATTATATTGGCTTTAATTCTCCAACAGATGCATTATTATTTGATTTGAGTGAAACACCTGATAGAATCTGCTTAATGGCATCTACAGCATAGTGATATTTTTGGGCAGTCATTACTTACAAATTTTTGAAGACGCCTTTGATTACGGGTTTTTTGAAAGAGAGTCAGAGATTTTTGGAAATCTGTGAGTTGTTACTAAGTCCAGACTTACAGCATATGAAGCTGCCTATACATAGTACTTAAAAAAGGATGTCATTGATAAACCAGAGGCTGCAGTACAGTGGAGAAAGGCATTATTTGAAATGGTCAATAATCTAAATGTTACAGAAAGGAAAAGTCATGATTTGTTGTCACAAGTATATCAAAGAAATAAGAAATGAAGAAAAGTGATCAGTACAGAAGAGTAGGAAAGTCTTTTGTTAGGAGCCAAAAGGTTTAGGAGGGGAAGGATGTTAGAAGATGTGTTTTTGGAAGCCTTTTTTGAAGAAAAATAATTGTAAAATGACAAAAACTTGTAAAAATATTTATGCAACAGTTGTAAAAATAAGGAAGAGTCTTCCTTATGGAGGATAGAATCTTATGTAATTTTTCTAGAATTTTTGGAAACTCCTAGATAGCATATTTTTAGAATAATAGAGGAAAGGACCAAAATTCAAGTGTGAAAAGGGACACTTGAAAATGTATATAAGCTAATTTCCTCTATTATGAGGGGGTTGGTTAATCATTTGTTTACATGCTATCCAAGTGAATAGAGGAGTTTTCTGCTGAAAATCGTGTTTTCTCCTCTTTGTGTGGTTTCTTTGATTTGTGAGTCTAGTTCTTGTGTATCCATGGAGATTTGTGAGCTTCTATTGTGTGATTCTGATTGAATGTGTATGAAGAGAGCTGAATATTGATGTGTTGAGTGATGAGCTGATGAAGAATGGTGCTGGATCTGAAAATCGTCTGTTTTCATAGAATCGCGATTGTCTCGTCTGTATGGTGCAGGTGATATTTTTTTATTTTGACTTCATAATTGTGTTCTGCTGATAAAATAGCATGTATTAGACACCAAGATTGTGGAAAATGGTGGAGATTTGCTCAAGATAATCCAAATCCTAGAAATTCCTCTTCATTTTCACCATTCTCAGAAATCCAGCCATTATTCTCTTATTTCTTGAATTCTATCATCTTGAAGGGGCTGTGGTCTCAAGAATACTTCCAGGATTGACAAAATAAAGATGTCTTGTTGATTCTTTATGCTGAATGATTGGAGAGGACAACTCCAAAGATCAATAACAAACAAAGACATCTTTATTTTGTCAATCCTGGAAGTATTCAAGAGACCACAGCCCCTTCTAGATGATAAATTTCAAGAAATAAGAGAATAATGGCTGAATTTCTGAGAATGGTGAAAATGAAGAGGAATTTCTAGGGTTCGGATTATCTTGAGCAAATCTCCACCATTTTCCACAATCTTGGTGTCTAATACATGCTATTTTCTCAGCAGAACACAATTATGAAGTCAAAACTCAAAAACATTACCTGTACCATAGAGACGAGACAATCACGATTCTATGAAAACAGACGGTTTTCATCTCCAACACCATTCTTCATCAATTTATCACTCAACACATCAATATTCAGCTCTCTTCATACACATTCAACAGAATTACACAATAGAAGCTCACAAATCTCCATGGATACACAAAGAATAGACTCAACAAAATCAAAGAAACCACACAAAGAGGAGAAACACGATTTTCAGCAGGAAACTCTCTCTATTCACTTGGATAGCATGTAAACAAATGATCAACCAACCCCCTCATAATAGAGGAAATTGTCTTATATACATTTTCAAGTGTCCCTTTTCACACTTGAATTTTGGTCCTTTCCTCTATTATTCTAAAAATATGCTATCTAGGAGTTTCCAAAAATTCTAGAAAAATTACATAAAATTCTATTCTACATAAGGAAGACTCTTCCTTATTTTTACATTAGTTGCATAAATACTTTTACAAATTTTTGTCATTTTAAAATTATTTTTCATCCAAAATGCTTCAAAAAAATACATCTTCTAACATCCTTCCCCTCCTAAACCTTTTGGCTCCTGACAAAATACTTTCCTGCTCTTATGTCCTAATTGCTTTCTTCACTTTTTCTTTCTTTGATAGACTTGTGATAGTAAGTCATGACTTTTCCTTTCTGTAATGTTCATGTTATTTACCATTTCAAACAATGCTTTTCTCCACTGTACTGCAGCTTGTGGTTTATGAATCACATCCTTTTTCAAATATTCTGTATAAGCAGCTTCATATGAGTAAGGTGAGACTTGGTGACTACTGACAAGTTTCCGAATATTTCTGACTCTCTCTCAAAAAACCCATAATCGAATGCATCTTCAAAAATTTGTAAATAATGACTGCCCAAAAATATTACTCTACTGTAGTATGCCATTAAACAGATTCTATCGGGTGTTTCACTAAGATCAAACAATAATGCATCCGTTGGAGAATTGAAGCCAATGTAATTTAATGTTCTAATATCTGTATCGGTGTATGTTTCTATGCAGGCCAGAATTAATCTCATTACTCTGATCAGTAAAATGCATGCAGGGTCGTTTACATCTTTGTATGTAGCTATCACAGACTCAGCTGTATCCACCATGTAGTTTTTTGTAGGCCATGTTCCTGCCTTTGGACCAGCTATTTTTGGGAAATTCAACCATTTAGGTGGGATTTGACCTTCTCTCTGTCTTTCCCAAAAACTTGTCCATTCTCTTCTTCTTGCTACTGGGCAGTAAGCTGGATTAATTTTCAATTGAAGAGGTGATTCCTTCCAAATTTTCTTGCATTCTTTATTTGCATCCAACCATTTGTTCCTCCACTTTGGATTGGCTCTTTCAAATAATTCTTTAGTCACATTGATATCCTCTTCATACTCTAGATATTTATTCGGAGGTAGCCCAACTTTGGCCAACTGATAGTTCTTGATACTTTCCATGATCATGCACAATGGTATACCCAATCCATCTGCAGCCCAATGATGCTGGTCTGGATTAATCCCCTTATTCAATGCAAATGTGACAATTTGATCTTCATATTCATCATGCATTTTTCTGATAAAATCCATTCTAGAATCTCTATTTGTCAGCAATTTTTTTACAAATTCTTCTGAATATTCTTCCTTTGGTCTTTTATTTGCTGGTTCACTGCCATGTTGTATTCCCTCATTATTTCCTACCTCATATTCTTCTGTATATGTGGTCTCTACATGTGTTTCTTCTTGAACTTGTGGCTTGTCCAGCTTTTTCTGTAATTCCTTTATTGTCATCATCAGACTTCCGTTCTGTATTGCCCATAACTCTCTTTCTTTTATCCATTCATTTTTTTTCCTTTTCCCTCCTTGTCTGCCAATCACTTCTTTCTTTTTCCATATCCATGTGCAACTTGTTATATCCTCTCATTGATGTAGCAGCATGTATACTAGCCTGCTTCTCTAGTTCCTTGGCTTCTTTCAATTCTATTTGTAATCTCTTAATCTCTTTGTGTAATTCTTCCTTTTCTAACTCTGTCATCTGAGCTATCTGACTTTCATCCTTTAACTGACCTTCCTCCAATAATAGCTTGTTGATTTCCTCATTCGCTTTAGTCAAAATCTGATAAGAAGTCTGCAAGGTTCTATATCTTCCTTCAATTTTTCTCAGCTCCATTTCCAGTTTATTATTCTGCTCTGTTAGTTTTACACTCTTTTCTTCTAGATATTGAATTCTATTTTGTTTTTGTACTTCTAACTCTTCCAAAGCAATTATTCTGTTTGTAAATTCCTTGTATTTCTCCTGCACCTTCCTCAATTGTTCTGCCATTTGTTCCTTCTCCCTTTTGTGTTCTTTAATTATCATACTGCCTTTCTCAAATTCAGACTCTGCTACCATTCCTGAAATGGTCATATTCCTGCTTGAAGGTCTGAACTGCTCAATGTTGCTCATAATAATCTGACAAGCCGATCTTATATTCTTGGGTATTCTTTCCATCCCCCCTTCCATTTCCATTTGTTTAGCTTCTATTTGTTTGTCTTCTTTGCACTCATTCTCCTCTTCCTCTTCTTCTTCATATTCTATAACATTAGCCTGGTGTTCTTCATTGCTTGGATGAGTTTCCAGTGTTTCTTGATCTGCCATGTCTTCTTCATGTTCCAAAGTCTGAACACCCAGATTCTTCTGCTCTAAGTCATCTAAAGTCAGCTTTATTCCCTGCACCTTTTTGTTCTCCATCACCTGTTGCTTCTCTTCAGAGAGATTTCCTTCCTTTATTTGTACCTCCTTTTCCTGGATTAGGGTTTCCTGAACTAGAGTAGATTCAATTTCCTCAACAAAGTTTACCTGAACTTTACTTGTTTGCTCTTCTTGTCCTTCCTTTTCCTGGACTAGAATTGATTCAGTTTCCTCAATAATTTTAACCTGGTCATTACTTTTTTGTTCTTTGTGTCCTTCCTACTCATCAATGTCCATGAGATCCATTTCTCCCTCCTGTTCTTGATCTTTATTGGTGGTAAATTCTTCATTATTCTTCAAATCATGAAGTACATCTTTTATACTTTGGATAATCTCCCTTTCCACTACTCCTCCTGTGACTTCTTGAACATTGTTTTTCACTACTATTTCCTCTTCTTCCTGAATTTGACCTTGATTTGCACCTTTTTGATTTATGACTGGACTGCTTATCTGTGCTTTTTTGGCTATTTCTGTTATGCTCTCATCTAATTTGAAGTAGGTTTGTGAGGGTTTTGTCCATATTGATTTTATTCCTGTATGCACCAGCCCACAACTGAATTCTTCTCTTATTTCACTTTCTTTTTCTACCATAGCTGCTTTTCCTTTCATCAACCTTCTTTCTTCTTCAGGACTGAGCTGTTTTTCTGCCTGTTCCTGCATCTGCTTCTCCTGAGACTTCTTTTTCAAATCTTCGAGTGTTTTCTGTTTCTCAGGGACCTGTGTAATCACATTAGGAGTATTTGGAACTGATAAATTCAGACTCTTTAATAAAAAACTCTCAATATCACTTTCATAATCAGAGGAAAAATGTGAAGGTCCTCCTATTTCTGGTTCTTTCAGTCTTGATGCTTCTACCACAGTGGATTGCTTCTATGTTTCTTCCACTATCACTTCCTCCATTTCTTTTGTGATTACAGTTTCAAGTACTGATTTTCCCTTTCCCTTCTTGGTCAACTTCTTCTTTTGCACTGGTTTCTTTGGAACCTTCTTTTTTACAACAATAGTGGTTCTAGTTTCTGGAGGTCCTTGCAATTCTTTGAAGTAAGCTAGCAACTCAACTTCCTTTCTAACAAACACCTCTTCTGTTTCAGCTGCCATCATCTGATCATGAAGTGCTTCATAATGCTCTACCTCCTCTTGGACCCAATCTGTAGCCTTGCATGAATAATCTTCCAGCATCTTTTGATATTGTGCCTCATACATTGCTCTTTTGTTATTTCCTTGAGTTAGATAAGTGTATAATTGTTCTTTGCTTGTTTGGGGTGGATGAGGATCACTAGAGGATTGGACCTGCTTCTGTGCATCTTCATGTTCTTCTTTTGTAGCTTCATCCATCTCTAGTTCAACCTTTCTTGGGTCCAACCTCCTTTTCTTTACAGGAATCACTTCCTCAGATATTACCTTTCTCTTCATTCCTATTCCCCTCATGCGGGTTTGTCCTTCTATTTCTCTCACAGTCATTTTCCTTGGAGCACTCTTGATTCCTGACATAAGACTTCTAAAATATTGTGCCTCTGGAGCCAGTTTCAACTGATCTTCCATTCCTAAAACATGATAAATGATCCTGGTTAAAAACTGGGCTCCATTCATGAATTTTTTCTATTCCCAGTGTTTTGCTGCTTCTTTCAGCTGTTCATGGATGTATGGACTCCAAAGGGCTTAGTCCTATCCTTGTTGTTAAGCATCAACAGTGTAACAGATTTATGTGGCATGGTATACCTTGGTAACTTTGGGAAGCAGAAATATTGTAAGAACATCCTTGTGGCATATTCTTCATTCTCTCTTCCTTTGAAGTCAGAGAATTTTGCATACCCTGTATAGGTTTCCTTATTCTTCTTTACAAAGCTGGGATCAAGCTTGGTTCCCATAGGATAGAATTGTAAAGCTGCTCTGATATGTTCTGCTCTTATAGTGATACCCACCTCCTGATTATCCTTGTTCTTGACTTTACACCGGAAATAAGCATCATTCCCTTTTCCTATTTCCAGCAGACTACTCATTACTTGTGCCACTCGTTCAAAATCAATGAAGAAGATGGGTTCTTCCAATAATTTGTGTATACCGACTGCCTTCCATCTTTTCTGATTGACAGCAACCCTTTGAAATCTGTAAAATTCTTGACACAGCATGGTATATTTGTATCCACCTACTCCCACTGTGAATATATGCTGTCCAATAATGCTTAGGGTTTCTTTGAGCTCCTTCACCACCTTCTCTGCCTCCGAAATCTCTAGTTCCTCATCAGATTCCAGGTTCACCTGTTCTTCCACGGCTTCACTGTCTAGGAACCAATGACCTCTTGATAGAGTGACTGATTCTGCCTTGAAGTCATGAATTGATAACTCCTTTGCATTCACCATTCTGGGGAAAATAAAATACACAAATAAAAACTCCACCCACATGAGTCACAAGAGATCAAAAAGTAATATTTATTTTGAGATGTCATGACATAAGAATAAAAATAAAAAATAAAATAAATTCTGTTTCTTCAAAAAGACTCAATAAAAGTGATCAGTACAGGTGCAGCAAGATGTCTAGTGCACTCCCTTTTCCCAACAACTCTTTTGGAGAAAAACAAAAGATTTTATCAATTATCAAAAAATTAATACAAAATAAATAGAACTCTACTACCCTTCTACCTAGATCTTGCTTTGTGCTGTATAATTTTTGTCAAAAAGAAGGAAAATAAACAATTTTTTCTCAACTTTTCTTTCTTTCTTTTTTTTTTATAATAATAACAATGATTCCTATTGTTCTTTCTTGTTATTTTTTCTTTTATTTATTTTTTTTTTCTTTTTCTCTCTCTTTTTTTTCTTTCTTTTTTTTTTTAATAATAATAATTTTTTCTATTCTTTTCTTCCCCTCCTAATTCTCTTTTTAGAAAAAGGATAAGGTCAAATATTTTTGTCATAATTTTCAATATGTTATGATTTTCTAAATACAGATCAAATATGGATGATCTTTTTTCCATTGGATCAACTCTGATTTTTTGACCCAATACTTCCTAACTCTAATTGTCCTGGTTTAGCGGACCTCCTGTAGGCTTTGATTCCATGTGCTTCTTATTTTGATGTTTTGATTCTTTGGACAATGCCATGATTGCCACCTTCTTCCTATCTCTCCACCCTTCTTTGTTCTTCCAATCTTTTGTTGATTTTGATTACATGAAGCTTGATCATTTAACAATTAATGGAACTAATGGCATATCATCTCTTTTATTTGGTTGACTCACCATCTAACAGACATCACACCTTTTTACATAGGTTCTTGCATCAGGAAATAGGGTTGGCCACCAAAAGCTAGAATATAAAATGAGTTTAGCAGTTCTGTCACTTGAGAAGTGTCCTCCTACTACTCCAGAATGTGCCAGTTCCAACATTTCCAGATATTTGTTCTCAGGAACACAAATTCTTAAGTATCCATCCATTCCTCTCTTATACAACTGTTCTCCTATCAATTGATATTCTTCAGAGATTACTTGTAGATTTTTTGAATCTGTACCAGCTATCACTTGTTTCCCTTTCTTCTTCCTTTTCAATTCCTCAATGATATTTTCACTCCAATCTGGATTTTTCTAGAACCAATATAGAGTTATGAATTCTGAATCTTGCAATATTTGGCACTTCCTGCAATTAGCAATATATTTTGTTACATCTTGAATCTTATTAGGCCAATGTACCCCCATCCTATTGAGATTACTTAGGGTGACTACCCTAGAAGCATGAGTGCAAGGGTTCCAACAATGAGCTCTCCTCAGATATTCTTTTTGCTCTTCCTCAGGAGTACAATATTCCAATATGCCTGTGTGGTTTAGATGTACAAATGCCTAGCTAGTAACATAAAGTTCCTGCTTTGTAATACTAAATGTGCATTGTTTCCAACTATTCTGCAAGGTCCCATGGTTAATAATGGTACTAAAGTCATGGCCCACTCAGGAACACTCTCTACCTTAAACAAATAAGTGTCTAGCAGATTGTCATCTAAAGGTGAACTGGGTTCTTTAGACTGAATTCGAGATAAATGATCTGCTCTCAAGTGTGTTTTCCCTTGTCTGACCACCACTTCAAACTCAAATTGCATTAGCAAAAGAAACCATCTAACTATTCTACCACTCTGACAAGGTTTATTTACCAAATATAATAAAGCTTGATGGTCTACAAAGAACTTAAACTTGTTGGCCAAAAGGTAATGTCTATATTTTTTTTACAGCAAATACCATGCCCAATCCCTCTCTCTCAATGGTTGTGTAATTTTTTTCTGCTAGATTCAATTGCCTACTAGCATAAGCCACTAGAAAATCTAACTTGCTTCCTTCTATTGGTTGTGCTAACACACATCCTAAAGCATAATTTGAAGCATCCACATGGACATGAAAAATTCTATCCCATTGAGGTGTTTTCAGAATTGGGGCTATTACCAAACAAGTGTTTAAAGTTTCAAAGGCTTGGTCACACTCCTTGGTCCACTCAAACTTTGTAATTAGGGCATATAAGGGTTTGGCTATGTCAGCAAATTTGTGTACAAATTTCCTATAGTACCCACAATGTCCCATGAAAGTTTGAAGTTCCTTTACACTTGTAGGTCTTGGAAGCTCTATTATGGCCTTTATTTTCTTCTCATCAGTTGAAATTCCATTTTTAGAGACTATGTGACCTAACATTCTTCCTTGTCTTACAAAGAACACACACTTTTCTGGATTTAAACATACTCTGTAGGTTCTGCATTTCCTGAATATATTTTCTAAATCTTGCAAGTGATCTTGTCTTTTTAATGAAAAAGTACAAAGATCATCTACATAAATTTCCATTACATTCCTCAGGAACTCTTTGAAGATATGACACATCAACCTCTAAAAAGTTGCTCGAGCATTGGTTAACCCAAAGGGCATAACCCTAAAAGCATAAATTCCCCATTCTGTGGAAAAGGCAGTTTTATGTTGGTCTTCCAATGCTATAGGAACCTGGTTGTATCCTGAGAAACCATCTAAAAAACTATAAACCTCCTTCCCTGCAACTCTTTCTAGAAGATGATCTGTTATAGGCAGTGGATAATTATCTCTTATAGTTGCTGCATTTACCTTTTTCAAGTTAATGCATACCCTAAGTTTCCCATTCTTCTTTGGTACCACAACTATAGGAGATATCCATTCTGTATACTCTATTTCATAGATGAAATTGGCAGCTAAAAGCTTGTCAATTTCTTCCTTTATTTTAGCAGAGTATTTATCATTGAATGTGTAATGTCTCTGTTTGCTAGGTTTTGCCTCAGGTGTAATAGGAATCTTATGCTCACAAATTTTAGGATCAATACCTTTCAAATCCTTATAGCTATAAGCAAACACATCCCTATAGTTTCTTGCCAAGTTTCTTAGTGCCTCCTCTTCTTGAGATGTCATGTCATCAGCCACTACAATATGTCTTTCTTCTCCCTCTTCCTGAGTGATCATGATCTTCTTAGTTTGTTCCTCATTATCATAAGCCTCCCCTTTCTTCTTTTCCCTCTTTGGTTTCCTCTTGAGAAGTAGTCTGTTTTCTACTTCGTAAGTCTTGAAATTTGCTGGTACATCAAACTGTTGATCTTTTTGTTTCCCTTGTCTTCTTCTCATCCTCCTGATTTTCTTTTATTTCCTTGTGTTTGTTTTTCTTATACTTGCCTGAGATTTTATCTTTAATAGCATCTTAAGCTTTTACTTCTTCCAAAAATTGTGTCTTCCCTTTTTCTAATATCATTTCTTCTTCTTTATCCTCTTCTGTTCCGGATACCTTTATCATTTGTATTCCAATGTGAAAGACATCATATCCTTCTTCATTTTGAAATTCCACTCCTACATATTCATCACTGGCTAGATCCATGGTAGCCAGAATTTGATTCCACCCATAGGGCTCAAATTCCTCATCTTTGAACTGCTGTGGTACATAGTTCTCATCTTGTAACTTCCTTCCTTCCACACAATGTTCTCTTCTCAATATCCTTTTTCTATTGGTAAGATTTCTTATCATATTGCACTTCCATACTGCTGATTCAGTTTCATCCTGTTCTTCCATTTCTGATTCCTCACTCAACTCTTGATTCTGATGTATTTTATACCATTCTTGAGGAGATATGTCACAGTAGTGCCCATTTCTTAGATTTACTTTGGTTATTCTTCCTTTGCTCTGCAGGTATAAGCAATCATTACCCCAATCTTGCACAATTTGCATTTGTCTCATAAATGGTCTTCCTAGGATAATTTCATATGAAGTGGATTGTGGGAATTCCACTATAGCAAAGGTATGTTCTATCTCTATTCCACATATGTCCACAATCACTTTTTCCCATATTCCTAGGGGTTTTTCTATGTGTCCATCTGCAAGTTGCAATCTCATTTTGGTGGGTAATAGTTCATTTTTTCCCCATTTCTCCCAAGTTTGTTTAGTCATGATGGACACTCCTGATCCACTATCCAGAATAGCTTTGGCCTGGTTTTTACCAAATTGTATTTTGAAAGTTGAGTTTCCCTCTTCTCCTTCACAATATCCTCCTATCTTATCAATGGGAATATACCACAACTCCTCTATTTCCTGTAGTTGTGGGTGAAGATTTTCTGGTGTTGTTTCCCATTTTTTCATTTGGTTTTGTAAGTGAGGATTTTGCTTCATTAAATCTTCCCATGTGGTATGATATAGAATTGTGCATTGTTTATCTATATTCACCTGGAATGTTACTTGTGGGTTTTCTTCCTTGATGCTATTTCCTTTTGTTTTTGTTGTCTCAGATTCCTCAACTGTTTTTTGAGAATTGTCTACTTCCCCCATTTTGAGTTGCACTTCCCGTATGATTTGTTTACACTTCTGCATCCTTTCATGTTCTAAGTCTGGCATAGGATAAGCCATTGTATGATCAGTAGGGCTTGGTCCCTCTTGAATTCTTCCCTTGTATGCTTTTATTAGAGTGTCTAGACTTTGTGAATTTCCTATCTCCAACTGGGTTTGTGTCTTCTGAGGAGAAGTACTGTTTGATTGTTCCCTATTTTCTTCTTCCAAATTTTTACCCATTTTTTGTTTCCTTTCCCATTTCCCTTTTTGTCTATTTTTCTTTACCTTTGAGATTGAACCTTCATTTTGTTTCTTAGTTGTTCTTTGTTGTTTTGTTTGTGACCTTGTTATAGCATTTACATTCACTTGGTCAATGTCACTCAATTCTTCTTGTTCCATGATATTGATTGCTTCTAGTGGTATGTTATTAGGTGTGTTTTGTAGTTTTTGAGGATTTTTTGGGCAATCCTATATCAAATGCTCCCTGCCACAATCCTTGCAATAAGCTCCTTCTATTCTTAATGTAGGAGGTTGTGGAAAGTCTCTAATGAAATGTTCTCCCCCACACCTATAACAAGTTATCTTTGGTCCCCCTTTGAATTGAGGTTTTTGATTGGACATATAATTATTGGTTATATACATGAAAGTGGCAGTGCCCATATCAATTCTTCCATTTCCCAAGTCTAGGGCTTGTAATTCTAGTTCTCTTAATTCATAACCTTCCCATTCTTCTTGATATCCTTCATTCGGTTGCTCAATATACCCTGATTCTCTTTGGCTCCCATAATCTCTCTCCTTTATGGGTTGTTTATTATAGAAGCATTCCTCCCTGGTATGATTTTTCCATTTCCTCTCTAGTGTACAATATTTGAGTGTTTTTCTATCTTGCAAATGTGAAGGCTTTTGATATGGGCATTGTTGTACCAAATGACTTTCTCCACAATTGTAGCATTTTTTATTTGTGTTTATCCTGGAGTTTATCAAATTGGTTTTGGTGCTTACCTCTAGGGCTTTAGCAATGGCTTGAGCCAATTCCTCTGCTGGTGGGATTTTTTCTTCATTTCATCTAGGTTGATCAAATGCTAACAGATCTTTTCCTCTGTTATCTTCCAAATCTATTGCTTCTTTTACACAAGCTCCTAGATTAGAGCATCTCCTATAGTACACTAGGGTCCTTAATTGAGCACTTCTTAATCCTTCTATGAATAGGGATACTTGTCTTGCCATGGAAGGTACTTCTTCTTTAGGACATCTGTCAATGTATTGCTTAAATCTCCTAGCTGCCTCTCTGACATTTTCATCTTTTTGTTGTTTAAAACTGTGTATCAGAGTGGCTGTGCTATGTTTTATTCCAGTCTTTGAGAATTCCCCAATGAAGGCTTCTAGGAAGGATTCAATATCTACGTACATTTCCTTTCTCAAAGGGATGAACCAAGATAATGCAGGTCCTGTTAGGGTTAGACCAAATGCTTCAAATTGGACTTTGTAATCTTCCACCTCCTCAGCTCTAATTAATTGCCTAAACTCTGCAGCATGAGCATGAGGATCAGAATACCCTTCATATTGATTTTTCATGCCTTTGGCTACTTGATATGGTCTAAGCATTCTACCCTGTGGTTGCCGATGATGTCTTCTTCTTAGTGAAAATTCATTAAATCCTTCTGGTTCTTTTTCAAAAGGATTTGGGGAAGCATGTGTTCTCCTCCCTTGTTGTTGCTCAGTACTAGTGTAGTTTTCATGTGGTCTTGGTAGATCTGATTGTCCTAGATTATGTTCCCAAGGTCCTTTGTCAGCACATTGCCCTAAGTCATTTGAATTTTCTGGGTCTTGGGAGAAGATGTATACACATCCTTGCCTATCCTCATACCTACCATCTTTGAATTGAGCTACTGGTGTTATGTTCAGGGAAACTTCTAAGTTTCTCAATCTAATGAGAAACTTATGCATTCCATCCTGATATACATAGGTTCCAAACCTATTTGTATACATGTATTTGAGGATATTTCTATAATCCCCAGTTTCAATGGGCTCATTTGTTTCGTTTAAATTTTCCATGTTTTCTTGTACTAGATTTCTTTTTTGCACTTTCCCTTCCACTGGCTCTATTTCCTTCCTTCCTAAGTCTTGCCTAGTGTGTGTGTTTAATTTATTCCCAGATCTAAGGATCATTCAATTAATTTTCCCAATTCAATGTTCAGAATCGTGTTTTTCACGATTTTTTGTTCAGAATCGTGTTTTTCACGATTTTCTGTCCAAAATCGTGTTTTTCACGATTTTGTGCTCAAAATCGTGTTTTTCACGATTTTGTTCCCAGACAATCGTGATTGCTCAAAATCGTAGATAACACGATTTTCTTCTGAAAATCGTGTTCTGGGAATCGCGATTTTGTCCTTAGTTCAGAGAATCGCGATTTTGTGTTTGACTACAGAATCGCGATCCTGATCAATTTTTTGGAAATTTTTAAATATAGATTTTTAAAGTTTTATTTCACCTATAGAATCGCCATGTCTATTTTTTAACATGCAATGAAAGTGTTTACTAAAAACTTTTCATTTTTTTACAAAAATTCAAGAACTCTAAAATCGCGATTCCGTGTTTTTTCTAATATCTTCTATTTTCTGCTTTTTATGATCACTAGAATGTAAAGAAATGCAAGAAAATAATATTGAGAACCCTTACCTTGCTTGCTTGATTGCCAAATTCTTCAGACTGTTTTGCTGCAGAAAGTCGCAATTTTCACCTTGCTCTCTCTCTCTCTCACACTCACTCAAATGAATTTCTCTTGTAATTCCAAGATTTTATAGTGTCCAGAAAATCGCGATTTTGTGTGATTTCCACTGTTCTTCACTCTTTCACTTGTCCAACTTCACTTACTCAATCTTGATGAAATCTCTTGCAATTACCTTTCTCCAAAAACCCAAATATGCTGAAAATTCCAGAAAATTTCTCTTACAGAAAATCGCGATTTTGTGCAGAAATTTGTGTTTTTTTTGTACTTCTTATTTTGTGCAAATTTGAGTATTCTCTTTTGTTGTTTCCCTTCAATACCTTTTACCAATTGCAATTCAACAGACTCCTGTACTTTTGCATCAAAGTCACAACCTTATTCAAAAAATCGCGATTCTGTGCAGAGAATCATGTTTTTCAAATTTTCTAGTTTTCTAACAAATTTTTGCTTTCATTTCACTTATTGCCCATTACTCTCACCAGCAAAGCTTTACTCCAACTTCCTAAGAAGAAAAGAAATTTGTTTGACTGTTTTAATGAATTTTATGAATTTTTTTGTATTTTGCCCTAAATAAAGGTAAACACTTCACTTAGGGTTTCTTGTTTGGTGATCTATTGATCCTGTGTTCCTTGATTGGTTATACTCTCTTATGCTTTGGCTATTAAAACAGTTCATGAGAAAACTTCCCAAAATGCAAGTATCAATTTTTACAAAGATACACTCAAATATTTTTTTTTTTCAAAATGCAAATCAGCTTTTTCTCAAGATTAATGCTTTGACTTGGTTAACAAATGGATCTTGTCTACTTGCATCTAGCTACTTTACTTAACTTTTCCTTGTTGCAATCATGTCATCTTCCCAAGATCAACAATTTTGCCTAGTACTTGGTCAAAAAGCACTCTAAAAATGCAAGTATAGACACATGTTACCTTGTCTTCAGCTACCTTGATTCAACTTTTTCCATACCTGCACTTTACTTAAAAAATGAGATGAGCATTTATCCATTTGCAAAAATTTCAGCACTTCAAATTCTAAAAAGATTATCTATTGTTTTCTTTTCCCAAAAGATAAACAAAGACATCTACCTTTTCATGTTCACATTTCTTGATTAAAGAGTATTACCTTTTCCATGTGTTCATTACCATCACAATAGAAGATCCAGCAAGGTCCAACTTCAATGAAGCTTTTGAGTATATTCCCCGGCAACGGCGCCACAAAATGTTTGTTATTGATCTTTGGAGTTGTCCTCTCCAATCATTTAGCATAAAGAATTAACAAGACATCTTTATTTTGTCAATCCTGGAAGTATTCAGGAGACCATAGCCCCTTCTAGATGATAAATTCCAAGAAATAAGAGAATAATGGCTGAATTTCTGAGAATGGTGAAAATGATGAGGAATTTCTAGGGTTTGGATTATCTTGAGCAAATCTCCACCATTTTCCACAATCTTGGTGTCTAATACAATCTTGTTGATCTGGGTTTTTAATCTGGACTACGGATCTTCTTAGACCGTCTTCATAGATGTAAGCACCTAATCGGTTGGTCCTAAGATATTCAAGTTGAGTCTTGTAAGGACCTTCAACCTTTTGTAGGTAGGCCACACCTGAACTTCCTGTGGGTCTCTCAATACCCTGAGACATCTCTGATTCGCTAGTCTCAGAGTTAGGATAGTTTGAATGATTGCTCAGTTGCTGGGCCCAAGACCTAGTAGTGTGATTGACACTAGCTTCGGAGGATCTGAGGCTTTGTCTGTCCCGGCCTATGTGTCTTCCTGACCTCAAGTTCATATGCCTGGTTTCTCTACCCCCTTGGTCCCAAGACACTCTCGTTGCAGGTTAATTTGTACCAATCACTTGTTCTTTTTAGTTGAATATTGTGTTAAGTCCTTGTTTGGAATTACGTCGTCAGGATTAATTGTGAACTTTGCACTTGATATTTGACTGATTCAAGTTTACTTTTGTTCCTTAGAATTTTCACACTTAAACTCTACTTAATGCTTGTACTTGGTTGATTAGTTCTCTTGGACTTGATTCATGCTTAGCGTCAATCTAATTAATCACCACATCTAAGTCATACTTAGTAAGCTAGGAATTGACAAAGGAGGTTAAGAGAACTTCCAACCTCAATCCACTTGTTGCTCAGATTGCTTCACAAGCCCAGGATGCCTTCTCCCAAGCTTGGTAATTGCCCTTGCTAACTTGCTTTGGATGCTTTGATTGCTCACAACGTTCGTGCAATTGTTTACAAGTTAGTACTGCCCTCCATCACCATGAATTTGACGGACACACATCAATAAATATATGTCCCCCTTGGAGTAGCTCACTGTAGTATGATGAAGTTATGACCATTCAGGCACTTCCGGGTCAAGAGAGGCTCTCAGGGTTCAGGAAATTCATCTATGGTTTTCTAGGTATTTTGCCCATGTCTAAGGCTCTAAGGTTGTCCCAATGTGTTAGAAATCAAGCCCAAAATTATCCACAGTCAATCAATTATTACACTCCAAAAAATAATTCGTAAGGCCTGTGTATCGCGATAGCTCGGGTCGGTGTGTCGCAATAGGTGGATGTGTCGCGATACCTCGGTGTGTGTTGGCATCATATGGGGAGAAGCAAGTACGGCATACATGCATATCTAGCACTAAGGCAACCCATTAAATTTTTCCAAACCTTACATCATTTTAAAAGTGATTCTCATCACTAAAAACCCTTGTAAATATCGTTTCACCTTTTTGTAGCTCCATTTTGTACAAGCTGAGGAGCCCTCGAGCTTGAGGAGCCTTAGAAGTAGTTGCCTGCCAATTTTCATATTTTTTAGATCTCGTTTGAGCCCTCAAATAAGCCCTGGAACCTAATTTTTAATTAGGCCGGACACTAGGTCTGGACAGGGCCAAAGCTAGTCAAAAACTATAAATAGAGCTAGAGAGCTCATTTTTGGGGTAGCTTCTTGTAGTTTTGAGCTTGTATGAGAACTTGGTTATAATAGAAGTGATTCCATTGTCTTACTCTCTTTGTTCTTACCGTGTGTGCGCGTGTGTGTGTATGTGTGTGCATGTTTGTGTGCTTCTCACTCACACATTTGTGCCTTCACTTGCTCGAGGTCTTCATAACATCCTCATGTCTTCCCGGATTGACATTAAAGGAGGTGCTACTCATCACTGAGCTACACCAAATTTTGGTGCCGTTGCTAGGGATTCGAGCTTTGAGGACGAGCGTGTGATGGTAAGACGTAGAGAGGACGCGTTGGAATGGTAAGTAGTAGGTGAATTTCTGATTTTTCTCCATCTCCATCTCCATTTTCATCTCCATCCTCATCTCCTTCTCCACCTTATATTCCCACTTCCAAAATCATTTCCCTCATTTGCCTTGTGCGAGTTTGAGAGAGAGCGAGTGCGTGTTCTTGTTTGTGTGTGTTTTTGCATATTTCTTGCAGGTTTCAGCTTCATCATCATCTCTAGCAAGCTCAGCAGGTACGGATTCTGTCTGCGCAAACTCCGAGGCATCGAGCTCGAGCTATCACGACACACTGAAAAGTTGCCCCAATCACGTTTCTGAGTGCACCACGACACTGCGCAGCCCTAGAGCTCCTAGGATCACTAGACAGAATAGAAAAATTCACCATATCCCGACCTATTGCGACACCTCGAGGTATCGCAACACTCCCAGGTATCGCGACACCTTGACCTATCGCGACACTCCCAGGTATCGTGACACCTCGACCTATCGTGACACCACCAGGTATCGCGACACTCCCAGGTATCGCAACACTCCCAAGTATCGCGACACCTCGACCTATCGCGACACTCCCAGGTATCGCGACACCTCGACCTATCGCGACACTCCCAGGTATTGCGACACCTCGACCTATCGTGACACTCCCAAGTATCGCGACACCTCGACCTATCGCGACACCCCGACCTATCGCGACACTCCGACCTATCGCGACACCTCGACCTATCACGACACCCCGACCTATCGCGACACTCCGACCTATCGCGACACCTCGACCTATCGCGACACCTCGACCCGACCTATCGTGATACACGGGCTTAACGCATGAAATTTTAGAGTGAATTATATGAGTGAATTGAGGTATATTTGGGCTTAATTTTGGACACATTGGGATAACATTAGAGCCTTAGGAGTGGGCAAAAGACCTAGAAACCAGGGAGGAATTTCCTGAACCCTGAGAGCCTGTTTTGACCCCTAAGTGCCTGAATGGTCATAACTTCACCATACGAACTCTGATTGATGAGATTTTGGTGACCTTTAGGTGAGACTAGGTGGTCATAAGGTTTTGGGGGTGCAGTGAGTTACTTCAAGGGGGGGGGCAGTAATTTTTTATGTGTGTCTTTCAATACATTGTGGTAAAGGAGCTATATTAACTTGTAAATTTTTGCAGGAACATTGTGTGCAAGCAAGGAAATTCAAAGCAAGCTAGCAAGGGTGTGTACCAAGCTTGGGAGAAGGCTTCCTGGGCTTGTGCAGCAGTCTGAGCAACCAGAGGATTGAGGTTGGAAGTTCTCTCAACCCTCCTTTGTCAATTCCTAGCCTAGGCTAAGTATGACTTAGGTGTGGTAATTAATTAGGGCAACGTTAGGCACGAATCAAGTCCAAGAGAACTAATCAACTAAGTGCAAGCATTAAGTAAGTCTTAAGTGCGAAAACCCTAAGGGACAAAAGTAAACTCGAGTCGATCACTTATCAAGTGTGAACTTCACTTAAATATTCCTGACGACGTGATCTTGAACAAGTGCTTAACATATTAATCAACTAAAAGGAACAAAGTGATTGGTACAAATTCACCTGCAACAAGGGTGTACTTGGGACCAAGGGGGTAGATAAACCAGGCATATGAACCTCAGGTCACGCAGACACTTAGGCCGAGATAGACAAAGCCTCAGATCTTCTGAAGCTAGTGTCCATCACACTGCTAGGTCTTGGGCCCAGCAGTTGAGTGATTACCCATACACTCCCCGATCAGAAACAAGTGATTCTGAGATGTCCTATAACATGGAGAAACCTGTAGGTAGTTCAGGGGTGGCTTATCTAGAAAAGCCAGAAGGACCTTACAAGACTCAATTGGAATACATCAGGACTAATCGTCTAGGTGCTCGCATCTACGAAGACGGCCTGAGAAGATCTGTGGTCCAGATTAAGAACCCCGATCAACCCCATGGACTAGAACACCCGGTAGTCAAGTTCGAGAATGGAGCACACCTAGATAAAGAGGGGACTATATATGTAGTCACCACTCTTCCTCATAGAACAGATGAGTTTGGAAATGTGATTGCGGAGACCGACATGGGTGATATAGAGCAAGGGAATTTAGAGAGAGAGCCAAGAGCTCCCCGTGGTAAATCCGTCTTGACCAGAATCATGACTCCAGAGTGGATTCCACAGGATAATAAAAGCATAGATTTGCTTTTAAACCGAGAAACTGATGAGGCTTTTTGGAGGTATAAACTTGCCCAGCCTCAGGAAGTAAGTGCTCTCACAATCTATGAGTTTAAAGACCCTGATAGCCCAGGCAAAGTAACCTACCTAGACAATACATCAGAGAGGATCTTCGTGGTCACCGAGCATGGCAGACATGCCTACACATGGAAGGGTGAATTTGTTTTTCCCCAACCACGGTCCAATATATCCTACAGTCACCAAGGAGCTAGCACCTCCCAGGCTCATGGAGCTCAAGGAGATAGAAGTAGAGATAGACCTGAAGTAAGCTTTGCCAACCCCTAGGGAAGAGAAAGAAGGAGAACAGGGACGGATAGAGAAGAAACCGAGAGATTTAGAGACCCAAGGAACCAAAGAAATGCTGATGATTTTCCTTTGCCAAGGCCAAGAGAACACACTAGGACCCTGAGGCCAACTCAATTGGTGAAGTCCATGAAGAATTACTTCGATGGCACTGGAGACCCTTATGACCATGTGGTAGAATTTAGGCAAGTCTTGAAAGCTGAACAAGTAGAGGACCTATTCACACAATATAATGCTTTTGGTCTAACCCTTAGGAACACTGCCCTTACGTGGTTTCAACCACTGAACGAGAGGCATTTCAGAAACATAGACCAGCTCCTAGAGGCATTTATCATTGAGTTTTCTAAGAGTGGCATAAGGCACAACACTTCCTCACTAATTCATAGCTTCAAGCAAACACCTCAAGAGACGGTCAGACTCGCAGGAAGAAGCTTTAGGCAATATCTTGAGAGATGCCCTGTTCCTGAGTTACCCACACCTGCCAAACAAGTGGCTTTATTCTTGGATGGATTGCTAAGTACAAAGTTGCGATCCTATGTGTACTTAAAGGACCCTAGGACTATAGAAGAGTGTGTACGCATGTGCATTGACATTGAGGATAACCTAGGGGAGGAACTAGAGCTTTCAAAAATCTACAAAGATTCCGATAGTGCTTCTAGCCTCTCTTCCTCACAATCCACATCAATTGAGGAACTTGCGGAGAAAGTAGCTCAAAAACTAGGTGTCTCTAGTAAACAAATTCCTAGATTTGCCCTAGTAAAGAGGTGCTATACTTGCGGTGGTGGCCATATGGCGAACGCATGTCCCATCATGGCTCAACCCCAAGTGAACCCTAGCAGCCAATACTGCACCATAGAACGGAGATACACAAATCACACATCACAAGACTGCCCATACAATAAGCAAGCAGTTAGGCAAACCTACCCTCAGCAATATCCACAACAAGGAAGATACCAGAGCCAGGACCCTCCACAGCAATATGGTAGACCGCAACAATCCTATCAACAACCCTACCAACACCAACAAAGGCCACAACCTGTGTTAGCTCAACACCTCCAACCCCCGCTAATGTGATTCCTGTAAAGTATGCAGCTGCTGAGGAAAATTTGAATAGAGCCATAGTCCTAGTGACTCCATTGCTCTCAGAAAGTGACCCAAGTGATCATAGCTTTGATTCTACACATATTGATAGTCCACTGGTGTAGCTCAAGCGTAAGCACCACCTCCTTTACTTGTCAATCCGCGGAGACGTGAGGACCAGTATGAAGACCATGAGCAAGTGAAGGCACAAGTGCGTGAGTGAAAGCACACAAACATGCACACACATACACACACACGCGCACACGGTAAGATCAAAGAGAGGAACAATGGAAGGATTTTGATTACAAAAAGAAATCTATTACAAAACTGAAATCTACAAGAAGCTAACCCCAAAAATGAGCTCTCTAGCTCTTTTTATAGTTTTTTGACTAGTTTTGGCCCTGTCCAGACCTAGTGTCCGGCCTAGTTAAAAATTAGGTTCCAGGGCTTATTTGAGGGCTCAAACGAAGTCTAAAAATTATGAAAATTGGTACGATGGTACTTCTAATACTCCTCAAGCTCGAGGACTCCTCCGCTTGCACAAAATGGAGCTACAAAAATAGAAAATGGTATTTACAATGGTTTTAGTGATGGAAATCACTAGTTTTGTAGGGGATTCTTCTGAAGAGTTGACATGTACTTCATGGAGCTCCCTACTTGCTCCTTCTTCTTGTGTGTGTCCACCTTTCTGATGTGCTTTCATGCTTGTGCTTGACCTTGAGTTCCAACACGCCCCTCCCTCTCGAGTCTGTCGTCCCTGACAGACCCTTGTTGTAGTGGTTGTTCCATGTAGTGCTTTGAGAGGTAGTATCCATTCTGTGTGAACAAGAGCCCTCTATCTTCCAAATTTGGAAGCGTTGGTTGTCCGGTTCTTCATTTGTCACTGCAAGCCTTTGCAAGTCTTAGTCCCTTGGTATGTGCTTCTTTCGTGGATTCCGCATGAGTGCATCGTTGTGAGCTTTCAAAGATTGTGAGTTGCTCAAAAGAGGTTATCAAGATTGAGTGGAGCAACTACTGGCTTCGAATTGCTTCCTAGGTATTGATGTTGCCCCCAGGATGTCCACTAGCTCTTCCAAAGATGATGTTGAGAGCAGTCATGCCAACTACTCATAACCCATAATGAATGATGGGTAAGTGTGTTCGTGCCTGGGTTGAAAAAAGTATGTGCCTTGTGCACGGCCTTGTAATGTAGCCCTACGCATGCTTACTTGGACAATGCATTGGAAGAAGTATGGTGCAAAAATTTGGGGTCTTGAGCTAAGTGCTCAAGGGTATGCTGATGACAAGGTTTCCTACTCTATCATGGTTATAATGTGGCCCAAGTAGGAGATTCTTACCATAAGGAAAGGTCAGTCGATGCGGATCTCTTCGTGTTGTACACCTTTCATCATGATGGACCATTGGTTGGTTTATCATTGTCGACGAATGCCCTGGTTGATGGTCCACATAAGCATGACTCATTCATGTTCCATAAGCCAAACCTAGGAACGAGCTCTCTCTCGCTTTTCTTCTCTCACTTTTTTTCTTTCTTTCTTTTTTTTTTTTTTTTTTTTTGAAAAAATATCACAAAACAAGAACACAAAAGTTAGTATCAATAGAAATATTTGACATATGTCAATGTGCTCTTGTGCTTGGGATTCTCAAGTGTGTCTATGCACGGCCGTGTAATGTGGCCCTATATTAATGCATACTTTGGAAATGCATGACCTGAATGGTGCAAAAGACAGGGTTGTGCAAGGAGCACATGGTTATCCCTCGTCGAGGCTTGATGTCACTTGCAGTTGTTGATGCCATCTTTTCTGGAGGTATCCATTGTATCTCGAGATGACAACTGATCATTCCTCCTTATAGGGATCCATTTGAGAACGGTCTGTGACTGGGTAGTGATCACCTTTGGCCGCTTCATGTTTGAATGATTTCGTGAGGGTTTGATCCATCGTGGTTGGCTCTTTACTTTGGTGGATGCTACCGGTACTTTCATCTTCCAAACCCATGTCCTTGCAGAAGAGGTTCTTTGATCTTTGTTGGAGCTCTGAGCTTGATTCAGTCCTGTACCTCACCTTGGTGTCTTTGTTGTGCAGATTGTTGCCTTGAAGTCCCCCCCTGGATTTTTTATGAGGTTAGGCTTGATTGCTTGTGATCCTTGGATTGGAAGTGGTCTTTCTTGAGGATAAGTCATGGTAGGCCTAGACCATAGATTTTGAAGTCTAGTGTGAGGGGACTGATTTTGTGCAAGGGCTTTCTTTGGTACCCATATCATAGTGCGATTTGGTTGGGCTCGAAGTAATTTCTTGGCCACCCAAATTTGCTTGACATTACCAAGAAAATGTGATTTCTGTTTCTTGATGTAAGGGTCTTTTGGGCCTTCTATGTGAGTTTTTTGAGAAAACTCATCTTTACATGGGGAATGCAACAAAGGTTGGTTTTCTATACATTCATCAGGCTTATGCAAGGGGTCAATGGGTAGTGTTGTTGGAGATTGATCTAGAGATTCATCGATACATTTGTCCGTATTACACATGGAATCTCTAGATGTACAAATGGGTGATGCATTTCCATGATTGACCATCAATTTGACATTATTCTCCACACCAATGATACCTGGTATTTCTTGATCATCTCCTTCTTGATCATATGAGTGTAGATCAACCCTGCTTATGGTTTCATGAGGGGAATCCAAATTTACAGGAAGAGAGGATCCTTCCACATCCCCCAAACACTTGGAGTCCTCCATTTCTCCATTCTCTAAGGTTTCCTGTGATTTACTCAAAGAAGGATTAGATTCAAAAACATGAGTAGAAAGAAAAAATTTTTCATGAAAAGTACACTCTTTGAAAAGATGATTTTGCCCCCAATTATCATAAGGTGGATAGTCATTAGGATTTTCCATAGACATATATGTAGAAGCACGGATAATAGGTGGAGAAGGTACCTCAAATTCTTGATGATTTTGTGTAATGAACCTTTGGGTGCCAATGATCAAGTCTTCATCTATACAATCCATGACAAAGAATGTTTCCAAAAGTTGCACATCATCCACCATAACAGGCAACACAACTTTACCCATGCATTCATAATGTTCCCCATCCATGAGGATAGAAGGATGGGTTGTTGGTTGAATGTTCTCAAAGATAATGGTCACTAGGTCAATATGAATTAAATTCCACTCACAATTAGGATTGATATAAACACCCAACCTTCTATGGTCATATCCTATTCTGATATCCCCAAAAGTATTATCATATTCTCTTGTTGCAAATAAGGATCCAACCCCCTTAGACATTTCCCCCGTTTCTTTGACTCCTTGCAATTTTTCTCTAGATGTTTCACACTCATGTGAGATTATTTCATGCACTTCATGTTTATCTCCCTTCTCTTTTCCCATCTTAGCCCCCTTTCTTCTCTCTTTTGCTTTTTTCTTTCTCATGATACAATTTTTCTCCCCCTTGGATTTGAAACGAGCTTTCCAACGAGCTATAGAGCTCAAAAAATGGACTTTGGATGAAAAAGTTATGCCAATTCAGGCTCCTGGGGGTCAAAACAGGCAAACAGGACCTTTGGAGAAAATCGCGATTTTGTGAACTTTCAGAGAATCGCGATTTTGTGAACTCAGAAAATCGCGATGTTGAGCACAAAATCGTGTTTCAGAAAATCGCGATGTTGATCACAAAATCGTGTTTCTGAAAATTGCGATGTTGATCACAAAATCGTGTTTATGAAAATCGCGATTTTGAGCACAGAATCGTGTTTTAGAGAATCGTGTTTTTTGACATGAAAATCGCGATGTTGAGCACAGAATCGTATTTTTGAAAATCGCAATTTTGACTCAGAGAATCGTGATTCACAAAATCGTGTTTTTTTTGCTGAAAATCGTGATTTGTGAGAATCGCGATTTTGAGCCCGCTGAAAATCGTATTTTCTCAGAATCGTGTTTTTGGCATGAAAATTGCGATGTTGAGCATAAAATCGTGTTTCTGAAAATCGTGATGTTGATCACAAAATCGTGTTTATGAAAATCGTGATTTTGAGCACAGAATCGTGTTTTAGAGAATCGTGTTTTTTGACATGAAAATCGCGATTTTGAGCACAGAATCGTATTTTTGAAAATCGCGATTTTGACTCAGAGAATTGTGATTCACAAAATCGTGTTTTGAAAATCGCGATTTTGAGTAGAAAATCGTGATTACATAGAATCGCCTTTTTTTTTCACAAAATCGTGTTTTTTACTGAAAATCGTGATTTTTTGAGAATCGCGATTTTGAGTAGGGAATCGTGTTTTCTCAAAATCGTGTTTTTTTGACTGAAAATCGTGATTTGTGAGAATCACGATTTTGAGCACAATCACAGAATCGTGATTCTGAGAATGACCACAGAATCGTGATTTTTTCAGCCAACTTTTAGGCGGGAAAACAGAAAATCGTGATTTTTCAAAAAATTTTGAATTTTCACAGAATCACGATTTTCATCACAAAATCGTGTTTTTTGGCGAGAAATTCAAATTTCTGAGCGCCGGCTATGGCAAGCTCCGTATGAGCAGAAAATCATGAAAAAAACACAGCGCTTGCTCTCCCTTGCTTCTCCTAACTCCTTCCCACACAATAATGCATGAAAAATGGTATGAAGATGGTGAAAATGCACTAAAAAACAAGAATTTTCTATGAAGAAGAAGATGGAAGAAGGTGGAGATGTTGATGATGATGAAGATGAAGAGGAAAAAATAGAAAATGAACTGAAATGACAGTTTTTTTACCTTCCAACGTTGCAAATCTACGATCTTACCATCACAACGCTCGTCCTCGAAGCTCTCTCCCCGGCAACGGCGCCAAAATTTGGTGTAGCTCAAGCGTAAGCACCACCTCCTTTACTTGTCAATCCGCGGAGACGTGAGGACCAGTATGAAGACCATGAGCAAGTGAAGGCACAAGTGCGTGAGTGAAAGCACACAAACATGCACACACATACACACACACGCGCACACGGTAAGATCAAAGAGAGGAACAATGGAAGGATTTTGATTACAAAAAGAAATCTATTACAAAACTGAAATCTACAAGAAGCTAACCCCAAAAATGAGCTCTCTAGCTCTTTTTATAGTTTTTTGACTAGTTTTGACCCTGTCCAGACCTAGTGTCCGGCCTAGTTAAAAATTAGGTTCCAGGGCTTATTTGAGGGCTCAAACAAAGTCTAAAAATTATGAAAATTGGTACGATGGTACTTCTAATACTCCTCAAGCTCGAGGACTCCTCGGCTTGCACAAAATGGAGCTACAAAAATAGAAAATGGTATTTACAATGGTTTTAGTGATGGAAATCACTAGTTTTGTAGGGGATTCTTATGAAGAGTTGACATGTACTTCATGGAGCTCCCTACTTGCTCCTTCTTCTTGTGTGTGTCCACCTTTCTGATGTGCTTTCATGCTTGTGCTTGACCTTGAGTTCCAACAACAGGCTTACTACATGCAGTCGCCTGAACATGGTGAGTCCTACTATAGTGAAGAACCGAATGAACCTAGTTGGGAGCCAGAATACACAAACGTCATGTACGCAAACCCCAACTCTAGACATCAACCTAGGCAGGTAAGAACCTCATTCCTTAGGGGACCATGCTACAGATGTCAAGGAGATCACCTCATTCGTGATTGTCCCTTACCTCCACCTACACAACCCCAGTCACTAACAATACAAGGCTTTTGTCAAGACTGCGGGAAGGAGCATCTCTTACGAGACTGCCCAAAGAATCCTAATAATATGCCAAAAATAACTCCAATTAATGTTATTGGGTTAGTTGTAGACTCAACAGGAAGTGTCACTTCCACTGCACCAATGCAAGTGGTCACTGGGGCCCAGGCTTTGCAACAGAACCAAGGTGTAAGTCAAGAGAAGAGTGCAGAGGTTAGTGAAACTGAGAGCATAGCCAAGAAACGATCAAGAGCCTAGAGGGATAGCCGAGAGAGAATGAAAAGACAATGGTCTAAAAAGATGAGCGACTTAGAAGAAAGCATAAGAGAAACAAAAGCCAAAATTGTCGAACTCACCTCTCAAACAAACTCTCACATACCACCACCACCCTCACTTCCATCACCATCTAACCCACCATCTGTCCACCTACCTAAGACCATCCCACCACCCCCTAGAGTAGGATCAGTGTTAGCTCAACCCACTCCGAAAGACATAGACATGATGCTTAAGGCATATCAGGCCAGAATCCAAGAAGGGCCAAATGTGACGGATCATGACAAGTGCTACCCCAGAGCTGACCTAGAGATAGAAAGAACCAAGCTTTGCGCGAAAATGGTCACATTGGCTCAGACCATGTTTGAAGCCAGTCGCCTTTTCAACTACTCAGGCTCAGCTAAGACACAATTGCACTTGGATGGACTCCTAGAGAAGTTAGAGAGCATAATTGCAAGATCTGCCAAGGAAGAAAAAAATGAAGAAAGAGATGAGGCAAGCAAAAACATAAGCCATCCCCCATAGGAAGCTTATGTGCCCAATTCCACTGAACCAGACACCTCCTCTTCTATGAATAGGTTCACTCCAGAATTCCTACGAGAGATTCAAGAAGACAAATGGGCTAATGAAAGTGAAGCCCCTCCTCCCATTGAACTTGTGGATGACACACATGATCAATTCCCACAAGATATTCCTTCCATTTATGGAGAACAGGAGAGTGCACAAAATCAAGAGAGGTTAGACTTAGAGTCTAACTCCCTACAGGAATTACCCCATTTCACAGGCCCATGGGAAGCCAAGTCTACTTGTATGAGAGCACCCACGGTCATGGTAAGAAACGAAGACTCAGTCATACCTAGGAATACAGAGGTAGTGAAAAAAACTAATGTGCAGTGCAACCTCACCTTAGAAGAGCTACTCAAAGTTAGGCCAGAGTTATGGAAACATGTAGCCAAACAAGTACCAGAGATAGCAAAACCTCGTTCCCAGGTAGGTTCTCATAGGACAGTGCCAGAAATTCCTATAGACAAGATAGGAGATATGAGTGAAGGTGAAGAAGGAAACACCTATCTTCCCATTACCCATCAGGGGTACACAACTAAGGCAATTCTAGACTCAGGTGCAGGAGTTGCTATTGCCACCACTTCCCTATGGAAGCGTTGGGGCAAGCCAACACTCAGGCCCACGAGGATGAAATTGCAAATGGCTGATGGTCACATAGAGAGGCCTTTAGGACTACTTGAAGGAATAACTCTCACTACATGTGGTGTAGAGTTTGAGCACACGTTTGCTATCTGTGATTTTAGCAAGAACCATGCCTATGAGATGATTTTGGGAAGACCATTTATGCGACAGTTGCAAGTGGTCCAGAATTGGGGAACGAATTCCTTGTATTTGCAACACTTAGGTGTTACGACCAAAGTCAATCTCAAGGATTATTCATAGAGATGTACCGCCTATTCAATGGAATCCCATCCATAGAGCCAAGGATGACACGGAGTCCGTGCACTCCATAGGATCAGGATCCTCATGGATGCATGAAGACACTCACTTATGGATGTGTAAAGTGGCAGTAGAAGAGGAGAAGAGAGAAAAAGCCAGAGAGATAGGTGCAAAAGAAACACATAGATCCATTCAAGACCCAGCCTACGCACCTGTAGTATTTCTTGATGAAGAATTTGAACCCCACGGCTGGGCAGAAATCCTAGCAACCATGGATGTATCCATCAATGAAGAACAATGGACACCCCACTGTGATGAGGATGGCTATGACATTTCAGTTTTCTCCATAGAGCCAATCATGGGAGATGCAGTTTTAGAAGAGTGTGAACTTAGCCTTGATGCATTTGAGGATGCAAGTGACTCCGATCTAGAGTCAATCATTATGGACCCACCTTTTGCATCAGATGAAGAATACTTCTATGAAGTTGAAGCTTACCCCCATAGACACGGAGAAATCACGAATGATGTGAGGTTAGCCACACAAGTAGCCACTAAGAGTGGAGGAAAGAAAAGAAAGAAGAAGGAAGTCACTCTGGAGGCAGAAGAATCCTTGTTTGAGGTCCCTAAAAACTTTAAAAAATATGAGATAGACGATAGGAGAGTCATGATAAGAATGCCTAAACGTGAGGCACAAGCAGAGAGGCCTATGATAGCAAGGAAACTACCAAGAAAATAGTTGTCGCCATAGAAGAGGGAGAAGAAAGATGCACCTACATAGGGCATGACCTGACGGAAGAAGAAGAACAAGAGTTGGTAGCTTTGCTAAGAGAGTACAGAGATGTATTCTCTTGGAGCTACAAGGACCTGGAAGGTGTCGACCCAGACATATGCTCACACACGATTTCCATGACCTCAGATGCTAGACCATCTAAGCAGAAGCCCTATACATACAATGATAACTACGCTGCTAAGATCAAGGAGGAGATAGATAGATTGGTAGAAGCTGGGTTTATCTATGAGATTGAGCACACTGAATGGGTATCCCCCATTGTGGTTGTGCCCAAGAAGAATGGAAAATTGCGTGTGTGTATTAACCTTAAAAAAGTTAATGCTGCCATGATTAGAGATAATTATCCACTTCCTATTACTGAGCATCTATTAGAAAGGGTAGCAGGCAAGGAAGTGTACAGCTTCCTGGATGGATTCTCTGGCTAAAGGCAAAAGCCGTCTTATGATTGAATTAGAAAAACTAGCACTCAAACCAGTAGAAAAGGCACCAACCCTTAGTCCCTCCAGGAACCCACATGAACATAACAATGTTGTACTTGTCCAAAGTTCTATGGTGCAGAGGATTGTCAATCTTACCGAAGGTACAGAAGTCAATGAGGAGTTCCTAACTGTTCCAAAGAAGGTTCCAAACATGCAGACCAAACATCACACGACACGAAGGAGGCTGATGACCAAGAAGCAGGAGCACCAACCAGTGCAACACGGAGTACCTCGTGGCGCGAAGCAGATCTGGATGCGCAAGGATGGAAAACCCACAGCTCTAGTAACAGGTTCTCAAGGAGGCACAAAACAAGCCACACCATCAAGGTCAAAAGTGAAGGAGTACCCTAGGCAACCTCCTAGGCATACCACGTCTATTTGGTCCCTAAGCAGTCAATGAAGGCTAGCCCCAATGCTAGATAGATATGGGTGCCCAAGGCCTGTTTACGAGCCCAAATAGCTCCAACTCTAGTCACTGGCATAATTCAACACTCACAAGTCCTCTCGACAAACAACTCAGGAACTCTACCTAAATCCCACACTAACCCACACTCAGTCAAACCGAGTAATGTCTGGAAATGGGTACCCAAAAGGTCCCAAATCCATCACAATCTAGTTCATAAATCTGTACCTGTCATTAGCTCTAAGAGCTACGAATCCTCTATCAAAGTTTGGAGACTTAAACCCTGTATCAAACCCCCAGTCCCAATTTTGTAAATCCATCCACTCTGATGTAGGTGCATTCTGAGTACTTTGCATGTCCACAGTATGCATTTAGGAGTACACTAATCACTAACCACCACTTACATCTATCACAAACACTTCACCCTAACCACTAACCTTCTGGATTGTCATGTTAGTATTGTGAAGGGAACACCATTACATCTTGTTTCCTATGCAACACTAATGTGCCTTTCTTCTTCTAGCAGATAAGCACCCGATTCCCATGGCAGCAGCAGCAGGCATGAGCTCTCAGGCAGGCACTAGCACTCAAAGCAATTGGGATACCATGCCTGTGGAGGCCCCACTGACAGCAAGGCCTGAAGAGCTTTTGAATGTGAGAAGAATTCCCATTCCGGATCCACCAAGTGGCCTGACAGAAAGAGTAAAGGGGCATTCTCATTGGTTCAATGAGATGCCAGAAGATTTGGGAGACGCAGATCATATCTGGGAATCCAAGTTGGAATGTGGAGGAGTGTGGTGGACCTTTCAGTTCTTCTCACGAGAATTTGAAGCATTGCAAAATGTTGCCCCTCTTCAAGATATTTGGCAAAAAGCGGGATTGCAAGATTATTTCAGTGCAGCCTTGCCTAGACCTGATTTTCTTCGGTGCTACTACTTGATTGCAACTCTCAAGGAAACAGGAGACAAAGATCATTCAGGCACATTCCTGGTGCCCTCTCTATCAAACCAGGAAGAAATGAAGAAGTTTGAGTTGAATATCACTTTAATCAGGGAGGCCCTTCAGATGTATGGCACCCATGTACCCTCCGATCGAGATCCTTTGATACCAGAGTCGATGAAGAACAACAAAATCAAGAAGTTGAAAGAAATGTGTGCCCTCACCCCCAACATCGCCATACCACTGCGGATGTGCCTTCAACACTTCGCATTTCCAGCGCAAGACCGGTTCACCCAGCCTCATAAGAAGATCTGGTATGGGTTATACCTAGCAGAGACCGGGAGCTTACCTATGAAAATGCCAGTATGGATCCTTGATCAGTTATATGAAGCAGGAAAGCGAGGAGTGAGGAAGCCTACTTTGAATGGCTGCTGCGCCATTACAAGAATCATCTACAAATGCCTGGCTTATGATGTGCCAATTGCACGAGCCCTCAAGTACTCACAATTGGAATTCTTCCAGGGGCGGAAATCAGGGGTTCAACCCACTAAAAGAATGTGTGGATCACTTTCACAGGTTCTGATTCCTTGCGAAATTGCCACAGAGACCTCCTGTAGAGAAGAAGAACAAGTAGCCCCTTTCACGATCCATCTCCAAGGACTACAATCAGGAGACTTGGTACAACCCACTCCATCAGCCCCCCCACTACCCACAGATGCTGAGTTTGCATCCATGGCTACATTGGCAGCAAATCCATCCTTTGACTTTGAAAGCTTCTTACAAACAGCACACTTGTCTGAGAGTGAATTATTTTCTGACAATGACGGTTCCGGATCATCATCCCAAAGAGAACAGCCACAGAGTGAGGCAAGAAGGGTACATTGGGAAGATGAGGCACAACACACTCAGGCGGGAGGCACACCCGAACAAGAGGAGATGCAGAGGAATGAATCAGAGGAGAGTGAGGAGGAAACCCCTGCTTACACTGCACAACTTAAAAGGCTCTACAAAACAATCAAGCAGGTACAAAAAAGACATAAGCTAGCAGAAGAGGCAAATAGAGCACTATTGAACCAGATGTTGCAAGCGGAGAACGCGGATCCCCACTTTGTAGAATCATTGAACCTTTTGGTGGAGACATATGGGATTATAGAAGCTATGCGGATCATGTTACATCGCAACCCTCCTCAATACGATCAACGAAGGATCGATACACGACCACGAAGGGGGAAGATGATTCAAATGGAAGTCTCTACAGCCCTCCCTACCACCACCCAAGAAGATGTTCACATGGCCAGCCCAACTAACATTGATGAAACAGAGGTAAATACACAGATACCATCTCCACCATCACCTCCCATCCCGCCCTCCGAAACCCTCACTACCAGTATTCCTGAACAACCAGTAATAGCCATTAGTGAAACTATACCACACACCACCATTTCTCCATCCTGCCCTTTACCTCCATCCACTAGTTCCAGCCAACTTCTTGAACCCCATATAGGCCACCCCGCCACTGACCAAACTATAATAGGTCACCCTTCATATTTCCCAGCCCTCGGACAACCACTTGCCACTACCCAAATCTTAACACACTCATTCCCGTCTACCGATACTATCCCTCTTTCCCAACCCCGCACCACTGAGGCCCTCTAGACCTTCTCTGAACCAACACCCATCACCCGACCTCCATTCTTAACAAGCCTTGTAAATATACTTCAACAAATAGAGAATTATAATAAAAAGTCCCTTTCCCAACCCACCTCCCCCACATTCACTGCCACCACTAACACACCACCTACCATTCCTGTATTCACGATCCACACTTCACACACCATCACGTCTGATCCTATGGACATTTCACCTTCCACAGGACCACTCACCACCACATTTGTCTCAACATCACCACTTGTAACTTCACGCACATCACCACACACACCCACTGTCAGCACAACATCCACTTTTCCCTTTCCCATTTCCCGACCCCCTGCATCTTTCACCTCCAGCTCTGCATCCACCTCATTCAGTCATGCATTGGACACCATGTTCGAAGCTGCTGCCCAGCTTAAGGAAGAATACAGATTACTGGAAGAAAACAATAAGGAGCTGTGTCCTCTGTCCTCCCACCTCCAGACACGGGTCAATGCCTTAGAGTTAAGTAATACAACATTACAACACGAAGTGACCGCCCTCCAACAATCGAATGCAGAGCTCGAAGTCAAGTATACAGAGACGGGTAAGGCTATGGAGGAACAACTGAGGGATCAGCTAGCCCGTAACGCAAGGCTACAAAGAAACATGGCTCTACTCCGACGCCACCTAGCAGCTGCACAAGAAGAAAATAGGAGATTACAGCAACAAAATCAAGACAACCTTGAAGCCGCCATAGAAAGTACTCCAGGGGCACCCGTTGACACTGCTAGCTTCCGGCCCGTTGTCGTCGTGATTAGGATTCAAGCCTTGAACATCAAATTACAGAGACCAAATAAAGCCCTAATAAAAATGATTTTATGAGCGTGATGTTCGATATGGACATTATCAACACATCTAATACCGGTGAAATCTATCCCTTTATGTGGATCTGATTGCACATAAGAGCTCGATATGTTTTCTTTCTATTTATTGTTATTGAACAGTATGACTCCGGTTGTTTGAATGCTTTGAAATAGAGAGTATCAATATAATAAAGGTACTGAAATGAAGTGCTTGACCTTTCTGAAATGTATGCATTGGAACACGTCAAGGTTGCATCACATGATATGGTAGAGGTTCCCTTAACTATTGTCTACTCTCGAGATCTTAAAATGGAAGAGAAAAGCCCAGCTTTGTTGACTGGTTATGGTGCATATGGCGAGTCACTTGATATGAAATGGTGTGCTGATTCCTTATCCTTGCTTGATCGTGGATGGGTTTTGGCATTTGCACAGGCCAGGGGTAGAGTATTTTGTGGAGCATCAAGACGGTCAACTTTTCTTGCTAACCAATGCAGGCATGAGTCACAGGCAAGATGTGGTAATCTATGATATGGACATATTTGAAAAGCATCTGGTGCTTTTCGAACGGAAGGATGGGTTGCCTCAAATAAGAGTCTTGAAGTTACCAATCTCTGTAGATATGATGCAACGAGTCTGTTCAGATGTGTTGCCACTACCTAAGGGAGTGTGTAGTATCACACCAGGTCTTAATCAGGATTATAGCTCATCGGTTTTGCGATGCCAGAGGCTCTACTTGATTGTGATTTGTCAAGCAAAGAGTTTGCTGTACTACAACAAAATGAAGTGGTTTGCAGCCTCATTCATAAAGCAAAAGAGAAGCGATTAAAGACTGAGATCTCATCTGAACAAGACCATGATGCTCCAAATGTGTGTAGAAGGGAAAACTTGTGACAAGGTGGCAACATGTGGGACGCTAAGGCTTGAATTTAGAAAGTGGCAGTCAGCCATCCACATGGGGGGCAGGCGGTCGCCGTTGCAGAGGGGAGGATCGCACCATCAAGTACGGGAGGGATTTGATGTATAAGGGGGAGATAGGTCGTAAGAAAGAAAAGAGGACAGAGCGCTGAATACATAGATGTCTGAGCTTTTGTTTCTGAGGAAGAAAAACGTAAGACAGAGATCCATCATATTCGACAGAGGTGAAGAGAAGAGAGAGGCCATAAGACAGCTCTGTCACACGTTGGATTATATGCAGAATAAAAAAAATAGGTGATTAGAGGCAACAATCAAATCCATAAGGGACGACATTGAGGGCATTACGAAGCCTGCAATCGGCAGACTCGCTCGAACAGGAGATTGTCAACTTTGAGAAAAAGGAGGGAAGCAGGCACTTCAGGAGAGAAGAAGTAGTGGAGGCAATTCACGGGCAGTTCTATTCACAGACTAACTACGCTATTGGGAATAAGCATGAAGACGGAGGCAGCTCTAATGAAGGAAAATGCTGATGATTATCTCGACGGGCGCGTTCACTAAGCTTTGACAATTTGATGACCCGAAATGCAATAAACATCAGATGGTATTTTCTCATCATACTTTGAATATATGATTCGCTATTGTACTTCTGTTGACGAGTCTCTGAGGATGCACTTGCTATTATTCTGATCCTACATCTCTATCATACACCCATAGTGTTTCCTGCAAACCATTGAATTTGGGAATTATGTTATTATACAATGATAAAAAACTACTTAATACTTAGATGTCGATTGTAAGAGAAGCATAAATGAATGAACATGGAGAAAATCCAGATGTGTGATTATGAAAAATTTATTTAGGTGCAGATAATGGCTGTTCTGTTTTACAACATCGATGCTCTACTATGGAAACAATATTGCAAAAATACTGTTGACTTTTGGACCATTGAGAATAATTTGCATTATCTGTGAACAGATTCTAAACGTGGGAATAAGCTCTGACGTTCTAAGATAGAAGAGCTTCCATTTAATGTTTGTCTAATTAGAAAGATCATATTATATAAGATGCTTAATGTCTGGCTAATCCAACCTTCTTTCTTTGATTTTGGTGAGCACTGTTGTTGTGGGAGCGTGAAAGAATTCTTTGTGAGCATCTACAGCTTGACTACAGCTTGAATATTCTTTCATGAATCCCACCCAATGGAACATCTACGAATCACAAACTCATATGCCATCGAGAACAACTCTCTGCGGGGCTGAAGTCTGTGGGAGTTGCGCTACTCGAGGAATCGGGCAGAGAGCTGGCCCCACAGCGGAACTTCCAATGGTCCCGGTGCTTTCTACCAGCACATGCCCAAAATCTTGCTATCAGGCAAGCTTCAGAACTGATCAGACAGGAGACTGGTTTCTGTAGTTTCTGGTGGCCGCTGATAGCGTGTCACAGTGAACTGTTGATACATTTTTGCCACGCGATTTGCATCTCTTTTCTGGAATTATACTCCTCGACCACTTGTAGTAGCCATTCTGCAAGAAATACATTTGTTCGTAACACCATTTCGCTGTTTTATCCGGAGATCACAAACTAAGTATGGAGTCGATATATGAACGTCCCTAGTTGTCGTAGCTGCAATTGGCTTTGAAGTAAGTCCAATTAAGCAACTATTGCTGGTTCAGAGTTCAAAGCATCTAACAATGGTGCACACTTTAGTATTACTGGAAAGTGTGCCTTACCCTACTGGTTTCTTCATTTGCGATCTCTACCGCGAAAAGGGAAGTGGCTCAGTTTTCATTGACAGTGCTACCAATCTTTGGTTTGGTGTACAACTCGACAAAGCTTAGAACTTTTATAAGCCATATAATAGTTTTTCTTGCGACGCAGGTGTTCCGTGGCTCGTGTGCTGTATCCGCACAAGGTGTAACAAGGCATAGGCTTCGGTAGTAACCCACATACATAAGAAATTTGCATCCTACAGGCAATAAAATATCTATCATCTGTTCCATGTAAATTTTGGTGTCATGACCGATGAGCGTAGCTATAGTGTGCATGTTCTGGGAGTATAGTAGACAAAAATGTAGAAGGCTTATGACTTCTCAAGAATTTTGACTCTATAAGCGACCATGTTTGCAGACTGTAAAGAACATAATTTCTTGTAATTCTGCAACAATTTCTGAAAAGTTTTTGAGAAGCAAATCTATGTACTAGGCATCTCGGTGAATAAGCGTCAATTAAAACTCTACATTTCTCTATAAAAAGAATGAAAATTAGGGATTTGCGACACTTATTTTGGAAATTATAATTAAATGGCAAACTCGTGTTGAGTTTAATAACTCAATCGCTAAATGAAATCGCAATAATCCTCGATTCTCATGAAGCACATGTTGGCATCTAGTCTATGAAGAAAACCACTTTCATTTTTCCCTCCTTTCCATGAACTCCTCGACATACCTGGTGAACCCGACGTGAAAGGAGGAGAGTGTAGAGATCCTGATCCTAGTTTAAAGAGTGGTGCAGTTGAGTGAGCTCATTGTGCTTGACCATTTATGGGCGACGCAACGATGGATGTTATAACCCAACTTCTGCGCTTTCAGCAGGACGAGAAAAGACGAAGTGCCATTCAGGCATTTCATGAGCGAGTAGTCAGAAGAAGTGGATATTTCAGTGGTAAAAATGTTACTCGTTTTTGCAAGGAATATGAATTGGAGGCATGATACCTTGGTACGGGTCTAACACCATTAAGTGATCAAGAATTAATAGACAATTTTGTATACGTTTCAGAATTACATTTGCGTGACCGACTAGTTGTGGATGCACCTCGACTAGTTATAGAAGGGCAAATAAGATGGTCACAATACAAGATGATACTCATAAGGATGTTTGCACTGGATGACGAAGATAAAGTGACTAGATCCACATTTCTAAAGTGGATACATAAACCAAAAGATCAATCTATTCTAGATATAAAAAGGGAGTTTGATCAGCAATTTGCAGACTTATCTGATTATGATAGGAGGGCTATAGATCAAGAAAAGGTATCCTTGTTTCTCCGGGCTATAGATTCGAAAGCCCGAGAAGAAATTTTTCCACAATTACAACAGATAGGAACTGAGTCTGGTCTTACCGAAGGCTGGGGTAATGTAGATGAAGCTGTTAGAGGATATGTAGAAAAGCAAAGAACTTTGTCTAAGTTCATGCAGAGTTGGCATGATGATATGCAAGAAGAACAAGCTCACGCTGTTCAGCAACCTGTACAGAACCCTCAGGTAAACCTACCAACACCAAAGGATGTTGTGCCCACTAATACAATGGAAGATATGTTTAAAAAGTTTAGTGACCTTACGATTCAAAGTATGAAGCAGATGATTGAATCTCAATCTTTACAAGCACCGGCACCTAAAAATCCAAAAGCTCCAGAAATTAAAAGATGTATTTGGTGTGACTCTTTGGAGCATAACAGATACTCATGTGAGAGCTTCAAAGAAGCATTAGCGAAGAATTTGGTATTCGTTAAGGAAAAGATGATATATGACTCTAAGACTGGAGAAAAAGTAAACATTAATTTTGGTCGGGGAGGAATGAGAATATTCTTCCCTGGCACATGTGAAAACGTTGCTTCAACATCGCATACGTATGCATGTCAGGTAGTTGACGAAAATAATGATTTAGAACCGTGGTCTAAAGTAATAAAGTCCTTAGACCGCGGGAAGATGCATCATGAAATTTTAAAAACAGCTAGTAATGAAATCCAAGAGGTAAGTGGATGGGATGATCCTGTAGATACTCTCTCGGTTGTTACATACCTATGCTCTTCGGTAGAGCATGAAGCAGTAGTGGAAGAGAAACGAAGAAGAACCAATGAGGGTGAAGAGGAGAAAAGAAGAACTAGGCGTCAAGTAGAAGCTTCACATGAACAACCTCAAATACCAAACCAAAACCATCCAACACAATCAAACCAACCCACTCAAATAGATCCTCCATCACAACCAACAATAATCCAACCAAATAAAATTCCGACTCAAGTCCAAATTCCTACTTCTGCTGAGATGCCAGTCTCTACCCACGATAATATTCCTCCTCAAGATCAAGAAATGCAACCTGTGAAAAAAGGACAAGGAAGAGTGAGAAATCCCTCATATATGCTAAAATCGCACATAGAGCAAGCCACAAATCTTAATCAAGTTCTCGAGAAAAGAGTGCTCGATAGTGTAATCGAATTTACACTTGGTGAGTTACTGGGAATAGCAAAAAGAGAATTTCTAGAAGTAATAATTGACCTCTTAAGAAGGAAACGACAACCAATAGCTAACATGCAAGAGATTGAAAGAATGGATGAAGAGACTCCTGTTCATACTGTGCAAGCGCAAGTACAAGAGCTAAAAAAAGTACTTGAACCAATTGAGACTAATGTTCAACCGTGCATGCATGAGGAAATATCCTTGGAGAAGAATCCTTCTGACATAACCCCTTCGAGTTATTACACTAAAGATCATTGGGCTCGAGCCACAACTGAGACGTTGGTAAGATTAGAGAAAATTAGCACTCCAGTTGTCGCTCTTATTGATCATGGATCTGAAGTTAACTTGATGTCCAAAGATCTCTATATGAAGGGGAAATGGCCAATAGACATGCAGCCTGGTTGGAGAATTAAAGCTGCGAACTCGATGCCAGGTGAGTTGTTTGGTGCATGCCCGCAGGTTCTAGTTACAATTGGAGATGTCAGTGATTATCAAAATTTTTTCGTACAAGATCATTCTAGTTACTCATTGATTCTAGGGCAGCCATATATTACTGCCTTAAGAATGGAAACAAGAGTCTTAGAAGATGGATCGGCTTATGCGCGAATCCGTAGTAAGGATGGGAAAAAGGCAGTTCAATTCATGACGGTATGTGTAGATCATATCAGGAATAGAACTTCTCTCCGGACAAGACCTATTCCTGAAGAATACGAGGATCAAAGTTTTTAAAGGAAGCTTTCATAAGTCGGGACTATGAAAGCTTGAAAGGTGAAAAGATCCCGAATGTAAATATGTTTATATCAAGTTTTATAGCACTTTCTTCGACAAATTCATTTCAGTTTCGTGTTTTTTCTGAGTTAAAAAAGTGGGAAAAACAATACATAGTGGATCTTCAAAGAAATTTTCATGGATGTAGAGTGCTTAACTTCGACGAGGAAATCTGTGGAGTCTTTGATGAGATATCCTTTGCAGACACATTGTTTGATCTGCAAGAGTTAATTCAAGGAAAAAGGAGTAATTATGTGATTCAAATGCACTCTATTTCCATGTATAAGGAAATAGCAAAGTTTGAGCAAGATGAAATAGGTAAAGAAGTCTTCGTTGAAACAAAATACAAAACAATTGATAAAAAGATAAAGCCAGTCGCAGTTCCACTTCCTGAAGATAGTAATAAACTTATGGATGATGTAAAATCTCAGCCACCTCTCAGAGATAAGAGAAAAATAGGCCATAAATTCACTAAAGAAACGCTCGAGCAAATTCAATTGGGGAAAGATGGTTTCCTCAGCGAAAAAGAGAAGAATGTATTCTCTCGGATGTTATTTAAGCATGGAAAAGCTTTTTCTTTCAATGCCCAAGAAATTGGATGTGTAGATCCATCTGTGGTGACACCTATGATAATTTTCATAATTCCACATGTACCTTGGAATCTCATACCGATTCCAGTACCAAAAGCTCATATTTCAAAGCTAATTGATCTGTTGAATGACAAAATTAGAATGGGGATTCTTGAGCCATCAAGTGCTCCTTATTCTAACCGTTGGTTTACTGTACCAAAAAAGAATGGGTCATTAAGATTTATCCAAGATCTACAGCCAGTGAATAAAGTGACAATTAGAAATATGGGAACTGGGCCTATTGTAGACAAATATGCAGAAGCTTTTGCAGGAAGATCTATTTATTCAATGGGAGATTTGCACTCTGGATATGATCAATTCCAGCTAGCTCTCGAAAGCCGTGATTTGACGACTATGAGGACGCCACTTGGGCTTGTGCGCATGTGCACTTTGCCGCAAGGTGCCACGAACTCAGTGGCACATATGATGAATGGTATGCATAAAGTTCTTAGGGATTTTATTCCACATCTGACTATGCCATTCTTTGATGATGTTCCTATTAAAGGCTGTGAAGAAAGAGATAGAGACGAGACTCTTGATGAGGATGGATGTAGGAATTTTGTTAAAAAGCACATAACTGATTGTGAATCCATTCTTAGTCGGCTGGAAGAGGTTCATTTGACATTGTCTGCTGAAAAATCAGTATTTGGAGTGCAAGAGGTTTTAATTGTAGGAAGTTTATGTGGACCTAAAGGAAGGAAGCCATGTCCAAAGAAAGTAGATGCCATCCAACACATGAAAGAGGTCTGCTCCTCGATCACTGAAGTGAGGAGATTTCTTGGGGCATGTGTTTTCTATGTTGTATGGATTCCCCATTTTGCCCATATTGCTGACCCACTTTATCAATTGCTTAGGAAAGGGCAAAGATTTCAATGGAAAGATATCCATACTCAAGCTGTGAGAAAATTAAAAAAAGCACTTGCAGAAGCTCCATTGCTTAGAAAGGCTGATTATACTGATAATAAAGAAATTTATATCACCATAGATACAAGTCCGACAGGTATAGGTTGGGCGATTGGCCAAGAGGATGATGAAGGAAAAAGATATGCAATTCGTTTTGGAGCTAAAGTTCTAAATGTTCGCCAGAGAGGTTACCCTCAAATTAAGCGAGAGCTTTGGGGAATAGTAACTGCGCTTAAAAATGATAAAGAATATCTGATTGGGGCAAATGTGGTAGTAGAAACAGATTGTTTACCATTGTTGGGAATGATCGTGAATTGTTCCACTGCAGATATTGCCATGTTAAGATGGATAGCATATATTAAGTCGCTAAACCCTGAGTTTGTTCATATAGCTGGAAGGAATAATGTGGTGGCTGACATGCTATCACGAGCTATATATGAAAATGAAGATTCGATGACTTCTAATGATGAAGAGATAGGTCTGGACTTTTATGCTTCACATGTACACAATCTAAGCCTAAATGAAGTATCTACTGGACTAAATAGAAAGGAGCCTAAGCGTCAAAATGAAAGGCTTGGAATTTGTACTGAGTCTTCAAAGGAAGTGCAAAATAGCTTAGGAAGAGGGAAAGATAACAGATGGATAAAAGAAGAACCTTACAAGATCCAAATAGGAATAACAGAAAGATTTAATGAAGACGAATATGAGAATGAGTGGAAGGAAATTGGGAGATATTTAAGTATGAAGTGTCCTGATCTTAGTTGGAGCAAAGAAAAATTTCGTACCATTCGAAGAAAGTCAAGCAATTATTTCCTGAAAGATGGATTACTCTGGAAGCGAAGGATTGGAATGGGAAAGATGCCCCAGCGAGTTGTAGGTTGTGAAGAATCGAGAGGAAGGATTATGCGTGAAATGCATAGCTCACTATGGGCCGGTCATAAAGGCTTTCAAGGAACTTATGAAAAGATAAGGGAAAGATACTGGTGGCCTGGAATGTATGTGGATACCCAAAATTACGTAGCCACTTGTAAACCTTGCCAGATGTACTCCAATGTTAGACACAGAGATGAATTACATCCAACATATCCTCTTAATATTCACTATAAGTGGGTTGTGGATTTAGTTACAATGCCATTAGGGGTGCATCAGATGAGGTATATTGTATTAGCAAGGGAAGACCTAACAAATCATGTTGAAGGAAGAGCTCTAAGGACGAAAACTACAAGCAATGTATGCAAATTTCTACTAGAAGATGTGTTTAGTAGATTTGGTTATGTGGAGAAAATAGTTGCCGATAAAGGAGAGCTTGATGCTCAGGAAGCTAAAGACTTCTTTAAAAAAATATGGAATTCAATTATCTCTCACCATTGCTTACAATCCTGAAGCTAATGGAAAAATTGAGCGTGGTCATCCACCAATTATTAAAGCTTTGGCTAAGGCTTGTGAGGGGAAAATAAAGAATTGGCCAAATTACCTTCCATTTGCCCTTTGGGCAGATAGGATGACATACACTAGAACTACCGGATATATGCCAGCGGAATTGATGTATTTCAAAAACCTATTTTGCCGACGGAGTCACATGCTTTAGCGTGGACTTCCTTGCCTTGGGAAGATGAGGCGTCAAGAGAAGATCTTCTAGCAGTGCGGATTCTTCAACTAGAAAGAGGAAAAAATCTGGTAGAAGAAGCTGCATTTAAGCTTAGAGCTTCTAGAGAGAAAAATAAAATTGCATTTGACAAGTCCCACAGGTTAAGGCCAAAAAGGTTGAAGGAAGGAGACTGGGTACTTGTTTATGATAGCTCATTGAATACTCAATATGAGGCTCGAAGGAAACTGGTTAAGAGATGGTTTGGTCCCTATGTGGTATGTAAAGTTTTTGATAATGGAACATACTCACTTAGAGAATTAGATGGGACCAAGTTAAAGGAGTTAATTGCTGGAAAGAGAGTTAAGCTCTTTAAAAGAAGAGAGAATGAGAATTATGAGACGGTAATAAATGAAGACGAAGAAGAGGAAAGTGAAGAGGAAGGAAGTGAAAATGATAAAGATGAGGATATCAATATGGAAAATGATTAAAATAAATTATATCGTAAGATGATGTATATATATATATAAAAACATATATATATATATGTGTATATAATAAAACCATGTAGACAAATAACAAAATATGAATCCGTCTAGATGTAATAAATAAGAAAAGCGACAAATAAATTAAATGTATGTGTTTTACTTATTCATGAACTTCTATTAATACTAATTTTTGTTTCTTACAGGGAACTGACAGAGATTTGTGATCAGACCATTAATAGGAAGTTTTTTTTAGGTTTGATTGGACTGTTTGACTATCTTAGGATCTGGAATGGACAGTGAAGATTCCAATGATACATCCATTCCTGAGGGTAGCATTCCTGAAAGATTTAGAGAGACGTCAAGGAGTGTGCCTGAAGGGAGAACCTTAGATAGTTCTTTCATATCAACTTACTTGCTCCCTACACCTGAAAATGAAGAAAGAATTCCTATAGAAGAGTTTGTTAAAGATCGTGTCACTAGGGAGACCTTGATTTCATCATCAAATGAAAGAAGTATACTCAGGTATCGAAGGGCACGAACATATGGAGAAGATGATACTTCAGATGACCGTGAGTCATATATGGAAGTGGACCCAACAGCACTTCTTGTATATAGTCGTGACTTAGCAGAATATGCAGAACTCTTACAACAGCTTGCTTTGTTCCGTAGGGAACGTGAAGGGGGTGAGACGTCTTAAAGATAAATTAAAATGTTGTATTAAAGATATGTGTAAATAATGTTTATTTTGAATCAAGTTAGGTTATGAAGAATAAAGTCAGGGAAGATCCTCGGAGATCGGCAAGAAAATAAATATCAATGTATATAAATAAAGCCATGTAATATTTTCCTTTTTGAATAATTGTTTTTATATAGATTCGTGTGAAATAAGCCTCTGATTTATGCAGGATGACCAAGTTCAAGTTTTTTTTTCTAAAGAAAGAATGATTAAAGGCGACAAGCTCGAGTGGCTTCTGATTTTATACTGGTGAGATGTTATTGTTTCAGTTTCTTTTCCTCTCATGTATATATGTGCATGTATGTATATATATACCGTATGAAAAGACTACATGGGTTGGACATATGATATGTAAATAAATGCATAATTAAGAAAAATTAAGTAGAACGAAAATCTCGTGCCACTAATTAGATTACATGTAATGTATAAGGACCAGGATTATATGAGTAAGGTTAGAAGATGGACTAGAACTTTCGAGAGCAAGACCTAGGAAGGTGAAGGGAAGACCTAGACTAAGTATCTGTATATAGTAGTGTTTACAAACACTTGATGAGTGAGACACTTCGACTTCTACTCTTGATCTCTCATCTGACCTAATCTTCAGACAGATTATATCTTGAGAAAAGAATTCTTATACCAGCCAGCTATCTATATGTATGTGTATGTGTTGTTGGGTGCTGCGATGAGCTAGTAGGCGGGTGGAACTACCTTGGTCGGGTGATCAGGGCCACGAGCTGACGCTAGTTGTGTCGTATGACCTAACCTACATGTTGTTATGCGCTCATACGGGTTGATAGGCGGGTGGAGTCACTCTGACCGGGTGGTCAGAGCCACGAGCTGACGTTGATTTCGTATGAGGCTGACATTGTGCATCGTGCGCTATGTCGGGTCGGTAGATGGGTGGGCTAAACCTGGCTGGGTGGTCAGTTCCACGAGTCGCATCCGATTTCGACATAGGCCGAAAAGTGTGGAAAAATAAATAAATAAAAATAAAAGCAAAGATATAAAGGTTGAGCTGGATAAAGAATTAAAATAAAGAAAAACAGAATAAAAATATGAGAAAAATAAGAAAAGGGTCTGAAGGGGTTTCAGATGATAGGAGATCAATAGGGAAGCCAGAAGCGAGTTTCATAAATCGAGTTAGTGAAGACTGGTATATGCAAATGCTTCGGATAGGCTACTAGATCTGACCGGGTCAAGTTAACGAGAGAGCTAAGAAGTTTTCGATTTACTCATATGATTTCTGGTCTAAGTGCATTAGTGTATTCTAATATGTTGTATGAGATGTTTTTGTCTACCCTCTTCTCTTAATGTATGCCAAGTTCAATGTGTTTTCAGATTTCATGCATCAAGTTAGAATTTTCTTTAAGTCTTGCTTATATGTTATGACTACTTGATACTCGTTCGTGTTTATTGGTATGTATGCAGGTTAATTGGCACATCCGGAGGATGCACAAGTTCGGAGGGGGTGGATGTCGTCGTGATTAGGATTCAAGCCTTGAACATCAAATTACAGAGACCAAATAAAGCCCTAATAAAAATGATTTTATGAGCGTGATGTTCGATATGGACATTATCAACACATCTAATACCGGTGAAATCTATCCCTTTATGTGGATCTGATTGCACATAAGAGCTCGATATGTTTTCTTTCTATTTATTGTTATTGAACAGTATGACTCCGGTTGTTTGAATGCTTTGAAATAGAGAGTATCAATATAATAAAGGTACTGAAATGAAGTGCTTGACCTTTCTGAAATGTATGCATTGGAACACGTCAAGGTTGCATCACATGATATGGTAGAGGTTCCCTTAACTATTGTCTACTCTCGAGATCTTAAAATGGAAGAGAAAAGCCCAGCTTTGTTGACTGGTTATGGTGCATATGGCGAGTCACTTGATATGAAATGGTGTGCTGATTCCTTATCCTTGCTTGATCGTGGATGGGTTTTGGCATTTGCACAGGCCAGGGGTAGAGTATTTTGTGGAGCATCAAGACGGTCAACTTTTCTTGCTAACCAATGCAGGCATGAGTCACAGGCAAGATGTGGTAATCTATGATATGGACATATTTGAAAAGCATCTGGTGCTTTTTGAACGGAAGGATGGGTTGCCTCAAATAAGAGTCCTGAAGTTACCAATCTCTGTAGATATGATGCAACGAGTCTGTTCAGATGTGTTGCCACTACCTAAGGGAGTTTGTAGTATCACACCAGGTCTTAATCAGGATTATAGCTCATCGGTTTTGCGATGCCAGAGGCTCTACTTGATTGTGATCTGTCAAGCAAAGCGTTTGCTGTACTACAACAAAATGAAGTGATTTGCAGCCTCATTCATAAAGCAAAAGAGAAGCGATTAAAGACTGAGATCTCATCTGAACAAGACCATGATGCTCCAAATGTGTGTAGAAGGGAAAACTTGTGACAAGGTGGCAGCATGTGGGACGCTAAGGCTTGAATTTAGAAAGTGGCAGTCAGCCATTGATATATGAACGTCCCTAGTTGTCATAGCTGCAATTGGCTTTGAAGTAAGTCCAATTAAGCAACTATTGCTGGTTTAGAGTTCAAAGCATCTAACAATGGTGCACACTTTAGTATTACTGGAAAGTGTGCCTTACCCTACTGGTTTCTTCATTTGCGATCTCTGCCGCGAAAAGGGAAGTGGCTCAGTTTTCATTGACAGTGCTACCAATCTTTGGTTTGGTGTACAACTCGACAAAGCTTAGAACTTTTATAAGCCATATAATAGTTTTTCTTGCGACGCAGGTGTTCCGTGGCTCGTGTGCTGTATCCGCACAAGGTGTAACAAGGCATAGGCTTCGGTAGTAACCCACATACATAAGAAATTTGCATCCTACAGGCAATAAAATATCTATCGTCTGTTCCATGTAAATTTTGGTGTCATGACCGATGAGCGTAGCTATAGTGTGCATGTTCTGGGAGTATAGTAGACAAAAATGTAGAAGGCTTATGACTTCTCAAGAATTTTGACTCTATAAGCGACCATGTTTGCAGACTGTAAAGAACATAATTTCTTGTAATTCTGCAACAATTTCTGAAAAGTTTTTGAGAAGCAAATCTATGTACTAGGCATCTCGGTGAATAAGCGTCAATTAAAACTCTACATTTCTCTATAAAAAGAATGAAAATTAGGGATTTGCGACACTTATTTTGGAAATTATAATTAAATGGCAAACTCGTGTTGAGTGTAATAACTCAATCGCTAAATGAACTCGCAATAATCCTCGATTCTCATGAAGCACATGTTGGCATCTAGTCTATGAAGAAAACCACTTTCATTTTTCCCTCCTTTCCATGAACTCCTCGACACCGTCCCTTCAGAAAGCATACAACAAATCTTGGAAACCTATGCCAACCTGTTAGAAGCACATGATCAGCTAGTTGACCAAGTAAAAGAGCTACAGAGATCCCAAGTGCCTACACCACAACCACCAGAAGCTAAAAAGATGGTCTATGCAGCCACTTCTCCAGAGCCCGAATCTTCAACAACCAATGAGGTACTTGAGCTACGATGACAAGTGGCAGAATTAAAGATCAAGTTGTTACAGTATGAACGACCCCCTTCTCCACCTGATCAACCACTAGAAGAAGAAGCAGTAATCATTCCAGTGGAGGAAACATTTGAAGACAACTATGAGCCTCAACCCCTTCCAGGAGGCAGAATCACAGAGGAAGGACAAGACACTTATGAAGAGCCCCCTTCGGCATGGATGAAACAGGTAGAAGAAATGGGGACAACTCAGGAGGAACGTATCTCCACTCAGATGCTGGCAATGAGGACCATTGAAGAAACCATACTTCAATCAAAGTATTTCAGACACCTTGCCCCTAGAAGACTGATAACTAGTTCTGAATTAGAATATAAACCCTATTTTGTATTATTGGTTGTTGCTCTAGCACAATGGTGAGAACCACGTTAAGAAGCTTCACCTCCTTAATGTCAATCCGTGGGAGAGGTAGGAGTGATATGAAGATCGTGAATGTGAGATGATGTGAGAGTGAAGGTGAGAAGCACAAAGATGCACACACACATACACACACACAATGAAGAGACAAGCAAGACACAATGGAAGGTGGGAAATTAGCTCTATTACTCAAGAATGCTCTTACAAGCTCAAACTAGCTCTAAGCTCACACTAACCAAAATGAACCAACCTCAAAAATGAGCTCTCTAGCTCTTTTTATAGTTTCTAGACTAGTTTTGACCGGTTTCACATCTAGTGACCGGCCTAGTTAAAAAATAGGTCCTAGAGGCTATTTGGAAGGGTAAACGATGTCTAAAAATAACGAAATTTGGTACGAGCATTCTACCTAAGCTCCTCAAGCTCGAGGACTCCTCGGCTTGCACAAAATGGAGCTATGAATTACAAAATGGGGTTTTGTCTATATTACATATGTTACAAGAGTGATGAAAATCACTATTGGATATTTGAAGAGGTAATAAAAACATAATTGTTTTGAAAAAATGATCCAACTGGCTCCCTGCTCCGTCTTTACATGCTTCCATGTCGTCTGTGCCTCTGACTGTGCCTCTGACTGCTTCCAACACCCCCCTCCCTCTCGCTTCTGTCGTCCTCGACAGAACCTTGTTGTGCGGTCTGCCGGATGTAGTTTTGTAGGAGGTCGTGAGCGAGGGTGTGCTCAGATACTCGAATGCCTCGGGCCAGATCAGCCTCGAGCTTCTCCCAATCTATCGGTTGCGGTTCGTCGGGTGGCGGGAGTTGGTAATGCGTGGAATAAACCATTCGCTCACAGGCAAAAAGTTGCAATAAATGTGTGGGCCTGCTGATGAATACCTCGGAATGGTATTCCCAAAACCCGGTGGTGAACATCTCTTCAAAGGTTTGTTTGTAGCATGCCGGGAGGTATTTTATCCTACAGTGCCAGGCATAACACACCCGGAGCGATGGCGTTGTGCTCATGTCATATACTAGATCAAAGTTACCATGCTCAAATCCAGGGGTGTTTACATGCGGTGCCTTGACGCGTCGGAAGACTTTAAATATCATTTGCATCATGTCAAATATCTTGACAGTCATATGCGCAGCGATATCATCCATATGCTTCAGGCGAGGGAGCCAGTGACGGATTGTGGCCATCATATAGCCAACAGTGGGAAACTCGGTAGGTGGCTTGAAGTAGGGGTAATTCAGCCAATCCTGACACTGCCTATTGTTTTGTACTTTGATAGCGAATGCAGTCCAGGAGCGGCGTCGTGGTACTGGTCCCCAGCAAGGATTATACTTTAAGTGTAAGGGCGCTTTCACCCATGTGCTCATCATTTCTGGGTACTCCTGTAAAAGACGTGTACGCCAATCTGGTTGATAAATAGTGCCTTGTTGCGCATCCAGTGGCAAGTCTTCAGGCTCGAACTGGGTTGCATGTGATGGCTTCTTGCCAGTTCGCTTTTCTATGGCCAGCTGGTATTCGGCCATTAGCATGAAGTAAGGTTTGTATTGAAGCTCATGCCCGGATATGTACCTGCGTGGGGCCAATTGAGCAAAGTAGGGAGATTGCAAAATTCGTTCTTCGATCATGGCCATAGCATGCAGCTGGGCCTCGACTCTAGCTGAGTGCGTTGTTCCAATCTCCTCCACAGTCTTCATCCATGCGGGGGTCGGAAGTTCATACGTCATCTGGCCTTCAGCCGTGACTTGTCCGCCTGGGATGGGTGTGGGCTCGTATGCTTCTTCAAACGTTTCCTCCACCGGAATGGTTATGTTCTCGTCGTCAGCTGGGATCTCCGATGGGGAATCAGGCCGTGGTGGTGCTTCGTATACATCTATGCGTGATTGGAGAGTGGTTACCTGGGCCCGTAATGCGTTTAGTTCCTCTATGAGTTCAGGAGAGGAGTCCACGGTTTCTGGTACTTCTGCTGCCACTGGTAGTTGTTGTGGTGCCGGTTCTCTGAGCTGTAGTAACTTGTGATCTTCTTTTAGCTTCTGATGTTCTTCGTTCATTCGATCATAATCCTCTAGCAATCGAACATGGTCATCTAGCAACATCCGCATCGATTCAGATGGGATTGCCTTGAATCTGCTCGGACTTAATGGTTGTTCAGGGTGGTCCAGTGCCGCTTCCAAATTTTCTCTATTCTGCGCTTGGAGTCTCACGTTCTCCTCCTGGGCTGCGGCTAGGTGCCTCCTGAGTAGGCCCATATTTCTGGTCAGCGTCGCGTTCCTAATTGTTTGGGCTCGAAGCAGGTTGTCCAGATCAGCAGTGGCTTCTTTTGTCTTCTCTTCACATTCTAGCTCTAGCTTATGATATGCCTCTCTTAGTTCTTGGTGTCGCGTATTTAACGAGGCATTCTCGATTGATAATGAATTGAGCTGTGACTGTAATTCATTTGTCGTCCTCTGCAGCTGTTGATAGTTGATGCCAAGAGATGCAAACTCATCTCGTACTTGTGTCATGCATGTGAACATTTGTTGAAGTGCAGTGTCTATGGTGGGCGATAATAGTAATGAAGTGCTAAGTGATGATGCAGTGGAAGTAGATGCAGCGGGAATGGGGAATGGGGTTGGGAAGGTGGATGCAGTGGTGATCGTGGAAAACTGTGACGTACCTAAATATGATGGTGCTGTGAGTGGAGTGGGTGCTGGTGAGGTGGATGGTGATATGTCCATGTCATTGGACGTGTCAAGTGCGGTGACTGTGAAAAGCGGTGTGTAAGTGGGTGGTTGTGTAGGTGTGAAGACGGGATTTACAAATGTAGAGTAATTTACAGGGGGGATGGCTGGAGTAGCTTGGTGAAAAGGGGATAGAGGGGTTATGGTGGGATGAGGAGGTGAAACTGGTGAGAAGGTTAGTGGGGTTAGAAAGGTGAAAGGGTGTCTTAAAGGTGGGGGAAAGGATGGGAAGGATGAAGGGGTGAAGGGGTTAACATGTAGACGCGGAGGATTGGGTGGGGGCATGGTGGCATGAATGGGCAGGGCAAAGGGTGTGGCTATGTTGCCGTGAAATGGTGTGGATGTGGGAGGAGCAGGTGGGTGTGCGGGGGATACAAGATGGGTTGGTGAAACATGAGGTGAGAGAGGAGTAGAAGGTGTGGATGTTATTTCAAGGATAGTGGTAGTATGTACAACGGTAGTACGTGGCGGGGAGTCGACTAGGATGGCTTCTTCGGTGAAGGATCTTTCCGGCTGTAGGCGTGCATCTTGTGCCTGGTGGGATGATTGAGCACCTACCGGAACTCGAATATATTCACCGGGCTTCGATAGCAGGCGAACTCTGCGAGGGTCATATTGGGGGAGTGGCTTCCTTTGTAAATACCTCAATGCTTCGACCGGGCCGATGGATTGGACCAGTTCTCTAAACCCTCTGATGTAGACTTCTTCAAATCCTCCGGAGACTAGTTCTTGTTCGATTAGGGCCTGGCTCTCTTCTTCAGTCAATTTCTTCCGTGCCCAGACTTTCTCCATCGTACGATATAATTTCTTGATTGCCAGCGTGTAAGCTGCTGCTTCGAAAGTCTCCTCTTCGTGCGTGCTGGTGTCACCGTGTGCATCGGTTTGTTGGCCTTGGCCGTCTGTCTGTCCTTGTTCTTGGGAATCATGCGTGCCCTGGCTGGCTTCATCGTCACCTTCTTTGTCGTCGGTGGCTGTTCTTTCGTCATCAGAGCTCGACACAACTTGTCTCTGTGGCAGATCCCGCGGTGTGGTAGGGTAACTGGGGCGTTCATATTCTTGGGAGAACATCTGTGCCTCTGAAAACTGGAATTCATTTGAGAATGCATCAGGCATTTCAAAATCGAATGTTGTGTTTATTGGTTCTGCCTCCATGTGTGGTATTGGGAAAGAAAAGGCGTCCGCACCAATAGTGGTGGGAGCTTCTGCTGAAGTGGTGGTGGGTTCTGTGGTTGCAGCTGCCTGAGGTGCAGCGACACTAGTAGTGCCCTCCGTGACCACTGGTCTAGACAACCTTATGCGAATAGGTTGTACTGTGGGAGCGGCTTCTGTTGGTGATCGCTCTGGAGAGGGTTGTGGTGATGGTGACTCTGGCACTTGAAGGCAAGGAATAGTGCCTCTCATGCGCTTACCTGCCCGTGTTCTGCTGGGCTTCCTGGCTTTCTTTGTCGTTCCTTTGAATGCTTTCAGCTCTTCTCCTGTTAATGCGCGTTCAATTGGCAAGTCATAAGCCAAGCACATATAAACAATTCTTGTCAGCGCACAACATCCATTAAGCACTTTCTTGCGTTCCCATCTGTGTTGTGCCAAATACATTTGATCAATGATCCAGCTTGCCAGATCAACAGTCTGAGGTCCGGTACACGCTAAGTACAATCCAAACCATATTCTTTTGTGTGGCATGGTAAATCTGTCCTGAGCGGGGAATGCAAAATGTTGCATGCATATCCGTAGCGGCTTTGACAGCTCAGGTGTAATTGCTGAGATCTCCTCCCACTTAGTGACATCCCCACGTTTCATAGGGTCTGGAATTAATCTTTCTCGATCTGTGGGTGTGTGGGTTCCATGAATCTTGATGGCCGCTCTGATTAAATCCTTCGAGAGATAAAACCTTTTGTAGGGTGGATCATCCACTAAAGAAGGCAAAATAAAAGTTCCTGGGATGTCCTTATTCTCTGAGGCCAGTAAGGTAGTGATTAAATAATAACATCGATAAAAGTCAGGTTTGGGAAGAGGATCACTGAAATACTCCGTGAAGCCGGCTCTGGCCCAAACATGAGTTAAGTCCTGAGTGTTCTGTAGGGCTTCGAACTCTCTGGAGAAGAATTGGTATTTTCCCCAAGTGCGGTCATCAAATGTCAAAGTAGATTCAAATATGAAATCCGCGTCCGCTAAGGGTCCTGCAAGTCCCTGAAACCAGTGAGAGTTACGGTGTATCTTTTCTGTGTAGCCCATAGGTGGGTTGTCAATCGGCATGGGTCCTGGAAATCCTTGGAATTCTGGCGGTGGAGCAGTCGGGTGGGATTCTGCTTGTAACACATTGAGGGGCACTGCAGCTACACTGGGGCCTGCTCCTGATGGTCCTTCGTCGGTTTGCATGATGACTGGTGTGTTAATGAGAAAGATCTGCAACAAAAGATTAACACATTAGCATGGAAATTAATTATGATCCCATTAAAGTGAGACCGCAATCCCTTTCCATAACTGATGCGTAACCCGTGTAGCCAAGTGCTGTGATGTGATGGATGCAATGCTTCTTGCAGCACTAGTGCAGGTCTCTAGACACCTACACGTTTCAGATGATGCATACGTTCCTTGATGAGATGAGATTATGAGTGACGTGTGATGATGGTGGGTGAATTTATACAAGGTTTAAAGGTTAGTGATTTATTACAAGGTTGTATGTTAGTCGGGGGGTAGTTTTGTCAGACATGGGGTTAGGGGAAGACGATTGGACACGCTTCGGTATCCATTTCCTAAGAGTCTTTGAGTGGGTGGTGGGTTTCTGCTGAGGGGTCAAAGGTAGTATCGGGTGTGGTGGTGTTGAGGGATGGAAAGATTTGTGAGGGGTATATGTTACATGGCTTAAGGGTTGAGCTATGATACATGGTTTGGGTACCCAAATCTGCGTGGGTGTGGGTCTATGGGTAAGGTATTTCTTGGCGATCCAAATTTGTCGAATGCTCGGACCTGTAGAAGGAGGTCGAGGGGATGGTGGATACTGATTCTGTTTCTGCCCTGCCTTTTTCTTGTCGATCTCTGCATGGTTGGAGTTCTTCGGTGCTTTTTGTCCTTTTGGCACCCATATTTGTCTGGTGCCGCTTCCTTTGGGTGGCCTAGACTGCTTTCCTTGTTGTGTCTTCTGATACTGCCGTCGGTCTGGGTTCCTTCATCGTGGGTGACTCTGTTGTTGTTGAGGTTGAGAGGTCGGATGGACGCTCTGCTTTGGAAAAGAAGGGAGATCCAACACTTGCGTGACCTGCCCATTAGGAAGTGATGCATTCTTTAACTTTAATCTAGGCCAGTCCGCAACAAGTTTGGAAGGATGAGCACCGCAGGGTGTCGTGCTCATTTGGCCGCTGATGCAACCCACCTGACCGCTGATTGTGTCCATCTGCCCTTGCGGTTGGGTAACTGCCTCTTCTAGTTTGCAGGAAGTCCCAGGGAAGATCCCTTGTTGTCCTTCTGATTGACAACTGTCCATAGCCAAGCCCGAGTGGGTTGGTGTAGACGTAACGTGACTGGTCTGATTAAAGATCTTCCGGTCTTCCGTCGCATGTATTTCATAGGGTCTAGGGTTACAAACCTCAGTCGGAATGCCGTTAGGGAAGTCAAGCGGTATCACTCGCTTCTGTTCTAAGGTTCCAATCTGTAAGGAGCCTTGTCTAAGATTTAAGTCCACTGAGTGATCGTATAGCCAATCTTGGCCAAGGATTAGGGGTTCTATCAGGTCGTCATCATGGCACACTAGTAGCTCTGCTGTCATGGTCAAATCCTTAATGTGGATAGGAAGGTCCACCTCACCCATGCAAGGGGTTTCCATGCCTCCTAGGCCTATGAGGTATGCCTCAATTGGCTGCATTTCTATTCCTGAATCCTTATAGTGGGACCATCTAATCGCACTAGTCGCAGCACCTGAGTCAATTAAAGCCCTGAGTTCTTGGCAAGGGTTGCCGTGCTCTAGCCTAACTCTAATGAATGGTCTCCTGTCCACTATGCTAGGATGAGTGGTTGACTTTACTTGACACATGGCCATGGGATATCTGGGTGATGTTTCCAGGTGGTTATAATGTTCTCTCCCTAGTCCTTGTCTTCTTAGCTTCATGCGCTTAATGCGTTCTATGGCTTCTGCCTGCGCTTCCGCTCGTATTCTATTTTCTTCCTCCTTACGCTTCCTTGCCAATGTGAGTCGTCTAAGCATATCCTCAGTAAGAGGTTCTTGATATAGCTTGACTCTACAGCCACTAATGTAATTAGGCATTATGTCTCCTTCTAAGGTGGCTAACTGTACTGCTCCACTAGTCGAAAGTCTGTTAATGATCATAGGTCCATAACCTCGCTTTTCTAACTTCCGTGCGTGCTGTTTCAGCGTATACACTAGAACTAAATCTCCTTCTTTTAGGCCTTTATCTTTCACATGTGCATCAAAATATGCTTTCTGTCGCTTCTTCGCTGCGTATATTCCTGCTGCTGCTTTCAACCTGGTTTCTCCTAATCGTTCCAAGTCCATTATTCTTGCTGATAATTCATGGCCGGTCCACTGATGTTCTTGTGCAACCTTAAGGGTCGGTATCAAGAAGTCCAAAGGAAGCACAGCATTCTGACCAAAAACCATCTGAAAGGGAGTTGCATTGAGTACGGTCTTGTAGGCCACTCGATATGCCCAAACAGCGTGGTGTAACTGTTTGTCCCAATCTGAACGTTTGTTGTTCACGAGTTTCGTCAGTACGTTACAGAGTATCTTGTTAGTGCTTTCAGCCTGACCATTGGCCTGAGGATGATATGGTGCAGATTTCTTGTGAATCACCATAAAATCCTGTAACAAATATTCAATGACTTGGTTTAGAAAGTGAGTGCCTCGATCGCTCACTAACTCTATAGGCAATCCATATCTTGTAAAGACATTTTCAAATAAGAATTTTGCAGTCGTGTGAGCATCATTCTTTTTTGTGGCTTTTGCCTCTACCCATTTGGTTAGATAATCTGTGGCAACAATAATGTATTCAGCATGTGTACCTTTTGCAGGGGGTTAATGGGTCCTACAAAGTCTATACCCCACTTAGAAAATGCATGTCCGCCCATCATGGGTTTCAATGGCATTTCATCTCTGCGAGTGGGAAACTGAGTTCTTTGGCACACGTCACATCTCCTTACATAGGTATGAGCATCCATGTGAAGAGTGGGCCACCATAATCCTGCAAAGAGGATGGCTTTGACTATCCTATCTGGTCCAAAGTGACCTCCTGCAACACCTTGGTGTGCAGTCTCTAGTATGCTCAGATAATCGCTCTCATGAACACATTGTCTTAAATATCCATCTCGTCCTCTTTTGTATAAATTATCGCCAATAAGTGAATAGTCTTGAGCTTCCTGCTCTAGACTGCGTTGTCGAGCTAAGGTCATGCCTTGAGGGAATGTGTTCGTCCTCAAGTATGTCACTAATGGTTCACTCCAGTCTGGTGTGAGAGACACGTGATATAATGTAGCATGCTCTACTGGTGGTCTTTCACAACACACCTGGCATTCTTTGCACAACTTGTAGACATCTGCTTCCATCGTAGGCCAATATACTCCTAATCTATGCAGAGTTTGTAATGTCCGTTGTTTCGAATGATGTTGCTTAAGTGCACCTATGTGTGCTAATTGCAACCAATTCGCATGTTCTGATTCATCTACACAACAAGCAAGAATCTTTTGATTATCCTGTTTATATATGCTTCCGGCCATTATTTGATATTTCTGAGACTTGGTAATCTCTCCTTCTTTGATCTTTATCCTAGGATTCTTGGGTCCATATGTCAGAATAGGGACTATAGGCTTAGCCCATTCTGGTGCTATCTCAAGGTTAAACAAGTATGCATCTAGTAATTCATCTGCTACTCCTTGAGGAGCTTCTCCTGAGGTTAATCTTGAAAGGTGGTCGGCTCTAAGATGCGTCTTTCCTTTCCTAACTACCACTTCAAAATCGTACTCCATGAGCAATAGAAACCAGCGTATTAATCGTCCTGTGTTACATGGTTTGTTGACTAAGTACAATAGGGCTTGATGATCTGTAAAGAACTTGAATTTGTTGGCCAACAAGTAGTGCCTAAACTTCTTTACAGCGTAGATCATCCCTAATCCTTCTCGTTCCGTCGTGGTGTAATTTCTTTCTGCTGCGTTCAGTTGTCTGCTGGCGTAAGCTATGGGGAGATCTATGTTACCTTCATTCGTGGGTTGTGCTAACACACATCCTATGGCGTAATTGGATGCATCCACATGTACATGGAATGGCTTACTCCAATCTGGGGTAGTCAATATAGGTGCTGAGCACAAGCGTCGTTTAAGTTCATTGAATGAATTTTCACATTCATCTGTCCACTCAAAATTGGTTAAGAGAGAGTACAAAGGCTTGGCAATGATTGCATACATGTGTATGAATCTCCTATAATAACCGCAATGGCCCATAAAGGCCTGTACCTCTTTCACATTAGTTGGTCTAGGTAATTCTGCAATTACCTTCACCTTTTCCTCGTCCGTAGAGATTCCATTTTTGGACACAATGTGTCCTAGAATTTTGCCTTGTCTGACCATGAAAACGCATTTTTCTGGGTTCAAACAAACCTGATATTCTCGACATTTGTCAAATATTTGTCTTAACTCTGGGATATGTGTCTGTCTTACATTTGAATGAGCACATAAGTCATCGACATAAACTTCCAAGCTCTTGCGTAAGAATTCCTAAAAACATGACACATGAGTCGCTGGAAAGTGGCGGGTGCATTTGTTAAGCCAAATGGCATTACAGAAATGCAAATATGCCCCATTCAGTGGCAAAAGCCGTCTTGTGTTGGTCTTCTGGAGCAATGGCTACTTGATTATAGCCTGAAAATCCATCAAGAAAGCTGTAAACTTCCTTGCCCGCAACTCTTTCCAATAGGTGTTCCGTGATAGGAAGAGGATAACTATCTCTAATCGTGGCGGCATTAACTTTTTTAAGGTTAATACACACACGCAATTTTCCATTCTTCTTGGGCACAACCACAATGGGGGATACCCATTCGGTATGTTCAATTTCGTAAATAAATCCTGCTTCTATCAAGCGATCTATCTCCTCTTTAATCTTCGCAGCGTAGTTATCATTGTACGTGTAAGGTTTCTGTTTTGTCGGTTTTGCATCTGGAGTCATAGGGATTCTATGAGAACATATATCTGGATCTACTCCTTTCAAATCTTTATAACTCCAAGCAAAAACATCTCTATATTCGCGCAATAGGGCAACTAACTCTTCTTCTTCTTCAGTCGTCAAATCATGCCCTATATATGTGCATTTTTCTTCTTCTCCTTCAATAGCAACTATTATTTTCTTGGTTTTCTCTCGGTTATCATATACTTGTCCGTCATTCGCCTTTCTATTGGGCATTCGTACCATGATTCTTCTATCTTCAATTTCATATTTCTTGAAATTCTCGGGTACTTCAAACAAAGATTCTTCTTTTTCTGACATGGTTTCTTTCTTCTTTCTTTTCTTGCCTTCACTCTTGGTAGTCACTTCCGTGGCTAATCTTACCTCGTTCGTAATTTCCCTGTGTCTCTGAGTGTGAGTCTCTACTTCGTAGAAATATTCTTCCTCTGATGCAAAGGGTGGGTCCATGAGAATTGATTCTAAATCAAAATCGCTTGCGTCCTCAAATGCATCAGTGTTCGGTTCACACTCCTCTAAGATTGCATCGCCCATGATTGGCTCTATCGTGAAAACTGAAATGTCATAGCCATCCTCGTCACAGTGGGGTGTCCATTGTTCTTCATTGATGGCTACCTCCATGGTTGCTAGTATTTCCGCCCAACCATGGGGTTCAAACTCTTCGTCTGGGAATACTACAGGTGCGTAGGCTGGATCTTGAAGGGTTCGTGGATATTGTTCTGCACCTAAGGTCCTTGCTTCTAATCGTTCTTCCTCTTGTTTGGCTACTCTACACATCCATAAATGGGTATCCTCATGCAACCAAGAAGGATCTGATTCTAATGAGTGCACGGATTCCGTCTCTGCTGGTGTCTTATGGATGGTATTCCATTGTATTGGAGGCACATCTCTATGTGAATAGTCTTTAAGATTGACTTTAGTAGTCACTCCTAAATGTTGCAAGTACAAAGAATTAGTTCCCCAATCTTGTACAATTTGCAATTGACGCATGAATGGTCGTCCCAATATCATCTCGTAAGCACGATTTTTCGCAAAGTCACAAATGGCGAAAGTATGCTCAAATTCTACACCACAAGTGGTGAGAGATATGCCTTCTAGTAAGCCTAATGGTTTTTCTATGTGTCCATCAGCCATTTGTAGCTTCATCCTGGTGGGTCTGAGGGCTGGCTTACCCCAACGTTTCCATAAAGCGGTGGTAGCGATGGCCACTCCGGCTCCTGAATCTAAGATGGCTTTCGTGGTGTAGCCCTGATGGGTTATTGGAAGATATGTGTTACCTTCCTCTCCTTCGCTTACGTCTCCAATCTTTTCCACGAGTATCTCTGGTACCTTCTTATGTGACCCTATCTGAGAGGGTGTGGTGGCTAGCTCAGGGAATTGATTTGCTACATGCTTCCACAATTCTGGTTTTACCTTTAACAATTCCTCCAAAGTGAGATTACACTGTACTTTCGTGTTCTTGATCACTTCCGTGTTTCTAGGGATCACTGATTCTTCATTCCTCACTATTATCGTGGGTGCTCTCATACTAATAGACTTCGCTTCCCAAGGTCCTGTGAACTGAGGTAATTCTTGTAGAGAATTAGATTCAAATCCTGTGGGTTCACTCAGTTGCTCCACCTCTACATCATCATATATAGAGGGGATGTCTTGGGGAAATTGTTCCTGCAAGTCATCTATTTCTTGAATAGGAGGATGAGTTCCTTGTTCTTTTCTCCATTTCTCTTCTTGGATCTCCCTCAAAAATTCATGTGAGTACCTATGTATGGAAGACAAATTGTCTTGACTTTCTGTATTGGGTACTTGAGACAGGGATGGTGCATTCCTTTCCTGTGTCTCTGGGGCAATAGGGTTCCTAGAATGATCCTTTTTCTCTTTGCTTTCTATCAAGTGTTCTAGCCTCTCCATTAGTCCTTGAAAGTGTAGTTCTAGTTTTGCCATGTTATTCCAATTAAGATATCTAGAGGCTTCAAACAAAGCTTGTGCTAGTTCTACCATTTTCATGCAAAGTTTAGTTCTCTCAATTTCTAGATCAGCTCGAGGGTAGTTTTTACTCATTTCCGTTACTTGAGGTCCCTCTTTTATTCTAGCCTGATATGCACGAAACATCATGTCTAGATCTTCTGGTATGGGTTCTGCTAAAACCGATCCTGATTTTTGAGCTGGGTTTCCTTGATTTAATTCTTGTGAGGCCAATTCTTGTATTTTGGCTCTAGATTCCCTTAAACTTCCTTCCAACTCACTTATCTTTTTACTCCACTTTCTCTTGATTCTTTCCCTAGAATCTTTCCAAGTCTTTGTCTTTTTACTGCTAGATTCTGCAACTTCACTAGTTCCGGCTACTTTCTCATGATTAAGCTGTTGGTTTTGTAAGAGCGCCTGGGCTCTGGTTATCGCTTGGATAGGCACGTATGTAGGGTTGGATCCATCTGCGTTGTTTACAATACCTATCACGTTGATCGATGTCACATTTGAAGTGTTAACTGGGTTCTTAGGACAATCTTTGATTATGTGCTCTTTGCCACAATCGGCACAAAAGCCTTGAATGCTATAGTACTGTGATTGCCTTGCTATTGGGGGATGTGGACAATCCTTAATGAAGTGATCTCCTTGGCACCTAAAGCATGGTCCTCTAGGGCCCTGTGGTCTCTGTTGTCTCAATTGGGGCCGTGGGTTTGGGTTTGCGTACATCACATTAGTATAATCTGGCTCCCAACTAGGTTCCATTGGTGGACTATCATAATGATATGTCTCCACATGCTCTAGTGACTCCGTATAATAAGCGGGTGGACTAGTTACATGAGTAGAGTCAAAACTGTTTGAGTTCGGGTCACTTTCTGTGATCAAGGGTGAAGAAGGCACTAAGGCCCTACTTAGGTTCTCTTCTGCAGCAGCGTATTTAACTGAGATGACATTCGCTGGTGGGGGTGGCTGCTGAGCTAAGACGGGTTGAGGTCTCTGTTGAGCCTGGTATGGGTAGTTCTGAGGAGGCCTATAGTAATAAGGCTGAGCATTGTATTGGCCTTGATACCTACCTGGCTGCTGGTATGTTTGCGGGTAGTTCTGTCTCACGGTTTGTTTGTTGTATGGGCAGTCCTGAGCCGTATGATTCGTGTATCTTCTCTCAATTGTACAGTATTGGCCACTAGGGTTGGCTTGAGGTTGAGGTGCATTGGGGCACACGTTTGCCAAATGATTTCCACCACAAGTGTAACAACGTACGTTTGTTGGTAGCTTGGGCACCTGTTTACTAGAAACTCCTAGTTTTTGGGCCACCTTTTCTGCTAGGTCGTCTATCGAATTAGACAATTTTGTGGATGCTAGAGAAGAACAATCCGAGTCCTTATAGACCTTTGAGAGTTCTAATTCATCTCCTAGGTTATCCTCAATGTCTATACATATTCTTACACACTCCTCTAGCGTTCTGGGTTCTTTTAGGTACACATAAGAGCGTAGTTTAGCGCTCAACAAGCCATCTAAAAACAAGGACACTTGCTTAGCTTGTGAGGGTAGCTCTTGCATTGGACATCGTTTGACATATTGTCTGAACCTACGTCCTGCCAGTCTTACTGTTTCTTGAGGGGTCTGTTTAAAGCTATGAATCAACGAAGACGTGTCATGTCTAATCCCACTTTTAGAGAATTCAGTGATGAATGACTCTAAAAAGTGATGGATGTCTCTAAATTGCCTTTGTTGCAATGGTTGGAACCAAGTTAAAGCTGTATTCTTTAACGTTAGTCCAAATGCGTTGTATTGCGTGAACATGTCCTCGACTTGTTCTGCTCGTAGTACTTGCTTGAATTCTGCGACATGGTCATAGGGATCTCCTGTCCCATCAAAGTAATTCTTCATGGATTTTACTAATTGAGTGGGTCTCAAAACTCTTGCGTGTTCGCGGGGTCTAGGTAGAGGAAAATCATCTCTACCACCTGGTATTCCATGATCTCTTTGTCTATCCATTCTATTAGTGTTCGCGGTTGTTCTATCTCTCCCTATGGGATGAGTGAAGCTTACTTCCGGTCTCTCATTATTTCCTTCTCTTTGATTTCCATGGGCTGAGGAGGTTCCTGCCCCTTGTTGACTTGCATTTATGTTCGTTCTAGATGGAGGGAATATCAATTCACCTCTCCATGTGTATGTGTTTTTAGCGTGCTCAGGCACCATGAAGACTCTTTCTGAAGTCTCATCCAGGTATACAACCTTTCCAGGTGTATCTGGGTCCTTGAATTCATAGATTGTAATGATGCCTATCTCACCAGGGTGTTCCTTTCTGTACCTCCAAAAGGCTTCATCTGTCTCTTTATTTACATACAACTCAGTGCTCCTGTTATCTTGAGGGATCCACTCTGGGATGAGTACTCTTGTTAATACGGATTTCCCTCTCGGTGTTCTAGGTTCTTCTAACGGTTCTTTTCCTTGAAATTTCGCTTCCGTCTCTAATTGAATTGTGCCAAACTCATTAGTATCGTTTGGTTGCGTACTTAGGACGTACATGGTTCCTTCTTTATCTATGTAAGCGTCTCTCTCAAATTTCACCACTGGTCTTTCCAATCCAATGGGTTGATCAGGGTTGTGCAGTTGCACCACTTGCCTTTGCAAACCATCCTCATAGATGCGAGCACCTAGTCGGTTGGTTCGGAGAAACTCTAATTGCGTTCTATAGGGTCCTTCTGGTTTTTCTAGGTATGCTACATGAGACCCTCCTTCTGGTCTGTCTGTGCTAAATGCCATTTCTGATTCGCTAGTATCTGAGCTCTCGTAGGGGTAATTGCTATTCAATTGCTGAGCCCAAGATCGAGCGGTAGTTCTTACACTAGCCTCTGATGATCTAAGGCTTCTTCGGTCCGACTTACCTATGTGTCTCCCTGATCTAAGGTTCATTAATTTTCTTCCTTGCACACTAAGTCACACACTTAGATCGTCACTGGTTCTTTGTTATTACTTTCTTGATTCTTTTTAATTTTTCTTTGGATTCTTGTCTTAATTTATGCGTCAGGAATTCGACTTTCTGTTATAGTTTTGAGTTCTCGTTCCGTCAGACTTATGTTCTTTTCTTTAGGTTTTCGTCACACACACCTTTACTTTAAGTCTTAAACTTGAAAGAATTAGGTATCTTAAACTTGAGGCGTTCCTATCGTCTTTAATCCACAACTACCGTTTAGCCTAAGCTAAGAATTGAATGAGGGGGTTGAGTAATCTTCCAACCTCGAGTCGGCTTTTCTGGTTGCTCTGATGCCCTGTTGCCCAAGAAGCTGCGCTTCCCAAGCTTTGCTGTCTTCACTGCCTTACTTGCTTGCCTTTGATTGCCTTTGCTAGACCTGGAAAAATCCAATATTAGACCAGTTCACAATTGAATGATCAAATGCTTGAGTACATACACCTTTTTAGTCCCTTCTCGTTTGCCCAAATTTTCAATGTGTGTCCCCTGGCTTCCTAGTCCCAAACTAGGGGAACCTCACAATAGCTTATCCAAAAATAGATGTATTCTTTATGAAAAAAACAGTTGAGGTCACGTAGTACTCGTCACGAGCTTTCTAACGAGCTATTAAGCTCAAAAAACGGACTTCGGATGAAAAAGTTATGAGCGTTCAGGCCCTGGGGGGTAAAAACTGACAATCAGGTTTTCCTTCAAATGTGAGCTAAGGGGTCTCCTATGAGTCTAATGGTCCAAAAATTTCTCAAAAATACCCTCAAAATTGGCCAAAAATTGGAGCCCAAAATTTGCGATGGGGGTGCACAATCGCGATGGTCTGGGACCGTCGCGATGGTCCAAGCAAACCGTCGCGATGGCGTGGAGTTTGGACAATCGCGATGGCGCGAAAAAGTGAACCGTCGCGATGGCCCGAAGTGAACGATCGCGATGGCGTGGAAATGGACCGCCGCGATGGTCCGAAGTGAACGATCGCGATGGCGTGAGGTCGAACCGTCGCGATGGTCCGAAAAAGTGAACCGTCGCGATGGCGTGAGGTCGAACCGTCGCGATGGCCCGAAAAACGAACCGTCGCGATGGCCCGAAAAACGAACCGTCGCGATGGCGTGAGGTCGAACCGTCGCGATGGCCCGAAAAACGAACCGTCGCGATGGCGTGATCAGGCGGACAATCGCGATGGCGCGGTCAACGGTCAAAGGTGGACAATCGCGATGGTCCAAAGTGAACCGTCGCGATGGTCCGCGATGCGATGGCTTGAGCCAATCGCGATGGTCCGAATTTTTGAGGTGTCGCGATGGTCCGAAAAACAAACCGTCGCGATGGTCTAACTTGACACGTGGCACTGTCGTGGCGATGGCGTGAGCCAATCGCGATGGTCCGGGGTCAGCTGAACAATCGTGATGGTCCAAGTGGACCGTCGCGATGGCTCAAGTGAACCGTCGCGATGGTCCGAAAAAGCGAACCGTCGCGATGGTCCGGCCGAGCCGTCGCGATGGCTTGAGCCAATCGCGATGGTGCGACACAATCGCGATGGTCCGAGCCAATCGCGATGGTCCACCAAAATGCGAATTTTCGAGATGCAGCTATGGTTTCGTGTATGCGCAGGGATCGCCTACCTCGTGGTGTGGTCGCCTACCAAAAATTCCGAAAGTTGCAGACCATCGCGATGGTCCGCCATACTCGGCAGATCTTTGACAGAGAGTAAATTTTTACCTTTTCCAAGCTTTCCTGATGCAATGGAGCTCTGTACCTGCAAGAAAACTCAAGAAAACACAAGCACACACAAGCACAAAAGTTCTCTCTCGCTCTCTCGCATGCACAAATGAGGGGAAATGAGGTGAATGGGTGGATATGGTGAATTTTCGGATTTTTTTTTGGAGATGAAGATGATGATGCGATGATGAAGATGGAGTGTGGGGAAGGTGAAAAACACTAAAAGCTAAGTAAAAACAACAACAAAAACTGAAATTTTTACCTTCCAACGCCACTTCTTGCTATACTCTTACCATCACACATTCGTCCTAGACTCGATCCCCGGCAACGGCGCCAAATTTGGTGTTGCTCTAGCACAATGGTGAGAACCACGTTAAGAAGCTTCACCTCCTTAATGTCAATCCGTGGGAGAGGTAGGAGTGATATGAAGATCGTGAACGTGAGATGATGTGAGAGTGAAGGTGAGAAGCACAAAGATGCACACACACATACACACACACAATGAAGAGACAAGCAAGACACAATGAAAGGTGGGAAATTAGCTCTATTACTCAAGAATGCTCTTACAAGCTCAAACTAGCTCTAAGCTCACACTAACCAAAATGAACCAACCTCAAAAATGAGCTCTCTAGCTCTTTTTATAGTTTCTAGACTAGTTTTGACCGGTTTCACATCTAGTGACCGGCCTAGTTAAAAAATAGGTCCTAGAGGCTATTTGGAAGGGTAAACGATGTCTAAAAATAACGAAATTTGGTACGAGCATTCTACCTAAGCTCCTCAAGCTCGAGGACTCCTCGGCTTGCACAAAATGGAGCTATGAATTACAAAATGGGGTTTTGTCTATATTACATATGTTACAAGAGTGATGAAAATCACTGTTGGATATTTGAAGAGGTAATAAAAACATAATTGTTTTGAAAAAATGATCCAACTGGCTCCCTGCTCCGTCTTTACATGCTTCCATGTCGTCTGTGCCTCTGACTGTGCCTCTGACTGCTTCCAACATTGGCCGACTACAATGCAGAAATCAAAAGAGTCACTAACAGGTACCCCACGTCTTAATTACATATAAAGTAATCCATCTGGTTGCATCATCAACAAACAACACATAATATCTGGATCCATTTATGCTATAGTCCCTTGAAGGACCCCATACATCTATATGAACTAACTCAAGCATGTTTGAATACTTGTATCCTGATTTGTTGTAAGAACTTTTGTGTGCTTTACCTAATTGACAAGCTTCACACTTGTACACCATGTGTTGCCCTTCAACTTTTGGCAAACCAAGCACCACATCATTCCTTGACATTTCCTTTATGGCTCTCTCATTGAAATGACCTAACCTTTTATGCCATAGGTCTAACTCAGACATCTTTTGACTTCCATATGTAAATAAAGCATGTCCCACATTACCTTGGACTTTGAGAGTAAACAACCTTCCTTCCATTTTACCTGCAATAATGTTTCTATATCCCTGTTTTGGATCTTGCACATAGACACCATCATTTGTGAATCTGACTTCATATCCTTTCTCCACAATTTTCCCTACACATATCAAGTTCTTAGGAATAGTAGGAACATAAAGTACCTTGCTCAAGAGTGTACTTCCATTCTTTGTCTTCACTGATCCAATGCTTTCCACCTTATGCTTAGTATTGTCACCTGTTTGAACTGTATGTCCATTCACCTTTGCTTCCATATCAGTCATCAAGGATATATTGCCACTCAGATGATTGCTACATCGTGAGTCAATATAGAACACCCTTTGGTCTTCTCCTACTGCTTAATGAGTTGCATTCAAGATGAGAGTCATTTCATCCTTCTGAGCTGATGCATAGTTATAATAATTGTTGTTGTAGGACTGAGATTGAAAGCTTCTTCCACCTCCTCTAGCATATGATGTCCTACCACCTCTTCCTCTGAAGTTTCCTCTTTGGTTTCTGCCTCCTCTACCTCTTTGATTAAAACTCTGATTATTATTTCCACCATTTTGATTATTATACCAACAATCATTTGCCAAATGATTTGTTCTGCCACAAATTCAAAAAGCTTTAGTATTATCTTTGTTCTTACCTCCTCTTCCTTTACCTCTGAAGTTCATCTTTCCTTTTGTAAAGTTAGCTTGACTTGAGGTCCCTTCATCATCAATTGACTGCTTCCCTTTGCCATTCTTTTTCTTGTCCTTGGAGTACATAGCTTGGCTTGCACTCCTATCATTGTCTCCCTTAATGTCCTGCTCAAAAGTTAGCATGTGTCCTAGCAATTGATTAAGATCAGGAGTAAAGTGATCTAGTGACAATTCTATGGACAATATGAAAGGCTTCCACTTCTCAACTCCTCTTAGACCTGTAAGTATTTGCCTTACCAACTTATCCTCTTCAATGTCTTCATCTACAGCTCCCAAGCTATCTGCAATATCCTTCATTCTTGCCACATAATCAGAAATTGATTGTGAGCTCTTCTTCTTGAAAGTTGTGAATTCTACCCATAATGAGGACTTCCTTGACTTGGTTGTGTTTTGGAAATGCTCTTCCAAAGCATTCCACACATCTGTTGCACTTTCCAATCCTCTGATGTGAGGTAGAAGATAATCATTTACAGCCATGTAAATGATGCTCCTAGCTTGAGCATCCTTTCTCATCCAGATCATCAAATCTGCAAGCTCTTCCCTAGTTGGAATACTAGGATCTGCAAACTCAGGCTTTTCTTCTTCTCGTGTAATGAATGCCATCAAATCTTTGCTCATGAGGTGTGCCTCCATCCTCATGGACCAAGCTGGATAGTTCTCCCTATCTAGCTTATCAATCTGCAAGCTTTCTCCCATCTTTGATCTTCTGTGTCTGCAATTACTATGATTTATGATAGTAAAGTGTACCTTTGATATGATGCTTCAATCCTTTTTTATCCTTTGAACTCGTACTTTGCACTTCTACAAATTATCTGCAAGAATTTGTCCTTTTCCACCTTCAATTAGAAGGAACTTCAATATTTGCAGCAGTCGGGACTTCCAATGCCTTTACTTCACTTGTATTGCACCTTCAACTATGATACCACTGTTGGAGACCTCTTAATCTCCAAAGGCTTGATCTATACTGATCTAAGAGCACCTCTATATCAGTTATAGACCAAACTTTACACAAATGTTACTTTGATTTACCAAATCATTCATGAACAATTCTCTGAGTGAGAATTTTTCTTCTTCAAGAAGTCTGCTTCAAAGATTGACTTCATTACCTGCACATATCTTTAGATTTCTTCAATCTAATGATATACATACCTCCAAGCTACCTTTGCGCAATCACATCAACCATTAGTCCTTCAAAACAATCATTAAAACTTCAATTTGATCCTTAAGATCAAAAGTATGTTAGAAATTGACTTCCTGAATAAGCGACTTTGACATAGGTAACTTCTAAGGTTGATTTCTCACAGCACAGATCCTGTATTGCTAAATGCTTTTAGCCATAGCTTCCTTACCTTCTAACTTAGATTTTGAATGCTCATTCATAAAAAACTTTACACTGTGCACTGAGATCTAAGCAAAACATTGACACGAAAAAGTGTGCAACTCTGAAAGATTTTTTTGTAGACTTTACATATACATGTTCCTATTGATCATACTCACAGCATGAAAAGAATTAGACCATGAAACTTTCAACATAGCTTCATTAACTTCCAAATTAGATGTGTACAAAAGGATTTCTAATCCACATGATCAGACAGAGAAATCAGAGAAAGACTCGACGCTAACTCATGAAGATGACTCTCTACACATCTACCTTAATGACACTGGGCTTCTAATGACTCTCATATGTATTTCTTTACATCATTGACTTATATACATATAGTTCTAGACTTATCCCACGTCTTTTACATTACTCCTTATCATCCTAAGGATTATCTCTACTCAGATTACAAGAATTTCCACCTGTAATGTACATATGTATACAAACTTCATTTCTGAGATCTCTTCACTTTCTCAAGTGTCTTCTTCCACTTCAATCTGATCATGAGCTTGCTTCAAACACTTTGTAATCACCAATTTGTGATTGATTTTTTTCAACATATACATCCATAGTTATGGTGAAGGATCATCTTTGACTACATTGATGACTTGTCTTACTATTTGTTCTTCATCAATGACTTCTTTAATGCTTCCAAGCTGGTCTGCAATGACCTTCATCTTGGTGACAAAATCAATCACATTTTTCTTGGGCCTTTTCCTGATTATCGCAAACTCAATTCATAGTTGATTCCTTTTGGCTTTGGTGCTTGATAAGAAGAATGCTTCTAGAGCATTCCAGCATCCTTTGAGCACCATGTATTCAACCTTTCCTTCTCCTCTTGTGTTGCTTGGCCCTTGCTTTTGTGTATTGGCATAATCTCATCTCTATGTAACTAAGTAGATTTCATCCTTGTAGGTACGCCTCCATTTTGAGTGACCATGCTTAGTAATGACCTCTATCCAATTTTCCAATAGATGAGGGGAATCCATCACCCACGATGCTCTATCCCTATAGGGAATACTGTCACATGCTCTAACAACTCCTCATATCTTGTAATGGGAGTTGGTAAGATCATTCTAACTACTACTGATGGTAGTTCTTTCACATTGTCAGGTGCTTTGTATGTACGAGGGATCAAGAAAAAACTATTGTCAGTTTTAGCATTAGTCAAGATTATCTTGGTTGTCGAATTTGTTGATGACATATGTACAATTCATGATTTCTCAAATGTAAATGTTATTATTGCTTTTGGAATTTTATTTCATGGGTTATATTAGCTCATAGAATATGGAAAATCTATGAATGATTCAACATGTGCAATTCAAGATTCTTAGGCTATCTCAGATGCAAAGCTTTGGCATGCATGCTTTCATCATTTGAATTTTGCTAGTTGGATATGCCTACAAAAATCTAAAATGGTATCCTCTTTGCCCAAAGTTGAGGCACCTTGCAAACATGCCTATGAAGGTTGTATTTAGGTCTAAATGTAGTGTTCATCCTTCCCAAAAGATGGTTTAGAGCTATTCATAAATCGCAGCTTATTCGTAGTGATGTCTATCGTCCTATGCAGACGGCTTCTTTTGGGAACTACCTTTACTTCCTGACCTTTTTTTATGAGTTATCTAGGCATGCATGGGTGTATCCACTGAAATCAAATTCTAAAGTGTTTATTTTCTTCAAACATTTTCTACTTATGGCTAAAAATCTATCAACATTTAAATTGGGCACCCTTTATTCTGTTCGGTCTTCATTGGCCTCCATACTTGGTTATAGCCTTTATACCCATCGAGAAAGGAATATATTTCTCAGCTTGCTACTTCATCAAGCATACTATCCATAAATGCAAAGGATTAGGGATGGTTGATGCATTAAGCTTCTACTAATCCACATAGATTCGAAGGTGTTTGTTTTTTTAGGTACAATTACTATGGGGGAGATCCATTTAGCATGTTTGATAGGGACAATGAACCCAACATGTAGTAGGCAATCAAGTTCTTTCTTCACTTGTTTGGCATAGTGAGGGTTCATCCTATAACTCTATTGCTTAGCTGGATAAATGTCTGGTTTTAGTACAACTCTATGTTGGTAAATTTGAGGATCTAGCCCCTTAATATCTTTGTAATCCCATGCAAACACATCTACAAATTCAATTATTAGTGAGAAGAGGTCTTGTTTAAAATGCTTGTCCAAGTCAACTTTAATTTTTATTGGTCTTGTCATCATGCAAGTGACATGTGATCAATTTGTTTTTCAGGACATATGATTGGTGCCCAAGAGTGTTATCAACCCCATGGCTAATGTGATGGTGTAAGTCTATTAAGTCCACTATATCCTTAGGACACTTTTTGGTCTCAATCAAACTAGGTCGGACCGTACAAGATGCCAGAGACCAATGGTCCAGTATATGTTGTAAATCCACAGTGCCTAGAGAGAGCAAATCCTGGTTAGTACAGAGGAATGTTATTTCCTCATCATCAAAGAGTCCGTCCAACATTATGGATAGGTTCAAGGACATAAGCTCTAGCGTGTATTTTACAAGGTTTAAATTCATCGACAGGAACATTATATTTTTGGTTATTACATTTAAAAATCAGCTCATGTGATGATCGGTCCTGTAGCACTTTGCCTTGTTTTAGCCAGGGTCGGACGAACAATAATTTGTAATCCAAACTAGACTCCCGAAGGTCCATAACAATGAAAGTCACATGGAAGACAATGCCTTGGAGAGTGATTGGAATATGATGAATTAATCCAGCAAAGTGTGCTCTAGATTGGTCAGCCATTCAGACAAAGAATTTCACAAGTTCAATATGGTTCCATCCTAATTTCTTACATGAGGACATAGTGATGATGTTAACTCCAGAGTGAGCATCTATTAGAACCTTTGTAATTTTATGATTTTTTTATCAAATTGTGATCAATGGAAGCATATGGTCGATAGTCGTTGTCGTCGAGATTTGCTCTCCTCTCTCACTTGTGAAGGCCTACAAAAAACATATTTGGTGAAGGTAGCCGGAATTCCCCGAGAAGTCCAGGATGCATCAAGGATGTCAAAGGAAGGTTACATACAAAGTTTCAAAGAAATCAAGAAAGTCCATGGTAGCGGTCAAAGCTGGTCAAAGTTGGGAAATTAGGGCAAAAATTTCATTGTCACCAAATTAGATGAAAATCCATATACTTGTAAAGATTGTCAAAGGCAGTCTATAGCCCAAAATTCAGCAGAAAATGGATTTTGTAGCACATTGATATGCTATGTTCATTTTATAAAAATGTAATTTTTCTAGTTTGACCCTACAAATTCTTGTATAGAAATTTATGTTAGCCATATGGTTTGGCATGTATAAAGATCATATGTGGCTACATATTTGTACAAATTTTCAAGGCTATCAGAGCTTCCTAGACACCTTAATGCCACCTTGCAAGCTTCTAAATGTAGTCAAACTTGTACAAGGGAGATTCAGATGGGAGTTGTTTCTGCATATTCCTGAAGGAGATCTTTAGAAACATAGTCCTACAAAGTTTCATCTTCATCAAATCCTATTTGGAGGGTCAAAGAGTACAAAGTCTAGTTTTCAGGATCACCGCAGTTTTCTAGTTTAAGCAAATTGAAGGGTTGAAGGGCCACCACATGGCGAAAGCTGATTGAGCCATGTTGTACAATCAAGATGAGCTCATATTCAAGGGTGGAGATGCACTTATGCTTAAAGCAAGGAGGATCCACGAGTTTTTCCATAAAAGAAGACTTTTTTTACAATCAAAGATCAATAATGCAGTGTTTCTCCAAAAATAGTGGCTTATCTTATCCGAATTGATGTCAACACTGATCCGACGGTCCAGATCATCCCCAGATCCAATGGTGGAGAATGAGGGCGACTAAATTTCACTCCTTTACACTAGATTTGATAGAAAGAACAATTCCAAGCCATTGATTTGATTAATCAAATGGTTGTAATCGAAAGTAGTGATCCTAGAGTTGAGAGTTGATTTCTCTAGATCCAAGGGCCCAAATTCATTCAAAAAACTATACAAACCCCCCTCCAAACTCCTAGAGCATCATTTTTAGGCATCCATAGGGCTCATGCTAGCTTACGGTTTCCTTGAGACGATCACCCTCGGTTGAGCGAGTGAGGATCCAAGGTGAGCTAGTATGAGTATAGAACCTAGTTTCAAATTTAAGTTAGAACTCCAATCTAGGATAGGCTCTTGAAACCAGCATCTCTATCTTGACTCACCCTCGGTGGAGCGTGTGAGTGAGTTAGAGCTAATTTTAATGAGTCTTAGACTTCTTTAGTTAGACGTTACGAGCCTAGACAGACATAGGGTCACTGGAGTGGAACTCACCTTCTTACGTGTGACATTCGGTTGAACTGTCATGGTTTGAGGGTCGGAACCACCTTTGATCAGTAGACTGCCTAGCTTGACGTACCACGACAATCTTATACATGTATCTTAATTCAAATCCTTTTAATTCATGTCACTTGTCACTTGTCTCTTGTCTCCTCTCTCAGTCTCTTAAGTATTTTTACATGTCTTCTATTTCTTCTATGTGTGAGAAGGCTTTGCAGTATTGCGTTGAACCAGTGAGGATGTTTCTTTGAGCTTGTGAGTAAACTCTATTATCATAATTCACTTGCATGCATATAAACCATACATACCCATACATATTGATTAGTTTCTGAAAGTGTATAAGAAGCTCCAATATTGGACCATTCTTCCTTTCGAAACTGGTTTATGCATAAGGATTCCATCTATTCACGTCATGCATACATATCATCCAAAGAACACTATGCATATGAATTAGAATTAGGAAGTGTTTAAGAAGCTCCTTCAATGGACCATTCTTCCTTCCAAATTTGATTCGTGTGTATGGTTCTCTTTCATTCTTATCATTCATGTTCATAAATCTAAATTGCACTCCTACTTTCCCATTCCCATAATCATTTCAACATCTCTCTCTTCTCCATACTCAACATTAATTTCACTTTCATGTCCTTAAACCATCCAACATTCATTAGCTTCATACACCCTGTGTATGCCACGACCGGACCCGATCCACCCGGATTGCGATCACCTCCACATCGTATCTCGTTTTGGATGTATAATAGCTCTGGTGGGTGCCAAGATATGGTCCTTACTAACCTATTGTTGAAACTGCTATTGGATGCCAGGTACTAGAGTTAACCGCTTTCCCAAGGGTAAAGTGATAGGTTCTTTTGATAAAATATCCCATCCCTCATCTATCTCTTGAATCTGAGGATGGGTTTCTTGCTCTTTTCTCCATTTCTCTTCTTGAATTTCTCTTAAAAATTCATGTGAATACTTGTGTATGGAAGACAGGGGTCTTCAACTTCTATATTTGGCACTTGAGACAAGGATGGTGCATTCTTTTCCTGTGTCTCAGAGACAATAGGATTCCTTTGTAGATTCCTTTTCTTGTCCCTAATGATCAAGTATTCTAACCTCTCTAGTAGTCCTTGAAAGTGTAATTCAGGTTTCTCCATGTTATTCCAATTACGATAACGAGAGGCTTCGAACATAGTTTGTGCTAATTCTACCATGTTCATGCAGAGTTTAGTTCTCTCAATTTCTAAATCCGATCATGGATAGTTCTTAGTCATTTCAGCTATCCGGGCTCCTTCTTTTAATCTAGCTTGATATGCACGAAATATCATGTCTAGATTTTCGGGCATGGGTTGAGCTAGAATTGATCCTGATCTTTGAGCTAGGTTCTCCTGATTAGATTCTTGTGAAGTCAATTCTAGGATTTTGGCTCTAGATTCCTTGAGACTTTCTTCCAACTCAGTTATCTTTTTACTCCACTTTCTCTTAATCCTTTCTCTCGAATCTTTCCAAGATTTCATCTTTTTATTACTACACTCTCCAACTTCACTAGTTTCAGCTAATTTTTCAGGATTAAGCTGTTGATTCTGTAAGAGTGTTGGGGCTCTTGTTATACCTTGGATAGGCATGTATGTGGGATTGAATCCATCTACATTATGTACAATACCTATCACGTTAATGGGTATCACTTTTGAAGCATTAACAGGGTTCTTGGGACAGATGGCATGCTCTTTACCACACTCGGCACCAAAAACCTTGTATGTTATAGTATTGTGATTGTCCTGCTATCGGAGGATGTGCACAATCCTTTATGAAATGATCTCCTTGGCACCTAAAGCATGGTCCTCTAGGGCCCTGTGGTCTTTGCTATCTTAACTGGGGCTGCAGATTAGGGTTAGCATACATCACATTAGCATAGTCAGGCTCGCAACTGAGTTCCAATGGTGGACTATCATATTGATATGTTTCCACATGTTGTAGTGACTCTGTGTAATATGCGGGTGGACTATATACATGAGTAGAGTCAAAAGTGTTAGAATTGGGATCACTTTCAGTGATTAGGGATGAAGAAGGTACTAAAGCCCTATTGAGGTTCTCTTCTGCAGCAGCATATTTGACTAGGATGACATTCGCTGGTGGGGGTGGCTGCTGAGCTAAAACAGGTTGTGGTCTCTATTGAGCCTGATAAGGATAGTTCTATGGAGGCCTATAGTAGTGAGGCTGATCATTGTATTGGCCTTGATACCTACCTGGTTGGGGGTATGCTTGATGCTTGGGGGTAGTTCTGTCATACTACTTGTTTGTTGCATGGGTAGTCCTGGGCAGTGTGATTTGTGTATCATCTCTCAATCGTACAGTATTGGCCACTGGGTTGGCTTGCGGTTGTGTTACATTGGGACACACATTTGCCATATGATCACCACCATAGGTGTAACAACGCTTTTTTGTTGTTAACCTAGGCATCAGCTTGCTAGAAACTCCTAGTTTCAGGGCCACTTTTTCTGCTAGGTCTTCTATCCAGCTAGAAATTTTTGAGGATGCTAGAGATGAACAATTTGAGTCCTTATAGACCTTTGAGAGTTCCAACATGTCTCCTAGGTTGTCTTCAATGTCTATACAAATTCTTACACATTGCTCTAGTGTTCTAGGTTCCTTCGAATATACATAGGAGCATAGTTTAGAGCTCACAGGGGCCATCTAAAAACAATGACACTTGCTTGGCGTGTGAGGGTAAATCTTGCATTGGGCATCTCTCAACGTATTGTCTAAACCTATGTCCTGCAAGTCTAACTGTTTCCTGAGGGGTTTGTTTGAAGCTATGAATCAACGAAGAAGTATCATGTCTGATTCCACTTTTAGAGAATTCTATGATGAATGACTCTAACAAGTGATGAATATCCCTAAATTGTCTTTGTTGCAATGGTTGGAACCAAGTTAAAGTCGTGTTCTTTAACGTTATTCCAAATGCATTGTACTGCATGAACATTGTTGAGATACCAAGCTCAACATGTGATGATCCAAGATGACACGTACCAGTTTTTTTTTTTTTTCTGACATGTATAGTGGTCATGCCAGTATATGTCAAGGATACTCCATTGAGCTTTATTAGATTTATCTACCGAGAGTGATGGCACATTTGTTTCTTGGGAGCTCACTCATTCGCAGACATTAGGTTTTTCCTTATGTACTGATCTTTATATATTGCACTTGTTGTATTGTTGTTTTTAGGTCATTCTTGTACATTCCTTTTTGAGTAATAGAAGAAGAAGAAGAAGAAGATCATTCTTCCTTGCCTCAATCTGTGTGTGTGCTTCTCCTTGAGAGTGAGTGTGTGTGTGTGAGCTCTGTTCCTTATCTCCTTCCTCGTGACATGGTATCAAAGCCAGCGTGGTTGTAGAGAGCTCGTGGAGAAGGCGACGGTGAAGAGTACGTAGCAAGGCATGGAGAAAACATGATTCACAAACAACCTCCGTTTGCTACGAAAATCGGCATGAAGGTAGAAGAGCTCAAAATATTTTCGTGAGTTATTCCTTTAGGGTCACTCGTTTTTGTCAGATCAAAGTTTCGGAGCCATCTCGACCTCCGTTTCGAGCCCGCAAGGTGGGGCCTGCAAAAAAACTAGATCAGTTTCAGAAACTATAACTTGTGTTGTGTTCGGCAACACTCATATATTCCAGATCCAGAATTTCAAGCAATTTTGTGTACTGTTGATACACGAAAACTGTGTTTTTTTGAGATCAAACTGTCACATCATAGTGCGACAGTATTCAAGCAGAAGTGCTGCTTGTAGTGTTTTGGCGTTTTGTGAATTGTTGTAGAAATGGCAAACGTAGATGGAATGAGTCAGCTTATGAGTGATAAGCTAGGCAAGAACAACTTCCATGCTTGGAGATTCAAAATGACAAATTTCTTGATGGGAAAAGGCTACTGGAAGTACATCGAAGGAGAGAACGAAAATGCTCCGCAGTTACCAAAGAGGAATCGGACTGCAGAACAAATAAGAGCATATGAGGAATGGAATCAAGGAGCACGAAAGGTAATGTACTGGCTATCTGCTAGCATACAGGATAGCATGATTGGGCACATAGAGGATGGCAAGACTCCGAAAGAGGCATGGAATAGTTTGGTCACATTGTACGAGACCAATACAAAGGCACAAAAATTGCAACTCAAGAATGAGCTGCATACATTGGAGAAAAAGAGCATGTCGGTAAGTGACTACACTCTGAAAATCAAAAGCATATGTGAGTCACTTGCATCTATTGGCGTGAATGTAGATGATGATGATAAGGTGGAAGTGTGCCTTCCTGGTTTAGGAGCTACATATAAGTAGTTCAAAACTTCTATACAGACCAAGGAAAATATTCTGAATTTTGCTGATTTGGAATCCATGTTGATTATTGAAGGAAAGAATCTTGGTGAGGATTTGAAATCCCAAGGAAAGCCGATTTCTGAGCAGGTATTCTATTCCGGCAGAGGAAGAGGCAGAGGTAGAGGTTTTGGAAATGGATGAGGAAACAGTAACAAAGACCAAGGTCAACAACAGAATCATGCGAGAGGAAGAGGAGAGTTTCGAGGCAGGGGGAGCCAAAGAGGTTGCAGAAATTTCCAAAGAAATGATTTAGGTAATGATAGTAAAGGATGCTGGAATTGTGGTAAACCTCTTCACTTTGACTGTGATTGCAGGTTGAAGAACCAAAATAACAGAAGGCAGCAAGACAACTATGCATCCACAAGTGTAGATGATTCTGAGAAGCTTTTTATGGTTCAACATCACATGATGAATACGATGTCTGCTGGTGTTTCAAAATCTAATGATAATGTCTGGTATGTTGATTCAAGTGCTTCAAATCACATGACCAGTCATGTGGAATGGTTTAGTACTTTGCAAAAATTGTGAGTTCCTGGATATGTTGAAACAGGTGATGAAACATCACATCCTATTGAGCATACAGGAAACATAGCACTGTCGATGGAGGATGGAAAGGTAAAACATCTTGCTGATGTGCTGCATGTTCCAAATATAACAAAGAACCTGGTTTTTGTGGACAAATGGTTGACCAGGGATTACAAGTCAGGTTCAATGCTGATGGATTATATGTAGAAGAGTACAAGTAGGATGGACAATTGGTTGCCAAAGGAAACAAAGTGGGTAGGATGTTCATGTTAAATGTGAAGATTCCTGAAATGAATGCAGCCATGTTTGCAAAAGGTGCAGGAGTTATTGTAGATATAGAGATGTGGCACAAGCAGATTGGACATGCAAACTTGCAAAGGCTGAAATTGATGCAGTCAAAGGAGATTGTCCATGGACTAACAAATTTTAAAGTTGCAGAAATGCAAAAGGTATGTGCAGCATGTCAATTTGGTAAACAGTCAAGAGCATCATTTCCACATGACAAGCATGTTAGTGAGAATGTACTAGAAGTAGTACATACAGATGTTTGGGGTCCAGCAAAGACCACATCTATGGGCGGTTGCAAGTTTTATGTTACTTTCATTGATGACCATACACGCAAAATATGGGTATATTTCATGAAAGAGAAGAGCAAGGTATTCACTCACTTCCAGAATTCTAAATCTATGGTGGAAAAGCAGACAGGGAAGTACATTCAGACATTAAGATCTGATGGAGGAGGTGAATACATGTCAAATGAGTTGAACATTATTCTAAAAAATCATGGAATTCGGCACCAGTTTTTGTTGGAAATGAGGTAGGCCCTTGGCACATGTCACAAGTCCATGGTTCCATAGGTCCAACATATACAACATTGAATTTAGCAATCTTCCATATTGACAAAACATGAACATACCACATTTAATCATACAAATGATGAGACAAAGATGGAGAAAGAATAGAGGACATGTGTAAGGTGTTACGTAAGCCATTGCTTACTCATAGTATCATATATACCAATGTTCAATGTACAATGTGGGAGAAAAACTCTCAACCACTCTATGTGATGAGAAATAGATGAATGAGTGAATGTACAAATGTAACAAACATATTCAGATGTATGGGCAGTAATCTGAATATACATGAGATGTGTGACCTTATAGGTTATAGAAGAGTGAATATGAGTGACTGAAAGAGGAAGAATCAGTGTGAAACTGATAATCAACAAACCCTCATCTAACCTTAGGCTATGGAAGACCCGTTTGCTGCCGGAAATCCTCAAACTCATGTGAACACACCTTCTCAAACACCTCATCCAAATATGCATAAAGCATATACGTACTATTTCTCTTGTACCTATGCTGAATAGGACTCCTCTTGATATGGATGCAACTGCCTCCATAAACTTCAAGAAGTACCTGTGTGCATAAAGAGAAAATGTACCTGAATACTTAAAATAAGATGTAAATCTTATGTTAACCACCATCCAATGTCTTTGAAGTAGCCCGACATCCTCTTGTAGAAGACAATCTTCAACTACAACATGTAGATGGCCGATCCTCACCATCAAGCTGCTAATGATCAAGTCTTCTTGCCATGAACAAGAGATAACCTCCTCTCCATGAGCTAGAGTGTGAGCACACCCTTCACCTTCTCCAAGAAGAATCATTAAGAAGAACTCCATAGCTGCTCCTCAACATGCTTCAAGTTAGCACCATGGCTGCCCTATGTGCTAGAAGAAACACCACCTCTATTGAGGTCCAAGCTCCAAGCTTGTGTTGAATACTAGGTGAAGGATGAATATAATGAGCATGAGGCTCTTCTTATATAGTTATGGTATAACTTGAAAAGCTCATCAAAATCTTTTATCAAATAAAAAAGCTACGCGATCGCTTATGAATAAAGCTAATTTTATCGCTGTCCGTTTTCCTGTCCATGTGGTTTGATTTTAATAAAACAAAAGCACAAAAGACTTCACGCTGCGCCGATCAGGGATCGAACTCGGGTGCTTCCTTTGAGAGTCAATGGACTAACCAGCATGCCACACGCTGATGTTTGTACAAGAATTAAAAACCATACATGTTGTACCCGCCCGTCGATTCCTCAAGAACAACTTGAGTAAAATGCACCCAGAGGATATTGAATCTTGGCCTAAAAGAACATTGTATGAACCAATAGGATATTGATTCCAACAATCCCCCCTGCAATGTCATATTGGTTCAAACTGAAATGGATCTGCAAACTTCATAAGCTGCTGTCACTCTAGCACAATGGTGAGTACCAACGTGAGAAGATTCACCTCATAATTGTCAATCCGTGGAGACGTGAGGACTAGTATGAAGACTATGAGCAAGTGAAGACACAAGTGCGTGAGTGAGAAGCACACAAGCATGCACACACATACACACACACGCGCACACAAGGCAAGAACAAGGAGAGGAACAATGGAGTTCTTTGCATTAATCAAAAGGTCTCTTACATAAGCTCAATTCACAAACAATCTAACCCCAAAAATGAGCTCTCTAGCTCTTTTTATAGTTTTCTAACTAGCTTTGGTCTTGTCCAGACCTAGTGTCCGGCCTAGTTAAAAATTAGGTTCTAGAGTCTATTTGAGGGCTCAAACAGAGTCTAAAAATTATGAAAATTGATATGTCGCTAGTTCTAATACTCCTCAAGCTCGAGGACTCCTCGGCTTGCACAAAATGGAATCTATTCTACCAAAAACGGGATTTACAATGTTTGTGTAGTGATTAAAATCACTTGATTTGTAAATAGTCCATGGAAAAAATGATTTGGCCTTGTTGCCGTATTGTGCATGACTCCTCTGTTGCTTTGTATACCAACACGCCCCCCTTCCTAGCGTCTGTCGCCCCTGACAGACCTTTGTTCTCTCGGGTGGTCGATATAGTATTGGATGACATTGGTGGCAAGTTCATGTTCTCCTATCCTTAAGCCTCTTGCTAGATCAACTTCCAATGCCTCCCAATTTATTGCACCAGGGGCCTCTGGTTGAGGGGTGGTGTAGTACTCAGAGTACATTGCTTGTTCACAAGCAAAAAGATGAAGCAGGTGTGTTGGCTTCGGTGCGAAAATCTCCGAGTGATACTCCCAGAAACCTGATCTGAACATTTCTTCGAAGGTCTGTTTGTAACATGCAGGGAGGTATTTGATGCGTGCATGCCAGGCGTAAGCCACACGAATACTGGGGGTGGTGCTTATGTCATACACCAAGTCATAATTTCCATTGCTAAACCCCGGGAGACGTACCTGTGGTGCGGCTGCATTTCTAAAAGTTTTCAGGACTACTTGCATCATATCTAAGATTTTAAGCATCATTTGCGCTGCTACATCTTGCATGGGCTTCAAGTGTGGCATCCAGTGGCGAATTGTTCCCATCATGTATGCTACCGACGGTGGTCCCTGTGGTGGCACAATGTACGGGTAGTTTAGCCACTCCTTGCATTGCGCATTGTTCTGCACTTTGATATTGAATGCCTTCCAAGACCTGTGGCGTGGAACTGGACCGTAGCATGGATTGTATAGGAGGTGTAAAGGCGCGTTGTTCCATGTGCGTAGCATTTCTGGATATGTCTCTAGAAGTTTCTGCCGCCAGGTGGGTTGACGAATTTTGCCTTTTTGCACCTCTGGAGGAAGGTCTTCGGGTTGAAATTGGGTAGCAAAGGTAGGAATCTGACCCGTGACTCTCTGTATTTCTGCATTATAATCAGCCAAGATAATATAATAAGGCCGGTATTGGAGTTCAGATGAGAGGATGAGGCGTCTCGATGACAGGTTCTTGAAGTAAGCCGATTGTAGCACAGTTTCCTCTATGACCCTCATGGCCTGATTTTGCACTACTGTGCGCTCTTCGTGCGAACTCCCGATTTCCTCCACTTGACGTAGCCATGGAGGCTGTGGTGCCTCGAATGTGTCCTGAGCTTCTTCTGTTTGTTGGCCTCCTGGGAATGGTTGTGGATCGTATTCTTCGTCAAACGTTTGTTCAACAGGAATTTGCACTACTTCTTCGTCAGTGGGAGCCTCTGGAGGGGAAGGTGGTCTCTCATATTGTAGTAGACGTGCTTGCAATTCAGTGACCTGTTTCTGGAGATCTTTTATGGCCTCTGAGTCTGTGAGAAGTGAAGCCGCGGAGGGGGTGGTTGGAGAGGCTGCTGTTGGTCCTTTTTGGTGTTTCTGCTTCAATTGTCCCAGTTCCTCCGATAGCTGATCATGTGCTTCAAGCAGCATGGCATAGTCTTCCAATATGATCTTGATATTATCGGGGGTCACTGCTTGAAACTTTGATGGGCTGATGGGTGCCCCCGGTGTGCTCTCAATAGCTGCTTCCAGGTTCTCTTGATTTTGTACTTGTAGGCGTCGATTCTCTTCCTGAGCGGCCGCAAGATGGCGTTTGAGTAGAGCCATATTTCGCTGAAGCTTTGAGTTGCGTTCCAGCTGTGTCCGTAGGTGACCTTCTACCACCTGTATCGCTTCCTGATCTGTGTTCTGTAACTGTACCTCCAAGATGCCATGAGCTTCTTGGAGAGTTTGGAACTGTGTGTGGAGGCGAGCATTTTCCTCCTCTAGTGCCGCGAGGCGGTGCTGTAGTGTCTCTGAGTGCTCGTGCAGGCGTTCATTCTGTTGCTGGAGCTGAATGTAATCTGTCCTTAAGTTTCATATACAGGCTAGCATGGTGTCTAATGCATTTCCTATAGATGAGTGGGTGGTGTTTACAGCGGAAGATGCATGGGAAGGGAATTGGGGAAGGGGAAGAGTGAATGATGTGTCTATTGAAGTCGTGTGTGTGAGTGAAATTGGTGGAGGGGGAATGGGAGGAGGTGGAATCGTGGGGGGAGGTGCCGTGGGTGGTGAAATGTCCATACCTTCAGGAGTGGGTGCGAGTGTGGGGTCTGCCATATACATTGGAATGGTAGGTGGTGTGTGTGTGGAAGTGGTGAATAGATGAGAAGTGGGGTGGGGAGCTGAAAAGAAAGGAAATGGTTGAGACCTGGGTTGAAAAGTTCTAGCAAGGAGGTCATGGAGGGATTGTAGAAATGGAGAGATAGAGGTCGGGGGTTGAGGTCGTAGGTTTGAGGAGGGCATGAAGGGTTGCGTGGTAGCAGGAAAACCCATGAATGTGGATCTAGGGTCAGGATGACCTATGGCTGAGGGCATGGGGGATGGTTGTCCTAGGGCAGGCTCTATGAGCGGTTCGGTGGATTGCATAGTGATGGGGGTTGCTTCAAAGATCGGGTTATCAGAGGTAGAGAATAGGGTGGAACTAGAGATGGGAGTACGGAAGATGAAGGTTGGTTCGGTGGGTTGAGTGGTCGAGGTGATTTCCACTGTTTCTACTCTAGGAGGCGATGGTGGGGGTGTGGGTGGTAGTGGCTCGGTGGACTCCTCATGGGTGACTGGGTGCTCTTGGCTAGCCGTTTTGGTTGCTTGGGAGGTTGTCCTGATGGGTTCAGATGTAATAGTTGGCTCTTCTGCAGTTGTGATGGGAATCTGGATATTCTTACCTGAGTGTGGTCGTGTCTGGAACCTTCGTGGATCATATTGAACTGGAGACCTCCGAATGGCAGTGCGCACTGCTTCCACTACCCCATATGTTTCTGCCATCAATAAGAGACCTTCCCTATATTCTAAGTCAACTCCTGCTTCTTCCAACAATTGAGTCATGAGTACTCTGCTGCTCTGTTCAGTGAGCAGTTGTTGCGATCGCACTCTTTCCATAATTTGATACAGCCTTCGGAGTTCTGCTGTATAGGCTGGGGCTTCAGTGGTCTCTTCTTCATACGCTCCTTCTTCTTCTAGGTGTCCTTGTTGTTGACCTTGTTGAGTGTCACTCCAATGTACATGTCGACCGTCTGTAGACTTTCTTCTTCTTCGTGAGGATGTGCCTTGTTCCTCTGCATCTGAATAAAACTCCACATAAGAGAATTGTGTACTTTGTAGGAATGCTTCGAAGTCCTGGGGGTCCATTCCTTCAGCATCTCCAGTGGCAGCAAATTCGAATTCAGGTGGAATAGGAGGAGCCGATGGGGTAGCTTGTGTCGTAGTTTCAGATCCCGACCTGGGTATCCTAATGGTAAAGGGAGGTACAATGGTCTCCCTTCGTGGCGATACCTCAGGAGTAGTCAAAACTTCCCTTGTCTGGACACAAGGGATCGCACCCCTCATGCGCTTGGATTGATGTGTGGACGTCTTGAGCTTCTTAAACATTTGTAATTGTGCCCAAGTTAAGGCACGTTCAATGGGAACATCGTATGCTAGGCACCGGTAAATAATGCGTGTGATTGCACAGCAACCGTTCACCACTAATTTCCTAGAAGACCTTTTATTTGCTTCATACAATTGATCTATAATCCATACCGGTAGCTTAATCGGTAACGCACCTGCTTCCGCTAAGTAGAGAGCGAACCAGATTCTCTTGTGTGGTTGTGTGAAGCGGTCTTGGCCGGGGAAAGCAAAATGTTGCATGCACATACGGAGAGGGATGGACACGTTTGGTGTGAGTGCTGCCATGTCTTTAAGCTTCAATAGTTTCCTATCCTTCATGTTAGTAGGAACGAGAGCATCCTTTTCGGAGGGTACATGTGTGCCGTGCATATTCAAAGCATCGCTCACCAACTCCACAGTAAGTTCAAACCTCTTCAACTCGTTGTTGCCCAGCAAGGAGGGAAGAACAAATGATCCGGGTTTGTCCTTTTCTTCATTAGCTTGTAATGTGGAGACCAAATAGTAGCATCGGAGGAGATCTGGTTTAGGTAGTGGGGCTTCAAAGTATTCTGCTAGCCCTGCTCATTGCCATATGGTCTGGAGATCCTCGGTGTTCTGTAAAGTCTCGAACCCCTTGGAGAAGAATTGGAATCGAACCCACGATCTGTCATACTCGCACTTAGACTCCCATATATACTTGGCCTCTCCTAATGGACCTGGCATGCCATTGAACCAATGAGAATTGGCATGGACTCTTTCTGTGATCCCTGTGGGTGGATCTGGCACCGGGATTTGCTGAAGGTGTTGCAGCTCCACAGGTCGTTCAGTTGGTGGCACATCCACAGGTAGACTATCCACATCGATTCCTGCAGTAAGTATTCCTACTTGTGAGCTCGGACCTGTTGCTTCTGCCATGTCACTTCTTGCCTTCTGATTCTGTGAGAATATAGGAACATATGTTAATATTGTAAGGGACAAGTTAAAATCATTTTTTTTTTGTCCCCATTACAACAGTATCATGAGGTTCGGGAGAGATTAGTAGGTTAACAAGTGCTCGGTGCTTGTGTGTGTAGTTAGGAATTGGTTGGTCCTAAGAGTTACGTGGAATGATGTGAAGTGAGAGTGCAGCGGTTAGTAGGTGGTCGTGGATTTACAATTGGGGTCCGGGGGTTTGTTACAAGTCTTGGGCTTCCAAATGCAGTGGATGGGTTTTGCTCTTGATTCCGTAGAGACTCTCGAGAGCTTTATAGGTGTGTCAGCTTGAACATGAGGCCTTTTAGGGACCCATTTACAAGTGATTCTGTTCGTGATCATGGGCCTTAGTGTGTTCGTGAGTGTTGAAAACGAGTGGATGCTGGCTGTGCGAGTGAATGGATCGTGCTGTGTAGGGTGTGTTCCTGGTGTAGCTATTTGAGCCCGCAAACAAGCCTTAGGCACCCAAATTTGTCTTGAATGTGAGCTAGCCTTCATCGACGGCTTGGGCACCCAAATAGATTTCACGTTAGCAAAAGAATGTCTGAAAGACTTCTTATTAGTGTCGTGTTGTTGGTTACTAATAAGAGGCTTTGCCCGTGTGGTTGGCTTGAGTGCAACCGGGTGTTCGCCTTTCCGCACCCACACTTGTTTCACTTGCTGGGACATTTTGCTGCGCAGGTACTTTGGATCTCGGACATAGGTAGTACTCTGCTTCTTCTGCCTTTGATCCACCTTTGGTTGTTGCCTCCTTCTGGCCTTTGGAAAAGAAGGGAGTTCCTTTGCATCCCTGACTCCTTTTTTGCGAATATCATTCCTCTGCAACACATAATTTTGGACAAGAACAACATGGTCATCTTCATGTGTATTCCTGGAAGGACCAGGAGTCTGTGCCTTTCCTAGTTCCTTGAGTGCTCCATTATCTAACTCTACTGTAATTCGACTATGATTGACCCAAACCTGAAGAAGTCCACTTCTTAAGTCTAAGTTGACTGCTTGGTCATAGATCCAATCTTGACCCAAGACAAGAGGTTCAGTGAGATCCTCGTCTTGACACACTAGTACTTTAACTGTTATTGCCTCATCCTGAATGTAGAGGGGAAGTTCCACCTCGCCCATGCAAGGGGTTTCCACGCCTCCCAATCCTATGAGATATGCTTCCACAGGATTGACAGTTAACTACAACTCTTGACAGTAAGACAACTTAACAGCACTAGTGGCTGCACCTGAGTCAATCAAGGCTCTTACGGTCCTTGCACTCTTTCCTTGTCCTATATCTAGGGTTATGAAAGGACGTCTATCAATTATCCTATGCGAGCTTGTTCCTGCAACTTCACACATGGCCATAGGATATCCTTGATCTGTATAGTCATTCGTTCTAGGCTGATCCCTACCTTGCCTTCGTAACTTCATCCTTCTGATGCGTTCTAAAGCTTCTGCTTGAGCTTCTTCTCGAATTCGCTTTTCTTCCTCTTTGCGTTTCTTAGCAGTGTTGAGTCGGCTGAGCATGTCCTCCGTTAGGGGTTCCTGATACAACTTGACTCTGCAACCGCTAATATAGTTTGGGAGAATATCACCCTCTAACGTGGCTAATTGTACTGCTCCACTCGTGGAGATCCTATTGATGATCATAGGTCCGTAGCCTCTCTTTTCTAGCTTCCTTGCGTGTTGTTTCAGTGTATAGACTAAAACTAGATCTCCTGCTTTCAAGCCCTTATCCTTCACATGGGCATCAAAGTATGCCTTCTGTCTCTTCTTGGCTGCATATATTCCTGCAGCGGCTCTCAGTCTTGTTTCTCCTAATCGTTCAAGGTCAAAGATCCTAGAGGAGAGTTCATGACTTGTCCATTCGTGCTCTTGTGCTACTCTCAATGTAGGAATCAAGAAGTCCAAGGGTAGCACAGCGTTTTGGCCAAATACCATCTGAAAGGGGGTGGCTTGGAGTACCGTTTTGTAGGCAACTCGGTATGCCCAAACCGCATGGTGTAGCTGTTTGTCCCAATCAGAGCGTTTAGTGTTCACTAATTTTGTCAGTACATTGCATAAGATCTTATTAGTGCTCTCAGCTTGTCCATTAGCTTGAGGGTGATAGGGGACAGACTTCTTGTGTATTACCAAGAATTCTTGGAGTAGATTTTCAATCACTTCGTTCAAGAAATGAGTGCCTCTATCACTTACAAGCTCTATAGGTAGCCCGTATCTTGTGAATACATTCTCAAACAAGAATTTGGCAGTTGTTTGAGCATCGTTCTTTGTCGTAGCCTTTACCTCCACCCACTTGGTGAGATAATCTGTTGCAACAATGAATATTCCGCATGGGAACCCTTAGCTGGGGGATTAATAGGACCTACGAAGTCTATTCCCCACTTAGAGAATGCACGTCCACCCATCATAGGTTTCAGTGGCATCTCATCTTTTCGTATAGGATACTGAGTTCTCTGACAGACATCACATCGCTTCACATAGGTATGTGCGTCCATGTGAAGGGTAGGCCACCAGAAGCCCGCAAATAGTATTGCCTTGATCACCCGATCCGGTCCAAAGTGTCCTCCTGCTACACCTTGGTGAGCAGTTTCTAAGATCTTAAGATATTCACTTTCATGGACACATAGCCTCAGGTAACCATCTTTACCACGCTTATATAGATTATCACCAGTGAGTGAGTAATCCAGGGCTTCTTGTTCTAAACTCCTTTTCCTCGCCAGAGTCATGTCTGGAGGGAATGTGTTTGTCCTCAGGAAGGATACTAGAGGTTCACTCCAATCCGGCGCAATGGATATTTGATAAAGAGTGGCGTGTTCCACTGGTGGTTTAGTGCAACAGATTAGGCATTCCTTGCACAACTTTTGGACATCCGCTTCCATAGTCGGCCAATGCACTCCGAGTCTCCTTAGCGTCTGTAAGGTTCGTTGCTTTGAATGGTGTTGCTCTAGTGCACCTACATGTGCTAATTGCAACCATTTAGCATACTCATCCTCTTCTACGCAACAAGCCAAGATCCCTTGATCTGTGTGCTTGTACATACTTCCTGCCATGATGTGGTACTTTTGGGCTTTAACTACCTCTCTATTCCGTGTGTTTACCACTGGATGATTAGGCCCGTATGTCAATACTGGTATCAATGGCTTAGCCCACTGCGGCACCACTTCCAAATTAAACAAGTAAGCATCAGGAAGGTCATCTGATACTCCTTGTGGGGCCTCTCCCGATGTGAGCCTAGAAAGATGATCAGCTCTCAAATGAGTCCTACCTTTCCTTACCACAACTTCAAAGTCATATTCCATGAGCAAGAGAAACCATCTCACTAATCTTCCTGTATTGCATGGCTTGTTTACGAGGTATAGCAATGCCTGATGATCAGTAAAAATTTTTAACTTATTTGCAACCAAATAGTGTCTAAATTTCTTAGCTGCATATACCATGCCTAAGCCTTCTCTCTCTGTAGTGGTGTAATTCCGTTCAGCTGCATTCAACTGTCTACTTGCATAGGCAATTGGAAGATCCATATTACCTTCACCAGTAGGTTGTGCAAGTACACACCCAATGGCATAATTGGATGCATCCACGTGAACATGGAATGGCTTATTCCAATCTGGTGTGGTCAAGATTGGTGCTGAACATAATCTTCGTTTAAGCTCCTGGAAGGAATTCTCACATTCATCCGTCCACTCAAAGTTAGTCAGAAGTCCGTACATGGGCTTTGCAATGACAGCATACATGTGTATAAATCGTCGGTAATAACCACAATGCCCCATGAAAGCTTGTACTTCCTTGACATTCTTTGGCCTAGGTAGCTCTGCTATGGCTCTCACTTTCTCTTCGTCAGTGGATATGCCATTCTTTGACACTATGTGTCCTAGAATCTTGCCTTGCCTGACCATGAAAACACATTTTTCTGGGTTCAGGCAGACTTGATATTCTCTACATTTGTCAAAGATTTGTCTGAGCTCAGGGATATGGGTTTGTCTAATGTTGGAATGAGCACAAAGATCATCAACGTAGACTTCTAAGTTTTTCCTCAGGAACTCTTTAAATACATGGCACATCAGCCTTTGGAAGGTAGCTGGTGCATTGGTAAGCCCAAATGGCATTACTCTAAAGGCAAAAATGCCCCATTCTATGGCAAAGGCTGTCTTATGTTGATCCTCTGGAGCTATGGCTACTTGATTGTAACCCGAAAATCCATCAAGGAAGCTGTACACTTCCTTACCTGCCACTCTTTCTAAGAGATGTTCTGTGATGGGAAGCGGATAGTTATCTCGAATTGTGGCTGCATTGACCTTCTTCAAGTTAATGCATACGCGTAGCTTTCCATTTTTCTTGGGCACCACTACGATGGGGGATACCCATTCAGTGTGCTCAATTTTGTAGATAAATCCAGCTTCAACCAGTCTATCTATCTCTTCTTTGATCTTAGCAGCGTAATTATCGTTATATGTATAGGGCTTTTGCTTAGAAGGTTTAGCATCTGAGGTCATGGGAATGGTGTGTGAGCATATGTCCGGGTCAACACCTTTCAAATCCTTGTAACTCCAAGCGAATACATCTCTGTATTCTCTTAGCAAGGCAATTAGTGCATGCTCTTCTTCTTCTGTTAGGTCATGGCCTATGTACGTGCATCTCTCCTCTCCTTCTTCTAGGGCCACGACTATTTTCTTGGTGGTTTCTTTGTTATCATAGGCCTCTCCTGATTGTGCCTCTCGTTTAGGCATTCTTATCATGACTCTCCTGTCATCTATCTCATACTTCTTAAAATTTTCTGGAACCGCAAACAAAGATTCTTCCTCTTCCGGTGAGACTTCTTTCTCCTTTCGTTTCTTCCCTTCTTCCTTCGGGGTCACGTGTGTTGCTAATCTTACATCATTTGTAATCTCTCCATGCCTCTGGGGTTGAAATTCTACTTCATGGAAGTATTCTTCATCTGATGCAAATGGTGGGTCCATAATGATTGACTCTAGATCGGAGTCACTTGCCTCCTCAAATGCATCAGGGCTAGGTTCGCATTCTTCTAGAACTGCCTCTCCCATGATTGGCTCTATGGAGAAGACTGAAATGTCATAGCCATCCTCATCACAGTGAGGTGTCCATTGTTCTTCATTGATGGCTACGTCCATTGTTGCTAGGATTTCGGCCCAGCCATGGGGTTCAAATTCCTCATCAGGAAAGACTACAGGTGCATAGGCTGGGTCTTGGATTGATCTATGGGTTTCTTTCGCACCTCTCTCTCTGGCTTCCTCTCTCTTCTCTTCTTCTACTGCTACTTTGCACATCCATAAGTGAGTGTCTTCATGCATCCATGAGGATCCAGACCCTATGGAATGCATCGATTCTGTATCATCTTTGGCTCTATGGATGGGATTCCATTGGATAGGAGGGACATCTCTATGAGAGTAATCTTTGAGATTTACTTTGGTTGTAACACCTAAGTGCTGCAGGTACAAAGAATTGGTTCCCCAATCCTGTACCACTTGCAACTGTCGCATAAATGGTCTTCCGAAAATCATCTCATAGGCATGATTTTTGCTGAAGTCACATATGGCAAATGTATGCTCAAACTCGACACCACAAGTGGTGAGAGTTATTCCTTCTAGCAATCCTAGGGGTCTCTCTATGTGACCATCGGCCATCTGCAATTTCATTCTCGTTGGCCTGAGTGCTGGCTTGCCCCAACGTTTCCATAGGGAAGTAGTGGCAATTGCAACTCCTGCACCTGAGTCCAAAATTGCCTTGGTGGTGTACTCCTGGTAGGTGATGGGAAGATAGGTGTTCCCTTCTTCACCTTCACACATATCTCCTATCTTATCCAAGGGAATTTCTGGCACTGTCCTATGGGATCCTACCTGGGAACGAGGTTTTGCTATCTCTGGTACTTGTTTGGCTACATGTTTCCATAATTCAGGTCTAAATTTGAGTAGCTCTTCTAACTTGAGATTGCACTGCACTTTAGTGTTCTTCACTACCTCTGTGTTCCTAGGTATGACTGAATCTTTGTTTCTTACCATGACTGTAGGTGCTCTCATACATGTGGACTTTGCTTCCCATGGGCCTGTGAAATGGGGTAGTTCTTGTAAAGAATTAGACTCAAAGTCTAATCTCTCGTGAGACTGAGTACTCTCATGTTCCTCGTAAATAGATGGGATGTCTTGTGGGAATTGGTCGTGTGCATCATCCACAAGTTCAAAGGGAGGGGCGACTTCACTTTCATTATCCCATTTGTCTTCTTGAATCTCTCGTAGGAAGTCTGGTGCAAACCGATTCATAGAAGAAGAAGTGTAATCTGATTCCCAACTAGGTTCATTTGGCTCTTCGCTGTAATAGGACTCACCATGTTCTGGAGACTGCATATAGTATGCTTGGGGACTATCGACATGTGTAGAATCAAATCTATGGTCACCGGGGTCACTTTCAGAAAGCAGTGGTGTTACAGGGACTATAGCTCTATTCAGATTTTCTTCTGCAACTGCGTACTTTACCGGAATCACATTAGCTGGGGCAGGGGGTTGTTGAGCTAAGACTGGCTGAGGCCTTTGTTGGTTTTGGTAGGGTTGCTGATACGGTTATTGTGGCCTGCCATATGGTTGTGGAGGGTACGGGTTCTGGTATCTTCCTTGCTGCGGGTATGGCTGAGGGTAGGGTTGCCTAACTGCCTGCTTGTTGTATGGGCAATCTTGTGCGGTATGATTGGTGTACCTTCGTTCTATGGTGCAATATTGGCTATTTGGATTGACCTGGGGTTGAGCCATAATGGGACACACGTTTGCCATATGGTCACCACCGCATGTATAGCACCTCTTCGCTGGGGTAAACCTCGGAATTTGTTTGCTAGAGACGCCTAGTTTTTGGGCCACTTTCTCTGCGAGTTCCTCAATTGATGTGGATTGCGTGGAAGAGTGACTAGATGCACTATCTGAATCTTTGTAGATTTTGGAAAGCTCTAGTTCTTCCCCTAGGTTATCTTCAATGTCAATGCACATGCGTACGCACTCTTCTATAGTCCTAGGGTCCTTCAGATACACATAGGATCTCAATTTCGTGCTCAGCAATCCATCAAGGAATAAGGCTACTTGTTTGGCAGGTGTGGGTAGCTCCGAAACAGGGCACCTTTCAAGATATTGTCTAAATCTTCTTCCTGCCAATCTTACAGTCTCTTGGGGAGTCTGTTTGAAGCTGTGAATCAATGAGGAGGTATTGTGTCTTATGCCACTCTTAGAGAACTCTACAATGAAAGCCTCTAGGAGTTGGTCTATACACCTAAATTGTCGCTCATCCAATGGCTGAAACCATGTAAGTGCTGTGTTCCTAAGGGTTAGACCGAAGGCATTGTACTGCGTGAATAAATCCTCCACTTGTTCAGCTCTCAAGACTTGCTTGAACTCCGCCACATGATCATAGGGATCTCCTGTGCCATCAAAGTAATTCTTCATGGACTTAACTAGCTGGGTCGGTCTCAAAGTTCTTGTGTGCTCTCTAGGTCTCGGCAGGGGGAATCCATCCACGTTTCTTTGGTTCCTGTGAGCTCTAAGTATCTCAGGTTCTACTCTATTCGTCTCCGTCCTCGTTCTTTCTCTGCCCACTGGGTTGGCAAAGCTTACTTCTGGTCTATCTCTACTTCTGTCTCTTTGAGTTCCATGAGCTTGGGATGTTCCAGCTCCAGGGTGACCATAGGATACATTCGATCTTGGTTGGGGGAAAATGAATTCACCCTTCCAAGTGTAAGCATGCCTATCATTTTCTGTCACCACAAAGATCCTTTCCGAAGTGTGATCTAAGTAGGTCACTCTACCTGGGCTATCCGGATCCTTAAACTCATAGATCATGATAGTTCCTATATCAGTTGGCTGATTAGATTTATACCTCCAAAAGGCTTCGTCAGTTTCTCGATTGAGGAGCAACTCTATGCTCTTGTTGTCTTGGGGAACCCACTCAGGTGTGATAATCCTAGTGAGAACAGATTTGCCTCGAGGGGTTCGAGGTTCTATACCCATGTTTCCTTGCTCCAGGTCACCTAAGTCTGCTTCTGGGATCAAATTTCGAAATTCGTCCGTCCTATCTGGGTGACTGGTGACTACGTATATGGTTCCTTCTTTGTCCAGGTATGCACCGTTTTCAGACTTGACAGCTGGGTGCTCTAGTCCTATGGATTGGTCAGGGTTTTTAATCTGGACCACGGATCTTCCTAGGCCGTCCTCATAGATGCTGGCACCTACTCGGTTGGTCCTAAGGTATTCCAGCTGTGTTTTGTAAGGGCCTTCTACCCTGTACAAGTATGGCACACCTGAACTCCCCGTAGGTCTGTCCATGCCTTGAGACATCTCTGACTCACTGGTCTCAGAGCTAGGGTAGTACGAGTGGTGGCTCAACTGCTGGGCCCAAGACCTAGCAGTGTGGTTAACGCTAGCCTCTGAAGATCTAAGGCTTTGTCTCTCCCTTACTAGATGTCGTCCTGATCTAAGGTTCATATGCCTATCTAAGTAGCACAGTTCTTTGCCCAGAGTACAACCTCGTTGCTGGTTACTTTATCTTAGTCGCTTGGTTCTTTTTAGTTATTTTATCGTGTTTAAGGTCTTGTCTGATATCACGTCGTCAGGAATATTTGAATGTTATTTCGCACTCACAGTTGATCGTTCCACGTTAAGTTCTTTCCCTTTAAAATTCTCGACAGTACAAGGATTATGCCCTTAGCTTGAGCTTGAAAGTTTAGGTATGCTTCAACTTGATAGTTGCCTATCGTCGCCCTGACTTACTCCTACTTCTAATCGTTCTTAGCCTAAGCTAGGAATTGACGAAGAGGAGTTGAGAGTATTCCAACCTTTCTTGCTGAACCTTGCTCTTTAGTGCTCGAGAAGTTGATTCTCAAGCTTGCGCAAAACCCTTGCTTGGACGCTCTCAATTGCTTCTCAATAGACCTGCATCAGTCCCAAGATTAGCTCCAAGTTGACCTTTCAATTGACAGACAATTTATTTCAGACACTTTTTTAATGACCCTTGTTCCCCCTTTTGTGTTGCTAGAAATTTCCTCTAGAGCTCCCTTGGTGTTCCTACCCCTCCGTGTGTCAACTTCCAAATATCCTATCTGAAAATCAATGCGTTATTCTTATAAAAAACAGTTGAGGGCGTGTAGTATATGCCACGAGCTTTCCGACAAGCCCTAGAGCTCAAAAAATGGATTTCGTATGAAAAAGTTATGACCGTTCAAAGTTTAGGGGGTTAACTAGACAAACAGAACCTTTCAGGGGTTTTAATGCATTTTTCTAAGGCCTTTGTAAGTGTATGAGTATTTGAGAGTGCAAATATGCCCAAAATTTAGCCTAAATTTCCAAAAATTTACCCCTTAATTTTTGCCGAAAATGTCTGTCTGTCGCGATAGACGGTGTCTGTCGCGATAGACACAAACTATCGTGGGGGCTGTCTGTCGCGATAGACGGTGTCTGTCGCGATAGACACAAACTATCGTGGGGGCTGTCTATCGCGATAGACGGTGTCTGTCGCGATAGACGCTGTCTATCGTGGAATTTTGGTCTGTCGCGATAGACGGTGTCTGTCGCGATAGACGCTGTCTGTCGTGGATTTCTGTCTGTTGCGATAGACGGTGTCTGTCGCGATAGACGCTGTCTGTCGTCTGTCGTGATTTGGTTTGTCGCGATAGACGGTGTCTGTCGCGATAGACTGAAAAAATGCAAATTTTTGAGAAACTTCTAGTGATTTAGAGTGCCCTAATGGTGTAGGTTACCATGACAAACATGCATTCACAAAATTTTAAGTTTTTCTGTCTGTCGCGACAAACAGAGGTCGTCGTCCCGGGACCTGTGCAGAGTCTGTCGTACCTGCGCACACTGCTGGAGGAGGTGGTACAGCAAGTTCCTGCAACAAAAGCTCAAAAACACACCAAAAACAGATAGCATGCAAGCTCTCTCTCGCTCTCTCTCACAATGAAATGAGGGAAATGAGGTGGGGGGTGTAATATGACCAAAAAACTGAAATTTTTTGTGGAGATGGAGATGGAGGTGGGAGATGGTGGAGATGATGATGGTGATGATGGTGATGCGAAAGTAAGGAAAAAATGAAAAAAAATTAAGAGAAAGAAGGATATTACCTATAACTCCAATGTCTCAACTCGACGTCTTACCATCACACGCTCGTCCTCGAAGCTCTCTCCCCGGCAACGGCGCCAAATTTGGTGTCACTCTAGCACAATGGTGAGTACCAACGTGAGAAGATTCACCTCATAATTGTCAATCCGTGGAGACGTGAGGACTAGTATGAAGACTATGAGCAAGTGAAGACACAAGTGCGTGAGTGAGAAGCACACAAGCATGCACACACATACACACACACGCGCACACAAGGCAAGAACAAGGAGAGGAACAATGGAGTTCTTTGCATTAATCAAAAGGTCTCTTACATAAGCTCAATTCACAAACAATCTAACCCCAAAAATGAGCTCTCTAGCTCTTTTTATAGTTTTCTAACTAGCTTTGGTCCTGTCCAGACCTAGTGTCCGGCCTAGTTAAAAATTAGGTTCTAGAGTCTATTTGAGGGCTCAAACAGAGTCTAAAAATTATGAAAATTGATATGTCGCTAGTTCTAATACTCCTCAAGCTCGAGGACTCCTCGGCTTGCACAAAATGGAGTCTATTCTACCAAAAACGGGATTTACAATGTTTGTGTAGTGATTAAAATCACTTGATTTGTAAATAGTCCATGGAAAAAATGATTTGGCCTTGTTGCCGTATTGTGCATGACTCCTCTGTTGCTTTGTATACCAACAGCTGCAAATTACCACAAGCTTCAAGCTTGTACTCCAACACTTCAGAAAAAGTCTTCTTCAAAACTGAATTTGACTTTCTTCAAAAAACCTGAACTTGTTGAATATGAACCATAATACTTGAGAAAATATGCAAAGTAGATATCCAATAGTGTACACATCAAGCAATCACTGCTTGACAACATATATAGCATGAAATGTCTCTGAACCTGCTATCTCCTATCTTCAAAAACTTGAAAACATACACTAGGATCCACATATTTTCATTTACCTTTTGAAAAAGATTTCTCAACGTACTTCGGCTGCATCATGTAAATACATTAAACAAAATCAGGAACTGAATCCTGGAACCTGTGACTTACAACTCACAACTTAGTGTATTATGAACACTGCTGGTTCATCTCTGACTGTACTGAAGTCAAATCAACTCAACTCAATTGAAATTAACTGAAATCAACTGAAATATGAGTCAAAAAATCTATGATGTCATCATGTCTTCATCCTTTAAATCCTTCATAGCTCTTTCCTTCAGAACCTGGTATAAAAATATATGTGTGCACTTCTCAAATATACCTTTCTGAAATATCAAGCTTCTCTTCAATAGAATTTTGGAACCTTCTCCTGAACAGGAACATCCTAACAGGAACTTTCTCCAAACATTCTTCTTCTTCCTTCTTCTTACAAAGCTAGAACATAAAGAGAAACTGACAAAGGAAATATAGGAATACCTGAAATAGGAACACCTGTAGGTATGTGTCACTCTAGCACAATGGTGAGTACCAACGTGAGGAGATACACCTCATAAATGTCAATCCGTGGAGACGTGAGGACTAGTATGAAGACTATGAGCAAGTGATGGCACAAGTGCGTGAGTGAAAGCACACAAGCATGCACACATACACACACACATGCACCAAGTAAGAGCAAAGAGTGGAACAATGGAAGGACTTCGATAACACAAGAGCTCTCTTACAAAGCTGAAATCCACAACAAGCTAACCTCAAAAATGAGCTCTCCAGCCCTTTTTATAGTTTTTGAGTGGTTTTGGCCCTGTCCAGACCTAGTGTCCGGCCTAATTAAAAAATAGGTTACAGGGCTTATTTGGGGGCTCAAACGGAGTCTAAAAATTATGAAACTCGGTAGGATGGTAGTTCTAATACTCCTCAAGCTCGAGGACTCCTCGGCTTGAACAAAATGGAACAAAAATAGAAAATGGTATTTACAATGGTTTTTAGTGATAATAATCATTATTTTTATAGGGATTTCATCTGAAAATTTGACAGGTGCTTCTTGGAGCTCCCTACTTGCTCCTTCTTCTTGTGTGTCCACTTCCTTGATGCACTTCCATGCTTTGTCCTTTGAACTTCAACACTCCCCCCCTCTTGAGTCTGTCGTCCCTGACAGACCCTTGTTGTCGTGGTTGTTCCATGTAGTACATTGAGAGGTAGTGTCCTTTACGTCCAACAAGAGCGATCCATTTTCCCAATGTAGCCTGGTCGTTTTTCCGATTCTTTACTTTGCCACTGCTAGATCTTTCAGTTTCTGGTTCCTTTGTATTTACCTCTTCCTTGTATTCCATCTTGATGGTGCATTTATGAGCTATCCAAAACTGCTAGTTGCTCAAAGGAGGTGATCAATGTTGATTATGAGCAACTCTCGATCGTGGATGGCTTCCTTGCTCTTGTAGTGGTCACCCTGATGTCCTCTGATTCTTCCAAAGATGGCTTTCATAGTTTTCATACCAAGTACTTGTAACCCATAATGTATGATGGGTAAGTGCATTAGTGCATGGGTTGAACAAAATATGTGCCTTGTGCATGGCCTTGTAATGTGGTCCTATGTGTGCGTACTTGGAAAATGCATGGGAAGAAGTATGGTGCAAGAAATGGGGTCTCGAGCTAAGTGCTCAAGGGTATTCTGATGAAGAGGTTTCCTAATCTATCAGGGTTATAGTGTTGTTGAAGCATACATGTCTGATCATGATGAAAGGTTTGTTGATCTTCATCTCGTCGTGGTGTACTTCCATTATGGTATTTGACCATTGACTTGTCTTTTTGGTTGATGAATGTCCTTGCTGATGGTTCATCGATGAGTGTCGTCGAGCACATGGACTTTTTTTTTTTTGGAACAATTACAAAACAATAAGAAGGTGGTTAGGATCAATAAAATATATTACATGTGTCAAGTGTGTCTCATGTGCCTGGGAATTTCAATTGTGTCTATGCACGACCGTGTAATGTGGCCCTATATTGATGCATACTTTGGAAATGCATGACCTCAATGGTGCGAAAGACAAGGTTATGCCAAAGGCACATGGTTGCTGCACGTCGAGGCTTCTGATGTTACTTGCATAGTTGATGCATTCTTTGTTTGGAGGTGTCGATTGGATCTTGAAATGATTTAATCCTCCTAATTGGAACCCATTTCAGAATAGTATTTGGCCCTGTAGAGGTCACCTCAGGCCACTTCATCTTTGGATGCTTTCCAAACTTTGGTAACCAGTTTGGTTGGCCCTTTGGTTCTGTGGATGTTGCTTGTGCTTTTGGCTTCCAAACCCATATCCTGGATGATTGCCTGCTTATTTTTTTAGAAGGGTTGAGTTTATCTTCTTTTGGTCTTTGTGCTCTGTTCTTACCCTTTGCTTTCCTTGGCTTCTTTGTTGAGGCCTTTTGCATGGTGGGGAGCATAGGCCTTTGTACGTGTAAGAGCTTCTTGGGTACCCACATCTGTAATCGCCCGTGTTGAGCTGTAGCTAATTTTTTAGGCACCCAAATTTGTACCTGATTGTGGTCGGCCTTCATTGATAGCTTCGGTACCCAAATTTGTTGGATTCTTCGTGCTTGAGCCTGTCGTAGGTGCTTGGTCCTTCTATTTTCATGGTCGATCTGGTTGGGTGGGAATCTTTGAGGCAACATCGATGGTTGTACTCCTTTCTTTACCCACATCTACGTCATGCCCAAAACTTCTTTCTTCTTGAAGGCTCTTTGTCTATTTGATAGACTGGCTGTCTTGCACTGTTTTGCTTGCTTCTGAGGTTGAACTACTGTGGATGCTTTACTCTTTGAAAAAAAAGAAGAAGGTTCGTCTTGCCTTTGCGACTGTCCTTCCATGATTGTGTCTGTCTGGATCATAGAGCTTTTGACATCTACAACATCTTTTTTGAGAAGATTAGCCTTAGAGGAACGAAGAGAGTGTGTGGTGTCATTGTCAGTGGGCATGCAATTCTCCAATTCTAATGTAATGCATTGTTCATGTACCCAAACTTGAAGAAGTTTACTTCTTAGGTTCAAGTTGACAGCATGGTTGTAAATCCAATCTTGACCCAAGACAAGTGGCTCTGTGAGGTCCTCATCATGACACACTAGCATTTTGACTTTTATTGGAACATCTTGAAGGTAGATGGGAAGTTCCACCTCTCCCAAACAAGGGGTTTCCATGCCTCCTAAACCTATGAGATAGGCTTCTATGGGCTTGATGTTCAATTGTAGGTCTTGGCAGTATGAAATTCTAACTGCACTAGTTGCTGCTCCTGAGTCAATCAATGCTCTCACAATCCTTACACTCTTTCCTTGTCCTACTTCTATGGTCACAAAGGGACGTCGGTCAATTATTCGAGAAGTAGTTAGGTCCGATTTTGGCACATGTGCATGTGATATTTGGGAGCTTTTGTGTTGACATCTAGGCCTAGTCTCCGTAACTTATTTCTTCTGATGCGCTCTCTAGCCTCTGCTTGTGCTTTTTCTCTAACCCTTATCTCCTCTTCTTTTCGCTTCTTAGCAGTGTTGAGTCTCATTAGCATTTCCTCTGTAAGAGGTTCTTGATATAGCTTGACTCGGCATCCACTAATATAGTTTGGTAGGATATCACCTTCTAAAGTGGCCAATTGAACCGCACCGCTAGTGGAAATTCGATTAATGATCATGGGTCCGTATCCTCGTTTTTCCAACTTACGGGCATGTTGCTTTAGCATGTAAACCAGCACTAGATCTCCTTCTTTCAATCCTTTATCCTTTATATCGGCGTCAAAGTATGCCTTTTGCCGTTTCTTTGCAGCATAAATGCCTGCTGCTGCTCGTAGCCTCGTCTCACCTAAGCGTTCTAGATCAAAGATCCTAGAAGACAACTCATGTCCATTCCACTCATGCTCTTGTGCTACTCTTAAAGCTGGGATTAGGAAATCTAATGGTAGCACAGCATTCTGTCCGAAGACCATCTGAAATGGGGTGGCATTGAGTACCGTTTTGTAGGCAACTCGGTATGCCCAAACAGCATGATGAAGTTGTTTGTCCCAATCAGAGCGTTTATTATTCACCAGTTTTGTCAAGACATTACATAGGATCTTATTCGTGCTCTCGGCCTGTCCGTTGGCTTGTGGGTGATAAGGGGCAGACTTCTTATGTATCACCATGAATTCTTGAAGGAGGTTTTTAATGACTTCGTTCAAGAAGTGTGTGCCTCTATCACTAACCAACTCTATTGGCAGTCCATATCTCGTGAATACATTCTCGAATAAGAACTTAGCGGTTGTTTGAGCATCATTCTTTGTTGTGGCTTTTACTTCCACCCACTTTGTAAGGTAATCTGTGGCTACAATAATGTACTCAGCATGGGAGTTTCTAGCTGGGGGGTTGATGGGACCTACAAAGTCTATACCCCACTTTGAAAATGCACGTCCTCCCATCATTGGCCTTAAAGGCATCTCGTCTTTTCGTATCGGATATTGTGCATGTTGGCATGTGTCACATTTCTTCACATAGGTATGTGCATCCATATGAAGAGTGGGCCACCAAAGTCCTGAGAATAGAATGGTCTTAATTACTCTGTCAGGCCCAAAGTGTCCACCTGCAACACCGCTGTGTGCAGTTTCTAAGACTTTCAAATAGTCTGATTCATGAACGCACAGTCTTAGGTAACCATCCTTGCCTCTTCGATATAGGTTGTCTCCTACTAAGGCATAGTCTTGAGCCTCTTGCTCCATGCTCCGTTTTCTTGCAAGACTAGCCTGATTGGGTAATGTTCCCAATCTCATGAACTCAACCAATGGAGCACTCCAATCTGGGATTAATGACACGTGATAAAGAGTGGCATGCTCCACTGGGGGTCTCTTCTGGCACACTGGACAATTCTGGATCCACTCTTGTATTTCTTTGTCCATGCTAGGCCAATACACTCCTAAACGTTTTAGATTCTGCAATGTTCGTTGTTTAGAGTAGTGATTTCCTAGCAGTCCCTCATGGGCTTGTTGCAACCAACTAGTATGTTCGTCGTCCTCAACACAACAAGCTAGTACACCCTCTGTATCTTGTTTGTACATGCTTCTGGCCAATATTTGATACTTTTGTGATCTGACAATTTCTTCTTTGCTAGTTTTCACATTTTTATTTACAGGCCCGAAGGTTAGGACTGGTACCAACGTATTTGCCCATTTAGGAACAACTTCTAAATTGAACAAATAAGCATCGGGCAATTCATCAAACACTCCTTGCGGTGGCTCTCCTGAAGTGATGCGAGAAAGATGGTCTGCCCTAAGATGGGTTCTACCTTTCCTAACAACAACTTCAAAGTCGTATTCCATTAGTAAGAGGAACCATCTTACTAAGCGGCCTGTATTGCAAGGTTTATTGACCAAATATAGTAAAGCTTGATGATCAGTGAAAAACTTGAACTTATTGGCCAATAGATAGTGTCTAAACTTTTTCACAGCATATACCATGCCTAAACCTTCTCTCTCGGTTGTTGTATAGTTTCGTTCAGCTGCATTTAATTGCCTACTAGCATATGCTATCGGCAAATCTAGGTTTCCATCACCTGTGGGTTGTGCTAGCACACAACCTATAGCATGATTGGATGCATCCACATGGACATGGAATGGTTTATTCCAATCAGGGGTGGTCAGTATTGGTGCTGAGCACAAACGTCTTTTTAGCTCATTGAAGGATTTTTCACATTCATCGTTCCACTCAAAATTTGTCAACAATCCATAAAGAGGTTTAGCAATGATGGCATACATGTGGATAAACCTATGGTAATATCCACAATGGCCCATAAAGGCTTGTACCTCTTTAACATTCCTTGGTCTTGGCAACTCTGTTATGGCTCTTACCTTGTCTTCATCTGTTGATATCCCATTTTTAGAAACAATGTGACCTAAGATTTTACCTTGTCGTACCATGAACACACACTTCTCTGGGTTCAGACAAACTTGATATTCTCTACACTTGTTGAAAATTTGCCTGAGCTCAGGAATGTGGTATCTTCTCTGTTGGGAATGTGCACATAAATCATCCACATATACTTCTAAGTTCTTTCACAAGAACTCTTTGAAGACATGACACATGAGCCTTTGGAATGTTGCAGGTGCATTAGTGAGTCCAAATGGCATCACGCGGAATGCAAAGATTCCCCACTCGGTGGCAAAAGCCGTTTTGTGCTGATCTTCAGGGGCAATGGCTACTTGGTTGTAACCTGAAAATCCATCAAGGAAGCTATAAACTTCCTTGCCTGCAACACGCTCCAATAAATGTTCAGTGATTGGAAGTGGATAACTATCTCTGATCGTAGCGGCATTAACTTTTTTAAGGTTAATACACACTCGCAACTTTCCGTTCTTCTTGGGCACCACTACAATGGGGGACACCCATTCAGTATGCTCAATCTCATAGATGAATCCAGCTTCAATCAGCCTGTCAATTTCTTCTTTGATTTTAGCTGCATAAGTGTCATTATATGTGTAGGGCTTTTGTTTGGTGGGCTTGGCATTAACGGTCATCGGGATCGTATGAGAGCAAATTTTTGGATCTACTCCCTTCAAGTCTCTATAGTGCCATGCAAACACATCCCTATATTCCCTTAATAGAGCTACAAGCTCCACTTCTTCTTTTGCACTTAGGTCATCTCCTATGTACGTACATCGCTCTTCATTCCCTTCAATGGTCACTACAATTTTTTAGGTCTTTTCTTTATTGTCATATGCTTGTCCTATAATGGCCTCTCTCTTAGGCATTCGTACCAAAATTTTCCTATCCTCAACCTCATATTTCCTGAAATTTTCTAGTACCTCGCACAATGATTCCTCCTCTTCTTGTTTCACTACTTTCCTTTTCTTTTTCCTTTTACCTCCTTCACTTCCATCCTTTGAATTTACCGTCTTAATGCTCGTGAGAGGTTCTTCTTCTTTTTGGGTTAACACTCCCATGTCTTCTAAATAGTGCTCCTCTGAGTCAAAGTAGGTATCCATGACAATGGATTCTAGATCGTCATCATTCTCTTCTTCTTCTATGACCTCACTAGGATCACACTCTTCCAATAAGGACTGACACATGAACACGGAAATATCATAACCCTCCTCATCACAATGAGGTGTCCATTGTTCTTCATTGACTGCAATGTCCATGGTAGCTAAGATTTCTACCCAACCATGAGGCTCAAATTCCTCATCTGGAAATATCATCGGTGTATAGGCTAGGTCTTTTATTGGTCTATCTCCTGGGGAAGTTCCTTCTTCTCTTGCTTTTAGGCGCTTTTCCTCTTCCTCTGCGACCTTGCACATCCACAAGTGAGTATCTTCATGTAGCCAGGATGGATCAGGTGAGCTTCTAGAATGCACAGAGATTGAATCTTCTTTTGCTTTGTGGATAGGATTCCACTGTAGGGGTGGTACATCTCTGAATGTGTAATCCTTCAGATTGACCTTGGTGGTGACCCCTAAGTGCTGTAAGTACAAGGAGTTGGTTCCCCAATCATGTACTATTTGCCATTGTCGTAGGAAGGGTCTTCCTAGGATCATCTCATAGACATTATTTTTCTCAAAGTCACATATAGCAAATGTATGTTCAAACTCTACACCACAAGTGGTTAGAGTTATCCCTTGGAGCAATCCTAGAGGTCTTTCAAAATGACCATCTGCCATTTGAAGCTTCATTCTAGTTGGTCTTAATGTGGGTTTGCCCCATCGCTTCCACAAGGAAGTGGTTGCAATAGCAACACCAGCACCTGAATCTATGATTGCTTTGGTTGTGTAACCTTGATAGGTGATCGGAAGATAAGTATTACCTTCTTGACCTTCACTCATGTCTCCTATCTTGTCTAGAGGTATCTCTGGAACTTTTTGCTTAGAGCTTGCTTTGGGCATATTGGACTCAAGTTCTGGAACTTGATCCTTCACATGATTCCATAGCTCAGGTTGTGCTTTGAGCAGCTCTTCTATCGTGAGATGGCACTGAACCTTGGTGTTCTTCGTGACAACATCAGTGTTTCTTGGAACCACTGAGTCTTCATTTCTTACCAATATTGTGGGAGCTCTGATCTGAAGAGATTCAGATTCCCATGGGCCTGTGAATTGAGGCAACTCTTGTAAAGAATTAGATTCAAAATCTAATCTTCCATCTTCTTGTTGCTCTGCTTGGTCTTCATAAATAGATGGAATGTCTTGGGGAAATTGGTCATGAAGATCATCAATCTCAGGAATAGGAGGGGGATTACCCTTCTCCTTGGCCCATTTTTCCTCTTGTATTTCCCGTAAGAACTCTTGAGAGTACTGTTGCATTGAAAGAGGTGCTCCCTCATCCTCAGAATCAGGAACATAAGTTTTCATTTGTGATGAAATCTCTCTTTCAACAACCGGTTGAGCCTGTGGAGGTAAAGAAACCTGCGGCTTGTTTACCAACTGCTCTAATCTTTCTAGTAAGCCTTGGAAATGCAAATCCGATTTGATAGAGTTTGTCTGATTGAACTTTTGACTAGTCTCGAGCATAGCTTGAGCTACTTCTACCATTTTTCAGGCACATTTTTTTTCGTTCAATCTCTAAATCTGCTCTCGGGTAACTCTTGTCCAGGTTTGCAGTTGTTGGCCCTTCTTGAAGGCGAGCCTGGTAGGCCTTGAACATCATGTCCAAGCCTTCTGGAGTTGGATCTGCAAGAACAAACCCTGATTGCAGTCTATTTACAATGGGCGGTGGGGTGGAATGAGGTGGAGTGGATGGAGCTTCGGCATGTGAGGGGCTTTGAGATGCAATGTCTTCTATTTTTGTTTTGGTATCCCTTAGGCTTTCTTCTAGCTCGGATAGCTTTTTGTTCCACTTGCGATTAGCCTTCTCTCTGGTATCCTTCCATGTTCTTGGTTTCCTCTTACTAGGCTCTTCTGACTCACTTGACTCCGATTGCTTAGATGGTTTTGCTTGTTGTGTAGCCCATGCCCTAGTAACTGCCTGTACAGGAGCCACATTACTGCTACTTGCTACTTGAACTTGAATCCGCCACTAAGCCTACCACATTGATGGGTGTAACCTTAGGCACACTAGAGGGATTCCTGGGAAACTCTTTAGGAAGATGTTCCTTGCCACACTCAGGACAAAAGCCTTGTATTGTGATGTTTTGTCCTTGTCCAAGCGCTGGTTGATGGGGACATTCCCGAATGAAATGATCGCCCTGACATCTAAAGCATGGTCCTCTAGGGGCTTGTGGTCTTACTTGTCTCACTTGGGGCCTAGTATTTGGATTCGTATACATGACATTGGAGTATTCTGGCTCCCAATTTTGTTCCATAGGTGGTGCCTCATATTGATACTGAGAAGTTTCACTTTGCTCAGGTGACTCTATGTAATAAGCATGTGGACTATCTTCATGGAAGTAGTCTGAACCATGAGCATGAGAGTCATTTTCTGAGACCAAAGGGGTTAGTGGAATCAATGCTCTATTAGGGTTCTCCTCTGCCATCGTATATTTAACTGGGATCACATTGGCAGGAGTTGGTGGTTGGTTTCCCAGAACTGGTTGTGGCCTATTTGGTGTCTAATATTGCTGCTGGTATTGAGGTTGATATTGTTGTTGTGGCCTATAATATGGCTGTTGGTACTGGTTCTCATACCTACCCTGTTGGTAAGGTTGTTGATGATTTTGTCTAACAGCCTGCCTGTTATAGGGACAATCTTGGGCGGTATGATTTGTGTATTCCCTCTCAATGGTGCAATATAGAGCATTAGGGTTTCCTTGGGGTTGAGCCATCATTGGGCAGACATTAGCCATGTGATCTCCTCCACATGTATAACATCACTTCAATGAGGTGACCCTTGGCATTTGTCTATTTTGAACTCCTAGCTTTTTGGCCACCTGCTCAGCTATCTCATCTATCTCACTAGAGGTTCTAGTGGTATGACTAGTAGAACTGTCAGTGTCCTTATAGAGTTTGGATAATCCTAACTCCTCACCCAAGTTATCTTCTATGTCAATGCATATCCGCACACACTCTTCTATGGATCTAGGCTCTTTCAAGTACACATATGATCTCAACTTTGTGCTCAATAGGCCATCTAAAAACAGTGCCACCTGTTTGGCTACTGTGGGTAATTCTGGCACAGGACATCTTTCCAAGTACTGTCTAAATCTTCTTCCTGCAAGTCGCACTGTTTCTTGGGGTATCTGCTTGAAGCTGTGGATCAAGGATGATGTGTTATGTCTGATACCACTCTTGGAAAATTCTACAATGAATTCTTCTAGAAGCTGACCTATCTCTCTATAGTTGCGACTGTTTAGAGGTTGAAACCAAGCTAAGGCAGTACCCTTAAGAGTCAAACCAAATGCCTCGAACTGGGTGAATAAGTCTTCAACCTGTTCAGCTCTTAGCACTTGTTTGAACTCGATCACATGATCATAAGGATCTCCAAATCCATCAAAGTAGTTCTTCATTGTCTTAACCACTTGAGAGGGTCTAAAGGTTCTTGAGTGCTCTCGTGGTCTAGGCAATGGGAAATCATGATCATCTCTTTGATGCCTATGAACTCTATGTCTCTCCCTTTCAGGTCTTTCCGTTCCATATCCTGATCTGTCTCTGCCCACAGTGTCTGCAAAGCTTACCTCCGGTCTCTCTCTAGTTCTTTCCCTCTGGGTTTCATGAGCCTTGGATGATCCGGCTCCTTGGAGGCCCTGGGAAACATTAGATCTTGGTGGAGGGAAAATTGATTCACCTTGCCAAGTGTAAGCATGTCTGTCATGATCTGATACCAAGAATAATTTCTGAGATGTGTGATCTAGATAAACAACTTTCCCTGGTGTCTCTGGATCCTTGAATTCATAGATGGTGACTACTGGGCTGGGTTGATCTGTCCTAAATCTCCAAAAGGCTTCCTCCGTTTCTCTATTCACAAATAGTTCTATGCTTTTGTTATCTTGAGGAATCCATTCTGGAGTGAGCACTCTGGTCAAGACCGACTTACCTCTAGGGGTCTTGGGTTCTCGTCCCAGGTTTCCTTGCTCTAGGTCTCCTATCTCGTTCTCAGGAATGATGTTTCCAAACTCATCTGTCCTGTCTGGTAAGTTGGTAACCACATACATGGTTCCTTCCTTATCAATGTAAGCACCCTCTTCGAACTTGACTACTGGGTGTTCAAGTCCAAAGGGTTGGTCAGGATTTTTGAGTTGAACCACTGATCGTCTTAGACCATCCTCATAGATGCGAGCACCTAATTGGTTGGTCCTGATATACTCCAATTGGGTCTTATAGGGACCTTCTGGGGTCTATAAATAGGCAGTACCTGAGCTACGTGTGGGTCTTTCCATGCCAAAAGACATTTGTGAGTCACTGGTCTCTGAACTTAGTGTGTAAGGATAACCACTAAGCTGTTGAGCCCAAGACTTGGTTGTATGGTTGACACTAGCTTCAGATGATCTAATGCTTTGTCTATCCTTGCCTAAGTGTCTGCCAGATCTCAGGATCTCTCTGGGAACTCAGAACAGGCGATACGATACCAGATTTTCCACGATATGATACCTTTGTCTTACACGATACCACTTTGCCAACGATATGATACCAAAATAGGAGACGATACGATACCACAAGGTGCACGATACGATACCAACCTCACGATACGATACTTGGTTGGTCCACGATACGATACTAGTTAACAAGCGATACGATACCGCTTAATAGACGATACGATACCTTCCAGGCGATACGATACCACTTGACATGCACGATACGATACCAAAAATCAGACGATACGATACTGGATCTTTACACGTTACGATACTAAAGCACCGGACGATACGATACCGACTCGGCGATATGATACCAACTTTCACGCGCGATATGATACCTTTAGCTAGACGATACGATACCAAAATTTAGACGATCGCGATACCAACTTGGCCGACGATACGATACTGTACGATCAACGATACGATACCAAGACTGGCATGATACGATACCACCGGGGTGACCGCAATCGCGATACCAGCACTTGACGATACGATACCAGAATGGTATCGCGATACCTCAAGTGGGCATGCACGATACGATACCTCGACAAGTATCGCGATACACAGGAGTTCTGGTATCGCGATACCAAATCTCAACCGGATACGATACTTGGAGATTTTGACACCCAAATTCAAAAATTTTTGCAAATATGAGTACCTTGTGTCCTCCTTGTCACTCCTATTAGCCTGTAGAAGCAAAAATCTATCTCCAAACTGGCGATACCACCTGCGCGATACCAGACGCTGTTCTTGTCACTCCACGATATTGAATCAGATTTCTGAAGTTTTGAGAGGTTTTCACATGTGTTTCTTCAGCGCTTCTGCTCTGCGCACCCTCTGCCCATGTTCCTCAAAGCCGCAAGTGAAATACGAAGTGATTGTACACTCGAAAATGAAAAAAATCAGAGAAGATGAAGGTGGGAGAAGATGGTGATGATGATGATGAAGATGAAGAAGGAGAAAAACTCAGAAACTGAACTGGAAATGGTGATTTTTTACCTTCCAATGTCGCTACTCTACGTCTTACCGTCACACGCTCGTCCTCCAAGCTCTCTCCCCGGCAACGGCGCCAAATTTGGTGTCACTCTAGCACAATGGTGAGTACCAACGTGAGGAGATACACCTCATAAATGTCAATCCGTGGAGACGTGAGGACTAGTATGAAGACTATGAGCAAGTGATGGCACAAGTGCGTGAGTGAAAGCACACAAGCATGCACACAGATACACACACACGCGCACCAAGTAAGAGCAAGGAGTGGAACAATGGAAGGACTTCGATTACACAAGAGCTCTCTTACAAAGCTGAAATCCACAACAAGCTAACCTCAAAAATGAGCTCTCCAGCCCTTTTTATAGTTTTTGAGTGGTTTTGGCCCTGTCCAGACCTAGTGTCCGGCCTAGTTAAAAAATAGGTTCCAGGGCTTATTTGGGGGCTCAAACGGAGTCTAAAAATTATGAAACTCGGTAGGATGGTAGTTCTAATACTCCTCAAGCTCGAGGACTCCTCGGCTTCAACAAAATGGAGTTACAAAAATGGAAAATGGTATTTACAATGGTTTTTAGTGATAATAATCACTATTTTTATAGGGATTTCATCTGAAAATTTGACAGGTGCTTCTTGGAGCTCCCTACTTGCTCCTTCTTCTTGTGTGTCCACTTCCTTGATGTGCTTACATGCTTTGTCCTTGACCTTGAGCTTCAACAGTATGAATCTGCATTCTTTCTCATATGGTTAAAAATAATTCTTCATGTTTTATCACCCCCCTGGATGACTTAACACTAGTATCCAGTATTCTTCACATTATATCAGACTATGAAATCTGGAACGTCTTCCTTCATAAATCTGATGTTCAGTGATCAATACCTGTATCTGAAACAAAAATTCTGAATCCTTTTTATTAGCATTGTGCAGATGCCAGTAGCTTTCCATGTCATTCCTCAGCTTTCCAAAATCTAGAATAAGGTTAGCTAATCCAATAAAAACTTTGCTGAAAGCATTTTAGGATTCATAACCTTTTGCAACATAACAAGTATCTTCTTTCTCTCTTCAACACAAATTTGATAGAACCGGAATCTTTGACTTACTTCTTCCAATGTTAAGAATCTTCACAAACAAAGGATAGACAACTAACTCATAAATACTCAAGATCATACAAGATCTATTCAAGATCAATGATCTCTCTTGTGTAGAATCTGCTCTTATCAAACCTTCATGACTGAATGTTTGATTTGTTACCTGAATGTCTCCAAGTGTCCATGCTTCTTACAAAGTTGTAAAACTTTTCTGCAAACAAATCCTTCCAAGAATTTGCAATTCCTACTTGAAATATAAGTGGACAAACTTCTCACCTTGAGAACTCCAAAAAGCTGCAAGTTGATACTTCATAACTTTCATATTCTACCCGGGTGAAATGTGATAGTACCTGCTTGATTTTCTTTTGGCTAACTCCACTTCTCAATCAAGTGATAGGATCGGATGGAACACCTTTTTGAATACAAACATGTATCCAAAAGTCTAGACAATCATAGAAAGTAGATTCTTCATTGACTTGTACATCAACAAATCTGAATTTTTTGAAGTTTCTGAAAATACTGAATATGAGGTAACCTTTTCCAAACATAAAACCTCAACCCAAGTCTTCAACATCTGCTACAAAAAACTCTTTTACCTTAAGAGTTAGATAAAGAAGAAATATACTTCTCTGCAACTTGTCATATACCAAGTAGCTCTGTATTGACACACCAAGAATTCTTTGAGGGAACATATAAGCTGCCTACTAAAAATCTTCAACTTATATATAACTCCTACATATGAGTCAAAACATATATCTGCTTCTTTTTCTTTCTCTCAATGCAATTCTTTGTCAAATCTACTAAATCATGACCAAGTGTAATGCAAAACAAGAAACTGCTTCTTCTTTAGACATCTTCACACAAGATGTTCTCGTAGACTTGTCTTTGGGTGTAGAGGATAAAATAGGAAAAGTATATGGAAAATATATGAGAAAAGGAAGCCTTACTTTTCTTTTGGAAATGATGGACTTTCTTCTTCTGCATCTTTCTTCCACCTGATGATGTCAACATCTTCAAACTTCTCTTCCATACCTTTTGTTTTCTTCATCTTGGAGTAGCAAACACTCTTGACCTCTTCAAATGAACTTTTCTCTTCCTCTAGTGCTAAGAGTAAGAGATAAAACAAGCATGGTATATAAATGGAAGTGAATATAGAATCATGTTTTATCATCTCCTCATATCTCTGAATCAAAATTCTATTTCAAATGTCTGAAACGAATAAATTCACCAATCTTTTGTCTGAATGATGAATTACCTTTCTAGAGTTACCTTCTCTAGATACCATTTGTACCTTGATATCCAACCAACTTACAACAGAAAATTGGCTGAAAACAAAACTCATCCCATCTTCACATTTGTCTTCTTAGATAAGCTTTCTTGCCCTGAAAGAGATCTCTCAAAACTCTCTAGAAAAACCTCTAGATACCTGCTTTGATGTAGCCTTTAACTTTCAAATAATGAAAGTGCATAAAAGCATTCCTTGAATTTCTTCAAATCTCTTCATAACTGCTCTTCTAAGATATGACCTGCAAATGATAATCTGATAGTAGAAACTGATACCTGTGATTTGATGTCGATCTGATTCCTTCATCTTCTCTAAACCATTGTTCTTCGTTGAATTTGAAGTAGCCTTCTCTTCATCAAGTCTGGGTCTTCAAACAATACGTTTGTAAAGTATTTGCATACTCTTCCAAAAATATTCGACTGTTAACATATCATCAACTTCATACTCCACACTGATGAATACACATATGAGTGAATTGTCTAATTCTCAAATCTCTACTCATCTAGATTAAGTGTGTCTGTCAAATGTCAAATGTTAGAAGATGCCCTTAAATCATATGTTGTAATCCTAGAAGTCTGGGAACCTAAGAATATGAATGAGCCTTAATGCATTGATGCCAAAGACCTAAAGTTCTGAAACCAAAACCTTAGAGCTCTGATACCAAATGTTGGAAATGAGGTAGGCCCTTGGCGCATGTCACAGGTCCATGGTTCCATAGGTCCAGCATATACAACATCGAATTTAGCAATCTTCCATATTGACAAAACATTAACATACCACATTTAATCATACAAATGATGAGACAAAGATAGAGAAAGAATAGACGACATGTGTAAGGTGTTCCGTAAGCCATCGCTTACTCATAGTATCATATATACCAATGTTCAATGTACAATGTGGGAGCAAAACTCTCAACCACTCTATGTGATGAGAAATAGATGAATGAGTGAATGTACAAATGTAACAAACATATTCAGATGTACAGTGGGCAGTAATCTGAATATACATGAGATGTATGACCTTATAGGTTATAGAAGAGTGAATATGAATGACTGAAAGAGGAAGGATCAGTGTGAAACTGATAATCAACAAACCCTCATCTATCTTAGGCTATGGAAGACCCTAAGTCAAATACATGTGTGAAAAGATCACATACTTAAAAAGTAGCAAAGAATGCTGACAAGTTTGCTGCCGGAAATCCTCAAACTCATGTGAACACACCTTCTCAAACACCTCATCCAAATATGCATAAAGCATATGCGTATTGTTTCTCTTATACCTATGCTGAATAGGACTCCTCCTGATATGGATGCAACTACCTCCATAAACTTCAAGTAGTACCTGTGTGCATAAAGAGAATATGTACTTGAATACTTAACATAAGATGTAAATCTTATGTTAACCACCATCCAATGCCTTTGAAGTAGCCCGACATCCTCTTGTAGAAGACAATCTTCAACTACAACATGTAGATGGTTGATCCTTACCATCAAGCTGCTAATGACCAAGTCTTCTTGCCATGAACAAGAGATAACCTCTTCTCCATGAGCTAGAGTGTGAGCACACCCTTCATCTTCTCCAAGAAGAATCATTAAGAAGAACTCCATAGCTTCTCCTCAACATGCTTCAAGTTAGCACCATGGCTGCCCCATGTGCTAGAAGAAACACCACCTCTATTGAGGTCCAAGCTCCAAGCTTGTGTTGAATACTAGGTGAAGGATGAATATAATGAGCATGAGGCTCTTCTTATATAGTTTTGGTATAACTTGAAAAGCTCATCAAAAGCTCTTATTGAATAAAAAAGCTACGTGATCACTTATGAATAAAGCTAATTTTGTCGCCGTCCGTTTTGTTATCCATGTGGTTTGATTTTAATAAAACAAAAGCACAAAAGACTTCGCGCTACGCCGATTGGGGATCGAACTCGGTTGCTTCCTTTAAGAGTACAATGGACTAACCAGCGCGCCACACACTAATGTTTATAGTAGAACTAAAATAGAGTACTATACATGCTGTAGCCGCCCGTCGATTCCTCAAGAACAACCTGAGTAAAATGCACCCAAAGGATATTGAATCTTGGCCTAAAAGAACATTGTATGAACCAATAGGATATTGATTCCAATAGTTTTCATGCAGATACACACCACAGCAGAATGGCGTTGCTGAACGCAAAAATAGACATATTGCAGAAATAGCAAGAGCCTTGATGGCTAAGAAGAGTATGACTCATTGTTATTGGGAAGAAGTTGTGCATACTGCTGTATACATCATGAACAAAACTCCGACTACTGTTGTACATCAAGTTACACCTAAAGAGAAGTTTACAGGTAAAAAGCCAAACTTATCACATCTGAAAGTTTTTGGTTGTATTGTGTATGTACATGTCCCGGATGAATTGAGGATGAAGCTTGATCCAAAAGTAGAAAAGTGTGTCTTCATTGGATACTCCGTTGAGCAAAAGGGGTACAAATGTTATAACCCACTCACACGACAGGTGAAGGTGAGCAAAGATGTGGTATTTGATGAAATTTCAAGCTTCTATGCAGATGTCAAAGAAGGACTGAATCTTGAACCAAATTACAAAGAAAATGTTGAAAAATCAAGTGCACAATCTCAAGTTTTGAGTGGACCGGATGCATCACCAAGCAATAGTTCCAATTCAAATCCATGGAGTGGAAGATTGCGTGGAAATTTCAGTCCAACAAATTCATCAAATACATCCAAGAAAGGTAAAGAAAAGCTTTCTATTGGTAGTAAAACATGTGCAGGTTTTGAAGATGTTGATGGAGATTCAAGCGGTTCATAAAAGAGTCTTGATGAGGAACTTGCATTGCCCTCTGTGAAGACTCTAGGAGTAAGAAGGGCACATGCAGATGATACAAGGAGAAGTGACCCAGGAGCAAGAAGATCTAGGAGGATGCGGAATTCAGTACATTATCACTTCATCAGAGAGAAGGTATTATCAGGTGATATTGGTCTTGTTTATGTGAGAACAGATTGTGAAGAGAGATGGTGGATGCAATCCAAAGATGAGTAGGTGCCGCTACAACTAGCTTCACACTAGCCAATTGAGACTTTAGAGTTGATTAGTAGACCCTTTGAGCTTCCTAAATCCACCAAAATATCAGCCAAGTACTTTAGAACATGTATCCCAAAAGTTTAAGTCAAGACAGACTAGTTGCGAAATGACTAGCTCCCAAAACTTACTATTTTTGGACATACACCTGCTGGAAACAATGAACAGTGCTCTCAAGCTGGTAGGAATTAGAAAAATTCCTTTTGGGCATAGCAAATAGACTTAGCAAGCTTCCCAATCCAAGTTAAAACACTTCAAATGATGGACTGAGCACTGAGAACAAGTTTCATCAATTTCTGGAACATGCCCACCATTGTCGGGGCTCTGTAGAGATAGACCAGTGAGCAGTAAATTGCAGATATCTTCAAAACTATTAATCCAATGACCTTGAAAATTTATATGCAGAAACTAGACAGTCAGAGCTATCCAATGCACATTAAATCACGGAAAAAAGATCGGTAGAACTCGATATATCACCTTCTGAAGGTATTGCTCTGAGTGAGTATAGCAGAGAACAAAACAGAGGAGTAGATGATAATAAATGTATAGATTCACATATGATTACAACCACATTGGCAATGAATCTTTGCACAATGGGAGTAGAATGATAGAGCTATGGAGTAAGCTCTTCAATCTCTACAAAATGACATCAAGTGGTCACATACAAGGCTTGCTAATCGCCTCTTCCTTCTTGCTCTTTTTATAGCTATTCTTGGAGGGAGTTTTGAATTCAAATTCGAATGGCTCCACCTAAAAGTGATCCCCAAAGTTAGGAGATATTCCCTCAGCTCAAAAATTCGTGATTTTGGTAGTTATAGCCACGAATTTGCTTTTACATCATGCATGAGGTAAGCCATCCTTTTCCTTTTTTCTTTTTTCAAATATAAGAGATAAAAATGAACTCTTTTACAAGAGGTGTTCACATGACTACTCATGTGACTTACAAATGAGGATAATATCAAGCATATCAAGCATGTAGGCTTGGGTAAAATGCACCAACACAGATGAGCAGGTTGCTGATATTTTCACGAAAGCACTTGGATCTCAGAAGTTGAAGAAGTTTTGGGAGATGCTTGGATTGTTAAAAGTCAAGCTTCAAGCTACAAATTCGTGGGGAATCTTTTATGGACATGTGGAGCAATCAAAGGAAGCCAAAAGCCACGAGATTCCATCAAGAAAAGTCACTCAACCACTCCCCAAGTCATCGCAACTAAGTCCTCCAATTTAGGAGGCTGATTTGGAAAGGTAGCTCCTAGATTTTAGGGGCACACTTCTCACTATAAAAGGAGCATGTATCCCGACTTTTTTTGGGCCATCTTCTTGGCGTTTTAGCTCATTTAAAGTGAGCACTAAGTGCTGGAGTTGTGATAAGAAAGCCCCTTGCTTAAGCTAGCCTCTTGCTTGCTTTTTTGTATTCTTTCAATAGGCATATCTATGTGTGTGTGCAGGCAGTGTTGCAACTCTCTACCCCTGAGTTGTTAGCATTGGTTCTCCCTCATATTGTATCCATTTGATGTAATTCTTGTCTCATTGGATAGATATTAGAGTCTATGTTATGCTCACGAATGCTCTACAGCAGGCTCTGAGTAATCTGGGAGCAACAGTCATTTTAGTGAAGTTGTGTGATTGATATCTCTCTTGGTGTGTAGGCTCTGTTGGAAATATTTTGCTCTCTATTGTAAGGGCTGGTTCTCCTTCTCTATTTATCCATTTGCTATGACTTTGGTGTCATTGGGTAGCTATTAGAGTGCTCTAAAGTTGACTCAAGTTTGAGATTCATTATCTGTATAATCTCTGAGAAAAACTTGCTGGAGTGAAGTGAGGTCTCTGCTTGACTAGCAGTTGTGAGCATTCAACTAGCTCATGTTGTAGACATTATTTCTCTTTGTGTAAGCATCCATTTGAGGTGAAATTTGTTTTGTTGTAAAGCTCTTGGTGTCTACTACAGGTCTACAAAAGCCCACTGGAAATCTCTACATAAGCTCTGAGTAAGAGCATTTTTGGTGTGCAGAGGTCAAAGAAGTATACCTGTGGAGGTCATTCGCGCTTCATCGTTGCTTAGGGGTTGAGATACTTCCCCATCAGTGGTATCAGAGCATTTGGGCATCTTGGAGGTATCACATACATGCAAGAAGACCTCTTGGAGTTGGTGGTTGAAGATTTGCATCAACAAAAGCTTCTTGGAGGTAGCTCACATCAAGGGGGAGCTATTCTACTCAAAGTTTCAAGAGCACAAGGTGTCCATCTAACGAAAGCTTTGGATTGAGGTAACCTCAGAGCCTCATTTTCATTTTACACACATTGGAGCATTATCCAAGGGCTTGGTCAAGTATCAAAGACTAGATATGGGAGACTTCAACACTCAAATTGAAAAGCTAGACAAAGGGAACTATCAACCATGGAGATTTAGGGTCTCCAACTATCTTATGGGCAAGGGCCTTTGGGGGTTGATTAGTGGAAGTGAACCAAGACCTAGGTTGGATGAGAATCCAACCAATGACCAGAGAAGGGCCTTTAGGGAATGGAATGAAAGAGACAAGAGGGTTATCTTTATTCTTTCCCAATAGTATGATCGGCCATATCCAAGACTTGGATTCAAGCATGAAGGTATGGGAGACACTTGAAAGGCTTTATTCAAAAAGCACTAAAGCAAGGAAGATCCAACTCAAGAATGAGCTCAACAACCTTAGGAAGAGCTGAGGGAGTAGCATAAATGACTACATACTTAAGGTCAAGGATTTATCAGATGCATTGGGATCCATTGGAAGCCACGTAGACGATGACGATCTTGTGGCTTATACTCTCAATGGTTTGAGAGATGATGAGAAGTGGAAACCTTTTACCACTTCAGTTTATGTAAGGGATAATCTTCCCGATTTTGAGCAATTTGTTGCTCTCATGGTCACCAAAGAAATGAACATAGGTGGAAGTTCAACTAAAAGCAAGGATGCACAAGTTTTCTATGCAGGTAATCAAAGGGACAAAGGAAGACGAGGACAAGGAAGGGGCAAAGGAAGGTTTGGAGGAAGGCAAGGCCACTCAAGCAATCAAGGACATGACCAAGGCACCTCATCACAAAGAGGGAGAGAAAGAACAAGAGGAAGAGGAGGACGACATCAACAAAACAGGAATCAAGATGGCGAAAGATGTTACATATGTGGCAAGTTTGGCCACTATGCTAGAGATTGCTACCAAGGAGGAAACCAAAGGAGATATAATCAAGGTTCTTCATACAAAGACCAAGGTAATTATGCTTCTACAAGTTCAGAAAATGACAATCTCTTGATGATGCACATGAATGGGAATTCAAGCAAAGTAGATAACACTTGGTATATTGATAGTGGATGTAGCAACCATATGAGTTGCAATGCTTCTTGGTTTACTAATCTACATGTTCCCAAAGGTAAAGGACATGTAGAAACAGGTGATGATACAGCCCATGAGATCTCCCATGTTGGAGATGTAGCTTTGGATGACAAGGAGGAAGGAAGATGTCTCAAGGATGTCTTGCATGTACCTACTATCACAAAGAACTTGGTGTCCGTTGGGCAAATGGTTGAAAGAGGCTATCAAGTAAGGTTCAACAAAGATGGATGCTTTGTGGAGAACCCTAAGCAAGGTTACAAGGTCATAGCAAGAGGAAAGAAGCAAGGAAGACTCTTCACTTTGGAGGTAAATTCTCATTCCACTCAACATGTCTACTTCACATATGGAAACAAGAGGATTTCGGAGTTGGACTTGTGGCACAAGAGGATAGGTCACATCAACATACAAAGAATGAAGGAAATGCAATTCAAGAGGCTGGTTGAAGGTCTTCCCAACTTCCAAGGACAAGGTATGAAGCATTTATGTGAATCTTGTCACCTAGGGAAGCAAGCGAGACTTCCATTCAAGAAGAGTGGCTACATAAGCCAACATCCATTGGAGTTGATACATACAGATGTGTGGGGGCCAACCAAAAAGCAATCCATTGGAGGTAACAAGTACTTTGTCACTTTTATAGATGATTGCACAAGGATGGTTTGGGTTTATTTCATCAAAAACAAATCAGATGTGTTTACATGTTTCAAAGCATTCAAGGCAATGGTAGAGAAGGAAACAGGTACATATATCAAGAAGCTAAGGTCCGATGGAGGGGGAGAATATTTCTCCAATGAGTTTTCTGATTTTTTAATGGATCAAGGCATCAAGAGGCAAGTAACATGCAGGTACACACCCCAACAAAATGGAGTAGCAGAGAGAAAGAATAGATACATTGCCGAGATGGCTAGAGCAATGCTTAATGAGATGAATGTACCTAACATGTTTTGGAGTGATGCAGCAAATACTGTCGTGTATCTAATGAATAGGGCTCCTACCTCAGGGATCCATGGCTTGACACCATATCAATCCTATTATGGTAAGAAACCTGATCTTTCCCACTTTAAGATATTTGGATGTACTTGTTATGTACATGTGCCAAGTGAATTGAGGCACAATCTACAACCAAAGGCAGAAAAGTGTGTGTTTCTAGGATATTCAAATGATCATAAAGGTTACAGGTGCTTCAACCCAAACACAAAGGACTTGAGGATATCAAGGGATGTAGCATTTGATGAGCTACTCACTTGGTATAAGAAGTATGATTGTATGCACGACTATGAAGAAGAAAAGCATGGACATGATGAAAAACAAATCGACCTAGAGCTAAGCGGCCCAAGGTGTTCCATCAATGAAGATAGTTCAACCATGAACTCACCATGGAGGGGGAGATCTTCATCAAGCTATGAAGCACAATCAATCAAAAAAGGCAAAGAAACATTGGTGGAGTTGGATGAAGAAGGTAATGAAGTTGAAGATGATGAAGGACACATGATGGAGAAAGAAGCCACGTCAAAGAAAGAGATCAAGTTCCCAAGGCAAAGGAGGTTTATTCCTCCAAAAGGTGAATAAAGGAAGTCTTCTAGAGTTAAGTATCCAGCTCAAAGGTTTACTTATGATTCATACATGGCAATGCATTATGCATATATGAACAAAGTAGTAGAAGATCATGAGCCCGATTGCTATGAAGATGCAAGCAGGTACACCGAATGGAAAGAGGCAATGCAAGAAGAGATTGATGCACTTGAGGAAAATCAAACATGGACTCTAGTGCCCAAGAAGGAGAACATGAAGGTAATAGGTAATAAGTGGGTGTATAAAGTAAAGAGGAATTCAGATGGATCTATTTCTAGGTTCAAAGCAAGATTGGTGGCCAAGGGTTTTGCACAAACCTATGGAGTGGACTTTGAAGAGACATTCAGCCCCGTGGCAAAGATGAGCACCATTAGGACACTCATTGCAATGGCTGCTAGCAAAGGATGGAAGCTTATCCAATTGGATATCAAGAATGCCTTTCTCAATGGAGACTTGGAAGAAGAGGTATACATGGAGCAACCACTAGGTTTTGTTCATAAAGAGTTTCCACATCATGTTTGTAGGTTGAAGAAGGCACTTTATGGCCTAAATCAAGATCCAAGGGCTTGGAACCAAAGATTGGTGGACTACTTGATCAAATGTGGTGACAATCAATGCAAGGCGGATTCATCTCTCTTCATCAAACAAAGAGGAGAACTTGTAGTCTACATGTGTGTGTATGTAGATGATCTTATCATTACAGGTAATGATACAAAGGGCATTGAGGAGATCAAGGCAAAGCTTGGAAAGGAGTTTAGGATTTCTGATCTTGGAGATCTTAGGTATTTTCTTGGCATTGAAGTTGTATACAAAGAAGAAGGTATTATGCTCATACAAAGGAAGTATATTCTAGACCTACTTGAGAGGTTTGGGATGCTACATTGCAAGCCTATTTCAAATCCCATGGAAGTTAATGTAAAGCTAAGCTCCATTGATGGAGAACCATTAGAGGATGTAACTTTGTATCGATCTATTGTAGGCTCTTTCAATTATGCCACAATAACTAGGCCTGGCATAGCATATGGAGTTGGAGTGTTATCACAATTTATGCATAGTCCAAGGACTACACACTTGCAAGCTGCAAGAAGAATGTTACGGTATCTCAAGGCCACTATAAATGAAGGATTGTTCTATTCATTTGATGATGATATGCAAGTCAAAGCTTATTCTGATGCGGATTGGGCCGGTTCCAAGGAGGATAGAAGAAGTACAAGTGGTTACCTAGTCATGCTAGGTATCAAGATCATCTCATGGATTTCAAAGAAGCAACCCACGGTGGCATTATCTTCCACCGAGGCTGAGTATAGAGCTTTGGCTCAAGTCACATGTGAGCTAATGCGGATTAAGAAGTTATTTATGGAGTTTAATTTGTAGGTTGACACATATCCAATTTTTTGTGACAACATGAGTAGCATTCATCTAGCATCGAATTCTGTCTATCATGCTAGAACCAAGCATATTGAAGTGCACTATCACTTCATAAGGGAAAAGGTGATATCCAAGGAAGTTTCAGTACATCATATTGGTACCAAGGACCAAGTTGCCGACATGTTTACAAAGGCTTTGGATGGGATGAAGATTTCAAAATTCAAGCAATGCATCAACATGAAGGAGCTTGGATGAGGACGAAGAATTGAAGCTTGAGGGGGAGTGTTAAAAGTCAAGCTTCAAGCTACAAATTCGTGGGGAATCTTTTATGGACATGTGGAGCAATCAAAGGAAGCCAAAAGCCACGAGATTCCATCAAGAAAAGTCACTCAACCACTCCCCAAGTCATCTCAACTAAGTCCTCCAAGTTAGGAGGCTGATTTGGAAAGGTAGTTCCTAGATTTTAGGGGCACAATTCTCACTATAAAAGGAGCATGTATCCCGACTTTTCTTGGGCCATCTTCTTGGAGTTTTAGCTCATGTAAAGTGAGCACTAAGTGCTGGAGTTGTGATAAGCAATCCCCTTGCTTCAGCTAGCCCCTTGCTTGTTTGTATTCTTTTAGTAGGCATATCTATGTGTGTGCGTAGGCAGTGTTGCAACTCTCTACCCCTAAGTTGTTAGCATTGGTTCTCCCTCATATTGTATCCATTTGATGTAACTCTTGTCTCATTGGATAGATATTAGAGTCTATGTTATGCTCACAAATTCTCTAGAGCATTCTCGGAGTAATCTGGGAGCAACATTCATGTTAGTGAAGTTGTGTGATTGATATCTCTCTTGGTGTGTAGGCTCTGTTGGAAATATTTTGCTCTCTATTGTAAGGGTTGGTTCTCCTTCTCTATTTATCCATATTCTATGATTTTGGTGTCATTGGGTAGCTATTAGAGTTCTCTAAAGTTGATGCAAGTTTGAGATTCATTCTCTGTATAATCTCTGAGAAAAGCTTGCTGGAGTGAAGTGAGGTCTCTGCTTGACTAGCAGTTGTGAGCATTCAACTAGCTCATGTTGTAGAGATTGTTTCTCTTTGTGTAAGCATCCATTTGAGGTGAAATTTGTTTTTTTGGAAAGCTCTTGGTGTCTACTACAGGTGTAAAAAAGCTCACTGGAGTTCTCCGCATAACCTCTGAGTAAGAGCATTTCTGGTGTGTAGAGGTCAAAGAAGTATACCTGTGGAGGTCATCCGCGCTTCGTCGTTGCTTAGGGGTTGAGATACTTCCCCCATCATGGATTACACGATATGGCGTTGAGCTTGAGGGGGAGTGTTGAGATATCAAGCTCAACATGTGATGATCTAGGATGACACGTACCAGTTTTTTTTTGTTTCTCTGACATGTATAGTGGTCACGCCGGTATATGTCAGGGATACTTCATTGAGCTTTATTAGATTTATCTACCGAGAGTGACGGCACATTTGTTTTTTGCCAACTCACTCATTTGCGAATATTAGGTTTTTTCTTATGTACTGATCTTTATATATTGCACTTGTATTCTTGTTTTTAGGTCATTCTTGTACATTCCTTTTTGAGTAATAGAAAAAGAAGAAGAAGAAGATCACTCTTCCTTGCCTCAATCTGTGTGTATGCTTCTCCTTGAGAGTGAGAGTGTATGTGTGAGCTCTCTTCCTTATTTCCTTCCTCGTGACAAACATGTCTTCTACTTGCTCTACTGTTAATACTTGCTTTAACTCCGCAACATGGTCATAGGAGTCTCATGTCCCATCAAAGTAGTTTTTCATTGACTTTACTAATTGAGTGGATCTTAGTATGCTTGGGTGTTCACGTGTTCTAGGTAGAGTAAACTCATCTCTACCACGTGGTATTCTAGGTTCCCTTTGTCTTTCCAATCTATCGGTGCCCATGGTGGTTCTATCCCTCCCTATGGGATGAGTGAAACTTACTTCTGGTTTCTCTTTGTTCTTCTCTCTTTTAGTACCATGGGCTGATGATATTCCTGCACCCTGACGGCTCGCATTTACATTTGTTCGTGATGGAGGGGATACTAACTCACCTCTCCATGTGCAGGTATTTCTCGCATGGTCTGGTACTACAAATACTTGTTCTGAAGTATCATCTAGGTATACAACCTTTCCAGGTGTATCTAGGTCCTTGAATTCGTAAACCATGATGGAGCCTACCTCACTAGATTGTTCCATTCTGTACCTCCAAAATGCTTCCTAAGTTTCCTTATTCTATTGTCTTGAGGGATCCATTCTGGGATTAATTTTCTTGTCAGTACAGATTTCCCTCTAGGTGTCCTAGGTTCTTCTCCTAATGGTTCTTTCCTTGTGATCTCACTTCCTTATCGGGATTTACTATACCGAACTCATTAGTATGATTGGGTTGAGTACTTATGATGTACATTGTTCCTTCTTTGTCTATGTATGCGTCTCTCTCAAATTTCACCACTGGACGTTCCAATCCAATGGGTTGGTTAGGATTGTGCAATTGCACTACTGATCTTCGCAAACCATCCTCGTAGATGCGAGCACCTAAGTGGTTGGTTCAAACATATTCTAATTGGGTTCTATAGGGTCCTTCGGGTCTTTCCAAATATGCTATGTTTAACCCTCCTTTTGGTCTTTTCATGCTAAAGGCCATTTCTAACTCACTGGTATCCGAGCCCAACTCGTAAGGGTAACTATTTAATTGTTGTGCCCACGAACATGCAGTAGTTCATACGCTTGCTTTTGATGATCTAAGGCTTCGACAGTCTGACTTACCTATATGCTTGCCCGATCTAAGGTTCATGAATTTACTTCCTGAATCACTCAGTACACACTCTGATCATCAACGTTTCTTTGTTCTTTATGGCTTGTTTCGTTCTGAATTCCTATAAAATCTTGTCTTGTCTCAATGTATGTGTCAGGAATCGACTTTCTGTTGTAGTTTTGAGTTCTCGTTCCATCAGACTTAAGTTCTTTTCTTTTGGTTTTCATATCGCACACTTTTATCTTAGTAATGGACTTGAAAAATTAAGTCTCTTGGACTTGATGCGTTCCTATCTTTTTCCTAATTTAATCCACAATGCTAAACATTTAGCCTAAGCTAATGATTAACTAAGGGGGTTGAGTATTCTTCCAACCTTGAGTCAGCTTCTTTGATTGCTCTGTTGTCCAAGAAGTAGCACTTCCCAAGCCTTGCATTCTTCACTGCCTTGCTTTGATTGCCTTGGATAGCTCTTGCTAGACCTGTAAAAATCCAATGTTTAGACCAATCCTTAAATTGATGATCAAGTAGTTTGATATATACACCTTTTAGGTCCCTTCTCCTATGGCAAAATTTCTCAAATGCCCCCTTTCTTTTCTAGTCCCACAAATGGGTCAACCTAAAATTATCCTATCTAATAATCAATGCATTCAAGCCCTCGGGGGTAAAAAGATATGAACGTTCAAGCCCTCGGGGGTAAAAATTGATAAACAATTTTTTCCTCAATTATGAGCTAAGGGGTCTCCAATGAGCTTAATCACCCAAAATTTTACTTAAAATAGCCTCAAAATTTCCCAGAAATTCAAACCCTAATTTTGGCATTTTGGGTGGACAATCGCGATGGTCTGGAAAAATTGCGATGGTTTGGGACCATCGCCATGGCTCAGATGAACCATCGCGATGGTGTGGTACACTCGTGATGGTCCGAGTGTGCGAGGTGTCCCAATGGTCTAAAGTGAAGCGTCGTGATGGTCTGTCTAGCGAGCAATCGCGATGGCATGAGCCCATTGTGACAGTCAATGGTCAACGTGCAACTGTCATGATGGCATGAGCCCGTCGCGATGGTCACGAGGCACAATGGCTTGAGCCAATCACGATGGTCTGATTTTGAAGCGTCGCAATGGCATACCTAGTATCATCGTGATGGTCTATTTTGACACGTGGCAAATGAGTCCTAGCGATGGCATGGGCCAATCGCAAGGGTGTGGGGTCGACGGGATCGTTGCGATGGTCAGTGATCATCGTGATGGTTCAAGTGAACCGTCACGATGGTGCGAGATCGTCGCGATGGTCTAGCCAAACCATCGTGATGGCGTGAGCCAATCGCGATGGTGTGACACAATCGCGATGATGTGAGCCCGTTGCAATGGTCCACCAAAATGATGATTTTCAAAATGTGACTATGGAATCGTCTGTGTGCAAGGATCCCCTATGCCGTGGTGAACTCGCTTACCAAAAATTCTGACTTTCTCAGACCATCGCAATGGTCTGAAACCTACGGCATATTCTGACAGAAAGTGGATTTCTCACCTTTTGGAAGCTTTCCTGCTACTCTAGACCACTGTACCAGTAAGAAAACTAAAAAAAAACACATGCACATACAAGCACAAAAGAGCTCTCTCTCTCGCATGCACAAATGAGGGGAAATGATGAGGATAGGAGGATATGGTGAATTTTTTTATTTTTTTGGAGTGGAAGAAGATGATATGGTGGTGAGGAAGGAGTTAGAGGAGATGAAAAACACAAAAAACTAGTTAAAAAAAACAACAAAAACTGAAATTTTTACCTTCCAATGCCACTTCTTGCTATACTCTTACCATCACACATTTGTCCTAAACTCGATCCCCGAAAACAGTGCCAAATTTGGTGTTGCTCTAGTACGATGGTAAGCACCAAGTTAAGAAGCTCCACCTCCTTAATGTCAATCCGTGGAAGAGAAAGGAGTGATATGAAGATGGTGAATGTGAGATGTAGTGAGAGTGAAGGTGAGAAGCATAGAGATGCACACACACTTACACACACATAAGAAAGAGACAAGCAAGACACAATGGAAGATAGGAAATAGACTCTATTGCTTAAGATCACTATTACAAGCTCAAAATAGCTCAAAGCTCAAACTTTCTAACCTCAAAAATGAGCTCTCTCGCTCTATTTATAGCTTTTGGACTAGTTTTGACCGATTTCACATCTAGTGTCGAGCATAGTTAAAAATTAGGTTCTAAGCACTATTTGAAGGTGTAAAAGAGGTCTAAAAATAGCCAAAATTGGTAGGCTCGTTCTACCTAAGCTCCTCAAGCTCGAGGACTCCTCGGCTTGCACAAAATGGAGCTACTAATTACAAAAGTGGTTGTTCTATGTTACATATGATACAAGAGTGATGAAAATCACTATTGAGGGTTTCGAAAAAGTAATGAAAAACATGTTTCATTGAAAACTAATCCTTGAAAACATAATCCACTTATCTCCCCACTACTTCATTGTAATCCACCTTCACATACTTCGTCGTCGTCTGTGCCTTTGGCTACTACCAACACGTACCTTCAAGGGAGAAGTCTATATGGATTCATCTCTGGAGATGAAGAGATGCCAATCTTCAAGAGCAAGGATCAACCTACAAGGGAAGAGCAAGAGAAGTTGATCCCATGGTGTGCAAAAGATGCTCTTGCCATGTCATATCTACTAAACTCAATCTGTGATTTCTTGTATCCACATGTTAGGAATTGCATGACCTCCCAAGAGACTTGGGAAGTACTTTCATCATATTTCTCGTCAAACACAAGATCTAGGAAAACAACCAAAGCAAGGAGTGGATGATTATGTAACCAAAACGAAATATGTGGCTGACCAGCTTGCAAGCATTGGAGAGGAGATAGAAGAAAACCACATACTGATGTAGATCATTAATGGAATCAAGACTGATGATAAGTGGGAGTCCTTCACCACATCAATGCACCTCTACATGGATATGCAAATACCTGACCTCAACACCTTGATGGGGTAACTCTTCACCCACGAGGCAAAGCTCAATAAAAATGGTAAAAACTCAAGCGGTAACCAATCTTCTGCCCTTTATAAAGATAAGAATAAAGCTAAGGATAAATGTAAAAGCAAGAAGAGTGAAGAAGAGGCTAGTACTTCTCAAGCTTATTATCGAGGAAGAGGAAGAGGTGCTAGAGGAAGGGGCAGAGGAGGAAAGCAAGGTAGGGGGAGACCCCACAACAACTCACCATGTAACATATGTGGTCTTAATTGTGAAGAGAGATGGTGGATGCAATCCAAAGATGAGTAGGTGCCGCTACAACCAGCTTCACACCAGCCAACTGAGACTTCAGAGTTGATTAGTAGACCCTTTGAGCTTCCTAAATCCACCAAAATATCAGCCAAGTACTTTGGAACATGTATCCCAAAAGTTTAAGTCAAGACAGGCTAGTTGCGAAATGACTAGCTCCCAAAACTTGCTATTTTTGGACATACACCTGCTGGAGAAAATGAACAGTGCTCTCAACCTGGAAGGAATTAGAAAAATTCCTTTTGGGCATAGCAAATAGACTTAGCAAGCTTCCTATTCCAAGTTAAAACACTTCAAATGATGGACTGAGCACTGAGAACAAGTTTCATCAAGTTCTGGAACATTCCCACAATTCTCGGGGCTCTGCAGAGATAGACCAGTAAGCAGTAAAATGCAGATATCTCCAAAAGTATAAATCCAATGACCTTGAAACTTTATAGGTAGAAACTAGACAGTGAGAGCTATCCAACGCACTTTAAAACACTGAAAAAGGTTCAGTAAAACTCGAGATATGACCTTCTGAAGTTACTGCTCTGAGTGAGTATAGCAGAGAACAAAACAGAGAGGTAGATGATAATAAATGTATAGATTCACATATGATTACAACCACATTGGCAATGAATCTTTGCACAATGGGAGTAGAATGATAGAGCTATGGAGTAAGCTCTTCAATCTCTACAAAATGACATCAAGTGGTCACGTACAAGGCTTGCTAATTGCCTCTTCCTTCTTGCTCCTTTTATAGCAATTCTTGGAGGGAGTTTTGAATTCGAATTCGAATGGCTCCACCTAAAAGTGATCCCCAAAGTTAGGAGAGATTCCCTCAGCTCAAAAATTCGTGATTTTGGTAGTTGGAGCCACGAATTTGCTTTTACATCATGGATGAGGTAAGCCATCCTTTTACTTTTTTCTTTTTCCATTTACAAGAGATAAAATGTACTCTTTTACAAGAGGTGTTCACATGACTACTCATGTGACTTACAAATGAGGATAATATCAAGCATATCAAGCATGTAGGCTTGGGCAAAATGCACCAACAGCTCCCCCTCAAGCCTAACATGCTTGGCCTCCAAATAAGTCTTCAATTGTCCTTGATTTCCTGCAAACCAATCATCAACTTGAATCTACTTAATTTCGTACCATCAAGAGCTTTCGTCAACATGTCTGCACATTGCATATCTGTAGAGACGTAGGATAGTTGAATATCCTTGCTCATTAGCTTCTCCCTTACATAATGGTAGTGGACTTCAATATGCTTCGTTCTAGCATGGTATACTGGATTAGCTGCTAGATGTAGTGAGCTTGTGTTGTCACCAAAAATGTGAGGTGTTGAAGAATGAAGTCCAAGATCTGTGTACAAAGATTTTAACCACATGATTTCTTGAGTTGCATTAGCCAAACCTCTATATTCTGCTTCAGTAGAAGATAATGCCACGGTTGGTTGCTTCTTCGATGACCAAGAAATGATTTTTGAACCTGCAAATGATATATACCCTGATGTGCTTCTTCTATCATCTTTAGATCCGGCCCAATCTGCATCTGAGTAGACCTTTAGCTCAATATCTGAAGTATATGAATAGAACAAACCTTCATTCATGGTCCCCTTTAGGTACTTGAGGACTCGCTTGGCCGCTTCCATATGTGGTCTTCTCGGCTTATGCATAAACTGACTCAATATGCTAACACTATAGCATATATCCACCCTTGTGAGTGTTGCATAGTTCAAACTTCCAACCAAGCTTTGATAGCTTGTGATGTCTTCAATTGGCTCTCCTTCATAAGCACTAAGCTTATGATTTTGCTCCATAGGTGTACCTGCACACTTGGTATTTTCCATCTTGAACTTGACGAGCATGTCATGGACATACTTCCTTTGTGTGATGTATATACCTGAATCTGTGTAGATCAACTCCAATCCAAGAAAATAAGTGAGTGGTCCGAGGTCACTTATTTTGAACTCCTCCTTCATTTGACTCTTTACCTGTTTGATTCCTTCAAGATCATTGCCTGTGATAATAATATCATCAACATACACACATAAATAGATCACTTCAGATCCATTCCTCTTTATGAACAAAGAGGTATCCGCCTTGCTAGCTTTGAATCCTTGGTCCTGCAAATAAGTAACCAATCTGAAATTCCAAGCTCTTGGAGCTTGCTTCAATCCATACAAAGCTTTCTTTAGTTTGCATACATAGTTAGGATGATGTGCATCCTCATATCCAGGAGGTTGTGCCATATACACTTCCTCAGAAATCCATCCATTCAAGAAGGCATTCTTTACATCAAGTTGATAAAGATTCCAATTTCTAGATGCAGCAAGACTTATGAGAACCCTAATTGTAGGCATTTTTGCAACAGGAGAGAAAGTCTCCTCATAATCAATACCATGGGTTTGAGCAAACCCTTTAGCAACTAACCTTGCTTTGTGTCTATTTATACTTCCATCTGGATTCCTCTTGATTTTGTATATCCATCGAGATCCGATTATCTTCATAGATGGCTTGTTAGGTACAAGCTCCCAAGTGTCATTCTCCTTCAAGGCTTCCATTTCTTCATCCATTGCATCTCTCCAAGCTTTCTTGCTTTGTGCTTCTTCGAATGTGGTAGGTTCTTCATTGGTTGAATCCTTTGCAATGTAGATTGAGTGCTTGGTGACCAAAGAAGTATCATAACCAAACCTCTCTGGTTTCTTCTTCTCCCTCGAAGACCTTCTAAGTGGTTGATGTGAGCTCTCGGGTCCATATGTAGCATCCTGCATCTTTGCTTTACCTTTGTTCTTCCATAGCTTTAGTCTTTCCAAGTCTTCTAGGTCAATCTCCGAATCACTTTCTTCAATCTGCTTTGGCTCCTTTGGTTGAAGTGATGGAAAATCTTCATCCAAGTCATATGGCAGCTTCACTTTCCTGTCATCATCAAACCATGATTTGTTTTCATCAAAAATTACATCTCTACTCACAGAAAATCCTTTATTGGTTGGATTGTACAATCTATATCCTTTTTGGTTTTGATCATAACCAATGAATACACACTTCTCTGCCTTGGGATCCAATTTCCCTCTTACTTGAGAAGGAATGTGAGCATAGGCTAAGCATCCAAAGATTTTACAATGCTCTAGACTAGGTCTTCTTCCATTCCACACTTCATATGGAGTGGTTCCATCTAGTGACTTAGATGGAAGTCTATTTATGAGATATGTGGCTGTCGACACAGCCTCTGCCCATAGGTAGTTCGGCAATCCCTTTTCATTGAGCATGGACCTTGCAGCTTCGACAATAGCTCTGTTCCTCCTCTCTGCTACACCATTGAGTTCGGGTGTATACCTTGTAGTGACTTCCCTTTTAATGCCTCTTTCATGCAAGAAGGCATCAAATTCAAAAGAGAAGTATTCTCCTCCACCATCTGATCTGAGTCGTTTCAAAGTCCTACCTGTTTGGTTTTCAACAAGAGCAATATACTTCTTAAAGCAATTAAACACTTCATCCTTGTGCTTCATGAAAAACAGAATGGTCCACCTGCTACAATCATCTATGAAAGACACATAATATCTTGAGCCTGATATAGATGGCTCCTTACTTGGACCCCACACATCCGTGTGCACTAGATCCAAAGGATTTTGATACATATATCCTTTCTTATTGAAAGGTTGTCTATGAGCCTTGCCGAGTTGACAAGCTTCACACTTATAAATCATGTGTTGCCTTGTGATATTAGGCAAACCAAGTACACTTTGGTCCCTGCAAATCTGTTTGAGTGTCCTCTCACCAATGTGAGCAAGCCTTTTGTGCCATATCTCCAACTCTGTTAGAGTTTGAGATCCATAGCTAAACAAAGCTATGTTCTTTGTATCTTCCACTTCAAAAGTGAAAAGCCTTCCTGTCTTTTCTCCTTTGGCAATCCTTCGAAAGCCTTGCCTTGGGTCTTCAACATATGCTCCAAATCGATTGAATCTAACCTGCAATCCTTTTTCAACAATCTGTCCAACACTTATTAAATTTTTGGTAATTGTAGGGACATACAAGACTTTGCTTAAGAGGTTCATATTCCCATCTGATGTCTTCACATTACCTATCTTCTCCACTGAGTGCTTTGTGTCATCTCCTGTCTGCACTTCATGCTTGTTATGAGGATCTTCCAAATCAGAAAGTAAAGCCACATTTCCTGCTACATGGTTCGAGCATCCCGAATCAATGTAAAATATGTGATCATCATCCTTACCCTTCTTCGTTGATAGATTCATAATCAATAATGAATCTTCTTGACTTTGGTCCTCTGCATAGTTATTGTAATCTCTTCTTCCTCTATGGCCACTTTGATAGTTGTTGTTGTTGTTGTAATTGTTGTTGTAGTAGTTGTTGTTGTAGCCTCCATTGTACCTGCCTCTATTTGATCCATAGCCACCTCTATTGAATCCTCTTCCTCTTGAGTTCCTCGGGTTCCTGAAACATTCTTCAGTAGTATGGTTAGATAAGCCACATATGTTGCAAGGTTGAGATGATTGGAATCTCCCCCTGCCTTGCTTTCCACTTCTGCCTCTTCCTCTAGCTCGTCCTCTACCTGCAAAGTTTGCTTGGAAAGAGCTTCCTTCATCTTCATTCTTTCTATTCTTTGACTTGTCCTTGACCTTAGCTTTATCAGAATATAAGGCAGAAGTTTGATTACCTCTTGAGGACTCACCACCTTTGCTAATCTTTGCTTCATGAGTGAAGAGTTGGCCCATGAGTGTGTTGAGGTCGGGTACATGCATATCCATGTATAAATCCATGGCTGTTGTGAATGACTCCCACTTGTCGTCTGCTTTGATTCCATTCATGATTTGTCTTATGATTTGCTCCTCTTCAATTACCTCTCCAATGCTTCCAAGTTGGTCGGAAATCTCCTTCATCTTTGTGACATAATCAGTCACATTTTGCTTCGGGCTTTTCTTCATTGTTGTGAACTCCATCCACAATTGGTTCTTCCTTGCTCGAGTGTTGGAAGAGAAGAAAGAAGCAAGTGCATTCCAGGTTTCTCTTGATGTCTTGCATCCCTTGACATGAGGTAAAAGAAAATCAGAGATTGAGTTTAGAATATAGGACCTTGCAAGTGCATCCTTCGAACACCAATTCGAAAGTCCTTCCACTTCTTCATGTGATGGTTGCCCTTTGTTCCTCATGGTTGGCATTGCTTCATCTCCGGATATGAATCCATATAGATTCCTCCCTTGAAGGTAAGCCTCCATCCTTAGAGACCATGCCGGGTAGTTGTTTCGATCCAATTTGTCAATTGTTGATGGAAATCCATCTCCCATGTTGCTTGACTATGCTCTGATACCACTGTGAAGAGAGATGGTGGATGCAATCCAAAGATGAGTAGGTGCCGCTACAACCAGCTTCACACCAGCCAACTGAGACTTCAGAGTTGATTAGTAGACCCTTTGAGCTTCCTAAATCCACCAAAATATCAGCCAAGTACTTTGGAACATGTATCCCAAAAGTTTAAGTCAAGACAGGCTAGTTGCGAAATGACTAGCTCCCAAAACTTGCTATTTTTGGACATACACCTGCTGGAGAAAATGAACAGTGCTCTCAACCTGGAAGGAATTAGAAAAATTCCTTTTGGGCATAGCAAATAGACTTAGCAAGCTTCCTATTCCAAGTTAAAACACTTCAAATGATGGACTGAGCACTGAGAACAAGTTTCATCAAGTTCTGGAACATTCCCACAATTCTCGGGGCTCTGCAGAGATAGACCAGTAAGCAGTAAAATGCAGATATCTCCAAAAGTATAAATCCAATGACCTTGAAAATTTATAGGTAGAAACTAGACAGTGAGAGCTATCCAACGCACTTTAAAACACTGAAAAAGGTTCAGTAAAACTCGAGATATGACCTTCTGAAGTTACTGCTCTGAGTGAGTATAGCAGAGAACAAAACAGAGAGGTAGATGATAATAAATGTATAGATTCACATATGATTACAACCACATTGGCAATGAATCTTTGCACAATGGGAGTAGAATGATAGAGCTATGGAGTAAGCTCTTCAATCTCTACAAAATGACATCAAGTGGTCACGTACAAGGCTTGCTAATCGCCTCTTCCTTCTTGCTCCTTTTATAGCAATTCTTGGAGGGAGTTTTGAATTCGAATTCGAATGGCTCCACCTAAAAGTGATCCCCAAAGTTAGGAGAGATTCCCTCAGCTCAAAAATTCGTGATTTTGGTAGTTGGAGCCACGAATTTGCTTTTACATCATGGATGAGGTAAGCCATCCTTTTACTTTTTTCTTTTTCCATTTACAAGAGATAAAATGTACTCTTTTACAAGAGGTGTTCACATGACTACTCATGTGACTTACAAATGAGGATAATATCAAGCATATCAAGCATGTAGGCTTGGGCAAAATGCACCAACATTAATAACCACACCACAGAAGAATGCTTCAAGAATACAAGGAACCAAAGGGGATGAGGATACCATAGAGGCATATGGACAATCAAGAGGCAGATACAACAATGATGGAGGCAACTACAACCATAAGTACAATCCAGGCTACAACAACAACAATTTTCAAGGAGGCTTTAGAGGAAGAAGGGACTACAACAACTATACAGAAGACCAAGAAGACTCTCTACTCATCATGAACATGACATCCAAGCAAGGTAAAGATGATGAGCATCTTTTCTACATTGATTCAAGTTGTTCCAATCATGTGGTTGGAAATGAAGCTCTATTATCTGATCTTAAAGAACCCAAAGGGAAGCATGAAGTACAAATAGGTGATGACACTAAACACTTAGTCAAGCAAATTGGAAATGTCGAAAGTTCTAATGGTAGTATGAACCTTTTGAGAAAAGTTTTGTATGTGCCTACTATAACAAAAAACCTAATTAGTGTTGGGCACATTGTTGAGAAAGTTTTACACGTCAGATTCACTAATCATGTAGCATATATGGAAGACCCCCAACAAGGCTTCAAAAGGATTGCCAAAGGTGAGAAGTTAGGTAGATTATTCACGTTTGGAATTGAAGACACAAGGAACATAGCACTATTCAGTTATAAAGATCAAACCTTATCTGAATTAGAAATAGGGCACAAAAGGCTAGGACACATAGGAGAAAGACCTCTGAAGCAAATATGCAGGGATCAAAGTGTGCTTGGTATTCGCAATGTGACCAAGCAACATATGATATACAAATGTGGAGCATGCCAATTCGGAAAAGCTCACAGGAAACCATTCAACAAGAGAGGATACATCCATGAAGACTATTTGGAGCTTATACACTAATGTGTTGGGTCCTCGCAAAGATCCATCCATCTCAGGTTCAAGGTACTATGTTTCAATTATTGATGATTATAGTAGATGGACAATCCTTTATTTCATGAAGCATAAGAATGAGGTATTTATATGTTTCAAGAAGTATTTGAAACCAAATAGCAAGGAGCTTAAAAAGGATCAGATATGATGGAGGTGGTGAGTATTTTCCAAATGAGTTTGATTCATTTCTACAAGACAGAGACATAAAGAGGGAAGTAACAACCAGATACACTCCTGAATTGAATGGAGTGGCACAGAGAAGGAACAGGTTAATTGTGAAAGCTGCTAGGTCTATGTTAAATGAGAAGAAGTTACCTAATTATCTATGGGCAGAGGTTGTTTCCACAACCATTTACTACTTGTTCAATAGGCTTCCATCCAAATCATTGGATGGTATGACATGAAGCATGGAATGGCAAGAGACCCTCATTGGACCATTGCAAAATATTTGGGTGCATTGCTTATGCACACATCCCCTCACAAATCAGAGGAAAGCTTGACCCTAAGGCTGAGAAATGTATATTTATTGGGTATGATCAGAATCAAAAGGGGTATAGATTGTACAATCCCACTAACAAGGCATTTATGGTTAGTAGAGATGTAGTGTTTGATGAAAATAATTCATGGTTTGAAGATGATTGCACGAAATTCAAGTTACCATATGATTTGGAAAATGATTTTGCAACCCTCACACAAGAAGATCAACCATTGGCAAAAGATATCAACTCCGAAGATGAAGAGCAGATTGACTCCAAGGCTTGGAAGTCAAGAGGCAAGGTCAAACTCAAGCAACTAGAAGACATACTAGAGTCTTCAAATCAAGGATTAAGGAGATCACAAAGAGAAAGTAAGAAGCCCATAAGGTATGGATATGATACATCCTTAATCACAAAGCTGTTACCCTTAGTGTCCATATGAAAGGCCAAATGGGCACCGGACACTTCTTTGTATATGTTCTTTAATAAAACATATAGTGGCTTGGTCAGTCACAGACTATAAGTTGGATCGCATTTGTAAGACCTAGGAAGTCTGCCTCCGTACTCCTGTAATCACTATTAAAGGAAAGTTATTTTAGGAAAATTGCATAGCCTAATTGCCGGATCTTCTTTGACTACTTTGCCTGCTTGGCCCTTCTCTTTGCTCTGATTCTTTATGTTGGCTCCCTTGTCTTGTGAAGCCCTGACTACTGCCAACAATCCCCCCTCTCTCGCATCTGTTGTCTCTGATAGACCCTTGCTGAGTCGAGTGTTTGATGTAATATTCAACCACATTTGTGGCCAAGTGATGTTCCTCAAGCCTCAATCCTCTGGCTAGATCTGTGAATAAAGTGTCCAAAGCAACTGGTCCAGGTACCTTCGGATGTGGCATATGCAGCTTGTCTGAGTGTAGTACCTGCTCCACAGCAAATAAGTGTAACAGATGAGAGGGTCTGGGAATGAAGATTTCTGAGTGAAACTCCTAGAACCCTGTGACAAACATTTCTTCGAATGTATGTCTGAAGCATGCTGGTAGATATTTGACATGAACGTGCCATGCATATACAACATTTACGGATGGGGTGGTGCTTATATCATATACTGGATTGAGGTTGCCTTCGTTAAAACCTAGGGCCGAGAGGTGAGGTTCTTTAACATTTTTGAATGTAAGAAATATGACAAGCATGAGTTCAAATATTTTGAGGCACATTTGTGCCATTACATCTAATACGTTCTTGAACCTAATGTTCCAATGCCTAATGGTGGAAATCATATATGGAACCATTGTAGTACCACGTGGTGGTGCCAGATATACATCATTGAGCCATTTGTCACATCCTTTAGCATTCTTTATTGTGTTAGCAAACTCTAGACATGATCATCGTCGAAAGAGAGGGCAATAGCATGGGTTATACAAAGGCATGTTGTTCCAGGTGCGCACCCTCTCCGGGTAGGTTTTTAGTAACCGTATCCTCTAGGCAGGCTGGAAGATGGTGCCCTGTGTGGCACTCTCAAGAATATCCTCCGGGGCGAACTCGGTTGCAAAGGTTGGCTCCTTCTTGGTGTGATGCTTGATCTCTATGTTATAATCTGCTATTAACACACAAAATGGTACATACTCATCGTTGGAAGTACCAATCCACTGATGATGAGATGAGTGCTTGAAGTAGTCGGATTTGATTACGACTTCTTCCAGACGAGACATAGACTGTATCTGAACTACCACTCTATCATCATGAGTGTGGCCGACTTTTTCTAACTTCTATAGCCATTTTGGAGCTTCAAATTGATCCCTTCCTCTATCTATCGGCCTCGAGGTGCAGGCATGGCTTCGTAGGGTTCCTCAAATTTCTCTTCAACTTCAATCGAGACTAGATCTTCAGGTTTTGGCTCCACTATTAGAGAACCTTGCCATTCATACTATAGAAGTTTAGTCTGTAAAGCAGCCACTTGTGCTTTCAATTCAGTTACCTCTTCAAGTGTGGCAGTTGTAGGTGGTGCTTCGCTCTGTTGTTCTCTTTGACTAGTCAATTGCTTTCATAGTTCTTCATGCTCTTTTTCTAATGTATCATATGCCTATAGGAGGTCTGCATGTGTATCCAGTATAGTCTGCATGGTGGCTAAAGGTAGGGCTTTGAACCGCGTCGAGTCAATCTCTTGAGGTGAACCTTCCATTGCCACTTCTAGATTTTCTTCATTCTATTTTTGGAGTCTTCTGTTCTCTTCTAATGCTGCGAACTTGTGCTTCCTCAGTAATGTGCAGTTACGACGTAACTTGTGATTGTTTGCCTATTGTGCATGTAGCATTTCCTCGAGATGTTGTTGCGCCTGTTTATCTGGTTCGGGGAGAATTCCTCATACTATCTTTGTAAGGTATCATAGTTGCGTTGTAGTTCCACCTTGTCCTTCTCCATGTCCATAATTCATTCTTGTAATGCCTCATGGTCTTTGAACAGGTTTGTATGTTGTGCATCTAAATGCTGATAATTCTATTGTAACTAAGAAAAACATTGATATAAAGTGTTGAACATGTTATTTACACGGGTGGGTGCCAGAAAAGTTTGGAATGTAGGGGGATAGGAAAGAGGGAAAGGGGTGGTGAATGTCGTGGTGGGAAATGGTGATGTTGGTGGTGGGGCATAGCTCAAGCGTAAGCATCATCTCCTTCACTTGTCAATCCATGAAGACGTGAGGACTGGTATGAAGACCATGAGCAACTGAAGGCACAAGTGCATGAGTGAAAGCACACAAACATGCACACACATACACACACGTGCACAAGGTAAGATCAAAGAGAGGAACAATGGAAAGCCTTGATTACACAAGAGTTCTCTTAAAAAAGCTCAAATCTACAACAAGCGAATTCTCTAACAAGATAACCCCAAAAATGAGCTCTCTAGCTCTTTTTATAGTTTTTTGGGTAGTTTTGGCCCTGGCAGACCTAGTGTCCAACTTAGTTAAAAATTAGGTTCTAGGGCTTATTTGAGGGCTGAAATGGAGTCTAAGAATTATGAAAATTTGAAGGATGATACTTCTAATACTCCTCAAGCTCAAGGACTCCTCGGCTTGAACAAAATGGAGTTAAAAAAAGGTGAAATGATATTTACAATGGTTTGACTGATCAAAATCAGTGTTTTTGTAGGGGATTCTTCTGAACATTTGACATACACTTCTTGGAGATCCCTACTTGTTCCCTCTTCTTGTGTGTCCATCTCTTTGATGTGTTTTGATGCTTGTGATTGACCTTTGTTCCAACACTCCCCCCTCTCGAGTCTATCGTCCCTGACAAACCCTTGTTGTAGTGGTTGTTCCATGTAGTACTTTGAGAGGTAGTGTCCACCCTTTGTATGTGTGTCTTCCTCGGATGCCAGCGAGAATGTGTCGTTGTTAACTTCCAAAAACTGCTAGTTGCTCAAAAAGAGGTTGTCAAAGTTGAATTGGAGCAATTATTGGCTTCGAATTGCTTCCTAGGTATTGGTGTTGTCTTCGTGATGTCCTCTAGATCTTCCAAAGGTGATGTTCATAGTAGTCATCCCAAGTACTCATAACCCATAATGAATGATGGGTAAGTGTATTAGTGCATGGGTTGAAGGAAGTATGTGCCTTTTGCATGGTCTTGTAATGTAGCCCTATGCATGCTTACTTGGAAAATGCATTGGAAGAATTATGGTGAAAAAATTGGAGGTCTTGCGCTAAGTGCTCAAGGGTATGCTGACGAAGAGGTGTCCTAATCTATCATGGTTATGGTGTTGACAAAGTAAGGATTCTTACCCTGGTGAATGGTCGATCGATGTTTATCTCTTTGTGTTGTACACCCATCATTGTGATGGACCATGGGCTGGTCTATCGTTGTTGATGAATGCCCTTGTTGATGGTCCATTGATGATATTCTTTGAGCACCTAGTCTTGTCCCCTCTCTTCAAAGAAATATTTGCCAAATACTCAGAATTGAATTTCTTTATATTCCTTGACAAACAACATTGGGTAACTACACAAAGCTTAGTTTCTCATATTCTCATTAGCTCACCATAAGCATGAGTCTTCTCACCCTATATGCATACAAAGATTTGCAGGGTACTAGAACTACCCCTTGCAGATATCTCCTTGGATGCTCTCGTACATACAATAGTTAAGCATCACTCAAGTTGTGGACCTTCAAGCTCTTCCCTCCTACCATGGTAAGGGCGAATAGATGTGGACGCATGTTCGTGCCAAGTTCTTGATGTCTCCTTGATAAGGTAGCAATAATACCATTTGCTAGCCGAGAGACACTGCTATCCAAACTAATAAATGCCCAATCATCAACGGTTCTACCTTCAACTAAGCATGACTCATTCATGTTCCATGAGCCAAACCTAGGAACAAGCTCTCTCTCTCTCTCTCTCTCTCTCTCTCTCTCTCTCTCTCTCTCTCTCTCTCTCTCTCTCTCTCTCTCTCTCTCTCTCTCTCTCTCTCTCTCCCTCCCTCCCTCCCTCCCTCCCTCCCTCCCTCCCTCCCTCCCTCCCTCCCTCCCTCCCTCCCTCCCTCCCTCCCTCCCTCCCTCCCTCCCTCCCTCCCTCCCTCCCTCCCTCCCTCCCTCCCTCCCTCCCTCCCTCCCTCCCTCCCTCCCTCCCTCCCTCCCTCCCTCCCTCCCTCCCTCCCTCCCTCCCTCCCTCCCTCCCTCCCTCCCTCCCTCCCTCCCTCCCTCCCTCCCTCTCTCTCTCTCTCTCTCTCTCTCTCTCTCTCTCTCTCTCTCTCTCTCTCTCTCTCTCTCTCTCTCTCTCTCTCTCTCTCTCTCTCTCTCTCTCTCTCTCTCTCTCTCTCTCTCTCTCTCTCTCTCTCTCTCTCTCTCTCTCTCTCTCTCTCTCCTTCCTTTTTTTTGGATGGAAGAATGGCACAAAATAAGAAGAAATATGTTAGAAATAGTAAAAAGAATTGACATATGTCAATGTGGTCTTGTGCCTGGGACTCTCTAGTGTGTCTATGCACGGCCGTGTAATGTGGCCCTATATTAATGCATACTTTGGAAATGCATGACCTGAATGGTGCAAAAGATAGGGTTTTGCAAGGAGCACATGGTTGTCGCTCATCGAGGCTTTCGATGTTACTTGCAGATGTTGATGCCATCTTTGTTGGAGGTATCCATTGGATCTCGAGATGACAATTGATCATTCCTCCTTATAGGGATCCATTTGAGGGGCTTCCTCATCTCCGGATGGTTTCTTAAATTTTGTATCCCACATGGTTGGTTCTTTGGTTCTATATGGACTACTAATGCTTTTGGCTTCCAGACCCATATCCTTGTTGATTATTTGCTTGTTAATCTGTCTTCTTTTGAGCTCTATGCTTGATTTTGTCCTATGCCTCGCCTTGGCTTCTTTGTTGAGATTTGTCTTATGAGTGGGGATTGAGGGTTTTGTGCATGTAAGAGTGTCTTGGATACCCACATGTGTGATTGACCTTGTTGAGCTGCAACTAATTTCTTAGGCACCCAAACTTGTCGGATACCTTGTGGTTGAGCTTGTCCTAGTTTCTTCATTCATCTTCTGGTCTGGTTGGCTTGCTAGGATGGGAAGTGTGGGGGCAAGATCGGTGGTTGTCCTCCTTTTTGTACCCAGATCTGCTTCATGCCAAGAACTACTTTCTTGTTGAATAGTGTCTTTCTATTTGATATAGCACTTGTCTTGAACTGTTGTGCTTGCCTTTGTGGCACACGATCATGTGCAGTTTCTAAGATTTTAAAATAATTTGATTCATGAACGCACAATCTTAGGTAACCATCTTTGCCTCTTCGGTATAGGTTGTCTCCCACCAAGGCATAGTCTTGAGCCTCTTGCTCCATACTTTGTTTTCTTGCTAGACTAGCCTCACTGGGTAATGTTCCTCATCATAAATTCTACTAGTGGGGAATTAACAACACATGATAAAGAGTAGCATGCTCTACGGGGGTCTCTCTTTGCATCTTGGACAATTCTTGATCCATTCATGTATTGCTTTGTCCATACTATGCCAATACACTCGCAAAACGTTTCAGATTATGCAATGTTCTATGCTTAGAATAGTGATTTCCTAGCAAGCCTTCATGAGCTTGTTGCAACCAACTACTGTGTTCATCATCCTCGACACAACAAGCTAATACACCCTCTATAGCTTGTTTGTACATGCTTCCTACCAATATTTGATAGTTTTGTGATCTTACAATTTCTTCGTTGTTTGTCTTCACATTCTTATTTGCAGGTCCAAAGGTTAGGATAGGTATCAACTTATTTGCCCATTTAGGAAGAACCTCTAAGTTGAACAGATAAGCATCGGGTAATTCATTAGACACTCCTTGCACTGAATCTCCTGAAGTGATGCGAGAAAGGTGATCCACCCTTAGCTCGGTTCTACCTTTCCTGACAACAACTTCAAAATCGTATTCCGTTAGTAAGAGGAACCATCTTACTAAGTGTCCTGTATTGCAATGCTTATTGACCAAATATAGTAAAGCTTGATGATCTGTGAAAAACTTGAACTTGTTAGCCAATAGATAGTGCCTAAATTTCTTCATGGCATATACCATACCTAAGCCTTCTCTTTCAGTTGTTGTATAGTTTCGTTCAACCGCATTGAGCTGTGTGCTAGCATATGCTATAGGTAAATCTAGATTTCCTTCACCAATGGGTTGTCCTAGCACACATCCTATTGCATGATGGGATGCATCCACATGGACATGGAATGGTTTATTCCAATCAAGAGTGGTTAGTATTGGTGCCGTGCACAAATGTCTCTTCAGCTCATTCAAGGAATTTTTGCGTTCGTTGTTCCACTCAAAATTTGTCAACAAGGCATAAAGAGGTTTTGCTATGATTGCATACATGTGGATGAAACTATGGTAATATCCACAATGGCCCATAAAATCTTGTACCTCTTTAACATTCCTTGGCCTTGGCAACTCTGCTATGGCTCTGACTTTGTCCTCATCTGTTGATATTCCATTCTTAGAAACAATATGACCTAAGATCTTACCTTGACGTACCCTGAAAACACACTTTTCTGGGTTCAGACGCACGCAATATGCTCTTCACTTGTTGAAGATCTGTCTGAGCTCAGGGATGTGGTATCTTCTTTCTTGGGAATGAGCACATAAGTCATCCACATATACTTCTAAGCTCTTTCGCAAGAACTCTTTGAAGACATGACACATGAGCCCTTGGAATGTTGCAGGTGCATTTGTGAGCCCAAATGGCATCACACGAAATGCAAAAATTCCCCACTCCATGGAAAACACTGTTTTGTGTTGATCTTCTGGGGCAATGGCTACTTGGTTGTAACCTGAAAATCCATGAAGGAAGCTATAAACTGCAACACGCTCCAGTAAATGTTCAGTGATTGGAAGTGGATAACTATCTCTGATCATAGTGGCATTAAATTTTTCAAGGTTAATACACACTTGCAACTTTCCATTCTTCTTGGGCACCACTACAATGGGGGACACCTATTCGGCATGCTCAATCTCATACATAAATCTAGCTTCAATCAACCTATCAATTTCTTCTTTTATTCTAGGTACATAATTGTCATTATATGTGTAGGGCTTCTATTTGATGGGTTTGGCGTCATCATTCATGGGGATAGTATGAGAGAAAATTTTCAGATCTACTCCCATCAAGTCTCTATAGTGCCACGCAAACACATCCCTATACTCCCTTAATAGAGATACAAGCTCCATTTCTTCTACTGCACTTAGGTCATCTCCTATGTATGTACATCTATCTTCGTTCTCCTCAATGGTTACAACATTTTTTTTTGTTTTCTCTTTATTATCATATGCTTCCCCTATAATGGCCTCTCTCTTAGGCATTCATACCAAAATTGTTTGGTCTTCAACTTCATATTTCTTGAAATTTTCTAGTACCTCAAACAATGATTCCTCTTCTTCTTATTTCATTACTTTTCTTTTCTTTTTCTTTTGACTACCTTCACTTCCATCCTTTGAATTTATAGCTTTGATGCTTATGAGAGGTTCTTCTTTTTGGTTAAACACTCCTACATCTTCTAAATAGTGCTTTTCCGAGTTAAAGCAACTATCCATTACAATGGACTCTATATCATCGTTATCCTCTTCCTCTTCTATGACATCACTACGGTCACATTCTTCTAGCAAGGGTTGACACATGAACACTAAAATATCATAACCCTCTTCATCTCAATGAGGTGTCCACTATAGCTAAGATTTCTACCCGACCATGAGGATCAAATTCCTCATCTAGAAAGATCATCGGTATGAGGTGTCCATTGTAGCTAAGGTTTCTACCCGACCATGAGGCTCAAATTCCTCATCTAGAAAGATCATCGGTATGAGGTGTCCACTGTAGCTAAGATTTCTACCCGACCATGCGGCTCAAATTCCTCATCTAGACTGTAGCTACCATCGGTATGTCCATGGTAGCTAAGATTTCTACCCGACCATGAGGTTCAAATTCCTCATCTAGAAAGATCATCGGTATGTAGGCTGGGTCTCTAATCATTCTATCTCCTTGAGAAGTTCCTTCTTCTCTTGCCTTTAAGCACCTTTCCTCTTCTTGTGCAACCTTACACATCCACAACTGAGTATCTTCATGCATCCAAGATGGATTAGGAGAACTTTCAAAATGCACAGAGATTGAATCTTCTTGCACCTTCTGGATAGGATTCCACTATAGGGGTGGTACGTCTCTGAAAGTATAATCCTTTAGATTGACCTTGGTGGTGACCCCTAAGTGCTGCAAGTACAAGGAGTTGCTTGCCCAATCATGTACTATCTGCAATTGCCATAGGAAGGGTCTTCCTAGGATCATTTCATAGACATCATTTTTGCCAAAGTCACATATAGCGAAGGTGTGCTCAAACTCTGCACCACAAGTGGTTAGAGTTATCCCTTCTAGAAATCCTAGAGGTCTTTCAATATGTCCATCAACCATTTGAAGCTTCATTCTATTTGTTTTTAATGTGGGTTTTCCCCATTGCTTCCACAAAGATGTGGTCGCAATCGCAACACCGGCACCTGAATCTAAGGTAGCTTTGGTTGTGTAACCTTGGTATGTGATTGGAAGATAAGTATTACCTTCTTCACCTTCACGCATATCTCCTATTTTGTCTAGAGGTATCTCTAGTACTTTCTACTTAGAGCTAGCTTTTGGCATATTGGAATCAAGTTCTGGAACCTGATTCACCACATGTTTCCATAGCTTAGGTTTTACTTTGCGCAGCTCTTCTATGGTGAGATGACACTGAACCTTAGTGTTCTTCACGACATCAATGTTCCTTGGAAGCATTGAGTCTTCATGTCTTACCAATATTGTGGGAGCTCTGATCTGAAGAGATTCAGATTCCCATGGGCCTGTGAATTGTGGCAACTCTTCTAAGGAATTAGATTCAAAATCTAGCCTTTCATCTTCTTGTTTCTCTGTTTGGTCTCCATAAATAGAAGGGATGTCTTGGGGAAATTGATCATGAAGGTCATCGATCTTAGGAATATGAGGGGGATTATCCTTCTCCTTGGCCCACTTCTCTTCTTGTATTTCCTGGAAGAACTCTTGAGAGTACTCCTAAATTGAAAGAGGTATTCTAGCATCTATGGAATCAGGAACATAAGTTCCGATTGGTGGTGAGCTTCCTCTTTCAATGATTGTTTGAGCCTGTGGATGTAAAGAAACCTGTGGCTTATTTACCGATTGCTCTAGTCTTTCTAATAAGCCTTGGAAATGCAAATCCGGTTTGATAGAGTTTGTCTGATTGAATGATTGACTGGTCTCGAGCATAGCCTAAGATAGTTCTACCATTTTCATGCACATTTTGTCCATTCAATCTCTAAATCTGCTTTAGGGTAACTCTTGTCTAGGCTTGCAGTTGTAGGCCCTTCTTGAAGTTGAGCCTGGTAGGCCTTGAACATCATGTCCAAGCCTTCTAGGGTTGGATCTGCAAGAACAGAACCTGGTTGTGGTTTATTTACAATGAGTGGTGGGGTGGTATGAGGTGGTGTGGATGGAGTTTCGACATGCGGGGGGCTCTGAGATGCAATGTCTTCTATTTTTGTTTTCGCTTCTTTCAAGCTTTCTTCTAGCTCAAATAACCTTTTATTCCACTTGCGATTGGCCTTTTCCCTAGTATCCTTCCATGTTCTTGTTTTCCTCTTACTAGGCTCTCCTGATTCACCCGACTCTGGTTGTTCAGCTAGTTTACCCTATTGTCCTGCTTGTGCTCTAACAATTGCCTATATAGGAGCCACATTACTGTTACTTGAACTTGAATCCACCACTAAGCCTACTACATTAATGGATGTAACCTTATGCGTACTAGAGGGGTTCCTTAGAAAATCTCTCGCGAAATGTTCTTTGCCACAATCAAGACAAAAGCCCTCTATTGTGATGGTTTGTCCTTGACCCGCAGAGGTTGGGTGGGGACATTCATGAATGAAATGGTCACCCTGGCATCTAAAACATGATCCTCTAGGGGCTTGTGGTCTCATTTGTCTCTATTGGGGCCTAGGGTTAGGATTTGTATACATGAGACTAGAGTATTCAGGCTCCCAATTTTATTCCATAGGTGGTGCCTTGTATTGATATAAATAAGTCTTACTATGCTCAAGTGACTCTGTGTAAGAAGCTTGTGGACTATCTTCGTAGGAGTAGTCAAAACTCTGAGCATGATGGTCATTCTCTGATACCAGTGGAGTCATTGGCACCAATGCTCTATTAAGGTTCTCTTCTCCCACTGCATACGTAACTGGAATTACATCGACAAGAGATGGCGGTTGGTTTCCTAGGACAGGTTGTGGCCTATATGGTGCCTAGTATTGTTGTTGTGGTCTATGATATGGTTGTTGGTATTGGTTCTGATACTTACCCTATTGGTAGGTTGTTGATAGGTTTGTCTAACAGCCTAGCTATTGTAGGGACAATCTTGAGCTGTATGATTCGTGTATTTTCTCTCAATAGTGCAATATGGGGCATTCCTTTCTCTCATGTTCTAGTTTTGCATTAGGCAAATGTAAGCCATGTGGTCCCCTCCGCAAGTATAACATCAATTCAATTAGGTGACTCTTGTCATTTGTATATTTTGGACCCCTAGCTTCTTGGCAACGTGCTCAGCTATCTCATCTATTTTAGTGGAGGTTCTTGAGGTATGACTAGTAGAATTGTCAGAGTCCTTATAGAGTTTGGACAATTCTAGTTCCTTGCCCAAGTTGTCTTCTATGTCAATGCACATCTGCACACACTCTTCTATGGATCTAGGCTCTTTCAAGTACACATATGATCTCAACTTTGTGTTTAGTAAGCCATCTACAAATAAGGCCACTTTTTTGGCTAGTGTGGATAACTCTAGAACAAGGCATCTTTCTAATCGTCTTCATGCAAGTGGCACTGTTTCTTGGGATGTCTGCTTGAAGCTATGGATCAAGGATGATGTGTTATGCCTGATGCCACTCTTAGAAAATTCTACAATGAATTTGCCTAGCACTTGACCTATATCTCGATAGTTACGACTATTCAAGGGTTGAAACCAAGCTAAGGCAGTACCCTTAAGAGTCAAACCAAATACCTCGAATGAGGTGAACAAGTCTTCAACTTGTTCAGCTCTTAACACTTGTTTGAACTCAACCACATGATCATAAGGATCTCCTATCCCGTCAAAATAGTTCTTCATTGCCTTGACCACTTGAGAGGGTCTAAGGGTTCTTGGGTACTCTCGAGTTCTAGGAAATGGAAAATCGTGTTCGTCTCTTTGATGCCTATGTGCTTGATGTCTCTCTCTTTCATGTCTTTCACCTTCAAATCTTGATCTGTCTCTACCCACATTGTGTGCAAAGCTTACCTCAGGTCTCTCTCTAGCTCTTTCCCTCTGGTTTTCATGAGCATGGGATGATCCTAATCCTTGGAGGCCATGGGAGATATTAGATCTTGGTGGAGGGAAAATCAAGTCTCCTTGCCAAGTGTATGCATGCCTATCATGCTCTATTACTAAGAACATTTTCTCATATGTGTTGTCTAAGTAGACCACTTTGTCTGGGGTATCAGGATCTTTGAATTCATATATCATCACATTTCTTGCTCTGCTAGGTTGATCAGTCTTAAACCTACAAAAAGCTTCATCTGTCTCCCTATTCGAGAACAATTCTACACTTTTATTATCCTGGGGGATCCATTCTGGTGTGAGTATTCTGGTTAAGAAGGATTTGCCTCTAGGGGTCTTGGGTTCTCGTCTTAGGTCTCCTTGCTCCTATCTCGTTCTAGAGAATGATATTTCCAAACCCATCTATCCTATCTGGTAAGCTTGTAACCATATACATGGTTCCTTGCTTATCAATATATGAACCATCCTCAAAACTTAACCATTGGGTGTTCAAATCTGAAGGGTTGATCAAGATTTTTGAGTTGGACCACTTATCACTTGAGGCCATCCTCGTAGATGCGAGCAGCTAATTGGTTGGTCCTGATATACTCCAATTGTGTCTTATAGGGACCTTCTGGTGTTTGCAAATAGGCAATGCCTGAGCTATCTGTAGGTCTCCCCATGCTGAAAGAAATTTCTGAATCACTCATGTCCGAACTTAGTACGTAAGGATAACCACTTAGTTTTTGTGCCCAAGACTTAGCTATATGGTTGACACCAGCCTCAGAAGATCTAATGCTTTGCCTATCCTTGCCTAGGTGTCTACTAGATCTCAAGTTCATAAGCTTTGTCTTCTAGTCCCAAAATTTCCCTTTGTGTTGCTCAAAATCCTTTGGAGTTCCCTTGGTTTCCTAGTCCCACCTGAGGGTCAACTTCAAATTACTCTATCTGAAAGTCAGTGCATTATTCTTAGAGAAAACAAGCTTTCCAACGCACTCTAAAGCTCAAAAAATGGATTTTGGATGAAAAAATTGTGTCAAATCAAGCTTCTGGGGGTCAAAATAGGTAAACAGGACGTCTTAGAGAATCGTGATTCTTTTGCAAATCAGGCAACCACAAAGTTATATTTTTTACCAGAGATTCTCTCAAAAATGACCAAGTCCAGAGAATCACATGTTGGAGTTAGACGTCTGCGGAAGCACGCGAACAGCACAAGGAAGAAGAAGAAGCTTGGAGTACAAACACACAATACTGAATGTATTACTAGAGAATGTACAAAGATAAGTAGCCCATTAGGGCAATAGGCGTATATACAAGCCGAGGGAAAAAAAACCTCCTAAAGGGGGAAAAAAGTACCCCGGCGGTCCTAGTGTGTTCACACACATCACTACCTAAATATATCAACAAATCCCCCCTAGGAGTGATGTGGTGAACAAGGAGCTCGCACTCATGTATAAGGAAGTGCCAAGCTATGTGGAAATCACTCCACAAAAGGAAGTAAGCCCAAAGCTTTGCAGAAAGCTTCAAACTTCTCCCTAGGCAGAGCCTTCGTGAAAAGGTCTGTTATGTTCTCCTGCGTGGGCACATATGCCAAGCTGATCTCCCTAGCAGAGAACCTCTCCCTGACATAGTGATAATGCACCTCAATGAGCTTAGTGCGAGCATGGAACACAGGGTTCCTCGCAACTGCCAATGCAATCTGACTGTCAGTGAAGATGGTGGTGGCAGAAGACTGGCCAACACCCAAATCAGCCATAAGGCGTCTGAGCCACACACACTCAACAGTCGCTGTGAAAGCTGCCCTATACTCAGCCTCACAACTGGAAGTGGCCACAGTAGGATGCTTCTTGCTCAACCAAGATATACATGAGCTACCAAGCATGAAGCAAAAACCACTGGTGGACACACGAGTGTCATAGCAACCAACCCAATCTCAGTCAGAAAAAGCATGCAAATCTAGCGGTAGTGCTGTACCTCAAAAAGTTGAACAGAACTATCCAGACGAGTTCTGCTAGACCTGTAGCAGACTTTGAGATGCTTAAACTGGGGAACAGAAACTGGTATATACCTTTGGCACAAAAAGATGAAATAGCCTGCACAAGCGCTGCGATAGTGCATTCGAAGGCCGAAACGAGCTCAGATCGCAATTCGGCACCACATAGCGAAGCTGTTTTAATCTCGAAAACACCCTGAGTATGCTCACCAAAATTCGTATGATTTTGAGACTGCAAACGGAGGAGTGTCAACGGCGCCCTAGATGAAGTGATGACCTGCTCTGATACCAATTGTTGGAGTTAGACGTCTACAGAAGCACGCGAACAGCAGAAGGAAGAAGAAGAAGCTTGGAGTACAAACACACAAAACTGAATGTATTACTAGAGAATGTACAAAGATAAGTAGCCCATTAGGGCAATAGGCGTATATACAAGCCGAGGGAAAAAAACCTCCTAAAGAGGGAAAAAAGTGCCCCGGTGGTCCTAGTGTGTTCACACACATCACTACCTAAATATATCAACATCAGGAATATCTTGCAAAGAATCACGACTTTCTTCCAGAGAATCATGACTTTCTCAAAATCTTCCAAGCAGAGAATCGCAAATTTCTTACAGGAAATCGTGACTTTCTTCAATTTTCCCAAGTCTAGAGAATCGCAAATTTCTAGCAGAGAATCGCGATTTTCTCAATTTTTTCCACGTCCAGGGAATCGTGAATTTCAAGCAGAGAATCGCAAATTTCTTCTAGAGAATCGTGATTTTCTCAAATTTTCTCAAGTCTAGAGAATCATGAATTTCAAGCAGAGAATCACGACTTTCTTCTAGAGAATCGCGACTTTCTCAAATTACCAAAGTCTAGGAAACCATGAATTTCTTGTAAAAAATAGCAATTCTCTCAAATTCTTCTCAATTCAGAGAATCGTGAATTTCTTGCAGAGAATTGCAAATTTCTCAAATTTCCCCCAAGTCTAGAGAGTCGCGAATTTCTTGCAGAGAATCGTGAATTTCTTCTAGAGAATCACGATTTTCTAAAAAATGTCTAAGTCCAAAGAATCATGAATTTCTTGCAAAAAATCATGATTATCTCAAATTCCTCTCAATCCAAAGAATCGTGAATTTCTTCCAGAGAATCACGATTTTCTCAAAATGCAAAAATGCAAAGAATCGCGATTTTCTCCAAAATTTTTAGGCAAGAAAAAAATTTGAATTTTCCAGAGATTCACGATTTTCTGAGAAGTCACGATTTTTTGAGTTTTTAGGTGGGAGTTTTGAATTTTTGCACCGAGCCCCAAATGTGTAGAAAATCGTGAAAAGCACAAGCGCATGCACTCTCGAGCACTTCCTAGCTCTTTCTTCCACTCCCACACATGAGAAATGATGTGAAAATGGTGAAAATGCACTCAAAAATGAAAAACTTCTATGAAGATGAAGATGGTGATGATGAACATGGAGAAGAAAAATCAAGAAAGTAACAAAGAATGACTATTTCTTACCTTCCAAGATTGCAAATCTATGATCTTATCATCACAATGCTCATCCTCGAAGCTTTATCCCTGACAATGGCGCCAAAATTTGGTGTAGCTACATGATCATACTAATGCCACAGACAGAGAAGAGAAAGATATGCACGGGATCGACGAGCAAAAGATAATTCATATATGCAAAATGTCACCCATTAGTTCCATTAGTTCTATTATTTAATGGTGTTTATATACAGATGATATCAAGCGGTAGAGTTTGTTGCTTACATGATTTTTTCCTAACAAAAGGATGAGTTCGATTTCCTTGATTCAAGGAAGATCACCGCGTAGCCATTTCTCTATCGTAATATATCTTCCTTGATTTATGGAGATATCTCGCCACTTGCATAATGCGTGGACAAAATTATTTTTTAGGTACTATGGATATTATATGAAATCCTTAAGAGTATAATTATATGAAAATTGATTGTCTGACTAGGATCATATGGGGAAATATTATTAAGCTTTTTCTTATGAGTTTTTCTAAAAAGAATTGAGAAGTGCTAAGAGTGGTGAATTTTGAGATCGCTTGCTCCAATAGGGTTCACTTGGGGTGGAGCCATGATAGGGCATGCATTAGCCATGTGGTCTCCTCCACATGTATAGCATCGTCTCCTTGGGGCAAATCTAGGAATCTGCTTGCCAGAAACTCCTAATTTCTGAGCTACCTTCTCTGCCAGATCCTCAATTGACGTGGATTGTTTGGAAGCGAGCCTAGTAGAACTATCTGAATATTTATAATATCTTTGAAAGCGCTAATTCCTCCCTAGATTATCTTCGATGTCTATGCACATGCATACACACTCTTCTATGGATCTAGGGTCCTTGAAGTACACATACGATCTCAGTTTGGTACTTAACAATCCATCTAGAAATAAGGCCACTTGTTTGGCTAGAGTGGGTAACTCTAGAAGAGAGCATCTCTCTAGGCATTGTCTAAATCTCCTTCGTGCGAGCCTTACCGTCTCTTGAGGTGTTTGTTTGAATTTGTATATCGGGGAGGATGTGTTATGCCTAATACCACTCTTAGAAAACTCAATGATGAACGCTTCAAGAAGTTGATATATATTCCTAAACTAATCTTTGTAAAGCAGTTAGAACAAAATCAATGCAGTCTCCTTGAGAGTTAGGCCAAAAGCATTGTGTTGTGTGAACACTTCAACTTGTTCGGCTCTCAAAACTTGCCTAAACTCTGCTACATGGTCATATGGGTCTCTTGTGCCATCGACGCAATTCTTCATGGACTTAACCAATTGTGTAGGCCTCAAGGTCCTAGTGTGTCCTCTAGGCCTTAGCAGAGGGAATTCATCTGCATTTCTTTGATTCCTTTGGTGTCTATGTCTCTCATTTTCCATTCTATCAACGTCCGTTCTCGTTCTTTCTCTTCCCAATGGGTTAGCAAAGCTTACTTCTGGCCTATCTCTACTCCTATCCCTTTGAGCTCCATGAGCTTGGGATGTTCCTGCTCCTTGGTGACCAAAAGAGACATTAGATCTTGGTTGGGGAAAAAACAAATTCACCCTTCCAAGTGTAGGCATGCCTACCATGCTCTGAGACCACAAAGATCCTCTCTGAAGTATTGTCTAAATAGGTCACTTTATCTAGGCTATCAGGATCTTTAAACTCATAGATTGTGAGAATTCCTACTTCATTACGTTGGTCAGGCTTATACCTCCAAAAAGCTTCATTGGTCTCTTGGTTTAAGAGCAAATCTATGCTCTTATTGTCCTAGGGAACCCACTCTGGAGTGATGATTCTAGTCGGGACTGATTTGCCTCGGGGAGTTCTGGTCTCTCTTCCTAAGTTCCCTTGCTCTATGTCACCTAAGTATGTCTTTGGAATCACATTACCAAATTCATCTGCTCTATCCGGTTGGTTGGTGACTACATACATTGTACCTTCTTTATCTATGTATGCACCATTCTCAAATTTGACTACTGGATGTTCTAGTCCAATGGGTTGATCTGGGTTTTCAATCTGGACAACAGATCTTCTTATACCGTCATCATAGATGCGAGCACCTAATCGGTTCGTCCTAATGTATTCAAGTTGAGTTTTGTAAGGGCCTTTAGTTTTCTCTAAGTAAGCCATACCTGAACTTCCTGTGGGTCTCTCCATACCATAAGACATCTCTGACTCACTAGTTTCAAAGCTAGGGTAGTGTGGATAGTTTCTCAACTACTGGGCCCAAGACCTAGTAGTGTGATTGACACTAGCCTCTGAAGACCTAAGGCTTTGTCTATCTCTCCCTAGATGTCGTCCTAATCTGAGGTTCATATGTCTGATCGAACAACCCCAATTTACCTCAAGTACAACCTCGTTGCAGATCAATTTGTATCAGTCACTTAGTTCTTTTTTAGTAGGGTATTGTGTTTATGCTCTTGTCTGATATCACATCGATTCAGGAATACTTAAGTGAATTTCCGCACTTTAAGTTGATCGCACCACGTTAAATTCTTTCCTTTAAAGTTATCGACCACAAAGAGATTATATTTTTGTTTGAACTTGAGTGTTTAAGTAGCCGTCAACTTGAAAGATGCCTATCGTCACCTTGACTCACTTCTAGCAGGACTCGCACTTAGCCTAAGCTAGGAATTGACTGAGGGGGTTAAGAGAATTCCCAACCTTGAGCCTCTTTCCTTTTCGACTGCTAAGTGAGCCTAGGGCAAACCCGCCCAAGCCCGATGTTCACCTCGCCAAGTTTGCTTGAAGCCCCTAGCTTGTGCACCAAAGACCTGTGAAGATTTACGAATTAATACTGAGCTAGATCAACAGTGAACTGAAAAACAAAACAACCTTTAAACATCCACTAAAAGGTATAGAACCCCCTTTTTTTTCACTATTGCCCTAAAAGCTTTCCAACAAGACCAAAATTGTAGCAAATGGAGTTTGTATGATCAGTCAGGCACTCAAGGGTCAAAACAGGGAATTCAGGCACTCAAGGCTAGCCCACAGTGTTTTCTAAGGTTTGCTTATGCTCAATTACCCCTTAATTCTACCAAAATTTTCCAAAAATATGCTTAAAATTCAAACCCTAAAAAGTTCCAAAAATTCTATCAATCGTGATCGATAGTATCGATCACGATGGACAAGTCAATCGCGATCGACGGTGTCATTCGTGAGGGATGTCAATCACGATCAACATGTTTTCCGCAAATTTTGGCATGATTTCAATCAATCGAGGGTGTGTCTGTCGCAATAGATACGTGCCACGTGAATTATGGTGTCAATCGTGAAATTTCAATTGGTTGCGATCGACGGTGTCAATTGCGACTGACAGAGTCTGACATAACATAGCAGTCGCTCATAGCTGTCGATCACGATCGACGTGTCAATCACGATTGATAGATGTGTCGGTTGTGGCTATTGATCATTTCTGTCGATCGTGGTTGTCAATCGTGATCGATTCACGATCGGCGTGTCGATCACAATTGATAGATGTGTCGGTTGTGGCTATTGATCGTTTCTCTCAATCGTGGCTGTCGATCACGATCGACAGTGTCAATCATGATTGACAAAAAATTAGGGAATTTTTTTATTGTAATTAGTAATCTAGAATGTGCTAATCATGTACTTTGTGGTTGTGCACTTTGTTTTACCAAAAGCCAAATTTTTTAGTTGATCATGATCGATAGAGATCAACGCCTCAGAACCTGCACAGACAGTTTTATCACCTGTTGAAGCTGCTACAGCTGCAATGGAAGTTGGTACCCGCAAGAATGCTTAGAAAAACACAAAAAACAAGTGTGCATACAAGCTCTCTCTCGCTCTCGCTCTCAAGTGAAAATGAGGAAATGAATGGAGATGGAGATATATGGTCACGGTGGTAAAGATGATGAGGATGAATGGATATGGTGTGTAGAAGTGAAGAGGAAGGTAAAAACAAGTAAAAGAAAATGCTTACCTACTCTTCCAATGTTTCTACTCTACGACTTACCATCACACGCTTGTCCCCAAAGCTTACCATCCTTTAATGTCAATCTGAGAAGACATGAGGATGGTATGAAGACCTTAAGCAAGTGATGTGCACAAGTGGTGATGGAGAAGCACACAAGCAAGCACACACATACACACACACTAGGCTATTTTGGAGGCCCAAATGAGCTCTACAAATTATGAAAAATGGTGCATAGATACTTCTAATACTCTTCAAGCTCAAGGACTCCTTGGCTTGAAAAATTGGAGTTTAATCTACCAAAAATGGTATTTACAATGTTCATGTAGTGATGAAAATCACCATTAAAGGGAAGTTATTTTGGAAAAATTGCATGGCCTAATTGTTGCATCTTCTTTGACTACTTTGCTTGCTTGGCCCTTCTCTTTGCTCTGATTCTTTATGTTGGCTCCCTTGTCTTGTGAAGCCCTAACTGCTACCAACAGAGTTTATATGAGTTAGATGTCAAGAATGCATTCTTAAATGGATGGATATCAAAAGAAGTGTATATGGCACAACCACCAGGTTTTGAAAATGAAGATAAAACAGGTTATGTATGCAAGCTTAGGAAGGCACTCTATGGTCTCAAGAAAGCTCCTAGAGCTTGGAACCATATACTTGTTACTTATTTGCAGGACCAAGGCTTTGTGGCAAGCAAGGCAGATTCTTCTTTGTTTGTTAAGAAGAACAAATCAGAAGTTATCTACTTATGTGTCTATGTAGATGACATCATTATTACAGGGAATGATTCTGATGGCATCAAGCAGGTCAAAGCTCAATTAATGAAGGAATTAAAAATCAATGATCTTGGTTTATTAACCTACTTTCTTGGTTTAGAGCTTGTGTATACAGATTCAGGTATATCTATCACTCAAAGGAAGTACATACATGATATGTTGGTAAAAATTAAGATGAAGACCACTAGAATTGCAGGCACTCCTATGGAACTCAACCATAAATTGATGTTACACGTTACCAACAACTTGTGGGAAGTCTTAGTTATGCTACTCTAACAAGAGTAGACATTGCCTATGCAGTAAGTACATTGAGTCAATTTATGCATGCACCAAGGAAGCCTCATATGGAAGCTGCAAAGAGAGTGCTTAAGTATCTAAAGGGTACACAAAATGAAGGGTTGTTATATCCCTTCACTTCTAACATAGATATAAAGATGTATTCTGATGCAGATTAGGCTGGCTCCAAGGATGATAGGAGGAGCACTTTAGGGTACCTATCCTTTGCAGGTTCAAAGCTTATATCTTGGTCATCCAAGAAGCAACCAATTGTGGACTTATCTTCCACACAAGCAGAATCTAGAGGTTTCGCAAATGCAACTCAGGAAGCTATATGGCTTAAGCAATTATATGCAGATTTGGAGATACATTCCTACACTCCAATAATCTTTGGAGACAATACTAGCTCACTTCATTTGGCTGCTCATCTTGTATATCATGCAAGGACTAAGCACATTTTGGTGCACTATCATTATGTGAGGGAGAAATTTCTTAGCAAGGTTATTCAACTATCCTATGTATCAACTCATTTACAATGTGAAGATATACTCACAAAGGCATTGGATGGAACGAAGATGAACAGGTTCAAATTGATGATTGGTTTGCAGGAAATCAAGGAACAATGAAGACCAAGCATGTTAGGCTTGAGGGGGAGCTATTGGTGCAATTAAACCCAAGCCCACATACTTGGTTAACTAGCTTATGTTTTATTGGCATAACCTATGAAAGGCTTCATATGATCAACCTCTTGTAGAACTACTTCACATTTATCCTTGTAAAAGTGGACTATACCCACGAGGAGTTAGGAAGCACAAAATCATGTATCATTTGGTTGTTGAGCAATGAGAGAATCTATTTTATATGTTAGCATTCACCTTTTACGTAGAAGTTTGAATTTGAATTCAAACTTTGGCTCGAAGCATGACTTTAAAAGAAGGATATAAAAGACCCGCTTGTATCTCGACCTTAAGAGATCATTTTGTAGTACAACCATTGTGAAGTGAGAGCTCACCTCATAGCTCATTCACCTCTCCAACACTGAGCAATGTTTGATTGCCAATGACATTGTATTTGTGCATGTTTTAATACATATATGATCATTATATTCTCATCTCACTTCTCTGTCATAACTCCATCAGAACAATGATCTTGTCAGAGCTTGATCTCTATGTGTAGTTGATCATTTGCAATGATTTAAAGCATGATAGAATCAGCATACTATCTGTTACAATCCTACAAAGTTTCATTAGCATTGCTTCTTGGGATCACTAGATATTAGCTTATCTTTGCTCACTGGTCTAATAATTGTAGCAGATCATGCCATCATTCTTAGCAGGTGTGAAGCAGGGTCTAGCTACACCACTTCATCTCTTGTGACTATCCACCATCTCTTCCAACAATACTTGCACAATGATCGACATCACAAATACTTAGAGGAACTTATCAAGAAGACCTTAGGAACTCTGTGTTTAGAAGATATTACAATTGCGGAATCAACAAAGATCCCAAAAGAATTGCTGCTATGGGTGAAAAATGGTGTCTTGCCACATTCAATCTTGGATGACTAGATATCCGAGTGGAAGAACCAAAAATTATTTACAAAAAGGGGAACCTAACAGAGCCAACCATCAGAGCAAGCAACAAGAAGAAAAGTACCCTGTGACCTAAGTCAAAGTGATGTTAGTGGACCCCAATTAGAGCTTATCTTACAATTGGTACCTATCGTTCAAACCAGCACACTCGAAGACTTTACCCGAGACTCGACCACCACTATCAAAGAGGATTTTGGCAAAAAGATGTGGAATCGAAGTCCACTTCCAGGGTTACAATACACCCACTTCTATGGAGGACCAGAAGAAGATCCCAATGTACATGTCCGGGCTTTTGAGAATCAATATGCATGTAACCATAGAATAGTGCATGACAGTGATCATAAATAATAAGTATTTCAATCTACCTTAGCTTGTGATGTAGTTAAATAGTTAATTGAATATCCTCTGGACCATTTTACAAAATAGATGACCTAAAAGAGGCCTTTTTGGAGTGATTATGGACTGCTAAAAGCGTTTCAAAATTATATGCAACATTATAGTACATGATTCAAAAGGGTATGGTGTAGCAATACGCTTCGGACTTTAGATCAACCATGAGATAGTTTCTAGACGACGATCTTCCTTCAGAAGAACTATTACAAAAGTTCTTTGTGGACAGATTGCAGCCAATGATTAAGGAGAACATTTATACGTATACATTAGAAGCAGCAAGATCCTTAAACTAGATAATTGATTTGGCCATACGAGTTAACAAGAAAATACAACGAGGAAATTTGGGCTCTGAAAAAACAAGTCCAATCATGAGAAAAGGTACTAACCCGGTTCAACAATTGTGTTGTTTACGATGCAAAAATGTGAGACATATCACTACCGACTATGCATTAAACAAGGATTATTGTCCTATTTGCAACAAGAATAATCATGTCTTGGAAGAATGTGAGTTTAATGGTAAGAATACATTGGTCACAAGTGCACAAGTCGAATCCTCCTCATGAAAGGATAATTCTACAAGATATAAACCTCTAGTTCAACCACAACCATGGATGGATAGTCAGGACATGAGATTGTCTAGATCATCTCAGTTTTTTGGATCCTAGCACATCCAGAGCTAGGGACGATTCTATCGTCCCAACTTTCAAGATTACGAAAGAAGCCATATATTTTGACAACCGGGACCCAATAATTTCAAAAATCGATCAATCCAATGCTAGTTTTTCTTACAGTATGGACATCCTCGATTCGAATGTGAGGAGGCTAAAGAATATGATCAAAGGAAAAAGGAAACCAAATTGAAAACTCCATGGTGAATGTAGTAACCTTAAAATATATGGAACCTTCACTAGTTGTTATCACAAGATCAGGTCAAGAGTACCAAACTGTACAACAACCAGTGCACTTGCGAGCAGAACAAAAGAAGCACTTGTTGAAAGCAGCTCAGTGGGCCAAGGAGTACCCACCATATCATGTAGACCCGAAACTAGTCACTAGGGATAACAGTAGCAAGGATCGGATAGGTAAAATGACAAGTAAAAAAAGTTCAGAAAGAATGCAGACCCATGAGGATAGAGCGATAGTACAAGAAAGTGGGATCTCATGACACTGACTAGAAGCAATAACAACTGGGTCTGATGTTTTGGAATTTTAGAAATTAAGTTCAAGTTTGCAGGGCCCCAACACTGGAAAGTTAGACTCGACTTCAGAAGAACCATAGAATCAGGCCATTCCAGAATAGGTAGTGGCAAAGGAAGGTAATTACTAACATTTCTTAAGCACATCAAAAATTCAATTACCATTGGGTGCATTGCTAAAATTAGTCCCAACATTTAAAGAGAAGTTAATGGCTCATTTACAAAAGGAACATTCTCCAAAACTGTTCCAAGAAGTAACTATTAGTATGATCAAAGATATACCAAACAAAGTGGTGGACTATGCAGTTCGGACTATCACAGTATGGTACAAAAATAAAGCTATTGCAAAAGTACTAATTGATGGAGGATCGAGTATCAGTATTGCATCTACAACCACTTGACAACAAATGGGTTTGATCGGCATTGAACCAACACCATTTTTTGTTCAAATGGAAGATCAATCTAGAGTACAACCAATGGGATGCATCAAGGACATTTCAATCATAATTTCCCGTGTAGTTTTTCCTATTACTTTTGTAGTGTTGGAACACAAATGTAAGAATCTCGACTATAATTTACTATTGGGAAGAGCATGGTTGAGGATTGCTAAAGTGAGGTAGATTTGGGCCACCAAAACCAATTACTTTTCGAAAAGGACATTCTAAATTTTTGGTCCAGTTGGAAGATGAACATTTTGCCTCGAAAAATAAACCCATACTTGCGGAGCCATCTCACATGCTTGAAGGACTCAAAGAAGATGCAGAGCAATAGTTTTTGGAAGCTAATCAGGACTTACTTTCATTCGATGTGGTAGATGTTGAACTAGTGATTAGTTCAACCTATGGCGTTATGGCAGCATCTATTTGTATTGAGCTGTTGAACCTCCTGATTACCTTGTTGAAATAGTATAAGGATGTGTTCACTTGGACCTATGCGGATATGAAAGGCCTTGATCCAAGACTCTATCATCACATAATTTTACTTAAGCCAGATGCAACTCCAATTATGTAGCAAAGATATAGGATTAACGCTAATTTTGCAGAACAGGTAAAGCATAAACTAGACCAATTAATCAAGGTATGCTATATTATCCCTATTGAAAATTTGGAGTGGGTATCTCCAGTAGTGATCGTGCCAAAGAAAAACAAGCAACTATGTATTTGTGTATTTGTGTATTTGTGTGGATTACTATAAGTTGAATGTAGCTACTATCCCCAATCCCTTCCTGTTGCCATTTTTAGATAGTATGCTAGATGAAGTCGCAGGTAGGGAAATGTATTCTTTTTTTTATGGATTTAGTGGGTACCATCAGGTTTGTTTGGTAGAAGAAGACATTCCAAAGACATCTTTCATCAATAATTGGGGAGTATTTGCTTGCATGGTCATGTCGTTTGGATTGTGGAATGCTCCTAGTACACTTCAAAGATGATCATACTTACCTTCATTCATGCGGATTTTTTTAGATGATTTCTCTATTTCCGCATGAATTGTGGCTCATTTGGAACATTTGCAGTCATGTTTCGATGCTCGTTGAAAAGTACAACTCTGTCTTAATCCGAACAAATCAGCCTTTGTAGTCAAATGCGTCAAATTACTCAGCCATATCATTTCCTTGGATGGTATAGCAATAGACCCAGACAATGTAAAATTCATTTTAGAGACTAGCACCAAAAAATCCAAAAGAACTTTTGCAACTTTTAGGCCAGCTATGGTGGCATGGGTTACATTTACAAGATCTAGCCCATACTGCAATCCCTCTTAACAAATTAGCACATGTACAACCCTTTGAATTCCAATGGACAAAGGATGACCAAATTGCTTTTGAATGGTCACGAAAAATGCTTGCCACAGCACCAGTGCTAAAAGCTTCATATTGGAAGGATCCATTCCATGTATTCGTGGATGCTTTAGAATAAAGCAATAGGAAGTGAGCTTATGCAGAAAGAAGGACATTATTGGTTTTGACTTGTGTATTATGCCAATAGAAGATTGACCTCTATGGAACAGAACTACTCTACTATGGAACATGAATGTCTGGGTTTAATCTACTCTATAAAGAAATTTTGGCATTATTTATTAGGAAAATCCTTAATGTTTCATGTTGATCATAGTGCACTACTATATCTGGTGAAGAAGAAAAATATGGTAGGCCGACTTGCCAGATGGGTCTTATTACTACAAGAGTTTGAGTATGATATTGTTCATAGGCAAGGAGCTAGTCATGCAATTGTCGACTTTCTATCACATATCGATCATGGTGGACCACCTGAAGGAATTGATGATAATTTTTTGGACACGGATGTCTTTGTGATTGTGGAAATTGAAGAGTCTCCACAGACATTCCCCACCTTGTATGAGGAAATGCTGAGTTTTTTGGAAAATGAAGTACCACCCTCTCATTTATGGTTAGCAGCACGGAAGAAACTAGGACTTTGGAGCCACCAATTCACAATTATAATGGGATAGCTATATCATAAAGACCCTACTAGTGTATGGATGTGTTGTGTTCCTCCACATGAAGTTGGTGCAATAATTCAAGAGGCACATGTTGGGGAAGTTGGAGGACACTTGAATCATTCAATTATGGTTTGGAAGATTCAATAAGCTAGACTTTGGTGGCCTACAATGTATGTGGACGTGCTTATTGTAGTATGAAACTGTGATCCTTGTCAGCATACTAAAGAACCAAGAGACAGTCATCATTTTCTATTGCAATCAATCCTACCGTTGGAGCCATTTCAAAAGTGGTGTCTATATTTCATTGGTCCCATGAAACCCCCTACGACCTGGACTAAAGTTCTATACATTTTGACTTGTACTGAGTACTGTACAGGATGGGTAGAAGCATGGGCTACATCGAATGCCATGGCAAGGAGAGTAGCTAAGAAGCTCCAATATGAAATTTTTCCGTGCTTTGGTTTGCCATTAGCATTAGTATCTGATCCTGGTACTCATTTTTTGAACCAACTCATTTTTCCAAATTGATTGCAGAATATCAAATCAAACGTAAATTCAGTTCACCATATTATCCAAAAGCCAATCCTCTAGCTGAAAGTACAAGTAAGGTTCTTCTGCACATGTTGCAAAAAATGCTTTTGGATTCTATGAATCAATGGGAACATATACTTCCTATAGTACTATGGACATACCAAACCTCCTATAAATTCACAATAGGAAGTACACCTTTTAAACTCTTGTATGATTCGGAATAAATTCTCCCATTTGAATTTGCGATACCCAATCTATGGATTGTAGTGCAGAAACATTTACTTTCAAAAGACTCTTTTGCCTATAGAATGGACAAGTTATGACAACTGGAAGAAAATAGATATGTCAGTTTCTTGTTACTTCAAGAAGTGCAAAATATATAGAAGAAATGGAATGACTGAAATTTATGGATGCAAATTTTTTGGCCCGGTGATCTAGTACTATATTTCCACTCAAAGATGAAAAGAAAAATGGGTAAATTGAAGTTACGGTGGACGGGTCCCTTTCAAACTCATGAATTATTTGGAGCAGCTTCTTTTCGGCTTACTACATTGTCCGGAGAACTTTTACCTACGATCATTAACGGGTCAAAGTTGCAGCCCTATTAGTCCTGCGACCAGTAATCTATTTAAAAAAAACATAAAAATAAAACATAAATCACTAAATATGGATATCCTTTGATGTGAAAAAATGGGAAGAGTAACTACCCTACATGCAATATTGTACGAGTAATCAAGGATGGCGGGTGGTTGGTTGATTCATATTTGATTTCCTAATAATGATGGTCTTCATCCCGATGTGCATGATAAGTGTAGAGCTCATGGAGTAAAGACAGTAGATGTGGCAATCATGATGCATACCGGACACTCAAAACTCAGAAAGGCAGGCAATAAAAGGCTGAGGGCTTTGTGTCATCCAGGTTATTTGGCGAACAAACAAACAGATCCTACAAAGTCGAATTCTTACACATCTTGCAACAAAATTAGTAGATTAGCAATGGCGGTCAATTTTTCTGATGCACATCTGCTAAACATTCCTGATTGCCTATCACAACCACAAGCGGATTGGTTCAAGTGCTGAGGCTTGCTATAGGTTGCACTCATTGATTGGAGAAGCATTTGATCACGTCATCTCTCGAAGGAAATCGCGCAAGAGATAGCTCGGCAAAGAAACGGCAGTGATCTCAACACACCATAGGTTTTCCTACGAACTGGATAGGGGGGAACCTTTCCGAATCTGAGTAGAAGTGATTGCAGAGTGGTTGCATGTAGAAAACAAGGGAATAACAATAGTTATGAAAACTATGGATGTAGCAAAAATCATCAATGTCCTAGGAAGACCATGCTCCGAAGAATACAAGTTCTCCCAACTCTCGAATGAAAACTCATTGAAGCTCAGATTGCTTTTTATGTCCATGATCATCAATGTGCAGGCAAAACATTACCGAGTATCCCAACATCTTTATTCGCTAGTGAAAGAATCTGCAAAGACCCAACTTAACTAGGTAGAGTGGATCTTTCAAAAGATGAAGAAGGAGATCTAGCGAGTCTACCGAAGGACAGGTCGATTGGTCAATGCTACATTGGATAGAAAAGTAGGAGTATTATTTTCTTTACTTCTTCTCCTCAACCCTCCTTTCCTGCCCAAACAATGCACAATTGTTACCTTAGAAGTTTTCCTGCAAGCACTCAAAAAGCAACCCGCAGAAAGGAATCCTGTCGCAGGCACTTCTAATGATCAAGAGACGAGTAACAGAGATGCGGAGGAAGAAGCTCGATCGAAACAAGTGGAAGAGGATTGTCGCAAGATGGAGGAAGAAATTGCACAAAAGAAAGAGGACTGAAAAGCAGAAGAAGAAGAAGAAGAAGAAGAAGAAGAAGAAGAAGAAGAAGAAGAAGAAGAAGCAAGGAGGAAAGCAAAAGAAGAAGAAACGAGGAGGAAAGAAGAATAAGAAAAAAGGCTCCAGAGAGCATAAGTAGAGGTAGAAGCAGAGCGACTCCTGAAGCAAAGAGCAAAGATGGACCAAAATGCAGAGTTCCTAAAAACTTTGTGTATTCCCTACTTTCAGCTCCTCAAACCTAATAGACGAATGGAAGCAGGATGGAAGAGAATGAAGACAATCTTGTAAAGTTAGCAGATAGAACATTAGCTTTTGACAATATGTTAGAGAAACTCCAAAACCATATTCCAGAACTGGAGGCAGCAATTATAAGTTACAGAAGTGCAAGTCAGCAGTTGTTAGAGTCGAAAACATTTTTTGCAGAGAAATTATGAGTAGCCCAAGAAAACTTAGAAGAGATGTTTAAGGAACTTAGGTGGGATATTAAAAGGATAATGAACCTTGAACTCTATAATAATGATGACAAAGATGTATAAAAAAATATTGTACTTAGTGGGTTCGGATGCGTGCCAGGGTTAGCCGCCAGAATATTGGATTGACCAATATTTTGTAAATTCATATTTCTTTGTAATAGGAGAAGGGGTTTTATTGAGAGATTTGAAGAGTTATTTTCAAAAGTGCGATAACTTTTATATCCTGAAGTGAAGAACGGTGTTATATAAGGGTGATACAACGATAAAACGTGTATGTGCGGAATGGAAAGATGAAGAAGACAATGAGTCCAGAATTACGGGGAAGTAACAAAGATCGTACGGAACTGTCTGCACTGCGGAATTTTCTATATTACAGAGATATCTGTATGCGGTATTTAAGGTGCAGTGTATGTTGCTGTGAATCCAATTTCAGTATTATCTCTCAATTTTATTGTATCACTAAGCTCTATAATTGTTCCGAAGTAATCTGAATCTTATAGTGCAATGGCTATAGTGTAAAGTGTGTCAATGAAACCTTAATCATATTAAGTATGCAGCAGTAATTTAAGGAACAAAAATGCATGTTATGGTTACGATGTTGTGATCATAATCCCCGTTCTCGAATCTATTCCTTTGGAGGTGTTGTGTGTTATCCCGACATGATAGCCCCAAACAAAGATATGGAAAGAAAGATGTGCTGCCAACTTTGACAATCATCGGAAAGAATGGTTGATTGAAAAATCCAATGCCAAATATAATTGTAAGAAGTCCCCTTCCCATAGGATTTTTTTTCTTTGAAATTAATAATAAGATCAAAATTAAGTGACTCACCCATGAGGGCGATGAAAAGATCATTAACTTCTTTGTAACTCTCTAGAACATAGGCTTCCTAACGTTGGCTATGAGTTTTTGTTTCCTTCTATCTTAACATCCTCTAATAAAGAGGGAAATCATATGTTATCCCTCTCCTTCATTTCCATTGGACAAAAGCCCTCCACGTATAAGTTTGTCCTTTTTCCTAAGTGAATCGTAGGCACACATTTCATCTTCCTATCTATGCGTGCCTACATGATAGATCTCTCTCTCTCTCTCTCTCTCTCTCTCTCTCTCTCTCTCTCTCTCTCTCTCTCTCTCTCTCTCTCTCTCTCCTACGTGTATCGTAGGCACACATTTCATCTTCCTATCTATGCGTGCCTACATGATAGAGAGAGATCTCTTCTGTCTCTCTCTCTCTCTCTCTCTCTCTCTCTCTCTCTCTCTCTGTGGATAAACTTGAACATATCTTCTTTCCTTACTTCCCACACATGAACTAGCGTCTCTCTCCTCAAGAAGCATTAGTATTTGCAACTTTATCGGATAGCATATACTGATTCACCATCCAACTAAGAGTTTATAACATTTTTCCTCTAACGATCTCAATGTAGAGGGTTGTAGCGGATGACGCCGCGTACCTTGTCCATCTTAAGATGTAGATAAAAATATCACCAGGTGGAAGCACCTGTACCAGGTCAATCTAAATTATCCTCGAACATGAAGACGACGTTCAGTTGTGGAATCTCAGAAGACATTTGATATAACATTGTCACCGTCGACTTCATCATGGCAGTCATTCCTACTGCACCATCTTCCATGTCGATAGCAATTGGAGTTTTGTCATCTCGAAATTCGTGAAACAACAGGCCACTCACGGTGATGCATTAAGATTCTCCAATAGCAGGTGATGCCTGCTGCTATTAAGTTGAAGAACGAGTGCGCATCAAGGACATTGCTCAGACAAATGGAAATTGAAAGTTTGTGTGTGACTACTATGTGCTCTCAAGTCTTTTCGTTTGTTATTTTCTTTCAAGCAACAATAGAATTTCATGAACTCCAGTAAGATCAATTTTATTTTACAATTTATCATGTAAAGAGCTTTTCCATGAGAGTTGTGTTTGGTGTTCAAGGAGTAAGAGCAGTTTTATTTTACAATTTATCATGCAAATAGCTTTTCCACGATAGTTATGTTTGGTGTTCGAGACAATTTGCAGTGAATGTCTATTACGTAGCAAAAGGAAAGAGAAACAAAATTCAAACCTATAATGCTCTATAATCACTCCATAGGTTTGAGCATGTCATGTACATTAGTCTATTTTTTTTTCCAGGTTGCGTGGGATTACACAGCCATCACTTATGAGTAGTAAGACCTTCCCATCAAATAAGTACTTGAATAAACATTGTTGAAAGGTGTTGGGCACTCCAAGGCTAAGTCACTTTGGTAAGTCCTCTCCATGATGAGAAAAAAACCTTTAGATAAATTCAATGGCCAAGGTTTTCACACATGGCAAACAAAAATCAATGTAAACAACGATGGTCTTTCACAAAACCACTTGTTTCAAACGAAACACTTGAGCATAGAAGAGGGCTACCACATTTCACTAAAAAATATGAACAAGCACTTGGAATGTTACCCTACCTCTCTAGATGAGAATTACGTACATTTCCTAGATGATTGCACTATCCCAAACCAAACATGGATTACTCTAGAGCAAAACTTTGGAGCTATTTCTAGAAACTCCAAAATAGCACTTAAAATGAAACTTTATTCTCTTGCCATGGCTCAAGGAGAAGATATACCTACTTTTATAAACAATATAAAAGAGTTTTTGTACTCAATTAGCTTATGTGCAACGTCCTATTGAAAATGAGGATCTAGTAGTGGCCCTACTCAAAGCTATTCTCGATGATAAGTTTGGATAGATTGAAATTGTTTTAAAAGAAAATTACCCTACCCTTAAGTTAGAGGATGTCATTAACTCTCTACAACATGAAAATAAGCTAAAAAGTCATGATGAATTCACCACAAATGCCTTGGTTGTAAGAGCTACAAAACACACTCATTGTAATAGCACAAATCATTTGCCCAAACATTGGCTTCAAGGTAATCCTTGAAACATATATGGAAAGACAAATCATGCTACAAAGCATTGTTGGCTTTAACAACAACAACAACAATAACAAAGGAGTTTTTGACAGAAGACCTAGAACATCATCATAACATAAACAAATGAGAAAGAAGAAGCTCAAGACAATTTCACCTAATGAGAAAGAAACTCCTCGAGTCAATTTCACCTATAAAGATGTGTTATAAAACGTTCCGTTTATACAATCCTCATTTGTATAGGGAAGGATTTTGTATCACCTATGAGTTTTCTGAAGGAAGGATATAAACATTGTACCACTTCTTCATACATAGAAAGGAAAATATACATTTGCACCATCCTAGCTTAGTTGTGAGGAAAGACTATACAATCAAAAACAAGGGGGGGATTTTTGTCTATGAGCTTTCTTTTCTTCTATGTGAACATCCTCTAACAAAAGAGGGAATTAACACTACAACATAAGAGGGGCATACCGACCCTGCAAATATCGACGGTCACACTCGGCTTCGGTATGGGCGTTGGAAAATGTCACTTAGAGATACCGATGGTCAAGTGACCGTCGGTATGACTGTTTTAAACGGATTGTCGGTGTGGCCCCCCTTCGTCGATATTACCGTCAGTATAAGCGTCGGTATAAGCGTCGGTAACTTACTGGAGGTTACCGACGCACATACCAATGTATATACCGACGGATATACCGAGGGCAAGTTTTAAACATACCGCGAACCCGAGAGCAAAACGTCATATTTTTGCACGTGTTTCAGTACAGTTGGTCTTCTCTCGAACTTGCGCGCACGAACCAAATTGCGACCTGCGTTGTATTGTGCACACACACACAGATCTCTCTCTCTACACACACACACACTCTCTCGGCTTAGATCTCACATCTTGGTAAGTGGTGCGTGTACTGTTAGCATTTGTGTGTGTTTTTCTATGCTTTAGGTTTTATATTTCTCTTTTCTTTGATTTTGCAGAAGTTCTTTGGCGTCAATTGTTTGGAATTGGACAATAGGCAACATACATTACGCTTTGACGACAACGATCCAAAAGAGGGACATACTTGTAAGTGATTGTTTTATTCTCTATTGATAGAGAGAGAAGAAGATAGAGAAAGAGAGAGAGATGAGAGAGAGAGAGAAAGAGAGAGAGAAAGAGAGAGAGGAGAGAGAGAGAGAGAGAGAGACAGAGAGATAGAGAGAGAGAGAGAGAGATAGAGAGAGAGAGAGAGAAAGTGAGAGATAAAGAATAATGAAAGAAAGGAAGATAGAGATAGGAAAATAGAGCATACATACACACACACATACACACACATTTACACATTTACACATGCATACATACACACATACATGTACACACATGCATGCTTACATACACACAACTATACACACATGCATGCTTACATACACACACATATACACACATGCATGCATACATATACATACAAATTAACACACATGCATACATACATACACATGCATACACACATACATACACACACATATATACACATATGCATATATACACATACACACACACATATACACACATACACACACACATATATATACACACATATATGTTGAGATATCAAGCTCAACATGTGATGATCTAGGATGACACGTACCAGTTTTTCGTTTCTCCGACATGTATAGTGGTCATACCGATATATGTCAGGGATACTTCATTGAGCTTTATTAGATTTATCTACCGAGAGTGATGGCACATTTGTTTCTTGCCAGCTCACTCATTCGCGGATATTAGGTTTTTTCCTTATGTACTGATCTTTATATATTGCACTTGTTGTATTCTTGTTTTTAGGTCATTCTTGTACATTCCTTTTATGTAATAGAAGAAGAAGAAGAAGATCATTCTTCCTTGCCTCAATATGTGTATGTGCTTCTCCTTGAGAGTGAGCGTGTGTGTGTGAGCTCTCTTCCTTATCTCCTTCCTCGTGACATGGTATCAGAGCCAGCGTGGTTGTAGAGAGCTCGTGGAGAAGGCGACGGTGAAGACTACGTGGCAAGGCGTGGAGAAAAGGAGATTTCACAAACGGCCTCCGTTTGCTACGAAAATTGCCGTGAAGGTAGAAGACCTCAAAATATTTTCGATAGTTATCCCTTTAGGGTCACTCGTTTTTGTCAGATCGAAGTTTCGGAGCCATCTCGACCTCCGTTTCGAGCCCGCAAGGTGGGGCCCACAAAAAAACCAGGTCAATTGTTGCGTTGTGTTCGGCGACACTCATATATTCCAGATCCAGAATTTCAAGCGATTCTGTGTACTGTTGATACATGAAAACTGTGTTTTTCTGATATCAAACTGTCACATCATAGTGCGACAGTGTTCAAGCAGAAGTGATGCTTGTAGTGTTTTGCAGTGTTGTGAATTGTTGCAGAAATGGCAAACGCAGATGGAATGAGTCAGCTTATGAGCGATAAGCTGGACAAGAACAACTTCCATGCTTGGAGATTCAGAATGACGAATTTCCTGATGGGAAGGCTACTGGAAGTACATCAAAGGAGAGAATGAAAATGCTCTGCAGTTACCAGAAAGGAATCGGACTACAGATCAGTTAAGAGCATATGAGGAATGGAATCAAGGAGCACGAAAGGTAATGTATTGGCTATCTGTTAGCATATAGGATAGCATGATTGGACACATACAGGATGTCAAGACTCCAAAAGAGGCTTGGAACAGCTTGGTCACTTTGTATGAAACTAATACAAAGGCACGGAAATTGCAACTCAAGAATGAGCTGCATACATTGGAAAAGAAGAGCATGTCGGTAAGTGACTACACTCTTAAAATCAAAGACATATGTGAGTCACTTGCATCTATTGGCGTGAATGTAGATGATGATGATAAGGTGGAAGTGTGCCTTCGTGGTTTAGGAGCTGCATATAAGTAGTTCAGAACTTCCATACAGACCAGGGAAAACATTCCGAATTTTGTTGATCTGGTATCTATGTTGATTATTGAAGAAAAGAATCTTGGTGAGGACTCAAACTCCCAAGGAAATCCCAGTTCTGAGAAGGTATTGTACTCTGGCAGAGGAAGAGGCAGAGGTAGAGGTTTTGGAAGTGGAAGAGGAAATAGTAACCAAGACCAAGGTAAACAACAGAATCATGCAGGAGGAAGAGGACAGTTTCGAGGTAGGGGGAGCCAAAGAGGTCGCAAAAATTTCCAAAGAAATGATTCAGGTAATGATAGTAAAGGATGCTGGAATTGTGGTAAACCTGGACACTTTGAACGTGATTGCAGGTTAAAGAATCAAAATAACAGAAGGCAGCAAAACAACTATGCATCCACAAGTGCAGATGATTCTGAGAAGTTGTTTATGGTTCAACATCACATGATGAATACGATGTCTGCTTATGTTTCAAAATCGAATGATAATGTCTGGTATGTTGATTTAGGTGCTTCAAAACACATGACCAGTCATGCAGAATGGTTTAGTAGTTTGCAGAAAATGCATGTTCCTGGATATGTTGAAACAGGTGATGATACATCGCATCCTATTGAGCATACAGGAAACATAGCATTGTCTATGGAGGACGGGAAGGTAAAACATCTTGTTGATGTGTTGCATGTTCCAAATATAACAAAGAATCTGGTTTCTGTTGGACAAATGGTTGACCAGGGATTACAAGTCAGGTTCAATGCTGATGGATTATATGTAGAAGAGTACAAGCAGGATGGACGATTGGTTGCCAAAGGAAACAAAGTGGGTAGGATGTTCACCTTAAATGTGAAGATTCCTGAAATGAATGCAGCCATGTTTGCAAAAGGTGCAGGAGTTATTGCAGATATAGAGATATGCACAAACGGATTGGACATGCAAACTTGCAAAGCTTGAAAATGATGCAGTCAAAGGAGATTGTCCATGGACTACCAAATTTCAAAGTTGCAGAAATGCAAAAGGTATGTGCAGCATGTCAATTTGGTAAACAGTCAAGAGCATCATTTCCACATGACAAGCATGTTAGTGAGAATGTACTAGAAGTAGTACATACAGATGTTTAGGTCCAGCAAAGACCACATCTATGGGCGGTCGCAAGTTTTATGTTACCTTCATTGATGATCATACACGCAAAGTATGGGTATATTTCATGAAAGAGAAGAGCGAGGTGTTCACTCACTTCCAGATTTTTAAAGTTATGGTGGAAAAGCAGACAGGGAAGTACATTCAAACATTAAGATCTGATGGAGGAGGTGAATACATGTCAAATGAGTTCAGCAGTTTTCTAAAAAATCATGGAATTCGGCGTCAGTTTTCATGCAGGTACACACCACAACAGAATGGTGTTGCTGAACGTAAAAATAGACATATTGCAAAAATAGCAAGAGCCTTGATGGCTGAGAAGAATATGCCTCATTGTTATTGGGCAGAAGCTGTGCATACTGCTGTATACATCATGAACAGAACTCCGATTGTTGTTGTACATCAAGTTACACCTGAAGAGAAGTTTACAGGTAAAAAGCCAAACTTATCACATCTGAAAGTTTTTGTCTGTATTGCATATGTACATGTTCCAGATGAGTTGAGGACGAAGCTTGATCCGAAAGCAGAAAAATGTGTCTTCATTGGATATTCCCTTGAGCAAAAGGGGTACAAATGTTATAACCCACTCACACGACAGGTGAAGGTGAGCAGAGATGTGGTATTTGATGAAATGTCAAGCTTCTATGCAGATGCCAAAGAAGGACTGAATCTTGAACCAAATGACAAAGAAAATGCTGAAAAATCTAGTGCAGAATCTCAAGTTTTGAGTGGATCGGATGCATCACCAAGCAATAGTTCCAACTCAAATCCATGGAGTGGAAGATTTCGTGGAAATTTCAGTCCAGCAAATTCATCAAATACATCCAAGAAAGGTAAAGAAAAGCTTTCTACTGGTAGTAAAACAGGTGCAAGTTTTGAAGATGTAGATGGAGATTCAAGTGGTTCAGAAAAGAGTATTGATGAGGAACTTGGATTGCCCTCTGTGAAGACTCCAGGAGTAAGAAGGGCACATGCAGATGATACAAGAAGAAGTGATCCAGGACCAAGAAGATCTGGGAGGATGCGTAATTCAGTGCAACGATTGACATATGATAGTTACATGGCTCGCCATTGTGCCTACATGACAAAGGTAATACAAGATGCTGAACCTTCTTGTTTTGAAGATGCAATTGGTAATGCAGATTGGGAAAAAGCTATGGATGAGGAGATAGCTGCACTTTATGGAAATGATACATGGAAGCTGGTTCCATGGCCACAAGGAAAGAAATCCATAGGCTGCAAATGGGTTTACAAGGTAAAGCATAATGCTGATGGTAGCATAAGCAGGTATAAAGCACGATTGGTAGCTAAAGATTATGCATAGACATATGGCATTCATTATGAGGAAACATTCAGCCCTGTAGCTAAAATGTCTACTGTCAGAACACTTGTTGCATTAGCTATAGCAAAAGGATGGACTTTGCATCAGATGGATGTGAAGAATGCTTTCCTACATGGTGAGTTACAGGAAGAAGTATATATGGACCAGCCACAAGGATATGAAGATTCAAAGCATCCAGAATATGTTTGCAGGTTGCAAAAGGCTTTGTATGGGCTGAAGCAAGCCCCTCGTGCATGGCATGCAAGGATTGCTGATTACTTAACCAGCATTGGGTTCTCTATGTGTGATGCAGATCACTCACTATATGCAAGGAAGGCTGATGATGGCATCACTATTGTGGCTATTTATGTTGACGACCTGATTGTAGGTGGTGATAATGAAGAAAGCATCAAAGAGGTAAAGAAACTTCTTATGCAGGAATTCGACATGAAAGATCTTGGTGTGCTACGCTATTTCTTGGGCATTGAGTTTATACATACAGAAATAGGTATATGGATGTCGCAAAGGCAATATGCCTTGAATATGCTGCAAAAGTATGGTATGGCTGATTGTAAGCCAATTTCTATGCCATTAGATCAGAATTTGAAATTGGATACTACATCAAGTGAAGCATTGGAAAATGCTACTATGTACAAGAAAATTGTGGGAAGTCTTATATATCTCCCAATTACAAGGCCTGATCTAAGTTATACTGTTGGACTTGAAAGTCAGTTTATGCAGGTTCCCAGGAAGCCACATTTGGATGCTCTGAGGCGCACTCTACGTTATGTGAGTGCTACTTTGGATTATGCATTGTTTAATGAAGCTCGTGTGGAGTTGCAGGTTCATGGATACACCGATGCAGATTGGGCTGGTAGTACTCCAGATAGAAGATCTACTAGTGGCTTTCTTTTCTCACTTGGAGGTGCAGCTATTACATGGAGCAAGCAAGAAGCAACCCACTGTTGCTTTGTCGAGTACAGAGGCTGAGTATAGAGGTGCTACAATGGTAGCATGTGAGGCATCATGGCTGGAGAGGTTACTTGTAGATTTAGGTGTGGAAGTGCAAAAGCCTATCACTATCTATTGTGATAATCTTAGCAGCATACAGTTAGCACGGAACCCTGTTTTCCATGCTAGAACAAAGCATATCGAGATACATTATCACTTCATTAGAGAGAAGGTATTAGCAGGTGATATTGATCTTGTTTATGTGAGAACAGATGAGCAGGTTGCTGATATTTTCACCAAAGCACTTGGAGCTGAGAAGTTAAAGACGTTTCGAGAGATGCTTGGATTACAGGATATGGCGTTGAGCTTGAGGGGGAGTGTTGAGATATCAAGCTCAAGATGTGATGATCCAGGATGACACGTACCAGTTTTTCGTTTCTCTGACATGTATAGTGGTCATACCGATATATGTCAAGGATACTTCATTGAGCTTTATTAGATTTATCTACCGAGAGTGATTGCACATTTGTTTCTTGCCAGCTCACTCATTCGCGGATATTAGGTTTTTCCTTATGTACTGATGTTTATATATTGCACTTGTTGTATTCTTATTTTTAGGTCATTCTTGTACATTCCTTTTATGTAATAGAAGAAGAAGAAGAAGATCATTCTTCCTTGCCTCAATATGTGTGTGTGCTTCTCCTTGAGAGTGAGAGTGTGTGTGTGAGCTCTCTTCCTTATCCCCTTCCTCGTGACAATATACACACATGCATGCATACATACACACACATATACACACATGCATGCATACACACATATACCTATATACACACATGCATACATACACACACACATGCATACATATATACATACACACATACATACACACACACATGCATACACACATACATACACACAAATGCATGCATACATACACACACATACACATACACACACATGTACACACATGCATACATACACACACACACATGTACACATGCATACATACACACACATATATATACACATGCATACATACACACATATACACACATGCATGTATAGATACACACACACATGTACACACATGCATACATACACACACATGTACACATGCATACATACACACACATATATACATACATGCATACATACACACATATACACACACATACACACACATATACACACATGCTAGTGTTTTAATTAAATATATATAATCAAATATATAAATTTTTTATTTTGAAGTTTTTTTTCATCAAATATATAAAAATAGGATTAGGGTTTTTAGGCTATTTACACATACATACACATACACATATAATATATATATATACATGTATATACACATGTATATAGAAATATACATATTTTAGGTCTCGATATTTAAGATTGGGGTTTTAGGGTTCAGGCATACTATAACTCAATTATATTTATATTAAGAGAAAATATAGAGAAAAATAAGAAAAAAAATCTGAATATATAAATAAATATATATATAAAATATGATTAGGGTTTTAGGATTAGGGGTTTAGATTTTTATAGGTGTTTAAGTATTTAGGTTTTAGTATTTCAGATTTAAGTCTAAGTCTTTCTGATTAGGGTTTTAGGGTTTTAGGGTTTTAATACTTACATAACATATATACACAAACACACATATACATATAATACATACATACATGTAGATACACATGCATACAAAATAATACATATTTTAGGTTTAAATCTTTAAGATTAGGGTTTTAGGGTTTTAACACCTACATAACATATATACACACATACACATACACATATAATACATATATACATGTAGATACACATGCATACAAAAATATATATATTTTAGGTCTAGATCTTTAAGATTAGGGTTTTAGGATTTAGGCATACATATAACTCAATTATATTTATATTAAGAGAAAATATAGAGAAAAATAAGAAAAAAAATCTGAATATATAAATAAATGTATATATATAACATGATTAGGGTTTTAGGATTAGGGGTTTAGATTTTTATAGGTGTTTAAGTATTTAGGTTTTAGTATTTCATATTTAAGTCTAAGTCTTTTTTATTAGGGTTTTAGGGTTTGAATACCTACATAACATATATACACAAACACACATATACATATAATACATACATACATGTAGATACACATGCATACAGAAATATACATATTTTAAGTCTAAATGTTTAAGATTAGGGTTTTAGGGTTTTAACACCTACATAACATATATACACACATACACATACACATATAATACATATATACATGTAGATACACATGCATACAAAAATATACATATTTTAAGTCTAGATCTTTAAGATTAGGGTTTTAATTAAATATATATAATTAAATGTATAAAATTAAAATTAAATATATAAAAATAAGATTACGTAAGGAAAAAATCTGAATATATAAATAACTATATACATAAAATAAGATAATTATATACATAAATAAATATAAAAAGAACTAGTGTTTTAAATAATTTAATTAAATATATATAATTAAATATACAAAAATAGGATTACGTAAGGAAAAAATCTGAATATATAAATAAATATATATATAATAGGATAATTATATACATAAATAAATATAAAAAGAACTAGTGTTTTAAATAATTAATTAAATATATAGAATAAAATATATAAAAATAGGATTAATTAAGAAAAAATCTGAATATATAAATAATATATATATATAAAGTAGGATAATTATATAGATAATAAAATATGATAAAATATAGATATACATATACACATATATATACACATGCATACATATATATACATGTTTTAGGTCTAGGTCATTTTGATTAGGGTTTTAGGATTTTAACACCTACATAACATATATACACACATACACATACACATATAATACATATATACATGTATATACACATGTATATAGAAATATACATAATCTAGTTCTAGATCTTTAAAATTAGGGTTTTAGGGTTTAGGCATACATATAACTCAATTAAGAGGTTTAGTTATATATAACTCCGAATATATAGATAAAATAGGATAGTTATATAGATTAGGGTTTTAAAATTAGGGTTTTGAGTTTTTTTAGGTATTTAAGTATTTAGGTTTAGTATTTCAGGTTAAAGTCTTTAAGAGTATGATTTTTAGGTTTAATAAAAAAAACAAATGTTCTAAAATGTCCATATTGTAGCAGATGGCTTCTTTGGATCCTCAAGAGAGAATGGTATATCCTTGCACACAGTGCAAGTATCAAATTTATCGAAAACGACGGATTTGTACTGCACATGTTAGAGAGTATGGATCCTTTGATAGGAGTCTACTAGAAAACCTACGCTATCATTCACATGGTCCCCCAGGTGAGCAGATGGACCCAAACGACATTGCAACGGTAACCTCTCGTGGAAAAAAGAGAGAAAAAAGGGACTTAGACGTACAAGCAAGTACTAATAATATTACACAGAATGAACATATGGAAGAGATGCTTGAAGCATTTTATGACATGGACGAAGATCATGATGGTGGAGAAGGTGTCGAGAGTTTCATGGACACAATAGAAATTTCACGATCAGAAGTCGATGAAGAATATGAAAACATGCGAAGACTAGCTCGTTTACCACTTTACAATGGAGCAAAGATATCTGTACTATGTGTGTCACTCGCAATGCTCAATCTACAATCCATTTATGGATGGTCAGATACTAGTGTCACTGAATTGTTCAGGTAAGTGGAGAACAAATTGGATTTCATTGTTGTATCACAATAACTTTGCAGGCTTCTTAAAGATCAATTTTTGCCAGAGAGCAATGACATGCCTCCAACACGTGGAGATGTGAAAAAGCTTTTACAGTCCATTGGAATGGATTATACTAAATTCATGCTTGTCCGAATGATTGCCTTCTCTTTCGGAATGAGTATGAGCATCTCCACGTATGTCCAAAGTGTGGAGCAAATAGATTTAGATGCTAGACTAGAGGACTTTTGAATAAAACACTTGTACGTACTAATTTTTGTTTTTTTTCGTTTATTCTCTATATTACTTTTATTATCGCATGCTAATTATTTGAGTTCTTTTATTCCAGAGCACGATGGGAGACAGTCCTCCAATCACTCCACATTCCATGACAGAGGAGCAGTTTTTGGAGTTCATCTCTCAGGTTCCTCCCACGTATATGGCCGTTGCATCACAGTATTGGATCGCTCGTGGTAGCACTCCTCCCGGCCTCACTCCTGGCGGCCTTACTCCTGCCAGTCTCACTCCCGCTGGCCTCACTCCCGTCGGTGTCACTCCCATCGGTGTCACTCCTGCCGGTGTCACTCCTGCGGGTGGTGCTACTCACGTAGGAGGTATGTCTCCTAGCTTTGTGACTCCACCATGACCATCTTTTCAGCCATCTCCTACTGGGTCTACTAGTAGACATGTGCATTCGACACCTCAGCGCGATACAGGTTCTGGCCCGTCTCGTAGATCGAGGTCACGCTCTAGAGCAGGAGGTTCTAGGAGTGGATCTACATGTAGGTCTGGAGGTGGAGGAGGTGGCTGTTGTGGAGGCAGTGCGACGGACTTTGAGTCGCCCGCTTCTACTCCTAGGACAAGTACCTCAGATGTAGGTACGCCATGCAGTACACCACGTGGAACACCACGTATACCTTGGGATGCTCATGACCATGATGACTCCAAGGTGTATAGTATCCGAGATGGAGCTCCGGTGATGGATGCGGCTGGCAAAGCAATGCGTGCACGCATACGACAGCTTTGCTCCATCCAGTTTGGACACTCTATCATGCTAAAATGGAGTGAGCAGGATAAAGATCGGAAGAATTATATCACACAGACGATTTATCAAGAGTTCCGACCAGCCGATGGACAATCTCTTGTCAGTTCAGAGTGGATTCTGCACACCACACGTGAGGTTATGTCCCACCAGTGATCCGAGGCTCGTGATGCTTTCAGAGCAGGCTTACCAAAGCTTGTATGGTTAGATGCTGAGGAGTGGGACGTGATTCGTGACGAGCATCAGCAGACTCCTGATCGATATCGCCAGCAGCGAGATGCCGCAGCCACACGTTTAGATACGGTTGGACCATCACATTTGGGCAACGGCGGATATGACACGATGCGTCATGAGTTTGTAAGTACCATTTCATTTATTGAATTTATTTGTGTTAAATTTCTCATGTATGTTCCTCTAATCTTTTGTATATTTGTTTCAGGAGTTGGCAATGGGTCGTCCTCCAACACGAACGGAGGAGTCTTACGGATATCATCATGGGTTGATTGCACTATTGGAGGACTTGGAGAGACGCGGTGCGCTCGTTTCATGGGAGCATTTGCGATGAGGTAATTAATTTATAAACTTGGTTTTTACTTGTTTGTAATTTTCATGTGAATTTATCTCATTCCATCCCTAAAAGGCTATGTACAATCAAGCTCAAGGGGGGATTGTTGGCAATGAGGTTTCTTTCTTCCTATGTGAAGATCTTCTAACAAAAGAGTGAAATTCCCTAAAAGCTATGTATAATCAAACTCAAGGGAGGGTTGTTGGCTATGAGTTTTCTTTCCTTCAATGTGAATATCCTCTAACAAAGAGGACAGTCATATCTTATCCCTCTCGTTCATTTCTATTGGACAAAAGCCCTCCACTTGTATAAGTCTGTCCCTTTTCCTGACTAGATCACAAGGCACACATTTCTCCTTTTCCTATCTATGCACGTGTACGTGATAGAGAGAACAATATCGTATCTTCACTCTCTCTCTCTCTCTGTGTGTCTCCATCGATGTCTATGCAATCTTGTCAGCTCACCTTGCTATTGTGCCATATTTCCTTGGAGCTCCAACGCCTACAAAATCCTGGCCGTCACCGTTGTTTCGTCCTCAAGCCTTCCTACCCCTAATCTATCGATGACGAGGGATCCGAAGGGCACTATGCCCGTTGACTATACAATTGTTCTTTTTATAGTTGAAGCAAGGAAGACTATGCCTCGGCTGAACTTCCTCTTTAAGAAAAAGATAAGCATGAATGCCTATTTGAATAAATATGCATTACACTCCCATAGATGCATCCATGCACGCTAACATGAATATGTACAGGCGTGGACACAAGCATATGGGCACAACACTTATATGCATGATATGCATCAAATACTTACAAATATGCATTCGTGCAATACCTACACGTGAACATACGTAACTTACAGGCATGCAAACAAATATAAACGTGCACACATGCATTCATCGCCTACATCTGCAGGCAAATATGGATAGATTAATGCATCATATATGCATTCTTTGCGTACACTTACAACACGCAAGTATACGGACGTGTACTAGTTCCCGTATCTATCCACAGACAAACATGCATCTGTAAGTATTAGATACCTACATATAGGCCAGAAATGTATACACTCATGCTTATACATAAAACATCTACAACACAAGTACACGTGCCCATATATATACACTAGTAACATATGCACATACATACCTAAATTAATTTACACAACATACAGTAGTACAAAACCACTCTTTGATAAACAACTTTACATGAACAAAAGTTGCGAACTATATCAAGTAAATGGATTGAAATCGAAAGCATACGATAAATTTAGATCCTGAATGTTCGTTTTATGATTCCAGACCTGTCCAAGATCTACCAATATCCCAAAATACAAGCTGTTGAGTAAAAATTGAAGGAATAAGGAATAGTGGGACAAAGCCGAAAATGTGGTTTCTGGGCACCGATATACCGACAACGTACTTCAGATATTGACTCCATAGTAAAGAAGAATCCTTCGAGATATAAAAGAGAACACAGGCAAATATACATTTTTCTTGCTGTATGTCCTATGCAATTATTATCTGGCAGAAATTCTTTATCTTATATAATGACAAATATTTGTGGGCTAATATGAATAATTGCTGAGATGAATACACGGTTGCTGTAGCGATACTATACAGACGTGAGTCACAATGGTGACTGTGATCACCAGCGCGTATAAGTTTCTCTGCCATGAACTTTTTTCACAAATGCAGAGGAAATTGACTACTTAGCTTACTCTGATTCTCTTCTTTTCCCGCGTCACATATTCCAAATCGCCTAGGAAGAAGAGTAGTTTGTTTACGAGACCCGCTGACGAACTAGAAGATTTGGCTTGTGAATTCAATGATGTCTCAATACAAACAGTCTCCTTTCTGCATGCTCGATCATCAAGGGCTTGCCTCTGAGTTCCACAGGTCCCAAGAAAACGTAGGATCCGGCCCTCATGCACCAAGAAATAATCCAGTCCCTCTCGAGTGATGTTCACATCACTGCAGCATAGACCGAAAACAAAGTTTTACATTAACTCTACCTTCATTCTCAGTCAGCAAATCAGCTTAACGAAATATCCTTCACGAGGCTTCAGATGCAATGAAAGTACGCATGAAAAGCTTACATGCCAACACGTTCACAGCGATCTTCAGCCTCATATGCTGCCTTCCACGATTTAAATCTCTTCGGATCAAATGTACTCTGGCCCCATCTCTGTTCATATAATCGTCGCCATAATTGTCCTTCTCCACTTTGGCTGCTCCAACTTTTGGAAACTGCAAAGCCACTAGTCAGTGCGAATTAATTCTTCTTTCGTTGCACATTCTCGCTGCAGAATAATGATAGAAGCATATGACCTTTCCTATGTTCTACCTATATGAACCTTTCCTATGTTCTATGTTCTCAAGCATTGCTACCGCTTTGCCTTTTGGCCTACGGATGTTGTTAATAACTGCTGCTTGCTCCAGATCTCTCTCTTCATATTGTAATCCATTCTGGATTCAGAAATTTCAAACTCTCTTTTGACTTTAGAAGTGACAATTTCAACGTCTATACCTTGCACAGTCTACATAGTTTTGCTAAAGCGGGATTTGAAAGAGAAAGATCCGCTCCTTCGTACATTTAATTCATGCATCAAACGTTGATTCCCCGATGCAAAACTTTCAGAAGACGCCTAGTACAGCATATGTATCAATCAAAAGTTTTGAAGTCAACAGACTGAAATTAAAGCTTTGGTAATCCGAAATGAATTAAAAATGGTCGTTTCAATGCAAAACCTTGAAATAATTCGCAGATATCCCAGAATTGCCAACAAAGTTCATGATTTCCACAGATCTGTGTGTGTGTGTGAATGAGAGATCAACCTTGCGCAGCGTTGGCAAGATGTCGGTAATCAAGCATGGACAAGATCCTCAAGAAGACCTCAGACGGCAGGCTATCCATCGCGCTTCCACCTTCTATACCGGGCGAACAATGGACATAATGCACGAGAACACAAGCTTAGGTCTGCGGATAGGATCCCATGTCACGGAACATTGAGCTGAAAGAGCGAAAAAGAAATCAATGATCTCTTCTTTCCTTAGACTTGTAAGAATGCAAAAGCACTTCGCACTCGCGAAGAAGACTCCCATTTTGTACCTGCCTTCGCGATGCTGAATCAAGAGCCGATCGGCGATGAAGCAAAGTCGAAGCACGAAGCGAAGACGCTTTAGAGCGCAGACGGCTTACGAATGTGTCAGCCGCGTGCGCATGGTGAAGAAGATGCGAGATCAGACGGCCTTTCTGGCTGGCTTTTGGATGGATAAACAGATGGATCGATGGATGAATGGATGGATGGTTTGAGGCGCGGGGACAGAAGGAGAGGAAAGCAGTTTGTCATGCATCAAAGCTATGCGTCTTACTTTCAAATTTCAAAATGGGAATGGCATGAAGTTCTGCCACGTGTAAAAGTGAGGGCTCTTTTTTCCTACTGCAAGTCTCTTGTTGTATTTGTCTCCAAGGCACAGACATAAAGTGCAGTCGGCACATGTCTTCGTCTCTTTGAGACCTAAAGTAAGGAAGACTGTCTGATAGGATACAACCTTCTCTCGAGGGATATGTTATGGCTACCCAATGGTGTCACTCGTGTGGTCTTCAAGCCAATTGTAAGCTCTCCTTAGGGCCATTTCACATAGAGGGGGTGGAAAAACATATGAATTGTTGAAATTCCACCTGAAAATAACAAAAAATAGAGAGTTCCACCACTCTGCTAATCACACATAAGGTGGAATGTTGTTAAATATTTTTCATTGCCATTGCCTTATGTGAATAAGTGAAACACAGAGAAACACATAATAACTTCAAATTTGAGATAATATTTGCAATAAATTTCTAATCTAGGACAAATCAGGAAGCTCATTGTGTCGAAGAGTCTTTGAGTTCCACCTAGGGGCGAGAGAAACAAGTCATAACATTCTTTGGGGATTAGTTCTATGTGTGTTGGAAATTGAATAAGAGAGGTCCTCCACCCTTATGTAAATGAGATGGGCCACACATCACACTTACACTCATAGATGTCTGCTCGTTGATGCTACTGCCACCCTAGGTGTTTTCTAATGGACCTTCGAGTGCTATTGCAAGTCATGAAGCTTGCTTCATGCATGGTTGAGCAGCTCTAGAAAAGGGAAGAACATCACGTTTCTAGACCCTTCCCATGAGGCCGAACAATGCCATTCCAATGCAAGGAAAGAGAACGAGTATATCTCATGAATCCAGGCAATGAGTTAGTCATTGAAGCTACATCATGAGGTGCCCCTTCTCATCCTATCTTCCATTACGGGCTATGCAACTTCTTCATGGATGTTTCTATAAACATTATATAGCATATATGGATTCTATGGTGCATTCATTTCCATCATTTTTAAGGCCTCTACAACCTCACTTTCTTTTGTGAAGAGAGATGGTGGATGCAATCCAAAGATGAGTTGGTGCTGCTACAACCAGCTTCACACCAGCCAACTGAGACTTCAGAGATGATTAGAAGACCCTTTGAGCTTCCTAAATCCACCAAAATATCAGCCAAGTACTTTGGAACATGTATCCCAAAAGTTTAAGTCAAGACAGACTAGTTGCGAAATGACTAGCTCCCAAAACTTGCTATTTTTGGACATACACCTGCTAGAAAAAATGAACAGTGCTCTCAACCTGGAAAGAATTAGAAAAATTCCTTTTGGGCATAGCAAATAGACTTAGCAAGCTTCCCAATCCAAGTTAAAACACTTCAAATGATGGACTGAGCACTGAGAACAAGTTTCATCAATTTCTGGAACATGCCCACCATTCTCGGGGCTCTGCAGAAATAGACCAGTGAGCAGTAAATTGCAGATATCTTCAAAACTATTAATCCAATGACCTTGAACATTGATATGCAGAAACTAGACAGTAAGAGCTATCCAACGCACATTAAATCACTGAAAAAGGATCAGTATAACTCGAGATATGACCTTCTGAAGGCACTACTCTAAGTGAGTATAGCAGAGAACAAAACAGAGGAGTAGATGATAATAAATGTATATATTCACATATGATTACAACCACATTGGCAATGAATCTTTGCACAATGGGAGTATAATGATAGAGCTATGGAGTAAGCTCTTCAATCTCTACAAAATAACATGAAGTGGTCACGTACAAGGTTTGCTAGTCGCCTCTTCCTTCTTGCTCCTTCTATAGCTATTCTTGGAGGGAGTTTTGAATTCGAATTCGAATGGCTCCACCTAAAAGTGATCCCCAAAGTTAGGAGATATTCCCTCAGCTCAAAACGTCGTGGGTTTTGGTAGTTAGAGCTACAAAATTGCTTTTACATCATGCATGAGGTAAGCCATCCTTTTCCTTTTTCTTTTTTCAATTACAAGAGATAAAAATGAACTCTTTTACAAGAGGTGTTCACATGACTACTCATGTGACTTACAAATGAGGATGATATCAAATATATCAAGCATGTAGGCTTGGGTAAAATGCACCAACAGCTCCCCCTCAAGCCTAACATGCTTGGCCTCCAAATAAGTCTTCAATTGTCCTTGATTTCCTGCAAGCCAATCAGCAACTTGAATCTACTTAACTTTGTACCATCAAGAGCTTTAGTCAACATGTCTGCACATTGCATATCTGTAGAGACATAGGATAGTTGAATATCCTTGCTCATTAGCTTCTCCCTTACATAATGGTAGTGGACTTCAATATGCTTGGTTCTAGCATGGTATACCGGATTAGCTGCTAGATGTAATGAGCTTGTGTTGTCACCAAAAATGTGAGGTGTTGAAGAATGAAGTCCAAGATCTGTGTACAAAGACTTTAACCACATGATTTCTTGAGTTGTGTTAGCCAAACCTCTATATTCAGCTTCAGTAGAAGATAATGCCACGGTTGGTTGCTTCTTCAATGACCAAGAAATAATTTTTGAACCTGCAAATGATATATACCCGGATGTGCTTCTTCTATCATCTCTAGATCCGGCCCAATCTGCATCTGAGTAGACCTTTAGTTCAATATCTGAAGTATATGAATAAAACAAACCTTCATTCATGGTCCCCTTTAGGTACTTGAGGACTCTCTTGGCCGCTTCCATATGTGGTCTTCTCGGCTTATGCATAAACTGACTCAATATGCTAACACTATAGCATATATCCACCCTTGTGAGTGTTGCATAGTTCAAACTTCCAACCAAGCTTTGATAGCTTGTGATGTCTTCAATTGGCTCTCCTTCATAAGCACTAAGCTTATGATTTTGCTCCATAGGTGTACCTGCACACTTGGTATTTTCCATCTTGAACTTGACGAGCATGTCATGGACATACTTCCTTTGTCTGATGTATATACCTGAATCTGTGTAGATCAACTCCAATCCAAGAAAATAAGTGAGTGGTCCGAGGTCACTTATTTTGAACTCCTCCTTCATTTGACTCTTTACCTGTTTGATTCCTTCAAGATCATTGCCTGTGATAATAATATCATCAACATACACACATAAATAGATCACTTCAGATCCATTCCTCTTTATGAACAAAGAGGTATCCGCCTTGCTAGCTTTGAATCCTTGGTCCTGCAAATAAGTCACCAATCTGAAATTCCAAGCTCTTGGAGCTTGCTTCAATCCATACAAAGCTTTCTTTAGTTTGCATACATACTTAGGATGATGTGCATCCTCATATCCAGGAGGTTGTGCCATATACACTTCCTCAGAAATCCATCCATTCAAGAAAGCATTCTTTACATCAAGTTGATAAAGATTCCAATTTCTAGATGCAGCAAGACTTATGAGAACCCTAATTGTAGGCATTTTTGCAACAGGAGAGAAAGTCTCCTCATAATCAATACCATGGGTTTGAGCAAACCCTTTAGCAACTAACCTTGCTTTGTGTCTATTTATACTTCCATCTGGATTCCTCTTGATTTTGTATATCCATCGAGATCCAATTACCTTCATAGATGGCTTGTTAGGTACAAGCTCCCAGGTGTCATTCTCCTTCAAGGCTTCCATTTCTTCATCCATTGCATCTCTCCAAGCTTTCTTGCTTTGTGCTTCTTCAAATGTGGTAGGTTCTTCATTGGTTGAATCCTTTGCAATGTAGATTGAGTGCTTGGTGGCCAAAGAAGTATCATAACCAAACCTCTCTGGTTTCTTCTTCTCCCTCGAAGACCTTCTAAGTGGTTGATGTGAGCTCTCGGGTCCATATGTAGCATCCTGCATCTTTGCTTTACCTTTGTTCTTCCATAGCTTTAGTCTTTCCAAGTCTTCTAGGTCAATCTCCGAATCACTTTCTTCAATCTGCTTTGGCTCCTTTGGTTGAAGTGATGGAAAATCTTCATCCGAGTCATATGGCAGCTTCACTTTCCTGTCATCATCAAACCATGATTTGTTTTCATCAAAAATTACATCTCTACTCACAGAAAATCCTTTATTGGTTGGATTGTACAATCTATATCCTTTTTGGTTTTGATCATAACCAATGAATACACACTTCTCTGCCTTGGGATCCAATTTCCCTCTTACTTGAGAAGGAATGTGAGCATAGGCTAAGCATCCAAAGATTTTACAATGCTCTAGACTAGGTCTTCTTCCATTCCACACTTCATATGGAGTGGTTCCATCTAGTGACTTAGATGGAAGTCTATTTATGACATATGTGGCTGTAGACACAGCCTCTGCCCATAGGTAGTTTGGCAATCCCTTTTCATTGAGCATGGACCTTGGAGCTTTGACAATAGCTCTGTTCCTCCTCTCTGCTACACCATTGAGTTCCGGTGTATACCTTGTAGTGACTTCCCTTTTAATGCATCTTTCATGCAAGAAGGCATCAAATTCAGAAGAAAAGTATTCTCCTCCACCATCTGATCTGAGTCTTTTCAAAGTCCTACCTGTTTGGTTTTCAACAAGAGCAATATACTTCTTAAAGCAATTAAACACTTCATCCTTGTGCTTCATGAAAAACAGAATGGTCCACCTGCTACAATCATCTATGAAAGACACATAATATCTTGAGCCTGATATAGATGGCTCCTTACTTGGACCCCACACATCCGTGTGCACTAGATCCAAAGGATTTTGATACATATATCCTTTCTTATTGAAAGGTTGTCTATGAGCCTTGCCGAGTTGACAAGCTTCACACTTATAAATCATGTGTTGCCTTGTGATATTAGGCAAACCAAGTACACTTTGGTCCCTGCAAATCTGTTTGAGTGTCCTCTCACCAATGTGAGCAAACCTTTTGTGCCATATCTCCAACTCTGTTAGAGTTTGAGATCCATAGCTAAACAAAGCTATGTTCTTTGTATCTTCCACTTCAAAAGTGAAAAGCCTTCCTGTCTTTTCTCCTTTGGCAATCCTTCGAAAGCCTTGCCTTGGGTCTTCAACATATGCTCCAAATCGGTTGAATCTAACCTGCAATCCTTTTTAAACAATCTGTCCAACACTTATTAAATTTTTGGTAATTGTAGGGACATACAAGACTTTGCTTAAGAGGTTCATATTCCCATCTGATGTCTTCACATTACCTATCTTCTCCACTGAGTGCTTTGTATCATCTCCTGTCTGCACTTCATGCTTGTTATGAGGATCTTCCAAATCAGAAAGTAAAGCCACATTTCCTGCTACATGGTTCGAGCATCCGGAATCAATGTAAAATATGTGATCATCATCGTTACCCTTCTTCGCTGATAGATTCATAATCAATAATGAATCTTCTTGACTTTGGTCCTCTGCATAGTTATTGTAATCTCTTCTTCCTCTATGGCCACTTTGATAGTTGTTGTTGTTGTTGTTGTAATTGTTGTTGTAGTAGTTGTTGTTGTTGTAGCCTCCATTGTATCTACCTCTATTTGATCCATAGCCACCTCTATTGAATCCTCTTCCTCTTGAGTTCCTCGGGTTCCTGAAACATTCTTCAGTAGTATGGTTAGATAAGCCACATATGTTGCAAGGTTGAGATGATTGGAATCTCCCCCTGCCTTGCTTTCCACCTCTGCCTCTTCCTCTACCTGCAAAGTTTGCTTGGAAAGAGTTTCCTTCATCTTCATTCTTCTTATTCTTTGACTTGTCCTTGACCTTAGCTTTATCAAAATATAAGGCAGAAGTTTGATTACCTCTTGAGGACTCACCACCTTTGCTAATCTTTGCTTCATGAGTGAAGAGTTGGCCCATGAGTGTGTTGAGGTCGGGTACATGCATATCCATGTATAAATCCATGGTTGTTGTGAATGACTCCCACTTGTCGTCTTCTTTGATTCCATTTATGATTTGTCTAATGATTTGCTCCTCTTCAATTACCTCTCCAATGCTTCCAAGCTGGTCCGAAATCTCCTTCATCTTTGTGACATAATCAGTCACATTTTGCTTCGGGCTTTTCTTCATTATTGTGAACTCCATCCACAATTGGTTCTTCCTTGCTCGAGTGTTGGAAGAGAAGAAAGAAGCAAGTGCATTCCAGGTCTCTCTTGATGTCTTGCATCCCTTGACATGAGGTAAAAGAAAATCAGAGATTGAGTTTAGAATATAGGACCTTGCAAGTGCATCCTTCGAACACCAATTCGAAAGTCCTTCTACTTCTTCATGTGATGGTTGCCCTTTGTTCCTCATGGTTGGCATTGCTTCATCTCCGGATATGAATCCATATAGATTCCTCCCTTGAAGGTAAGCCTCCATCCTTAGAGACCATGCCGGGGAGTTGTTTCGATCCAATTTGTCAATTGTTCATGGAAATCCATCTCCCATGTTGCTTGACTATGCTCTAATACCATTGTGAAGAGAGATGGTGGATGCAATCCAAAGATGAGTTGGTGCTGCTACAACCAGCTTCACACCAGCCAACTGAGACTTCAGATATGATTAGAAGACCCTTTGAGCTTCCTAAATCCACCAAAATATCAGCCAAGTACTTTGGAACATGTATCCCAAAAGTTTAAGTCAAGACAGACTAGTTGCGAAATGACTAGCTCCCAAAACTTGCTATTTTTGGACATACACCTGCTAGAAAAAATGAACAGTGCTCTCAACCTGGAAGAAATTAGAAAAATTCCTTTTGGGCATAGCAAATAGACTTAGCAAGCTTCCCAATCCAAGTTAAAACACTTCAAATGATGGACTGAGCACTGAGAACAAGTTTCATCAATTTTTAGAACATGCCCACCATTCTCGGGGCTCTGTAGAAATAGACCAGTGAGCAGTAAATTGCAAATATCTTCAAAATTATTAATTCAATGACCTTGAAAATTGATATGCAAAAACTAGACAGTAAGAGCTATCCAACGCACATTAAATCACTGAAAAAGGATCAGTATAACTCGAGATATGACCTTCTGAAGGTACTGCTCTGAGTGAGTATAGCAAAGAACAAAACAGAGGAGTAGATGATAATAAATGTATAGATTCACATATGATTACAACCACATTGGCAATGAATCTTTGCACAATGGGAGTAGAATGATAGAGCTATGGAGTAAGCTCTTCAATCTCTACAAAATAACATGAAGTGGTCACGTACAAGGCTTGCTAATCACCTCTTCCTTCTTGCTCCTTTTATAGCTATTCTTGGAGGGAGTTTTGAATTCGAATTCGAATGGCTCCACCTAAAAGTGATCCACAAAGTTAGGAGATATTCCCTCAGCTCAAAAAGTTGTGGGTTTTTGTAGTTAGAGCCACAAAATTGCTTTTACATCATGCATGAGGTAAGCCATCCTTTTCCTTTTTCTTTTTTCAATTACAAGAGATAAAAACGAACTCTTTTACAAGAGGTGTTCACATGACTACTCATGTGACTTACAAATGAGGATGATATCAAATACATCAAGCATGTAGGCTTGGGTAAAATGCACCAACATCTTTCCCCACCAATTTCGCCACTCTTCTCCTCTCTAGCATTCTCTAAAGCTACCGTTCACCCTTCTCTTGATTAGCATGTTGTTGGGAGCAGCTAGGGCAGTCAAGATGTCACAAGTCAAGGAAGCTGTCAGAGAGAATCAGAATAGAGGGAGAATCAAGCAAGACCAAGCAGGTAGAGCAATCAACGATGATCCAACAACTAGGCCTACTTACTTTTTCAATTGTTAACACTTTCACAACAGTGATCTAAATCACTACACACCATTGTAAATGTGGTTTTTTATAATTCTCACTCCATTTTGTGAAAGCTAAGGAGTGCTCAAGCTTGAGGATTATTAGATCTAAGCACGTACCAATTTTTATATTCTTTAGAGATCGTTTGAGCCTCCAAATTAGTCTAAGAAACTATTTTTTAATTAGGTCGGACACTAGGTCTGGATATGACCAAAAGCTAGTCAAAAACTATAAAAGGGGCTAGAGAGCTCAATTTTGGGGATAGAAAATTGGGAATTGAAGTGAACACAAGAGCTTGTAATCTTGTGTTTGACTAATTAAGGATTCCATTGTTCCATCTCTTTGTCTTGCCGTGTGTGGGGGTGTGCGTGTATGTGTGTGTATGTGTGTGCATGCTTGTGTGCTTCTCACTCACTCACTTGTGCATCTCACTTGCTCACGGTCATCATACCGTCCTCATGTCTTCTCAGATTGACAACTATGAGGTGGATCTCCTCACGTTTGCACTTACCATTGTCTTAGAGGCGTCGTTGCCAGGGATCGAGCTTTGAGGATGAGTGTGTGATGGTAATACATAGAGACGTGATGTTGCAATCATAGGTAATCTCTTACTTTTTACTTTAAATTTCTACCTCCTTCATCATCACCACCACCATCTCTACTCTCCATCTCCCTCCATCATCATCTTCACCATTTTGGTCATATCCCCACATTCCATCTCAATTTCCTCATTTCACTAATGAGCATCAGAGAGAGAGAGAGAATTTTGGTGCTATGTTTTTGCGTGTTTCTTGAGCGTTCGTGCAGGTACGAGCATCCACAGTAGCTGCAGTAACTCTAGAGGCCTTGCACATCACAAATCCATAAAATTTTCAAAAAATTTTGCATTTTTTTTGTGCACCATGATTGACACTATCCATCACAACGAACAGCCTGTCCATCGCAATTCACAGAACATAATGGATGCCTCTATCCATTGCGACAAATAGCATCCATCGCAACAGACATCGATGTCCATCGCGATTGACAAAAATATCACGATTGACACATGAAATCGGTAAAAACTCTATCCATCATGATGCATAGGCCCACGATTGATAGAAACTGATGAGAAAATATAAAAAACTATGTCCATCGCAATCGAGACCATCCATCGCGATTGACACGTCCATCGCAATTGACACATCTATCACGACCGACACTGTCCATCACGATTGACACCGTCCATTGCAATTGACACCATCCATCGTGATTGACAGCCCACAACGGACAGCTCTGTCCATCACAATTGACATGCCATTCTGGCCAAATTTTAGGGTTTGTCATTATTTTTATTTTTGTTGATTTTAGTCAAGAATTTCAAGTAATTGGAGCATCCTAAGGCCCCCAAGCTAATATTTCAAGAAGTCTTGTTTGCCTCATTGCCTGTTTTGACCCCCAAAGCCCAAACAGTCATAACTTTCTTATCTGAAATCCATTTTTAGTGATCTTGATTTTATTGGAAAGCTTGTTTCAAATCCCACGTAAACCTAAGTGCTCCTCATGACAGATGTTTTAAAACAAGGAAATACAAACTAAAAAAGATAACAAGAACAATTGATTGATATCAAGGAATCCGCAATGTGGTTATGCAGTCATTGGGCTAATCAGTAGGTCTTATGAACCTTATATCACAAAGACACCTAGGGAGAGATAGACAAAGCCTCAGATCTTTTGAAGGTAGTGTCAATCACACAGCTAGGTTTTGGGCCCAACAATTGAGTGATTACCCATATGTTCTAAGTTCAACAATGAGTGACTTTGAGATGTCATATAGCATGGAGAGACTTGTAGGTAGCTCAGGAGTAGCATACTTAGAAAAACTAGAAGGGCCCTACAAGACTCAACTAGAATATACCAAGACCAACTGATTAGGTGCTCCCATCTATGAGGATGATCTGAGAAGATATATTGTCCAAATTAAAAACCTAGATATTGAACTAGAACACCCAGTAGTCAATTTTGAAGATAGATCATACATTGATAAAGAAGGAACCATGTATGTAGTCACCAACCAATCAGCCATAACAGACGAATTTGGTAATGTTGGAGCAAAAGTTTCAAGAGCTAAGGTCTATAGGAACCATCCATTAGGAAGCTATGTAATACGTGACTACAGAGTTCACGAGAACCCAGTCTTATCTCTCTACATGCACCTGTACTCACATGGTGTGCTAGTCATCCAGGAGCTGAAGCCATAAGAATTCACATGCATACGTGTCATCTTCTGGCCAGAAGTTCACCTGCACACCCATGTGAAACTTCACTAGGGAGTAGGCACTAGCATATTTTTTCCGAGCCTTCAGGGATCTCTTCCACGTGAAGCGAAGGAGATTCAGTCCTTTGTCTCAGCATTGATGAGGTATGCGTTGAGTAGGGGGCATGTGGGATATACTCGTTTTTTCCCAACTCTTCAAACACACCACTTGGCTTTTCAGCCTGGGAGCAAGTCCAACAGAGAGAGCATTGAGCCCGTACTTTCATTTTCAGCATTCAGAATAGGCTACATTTATATTACTTTCTGCTTAACGTTGTATGTGGGATATGCTAGCTCAGTATCTGCCTCTATGGAGAGAGATGTACCCAAAAATTCATATTCAAACTACTACTTCTATTTATCCATTGTCAAGAGCTAACTCTAACCATCATTTCCACTATTTTGGCCATATCTTGGTCCTCCAATATCCAAATTAAGAGGTCTTTGTTGGTATAGAGACCTCTCTCAGAGCTCTTTTATTGAGTGGTTGCATGACATATTTTGGTTTCAGTTTCCATCATCTTCATAGTTTTGAAGTTTTCCATACCTCGTCACTGACTCTCTTTCAAGCATTGTTTGGAAGCATCGATTCTTGGAGGAGTATTGGCATGCTACTTCAATGAAGGATGGAACATCTTCAACACCTACATAAACCTACAAAATTACTTTTTGAACCTCCAGATAAGTCTCTTGTCAATTTATATGCATGGTTTCTCTGTTTTTGCATCATATTGCATATAGGACATGCAATTTTGCATAGCATCAAGATTGTATGCATAGTTAGGACATCGACTCGAATTATATGGTGCATGTATTCTTTTTTGCAGGGACAGGTAAGTATTTTCTTGCAGGTTAGGGAGGAGGAAAAAATAAATTTGTCAAGGTGTATAATCCCCTTTTGGTCTACTTGTAGTTATATTATGCATGTCGGCATTACGAAATTTGTGAGGGTGTGTAATCCCCTTTCGGTCTATTTTTAGATAAATTGTGCATGTCGACACCGTTATCATGGAAATTTCTTGTCATAATTTCTTCGGTTTTCAAAATTGTGTCGTTATGCTGCCGAAATGTTTAGAAAATTAGTATGCATATGCATTCAAGCATATAGAATATACTAAAAGTTTCTTCTTTCATTGAGAAAAGGCTTGTGATTTGTATAACTTCCATTTTCGCTTACTTGTTTTGAATATACACAGAATATTCAAACTATATATTGATCAAGATGAATGATTAGCAGCATTTTGATCAAAGAATTGTATAAGCTCGTGGATATCTAGTAGTTATCACAATTTGGGAAAAATTAATACAAGGATAAGTCCAAGGGAGGTCTTAAGACAAGGGCAAATATTGCCAAGATCATTAGAATAAGGCACTTAATAGTTTCACATCTAAGACTTCTAGGATTTCTAGTTAGAATCTAGAATAGAGGATAGTTCATCCTCAAAGGTTCCATGATCTAGAATAATGCAAGTGGCATTTTGATCAAAGGAATACAGTCAAGATTTTAAATATGTAAAGATATACATTTAGAAAGAGATGAGACTTTTCAAGTAAAAGAACTACCCTTTTGTAGAAAGGACAAAGTGAGACAAAGGCTAGTTTTACCAAGGTCTCATGAGTTAGAAACTTAGAGGTAAGAGGTCTCAAGGTAATTTGACACCTTAGAAGAGAACTCTAAGAACACCTAAAAGTTTAGGATGCTTATAAATTAAGTATCTAGTTCATAAGTAATTACTATAATTACATAGTTATGAGTTCTATTGCACATTTCCATGTGTATAGAACAAAGAATTTTATTTCACATGAAGTATAGACTTCATATTTATGGAATAAAAAGGGCAAATCAAGTTTGATTAGAATGTCATAGTTAGAAATATTAAAAGAAAATTCATGTAAGAACTTCCTAGATCTGGAGATTGAGACATAGACTTTCGAGTTTCTAGTTTTCTAAGGAATCATATCTTGATTCTATAATAGTGTAACATGGGCAGATGGAGTAGTTTCATCTATCTATCTACCTAGAGTGAAGGATAGAGATCCTAGGTAGACTCATCTTTATTAAGCAATCAAGGCAAGTATGTAGGCCAAGAACTCCCGAATGGCCAAGATACACAGAAAGGCAAGGTTTGTAGCAAACAAACAAGGCAAGTATGTGGGTCAGATATTCAAGACTAGCCAAAATATACAGAAAGGCAAGGTTTGCAAAGATTAAAGAAGGCAAAGCTATAGTCTAAGTCCCTAGCAGGGAGTGAGATAAGGTTATATAGCAAGGCATGGTTTGCACTTATTAGACAAGACACAGTTGTCTCCAATAGGGAGTGATTATACAACAATGCAAGGTCTACAAGTAAGAAATTGAGTTCCAAATGGAAGATAAGTTGAGAATCAAGTTCGATGTCTCTATTTATAATGCATCATAAATAGTGACTAAGTAAAGTGATCAAGTTTGAGCATGAGGGGAGGCAACTACTAATCTGTGGAGAACCAGATCTCCAAGAGACGTGATTGGTAAATGCTATCAAGTTGCTTAAAATTGATTGTAAGTCTATTTCTTTTCTTTACGTTGTGCATTCATCATGTAGTATGATGGATTCATGTAGTCATGGAGACTCTAGTTGGAATGCTTCAACACTTTCAGTGAAAGTGCGAGCAGAATTCTAAGAGTTGTCCTTGAAAGAATTACATAAAAGGGCTGATTAGACCTAGGTATCCACCCTTTGCAACACCAGGTCTTCTAGTGAAGAAGAAAGACGGATCTTATAAGATATGCATTGACTACCGAGCACTCAATAAGATTACTATCAGACATAGATATCCTATGGCTAAGATTGATGATCTTTTAGATGCTCTAGGTGGAGTCATTGTATTTAGTAAAATAGATTTTACAAGTGGCTACCATCAGATTAGAGTAAGAGATCATGATAAGACTCAGTTAATCCAGAGAAGACTCAGTTGTTTCTTCCGAGGATAGAGTATTAGCCGATGGGGCTCAGATGGATCCCAAGAAAGTTTCACTTATATTATCTTTGCCTACTCCTTAGGATGAAGGGCAGTTACAGTCATTTCTAGGACCTTCCGGTTTCTATTGAAAATTCATCTCTTCTTATTCGTCGATAATAATGCCTATGAAGAACTTGCTTCAAGGCAAAGTTCCATGTGCATGGAAGCAAGAGTAGTATGATAATTTTGATGCTCTGAAACAAGCTGTTTCAGAGGCCCCAATACTCAAAGGGATAGATTCACATATACTGTTTGAGTTAGAGAGAAGAACATTCTGGTGGCCTGGATAGCTAGAGATGTCCACAGTTATGTTCAACAAGGCTTTATGAGTCAAGTCATCAAAGTAGAAAGGGTAACAACATCAGGTCTTTTGTATCCTTTACAGGTTACAGATCATGACTTTGGTCCACAACGATCAGTTCATACCTACGTAGGAGACGATAGAAACTCCACATAGGGATTAGAGTGTCAGACATTGATCCACAGGGATCAGTCCAGTTGATCCACAGTGTTGAGCCCATAAAAGTCATGTTGGTCAAATTCAACTCTAGTCAAAGTCAATTGTAGTCAAAGTCAAAAGTTCAAAGTCAAACTGGTCAAAGTCAACTTAGTCGAGGACAAATTCAACAAGGGCAAAGTCAAAGTGCTCGAAGTTCACGTGTCAAAGTGCACAGGTAGTGCACAAATAATTATCCACAAAGGGTGAATTGGAGAAAGTGGTTGCAGGTTGCAGAGGTATTTCTCTAATTTCCCTAAGGTTCAAAAGTGTTTTTAAAGTGTTTTGGAAAGGTTCAGGTGAACCCTCTCTTAGGTGCACAAGTGATGGTATGTGAAAAGGCAAAATGTGAAAAGTATGTGAAGTGGCAGCGTACGCAGAAGTAAAGTATGGCCCCCCAATTAAAATTTTTGGTTTTAGCCTAAAGTCACTACAAGACAAAACATGGATTCGTTGGCTGCCCACTTTTGGAGACAATCTTGGGACATCAAAGTGAGCACCAAGATACTCTTGCAGTTAGGAGCGTACGTGAATCGACACTCAAATCAAGGCAAGGACTATTCTTGGACTATTCTAAGTGTAAGCAAGACTAAGCAAGGTGAGCATAGTCTAAGTGAGGCAAGAGAGAGAAGTGCAAGAGACACACACTGTGCGACGCAGAGAAGGGAAGTGCAAGGTGTGCAAGAAGGGTGACCAAGGAAGTGTGCAGAGAAGTGCTAAGCCATTCACCCAAGGATCCCAAGGTCTCATTGAAGTTGTGCGCGCGCCGACAGAAGGTGTCCAACCCTCCCCCTTATTGGAAGCTTGGTGCAAGGTGTGCACAAGTGGAGGCTTGGAGAAGGTGGAGGTCTGGTGCAAAGAAGGCCGGTAGCAATAAGACCCTTGGGTATTTGGTATTTTGTGATTGAGCACTCTGTGGGATTTGCACTGAAGCATTTGGTTGTATTGTTGGATTGTATTGTGCATCACCATTGTATTTGTCTTCTTATAATCAATCGATAGAGGCTTCTAGTGTGTATCTTTCTTCTTGTCTTTCCCTTTTCTCCTACAAACACTCAAATCCCTTCTTGTCCAAGAATCCCCCAACAAAATTTGGCACACCCAGTGGGACTCCAAGGAGATTTGAGCATAGGAGAAACCAAGTGAAAAGGGTAGAAGAGTTCAAGTGTCGACAGTACTACTTCATCAGACTAGGAGCTAAATATTCTTATCTATTATCTCATACTAAGAGGGCTATGAGCAAATCATGACCGCAACCTGGTCCCAAACATTGAGGGTCACCTGCAAGCAAACAAGAAGGAAGGCTGTTAGAAGATCCTCCAGTCCATTTTTGTCAACTTCATCAGTAAAAAGCATGGCAGGCCAGATAGACTTGGAAACCCTACTATCAAGATTGAATATAAAATCTCCTTCTTTCAAAGGTTTAGCTCAGGAAGATCCAGATGAGCATATTAGAAGGTTTCTAGCACTATGAAAAACTAGAGGCTTAATGGGAAGAGAAGATGCCTTTTTGATACTCTTCCCTACCACATTAGAAGGATTAGCAGATAAATGGTTCAGCCAATTTGCTGAGAACCATTTTACAACATGGGACTTAATGAAGATGCATTCAAAAATCAATTCCAGCATGGAAATACTGCAGAGATCATCATAGAGGAATTAGAAAACTTGAGATTGGGTCCAGGAGAGAAATTTCCAGAGTTTGTAACTAGAACTAAGGCACTAATGGCTGAATTGCCAGATCCTCCACATGACTTTTTTGTTACGAAATGGTTAGCTAAGCCACTTCCAGTGACCACCCAATGTAAAATCAAGGAATTAGTCTTGCCTACAGCCTCCATAGAGGAATTCATCAACACAACTAAACGACTGGAGCAGATAAGGCACTAGTATGGAGTAACTTCTTCTCAACTACCATATTCTACAGAAAGGGAGGATCCAATAATCCAACTAAGGAAGGAGCTGGAGGGCTTAAAAAGGAATAAGCCCCACAAAGAGGAGGAGAATGCGGTTACTCAGTTGAGGAGGGAGATTGAGGCATTAAAGCTCCAAAAGGAGGAGGAGGCCCAAGCAAAGGAATTGGCTCAACTGCAACAGGAGTTGCAAGAACTCAAAGGGGGTGGCATCAAGAGTGGACTTTGGTGTACCATGTGCAGCAAGCAAGGTCATATAGTAAGTGAATGTCCTCTGTTAAGTGTGACTTGCCAATTATGCAGGAAAGCTTGTCATGAGGCCCATGAATGCCAATCAAGAGGAATACCTGCAACAACATATTGGACACAAGGAGGACCTTTACCACCAGCAAATGTGATGGCAGCTGCACCCAATCAAGGTAACAATTACAACCCTAGACAGAGGGATAATTTTGCAAATGGCCTAGGAGGCCAATTATTTGTTTCAGATGTGGAGAATGTGGGCACTATCAAAGTAGGTGCACTCTCCCAGAAAATGCCCCTCCTTACAGGAACTACCCAGAGGCTAGAGATCACTATACTAAATGTTGTCCTAAGAACCAAGCATCTTCATCTGGACCCCACATTCAAATGATTTCTGTGTGCAAAGAAGAAATGGTAGATCAAGTCAATGTGCCCTCTCCATCTACTAGGGTGGTGCAGTTAGAAGAAATTGAATCTTTTATAGTGTAGACAAGGAGCAAGGGGAAGGCTCAAGTAAAAATAGGTGAAGAATCAAGGATTAATGGATTGAACAAAGATAAAGAGACATCTGAAGACAAAGCCACCACATGTGTAGATAGACATCTGAAGACAATAAAGCCACCACATGTGCAGATACAAGGCAAAAAGGAGATCTCATATGTACCAATGATGCCATTGGGCACGCATTCAACAGGGCTCATGAGGAGTTTGATAAGTCAAATGGAGCCCATGCTCTTAAGGAATAAGAAGCTTCCAGACTACTCAAGTCCATGAAAAAGGAGGTCATTATTTTTTATTTAATAAAGATGGATGGAAAGTTCAGGTCAGAAATCTTGCAGATAATTGATGAAATGTCCACAACAAGCTTAGTGGCAAAGGTTGCTATTATGCATAAAGATAAAGGTGTAGGGGAAGCACCCCTCACAGATTATAAGAGCCCTCGGCTAACAGTCTCTATCAAAGGTCATGAATTTTAGGGAGTTATTGTGGATGGTGGTTCTGGCATTAACTTGATGCTTGAATATACCATGAAAAAGATTGGACTATACCCTTCAAGACCTGCCAACTTCATTGTAACAATGGCAAACCAAAGCATGGTAAAGCCTATGGGAGTGGTCCCTAGAGTCCCAGTCAAGATACAAGGTACCATCTTTAACTTGGACTTTGTTGTTTTAAGGCTGCCACAGGCAGAAGGAAGCTTCCCCCTGTTAATTGGGAGACCTTGGTTAAGACATGCCAATGTGCTGCATGACTGGGGCAAGGACACAATGTGGGTAAAGCAAGAGGGAAAAGAGTTGCAGCAGATAATTGTAAAAGAAGTACCAGACAATCAAAGACATACCAGCATGATGCAGATAATTGGTATTTGTATGGAAGAAGAATTGTTGGACAACCCAGACGTAGATATATTTGAAGGAGCAAATTTATATGAAGATGAAAACATGTTGGCTTGGCCGCATGCAGAAGACCATCTTCCTGCTATGGAGGGGTTTCCCTTAGTCATCATATCATGGTTAAAGGCTTATCATCAAAACAACTGAAGATTCATGGATCACCTGGAACCCGCAAAATTCATCCAGGTTGTACATAGCCTTCTCATGTCATTTTTGCTAAGTTTCAGTAGTTTTTATCCATTTTCATGCTTGTTCTTTGTGTTTTTAGATAATTTAGCATCCCTTTCATAGGCCTTTGCAGTACTACAATTTTTGGAATTTTTTTTTGAGATTTTTTTGAGATTTTTTTTGGATTTTTTTGCTTTTTATTAGATTTTTTAGGGATTTTTTTTTTCAAATTTTGGATATTTTCACCCAAAAAAAACTCTCCACGGATTTTTTTTTCACCAAAACAAAAAAAAAGCTGCCACCCATCGGTGCCCACCCTCCCCCCACCCCCTCAAATAAGAAAACGACCGCCCCCTCACCCGCCTGCCCTCCCCCCGCCCCCTCAAAAAAAGAAAAAACGAGGTTGTCCCTCGCCCGCCCGCCCTCCCTCCCCCCGCCCCCCCCCATCCACCCCCCACCATTCCGCCACCCACCCCCCACCGTCCCCCCCACCGTTCCCCCACCCACCCCCACCGTCCCCACCCCACCCCCCCATGCCCCCACCGTCCCCACCCCTCCCCCCCATCATCCCCACCCCTCCCCCCCACCGTCCGCACTCCTCCCCCCCACCCCCCACCATCCCCACCCCTCCCCCCCACCTCCCACCGTTTCCCCCCCCCTTAAACTATATATAATTTCTAATTTTTTTTTATTTTTCATGGTCCAAAGCTTTTGGCTCTAGATTGCGCCTCGGATTGCCATTTTTTTCAATCTTGGGATCATTTTTATGTATTTTGTCACTTCTGAACTCATTTTTAACCTTAGTTTTTCCAAAATCCCACCTTTTCTCTGACTTTTGGTAAAAAACCACATGTTTTGAGCACATTTATCACATGTTTTCTTTCTCCACATGGTCCACATGGTCTGTTCCCACTTTATTTTACCTTATGTTTCACAATTTCCCATATGCACCCTCTGTAATTCTCCAATTTGCTCATTTTGACCATCTCTAGACCCCTTAAACCTACTCCCTGGCCCTCCCTTTACCCTTCTGCCCAGCCCAATCCTTACCCCTCCCTGCCCTATCCATCTCAAACCCCTCAGCCCTCCCTTCCCCTTCCTTTCTACCCTCCCATTGCTCTCCTTTGCTTTTCCATGCAAAAATTCCAATTTTGAGGTTCTTCTCTGGTGCTTGTTCTCCTGTTTTTGGTGGACTTGGTAGCTGTTCAGGTGTCCCTTTTCAAGATCTTGCAGCACACATATGGTGTCCTATCTCCTCAGAGTTTTGGTTGTAGCTCTCTGGGACGGAGAGCACATTAGGTGGTGGGCAACTATTGAGCCCATAAAAGTCATGTTGGTCAAAGTCAATCATAGTCAAAGTCAACTATAGTCAGAGTCAAAAGGTCAAAGTCAAATTGGTCAAAGTCAACTTGGTTGAGGACAAAGTCAACAAGGGCAAAGTCAAAGTGTTTGAAGTTCAGGTGTCAAAGTGCACAGGTAGTGCACAATTAATTGTCCACAAAAGGTGAATTGGAGAAAGTGGTTGCAGGTTACAGAGGTATTTCTCTAGTTTCCCTAAGGTTCAAAAGTGTTTTTAAAGTGTTTTGGAAAGGTTCAGGTGAACCCTCTCTTAGGTGCACAAGTGAAGGTATCTGAAAAGGCAAAATGTGAAAAGTATGTGAAGTGGCAGCGTACGCAGAAGTAAAGTATGGCCCCCCAATTAAAATTTTTGGTTTTAGCCTAAAGTCACTACAGGACAAAACAGGGATTTGTTGGCTGCCCACTTTTGGAGACAATCTTGGGACATCAAAGTGAGCACCAAGATACTCTTGCAGTTAAGAGCGTACGTGAATCGACACTCAAATCAAAGCAAGGACTATTCTTGGACTATTCTAAGTGTAAGCAAGACTAAGCAAGGTAAGCATAGTCTAAGTGAGGCAAGAGAGAGAAGTGCAAGAGACACACAGTGTGCGAAGCATAGAAGGGAAGTGCAAGGTGTGCAGGAAGGGTGACCAAGGAAGTGTGCAGAGAAGTGCTAAGCCATTCACCCCAAGGATCCCAAGGTCTCATTGAAGCTGTGCGCGTGCCGACAGAAGGTGTCCAACCCTCCCCATTATTGGAAGCTTGGTCCAAGGTGTGCACAAGTGCAGGCTTGGAGAAGGTGGAGGTCTGGTGCAGAGAAGGCCGACAACAACAAGACCCTTGGGTATTTGGTATTTTGTGATTGAGCACTCTGTGGGATTTGCACAGAATCATTGGGTTGTATTGTTGGATTGTATTGTGCATCACCATTGTATTTGTCTTCTTATAATCAATCGACAGAGGCTTCCAGTGTGTATCTTTCTTCTTGTCTTTCCCTTTTCTCCTACAAACACTCAAATCCCTTATTGTCCAAGAATCCCCCAACACACAGGGATCAAATCATTTGATGCACATGTAGTGGAGTTGTTTATCCAACATGTCTTCAGATTGGATGGGTTGCCAACATCCATAGTTTTAGATAGGGATGTCAGATTTACAGGACACTTCTCGAAGTTTGTATTTGACAAACTGAAGGTGTCATTAAAGATGAGTAGTGGTGATCATCCTCAGATAGATGGTCAGATCGAGAGTGTCAACCAGATTTTAGAGGACATGTTAAGGGCATATGTGTCTGAGAGACAGACAGATTGGGATAGTTATTTGCCACTAGTTGAGTTTGCTTATAGCAATAGACCTCACAAGGTGATAGGTATGTCTATTTTTGAGATGAGCTATGGCATGAATACCAATGCTCCTAGTACATAGGCATGCCACAATAATGTCCTAGTACCTCAGAGTTCTCATCGAACGTCTTAGCAAATTTAGAAATAGTTAAAGCCAAGATGCAGCAAGCTGTTGATAGGGCTAGAGAGTACACTGGTAGGAAGAGATCTCCTAGATCCTTTGAGGAGGGAGACAGAGTCTTTCTTCAGGTACCAGGTAGGTCTACTTCACTCTCCACAGGGAAGTGTAATAAGTTATCACCAAGGTTTTGTAGACCTTGGAAAATAGTTAAAAAGCACGGATCATTCTCTAGACAGGATACTAGATTGGAGACAGAAACGATTGAGTAATCATGTCATCTAGGAGTATCTAATAGCCTGGAGAGGATTACGACTTACTAACTCTAATTAGAAATCAGAAGCTCTAGTTCGCAAGTACTTTCCCTCATTGATCATTGAGGATAATGATCTTTAGAAGGGGGAGAGAGTGTCAAATATTGATCCACAAAGATCAGTGCATGTGATCCATAGGGATCAGTCTATTTGATCCACAGGGATCAATCCATGTGTGTGAGGGACAAGGACTAGCTAGCCAAGATCCCAAGATCAGGGGATACCTAAGGTACTTTGGTAGTAATGGGAACTGCTTTGGTAGTAATGGTAATAAGTGTTGCATGATGGACACATGTTCACACTAGACTATTCCAAATCATTAATATTCTTAGAGTACATCATTGCTATTTTTAGAGTACAAGAGCGTATATATGGATGGGAGGAGAGTCACACACACATCATTCAAGCCTATTGTCTCACATCCTATTTATATCTTAAGGAATTGAGAACCATAGAGCAATGTGTATGCATGTGCATAGATATTGAGGACAACCTAGGTGAGAAACTAGAGATCTTTAAGATTTACAAAGAATCACATAGCTCCACTAGCCTCATATCCAAACCCCCTACTTCTATTGATGAATTGGACAAAAAGTTAGCCCAAAAGTTAGGTTTATCTCGCAAGCAGACACCTACATTTGCCCCCATAAAACGATTCTACACCAATGGAGGAGACAACATGATTAATGTGTGCTCGATCATGGCTCAACCCCAAGTGATCCCTAACAGCCAATACTGCACCATAGAAAGGAGGTATACTTGTTGGAAAACAATATCCCAAAGGTCTAGGTCTCAAAATCCCATGGTCATTGGTCCACTTTGTCTAGAACTCTACAGTATGTATAGTTGTCTTTGATAGGTTCTCTACAAGAAAACGGGCTGAGTGCCTTGGCTACGTGAGCAGCCTCCTAGAGCGGTGTTCAAATCCCGTGAGCGGTAGTGCGATATATATCTTGATAAGATTTTCTAAAAATAAAGCTTTTCTTAATCGGCGACGGATGGATAGCGCGCGACACATTTGGCGGATGAGTTTTTTCTGACTGAGTTTCTTTTATGATCGTAGATCGAAGTGCTTTTGATATGCTTTATTTCATGGACAAAGAAACTATATGAGAAGTGCATGGTCACTTGTATTGCATCCTTCACCTAGTTTTCAACACAAGCCTTGAGCTTGGACCTCAATAGAGGTGGTGTTTTGTCTAGCACATGGGGCAGCCATGGTGCTAACTTGAAGCATGTTGAGGAGCAGCCATGGAGTTCTTCTTAATGATTCTTCCTAGAGAATATGAAGGGTGTGCTCACGTCTAGCTCATGGAGAGGAGGTTATCTTTTGTTCATGGCAAGAAGACTTGGTCATTAGCAGCTTGATGGTGAGGATCGACCATCTACATGTTGTAGTTGAAGATTGTCTTCTACAAGAAGATGTCGGGCTACTTCAAAGACATTGGATGGTGTTTAAGATAAAATTTACATCTTGTGTTAAGTATTCAGGTACATATTCTCTTTATGCACACAGGTACTACTTGAATTTTATGGAGGCAGTAGCATTCATATCAGGAGGAGTCCTATTCGGCATAGGTACAAGAGAAACAGTACGTATATGCTTTATGCATATTTGGATGAGGTGTTTGAGAAGGTGTGTTCATATGAGTTTGAGGATTTTCGGTAGCAAACTTGTTAGCATTCTTTGCTATTTTTTAAGTATGTGATCTTTTCACACACGTATCTCACTTAGGGTCTTCCATAGCCTAAGGTTAGATGAGGGTTTGTTGATTATCAGTTTCACACTGATCCTTCCTCTTTCAGCCACTCATATTCACTCTTCTATAACCTATTAGGTCACACATCTCATGTATATTCAGATTTCTGCCCATACATCTGAATATTTTTGTTACATTTGTACATTCACTCATTCATCTATTTCTCATCACATAGAGTGGTTGAGAGTTTTGCTTCCACATTGTACATTGAACATTGGTATATATGATACTATGAGTAAGCGATGGCTTACATAACACCTTACACATGTCGTCTATTCTTTCTCTATCTTTGTCTCATCGTTTGTATGATTAAGTTGTGGTATGTTCATGTTCTGTCAATATGGAAGATTGCTAAATTCGATGTTGTATATGTTGGACCTATGGAACCATGGACCTGTGACATGCGCCAAGCGCCTACCTCATTTCCAACATTTGGTATCAGAGCACTAAGGTTTTGGTTTCAGAGTTTTAGGTCTTTGGCATCAATGCATTAAGGCTCATTCAGATTCCCAGGTTTTCCAGAATGCCAGGTTTACAACATATGATTTAAGAGCATCTTCTAAATTTGACATTTGACATACACACTTAATCTAGATGAGTAGAGATTTGAGAATTAGACAATTCAGTTACATGTGTATTCATCAGTGTGGTGTATAAAGTTGATGATCTATTAGCAGCTGAATATTTTTGGAAGAGTATGCAAATACTTTACAAAAGTATTGTTTGAACACCAAGACTTGATGAAGAGAAGGCTACTTCAAATTCAAGGAAAAACAATGGTTTAGAGAAGATGAAGAAATCAGATCGACATCAAATCACAGGTATCAATTTTTACTATGAGATTATCATTTGCAGGTCATGTCTTAGAATAGCAGTTATGAAGAGATTTGAAGATTTCAAGGAGTGCTTTTATACGCTTTCATCATTTGAAAGTTAAAGGCTACATCAAAACATGTATCTAGATGTTTTTTTCTAGAGAGTTTTGAGAGATCTCTTTCATGGCAAGAAGGCTCATCTAAGAAGACAAATTTGGAGATGGGATGAGTTTTTCAGCCAATTTTCTGTTGTAAATTGGCTGGATATCCAGGTACAGAATGTAATCTAGGTATCTAGAGAGGTAACTCTAGAAGGGTAATTCATCATTCAGACAAAAGATTGGTGAATTTAGTTGTTTCAAACATTTGAAGAAGAATTTTGATTCAGAGATATGAGGAGATGATAAAACATGATTCTATATTCACTTCCATTTGTATACCATGTTTGTTTTATCTCTTACTCTTAGCATTAGAGGAAGAGAAAAGTTCATTTGAAGAAGTCAAGAGTGTTTGCTACTTCAAGATGAAGAGAACAAAAGGTATGGAAGAGAAGTTTGAAGATGTTGACATCATCATCAGGTGGAAGAAAGATGCAGAAAAAGAAAGTCCATCATTTCCAAAAGAAAAGTAAGGCTTCCTTTTCTCATATATTTTCCATATACTTTTCCTATTTTATCCTCTACACCCAAAGACAAGTCTACAAGAACATCTTGTGTGAAGATAGTCAAAAGAAGAAGTAGTTTCTTGTTTTGCATTACACTTGGTCATGGTTTAGTAGATTTGACAAAGAATTGCATTGAGAGAAAGAAAAGCAACAAATTTTGAACAGAACTTGTATATTTTGACTCATATGTATGAGTTATATATAAGTTGAAGATTTTTAGTAGGCAACTTATATGTTCCCTCAAAGAATTCTTGGAGTGTCAATACAAAGCTACTTGGTATATGACAAGTTGCAGAGAAGTATATTTCTTCTTTATCTAACTCTTAAGGTAAAAGAGTTTTGTAGCAGATGTTGAAGACTTAGGTTGAGGTTTTATGTTTGGAAAAGGTTACCTCATATTCAATATTTTCAGAAACTTCAAAAAATTCAGTTTTGTTGCCGTACAAGTCAATGGAGAATCTACTTTCTATGATTGTCTGGACTTTTGGATACATGTTTGTATTCAAAAAGGTGTTCCATCAGATCCTATCACTTGATTGAGAAGTGGAGTTAGCCAAAAGAAAATCAAGCAGGTACTATCACATTTCACCCAGGTAGAATATGAAAGATATGAAGTATCAACTTGCAGCTTTTGGAGTTCTCAAGGTGAGAAGTTTGTCCACTTATGTTTCAAGTAGGAGTTACAGATTGTTGGGAAGGATTTGTTTGCAGAAAAGTTTTACAACTTTGTAAGAAGCATGGACACTTGGAGACATTCAGGTAACAAATCAAACATTCAGTCATGAAGGTTTGATGAGAGCATATTCTACACACGAGAGATCATTGATCTTGAATGATCATGAAGATCTTGAGTATTTATGAGTCAGTTGTCTATCCTTTTTTTGTAAGGTTCTTAGCATTAGAAGAAGTAAGTCAAAGATTCAGATTCTATCAAATTTGTGTTGCAGAGAGATAGAAGAAGATACTTGTTATGTTAGTGAAGGTTATGAATCCCATAAAGCTTTCAACAAGGTTTTGTTATGTGAGGATCAGCTAACCTTATTCTAGATTTTGGAAAGCTGAGGAATGACATGGAAAGCTATTGGCATCTGTGCAATGCTAATAAAAAGGATTCAGAATTTTTGTTTCAGATACAGGTATTGATCACTAAACATCAGATTTATGAAGGAAGACGTTCCAGATTTCATAAAGTCTGATATATTTGAAGAATACTGGATATTAGTGTTAAATCATCCAGGGGGTGATGAAACATGAAGACTTATTCTCAACCATATGTGAAAGAATACAAAGTCATACCTACAGGTATTCCTATATTTCCTTTGTCAGGTTCTCTTTATGTTCCAGCTTTGAAAGAAGAAGGAAGAAGAAGAATGTTTGGAGAAAGTTCCTATTAGGATGTTCCTGTTCAGGAGAAGGTTCTAGAGTTCTATTGAAGAGAATCTTGATATTTCAGAAAGGTATATTTGAGAAGTGCGCACATATATGTTTATACCAGGTTCTACAGGAAAGAGGTATGAAGGAGAGATGAACCAGCAGTGTTCATAATACACTAAGTTGTGAGTTGACAGTCACAGGTTCCAGGATTCAATTCCTGATTTTGTTTAGTGTATTTACATGACGCAGCAGAAGTACGTTGAGAAACCTTTTTGGAAGGTAAATGCAAATATGTGGATCCTAGTGTATGTTTTCAGGTTTTTGAAGACAGGAGATAGCAGGTTCAGAGACAGTTCATGCTATATTTGTTGTCAAGCAGTGATTCCTTGATGTGTACACTATTGGATATCTAGTTTGCACCAAGTTCAGATTTTTTGAAGGAAAGTCAAATTCAGTTTTGAAGAAGACTTCTGAAGAAAAGGTTTGAAGTTCTGAAGTACAGCAGTACAAGCTTGAAGCTTGTGATACGCTATAAGAAGCTTGTGGTAATTTGCAGCTTTGATAGTTTGCAAATCCAGTTCAGTTTGTACCATTGTGACATTGCAGGGGGGATTGTTGGAAAACAATGTCCCAAAGGTCCAGGTCTCAAAATCCCATGGTCATTGGTCCACTTTGTCCAGAACTCTACAGTATGTATAGCAGTCTTTGATAAGTTATCTACAAGAAAACGGGCTGAGCGCCTTGGCTACGTGAGCAGCGACCAGTGTTCGAATCCCCTGAGCGGCAGCGTGATATATATCTTGATAAGATTTTTTAAAAATAAAGCTTTTCTTAATCGACGACGGATGGACAACGCGCGACGCATTTGGCGAATGAGTTTTTTCCAATTGAGTTACTTTTACGATATATATATATATATATATATATATATATATATATATATATATATATATATATATATATATATATATATACATATACATATACACACACATATGTCTCTCTCTCTCTCTCTCTCTCTCTCTCTCTCTATATATATATATATATATATATATATATATATATATATATATATATATATATATATATATATATATATATATATATATATATATATATATATATATATATATATATATAGATCTCCCTATATAGTCCGTGCTTTATTTTTGTATGCCTCCTTAGCTTCCTTTCGCTTGCTCTCTCTCTCTCTCTCTTTATGATGATTCAGTGACTTTATGGTTACGTTCACTATTTTAGGGTGGAAGAAAGTGTAAACTTCTTGGTAATATGTAGCGGTATATCGTTTTTTTTATGATAGGGAAAAATAACCCCGATACAATGTACAACCATATTTTTATTACAGAGAAGAGTCATTTAAACTCCAAGACAAGTGTTGAGGTGGACTAAGGATGTAGAAACATGCAGTAGCAGGAACTAAGACTTCAACAATTATGCTTTCGATACAGGATACATATGCATGTTTATATATGAAAGTCATGTCACCAAAATAAACCTCCAAATCTACATGTCCTATCTTTCCAGAATCCTAGATTAAAACCGATTTCTTAGTAGATCAATTACTACTTATGATAAAGTTTTACACAAGTAGAGAAATCATCATTTGCCCTTTTGACTCAAGGGATGTGGATATGCAATGCAATGCAGATTGAAAGGAAACATGCATGAAGTGAAATTGCAAACAAGCAAGAAGGGGAAAAAAATGGAATGAACTTGAAAAAACAAAGCAACTTGAACTTGAAAAAGAAATGATATATATATATATATATATATATATATATATATATATATATATATATATATATATATATATATATTATTTTTATCATGGATGCTCTTGTTTATGAACCGGCCTTGTTGTTGCCATCTTCTTGAATGTCCTCATCTAAAATGTACTAGTCATTATCTCCTTTCTTGAATAGCTTTATCCTTCTACCTGTAATCAAAGTTTTTGATGCAACATCATTTAATTCACAAAGAGAATACGTACCATTGTTGTTGACTTTTGATACAATGTATGGCCCAAACCATCATTGAGTGAGTTTTTTGTGTGCATCATATTGAGAGTCAAATGTACTATCACAAATGAGCACCCAATCTCCTACTTCAATTGGCCTAGGATGCAATCGATGAGTTTTATCAAAATAATGCTAGATTATCTAAATTTTTCAATGGCATCATCAAGTCTTAATTTACCTTGTTCTAACTGTTTAATGCACAAACTCAAAAAATCATCAGTAGAAATGTTTTTAGACCAAGGCAAATTTGACCATTCAGAAATATGAGACTGAATTGGAAACAACGGTTTTTGACAGTGCATGCATTCAACAGGCATATACCATGTGGTACATATGCACGTCATTCTATCTACCAAAAGTGCAAAGGGTAAGAATCTAAGCCATTGTTTAATGTCACAATTACATGCTTTAGATATGGCTTTCACAATAGGTGTATATCTTCTCTCTATTTTACCATTGGACTCTGGATTATATGCAGTAGTGAGAGACGAATGAATACCATGATGTTCAAAGAACTCTTTAGCTTCTCTCGCATTTAACTATCCACGATCGGAAACTACTTTCTCTATGTACCCAAAGCAACTTATGACATCTTCAAGCAAGAATTTTCAAACATTGTAAGTGGTCTTAGATCATAGTGCATGTCCCTCTACATGATTAGTTAAGTCCTCTCTTGAAAGTACAATGTAACACATTTTGTCAATACCTTTAGACATAGTTACAAGATCTACTACCCACTTGTAATGAATATAGGGTGGATAAGTAGGATGCAAAGGATCTCTATGTTTGACTGATGAATGAAGTTGACAAGTCGAACATGTAGAAACACAGCTACTAATGTTGACATTCATCCTAGGACAATATTAGGTACTTCTAATTTTTTCATATGTTTCGAAAAATCATTTATGACCTGCCCATAATGTGAAGTATTTCCACGATGATGCACCGCAGTGCGCTCTCCTTCTCGAGAGCTCCACGATGATATGCTCGGAGTAGAGAACCGAGCTCCTGTGGCCACACACAGTACTTCACACAGATGTTGTAGAATACACAGAAAACACAATACACAGGGAGCACGAAGATAGACTTCTTAGGTCTCACAAATGTGGTCGAACATACAGTCTGTAGCTGACCAGGACACTATATGTCTTATTAAATAACATATACAAAGAAGTGTCCAGTGGCCATTTGGCCTTTCACATGGACACTAACGGTAACAATCTCCCACTAAAGGCCAATATGGCCAAAGTAACTATGGGAGAAAAAATAAGAATACCCGAGTGTAGGTATACAAACTATACCTCCCACCTGATGGGCATGTTACACAGTAGACAAGTGACTCTGTAAGATCAGGAATCAAGTAACCCCCATCAAGTGACAACAGTGTCGAAAGCTATCTTGTGGTAGATCTTTAGTCAACGCATCTGCAACATTATCTCGAGTGTGAACCTTCTCAAGAATAATGCGCTTAGTGGCTAAGCAATCTCTAATGAAGTGATACCTCACCTCAATGTGCTTGGTCTTTGCATGATAGAACGGATTCTTAGCCAAAGCAATGGCACTCTAACTATCACTGAGCAAATGAGGTACATGCTGAGGTAAACGCTGTTAAATGTCGCTTTGTCGTCAGAAGCGCGTTTAATCTCTATTCGGGTTCTTGGGAGTGGAAGGGGTCTGTTAAACATAGACCCTATACTTGATTTTCCCAAATCAACTCACTCACATAACAGTCTGTTCAATAACTTTACTAATCCAATTTACTAATCAGAAACTCGAACTTCGTCTCATTCATCTACTCACAGAATGTCGATTCATACACAGATTAAGACTTCCTTAGTGACCAACACACAATACAAAGATGACCGTAACACAAACTTACAGTAATAAACTTAGCGGAACCGTAATTCAGTACTTAACTTAAGATAAACATACAGTAACTTAATCTTTACCGGACCGGCACAGATAATCAACAACACAGAAAGACACATAATAACTCAGAGTTTTCAAACACACCACGGAAACTACACAGTCTTCATCAACCAGACAGACAGTCTGGCGACTCCTCTGGTCGTCACCAAAGCATCTTTTTTCATTGATTTATATAAATGTTACAACATCTATGCAACGACCTTTCGGTTCGGAATATGAAAAGAGTCAGACTTTAGAATTGCCAATCCGGTGGCTTACACTGGCACGCACGGTGGACTTGAACCCGCAAGTATACAAAAATATTACGGTTCATCAACTATACCTTCTAAATACATAGTTCTAGCTAATCTAAATGTCTGGGCAATTTTCTTCTTCAATGACTCTAACATCTGCTTCAAAATTTCTGGTTCTACAAGTTGAGCATCTATCCGTACTGAGCTTAGAGAAATAACTTGGCTCATTAAACTCTCTGCCTGTGTCTGCAGAAAAGCTTCCTATAAGTAAAATTCATTTGACAGAGCTGCATCCCTGTTGACTTTCATATCTGCAATCTGCTTATCAACTCTGGATAGTCTTTCTTTTTGAGCATCCAGTTGATTCTCTCTTCTATCCAACTCTTGATTCTGAAATTGAATTGTTTTGAAATAGGCATCTCTTTCTCTTTTTATCTCTGGTATCTCCTTCTGTAGTTGAGCGACCAGCAACATCTGGGTCCTAAGAGCAACATTTGATTCAAATAAGTTTGAATTTGCAAACTCTAGCTGCGTATTTGTTTGCTTTAGTGAAGTTGCCATTTCCTTCCCTTTCTGTACTGCTTCATCCAATTGATCTCGAGTCTCCTTTAACAAATTACCCAGTGCAATGCGGGCATCTTCTTTATCTTGGACTAACAGCTTCAACTGGACAAGTTCTGCATCAGCAACACTTAATAACTCATCTTTTTCTCAAACTTCAGCCATTGCTGCATCTCGTTTACTGGTTACGGTTTCTTGTTCGGCAAGTCTGGCCTGTAACTCCTTAATTTGGTCGTTTAAAGCTTGATTTTTTTGCTTTGACTGCATCTAGTTCTTCTTGAAGTGGGCTAATGTCTGCTTCCAAAACATCAACTTTATGCTGGAAATCATCTCTGATATTATCAGTTACCTCTTTTATTTGTTCTGGTAGTTGCCGTGATAATTGGATCAACATTTGACCCATGGATGCTAGTTCATTAAATACAGGGAACAAAGGAAAGAGAAGGGAAGGACGTGGTTGAGATGAAGAAGTGGTGAGGAGCTGATGGGAATTTGGTGGAGAATAGTTCGGTGAAGAAGATGAGGAATCAGGTGCGTCAGGTACAATGGGTGGAATGGGAATATGGGGTTTAATTGGAGGCACAGGTGGAGGAGTGAGAAGAACAGTGTTAGTTCTTAATACCTTTTCGGTGGTTAGTTGCATAGTGTCATCAGGGTTGGCAACTGCAAACTCCATTGCTTTAATCAGTTCTTCAAAAACTTCTTTAATAATAGGTTGCCCATCTTCTTGCTTTTCCTGTTCGGATTGTTGCTCGGATTCTTCTTTAGAGGAGCTGGCTGCAGAATCGCGGTATCATCATGCTCTTGTTGCTGATTTGGAGAGGACTGCGCTAATGAATCCTGGTGCATGGGTGTTGCTGTGTCATGGAAAGTCTCTTCTTCATGTTCTTCTTCTTGATTGTTGTCTGCTTCTTTACCTGCGGCCGAACCCTGTACTTGACTGTCAGATGAACTGATTCTGATGCGTTTTCGGCGGAGGAGCTGGAATATTTCTTCATCATCTTCTTCATCATCTTCCAGGACTTGCGCTGATTCTTCATGATAGAGAACTGGACCTCTGGGTGGTGGTTGTGCTGCTTGTATGGCCGGAAATAGGAAACTTAGTATGTGGGGGAGATGTGAATGCGACATATCTCCTTTGTTGACTTGTTTAATTACCGAAACGCATTCTCTGTGGATGCGGCGGAAATAGTATGAGGAAAAGTTAATAGGCTCTCTAGCAGCCATATCTATCGCTGAGTAGAAAGGGCGAGATATGCCATATGTACGTTTCTGCAAATTTAGTATTACTACTAAAAATTGCAGGGTTGTTCTCTCAGGTTCAAGGCGATAAAGGATTGCATATTCATTAGAAGAATGTCTAGGGAATAACTGGATCATTGTGGCTATCGATAAATTAGGGCAATTCTCTCGACCTTCCGGAGAGAGTCGGAATGCATCAGCAAAGGTTTGTAGAGTAATTACGGTACGAGATGGCAAGGAAGTGATTGGCCAACTCTGCTCCGTAGCAGGTGTGGCAGCGATGGTGGCAATGATTTGAGCGTAGAATGGGTGACATTCCACTGAATGCCAAGGCAATTCAGCAAAATTGGCCAACCCACGAACATGCAGGAAGTCACCCACATCAGCAAGGAGCCCGTCACGGAATGCAGCAAAGTTTGCTAATGCTTCCATGATGCGCACACGAATAACAAGCACAAGAACATAATTGCACAGGGTATACAAAGAGCATAAGCACGCAAAACACACAGTCACAATAGTGATTAATAGTGGAATGAAAAAGGTTAAGTAGATTCTTGGCAGTGGGAAGCAATTGAAATTGTTAATCATCGCGCGATGTTGAGATGATAACTTCATAACTTCGGTGTGCATGCATGAGCAAAACGATAATGCAGGGCGGCTGTTGATCATAATTAGGTATCAAAACGAGGATATTTACATACTTATTTTATTAATCACGCAAAACTAAAAAGGAAAAGAAAAAGAAAAAAGAAAAAATATGCAGGCAACCGCAGAGTACTTCAGTGCGAATCAGGCGCTTGATGATACGGCCACAACTTGGAACCATTTACCACTTTCAAAAGAGGAATTCCGATCAAAGTAGTCAATCGAAAAGTTTTTGGGCCCACTTGTTCAGTAATCCGGTAAGGACCAAACCATCGTAACTTGAATTTTCCAGTAGAACGATTTGATTTTGCATTATAAAACAGCACAACTTGTCCTACCAAAAAAATTGGAGCTTTAAGATACCAATCATGTGTATGAGCTTGCCGCAACTGTACTTCTTGAAGAGTCAGAAAACTTTCCCAGCGATGCTCATCTAGTTCTCTGAGTGTGTCCAACCGAAATGACAAAGAATCTTCAGGTAACAATTTCTGAGAGATGGCCACACGTAAGCTTGGTACTACAAGCTCCATTGGTGCAATTGCCTCCATTCCATATGCAAGTTTGAAAGGAGTCAGTCCGGTGGCAACTTTATAAGTAGTCCGGTATGCCCATAATACTACAGGTAGTAATTGATCCCATCTTTCTGGTGATTCGATAATCAATTTACAAAGCATACTCAGCAAGGTCTTGTTTGTACTTTCAGCCAAGCCATTAGCACGAGGATAGTATGGTGAACTGAATTTGTGCAGAATCTGAAAAGAGTGTGTGAGAACTTTCATTAAATTGTTAATAAAATGTGTGCCTTGATCTATCACAATTTCCAAAGGTAATCCAAATCGTGGGAATACGTCTTTCATTAAACATTTTGCTACCGAAATAGTTGTAGCGGACCGTAAAGCCCAAGCTTCTGCCCATCTGGTAGCATAATCTGTACATGTCAGAATATAACGATTATTACTGAGTATTGTTGAAGGTGTGATTGGTCCAATAAAATCAAGACCCCACTTCTGAAAAGGTTCTAAAGGTAAGACAAGCTAAAGAGGAAAGAAGTGGCGTTGTAACGGCTGTCCAGACCGTTGACAATTGTCACACTATTTGACAAACTGAGATACATCTTTGTACATGGTAGGTCACCAAAGCCCACTTTGCAAAATTTTCCGGTGCGTTAAATCTGCTGCAAAATGTCCACCGAAAGGTATGGAATGTGCCAGAGCGATAACTGATTTTACTTCATGTGGAGGAATACAACGAAGTAAGACTCCAGTGTGATCCATATAATACAATTCTCCAGCAATCAACTGGAATATGCGACTGTAAACTGCAATTTTCCTACGCATTGCAGGAGAAGTCTGAGCAGGAAGACATCCATCAATAAGAAAGGCTAATAACTGATCATAATAATTAGATGTCACAGGAGGTTCTGCAGATTCATCATTAGTTGGGTCAGTAACATAAATTGCAAGTGTGATGTCATCAACATCGACCGGAGCTTCACCGGAATCCAACCGAGAAAGGAAATCTGTTAATGCATGTGCAGTTCCAGGTCGATGAATTACATCGTAATCAAATTCTTGTAAAAGTAGAACCCTACGCGCTAAACGACCACCTAAATGCTGCTGTCGCACCATATATACTAGCGCAGCATGATCTACATGAAAGACGAATTTTCGGCCTAACAAATAATGCCGAAATTTCTTTACAGAATATACCAAACCAAGACATTCTCTTTCAGTTACAGAATAATTCTTTTCAGCAGGAGCAAGCCTTCTACTTGCATAATAAACAGGCTAAAACCACTTATCAATTTGTTGCATTAAGACACTTCCAATGGCGATATCTGATGCGTCTACAAAAACATGAAATGGACGTTCCTAATCAAGAGGTTGTAGAATTGGAACCTGCGTTAATAAGCCTTTGAGACGATCAAATGCTGTTTGACATTCCTGAGTCCAAACAAACTATCGAGGAGTACTGGTTATTAATCTATTGAGAGGTATTGCCAAATGAGCAAGCCACCGTAAATGTCGACCATGCCATCTGACTTGACCCATGAATCTCATCACTTCTTTTGGTGTAGTAGGCACAGGTGCTTCTAACACAGCTGCAATTTTATCTGGATCAGCTTGTATGCCTTGTGCAGACACAATATGGCCAAGCAGCTTTCCACATGAGACCGCAAACACGGACTTGTTTGGGTTCAGGCAGAGTCTGTATTCACGACACTTCTCAAAGCAACACCGTAAATGATACAGGTGTGCTACCATCTTACCAAATAAAGAGAAATCATCTAGATATACTTGCATGAAAGAAGTAAGATAGGGGGAGAAGATTTCCTGCATACATCGTTGAAAAGTACTAGGAGCATTTCTTAATCCAAACCACATAACTGTACAAGCAAAAACATCCCAATTCGTAATAAACGCTGTTTTTGGTATATCTTGCTCAGCCATTCGAACTTGGTTATAACCACTATAACCATCAAGAAATGAATACATCTCATGCCGAGCCACTCTATCCAGCATTGTATCAAGAAATGGAAGTGGAAATGGATCAGGTACGGTGGCTGCATTCAATTTCCTGTAATCGACATATATTCGGAGTTGCTTGTGTTTCTTTGGTACGATTACAATCGAGGAGATCCATTTAGTATGTTCGACTGGAACGATGAATCCGACTTTTAATAACCTATCAAGCTCTGCCTTTACCTGTGTTGCATAGTTAGGATTCATCCGGTAGCTGGGTTGTTTAATTGGTTTTGCTTTCGGCTTAAGTATGACCCGATGCTGATATATGCGAGGGTCCAGACCCTTCATGTCACGGTAATCCCATGCAAAAACATCAGAGAACTCATGAAGAAGCTGGATCAAATATGCTTGAAACACTTCAGACAACCCTTCCTTTATCTTGACAGGTCGCGGATTTACTTCATCTCCTAAATTATAAGTTATCAATTGACCTTCAGGAACATAGAGTTGACAAGGGTTTCCTGAATCATCGACTGACTGCAAAAGTTGCTGTATAGTAGCTTCATCCTTAGCAGCAGTATCTTCTGTTTCTACTTCTTCGGTCACAGGCATCACCGTACAAACTGTCGGATTCCAGTTATCTACAACAGATTGTAAGTCGACAGTTCCCAAGGAAATCAAATCAATGTTATTCTTTGAAAATTCTTCTTCTTCATCATCGGATAAACCACCTAGCATATGGACCGGCTCTGCTACATATGGTCTAGCATGTAGTTCACAGGGCTGAATAGCATCTAATTTTACAACATATTTTCGGTTATTGTCTTTGAAAGTGAGTTCCTGTGTGGACCAATCCTGTATAACCTTAGCTTGTTTCAACCAAGGACGGCCGAAAAGAAGATTATAATCAAGACTAGATTCCGGTAGTTCTAGAACTACGAAAGTCATCTTAAAAGTGGTTCCCTGCAAAGTGATTGGGACATTCAGTACAAGTCCTACTGGGTGGACTCTGGATTGGTCGGCCATTCTAACAAAAAACTGGACAAGTTCAATTTCGGTCCATCCTAACTTCTTACAAAGTGTTGTAGTGGCTATGTTTACACTAGATCCACCATCAATTAGTACTTGAGTAATCTTATGATTTTTGTACCATACTGTAATTAAAGGGACCGAATGATCCACCGTAGAGTCAGTTTCCGGTTGTACCGTAGCTGTTGTTGGAATGCAAGAAGATCCCAGACCGAGCTGTTGCTGAAATTGTTGCCGAACTCCTGGTACTAATGCAAGTAATTGTCCAAGAGGAAGAGTAATGGATGCCTTAGATAAAATTTCCCATGCCTGATCTACTTGACTTGTATTTTTTACTAATTATGAGGACGATGCATCGGTTACTGGGATTGACTCTTGCTCCTACGCGGTTTCCTTTGGCAGTGGAACTTGTGTCACCGGAATTGGATCTGGGAACACTGGAGGTTCTGTGGTGGTCCACTGACTAGCTTTGTCATACATTCTTTGTTGCTCACGAATACCTCGTTCAAATACTTCAGCTACTGGTTGCAGTGGTTTACCGGATCAGGTCTAAACTACTACGGCTTGTGTTTCTATTGGTGTGATATGAATCATATTTGTCATTGGGTTTTGACGCTCTTTTTTCCCTTGATGATATTCAGCTTCATCTTTACAAAATCTGTGTAAGTGGCCAAACTCACTGCAAAAATGACAACGAGGTGGTGGCAAGGCATTACCTTCTTGTGATGTTCCTGTCTGCCAGCGATTTCCATTGTAGTTGGTAATCCTCTGTCCTCTATAATTTTTGTATCCTTGCTGCTGATTATTTCTCATTTGAGGTGGTACATAGTGGGTAGCAGGCTGTCCTAATTCTTGTATAATTACATTTACTGTTGCTGTTCCCTGCACTTTGGCGTTATAGGCACAGTTTTCAGTGGAATGTTCGTTGGTATTGCAGATAGCGCAATATAACTGATTAAGGGCACAAGTGGCACTGGTATGCCCTGAATTCTTGCATGTGGTGCAGTACATCTGTCTAGCCGGATCTTCTGCAATATTTTTACTAGCTTTTAACCATTCCAGGTCTTCGGTAAAACCTCCAACCTTATTCTCGAGCTGCAAAGCCATTGCAATAACCGCATCTAACGTCATAGCTCCCACACAATGAATAATCATAATCTATCGGAGCTGCAGAGTTAAACCATTAATAAACCACTGTGTGATGACATCATCCGGCAGGTTTGCATGGGCCGGCGGTAGTTGTCTCAAATGAGTTCGGAATAGGGTGGCATATTCCTGCACTGTTTGATTCAGCTTCTGTCTATTGTTCTGCAGGTAATCAAAAATTTCGGCAGGATTCTTCTTTAGCCGAAATCTCTGTAGAAACGCATCTCTTACTACTTCATAGGTGCCGAAATGGTTGATATCATATTCTATAAGCCACCTCGCTGCTTCATTAACTAAGGTTGATTGGAATACTATGGCCTTGTATGTCAGACAGGTGGATGATTAAGTACTGCATAACTAATTTCAAAGGTTCGTACATGAGCATCAGGATCATCACTTGGAAATCCACCGAATTTGGTGTAGGTAACTCCTGTTGGAGCCGGTCGGGATGGAAATGGATGTTGTTGTTGCTGTTGCTGCTGCTGCTGCTGTTACTGTTGTTGTTGTTGTTGTTGTTGCCCACTCATGGTGCTTGTTGTTGTATTGTTACTATCTCCAGAGTTCCGAGGTTGAATTTCTTGACCGTCGGAATCTGTATCATCAGCCTGTGCACTCTCCGGCTTGATAATATCGTTCAATCTCTTTCGGATTTCAGCTTCGAATAAGCTACCTTCCTCCTTGATATCAAATGTAGGGAATCTTACTCTGAATAGTGGTGACCGGAATGAAGATTCACCAGGAAATGGTAAACTCTCACGTGGAGACTGTGAACTCTCTGTAACTCGGACCGAAGTCTCACCGAAATTTGTCAAAATTTCACCAAAACAAGGTACTTTTTCACTTTCACTGATTTCTTTGGCCCACACGCTTCTATCCTCAGACAAATTCGAATCTTGACCAGATGGTGTTAAGTTAATTGCATACTGCGTCCTGGTAGACTCTGGAGTTACTATATCTTCGATAGACTATGTCGAAATTGCACCGGAATCTGCGGAAATTGCAGTACGTTCCACCGGAATGCTACCGGAATTACTACTAACGTTCTTCGCTTCCTTGACAACTGGGTTAAACTTATCTGCGCTTCTAGCTCCTAGGGGTATCCTTAGCAAATTAGGTATCGCCCAAGACTGTTGGTTTCTCCTATACTTTGGGTACGTCTCACCGGAACGAGTAACCGGCATATATCGCATTTGCAATACTTTGCGTACTACTCTTCCTTACTGTCGATTCACAATCTATGATCACGTTCTCACAATAAATTTACAACGCTCTGCTGCCACTTTCCCACAACTATATTGGATCACTCTGGTGCCACATTCCCACAGACGGTGCCAGTGTTAAACGTCGCTTTGCCATCAGAAGCGCGTTTAATCTCTATTTGGGTTCTTGGGAGTGGAAGGGGTCTGTTAAACAAAGGCCCTATACTTGATTTTCCCAAATCAACTCACTCACATAACAGTCTGTTCAATAACTTTACTAATCCAATTTACTAATCGAAAACTCGAACTTTGTCTGATTCATCTACTCACAGAATGTCGATTCATACACAGATTAAGACTTCCTCAGTGACCAATGCACAATACAAAGATGACCGTAACACAAACTTACAGTAATAAACTTAGCGGAATCGTAATTCAGTACTTAACTTAAGATAAACATACAGTAACTTAATCTTTACCGGACCGGCACAGATAATCAACAACACAGAAAGACACAGAATAACTCAGAGTTTTCAAACACACCACAAAAACTACACAGACTTCATCAACCAGATAGACAGTCTGGCGACTCGTCTGGTCATCACCAAAGCGTCTTTTTTCATTGATTTATATAAAGGTTACAACATCTATGCAATGACCTTTCGGTTCGGAATATGAAAAGAGTCAGACTTTACAATTGCCAATCCGACGGCTTACAACCCATATCACAAGCAAGACCAGAAAGCCACAATGCTTCCTTACATGCCTCACTTGCTGAAACATACTCTGCTTTTGTGGTGGAAATAACTGTACATTCTTGAGGACGGGATCTCCAAGAGATAGCACCTCTAGCAAAATGAAAAATGTACCCTGATGTAGACTTACGATTGTCTACACAACCAACATAGGCAGAATCTGTGTAACCAATAATGGATGCTTTCCCTCTACCTAAGGATAGACACTTGTCCTTAGTGCCACTCAGATATCTTAAAATCATCTTGACTGCTTCCCAATGTTTCTTGCCAAGATTAGACATATATCTGCTCACAAATCCCACTACAAATGCAATGTCTGGTCTCATAACTACCATAGCATACATGAGACTACCAACAGGAGACTGATAGGGAATTTTGGTCATGAATTCCTTTTCCTCAATTGATTTGGGGCAATCATCCTTGCTCAATTTCACATATGTGGGTAAAGGTGTACTCAATGCCTTTCCACCCTACATATTGAACCTGTCAAGTACTTTGGATATGTACTCACTTTGAGACAAGTATATGCAACTTTTACTGAGTAATGTGCATGCCAAGAATATATTTGGCATCCCCCAAATCCTTCATATCAAATGTCTGACTCAACTTCTTTTTGAAAACTGACAAATCATAAGAGGACTTCCCCAGCAATCAACATATCATCGACATAAAGTATCAAGCATACCATCTGAGCATCTCTTTGTGTAGAGACAATGATCCTCATTACTTCAGGGGACTGTTTAAGTCCATACAAGCTCTTCTTAAGCTTACAAACTAGACTTTCCTTGCCAGGAACTACATAACCCTCTGGTTGTTCCATTTAGATCTCATCTGTAAGATCTCCATGCAAGAAAGCAGTTTTCACATCCATTTAGACTAGCTCTAAGTCCTCCATTGCAACGAATCCAAGCAACATGCACAGGGTAGTCATCTTGACCACTGGAGAGAAGATTTCCTTGAAATCAACACCATTCTCCCACTTGACATGATCCTCTGTCTGCATAGCCTCTTTGTAGCAAGAAGGCTCACCAGCATCTATTAGCATACCAAAATCTAAACCTGGAACATATCCCTCCTTAATGGGTTGTTTGCATCTTAGACTCATTGAAAATGACATCACTACTTCTGATCACTGATCGTGTTTTAGGATCCCATAAGTGATATCCAAATTGTCCTTCTCGACCATATCCAAGAAAAATGCATTTCTTTGACTTATGGTCCAACTTTTGTCTGAGATTCTTGGGTATATGAACATATGCTTCACACCCAAATACTCGAAGATGATCATAATATGGTGGCTTCCATGTCCATAACTCTTATGCCACTTTCAGGCCTTTGGTAGTGCCTTGTGAGAGGTTTGCATGATGCAACATAGAGACTACTCTATCTTGAATAGTTCTGTTCATCCTCTCAGCTACACCATTCTGTATTGGGGTATAAGGAGCTGTAAACTCTCTACGGATCCCTCTAGACTGACACAAAAGTCTGAATTCATGTGAGGTATACTCACCCCCGTTATCTGAACGTAAAGCCATAAGCTTAGTTCCTTTTTCAATCTCAACTAAAGCAAGCCATTTTCTGAAAGTAGGGAATAACTCATCCTTCAATTTGATAGGATATACCAAAACTTTTCTAGTAGCATCATCTATGAAAGTGACAAAGTAGAGAGAACCACCTAAGGACCTAGTGGGCATGGGACCACACACATCTGTATGAATGAGATCGAAAGACTGAATTGAAGAGTCAACGTGCGTTCTATGCACATTTCTGGTTTGCTTTCCATATTGACAATGCTCACAAAATGAAAAATCGGAGAAAGATAACACAGCTAGTTAGCCAGAATGAGAAAGATTTTCCATTCCGCTATGAGATATATGGCCCAAACGACCATACCAAATACAAGCCATATGTTGTTCAGTAACAGCTAACAAGTGTTCTTTCTGTGATACAAATAAAGGATAAAGTGAGCCAACTTTGCTTCCTTTTGCAATAACCATATTGCCCTTTGATATGTGAAAGGACTGAGCATAGAAGACCACCTTGTAACCAAGGTCATCAAGTTGACCAACTGACATCAAACTGCATGATAACTGAGGTACATGGCGTACATTATGCATAGTAAATCTTGAACCATCAATGAACTGCACAACCACATCTCCAATCCCCACAACATCACACTGGTAAGAGTCACCAAGTCTCACGATACCAAGAGACTTTGCTGCATAATTAGAGAACCATTCTCTATGTGGTGTCACATGGAAAGAAGCACCAAAATCTAGCAACCATGTGTGGGAAAGAGAATCAACCATAAGTGCCTCAGATGGCACAGTACTAACAAGTGTCAACACATTAGCGTCATCAGAAATAGCATTAATTTCTTCAATCTTCACAGTCGAAGTAGATGGTGCAAGTAACTATTTAACATGCCCATCAACGTTCTGTCCTTTACCTTTAGCATTCTTTAATGCATAACAGTCTTTCTTCATATTTCCTTTCTTATGAAAATAATGGCATTCGATATCCCTCTTCCTTGATTTACTTCTACTCTTATTTCCTTGACCATTCTTTTCCTTGTTCTTGCTCCTGCCACCTTGCTGATTCTTTCCTTGGTAAGAATCACGGACATTATATGCATCTCCACTCTGAGTGCCAACCATAGATTTTCTACGAATCTCCTCACTCAAGATGTCATCATAGACAAGTTTACCACCAGGTGCACTATTGCTAATAGCTGTGCAAAATGTATCCCATGATGATGGCAGGGTGCATAACAACAATACTACTTTCATTTCATTATCCATATCCATTTTTTGAGCCTGTAACTGGGAGAATATAGCATCAAACTCATTTAGATGAGCAGCAACACTAGCTGTGTCCTTCATACGGAGGTCATAGAATTTTCTCATCAGATACACTTTATTTGATGCCGTCTCTTTTTCATATGTATTGCATAACTTCTTCCAAAGCTCCTCTGCACTTTCACAGTCTAATACTATAAAGTAAACATTATCTGCGAGGTGCAAGTGAATGGTAGACGTGGCCATTTCATCTAACTCATCCCAATCATCTTCATCCATGTCAGCAGGCTTCTTTGAAATCCCATTTACTGGCTTCCATTCCCTCCTTTGAATCAGCACATCTTTAATCTGATTCTTCCATAGAGCAAATGTTGTGCCATCAAATTTTCGGATCTCAAAATGGTCTTTGCCCTGTAAGTTATAGCTCCTCTTCGGAACACTAGCACTAGACCTTGATCCACCGGATGTGCCTGAGACCTCTGATGCCATGATGGTAGAGAACTGAATGGAATGATAATGGAGCTAAAAGAGTCCGAACACCAACGAATAAGTGTATCAAGGAGTAAATCGACCACTTTATAGTTGACAAAACCAAAAATTTGGAAAAATCTTGCCAAAGTATCCTCTGCAAAATGAGTGTATGACCAGTGTCAAAATATCATAAAACTGCAAGTACTGACATGTTTGCCTGCATACGGAATCACTCACTCCACTGCATATAATGAGTTACCCAACAGAAGCCAACTAGGCTTATCGAGCACTTATGAACAATTATCATACATCTCCTATGGCGAGGTTGGGTAAGTCTTCCACCTCCATCATCGAAGAGACCCTGACATCTGGGTGTCTCCCAGTTAAGAAAACCTCACCACGACCCTCTTTATCAAATGTAAAAGGCTTTATGCAAAGAACGTAACTGCTGTATCAATGACCACATGGATGTACATAAGTGGTATCCACAGAAGCGTACATGATGTGTAGGTGCTCAATATATGCAGTAAAATGACACTAAAAGGTTGAATGCACAGCCCAAAAACTAGCCAATAACTCTGGCAAGTGTCTGTCAACTCTAATGTTTTTGGCTCAAAAACCTGCATAAATTTGTAGTGACTGCTCCCACCAAAACTGAAAACCTTTCCAGAAACTTGTAGTTTTGCGAGTGTGGCTATGTGAAGAGAACTATGTGCAAAAGTACTCCAAAATGCCTCCAAAAAGACACCCAAAAATGCTTCAAAAAATAGGCTTTGAAAGCAAAGAATGAAGCTTTGAGGGACCAAAACATGTTCAAGGTAATGTCAACCTTAGTCTTTCCCCTTCATTAGACACCACAAGAGTGTAGCTTAGTGGCAAGAGATTGTCACGGTTAAGCGAGCTCTGGGGGGAACAGTACTGGGATGGGTGACCTCCCGAGAAGTACCGAGAACCTCTATCTTCCTTGATCATTGAGGTCCTCCCTCGTGTGCAGCCAATGGTGCCAACGGTGACTTCGGTGACTCGGATGACAAGGTATGCCAAGGTCTATGCCTTGGTCGCTGCCTTAGTCATAAGCCTTGGAGAAAGCCTTGGGGGGGGCTCGCTTTGCTCGCACAAAAGGAAAAAAGCTTTTTTCGTTGAACTACTCTGATACCATTGAAGTATTTCGAAGATGATGCACCACAGTGCGTTCTCCTTCTCGAGAGCTCCACGATGATATGCTTGGAGTAGAAAACCGAGCTCCTATGGGCGCACACAGTACTTCGCACATATGCTACAGAATACATAGAAAACACAATACAGAGGGAGTACGAAGACAGACTTCTTGGGTCTCACAAATGTGGTCGAACATACAGTCTGTAGCTGACGAGGCCACTATATGTTTTATTAAAGAACATATACAAAGAAGTGTCCAATGGCCATTTGGCCTTTCACATGGACATTAACGGTAACATAATGTCTCATGCATTTCCTTCATTACTTGCAACTGAAAACCTCGCTTTCCTAGGAATTGTTGTGGATTCTTAACCTTGCCCTTAACATGTCTCCAAAGATAATTGTTACGTAGGAAAAAATTGTAAGCTTGGTTCCTAATGATACGGAATCTATTTGTAGTCCAGCTAGGTAACGGTCGTAGTGTACTCAAATACTATGTCTCTTCATTCATCTTTGTAGTTAGACTCATGAAATTGCTCATACTCATATATACGTGGAACACAGTCAACTAAGTTCACATTCTTTATTAGATCACTTTCAAGATCATCATCAAATATAGTTCTTGATAACATATTAGCAACTAAATTTCACTTACCTGAAATATGAACTAACTCAGGATTTGTGAACTTAATATATGAGATCCATCTAAGCATGGCTATATCAAGAGATGAACAATTGGCTATCATTCCAATGAGAGGCAAACAATGAGTGTCAACTTTGACATTTGCACCTATGAAATGTTCTTTTTCTATTTTCAAAGATGTTACCATACCCCGTAGTTCTCGTTTGATCTGTGGATATTTTCGTTGTGTTTCATGTAAACTTTTAGCCACAAACCTAATTGCATATCTATTCCCTTCACTATCATCTTGATTTATGACCCAACCTATACCAATAGGACTAGTATCAATAGTCAATATAGTAGGTTTGTTAACAGAATAGTCTACACGCTTAAGGATGGGAGCTTCAAGCACCAAGTTCTTCAATTTACACATAGCTTGTGTGTGTTTGTTAGTCCAAATCGTTTCTTCCTCAACAAGTCATAGATACAATAAGCAACATGAGCAAAGTGTGGGATCCAAATAACATAAAAGATGCACGCACCAAGAAATTTGTGTACCTCACTCATGTTGTTACACGTTTCAGAAATCTTGCTAATGGCATCAACTTTTTGTGCGTATGGTTTTCGACCTTAATGACCATATAAATGTCAAACAATAAGAACCTCATTGATACCAAAAATATATTTTTCTATGGAAAATGTGAGACCTACCTCTTCAAATCGTTGAAATATTCGTTCACAATTAGAGATATGGTCAAGAACAAATTTGTTGGAGATAGACGTCTGTGGAAGCACGCGAACAACACAAGGAAGAAGAAGAAGCTTGGAGCACAACACACAATACTGAATGTATTACTAGAGAATGTACAAAGATAAGTAGCCCATTAGAGGAATAGGCGTATATACAAGCGGGGGTAAAAAAACCTCCTAAAGAGGGAAAAAAGTGCCCGGCGGTCCTAGAGTGTTCACACACATCACTACCTAAATATATCAACAATCCCCCCTGGGAGTGATGCGGTGAACAAGTAGTTGGCACTCATGTAGAAGGAAGTTCCAAGCTATGTGGAAACCACTCCACAAAAGGAAGTAAGCCCAAAGCTTTGCGGAAAGCTTCAAACTTCTCCCTAGGCAGAGCCATCGTGAAAAGGTCTGCAATGTTCTCCTGCGTGGGCACATATGCCAAGCTGATCTCCCTAGCAGAGAACCTCTCCCTGACATAATGATAATGCACCTCAATGTGCTTAGTGCGAGCATGGAACACAGGGTTCCTCGCAACTGCCAATGCGCTCTGACTGTCAGTGAAGATGGTGGTGGCAGAAGACTGATCAACACCCAAATCAGCCATAAGGCATCTAAGCCACACACACTCAACAGTCGCTGTGAAAGCTGCCCTACACTCAGCCTCACAACTGGAAGTGGCCACAGTAGGCTGCTTCTTGCTCAACCAAGATATACATGAGCTACCAAGCATGAAGTAAAAGCCACTAGTGGACACACGAGTGTCATAGCAACCAGCCCAATCAGAGTCAGAAAAAGCATGCAAATCTGGTGGTAGTGATCCCCCCTTGGGATAAAACAACCCAAGTAGCCGAGTACCACTCAAGTAGCAAAAGATATGCTTAACCGCATGCCAATGCTTGACTCCTGGGCAATGCATAAACCTGCTCATCTGTGAGACAGCAAACTGAATATCTGGTCGAGTAATGCATAAGTAAATCAAGCATCCAACAGCATGTTGATAGAGAATAGCATCAAATGCATCTCTAGCATCATGAAGACTCAATTGTAAACATGTCTCCATAGGAGTGGCAATAGGCTTACAGTCTTCAAGGCCAAAACACTGCAATAATGTGTCAATATATTTCATTTGACACAAAGCCATTCCACCATCAACGTGCATAAACTGAATGTCCAAATAATGATGCAAATGCCCCAAATCAGACATCTCAAATGAGGCATGAAAATCAGCTTTAAAATTAGCAATATGCCTCTCAATAGGACCAGTGAGCAGCATGTTGTCAACATAGACAACAATGATTAGAAGCACATCATTAGCACGCTTAACATATAAGGTGCTTTCAGTTGGACTGTTCTCAAAACCATGTGCAATCAGATAGGCATGTATCTTCTCATACCAAGCACGTGGTGCTTGCTTTAAACCATATAATGCCTTTTTTAACCTACACACCTGGTTTTCATGCCCTTTCTGCACAAACCCACGGGGCTGAAAAACATACACTTCTTCATGCAAGTCACCATTCAAAAATGATGTTTTAATGTCCAACTGATGTACATTCCAACCATGATGGGCTGCAAGTGCACAGATGCTCCGAACAGTAGTCATACGGCATGTAGGTGCAAAGGTCTCATCAAAATCAATGCCTTTTTCCTGTGCACAACCCTTTGCAACAAGCCTAGCCTTATACCTGTCAACTGTACCATCAAGTTTACGCTTCAGCTTGTATATCCACTTAGTGCCAATGGCCTTCTTGCCAGGAGGAAAGTCACATAAAGACCAAGTACCATTCTTCATTATTGCATCATATTCAGATTGCATAGCAGCCATCCAATTTTTTGAATTTTGTGCTTCATCAAATGAAACAAGCTTAGTCTCATCACATAGACTAGATGCAGCCATAGCATAGAAATCTGATGCAAAAGAGGTAGTATGAGAGCCTGATCGAGTATGGTATGACAGAGGTGCATCTAATTTGCTATGACGCAAGGTCTACACCAGCCATTTTGGCATAGTTCTTGATTGCTCAATATTGGCTCTCTCATCAATAAGTGCATCATGTAAATCTGCATCAGAGATGGAATGATCTGCATCATCACATGAAACCTACAAAGGCTGAGAAGTTGCCTCATTAGGACCAGCACTAGACTGTCCACCTGTAAAAAGAGGCAGCAAAGTATCATACATGTCTTTGGACCTAACAGATGTCTCCTTAGTACATGAAAGCAATGGCTGAATAGCATCCTCCACAAAAACAACATCACGGCTAACCAGAATGCATTTAGTCTGTGGATGATATAGACGATAGCCTTCACTTTCAAAAATGTACCCAACAAAAATACATTTTACTGCTTTATCATCCAATTTTCTGTGATGTTGTTCAGGCACTAATGCATATGCCAGACAACCAAAAACACGCAGATGAGCAATAGATGTTTTGCGTTCATGCCAAGCCTCATATGGAGTGATAGACTACAGCGCTTTAGTGGGACACCTATTCAGTACATATGCTGCACACATGACAGCCTCAAGCCAGAAACTATGTGCTAAAGCCTGACTCTTGACCATACACCTTGCCATCTCCATGAGTGACCTGCTCTTTCATTCAGCAACTCCATTCTATTGAGGTGTATATGGCACTATACACTGGTGTTTTATCCCACGTTTAGCTAGAAATGCATTAAAATCAGAAGACATATATTCCCCCCTCGATCAGAACGGAGGGTGCCCATTTTACATGCTGACAGATTTTCAGCCAAAACCAAAAACTGTTTGAAGCACATGAACACTTCAGACTTTGCCTTCAATGGATATACCCATGCATGCTTGGAAAAATCATCGATGAAAGTCACGAAGTAAAGATAATTCCCAAAAGAAGGTGTCTACATAGGACCACAAACATCATTATGTACAAGCTGCAATTTCTGAGTAGCCCGAACTGAACCATCTTTTGGAAAGGATTAACGCTGCATTTTGCCCAAAATACAGCCTTCACAAACATGTTTTCCAGGTGCCTCAAGTTTGGGCAAAGAGGACACCATTTCAGATTTTTGCAGGTGTAGCAAACTAGCAAAATTCAGATGACCAAAGCGTGCATGCCAAAGCTTTGCATCTTACATAGCCTGAGAATCATTTACTGCTTATGCCAAATCATTTACTGCACATGCCAAATCATTTACTGACCTTTCATAGTCTATGAGCTAATACAGCCCACGACATAAAATGCCAAAAGCAATAATCACATCGCCATTTGATAGATCATGAACTGTACACCTCTCATCAACAAAGTTCACAACCAAGCCAATCTTGGCTAATGCAGAAACTGATAACAGGTTCATCTTGATCCCTGGAACAAATAAAGCATTTGACAAAGTGAAAGAACTACCATCAGAAGTAGTCAAAATGATCTTACCAACTCCCATAACAAGATAAGAGGAGTTTGTAAACGCATGTAATAGTATTCTCTGTAGAGGCAGGCTCGAGTGAAGAGAAGAAACTGTGCTGCGAGGTAATATGTTTGGTCGCCCCACTATCAAAATACCAAACATCTAAGTCTACTTCAGACATGCACTGCTCATGAGAAGATGGGTCAAAACTGCAGACAGCAGTAAACACCCATTCTTCTTCCTGCACAAGATTAGCAGACTCTGTTTTTGGTGTAGAGACCTCTGCAACAACCATTCCAGCCTCTTTCTTCTTTGCCTCTTTAGCAGCCACTTTTGGACAATTCTTTATGATATGATCATTCCCTTTACAGTACTTACAAAACAATTTCTGCTTTTCTGATTTCTTCTCATCTTTATCTTCCTTCTTCGAATATGAAGAATTAGCAGATTTTTGCTTACCAGTTGAAGAGCTCCATTTTCCTTTGCCCTTCTGACTAGCCAGGAAAGCTTGATCTGCAACTCGCATAATGGACATGTTCTGCCTGGACTGATCTTCCTGCAATAGAACAGAGACTAACTCCTCAAATGATAAGACATTCGGATCGCCTTTCATCATCAACCGAAGAGTAGAAGCAAAACTTTGATATGAATCAGGAAGACCATTCAGAACGGTCTGCACAAGTGAGCTATCTGGTATAACCTCATCAGCAGAAATCAATTGTTCCTTCAAGTCTTTGATCTTCGTTAGGAAACTGTCCATAGAAGCACCTTCATTCATGTGCTCACTCTCCAACTATTTTCGGAGGTAAGCAACACGAGCCTTATTCCTAGCTTGGTACAATGTGGTAATTGTATCCCAAGCATCCTTAGCTGTTCTACAAGAGCGAATGTGAGGAATAATGGCTCGTTTGACAGACAAAGCTATCAATGCATGTGCCTGGGCATCTCTACCATCCCAGTGAATCTGCTCTATAGTAGGTGCAACAGAAACTGCAGCACGAACAGGAATTTGCAGAATATCACCATCTTCGACACCTTCTGCATCAGCTTCAGTACCTACAGTTGTAACAGTTGCAGGTGTAATAGGACGTTTTTCGACACCCTGCACAATGTTCCACAGTCCTTTTGCAACCAACACATTTTGCATCATTAAGCCCATAATGGGTAGTTGGTACCATCCAAATTATCCTCAATAGCCAACATACGGAATACATCACTGCTTTCAGCCATGGCCGATGACTAAAATACCTTGATGCAGAAAATTGACTGTATCTCAAAAAGTTGAACGGAACTGCCCAGACAAGTTCTACTAAACATATAGCAGACTTCGAGACGCTTATACTGGCGAACACAAACAGGTATATACCTTTGGCTCAAAAAGATGAAATAGCCTACACAAGCGCTACGATAGTGCATTCGACGGCCGAAACGAGCTCAGATCGCGATTTTGGCACCACATAGCGAAGCGGTTTTGATCTCAAAAACACCCAGAGTATGCTTACCAAAATTCGTACGATTCTGAGACTGCAACCGGAGGAGTGTCGAGGGCACCCTAGATGAAGTGACGACCTGCTCTGATACCAATTGTTGGAGATAGACGTCTGCAGAAGCACACGAACAGCACAAGGAAGAAGAAGAAGCTTGGAGCACAACACACAATATTGAATGTATCACTAGAAAATGTACAAAGATCAGTAGCCCATTAGGGCAATAGGCATATATACAAGCCGGGGGAAAAAAACCTCCTAAAGAGGGAAAAAAGTGCCCCGGCGGTCCTAGAGTGTTCACACATATCACTACTTAAATATATCAACAAAATTTATGACATCCAGATGAATCTAAAGTAATGTCCTTTACACATTCCTCACTGCCTTTAATTGGAATAGCATCAATGAATGGCATGGTTATATGAAGGATAAAATCATGTAAGACCATATTCATAGCACTCATTATATGAGCCATAGAATTAGTCGCTCCTTGAGGTAAAGTACACATCATGAAGATACATAGTAAAGGCTTTTCCATGGCTACGTATGACTCTCTCAAATTTATCTCTCTCTCCTGGCAAAAGAAAGTCATCATCTCTACCAATTTTCACATGTTTGATTGTCTCATCCGTGAATGTATGTCGTATGTTTTTCTTATCTTGAAGAATTGGATCATTTTTCACATCAATAATTTTTTTGTTACTTCCTTGGGGTAATGTTTGAGCTATGGGCTTGATATTTTTGTCTACAGTTTTGTACTTTGTTTCAACTAAGGCATCATGTGTTTGGTTAAATTTTGAGCACTTTTCAATATTGAGAGCATACTTTTGGATTAGAGCATACTCATCAAGGGAAGAAAGAAGAATAATATGGGAATTAGAATTTTGTTGAAGACATAACGCTAACTCCTTGACAGTAGAGAAACAATGAGATGTTTCAATCACATGCTCAATGTTCTCATCATGTTCCATGATTTTATTGGTTTTATAGTTTTTTTGGGCTTTTAAGATAAAAGACTTAGAGAATTGACTCTTATGAAGAAAATCTAATCTAGAATGTGGAAAACAAAGTGACAAACTATTGTACAGGTTGGTTGGTTGTGAGATGTCAAACCAATTTCCATTGTTGTCCCGCTCATATCACAGTTAATCCCTAACAGTGTGATTTGTCATATATCATAGCTTGATCATGATATTACTCCACATGCTACAGAAGATGCTGCTTGATTCGATGAATCAGTGGGAAATTATGTTTCCCAGTGTACTCTGGGCATACAGGACTTCTTACAAGGTTTCAGTTGGCAGTACACCTTTTAAGTTACTTTACAGACAAGAGGTAATTCTTCCATTTGAATTTGTGGTACCCAATCTCTAGATTGCGATCCAAAAGCGGTTGGTTCTGGAAGACTCTTTTACTTACAGAATGGATCAGCTATGAAAATTGGACAAACAATGGTATCACAACTTTTTATTATTATAGGAGGTACAAAGTAGACAAAAGAAGTGGCATGACCAGAATTTACGAATGAAGATTTTTTGGCCTAGTGATTTGGTGTTGTACTTTCACTCTAAAATGAAGAGAAAAATGGGCGAATTAAAATTGCAGTGGATCGGTCCATTCTGGATACACGAGTTGTGTAGACCAAGTTCTTTTCGATTGGCCACATTGACTAGAGAGGTCTTACTTATTGGGAATGATGGATGGACACTTCAAGATGATGAGTAGGTACTGCTAAATCCTGCTTTGTACGAGCCCTTTGATGCTTCAGAGTTGATAAGTAGACCTTCTTAGCTTTCCAATGACTCCATAAAATGGCCTATGTACTTTGGAAATGATGTATGAAAAGATTGAATCAAAACAGACAACTTTGAACTTCAAGTCTTCAAGAAAACCTTCTATTTTTGACAATACACTTGCTGCATCTTTTGCTCAGTATGACCAGCACAATAGGAATTGGAAAAATTCCCTTTAGGGGTATCTAATTAGCTTAGTAAGCTAATGATTTCAAGTGAAATCACTTAAAAAGATTAACTATGCTCAGAGAAATTAATTGAGCAAGTAAACCTTTACCCCCGATATTTTAGGACTATTGCAGACTTCAACTAGTGATCACCTCGACAAACTTTTCTCTTAAATGGCTGAACAGAAATCCTTAAAATTTTGATAGCATGTAGAATACTTTGAGCTGGTTCCAACAAGCTATAGATCTTTGAATCTGGTGGAGAAATCAATGAGATATGATCTCCACAAGTTGACTAACTTTCAGAGACTATGACAGAGAACTCAAAAATGAACAATGTAGATATATGTACTAATGAACAATGTTGTACAATGCCATAGGCATGAAGATCATTGGCTAATGGTATAGAAAGGTGTGGGCTAGATTGTAGGCCTCACACACACTCAGAAATGATAATGAGAGGCTCAGAAAGTGACTTGTATACCCGTGACTTTTTCTTAGAAGTTTATATAGATGTTCACTTCCAATTTGAATTTGAATTCAAATTGTGTATAGGGTAGAAGAGCTATTACCTTTGGATGAGTCTCCATTCTTGTTGATCTTGGCTTCATGAGTGAACAATTGCCCCATGAGAGTAGTAAGATCTGGAATTTGTATGTCCATGTATAGGTCCATGGCAGTGGTGAAGCTTTCCCATTTGTCATCAGCTTTAAGCCCATTGATCACTTGCCTTACTATCTGCTCTTCTTCAATCTCTTCTCCTATGCTTGGTAATTGATCTGCTACATATTTAACCTTTGTCACATACTCTGAAATAGCCTGCTTAGGTTGCTTCCTTAGTGTGGTGAATTCAATCCACAATTGGTTTTTTATGGCCCTTGTGTTGGAAGAGATGTTGGAAGTGAGGTAGGCCCTTAGGCTCATGTCACAGGTCCATGGTTCCATAGTTCCATTCATGTACAACATTAATTCCAGCAATCTTCCATATTGACAAAACATGAACATACCACAACTTAATCATACAGATGATGAGATAAAGATAGAGAAAGAATAGACAACATGTGTTCAAAATCATGTAGATGGTCCCATCCAATGTCTTTGAAGTAGCCAGACATCTTCTTGTAGAAGATAATCTTCAACCTAACATCTTCTTGTAGAAGATGATCTTCAAATACATCATGTAGATGGGCGATCCTCACCATCAAGCTGCTAATAATCAAGTCTTCTTGCCATGAACAAGAGATAACCTCCTCTCCATGAGCTAGAGTGTGAGCACACCCTTCATCTTCTCCAAGAAGAATCATTAAGAAGAACTCCATAGCTGCTCCTCAACATGCTTCAAGTTAGCACCATGGCTGGCCCATGTGCTAGAAGAAACACCACCTCTACTGAGGTCCAAGCTTTCAAAGCTTGTGTTGAAATTGGTGAAGGATACTTAGAAGTGATCCAAGCTTGTGTTTATATAGTAGATAATGTACTCTCAAAAGCACCCAATAAAGCAATTCCGATCCTACGATCGCTAAAATAAAGCATGATCGTAATAAAGCAAGATCGCGTCGCTCATCCGTTGGTGTTTTTAATAAAAGCAAAATCACAAGCTCAAAAAATTCGCGCTTCCGCTGCAGGCCACGGGAATCGCTCTCGGGTCAGTTGCATGGGAGGATATTATCTTAACCACAGCGCCCATCGTCATTTGTTGTACAAGGATTACTACGCATTTCTAACGCTGTAACGTGATGCTGACGGGTTTCTTTGGGGTCGATAGTGCTATAAGAATAGCTTCTTATGCTTTAAAATCTAGACAAAAGTGGACCAATGGGACATTGTTTCCCAACAATCCCCCTGCAATGTCATATTGGTACAATCTAGACTGGATCTGCAAACTATCAAAGCTGCAAATTACCACAAGCTTCAAATAGCCTGTACTCCCAAATTGACCTTCAAACCTTTTCTTCAAAAGTCTTCTTCAAAATTGAATTTGACTTTCCTTCAAAAAACCTGAACTTGCTGAATATGAACCATAATACTTGAGAAAATATGCAAACTAGATATCCAATAGTGTACACATCAAGCAATCACTGCTTGACATCAAATGTAGCATGTACTGTCTCTGAACCTGCTATCTCTTGTTCAAAAACCTGAAAACATACACTAGGATCCATATATTTGCATTTACCTTCTAAAAAAGGTTTCTCAACGTACTTCTGCTGCGTCATGTAAATACACTAAAAATCAAGAACTGAATCCTAGAACCTGTGACTGTCAACTCACAACGTAGTGTATTATGAACACTGCTGGTTCATCTCTGACTGTACTCAACTCAATATGAGTCAAAAAATCTATGATATCATCATGTCTTTATCCTTTAAATCTTTCATACCTCTTTCCTTCAGAACTTGGTATAAACATATATGTGCGCACGTCTGAAATATACCTTTCTAAAATATCAAGCTTCTCTTCAAATAGAACTCTCGAACCTTCTCTTGAACAGGATCATCCTAACAGGAACTTTCTCCAAACATTCTTCTTCTTCCTTCTTCTTTCAAAGCTGGAACATAAAGAGAACCTGACAAAGGAAATATAGGAATACCTGAAATAGGAATACCTGTAGGTATGACTCTGCATTCTTTTACATATGGCTGAAAATAAGTCTTCATGTTTCATCACCCCCCTGGATGATTTAACACTAGTGTCCAGTATTCTTCAAATATATCAGACTTTATGAAATGTGGAACGTCTTCCTTCATAAATCTGATGTTCAGTGATCAATACCTGTATCTGAAACAAAATCTCTGAACCCTTTTTATTAGCATTCTGCACATGCCAATAGCTTTCCATGTCATTCTTCAGCTTTCCAAAATCTAGAATAAGGTTAGCTGAACCTAACATAATAAAACCTTGTTGAAAGCTTTATAGGATTCATAACCTTCTGCAACATAACAAGTATTTCTATCTCTTTACAACACAAATCTGATAGAATCTGAATCTTTGACTTACTTCTTTCAATGCTAAGAACCTTACCAAACAAAGGATAGACAACTGACTCATAAATGCTCAAGATCATACAAGATCATACGAGATCAATGATCTCTCCTGTGTAGAATCTGTTGTCATCAAACCTTCATGGCTGAATGTTTGATTTACTTTCTGAATGTCTCCAAGTGTCCATGCTTCTCAAAAAGTTGTAAAACTTTTCTTCAAACAAATCCTTCAAGGAATCTGCAATTCCTACTTGAAACATAAGTGGACAAACTTCTCACCTTGAGAACTCCAAAAGCTGCAAGTTGATACTTCATAACTTTCATATTTTACCCGGGTGAAATGTGATAGTACCTGCTTGACTTTCTTTTGGCTAACTCCACTTTTCAATCAAGTTATAGGATCTAATGGAACACCTTTTTGAATACAAGCATGTATCCAAAAAACTCGACAATCATAAAAAGTAGATTCTTCAAATGACCTGTACATCAGCAAATCTGAATTTTCTGAAGTTTTTGAAAATACTGAATATGAGGTAACCTTTTCCGAACATAAAACCTCAACCCAAGTCTTCAACATCTACTTACAAAAAACTCTTTTACCTCAAGAGTTAGATAAAGAAGAAATATACTTCTCTGCAACTTGTCATATACCAAGTAGCTCTGTATTGACACTCCAAGAATTCTTTGAGGGAACATATAAGCTGCCTGCTTAAAAGCTTCAACTAAAACATAACTCATACATATATGAGTTAAAACATATATCTGCTGCTTTTCTTTCTCTCAATGCAATTCTTTGTCAAATCTACTAAATCATGACCAAGTGTAATGCAAAAACAAGAAACTGCTTCTTCTTTAAACAAGATGTTCTCGTAGACTTGTCTTTGGATGTAGAGGATAAAATAGGAAAAGTATATGGAAAATATATGAGAAAAGGAAGTCTTACTTTTCTTTTGGAAATGATGGACTTTCTTCTTCTGCATCTTTCTTCCACCTGATGATGTCAACATCTTCAAACTTCTCTTCCATACCTTTTGTTCTCTTCATCTTGAAGTAGCAAACACTCTTGACTTCTTCGAATGAACTTTTCTCTTCCTCTAGTGCTAAGAGTAAGAGATAAAACAGCTATGTATACAAATGGAAGTGAATATAGAAACATGTTTTACCATCTCCTCATATCTCTGAATCAAAATTTTGTTTCAAATGTCTGAAACGACTAAATTCACCAATCGTTGTCTGAATGATGAATTGCCCTTCTAGAGTTACCTTCTCTAGATACATTTGTACCTTGATATCCAACCAACTTACAATAGAAAATTGGCTGAAAACAAAACTCATCTCATCTCTACATTTGTCTTCTTAGATGAACTTTCTTGCCATGAAAGAGATCTTTCAAAACTTTCTAGAAAAACCTCTAGATACCTGATGTAGCCTTTAACTTTCAAAAGATGAAAGTGTATAAAAGCATTCCTTGAATTTCTTCAAATCTCTTCATAACTTCTCTTCTAAGATATGACCTGCAAATGATAATCTGATAGTAGAAACTGATACCTGTGATTTGATGTTGATCTGATTCCTTCATCTTCTCTAAACCATTGTTCTTCCTTGAATTTGAAGTAGTCTTCTCTTCATCAAGTCTGGGTCTTCAAACAATACTTTTGTAAAGTATTTGCATACTCTTCAAAAATATTCGGCTGCTAACAGATCATCAACTTCATACTCCACACTGATGAATGTAATTGAAGTGTCTAATTCTCAAATCTCTACTCATCTAGATTAAGTGTGTATGTCAAATGTCAAATATTAGAAGATGCCTTTAAATTATATGTTGTAAATCTGGAAGTCTAGGAACCTAGGACATGAATGAGCCTTAATGCATTGATGCCAAAGATCTAAAGTTCTGAAACCAAAACCTTAGTGCTCTGATACCAAATGTTGGAAGTGAGGTAGGCCCTTAGGCTCATGTCACAGGTCCATGGTTCCATAGTTCCATTCATGTACAACATTAATTCCAGCAATCTTCCATATTGACAAAACATGAACATACCACAACTTAATCATACAAATGATGAGATAAAGATAGAGAAAGAATAGACAACATGTGTAAGGTGTTACGTAAGCCATCGCTTACTCATAGTATCATATATACCAATGTTCAATGTACAATGTGGGAGCAAAACTCTCAACCACTCTATGTGATGATAAATAGATGAATGAGTGAATGTACAATGTAACAAACATATTCAGATGTGTAGGCAGTAATCTGAATAAACATGAGATGTGTGACCTGATAGGTTATAGAAGAGTGAATATGAGTGACTGAATGAGGAAGGATCAGTGTGAAACTGATGGTCAACAAACCTACATCTAAACTTAGGTTATGGAAGACCCTAAGTCAGATACGTGTGTGAAAAGATCACATACTTATAAAGTAGCATGGAATGCTAACAAGATTGTTGCCAGAAATCCTCAAACTCATGTGAACACACCTTCACAAACACCTCATCAAAATATGCATAAGCATATAAGTACTGATTCTCTTGTACCTATGCCGAATAGGACTCCTTCTGATATGAACACCACAGCCTCCATAAACTTCAAGTAGTACCTGTGTGCATAAAGAGAATATGTACCTGAATACTTAACATAAGATGTGAATCTTATGTTAAACACCATCCAATGTCCTTGAAGTAGCCCGACATCTTCTTGTAGAAGATAATCTTCAACCTAACATCTTCTTGTAGAAGATGATCTTCAAATACATCATGTAGATGGGCGATCCTCACCATCAAGCTGCTAATAATCAAGTCTTCTTGCCATGAACAAGAGATAACCTCCTCTCCATGAGCTAGAGTGTGAGCACACCCTTCATCTTCTCCAAGAAGAATCATTAAGAAGAACTCCATAGCTGCTCCTCAACATGCTGCAAGTTAGCACCATGGCTGGCCCATGTGCTAGAAGAAACACCACCTCTACTGAGGTCCAAGCTTTCAAAGCTTGTGTTGAAATTGGTGAAGGATACTTAGAAGTGATCCAAGCTTGTGTTTTATAGTAGATAATGTACTCTCAAAAGCACCCAATAAAGCAATTCCGATCCTACGATCGCTAAAATAAAGCATGATCGTAATAAAGCAAGATCGCGTCGCTCATCCGTTGGTGTTTTTAATAAAAGCAAAATCACAAGCTCAAAAAATTCGCGCTTCCGCTGCAGGCCACGGGAATCGATCTCGGGTCAATTGCATGAGAGGATATTATCTTAACCACAGCGCCCATCGTCATTTGTTGTACAAGGATTACTAGGCATTTTTACACACGCTGTAACATGATGTTGATGGGTTTCTTTGGGGTCGATAGTGCTATAAGAATAGCTTCTTATGCTTTAAAATCTAGACAAAAGTGGACCAATGGGACATTGTTTCCCAACAAGAGAAATATGATGACAAGGTTTCCCAAGTCTCTTGGGATGTCTTACAGCTTCTAATATGTGGCAAAAGAAAATCAAAGATGGAGTTGAGTAAGTAAGACCTGGCTAATGCATCCTTGGCACACCATGTGTTGAGCTTCTCATGTTCTTCCTTTGTTGGTAGTCCTCTGGTTTTGAATGAGGGAAATTCCTCATCTCCTGAGATGTATCCATAAAGACTCCTTCCTTGTAGGTATGTCTTCATCCTTAGAGACCATGCCTGATAGTTGTTCCTGTCCAATTTATCAATAAATGAAGGAAAACCATCTCCCATTTTACCTTAACTTTGCTCTGATACCACTATTGGGAATGATGGATGGACACTTCAAGATGATGAGTAGGTACTGCTAAATCTTGCTTTGTACCAGCCCTTTGATGCTTCAGAGTTGATAAGTAGACCTTCTTAGCTTTCCAATGACTCCATAAAATGGCCTATGTACTTTGGAAATGATGTATGAAAAGATTGAATCAAAACAATCAACTTTGAACTTCAAGCCTTCAAGAAAACCTTCTATTTTTGACAATACACCTGCTGCATCTTTTGCTCAGTATGACCAGCACAGTAGGAATTGGAAAAATTCCTTTTAGGGGTATCTAATTAGCTTAGTAAGCTAATAATTTCAATTGAAATCACTTAAAAAGATTAACTATGCTCAGAGAAATTAATTTAGCAAGTAAACCTTTACCCCTGATATTTTAGGACTGTTGCAGACTTTGACCAGTGATCACCTCGACAAACTTTTCTCTGAAATGGCTGAATAGAAATCATTCAAATTTTGGTAGCATGTAGAATAATTTGAGCTGGTTCCAACAAGCTATAGATCTTTGAATTTGGTGGAGAAATGAATGAGATATGATCTCCACAAGTTGATTGACTTTCCGAGACTATGACAGAGAACTCAGAAATGAACAATGTAGATATATGTATTAATGAACAATGTTGTACAATGCCATAGGCATGAAGATCATTGCCTAATGGTATAGAAAGGTGTGGGCTAGAGTGTAGGCCTCACATACACTCACAAATCATAATGAGAGGCTCGGAAAGTGACTTGTACACCCGCGACTTTTTCTTGGAAGTTTATATAGATGTTCACTTCCAATTTGAATTTGAATTCAAATTTTGGCTCTCTCTAAAAAGTGATCCTCCGTTATAGGAGATATTCCATCAATCAACTCCTAACTTTTCCACAAGTTTTTCTTGGTAAGTGTTTACAAAGATTCTAAGTCAAATATGAGCTTTACAAAGAGTAAATGGGTAATTATCTTCAAGCATTGGCTCCCATGCTTCTCCATATGTGTATGGTCTTTAAGCCAAATGTGTAGGCTTGTGAATTGCACCTACATTACTCGCTGTCATTAATGGGTCTAAATTATGACCCTATCAGGTTTTACGAAGCTAAAAAAATCCAATTTAAATAATAATAATAATAATAATAATAATAATAATAATAATAATATAAACATTGATCGTGGAATATTCAGCAATAATGGGTGTAACTACTCTATGTTGGAATTGAGCTTGTATTCTCATGTGAATCCTTTCGTAAATGGAGGGTAATCTTATCCTCCCCTTATCTCTTGTTGATTGGCCAAAACGGGCTCCTACTTTTGTATAAGAAAGTGAATTTTGATCACTCAATCTAAGGCACACTTTTTATTGTCATATTTGTGTGTACGTGTATGAGAGAGAGAGAGAGGACGCTTGCATCTTTTATCTTCATCCTCTGAACATGCATATGAGATAGCTTCCACTCTCTCTCTACCTTATCTGTCTCTCAGCACTCATCAATGAATGAATGAATGAATAGTTGAGCTGCTATGTTGTGCATCTCCATCACGTGTTCTCAGAGCTTCTAGGAGGTGCAACAAGTGACATTTAGCTCCTTTGACCATCCTGAGCTACAGACATTGAAGAATTTGAAAGGTCCCCGAAGTATATCTTTAGCAAAAGAATCATCAAGCATCAAGTCTCATAATCAATATCGGAGGAGCCTTTCACCGTTGATGCAAAGTCCTCAAAAGAAGAAAAGAGGGAGACACAATACGGGTCCATGTGAAGGAGCAAGAGCCTCTACCTTTCTTGGCCCTCCTTCCTTGCACTAAGGAGACACATGTAGACTTTGTCTCCAATCTATACATGCCCATACAACATACAAATCGTTGCCACTATTTTATAGAGCTAATTATCTCCTAAAGGAAGCACTCGCACAACAGATAAGCATTATATTCCTTTATCAGATAGGAGACATTCAACGAGGCCGTCTATTATGACTATAGCTAGCAATTTGCAACTTGTGGGCGAAGAGCGCTCCGGTAGTTTTGGAGGAAAAGGGAGCAAAACGGTAGAGAAAATGCTATTACAACAGTCATGATGTTTCCATTATATGTCGTCACTGACAGTGTATGAATATTGGATGAGGAATGAGTAGTCTGTGCATGTTCATATATGTAGTCCAACGTATCCACCAATGTCTGCGAAAGCTAAGGCTCAGTCCACGTGCAACCCAACTCTAGCCAACGAGCATGAGAACTCACTACAGTGTTCACAAAATAGCAGTCATGTTCATTCGTGAAGCTATGACTCTTCTTATCAATGTTTTCTTGAGGAGCACATCTAGAAATTTATGGTAAGACTACAGACTCACACGGATATTGAAGCTTTGATGTAGTAGTGTTTATGAGTCATGAGCAGAGGAGGATTAATCCTTGCATCTCCTTCAAAAGTTCTATTTTTTTGAAGTCGTTCAGAGGAGCAGAACTATCAACACTATCAAGTTCACTGATTTTTATTTCTTTGAAGCTAACGCTACTAGTATTGATGTGTCAAAAGTTTTGATAACACTTGTTAAAACAATCGAATCTACCATTTCTTGGTTATCTGAATGGCCACACACTGGGAAGGACCTTTCCCAAAGTGTTCTTTTCTAGTTCTTTTAGTTCTACAAGAAGTTCCTATATATATAAATGACAGATATGATGAGAAGTGCAACTTCAACAAAAGGAGGCTATCTAAAGAGAGAATCAACAACAACAAAGCAAAGAATGGATAGATTCGACATCAATAAATTACAATGACAACAAAGCAATGCTATAAGCCCTTCAATCCCTTTGGACCACCCTACTTTGTCCTTGGGAAGGAAGATAAACATGTACCACCCTAGAGTGGGAGAAGGATCACCTATCATTGTACCACCGAGTAGTTTGTTGAGAGAAGGAAAGCAAAATATTGTACCACTCTCTTTTACACATGGGAAGGATCTTTACCACTCTCATTGTATGTAGGGAAGGAATAGTCCCTAAAAAGCTATGTACAATCAAGCTCAAGGGGGGGATTGTTGGAAATGAGCTTGTATTCTTGTGTGAACCCTCTCCTAAATGTAGGGTAATCTTATCATCCCCTTATCTCTTGTTGATTGGCCAAAACGGGCTCCTACTTCTGTATAAGAAAGTGAATTTCGATCACTTAATCTAAAGCACACTTTTTCTTGTCATATTTGTGCATATGTGTATGAGAGAGAGAGAGAGGATGCTTGTATCTTTTTATCTTCATCCTCTAAACATGCATATGAGATAGCTTCCACTCTCTCTCTACCTTATCTGTCTCTTAACGCTCATCAATGAATGAATGAATGAATAGTTGAGATGTTATGCTGCGCATCTCCATCACTCTACATGCAGTCATACATGCAATCAACAAGCGATGACGACCACAACGTTTTGAATCTAATAATGATTCTTATTTTGTGAGTCGTGAATAAGTGCAGGATAGCGAGAGTTAAGATCCCATAATCAACAATCATGGCACAGACTCGCAGCTCTCTACAAAGGAAGACAAGCCATAAAAGGTTGCCCACTTGCCGCATTCGGCTTATTTGGCTAGGTTGCAAGCAGAACGCATAGAGCAATCACATCTATCAGAGAGCTCAAAGCTAAAATTTTCTAAAGCAGTTAGACAACGATGGAGCAATGCAGCGATGGCAGTTATGTTCTCTGAGTGTCATCTGTTAAACATGCCGAAGAAGCTCTCATAAGAACAAAAGGAGTGGTTCGAGTGCAGAGGACTACTGCAATGCACCATGTTGGATTGGAGGAGTATTCATCCCCACCCACAGGCAAAGGATATCACTATAAAGATAGCATGCCAAACAGATGGTAATGATATCAACGTCCAAGAGATTAGCCTGCAGATAAGGCAGGAAACCTTCCAAATTTCTCCTACATTAATCACAAAAAGATTTAATGTAGCTAACAATGGAATCACAGCCAGTACTGAGTTGGTTGATGCAATAGAGATTTGTGCACTACTCGGGAAATCATGTTTTGGTGAATATCGATTTACCTAGCTTTCGAATGAAAATCCTCTTAAGCTAGGATTATTGTTGACCACAGTTATCATCAACCTACAGGCAAAACATTACGGAGTGTCCCAGTAACTTTTTTCTTTGGTGAAGGAATCGACCAAGACGTAGGTAAATTGGGCTGAAATTATTTTTTGAAAATTAAAGAAAGAAGTAAGAAGACTTTTTAGACGATCTGGACGAGTTGTGAACATAGTATTGGATTCCAAGGTGGGAGTGGTGTTTACTCTGCTATTCACAAAGAGCCTTGTATTCTTACCTCGAGAATACACAGTATGTCCAGTGAAGGTTTTCCTTCAGTTTCTTGAAAAGAGGGCGGCAGAGCAGAAACCAATGGAAGGAATCTCCCATGATTAGATGGAGAATGATATAGATGAGGAAGAAGAGTCCCAGAGGCAACAGGTGGAGGGGAATCAAAGGATGGAAGCCGAGAGGAAGGCAAAGGAAGAAGCTATAGAAAACAGCAACATGAACAAGGAGATCATTCGGGAGAGACGTCTCACAAGATTCTGGTACTACACACATTTTCGTCCTGTGGACTCACTGATCATTGGAAAAATGAGGAAGGTAAAGTAAGGTTACATGCTGTATGGTGAAATTATTATATCTATCTGTGCATGTACAACGGTGAAACGTTTCGATCGAAAATACTTGGTGATTTAGCTAGAGGGATACAATGGAGTACAGTTAAGTTGGAAGATTTTTAGAAAAAATATAATAATATAATTATGGAAAAGGGTAAGTGGATGATGGAGAGGGCCCGATTGATTCAAGAAATCAATCAACTTAGGGCTGATGTAGAACAAGCTACAATGGAAAGTGCTAGAAGACAGTGTACTTCACCAAGAAATGATGGACGATCTGAACGAAGCAGTAGCAGAGAATAATACATTGAAAGTAACTATTGAAGAAAAGTCAAAAATTATAGCAAGACTTCAAGCTGAAGTGGGCCAATCTGAGAAGGCACATCAAAAATTGAAGAAGACCAATAAAGAACTCATGATCAAGTTATAGAAGTCAGAGCAAGAGGCTCAAAAGTTGAAGGCAAAAGTGAAAGAACAGAGTGGAGAAATAAAACAACAAAGTATTTTGACTGCGGAAGTAGAAGAAAGACTGGCAGTGTGGAATTCGGAGTTTACTGCACTTGAACAAAAACTCTGTACTGTTCAGGAAAGTTTTGACACGATATCTACACAGATTGTTGGAATCCCATAGTTAGAAAGACAGGTTAACCAGTGGAAGCAACATTGTGAAGATGCAAATACAATTTTGGCAGATAAAGAAGTGGAATTGGAGAAGTTAAGGAAAGATGCCTCAGTTTTGGAACTAACTTATAAAGTTGAAGTTAGATGAAGTGAAGAAATCAACAGAAGGGTATATAACTAAGTTATCTAATGTTACTATAGCTTTCGATAACTTATTAGATGGATTCCTGTAAAGAATACCAAAACTAGAAGTAGCTGTAGTTGGCTGCAAAAGAGTCAGTCAACAACTTTTGGATCCGAAGGAAATTTTTGAAGCAAAAATCCAACTTGGGGAAGAGAATGTTTAATGAGTTACATTATGATATAGAAAGAATAATGTTTTTAGAAATGCAAAACCATGATGATGATTTGTAATAGTTTTCCTTGTAATTAGTGGGTTCGAATCCACCATGTATTCCAGTGTTAGCAGCCGGTGTGGATGACCACTTTATTTGTAAAAATGTATTTCTTATGTAATGGGAAAATGGGATTTCACGGAGATCATAAGAGTTTCTAGAGTCTGTGATTTCCGTGATTTATTGTATAATCCAAAATATGGAACGGTGTGAAGATTATGAAGAAGTCTGATGTCGTTCATTACGGTACATGTTACGAAGAAGAAGAGAGTTCGGAGGACAAAGATACGCTGAGCGTGAAATTCTGAGAGCGAACTTTCAAATGCTAAGTAAAGTTCTATCTATGAGAATACAATGTATCAACACTATACATTCTTATTAATCAAAGATTTATTTTTTATCTCCGTATTCTTATTCTATCTGAAGTGTGTCGTCATATCCAATTACTATTTCTTTGAATACTATAATAACAAAAGCAAGGAGGAACAAAAATGCATGTTTATGAGTACTATTGTATTCATAAATACCCGTTCCTGATCCCATTACCTTGGATATTTTTGGTGTCATATTACCTCAGTACATTACTATCCAAACATCTACCAGATGGACATAAAGAATGCATTCTTGAATGGTGAGTTATAAGAGGAGGTGTTCATGGAATAAACTCAAGGTTATGTAGATCCACGACAACATCCTTCCTATGTTTGTAGGTTCAAGAAGGCCTTGTATGGCCTAAAGCAAGCCCGAAGGTCTTGGAGACAGAGTCTAGTGGACTTCTTGAAGAGATGTGGTTTCTCTCCAAGTGATGCATATCCATCCTTGTATATGAAGAAGACAAATTACAAGATATGTTTGATGTGCATATATGTAAATGATCTTCTTGTGACAAGTGATGATGATGCAAGGATAAGGACCATAAAAAAAAGCTTGGAAGAGAATTCAAAATATCACACTTAGGTGTGCTAAAGTACTTTCTTGGCACTGAGGTGATCTATGGGAAGGAAGGTATCTATCTCTCTCAAAAGAAGTATCTTCTAGATGTGTTGTTTACATTTGGCATGACCAATGGCTCAACCTAAGGATTCAAATATCAAGTTAAGCAAGGAAAATGGTAAAAAGCTAGAAGAGCTTACACTATACAAGAGCATTGTGGAATCATTGATCTATGCTACACTCGCAAGGCATGAATTGTGCTACATAGTTGGAGTTCTATCTCAGTTCATGCATGCAACCACAGATACACATCTCATTCATGCAAAGAGAGTGACAAGGTACGTGAAGAATACAGTTAATCATGGGTTGATATACAAGCATGATGTAGAAATTCAAGTAAGAGCACGGAGTGATGTAGATTGGGTAGGGAGTGTTGATGATAGAAGGTCAACTTCTCGCTATGTTTTCATGCTAAGTACAAAAGCAATTTCATGGATGAGCAAAAAACAGCCCACGGTTGCATTGAGTTCAATCGAGGTTGAATACAGAGCTTTAGACCTCACTACATGTGAAGCAATGTGGCTTAAGAAGCTCCTCAAAGATCTTGGTATACAACTTGGACCGATTTCAATTTATGGAGATAACATGTCAAGCTTACATCTTGCTAACAACCCCATGTATCATGCAAGGAGCAAGCACATTGAGGTGCATTATCATTGTTTAAGGGAAAAGGTTTCAAGTGGGGACATTAATGTTCATTTTGTAGGAACAAGTTGTAGATATCTTCACCAAAATCTTGGATGCGACCAAGTTAACAAAGTTTTCAATGGATATGAGCTTACTTGATATTTTCACTACCACCTTAAGCTTTAGCGGGAGTGCTAAAAGTGTGAACTATGCAAGCTCTAGGTGGAAAAAGGAATCAAAAGAACTTAAGTGGACAAAAGTCACGACTCACATCACTTAGGGTGGTCTCAAGGTCAAGGGGTTGGACAAAGTAGTCCTAAGGTGGTGGAACAATCGGAAATGGCATCCAAAAGCTATAAAAGGAGGTGAAGAGTCATCAAATGCATGGAATTCTTGTAGGTCATTGAAGTCTAAGACACATAAACTCAAGGAGGCTCAAGAAGAGAGTCATCCAAGGCTCATAGAGCTAAAACACAGTAGTCCAAGCTAAGAAAAATATAGAGGAGGGTGTATATGCACACAGGAGGAGTAAGAAAGAGCTATCAAGCCCACACCCCCTCTAGTCTCTTGTAGGTATAGACATAGTCTACTATGATAGTTGTAACTCCTTGTGTACATATCCAATTCAAGAGATTTAAAGTGAATTCTGTAGCTCACATATATGTCTTACGTTCCCTAAGAGGGCTTCTTGAAATCTATTTTTTGTGTAGAGAAATCGGTGTATCTTTATAACCCATTTTTTTCATATCCTACATCTTTGCATAGTCTATTTTGTACAAAGTTCTTGATTGACCTAAACAGATCCATTTGAAGTGCTCCTTAGCTTTTTGGAAAGATTATAATCCATGATAAGTGTGGTTAAAAGTGTACGTGATTTGGATTCGTGTAAGGTAGGTGAATCAGAGCTTTGTTATAGGGTAGCAGAAAAGGTGTATGAAGGGAACTAGGTATTGGGTTCATTTCATTTCTAGTATGCAAATATGAGGGATTAAATTCCATAAATTTCTTGATCATCTTCCATGATCCCTAATATTTTTTTGATCTTCTCTTTGTTATCATAGGTGTTTCATGCAAGTTCTTCTCTGTTAGGCATTCATATCATGGCTTTTCAACCTTCTATCTTGTCTTTCTTGAAGTTCTCTTTCACTTCAAACAATGCTTCTTCTTCCACTGGTTTGGTAATAGGTTACTTTACCTTTTTTTTCTATTTTGATCATCCCTATTCATTTCCAAAGTCTTTTCTCATTCATATTGTTCATATTTCGGAGTCCTAGCTTCTATTAGGTAAAGATACTCTTAATTAGAGGCACAGAAAGGTTCCATGAGGATGGATTCCTCGTCCTCATCATTGACTTTTGCAAGAGTAGATGTGCTAGGCCAGCATTCCTCTATAATTGAATTGCCCATTAGTGGTTCTATTGTGAAAATCAAGATGTCATAGTCCATTGCTCTTTGTTGATATCTATGTCCATTATGGCTAGAATTTTTTCCCAACCACGTGGTTCAAATTCTTTGTCTAGGAACAACACAAGAGCATAGATTGGGTCTCCAACTCATCTAGGGTTCTCATTAGCTCCTATGTCTCCTATGTCTTCATGCATCGATAAGGAGTCTGATCCTATGGAGTGTACCAACTCCATTTCATCTAATGTGTCTATGGACTGGGTTCCATTGCAATGGGGGTACATCTCAATGAGAGTAATCCTTGAGGTTGACTTTGGTTGTGACACCTAAGTGTTGTAAGTACGAGGAATTGGTTCCCCAATCTTTCACTATCTATAGTTGCCTCATGAAAGGTCTCCTTAAAATCATATCATAGATGCGATTCTTTCCAAAGTCACATATGAAAAATGTATGTTCAAACTCTATTCCAAAAGTGGTAAGATTTATCTCTTCTAGTAACCCTAGGTGTTTCTTGATATTTCCATCTGCCATTTGCAATTTCATTCTGGTCCACCTGAGTGCTGGCTTGCCGCAATGCTTCCATAAGGAATTGGTTGCAATTGCAACTCCTGCACGTGAGTCTAAAACTACTTTGGCTACCTGATAAGTGATCTGAAGATAGGTATTCCCTTCTCATCCTTCGCTCATGTCTCCTACCTTATCCAAGGGTATTTCTAGTATCATCTTGTGTTATTCTACTTGAGAGTGTGGTTTATCTACCCCGACACTTGATTAGCTATGTGCTTCCACAGTTCAGGTTTAATCTTGAGTAACTCCTCTAAAGTCTGATGACACTGCACTTTTGTGTTCTTCATTATGTCTGTATTGCTTTCATGGATTGGCTATATAGTCGTTTGCAACACGCCAACACAAATAATGAAGAAAACTCAAATGAGAAGAGAGAGTTAATGATAGGTTGTGAACGAAAGGTAATTTTATTTGAATAATATTTTGTTTTTTTCATATATGTATATTAGTTTCTATTGACTAATTTAATTTCTTTTGCAGGCTCGAATGTTCACTAATATGTGGGCTTTTGGACAGCATATTAGAATAAAAGCCATTGATTCTTTACGTAAAACATAGGATTCTAGTATTGTTGCTTCTTTCAAGCAACTATCATGTGCTAGCTCAAAAGACACGAACCTTATAGATGGCGAACTTAGTTACATGGGAACTATTGTTGGTATCTATGAGATTTCATTTTGTACATTCAAACAGGTAGAAAAAACTTTATATTTTTTTATGATAGAGTTAGTTATTTTTTTAAGCACCTAATAATGGGTTTTTGTTTTTATATATTTTGATAGGTCATTTTGAAGGTTGACTGGTTTCGAGCCAAGTATAAAGGTAGTAATTCCACATTAAGAAAAGAATTATCTGGGTTTTGGGCAATTGATTCTTCCAAGGTAATGTGATCTACTAAAGAACCATATATTCTTCCTAGGCATATTGAACAAGCATTTTTTTATAAAAATCGAGATGCTCACCCTTGCTGGCAAGTCATTCATGTTCAACCTAGAGGTAGGCCATTGTTTGAACATTTTATTGTTAGAGAGATCGAAGAAGGTCCTCTTGATGATTCACCATCAGATACTGATACATCAACATCTGAAAGAGAAATTAGAATCATTATACGTGATAATGATACTAATTTTTTTGATGAAGGGGATAATACTCTACATGTTGATTCTACTAATGAGGAACAGGAATTACCAGAAATCGATAATAACCCATCAATAGATGATGTGACTCATGAGAACACAAATTTGACAATAGAAGAAATAAATGAAATCAATAAGGATAATGAAGATGAGACTATATTGATGTCTTACCAAAATGATGGCAATAATGAAAACATATCAACAGACTAGATAGTAAATTCTACTCTAGTTATCGATCAATAACTTGAAGCTTTTGAATGGATATCAGATAATAGATTCTTTATTCAACTTGAATAACAATGAATCCTACTAGAGAGATGAAATCATGTTCTTTTAAGTTAGAACATGAAGCTCGGGGGTATGTCTAATTATTTTATATATAGCTTTATCTTCAAGGAGCAAATTTTTATCATGTATGTATGCATATGTGTGTGTATTCATGCGTATTATATGTATACATGTGTTAGTATGCATATATATGTATTTCATGTAAATGTATGTGTGTGCATATGTGTGATATATGTATACATGTGTTAGTATGCATGTGTATATATGCATATGCATTTGTGTAAAAAATTCATGTATTCATGTAATATATGCAAGTGTTTATAATTGTGTATGCATGTATAAGTATACATTTGTGCATGTAGGCTTATATGTGATATGTACATGTATATATGTATATGTGTCTATGTGTAAATGTATACATGTAAATATGTATGCATGTATATATATTTATGCGTGCAGTTAGGCATGTATGTGTGATGCATAATGTATCTACTCCATTTTATATTTATGTACGTGTATCTACATGATGCGTATATATATTTATATATATTACGATCCTCATTGATTCGAGTAGTTATATATAGAGGCATAAGGTTGGCAGGAGAGACATCTCTCTAGTAGGACGTCGGAGGAATAGATGCAATGTGTACATATACTTCATATGGCTAAAAGGTTGAATTAGGGTTTCTAAATTAGGGGTTTTAAAACCCTAATATCAAAATTAGTGTTTTTGAATTAGGATTTTTGAAATAGGATTTCTGAATTAGAATATTTATAATAGGATTTTTGAATTAGGATATATATATATATATATATATATATATATATATATATATATATATATATATATATATATATATATATATATATATATATATATATATATATATATATATATATACATATACATATATACATATAGATATATCCGTATGCATGTGTGTATGTATGTGTATCTATATGTGTGTATGCATGTGTGTGTATGTATGTGTATCTATATGTATGTATGTGTGTGTTGTGTGTGTGTGTATGCATGTGTATATGTATCTATGCATGTAAATATGATTATGTGAGTCTATGTGTGTGTACATATGATTATGTATGTGTATGTGTATGTGAGTATGTGTATGTGTCTATGTGTATTCATTATATGTGTGTAACTGCATGCATGTGTATGTGTGTGTAAAAATGTGCATGTATGTGTGTGTATGTATAAATGTGCATGTATGTGTATATGTGTGTAAATGTGCATGTATGATGTATATGTGTGTGTATGTGTGTATTTGTACCTCTAGTCTCACTCTTTTCTCTCTCTCTCTCTCTCATATACATATATACATACATACATACATAAACACACACACTCATATCCACGTATATATACATAAAAGCAATGTGTATCGTGCATTATCGCGACGATGAGTCATAAGTGTCCGCATCTCTTTTAGACACCACTTATGCGACCATCCTGTCCCAAACTCTGTCTCAAGTGAACTAGGTACGTATTTTTTATCCCTCTCATCATGCTCACTACAAAAATTAAAAAAACTCATGTAAATAAAACATAAGATATTTATTTCAATTTATATGTAAAATTTATACTTACTTCCACTGTAAGTGGACAAGGCGCAGGTAAGAGTCCCATAATGCTCGCATTCTTCTCTTGAACTCCAATCCATTTCCTATGTACACAATGTTCCCCTCTGGCTCTATATCACACTCTAGCCCTAAGGTGCGTATGCATGTCCTCATAGGCACCTCTACTCTGCTATCATGATCTAGAGGTGGTATAGGTGTCATAAAAATAGATAGATAAAAATAAATAAAAATATGTGTCATAATATCATTAAAAAAATTTATGAAAAAAACATATTTATGACCAGATAGCTGTCTTCCTGCATGCGGAGCCGCAGAAGAGCTCTCATCTGATCGCTGGGTAAACATCTAGATCGTATAATCCAGCTCATCATTAGGCATCTCTGAGTACTCATGCATGATGCTCCCTAGAGTATCAGGCGGAACTCTTGCTCTCATAAGACTTTTTATGAGAGTGAGTTTCACCTTTCTCTCTCTACTAGGATCCATAATACCTGTACATATAAAACAAAATGGGTTAGAAATCAATATATATACGTGTACATATGTATGTGTGTATATGTGTATGTAGGTGTATATGTGAGTGTGTGTATGCATGTAAGCATGTGTGTATGCATATGCATGTGTATGCATGTAAGTATGTATGTATGCATATGCATATGCATTATGTATGCATATGCATATGCATTATGTATGCATATGCATATGCATTATGTATGCATGCATATGTGTGTGTATGTGTCTCTATGTGTGTGTATGCATATATATGTGTGTATGCATATATATGTGTGTATGCATATATATGTGTGTATGTCTCTATGTGTTTGTCTATGCATATATATGTTTGTATGTGTCCATGTGTGTCCATGTGTGTCTATGTGTGTGTGTCTGTGTGTATATACATGTGTATCGGTATATATGTGTCTATGCATGTGTATGTATGTGTGTAAATGTGTGTGGATGTGTGTATGTGTCTGTGTAAGTGTGCATGTGTCTATGTGTGTATGTGTCTGTGTAAGTGTGCATGTGTCTATGTGTGTATGTGTGTGTATGTGTGTGTATATGTGTGTGTATATGTGTGTGTGTATGTGTGTTTCTATGTGTGTATATGTATATGTATGTCTATAAGCATGTGTATGTGTGTGTATGTAAATGTGTGCGGATGTGTGTATGTGTGTGTGTAAGTCTGTATGTGTCTATGTGTGTATGTGTTTGTTTATATATGTGTGTGTATGTGTTTGTTTATATATGTGTGTGCATATCTCTGTGTGTGTAAGTTTGTATCAGTGTATGTGTGTATGTGTGTGTGTATGTGTATAAGTGTGTGTGTGCCTATGTGTGTATGTCTGTGTGTATGTCTGTGTGTATGTCTGTGTGTATGCATGTGTAAGTGTGTCTGTGTATGTGTGTGTGTGTCTATGTGTGTGTGTAAATCTGTGTGTATACATGTGTGTATGTGTATATGTGTGTATGTGTCCATGTGTGTGTATGTATCTATGTGTGTGTATGTTTCTATGTGTGTATGTGTATGCATGTAAGCATATATCTATGCATATGCATGTGCATTATGTATGCATATGTGTGTGGATGTGTGTGTATATGTGTGTATGTCTGTGTATGCATGTAAGTATGTATGTATGCATATGCATATGCATTATGTATGCATGTATATGTATGTGTGTATGTCTCTTTACATGTGTGTGTATGCATATATATGTGTGTGTATGTGAGTGTGTCTCTCTACGTGTGTGTGTGTGTGTGTCTATGTGTGTATATGTATCTGTGTGTGTATGCATGTAAGCATGTATGTATGCATATGCATGTGCATTATGTATGCATATGTATGCATGTGTGTGTATGTGTGTGTATGTCTCTCTACGTGTGTATGTGTGTATGCATATGTATGCATGTGTGTGTATGTGTGTGTATGCATGTAATTATGTATGTATGCATATGCCTATGCATTATGTGTGTATGTGTGTATGTGTGTGTGTGTCCATGTGTGTATGTGTGTGTATGCATGTGTATGTGTGTGTAAATATGTGTGTATATATGTGTGTATGTATGTGTATGTGTCTATGTGTATGTATGTGTCTATGTGTGTGTATGTGTATGCATGTATCTATGCATATGCATGTGCATTATGTATGCATATGCATGTGCATTATGTATGCATATGCATGTGCATTATGTATGCATATGCATGTGCATTATGTATGCATATGCATGTGCATTATGTATGCATATGCATGTGCATTATGTATGCATATGTGTGTGTATGTGTGTGTATGTGTCTATGTGTGTGTATGTGTATGCATGTATCTATGCATATGCATGTGCATTATGTATGCATATGTATGCATGTGTGTGTATGCATGTAAATATGTATGTATGCATATGCATATGCATTATGTATGCATATGTATGCATGTATGTGTATGTGTGTGTATGTCTCTCTCTATTTGTGTGTGTATGCATATATGTGTGTGTATGCAAGAGTCACACCATTGTTGAGATAGCAATGTGTATGAGGGAAGACATGAGCTTTCCTTATCAAAATAGAAAGATTCATCATGAAGACTACATTGGTAAGAATCCATCCATCTTACACTTTAGAATTTTTGAGAGTGTGTGTTATGATCTTGTCCCAAGTCAAAGAAAGAACAAGTTGGAACCAAAAAGCAAGAGATGCATCTTCCTAGGTCATAATGAAAACCAAAGGGCTTTCATTTTGTATGACCATGAGGCAAAGAAGATCAAAGGGAGCCGTGATGTGGTGTCTATGGAGTAGCCACATGCAATGGATGATAAGAAAAGAGCTTCCATTTTATCATCAAGTGAAGCAGTAATTCACTATGTACCTAGCCCAAGAGTCATCCCTACCTATGAAGAGGAGGAAGCATCATCATCAGATGGTGAGAAGAGAGTCTACCAACCTAAAATCACCCAAACAGATTGGTTGTCACTGCAATGGGTGAAGAAGAAGCTCTATGGTCAGAGTAATCCTATGCCAACAACTATTGAAGAGAAGGTAGAAGGACCAAGCAAATCAGAGAGAATAGAGGAGCGCAAGTGGGCTTCTACTCGCATAGTCAGTATAGCCATCATGCTTGAGATTATGAAGGAAATAATGAAGCCAATAATTGAAGATGAAGCACTTGTAGATCCGACATGGAAGGAGTTTATGCAAGCCAATTATAACATCTTAATGAAGAATGAAGCATGGGAGGCTAGTAGCACCAAGTGGGTATGGCAGGTGAAGGGCATGATAGAAGGAATCTTGGAATGTTGTCAAGACACATTGATAGCACAAGGACTTTCACTCGTGATAAGGTCGTGGCCATCCTCCTCTACCATTTGAGGACTTGTAGGCTCTCATTAGGAGTGTTTACTCCAGGTCTAAGCTAGTCCCTAGCTAAGCAAGCCCCTTGCTTGCTGGAGTTTTCTCATAGGAAGTGATCTTTGATCACCCATATCTCTTTGTGTAGTAGTCTGATTCATTTGCAAGATAGCTCATTTTGTTCCTATGATTGTAAGCTTTCTTTTGGATGTAATCTTAGTATCAAGTGTTCATTAACCTTGAGTATATTGAACTTGAAAGCTCTTTGGTCTCATCTCTGCATATTCCAAAATATATGTGTGTTGGAAGGTACACATAGGTGCAAGCTACCAGTCTGGGCAGATTTTGGCATGTCTTGTGCAAGGAGTTTGGCATAGCTCACCTTCTCCAAATTTAGTGATCTATGGCTTGTTGGAAAGCTTAGAGAGTCTAATTTTACTATGCAAAATTTCATGGGTTTAGTCTTCAGGTCCAGAGTGCAGTTCAATTTTTCGTGGATTGTGGTAGTGAACTATTTGGTCCTATTAGGCCTATTCAGGAAAAATGGGAATTACACAGGATTTTGAGGCAATTCCTTGTGTCCGAGTGTTTTAATTTTTGACTCATTCACACACTAGAACATGTTATTATCTCTTGATTAGAGTATATTAAATTGACAATTTATTATTAAGGATAATTGTGTTGTAAATGGGGTATCAAGGTAGGGCTCAAACCTAAGAAGTTAACATAGTACGTAATATAAATGGGACTTGAATAATTCCCAAATTTCTTGAATAGGCCTAGGGCCTATCATTCTTCTGCTGCAACTAGGAGTGGATATACTCCATCAGTGATATGAGAGCTCATCATTGAGCATTGAAGACATCAAGAGGCGGCCTTGAAGTTGCTTGAGAGCCAAGGATTGAAGCAAAAGCTAGCAAGATTTGAAGAAGGATTTGAAGCAAGGGGGAGCTTCTATCATCGTCGAAAGTTCACGACAAGTGGAGACTCTTGTGGGAAGATAACATATCATTCTTTCTCACATCTATCACAATCAAAGGAGGGATTAGGAGCCACATATAGTCTCATACACAATGGGAGACTATAATACTCAGATTGAGAAGCTTGAAAAAAGCAATTACCAACCTTGGAAGTTTAGAATCTCTAACTTCCTCATGGGAAAGGGTCTTTGGGGATTGGTTAGTGGTACTGAGGTGAGACCATACATAGATCCACATACACCTACTGAGAATCAAAGGTGATCCATTATTGAATGGGATCAAAGGGATAGGAGAGTGATCTTCATTCTTTCTCAACACATAAGCAACTCCATGATAGGTCATATCCAAGACCTAGATACATCTAAGAAGGTTTGGGAGTGTTTAGAAAGGTTGTACTCTACCTCTACAAAGGCTATAAAAATTCAGCTCAAGAATGAGCTCAAAAACCTTAGGAAGTCATCAAATCAGAGCATTAATGACTTCATACTCAAAGTAAAAGAGATCTTGGATGCACTTGGTTCAATAGGATGTGTTGTAGATGATGATGACCTCGTTGCCCACACACTTAATGGGCTTAGAGAAGATGATAAATGGAAGGCATTCACAACCTCTATGTATGTAAGGGATTCATTACCAGATTTTGAGCAACTTACTTCTCTTATGGTGACAGAGGAGCTCAACCATGGAGGCAACAAGTCAAAGGGCAGCCAAGACCAACTCTTCTATGCAAGAAAAGGAGGTAGAGACAAAGGCAACAAAGGTGGTTCAAGAGGAAGAGGTAGAAGCAACTACCAACAAGGAAACCAAAGCTATCAAGGGAGTCAATCAAGCCAAGATGAAGGTCAATGATCAAGAGGAAGAGGAAGAGGAAGAGGAAGAGGTAGAGGAGGAAGTTATGGAGGTCGAGGCTACTCCAACTCAAATGGATGCTTCAATTGTGGTAAGCAAGGACATTATGCCAAGGATTGTTGGCAAAAGCAAGGTGGGAACAATTACAAAGGGCAAGGTAATTATGCTAATTCCTCAACAAATTTAGAAAATGAGCATTTGTTAGCTATGAAGCATAAAAGTGAAGGTCAACCACATGATGAGGTGTGGTATATAGATAGTGGTTGTAGTAACCACATGTCAGGTAAAGAGAGGTACTTTAGCAATCTTCAAGCACCCAAGCAAAGAGGCTTTGTGGAGACAAGAGACAACATAGAGCATGAGATACAACAAATGGGAGATGTGAAGCTTGAAGGCAACCACAAAGCAAAAGGACTATTTGAGGTATTGCATGTTCCTACTATTACAAAGAACTTAATCTCTGTTGGATAGATGGTTGAAAAGGGATACCAAGTCAAGTTCAACTATATGTTCACTCTTGACATTGGCAAAGAACAAAGCAACAAGGCAATGTTCATCACCTATGGTGACAAGAAGATTAGAGATTTGGATTTGTGGCATAAAAGGTGTGGTCACATCAACATTCAAAGGTTGAAAGACATGGAGAAGAGGCAATTGGTAAGAGGTTTACCACATTTTTCATTACAAATGTTGCATGAGATGTGTGAAGCTTGTCAACTAGGCAAGTCTACTAGGAAGCCCTTCAAGAAGAGTGGATATGTAGCCAATGAGATGTGTGAAGCTTGTCAACTAGGCAAGTCTACTAGGAAGCCCTTCAAGAAGAGTGGATATGTGTTAGACCTTGTGCACACAGATGTGTGGGGGCCAACCAAAGAGCCCTCTCTTACAGGTAATAGGTACTTGTAACCTTCATAGATGACTACTCAAGAAAAGTATGGTTGTATTGTATAAAGCAAAAATCAGATGTGTTTGATGTATTCAAAAGATTCAAGGCACAAGTTGAAAAGGAGACAGGTTTCTACATCAAAACCCTAAGGTCCGATGGAGGGAGAGAATACTTCTCCCATGCTTTTTGTGATTTCTTGCAAGTATACTCCCCAAAAAAATGGGGTGGCAGAGAGGAAGACTAGGTATATTGTTGAAACTGCTAGGAGTATGTTAAATGAAATGAATGTGCCTTTAACATATTGGGCAGATGATGTATCTATTGTTGTGTACTTGATGAATAGGTGTCCCACATCAGGGGTACATGACATGATAGCTGACGAGGCATGGAGTGGAAGGAAACCAGACCTTCCACACATTAGAATCTTTGGTTGTGTATGCTACACACATGTGGCACAAGAGTTGAGAGGTAAGATGGATGCAAGGGCTCAAAGATGTATGTTTATTGGTTATGCTATGGAGTAAAAAGGTTACAAGTGCTACAATCCTAATACTAAGGAGTTCAAAGTATCTAGAGATGTAGTGTTCTATGAACTCAAACCATGGTATGCTTCCAAAGTTCCACTGTAGGATGAAGATATTGAAGAGGCAGAGAGAAGATATGAAGCTAGGCTTCAAGATAGCTTGGAAATCAGTGGTCCAAGCATACAAAGGAGTTCAAGCATGGATTCAGCCCATCAATCAATGAATAAAGGAAAGGCGAGATTGGTAGAGCTTGATGAAGATGGACATGAAGCCTTTGAAGAACCTATGTTAGAAGGGGGAGCTCCATCAAAAGCAAAAATCAACGCACCAAGGCAAAGAAGGTTCATTCCACAAAAAGGAGAAGAAAGGAGGTCAACAAGGGTAAAACAGCCAATCGCAAGGCTTGTTTATGATAGTTATATTGCTAGGCATTATGCTTTCATGAATAAGGTTATCAAAGATCATGAACCTTCTACCTATGAAGAGGCCAAAGACACAAAGAAGTGGCAAGAAGCTATGGAAGAAGAGTACAAAGCCCTTGAAGACAATAAGACATGGAGTCTTGTTCCAAGACAAGAAGGGATGAAGGTAATTGGCAACAAATGGGTCTATAAAGTGAAGAGAATTTTTGATGGTTCAATTGCTAGGTTCAAAGCAAGGCTTCTGGCAAAAGGATTTGCTCAATCCTATGGGGTTGACTATGAAGAAACATTCAGTCCGGTTGCAAAGATGACCATAATTAGGGCAATCATTGGGGTTGCTACATCTAGGAGGTGGACAATCTATCAATTGGATGTAAAGAATGCTTTTCTTAATGGTGATTTGTAGGAGATAGTCTACATGACTCAACCATTAGGGTTTGAGAACCCTAAATATTCAGATTTTGTTTGTAAACTTAGAAAAGCATTGTATGGTTTAAAGTAAGCTCCTAGGGCATGGAATCAAAGGCTTGTGGAGTATTTGTGCAGGTGTGGATACAAGTCCAGTGATGGAGATCCTTCCTTATACCTCAAGAAGGAAGGAGGACTAGTTGTCTATGTATACATATATGTGGATGACTTGATTATAACAGGAAGTGATGATGCAGGTATCACATGGATCAAAGCCAAGCTTGGAAATGAATTCAAGATTTTAGATCTTGGAGTTCTTAAATACTTTCTTGGGATTGAAGTTATTTATGTGGAAAATGGTATTTACCTTGCTCAAAGGAAATACTTGCTAGATGTACTTTATAAGTATGGTATGAGTGGATGTAAGCCACTCACACAACCTGTGGATCCAAACACTAAGTCATGTGCAGGTGAAGGAGAAGCTCTTCAAGATATTTCAGCATACAGAAGCATAATTGGAAGCCTTAATTATGCTACCATCACAAGACCTGGCTTGTCTTATGTTGTAGGAGTTCTTTCTCAATTTCTAAATTCACCAACTGATGTTCATATGAATGCAACCAAGAGAGTGCTTAGGTACATCAAGCACACTATCAACCAAGGGTTTTACTACCCTTATGGAGATGGATTGCAACCTCAAGGCTTTAGTGATGTTGATTGGGTTGGTTCAAAGGAGGATCGAAGGAGCACATCTGGCTATGTCTTCATGTTAGGTCAAAGAGTCATTTCATGGATGTCCAAGAAGCAACCTATAGTTGCATTATCATCTACTGAGGCTGAGTACAGAGCTTTGGCACTTGCTACATGTGATATCATGTGGCTCAAGAAGATCTTCAAAGACTTGGATGTGGAGGTCAAAGAGTTCACTCTATTTGGAGATAATATGTCAAGCATTCATCTAGCAAGCAACCCTATGTTCCATGCAAGAATCAAGCACATAGAGATCCATTATCACTTCATCTTAGAGAAGGTACTAGCAAAAGAAGTGGACATCAAGTACATCAACACCAAAGATCAGCTAGCAGATATCATGACCAAGTTTATGGATGCAAGCAAGTTGGAGAAGTTCAAGATCAACCTCAACTTGAAGGAGATCAATGGAGACTAACACTTGAGCTTGAGGGGGAGTGTTAGAATTTTAGCAATCTCAAGTGTGGGACCTCATGCTAAGTTGAAGTGCACATCACTCACACTTTTTGGTAGGATATACAACCACTTTTTCACGAGTTTTCTCAGCCCTTTACTCACCTAATTGATGGAGAAAAGCTGGGATCATTTGGAGGGCATTTTTGAATTCAAATTTACAACCACCTTTTTTAGCATTATATAAGCAAAGACATGGAGCAAAGTCGTGCTCATCCTCCTCTACCATTTGAGCACTTGTAGGATCTCATTAGGAGTGTTTACTCCAGTTCTAAGCTAGCCCCTAGCTAAGCAAGCCCCTTGCTTGCTGGAGTTTTCTCATAGGAAGTGATCTTTGATCACCCATATCTCTTTGTGTAGTAGTCTGATTCATTTGCAAGATAGCTCATTTTTTTCCTATGATTGTAAGCTTCTTTTGGATGTTATGTTAGTATCAAGTGTTCATTAACCTTGAGTATATTGAGCTTGAAAGCTCTCTGGTTTGGTCTCTACATATTCCCAAATATATGTGTGTTGGAAGGTACACATAGGTGCAAGCTACCAGTCTGGGCAGATTTTGGTCTGTCTTGTGCAAGGCATTTGGAATAGCTCACATTCTCCAAATTGAGTGATCTATGGGTTCTTGGAAAGCTTAGAGAGTCTAATTTTACTGTGCAAAATTTCATAGGTTTAGTCTTCACGTCCAGAGAGCAATTCAATTTTTGGTGGAGTGTGGTAGTGAACTGTTTGGTCCTAAGAAGGGGCTATCATTCTTCTGTTGCAACTAGGAGTGGATATACTCCATCATATGTGTGTGTATGTGTATGCATGTATCTATGCATATGCATGTGCATTATGTATGCATATGTGTGTGTATGCATGTAAGTATGTATGTATGCATATGCATATGCATTATGTATGCATGTATGTGCATGTGTGTGTATGTCTCTCTATGTGTGTGTGTATGCATATATGTGTGTGTATGTGTGTATGTTTGTGTGTATGTGTGTGTGTGTATGTGTATGTGTGTGTATGCATGTAAGCATGTATGTATGCATATGCATGTGCATTATGTATGCATATGCATGTGCATTATGTATGCATATGCATGTGCATTATGTATGCATATGCATGTGCATTATGTATGCACATGTATGCATGTGTGTGTATGTGTGTGTATGCATGTAAGTATGTATGCATATGCATATGCATTATGTATGCATATGTATGCATATGTATGCATGTATGTGTATGTCTCTCTACGTGTGTGTGTGTGCATATATATGTGGGAGGAACTCAAGAGGAGGCTCAAGAGGAAAAGGAAGAGTTCACAACAACTCCAACTACAATCAAAGCAATTCGGAAGACAACAAGGATGCATCAAATGCCAACACACAAGGAAGAGGTCGAGGTAGAAGTAGAGGAAGAGGCCGAGGCTCCTACAATTCTCATAACGGTGTAACATGCTATCATTGTGGTAAAGTAGGACACTATGCTAGTGATTGTTGGCTAAAGAATGGAAGAACAAATGGAGGCAATCAAAGGAACCAAAGCAACTATGCAAGCACCTCAAGTGAAGGAAGCAAGGACACACTACTTGCAATGAGACATGAGTATAGAAGCTCTTGTGAAGATGACAAAAAAATGGTACATTGATTCAAGTTGTAGTAACCATATGTCATGCAAAGGAAGTTTGTTCACTAATCTACAGTTACCAAGTGGAAAAGGATGTGTTGAAACAGATGATGATACTCAACAGGTGATTGAACATATTGGAGATATAAGGCTTGGAGATACAAGCAGCACAAAGGTACTATCTAATGTTCTTCATGTTCCTACAATTTCAAGAACTTGTTTTCAGTAGGACAAATGGTAAGGAAGGGTTATCATGTCATATTCAATGAGAATGGGTTCTTCATAAAGAATCCAAAGGAAGGCTTCAGCGTCATTGCTCAAGGTAGAAGAGAAGGAAGGATGTTCACTTTGGATGTCCAACATTCACATGGAAAGGCCATGTGCATTCAATGTGGGAACAAGAAGATTTTAGAGCTTGACTTATGGAACAAAAGAATAGAACACATCAACATTCCAAAGCTGAAGGACATGAACAAACATGAAGTGGTAAGAGGTCTTCCAAAATTTAATAGCATTGGACTACATGAGTTATGTGAAGCTTGTCAACTAGGAAACCAAACGAGGCAGCCATTCAAGAGGAGCAATTATGTGGCCCCAAATGTCTTGGACTTGATACATATGGATGTATGGGACCAACCCAAGAGGCATCAATGGCTGGTAATAGATTTTTTGTCACCTTCATTGATGATCACTCAAGAAAGGTATGGTTGTTTTGTATGAAACAAAAATCAGAGGTATTTTCTATGTTCAAAAGATTCAAAGTTGAAGTTGAAAAAGAAACAAGAAGGTCTATCAAGACCTTAAGGTCCAATGGTGGAGAAGAATAATTCTCCAAAGAATTTTCAGATTTTCTACAAGAGAATGGGATCAAAAGGCAGTTCACTTGTAGGTATACACCACAACAAAATGGAGTAGCTGAGAGGAAAAATAGGCAAATTGTTGAAATTGCAAGATGCATGCTCAACGAGATGAAGGTACCATTGTACTATTTGGTTGAAGCTACCACAATTTCCATTTACTTGATGAATAGGTGAACAACATCGGGAATACATCACTTGACTCTAGAGGAGGTATATTTTGGTAAGAAACCTGATCTTACACACCTCAAAGTGTTTGGATGTGTTTGCTTTGTTCACATTCCACAAGAAGTTAGAACAAAGATGGAACCAAGGTTAGAAAAATGCATTTTCATCGGCTACTCGACGGAGCAAAAAGGATACAAGTGTTACAACCCTAGAACAAAGGAAGTATGAGTCTCGCGAGATGTGGTCTTTGATGAACTAAGACCATGGTATGATAATAAAGGAAAGGAAAAGATTCTTGAAGAAGATTGTGATGATTATGCAAGAACAAATCAAAGAGAAATTCAACAATCAAGCACAAAGCTTTCAGGTCCAGAGGCATCTACATCAAATGAAGAATGTTCAACATGGAGGGGGAGTCATTCTTTGTCTCCAAATTCCCTCATCATAACAAGAAATGATGTTATAGGGATTAAAGATATCAAAAGGAAGCTTGGTAAGGAGTTTAAAATTTCAGATCTTGGAGAGCTAAAGTATTTTTTAGGAATTGAAGTGGTTTATGGAAAAAGTGGCATCTACTTGATGCAAAGGAAGTACTTGTTGGATGTTCTTTTCAGATTTGGAATGAGTGAATGCAAATCACTCACTCAACCCATCGACACAAATACAAAGATTTGCTCAAATGATGGAGAACTATTGGAAGATGTAATGACATACAAAAGCATTGTGGGATCATTAATCTATGCAATCATTATAAGACCTGATTTATCTTATGTTGGTGTACTTTCTCACTTTATGCAAGCCCTGACAAGTGAACATTTAAATTCAGCCAAGAGAGTGTTGAGATACATAAAGCATACAATTGATCATGATTTGTTTTACAAGTTTGATGAAGAATTGCAGGTCAACGACTTTAGCGATGCTGGGGCAGGTTCAAAGGAAGATAGGAGATCAACCTCAGGTTATGTGTTCATGATAGGAAGCGAACCTATAACATGGGGCTCAAAGAAACAACCTACTGTTGCACTTTCATCCATGGAGGCTGAACATGGAGGACTAGCATTTGCCACATGTGAAACAATGTGGATTAAAAAGTTTCTGGCTGATCTTGAAGTGCAAGTTGGAACCATCCCTATATACGATGATAACATGTCAAGTATTTACTTGGCAAGCAATCCTATGTTTCATGCAGGGAGCAAGCACATAGAGGTCCACTACCATTATGTAAGGGAGAAGGTATTGAGCAAAGATGTGCAGACAAAGTTCCTCAGAACCAAAGAACGGGTTGCAGATATGTTTAAAAAGTTCTTGGATGCATCTAAACTCAAAGGTTTCAAGGATGTGATAAATTTGCAGGACATGGTTGAAGATAACTCCCAAATGAGCCTGAGGGGGAGTGTTGAAGATAAATGTACAAGCTCATTTTCATATGAGCTATTGGATAAATTTACCAAATATAAAGATAAAGGAAAAGAAGAGAAAAGAAAAAAAGAAAAAAAAAATCTAGTCAAAATTCATGATGAGTAAAAGATACCATATCTGCCTTGTAGTCAGTGGCATGTAGTGGGCAAAGTGGTGAGTTAAGAAGGAGGCACAAAATTCTTCACATGCTCATTGGTTATAAAAGTTGAGTGGAAGCACATTATAAACAAGGAGAGAAAGAGGCAAGACATCCTAGCAGTCGGATCTGGTCATTTTGTCATTTTGTCTTTCCATAGGCTCCTTCTAGCCACACGTCATTTTGTACATAGCTCTGTTGTGAAGCTCATATCTCACTGTATATGTAACCATTTCTTGCGTTTGAACACTCATTGGAAAGCTTATCTCCTGCACTTTTTCTATCTCAAATATTTCCTTCAAAATTTATATATTTTGTGAGGCAGCAGTCAAAGAGTGAAGTCTAGTTTTTAAGCATACTTGTGTAGATAGGTAGTCTATTTTGGTCGGTTAACTTTCCCAACCAAAACGTATCCAAATTTGTTGATTTTGGCTTATTGGAAATCTCTTTTCATGAACTTCTTCTATCTCAAATATCTCAATCAAAGGAGTTATATTCTATGAGATATCTATCAGAGAGTGAAGTCTAGTTTTTCAGTATACTTGTGTGCTCAGGTGGTCTATTTTGGTCAGTTGAGTTTCCTTACCAAAACTCATCCAATTTACTTGATTTTTAGTTTTTTGGAAAGCTATTTGTGTGTACTTTATCTGTCCCAAATAGCTTCCTCAAAAGATATATATTCAAGGAGTTATCAGTCCGAGAGTGAAGTTCAGTTCTTTAGCATACTTGTGTGGATAGGTAGTTGATCTTTGTTAGTTGTGTTTCCTAGTCAAAACTTGTCCAAATTAAGTTATTTATAGCTTTTTAGAAAGATATCTTTGTCTACTTTGACTTACTAAATGCACAAGTCAATTTGAGTTTTGTATTGAGAGCAGCAAGCTATCTAAGGTGCAGTTGTTTGTCCAAGTGCTGGACATACAAGGGTTCACTAACATTTTCGGGCATAGGAGAACTCATTCTCTACAGAGTGCCCTCAGGTGCTTCTTCCATCTCTATGTCTTCAGGTAAAGAAAATATTTTCCTCTTAATTAGTCTAATGAAGCTATCTTTGAATTCCAGGTTCGCAATCAAGAAGACATGTTCCAAAGACATTCATACCTAACTCTTTAGTAAAATAGCATTCAAAATCTCCATGCATCATTCTTCTTTTCTAGTTTTGAGATTAATATTGCCTTTGGAGATTTCTTTTTCTTTTTCTTTTTAGTTTCTTGAATATTATCATTCTTTTTAGTAGTTTCTTGATTCTTTTCTGCTACTTCTTTTGTTTCTTGATTTTTAATTGGATTTTTCTGAGTTTGATTGTCCTTGATTGGACCCTTTCTCTCTATAATTTCCTTTTTCTTTTGCTTCTTCTTGAGAAGCAACAAGATCCTCAAAATGGACTCTTTTTTAACTATCTTTTGCCTTTTCCTCATCGTCCTTAATTTGCCTTCTAGTCGCTCTTCTTTCCAGCTTCATCTCATCCCGCATCTAGCCTCTTCTCTTCTTATACTCAACATTAGCAATGAGCGAGTAGATAGAGAATTGTTATACATGAGAATTTGAGGCAGTCGTCTGCATGATCGCATGTGTGGCTCTCATTAGAGCTTCAATTGAGTAATTCTTGTGGGATTTTGGTCTACCTTCTTCTTCATATCCTGCCTCCAGTGGCTCTAATTCAGCTGTTGATGTGCTAGCAATTGTGTTTGAAAGATTTTTTTACAATTTCTTCATTCCTCCTTTCCCCCAGTTTTTAGATAGAGGAAGACATGTCCTGAAGTCGCACAATGTTTTGTCTATATTAGTAACAAACTGATGCTCTTTTGCTTGTTTTAGCTCTTCACATGCATAAGAAAAGTGTTCCTGGGCATTGCAATAGATGCACCTTCTTCCTCCAATCCCTGCAAATCCTCCAGGTCCTCATCTATCATTAGGCCCAATATTTCTTTAATACATGGGCTGAACTGGTGGTATAGGGATCTTTTGAGCAATGTCTTGAAAACCCATGGAATACACCTTGTTATGAAGGCTAGCAATTTATTTGGATACAGATGCTTGCATCGACATAATGTTCTTTATTTAATTTCTAAGAACTTGTAATTGTAACTCCAATGGTGTTTGAGATGTAGATGCAACATTAGTCATAGTTGATGTTGTAGATACATTTGGATTTACTAGAACAAGTGTCTACCTTGGCTACATTGGAACAATTTGCATTGGCCTATCATAAAGAATTGCTTGATGTTGCCTCATCTGGACAACTACCTCTACCTCTCTTCTAGCTGTTACCCAACCCTTAGTTTACCCAAATCTCTTTCCAGTCTTCTCAATTCTCCTCTCGACTTTAGCCCTATCTTCACGACTTAAAATCTTAAGGAATAGAATCACAAGATTTGGCTTCAAGGAATCTAGGTAAGCCTCTCGAAGCTGAGCAAGCCTCCTTAGGAACTCATCTAGTAGATGAGTCAAGCATAATGTGGGTTTTGGGGCATGAACCCATTGTAGAAGAGTTTGTGCAACTCTTTCCTAAAATCGGCCCAACTCTTTTCTATATGTTTTGGTAGATGCCAAGATTGATCCCGAAACTACCCCTGTTAAGAAATGTGTTAACATCTCTTCATGTGGTCCTTGGATCTGAGCTTGGTCCTCAAAATTATCCAAGTTTACTCAATAACATTCAGCCCAGTGAATTTTCCTATGTCTTTTAGGATGGCATGGGCTACTCCTGCCCCTTATTCCTCAATCATTAGTTCTTTAAACACCTCTTCCATTTCCCTTTTCTAGCTTGCCCTAGAGTGTAGAAAAATGTCCATGGTGATAGGATCAACAATCTTTCTTAACTCATAATAGAGTTCAGAGAAAAGATTAGTTGAATCTTGAGCGTGAGGATGAAAGTGAGTTTAAGGACCTCTCTTCTATTCTCAGTTTTTCTACCTAAATAGATCATGTTTTAGGGTTTGAGTAATTTATGTGATAGTCTGGGATTGATTTTTTGCAACTTGATTTACTTGATTTCTTTTTCCTTTTGATCTAGCTTTAATAAGCTTGATTACTTTTCTTTAGCTTGATTTCTTTCTTAGACTTGATTTCCTTCTCTTGGATTCAACTTGATTTCTTTCTCGAATTTATACTTGATTTCTTTTGCTCTTGGGTTTAATAAAAAAATTGATTTTCTTTAACTTTATTTCTAGGTTATTTTTGTGCTTTTGAAATTTTTAAATACTAAAAATGATTACTTTCAAAGAGCATTTTTTTGTTAATATTAGAGTTTTTTATTGTTTTTGCATTTTATTCTTTTTATGATCTCTAAAGGTTTTTACGTTTTGCTTATTTTTATGATATTTTTATAGTTTTTAATTTTTTTTTCTTTTTATAGAAATTCAACTAAGCTATAATGGTAGAAAAATTTCTAAGTAACAATTAAAAGGTGCTCAAGATGTATGATTTATACTAATACATGACATGAATGATCGAGCACAAGCAAGAAAACAATTTTTCTTTTGACATGTGTGAAATCAATGCAAATATATTGACAAAACTTGAAGAAACGAAAACCTTGAATATCTGATCTGATGTCGAGATTATGTTTGTACAATGAAATATAATCTTTACATTTATTTTGAGAAAACCTAAATACAATCAATCTAATGTGTGAAAGTGCTCTGTTGACTTTGAAGGTATGGGTGGCGGGTCAAGGTTCTTCTATCTCTAGGAAATTGCTTCACTTCACATGGAGTTCAAAGGGGGGTTGCGATGGGACGAGGGTAGGTTGGATCATGCCCTCAAGTTTCTTCCATCCAGTGAGTGGCATTTACATGCTTGGTGCCTTCCTAGGGATAGTTGGACGAGCCCCACCTACACTTCATGGGGAGTAGCGAAGCACGTCGACATGGGAGTAAGATGTCGTGGATGAAATTGGTCAGAGATATTAGAGTGGCAACTGGTTTGGGCAAGAGAAACTCGCAAATGAATGATGTTTTAATAACTACTACATTGATCATGGAGCTTCTTAGCTTCCATTTGACACACAGCCAACAATCTTCTCTTCCATTGACCTTAAAAACATCTCTAGTGAGTCTCTATTGATGGAGAGTGTTAATCTCCAAAAAAACAAGCTACTCTTGTAGTTAGAGCACCTCTATAACAAGAATAACTCAAACCTTCACCAATTTTAGAAGATCAATGATCAATTATAAAGATTTTGAAAAATCTGTGAAGGAGATAACTACACAGAAAGTCTGTTGCACATATCTCTCTCATTAACTTATGAATTGTGTAAAGTTTTTTATGAAACTTCGCACAAGGTGTCGCCTATAGTTTGCGCACCTTCTCCAAGTTGAATCACTCTAAAAGATTTAGTATATCTTGAGAAATGATCTCAACAAGTTACCTATGTCTAAAACTGCTCTTCTGAGAAGTCGATTTAGACACCTATAACTTTTAACACTTGGTTCTCTCAATCTAGAAGCCATTTATGAAAATGCTTTTAGCCACAGATGGCTTACCTTCCAACTTAAAGATTGAGTGCTTGCTTGCTCAAAACTTTACACTGTGGAAGGAGAACTGACCAAAACATTAACATCGAATTTTGCGCCTGTTTCAGGAACCAGTGAACACTTCTTCACATATGAATGTTCCTACACATAATTCTCACAGCCTGTTTACAATTAGGCTCTCAAACTTTAACCATAGACTCATTAAATATGGAATTAGAAATCTACAAAAGGATTCTTGAAATGATCAAGCATAGAAGGAGAATGCTCAAAAACATCGGGCGCAATTTTTCTTCCATTACTGAAGGAATTTACAACTGAATGATGAGAGAGACTCAACTCACTTCTAAGATGTCTAATAACTCATAAAACTACTGATTTCTCTATTCTCATGCTCTCCCATATTTGCCCCGACTTTTTTACTTGTATATATAGGCAAATATTTACAATATCATGACTATACAAAAGTATAAGTGACCTCTCTGAATTAATGTACATATGTGTACACCTCTTCATCTTCTGAATATGCACTTCCTCCATGCTTCATAACTTGAACTTTTCTTCAGTCCTTGACTTTCAAACCTTCATTAAAACTTCAATTGTTGATTGCCCTGCACCAACAGCTCCCCCTCATCATCAATTGAGGTTTTCTCTATCTTCTTTATACCTGCCATGTCTTTGAATCTCTGTAGCTTTGGTCCATCCAAGCCTTTTGTTAACATATAAGCTATCTGATCTTTTGTTGAAGTATGTATGACTTCAATCTCTTTATCCATCACCTTCTCTCTTAAAAAGTGATACTGAATCTCAATGTGTTTAGGCTTGGCATGAAAAACAGGATTAGCAGCTAAATACAATGAACTCATGTTATCTCCATGAATAGTGGGTGTACCCTGAATGATGTCAAAACTCTTCATCAGAGTCTTAAGCCATATGACTTCCTTTGCAGCTTCAACCATGTTGATATATTTAGGTAGTGTGTGTGTGAACACTCTAGGACCGCCGGGGCACTTTTTTCCCTCTTTAGGAGGTTTTTTTCCCCCGGCTTGTATATACGCCTATTGCCCTAATGGGCTACTTATCTTTGTACATTCTCTAGTAATATATTCAGTCTTGTGTGTTGTGCTCCAAGCTTCTTCTTCTTCCTTGTGTTGTTCGCGTGCTTCCACAGACGTCTGACTCCAACAATTGGTATCAGAGCAGGTCGTCGCTTCATCTAGGGCACCATTGACACTCCTCCGTTTGCAGTCTCAGATTCGCACGAAATTTGGTGAGCATACTCAGGGTGTTTTCGAGATCAAAACAGCTTCGCTATGTGGTGCCGAAATCGTGATCTGAGCTCGTTTCGACCTCCGAACGCACTATCACAGCGCTTGTGCAGGCTATTTCGTCCTTTTGTGCCAAAGGTATATACTAGTTTTTGTTCGCGAGTTTAAGCGTCTCGAAGTCTGCTACAGGTCTAGTAGAACTTGTCTGGCCATTTCCGTTCAACTTTTTGAGATACAGTCAATTTTTTGCATCAAGGTATTTTAATCACCGGCCATGGCTGAAAGCAGTGATGTATTCCGTATGTTGGCTGTTGAGGATAAGTTGGATGGTACCAACTACCCATTATGGGCTTATATGATGCGACATGTATTGGTTGCAAAAGGACTGTGGAACATTGTGCAGGGTGTTGAAAGACGTCTTGTTACACCTGCGACTACAGGTACTACAAATACAGGTGCTGGAGGAGCTGGAGCTGATGAAGATGGTGTCGAAGATGATATTGTGCAGATTCCTGTTCGTGCTGTTGTTTCTGTTGCACCTACTGCAGAGCAGATTCGTTGGGATGGTAGAGATGCCCAGGCACATGCATTGATAGCTTTGTCTGTCAAACGTGCCATTATTCCTCACATACGCTCTTGCAAAACAACTAGGGATGCTTGGGATACACTTACCACATTGTACCAAGCTAGGAATGAGGCTCTTGTTGCTTATCTCCGAAAACAGTTGGAGACTGAGCACATGAATGAAGGTGATTCTATGGACAGTTTCCTAACGAAGATCAAAGATTTGAAGGAACAGTTGATTTTTGCTGATGAGGTTATACCAGATAGCTCACTTGTGCAGACCGTTCTGAATGGTCTTCCTGACTCATATCAGAGTTTTGCTTCTACTCTTCGGTTGATGATGAAAGGCAATCCGAATGCCTTATCATTTGAGGAGTTAGTCTCTGTTCTGTTGCAGGAAGATCAGTCCAGGCAGAACAGGTCCATTATGCGAGTTGCAGATCAAGCTTTCCTGGCTAGTCAGAAGGGCAAAGGAAAATGGAGCTCTTCTACTAGTAAGCAGAAATCTGTAAATGCTGCACATTCAAAGAACCAAGACAAAGATGAGAAAAAATCAGAAAAGCAGAAATTGTTTTGTAAGTACTGTAAAGGCAATGATCATATCATAAAGAACTGCCCAAAATTGGCTGCTAAAGAGGCAAAGAAGAAAGAGGCTAGAATGGTTGTTGCAGAGGCCTCTACACCAAAAACAGAGTCTGCAAATCTTGTGCAGGAAGAAGAATGGGCGTTTACTACTGTCTGCAGTTTTGACCCATCTTCTCATGATCAGTGCATGTCTGCAGTAGACTCAGATGTTTGGTACTTTGACAGTGGGGCGACCAAACATATTACCTCGCAGCGTAGTTTCTTCTCTTCACTCGTGCCTTCCCCTACAGGGAATACTGTTACATGCGCCAACAACTCCTCTTATCCTGTTATGGGAGTTGGTAAGATCATTTTGACTACTGTTGATGGTAGTTCTTTCACTTTGTCAGATGCTTTATTTGTGCCAGGGATCAAAAAGAATTTTTTATCAGTTTCTGCATTAGCCAAGATTGGCTTGGTTGTGAAATTTTTTGATGACAGGTGTACAGTTCATGATCTCTCAAATGGCGATGTGATTATTGCTTCTGGCATTTTATGTCGTGGGCTGTATAAGCTCATAGACTATGAAAGATCTGTGAATGATTTGGCATGTGCAGTTCAAGATTCTCAAGCTATATCAGATGCAAAGCTTTGGCATGCACGCTTTGGTCATCTGAATTCTGCTAGTTTGCTACGCCTGCAGAAATCTGAAATGGTGTCCTCTTTGCCCAAACTTGAGGCACCTGGAAAACATGTTTGTGAAGGCTGTATTTTGGGCAAAATGCAGCGTTCTTCCTTTCCAAAAGATGGTTTAGTTCGGGCTACACAGAAATTGCAGCTTGTACATAGTGATGTCTGTGGTCCTATGCAGACACCCTCTTTTGGAAATTACCTTTACTTCGTGACTTTCATTGATGATTTTTCCAGGCATGTATGGGTATATCCACTCAAAGCAAAGTTCGAAGTGTTCATGTGCTTCAAACAGTTTTTGGTTTTGGCTGAAAATCTATCAGCATGTAAAATGGGCACCCTCCGTTCTGATCGAGGGGGGGAATATATGTCTTCAGATTTTAATGCATTTTTGGCTGAATGTGGGATAAAACACCAGTATACAGTGCCGTATACACCTCAACAGAATGGAGTTGCTAAACAGAAGAACAGGTCTGTCATGGAGATGGCAAGGTGTATGGTCAAGAGTCAGGCTTTACCTCATAGTTTCTGGCTTGAGGCTGTCATGTGTGCAGCATATGTACTGAACAGGTGTCCCACTAAAGCACTGCAGTCTATCACTCCATATGAGGCTTGGCATGACCGCAAGCCATCTGTTGCTCATCTGCGTGTTTTTGGTTGTTTGGCATATGCATTAGTGCCTGAACAACATCGCAAAAAATTGGATGATAAAGCAGTTAAATGTATTTTTGTTGGATACAGTTCTGAAAGTAAAGGCTATCGCATGTATCATCCACAAACTAAACGCATTCTGGTTAGCCATGATGTTGTATTTGTGGAAGATGCTAATCAGCCATTGCTTTCATGTACTAAGGAGACATTTGTTAGCTCCAAAGACATGTATGATACTTTGATGCCTCTTTTTACAGGTGGACAGTCTAGTGCTGGTCCTAATGAGGCAACTTCTCAGCCTTTGCAGGTTTCATATGATGATGCAGATCATTCCATTTCTGATGCAGATTTACATGATGCACTTGCTGATGAGAGAGCTGATATTGAGCAGGCAAAAACTATGCCAAAATGGCTGGTGCAGACTTTGCGTGATAGCAAATTAGATGCACCTTTGTCATATCGTACTCGTTCAGGCTCTCATAGTGCCTCCTTTGCATCAGATTGCTATGCTATGGCTGCATCTAGTCTCTGTGATGAGAATGAGCCTGTTTCTTTTGATGAAGCACAGAATTCAAAAAATTGGATGGCTGCTATGCAATCTGAATATGATGCTATAATGAAGAATGGTACATGGTCTTTATGTGACTTGCCTCCTGGCAAGAAGGCCATTGGCACTAAGTGGGTATACAAGCTGAAGTGTAAACCTGATGGTACAGTTGACAGGTATAAGGCTAGGCTTGTTGCAAAGGGTTATGCGCAGGAAAGAGGCATTGATTTTGATGAGACCTTTGCACCTACATGCCGTATGACTACTGTTCGGAGCATTTGTGCACTTGCAGCCCATCATGGTTGGAATGTACATCAGTTGGACATTAAAACAACATTTCTGAATGGTGACTTGCATGAAGAAGTGTATGTTTTTCAGCCCTGTGGCTTTGTGCAAAAAGGGCATGAAAACTAGTTGTGCAGGTTAAAGAAGGTGTTATATGGTTTAAAGCAAGCACCACGTGCTTGGTATAAGAAGATACATGCCTATCTGATTGCACATGGTTTTGAGAACAGTCCAACTGAAAGCACCTTATATGTTAAGCGTGCTAATGATGTGCTTCTGATCATTGTTGTCTATGTAGACGACATGCTGCTCATTGGTCCTATTGAGAAGCATATTGTTGATTTTAAGGCTGATTTGCATGCCTCATTTGAGATGTCTGATTTGGGGCATTTGCATCACTATTTGGGCATTCAGTTTATGCAAGTTGATGGTGGAATGGCTTTGTGTCAAATGAAATATATTGACACATTATTGCAGCGTGTTGGCCTTGAAGATTGTAAGCCTATTGCCACTCCTATGGAGACAGGTTTACGATTGAGTCTTCATGATGCTGGAGATGCATTTGATGTTGTTCTCTATCAGCAGGCTATTGGATGCTTGATTTACTTATGCATTACTCGGCCAGATATTCAGTTTGTTGTCCCATAGATGAGCAGGTTTATGCATTGCCCAGGAGTCACGCATTGGAAGGCGGTTAAGTCCATCTTTCGCTACTTGAGTGGTACTCGGCTACTTGGGTTGTTTTATCCCAAGGGGGGATCACTACCGCCAGATTTGCATGCTTTTTTTGACTCAGATTGGGCTGGTTGCTATGACACTCGTGTGTCCACCAGTGGTTTTTGCTTCATGCTTGGTAGCTCATGTATATCTTGGTTGAGCAAGAAGCAGCCTACTGTGGCCACTTCCAGTTGTGAGGCTGAGTATAGGGAAGCTTTCACAGCGACTGTTGAGTGTGTGTGGCTCAGACACCTTATGGCTGATTTGGATGTTGGCCAGTCTTCTGCCACCACTATCTTCACTGACAGTCAGAGTGCATTGGCAGTTGCAAGGAACCCTGTGTTCCATGCTCGCACTAAGCACATTGAGGTGCATTATCACTATGTCAGGGAGAGGTTCTCTGCTGGGGAGATCAGCTTGGCATATGTGCCCACGGAGGAGAACATTGCAGACCTTTTCACGAAGGCTCTGCCTAGGGAGAAGTTTGAAGCTTTCCGCAAAGCTTTGGGCTTACTTCCTTTTGTGGAGTGATTTCCACATAGCTTGGCACTTCCTTAAACATGAGTGCCAGCTCCTTGTTCACTGCATCACTCCCAGGGGGGATTTGTTGATATATTTAGGTAGTGATGTGTGTGAACACTCTAGGACCGCCGGGGCACTTTTTTCCCTCTTTAGGAGGTATATACGCCTATTGCCCTAATGGGCTACTTATCTTTGTACATTCTCTAGTAATATATTCAATCTTGTGTGTTGTGCTCCAAGCTTCTTCTCCTTCCTTGTGTTGTTCGCGTGCTTCCGCAGACGCCTAACTCCAACAAACCATACCTTTGTACTCTGCTTCTGTAGATGACAAAGTAACTGTTTGTTGTTTTTTGAACACCAAGAAATTAACTTATCTCCCACATAACACAAGTATCCATAAGTTGATCTCCTATCATCAGGATTACCTGCCCAATCTGCATCACTATATATCTTGATGTTTGTATCTGATGTAAAACCATAATACAAACCTTCTTTGAGTGTACCCTTAATGTACCTCAACACTCTTTGACCTGCAATCCAATGTTCTTTCCTAGGACAATGCATGAATTGAGACAAAACTCCAACTGCATATGACAAATCTGAGCAAAACCCTTCACAACAAGTCTAGCTTTATATCTAGACACACTTCCATCTGCATACCTCTTTGTCTTGTAGACCCACTTGCATCTAATGATCTTCTGGCTATTTGGTTTAGGAACCAACTCCATGCCTGATTCTCCATCAATGCATCATACTCCTCCTGCATAGCTTTCTCCCAATTCTCCTTACCTTTTGCCTCTTCATATGTAGAAGGGTCTTCATCTGCCTTCATCATATAAGCATAATCTTTGGTAGCCAAAAAAGAAGTGTCATAGCTATACCTTGTAGGTTGCCACTTGTGTCTTGATGACCTTCTGAGTTCTCCACTCCTTGAGGTTTCTGTTTCATCACACTCATGATCAAATCTTGGCATTTCTTCAACTTCAACCTTCACTTCATTATTCTCCTCTTCATCAAATATCTGAACCTTTGATTTACCTTTCTTTTGGTTCACAACTTCTTCATCACCTGCATTAATATTGATTGTACGTGCATACCAAGTACCTTGCTCATCAAATGTAACATCCTTTGATACAAGGAATTGCTTTGTGGATGGACTCCACAACCTATATCCCATCTGCTTATCATCATAACCAATGAATACATACTTTTCAGCTTTAGGTTCCAATTTGTGCCTTAATTGTGATGGCACATATGCATATGCCAAACATCCAAATACTTTGCAATGATCCAGGGTAGGTCTCTTACCCCACCAAGCTTCATAAGGTGTCATACCCTGCAAGGCTTTACATGGTAACCTATTAACCAAATAAGTAGCTGTATTTATAGCCTCAGCCCACAAATAATTAGGACAATTTTTCTCCTTCATCATTGACCTTGCAAACTCAACAAGAGTTCTATTTCTTCTCTCTGCTACACCATTTTGTTGAGGAGAGTACCTGCAAGTAATTTGCCTTTTTATACCTGCATTCCACAAGTAATCACTGAACTCATTAGAGAAATACTCTCCCCCTCCATCTGATCTTAGTCTCTTCAACTTATGACCTGTAATTCTCTCTGCATACACATGATAATGTTTGAATGTATTGAATACTTCTAACTTATCTTTGATCACATAGATAGTGATCCATCTGGTAGCATCATCAACATAAATCACATAATACCTTGAACCATTGATACTAAAATCTTTTGATGGTCCCCACACATCTGTGTGTACCAATTCAAGCTTCTCTGAATACATAAAACCATGCTTGGAATAAGATTGCTTATGAGCCTTACCTAATTGACATGCCTCACATCTGTATGTCATATGTTGACCTGCAACATTAGGCAATCCAAGCACTGAACCATTGTTAACCATATCTTTGATACCTCTTTCATTGAAATGTCCAAGCCTCTTGTGCCAAAGATCTAACTCAGAGATCTTATGCCCTCCATAAGTGAACAAGGCATGACCAACATTACCTTGAATCTTCAATGTGAACAATCTTCCTTCTTTCTGCCCTGAAACAATTTGTTTATACCCATTGCTAGGGTCTTCCACAAACACTCCTTCATTAGTGAATCTAACTTCATAACCTTTTTCAACAATTTGTCCTACACTTATCAGATTCTTAGGAATTGTAGGAACATACAAGACCTTACTCAAGAGGGTGCTACCATCCTTGGCCTTCACTGATCCAATTTACTTCACATTGTGCTTTGTATTGTCACCTGTTTGAACTACATGATTAGTTACCTTATTCTCCAAATCAGTCATCAAGGCTATGTTGCCACTCAGGTGATTGCTACACCCTGAGTCAATGTAGAAGACTCTTTGGTCTTCACTTTGCCTTTCACAAGTTGCATTCATTTTCGATGTTGAATCCTCCTTCTGATCTAAAGCATAATTGTAGTAAGAATTGTTATATTGTTGACTTTGGAATCCTCTACTTGCATTTCTTCCAAAATAATCTCTACTACCTCTACCTCTGAAATTACCTCTTTGATTTCTGCCACCTCTTCCTCTTGAATTAAATTCTGATTATATCCACCATTACTCTGAGTATTATGCCAACAATCATTAGCTAAGTGATTTGTCTTACCACAAATCCAGCAAGCTTTGACTCCGTCTTTATTACTCCTGCCTCTTCCTCTACCTTTTGCCACCTCCTCTTCCTCTTAGGAAGTTGGCTTGACTAGTTGTGCCTTCATCTTCATTTGCTTGTTGCTTCCCTTTGCTATTTTTCTTCTTATCCTTTGAATACATTGCATGACATGTACTCTTGTCACCTTCACCTTTGACATCCTGCTCAAAGGTCAACATATGTCCTAGCAACTGATTTAAGTTAGGAGTAAAATGATCAAGAGATAATTCAGTAGACAAAATAAATGGCTTCCATTTGTCATCACCTCTCAACCCTGTGAGGATTTGCCTTACCAATTTATCCTCCTCAATGTCTTCATCAACTGCTCGTAATGCATCTGCAATGTCTTTCATCCTTGTTACATAGTCTGAGATGTATTGAGAAACCTTCTTCTTGAAAGTAGTAAATTCTTCCCACAAAGACGCTGTCGTCGTGATCCAAAACCCAGTGTTGGAAGTCAAATTTCAAACACCAAATTGAAGCACCATTGAAGAGGAGAATAGAGGGAAATTTCTTTTTCCTTAATCGGGACACGGGAAAATTCTTGCTTCCCATCTATCAATCGGGATATGTGGATATCGTCTACCTTGAGGAGAGATCTAGAGTTTTTTCCATCTATGCATTTTGGGCGTCTAGTCACATGACTTTGAGAAGAAAAAGGAAGCTTCTGTGGCGGTGGCAAGAAGGAGAAAAGATTGAGTGTCGTCAGTTTTGGGATTAGGGTGGAAGAAAGACACTCGAAGGGGGCCGACACTGTTCTGCATGGCACCTATTGGAAGAGCTACAAGCATGTCTGGATTCTCGAGAGAGAAAAGAAGGGAACCACCGAGTTTGGGAACAAGAAGAAAAGGAAGAATCGGACGAGAAAATGGAGTTCTGCCGCCTGAGAGGAGGACTCAAAAAGAAATCTACTCGGAAGTATGACAAAGGGAATCAGGAGATTGTTATTGAGTGCGGAAAACGGAGAAGAGAGGGGTGCAATTCTAGGTTGGTCTCATGCGTTGGAATTGAGGAGGACAGTCTGCCCCGGTAGCTCCTATGTTGAAGACATTGATGACATAGTTTTTTTCCAAGCAGAGGGATTGCTTGATCAATAATGCCAAGAATTCATTGGAGAACAGAGCGCGCAGATGGAATACACTTAATGTGATCTGCTGAAGACCAATTTGCACAATGTTTTAGTAAGGCAATACACGAATCTCGATCTCAGGACGATGACGACGATGATGTTCCATACATCTGATCTGACACAAACATCGAATATCTGAATGATGTTGAATATGTGCTCTGACGGAGGACACTGATGTCGAATGATGGCGTCATCTCAATGATCATTTAATATGATCTTGCAGCGAACAGTTAAAGATGGATGTAAGTTTTGCATTATATGATAAAGGGCATTTGTTTTTTTTTTCTTAGTCTACGCCATAAGTGTTTCCCCCTCATTTGCTATGACATCCATATGCTTTGCTGCATATGCGTCTGGATTCTTACACAATACATTTATGCTTTCCAATAATGTGTATTGAAAATATCATGCCAAAAGAGTTTGTTTTTAAAAAACGCGGAAGAATCCGTTCCTGGATTTAAAAGTCTCAATTGATGACTCGAGTCATCTTTTAAAGATGGAAGAGACTTTGTATAATAGAGTAATTGGTCAAGATGAGACTGTGAAAGCTATTAGCAGAGCAATATGCAAAGCCGTGTAGGCTTGAAGAATCCCAATCGGTCCATTGCCAGCTTCATATTCTCAGGACCTGCTGGTGTTGGGAAATCAGAGCTAGCGAAGGCCTTGGAAGCATATTAATTTGGTTCAGAAGAGTGAGGGAGGTCAATAACAAAGGCTGCTCGTCGACGTCCTTATACTATCGTTTTTCTTGATGAAATAGAAAAAGCAAACTTTTGGGTTCAAACCAAATCCTTATATGAACGCAAAGCTCTTACCGTGTATCCTCAGAACTGCTAGTGAAATTAATCAAAGGACGAATTGTTGAAGCCACTCTAGCTGGGGTTCTTCTTCCAGAATAAGTTGAGAGCTCAGATACTATTGTTAATGTGAAGTCTAAGATCCAGGACAAAGAGGGTATCCCTCCTTATCAACAGTGTCTTATATTTGCTGGAAGACAGCTTGAAGATGATCGTACCCTGGCTGATTATAATATTCAGAAAGAGTCAACTCTTCATTTGGAGTTGCACCTGCATGGCAGCATGCAAATATTTGTGAAGACCCTAACTGGTAAAACCATCACTTTGGAGGTAAGACCATCCTCCAGACCAGCAGCGTCTGAATTTTGCCGATAAGCAACTAAAAGATGGACGTACGCTTTCTGACTACAACATCCAGAAGGAGTCTCACCTTGTCTGCACCTCAGAGGAGGAACTGCTTTCTTGGGCCAAGGTTTTCTTTCTCCACTTTGATTGGAGATTTGTCTTTTTGCGCATATACGTATAGACCTTGTAAATTGGTTTGCTGAATGTAGTTGGTGGCTTGAATTTGATGGAAATGCTATTTCTTTTGATTTGAAAAGTTATGTCATGAATAAAAACTAGACCTCCTCCATATGTGAAGAGTGAATGTTTCGCAATTAAGCTGCTTCAGGTTTATGGAAATTTGTTTCCTTATACGTGTTTATGATGTGTAAATACTTTTACACACTCATTCTTAGGGGGTATTTCAATCACCTGCTACGACCACGTTTCCGTGGTGGAATGCAAATCTTCATGAAAGCTTTACTAGTAAAACTATCACCCTTGAAGTTTAAAGTTCAACGAGTGTTTTGACTATGAACATTGAATAAAATTAAGTTGATCTATTGCAAGGAAGTGACTATGATCTCCCTCCTTTACATGAAACCCCGACGACAACGCCTTCCTTGACTTTGTGGTGTTTTGAAAATGCTCCTTCAAAGCATTCCATATACCACTTGCACTTTCAAGACCTCTAATGTGAGGTAGCAAGTAGTCATTGACTGCCATATAGATAATGCTCCTAGTTTGAGCATCTCTCTTCATCCAATTCTTCAAATCTGATAATTCCTCCCTAGTTGGAACACTAGGATCTCTGAATTGAGGCTTTTCTTCTTCATCTGTAATATAAGCTATCAAGTCTTTGCTCATAAGATGAGCTTCCATCCTCATTGACCATGTTGGATAGTTCTCTCTATCCAACTTCTCTATTTGAAGAGAATCTCCCATTCTTTCTTCACCTGTATATTGAATTCTTCAAACTGTATGAGTGATAGATGTACCTTTACTTCGAATAATGTTCCTTTTGTCTTCCTTGATGTCGTATGACCTTCTTCTCAAGCTTTTCCCTCAAGCTTTCACCTTTTGAACCTTCAGATGTTGAATTCTTTGCACATGCAGCAGTCGGGATCTTACTTCCTTCAATTTTGATACTTCCTGCTCTGATACCACTCATGGAGAGTGTTAATCTCCAAAAGAACAAGCTACTCTTGTAGTTAGAGCACCTCTATAACAAGAATAACTCAAACCTTCACCAATTTTAGAAGATCAATGATCAATTATAAAGATTTTGAAAAATCTATGAAGGAGATGACTACACAGAAAGTCTGCTGCTCATATCTCTCTCATTAACTTATGAATTGTGTAAAGTTTTTTATGAAACTTCGCACAAGGTGTCGCCTATAGTTTACGCACCTTCTCCAAGCGATTCTAAAAGATTCAGTATATCTTGAGAAATGATCTCAACAAGTTACCTATGTCTAAAACTGCTCTTTTGAGAAGTCGATTTAGACACCTATAACTTTTAACACTTGGTTCTCTCAATCTAGAAGCCGTTTATGAAAATGCTTTTAGCCACAGATAGCTTACCTTCCAACCTAAAGATTGAGTGCTTGCTTGCTCAAAACTTTACACTGTGGAAGGAGAACTGACCAAAACATTAACATCAAATTTTGCACCTGTTTCAGGAACCAGTGAACACTTCTTCACATATGAATGTTCCTACACATAATTCTCACAGCGTGTTTACAGTTAGGCTCTCATTAACTATGGAGTTAGACATCTACAAAAGGATTCTTGAAATGATCAAGCACAGAAGGAGAATGCTCAGAAACATTGGGAGCAATTTTTCTTCCATTACTGAAGGAATTTACAACTGAATGATGAGAGAGACTCAACTCACTTCTAGGATGTCTAATAACTCATACAACTACTGATTTCTCTATTCTCATGCTCTCTCATATTTGCCCCGACTTTTTTACTTGTATATATAGGCAAATATTTACAATATCATGACTATACAAAAGTATAAGTGACCTATCTCTGAATTAATGTACATATGTGTACACCTCTTCATCTTCTGAATATGCACTTCCTCCATGCTTCATAACTTGAACTTTTCTTCAGTCCTTGACTTTCAAACCTTCATTAAAACTTCAATTGTTGATTGCCCTACACCAACATCTATCTATGACATTCCCCAAATAATACCAATTCACACACGGATTCCTCTATTTTTAAATCCAATCGAGGACATATTCCACATATGCATACATACACACATGCATACATGCATGCATACACACACATGAATATATCACACACACATTCACATACATACATACACATCATATGAACGTGCATACACACACATGCATACATGCATGTATACGCACGCATGCATATGTCATACACACATGCACATACATACACATCACACACATGTATACATACATATATGCTTACATACACACATGCATAAACACACATGCATGCACACACATACACACACATCACACATGCATTCATACATACATGTATACTTGCATACATAAATACATACATACATACATACATACATACATACATAAATGCATGCATGCATGCATGCATACACACATGTATATATTACACACGTACACATACATAGACATCACACACACATGTATACATACACATATGCATATACACACACATAAACACACACATATATATCACACACATGCATGCATAGACACATATACAAACATACACACATGCATACACACAAATATGCACAGATATACATACACAAGCATGCATCATATATGCACTTATGCATACATGCACACATGCATACATGCACACATGCATACATGCATGCATACCACACATGCATACATGCCTGCGTACCACACATGCATGTATCCCATACACATGCACATCACACACACATGCATGCATGCATACACACATTCCCATACATATGTACACATCATAGAGACATGCATACACACACGTGCATACATACTCACGTGCATACATGCATGTATACACACATACATGCATATTTCACACACACATGCACATACATACATACACATCACACATGCATACATACATGCATGCATACATACACACATGCATGCATACATGCACATGTGCATATACACATGAATACACAATACATGCACACACATACACACACATCACACATGTGCATACATACATACACACATGCATACATACATAAATACATGCATGCATGCACACACATGTATATATACATACACTCACACATACATACATATTACACACACATGCATATATCAAAAACATATACATACATACATACATACACATAACACACACATGCATACACACATGCATACACACACATATACATAGATATACATACACACATGCACATATCCCATATACATGCACATACATACATATACATATCACACACACATGCACACATGTACATATAAATCACACAGAGATGCATACATACACGTGCATACATGCATGCATAGACACACATGCATATTACACACACACATACATACATACATACACATCACACACACATTCATACACACATGCATACACACACATGCATACATACATATGCATTCACATATGCATACATAATCACATGCATAAATGCATACACACACATGCATATGTCACATAGACATGCACATACATACATACACATTGCACACATGCATACACACACATGCATACATACAAACATGTGTATATGTGTAAGAATAGGATATTAGTAGAAAAGAAATATCTTTCTTTAACACCATATCTTTAGGTCTCTCTACTCGTTTGAGATTGTCTCATTATTTCACTTGGCTCATTGCATATGAGTATATAATCAATCCATGAAAAGAAGATATTTTTGTATTCTCATTACTATCAAAATCACATCTATATCTCGTTTCTTTTTCTTCTACCTTGGAGGTTTTGAATTTCCTATTCATACTCATAAATGAATGCTTGCATGTATTCCCTATTATTCGCAATAAAAGTAGAAATATCATTTTTCTCTTGCTTTGTAAATTTAAAGGAACTCCCTTACATGATAATACCTCATATGTCAGTTTTGAAGAAGAATCTTTGGTCCAAGGAGCTTCTTCATCAAATCTTTCAAGATATTCACTGACATAATACATGCATTCTTCAAGCATGCATCCCTCTACTATGGATCCTTATGGTTTTGCTCTTTGTTGTACATAATGTGAAGAGATGGATTTGTAGTTGATGAAGATGAAGTGGTGCTGCAAAAACTTTGCACTACACCAACCAAATGGACTCTAGAGATATATGGTGGGACCTTTTAGCTTGCCAAAGGATGTATTAGACACCCTATGCACCTTGGAAGATCACTCTCAAAAAGTTGAATCAAAACAAATAAGTTGGAGTAGATTCAAGAGCCAAAAACTTGCTATTTATGTTCATACACCTGTCCAAAGTTTTGAACAATTCTCTGGCGACAACAGCAATTAACTTAATTCCTTTTGGGGAACTCTTAGTAGCTTAGTAAGCTAAAAATCAAGAGTTATTTCAACAAAAATGATGGACTACACAAGGAGAAAGAAGTTTAGCAAGTGATAGGATGACCCCGATTTTCCCGGGCTGCAACAGTTCATAGACCCATGCACAATAAAATAGAGATATATCCCGATTAACGAATCCAATGCTCATGAAAATTTTAGGCATATACTAGACAATATGAGGATTCTAATAAGATTTAAATCATGGAAAATTATGTACACACTGAGAAATAGCTCTCACAAAACGACTATTCTGAGAGAGTGATGGCAGAGAAGAAGAAAATGAGGTGATATAGTTGACTTCAAATGATCATAACTAAAGATTGAAACATCAAACTGCAATGAAAATTGGTGAGTGTATAGTAGACTTAGAGATCTAACTTTATCAAGTTGAATCATTGAAAATGATGCACCAAGCTTAGAGAAATCATCTATGCAATCTGACTAAGAAAACTAAGAGATATGGTAGTGAACAGTACACTTCACAAGAACATGAAGATATGAACTCAAATCATCATGAAAACGAAAGTATATTGATTGGAAAATACAATGGACTTATTGATACATATGTGTACCTTGAAACCACACCTTGATATGGCATAGAGCTTAGCTCTTGGAGGTCTTCTCTTAACCACGACTAAAACTGCCATGTATTTATAGTTGATCTTGGGAGCCCAACTTCCCTCAATCACTCTTCAATCTGTTAGTGATTGATTTGATTCTCCAACTATCATCAATCACAAATTTGTGGCTTCTCTTTCCTCGTTTGATCAAGTGGACTCAACCACTTAAGATTCTTTCACTTTTACATCAAGTAAGACTTCAAAAAGTTACAAGAGGTAGTTCACAAGTGAACTTTACATTCCTTCATTTTAAAGGTTCTTCTATGACTTTGTGGGACTCAAGCCAATACTTAGGCTTGTCATAGACTTGCTCCAATAGCTCCCCCTCAAGCCAAGTATGCTTGAGGTCTTCAATCCTCAAAGATTACTTGCAAAGCTATCATAGCTTTGAATCTGCGAAGCTTTGTACCATCCAATGCTTTGGTTAGAATATCTGCACATTGTTGATGAGTGGACACATATGATATTTGAATCTCCTTGCTCACAATATTCTCTCTTACATAGTGATAATGAACTTCAATATGGATATTCCTTGCATGAAAAATTGGATTAGCAGCTAAGTGAATAGAACTCATATTGTCACCAAAAATAGTTGGAGTGCCGAATTCCAATCCAAGATCTGTGAATAGTGTCTTCATCCACATAACTTCTTGACTAGCTATAGCAAGACCTCTGTATTCAGCTTCAGTAGAAGAGAGAGCAACTGTGGGTTGCTTCTTGGATGACCATGAAACAAGTTTTGAACATGCAAAGGTAAGATAACTTGAAGTGCTTCTTCTGTCTTCCTTGGAGCCAGCCCAATCTCCCCACGACTAAAACTGCCATGTATTTATAGTTGATCTTGGGAGCCTTACTTCCCTCAATCATGTGGAGAATGAGTTCTCCTATGCGCAACGGAAATGTGTAGTGAACCACCCTTGTATGTCCAACACTTGGACAAATATCTGCACCTTAGATAGCTTGCTGCTCTCAATACAAAACTCAAATGGACTTGAGCCTTTAGTCAATCAAATTAGACAAAAAGAGCTTTCTAACAAGCTATAAATAACTTAATTTGGACAAGTTTTGATTAGGAAACACAATCGACAAAGATGAACTACCTGTCCACACAGGTATGCTGAAGAACTGAGCTTCACTCTCGGACTGATAGCTCTCTGAATATATATCCTTTGAGAAAGATATTTGGTACAGAGAAAGTAGACACAAATAGCTTTCCAATAAGCTAAAAATCAAGTAATTTGGATGAGTTTTGATCAAGAAACTCAACTCACCAAGATAGACCACTTGCACACATAAGTACACTATAAAACTGGACTTTACTCTCTGACAGATATCTCACAGAATATGAATGATCTGAATGAGATATTTGATATAGTAAAAGTAGATGCCAAGCGCTTTTGCAACAAGACAAAAAACACACAATTTGGATATGTTTTGTTTGGGAAACTGAACCGACAAAAATAGACTACCTATCTACATAGGTATACTAAAAAACTGGACTTCACTCTTTCACTAATATCTCACAAACTACATAAGCTTTCAAACAGATATTTGATATACAAAAAATACACGAGATAAGCTTTCCAATGAATGTTCAAACACACAAAATGGTTACATATGCACTGAGATATGAGCTCTGCAACAGAGCTGTGTACAAACTGACGTGCGACTGGAAGGAGTCTAAGGGAAAACCAAAATGACAAAATGGCTAGATCCGACTACTAGGAGCTCTTGCCTCTTTCTCTCCTTGTTTTGAATGTGCTCCCACTTCACTTTTATAACCAATCAGCATGTGAAGAAGTTTGTGCCTCCTTCTTAACTCACCACTTTCTCCACTACATGCTACTAACTACAAGGCAAGATATTGTATCTCTTACTCATCATGAATTTTGACTAGACTTTTTCTTTTATTATTTTTTCTTTTTTCCTCCACTTTTTCTTTATCTTTATATTTGGTAAATTTATCCAAGCATGGCTCATACGAAAATGAGCTTGTACATTTATCTTCAACACTCCCCCTCAAGCTCATTTGGGAGTTATCTTCATCCATGTCCTTCAAATTTATCGCATCCTTGAAACCTTTGAGTTTAGAAGCATCCAAGAACTTTGTAAACATATCTACAACCTGCTCTTTGGTTCTGATGAACTTTACCTCCACATCTTTGCTCAGCACCTTCTCCCTTACATAGTGGTAGTGGACCTCTATGTGCTTGCTCCTTGCATGAAACATAGGATTGCTTGCCAAGTAGATACTTGACATGTTATCACCATATATAGGGATGGTTCCAACTTGCACTCCAAGATCAGCCAAAAGCTTTTTAATCCACATTGCTTCACATGTGGCAAATGCTAATCCTCTATATTCAGCCTCCATAGATGAAAGTGCAACAGTAGGTTGTTTCTTTGAGCTCCATGTGATAGGTTTGCTTCCTATCATGAACACATAACCTGAGGTTGATCTTCTATCTTCCTTTGAGCCTGCCCAATCAGCATCACTAAAGCCTTTGACCTGCAGTTCTTCATCAAACTTGTAAAACAAAGCATGATTAATTGTATGCTTTATGTATCTCAACACTCTCTTGGCTGAATTTAAGTGTTCACTTGTCGGGGCTTGCATAAACTGAGAAAGTACACCAACAACATAAGACAAATCAGGTCTTGTAATGTTTGCATAGATCAATGATCCTACAATGCTTCTGTATGTCGTTACATCTTCCATTGGTTCTCCATCATTTGAACAAATCTTTGTATTTGTGTCCATGGGTTGAGTGAGTGGTTTGCATTCACTCATTCCAAATCTGAAAAGAACATCCAACAAGTACTTCTTTTGCATCAAGTAGATGCCACTCTTTCCATAAACAACTTCAATTCCTAAAAAATATTTCAGCTCTCCAAGATCTTAAGTTTTAAACTCCTTACCAAGCTTCCTTTTGATATCTTTAATCCCTGTAACATCATTTTCTGTTATGATGAGATCATCGACGTATATGCAAATATATACATCTCTATTTTCATCCTTTTTCATGTACAATGAAGGATCTGCACTACTTGGGTTGTATCCACACTTAGATACTCTACCAATCTTTGATTCCATGCTCTTGGTGCTTGCTTCAAGCCATTAAGTGCCTTCTTCAGCCTGCAAACAAAATCTGGATGGTTTTCATCTTCAAATCCAACCGGTTGAGTCATGTATACCTCTTCTTGTAGTTCTCCATTGAGAAAGGCATTTTTGATGTCAAGTTGATATAATGGCCATCTCCTTGGAGCACCAATTGCTATTAAGGTTTTGATAGTTCCCATCTTTGCAACAGGGCTAAAAACTTCATCATAATCTATGCCTTGTGTTTGTTTAAATCCTTTGGAAACTAATCTAGCTTTATATCTAGCTAGTGAACCATCAGCATTCCTCTTTACTTTAAACACCCATTTGTTTGGAACAATCTTCATACCTTCTTTCTTTGGCACTAGCTCCCATGTGTGATTATCTTTGAGAGCTTTGATCTCCTCTTTCATAGCTTGCTTCCATTCCTTTTGTGTGCAAGCTTCTTCATATGTCTCAGGCTCTTTGTCTTTGATAACCTGCATCATGTATGCAAAATGTGTCGCCATAAAACTATCATAACTCAACCTTTGAGTTGGATACCTTGTCCTTGAAGATCTTCTTTCATTGCCTTTAGAGAGTTGCTTCTTTAACCTATTTAGCTTTACCATCGGAGTGATTACCTCTTCATATTCTTCTTCACTTGCATCTACCTCACTGTTTGGAGTAGCACTTGCCTCTTTGGCTCTACTATGAGCTGAATTTGGAGACGAAGAATGACTCCCCCTCCATGTTGAACATTCTTCATTTGATGTAGATGCCTCTGGACCTGAAGCCTTTGTGCTTGATTGTTGAACTTCTCTTTGATTTGTTCCTGCATAATCATCACAATCTTCTTCAAGAATCTTTTCCTTTCCTTTATCTTCATACCATGGTCTTAGTTCATCAAAGACCACATCTCGCGAGACTCTTAATTCCTTTGTTCTAGGGTTGTAACACTTGTATCCTTTTTGCTCCGTCGAGTAGCCGATGAAAATGCATTTTTCTGACCTTGGTTCCATCTTTGTTCTAACTTCTTGTGGAATGTGAACAAAGCAAACACATCCAAACACTTTGAGGTGTGTAAGATCAGGTTTCTTACCGGAATATACCTCTTCAGGAGTCACGTGATGTATTCCCGATGTTGTGCACCTGTTCATCAAATAAATGGCGGTTGTGGTAGCTTCAGCCCAATAGTACAATGGTACCTTCATCTCGTTGAGCATGCATCTTGCAATTTCATCAATTTGCCTATTTTTCCTCTCAGCTACTCCATTTTGTTGTGGTGTATACCTACAAGTGAATTGCCTTTTGATCCCATTCTCTTATAGAAAATCTGAAAATTATTTGGAGAAGTATTCTCCTCCACCATCGGACCTTAAGGTTTTGATAGACCTTCCTGTTTCCTTTTCAACTTCAACTTTGAATCTTTTGAATATAGAAAACACCTTTGATTTTTGCTTCATACAAAACAGCCATACCTTTCTTGAGTGATCATCAATGAAGGTGACAAAAAATCTATTACCAGCCATTGATGCCTCTTGGGTTGGTCCCCATACATCTATATGTATCAAGTCCAAGACATTTGGAGCCACATAATTGCTCCTCTTGAATGGTTGCCTCGTTTGCTTTCCTACTTGACAAGCTTCACATAACTCATGTAGTCCAATGCTATTAAATTTTGGAAGACCTCTTACCACTTCATGTTTGCTCATGTCCTTCAACTTTGGAATGTTGATGTGTCCTATTCTTTTGTGCCATAAGTCCAGCTCTGAAATCTTCTTGTTCCCACATTGAATGTACATGACCTTTCCATGTGGATGTTGGACATCCAAAGTGAACATCCTTCCTTCTCTTCTACCTCGAGCAATGACCTTGAAGCCTTCTTTTGGATTCTTTATGAAGCACCCATTCTCATTGAATATGACATGATAACCCTTCTCTACCATTTGTCCTACTGAAATCAAGTTCTTTGAAATTGTAGGAACATGAAGAACATTAGATAGTACCTTTGCTCTGCTTGTATCTCCAAGCCTTATATCTCCAATGTGTTCAATCATGTGTTGAGTATCATCACCTGTTTCAACACATCCTTTTCCACTTGGTAACTGTAGATTAGTGAACAAACTTCCTTGGCATGACATATGGTTACTACAACCTGAATCAATGTACCATTTTTTGTCATCTTCACAAGAGCTTCTATACTCATGTCTCATTGCAAGTAGTGTGTCCTTGCTTCCTTCACTTGAGGTTCTTGCATAGTTGCTTTGGTTCCTTTGATTGCCTCCATTTGGTCTTCCATTCTTCAACTAACAATCACTAGCATAGTGTCCTACTTTACCACAATGATAGCATGCTATACCTTTATGAGAATTGTAGGAGCTTCGGCCTCTTCCTCTACTTCTACCTCGACCTCTTCCTTGTGTGTTGGCATTTGATGCATCCTTGTTGTCTTCCGAATTGTTTTGATTGTAGTTGGAGTGGTTGTGACCTCTTCCTTTTCCTCTTGAAACTCCTCTTGAGTTTCTTCCTTTGCCTCGACCTGCATATAACATTTGGTTGTGGCCGTCCTTTCCTTTGGGACCACCAAAGCTAAGCTCTTCTGTGACAAGATGAGGGATTAGTTGTTCAAAACCTGGATATACATCTTTCAAGTTAATGGAAGTTACAAAAGGCTTCCATATTTCATCTTCTCTCAAGCCATTGAGAGTATAACACACAAGATCTTCGTCTTCAACCGTTGTGCCAATAGAAGCTAAAGCATCGCTTAGCTCCTTAATCTTCAAAGTATATTCAGCTATGGATTGACTCGAACTTTTCTTGATTGTGTTCAACTCATTCTTGAGTTGAAGTTTCCTAGCTTTGGTATTTGTTGAATACATCCTTTCAAGAGCTTCCCAAGCATCCTTAGCTTTCTCTAGATGTTGAATATGACCTACCATGGGATTAGTAATGACTTGCGAAATAAGGAACATGACTCTCCTATTCCTCTCCTCCCATTCTTTTGGTTGCCTCCTTTGGACTTCAGTGGCCATAGCTTGATTGATTTGAGGTTGAGCATCATCGCCGCTCACAATACCCCATAAGGCTTTGCCCATTAGGTAGTTGGTCATTCTAAACCTCCACACTGGATAGTTATCCTTATCCAACTTCTCTACGTGTTGACCCAAGTCAGCCATTGAAGAGTATCAAAGACTTTGAGAGTTACCTCGAATAGTTATAGTCCTTTGCTCTTGCGTTTGTGAAGCTCCCTCTTGTTTTGTAGCTCGTCTTTTGCTTTGCTTCAACTCCAGCTCTGATGATGAAGCTTTAACACCAAGTTCGCTCTGATACCAACTGCTCCTATGCGCAACGGAAATGTGTAGTGAACCACCCTTGTATGTCCAACAATTGGACAAATAGCTACACCTTAGATAGCTTGCTGCTCTCAATACAAAACTCAAATGGACTTGAGCCTTTACTCAATCAAAGTAGACAAAGAGAGATTTCTAACAAGCTATAAATAACTTAATTTGGACAAGTTTTTATTAAGAAAGACAACTGACAAAGATGAACTACCTGTCTACACAGGTATGCTGAAGAACTGAGCTTCACTCTCGGACTGATAGCTCTCTAAATATATATCATTTGAGAAAGATATTTGGTAGAGAGAAAGTAGACACAAACAGCTTTCTAACAAGCTAAAAATCAAGTAATTTGGATGCGTTTTGATCAGGAAACTCAACTCACCAAGATAGACCACCTGCACACATAAGTACACTATAAAACTGGACTTTACTCTCTGACAGATATCTCACAGAATATGAATGATCTAAATGAGATATTTGAGAAAGTGAAAGTAGATGCCAAGTTCTTTCCAACAAGACAAAAATGACACAATTTGGATATGTTTTGGTCAGGAAACGGAACCGACCAAAATAGACTACCTATCTACATAGGTATACTGAAAAACTGGACTTCACTCTTTCATTGATATCTCACAAACTACATAAGATTTCATAGAGATATTTGATATGCAGAAATTACACAAGATAAGCTTTCCAATGAATGTTCAAACGCACAAAATGGTTACATATGCACTGAGATATGAGCTCTGCAACAGAGCTGTGTACAAATTGACGTGCGGCTGGAAGGAGTCTAAGGGAAAACCAAAATGACAAAATGGCTAGATCTGACTACTGGGAGCTCTTGCCTCTTTCTCTCCTTGTTTTGAATTTGCTCCCACTTCACTTTTATAACCAGTCAGCATGTGAAGAAGTTTGTGCCTCCTTCTTAACTCACCACTTTCTCCACTACATGCTACTAACTACAAGGCAAGATATTGTATCTCTTACTCATCATGAATTTTGACTAGACTTTTTCTTTTATTATTTTTTCTTTTTTCCTCCACTTTTTCTTTATCTTTATATTTGGTAAATTTATCCAAGCATGGCTCATATGAAAATGAGCTTGCACATTTATCTTCAACAAATCACCCTTCAATCTATTAGTGATTGATTTGATTCTCCAACTACCATCAATCACAAATTTGTAGCGTCTCTTTCCTCTTTTGATCAAGTGGGCTCAACCACTTAAGAATTCTTTCACTTTTACATCAAGTAAGACTTCAAAAAGTTACAAGAGGTAGTTCACAAGTGAAATTTACATTGTCTTAATTTTAAAGCTTCTTCTATGCCTTTGTGGGCTTAGGCTTGTCATAGACTTTTTCCAACACATAACCTTTCAATATACCCATAAACCTCTTGACCCAAAACATCCATCAAATGCTTACGACTCTAGCAATCTATACTTCATCCATAAGATGGATCAATCTCCATTAGATATAGTAGCTATCTGCATTCACATTTCTTTTGTGGGATTGAATCTTTGTCAATATCTTTTGATGTTATCCACCTAATATTAATCATAAATTAAATTACAAAGAAATTAATTCGTAATAAAAAGATATCAAATAATCTTATATATTAAAAATAAAAGAGTGATAATTACCTTGTAAATGATCCAAGATTGCACATCCATGAATATCAAGAATTAGAATATGTTTCACAAAGTTACGCAAATCATGTGTCTTTAATCCAAATAAGCTTTTTTCATCCAAAGTAAACATGTATTGAAAAGATGGTCCATATCTATAGGTGTGCGAATTGTTTGATTCCTTTTGTTGATACTTTGCATCTCTTTTGTTGTAAGTACCCAAGGAGCATGTTCATAGGTTGTTTCTTGTTGATCTTTATCATGAATTGGCCATAATGCATGTAAGTGCATGTAGATATATTTGTGCATGTGCATGTGCATGTGTATGTATATGTATGTGTATATGTGCATGTATGTGTGTATGTGTGGTGATGTGGGTGTGTATGTGTTATGTATGTGTGTGTATGTGTATGTGTATGTGTATGTGTATGTGCATTTGCATGTGCATGTGTATGTGTATGTGTGTGTATGTGTATGTGTATGTGTATATGCATGTGTATGTGTATGTGTACATGTATCTGTACGTGTGCGTTATGTATGTGTATGTGTCTGTATGAGTGTGTGTTTGTATGTTTGTGTGTATATGTGTGTATGTGTGTGTATGCATATGTATGTATATTAATTTATGTATGTATGTGTGTGTTTGTGTATGTTATGTGTATTAATTTATAGATGTATGTGTGTATGTATGTATATTAATTTATGTATGTATGTGTGTATGTGTTATGTGTTTGTATGTGTTATGTGTATGTATGTTTTATGTGTGTGTATGTGCATGTATGTGTATTTATGTATGTGTATGTGTGTCTCTATTTGTGTGTGTCTATGTGTGTATGTGTATGTATGTATGTATAGCTCACTTTCTAGTAGAATCAACACTATTGTGTTAGACCGGGGAGGTAGCATGTCTACTGCAGAACCAGACTAACTAGGATAGACTCATCATGGGTCCTCATTTATATAGACTTCTATCATCAAGATTTATACAAATGAATTCGCATAGAACAATAAATGGGTCCGACAGACGTAGGCAAGAAATGAACCAACTCTAAAGTATTTATGTTATTTCAGAACATGTTAAAGAGTTGAACAAAACAACCAAGCATCACTTATAGGTCCACAAGAAAATATTTTTGACTGAAGAGCTTACAGTTCCATAGAAATCACCCTTGTCAAAAAACGTAGTAAAGAAATACAAATGTTTAAACCTAAGATGGATGGGATGTCACAGCTACACCCGCTCTCCCAAACCTTGGAGATCCTTCGACATCCTGAGTCTCGTAGTTAGGTACACAAATGAAGGATGAAGCAATCAGAAGGTCCTAGAAAACAGAAGTGGAAGCCAACTGATTGTTCCCTCACCTAGTTGCTAGCCAATTACCTCTGATGCTAGCCCTCTGTAGGATCACCACCTCACCAGTCTTCGACCTCTTATGGTTCCCTAATGACGCACTCGTATTCAATGTGTAGATCACTCAAAGCCTTAACCATGGAAGCTTCCACGCTTGGAGACTAGATCTGGCAGCTGTTTTCTTCTTCCCAATGTTGACATCGATTCTTTAGTTGTCACACTTCCTACTAAGTATTCTCCTCTTCTCTGAATGCTTAGTTGCGAGCTTTCATCCCTCCCAACCAACACTTATTAATCACTACTAGCATGTTTTGTCTTCCACTTCCATTGCACTTCTCATAGCCTCTGTTCCGAACATGCCCGAATCTACCACCTCTGAGTCTACAGTTGTGGTTCTTCAGTTCCACTACATCTGCTACCTCCTGTGTGCTTTTACTTCTTAGTGTATCTTGGATAACACTATGCATGCATGGGCTATTGTTTTGCATATATCTTTGCATGTTTAATACACAATGATTCCTTAACAATGATGTAATGCTTTATCTCTTAGTGATGTATGGTGCTCTGCTCTAATAATCTATGGCTCTTCTCTATCTACATGTATCTATTTGTCTGGGTGTGTATGTCTGTCTTTGTGTTTGTATCTCTCTCTCCCTATGCCTTTCATTGTCCATCTATGCTAATCCCCCTTTTTTCCTACAGAAGGATCCTTATATTATGTGGATTCCCTCTCCTGTCCCAGTGCTTCAGATTCTTCTTTTCTTTGCCTCATTGTACCATGATAGCTTCAACAATTTGAATTATCCATTCGCATAGGGGAATTATATGGAAATCTTGGATTCCTGCCCCAAAAAGGCCATTGTAGATGGGGACTTCAGGTTGGCCGCATAAACGTCATCTGGAGTTAATGCGATAGATAACATCGACACAAAAATACTTGTAAGTAAACTCTGTATTCACAAGTGCATAACAACACTTGGGTGGACACTGATCTGAACCTACTAATGCTACGCTTCCAGAGTCCATAAGCCCAATTCACCGTAGTACATGTTATCGTGCACTTCAAGCCACCTAGCCCTAAAAAAGAATGAAGATCAACTTGGCAGGGTGTTTTATGGTGGTTAACACATTCCTTCTTTCTTTGACTATTTACTTTCTCTCTTGGTAGAAACTGAAGGACCAAGAGATTGTCAAATTGGAAAGAATTTGCAAAAACTTTCTTTGGATGGAGATCCTAATAGAAGGGGTGTCCCCAACATTAAATGGGCTACTTGCATAATCCAAAAAAATAAGGTGGTTTGGGCATTCTAGACATTGAAGGAATGGCCAATAAGCTTACAACCAAATGGTTAATTAAAGCATGGAGAAATAGAGATGCCTCTTGGGCCAAATTAACTTTTAGAAACAAGAGCGCTCTCAGGATCATGGGCCTTCTAGGGTGGAAGGATCTTGATCTTCTCACTCTTTTATTCTCCCCCTATCAGGTAACCCCTAGAAGCTCGAGCTTAGTTTGCTCCCCGTGGAAGAGTTGGAACAAGGTGAAACAATTTGTCAAGATCAATGAAGATGGGAAATGGGCTTCCTGTATTAGACACAATGATTCAAGCAGGTTCCCTATCAAGGGCATCAGATGGGTTGAGCCTTGCAATCTCTAAAAAGCTAGGAAGCTTTCGAACAAAGTTTTCTGCTTACAATGTCGGCCTGCGTGCCCTTGGAAAAATCATGCTGTTATAGGGACAATTCAACAGGAAGTAAGCGCTATTGGGTGAAGCGATCGATTGTTCCTTAGCACTGTGGAATGCTATAAAAGGAGAGACCCTTTGGAAGATTTGGAAAGAGAGGTTTATGAGCGAAGTTGGCTGTAGGAGATCCATCCCTCTCCATTTGTCACTTACTTAGGCATCATGTGTGAATGACTACATATCACCCACTTTATCTTGTGTGTCTCTAGTAGTCTCCATAAAGGACAAACATAATGCAAAATAATGAATAGTTATGCACACAAATGACCATTGGTCACAACCATAAATATGATTGAGTGTTTTCTTCACTCTCGGATAGGCTTACATTCAATGGTCTATTGTTTTGTACCAGCAAGTTTATTGGATTTGTCCACGTCCTGTAGGATAGTTGGTTGAGCTTTGGCCTCTTGAGGCAGAGGTCTAGGGTTCAAGTCCCAGGCTGGACATGTTATGGCTTAGGCCAGTTAAACCCAGTTGTAACCATGTTTCCTTCAGTTGTAACTTTGTCTAACCTTTGCTTTGTGGGATACGGGGGGGGTCCCGTAGGTGCTATGCCCATTCACTTGTACAGTTGTAATTTCAAAGTTAAAGTCCGGGGAGTAGGCTTTGGCTGAACCTCCATTAAAAAAAAAAAAAAAAGTTTATTGGATTAAGTTCAAACTATTTCCATTTTATCACGAGTTCGAAGTAGGCGCACGATGGAGAGATTAGACTAGACAGCGGGACTATGGCGTGCACGCAGCACCATCTCTTCCTTGGTTCAGGCCTTCAGCAGCGCCTTCTGAGACAGAATGTGAGATATTCGAGTTTCTGTTTCGATACGCGCACTATTTCTCAAAGGTGGAGGAGCTCTCCATTCTCCTCTCCCTCGGCTGTCAGCAGCTTAAATGACAAACCTGATGACGCCAGTTCGAGTAGCACCAATCCATCTCTCTCTCCTTCGAGAAGAAGGAGACGAGGGCAGATACCTCCAGAATGGGAGGAGCTCTCTAAGCCTGACCCGCAACCTCCTAACTACTTGCTTTTGGCTGCCGGTCAGTTCATCTCATCTCATATCCTGAGTCGATTAAGGATCGTTGTGTGTGCGTGTTGTACTGTTAATTGTGTGTGAGAGAGAGAGAGAGAGAGAGAGAGAGAGAGAGAGAGAGAGAGAGAGAGAGAGAGAGAGAGAGAGAGAGAGAGAGAGAGAGAGATTTTGATGTAGAAATAAAAAGGAAAAATACTCGCTGCACAAAATTGCGTAGGCTGAAAATACTGGAAACAACCAAAGGATAGTGTACCGGGTGATGAGGGGTAGTGGGGATAATGTAGTGGTGCATGGGGAAGCATGACTCTTACTCTGCCGGAGGTGGGTGGAATATATGGTACATCGGGGGGGTCTGAGTGCCTCCTGAAGGAAAGCTGCCCAAGTGGTGGTGGTGTGCTTTTGCTCCATCATGTGGTCATGGGCTACCCTGACGCATGAGATATCCTCATGGTGCAGTCGTGGTCGTCGGTATCCAACCATATGTGGTTGGCGTCGCACTCTCTTGTGCCGCTGCCTGCTGGAGAGTGAGCCCTATGCCTCTCGGAGGCGGGCCATCTTATGTGTCTCATCTCCTTGAAAGAACTAAGTAATGGTATTTTGGGCACTCACCCGTGTCTGGTGCATGGGCTGTAGTGTCTGCTCTTGTCTCTCGTATGCCGTTGTGAGGAAGTGCCCCAGGCTTTGCTGGTCTCCAATGGTCATGCAGAGCTATAGTGACTCCTCTATTTGGAACTATGCTCGTAGGTGTGAGTATGCTTGGCATCTGGTATTAAAGTGCTCCTCACTCTCTATCTCTATATGGCATATTGGGAACCACCTCTCCTCTCAAAGGACTCCCCTGGTCTGATCCCTTCCGATCTCAAGCTGATTTGATGAAACTCGAAGCTGCCCAATGAAGACTCAAAGGTGGTGTGGTAGGTATGTCTGCATGTAGCGCGGAGTCTCAATGAATCCCTAGTATGAGATTTGTAGAAAATGCTCACGGTAGGAGCATTTTCGGTGGCAATGTATCCCCCGAGCTGATCCATGCCCTCTGTATGTATGTATGCCATATCTCCTAACAAATGATCCTATTCCTCTTTTTATGGGAGAGTGAATAGGTGGGGGCCTATAAGTCATACTGCAAGGGTGGTAGTTTGTCTATGTCAAATTCATGGTGGGCCAACCAGTCCTGCGTTTGTGCATACCATGAGGAGTTGTCTCCTGCAAGCGCCATGTCATGTGATGCTTGGAAAGCTTGATAAGTGATGCGCTCTGTGTCCATGCTGGGCATGAACACAGAGCACATTATGTACAATAGGCATCCTATGCTGATGTATGGAAGATCAGAACCTTGGTTTTACCAAGGTTCACATATAGCCCTCTTTGTGTGCAGAAATCGTCTAGGCCATTTAGGTGGTGCTGGAAACCTTCTGAAGACTCTGAAACCAACACAATATCATCGGCATATAAAAGAATATAGATAGTGGTCCCTCGTACCTCAATGCCCTCCCCTCCTTGCTACCGTATGAAGTCCACTAAATCGTCAATGTATAGACCAAAGAGGGTGGGTGAAAGAGGGCATCCTTGCTTCACCGTGATGGTGCTAGCAAGTGAGTCGGTTAAGCTTGGATCCTGTGCATGGCGAGTGTGTATATGTGCCATGTGGAAAGCTGTGTAGAGCTTAGTCATGTAGGATGGTGGTGATATGTAATGTGAGTGTGTCCAAGGGTGAGAGTGGATCGAGGGAGAGTAGGCGGGTGTGTAAATGGTGTGCATAAACATGTGAGAGCTCGTGTGTAAATGTATTGAGGTGTGTGGCTCAATGAGTGAGGGAGGGTCTAATGGAATAGGAGATGAAAGCGTGAACGTGATAAATGTATGATTAGCACTGAGTGGATGTCGTCCAATACAGAGAGAGAGAGAGAGAGAGAGAGAGAGAGAGAGAGAGAGAGAGAGAGAGAGAGAGAGAGAGAGAGAGAGAGAGAGAGAGAGAGAGAGAGAGAGAGAAAGAAAGAAAGAAAGAAAGTAATATTAACGTCTTCTGGAGGCAAAACTTGGCCTATGAGACAAAAACCATGTACAAGTGTAGTAACCCTGTGTAGAAGATAAAATTAAATAAAAAGTATATCGCTACACAAAGCTATATAGGGCTGGAAAAGGCTGGGGGAGACTTGGCTCTGTCTCTGCAGATAGTGGCCACCTAATACATGGGGGGATCCAAAATGTGAGTAAAACGCCCTAGCTACTGGTGATGGGTGGAGGTGGGTGTAGTATGTGGTACATCGGTGGTGGTCTGAGTGCCTCTTGAAGGAAGACAACCCAGGGGGTGGTGGTACGCCTATGCTCCATCATGTGGTCGTAGGCAATCCTGATGTGTGAGATATCCTCCTGATATAGTCGTGGTCGACGATATCCGCCCATGCGTGGTCGGCGCCGTGCTCTCTGTGCTGCTGCCTGGTGTAGCGTGAGCCCTATAGATGGACCTCTCTGATGTAGCTCAACTCGCTGAAAGAACTGCATAATGGTCTGCTTGGTACTCACCCGTGGCTGATGTATGGGCTGTAGTGACCGCTCTCGCCTCTCGTATGCTGTTGTGAGAAAGCGTCCCAAGCGTCTCTGGTCTCCCGTAGTCATGCACAGCTGGAATGACTCCTCGATCTGGAACTGTGCTCGTAGGTCTAAGTATGCTGCCTTGACATCTGATAACAAAATGCTCCTCACTCTCTACCTCTGTCTGGCATACTGGGCACCACCTCTCCTCACAGGGGACTCCCCTGGACCGACCCCTCTCAATCTCGAGCTGATGTGATGAAACCCGGAGCTGCCCAATGACGACTCGTAGGTGGTGGGGAAGGTAGGTCTGCATGTATCTCGGAATCTCGATGAAGCCCGTGCCCCTGATGCTGCTTTAAATGTCACCCAGAAGTAAACATATGATCCGACCACCTCGATCGGTCCACCTGCTGCTGTGAACAAACTATGTCTGCGTACCTGTGCTGATGTATGAAAGATCAAGACCTTGGTTTTACCAAGGTTCAGAGAGAGAGAGAGAGAGAGAGAGAGAGAGAGAGAGAGAGAGAGAGAGAGAGAGAGAGAGAGAGAGAGAGAGAGAAAGAGAGAGAGACTTTGATGTGGACCCAAGAGAGGAAAAATGTAAAATCATAAGAAGGTAAACTCTTTCATCAAGAGAAGAAAGACACTGCAAAGTGTAAGGTGACATGTTCTCGATACAACACAAGCTTAATAGGATGTGCGATAGCAAGAAGGGGAGAGTGAAACTAAATGCTGTAACAACTATATATATATATATATATATATATATATATATATATATATATATATATATATATATATATATATATATATATATATATATATATATATATATATATATATATATACATACACACACACACACACATAATATATACATACACACATGCATACACACACAACTATATATATATATATATATATATATATATATATATATATATATATATATATATATATATATATATATATATATATATATATATATATATATATATATATATATATATATGTGTGTGTGTGTGTGTGTGTATGTATGTATGTATGTGTGTGTGAGAGAGAGAGAGAGAGAGAGAGAGAGAGAGAGAGAGAGAGAGAGAGAGAGAGAGAGAGAGAGAGAGAGAGAGAGAGAGAGAGAGAGAGAGAGAGACAGAGAGAGAGACAGAGAGAGAGAGAGAGAGAGAGAGAGAGAGAGAGAGAGAGAGAGAGAGAGAGAGAGAGAGAGAGAGAGAGAGAGAGAGAGAGTCATATTAACGTCTTCTGGAGGCCAAACTTGGCCTATGAGACAAAAACCATGTACAAGTGTAGTAACCCTGTAGGCTGTGTAGAGGATGAAATGAAATAAAAGGTATATCGCGACACAAAGATATATATAAGGCTGGAAAAGGATGGGGAGATGTGGCTCTGACTCCGCAGATAGTGGCCACTTAATACATGGGGGACGTGTGAGTAAGTGTGAGTAAAACACCCTAGCTACTGGTGAATGGGTGGAGGTGGGTGTAGTATGTGGTACATCGGGGGTGGTCTGAGTGCCTCCTGAAGGAAGACAACCCATGGGGTGGTGGTGCGCCTATGCTCCATCATGTGGTCGTAGGCTGTCCTGATGCGTGAGATATCCTCCTTATATAGTCGTGGTCGATGATATCTGCCCATGCGTGGTCGGCGCCGTGCTCTCTGTGCTGCTGCCTTGTGGAGCGTGAGCCCTATAGATGGACCTCTCTGATGTAGCTCAGCTCGCTGAAGAAACTGGGTAATGGTCTGCTGCGTACTCACCCGTGGCTGATGTGTGGGCTGGAGTGACCGATCTCGCCTCTCGTATGCTGCTTCGAGGAAGCGTCCCAAGCGTCGCTGGTCTCCCATAGTCATGCATAACTGGAGTGTCTCCTCTATCTGGAACTGTGCTCGTAGGTCTACATATGCTGGGCATCTGATAACAAAATGCTCCTCACTCTCTACCTCTGTCTCGCATACTGGGCACCACCTCTCCTCACGGGGGACTCCCTTGGATCGACCCCTCTCAATCTCGAGCTGATGTGATGAAACCTGGAGCTGCCCAATGACGACTCAAAGTTGGTGGGGTAGATATGTCTGCATGTATCTCGGAATCTCGATGAAAGCCTCGTCTGATATATGTAGAAAATGCTCACGGTAATAGAGCATTTTCGGTGGCAATGTATCCCTGGGGCTCACCCATGTCCTCTGTATGATTGTATGCCATATCTCCTGACGAATGATCCTATTCCTCTCTGGATGCATGTGAGTCGTACTGTAGTGGTGGTAGACTGTCTATGTCAAAGCCGTGGTGGGCCAGCCAGTCCAGTGTCTGTGCATACCATGAGGAGGTGTCGCCTGCTAATGCCATGTCCCGTGATGCCTGGAAAGCCCGATAAGCAATGCGCTCTGTATCCATGCTGCGGAGTCTGTGTGATAGGCATACTGTCTGGAATAGTGCCTCAACTAGCATCGGTGGTGCAGCGAGCTCTGCTCTAATGATATCATGTGGTACTGAAGGCTTGCTGCGGATAAGTCTGGAAATCACGAGGATCTCTGGCCTCTCTAATGCTGTCAATACTGATGTGGCTAATCCTGGTCCCCATATGGCTGCCCCATACATGAGCGCTAGTGTAACCAAAGTGTCGAAGAGCCACCCCTTTGTGCGAGCCTCCTGAAAATATGCCTGGTGGCACTGTCTCTCCATCAAGGCAAGTGCTGCATACCCACGTGTGATGCGGTCACGTGCTGCCTGAGACATAGAGAAGACCCTTGATGCTGCGGTAAATGTCACTCCCAAGTAAACATATGATCCGACCACCTCAATCGGTCCATCCGCTGCCGTGAACAAACTATGTCTGCGTACCTGTGCTGATGTATGAAAGATCATGACCTTGGTTTTACCAAGGTTCACAGATAACCCTCTGTGTGTGCAAAAGTCATCTAGGCCATGTAGATGATGCTGTAGACCTTCTGCAGACTCTGAAACTAGTACAATATCATGAGCATATAAAAGAATATGGACAGTGGACCCGCGTACCTCAATGCCATCACCCCCGTGCTGCTGTATGTAGTCTACTATCTCATCAATGTAGAGACCAAAGAGTGTGGGTGAAAGAGGGCATCCTTGCTTCACCCCGATAGTGCTAGCAAGTGGATGAGATAAGCCCCCCGGACATCTGACTCTGCCAGATACTCTCTCGTATAAGGCATAGATCCCCCATATCATCTCCTCTGGGGCTCCGATATAAAGTAGTTGTCTGAAGAGTCGTCCCCTGGGAACGGTGTCAAATGCTTTGCGGAAGTCCACAAAGCAGCAATATAATCCCCTCTTCCTCACCCTTGCCTGGTCGATCAGGCATCTCAGAGTGAAGATGTGGTCGATGGTAGAGTAATCTCGTCTGAAGCCTGCCTGTCCTTGAGCCTTGATACCCTTCCTCTCAGCGAGAGTACTCAACTCTATCTCCAGTACTGCCCCATATAACTTGGCCAATATAGGGCCAATCATGATCGTCCGGTATGTAGCGGGATCCATAGTATCTCCTGACTTATGAATGGGCACTATGGTGTGCTCAGTCCATGAGTCAGGGAACCCTTCAACCAGTGCACGGTTGAAGAGGTGGGCAATGAGCGGTGCAAGGGTCGTGCCTCCGTAGATGAGGTGCTCAACCTGTAAACCCAAAAGGTCATGGGCCCTTCCATGCTGTAGACGGGCAATAGCGCGTTCCACCATAGTGGGTGTGGAGAAGTCAGATGTAGTAGGACGTGAGCTCTGTGGTCTGGAATGGGGGGCTGGTCTTGGATCTCGTATAGGCTCTGTGCATAGCTATGCCAAGTGCTCGGGTCTCGGATGGGTGTCTGCTGTCTCCTCTCTCTCAAATGTCGCCATGCCACTGCACTGTCTCGACTCATGAGTAAATGATAAATATCCCAGTACTGTCTCTCTTCCCAATCACGCCGTTTGCGGCGAGTAAGGCTATGCATGCGACGTTGTGCCTGTGTGTGTGTAATATCCCCTCTATGCTCTAAAATGTGTAGGTGCTTTCGTAGCTCGTGGCAATCTGCATCATACTAGCGGTTCTGAGGCATGGAACCTGTGCGTGGAGGGTGTATATGTGTGCGGTGTGGGAAACTGCAGAGAGCTTAGTCGTGTAGGATGGTGGTGAACTGTGATGTAAGTGTGTCCAAGGGTGAGAGTGGATCGAGGGAGAGTAGGCGGGTGTGTAAATGGTGTGCATAAACGTGTGAGATCTCGTGTGTGAAGTGTATCGTGATGCGTGTCTCAGTGGATGAGGGAGGGTCTAATGGAATAGGATATGAGAGTGTGAATGTGATAAATGTATGGTCAGCACCAAGTGGGCGTTGTCCAATAGTAAGTGAGGTGATGAGTGAAGCTCCAGAGGTGGTACCCAAAATGTAGTCGACTCTTCTCTCACCTCCCCCGTGAGGGAAGCAAGTAAGTCCACCCGAACCTGGCTAGCGATGCATCCCCTTATATATAACGAGTTGATGTCGGCTGCCTAGCTCAAGAAGATGTCTGCCATACCCTGTGGTGTCCTGACCCATATCTGCCGATACGCTACTGGTACTCATCTCCTCTGGGTCTCTGGTCCTCATGAGATGTGGGTGATCCATATCGTATGCATCGCACTGATGTGACTGAGTGCGTCCATTGAAGTCCCCCATTATCACGGTAAAGGGCCTTCCTCCCCTCTCGTCGTGCCTGGAGTATCTGTGGCATGCAAGTGCGTCGGTGTGCCACCTACATCCGCGTGAGGTCCACGTCCATGTAGAGGGCGCCGTCGGGTCATCCACGCAGTACTGATCGACGTCTAAAGAAGGCGGTCCGTGCCTCGTCGGAGCTCATCTTGAGGATGAGTGCTCGCGAATGCGATGTATCTCGCCCAACCCTCCAAGCGTCGGTGAAGGGCATGCTCTCGTATCCAAGTCGACGACAAATGTCAGTGGCATCTGACTCCGATGATGTTCCTTCGGGTAGGCCGGTAATCCGAATGTGTAGTCTTCGAGTGTGTCGAAGCCTCTCCTCCTCAAGTGTCTCTTGGACTCGTGTGAGCTCTTCTTTTTGCACATCTTCCCTAACTTCCTTCTTAACCCTTTTATGTACTACTTCCACCCACGAGTCTCGATTGGATTCTACCTCGGTTTTGATTTCCTTCTTTATTTCTTCTTTGAGTGTCTCCACATTGGAGATCTCCCCCTCTTCTTTCAGGTGCGCATAGGCTGTCCTCCAATTGTCTCGTTCTTCTATGAGAGTTTTTACTTGTTCTTTGAGTCCTTTGACTTTATCCATTACTTATTCTTCGAGTCCTTTGAACTTTTCCATCATTTTTCGTATCTCCATATTGAGATTGCGGTCTGCTTCCTTTTTGGCCTCTTTGAGGGCTTTAGCGATGAGTTCATCGACTTCCCTTCGGTCCATGGGCGCCATTTCAAAGATTAGGTTTAGAGTTCCGACTAGAGAGAGAGAGAGAGAGAGAGAGAGAGAGAGAGAGAGAGAGAGAGAGAGAGAGAGAGAGAGAGAGAGAGAGAGAGAGAGAGAGAGAGAGAGAGAGAGAGAGAGAGAGAGAGAGAGAGAGAGAGAGAGAGAGAGAGAGTCATATTAACGTCTTCTGGAGGCCAAACTTGGCCTATGAGACAAAAAACCATGTACAAGTGTAGTAACTCTGTGTAGAGGATAAAATGAAATAAAAGGTATATCGCGACACAAAGATATATATGGCAGGAAAAGGATGGGAAGATGTGGCTCTGACTCCGTAGATAGTGGCCACCTAATACATGGGGGACATGTGAGTAAAAGTGTGAGTAAAACACCCTAGCTACTGGTAAATGGGTGGGGGTGGGTGTAGTATGTGGTACATCGGGGGTGGTCTGAGTGCCTCCTGAAGGAAGACAACCCATGGGGTGGTGGTGCGCCTATGCTCCATCATGTGGTCGTAGGCTGTCCTGATGCGTGAGATACCCTCTTGATATAGTCGTGGTCGATGATATCTTCCCATGCGTGGTCGGCGCCGTGCTCTCTGAGCTGCTGCCTGGTGGAGCGTGAGCCCTATAGATGGACTTGTCTGATGTAGCTCAGCTCGCTGAAAAAACTGGGTAATGGTCTTCTTCGTACTCACTCGTGGATGATGTGTGGGCTGGAGTGACCGATCTCTCCTCTCGTATGCTTCCGCGAGGAAGCGTCCCAAGCGTCGCTGGTCTCCCATAGTCATGCATAACGGGAGTGACTCCTCTATCTGGAACTGTGCTCGTAGGTCTAAGTATGCTGGGCATCTGATAACAAAATGCTCCTCACTCTCTACCTCTGTCTCGCATACTGGGCACCACCTCTCCTCATGGGGGACTCCCCTGGATCGACCCCTCTCAATCTCAAGCTTGTGCGATGAGACCCGGAGCTGCCCAACGACGACTCGAAGGTGGTGGGGTAGATATGTCTGCATGTATCTCGGAATCTCGATGAAGCCCTCGTCCGATATATGTAGAAAATGCTCACGGTAATAGAGCATTTTCGGTGGCAATGTACCCCTAGGGCTCACCCATGTCCTCTGTATGTATGTATGCCATATCTCCTGACGAATGATCCTATTCCTCTCCTGATGAGAGAGCGAGTAGGTGGGTGCATGTGAGTCGTACTGTAGTGGTGGTAGACTGTCTATGTCAAAGCCGTGGTGGGCCAGCCAGTCTCGTGTCTGTGCATACCATGAGGAGGTGTCGCTTGCTAATGCCATGTCCCGTGATGCCTGGAAAGCCCGATAAGCAATGCGCTCTGTATCCATGCTGCGGAGTCTGTGTAATAGGCATACTGTCTGGAATAGTGCCTCAACTAGCATCGGTGGTGCAGCGAGCTCTGCTCTAATGATATCATGTGGTATTGAAGGCTTGTTGCGGATAAGTCTAGAAATCATGAGGATCTGTGGCCTCTCTAATGCTGTCCATACTGATGTGGCTAATCCTGGTCCCCATATGGCTGCCCCATACATGAGCGCTGGTGTAACCAAAGTGTCGAAGAGCCACCCCTTTGTGCGGGGCTCCTGAAAATATGCCTGGTGGCACTGTCTCTCCATCAAGGCAAGTGCTGCATACCCACGTGTGATGCGGTCACGTGCAGCCTGAGACATAGAGAAGACCCCTGATGCTGCTGTAAATGTCACTCCCAAGTAAACATATGATCCGACCACCTCAATCGGTCCACCCGTTGCTATGAACAAACTATGTCTGCGTACCTGTGCTGATGTATGAAAGATCATGACCTTGGTTTTACCAAGGTTCACAGATAACCCTCTGTGTGTGCAAAAGTCATCTAGGCCATGTAGATGATGCTGTAGGCCTTCTGCCGACTCTGAAACCAGTACAATATCATCAGCGTATAAAAGAATATGGACAGTGGACCCGCGTACCTCAATGCCATCACCCCCTGCTGCTCTATGTAGTCCACTATCTCATCAATGTAGAGACCAAAGAGGGTGGGTGAAAGAGGGCATCCTTGCTTCACCCCGATAGTGCTAGCAAGTGGATGAGATAAGCCCCTCGGACATCTGACTCTGCCAGATACTCTCTCGTATAAGGCATAGATCCCCCATATCATCTCCTCTGGAGCTCCGATATCAAGTAGTCGTCTGAAGAGTCGTCCCTTGGGAACGGTGTCAAATGCTTTGCGGAAGTCCACAAAGCAGCAATATAATCTCCTCTTCCTCACCCTTGCCTGGTTGATCAGGCATCTAAGAGTGAAGATGTGGTCAATGGTAGAGTAATCTCGTCTGAAGCCGGCCTGTCCTGGAGCCCTGATACCCTTCCTCTCAGCGAGAGTACTCAACTCTGTCTCTAGTACCGCCCCATATAACTTGGCCAATATAGGGCCAATCATGATCGTCTGGTATGTAGCTGGATCCATAGTATCTCCTGACTTATGAATGGGCACTATGGTGTGCTCAGTCCATGAGTCATGGAACCCTTCAACCAGTGCACGGTTGAAGAGGTGGGCAATGAGCGGTGCAAGGGTCGTGCCTCCATAGATGAGGTGCTCAGCCTGTAAACCGAAAAGGTCATGGGCCCTGCCATGCTGTAGACGGGCAATAGCGCGTCCCACCATAGTGGGTGTAAAGAAGTCAGATGTAGTAGGACGTGAGCTCTGTGGTCTAGGAATGGGGGGCTTGTCTGGGATCTCGTATAGGCTCTGTGCATAGCTATGCCAAGTGCTCAGGTCTCGGATGGGTGTCTGCTGTCTCCTCTCTCTCAAATGTCACCATGCCACTGCACTGTCTCGACTCATGAGTAAATGATAAATATCCCAGTAGTGTCTCTCTTCCCAATCTCGCCGTTTGCGGCGACTAAGGCTCTGCATGCGACGCTGTGCCTGTGTGTGTGTAATATCCCCTCTATGCTCTAAGATGCGTAGGTGCTTCCGTAGCTCGTGGCAGTCTGCATCATACCAGCTGTTCTGAGGCATGGAACCTGTGCGTGCAGGGTGTGTATGTGTGCGGTGTGGGAAACTGCAAAGAGCTGAGTCGTGTAGGATGGTGGTGAACTGTGATGTAAGTGTATCCAAGGGTGAGAGTGGATCGAGGGAGAGTAGGCGGGTGTGTAAATGGTGTGCATAAACGTGTGAGAGCTCGTGTGTGAAGTGTATTGTCGTGTGTGTCTTAGTGGGTGAGGGAGGGTCTAATGGAATAGGAGATGATAGTGTGAATGTAATAAATGTATGGTCAGCACCAAGTGGGCGTCGTCCAATACTAAGGGAGGGGATGAGTGAAGCTCCAGAGGTGGTACCCAAAATGTAGTCGACTATGCTCTCACCTCCGCCGTGAGGAAAGCAAGTAAGTCCGCCCGAACCTGGCCAACGATTCATCCCGTTATATATAACGAGCTGATGTCGGCTGCCTAGCTCAAGTAGATGTCTGCCATACCGTGTGGTGTCCTGTCCCATATCAGCCGATACTCTACTGGTGCTCATCTCATCGGGGTTTTGGCCCTCATGAGATGTGGGTGATCCATGTCGTATGCCTCACACTGATATGACTGAGTGCGGCCATTGAAGTCCCCCATAAGGAAGACTTCCCCTAGTGTGCTGTAATGTAGTATCTCATCTGAAAGTGCTGTGTATGGTGAGTCTCTGTCTCGGATCGGTCCCCCAAGATCCTGTCCTGCATATCTGGATCCGCCTGGAGGAAAATAGCATATAGCAATGTAAATCCAGCTCCCCTGTGCTATCTCCATGCGAACCCACATGTATCGTGCCTCCTCATCTCTTCCTATAATATGGATCCGACTCTGTATCTCCTGTCTAAATACGATGGCCACACCTCCCGACCCTCTCCCTGTACTCTGTCTAGTCGTGGTCCTGAATGCAGATTCCCAATGAAAACCTGCAATGCGTGGTAGACCTCTCTCTGGGCTCTCGTGTGTCTCTGTGATGCAAGCAAAGTCATGTGATGCCAGGATCTCCTCGAGTCTGTCTGGTCGCGTCCATAGTGCCCCATTGCAGTTCCACACTGCTCCTCTGAGTGGTGTCTCCTGGTGTAGTGATGTCTCATAGGCCGCGTGGCCCTATTTGATAGGGAGTCCATCTATGAAGACCTTACCATCACGGTAGAAGGCCTTCCTTCCCTCTCCGCGTGCTTGGAGTATCTGTGGCATGCAAGCACGTCGGTGTGCCACCGGCATCCGCGTGAGGTCCTCGTCCATGTAGAGGGCGCCGCCGGGTAGTCCACGTAATACTGATCGACGTCTAAAAAAGGCGGTCTGTGCCTCCTCAGAGCTCATTTTAAGGATGAGTGCTCGCAAACGGGATGTATCCCTCCCAACCCTCCATGCACATGTGAAGGGCATGCTCTCGTATCCAAGTCGACGGCAAATGTCAGTGGCGTCTGCCTCCGGTGATGCTCCTTCGGGTATGCCCGTAATCCGAATGTGAAGTCTGCGGGTGTGTCGAAGCCTCTCCTCCTCAAGTGTATCCTGGACTCGTGTGAGCTCTTCTTTTTGCACGTCTTCTCTAACTTCCTTCTTAACCCTTTTTTGTACTACTTCCACCCACGAATCTCGAGTGGATTCTACCTCGGTTTTGATTTCCTTCTTTATTTCTTCTTTGAGTGTCTCCACATTGGAGATCTCCCCCTCTTCTTTCAAGTGCTCATAGGCTGTCCTCCAATTGTCTCGTTCTTCTGTGAGAGTCTTTACTTGTTCTTCAAGTCCTTTGACTTTATCCATTACTTGTTCTTCGAGTCCTTTGAACTTTTCCATCATTTTTCGTATCTCCAAATTGAGGTTGCGGTCTGCTTCCTTTTTGGCCTCTTTGATGGCTTTAGCGATAAGTTCGTCCACTTCCCTCCGGTCCATGGGAGCCATTTCAGAGTTCGATAGGGTTTCAGTTTGGGCTTTAGAGAGAGAGAGAGAGAGAGAGAGAGAGAGAGAGAGAGAGAGAGAGAGAGAGAGAGAGAGAGAGAGAGAGAGAGAGAGAGAGAGGGAGGGAGGGAGGGAGGGAGGGAGGGAGGGAGGGAGGGAGGGAGGGAGGGAGAGAGGGAGGGAGGGAGGGTCAAGTTTTTCAAGTTAGGGTCAGGTTTCAAAATTCAAAATTCAGGTGTCAAAATTCAAAATTTGTGTTGGAATATGGTTCGAGTTTAAGTTAGGGTTCGAGTTTAACTTAGGCTTAGAGTTAGGCATTCTGATCAAGATTGGGCTCGGATTAGGGTTTTGTGGACTGCCTCGAGCAATGGTTAAGGTTGAAGTTGAAGGAGGGCAGAGGGTCAACTGGCAGTGGGGCAACGGGCAGCAAGTAGGCGCCGAATTAGGGTTTGTGGCAGCACCTCGGGTAGGCCGACGGCGAGCAGAGACCGGTGACGGGCAGGGAGGGAGGGGCGATGGCGGGCAGGGCAGAGAGGGCGGCGGGCTGCTGCTGCTTGGGCGGAAGGCACCGCAGGGAGGGAGGGGCGACGACAAGCAGGGAGGGCGATGGCGGGTGGGGAGGGAGAGGGAGGGAGGGAGGGAGGGAGGGAGGGGGAGAGAGAGAGAGAGAGAGAGAGAGAGAGAGAGAGAGAGAGAGAGAGAGAGAGAGAGAGAGAGAGAGAGAGAGAGAGAGAGAGAGAGAGAGAGAGAGAGAGAGAGAGAGAGAGAGAGAGAGAGAGAGAGAGAGAGAGAGAGAGAGAGAGAGAGAGAGAGAGAGAGAGAGAAAGAAAGAAAGAAAGTGTTTTTACGTCTATTAGGAGGCCGAACTCGGCCTATGAGACAAATCGATGTACATGGGTGTATCTTCTGTCAATCAGAAAAGATAAAAGTGCTGAAAAGAAACTGGTTAAGCTGATATAGATCTCCGTAGTATGCATGTGGGGATACCCATGAAAATGGTGGGGGGTGTATGGAGTGCGATATCTATGATAGTCTATATGCAAAAGGGTAGTACAACAACCATGAGAATGCATCTAAGACGACTACTAGCTCCATCCTGTGCTAGTGGGTGGGTGTAATATGTGATACATAGGTGGAGGTGGAGTCAGGGCCACCCTGATGGCTGCAACGGGATCGGCCATCATCTGGGATCGTCTCTCCTCCATGGCGCGATGGTCACAAGCCTGGATCTCCGCAATCTGGTGTCGGTGAAGTCTCGGGGCCCGATATCCTATAGCACGGGGTCGTCTCCTAGCTCGAGATATCTGAGCCTGCTGAGGAGTCACCCCGCTCGGTGTGTGGGCTGAGGGGGGGAGGGCTGCAGCACGTCGTGGAATAAAGAAGTCAGTGAGCTGACTCTGTCTCCCTCCTGTATGGAGTGCTACAGTAGGCTAGAGTAGGGAATCTCTGTGACTCTGTGTCTCTAGTAAGAATCGCCCGAGCTGTCGCTGGTCTCTAGAGTCCATGATCTCTCGGAGGGTGGGCTGCCCTGCAAACAAAGTCTCGTATCTGCCTCTGATGCCATCATATGCGCTACATCTGCATACAAAGTGCTCTTCATCCTCCATCTCTACTCTGCATACTCTGCATATCCGCTCCTCTTTGGGAATGTCTGCGGCTCTGCCCGTCTCAATCTCGAGTCGGTGTGATGAGACTCTCAGCTGGCCAATCGCTACCCTCGAGCTATGAGGCATGTGAGTATCCATGTAGCATGGTCGCTGGATGAAACCGTCAGCTAGTATGTCTATGAACGGGTCTCGATAGTGCGATAGTCTCGATCCCATGTGTGGTGTGTGCCATGTCTGACTAATGTAGAGCTGCCAGAGATCCTGTCTGAGCACAACATTCCTCTCACGACGAGAGAGGTGGATGTGAGGTGAGTCTGGGTCATACTGAAAAGGCGGCAATCTGTCCATATCAAGTCCATGACTATCAAACCAGACTCTAACCTGAGTGTACCAAGCTCTCTCATATCCTGACTCTGATATCTGTATAGATGCCTCAAGAGCTCTGTGTGTGAGTCTATCTGTAGGGAGGTCCCTAATCCTCTGAATAAAGCAGATAGTCTGGAATAGTGCCTCTACTGCCATGGGTGGTCCAGCTAGCTCTTCCCTGATGATGTCATGTGGCACCGACTTTTTCCCACGAAATAATCGCGAGATCATACGTACCTGTGGCCTCTCGATCGCACTCCACTGGGTGACTGTGAGACCTGGGGCCCAAACCGTCGCAGCATACATCATAGCTGGTCTGACCAGTGTGTCAAATAGCCAGCCCTTCGTGCGGGGCTCCTGGAAGTGTGCTTGGTGACATCTCCGCTCTAACATGGCTAAAGCTGCATATCCGCGTGTGAGTCTATCGGTGGCTGCCTGTCTCATGCTGAAGGGGCCAGGCAAGCTCGTGAATGTGACTCCGAGATAGACATAGGAAGTGACCACCTCAATCTGTCCACCACCAGCTCTGAATCCTGCTCCATTCCTCACCATGGGGGAGGTGTGGAAGATCATGACCTTGGTCTTGCCAAGGTTTACTGTCAAGCCCCTCTGTGTACAAAACTCATCCAGGGCCTCAAGGTGGCGCTGTAATCCCTCGGGTGACTCTGAAATCAAGACAATGTCATCGGCATATAATAAAATGTGGACATGTGTACCTGCGAGGTCTGCACCCTCTCCTCCAGCTCAGAGAATGTAGTCCTCAATCTCGTCAATGTAGAGACCAAATAGAGTGGGAGAGAGTGGGCAGCCTTGCTTAACACCGATGGTGCTAGCAATGGCCTCAGACATACCTCCTGGACACCATACCCTCCCAGTCACCTGCTCATAGAGTGCATAGATGGCCCAAATCATCCCTTATGGTACTCCCAAGCTCTGGAGGCGTTGGAAGAGCCTCTCCCACGGCACTGTATCAAAAGCTTTGCAGAAGTCCACAAAGCAGCAATATAGCCTCTTCTTCCGCATCCTTGCGCCATCAATGAGGCAGCGCAGAATGAAGATGTGATCAATAGTAGAGAAAGCTCGTCGAAAACCTGCCTGGCCTCGTGCTCGTAGCCCCTCAGTCTCTGCATATGAGCTGAGCTCTGCCTCAAGTATGGCACCGTATAGTTTGGCCATGGTGTGGCCAATCATGATGGTCCTGTAGTTCCCTGGATCCAGGGTGTCGCCAGATTTGTGGATAGGCACAATGGTGTGCCTAGTCCACTCCTCTGGGAAGCCCTCTCCTATAGCCCGGTTGAAGACGTGCAATCAACGGGGCTAGAGAGAGAGAGAGAGAGAGAGAGAGAGAGAGAGAGAGAGAGAGAGAGAGAGAGAGAGAGAGAGAGAGAGAGAGAGAGAGAGAGAGAGAGAGAGAGAGAGAGAGAGAGAGAGAGAGAGAGAGAGAGAGAAAGAAAGAGAGTCATATTAACGTCTTCTGGAGGCCAAACTTGGCCTATGAGACAAAAACCATGTACAAGTGTAGTAACCCTGTGTAGAAGATAAAATGAAATAAAAAGTATATCGCTACACAAAGCTATATAGGGCTGGAAAAGGCTAGGGAGATGTGGCTCTGACTCTGCAGATAGTGGCCACCTAATACATGGGGGGGTCCAAAATGTGAGTAAAACGCCCTAGCTACTGGTGATGGGTGGAGGTGGGTGTAGTATGTGGTACATCGGTGGTGGTCTGAGTGCCTCCTGAAGGAAGACAACCCAGGGGGTGGTGGTACGCCTATGCTCCATCATGTGGTCGTAGGCAATCCTGATGCGTGAGATATCCTCTTGATATGGTCGTGGTCGACGATATCCGCCCATGCGTGGTCGGCGCCGTGCTCTCTGTGCTGCTGCCTGGTGGAGCGTGAGCCCTATAGATGGACCTCTCTGATGTAGCTCAACTCGCTGAAAGAACTCGGTAATGGTCTGCTGGGTACTCACCCGTGTCTGATGTATGGGCTGTAGTGACTGCTCTCGCCTCTCGTATGCTGCTGTGAGAAAGCGTCCCAAGCGTCTCTGGTCTCCTATAGTCATGCACAGCTGGAATGACTCCTCGATCTGGAACTGTGCTCGTAGGTCTATGTATGCTGGACATCTGATAACAAAATGCTCTTCACTCTCTACCTCTGTCTGGCATACTGGGCACCACCTCTCCTCACGGGGGACTCCCTTGGACCGACCCCTCTCAATCTCGAGCTGATGTGATGAAACCCGGAGCTGCCCAATGACGACTCGTAGGTGGTGGGGAAGGTAGGTCTGCATGTATCTCGGAATGTCGATGAAGCCCGTGCCCGATATATGTAGAAAATGCTCGCGGTAGTAGAGCATTTTCGGTGGCAATGTACCCCTAGGGCTCACCCATGTCCTCTGTATGTATGTATGCCATATCTCCTGATGAATGATCCTATTCCTCTCTTGATGAGAGAGCGAGTAGGTGGGTGCATGAGAGTCCTACTGTAGTGGTGGTAGCCTGTCTATGTCAAAGCCATGGTGGGAAAGCCAGTCTCGTGTCTATGCATACCATGAGGAGGTGTCGCCTGCTAATGCCATATCACGTGATGCCTCGAAAGCACGATAAGCAATGCGCTCTGTATCCATGCCCCGAAGTCTGTGTAATAGGCATACCGTCTGGAATAGTGCCTCAACTAGCATCGGTGGTGCAGCGAGCTCTGCTCTAATGATATCATGTGGTACTGAAGGCTTGCTGCGGATAAGTCTGGCAATCATGAGGATCTGTGGCCTCTCTAATGCTGTCCATACTGATGTAGCTAATCCTGGTCCCCATATGGCTGCCCCAACATGAGCGCTCGCGTAACCAAAGTGTCAAAGAGCCACCCCTTTGTGCGGGGCTCCTGAAAATATGCCTGGTGGCACTGTCTCTCCATCAAAGCTAGTGCTGCGTACCCACGTGTGATGCGGTCACGGGCTGTCTGAGCCATAGAGAAGACCCCTGATGCTGCTGTAAATGTCACCCCCAAGTAAACATATGATCTGACCACCTCGATCGGTCCACCTTCTGCTGTGAACAAACTATGTCTGCGTACCTGTGCTGATGTATGAAAGATCAAGACCTTGGTTTTACCAAGGTTCAGAGATAACCCTCTATGTCTGCAAAAGTCATCTAGGCCGTGTAGATGATGCTGTAGACCTTCTGCAGACTCTGAAACCAATACAATATCATCAGCGTATAAAAGAATATGGACAGTGGACCCGTATACCTCAATGCCATCTCCCCCCTGCTGCTGTATGAAATCCACTATCTCATCAATGTAGAGACCAAAGAGGGTGGGTGAGAGAGGGCATCCTTGCTTCACGCGGATAGTGCTAGCAAGTGGATCAGATAAGCCCCCTGGACATCTGACTCTACCAGATACTCTCTCGTATGAGGCGTAGATCCCCCATATCATCTCCTCCGGAGCTCCGATGTCAAGGAGTCGTCTGAAGAGTCGATCCTTGGGAACAGTGTCAAATGCTTTGCGAAAGTCCACAAAGCAACAATATAATCTCCTCTTCCTCACCCTGGCCTGGTCGATCAGGCATCTCAGAGTGAAGATGTGGTCAATGGTAGAGTAATCTCGTCTGAAACCTGCCTGTCCTAGAGCCCTGATGCCCTTCCTCTCAGCGAGAGTACTCAACTCTGTCTCTAGTACCGCCCCATATAACTTGGCTAATATAGGGTCAATGATGATCGTCCGGTATTTACCTGGATCCATAGTATCACCTGACTTATGAATGGGCACTATCGTGTTCTTAGTCCATGAGTCTGGGAACCCTTCAACCAATGCACGGTTGAAGAGATGGGCAATGAGCGGTGCGAGAGTCGTGCCTCCATAGATGAGGTGTTCTGCCTGTAAACCGAAATGATCATGGGCCCTTCCATGCTGGAGCCGGGCAATAGCGCGTCCCACCATAGTGGGTGTGAAGAAGTCAGAGGTAGTAGGACGTGAGCTCTCCGGTCTGGGAATGGGAGGCTGGCCTAGGATCTCGTATAGGCCCCGTGCATATCTATGCCAAGTGCTCGGGTCTCGGATAGGTGTCTGTTGTCTCCTCTCTCTCAAATGTCGCCATGCCACTGCACTGTCTCGACTCATGAGCAAATGGTAAATATCCCAATACTGTCTCTCCTCCCAATCTTGCCGTTTGCGGCGAGTAAGGCTCTGCATGCGACGCTGTGCCTGTGTGTGTGTAATATCTCCTCTATGCTCTAAAATCCGTAGGTGCTTCCGCAGCTCACGACAATCTGCATCATACCAGCGGTTCTGGGGCATGGATCCTGTGCGTGGAGGGTGCATATGTGTGCGGTGTGGGAAGCTGCGGAGAGTTGAGTCCTGTAGGATGGAGGTGATATGTGATGTAAGTGTGTCCAAAGGTGAGAATGGATCAAGGGAGAGTAGGCGGGTCTGTAAATGGTGTGCATAAACATGTGAGGGCTCGTGTGTGAAGTGTAAAGTGGTATGTATCTCAGTGGGTGAGGGAGGGTCTAATGGAATCGGAGATGAGAGTGTGAATGTGATAAATGTGTGGTCAGCACCGAGTGGGTGTCGTCCAATACTAAGTGAAGGGATGAGTGAAGCTCCAGAGGTAGTACCCAAAATGTAGTCGACTGTGCTCTCACCTCCCCCGTGAGGGAAGCAAGTAAATCCGCCTGAACCTGGCCAACGATTCATCCCGTTATATATAACGAGATGATGTCGGCTGCCTAGCTCGAGTAGATGTCTGCCATAGCCGGTGGTGTCCTGACCCGTATCTGCTGATACCCTGCTCGTGCTAATCTCATCGGGGTCTCTGGCCCTCATGATCTGTGGGTTATCCATGTCGTATGCCTCGCACTGATGCGACTGAGTGAGACCATTGAAGTCCCCCATAAGGAAGACTTCACCTAGTGTGCTGTAATGTAGTATCTCATCTGAAAGCGCTGTATGGTGAGTCTCTATCTCGGATCGGTCCCCCCAGATCCTTTCCTGCGTATCGAGATCCGCCTGGTGGGAAGTAGCATATAGCAATGTAAATCGAGCTCCCCTGTGCTATCTCCATGCGAACCCACATGTATCGTGCCTCCTCATCTCTACCTATAATATGGATCCGACTCTTTATCTCCTGTCGAAATACGATGGCCACTTCTCCCGATCATAGTGCTGTACTCTGTCTCGTCGTGGTCTCGAATGCAGATTCCCAATGAAAACCTGCAATGCGTGGTAGACCTCTCTCTGGGCCCTCGTATGTATCTGTGATGCACGCAAAGTCATGTGATGCCAGGATCTCCTCGACTCTGTCTGGTCGCGTCCAGAGTGCCCCGTTGCAGTTCCACATTGCTCCTCTGAGTGGTGTCTCCTGGTGTAGTGATGTCTCATAGGCCGCATGGCCCTATTTGATAGGGCGTCCATCTATGAAGACCTTACCATCACGGTAAAAGGCCTTCCTCCCCTCTCGACGTGCCTCGAGTATCTGTGGCATGCAAGCGCGTCGGTGTGCCACCTGCATACGCGTGAGGTCCTCGTCCATGTAGAGGGTGCCCCCAGGTAGTCCACGCAGTACTGATCGACGTCTAAAAAAGGCGGTCCGTGCCTCCTCGGAACTCATCTTGAGGATGAGTGCTCGCAAACGCGATGTATCCCTCCCCACCCTCCATGCGTCTGTGTAGGGCATGCTCTCGTATCCAAGTCGACGGCAAATGTCAGTGGCGTTTGCCTCCAGTGATACCCCTTCGGGTAGGCCTGTAATCCGAATGTGAAGTCTTCGAGTGTGTCGAAGCCTCTCCTCAAGTGTATCCTGGACTCGTGTGAGCTCTTCTTTCTGCACGTCTTCCTTTACTTCCTTCTTAACTCTTTTGTGTACTACTTCCACCCATGACTCTCGAGTAGATTCTACCTCCGTTTTGATTTCCTTCTTTATTTCTTCCTTGAGTATCTCCACGTTGGAGATCTCCCCCTCTTCTTTCATGTGCTCATAAGCTTTCCTCCAGTGGTTTCGTTCTTCTGTGAGAGTCTTCACTTGTTCTTCCAGCCCTTTAACTTTATTCATTACTTGTTCTTCGAGTCCTTTGAACTTTTCCATCATCTTTCGTATCTCCATATTGAGGTTGCGGTCTGCTTCCTTTTTGGCCTCTTTGAGAGCTTTAGCGATAAGGTCGTCCACTTCCTTCCGGTCCATGGGAGCCATTTCAATGTTTCGGATTAGAGAGAGAGAGAGAGAGAGAGAGAGAGAGAGAGAGAGAGAGAGAGAGAGAGAGAGAGAGAGAGAGAGAGAGAGAGAGAGAGAGAGAGAGAGAGAGAGAGAGAGAGAGAGAGAGAGAGAGAGAGAGAGAGAGAGAGAGAGAGAGAGAGAGAGAGAAGGTTAGGGTTAGGGTTTCCACCTAAGTTCAAACTAGGGTTAAGTGCAAATTAGGATTAGGGTTTCAAATTTTCAGGTTAGGCTTTAGCTTAGGGTTAGGGTTAGGGTTTTCAGGTCAAGTTAGGGTTAGGGTCAAGGCTAGGGTTAGGGTTAGGTTAGATTTAGGGTTAGGTTTAGGTTTTTTGGGTATCCTAGGGTTAGGGTTAGGGTCGTATGGATATAGGATCATGATGTCGAGTTAGGGTATGGTTTTGAAAAGGGTTACTGGGCATGGGGGATCGACAATGTTGGTGGGCAGATCGGGGTGGAGGTATTTTTGGGGGGGCGTCGGGCAAGCGTCAGGCTGATGGCGGGGGCGGCGGGGTTCTGCTAGGGTTAGGGTTCGTGCGTCTCCTGGAGATCGACTACGGGCAGACAGGGTAGGCGGCAGGCCGATGGCAGGGGTGGCGCACAAGTGGCGATTAAGCGCGGGTAGGGTTGCGGGCAGTGGCGGGCAGGCGCAGGTAGGGTAGCGGGCAGGCGCAGGTAGGGTTGCGGGCAGGACGAGGGCTGAGAGAGAGAGAGAGAGAGAGAGAGAGAGAGAGAGAGAGAGAGAGAGAGAGAGAGAGAGAGAGAGAGAGAGAGAGAGAGAGAGAGAGAGAGAGAGAGAGAGAGAGAGAGAGAGAGAGAGAGAGAGAGAGAGAGAGAGAGAGAGAGAGAGAGAGAGAGAGAGAGAGAGAGAGAGAGAGAGAGAGAGAGAGAGAGAGAGAGAGAGAGAGAGGAGTAAGCTAGGGTTAGGTTTTCAGGGGTGAGACTTAGGGTGGGGGTTTAGGGTTAGGGTTAGGTTTAGGGTTGGGTACAGGGGTTTGGGCTTAGGCTTGGGGTTGGGGTTAGCTGGTTAGATTGACGACTTCCTTGTCTTAGATCAGCCATCGATCTAGGGTTTTGTCAGAGGTTTATTGAGGTTCAGATTAGGGTTTCCCTGTTCGTTTTTGTCGAGATTAGGGTTTTGCTGGTGAGAGGTACGGTTTTGCTCAGAGATTAGGATTTTGCAGGGCCTGCTGACGGGAGCTTCTGCACGAGTGCCGACGAGGGGGGGAGGCTGCTGCAGAGGGACGGGGCGCTACTGCAGAGGGGCGCTGACGGGCCTGACGGAACGCTGCTGCAGGGGTGTCGACGGGCTTGACGAGGGATGACGCCGCTGCTGACGTGGTGCCAACGCTGCTGCTGACGTAGCGAAGGAGGCTGCCGACGCTGCCGCTGATGACGTTGCAGAGGGACGGGGTGCTGCAGCTGACGACGTTGCAGAGGGACGGGGCGCTGCAGAGGGACCCTGCTGCTGACGTAGCGAAGGAGAAGAGAGAGAGAGACGCAAGAAATGGCAAGAAGGAGATGGTTGAACCACACCCGAAGAGGGAGGATTAGCAAGTAATCCTCAATCATGGCTTTTGGGGCAAGTGGTTAGCCCATCATACCCCTACCCGGTAGGTCATGAGTTCGATTCCCACTATTCGTATGAGAGCCTAAGAAGTAGGATTGGCCATGGTGGATGGAAGGCATGCAAAACGCTTTCAAAAATTCGCACAACAAAGATTAGAGTGTATCTCTCGATTTGTAGGCAAGATTTAGATGTATAAGGTACCGTTGGAAAGCTCTCATAATGAACTTCCAGTGAGAGAACTAGATTGAGGATCAAAGATACTTAACATAGGTGAGAACTAGGTTCAAGATATTGAGGTTGATAAGACACCTAGGTTGCGAACAAAGAAAGTCTGTAGGCAAGTGGGCAAGAAGTGGAAAGGCAAGGTTCGAGACACCAAGGTTGAGAGCAAGGATTCAAGAGATCAATGTTGAGAACAAGAAGGTTCAAGAGACTGTGCAAGGGTGAGGACATTAATTCAAGGGGAGGACCTTCACTTGGCCATTCACTACTCGTGAACATTGTGGCATATAGATGTCCATATAGTGTGGTCTTTGTATGAATCCATGAGACATAATGTTGAAAACCTATTCTCTATATTCTGACATCCTCCCCTCTAAACTGGGTGATCTCCATACTCTCCTGACGTAGACCCTCCGTAGATCTTGTCTTAGCACTAGTTTCCTCTTGCTTCGAGAGGTGATACTAAGGTGAGTCAGAGTCGTATTGAAAAGGTGGTAGACTCTCCATATCGAGCCCATGTGTCGTGAACTAAGTTCTTACCTGTGAATACCATGCTCTATATGCCCACTCAGAGATATCTGTATAGCGGCCTCAAAAGCTCTACGAGTGAATCTATCGTGTGGAAACTCCTTTACCCTTTGAATGAGGCTTATTGTATGGAATAGTGCCTCGAGGACCATGGGTGGTGCAGAGAGCTCTACTTGGATGATGTCATGTGGTATGGTCTTCTTTCTACGGAACAAGAGTTAGATCTTACATGCCTACGGCCTTTCAATTTGTGCCCACTGATCAACCGTCAAGCCTGGTGCCCATATTGCCGTTGAATATATCAAAGGGGGGGGGGGTGACTAGTGTGTCAAAAAGCCATCCCTTCGTGCGAGGTTCCTAGAAGTGTGCTTGTGGCACCTCCGCTCTAGCGTGGCCAAGGCTGCATATCCTCGGGTGAGTCTGTCAATAGTTGCCTGTCTCATGGTAAAAGGTCTTGGTAGACTGACGAAAATAAATCCCAAGTAGACGTATGAAGTAACCACATGGACTTGCACTCCTGTTATGGTGAAGATGGTTGCACTCCTCACTGCACTAGATGTGTGAAAGATCATGACCTTGGTCTTGCCAAGGTTCACAGCCAATCCTCTATGTGTACAAAAGTCATCCTAGGCTTCGAGGTGGCATTGAAGCCCCTTTGGTGATCCTAAAATCAAAACAATATCATCAACATATATAAGAATGTGAACTGGGTACCTCCCAGGTCACTCCTCTCCCCGCCTGCCCGTAGTATGTAATCCGAGATCTCATTAATAAAAAGCCCAAAAAGTGTCGGGGAGAGTGGACAGCCTTGCTTGACACCAACGGTGCTAGCAATGGGCTCTGATAAACCTCCAAGGCATTGAACTTGACCAAACACCTTCTCGTAGAGTGTAGATGGCCCATATCATCTCTGTTGGGATCCCAAGGTTCAGTAGGTGTTGGAATAGCCTCTCACATGGAACTGTATCAAAAGCCTTGTGGAAGTCCACAAAGCAACAATAAAGCCTCTTCTTCCTTGCTCGTGCCCCATCAATGAGACAACGCAAGATGAAGATATGGTTAATAGTGGAAAAAGCTCGTCTGAATTGGGCTTGGCCTAGTGATCGGAGGCCTCTGCCTATGCATATGAGCTAAGCCCTACCTCAAGAACTTCTCCATATAACTTGGCCATTGTGCGGCCAATGATGATAGTCTTGTAGGTCCCTAGATCCAGAGCATCGCCAGATTTGTGGATAGGCACAATAGTATGCTGTGTCCACTCCTCTGGGAAACCCTCCCCTATAGCCTGAGCAAAGACATGTGCAATCAAAAGGGCTATAGTGGAGGCTGCATAGATGAGATGCGCGCTTTGTAAATCAGTATGGTCGGCCGCCTCCCTATGCTGCATACGGCATATGGCTTTCTCCACCATCTCTGTAGTAAAGAAAGAGGGTATGGGTTGAGGCGCGAGTGGAATGGATGGCTGTCGAGGCACATCCTATAATCGCGCTGCATAATCTCGTGAGACCCGTGGGTCCTCAATGGGTGTAGTCGGACAAGGCTCGAGGAGAGTAGTCATGTTGTCGCACTATCCATGCTCATGAGTAGACGGTATTACTCGAGCTCCTATGCCTCCTCGAATGCTTGCCACTTTCAATGGGTCAGTGCCTTCATTTGTCTTCTGGCCTCTCTCTCTGTAATCTCTCCCAAGGCTCGTCGCGCATGTAGTTGTCTGTAAAGTGCTCTTCACTCATCATCATACCAATTGTTCTCGGGTCTAGTCCCAAGGGAGGGATACGTCGTGTGTGAGTTGTGTGTGGAAAGGAGCTAATAGCTGAGGTGTGTAAGATGGATGAGATATGTGAGGTGAGAACTAGGAAGGGGGTGGATGGGTGTAGTAGGCATAGGCCACGCTTGACTTCAGATGAGTATAGAGGATCTAGCTCATGTGTGAAGTGAATGGTGGTGTGTGGGGTACATGTGATAGGCCTATGTGGGGTTCTATCTCCAATGATGAAAAGGGAGAGGTATGTGTGATCGACTCATATCGGATCCCAAGATGTAATCAACTGTGCTCCCTCCAGTGCTCAGAGCCAAGCCTAAGTAGATGTCATCCATATGCTTTGATAGGAGCTCTGTCTATGGAGAGTCTCATGATAGTCTCCTCTTGTAGGGTATGTAGTGCTATTGGATCCTCCTCGTCATATGTCTTCCGCTGCTTACTGCATGTGCGAGCGTGAAGTTTCCCATGAGAAAGACTTCACCGAGTGTGGAGTACTCCATGATCTCATTTGATAGACATGCATAAGGTGAGGTCTCCCCTTATGAAGAGTCATGCTCCGTGGAGGTGAAATGAGAGCCGGTGGGGGCGAAATAGCATATGGCTATGTAGATGAAACTGTCACGTGATAGCTCAAGGCGGGTCCACATGTATCGAGCCTGTGGGCCACAGGCCATGGTCGGAAATCTATTGTGTAGTCCTCGTCTAAAAAGTATCGCCACCCCGCTTGAAAGAAAGTAAGTGTTTTTATGTCTATTAGGAGGCCGAACTCGACGTATGAGACAAATCAATGTACATGGGTGTGTCTTCTGTGAATCAAAAAAGATAAAAGATAAAAGTGCTTAAAAACCTGGTAAAGCCCATATAGATCTCCATAATATGCATGTGGAGATGCGCATGAAAGTATGGGAGTGTGTGTGGAGTGCTATATCTATGATAGTATATATGCAAAAGGGTAGTACATGCATGAGAATGCATCTAAGCGACTAACTAGCTCCATCCTGTACTAGTGGGTGGGTGTAAGATGTGGTACATAGGTGGAGGTGGAGTCAGGGCTGCCCTAACGAATGTAGAGAGAGAGAGAGAGAGAGAGAGAGAGAGAGAGAGAGAGAGAGAGAGAGAGAGAGAGAGAGAGAGAGAGAGAGAGAGAGAGAGAGAGAGAGAGAGAGAGAGAGAGAGAGAGAGAGAAAGAAAGAAAGAAAGAAAGTGTTTTTACGTCTATTAGGAGGCCGAACTCGGCCTATGAGACAAATCGATGTACATGGGTGTATCTTCTGTCAATCAGAAAAGATAAAAGTGCTGAAAAGAAACTGGTTAAGCTGATATAGATCTCCGTAGTGTGCATGTGGGGATACCCATGAAAGTGGTGGGGGGTGTATGGAGTGCGATATCTATGATAGTCTATATGCAAAAGGGTAGTACAACAACCATGAGAATGCATCTAAAACGACTAACTAGCTCCATCCTGTGCTAGTGGGTGGGATGTAATATGTGATACATAGGTGGAGGTGGAGTCAGGGCCACCCTGATGGCTGCAACGGGATCGGCCATCATCTGGGATCGTCTCTCGTCCATGGCGCGATGGTCACAATCCTGGATCTCCGCAATCTGGTGTCGGTGAAGTCTCGGGGCCCGATATCCTATATCACGGGGTCGTCTCCTAGCTCGAGATATCTGAGCCTGCTGAAGAGTCACCCCGCTCGGTATGTGGGCTGAGGGGGGGAGGGCTGCAGCACGTCGTGGAATAAAGAAGTCAGTGAGCTGACTCTGTCTCCCTCCTGTATGGAGTGCTACAGTAGGCTGGAGTAGGGAATCTCTGTGACTCTGTATCTCTAGTAAGAATCGCCCGAGCGGTCGCTGGTCTCTAGAGTCCATGATCTCTCGGAGGGTGGGCTGCCCTGCAAACAGAGTCTCGTATCTGCCTCTGATGCCATCATATGCGCTACATCTGCATACAAAGTGCTCCTCATCCTCCATCTCTACTCTGCATACTCTGCATATCCGCTCCTCTCTGGGAATGTCTGCGGCTCTGCCCGTCTCAATCTCGAGTCGGTGTGATGAGACTCTCAGCTGGCCAATCGCTACCCTCAAGCTATGAGGCATGTGAGTATCCATGTAGCGTGGTCGCTGGATGAAACCGTCAACTAGTATGTCTATGAACTGGTCTCGATAGTGTGATAGTCTCGATCCCATGTGTGGTGTGTGCCATGTCTGACTAATGTAGAGCTGCCAGAGATCCTGTCTGAGCACAACATTCCTCTCACGACAAGAGAGGTGGATTGGAGGTGAGTCTGGGTCATACTGAAAAGGCGGCAATCTGTCCATATCAAGTCCATGACTATCAAACCAGACTCTAACCTGAGTGTACCAAGCTCTCTCATATCCTAACTCTGATATCTGTATAGATGCCTCAAGAGCTCTGTGTGTGAGTCTATCTGTAGAGCGGTCCCTAATCCTCTGAATAAAGCAGATAGTCTGGAATAGTGCCTCTACTGCCATGGGTGGTGCAGCTAGCTCTGCCCTGATGATGTCATGTGGCACCGACTGTTTCCCACGAAATAATCGCGAGATCATACGTACCTGTGGCCTCTCGATCGCACTCCACTGGGTGACTGTGAGACCTGGGGCCCAAACCGTCGCAGCATACATCATAGCTGGTCTGACCAGTGTGTCAAATAGCCAGCCCTTCGTGCGGGGCTCCTGGAAGTGTGCTTGGTGACATCTCCGCTCTAACATGGCTAAAGCTGCATATCCGCGTGTGAGTCTATCGGTGGCTGCCTGTCTCATGCTGAAGGGGCCAGGCAAGCTCGTGAATGTGACTCCGAGATAGACATAGGAAGTGACCACCTCAATCTGTCCACCACCAGCTCTGAATCCTGCTCCATTCCTCACCATGGGGGAGGTGTGGAAGATCATGACCTTGGTCTTGCCAAGGTTTACTGTCAAGCCCCTCTGTGTACAAAACTCATCCAGGGCCTCAAGGTGGCGCTGTAATCCCTCGGGTGACTCTGAAATCAAGACAATGTCATCGGCATATAATAAAATGTGGACATGTGTACCTGCGAGGTCTGCACCCTCTCCTCCAGCTCGGAGAATGTAGTCCTCAATCTCGTCAATGTAGAGACCAAATAGAGTGGGAGAGAGTGGGCAGCCTTGCTTAACACCGATGGTGCTAGCAATGGCCTCAGACATACCTCCTGGACACCGTACCCTCCCAGTCACCTGCTCATAGAGTGCATAGATGGCCCAAATCATCCTTGATGGTACTCCCAAGCTCTGGAGGCGTTGGAAGAGCCTCTCTCGCGGCACTGTATCAAAAGCTTTGCGGAAGTCCACAAAGCAGCAATATAGCCTCTTCTTCCGCACCCTTGCCCCATCAATGAGGCAGCGCAGAATGAAGATGTGATCAATAGTAGAGAAAGCTCGTCGAAAACCTGCTTGGCCTCGTGCTCGTAGCCCCTCAGTCTCTGCATATGAACTGAGCTCTGCCTCAAGTATGGCACCGTATAGTTTGGCCATGGTGTGGCCAATCATGATGGTCCTGTAGTTCCCTGGATCCAGGGTGTGGCCAGATTTGTGGATAGGCACAATGGTGTGCCTAGTCCACTCCTCTGGGAAGCCCTCTCCTATAGCCCGGTTGAAGACATGTGCAATCAACGGGGCTATAGTGGAGGCTGCATATATGAGATGCTCGCTCTGCAATCCTGCGTGGTCTGTCGAACGTCCATGTCGAAGTCGTCGTATGGCCCTCTCAACCATCTTTGCTGTGAAGAGAGAAGAACTAGTAGGGCGAGGCTCAAGTGGCTGGGGAATGGGAGGCTGCCTAGGTACCTCATATAACCTCTGAGCATAATCATGCCATGTGTGTGGGTCTCCAATAGGTGTGGTTGGGCGTGGCTCTCGTAGGCTGCGCCATGCTGCAGCACTGTCCATACTCATAAAGAGATGGTATAGCTCAAGCTCCTGTGCCTCCTCAAAGGCTCGCCTCTTTCGACGTGTGAGAGTCTTCATCTGTCCCTTGGCCTCTCTCTCTGTGATCTCTCCCAATGCTCGCTGAGCTCGTAGTCGGCGGTAAAGATCTCTGCAATCCTCATCATACCAACGATGTTGTGGCATAGTCCCGGGAGGAGGTGTGTGACGAGAATGGATGGTGTGTGGGAAGGAGCTGATGGCTGATGTCTGAAGAACTGATGCTATCTGAGCAGTGAGAGGTGAGTAGGGATAGTGGAGTGTCAGGATGAAGTAAGAGAAGACCCTGCTCGACTCGAGCCGCATATATGTGAGCTAGCTCGTGTGTGAAGTGGATGGTGGTGTGTGGGATGCGTGCTGCGGGTATGCGTGTAGGGGTGTCTCCCTTCAGGGAGAGTGCGAGGTATGTGTGATCGGCCCCAATGGGTATGGGTGGGATGGTGAATGAGGTAAGTAGGTGGATGGCCTCTCTGGACCCCATGACGTAATCTACTGTACTTCCCCCGCCATCTGTGACTGAGTGTGGTATGCATGTCAATCCTCCTGAGGTAGGCCACTGAGTCATCCCGTTATAGATAACGAGATTATGTCGAGAGCCTAGTCTGAGTAGGTGAGTGCCATAGTGAGTGTGTGTAGCGTCAGCTGAAGCTCGAGCTGTAGACTCATCCTCTATGGTATGTAGTATCTCCGGGTCTTCTGGGTCAAATATCTCACACTGATCATTGCCTGTCCTGGCATTGAAGTCTCCCATAAGGAAGACTTCCCCTAATGCAGAGTACTCTGTAATCTCTTCTTACAAGCAAGTGTATGGTGAGTCCTCCTCTCGATCTATGATAGCGAAACGCGAGCTAGAAGGAGCAAAGTAGCATAATGCTATGAAGATGATCCGCTCCTGCGAGAGCTTGAGTCGAATCCAAAGATATCTGGCCTGTGAATCACGTGCGACTATCTGTATCCTGCTCTGAAGTCCATCTCTAAAGAGTATGGCTACTCCTCCTGATCCTCGGGTGGTGTGCTGACGTGTACACTCTCTGTATGTGGACTCCCACTGAAAACCGTGGACACGAGGTAGGCCCCGGTCCGGGCTCTCATGTGTCTCTGTGAGCATAATGATGTCTTTGCCTTTGCGCACCTCTTCCAATCTCTCTGGGTGTGTCCATAGATCTCCATTGCAGTTCCAAACTGCAAGGTGTATCTCCTCGAGTGTCTCACAGGCCGCGAATCCCTATGGGATGGCCTTGCCATCAATGATGACACGACCATCTCTGTATGAAGCCTTCTTTCCTTCTTTGCGAGCTTGATGTACTCTCGGCATGCATGCACGACGGTGTGCTACCTGCATGGGTGTGAGATCATCGTCAAGGTAGATGGGGGGGCCATCAAGTGCTCTCAAAATCACCCTCTTGCGTAGGAAAGTAGATCTTATATCTTTGGAAGGGAAGTGTAGAATGAGAGCTCTCTTCTTCGTGGGGTCTCGTCCCGTTCTCCAAGACTTGATGAATGGGGGGGACTCCTCTTTGTAGCCGAGTATCTTGCATAGTGTCTTCCCATCGGACTCGGGGGTAGAGCCTTCTTTTTCTTCAATGCCCGTGATGCGTACATTGAGACGGCGGGCATGTCTCATCTTTTCTTCCTCAATAGTGGTGTGCACGATGAGGGCTTCTTCCTTTTGTGCTTTCTCTTTGGCTTCTTTTTTGATGTTCTTCTTCACTATGTCGATCCACCCTTCTTTGGTAGCTTCTAATTTGTTTTCCATGCTCTCGGTCAAGGATTTGGTGAGTTCTTCTTTGAGAGCTTCTGTCTTGTTCATATTAATCTCTCCTTCTTCGGGTGTAAGAGAGACCATTGAAGCTTTGAGGAGCTCCAATTCCTCTTTCATGTTTGCCCTCTCCTTAGCCCATTCTTCTTTCTCTTTCTGCCATGCTTCCCTCTCCTTATGATATGTTTCTACTTCCTTCTCGAGCTTTGAGAGGCGGCTGATGATGGCGGTGATAGTGGAGTCCACCATCTTCTTGTTTTCTTTGATAGCTATGGTCAGTTTGTCCTCCATTTTTGTCAAATCATCCTTCTTAGCCGGGGCAGGGACACACTACACTACTTCTGAGAGAGAGGGAGAGAGGGAGGGGGGCGGCGGTGGGGGTTTCTCAGGGTGAGAGAGGGAGAGAGGGAGGGACACACTACACTACTTCTGAGAGAGAGGGAGAGAGGGAGGGGGGCACACTACACTACTTCTGAGAGAGAGGGAGAGAGGGAGGGGGGCGGCGGTGGGGGTTTCTCAGGGTGAGAGAGGGAGAGAGGGAGGGACACACTACACTACTTCTGAGAGAGAGGGAGAGAGGGAGGGGGGCACACTACACTACTTCTGAGAGAGAGGGAGAGAGGGAGGGGGGCGGCGGTACACACTACACTACTTCTGAGAGAGAGGGAGAGAGGGAGGGGGGCGGCGGTGGGGGTTTCTCAGGGTGAGAGAGGGAGAGAGGGAGGGACACACTACACTACTTCTGAGAGAGAGGGAGAGAGGGAGGGGGGCACACTACACTACTTCTGAGAGAGAGGGAGAGAGGGAGGGGGGCGGCGGTGGGGGTTTCTCAGGGTGAGAGAGGGAGAGAGGGAGGGACACACTACACTACTTCTGAGAGAGAGGGAGAGAGGGAGGGGGGCACACTACACTACTTCTGAGAGAGAGGGAGAGAGGGAGGGGGGCGGCGGTACACACTACACTACTTCTGAGAGAGAGGGAGAGAGGGAGGGGGGCGGCGGTGGGGGTTTCTCAGGGTGAGAGAGGGAGAGAGGGAGGGACACACTACACTACTTCTGAGAGAGAGGGAGAGAGGGAGGGGGGCACACTACACTACTTTTGAGAGAGAGGGAGAGAGGGAGGGGGGCGGCGGTGGGGGTTTCTCAGGGTGAGAGAGGGAGAGAGGGAGGGACACACTACACTACTTCTGAGAGAGAGGGAGAGAGGGAGGGGGGCACACTACACTACTTCTGAGAGAGAGGGAGAGAGGGAGAGAGGGAGGGGGGCGGCGGTGGGGGTTTCTCAGGGTGAGAGAGGGAGAGAGGGAGGGGGGCACACTACACTACTTCTGAGAGAGAGGGAGAGAGGGAGGGGGGTGGCGGTGGGGGTTTCTCAGGGTTAGGGCTACACTACTTCTGAGAGAGAGAGAGAGGGAGAGAGGGAGGGGCACTACACTACTTCTGAGAGAGAGGGAGAGAGGGAGGGGGGGAGGGGCACTACACTACTTCTGAGAGAGAGAGAGAGAGGGAGAGAGGGAGGGGGGCGGCGGTGGGGGTTTCTCAGGGTTAGGGCTACACTACTTCTGACACACTACACTACTTCTGAGAGAGAGGGAGAGAGGGAGGGGGGCGGCGGTGGGGGTTTCTCAGGGTTAGGGCTACACTACTTCTGAGAGAGAGAGAGAGGGAGAGAGGGAGGGGCACTACACTACTTCTGAGAGAGAGGGAGAGAGGGAGGGGGGGAGGGGCACTACACTACTTCTGAGAGAGAGAGAGAGAGGGAGAGAGGGAGGGGGGCGGCGGTGGGGGTTTCTCAGGGTTAGGGCTACACTACTTCTGACACACTACACTACTTCTGAGAGAGAGGGAGAGAGGGAGGGGGGCGGCGGTGGGGGTTTCTCAGGGTTAGGGCTACACTACTTCTGAGAGAGAGAGAGAGGGAGAGAGGGAGGGGCACTACACTACTTCTGAGAGAGAGGGAGAGAGGGAGGGGGGGAGGGGCACTACACTACTTCTGAGAGAGAGAGAGAGAGGGAGAGAGGGAGGGGGGCGGCGGTGGGGGTTTCTCAGAGTTAGGGCTACACTACTTCTGAGAGAGAGAGAGAGGGAGAGAGGGAGGGGCACTACACTACTTCTGAGAGAGAGAGAGAGAGGGAGAGAGGGAGGGGGGCGGCGGTGGGGGTTTCTCAGGGTTAGGGCTACACTACTTCTGAGAGAGAGAGAGAGGGAGAGAGGGAGGGGGGCGGCGGTGGGGGTTTCTCAGGGTTAGGGATTAGGGTTGGGTTTTGGAGTTAGGGTTAGGGTTCTGGTAATGGTTAGGGTTAGGGTTAGGGTTCGGGTAATGGTTAGGGTTAGGGTTAGGTTTAGGATTGCACTTAAGGTTGGATCGGGTAGGGGTGCGGTCTAGGCTAGGTGGGCAGAGGTCGAAGAGAATATGGGGGCACATTAGGGGCATGGTCGACGAGGGAAGAGGTCCACGAGTTCAGGGTTAAGGGTTTGAGCGTCGGAGAGAGAGAGAGAGAGAGAGAGAGAGAGAGAGAGAGAGAGAGAGAGAGAGAGAGAGAGAGAGAGAGAGAGAGAGAGAGAGAGAGAGAGAGAGAGAGAGAGAGAGAGAGAGAGAGAGAGAGAGAGAGAGAGAGAGAGAGAGAGAGAGAGAGAGAGAGAGAGAGAGAGAGAGAGAGAGAGAGAGAGAGAGAGAGAGAGAGAGAGGAAAGTGATATTAACGTCATCTAAAGGCCAAATTTGGCCTATGAGACTAAACCGTGTACAACCGTAGTAACCCTGTGTAGAATGAAATAAAATGGAAAAGTACTCGCTACACAAGTGTAGGCTGAACATGGAAACTGCCACAATATAGTGTACTGGGTGACGAAGAGGTAGTGGGGATAATGTAGTGGTGCGTGGGGAGATGTGGCTTTGGCTTTGAGATAATGGCCACCTAATACATGGGGGTCCGATGACGGGAGTGAATATGTATATCCTAACTACAGGTAATGGGTGGAGGTGGATGGAGTATGTGGTACATCAGTGGCGGTCTGAGTGCCTCCGTAAGGAAGACTGCCCAGGTGGTTGTTGATATATTTAGGTAGTGATGTGCGTGAACACTCTAGGACCCCCCGGGCACTTTTTTCCCTCTTTAGGAGGTTTTTTTCCCCCGACTTGTATATACGCCTATTGTGCTAATGGGCTACTTATCTTTGTACATTCCCTAGTAATACATTGAGTATTGTGTGTTGTGCTCCAAGCTTCTTCTTCTTCCTTGTGCTGTTCGCGTGCTTCCGCAAACGTCTAACTCCAACAATTGGTATCAAAGCAGGTCGTCGCTTCATCTAGGGTGCCATCGACACTTCTCCGGTTGCAGTCTCAGAATCGCATGAATTTTGGTGAGCATACTCAGCGTGTTTTCGAGATCAAAACTGCTTCGCTTTGTGGTGCCGAAATCGCGATCTGAGCTCGTTTCGGCCTCCGAACGCACTATCGCAGTGCTTGTGCAGGCTATTTCGTCTTTTTGTGCCAAAGGTATATACCAGTTTTTGTTCGCCAGTATAAGCGTCTCGAAGTCTTCTACAGGTCTAGCGGAATTCGTTTGGGCAGTTCTATTAAACTTTTTGAGATAGAGTCAATTTTCTGCATCAAGGTATTTTAGTCACCGGCCATGGCTGAAAGAAGTGATGTATTCCGTATGTTGGCTGTTGAGGATAAGTTGGATGGTACAAACTACCCGTTATGGGCTTATATGATGCGACATGTGTTGGTTGCAAAAGGACTGTGGAACATTGTGCAGGGTGTCGAAAAACGTCCTCTCACACCTGCAACTGTTACAATTGCAGGTAATGAAGCTGATGCAGAAGGTCGAAGATGATGATATTCTGCATATTCCTGTTCGTGCTGCAGTTTCTGCTGCACCTACTGTAGAGCAGATCCGTTGGGATGGTAGAGATTCCCAGGCACATGCATTGATAGAGTTGTTTGTCAAACGTGCCATTATTCCTCACATTCGCTCTTGCAGAACAGCTAAGGATGCTTGGGATACACTTACCATATTGTACCAAGCTAGGAATTAGGCTCGTGTTCCTTACCTCCGAAAACAGTTGGAGAGTGAGCACATGAATGAAGGTGATTCTATGGACAGTTTCCTAACGAAGATCAAAGACTTGAAGGAACAATTGATTTCTGCTCATGAGGTTATACCAGATAGCTCATTTGTGTAGACCGTTCTGAATGGTCTTCCTGATTCATATCAGAGTTTTGCTTCTACTCTTCGGTTGATGATGAAAGGCAATCCGAATGCCTTATCACTTGAGGAGTTAGTCTCTGTTCTGTTGCAGGAAGATGAGTCCAGGTAGAACAGGTCCATTATGCGAGTTGCAGATCAAGCTTTCCTGGCTAGTCAGAAGGGCAAAGGAAAATGGAGCTCTTCAACTAGTAAGCAGAAATATGCTAATTCTGCATATTCGAAGAAGGAAGATAAAGATGAGAAGAAATCAGAAAAGCAGAAATTGTTTTGTAAGTACTGTAAAGGGAATGATCATATCATAAAGAACTGTCCAAAAGTGGATGCTAAAGAGGCAAAGAAGAAAGAGGCTGGAATGGTTGTTGCAGAGGCCTCTACACCAAAAACAGAGTTTGCTAATCTTGTGCAGGAAGAAGAATGGGCGTTTACTACTGTCTGCAGTTTTGACCCATCTTCTCATGAGCAGTGCATGTCTGCTGTAGACTCAGATGTTTGGTATTTTGACAGTGGGACGACCAAACATATTACCTCGGAGCGAAGTTTCTTCTCTTCACTCGAGCCTTCCCCTACAGGGAATACTGTTACATGCGCCAACAACTCCTCTTATCCTGTTATGGGAGTTGGTAAGATCATTTTGACTACTGCTGATGGTAGTTCTTTCACTTTGTTAGATGCTTTATTTGTGCCAGGGATCAAGAAGAACCTGTTATCAGTTTTTGCATTAGCCAAGATTGGCTTGGTTTTGAAATTTGTTGATGACAGTGTACAGTTCATGATCTTTCAAATGGCGATGTGATTATTGCTTCTGGCATTTTATGTCGTGGGTTGTATAAGCTCATAGACTATGAAAGATCTGTAAATGATTTGGCATGTGCAGTAAATGATTCTCAGGCTATGTCAGATGCAAAGCTTTGGCATGCACGCTTTGGTCATCTGAATTTTGCTAGTTTGCTACGCCTGCAGAAATCTGAAATGGTGTCCTCTTTGCCCAAACTTGAGGCACTTGGAAAACATGTTTGTGAAGGCTGTATTTTGGGCAAAATGCAGCGTTCGTCCTTTCCAAAAGATGGTTTAGTTCGGGCTACTTAGAAATTGCAGCTTGTACATAGTGATGTCTGTGGTCCTATGCAGACACCTTCTTTTGGGAATTATCTTTACTTCGTGACTTTCATCGATGATTTCTCCAAGCATGCATGGTATATCCATTGACGGCTAAGTCCGAAGTGTTCATGTGCTTCAAACAGTTTTTAGTTTTGGCTGAAAACCTGTCAGCATGTAAAATGGGCACCCTCGGTTCTGATCGAGGGGGGGAATATATGTCTTCTGATTTTAATGCATTTCTGGCTGAATATGGGATAAAACACCAGTGTACACTTCCGTATACACCTCAACAGAATGGAGTTGCTGAACGAAAGAACAGGTCACTCATGGAGATGGAGAGGTGTATGGTCAAGAGTTAGGCTTTACCACAGTTTCTGGCTTGAGGTTGTCGTATGTGCAACATATGTACTGGAGAGGTGTCCCACTAAAGCGTTGCAGTCTATCACTCCATATGAGGCTTGGCATGACCGCAAGCCATTTGTTGCTCATCTTCGTGTTTTTGGTTGTTTGGCATATGCATTAGTGCCTGAACAACATCGCAAAAAATTGGATGATAAAGCAGTAAAATGTATTTTTGTTGGGTACAGTTCTGAAAGTAAAGGCTATCGTCTGTATCATCCACAAACTAAACACATTGTGGTTAGCCGTGATGTTGTTTTTGTGGAGGATGCTATTCAGCCATTGCTTTCATGTACTAAGGAGACATCTGTTAGCTCCAAAGACATGTATGGTACTTTGCCACCTCTTTTTATAGGTGGACAGTCTAGTGCTGGTCCTAATGAGGCAACTTCTCAGCCTTTGCAGGTTTCATGTGATGATGCAGATCATTCCATTTCTGATGCAGATTTACATGATGCACTTATTGATGAGAGAGCTGATATTGAGCAAGCAAGAACTATGCCAAAATGGCTGGTGCAGACCTTGCGTGATAGCAAATTAGATGCACCTGTGTCATATCGTATCCGATCAGGCTCTCATAGTGCCTCTTTTGCATCAGATTGCTATGCTATGGCTGCATCTGATCTATGTGATGAAACTGAGCCTGTTTCGTTTGATGAAGCACAAAATTCAGAAAATTGGATGGTTGCTATGCAATCTGAATATGATGCAATAATGAAGAATGGTACTTGGTCTTTATGTGACTTGCCTCTTGGCAAGAAGGCCATTGGCACTAAGTGGGTATACAAGCTGAAGCGTAAACTTGATGGTACAGTTGACATATATAAGGCTAGGCTTGTTGCAAAGGGTTATGCACAGGAAAGAGGCATTGATTTTGATGAGACCTTTGCACCTACATGCCGTATGACTACTGTTCGGAGCATTTGTGCACTTGTAGCCCATCATGGTTTGAATATGATGCAATAATGAAGAATGGTACTTGGTCTTTATGTGACTTGCCTCTTGACAAGAAGGCCATTGGCACCAAGTGGGTATACAAGCTGAAGCGTAAACTTGATGGTACAGTGGTATAAGGCTAGGCTTGTTGCAAAGGGTTATGCAGAGGAAAGAGGCATTGATTTTGATGAGACCTTTGCATCTACATGCCGTATGACTACTGTTCGGAGCATTTGTGCACTTGCAGCCCATCATGGTTGGAATCTACATCAGTTGGACATTAAAACTGCATTTCTGAATGATGACTTGCATGAAAAAGTGTATGTTTTTCAGCCTCGTGGCTTTGTGCAAAAAGGGCATGAGAACCAGATGTGCAGGTTAAAGAAGGCATTATATGGTTTAAAGCAAGCACCACGTGCTTGGTATGAAAAGATACATTCCTATCTGATTGCACAAGGTTTTGAGAACAGTCCAACTGAAAGCACCTTATATGTTAAGCGTGCTAGTGATGTACTTCTGATCATTGTGGTTTATGTTGATTACATGCTGCTCACTGGTCCTCATGAGAGGCATATTGCTGATTTTAAGGCTGATTTGCATGCCTCATTTGAGATGTCTGATTTGGGGCATTTGCATCATTATTTGGGCATTCAGTTTATGCACGTTGATGGTGGAATGGCTTTGTGTCAACATTATTGCAGCGTTTTGGCCTTGAAGACTGTAAGCCGATTGCCACTCCTATGGAGACAGGTTTACGATTGAGTCTTCATGATGGCTGGAGATGCATTTGATGCTGTTCTCTATCAGCACACTGTTGCATGCTTGAATTACTCATGCATTACTCGCCCAGATATTCAGTTTGCTGTCTCACAGATGAGCAGGTTTATGCATTGCCTAGGACTCAAGCATTAGCAGGCGGTTAAGCGTATCTTTCGCTACTTGAGTGGTACTCGGCTACTTGGGTTGTTTTATCCCAAGGGGGGATCACTACCGTTAGATTTGCATGCTTTTTCTGACTCTGATTGGGCTGGTTGATATGACACTCGTGTATCCACTAGTGGCTTTTGCTTCATGCTTGGTAGCTTATGTATATCTTGGTTGAGCAAGAAGCAGCCTACTGTGGCCACTTCCAGTTGTGAGGCTGAGTATAGGGAAGCTTCACAGCGACTGTTGAGCGTGTGTGGCTGAGACGCCTTATGGCTGATGTGGGTGTTGGTCAGTCTTCTGCCATCACCATCTTCACTGACAGTCAGAGCGCATTGGCAGTTGCGAGGAACCCTGTGTTCCATGCTCGCACTAAGCACATTGAGGTGCATTATCATTATGTCAGGGAGAGGTTCTCTACTAGGGAAATCGGCTTGGCATATGTGCCCACGTAGGAGAACATTGCATACCTTTTCATGAAGGCTCTGCCTAGGGAGAAGTTTGAAGCTTTCCGCAAAGCTTTGGGCTTAATTCCTTTTGTGGAGTGATTTCCACATAGCTTGGCACTTCCTTATACATTAGTGCCAGCTACTTGTGCACTGCATCACTCCCAGGGGGGATTTGTTGATATATTTAGGTAGTGATGTGTGTGAACACTCTAGGACCACCGGGGCACTTTTTTCCCTCTCTAGGAGGTTTTTTCACCCCGGCTTGTATATACGCCTATTGCCCTAATGGGCTACTTATTTTGTACATTCCCTAGTAATACATTGAGTATTGTGTGTTATGCTCCAAGCTTCTTCTTCCTTGTGCTGTTCACGTGCTTCCGCAGACGTCTAACTCCAACAGTGGTGGTGGTGGTGGTGCGCCTGTACTCCATCATGTGGTCATGAGCTATCCTGATGCATGAGATATCCTCCTTGCATGGTTGTGGTCGTCTATATCCAGCTCTATGTGGTCGATGTCGCACTCTTTGTGCCACTGCATGCTTGAGCGTTAGCCCTATGCCTCTTGAAGGTGGACTTGTCTGACGTAGCTCATCTCGTTGAAAGAACTGAGTAATGGTCCGCTGTGTACTCATTTGTGTCTGATGTGTGGGCTGTAGCAAGTGCTCTCGTCTCTCGTACGCTGCTCTGAGGAATCGCCCCAACCTCCGCTGGTCTCCAATGGTCATGCATAACTGTAGTGACTCCTCTATATGGAACTGTGCTCGTAGATGTGAGTATGCTCGGCATCTAGTAACAAAGTGCTCCTCACTCTCTATCTCTATATGGCATACTGGGCACCACCTCTTCTCTCTAGGTCCCCCCTTGGTCCGACCCCTCTCGATCTCGAGCTCATGTGATGAAACTTGAAGCTTCCCAATGACGACTCGGAGGTGGTGTGGTATGTCTGTATGCATGTATCGGGGAGTCTCAATGAAGCCCTGATCTGAGATCTCTAGAAAATGCTCGTGGCAGTGGAGCATTTTCGGTGGCAATGTATCCTTGGGGCTAATCCGGATTTCAATTACCTTATCTCCAAAAAGTAGCTCTTAGAATTCTTGGGCAAGTAAGTTCGCTTTCAAATTTATTATTGACTTATTTATGAAATGTTTAATAGTTCTCCCTTTCTAATGAGTCATGAATCTTTTCTTCTCTTATGTGTAGGATTGTTCATCGAGGGCATGTGAACGAAATCAGTTAGCATATTCTTTGATATATGCAAAGATTCGCAATAAGCTTTCCACAAAGCAATTAGAGCGACTTATCTATTGTTATTCTAATCTTCGTATGTTACGATGTATGCATGAAATGCCAATGGCAAGACAGATAAAAATACATACGTTTATATAAATATGTTTTACTTATGTTTTTATTATTTAATGTTTCATTAATTTTGACATTGAAAAATCATGTTTTTCTTTCTAATTTAGGTCAATGTGGATGATTTGAAGCTCTCACTTGAGAACTAAAAAGTCTCAACAAAGAGGTCAATTAGGAAGAAGAGCAAAATTTTCGTGATCTATATTTAGAGCTTGAGGAAATTGATCGTCGAGGCTCTCGTAAACATTCATGCAACATTGTGCATGGAAGAAGTAGGGAAAGATCCATTGCACATAGAGGTGGAAGAGTTTCCACTTCAAATAGACCTTCTACGGCTATGACATATGTGCGAAGAGGCTCGGGAAGTGGCTCTCCTTCGACATCAACCATGGAAAATACGGAAGCTCATGTGCATGCTTCTAGAGATCTTAGAGAGCTTGAATATGATGATGAAGGCAATGTTTCTAGTGATGGGGATTATGACATTATGCGTTCTTGTAATGAAGATAATGATCATGTTATTGAGGAGGAAGATCAAGAGTATGATCTATGAATGGTGACATGCTATGTGTCATGTAAACATCTATATTTTGTCATTGATGATTAGAACACTAATTAAATCATCATTTCATATTTTTTATTGTGTAGATTTTCATAGTGGTTGTTTAAAGTAAGTATAATTTGTAGTTTATGTTTGTTCTCAAAATTTGAATTTCATATATTTATGTGGAACATTGAATGTTCATGAATCATGAGTCGTATCCATTGTCAATATGCCATGTCTTTCTTTTATATATTATGTCTATATCATAAACTTTAAAAATGAAGTAGTGCATTGTAATAAGTATCAATATATCATGCATGTGTATATATAACATGCATTATGTGATATAATAGTGTATGATGTATCTATTATCATATATCCATGCATTATGCATATTCCATACCCTTTTAATCATTAATTATACAACTATTTTATTTTTTAACGTACGTAACATCATCGTATGCCAAATTTTTTTCTAGTCCGTCTAACCGTACGTTATCGTACGTAAACATATGCCATCGTACGAGACCACTATGGCTACCCTCGAGCAATGAGGCATGTATGTGTCCATGTAACGTGGTCTTTGGATGAACCCGACCGCTAAAAGGCCTAAGAACTGCTCGCGATAGTTTGACAGTCTAGATCAAGGTCAGAAATGGACCACGTTCGACTAATGTAGAGCTTCCAAAGATTGTGTCTAAGCTCACTGTTCCTCTCACTACGTGAGAAGCGAATTGGGGGGGGGGGAGGGGAAGAGGGAGGGAGAGAGGGAATGTTATGACCTCCAGGATCCTCCCAATGTTATGACCTCTAGGATCCTCCCCTGCTGGACAAGACAAGACACAAGCCATATTCACAAACAATAGAAGGGAAGACATCAGACTCACCTCCCAGTCGTAGAGCTAATACGAGCTCATCCTCGAGCTCGTGAGCCTACAGCCAAGCGCACGACCACCTCCAAGGGACTGGTGTCCCATACCACCAGCCCCCCACTAGTACAGGTGACGAGGCTCTGCCAAAGGGCCAAGAGTCCAAGTGCCTCACGTGAGAGATGTCTCACAAATCAGCCCACGAGTCCTATTTATAGGCTCAAATGAGGAGGTGGCCTAGTTCATATTTGGCTGGACACTTTAACTACAGGCGCCCATCTAGATGTCCTTGAGTTTTGGGGACGTAACACTTCCCCCCTTTTTTCTAATTGCTGTCCTCAGTAGTTTCTTGGCTAAAACCAAGAGTCCAATCAGTTGACAACCTAACTGAATCCGAAGTCAAAACTGACTCAGGCGAGTGCCTGCACTAATCAAATACTCAGGATAAGAAATCCCTCGAGACTTCCTCTCCCTCTGGTCGTGAACCAAGCCGGATTCTAGTGGAACATGTCTGATAATATCTTCTCAAGCTTAGATCTCCTCTAAAAGTATCACATAAAATCATCATGTCGGAGTTGAGAGAGAAGGCAACTATCATGGAACCAAGATACCTACCTAAGCTGCCAAACAAGCAATTGTCATGGGGCAAAGATACTTGTCCAAGTCACCAACCTATCAACTATCATGGACTGAGGATGTCAATGATTTTTCAAGATAGATCAAACTTGTAAGATACAGCAAAGATCAGTGATCAAATACGGATCACCATCGAGAAGATAACATCATGCATCTGTCAGTTTGAATTGTCTTAGGATCTAGGGTTATCCTAAGGTACACCCTCATGCCCCACCAAGACCATGAGGTGCAAGCATATTGTGTGAATGGTATGGAGAATAATGAAGTGCAAAGAAGACAACATAATGCAAGGCTGTCTCTGTCGTGTTCTCCTCCCTCTGCTCAGTACTGCCCCATAGATCTTGGCCAGGATGTGGCCTATCATAATAGTCCTGTAGTTCCCTGGGTCCATCATATCGCCGGACTTATGGATAGGCGCAATGGTATGCATAGTCCACGAGTCAGGTAATCCCTCAACCAAAGCACGGTTGAAGAGACGGGCGATCAGGGGAAACTACATTGATTGCGTATATAAAGTGCTCGCCCTTTAGTCTTGTGTGGTCTGCTGAACGGCCATGCTTTAGCCTATGGATGGCCTGTCGTGAATAGGGTGGATATCACAAGACGCGTTGTGGGAGGGATAGGCAATGGCGGTTGTCCTTGCACGTCATATAACCTTTGGGCGTAGGTGTGCCAGGTCTGAGGATCTGCTATGGGCGTAGGTGGGCGTGGCTCGCGTAGGGCCCTCCACGTAGTGGGGCAATCCCTACTCATGAGAAGGTCAAACAACTCTTCCTCCTGTCACTCCTCGAAAGCTCGCCGCTTCCGGCGTGTGAGGGCTCGCGTCTGTCGTCATGCCTCCCTCTCTATGATGGATCCCAAAATACTCTGTGCTCTGAGATGTCGGTATAGTCGTCTACACTCCTCATCGTACCATCTATTCTGGGGTGTATGCCCTAGCCGTGTCGGATGTGCGGTGCTGTGGGTGGTGTATGGGAAGCTGAGAGTAGCGGATGTGTGGAGGATCGAGGAGAAGTGGGCGGTGAGGGTATGCAATGGGGCAGAGGGATCAAGGGAGTAGATGCGCTCTCGAACATGGGAACTATAGATATGTGCTAGCTCATGTCTAAAGTGAATAGTGGTATGGGCATGTTGCGGTATGGTGGTGGGGTGGGATATGCATGGTGTGCCGCGTATGGATAGGGCGAGATATGCGTGATCAGCTCCAATCGGTGTGGATTAGATGGTGAATGAGGTGATGAGATGTGTCGCCTCCGGGGGTCTGATAACATAGTCTACCACACTGCCTCCATGCGGTGTCGTGGGTGGAATGCAGGTGAGACCACCCGAGATGGGCAAGGTCGCCATCCCATTATATACAATGAGACGGTGTGCTTCTCCTATCTCGAGTAGGTGTCGGCCGAATGAGGTTGGTGTGGTGGGGTCGATCGAGGCTCTGAGTGTAGACCTGTCGTCGATGGTGCGAAGCATCTCAGGGTCATCAAAGTCATAGATATCACACTAGTGGCTCTCAGTGCGGGCATTGAAGTCTCCTACAAGGAAGACTTCGCCCATCCCGGTATACTCCATAATGGTGTCACTGAGGCAGTCATATGGCAATGCGGTGTCTGGTCCCTCCCTCTCTGAGGGCTGCGCAGGGGAATGTGTGATAGTTGGAGGCGTATCCACATGAATCGTGCCTCTGGGTCTCTAGCTACCACCTGTACCCTGTGCTGTAGCGACTGTCTATAGAGCACGGCTACTCCTCCTGATCCTCGTGTGGTGTGCTGTCTCATCTTTCGGCGGTGAACTGACTCCCACATATAGCCCTCAATCCTTGGTAGGCTCCTCCCCGGGCTCTCGTGTGTCTTTGTCAAGAAGATCATGTCTCTGCCCTCCATCACCTCCTTGAGGCATCTTGGATGTGTCCACGAAGATCCATTGCAGTTCCATACTGCAAAGCGCACCTCCTGCTGTGCTGTCTCATAGGCCGTGAATCCCTAGTCAATTGGTCGTCCTCGATGATGATACGATCGTCTCTGTATAGGGCACGATGTCCCTCCCGTCGGGCAGGGGAGAGAGAAAGAAAGAAAGAAAGAAAGTGTTTTTACGTCTATTAGGAGGCCGAACTCGGCCTATGAGACAAATCGATGTACATGGGTGTATCTTCTGTCTATCAGAGAAGATAAAAGTGCTGAAAAGGAAACTGGTAAAGCTGATACATATCTCCGTGAAATGCGTGTGGAGATACCCATGAAAGGGGGGGGTGTATGGAGTGCGATATCTATGGGAGTCTATATGCAAAGGGGTAGTACAACAAGCATGGGAATGCATCTGAAACGACTAACTAGCTCCATCCTGTGCTAATGGGCGGGTGTAAGATGTGATACATAGGTGGAGGTGGAGTCAGGGCCATCGTGATAGCTGCAACGGGATCAGCCATCATCTGGAATCGTCTCTCCTCCATGGCGCCATGGTGACGAGCTTGGATCTCTGCAATCTGATGTCGGTGATGTCTCGGGGCCCGATATCCTCTAGCACGGGGTCGTCTCCTAGCTCGAGCAGCCTGAGCCTGCTGAAGAGTCACCCCTCTCTGTGTGTGGGCTGAGGGGGGGAGGGCTGAAGCACGTCGTGGAATAAAGAACTCAGTGAGCTTACTCTGTCTCCCTCCTGTATGGGCTGCTACAGTAGGCTGTAGTAGGGAATCTCTGTGACTCTGTATCTCTAGTAGGAATCGCCCGAGCTGTCGCTGGTCTCTAGAGTCCATGATCTCTCGGAGGGTGGGCTGCCCTGTAAATAGAGTCCCGTATCTACCTCTGATGCCATCATATGCGCTACATCTGCATACAAAGTGCTCCTCATCCTCTATCTCTACTCTGCAAACCCTGCATACCCGCTCCTCTCTGGGAATGTCTGCGGCTCTGCCCGTCTCAATCTCTAGTCTATGTGATGAGACTCTCAACTTGCCAATCGCTACCCTCGAGCTATGAGGCATGTAAGTATCCATGCAACATGGCCGCCGGATGAAACCGTCTGCTAGGATGTCTAAGAACTGGTCTCGATAGTGCAATAGTCTCGATCCCATGTGTGGTGTGTGCCATGTCTGACTAATGTAGCGCTGCCAAAGATCCTGTCTCAACACAACATTCCTCTCATGACGGGAGAGGTGGATGTGAGGTGAGTCTGGGTCGTACTGAAAAGGCGGTAATCTGTCCATATCAAGCCCATGACTATCAAACCATACTCTAACCTGAGTGTACCAAGCTCTCTCATATCCTGACTCTGATATCTGTATAGATGCCTCAAAAGCTCTGCGTGTGAGTCTGTCTATAGGGAGCTCCCTCATCCTCTGAATAAAGCAGATAGTCTGGAATAGTGCATCTACTACCATGGGTGGTGCAGCTAGCTCTGCCCTGATGATGTCATGTGGTACCGACTGTTTCCCGCGAAATAGTCGCGAGATCATACGTACCTGGGGCCTCTCGATCGCACTCCACTGGGTGGCTGTGAGGCCTGGGGCCCAAACTGTCGCAGCATACATCATAGCTGGTCGGACTAGTGTGTCAAATAGCCACCCCTTCGTGCTGGGCTCCTGAAAGTGTGCCTGGTGACATCTCCGCTCTAACATGGCTAAAGCTGCATATGCTCGTGTGAGTCTATCGGTGGCTGCCTGTCTCATGCTGAAGGGGCCAGGTAAGCTCGTGAATGTGACTCCGAGGTAGACATAGGAAGTGACCACCTCAATCTGTCCACCGCCGGCTGTGAATCCTGCTCCATTCCTCACCAAGGGGGAGGTGTGGAAGATCATGACCTTGGTCTTGCCAAGGTTTACTGTCAAGCCCTTCTGTGTACAAAACTCATCGAGGGCATCCAAGTGGCGCTGTAATCCATCGGGTGACTCTGAAATCAAGACAATGTCATCGGCATATAATAAAATGTGGACAGGTGTACCTGCGAGGTCTGCACCCTCTCCTCCAGCTCGGAGAATGTAGTCCTCAATCTCATCGATGTAGAGACCAAATAGAGTGGGAGAGAGCGGGCAGCCTTGCTTAACACCGATGGTGCTAGCAATGACCTCAGACATACCTCCTGGACACTGTACTCTCCCGGTCACCTGCTCATAGAGTGCATAGATGGCCCAAATCATCCCTGATGGTATTCCCAAGCTCTGAAGGCGTTGGAAGAGCCTCTCTCGTGGCACTGTATTGAAAGCTTTGCGGAAGTCCACAAAGCAGCAATATAGTCTCTTCTTCCGCACCCTTGCCCCATCAATGAGGCAGCGCAAAATGAAGATGTGATCAATAGTAGAGAAAGCTCGCCGAAAACCTGCCTGGCCTCGTGCTCGTAGCCCCTGAGTCTCTGCATATGAGCTGAGCTCTGCCTCAAGTATGGCACCGTATAGTTTGGCCATGGTGTGGCCAATCATGATGGTCCTGTAATTCCCTGGATCCAGGGTGTCGCCAGATTTGTGGATAGGCACAATGGTGTGCCTAGTCCACTCCTCTGGGAAGCCCTCCCCTATAGCCCGATTGAAGGCATGTGCAATCAACGGGGCTATAGTGGAGGATGCATATATGAGGTGCTCGCTCTGCAATCCCATATGGTCTGTCGAACGTCCATGTCGCAGTCGTCCTATGGCCCTCTCAACCATCTTTGCTGTGAAAAGAGAAGAACTAGTAGGGCGAGGCTCAAGTGGCTGGGAATGGGAGGCTGCCCAGGCACCTCATATAATCTCTGAGCATAATCATGCCATGTGTGTAGGTCCCCAATAGGTGTGGTCGGGCGTGGCTCTCGTAGGGTACGCCAGCAGCACTGTCCATACTCATAAAGAGATGATATAGCTCAAGCATCTGTGCCTCCTCAAAGGCTTGCCTCTTCCGACGTGTGAGAGTCTTCATCTGTCCTGTGGCCTGTCTCTCTGTGATCTCTCCCAATGCTCGTTGAGCTCGTAGTCGGCGGTAGGTATCTCTGCATTCCTCATCATACCAACGATGTTGTGGCATAGTCCCTGGGGGAGGTGTGTGACCAGAATGGATGGTGTGTGGGAAGGAGCTGATGGCGGATGTCTGAAGAACTGATGCTATCTGTGAGGTGAGTAGGGATAGTGGAGTGTCAGGGTGAAGCAAGAGAAGACCCTTCTCGACTTGGGCCGCATATATGTGAGCTAGCTCGTGTGTGAAGTGGATGGTGGTGTGTGGGATGCGTGCTGCGGGTGTGCGTGTAGGGGTGTCTCCCTTGAGGGAGAGAGCGAGGTATGTGTGATGGGCCCCAATGGGTATAGGTGGGATGGTGAATGAGGTAAGTAGGTGAATGGCCTCTCTAGATCCCATGACGTAATCTACTGAACTTCCCCTTCCATCTGTGACTGAGTGTGGCATGCATGTCAATCCTCCTGAGGTAGGCCACTGAGCCATCCCGTTATAGATAACGAGATTATGTCGAGAGCCTAGTCTGAGTAAGTGAGTGCCATAATGAGTGTGTGTAGAGTCAGCTGAAGCTGAAGCTCGAGCTGTAGACTCATCCTCTATGGTACGTAGTATCTGTGGGTCTTCTGGGGGGGGGAGAGAGAGAGAGAGAGAGAGAGAGAGAGAGAGAGAGAGAGAGAGAGAGAGAGAGAGAGAGAGAGAGAGAGAGAGAGAGAGAGAGAGAGAGAGAGAGAGAGAGAGAGAGAGAGAGAGAGAGAGAGAGAGAGAGAGAGAGAGAGAGAAAGAAAGTCATATTAACGTCTTCTGGAGGCCAAACTTGGCCTATGAGACAAAAACCATGTACAAGTGTAGTAACCCTGTGTAGAGGATGAAATGAAATAAAAGGTATATCGCGACACAAAGATATATATAAAGCTGGAAAAGGATGGGGAGATGTGGCTCTGACTCCGCAGATAGTGGCCACCTAATACATGGGGGACATGTGAGTAAAAGTGTGAGTAAAACACCCTAGCTACCGGTGAATGGGTGGAGGTGGGTGTAGTATGTGGTACATCCGGGGTGGTCTGAGTGCCTCCTGAAGGAAGACAACCCATGGAGTGGTGGTGCGCCTATGCTCCATCATGTGGTCGTAGGCTGTCCTGATGCATGAGATATCCTCCTGATATAGTCGTGGTCGATGATATGTGCCCCTGCGTGGTCGGCGCCGTGCTCTCTGTGCTGCTGCCTGGTGGAGCGTGAGCCCTATAGATGGACCTCTCTGATGTAGCTCAGCTCGCTGAAAAAACTCGGTAATGGTCTGCTGCGTACTCACCCGTGGCTGATGTGTGGGCTGGAGTGACCGATCTCGCCTCTCGTATGCTGCTGCGAGGAAGCGTCCCAAGCGTCGCTGGTCTCCCATACTCATGCATAACTGGAGTGTCTCCTCTATCTGGAAATGTGCTCGTAGGTCTACATATGCTGGGCATCTGATAACAAAATGCTCCTCACTCTCTACCTCTGTCTCGCATACTGGGCACCGCCTCTCCTCACGGTGGACTCCCCTGGATCGACCCCTCTCAATCTCGAGCTGATGTGATGAAACCCGGAGCTGCCCAATGACGACTCGAAGCTGGTGGGGTAGATATGTCTGCATGTATCTCGGAATCTCGATGAAGCCCTCGTCCGATATATGTAGAAAATGCTCACGGTAATAGAGCATTTTCGGTGGCAATGTATCCCTAGGGCTCAGCCATGTCCTCTGTATGTATGTATGCCATATCTCCTGACGAATGATCCTATTCCTCTCCTGATGAGAGAGAGAGTAGGTGGGTGCATGTGAGTCGTACTGTAGTGGTGGTAGCCTGTCTATGTCAAAGCCGTGGTGGGCCAGCCAGTCTCGTGTCTGCGCATACCATGAGGAGGTGTCGCCTGCTAATGCCATGTCCCGTGATGCTTGTAAAGCCCGATAAGCAATGCGCTCTGTATCCATGCTCTGGAGTCTGTGTAATAGGCATACTGTCTGGAATAGTGCCTCAACTAGCATCGGTGGTGCAGCAAGCTCTGCTCTAATGATATCATGTGGTACTGAAGGCTTGCTCCGGATAAGTCTGGAAATCATGAGGATCTGTGGCCTCTCTAATGCTGTCCATACTGATGGTGCTAATCCTGGTCCCCATATGGCTGCCCCATACATGAGCGCTGGTGTAACCAAAGTGTCGACCAATTTTGGAGAGGGGTTAAAGTGAGTGACTTTCCCCAAAGTCTTATTGAGTTATGTTATATAGGACCCTTTTAGGGTTGGCCAAGTTCACATTGAACTTTGCCCAAAAATAAAGAATAAGTGACATCGCCTTTATAAATAGGCTTATACACATGTATACACTATAAAGGGGTCATTTAGGGCTTTACCCCCAACAACTGCCACCATGCACACTTTGAGGAGCCCCGCACAAATGGGTGGCTCTTCGACACTTTGGTTACACCAACGCTCATGTATGGAGCAACCATATGGGGGCCAGGATTATCTACATCAGCATGGACAGCATTGGAGAGGCCATAGATTCTCATGATTGCCAGATGCATCCACAGCAAGCCTTCGGTACCACATGATATCATCAGAGCAAAGCTCGCTACACCACTGATGCTAGGAAAGGCATTGTTCCAATCTCTAGATAGTATGCCTATTACACAGGATCCAGAGCATGGACACAGAGCGCATCACTTATCGAGCTTTCCAGGTGCCATGCGACATGGCATTAGCAGGAGACACCTCCTCATGGTACACAGAGACACGAGATTGGCTGGCCCATAATGGGTTTGACATAGATAGACTACCACCACTGCAGTACGAATTACTGGGCCCCACCTATTTGCACGCTGAGGGAGCTTGGATCAGAGCACCCGGTCACGCAGGCTTTTGTCGCACTTTTTCCACTATCGACCATATCTGCGTACTTTGTTGCTTGATTGAGAGTGCGAAGGCGAGGAAGCGGAGACTATAGTGTTGCTTTGTGGATTTCCGCAAAGCCTTCGACATGGTCCCTCGAGAGAGACTATTGCCGAGACTCAAGGAGTTATAGATACCATCAGACATGCTATGGGCCATCCATGCTTTGTATGCACGAGTCACAGGCAGGGTGCGTTGCCCGGGCGGCCTATCAGACAGCCTTGTTAGCACCATTGGCGTGAAACAAGGTTGCACTCTCTCATCCACTCTCTTTGGTCTTTACATTGACGAGAGCACGGGCTATATGCAACGAGAAGGAGGGCTAGGAGGAGACCTCGAAGGTACGTCAGTACACATATTATTATATGCTGATGACATTGTCCTGCTTTCAGAGTCACAAGAGGGGCTACAGTCACATTTACAGGCGCTCGATACCTTCTGCATTGAGAGAGGATTCAAGTGAACCTTGGCAAGACCAAGGTCATGATCTTCCATACCTCGAGGACAGTATGACATCGCACCTCCTTCACCGCAGTTGCAGGACAGATAGAGGTAGTGGACTCATATGTCTACTTAGGTGTCACCTTCGCGGGCAGCACAGGGGTATTCTCCATGGCACAGGAAGCGAGCGATAGATTGATGTGAGGCTATGCGGCACTTGTAGGACTAGAGAGACGCTGCTTTCAGGCACATTTTCAGGAGCCCCGGACTAAGGGGTGGCTCTTTGATACTCTAGTGACACCAGCATTGATGTACGCAACGGCAGTATGGGCACCAGGGATCACAGAGGCGATGTGGACGCGGATTGAGAGGCCCCAAGTCACCATGATCTCATGCTTGCTCCGCAGCAAGCCCTCCGTTCCACACGACATTATACAAGCTGAGCTTGGCACGCCACTGATGCTAGTGGAGGCCCTCTTTGAGCATGTGACGTTTATTCTGAGAGTCAGAGAGCTCCCCACCAGCCGACTCACCAGGCTTGCATTTGAGAGCTCTAGACATTTGGCAGAGACAGGGCATGAGAGAGTATGGTATGCACATACCTACCGATGGTTAGCAGACCATGGCATGAGCATTACCGATCTCCCCCCTTTTCAGTATGACCTCTCTTCCCCCTACATTACCCTCTCTTGTTCGGAGAGGAACAGGATCATCCGTAAGGACCTACTACAGATACACGTCAGGGAGACATGGATAGCACCACGGGAGCCTCTTCCCACAAAGAGGCAACACTACAGAGAGCACTTCTTGACTGTGACAACGGATGGTTTCATCCAGAGACCACGATACATGGATACATACATGGCTCCAGTAGAGAGAGTGGCCATTGGGCAGCTCAGAGTATCATCACACGAGCTCGAGATTGAGGTTGGGCGAGTGACACATACCCCCAGGGACGACAGATTATGCAGGATATGCCGAGAGGAGGTGGAGGACGAGGAGCATACACATGTAGATGCGAAGCATACAAGGACATCAGAGACGGCTACCCACATTCAGGGGACCCAGAGAGATCAGGGCTTTATTGGAGATGGAGGACCAGCGCCCTCTAGGTCGCTTCCTAGTAGAGCTCTAGCACCGCCGTGCATCACTTCTAGCAGCGGATGGACATACACTTGGCCCCCCAGACTTCTATTACAGATTTTTTCAGACCCATAGCCACTCGAGGACCCAGCTCGACGCAGGGTGTCACATTACAGAGAGCAGAGGAGCTTAGACGACAGCGGCGACAACAGAGACCCCCACTCCGGAGAGCCCGTCCCCACTAGAGAGAGATTTAGGCGATTCACGCACGCCATGACATGGAGATACGGAGACGTCAGTAGCGCATCCCTGTCGATCTCGATGTGCAGAGCATTTTGAGGATCCCTATGATGCCTTACCCACCGATGCACTATATCCTACACCCACTCGAGACACTTAGAGCGTTATGACACCACCGAGTCTCCCCTCCCTATGCATATCATATTTATACATCACCTATTGAGCATATAGAGTGCATACCCATAGCACCCCATACCCTTGATGCCAGCTATTATCCACTCCTTTTATATTTTGTTTTGTACCCACACTTTATTTTCCTTTTGGGATCACAGTGGATTGGATCATACTGATGTATATGTTTTGTCTCATACGCCGATTTTGGTCTCTAATAGATGTTAAAATGTCTTTCTTTCTTTCTTTCTCTCTCATCGGAGCTCCGGAGGAGATGATATGGGGGATCTACGCCTTATACGAGAGAGTATCTGGTAGAGTCAGATGTCCAGGGGGCTTATCTGATCCACTTGCTAGCACTATCGGGGTGAAGCAAGGATGCCCTCTCTCACCCACCCTCTTTGGTCTCTACATTGATGAGATAGTGGACTTCACACTGCAGCAGGGGGGAGATGGCATTGAGGTACACGGGTCCACTGTCCATATTCTTTTATACGCTGATGATATTGTATTGGTTTCAGAGTCTGCAGAAGGTCTACAGCATCATCTACACGGCCTAGATGACTTTTGCAGACACAGAGGGTTATCTGTGAACCTTGGTAAAACCAAGGTCTTGATCTTTCATACATCAGCACAGGTACGCAGACATAGTTTGTTCACAGCAGCAGGTGGACCGATCGAGGTGGTCGGATCATATGTTTACTTGGGGGTGACATTTACAGCAGCATCAGGGGTCTTCTCTACGGCTCAGGCAGCCAGTGACCGCATCACACGTGGGTACGCAGCACTAGCTTTGATGGAGAGACAGTGCCACCAGGCATATTTTCAGGAGCCCCGCACAAAGGGGTGGCTCTTTGACACTTTGGTTACGCAAGCGCTCTTGTATGGGGCAGCCATATGGGGACCACGATTAGCTACATCAGTATGGACAGCATTAGAGAGGCCACAGATCCTCATGATTGCCAGACTTATCCGCAGTAAGCCTTCAGTACCACATGATATCATTAGAGCAGAGCTCGCTGCACCACCGATGCTAGTTGAGGCACTATTCCAGACAATATGCCTATTACACAGACTTCGGAGCATGGATACAGAGCGCATTGCTTATCGTGCTTTCGAGGCATCACGTGATATGGCATTAGCAGGCGACACCTCCTCATGGTATGCACAGACACGAGACTGGCTTGCCCACCATGGCTTTGACATAGACAGGCTACCACCACTACAGTACGACTCTCATGCATCCACCTACTCGCTCTTTCATCAAGAGAGGAATAGGATCATTCGTCAAGAGATATGGCATACATACATACAGAGGACATGGGTGAGCCCTAGGGGTACATTGCCACCGAAAATGCTCTACTGCCGCGAGCATTTTCTACATATATCAGGCACGGGCTTCATCGAGATTTCGAGATACATGCAGGCCTACCTTCCCCACCACCTACGAGTCGTCATTGGGCAGCTCCGGGTTTCATCACATCAGCTCGAGATTGAGAGGGGTCGGTCCAGGGGAGTCCCCCGTGAGGAGAGGTGGTGCCCAGTATGCCAGACAGAGGTAGAGAGTGAGGAGCATTTTGTTATCAGATGTCAAGCATACTTAGACCTACGAGCACAGTTCCAGATCGAGGAGTCATTCAAGCTGTGCATGACTATGGGAGACCAGAGACGCTTGGGACGCTTTCTCACAGCAGCATACGAGAGGAGAGAGCGGTCACTACAGCCCATACATCAGCCACGGGTGAGTACCCAGCAGACCATTACGCAGTTCTTTCAGCGAGTTGAGCTACATCAGAGAGGTCCATCTATAGGGCTCACGCTACACCAGGCAGCAGCACAGAGAGCACGGCGCCGACCACGCATGGGCGGATATCGTCGACCACGACTATATCAGGAGGATATCTCACGCATCAGGATTGCCTACGACCACATGATGGAGCATAGGCGTACCACTACCCCCTGGGTTTTCTTCCTTCAAGAGGCACTCAGACCACCACCGATGTACCGCATACTACACCCACCTCCACCCATCACCAGTAGCTAGGGCGTTTTACTCACATTTTGGATCCCCCCATGTATTAGGTGGCCACTATTTGCAGAGTCAGAGCCACGTCTCCCCAGCCTTTTCCAGCCCTATATAGCTTTGTGTAGCGATCTACTTTTATTTCATTTTATCTTCAACACAGGGTTACTACACTTGTACATGGTTTTTGTCTCATAGGCCAAGTTTGGCCTCCAGAAGACGTTAATATGACTTTCTTTCTTTCTTTCTTTCTTTCTCTCTCTCTCTCTCTCTCTCTGTGTCTCCAACGAGCTGTGCCTCCATTTCTGCTATCGCCCTCCATTCCAAGATCAGTGCCTCCATTTCTGAGGCACACACATGTGCTACATCAAGTCCTCTACCCCTAAGCACCATATTCAAACCCTTTCAACTCTTATCAGAGCAGAATTAGGGTTTCAAAGGTGCTGTGCAGGTGCTGTACAGCAAAGAAAACCTCACTTTTTGTGAGAATGTTCGATTTCATCATTAAGAACTTTGCTCCGGGGCAAAGAGGAACACTTTGGGCGTCTCACCAGCCCATAACAGGATGTTTTCAAGTGTTTTAAAGATCTAAACAGGTGTTTTACAGGTCATAACAGCAATATACAGGTTTAGCACCTTATGTATTGAATTGTGGCAAAAGAAATTGCTTATGTACAACAAACTGTGGTATTTTTCTGAGAATTTCAGAAATTTTTGAAGTGAAATTTGGGGCTTTTGCTCTTGTTTGTTCTAAAGGCTGCATTATAGCCTTATGTATGCATATTGATGTCAAAAAGAAATCACAAATTCGCTTGCTTGAATGTTTTGCAAAAAGTTTTAGATTCTAATTTTGTGCTCCAATCGGCTCGATTTTGCTCTATTTTTCTCCTACAATTATTTGAAGCCATTGCGCAGTACTTTTAGAGGTGGTACCCTGATTTTGGTGCATTTTGCCCAAAATTTCAGCACATTAACCTCTTATTTGTGCAACCATGGCATCATCGTCCTCAAATATGAAGAATCTTTTTGAGATTCGCCGCTTCGAGGGCATAGGTTTTGATCTTTGGAAGGAGCGAATATAGGGAATTCTCTTCCTCAAAGATTATGATTGGGCATTAGAAGAAGGAAAACTGGAAGACATGTCAGATGATGCGTGGCAGACTTTGAATAGAAGGGCCATCACTTATATAAAAATGTCTGCGTCAGATGATATTCTTGTAGATCTCAAAGGCATCAGTACATCTTCAGAGTTGTGGGCCAAGCTTAAGGCCACTTACGAGAACACCACACCTGTCAATAAGGTACATCTTACGAGGAATTAGTTGGCATGCAGTTGGACGAGTCCAAACAAGCTGCAGAGCACTTGTCTCAGTTTACAGGTACTCTATCACAGTTGCAGGACTCAAGGATGCCTCCCTTTGATGATAAGTTGAAAGCTATTTTTTTGCTTATGACACTTCCTGATTCTTGGGAGACCTTGGTGGTTTCATTATCAATAAACCCCAATCTTACTTTTGATGGTGTGAGGGGTTCTATATTGAATGAAGAGATCAAGAGAAGAGGAAGTGGTGAAGGAGGCACTTCTGCGAACATGGTCAAAGGCAGTTTAGAGAAGAAGGGCTCTTATTCACAGAGAAGTAAGAGCAAAAGCAAAGAAACGGGTAGCTCGAGCAAGAAGCAGCATAGTGATGTGACATGTTACCAGTGTGGTAGGAAAGGTCACAAAAAGCTCGACTGTCGATACTATAAGGTCGAGCTAGGGAGGAAGAAGAATGCTGGAGACAAACGAAAGGACAAGAAAGAAGACAAGACGGATGGACAGAACAACCACAAAGAAAAAGAGAAGGCGAATGTGGGCTCTAGTGTTGTTATTGAGGAGCTTTCAGATATGGAAGATATTCTATGTGCTACGTGCTAATGCGCATGATGTCTCTTGCAATGTTCATGTATAGGACATGTCGATCACTAAAAGTGATCTGATTGATGCTATATTGACTGACAATGATGCATTATCCCAGACATGGATTGTTGATTCTGGTGCGTCGTTTCATGTGACTCCTGTCAAGGAGTGTTTTGTTACTTTTCATGCGGGCAGCCATGGCCATGTATACCTAGGGAATAATCATGCATGCCCCATTGAAGGTATTGGCACTCTGCATCTTTCGACAGATGGCACAAATGAGCTGGTCCTGCATAATGTAAGATATGTGGCAGGAAGCAAGAAGAGTTTGCTCTCTTATGGGCAAAAGGATATGCATGGTTACAATGTTTTATTTGAAAGAGGCTCATGGAAGATGACCAAAGGGTCACGGCTGATTGTTAAAGGCATGAAAAAGGGAACTTTGTATTGCCTACATGGAAAGGCCTTGTCTGGCAAATTCATTGCATTGGCTGAGATTAATTCTCATATAGAATTGTGGCATAAAAGACTTGGCCATATGAGCCAAAAGGGTCTATCCAAACTTTCTAACTTGAAGAAGCTTGATGTTAAAGGCACTAAGCTAGATTTTTGTAATGGTTGTCAATATGGAAAGCAAGTGAAAAGTTCCTATTACTATGGTGTGTCTCGTAAGTCTTGTATATTAAATCTTGTCCAGTTCTGATGTATGTAGGATGCCCATCAAATCTATGGGGGGTGCTTTATATTTTATTTCTTTTGTTGATGATTTTTCTAGGAAGATTTGGGTGCAACTACTCAAGTCAAAAGATGAAGCATTTGCTGCGTTTAAGAGATTTCATGCATTTGTGACTACCCAAATAGGTAGAAAGTTGAAATGCTTACGTACGGACAATGGGGGTGAGTTCACAAGTGTTGAATTCAAAAGTTTTTGTGAAAATTTGGGCATAAAGAGAGAGCTTACTGTTCCATACAACCCCTCTTCTAATGGTGTGGTTGAAAGGTATAATCAGACTCTTTGTGAGAGGGTGAGATGCATGCTTTCTAGAGCTAATCTCCCTCATGGTTTTTGGGGAGAGGCTCTTAAAACTGCAGTACATATATGCAATCGATCCCCTCGCATGTCTTTGAAGGGTGACATCCCTGAAGAGGTTTGGTCTGACGAACCTGCTTCATATGATCACTTACGCGTCTTTGGTTGTGAAGCTTTTGTACACATAAGGCTTGAGTTGAGGAGTAAACTTGATGCCGAATCCATTAAAGGCCTCTTCATGGGATAAGGTGAAGAAGGTGAAATGGGTTATAAAATATGGTTACCTCAGCTCAAAAGGGTCATACACAGCCGGGATGTTGTTTTTAATGAGGCAAGGCTGCTACAAAACAATGTTGCTTTGAAACATGACCATAAAAAGGTCACATTTCAGCAAGACCAGCCACGTGTTAGGCCTATTTCAGACCCTCAGAATGCACCACATATATGGCTGAAAATATAGATAATCTAGTGGTTTTTGAGTCGGGTGATGTTGGACAGCAGGAAGAGGCTCCGGAAGGGCATATGCAGCCACAAAATAATGCTGAAAATGATGCTGGAAATGATGTACAATAGCATTTAAATGATGATTTTATTATACCACATGATGTAGACCCATTACCAGAGAATGAGGTTCATTGGGTGAGATGATCATCGTAATAGTACTGCGTATCCACGTGTGATGCGATCCCGGGCTGCCTGAGATATAGAGAAAACCACATAGACTATTTTGAATGTCAATCCGAGATAGACATATGATCCGGCTATTGTGAATGTCACTCCGAGATAGACATATGATCCGACTACCTCAATCGGTCCGCGTGCTGCTGTGAAAGAACTATGTCTCTTCACTTGTGCTGATATATGAAAAATCATAACCTTGGTTTTACCAAGGTTCACAGATAGCTCTCTATGCATGCAAAAGTCCTCTAGGACGCGTAGGTGGTGCTGTAGACCTATTGCGGACTCTGAAACCAGTACAATATCATCAGCATATAAAAGAATATGAACAGTGGTCCCTGGTCTCTGGATACTTTGAGCATTGCAACATTTAATATTAACGGGATAAGACTCAAGAGGACTGAATTGTATTGGCATATGCAGACCCACTCTTGGGGTGTGATAGGTCTTCAAGAGACTCGTCAATTCTAGGGGTGCTTGCCGATCCGAAACCCCGGGTTCGCAGTTTTCACCAAGCTTGGTTCTTCGGAACCGGGCTTCCGTGGCCTTTGTTTCCTTCTTGCCTCTGATTTGCGGCCCTTTGAGCTCAATGTGTCCGCTGAATCCCAGGTTTTTGTGCAGTTCCATGTGGGACCTCAGGCTTGGATTCACGACAATGTTTACGTCTCCCAAAAGCGCTACTCTAAGGCACGGACTTTAGTGTTGGAGAAGTTGAAGACGACCATGGAGAGACGTTCTGCTAGAAATCTCCTTGTGATCATTGGAGGCGACTTTAATATGAAAAGGAAGTTCTTGGAGCGGTGGCTTGAGAGGCTTGGCCTTGAGTGGAGTGTGCTGCGCGTGCGCGGTTTCAGTGTTTCATATCACTCTCGGGAAGGGCGCGACAAATCAGATTTAGACCATTTTTTGGTCCATGACCTTAGCGTGAGGCAACTCTCACATGGCTTGGTACGACGTTCGGTGGATTTATCAGATCACTTGCCTTTGGTGTGTAAGTTACACTCGGAGGTTGTGGAGGCAATCCCACTCCCGACCAATCCTGCTAGGGGAATCAATGCGAGTTTACTCGAAATGCATAGTCAAACCTTCTTGTCGTCGAACCGGTGGAGGGTCTTGGCGGATTTGCAGGAGGAGGTTGGGGTGCAGTTTGAGAAATTTATGGAAATCGCAAAGGGCATTTCTTCTGACGTGGGGGCCTACAATAGACGACCTTCTCCATGTGGCACGGCCCCGTTCCGGTTATCTGTTGGACCCTAAAGTCCGCCGGTTAATCAATTCTCGTATTCGTGCTTGGAATGCGCTCCGAAAGAGTGACTTATCCGCTCCAGAGGGGCTGATATGCATTAGTGAATACGAAGGGGAGTGCGAGCGAGTTCGACGTGCGGTCAAGGAGAACGGCCACCGCATTATGGAGAGATGTGTGCGTCAAGGAAAGTCCCTTCTTCGGGAGGGGCAACACAAAAAGTTCTTCAACCTTCTGAAGGCCATTTGTGGGAGGGGGAGAGCTAGCTCTTCCAATCAGCCCATTCGTAATAAATGGGGGAAGTGGTTGTGAATCCTACCGAACAACTTTGTATTTGGAAGGAACACTATGAGGGTATCTTTGCTGATCCGAGCGGGACGAGTAAGAACGCAGATTTTTGGACAAGACATCCTGTTAGGATTTGGCCGAGTCTTACAGTAGTGAACCAACCTTTACAATGGTTTGAATTCCGTTGCGCCTGTAAGAAACTTAAGAGATATCGAGCCGTCGGAGGAGATGGGCTTCCCCCTGAATTATTTAAGATTCTTCTTCGGGATAAGGGTATGAGGTCTGACTCTTCCTGTCCTAACACGCCTTTTGGCAAGGCCTTTATGAATCTGCTTGAAAATTTGTTGGAGAAAGGTCATGTTCCGGAGTCTTCGGCTACCGCAGTTGTGGTTTCCATTCCAAAGAAGGTAGACTTAACCTGCATTGACAATTATCGAGGAATATCACTGATCTCCGTTGCTCTTAAGATTCTGGTCTCTGTGTTAGTGAGGAGGCTTACCGAACCTCTTGAGGCCCCTAATTTTTTCAATCAGGGCCAGGTTGGATTTCGTGCACGTCATGAGTGCATAGGGCAAGTTGTGTGTATGCAAGAAGTGGTGCTTAAACGGGCCGCTCATAAACTTCCTACGTATGCGGCGTACATTGACTTCAATTAAGCATACGACACAGTGCAGCATCAGGCTTTGTTCCTTAAGCTTGAGGCGGCCGGCCTAACCGGTAGAGTGCTGACATTCTTTCATGTTCTGTACGAGTCTTCAAAAGTCCGGGTTCGCGTGGAGGGACAACACTTCAGCGAACCCGTCCAGGTACTGCGAGGTGTTCGCCAAGGGTGCTCGGGATCCCCTATGCTCTTCAATATTTATATTAACGATATTCTTGATAGGGGGGTGACAGTTGGGGGCTTGATATACCCGGAATTGGTGGACTTAAAGGTCTTCTGTTTGCAGATGATCTCGTATTATTTGCAGATAGCCCAGCCGAGCTCCAAAAATCTTTAGATCATATTAGTGAGTGGGCGAGGCTGTGGGGCATGGAGTTTGGGGTGGACAAGTGCCTGGCCACCGTGTTTTTTGGAGGCAATGGCGAGTTGGCGGCGCTCGAAAGTTATGGCTTGCTTATTAGTGGTGTTAGAATCCCAGTAGGTGAGAAGTATACCTATTTAGGTGTGGAGGTTAATTCTAACTTCTCTATCGAAACGATCATAAAAAGTCGTGAAGAGAAGGGAAGGAAGTCTCTTTTTGCCTTCCAGCACCTGCTGAGCAATAGATCTTTCCCTGCTTGGATGAGGCTCGCAATGTTGAAGAGTTTGGTATTCCCCGTGATTATGTATGGAGCAGAGTTGATTGGGGGCCATGGGCAGAATCTCTTTGGTAAGCTTGAAAGGCTGGTAGCTACGGCGATGCGGATGATCTGTGGCAAAGGGGCTCGGTCTACTACGGCTGCCGATGCCGTGATGCACAAGGAGTTCCACATTCCCCCGTTGGCAGCCTATTTTGGTGGAATGAGGGGGAGGCTTTTTGGGAAGTATCTTGATAGCCCAACTTGGCTAGGGTACATGCTGCAGAAATCGACGGGATCTCGATTCCAAAAGTGGACGTGGATTTCTCGAACTAAGTGGTGGAAGGAAAGGTATATACGAGAAGCTACTCTAGACTCGGTCAGATATCATGTTTGTGGCAAAGTGGGAATTGGAAAATCATTATGTCGCGTTGGGTCCCTATGCGGAGTATAATTTGACGGAGTCACGGGAATACCTGCATAGAAGTGTTTGTAGTCATTTGCTTAGTCCTATTGCGGAGAGCATGCTTATGCTCGCTAGGATAGGGGGGCTGTTTTTGGTTGAGAGGTTGGAAGGGAGAGGTAGGAGTAAGTGTCCCCTTTGTGCTGAGGTGGAGAGGTATGGTTCCCTGTCGCATGTGATGGTGGAATGCAGTGGTGGAAGCTCTTAGGGGAAGGTGGTTGGATTCTCTTATCAACAGTTTGATTCAGCGGTTGGATTTTAGCCCCGTGTTTCATGTGGGCTTGACCCTTATCCTCCTTGGAGGGGAGGCTCGCAGAGTTCGCTTGACCCATTGGGTTAAGCCTAATCCCCACTCTAGGGAGGGAGTAGCTAAGCATGTCTTGGTTGCTTCCTTCCTGGGTGAGGCTATTCCCAAATATATGAGAGCTCTCTTTGAAAACTGATTGATCCTCTTCAGGGGAAGGGAAGTCATTCTCCCATCCGATCCCTCTTGGGTCCCGTTCGTTGGTGTGTAAGTCCGATTTGGCAGAGGGAAATGATAATTAGTGGGCTGAATTTTGCAAGAACTCTGGTGCTTCAAGTTATGGGCATAGCTTCACCGATCGCAAGTGATGAGATTGGAGACTCAGAACTTGTGTGCGGACTCCTCCTGTGAGCCGACGCTCCTTGTGGGTATGACGTTCCTTTGTTGGGAACACGTCGGGTAGGCAGTATAGCTTGGTGAGGAATTCGTTCCAAGTCCGCATACTCCAGTGTCGTGACCGGGGCATTGGGTATCTCACCGCACTAATCTCTCGGGATTAGTTGACCACAATCTTTGGGTTGCAAGGTCACGTATAAGTCTTCTTCGGAAGATGAAGCGACAGATAGATTCTGCCTTCTGAGCGGGTTAGCATCCGTAGGGCCCCATCCCCGACTCAGAAAATAAAAAAATCAAAGAGGGTGGGTGAAAGAGGGGAGTGCTTCATCCCGATGGTGCTAGCAAGTGAGTGGGATAAGCCACCTCGACATCTGACTCTACCAGATACTCTCTCATATAAGGCGTAGATCCCCCATATCATCTCATCTGGAGCTCCGATATCGAGTAGGTGTCTGAAGAGTCGCACCACGGGAAATGTGTCGAAGGCTTTGCGGAAGTCGACAAAGGAGCCATATAATCTCCTCTTCCTCACTCTTGCTGTAGGGGATAAAGGCCCCAAGGACTCTCCTTTTGTATATTTTGACCCTTCCATGTGAAAGCTCTCTTCGAGAGCTTTCCAGACATATTTTTGTTGTATTTTTTGGATCCCAAATCGGGGAGTTATAGGCATTTACATTATTTTTATGACTTTTGGTCATTGGCCATGTGTAAACATGCCCAAATGACATAAAAGTCACTTATCAATAAGACTTGGTCCCAAATCTCTCATAACTTGATTGGGACTTCTTCAACTTCAGCTTCTCCATCTTCTTCTCCAAATTTCTGCGTAGGTTTCTCTCTCTACTTTCTCTCTCCTCACGTAGCAGCCCACTCCCTTTGTGTTTTGAGCAACTTAGCACACCACGATGTAGCTCTCCGTGGCCTCTTTCAACTGGTATCAGAGCTTTGAGCTGTTCCATCGCGACAAAGCTGCTCGAAGTGCTTTTCTACTTCAGCCTATGTTAAGCCGAAGGTGTTTTCTTGCGTTTGGGAGAATTTTATAGCGAAAAACCTTCTTTTTTCGCGATAAAAGTGTTGTTTTTTGAGGATTACTTCAGCCCGGAGCAAAGCTGAAGCAAATTTTGTGCTTTTTAGAGAGTTTCATCGCGAATAATCTCTTCTATTCTTCTTTTTGTATCCCCACAGGTCATTTTCAGCATCCATATTGCTGATTTTTTCATCTACAGGTTTTTTGTGGCAGAAATTCTCTCTCATTTCAAGTGGGAGGACATGTACAAATATTGAGGAAGTGCATACTTGCTGGAAACTTACTACTGCAGGTCATTTCTGTGATTTTACAGGTCATATTGCCCCAAAAATTGGGGCCTTTGTGAAAACAAGCACCCGTTGACTTGGTTTTGCATCTATGTATGCCTTTTGTGGTTGAAAAACAACAAATTTGTTGTTTTTGATGCAATTACAGCTTGTTGGAATTCTCTGAAATTTTCTGCAGAAAATTTCAGAAATTGATTTTTGCAAGTTTTGAACAGTTTTCGGGCTGCAGAAAATTTCAGAAATTGATTTTTGCAAGTTTTGAACAGTTTTTGGGCTTAATTTCTCAGCTATAGTCTCGTAAGGTAATTGCGCATAGGACAACAGGTGAATTTTACCTTTTTTGGTGAAATTTTAAAGCTCTTAGTGTGCAAACATGGCCTCTACCTCCTCTGATGTCAAAAGCTTGTTTGAGATCAAGAGATTTGAAGGTAATGGTTTCGATTTGTGGAAAGAGAGAATGTTGGGCATCCTCTTTCTTAAAGATTGTGAAGGGGCTCTTGAGGAAGTCAAACTTGAAGATATGACAGATGCAGCATGGATGAACCTAAACAAGAAGGCCATCACTTACATCAAGATGGCTGTATCAGATGAAATCTTAGTGGATTTGAAAGGCCTTACAATTGCTTTTGAGGTATGGGAGAAGCTAAAAGCCACTTATGAAAATATCACGCCTGTAAATGAAGTGCATCTTATGCGTAAGCTAGTGTGTATGCAGCTTGATGAGTCAAAAAGTGCGGTTGAGCACTTATCTTCGTTTACAGGTACTCTTTCACAATTGCAGGACTCTGGATTACCTCCATTTGATGATAAGCTTAAGGCCATCTTCTTGTTGATGACCTTACCTGATTCATGGGAAACATTGGTTGTTTCACTTTCGATTAGCCCCAGTCTTACCTTTGATGGTGTAAGGGGTTCTATTTTGAATGAGGAAATCAGGAGGAAAGCTAGTGGAGAGGGCAGTGGTTCAACCAATGTGGCTAGAGGAAGAACAGAAAAGAAAAGTGGAAATGTACAGAGGAACAGGAGCAAAAGCAAAGGCAAGGCTGAAGTGACTTGTTATCAATGTGGTAGAAAAGGTCACAAGAAGCCTGATTGCAGATACTATAAAGCTGAACTAGAAAGAAAGAAGAATACAGGTGACAAGAAGAAAAAGGACACCAAGAATGAAGCACATGATACCTCAAAGAACAAAGACAAAGAGAAGGCCAATGTGGCCTCTAGTGTCATCATTGAGGAGCTATTAGCTGCAAAAGATATACTTTGTGCTACTATGGCAGCAGAGAATGCTGAAGTTATTGATGCTTCTATTAATATTCATGCACAAGATATGTAGATCACAAAGAGGGATTTGATTGATGCCTTGCTTACTGTGAATGATGCTTTGTCACAAACATGGATTGTAGATTCAGGTGCATCGTTTCATGTAACTCCTATTAAGGAGTGTTCCACTCCTTTCATGCAGGCAGCCATGGACATGTATATCTTGGAAATAACCATGCTTGTTCTATTGAAGGTATTGGCACAGTGCATCTCACAGTGGATGGTACCAATGAGCTTGTTTTGCATGATGTAAGGTATGTACCAAGCATCAAGAAAAGCTTATTGTCCGTTGGGCAAATGGATATGCATGGATATAGTACCCTCTTTGAGAAGGGGTCATGGAAGCTTATCAAAGGCTCTAGGCTGATTGTTAAAGGTACAAAGAAAGGGACTCTTTATTGCTTGCATGGTAAAGCCTTGTTGGGCAAGTTTATTGCTTTGGCTGAAATCCATTCACATATGGAATTATGGCATAAAAGGCTTGGCCACATGAGCCAAAAAGGCGTTGATAAACTATGTAATTTGGACAAGTTTGATGCTGAAGGTTCAAAACTTGATTTTTGTAACGAATGCCAATATGGTAAGCAAGTAAAGAATTCCTACTACTCTGGTGTCTCTCGTAAGTCTAATGTGCTTGATCTTGTTCATTCTGATGTTTGTAGCATGCCCACAAAATCTATGGGGGGTGCTCTTTACTTTGTTTCTTTTGTTGATGATTACTCTAGGAAGCTTTGGGTATATTTGTTAAAATCAAAGATGAAGCCTTTGCTGCATTTAAGAAATTTCATGCATTTGTGACCACTCAAACAGGTAGAAAGCTGAAATGCTTACGTACAGATAATGGGGGTGAGTTTACAAGTGCTGAATTCAATAGATTTTGTGAAAATCTTGGTATTAAGAGGGAGCTAACAGTCCCATACAGCCTCTCTTCCAACGGTGTGGCTGAAAGGTACAATAGGACTTTATGTGAGAGGGTGAGATGCATGCTGTCCACATCTAATCTCCCTCATGGATTTTGGGGAGAGGTTTTGAAAACTGCAGTTCATGTTTGCAATCGATCCCCTCATATGTCCTTAAAAGGTGGCATTCCAGAAGAGGTTTGGTCTGGCAAACCAGCTTCATATGACCACCTACGCATCTTTGGTTGTGATGCTTTTGTGCATATAAGGCCTGAGTTGAGAAGCAAGTTAGATGCAAAGTCCATGAAAGGAATCTTCATGGGTTATGGAGATGAAGGTGAAATGGGCTACAGGATTTGGCTACCTCAACTCAAGAAGGTAATACGCAGCCGAGATGTTGTATTTAATGAGGCAAGGCTGCTCAAAAACAATTGTGCCTCTAAAGATGACCATAAAAGAGTCAAATTTAAGCATGTACAGCCACCAGTTAAATCTGATATGAACCCTCGGGATGCACCACATATGGCTGGAAATGACAATGAGCCCGTGGTTATTGAGCCAGATGATGCTGGACAGCAAAATGATGCTCCTGAAGGGCATATGCAGCCATCTATTCATGCTGAAAACAGGGCTGGAAATGATGTACAGCAGCCTGTTAACAATGAAGAAGTTAATGTACCTCCTGATGTAGATCCATTACCTGGTAATGTGGATCATTGGGTAAGAAGATGTATACATCCCAGGAGGCCAGTGACTAGATATGATCCCTCTATACATTATATTATGTTATCAGATGAGGGTGAGCCTCTTACTTATAAAGAGGCAAAGCTATGTGAGCACAAGAAGAAGTGGGAGTTAGCCATGCAGGAAGAGATAAAGGCCTTGCATGCAAATGATTCTTGGGATTTGGTTGAGTTACCCAAAGGAAGGAAGGCCACTCCCAACAAATGGGTGTACAAAATCAAAACTGTTGATGGCAAACCCAAGTATAAGGCAAGGCTGGTTGCTAAGGGATATGCCCAAAAAGAGGGCATTGATTTCCAAGAAGTGTTCTCTCGAGTGGTGAAAATGACCACTTTACGTGTGTTGTTTGCTCTCACAGCTGCCTTGGATTTGGAATTATTCCAAATGGATGTTAAAACAGCCTTTTTGCATGGTGATTTAGGTGAAGAGCTGTACATGAAACAGCCAGAAGGATATGCCATTTCTGGAAAAGAGCATCTGGTATGCAAACTGAAAAGGAGCTTATATGGGCTGAAACAGGCCCCTAGACAATGGTATAAGAAGTTTGATGCATTTATGCTCAAACATGGGTTTAAAAGAAGCCATGCAGATTACTGTTTGTACACCAAAAAGGATGAAGATGGCAGCCCAATTATTCTTGTACTGTATGTAGATGATATGCTGCGCTGGGAAGAAAAAGAGCACTCTGAATGCTCTAAAACAGCAGCTGAACTCTGCATTCTCAATGAAAGACCTTGGGGAAGCTGAGCATATTCTTGGTATGCGTATAAAAAGGGATAGGCAGCAGCATACTTTGCAGGTATCCCAAGAAAAGTACATTGAAAAAGTGCTGGACAGATTTAATGTGGCTGATGCTAAGCCTCTTGGAGTGCCATTGCAGCCACATGTTAAGCTTTCCAAGGATGACTGTCCCAAAAATGATGATGCAGCCAGTTACATGAAGAGTGTTCCATATGCATCAGCTTGTGGTTCACTTATGTATGCTATGGTTGCCACTCGGCCAGACATTGCTCATGCAGTGGGAGTTGTTAGCAGGTTCATGGCTAATCTTGGTAGAGCTCATTGGGAGGCAGTCAAATCTATCTTGAGATATTTGAAAGGGACCAAAAGTAAATGCTTATGTTATGGAAAGGGTCCATTGGAGTTAAAAGGATTTTGTGATTCAGACATGGCAGGTGATGTGGACACACGCAAGTCCACAAGTGGCTATGTATACATACTTGCAGGTGGAGCTATTTCATGGTGCTCTAGACTTTAGAGGATAGTTGCACTATCTACTACAGAGGCTAAATATATTTCAGCCACAGAGGCTTCCAAAGAAGCCATTTGGTTAGCCCGCCTCTGCAGTGAGTTTGGGATGCCTGAAAAGGCACCTGTTCTTGGATGCGATAGCCAGAGTGCCATTTGTTTGGCAAAGAATGCCATGTTTCATGCTCGCACAAAGCATATTGATGTGAGATATCACTTCATCAGAGAGGTGTTAAAGGATGGCCTGATCACTTTGATCAAGGTCAATACTTCACAGAATCCTGCAGATGCTCTCACGAAGTGTCTACCCAAGGCACAACATCAGCTATGTATACAGATGGTGGGAGTTACTTAGCTTAAAGGAGCCTCCTTGGTCCTTTAAGTGGGAGGTTGTTGGGGATAAAGGCCCCAAGGACTCTCCTTTTGTATATTTTGACCCTTCCATGTGAAAGCTCTCTTCGAGAGCTTTCCAGACATATTTTTGTTGTATTTTTTGGACCCCAAATCGGGGAGTTATAGGCATTTACATTATTTTTATGACTTTTGGTCATTGGTCATGTGTGAACATGCCCAAATGCCCTAAAAGTCACTTATCAATAAGACTTGGTCCCAAATCTCTCATAACTTGATTGGGACTTCTTCAACTTCAGCTTCTCCATCTTCTTCTCCAAATTTCTGCGTAGGTTTCTCTCTCTACTTTCTCTCTCCTCACGCAGTAGCCCACTCCCTTGGTGTTTTGAGCAACCGAGCACACCACGATGTAGCTCTCCGCGGCCTCTTTCACTTGCTTGGTCGATCAGGCATCTTAGAGTGAAAATGTGGTCAATGGTAGAGTAATCTCGTCTGAAACCTACTTGTCTTGGAGCCCTGATACTCTTCCTCTCAACGAGAGTGCTCAACTTTGTATGTAGCATGCTCCATATAATTTGGCCAATATGGGGCCAATCATGATTGTCCGATATGTAGCCGGATCCATAACGTCGCTTGACTTATGAATGGACACGATGGTATGCTCAGTCCACGAGTCAGGGAACCCTTCAACCGGTGCATGGTTGAAGAGGTGGGCAATGAGCGGTGCTAGAATCTTGCATCCGTAGATGAGGTGCTCCGCCTATAAACTCCGCCTATAAACTGAACTGGTCATGGGCTCTGCCATGCTGTAAATGGGAAATAGTGGGGCTCACTGTTGGGAAACAATGTCCCATTGGTCAAAATTGGTCAAGTTGGTCCATATAGCTATACAATATAGCATTAGTAGCTCTTCATTATAGCTTCTTCTACAAGAAAAAGGCGCTGGCAACGTGGATAGCGAAGCACACTCCCAAAGAACCCACCAACGTTTGATTCCCACGGGCAGCAAACGGCAGCGCGAAGATTTTCTTTTAGATATGCTTTTCAAATAAAGTAAAGCAATGGACGGACGAATGTGAGCGCGCATGTTTTTTCTTACGATAGCAATCGTAGAGTTTTTATTGAAAAGAGCTTTTTGGAGTGCTTTTGAGGTGAGACCAACTACTATAAAAGAACAAGCTTGGCTTATTGTTTAGTATCCTTCACTTAGTTTCAACACCAAGCTTTGGAGAGCTTTGGTACCTCAATAGAGTTGATGTTCTTAGCACATGGGGCAGCCATGGTGCTATCTTGGAGCATGTTGAGGAGCGACTATGGAGTTCTTCTTGGAGAAGAAGAGTGTGCACACACTCTTGCTCATGGAGAGGCTATTAGCAGCTTGGTGGTGTGGATCGGCCATTCACATGATGTATTTGAAGATTGTCTTCTACATGAAGATTTCGGTGTACTTCAAAGTTGGATGAGGTGTTTGAGAAGGTATGTGCATATGAGTTTGAGTATTTCTGGCAGCAAACTTGTTAGCATTCTTTGTTACTTTTGTAAGTATATGATCTTTTCACACACATGTCTAACTTAGGGTCTTCCATAGCCTAAGGTTAGATGAGGGTTTATTGATTATCAGTTTTAGAGTGATCCTTCCTCTTTCTGTCACTCATATTCACTCTTCTACAACCTATTAGGTCACATCTCATGTATATTGAGATTTCTATCCATACATCTGAATATGTTTGTTACATTTGTACATTCACTCATCCATCTATTACTGTTCACATTAGAGTGGTTGAGAGTTTTGCTCCCACATTGTACATTGAACATTGGTATATATGATAGTGTGAGTAAGCAGTGGCTTACGTAACACTTTACACATGTTGTCTAATCTCTCTCTATCTTTGTCTCATCATTTGTATGATTAAATGTGGTATGTTCATGTTTTGTCAATATTGGAAGATTGCTGGAATCTATGTTGTAGATGCTGGACCTATGGAACCATGGACCTGTGATATGAGTTATGAGCCTACTAAATTTTCAACATTTGGTATCAGAGCTCTAAGGTTTTGGTATCAGAGCTTTAGGGCTTTAACATCAATGCATTCAGGCTCATTCAGATTCCAGGTTTCCAGACTTTCAGGTTTACAACATATGATTTAAGAGCATCTTCTAACATTTGACATTTGACATACACACTTAATCTAAATGAGTAGAGATTTGAGAATTAGACAATTCAGTCACATGTGTATTCATCAGTGTGGAGTATGAAGTTTATGATCTGTTAGCATCCGAATATTTTTGGAAGAGTATGCAAATACTTTACAAAAGTATTGTTTGAAGACCAAGACTTGATGAAGAGAAGGCTACTTCAAATTCAAGGAAGAACAATGGTTTGGAGAAGACGAAGAAATCAGATCAACATCAAATCACAGGTATCAGTTTTTACTATCAGATTATCATTTGCAAGTCATGTCTTAGAAGAGCAGTTATGAAGAGATTTGAAGAATTCAAGGAATGCTTTTATACACTTTCATTCTTTGAAAGTTAAAACATTAGTTACATCAAAACAGGTATCTAGAGGTTTTTCTAGAGAGTTTTGAGAGATCTCTTTTATGACAAGAAAGCTCATCTAAGAAGACAAATGTAGAGAGCATCAATTTTGTTTTCAGCCAATCTTGAGTTGTAAGTTGGTTGGAAGTTTTTTGCTCACATTTTGTTTCTAGAGAAGGTAACTCTAGAAAGGTAATTCATCATTCAGACAAAAGTATGGTGAATTCCGTCATATCAGTCATTTGAAACAGATTTTTGATTCAGGAGATATGAGGAGATGATAAAACATGATTCCATGTTCACTTCCATTTGTATACCATGTTTGTTTTGTCTCTTACTGTTAGCATTAGAGGAAGAGAAAGAGTTCATTTGAAGAAGTCAAGAGTGCTTGCTACTTCAAGATGAAGAGAACAAAAGGTATGAAAAAGAAGTTTTGAAGATGTTGATCAACATCATCAGGTGGAAGAAAGATGCAGAAGAAGAAAGTCCATCATTTCCAAAAGAAAAGTAAGGCTTCCTTTTCTCTTATATTTTCTATATACTTTTCCTATTTTATCCTCTACATCCAAATACAAGTCTATGAGAACATCTTGTGTGAAGAAGAAGCAGTTTCTTGTTTTGCATTATACTTGGTCATGTTTTAGTAGATTTGACAAAGAATTGCATTGAGAGAAAGAGAAGCAGCGGATTTTGAAGACAACTTGTATATTTTGACTCATATGTATGAGTTACATATAAGTTGAAGTTTTTGAGCAGGCAGCTTATATGTTCCCTCAAAGAATTCTTGGAGTGTCAATACAGAGCTACTTGGTATATGACAAGTTGCAGAGAAGTATATTTCTTCTTTATCCAACTCTTGAGGTAAAAGAGTATTTGTAGAAGATGTTGGTGACTTGGAGAGAGGTTTTATATCTGGAAAGGTTACCTCATATTCAATATTGTTAGAAAACTCAGAAAAATTCAGGTTTTTTTGATGTACCAATCAGATGGAGAATCTACTTTCTATGATTTTCTAGATTTTTGAATACATGCTTGTATTCGAAAAGGTGTTCCATCAGATCCTATCACTTGATTGAGAAGTGGAATTAGCTGAAAGAAAGTCAAGAAGATACTATCACATTTCACCCGGATAGAATATGAAAAGATATGAAGTATCAACTTGCATCTTCTGGAGTTCTCAAGGTGAGAAGTTTATCCCCTTATGTTTCAAGTAGAAGTTGTAGATTCTTGAGAAGGATTTGGTTGAAGAAAAGTTTTACAACTTTATGTGAGAAGCATGAACACTTGGAGACATTCAGGTAGCAAATCAAACATTCAGTCATGAAGGTTTGATGAGAAGAGATTCTACACAGGTATTTTGTTGGAGAGATCATTGATCTTAGATGATCTTGTATGATCTTGATATATCTTATATGATCTTGGATGATCTTGAATGATCTTGAGTATTTATGAGTCAGTTGTCTATCCTTTGTTTGAGAAGGTTCTTAGCATTGGAGAAAGTAAGTCAAAGATTCAGGTTCTATCAGATTTGTATTGCAGAGAGATAGAAGAAGATACTTGTTATGTTGTAGAAGGTTATGAATCCTAAAATGCTTTCAACAAAGGTTTTATTGGATCAGCTAACCTTATTCTAGATCTTATTCTAGATTTTGGGAAGCTGAGAAATGGCAGGGAAAGCTATTGGCATATGTACAGTGCTAATAAAAAGGGTTCAGAGATATTGTTTCAGATACAGGTATTAATTCTGAAGATCAGATTTATTGAAAGAAGGAAGACGTTTCAAATTTCGTAAAGTCTGATATATTTGAAGAATTTTGGATACTAGTGTAAAATCATCCAGGGGGTGATGAAACATGAAGACTTATTTTCAGCCATATATGAAAGAATGCAGATTCATACTTACAGGTATTCCTATTTCAGGTATTCCTATATTTCCTTTGTCAGTTTCTCTTTATATTCCAGCTTTGAAAGAAGAAGGAAGAAGGAGAATGTCTGGAGAAAGTTCTTGTTAGGATGTTCCTGTTCAGGAGAAGGTTCTAGAGTTCTATTGAAGAGAAGCTTGATATTTCAGAGAGGTATGTTTGAGAAGTGCGCACATATATGTTTATACCAGGTTCTGAAGGAAAGAGGTATGAAGGATTTACACATTGAACAAGGATAAAGACATGATGACATCATAGATAGATTTTTTTGATGAGACTCATGAGTTGATTTCAGTTGATTTCAATTGAGTTGAGTTGAGTTGACTTGAGTACAGTCAGAGGTGAACCAGCAGCGTTCATAATACACTAAGTTGTGAATTATCAGTCACAGGTTCCAGGATTCAGTTCTTGATTATGTTTAGTGTATTTACATGACATAGAAGAAGTACATTGAGAAAACTTTCATAAGGTAAATGCAAATATGTAGATCCTAGTGTATGTTTTCAGGTTTGGAAGACAGGAGATAGCAGGTTCAGAGTCAGTACTTGCTACACTTGTTGTCAAGCAGTGATTGCTTGATATGTACACTATTGGATGTCTAGTTTGCATATTTTCTCAAGTATTATGGTTCATATTCAGCAAGTTCAGGATTTTTGAAGAAAGTCAAATTCAGTCTTAAAGAAGACTTTTGAAGAAAAGATTTGAAGGTCAATTTTGGGAGTACAAGCTTGAAGCTTGTGATAGTTTGCAGCTTATGAAGTTTGCAAGATCCAGTTCAGTTTGTACCAATATGACATTGCAGGGGGATTGTTCGGAAACAATGTCCCATTGGTCAAAATTGGTCAAGTTGGTCCATATAGCTATAGAGTATAGCATTAGTAGCTCTTCATTATAGCTTCTTGCACAAGAAAAAGGCGTTGGCAGCGTGGATAGCACAGTACACTCCCAAAGAACCCACCAGCGTTCGATTCCCACGGGCAGCAGACGACAACGCGAAGATTTTCTTTTAGATATGCTTTTCAAATAAAGTAAAGCAACGAACGAACGAATGTGAGCTCGTATGTTTTTTCTTACGATAGCGATCGTAGAGTTTTTATTGAAAAGACCTTTTTGGAGTGCTTTTGAGGTGAGACCAACTACTATAAAAGAACAAGCTTGGCTTATTATTTAGTATCCTTCACCTAGTTTCAACACCAAGCTTTGGAGAGCTTTGGTACTTCAATAGAGGTGATGTTCTTAGCACATGGAGCAGCCATGGTGCTATCTTGGAGCATGTTGAGGAGCGGCTATGGAGTTCTTCTTGGAGAAGAAGAGTTTGCACACACTCTTGCTTATCGAGAGGCTATTAGCAGCTTGGTGGTGTGGATCGGCCATTCACATGATGTATTTGAAGATTGTCTTCTACGTGAAGATTTCGGTGTACTTCAAAGACATTGGATGGTGGTTAACATAAGATTTGCATCTTATGTTAAGAATTCAGGTACATATTCTCTTTATGCACACAGGTACTACTTGGAGTTTATGGAGGCAATAACATCCATATCAAGAGGAGTCCTATTCAGCATAGGTAATCCATATCAAGAGGAGTCCTATTTAGCATAGGTACAAGAGAATCAGTATGTATATGCTTTATGCATATTTGGATGAGGTGTTCGAGAAGGTATGTTCATATGAGTTTGAGGATTTCTGGCGGCAAACTTGTTAGCATTCTTTGCTACTTTTGTAAGTATGTGATCTTTTCACACACATGTCTAACTTAGGGTCTTCCATAGCCTAAGGTTAGATGAGGGTCTGTTGATTATCAGTTTTAGAGTGATCCTTCCTCTTTCTGTCACTCATATTCACTCTTCTATAACCTATTAGGTCACACATCTCATGTATATTCAGACTTCTATCCATACATCTGAATATGTTTGTTACATTTGTACATTCACTCATCCATCGATTACTGTTCACATAGAGTGGTTGAGAGTTTTGCTCCCACATTGTACATTGAACATTGGTATATATGATAGTGTGAGTAAGCAGTGGCTTACGTAACACTTTACACATGTTGTCTAATCTCTCTCTCTCTATCTTTGTCTCATCATTTGTATGATTAAATGTGGTATGTTCATGTTTTGTCAATATTGGAAGATTGCTTGAATCTATGTTATAGATGCTGGACCTATGGAACCATGGACTTGTGATATGAGTTATGGGCCTACTAAATTTCCAACACTCACCATATATATATATATATATATATATATATATATATATATATATGAAAGAGGCCGCGGAGAGCTACGTCGTGGTGTGCTCGGTTGCTCCAAACGCCAATGGAGTGGGCTTTTGCGTGATGAGAGAGAAAGTAGAGAGAGAAAGTAGAGTGGGCTTTTGCGTGATGAGAGAGAAAGTATATATATATATATATATATATATATATATATATATATATATATATATATATATATATATATATATATATATATATATATATATATATATATATATATGAAAGAGGCCGCGGAGAGCTACGTCGTGGTGTGCTCGGTTGCTCCAAACGCCAATGGAGTGGGCTTTTGCGTGATGAGAGAGAAAGTAGAGAGAGAAACCTACGCAGAAATTTGGAGAAGAAGATGGAGAACCTGAAGTTGAAGAAGTCCCAATCAAGTTATGAGAGATTTGGGACCAAGTCTTATTGATAAGTGACTTTTAGGTCATTTGGGCATGTTCACACATGGCCAATGACCAAAAGTCATAAAAATAATGTAAATGCCTATAACTCCCCAATTTGGGGTCAAAAAAATATAACAAAAATATGTGTGGAAAGCTCTCGAAGAGAGCTTTCACATGGAAGGGTCAAAATATACAAAAGGAGAGTCCTTGGGGCCTTTATCCCCAACAACCTCCCACTTAAAGGACCAAGGAGGCTCTTTTAAGCTAAGTAACTCCCACTATCTGTATACATAGCTGATGTTGTGCCTTGGGTAGACACTTCGTGAGAGCATCTGCAGGATTTATGTGAAGTATTGACCTTGATCAAAGTGATCAGGCAATCCTCTAACCCCTCTCTGGTGAAGTGGTATCTCACATCAATATGCTTTGTGCGAGCATGAAACATGGCATTCTTTGCCAAACATATGGCACTCTGGCTATTGCATCCAAGAACAGGTGCCTTTTCAGGCATCCCAAACTCACTGCAGAGGCGGGCTAACCAAATGGCTTCTTTGGAAGTCTCTGTGGCTGAAATATATTCAGCTTCGGGGGGAGTGAGGGAGGGAGAGGGGGGGGGAGGGAGGAGTTTTACATGTGTGTGGGGGAGGGGTGAAAGGGGGGGGGGGGAGGGGGGGGAGGGAGGGGGGGGGGGGGGGGGGGGGAAAGGGAGGGGGTGAGGGAGGGAGGGAGGCGGGGGGGGGGGGGGGGGGAAAGGGAGGGAGGGAGGAAGAGGGAGGGAGGGAGGGGGGGGGGGGGGGCGAGGGAGGGGGGAGGGAGGGAGGGAGGGAGGGAGGGAGGGGGAGGGAGAGGGGGGGAGGGAGGGAAAGGGGGGGGACGAAGGGGGGGGGGCGGGGAGGGGGAGGGAAGGGGGGAGGGGGAGGGAAGAAGGGGGAGGGGGGGAGATTTGGGTGGGGGGGGGAGGGGAGGGGGGGGGGGAGGGGGGAAGGGGGGGAGGGGGGAAGGGGGGGGGGGGAGGGGGGGGGGGAGGGGAGGGGGAGGGGGGGAGGGGGGAAGGGGGGGGGGGGGAGAGGGAGGGAGGGAGGGGGGGGGGAGTGAGGGAGGGAGAGGGGGGGGAGGGAGGAGTTTTACATGTGTGGGTGTGACAGGAAGCAAAAATCTTGATATAACAGTACTATGGAGTAGACTCTCCCCAATTTCGTTGTGAGTTAGATAATGATAAATAGCTGATAAATAGATCTTTCTGTATTTTGCAGGGTTTTGCCTTGTTTATCTAACCAGACAAGCAGTGGCTGAAGAACTGGTTCAGTGGGCATCAATACTTGCAATAGCAGGACTTTCAGTAATGCGTTTTGTTCAGAGGCTTCTCACAGTTGTATTAGTCAAGGCACTTTTGCTTGTGAAACTGCCAATTACTTGGGTGCTTACATTGGCAGGTTGGTCTGCACTCTTTGCAAGAAATTTTTATAGCGTGGTTGTCAAGACAACTTCTGTATGGCAAACTTCAAAGATCTTACTTCTTCTCACTTTAGTAATGAGTATTGGGGAGGCTACAAATGCTACAGCTGTAAGTGGGCAACCATGGCCATTTGTAATAGCTACTGCTATCGGAGTTGGTGCAGTTTGGGGACTTTTACATCACACTATTTTGGTTCTTTTGTTGCTTCTATTGATGCTTTATTTATTTGTGGTGCAAAAGAAAGATTCTGTATCAGCAGCTCTACCATCCACAGCTGTGCTAATTGCACTTGCAGAACCTCCCTTGAAAGCAGTAGCAATGATATTATATTTAGCAACTGCCATCTACACTCACTGGAGGACACCGAAAGAAGAGAGCAGTTCTCCTGCAAGTGATACCAGAATTGTGCAACCATTATTTATGGTGATTGCAGCAGTTTTTGTAGGGCTTACAGCAGGATCTAGGTACTACACTGCATGGAATACCCTTTGGCTTGCAAAAGGATGAGGGCTTGCTTTACATATGGTTACATAAAGCATAAATGCAAGTCAAGGCCTGAAGCATTTGCATGAAAGTCTCTTGCAGCTTAAGGTGCTGTTTTTTCTTGTGTAGAGCCTTCTTATCTGACATGAGGGTTCTTTATTACTTTATGGAGTTTACAGTGATTATTAAAGTTTTCCATGGTTGTATGCGAAATTATGGCATCAGTGTTTTGCATTGCAGTGCGAGTACTAAAAAAATTTTGTGAGGTTTTACAAACCCAATGAACAGCTTAACAAGTTGAGAGCTTTCAGGTTGCTCTCTACCTCAGGCTTTTGGCCGGAGGTTGCTGTTTTTCCGTAAGAGTAGATAGCTTTATTGCCTTTCAAGTTAGGGAGCCCCCCATCCCTGACCCAGAGAAAAAAGTTATCTCAACATATATCTCTTCGCCTCCTAGCTTCTATTGTCCTCGATAGGCTTCTTTGGTTCTCGTTGTGCTTTCTTGTATATACCCATTTGAGATTTTGTGGTTGTGTGTATGAATTTGATTTGATTAACTGGTTTAAAAAGTGTCTTTCGGATTGATTCTCTATTGTATCAGGTATCAAGTGGTTCCTAGAAGTCTAGTGATTTGCTTCATATTGTATGTATCATGTTTTTGGTCAAATATAGTTTTATTATTACTATTATTATTATTGTTATTATTATTGTTATTATTATTATTGAAGGTCAGCATGTAATGACTGGGCATAAATATTAATCTAGAGTACTGCAAGCTTTTTTGAGTCTTTTAACTTCAAGAACTTCGAGGAAGCCTTGCCAACATTATGAAAAGAACTCAAATATGTCACCATCATATTTAGTATTTTGCAATGCACTTGACAGCCTAAGTTTTGTACATCACGAATCTACCTTTGTGAGATGCGATGTCTTAACCATAGTGCTTGTTTGGTCAAACCCTTATGGGTGATATGGCTGTCTTTGGGTAATTGAGCTAGTTTTCACTGATATGCTTTGTTTGTTCTTCTCAAAAAGATTCCATTCTCTTCTATGATTGTTCGGGCAGCAGATTTTTGTATGACACATTATTCCATACTTTATATAGTGAGGATTGGTTTTAGATAAATTTTGTCCGAATCGGGTCATTGTCTCAAAGGATTCTTGTGCTAGAAAATTGGTGGGGGTTGATAATTTAACTTATAAGGTTTAGGGAGGCTTCGAGATTCTTTAGAAGGTGAAGGATCTGATACTAGGATTTCAAAATCCTCTTGAATGTGGATCTTGGCTTCCCAGTAAAAGTGACGTATGCTTATGATTACTCTCTTTTGGATATTTTTCTTGTGCTTTTCTCAATTATGCTTCAAGCTCTTGTATTAAAGCATGTTTAATATTATGTTCTCTATCAGTTTATCATTTCAGGATTTGACTATCTTTAGCTTAGTGTCGAGCCCTCCAATGGAGAATACATTTTCTTTCTCTTCTTGTTGTTCTCCTTGGCCACTCACACTTCTTTAGTAGGTGTATCTTAGACTCTAATGCCATGTTCTCAAATTTTATTTGTATCCTTTCATCTTCTTGTAAGTGAGTAATCTTTGCACACATTTAGTCATTAGCTTTTTGTAGCTTGCAGCCCTTTTGAAGCTCTCATGTAACCTTATCTGCATCTAGGATATTGATTCGACTCTAAAGAGTGGTATTTGAGGGTCTCAACACTAATTGAAGGGTCATTGTGAGGTCTTGAAGGTGAAGGAGCTTCTAGGATTCCAAGTGATCTCAATAGAAGCTAGAAGAGAAGATATAATCAAGAAAGCAATTTGTAAAAAATCATCAACTGGCTATTTCAACTTTGGTGCAAAGGAAATCTTTCTTAGGAATAAAGAGTCTCAATTTTTAGTGTAATAACTTCAAGACAATTCTTTAAAGACACATTAGAGAGCATTGTAGAGATTGAAAAGTTGGGTAAAACAAACTGCTAAACTTGGAAATTTAGAGTATCTAGTCACCTGACCAAGAAAGGAATTTGGCAGCTCCTTTGTGAATGTGACCTAAGACCTAGGATTCCTATTGTTGACCAACTAAGAGCATTTACGGAATGAAATGAGAGAGATAAATGAGGATATACCTCAGCTCTACGAGGGCAAGGAAAATACAGCTCAAGAATGAGCTAAAAAGTAGTAAAAAGTTAGCATAGAGTTCAAACAATGATTACATATTAAGAATGAAAGAGTGAGTAGGGTCCATAGGTTATCGTGTAGTTGATGACCTAATGGCATATACCTTGAATGGGTTGAGAGATGAAAAAAATGGAGGACCTTCACAACATCTATATGAGGGACACATTAATTGATTTTGAGAAACTTACATCATATGGTTTTAGAAGAGATGAATATAGATGGTCTATACCAAAAGGCAAGAACGTCCAAGATTTTAAAGTAGGGAATGCAAAAGGCAAAAAAACAGAAGGAGGTCAAAGAGTAAGGGAAAAAAATATAATATGAGCCAAGGAGACCAAAGAGCTCAAGAACAAGGAAACTTAACCTCCTCAGATTCTAAAGTAAGAGGGAGATAGGAAAAATTAAGGTGTCAAAGGTATAATCAACAAAGAAGAAAGCAACGAGAAGAAGGATGCAACATATGTGGTACAAATGGCCATTATGCAACATAACAACATCAAGATGATAGGTAAAGGTAGGGGCTATGAAGTTTCTCTATGTATGTACTATGTTTACAATTTGTTAATGTTGCACATGCACGATAGTCAAAGTAGTGTAGACAATGTGTGGTATATTGGTAATGGATGTAGAAACCATATGAGCTACAAACATGAAGTGTTATAATTATAAAACTTGCATACACCAACTTCTAGTACTCATATGGAATTAGGTATGAAACCCCACAAAATACAAAGCACATGGGAAATGTGGTTTCATTGGAAGCAAGTGAGATGATTGTGTAAAGGTTGTGTTGCATGTGTTGAGTTTTCGAAAAATTATTGTGATTCTTAAAAATATGGTAGATAGGGGTACATCAAATTTAACATAAGAATTTTCTTTGTTTATGACATCAAGGATGGCCAATAAATTACATTAGGAGAAAGGAGGGGCATATTATTCACCATGGATATAAACCTAATTAGTACTCATAATCTTAAATTGAGTTATGGAGATAAAATAATTTAAAAGAATGGTCAACGGAATAAGAGTAGAAGTAAATCAAGGAAGAGGGATATCGAATGCCATTATTGTCATAAGAAAGGACACATGAAGAAAGATTGTTATGAAGAAAGATTGTCATAAGAAAGGTAAAGAACAAAATGTTGATGGACATGTTAAACAATTACCTGCACCATCTACTTCCACTGTGAAGATTGAAGAAATTAATGCTATTTTATGTTGATGTGTTGAAACTTGGTAGTATTGTGCCAATTGAGGCTCTTATGGCTAATTCTCTTTCGCACACGTGTTTGGTAGATTTTGATTCTTCTTTCCATGTGACACCATATAGAGAATGGTTCTCGAATTATGCAACAAAGTCTCTTGGTACCGTGAGACTTGGTGACTCTTACCAATGTGACGTTGTGGGGATTGGAGATGTGGTTGTGCAGTTCATTGATGGTTCAAAATTTGCTATGCATAATGTATGCCTTGTACCTCAGTTACCATGCAGTTTGATGTCAGTTGGTCAACTTGATGACCTTGGTTACAAGGTGGTCTTCTATGCTCAATCCTTTTGCATATCAAAGGACAATATGATTATTGCAAAAGGATGCAAAGTTGGCTCACTTTATCCTTTATTTGTATCACAAAAACACTTGTTAGCTATTATTGAACAAATTGATAGCATGTAAAGGTCAAGAGATGTACTAACTGGACAGAAAGAATGTTTTTCTCATTGGAGGCTTAATAGAAGAGGTATGCATGGAGCAAACATTAGGGTTTGGAGATCTTAAGTTTCTCAATCATATCTTTAGGTCAAATAATGATTGTATGGATTGAAGCAAGCTCAAAGAGCTTGGAATTATTAGTTGTGGATATTACAAAAGAGAAAAGTATTACATATTCATATCTCTTTATGAAGTATGAAGGTAACAAATCCTTATCATTACAAGTTCACATGATCGAAACATGCATGCCAAAGTTTTGCATCTGAGATGGCGTGCAAATTTTGAAGTGCATATGTCAAACCATCCAAAAATGTTTTGTAATTTGTGAGCTTATGCATCTCACAACATAACATATTAGATGCAATAATTTTTTTGTGATAAGAGGTGACGAATAGTACACCTATTATCAACAAAATTTACTACCAATCCAATCTTAATGATTTTTCTTGATCCATGTCATATATATAGGGCGTTTGAAAATGTGGCTATACTACCATTAGATATAGAAATGAAATTGTTTCCAACTCCCATGATAGGATATGAGGATATGCTTGCACATGTGATAGTATTCCCATTAGGAGAAAACTCAAGTGAGGTGAAGAAATTGCATCGAGAGGTAATATGTTTGGTTAGATCACTATTAAAGTATCAAACATCTGAGTCCACAAAAGTCATATAATGATCATGAATTGATGGATCATAAATACATTATGTAGCAAATGCCCGTTCTTCATCTTACACTAGATTGGTAGAGTTAGTCTTAGAAGCAAAAGTTATTGAAACAACCATTCCTGACTCGCTCTTCTTTGCTTCTTTAACAAGAAGTTTAGGACGGTTCATGATATGATAGTTTTCCTTACACTATTTGCAAAACCATTTTTGCTTGTTGTATTTCCTCTTGTCTTTGTCTTCCTTCTTTGATTGAGCAACATTTATAGATTTGCGCCTATTGATATATTTAGGTAGTGATGTGCGTGAATAATCTAGGACCGTTGGGGCACATTTTTCCCTCTTTAGGAGGTTTTTTTCCCCCAGTTTCTATATATGCCTATTGCCCTAACCGGCTACTTATCTTTGTACATTCAAGTGGTAATACATTCAGTATTGTGTGTTGTGCTCCAAGCTTCTTCTTCTTCCTTGTGCTATTCGCGTGCTTCCGTAGGCGTCTAACTCCAACAATTGGTATCAGAGCAGGTCGTCGCTTCATCTAGGGCATCGTCGACAGTCTCAAAATCGCATGAATTTTAGTGAGCATACTCAGGGTGTTTCAAAGATCAAAACTACTTCGCTCTATAGTGCCGATCGCGATCTGAGCTCGTTTCGACCTCCAAATGCACTATCGTAGTGCTTGTGCAGGCTATTTCTTCTTTTCGTGCAAAAGGTATATACCGATTTCGGTTTTCCAGTGTAAGCGTCTCGAAGTCTGCTACATGTTTAGCAAAATTCGTCTAGGCAGTTCTGCTCAACTTTTTGAGATACGATCAATTTTCTACATCAAGGTATTTTAGTCACTAGCCTTGGCTGAAAGCAGTGATGTACTCTTCGTCTGATGATGAAAGGTAATCCAAATGCCTTAATATTTGAAGAGTTAGTTTTTGTTTTATTGCAGGAAGACCAATCTAGGCAGAACATGTCTATTATGCATGTTGCAGATCAAGCTTTCTTGGATAGTCAGAAGGGCAAAGGAAAATGGAGCTCTTCTACTAGTAAGCAGAAATCTACAAATGCTTCATATTCGAAGAAGGAAGACAAAGATCATAAGAAATCAGAAAAGCAGAAACTGTTTTGCAAATAATGTAAAGCAAATGATCATGTCATTAAGAGCTGTCCAAAACTGGCTACTAAAGAGGCAAAGAAGAAAGAGGCCGGAATGGTTGTTGTAGAGGCCTCTACACCGAAAACAGAGTTTGCTAACCTTGTGCAGGAAGAAGAATGGGCCTTTACTATTGTTTGCAATTTTGACCCATCTTCTCATGAGCAGTGCATGTCTGTAGTAGACTTAGATGTTTGGTACTTTGATAGTGGGGTGACCAAACATATTACCTCGAAGCGTAGTTTCTTCTCTTCACTCAAGCCTTCCCCTATAGGGAATACTGTTACATGTGCCAATAACTCCTCCTATCGTATTATGGGAGTTGGTAAGATCATTTTGACTACTTTTGATGGTAGTTCTTTCAATTTGTCAGATGCTTTGTTTGTGCCAGGGATCAAGAAAAATCTGTTATCAGTTTTCTGCATTAGCCAAGATTGGCTTGGTTGTGAAATTTGTTGATGACAGATGTACAGTTCATGATCTGTCAAATGGCGACATCATTATTGCTTCTAGCATTTTATGTCGTGGGCTGTATAAGCTCGTAGACTATGAAAGATCTGTAAATGATTTGGCATGTGCAGTACATGATTCTCAGGCTATGTCAGATGCAAAGCTTTGGCATGCATGCTTTGGTCATCTGAATTTTGCTAGTTTGGTATGCCTGCAGAAATCTGAAACGGTGTCCTCTTTGCCCAAACTTGAGGCACCTAGTAAACATGTATGCGAAGGCCGTATTTTGGGCAAAATGCAGCATTCTTCCTTTCCAAAAGATGCTTCAGTTCGGGCTACTAAAAAATTGCAGCTTGTACATAGTGATGTCTGTGGTCCTATGCAAACACCTTCTTTTGGGAACTATCTTTATTTCGTGACTTTCATCGATGATTTTTCCAGGCATGCATGGGCATATCCATTGAAGGCAAAGTCCAAAGTGTTTATGTGCTTCAAACAATTTCTAGTTTTGATTGAAAATCTGTCAGCATGTAAAATGGGCACCCTCCGTTCTGATCGACGGGGGGAATATATGTCTTCTGATTTTAATGCATTTGTGGCTGAACATGGGATAAAACATCAGTGTATAGTGCCATATACACCTCAATAGAATGGAGTTGCTGAATGAAAGAACATGTCACTCATGGAGATGGCGAGGTGTATGGTCAAGAGTCAGACTTTACCACATAGTTTCCGGCTTGAGGCTATCATCTGTGCAACATATGTACTTAACATGTGTCCCACTAAAGCGCTGCAGTCTATCACTCCATATGAGGCTTGGCATGGTCGCAAGCCATCTGTTGCTCATCCGTGTGTTTTTGGTTGTTTGACATATGCATTAGTGCCTAAACAACATCGTAGAAAATTGGATGATAAAGCAGTAAAATGTATTTTTGTTGGTTATAGTTTTGAAAGCAAAGGCTATCATTTGTATCATCCACAGACTAAATGCATTCTGGTTAGCCGTGATGTTGTTTTTGTGGACAATGCTATTCAACCCTTACTTTCATGTACTAAGGAGACATTTGTTAGCTCCAAAGACATGTATGGTACTTTGCTGCCTCTTTTTACAGGTGGAGAGTCTAGTGCTGGTCCTAATGAGGCAACTTCTCAGCCTTTGCAGGTTTCATGTGATGATGCAGATCATTCCATTTCTGATCCAGATTTACATGATGCACTTATAGTTGAGAGAGCTGATATTGAGCAGGTAAAAACTATGCCAAATGGCTGGTGCAGACTTTGTGTGACAACAAATTAGATGCACCTTTGTCATATTGTACTCGGTCAGGCTTTCATAGTGCCTGTTTTGCATCAGATTGCTATGCTATGTCTACTTCTAGTAGGAAACTTCTAAGCCTTTGCAGGTTTTATGTGATGATGCAGATCATTCCATTTCTGATGCAAATTTACATGATCCACTTGTAGATGAGAGAGCTGATATTGAGCAGGTAAAAACTATGCCAAAATGGCTTGTGCAGACTTTGTGTGACAACAAATTAGATGCACCTTTGTCATATTGTGCTCGGTCAAGTTCTCATAGTGCCTGTTTTGCATTAGATTGCTATGCTATGGCTACTTCTGGTTTCTGTGATGAGGCTGAACCTGTTTCATTTGATGAAGCACAAAATTCTGAACATTGGATGGCTGCAATGCAATCTGAATATGATGCTATCATGAAAAATGGTACCTGGTCTTTATGTGACTTGCCTCTTGGCCAGAAGGCTGTTGGCACTAAGTGGGTATACAAGCTGAAGCGTAAACCTGATGGAACAGTTGATAGGTATAAGGTTAGGCTTGTTGCAAAGGGTTATGCACAGGAAAGAGGCATTGATTTTCATGAAATCTTTGCTCCTACTTGCCGAATGACTACTGTTCGTATCATCTGTTTTTTTGCAGCTCATCATGGTTGGGATGTACATCAATTGGACATTAAAATAACATTTTTGAATGGTGACTTGCATGAAGAAGTGTATGTTTTTCAGCCCCGTGGCTTTGTGCATAAAGTGCATGAAAACCAGGTGTGCAGGTTAAAGAAGGCATTATATGGTTTAAAGCAAGCACCACGTGCTTGGTATGAAAAGATACATGCCTATTGCTCAACCAAAATGTATCCAAATTACATTATTTATAGCTTGTTGGAAATCATATCTTGTGTTCTTTCTATATCAGAAATAAACTAATCAAAGGTTCTATATTCTATGAGTTATCAATCCAATAGTGAAGTCCACTTCTTCAATATACCTATGTGGACAAGTAGTCTATATTTGGCAATTGAGTTTCCCAATTAAACTTATCCAAATTATTTGATTTATAGCTTTTTGGAAGTCTATCTTGTCTGTGTTCTCTAATTTTCAAATATCCCCTTCAAAAAATCTATATTCTAGGCATTATGAGTCCGAGAGTGAAGTCCAGTTCTTCAACATACATGTATGGATAGGTAGTCTATTTTTGTCAGTTGAGTTTCCTGACCAAAACTTGTCCAAATTACATGATTGATGGCTTGTTGGAAATCTATTTTTGTTTAGTAAGATTGAATGAAACCATAGGTCCATTTGAGTTTTGAATTGAGAGCACCAAGCAATCCTATGTGTAGCTATCTTTTCAAGTCTTGGACCTACAAGGGCTCACTACAAGCTTCTTGTTCTGCATAGGAGAACTCATTCTCCAAAGTTGGTGTCAGAGAAAGATTGGTGCAAACTCTTCATCAACAAGACTGGATCTGAAGCAAAGCGAAAGAGGATCTACAAAACAAGGTGGATCTTCACAAATTTAAGAGCAAAGGACTATATTACTGCCCGAGATAACTCTAAAAGTTTTTGATAGTCTTCAACGGCTGAGTTGGGTCCACAAGTGGAGAAGTTGGATAAAGATAAGTATCCCATGTGGAAGTTTAGAATGACCAAATACCTAATGGGCAAAGGCTTGTGGAGTATCATGAGTGTGAATGACTCTAAACCTCAAATCAATCAACCTACAACCCTTGAAGTCCAAAGGAGGCAAGCAAAAGAATGGGAAGAGAGGAACAGGAGAGTCATGTTCCTCATTTCAAAAGTCATTAATAATGCCATGGCAGGACATATTTAGCATCTAGAAAAAGCTAAGCATGCTTGGGAAGATCTTGAAAGGATGTATGCAACAAATACAAAGTCTAGGAAACTTCAACTCAAGAATGAGTTGAACACAATCAAGAAAAGTTCTAGTCAATCCATAACTGAATATATGTTGAAGATTGAGCTAAGCGGTGTTTTAGCTTCTATTGGCACAATAGTTGAAGATGAAGATCTTTTGTGTTGTACTCTCAATTGATTGAGAGAAGATGAAAGATGGAAGCCTTTTATAACTTCCATTAGCTTGAAAGATGCATATTTAGTTTTTGAACAACTAATCCCTCATCTTGTCACAGAAGAGCTTAGCTTTGGTGGCTCCAAAATTTTGAGATATCAAGCTCAATATGTGATGATCGAGGAGGACACATACCACTTTTTCATCTCTTTCACATGTAGTGGTTATGTTGATATATGTCAGCGACACGTTTTAGTGAGTTGTACTAGATCTATCTACTGAGAGTGATGGCACATGTGTTTTCTTGCAAACTGACTCATTCTTGGAGATTAGGGATTTCTTTATCTATTGTTCTTTATATATTGGATTGGTTGTATTTTTATAAAAGGGCATTTTCTTAAATTCAAAATATGTAATAGAAGAAGAAGAAGAACATTCTTCCTTGCCTCAATTTGTGTGTGCGCATTTCTTTGTGTGTGAGTGAGAGTGTGTGAGAGCTCTATTCCTTATCTCCTTTCTTTTGACATGGTATCAGAGCCAATGTGCTTGTAGAGAGCTCGTGGAGAAGGCCGTACTAAAAGAGCGTGGAGAACAACACTTCACAAAAGATCTCAGATTGCTATGAAATTTGGTGTGAAGGTAGAAGGTGTCAAACTATTTTCATGAGTTAACCCTTCAATGTCACTCTTTTTGCTAATATTTTTGTTCTGGAGCCATCTTGACCTCCTTGAGCCTATAAGATGGGACCCACAAAAAAAAAACAGAAGTTTGCTAAACTATAACTTTTCTTCTCTTCGGCATGTCTGAAAGATTCGAGATCCAAAATTTAAAGCAACTCTGTGTACTGTTGATACACAATAAACTATGTTTTTCTAAGATCGAACTATCAAGTTAAAGTACTACTTCTAGTCTTTTTTCAGTTGGAATTGCTGTAGAAATGGAAAATGCTGATGGATCGAGTAAGTTTATGAGTGATAAGTTGGAAAACAAAAGTCAATTTATGAGGAATTTCCTGATGGGAAAAGGCTATTGGAAGTACATCCGAAGGAGAGAATGAGAATGCTCCACAGTTACCAGAGAGGAATTGGACAGCAGACTAGTTAAGAGTATATGCAGTGGGGAATCAAGGGGCATGAAAGGTAATGTATTGGTTGTATGTTAGCATATAGGATAGCATGATTAGGCACATAGAGGATTCTAAAACTTTGAAAGAGACTTGGGACAATTTGGTCACATTGTATGAGACCAATACAAAGGCACATAAATTGCAAGTCAAGAATGAGTTGCATACACTAGAGAAAAAGAGCATGTTGGGGAGTGACTAAACTCTAAAAATCAAAAGCATATGTGAGGTGCTTGCATCTATTGGCATCAATGTAGATGATGATGATGATAAGGTGGAAGTGTGCCTTCCCTGTTGACAAACTGCATATAACCAGTTTAGAACTTCTATTCAGACTAGGGAAAATATCCCAGATTTTGTTGATCTTGTGTCCATGTTGATGATTCAAGAAAAGAATCTTGGTGAAGTCTCAAAATCCTAAGGAAAAGCTGGTTCTGAGCAGGTATTCTACTTTGGCAGAGGAAGAGGCTGAGGAAGAAGCTTCAAAAGTGGAAGAGGAAATAATAACCGGGAGCAAGTCAACAACATAATCATAGAGGAGGTAGAGGGAAAATTTGAGGTAAGGGAGCCAAAGAGGCCATAGAAATTTCTAAGGAAATGATTTAGGTAATGACAACAAGGGATGATAGAATTGTGGTAAACCTCATCACTTTGAACATGACTACAGGTTGAAGAATCAAAATAGTGAAAAGAAAAAAAACACTATGCATCCACAAGTGCAGATGATTTGGAGAAGTTGCTCATGGTCCTGTTAGATATACTCAATACTCCACCCTCAAGTGACCACAAATGATCCATGTTTCTCTAAGTTGTGAGGCCTGTATTATGAGGAGAAACCATTATGAGACCTTAGACATTTGTGGAACCCTAACTTCCAAGTTAGATGAGGTCTATGTGAGACTATTGATGGTAATAGATGATCTTTGTGAGTCTAGCCAGTAGGTTAAGTAAGGCATAAACTTTTGGGTCATTGGGTTTCCATTCAAGGTGAAAAAAAAGGTCTTGTGGCATCATGTGATTTCCCCATAGAAGCTTAATGGGGGGAGTGTAGAGGGGGTCTTTCCCCCTTCTGTGGGACTTGTGGTCGTGGAGATATTATCGGATAATATACTTTGTCGATTACTTCGTATCTCTCGACTATGTTTATCTATACTTAATCCTCTTGTAAAAGCTATATAAACATGGTCTATGTTGATATTTACATAGCATTGCACACTAGTAAGACCTTCATCTAGAGTTTCTCTAGATTTCATCTAAGCTCCACATTGGGAGTGTATGGGTGGAAAACACCATCATTGTAACTGCATTACTCTTGGCAATCTCAAAATTTGAGTTCTCTATCTCTCAGTCTACATCTATGTTTGTATGCATTTTTTTCTCAACTCTCTCTATTGGTCTATTGCACTATGCTATTATTTTCTTACAGGTCCAACATCACATGATGAATACAATGTCTATTGATGCTTCAAAATCAAATGGCAATGTTTGGTATGTTGACTCAGGTGCCTCAAATCACATCCTATCAAGCATACAAGAAACATAGCACTATCCATGGAGGATGGGAAGGTAAAACATCTTGCTGATGTACTACATGTTTCGAATATAGAAAAGAATTTGGTTTATGTTCGACAAATGGTTGACTAGGGATTACAAGTCAGGTTCAATGCTAAGAGTTTATATGTAGAAGAGCACAAACAGAATGGAAGGTTGGTCACCCAAGGGAATAAATTTGGTAGGATGTTCACCTTGAATATGAAAATTCTTGAAATAAATGCAACCATGTTTGCAAAAGGTGCAGGTGTTATTGCTGATATAAGATTTGGCACAAGTGAATTGGACATACAAATTTGGAGAGATTGAAGTTGATGCAATCAAAGGAGCTTGTCAATGGACTACCGAATTTCAAGGTTGAAGAGATGCAAAAGGTATGTGAAGCATGCCAATTCGGTAAATAGCCAAGGGCATCATTTTTTCATCACAAGCATGCTAGTGAGAATCTGATATAAATAGTACATTCATATGTTTGGGATCTTGCAAAGACCACATCTATGGGAGGCTGTAGGTTCTACGTCACTTTCGTGTATGACCATAGAAAATGCAAGTGTAAAATGAAGGTAAGCAAAGATTGGTGTTTGATGAAATGTCAAGCTTCTATGCAGATGCCAAAGAAGGACTTAATCTTGACTCAAATGAAGAAGGAAATGTAAAATCACAAGTTCTGAGTGGATCTAATATGTAACCAAGCAATAGTTCCAACTCAAACCCATGGAGTGGAAGATTGTGTGGAAATTTTAATTCGAAAATTCATCAAATGCATCCAAGAAAGGTAAAGAAAAGTTCTATGTTGGTAATGAAACATGTTATGAAGACATTGATGGAGAATGAATTGGTTAAGAAAAGAGCCTTTATAAGGAACTTGGATTGCCCTATGTGAAGAGTCCAAGAGTAAGAAAGGCATATGTAGATGATACAACAAGACGAAGTGACCTAGGACCAAGACGATCTAGAAGCATGCAAGATTTAGTGCAACAATTGAGGTATGACAATTACATGGCTCGTTATTGTGCCTGCATGACCAAGGTAATATAAGATGCTAAACCTTCTTGTTTTGAAGATGCAATCGGAAATGCAAAATGGGAGAAAGCTATGGATGAGGAGATGGTTGCACTTTATGGAAATGAAACATGGAAGTTGGTTCCATTGCCACAAGGAAAGAAACCCATAGGTTGCAAGTGGGTTTACAAGGTAAAGCACAATGCTGATGGTAACATAAGCAGGTATAAATCATGATTGGTGGCAAAAGATATGCATAGACATATGGCATTAATTATGAGGAAAATTTTAGCCCTATGGCTAAAATGTCTACTCTTAGAGAACTTGTTGCATTTGCTATAGAAAAAGGATGAATTTTGTGTCGAATTGATGTGAAGAATGCTTTTTTACATGGTGAGTTACAAGAAGAACTATACATGGAATAGCCACAAGGATATGAGGATTCAAAAACCCAAAATACGTTTGCAGGTTGCAAAAGGCGTTGTATGACCATGCTATGAAGATAAAGCAAAGGAAAAGGTTCTTGAAGAAGATTGTGATGATTATGCAGGAACTAATTGAAGAGAAGTTCAACTGTTAGGCCGTCAGATTGGCATCATGTAATATTATATTTTTTCTATACCGCACGTACCGAAAGGTCGTAGCGAAGTGATGTAACCCATTTTCTATTAATGAAGAGACATTACGGTGTTCTCCAGAGAGAGGAGACGGGATCGCTAGACTGTGTGTCTGGGCGATTTGCGATCCTACGGAGACGTCAGAGTGCAGTTTCCAGTAACTCTGAGTACTGTTACTTTACTTTGTTGAATTACATTAATTTCTGGTTAACATAGTAATGTTCGGTGACGATGATCAATCTGTGCTACGGTGATCATTAACTTCTGTGTTACCTACGGCATAAAGAATAACTTGACGGAAGTTGTCCTTTTAACATTGGCGCCGTCTGTGGGAAGATGGCAATTGATTAAGAAATCAGTAAAGGTAGAGCAGCACGTAAGGCAAGCGGTACAGAGGTGATATATGTCGGTTACTCGGTCCGACGAGTCTTATCCGAAGTATAGAAGAGACCAGCACCCCTGGGCAGTTCCAAATCTATTAGGAACACCCTCTAGCGATAGAAGTGTAGGCCATTTAAGCCTAGTTGTCGAAGGATCGGAGCCAGTTAGCAGTGATTCCGGTACCAGTTTGGTGATACATGATGAGATTCCGATAGATTCCGGTATAATTTCGGTACGTTCTGAAGAAGGTACAATAACTGCTGAGTGTACAGGGACGCAATGCGCACTTGAGTCGACACCATCTAGTCGGAATTTGAACCTTTTCGGGGATAAAGTTGTGTTACCCAGAGAGATCGTTGCCGGTGGAAGTATACCCTGTTTCGATGAAAGTTCGACAAGTTCCAGTGAAGTTCGATACTAGTTGGTGGGAATTTACAGTTTTTCGGTGACAGTGTGGTAATCCCTGGTGGATCGTTATTACGTACACCATTGCTTGGGGCAAACTTGCCTCCTTTTGATACCACAGCTGAGGATAGGCTATTTGATTTGGAGATACGTAAGAGATTCAATGCTATTTTCGAGCTGGAAGGTGAGCAGTCTGATAATACAGATTCTGAAGGACAAGGCACACCTCCTCAGAACTCAGGAAACAACAGCGGTACCAATATTAGCACCATGAGTGGTGAACAACAACAACAACAACAGCAACAACAACAGCAACAGCCAGATCCAATCATTCCACTTCGGTCGGTTCCAACAGGGGTGACGTACACAAAGTTCGGTGGATTTCCACGGGATGATCCTGATGCACATGTGCGCACGTTTGAGATCAGTTATGCAGTATTAAACCACCCACCTGACCCGGCGTACAAGGCCATCGTATTTCAGGCTACATTGGTCAATGAAGCAGCGAGGTGGCTAACAGAGTATGATATCAACCATTTTGCTAACTATGATGATGTGAGAGACGCATTTTTACAGAGGTTCCGGTTGAAGAAGAATCCTGTCGAAATCTTCGACTATTTGCAGAACAATCGGCAGAAGCCGCTCCAGACTGTTCAGGAATATGCAACATTGTTTAGAACTCACTTAGTACAACTGCCTCCGGCACATGCTAATCTATCGGATGATGTTATAACCTAGTGGTTCATTAATGGTTTGATCCCATAGTTAAGACAAATTATGATCATCCGCTGTGTGGGGGCTATGACACTAGATGCTGTTATTGCGATGGCCCTACAACTAGAGCATAAAGTTGGGGGATTCACCGAAGACTTGGAGTGGCTGAAGGCTAGTAAGAACGTAACAAATGATCTGGCTAAACAGATGTATTGCACCAAGTGCAAAAATCCAGGGCACACCAGTGCTACATGTGCCCTTAACCAGATGTATTGTGCCATCTACAGCACAACAGGACACTCAATGGAAAATTGCGCGTATAATGCCAAGGTGCAGGGGCGAGCAGCTGTAAATGCCATCATACAAGAACCAGGTAAGCCAGTAGCCCATTACGTGCCACCACCAATGCGAAACAATCAGTCACAAGGATATCAGAATTATAGGGGTCAGCGGAATACCAATTTCTATTCAAATCGATGGCAGGCGGGTACATCAGCGGAAGGTACTTCTCTTCCACCACCTCGATGTCATTTTTGCGGCGAGATTGGCCACATTCGTAGGTTTTTCAAGGAAGCAGTAGAGTATGACAAAAGGAAGAAGGAGCGACAGAATCCAATGACCAACATGGTCTATATTTCACCAGTTGAATCACAAGCACCAGCGGTTCAAACTAGATCGGGTAAGCAGTTACAACCCACCGCTGAGGTGTTCGAACCTGGTATCCGCGAGCAGCAGCGAATGTATACAAGGGCTAGTCAATGGACAACCAAAGAGCCAATGATGTTTCTTGATCCAATTCCGGTAACACAGGTTCCCCTGCCTAAGGCAAGAGCGAATGAACAAACTACTACCCCAGCAACAATAGAATCATCATCAGAATCGATGAGAAGTACGATCCTAAGAGATCAGGTATGGGATATTCTAACCAAGGCTTCAATTACACTCTCTTTGGGACAGTTGCTTGCCTTAGTGCCAGGAGTCAGGCAGCAATTCCAACAACAGGTTAGTCCTGGATCTTCCTGTACTCCGGCGACTGCCACAATACAATCGGAAGCTGATTCTACGGTGGATCATTTAGTCCCATTGATCACTGTCTGGCATAAAAATCACAAGATTACTCAAGTGCTAATTGATGGCGGTTCAGATGTGAATATAGCAACGGCAGCACTCTGCAAGCAATTGGGGTGGACCCAAATCGAGCCCGTACAATTTTTTGTACGAATGGCAGACCAATCCCGCGTCCATCCGGTGGGACTAGTACGGAATATTCAGATTACCTTGCAGGGTATCACGTTCAAAATGACTTTTGTAGTTCTCGAACTACGAGAATCCAACCTCGACTATAATGTACTTTTCGGTCGACCATGGTTGAAACAAGCCAAAGTGGTACAGGATTGGTCCGTGCAGGAGTTAACTTTCAAAGATAACCACCGTAAATATGTAGTCAAATTGGATGCCATGCAGCCCTGCAAGCTTCATGCAAGACCATATGTAGCGGAGCCAGTCCACATGTTGGATGGCTTATCTGACGACGAGGAAGAGGCGTTTCTGAAGACCAATAAGGATCTGATCTCATTAGGTACTGTAGATCTCTAGTCGGTCGCAGATAAGTGGAGTCCGGCCGCTTGCACGGTGGTAGTAGTGACCGAAGATGCAACTGCAGATGATAGTATTGCTATGGATGGAGCCACCTTACATCAACTTTTGCAGTCAGTTGATGATCTTGTAAAACCTCAACAATTTTATGTACCGGAAGATTAGTTAGTAACATATAATTTGGGTGATGCGGTCAACCTACGACCCGTTAAGATTAAGGCAGGATTGTCAGAGACATTTCAAGATGATTTGATACGACTCCTGCGTGAGTTCTCCAATGTTTTTGCTTGGGACTATCGAGATATGAAAGGTCTGGACCCACGGATCTATCAACATCGGGTAGTGCTCAAACCGGAGGCGAGGCCAATCAAATAGTCCAGTTTCTGAATGAACCCCAATTATGCAGCACAGGTCAAAGCAGAACTTGTTCGGTTACTAAAGGTGGGATTCATCGTACCAATCAAGCATGCTGAATGGATATCTCCAATCGTGATCGTCTCGAAGAAAAATAAACAGCTGCACATCTGTGTTGATTACCGGAAACTGAATGCTGCCACTATATCGGATCCATTTCCTCGCCCCTTTCTGGATACAATGCTCGACTGGGTTGCAGGGCACGAGATGTATTCATTTTTGGATGGTTACAATGGTTATAACCAGGGGAGGATGGCGGAACAGGACATACCTAAAACAACCTTTATCACAAACTGGGGTGTTTATGCTTGTACGGTAATGTGGTTTGGATTAAGGAATGCTCCAGGTACGTTTCAACGATGTATGCAAGGTCTTTTCACCCTACCTGACTACTTTTATGCAAGTATATTTGGATGAATTTTCCTTATTTGGCAAGATTGTGGCGCACCTATATCATTTACGGTGCTGCTTTGAAGATTGTCGCGAATACCGATTATGCTTGAATCCGACAAAGTCAGTTTTTGCGGTCTCTTGTGGCAAACTACTCGGACATATTATCTCTGCACAAGGAATACAAGTTGATCCGGATAAAGTTGCAGCCGTGTTGGAGGCTCCAGTCCCCACAACATCGAAAGAAGTTATGCACTTCTTGGACCAGATCCAGTGGCATGGCAGACATTTATGGTGGTTAGCTCATTTAGCAACACCACTTAATCGGCTTATGATTAGTCCTCCAAGGCGGTACAAATGGAATCCAGAGTGCCAAAATGCATTTGATCGTTTAAAGGTGTTATTGACGCAGGCCCCCATTTTGCAACCACCTGATTGGGACCGTCCATTCCATGTCTTTGTGGATGCATCGGACATAGCTATTGGCAGTGTTCTAATGTAGCAAACTGACAAATGGTTTCGGCCTGTATATTATGCAAGTCTCCGATTTGCCCCTACTGAAAGGAACTATTCGGTGATCGAATGAGAATGTCTTTGGTTGGTGTACTCTGTGAAGAAATTCCGACATTATTTGTTGGGCCGAAAATTCACCTTCCACATGGATCATGGCGCACTTGTGTATTTGGTCCGACAGCAACATTTAGGTGGTCGCTTGGCTCGATGGGTTTTATTATTACAAGAATTTGACTATGAAGTTATTCATCGACCCGGCACAACACATGCATTGATGGATTTTCTATCTCGGTTGGATTCCGGTGAAGCTCCGGTGGGGGTTGATGACACTACACCGGCAATTTACACTATGGAGTCAACTATTGAAGAATCTACCGAACCTCTTGTTCCTCCTACATACTACGATACGTTACTCACTTTTCTAACTGACGTGTGTCTTCCTCCTCATACTCCCCTTGCTTTGCGGTAGAAATTAGCAGTTTACACTCGTAGATTCCGGTTGATTGTAGGCCAACTGTACTACATGGATCATACTGGTGTTTTACTTCGATGTATTCCACCACATGAAGCAGAATCGGTTATTGCTATGGCTCATTCATTACCCTCGGGTGGACATTTCACAGTTGATCTTACTCACCGTAAAAGGCTTCACCGCGGAGCACGTGGCAGAGGTTAGAAGCGGAATTCTGCAAAGTGGGCTTTGGTGGCCTACCATGTACAAAGATGTGACTCAGTTTGTGCAGTAGTGCGATACCTGTCAATGGTCTAGACAACCATTACATCGGCACCTCTTTCCCCTTCAACTTGTATTACCGCTGGAACCCTTTCAGAAGTGGGGTCTATATTTTATTGGTCCCATAACACCTCCAGCTACTCTCACCAACAATCGCTATATCTTGACTTGTACCGATTACGCCACTCGATGGGCGGAAGCTTAGGCATTACGGTCGGCCACAGCTGTTTCGGTGGCAAAATGCCTAATGAAGGACGTCTTCCCGCGTTATGGATTACCTCTGGAAATAGTGACAGATCAGGGAACACATTTTGCAAACCGCTTAATGCAAGTACTGATTCAGACTTTTCAAATTGTCCATAAATTTAGCTCACCGTACTATCCACGTGCCAATGGTTTGGCGAAAAGTACCAATAAGACTTTGTTGCCTATGCTCCACAAATTGCTTTTGGAATGTCCGGAACGTTGGGACCAGTTACTACCTGCAGTTTTGTGGGCTTACCGGACTACCTACAAAGTTGCTACTGGCATGACCCCATTCAAGCTTGCTTATGGATTGGAAGCCATTGCATCGATGGAAGTAGTAGTGCCGAGTTTACGCGTTGCCTTAGCTCAGAAATTGCTACCAGAAGACTCTTTGCCATTTCGGTTGGATGCACTCAGAGCATTGGATGAACAGCGCTGGGAAAGCTTCATGACTCTTCAAGAAGTTCAGCTTCGTCAAGCCCGTACCCATGATCGGTTCCTCAAGTCTCCTGTGTTTACGGTGGGCCAACTTGTGTTATATTATAATGCTAAAGCAAATCGATCTACTGGAAAATTTAAATTACGGTGGTTCGGTCCTTACCGGATTAGTGAGCAAGTGGGACCCGCTACTTTTCGGTTGACTACCTTGATCGAAGTTTTTCTTCTCAAAGTGATTAATGGTTCAAAGTTACGCCCATATCACCAACCAACTGATCACCGCTGACGTGTTCTTCGGTTTTCCGCGTGTCACCTATTTTCTTTATATTTCCTTGTTTCGGCTGAATATAGACCATCAGTCTCCTCGTTTTGATATCTAAATATGATTAATCGCCGCCCTGTGTTACTGTGTCTGCTCATGCATGCACGCCATAATTATGAAGGTTATCATTTCAATACCGCGCGATGATTAGGGTTTTCGATCGCCTCATGTTGCCTGTGTGTCTACTTAATCTTGTTCCTTTTACTGATAATCGCTCTTGTGTCTGTGTGTTTCTGCGTTCTTTGTTTTCTGTGTTCTTGTGTTCTCGTGTGCGCCATGGAAGCACTAGCCAATGTCGCTACCTTCCGTGAAGGACTCACCCCTGAAGTGAGTGAGTATTTGTGTATCCGTGGTCTTTTGAACTTCGCTGAATTGCCTTGGCATTCAGTGGAGTGTCAACCATTTTATGCACAAATTATTTCCGCTATCGCTGCCACACCTGCTACGGAGCAGAGTTGGCCTATCCTTTGTTTACCATCACGAGTCGTGATCACTTTGGCTTCGTTTGCCGATGCCTTCCGACTTCCTCGGGATGGATTGGAGAATGGTCCACTACTTCCTGTAGCCACCATGACCACGTTATTTCCACGGCACTCATCTAATGAGTACGCCACTCTGTGTCGACCTGACCTGGAGCGTACCGCTTTACAGTTTTTAGTCGTGATTTTGAACTTGCAAAAATGCACCTAAGGTATCTCACGCCCATTCTACTCGATGATAGATATGGCTTCTCACGTGTCTGTTAATTTTGCATCTTTTTATTTCCGGCGCATTCACCGTCAATGTGTTGCGGTTATCAAACAGGTCAATAAGGGTGACCTTCCACGTTCGCGTCTACCCCATATCCTCACTTTTCTTTTTCCAGCCATTCAAGCCACACAACCCCCACCAAACGCTCCCTTCTTCTTGCATGAAGAATCTACTCGGATGATCGAAGATGAGGAAGATGATGATGCAGATCTTTTTCAACTTCTTCACCGAAAATGCAGCCGTATAAGTCCCTCTGAGAGCCAAGTGCAAGGATCCAATGTTGGACACGAAGAAGAGGTCTTCCACGACACCACTACCTCCATTCATGTTGATTCTCCCGCCCATTCTTCTCCAATCTAGCAGCAGGAACAAGGTGCTTCCACCGCCGACTCTAAAGAAGTTTCTTCTCAAGAGGATTCTCATCAACAGAATCAAGATGTTGTTCAAGCAATTATTGTAGAGATTCTCAATGAAGTGATTGCTCTGGTTGATGCTGTGATTGAACGAACGGAACCAAAAAAGCAGCAGACCACTGGAATAGTGCTGGTGCCTAACATTCTTATCCCACTTTCTTCCACCATGAACACTATTGAGCCCATTGTCCCAGTCTAGCCTGTTGTTCCCAACATACCCAATTCTCCATCTTCTTCTCCCGACTATTCTCCACCATCTTCCCCTCATCTATTTTTCGCTTCTATATCCCAATCCCTTCCTACTCTTCCTTCTCCAATCCCGATGTTTCATGAACCTGAATCTATGGGTCGACTTTTGATCCAATTCTCGCAGCAGTTACCAATGCAATTGAAGATGGCAATCGACAATATCAGACAGGATTTGCAACACAAAGTTGATGTTTTAGAGGCTGATATTGCCCCATTACAGGAAGAAGCAGATGCCATTAAGGCAGAGAACCATGCTTTGCAGATGCAACTTGAGCAACTTCAAGCTAGGATTGCAGAGCAAGTCACATTAATTGCACAACGCGATGCAACATTGGCAGAGTTAAAAGCCAAGGATGTTTTGTTAACTACTCGTGATGAAGAAATCAAACAGTTAAATTAGTTGGTACAGGATAAAGAAGATGCTCGAGTGGCGATTGGCAATTTGTTGGAGGAAACTCGAATACAGCTTGATGAGGTCGTGCAGAGAGGATAGGAGATGGCTACTTTAGCTAAGCAGACTAATGCAGAACTCGAGGCCGCATCTGTTTCAGGCAAATTCTGCTCTCAAAGCCCAGAGGAGTTTAACTATTCAACTTCAGAAGGAGATAGCAGGGATTAAGAAAGAAAGAGATGTTTATTATCAAACCATTCAATATCAAGCTCAGGAGCTAGAACGAAGAGAAAAGAAGCTAGGCTTTCAAGCAGAGCGACTATCCAGAATAGATGGACAAATTAATGATATGAGATTGAGCCGCAATGCAGCCCTTGCCAATGACTTTTACTTGCAAGAAGCATTTTTGCAGACCCAGACTGAAGTTCTGGTGAGTCAGGTCATTGCGGCAAGTTCAGTCCGAACTGACACACAGTTGGTGGAGCCGGAAACATTAAAGCTAATGTTGGATTCATTAAAACAGAAAATCGCCTGAACCTTCAAATTAGCAAGAACCATGTATATTCAAGGCATCGTAGATGAGCCTTAATTTTGTTTTCCTTGCGGGTTCAAGTCCAGCATGCGTGCCAGTGTTAGGCCGCCAGATTGGCATCATGTAATATTATAATTTTTCTATACCGCACATACCGAAAGGTCGTATTGAAGTGATGTAACCCGTTTTCTATTAATGAAGAGACATTACGGTGTTCTCTAGAGAGAGGAGACGGGATGGCCAGACTGTCTGTCTGGGCGATTTGCGATCCTGCGGAGACGTCGGAGTGTAGATTCCATTAACTCTGAGTACTGTTACTTTACTTTGTTGAATTACATTAATTTCTGGTTAACATAGTAATGTTCGGTAATGATGATCAATCTGCGCTACGGTGATCATTAACTTCTGTGTTACCTACGACATAAAGAATAACTGGAATGCGAGTAGTAAGACTGTGTAGAAGAATTGATACTGATGAATAGTGTACTGCTTAATTTGTTCCTTAAGTGGGAAAACTAGATAAAGGGCCTCTGAAGTATCAGACCCCTACCATCCCCAAGAACCCGAACAGAGATTAAAAGGCAGACTTGAGGGAAGTTGTCCTTTTAACACAACAATCGAGCATAATATTTTCAGGTCTCGAGGCATCTACATCAAATGAAGATAATGTTCAACATGGAGGGAGAGACTTGGAAGTCATTCTTTGTCTCCAAATTCCACTTATAGTAGAGTTGAAGAAGAAAGTACTTATCCAAATAGTGAGATAGATGCAAGTGAAGAAGAAATGAAGAGGTGATCACTTTGAAGGTAAAGCTAAATAGGTTGACGAAGCAACTTTCTAAAGGCAATGAAAGAAGATCTTCAAGGATAAGGCATCCACCTTAAAGGCTAAGTTATGATAGTTTCATGGAAAAACATTTGCATACATGATGCAGGTCATCAAAGACAAAGAGGTTGAGAGATATGAAGAATCATGTACAAAAAAGGAATGGAAGCTCCATGAAGAGAAATGTAGAATGCTTCCATTTCTAGAAGAAATGGTATATGAAGAAAACTTGTCTAACTTGAAGAATGCCAAAGGTAAAGCACATGATGTGCATGTTAAACAATTTCTTGCACCCTCTACTTCATCAATAAAGATAGAGGAAATAAATGATATTTCTAATGATGCATCCTTTCATGTGACACCACATAGAGAATGGTTTTCCACTTCTGTAAAAAGGTATCTTTGTACTATGAGACTTGGTGATCCATAATAGTGTGATGTTGTTGGGATTAGAGATGTCATAGTTAAAGTGGTGATGGTCCATGGTTTTCTATGCATAATGTTTGTCATGTACCTCAGCTATCTTGTAGTTTGATGTAAGTTGGTCACTCATATGACATTGGCTATAAGGTTTTCTTCTATGGACAATCCTTTTGTATATTCAAGGAAAACATGGTTATGGAAAAAGGAAACAAGGTTAGATTTCTTTACCCACGTGAGTACTTGTACATCCCAAAGATCACTTATTACATGTTATACATCAACCTATTACTCCTTTACGGCATGGATTTTTGGTACACATATCACATTGTGGAAGGGAAAGCCTCCCTTTTTCTCACTATTCACATATGTTTGTATTTTTTTTCTAATTCTATGAGCATTATGAGTATGGTAAGTAGATTAGGTATATGCCCTGTTTCGGAGCTACCCACACCAGCTAAGCAAGTGGCTTTATTCTTGGATGGATTGCTAAGTACCAAATTGAGATCTTATGTGTACTTGAAGGACCCTAGGACCATAGAAGAGTGTGTACGCATGTGCATTGACATCGAAGATAACCTAGGGGAGGAATTAGAGCTTTCCAAAATATACAAAGATTCAGATAGTGCCTCTAGCCTCTCTTCCACGCAATCCACATCAATTGAGGAACTCACTGAGAAAGTGGCACAGAAACTAGGTGTCACTAGCAAACAAATCCCAAGGTTTGCCCCAGTGAAAAGATGTTATACTTGTGGTGGCGACCACCTGGCGAATGTATGTCCCATTACGGCTCAACCCCAAGTAAATCCTAGTAGCCAGTACTGCACCATAGAACGAAGATACACAAATCACACAGCACAAGACTGCCCATACAATAAGCAAGCTGTTAGGCAAACCTACCCTCAGCCATACTCTCAACAAGGCAGATACCAGAACCAATACCCGCCACAACAGTATACTAGGCCTCAACAAAATTATCAACCACAATATCAAGCCCAACAAAGGCCTTGTTGGAAGTGATGGCTGGGTACAATCAGAAGATCAAGTTGGTGCTGCTAGACCTGCTTCACACCTGCCCTCTTTTCTCTTCAGATATGGTTAGGAGACTCCTTGAGCTTCCAAATGACACCAAGAAACTATATATGTGCTTTACAAAATGATTGAGTAATGACCAAATCAAAACAGATGATTTTGAACCTTCACAACTCCAAAAACTTTCTATTCCTGTAATGATACCTGCTCAGTCCTAAGCTCAGTGTGACCAGCACACTTGCAATTGGATTAATTCCTTCTAGGAGTATTAAATTAACTTAACAAGCTGCCATTAGCAAGTTAAATCACTCCAATTAACAAACTATACACTGAGCATGATCTTTAGCAAAATCAGAGATACCCCCGACTTTTTAGGAACTACTCAGAAAAATACCAGTGAATGCCTCGACTGAGATTTCTCCCAATTGGCTGAATAGAATGACTTGAAATTTTGTAGTGTTGTAGAATGCTTTGAGCTGGTTCCAATGAGCTTTGAATCATCCAATTTGGTTCAGTAGATCTTGAGATATGTCCTGTTGAAGTTGACAGACTTGGAGGTAGTCACTCAGAGAAAGAACAGAGACTAAATGTATATGTATTGATTAACACTAATGATTATACATTCCCATTGGCATGTAATGTGATGCTCAATGGTACTCAGAGGTGTAGGCTAAAGAGTAGCTCTCACACACTCAATGATTTGCTTGGAATTGCCTCGGGAAAAGTGAAGCTACCCGCGACTTTTGACTTGTGAATTATATAGAGATTGAGTGAGAATTTGAATTTCAAAATCATGTCAATCTCCTAGAATCTTGTACCTAAAAGTGAATGAGATATTCTCTCAATCATTCATCTACTTTTCCACGACTTCCTCAAGTAGGTGAGTTTACAAGAGTGATTAAAGTCATATAGACTTTTACATGAGATAAATGGTAATAACCAATTAAGCATTGGTTCCTATGATCATTGTTTCAAGTGAATATATCCTTCAAGGGTTCAAGCTTTAGCCTTCCAAGGTTCCAATTGTCCAAGCCTTATGTTGAGTCTTCAAGGCACAAAACAAAGCCAAGTGTTAAGGCTTGTTTGCACCAACAACTCCCCCTCAAGCCAAACACTTTGGCTCAAATCTTCATCTCTAATCTTCAATTAGTTCCTGCAATCCAATCATGGATTTAAACAGCTTTTGTAAGCAAATCTGCACATTGAATATTAGTAGACACATATGATAATTGGATTTCCTTGCTAAGTAATTTCTCCCTCACATAGTGGTAATGAACCTCTATGTGTTTTGTCCTAGCATGATACACAGGATTAGCTGCTAGGTGAAGTGAACTTGTGTTATCACCAAATATGATTGGTGGCCTTGTGTATAGGCCCAATTCTGAGTATAGTAGCTTCAACCATATGGCTTCTTGAGTGGCATTGGCTAGCCCTCTGTACTCTGCCTCAGTAGATGATAGGGCTACTGTGGGTTGTTTCTTGGATGACCAAGAAATTGGTTTATCACCTGCAAAGCATATGTAACCAGATGTACTCCTCCTGTCATCCTTGCAACCTACCCAATCTGCATCTGAGTATACTTTGATATCAACCATATGGCTTCTTGAGTGGCATTGGCTAGCCCTCTGTACTCTGCCTCAGTAGATGATAGGGCTACTGTGGGTTGTTTCTTGGATGACCAAGAAATTGGTTTATCACCTGCAAAGCATATGTAACCAGATGTACTCCTCCTGTCATCCTTGCAACCTGCCCAACCATATGAGTATAGTAGCTTCAACCATATGGCTTCTTGAGTGGCATTGGCTAGCCCTCTGTACTCTGCCTCAGTAGATGATAGGGCTACTGTGGGTTGTTTCTTGGATGACCAAGAAATTGGTTTATCACCTGCAAAGCATATGTAACCAGATGTACTCCTCCTGTCATCCTTGCAACCTGCCCAATCTGCATCTGAGTATACTTTGATATCAATGTCTGATGAATATGGAAAATACAAACCATGATTTTGTGTTCCCTTTAGATACTTTACTATCTTCCTGGCTGCCTCCAAATGTGGTACTCTTGGCTTATGCATAAATTGGCTAAGTACACTAACACCATATGATATATCAATCCTGGTTAAGGTAGCATAATTAAGACTACCTACCAAACTTTGGTAACCTGTTATATCTTTGAGTTCTTCTCCTTCATGTGCACTGAGTTTGTGGTTGACCTCCATAGGTATGTTTGAGACTTTAGCTTCCTGCAAATTAAACTTCTTGACCATGTCCTGAATGTACTTCTTCTGAGTAATGAATATACCTGAATTTGTGTATACCAATTCAAGTCCTAGAAAGTACTTCAACAATCCAAGATCATTGATCTTGAATTCCTTCATCATTTGACTTTTGATGTGTCTAATTCCTTGAACATCATTTCCTGTAATAATGATGTCATCAACATAGACACACAAGTATATTACCTCTGAATTGTTCTTCTTTATAAACAATGAAGTATCTGCTTTACTCATCACAAATCCTTGATCCAAGAGATAGGTTGTCAACCTGTAATTCCATGCTCTAGGTGCCTGCTTCAATCCATACAGAGCCTTCTTCAATTTGCAAACATGATTTACCTTATTGTGATCTTCATAGCCAGGTGGTTGTGACATGTAGACCTCTTCAGATATCCATCCATTCAAGAATGCATTCTTCACATCCAATTGGTACATGTTCCAATTCTTGGATGCAGCTACACTCACCATAATTCTGATAGTTGGCATCTTGGCCACAGGAGAAAATGTCTCCTCATAATCAATGCCTTGGGTTTGTGCAAAACCCTTGGCTACCAACCTAGGTTTATACCTGTTTATTGTGCCATCTGAGTTCCTCTTGAGTTTGTAGATCCATCTGGATCCTATAACTTTCATGGAGTCCTTCTTGGGTACCAAGTCCCAAGTATCACTCTCCTTGAGAGCCTCCATTTCTTCATCCACTGCTTCCTTCCATTCTGGTTTAGTAATAGCTTCTTCAAATGTACCTGGTTCTTCATTCAAGATATCCTTTGCAAGATATACAGAGTGCTTGGTTACAAGTGAAGTATCATACCCATACCTAATAGGTTTCTTCTTTTCTCTTGAAGATCTCCTCATTGCTTGAGTTGAGGATTCTGGATTGTCTTCAAGTTGCTTCATCTTCATCTTCCCTTTGGATTTCCAAGCTTTGAACTCTTCAATGTTGATGGTGTCTTCATCATCTGAGCTTGTGTCCTCCTTCTGAGTTGGTTCTTGCCTGATAAGTTTTGGAAAGTCTTCTTCCATATCATAAGGTAGGTTAACTTTCCTGCATTCATTTTCATACCATGAATCATTTTCATCAAAGATGACATCTCTGCTTACCTTGAAGCCTTTGTTTGAGGGGTTATAGAACCTGTATCCTTTCTGATTCAAATCATATCCAATAAAAATACACTTTTCAGCCTTAGGGTCTAGCTTTCCCCTTACCTGTGAGGGAATATGCACATATGCAACACACCCAAAGATTTTGCAATGATCCAGAGATGGTCTCTTACCATGCCAAGCCTCATAGGGTGTCATTCCATCAAGTGTCTTTGATGGCAACCTGTTGATTAAGTATGTGGCAGTAGATACACTCTCTGCCCAAAGATAATTTGGTAGTTTTTTCTCATTAAGCATAGACCTAGCTGTCTCCACAATGAGTCTATTCCTCCTTTCAGCTACCCCATTTTGTTCAGGTGAGTACCTTGTGGTAATCTCCCTCTTGATGCCTCTTTCCTGCAAGAATTCTTCAAAGTCATTGGAGAAGTATTCTCCACCACCATCTGACCTTAGTCTCTTCAAATGTCTACCTGTTTGATTCTCAACTAATGCAAGATACTTTTTGAAACAATTAAATACTTCATCTTTATGTTTCATGAAGTACAAAACAGTCCATCTGCTATAGTCATCTATAAAGGACACATAGTACCTTGATCCAGATATGGATGGCTCCTTACTTGGTCCCCAAACATTTGTATGCACCAATTCCAAGTAGTCTTCATGCATAAAACCCTTTTTGATATATGGCAATCTGTGTGACTTACCAAATTGACAAGCCCCACACTTGTATATCATGTGTTGCTTGGATACATTAGGTATCCCAAGCACACATTGATCTCTGCTCATTTGTTTTATGGTCCTCTCTCCAATGTGACCTAATCTCTTGTGCCACATCTCCAATTCTGATAGGGTTTGGTCCTTATAGTTGTACAATACAATATTCTTAGTATCCTCAAGTTCAAAGGTAAACAATCTACCTGATTTCTCTCCCTTGGCTATCGTTCTGAATCCATGTCTTGGATCCTCCACATATGCACCATGTTGAGTGAACCTGACCTGTAGACCTTTTTCAACAATCTGACCTACACTCATCAGATTCTTGGTGATTGTTGGAACATACAACACTCTGCTTAGTAAATTCTGATTACCATCACTTGTTTTTACATTGCCTACTTTAACAACTGAATGTTTAGTGTCATCACCTGTCTGCACTTGGTGCTTGCCTTTGGGTTCTTCCAAATCAGAGAGTAAGGCAACATTTCCAGCTACATGGTTAGAGCAACCTGAATCAATATAGAACAAATGATCATCATTGATACCTGATTTAGATGTCATGTTCATAATCAACAAGGAATCATCTTGATCCTCTGCATAATTGTTGTAATCCTTTCCGTTCCTGTATCCTCCTTGATAATTGCCATTGTTATTGTTGTAGTTGTTGTTGTAATTATTGTTGTAGCCATGGTAGCCTTGAGATTGATTGAATCTGCCTCTGCCTTGAGAGTAACCTCCTCTTTGATGACCTCTTCCTCTTTGGTTCTTGTAGTTTTTATAGCATTCATCTGTAGTATGGTTAGACAAACCACAAATATTGCATGGAGATTGATTATAGGGTCTCCCCCTACCTGACTTACCTCCTCTGCCCCTACCTCTAGATGATCTACCTCTCCCTGCATAGTTTGCTTGGGAGGTGGATCCTTCTTCATCAACCTTCTTGCTTTTACCCTTGTCTTTAGACTTCTTATCAGTATATAGGGCAGAGGGATTGTTACCTTTTGATTGCTCTCCATTCTTTGTGATCTTTGCTTCATGTGTAAAGAGTTGTCCAATCAGAGTTGTTAAATCAGGTGCTTGGATGTCCATGTACAAGTCCATTGCAGTGGTAAAGCTCTCCCACTTGTCATCTGCCTTTAGTCCATTGATCACTTGTCTGACTATTTGCTCTTCTTCAATTTCTTCTCCAACACTTGCAAGTTGATCTGCAATGTCTTTGACTTTGGTGACAAAATCTGAGACACATTGTTTTGATTGCTTCCTAAGAGTTGTAAACTCAATCCATAGCTGATTCTTTCTGGCCCTTGTGCTTGATGAGAAGTATGTTGACAGGGTTTCCCAAGTCTCTTGGGAAGTCTTACAGTTCCTTACATGAGGTAGAAGGAAATCAGAGTTAGAGTTTAGAAGATATGACCTTGCCAAAGCATCTTTAGCACACCATTGGTTGAGCCTCATCATCCTTTGTAGGTAGGCCTCTGGTTTTGAATGAGGGCAACTCCTCATCTCCTGATATGTATCCATACAAGCTTCTCCCTTGTAGATAGGTCTTCATTCTCAATGACCAAGCCTGGTAGTTATTTCTATCCAATTTGTCAATGAAGGAAGGGAAACCATCACCCATGATTACCTTATTTGCTCTGATACCACTGTTGGAAGTGATGGCTGGGTACAATCAGAAGATCAAGTTGGTGCTGCTAGACCTGCTTCACACCTGCCCTCTTTTCTCTTCAGATATGGTTAGGAGAGTCCTTGAGCTTCCAAATGACACCAAGAAACTATATATGTGCTTTACAAAATGATTGAGTAATGACCAAATCAAAACAGATGATTTTGAACCTTCACAACTCCAAAAACTTTCTATTCCTGTAATGATACCTGCTCAGTCCTAAGCTCAGTGTGACCAGCACACTTGCAATTGGATTAATTCCTTCTAGGAGTATTAAATTAACTTAACAAGCTACCATTAGCAAGTTAAATCACTCCAATTAACAAACTATACACTGAGCATGATCTTTAGCAAAATCAGAGATACCCCCGACTTTTTAGGAACTACTCAGAAAAATACCAGTGACTGCCTCGACTGAGATTTCTCCCAATTGGCTGAATAGAATGACTTGAAATTTTGTAGTATTGTAGAATGCTTTGAACTGGTTCCAATGAGCTTTGAATCATCCAATTTGGTTCAGTAGATCTTGAGATATGTCCTGTTGAAGTTGACAGACTTGGAGGTAGTCACTCAGAGAAAGAACAGAGACTAAATGTATATGTATTGATTAACACTAATGATTATACATTCCCATTGGCATGTAATGTGATGCTCAATGGTACTCAGAGGTGTAGGCTAAAGAGTAGCTCTCACACACTCAATGATTTGCTTGGAATTGCCTCGGGAAAAGTGAAGCTACCCGCGACTTTTGACTTGTGAATTATATAGAGATTGAGTGAGAATTTGAATTTCAAAATCATGTCAATCTCCTAGAATCTTGTACCTAAAAGTGAATGAGATATTCTCTCAATCATTCATCTACTTTTCCACGACTTCCTCAAGTAGGTGAGTTTACAAGAGTGATTAAAGTCATATAGACTTTTACATGAGATAAATGGTAATAACCAATTAAGCATTGGTTCCTATGATCATTGTTTCAAGTGAATATATCCTTCAAGGGTTCAAGCTTTAGCCTTCCAAGGTTCCAATTGTCCAAGCCTTATGTTGAGTCTTCAAGGCACAAAACAAAGCCAAGTGTTTCAAGGCTTGTTTGCACCAACAGGCCTCAGCCCGTGTTAGCACAACAACCCCCTGCCCCAGCTAATGTAATTCCGGTAAAGTATGCAGCGGTAGAAGAAAATTTGAATAGAGCTATAGTCCCGGTAACCCAACTGCTTTCTGAAAGTGACCCGAGTGACCACAGTTTCGATTCTACACATGTTGATAGCCCCAATACTTACTACATGTAATCTCCATAACATGGTGAGTCCTACTATAGTGAAGAGCCAAATGAACCGAGTGGGGAACCGGAGTACACCAATGTAATGTATACAAACCCTAACTCAAGACCCCAACCTAGGCAGGTAAGACCTCCATTCCCTAGAGGACCATGCTACAGATGTCAGGGGGATCACCTTATTCGTGATTGCCCCATGCCTGCACCTACCCAAACCCAATCAGTGACGATCCAGGGCTATTGCCAGGAGTGTGGAAAGGAGCATCTCTTACGAGATTGCCCAAAGAACCCCAATAATATGCCAAAAATCACTCCTATCAACGTTATTGGGTTAGTTGTAGACTCCACAGGGAGTGTGACTTCCACTGCACCAGTACAAGTAATCACTAGAGCCCAAGCCTTGCAACAGAACCAAAGCGTAGGCCAGGAAAAGAGCCCAGATGTTAGTGAAACGGAGAGCATGACAAAGAAGAGGACTAGAGCTTGGAGAGATAGTCGTGAAAGAATGAAAAGACAATGGGCAAAAAAGATGAGTGAACTCGAGGAAAGCCTGAGTGAAACAAAGGCCAGGATAACTGAACTCATAGCTCAAACTCCCTCTCACACTGCCCCACCTCCATCACCTCCACCATTCCCAACTCCATCCGAACCGCTACCTTCCAACCCGCCTCACCTAAACCCACCACCCCCAAGAGTAGGATAAGTCTTAGCAGATCCCACTCCCGAGGACCTTAATATGATGCTTAAAGCATATCAGGCCAGAATTCAAGAAGGGCCAACCGTAACCGATCATGAAAAATGTTACCCTAGAGCAGAACTAGAGTTAGAACGAACCAAAATTTGCGCGAAGATGGTGGAATTGGCTCAGACCATGTTTGAAGCCAGTCGCCTATTTAACATCTCTAGTTCAGCAAAGACACAGTTGCACTTTGATGGACTGTTAGAAAGAATAGAGAAGCTGATTGCACAATCAGAAAAGGAACCCACCTCTCAACATAAGGACAATGCAAGTGAAAGAGTAAGCATTCCTGCCCAAGAAGCCTATGTGCCTAACTCTACGGAGCCAGACACATCATCTTCTATGAATCGATTCACACCAGAATTCCTACGAGAGATTCAAGAAGACAAATGGGCTAAAGAGAGTGAAGTCCCTCCTCCTATTGAACTCGTAGATGATGCACATGACCAATTCCCACAAGATATCCCATCCATTTATGAGGAGCAGGAGAGCACCCAATCTCAAGAAAGATTAGACTTTGAGTCTAACTCTCTACAAGAATTACCCCACTTCACAGGCCCATGGGAAACTAAGTCTACTTGTATGAGAACACCCACGGTCATGGTGTGAAATGAGGACTCAGTCTTACCTAGGAACACAGAGGTAGTGAAAAACACTAAAGTGCAGTGCAATCTCAAGTTAGAAGAGCTACTCAAGGTTAGACCTGAATTATGGAAACATGTCGCCAAACAAGTACCAGCGATAGTGAAACCTCATTCCCAGGTAGGATCACATAGGATAGTGCCAGAGATACCCTTGGATAAGATAGGAGATATGTGTGAAGGTGAAGAAGGTAACACCTATCTTCCCATTACCTACCAGGAGTACACCACCAAGGCAATTTTGGACTCAGGTGCAGGAGTTGCAATTGCCACCACTTCCCTATGGAAGCGTTGCGGCAAGCCAGCACTCAGGCCAACGATTATGAAATTGCAAATGGCCGATGGTCACATAGAGCGACCCTTAGGGCTGCTAGAAGGAATAACTCTCACCACCTGTGGTGTCGAGTTCGAGCATACCTTTGCCATATGTGATTTTAGCAAGAACCATGCCTATGAAATGATCTTGGGACGACCCTTTATGCAACAGTTGCAAGTGGTACAGGATTGGGGAACCAATTCTTTGTACCTACAGCACTTAGGTGTTACGACCAAAGTCAATCTCAAGGATTACTCTCATAGAGATGTCCCTCTTATCCAATGGAACCCCATCCATAGAGCCAAAGATGATACGGAATCGGTGCATTCCATAGGATCAGGATCCTCATGGATGCATGAAGACACTCACTTATGGATGTGCAAAGTAGCAGTAGAAGAAGAGAAGAGAGAAAAGGCCAGAGAAATAGGTGCAAACGAAACACATAGACCCATTCAAGACCCAGCCTATGCACCTGTAGTCTTTCCTGACGAAGAATTTGAACCCCATGGCTGGGCAGAAATCCTAGCAACAATGGATGTAGCCATCAATGAAGAACAATGGACACCCCACTGTGATGAGGATGGCTATGACATTTCAGTCTTCTCCATAGAGCCGATCATGGGAGAGGCAGTTTTAGAAGAGTGTGAACCTAGCCCTGATGCATTTGAGGATGCGAGCGACTCCGATCTAGAGTCAATCATTATGGACCCACCTTTTGCATCAGATGAAGAATACTTCTATGAAGTAGAATTTCAACCCCAGAGGTATGGAGAGCTTACAAATGATGTAAGGCTTGCCACACATTGTTGGAGTTTATTGACCTCCAAAGTATAGCAGGAAGTAGGTGGAACCCCTTAGGAACAAGTTGACCTTCTCACAAACTTCATCATAGAAAACCAGTCATGCTTGCAGAGCTTACTACTCTCTACTCACTCAAAAGTTTTTAAAACTGTTTTAACCACATATACTAGAGACCAAGAGCTTTCCAATGAGCCAAAGAACACTCAATTTGGATAAATACTCAATGAGCTATGACCTCTGCAATATGCAGCTTTAATGGAGACCTTGAAACAGAGATGAACCTGAGGACATACATCACTTGCAGAGACTACTGCTCTTAACTCACAACTCCAATGAATCTGAAAATTTCCAGAATACAAATAGACTTGGAGAGCTTTCTAACAAGCCAAAGAACACATGATTTGGATACATACACAAGGAGATATGACCTCTGCAAGTTGGATGTTTAATGGAGACCTTCAGCAGGGATAAAAAACAGAGAACACACACTACTTGCAGAGAGTGTTGCTCTCAGCTCACAAATCCAATGATTATGAAAATTGGTACTATGAAAGTAGACAAGAAGAGCTTTCAAATGAGCTATCAAACATGTAATTTGGATATATAATGAGGGAGATACAAGCTCTGCAAGCTCTGCATACAAAAACTAGAGTAGCATAGAGATACTCTCTTGGACATCCCACAAGATCACGACTTTTCTCCTCTTTTTATAGCATGGGAAACTAATCTAAAACCTTCCTAATACATCTAAATTCGTGGTAGATGCTTGGATGGAGGTATTACATGACTCAAGTGCTCAAATAAGCAAAGTATTGATGGACTTTGAGAACTAGCCACATCGACCTTCCACTAGGACACCACTGAAGCTCCCTTGTGACTCACTAATTTGACTCACCATGTTCTAGAACTCACGTGGTATTTTTGCTAAATTCTATGAATAATATGAGCCTTCTTGAAGTATTTGAAGACTTCCCAAAGGTATTTACATAATTTGAAACTTTTACCCTACATAAAACAAATGTTCGCAACATTCTCCCCCTCAAGTTTCAAAGGGTATTTCCTTCATGCCAAGAATATAGTTGAATCTTTGAAGCTTTGGTCCATCCAAGGATTTGGTGAAGATATCTGCAACTTGATCCTTTGTTCCAACAAAAGAAACCTGCACTTCATTGTTCATGGCCTTCTCTCGAACATAATGATAGTGAACCTCTATATGCTTTGTTCTAGCATGAAAAATAGGATTTGAGGTCATATGAATGCTGCTCAAGTTATCCCCATATATCAGTGGTACATCAACCTGCACATTCAAGTCATGAAACAACTTTTTAAACCACATAACCTCAGTAGTAGCCAATGCTAAACCTCTATACTCAGCCTCTGTAGAAGATAAAGCAACTGTAGGCTGTTTCTTTGAACTCCATGTTAATGTCTTGTTTCCTGCTATTACCACATATCCACTTGTGGATCTTCTGTCATCTTTGCTTCCAGCCCAATCTGCATCACTAAAGACTTTAAGAGTTAGATCAACATCATGACTATAAAATAATCCTTCGTTCATGGTACCTTTCAAATACCTAAGCACTCTTTTCGCTGCATGCATATGAGGTACTCTAGGTTCATGCATAAACTGTGACAATACTCCCACTGCATAACATATATCAGGTCTAGTTTTTGTTGCATAAATCAAAGATCCTACCATGGATCTATATACATTCATATCATGCAACTCATCACCTTCCTTTGCACTCAGCTTTACATTACATTCCATTGGAGTAGAAACAAATTTACATTCCTGCATACCAAACCTTTTCAGCATATCACATATATACTTTCTTTGTATCAACCACATACCTTCATCGCTATACACAATTTCAATCCCAAGAAAGTATCTGAGCAAACCAAGATCTGAAATTTTAAATTCCTTTCCCAAATTACCTTTTATCTCATCAATTGCTTTTGCATTATTCCCTGTAATCAACAAGTCATCCACATAAATGCATACATAGACACACATGCCATCTACATGTTTTACATAAAGTGAAGGATCAGCATGACTCGCTGTGTATCCTTGCAGCATAAGATACTTTACCAACCTTGCATTCCATGCCCTTGGTGCCTGCTTAAGACCATACAATGCCTTCTTTAACCTGCATACATGATTAGGATATTTTGCATCCACATAACCATCTGGTTGTGACATATGCACTTCTTCATTTAACTCACCATTAAGAAAGGCATTCTTTATATCGAGTTGATATATATTCCACCTTTTACTTGCAGCTAAAGCCAACAAAGTTCTCACCGTTGCCATATTTGCTACTGGACTAAATGTTTCCTCATAGTCCACACCTTGAGTTTGATTATATCCTTTTGCTACAAGTCTAGCCTTATATCTAGACACACTACCATCACTATTTCTTTTAATCTTAAAAACCCACTTGCAACCAATTACCTTTTGCTTTGGTGTACTTGGAACTAAATTCCAAGTCTTGTTATCCTGAAGTGCTTCCATTTCTTCTCTCATTGCTTTCTCCCACTTTTCATCTCCTTTGGCCTCATCATAACATGTGGGTTCATTTTCCTGCTCAACTTTTGTCATAAAAGCATAATGAGTATTCATGAAAGATTCATAAGTATACCTTTGAGGTTGCTTACTTACTCTTGAAGTTCTTCTTACCTCCAATGTAGATGCTCTTCCTTTCTTATTAGGAACCTTTGATGATTCTCCATACTCACATACATCACTAATTTCCTCTCCTTCATCATTAACTTCAACAAGTTTGAGTTTACCTTTACTTTTAACACTTGGAGGTGACTCTTGCCTTAATCTTCCATTGAAAGGTGATCCTCTTTCTTCATCTAGACCACTCCTTTCATCATTTAAACTTCCTGATGGCTGAACTATGCATTCATCTCCTTCAACCACACCTTCTTCATTTTCATCCATGTCCTGCAAACAATTCTTATCTGCATACCATGAAAGTGATTCATCAAAGTTTACATCTCTTGACACAACAACCTTATTGGTATGAGGATTATAGCATCTATATCCTCTTTGAGTATCTGCATAACCAATAAATATACATTTTTCTGATTTTGCATCAAGTTTAGATCTCACCTCACTAGGTACATGTACATAACATACACAACCAAATACTTTCAAATGACTTACACTTGGTTTCCTTCCATGCCATACCTCATATGGTGTCAAATGATGAACTCCAGCAGTCGGAACTCTATTCATAATGTAAACACTTGTGCTAACAGCTTCAGCCCAAAAATAATTAGGCAAACACATATCATTAAGCATACTTCTAGATGCTTCTGCTATGATTCTGTTTCTTCTTTCTGCGACTCCATTTTGTTGTGGAGTATACCTGCATGTAACTTCTCTTTTGATACCTTCATCATACAAAAAATCAGTAAAAACTTGAGAGAAATACTCTCCCCCTCCATCAGACCTTAGCTTCTTAATATACCTTCCTGTTTGCTTTTTGACATATGACTTGAACTTCTTGAAACAATCAAAGACCTCACTCTTATGTTTAATGAAATACACAAATGTCATTCTACTATGATCATCAATGAATGATACATAGTACTTATTACCAATCAAGGATGCCTCTTTAGTAGGTCCCCACACATCTGTGTGTATGAGATCTAGCAAACCATCACTTACATAACTTGAATGCTTGAAAGGTTGTCTACTCTGCTTACCCATTTGACATGCTTCACAAAGATGCACCATATGTTGCTTAGTAAGATCAGGTAATCCTTCAACAATCCTCTTCTTTGATAGCTCCTTTAACCTGTGTACATTCATGTGTCCAATCCTTTTGTGCCATAGATCAAGCTCTGCTATTCGATGCATACCATAAGAGAAATAGTTTGTATGATTTGGGTTTACCTTGAATGTAAACAATCTACCTTGTTTTTGACCTCTAGCAATTAACCTCCTTTGCTTTGGATCCTCAATGAAGCAACCTGCATGATTAAATCTCACTTGTAGACCTTTTTCTACCATTTGACCAACCGACATCAAATTCTTAGTGATCGTTGGCACATAAAGTACATCCTTCAAGCAATTTTTTTTGCTCTTATCCTGCATAACAACATCTCCAACCTGCATAATCTTATGTGTTGTATCATCTCCTGTTTCAACATGACCTTTACATGACGGATTATGCATATTAGAAAACCATGAAGCATCATGAGACATGTGATTAGAACAACCACTATCTACATACCATACATCACTATTGGAATTCATCTTAGTTTCTACATTCATCATAAGAAGAGAATCATAATCATCACTTTTACCTTCAACTGCATAACTTCCTTGTTGTTTACCTCTTCTTGAATAGCCTCCTCTTCGATTACCACCTTGATTATTTTCATTTTGATAACAATCTTTGGCATAGTGTCCATACCTTCCACATATATAGCAATTGTTCTTATTATCTTCACTCCTTTGTCTTTGGTTGTAGTTGTAGTAGCCTCTCGTACCTCTAGCGCTTGATCTTCCTCTTCCTCTTGTGTTGAAGAAGCCACTTGAAGTCCTTTGATCATCAATCCTTCTTCCTCGACCTCTATTTGAACCTCTTCCACCTCTGTTTCCACCTCTTGATGATCCTACATAAAGAGCTTGTCCTTGAGATCCTTTTTGATTTGAAGTAGAACCATTTAGATTCATCTCCTCCGTGACCATGAGGGCAATAAGTTGATCAAAATCTGGTAATTCTCCTCTGACATAAACTGAAGTAATGAAGGGTTTCCATCTCTCATCATCTTTGAGTCCGTTGAGAGTATGTGCAACCAAGTCGTCGTCCTCCACATGAGCTTGAATTGATCCTAGTTGATCTGCAATCTCTTTAACTTTCAATATGTAATCATTGACCGATGTCCTTGTATCTTTCTTTATGTTATTCAACTCATTTTTGAGTTGAATCTTCCTTGCTCTTGTACCTGTAGCATACAACCTTTCCAATGCAAGCCAAACATCTCTACTTGTGTCTAGATCTTGTATGTGTCCTACCATTGAATCTTGAATATTTTGTGATAAAATGAATATAACCCTTTTGTCTCTCTCATTCCAAAGTCTAAACTCCCTCAATTGTTGCTGATTTGGGTCCTCTGGTAATGTGGGTTTGATATCTGTGCCGTCAATCAAACCATACAAGCCTCTACCTTGCAAGTATGCTGTGATTCTAAACTTCCATGCCTGATAATTGGTCTTATCAAGCTTCTCTATTTGTGCATGTTGGTCTCCCATAATACAAATGCTAAGCTTCCTCCTTTAAGCCTCCTTTCCAATGTGTGTGATGAGAAGAAATATAATATTTACCTTGTAAATGAGGTATGTGCACCTTTCTTTGCTTGGATGTTGCTTCAGATGCCTCCTTGCAATCTTCTTCTACCTTTGTGTAGTGTTGATGATGAACTGCTTCTTTGATAGCTTCAAATTCTTCGTCAAGGTATGATAACCTTCTCCAAGTCTCCAAGTACTTGCTCTGATACCAATGTTGGAGTTTATTGACCTCCAAAGTATAGCAGGAAGTAGGTGGAACCCCCTAGGAACAAGTTGACCTTCTCACAAACTTCATCATAGAAAACCAGTCATGCTTGCAGAGCTTACTACTCTCTACTCACTCAAAAGTTTTTAAAACTGTTTTAACCACATATACTAGAGACCAAGAGCTTTCCAATGAGCCAAAGAACACTCAATTTGGATAAATACTCAATGAGCTATGACCTCTGCAATATGCAGCTTTAATGGAGACCTTGAAACAGAGATGAACCTGAGGACATACATCACTTGCAGAGACTACTGCTCTTAACTCACAACTCCAATGAATCTGAAAATTTCCAGAATACAAATAGACTTGGAGAGCTTTCTAACAAGCCAAATAACACATGATTTGGATACATACACAAGGAGATATGACCTCTGCAAGTTGGATGTTTAATGGAGACCTTCAGCAGGGATAAAAAACAGAGAACACACACTACTTGCAGAGAGTGTTGCTCTCAGCTCACAAATCCAATGATTATGAAAATTGGTACTATGAAAGTAGACAAGAAGAGCTTTCAAATGAGCTATCAAACATGTAATTTGGATATATAATGAGGGAGATACAAGCTCTGCAAGCTCTGCATACAAAAACTAGAGTAGCATAGAGATACTCTCTTGGACATCCCACAAGATCACGACTTTTCTCCTCTTTTTATAGCATGGGAAACTAATCTAAAACCTTCCTAATACATCTAAATTCGTGGTAGACACTTGGATGGAGGTATTACATGACTCAAGTGCTCAAATAAGCAAAGTATTGATGGACTTTGAGAACTAGCCACATCGACCTTCCACTAGGACACCACTGAAGCTCCCTTGTGACTCACTAATTTGACTCACCATGTTCTAGAACTCACGTGGTATTTTTGCTAAATTTTATGAATAATATGAGCCTTCTTGAAGTATTTGAAGACTTCCCAAAGGTATTTACATAATTTGAAACTTGTACCCTACATAAAACAAATGTTCGCAACACACATGTGACCCCGAAGGAAGAAGGAAAGAAAAGAAAGAAGAGAGAAGTTACACCAGAAGAGGAAGAATCTTTGTTTGAGGTCCCAGAAAATTTTAAGAAGTATGAGATAGACGACAGGAGAGTCATGATAAGAATGCCTAAACGAGAGGCACAATCAGGAGAGGCCTATGATAACAAAGAAACCACCAAGAAAATAGTAGTGGCCCTAGAAGAAGGAGAGGAGAGATGCACTTACATAGACCATGACCTAACAGAGGAAGAAGAGCATGCATTAATAGCTTTGCTAAGAGAATACAGAGATGTATTCGCTTGGAGTTACAAGGATTTGAAAGGTGTTGACCCAGACATATGCTCACACACCATCCCCATGACTTCAGATGCCAAACCCTCTAAGCAAAAGCCTTATACATATAACGATAATTACGCTGCTAAGATCAAGGAGGAGATAGATAGACTGGTTGAAGCTGGATTCATCTACGAAATTGAGCACATTGAGTGGGTATCCCCCATTGTTGTGGTGCCCAAAAAGAATGGTAAATTGCGTGTATGCATTAACTTAAAGAAGGTCAATGCAGCCACAATCCGAGATAACTATCCGCTTCCTATCACAGAGCATCTCTTAGAAAGAGTAGCAGGAAAGGAAGTGTACAGCTTCCTGGATGGATTCTTTGGCTACAATCAAGTAGCCATTGCTCCAGAGGATCAACATAAGACGGCTTTTGCCACGAAGTGGGGCATATTTGCCTTTCGGGTAATGCCATTCGGGCTTACTAATGCACCTGCTACCTTTCAACGATTGATGTGTCACGTATTTAAAGAGTTCTTGAGGAAGAACTTAGAAGTCTATGTTGATGATCTTTGTGCCCATTCCAACATTAGGCAAACCCATATTCCTGAACTCAGACAAATCTTTGAAAAATGTAGAGAATATCAAGTCTGCTTGAACCCAGAAAAGTGCGTTTTCATGGTCAGGCAAGGCAAGATTCTAGGACACATAGTGTCAAAGAATGGCATATCCACTGATGAAGAGAAAGTGAGAGCCATCGCAGAACTACCTAGGCCAAAGAATGTCAAGGAAGTACAAGCTTTCATGGGGCATTGTGGTTACTACCGCCGGTTCATTCACATGTATGCCGTCATTGCAAAGCCCATGTACGGACTTCTGACTAACTTTGAGTGGACTGATGAATGTGAGAACTCCTTCCAGGAGCTTAAACGAAGATTATGTTCAGCACCAATCTTGACCACACCAGATTGGAACAAGCCATTTCATGTTCATGTGGATGCATCCAATTATGCTATTGGGTGTGTACTCGCGCAACCTACTGGTGAAGGTAATATGGATCTTCCAATTGCCTATGCTAGTAGACAATTGAATGCAGCTGAACGAAATTATACCACTACAGAGAGAGAAGGATTAGGCATGGTATATGCGGTTAAAAAGTTTAGACATTACTTGCTTGCAAATAAGTTTAAATTTTTTACTGACCATCAGGCACTGCTATATCTTGTGAACAAGCCATGTAATACAGGTAGATTAGTAAGATGGTTTCTCTTACTAATGGAATATGACTTCGAGGTTGTGGTAAGGAAACGGAAGACTCATTTGAGAGCAGATCACCTTTCTAGGCTCACATCGGGAGAAGCCCCACAAGGAGTGTCAGATGACCTTCCTGATGCTTACTTGTTTAATTTGGAAGTGGTGCCACAGTGGGCTAAGCCACTAGTGCCAGTATTGACATACGGGCCTAACCACCCAGTAATAAACACACAGGATAGAGAGGTAGTAAAAGCCCAAAAGTATCACATCATGGTAGGAAGTGTGTACAAGCACACAGATCAAGGGATTTTGGCTTGTTGTGTGGAAGAGGATGAGTACGCTAAATGGTTGCAATTAGCACATGTAGGTGCATTAGAGCAACACTACTCAAAGCAACGAACCCTGCAGACACTAAGGAGACTCGGAGTGCATTGGCCGACTATGGAAGCTTATGTCCAAAAGTTGTGCAAGGAATGCCCAATCTGTCGCACTAAACCACCGGTGGAACATGCCACTCTTTATCAAGTGTCCATAGTGCCAGATTGGAGTGAACCACTAGTATCCTTCCTGAGGACGAAAACATTCCCTCTAGACATGACTCTGGTTAGGAAAAGAAGTCTAGAACAAGAAGCCCAGGATTACTCACTCATTGGTGATAATCTATACAAGCGTGGTAAAGATGGTTACCTGAGACTATGTGTCCATGAGAGTGAATATCTTAAGATCTTGGAAACTGCTCACCAAGGTGTAGCAGGAGGACACTTTGGACCAGATCGGGTGATCAAGGCAATACTATTTGCGGGCTTCTGGTGGCCAACCCTTCACATGGATGCACATACCTATGTGAAACGGTGTGATGTGTGTCAGAGAACTCAGTATCCTATACGCAAAGATGAGATGCCACTGAAACCTATGATGGGTGGACGTGCATTCTCTAAGTGGGGAATAGACTTCGTAGGTCCTATTAATCCCCCAGCTAAGGGTTCCCATGCGGAATATATCATTGTTGCCACAGACTATCTAACAAAGTGGGTAGAGGTAAAAGCCACAACGAAGAACGATGCTCAAACAACTGCTAAATTCTTGTTTGAGAATGTATTCACAAGATACGGGCTACCTATAGAGTTGGTAAGTGATAGAGGCACTCACTTCTTGAATGAAGTAATTGAAAATCTGCTCCAAGAATTCTTGGTAGTTCATAAGAAGTCTGCCCCCTACCACCCACAAGCTAATGGGCAAGCCGAAAGCACAAACAAGATTCTGTGCAATGTGTTGACCAAGCTCGTGAATAATAAACGCTCTGATTGGGACAAATAGCTACACCATGCTGTTTGGGCATACCGAGTCGCCTACAAAACTGTACTCCAAGCCACCCCCTTTCAGATGGTATTTGGTCAAAATGCAGTGCTACCATTGGACTTCTTGATACCTACATTGAAGGTAGCACAAGAGCACGAATGGACGGGTCATGAACTCTCCTCTAGACTTTTTGACCTTGAACGATTAGGAGAAACAAGACTAAGGGCAGTTGCAGGGATATATGCAGCTAAGAAACGACAGAAGGCATATTTTGATGGCCACGTTAAGGATAAAGGTTTGAAGGCAGGCGACCTAGTACTAGTATACACTTTGAAACAACATGCGAGAAAATTAGAGAAGCGAGGCTACGGACCTATGATCATAAATAGGATCTCCACAAGTGGAGCAGTACAACTAGCCACTTTAGAGGGTGATGTTCTCCCAAGCTACATAAGCGGATGCAGGGTCAAATTGTATCAGGAACCTCTCACAAAGGAAATGCTAAGTCGACTCAATACTGCTAAAAAACGCAGAGAAGAAGAAAAGCGAATTCGAGAAGAAGCCCAAGCAGAAGCCTTAGAGCGCATACGGAAAATGAAGTTGAGAAGACAGGGTAGAGAGCAACCTAGGACAGATGCATATGCAGATCAAGGATATCATGTGGCTATGTGTGAAATTTCAGGTGTCAGCTCTCATAGGATAATTGATCGACGTCCTTTTATAACCTTAGATATAGGACAAGGAAAGGGTGCAAGGACAATAAGAGCCTTGATTGACTCAGGTGCAGCCACTAGTGCTGTTAAATTGTCTTACTGACAAGAGTTGAAACTAACTGTCAATTCTATAGAAGCATATCTCATAGGATTAGGAGGTGTGGAAACCCCTTGCATGGGCGAGGTGGAACTTCCCATCTACATTCAAGACGAAGTAATGACAGTCAAAGTACTAGTGTGTCAAGATGAGGACCTCACTGAGCCTCTTGTCTTGGGTCAGGACTGGATCTATGATCATGCAGTCAACCTAAACCTAAGAAGTGGACTTCTTCAGGTATGGGTCAATCATAGTCAAATTACAGTAGAGTTAGATAATGGAGCACTCAAGGAACTAGGAAAGGCACACACTCCTGGTCCTTCCAGGAGTACACATGAAGATGACCATGTTGTTCTTGTCCAAAACTATGTGTTGCAGAGGAATGATGTTCGCAAAAAAGGAGTCAGGGATGCAACGGAACTCCCTTCTTTTCCAAAGGCCAGAGGGAGGCAGCAACCAAAGGTGGATCAAAGGCAGAAGAAGCAGAGTACTACCTATGTCGGAGATCAAAAGTATCTGCGCAGCAAAATGTCTCAGCTAGTGAAACAAGTGTGGGTGCGAAAAGGCGAACACCCGGTTGCACTCAAGCCAACCACACGGGCAAAGCCTCTTATTAGTAACCAACAACACGACACCAATAAGAAGCCTTTCAGAAGTTCTTCTGCTAACGTGAAGTCTATTTGGGTGCCCAAGAAGTCGATGAAGGCTAGCCCACAATCAAGACAAATTTGGGTGCCTAAGGCTTGTTTGCGGGCTCAAATAGCTACACCAAGACCACACCCTATACAGCATGATCCATTCACTCGCACAACCAGCATCCACTCGTTTTCAACACTCAGGAACACACCAAGGCCCATGAGCACGAACATAATCACTTGTAAATGGGTCCCTAAAAGGACTCATTTTCAAGCCGACACCCCTATAAAGCTCTCCAGAGTCTCTATGAAACCAAGAGCAAAACCCATCCACTGCATTTGGCAACCTAAAACTTGTAATAAACCCCCAGACCCCATTTGTAAATCCATGACAACCTACTAACCACATCACTATCACACTACATCATTCCACTTAGCTCTTAGGTCTACCGAACTCCTAACCACACACACACTCGCACCGAGCACTTACTAACCCATTAATCTCTCCCGACCCTCATGTTAATGTTGTAATGGGAACAACAACGGTTCTCGCTTGTCCTGTACAATGTTAACACATGTTTCTCTATTCTCACAGAGACAGGAAGCAAGAAGTAACATGGCAGATACGGTAGGAACTAGCTCCCAAGCAGGCACCAGCCCCCAAGTTGTGGACATTGAAAGCCTTCCGGTTGAGGAGGAATTAAAGGAACGACCAGCAGCATTGAGGGCATTACATGCCATACCGGTTCAGAACCCTCCACAGGGGCACACAATGCCAGTCAGCAAAAACTCTCATTGGTTCAGTGATGTGGCAGGACCCCTAGGTGAAGGCACTTATATGTGGGAGGCAGAGATAGAATTCAATGGGCGCTGGGGCAGGTATCACTTTTTTACCAGGGAATTTGAAAGATTGCAGAATAATGAAGGATTGAAACCCATATGGAAGAAGGCAGGACTCTACGAGTATTTCAAATTCCAATTGCCAAAGCCGGATTTTCTAAGGTGCTCGTATCTGATTAGCACCCTTACTCCGAGCAAAGACAAAAAGGGATACAGCTCCTTTGTCCTCCCGTCTCTCACAAGGGGCAATGAGCTCAAGCGCTTCAGATTAACTATCAACTTGGTAAGGGAAGCTTTGGACATGAAAGGTATGCACATTCCTACGGAGAAAGAGACTATGGTTCCAGACAATATGAAGAACAGAAATTTGACAAAATTAAAGGACATGGTCGCGATGACACCTACGATTGCCATTCATTTACGCATGGTCATGCAACATTTCGCATTCCCCGCACAGGAAAGGTTCACAATGCCTCCCAAAAAGATCTGGTTTAGCCTCTACTTAGCAGATGCCTTTGATTTGACAATCAATATGCCCCACTGGATTATCGACCAAATCCATTTGGCTCATCAAAGGTGGTATAAGAAACAAAAATCTGTACTGTATGGATGCTGTGCGCTTACCAGAATTGTGTATAGATGACTCGCATATGATGTACTGGTGCAAAGGGCTCTCATTTGGACCAGAGCACAGGAGTTTCAACGCAGACTGTCAGCCGCAGGGCCTCCCTCAAAGAAGATGAGAGGCGCCGTCCAGATGCCTTGTGCACAAGCCCGCGGTGCAACCCTAACACCTGAAACAACTCCAAGGCTTCCCAGACGAGTGCAACCATTTACTATCAGGTTACCCAGGCACAGCACAGATGGCCCTAACCTTGTGTTTCCACCAGTACCTACTGATCTGGAATTTCCTCACGGATTCACTTTGGAAGATCTAACGGATGAAGAAGTTGCCAGAATCATTGAAGCTGTTAATGCGGAAGTCGAAGCAGAGCAGGGTAGTGGACAACAAACGGCTACACAACAACCCCAGCCAAGACAACCAGAAGTGGTGGAAGTGGAGGATGAAGAAGAAGAAGAACAAGAGGATGAACAGGAAGGATTTTCTGATGAGGAGGCACATGACTATGAGCAAGAAGTTATACAGGAGCTAGAGGGTGCCCCAGCATATACAAAGGAGTTGAAAAAGCCCTACGATACCATCAACAGGGTCCAACAACAACATAAGTTATCCCTTGCAGCAGGAAAGGCTATCATGCACCAAATCCTTGAGGAGGAAGGAGTCGACGAACAATATCGTGCCACACTGGATATGATCTCTGATGCTTTAGGAGTACCTGAGATAGTGCATACTGCCCTGGCACAATCACACAGAACGGAAAAAAGATACGGAAGACGTCCCCTACGAGCAGGGAAACAGATGAATGTCTTAGTATCCGAAACACAAGGGACAGCCACGACCATGGGCACAGCACACATTGTGCACGATACTGAAGAGACCCATGTGTCCAGTGCACCCCTATCACCCCCCTTGCCACCCCCGCCTCCCACTCCACCACATTCACCTCCCATTACCAATGTAACAACCACCGTGACCGCCTCCGAGTCAACTGCCATGACTGAAGCACAAACCGCCAATCAACCCACACACCCTCTCAACACCTCCACTAACACTGTAATCCTAACGGCAGCTACTGACATCCCCATTCCCCCTCTCACACTTCCGGGCAGTTCATATTCACAACTGCACACACCACTGTACACATTCACCACAATCACTGCACCCACAATTCCACTATTCACAATCACTCCCACTACTACGTCCACCGTGGATTTGATGGACATATCACCCTCCACTGCACCTCTCCCTCCCCCCATACGGCCACAATCTCCCATTCCCCCACCACCCACTTCACCATTTTCCAGCACCGCATTCACACTTCCCTTCCCCTTTCCCTTTCCTTCTGCATTTAACACCCTTCCTGCATCCACCCCCATTAATAATGTATTTAATAACATGTATCAGTGCATGTCTCAGTTACAACAACACTATCAGCACCTCGATGCTCAGCATACAAGTTTGTTCAGGAGTCATGAAGCATTACAAGGAAGATTCATTGACTTAGAGAAAGAGAAGAAACAACTACAACAGCAGTTTAGTGCATTGCAAGAACAACATGAGCAATTAGTGGCAAATCCACCACAGTCCGATGCAAAAGAAAGACAACGAATGGATGATCTGCTACACTCCCAAATCACAGAGAACCTCAAGCTCCGCCGCAACATGGCTCTATTACGGAAGCATATGTCTACAGCCCTGGAAGAAAATAGACGGCTTCAGACACAAAACGAAGAGAACTTGGAAGTAGCCATGGAAGGTTCCCCACAAGAAATTGACCCGGAGAAGTTTAAGGCCATTCCCTCGGACAATATGCAAATCATATTGGAAACCCATGCTGATCTCCTCGAAGCCCATGCAGCCTTAGAAAAGGAAAGAGACGAACTACTAAGGCAATTGGCAGCTCAACCAAAACCACCCAAAGAAGTCCCAACCACAGCTGACACAACTGACGAAGTAGCAGCGCTCAAAGCACAACTCGAAGAATTACAAAAGAAAGTGCTTGAGTATGAACGCCAACCCTCCCCCTTGGTAGAACCAGAACCTGAAGACCTAGTACCAATCGAAGTAGAGGAAACTTTTGAGGACCCGTACGTTCCGATGCCAGCACCTGGAGGCAAGCAGACAACAGAGGGCATGGACACCATTGAGATAGAGGCCCCTGAATGGATGCAGAGATTAGAGAAAGTGGCCACAACCCATGATGACAGGGTAGCAGTTCAAATAGCATCCATGTCACGATTGGAAGAGGTAATCATAAAATCCGAGTACTTTAGAAACCTCTCACATCACAGGTGGATCGGCACCTCCGACGACTTGTATGTTCCTTTTTGTGTCTTAATGGCGGATTATAATGCTGAAATCAAGCACCACACCTCACGGGAACCAACCTCTGCCACACAATTTGCACCAGACGACATCCCAGAAAGTGCCAAGCAGGGAAATATTCGCCAACCGACTTGGAGAATTCGGCTGCTTGAAACCTACCCGGAAATGAATCGCACATGGAATAACATGCCCCTGTATATCAAGTACAATCCCTGCTACTGTCCTGTTTTCCGAAGAAGGTCGTGGCCGGAATACACAAAGATGGTGCTGACAACCAAAGGATGTGAGAAATGGCTCAACTATGTCTACTTAGCACCACCTAAAGGTCAACCTACCGTAGGGTGTATGATATCGACAATTCGGCATTGGGGTGTCAGGTTCAAAAACGTACCAGATGTCATGACACAGATGTGCCTTAAAATTTTTGAACTCATGATAGTCACCTTCCGGACCTTCAAGAATGTTAAGGAACCTCACCTCTCTACGCTCGGATTCAATGAAGGCAATCAGGATCTTGTTTATGACATGAGCACAACGCCCTCTATTAATGTTGTTTATGCATGTCATGCCTGCATCAAATACCTACCGGCCTGCTTCAAACAGACATTTGAAGAGATGTTTGTCACAGGGTTCTGGGAATATCACTCAGAGCTCTTCATTCCCAAGCCCTCACATTTATTACAATTGTTTGCAGTAGAACAAGCTCTCCATTCAGAAAAGTTACGAATGCCGCATCCAGAGGTTCCCGGGCCAGTAGATTGGGATGCTTTACTCACGGACTTGGCAAAGGGGTTGCGGATTGCAGAACATCACTTAGCACAAGATGTCGTTGAGTACTACATCCAAAAACCCACACAACACGGGTCTGTCAGGGACGACAAACGCGAGAGAGGGGGGGTGTTGGAACTGAAGGACTCACTAGGCAAGGAAGCTTAAGAAGGGAGTCAGAGAGAAGAGAAGGCACAAGCAGACAAGGGATTCAACGAGGATCTGCCAAGTAGGCCAATAATTTTCTTCATGAAGAAGCAAGTACGAGTATTCACGCAGATCTAGCACTAAGGCAACCTTTAATTTTTCAAAACCCTTACACCAATTAAAAGTGATTCTCATCACTAACAACCCCTGTAAATACCATGTTCACCTTTTTGTGGCTCCATTTTGTGCAAGCCGAGGAGTCCTCGAGCTTGAGGAGCCTTAGAAGTAGTTGCTTACCAATTTTCGTATTTTTTAGATCTCATTTGAGCCCTCAAATAAGCCTTGGAACCTAATTTTTAACTAGGCCGGACACTAGGTCTGGACAGGGCCAAAGCTAGTCAAAAACTATAAAAGGAGCTAGAGAGCTCATTTTTGGGGTTAGCTTGTAATTGAAATGAACTTGTAAGAGCTTTTTGAAAGTAATCTAAGAACTCCATTGCTTCTCATTCCTTATATTGCCGTGTGTGCGCGTGTGTGTGTATGTGTGTGCATGTTTGTGTGCTTCTCACTCACGCACTTGTGCCTCCACTTGCTCGAGGTCTTCACACCATCCTCACGTCTTCCCGGATTGACATTAAAGGAGGTGCTACTCATCACTGAGCTACATGAGGCTATGCTTAAGATCGCCTATGCCTCTTATCTAGCTTTCTCCGGACTTCCTTTTTCCTTTGAAGGATACCTGGCAGATGCTATAAACTTCAACACCTGCTGTGAAGTTACAGCTTTGGAAGTCTTGAAGGGTCAACCTTGCATATCGCCATCATGTTACTCTTCCCTACCTACTTCTCCAATGGATGATGCTATTACTGTAAAGTTTTTTGGAGCACAAATGTCTTTCTGTCACCAGAACGCTTGAAGGATTCTCTTTGTCCTATTCATTGTTAGAAGGAAAGGTGCATGCGTAATAAGAGTGGTCTTTTGAGCTCGGTTTTTGATTGTTGTACATATGGTTTTCCTTATCTATAATGGCCAGTTTGTGCAAAACTCAACGAACGAAACACATGTATCGTGGGAAGAATCTATCCAAAAAAATGGGGGGGGGGATATAGTTGAACGATGACTTCATGTGCCTGCCCAAATGCATTGATTTCCTACAGATATGTCTTGGGATGGGATTTCTAACTTGAAACATTTTCTTTTCCAATCTGCGAAGCATATTCAGCTCATAGGTACCTTGTGTGGATGCTCAACCTAGGATGTTTGGAAGATGCTAATGTTGATTTGTTCTTCTCATGACATGCACACATTCCATATGAATGCATACATTAAAGTGCAGATGTCTTCTCGTCCATATATGTATAAGACTTTTGAAGAAAACATGGTTGATGTTTTGTAACTACCCTCATGGATTCTGTTCCTTGGAGCAACTTCTTGTGTTCGCATTCTCTGAACAAATGGTTGTTTATCTTTTGAAGTGCACACTGTTCTCATCCATATTTGAATATGCATGCCCAGTGATACTACATCTGTCCTCCATCGGAATCTTTCTGCAGCCGTTGCTATGTGGCAACATTTATAACAAAGTCTCCTGATTTAGGCCTTCGAAGTGGCATGGTTGCAATATATGCACTATACAAAAGGTATGTGGAACCTCTTAGGTGGCTGTGCAATCCTCATTAAGCTGTGCATTCGTGATGTATGCAACTGCCCTATTTAAAGGATAGTGTTGACCTAGGATTTGGCTGACTTCTCCTACCAACATTCTAGAGGCTCAATTACGAGTTTTGTTTTGATGGATATCATGTTAAAAATGCACATGACTTGATGTATTCTTGCAAGGTTAGCTGTTTCACATTCACTTGATGTCTTACGTGTTTCTTGCTAATCTGTGTTTCTGACATATGGGGATGATATGCAAAATTTCATCTAGAATGCTGACAAGAATTCTAGACTATTTGCATCTCATGAAATGCCTAGGGGATGATAAATGTTATCTGTTTTCCTTTCAGCTACTCCTACATTGTGCTGGGGTACTTCCTCTTAAGAGACTACAAAGATCTCGCTATGGTAATCAATTATGTGACATTTGATTGTGAATTTCTTTTGGGTGAATGTGCGACGGAATTCTGTTCCATCTTCTCTTGGTATTGTTCATGATGCCCTTGAACTCATCATTCATAGATAAGGAAGTCTAAAGATGATTGCTAAACTTCTACAAACATTTTTTTGGTAAGAAGATGCATGCTATACTTGCGAGAGTCGGTCATTTCCGTGTCCCATCATGTTCTCAATTTCTAAGTGTACTCCATAGTGTTCTTGGGGATGACAGGGTAGTACAACCTCGGTGGAAAACCCGAAGCAATGACCACATAGGAGGATGATGTCCAAATAACATTCACGAAATTGAAACCTGAGTATCCTGGATCAGTATAGAAATAAGAACAATAGCTAGGGCTTGCAGGGTTGCTCTTTGGGTGTGTAAAAGTTTGTTGTGGTTATGTAAGTTGAAGGAGAGGCCTGGGTAAGCACTGCCCCATAGTATTCAGATTCATGTGAGACTTGTAATGGCTTGCAGAGTTCATATTCACATGTTCATATTCTTGAAGAGTTAGAAGCATCTTGCTTTTGATAAGGACTTTCAGGGTTCATCATTTTCCCTCCCCACTTAGATCCCTTATAGTATTTTATGTGCAAAATGGTGGCTCACATACGAGATAATGTGTTTGATTTTACCATTTGGTGTTGTCACCACACATTCTAGATCCAAGGAGTAATCTCTATAATATCTGTTAAAAACACTAATGAACCCTTCCACCCCATGATCCCTAATGTGTCTAGATGTTCCTGGAACAAATGGGTGAACGAGGTGTATTGTCTGGGACTTCTCTGTTCTTGTCTTGCTTTGAGTAACCCTTGTCCTTTGAATCACGTTAGATGTGTACTATTGTTTGACAATGAGTGTTGAAGCTATCAGTTAATTCTGTCCACTACAGTTGTAGCTTCGGGGGGGGAAGTGGACCAAAACAACACCTAGAAGAAATTTTAAATTTTGCACAATCAATTGCATTTCATGAATAGTGAGGTTCACTGTTAAGGACTTGACTGTCCTTTGTTTTACACAATGCCTGCTCAATTTTATCAAGAAAATATCTGGAGAATATCTTGTTCAAATAAAGCTGGAAACACTGTCACAAAGATCCGAATGCTTGTTTTTTGTTAGGGAAGAAATTCTCTGGTTTTACAATGCTCACCTAATGCAGTGTAGGCCAACACATGCAGAGCTTAGCCTTGATCCTGTTGACTCCGATAGATGCTCTCTTGTGAATGATGTGTTTCTTTAATACTCACAAGTTTGATGATCATTTTGAATTCTTGTAACTGAACCTTGTGGGATTGGTGTATACCGGTTTTGGGAGAAACTTGGTACGATTAGTGGCATATGGCTAACAACGCTTCTTCTGTAGATACATGGCCTACATGTTTTTTCAATTCTGAAATAATTTGCTTCGTGATGCGCTTACGAATCTATTTTCAGATGCACCGGGTGTATTGTTCTTCAATAAGGAAATGCTTTAAGTCTTATAATCGATGGCATGATAGATGGGAAAGATTCTCATTGTTGGCTAGAAGGCTAGAAATTCCTAAGGGATGTTTCTTGGTTTATACTTCAGGATGAGTTGATGATCCTTTGAGTTCTTCTTCTCCATAAGATCTTGCAGTTTGTTATTTGCAATAGGCATTTGGTAGATAAAAATATTTGGATGCTAAGATTGGGGGTTCTTTGGAGCTCATTCCTTGAGAATTCTTGTGTAGCCTTACACCTGTGGCTAGGTTTGAAGCTTTTTTACATGCTAGGGGTTGATCTATGGGATTTTGGTCCCTAAGCTTTCCATCCTAGATGCTATAATAATACTCTGATTGCTTTAATTGATGGATCATATCACCTCGGTATTATGTTCACATGACAATACATGTCATCACACATGCACTAAATGTAATATGAGTGCAGCATCTATTGCATGATTTACAATGCATAATCAGATTGCTTCTATGTAGGTACAGGTACTGCTGGTGAATGACATTAGGTAAGATTGGCCAACTAACTGGAATTCTGCCTAGGACTACACCAATCTTACTTTTGATCTTTGTTAATGTCATAATTTTACTCCACATCATCACTAGTGGTTGTTTTGGGTTCATACTTTGGCCATGCAGTTCACATAGTTGGGAGAGAGTAATTGGATGCTTTCTATTCTTTCGACATTGGTGCATGAGAATTGAATGATATGTTTACTATATGCATGGCCATCCTATTTTCATCTTCAGATACTACGATAATTGACTTCTTTGAATGAAAATAGGCCAGTGCAAGCTTATTTGAGAACTAGAAGGCTATGGACTCTTTGGAGCTACTTTTTTGCAGGATTATGATGATCTTCATGTCCAGCCATGATAACTTCTATCACTACCATATAGGGGTAGCTATACCTAATATACACACCATGGAAAGATAGATCTTCAAGAGGATGCCTCTCTAGAAGAAAAGTCTTGCAGAAGAGGATGCCCCTGATGTGGAAACTAAAATTGAAGTGAATGTTTATCTCATTACTAGATGCAGTCTACTTGCTCTTTTATATGTCATTTCAGGTTTGGAAGCTTCCGGAGAAGACATTTCCAACCTTACAAAAGACTGCATAGTGGGATGCATGCTGGGCTGACTGCCCCCCAAGGGGATTGTGTCGCTCAGCTTTGAAGATTGAAGATTTGCAGATTGAAGTAAAGACTGAAGACTGCTGACATAAGCTTTGTAGACTAAAGAATTGCAGAATTTTGAAGATATGAAGAGTTTCCAGACTTGACCCCAACTTGGAACAATTCCGTTATGTGTGATCCTCTTCCCTTAGCTTTGTCGAGGATGACAAAGTCTAGGGAGGGGAGAGTGTTGGGTTGTAGGGTATGTACACATTTTCATTTGTGCATGAGAACCCTCCCTAGACCATGAGAAATAACCTCTTTGTATATACTTGAGTGTCACATGTGAACACTCTCCTAAAAGCATATCCATCTCAAACATAATGCAAGCTTGATGTTCCAACACAAAAGACATCTTGGTGTGTGGATCACTTGCCAGATCGCTTTCATGAGGAAATTTAACTTGATTAAGATATGGATAAGCATGGTTGCAATCGATGTTACTTGGGTTTGCAACTTCCCACATGTGTGGGATTGTGTCTGAGCTTGAAGTCTGGAGCAATGGAGTATGGGACCATCAATAAGCTCTCACTCCATCTCTGATGACTTATGGATATGTAGCATCTTGACACTCTTCATAGTGCTTCTACCTCAAAGATATCTCACTCGCAAGATCGGCCTCGTGCACCAAGATATAGACTCCTAGAATGAAGGTCATGTTTTGAAGCCCTTTTTAATATCTCGTGATATCCAAATATATGGTTATTCTACATGTTGCCCATATCATGCTCAAAAGAAACATTACCTGATGCCTCTTTATGTGTCCAACTTTTCATATGCTTAGGGGAAGGGCCAAAATTCTTGGTTGTATAATCTTCTATCCTCCTTATGGGCTTGAGGTTTTCTCCTTGTAATATGAGGCTATGGTTTTATGCATGTTGTCATTTGTAGGATGCTTCCATCACAAGCATATGTGATACTACCAGAACGTCTAAAGAAGATTATTTGTGGGTCGATTGCTGCTTGAAAACACCAAAGTGATCTCTATATGGTTAAACAAGTAAGGGAGTTATGTGATGACATTGACATAACACATTCTTGTTAGGCACACCAGAAGAAGGAAACTAAGTTCAACAAAATTTCGTCTACTCTAGGCATGTCCTAGGATATCGAGCATGAGACTTTTGATGTAAATATTGTCCAATGAAAGATGTTTGTGTTAAGACATATTTCCATGGATCCTTTACATCGTGTTTCTTGCTATTTGGATCATGTTTTTGGTATGAGATTTGTAGGAAACTAATTTTTCACACTCGATCATTGCCTTGAGGTATGCAAGGTGTATGGCTGGAGCGATTGGTCTACGGGTTGTAAACTCTGATTGTAGGATTTCAATGCAGAGGAAGTCATGAAGAAACACTCTTTGTTTGGGAAAATCATCATAAATATGTTTGTTTTCTTATGATGTGTATATTTCTCCATTCTGCCTCAGTGGTTCACCACAAAAAATACTAACCATTATGTAGAATCCTCATGCTACAATATCAAGACTCATTTAACCATCTCGAATCTCTTGAGATGCTTGGATTGAGATAGAAAGAGGGGACCCTAAAAGCTTTGACCTAAAACATAGGTGGAAAGTTTGATGCTCTATAATGACCTTAGTGTTCTTGAGGTGTTTTGAACTATCTACTATGCTATTTTTTGGTGTACTACATGTTTGAAAGGCTTTGCCCTAGAATACTCAGAGAGGTGAAGTTCTGTGAGTGTCGCTCATGGGGATTGTGTCAACACCTCCCCACTACCTTAAGGAATTAATGAAAATTAGCCTTTCGCATCCTCGTTGGATATTTAGAAGGTTGCACCTCTAAGAAGGTCTAGATAGATTATCAACTATGTTTTGATGACTTCTTTATGCTCACTAATGTTGATTACAAGAACATAGATGGCAAGTTTCCCTTGGTGCTTCATTTAGGTGTTGCTTAAATTATGGGGGATGTGCACCCCATGGTCCTTGGTTGCACGCTTCGCATGACTTGTCAGATTGTTGCCTCAATCTCTACTTCATGGGAACATGGTTGTTTGTTTTCTCTCTTGGTACTATAGACAAATGGCTCTTCTATTCTATTCCACTTCAAATATCATTGTTGCACTCAACCCTATCTTGCTTATGCATGATGGTACTTGAAAGGATTGGGTGTGTAGACATTAGGAGAGTCTTAAACGTGGTCTACTTTTGCATGTGTGCATGGTGTCCAAAACTCCACACCTCCACATGGGAAACAATACGTTGAAGTTTCTATAGGCTGATGGTGTATAGAAACTTGGGAGAATCTTGAAGGGTGATGGAGTTTCTATAGACCTTTATTTATAATTGATAAGAATATTTACCTCTTAGCTCAATGAAGGAGCACTGTAGTACTGTCGACACTTGACCTCTTCTACACTTTGCACTTGGTTTCTCCTATGCTCAAATCTCCTTGGAGTCCCACAGTGCATGCCAAATTTTGTTGGGGGATTCTTGGACAAGAAGGGATTTGAGTGTTTGTAGGAGAAAATGGAAAGACAAGAAGAAAGATACACACTGGAAGCCTCTGTCGATTAATTATAATGAGACAAATACAATGGTGATGCAAAATACAATCCAATGTTTCTGTGCAAAATCTCACAAAGTGCTCAATTACAAAATACCAAATACCCAAGGTCTTGTTGCTGCCGGCCTCCTCTACACCAGACCTCCACCTTCTCCAAGCCTGCACTTGTGCACACCTTGCACCAAGCTTCCAATAAGGTGGAGGGATGGACACCTTCGGTCGGCATGCGCACACTGCAATAAGGCCTTGGGATCCTTGGGGAACTAGCTTAGCACTTCTCTACACACTTCCTTAGTCACTCTTCATGCACACCTTGCACTTCACTTCTCTGCGTCGCACACTGTGTGTCTCTTGCACTTCTCTCTCCTACCTAGCTTAGACTATGCTCACCTTGCTTAGTCTTGCTTCCTTCAAGAATAGTCCTTGCCTTGATTTGAGTTTCGATTTATGTACGCTCCTAACTGCAAGACTATCTTGGTGCTCACTTTGATGTCCCAAGATTGTCTCCTCAAGTGGGCAGCCAATGAATCCCTCTTTTGTCCTGTAGTGACTTTAGACTAAAATAAAAAATTTAAATGGGGGGCCATACTTTCACTTCTGCGTACGCTGCCGCTTCACATACCTTCACATTTTGCCTTTTGTAATTCTTCACTTGTGGACCTAAGAGAGGGTTCACCTGAACCTTCCAAAACACTTTAAAAACACTTTGAACCTTAGAGAAATTATAGAAATACCTCTACAACCTACAACCAACTTTCTGCAATTTTACCCTTTGTGGACAATTAATTGTGCACTACCTGTGCACTTTGACACCTGCACTTTGAACACTTTGACTTCACCCATGTTGACTTTGACCTTGAACCTATTGACTTTGACTAATTTGACTTTGACCTTTTGACTTTGACTATAGTTGACTTTGACTATAGGTTACTTTGACCAATATGACTTTTATGGGCTCAACAAGTTTACTTGAAGGTAGAAGCACAATGACATAATTTTTATGATAAAAAGTAAAATTAACTAACATAGCTCATTCACATATTTTTCATGATTTGAATAGCATGATTTTTCATTGCATACTTGTTTCTATGATAATTGTCTCTATGGCGAATTCAATCACCCATCTCTAGTCGATGTCACATCCCCCCTAACCCCACATCTTTTAGGTGTTGGCAAGACTCGTTATATGTATTACACTATATTTATCACAATGAAAAAGGATGGAATCCACATCATTTGATAGTAGCTTAGACACTACATGAAAGTTTAAAACAATAATTTTGCAAAGGAAAACAAAGAAATTTAGACCTAGATTATTACTTGGATTGTTTTATATCAAGAGGGGATCACTACTACCAAATTTACATGCTTTTTCTGACTTTGACTAGTGTTGAGCCCATAAAAGTCAAGTTGGTCAAAGTCTTTTGCAGTCAAAGTCAAAGGTCAAAGTCAACTGGTCAAAGTCATCAAGGTCAAGGTCAAAGGCAACAGGTGCAAAGTCAAAGTGCTAAAATGCAGGTGTCAAAGTGCACAGGTAGTGCACAATTAATTGTCCACAAAGGGTAAATTGGAGAAAGTGAGTTGCAGGTTGCAGAGGTATTTCCTCTAATTTCCCTAAGGTTCAAAATGTGTTTTAAAGTGTTTTGGAAGGTTCAGGTGAACCCCCCTTATGTGCAAAAGTGAAGGCTTAAAAGGAAATGTGAAGGTATGTGAAGTGGCGGCAGCGTACGCACAGGTGGAAATATGGCCCCCCAATTAAAAAAAATTGTTTTAGTCTAAAGTCACTACAGGACAAAACAGTGAGTCGTTGGTTGCCACTTGTAAAGACAATCTTGGGACATCAAAGTGAGCACCAAGATACCATTGAGTTAGGAGCGTACGTGATCGACACACTCAAATCAAGGTAAGGTCCATTCTTGGACCAATCATAGAGTAAGCAAGAGAGCATAGTCTAAGGAAGCAAGAGGGAGAAGTGCAAGAGTCACCAGTGTGCGAAGCATGCGACGCAGAGAAGTGGAAGTGAAGGAGTGCATAGGGAGTGTCTAAGGGATTGTGCAGAGAGTGCTAAGCTAGTCCCCCCAAGTATCACAAGGTCCCATTGCAGTGGGCGCGTGCCGACAGAAGGTATTCACTCCTCCCCCCTTTGTGGAAGCTTGGTGCAAGGTGTGCACAAGGATAAGCTTGCAGCAGGTGGAGGTCTGGTGCAGAGGAGGCCGGCGGCAAGAAGACTTTGGGATATTGGGTATTTTGTAATTGGGCACTCTGTGGGATTATGCACAGAGGTATTGGCTTGTCTTGTACTTCAAACATTGTAATTGTCTTACTGTAATCAATCGGTAGAAGCTTCCAGGTGTATTTTCTCTTCTTGTTTCTTCCCTTTTCTCCTACAAACCCTCAAACTCCTTTTTGTCTAAGAATCCACCAACAAAATTTGGCACACCCGGTGGGACATCCAAGGAGATTTGAGCTTAAGAGAATCCAAGTGCAAAGCATAGAAGAGATCAAGTGTCGACAGAACCACAATGCTACTTCATCAAACAAAAGGTAAATATTCTTATCAAGTGTCTCATATTCAGTGGGCTATGAGCTGCTCATGACCACAACCCGGTCCCAAGTATTGAGGGTCACTTGCAAGCAGACAAGAAGGAAGGTTGTTAGAAGGTCCCCCAGTCCACTATCTTCAACATCATCAGTCAAGAGCATGGCGGGTCAGGTAGACTTGGAAACTTTACTCTCTAGATTAAATATAAAGTTTCCTTCTTTCAAAGGCCTAGCTCAGGAGGATCCGGATGAACACATTAGAAGGTTCTTGGCACTATGTAAGACTAGAGGCCTAATGGGTAGGGAGGATGCCTTTCTGATTCTCTTCCCTGCCACATTAGAGGGATTAGCTGATACGTGGTTCAGCCAGTTTGTTGAAAACCATTTTACCACTTGGGATGTGATGAAAGATGCTTTTAAAAATCAGTTCCAGCATGGCAACACTGCGGAGATTATCATAGAAGAGCTAGAAAATTTAAGATTAGGTCCAGGAGAAAAGTTCCCAGAGTTTGTGACTCGGGCCAAAGCACTAATGGCTAAATTGCCAGATCCAACACACGACTTTTTTGTCAAGAAATGGTTGGCTAAGCCCCTACCAGTGGCCACCCAATGCAAAATAAAGGAATTAGTGCTACCTACAGCCTCCATAGAGGAGTTCATAAGCACAACCACACGCTTGGAGCAGATAAGGTACCAGTATGGAGCAACCTCTTCTCAGCCAACATATGGTACAGAAATGGAGGATCCAGTGATATAACTAAGGAAAGAGCTAGAGGGCTTAAAAAGAAATAAGCCCTACAAAGAGGAAGAGAATGTTGTTGCTCAGTTGAGAAGGGAGATTGAAGCACTAAAGCTTCAAAAGGAGGAGGAGGCCCAGGCAGAGGAATTGGCTCAGCTGCGACAGGAGTTGCAGGAGCTCAAAGGAGGTGGCATCAAGAGTGGACTTTGGTGTTCCATGTGCAGCAAGCAAGGTCACATAGTAAGTGAATGTCCTCTGTTAAGTGTGACTTGTCAATTATGCAGGAAAGTTGGCCACGAGGCCCATGAATGCCAATCAAGAGGAATGCCTGCAACGACATACTGGACACAAGGAGGACCAAGAGGACCCCCAACACCAGCAAATGTGATGGCTGCTGCACCAAATCAAGGTAACAACTATAATCCTAGACAGAGGAATAACTTTGGAAATGGGCCTAGGAGGCCAATCATCTGTTTCAGATGTGGAGAATGTGGGCACTATCAAAGTAGGTGCACCCTACCAGAAAATGCCCCTCCTTGCAGGAACTGCCCTGATGCAAGAAACCATTATACAATTTGTTGTCCTAAGAATCAAGCCTCTTCATCCGGGCCTCATATTCAAATGATTTCGGTGCACAAAGAAGAAATGCGTGATCTGGTCAATGAGCCATCACCATCTACCAGGGTGGTGCAATTAGAAGAGATAGAATCTTTGACTGTGCAGACAAGAAGCAAGGGGAAGGCTCAAGTAGACATAGGACAAGGGTCAAAGATTAAGGAATGGAATCAACACAGAGAACCATCTGAAGATAAAGTCACCACAGGTGCAAATACAAGTCAAAAAGGAGATCTCATATGCACTAGTGATGCTATTGGGCATGCCTTCAACAGGGCTCATGAGGAGTTTGATAAGTCAACTGGAGCCCAGGCTCTCAAGGAATCAGAGGCTTCAAAACTACTCAAGTCCATGAAAAAGGAGGTTAGTATTTTTGAATTAATAAAGATGGATGGGAAATTCAGATCAGAGTTATTGCAGATACTTGATGAAGCTTCCACTACAAGTTTGGTGGCAAAGACTACTGTTTTACATAAAGGAAAAATTGTAGGGGAAGCACCCCTTACAGATTATAAAAGTCCTCAACTGACAGTATCTATCAAAGGTCATGAATTTCAAGGAGTTATTGTGGATGGTGGTTCTGGCATTAACTTGATGCCTGAACACACAATGGAAAAGATTGGACTCCATCCTTCAAGGCCTGCAAATTTCATTGTTACTTTGGCAGATCAGAGCAAAGTAAGGCCCTTGGGAGTGATCCAAAAAGTTCCACTTGAAGTACAAGGTAATCTATTCATTCTGGATTTTGTGGTTTTAAGATTGCCCCAGGTTGAAGGAGGATTTCCCCTCTTAATTGGATGACCATGGCTGAGGCATGCAAGTGTCATTCATGATTGGGGCAAGGACACTATGTGGGTACAAAAGAAAGGGCAAGAGCTGACACAGATTCATTTAGAAGAGGGCCCAGATAATCAAGGAAACACTAGCATGATGCAAACAGTTGGCATATGCATGGAAACAGAATCGGAGGATCAACCCCATATAGATTTTGAGGAAGAAGAGGATATTCTAAATTGGCTCCAAGCAGGCAATTCTTCCTCTTTGTTTTGGAATTTTTCTTAATCATTCTTGCACAACTGAAGGTTATGATGAAGATAAGGAAAAAGTCCAGGTTGATGGATTGGGAGAGCCCATCATAGACCACAGAAGGGGCAGGAAGACACCCCTCAAATATAACTTGGAGGAGGATATGACAACCACAGATAAAGAGGTTACTAAAGCTAAAGGAAAGGTAAAAAATTCTAGTGAAGAATGGTCTTTCCCAATTCAAGAAATCCCTGCAGGCTAGATGCAGGACAAGGAGGAACACATTGAAGTCCAAAATACACCTGCTTACGAAGCAATGCACAAAAAGCTAGTAGAAGAAGACAAGGAAGAAGATGAGCACGAAGATAATATGGTAGAGAGAAATCCTGTCCAAGAAATACAATTAGGCACTCAAGACAATAATCGGCCAGTTTTGGTGGCCACTTGGTTGTGGAACCACCCAGGGCTCCTTGAAAAGGTAAAATGTTCTTGAATCATTATACAGATGTTTTTGCTTGGCATTATAAAGACTTAGAAGGGGTGCCTGCATCTTATGGAGAGCACAGAATCCCTCTAGTTGATGGAGCCAAACCCATAAGAGGGAAGAGTTATAGACTTAATCCAAAATATGCTGAAGCTGTCTATGTGGAAATATAGAAGATGGAGGATGCAGGAATCATCATTCCTGTAGAACACTCAGAGTGGCTCTCACCTATGGTTATAGTACCAAAGAAGAATACTAATAAAATCAGAATTTGTGTTGACTTTAGAGCACTCAACAAGGTGACCATTCCAGATGGGTTCCCAATGCCTTTTGCAGAGCAGGTCATTGAAGAAGTGGCTGGGCATGCATTATATAGCTTTATGGATGGATTTAGTGGCTATAATCAAATATCAATACACCCAGAGGATCGTGAAAAGACTGCTTTTATTACACCTTGGGGAACATATGTATATGTAAAAATGCCATTTGGGCTCAGAAATGCTCCAGCCACCTTTAACCGAACGGTCAATCTTATTTTTGGCCCCCTATTGTTGGAATCACTTAGAATCTTCATGGATGACTTCTCTTCGTTTTTAGGTTCTCACAAAGAAACTCCTCTAGATTGTTTGGACCATCACTTGAGGCAGCTGCAGAATGTTTTCAAAAGATGCAGGGAGACTAAGCTAAATCTCAATCCAAGTAAATGTCATTTCCTTGTGACAGAAGGAACTCTCTTAGGACATGTGGTGTCGGCTAAAGGTATGGCCCCAGATCCTGACAAAATTATTTCTATATTAAAGTTGCCTAAACCTAAATCCCCTAAAGAGATTCAGAGTTTCTTGGGGCATACTGGATACCATAGAAGATTTATAAAAATGTATGCAGTGATAGCCAGACCACTGGCTAGACTTACAGGTAAGGAAGTACCCTTTAAATGGGAAGAAGAGGAGGAAAAAGCATATCAAACATTACGGTTAAGGTTAGTGTCTGCTCCTATTTTGATCACACCTGAGTGGTCAAAAATCTTTCATATACATGTGGATGTCAGTGCCTATGCAGTGGGGGCAGTTTTGACCCAACCTAGTGAAGAATTTAAAGTGGACAGACCAATTCAATATGCCAGTAGAATCTTGAACAAGGCTGAAAGGAATTACAATACTACAGAAAGGGAAGCCCTAGCAATGGTCTTTGCTGTCCAAAAATTCCGTCATTACTTACTGGGAGTAAAATTTATTATTATAACAGATCACCAACCACTAAAATACCTACTCAACAAACCACAAGCCACTGGTAGAATATGGAGGTGGTTATTGTTGTTCCAAGAGTTTGATTTTTCTGTAGTCCATAAACCAGGTAAAGAAAATGTTATGGCAGATCACCTATCCAAAATCAATATGATGAATCAAACTAGTGGAATCAATGATGATTTTCCAGATGCTCATCTGTTTGCTGTACAAGCTCAAGGTTGGTATTATGATATCAAAAATTTCATTAAAACTGGGTTGTATCCAGAAAAGGCTAGTGTTGTGCAAAAGAAGAGACTGCTAATCAAGAGTAGACCATATACCTTCATTGAAGATAAATTGTATAGACAGGACAAGGATGACAGGTTCAGGAAGTGTTTGGAAGAAGAAGAAGTGAGGGAAGTCCTTCACTCTGCACATGAAGGAACAGGTGGGGGGCACCTTCTAGGGCATATTATGAGTCAGAGGATACTGGATGCTGGTCTATGGTGGCCTACACTATTTAAGGATGCAGATGAATGGGGAAAGGCATGTGATATTTGCCAGAGGTGTGGACCTAAGCCAACAAAGCACAGGCATAACCCCTTGGTTGTTTCCACTTCCTGGCAACCATTTGAGAAGTGGGGGCTAGATTTTGTAGGGCCCATCTACCCTCCCGCAATTCCAAAAAGAGAAAAATATCTCTTGATAGCTACAGATTATGCGACAAAGTGGGCTGAAGCTATTTCCTCCCCCGATTGCACTGCCCAAACTGTTGTTGATTTCATTTATAGTAGCATCATTTGCAGGTTTGGATGCCCACTTGAAATTTGTACAGATCAAGGTACCCATTTTGTCAATAAGGTCCTGCAGGAAATTTTCAACAGGTATAGAATTCTACACAGGACCTCTTGTGCTTACTATCCAAGAGCCAATGGACAGGCTGAGTCGACAAATAAGGTTTTAATCTCAATGTTAAGAAAGGAGTGTATGTTACAGCCCACTTCCTGGGGCATTGCTTATCAAGGTACCCTATGGGCATACAGGTTAGCCTACAAAGAGGCCACATGATATTCTCCATTCCAACTAGTTTATGGCATATTGCCCATTGAGCCCTTTGAATTTTTACAGGGATCACCTAAGATAGCATTCATGCAGGGCAAGAAGAATTGTGATGTCTCTCAGACGCTCGGAGCACTACATAAAGTGGAGGACATTTGTCTACTAGCAACAAAACAATTGATAGAAACTCAGATGAAGAGGAAGGAGACACATGATCGACATCTGTGGAGCAACAACATTGAAGTAGGCATGTTAGTTCTTCTCCATAGACCTCATCTTCATACACAACTGAGAGGAAAATGGCTTCCACATTGGGAAGGACCTTACAGAGTCAAAACAATGCTAAATTGGGGTGCTGTGGAGTTAGAGACTCTGAAAGGAGAGGCCTTGCCATTGGTCAACATATCCAAGCTCAAGGCCTATCATCAACACACTTGAAGAAGTATGGATCACCTGGAACTGCAAAATCTGTCCAGGTTGTACATAGCTTTCTCATCTCCTTTTGCTCAGTTTTAGTAGTTTTCTTTAGCAATTTCATTCTTGTTCCTGGTGTTTTTAGCAAACCTAGAAGGCATTTCATAACCTCTGCAAACCAAAAACTTTTGGGTATTTTTTGGAAATTTTTCTAGTAATTTTAGCATTTTTCTAGCATTTTTTATCCCTTTTCGATGTCATTTTCTTGCCAATTAGGAGGAATAAAAGGAGGCTCTCTGTGGTTTGATGGAAGAAATTGAACTTGGCCCTGTGGAAAATTTCATGAGAAATTTTTCAAAATTTTTTGGCAATTTTTTGGCAATTTTTTGGATTTTTCCTTCATTTTTTCTCTATTTTTGGGTTATATTTCACAAAAAAAAACAAAAAAAAAAACACCCCAGGGCGTTTTTTGCAAAAAAAAAAAACCCCCACCGACACCACCGACCATCCCACCCCCCCCTCCCCCCCGCCCCCCATTCTGACAGCCCCCCCCCCACCGACACCACCGACCATCCCCCCCCCCCCCCCCGCCCCCCATTCTGATAGCCCCCCCCCCCCCCCCGCCCCCCCCCCCTCCCCCCCCCGCCCCCCGTTCTGACAGCCCCCCTCCCCCCCCCCCCACCCCCACCCCACCGACACCACCGACCATCCCCCCCCCCGCCCCCTATTCTGACAGCCCCCCCCCCCCCCCCACCCCACCGACACCACCGACCATCCCCCCCCCCCCCCCACCCCACCGACACCACCGACCATCCCCCCCCCCCCCCGCCCCCCGTTCTGACAACCCCCCCCCCCCTCCGCCCCCCCCGCCCCCACCCCCCCCACCCCCCCCTCCCTCCCCCCCCCCCCCGCCCCCCGTTCTGACAGCCCCCCCCCCACCCCACCGACACCACCGACCATCCCCCCCCCCCCCCCCACCCCACCCCACCGACACCACCGACCATCCCCCCCCCCCCCCCCGCCCCCCGTTCTGACAGCCCCACCCCCCCCCCCCCCCCTTATAAAAGCACAAACTTCCCTTCATCAACCACACACACAGATCGGCGCGTTAACAGGTATTTTATTTTATTTTTATTTATTTATTTATTTATTTATTTATTTATTTATTTTATATACTGTTTTATTATTTTATTTTATTTTATTTTATTTTATTTTATTCTTTTCTTTTATTATTCTTTTATATATACTTCTTTTTTTTATCTTGGTTTCTTTTTCCTCTTCAATTTTCTCTTCTTTATCCATTTGTAATTACTACTGTCGACCTCCGTTTTTGCCATTTTAGCAGTCGTTTTTAGGATAATTGAACATGCCGAACCCAAATTTTGGGTTATGCACTCTCGGTTTGGATGTTTTTCCTCTGTTTTATATATGTTTGCTATAGAGTCCATTCTTAGAACCCTGATCTATGTTGTTGCAGTACTGTTGTGCCGCGTTCTCGATCTGTATCTATGGCGTCTTCCGCTCCCCAGCAGGATTCATCCATGGCTACTGAGGCATATTCAGAGCTCGCTCCTTCCGCCTTGGCCTTCGGCCCTTTCCATCCCGAGGTAGGCCCCCTATTGCCTCTGGCCCCCTCCCGGTCAGCCCCTCTGGCCTCCACCCCGACCGTCCCTGTCGCCACCCTCCACCCCGCCCCTTGGGGCCCCTACCCTCCATAGTCCACCCCGTCCCTCGCGCACCAGTACCACGCCCTACTACCCCTTCCACCCCTACCCATTTACAGGGTAGTCAGCCTTTCGCGGTGTCCCTTCCGTGCCCCTCCATATCTGGTTCCTCGTTACATAGCCCCGGCCCTCTTCCCCCAGCTTCACATCTTCCCGTTGTAGCGCCTCCCACAGCCGTGCCAACGTTCTCCGATGGTTCTAGTGGCCACCCAGCACGCAGTTCTGGTAGTCATTCCGCATCTCCTGTTCCCCGTCCACCTTCGTCATCCATCGTTGACCATCGCGACCCCTCTTCGAACCTATCCATCCGCCTGCATTTAGCCTTGCCTCCCATCCCGCTCTTTGATCTCCTTCTCGAGGGTTGCCTCCGTCAGGCCGGTCCTTGGCGATTGGCCTCCCTCCTCTTATCCAAGGCGGAGGGGTCCGATATTCGCACAGCGCTGCTTGACTTCCCTCATTTCCCATCTGGTTCGCTGACCCCTGCGGTCATAGCTGTCGGCATAGGTTCTAGCATACATTCGTTTCATGCTCCGCAGTCCATTTACTCGGGGTTATCTCGGGAAGAGACCATAGCTTTCTGCATTTCAGTATATGGCGGTGATGCCATGCCCATCCAATACCAGCTCGCTGTCCTACATTCGTTCATTTTCTTTTTCTTATTTCGTAGTCCCTCCTCAAACCTTCTGTTGCACGATATTCATATACCTGACCCCCTCTTCTGTTTTTTACATGGCCGCCCATTTCCATATGGCACTCTCATGTTCCAGTCATTCCTCCTACGCTCTCACCGATTCCATGATGCCCTCCACCGCGGCACCCGTTCGTTCTCCGTTTATTCCGCCCCAGTGTTGGCTTGGCTCTTTCATCTGCCTGGTACACAGCTCATAGCATCCAGCCGTAGTCTTGACCCCTCCCTTCCTCCACCTTATATTGACCATTCTTCCCATCCCCCTCCTCCACCGCCCGTTGTCGTGCCCTCTGCCCCTGGCACTCTTCCACAGGCATCTGTTTCCATGGCCGCCTCCACTCCCCCTCCAGCTCGCAGGGTCCGTACGCGTTTGATGGATTCCTTTCCTACCCCTATCCCTGCCTCGCCCATTCATTTCCACCCCTCGGCAGCTGCCTCCCAGCCCCCTCCCTCTCCCGCCATATCCATTGAGTCCGCTTCCACCTCCCATCGTCATCCCTCACCCCCTGCTTCTCCCACTTGCCCCCAGCCTACCCCGGCCCCATCCCCACCACCACCCGTCGCGCAGCCTTCCGTCCCGCAGCCTTCCATCCCTGATAGCCTCGACGACGACCCACCATTTTTGGGCCTACTTTGTGATGCGAGCCTCGTCGCGAGTGATGGTGCCGATGCCACCCGTCTCTCCCTTGATTCCGTCTCAGCGATAGCTACACTTCACCAGCAGCATGCTCTGACGATCGATGGCATTCGTGCGGTTGCCGCGGCTCAGTGGCAGACGTCGCAGGATGCGTTGAGGGCCATGCAGCAGGACCGGGACCGGTATCGAGATGAGGCTGATGCTGCAACTCGCGCTCTCATGGAGATCCACCAGCGTGCGTCATTAGGTATTTGTGATCGTCCTGCGTGTCGGTTGGTCCGCCGAGAGCGCGATCACCTCTGTAGGTACAGGAGAAGGATTGCTGCATGGACTGAGGAGGCAGCCATCATTCCTCCCGCCTCACCCGACTTACCTCTACCTCGGGACGATGTTCCTCCTGGGGAAAGGCCCCCTTCCCCGCCAATGCCCTAGTCATGCGTTCCGTGTCTCTCCACTAGGTCCTAGGTATTCAGACATACTGGAGTTTCCAGAGTTTCATTGGCTTTACCAGCCTCATTTTGTTGTTGAGGCTCGGGTAGGATGCATCTACTTATCCCTTTTGGTTATTTTGCCATTCATTAGCTCATCATTTCTTTCTGCTAGACAGATCTTTGCCAGTCCTTGGCACTTCATGTCCTTACCATGGACAGTTGTTTCCCTGTTCCTTTCTGCTTTTATATGAGATTCTGGTTCAGTGTTCATTGTGTGTTCATTGTGCACTCTCTGGTTGATTATTGGTTGTTTTATTACTATGACTGTGTACAGGTTGGTTTCTCTCGGGTTGGGTTTTTCTTTCATTGCCACCCTCCATCCGTCTCCCTATTTGCTCTTTTCCCCCTCTGCCCCACCCCGCCCCCACACCCCATCCTTTCCCCCCGCCCCCCCTCCACCCCTCCACCCCCTTTACCCGCCCCACATTGCTGAGTACTCTCTGGTGCTTTCTCCGCAGCTCTTGATGGTCTTGGTTACTGCTCAGCTGTCCTATTCAAGTTTTTGCTGCTCTCTTGTCATGGTGTCCTATATGCTCTGAGTTTGGCTGTAGCTCTCCGGGACGGAGCACATTAGGTGGTGGGCAACTGTTGAGCCCATAAAAGTCAAGTTGGTCAAAGTCTTTTGCAGTCAAAGTCAAAGGTCAAAGTCAACTGATTAAAGTCAACAAGGTCAAGGTCAAAGGCAACAGGTGCAAAGTCAAAGTGCTAAAATGCAGGTGTCAAAGTGCATAGGTAGTGCACAATTAATTGTCCACAAAGGGTAAATTGGAGAAAGTGAGTTGTAGGTTGCAGAGGTATTTTCTCTAATTTCCCTAAGGTTCAAAATGTGTTTTAAAGTGTTTTGGAAGGTTCAGGTGAACCCCCCCTTATGTGCAAAAGTGAAGGCTTAAAAGGAAATGTGAAGGTATGTGAAGCGGCGGCAGCGTACGCACAGGTGGAAATATGGCCCCCTAATTAAAAATTTTTGTTTTAGTCTAAAGTCACTATAGGACAAAACAGTGAGTCGTTGGCTGCCACTTGTAAAGACAATCTTGGGACATCAAAGTGAGCACCAAGATACCATTGAGTTAGGAGCGTACGTGATCGACACACTCAAATCAAGGTAAGGCCCATTCTTGGACCAATCTTAGAGTAAGCAAGAGGGCATAGTCTAAGGAAGCAAGAGGGAGAAGTGCAAGAGTCACCAATGTGCGACGCATGCGACGCAGAGAAGTGGGAGTGAAGGAGTGCATAGGGAGTGCCTAAGGGATTGTGCAGAGAGCGCTAAGCTAGTCCCCCCAAGTGTCTCAAGGTCCCATTGCAGTGGGCGCATGCCGACAGAAGGTATTCACTCCTCCCCCCTTTGTGGAAGCTTGGTGCAAGGTGTGCACAAGGATAAGCTTGAAGCAGGTGGAGGTCTGGTGCAAAGGAGGCCGGCGGCAAGAAGACTTTGGGATATTGGGTATTTTGTAATTGGGCACTCTGTGGGATTGTGCACAGAGGTATTGGCTTGTCTTGTACTTCAAACATTGTAATTGTCTTACTGTAATCAATCAGCAGAAGCTTCCAGGTGTATTTTCTCTTCTTGTTTCTTCCCCTTTCTCCTACAAACCCTCAAACTCCTTCTTGTCTAAGAATCCACCAACAACTAGGTTGGTTGTTTTGACACTCATGTGTCCACTAGTGGTTTTTGCATCATGCTTGGATATCTTGGTTGAGCAAGAAGTAGCCTATTGTGGCCACTTCTAGTTGTGAGGCTGACTATAGGGCAACTTTCAGAGCGACTGTTGAGTATGTGTGGCTTAGATGCCTTATGGCTGATTTGGGTGTTGGTCAGTTTTACCATCTTCACTAATAATCAGAGCACATTGGGGAGGTCATGAGCAAGGGTGTGCTATAAAATGTGAATACCTCTTGCAAGATCTACTTCGATTTTTTCCCAATTGATGGGTTGAGGTTAATCTGGTGGTGGGAGTCTATAGTGCGTGGAGTACACCAGTTGTTCACAGGCAAATAATTGGAGTAGGTGTGTGGGTGTGTTTATGAACACCTCAGAATGGTATTCCCAAAAACCGGTAGTAAACATTTCTTCAAATGTCATTTTATAGCATGCGAATAAGTATTTAATGCAATAGTGCCAGGCATAACACACTCGAAGCGATGGTGTCATGCTCATATCATACGCTAAATCCTGATTACCATGCTCGAAGCCCGGGGTGTTAACATGTGGTGCCTTGACGCTACAGAAGACCTTGAATACTATCTACATCATGTCAAAGATTTTGACAGTCATATGTGTGGCTACATCATCCATGCAGCGTAAGCGGGGGAGCCAGTGGTGAATAGTTGCCATCATATAGCCAACAGTGGGCGGTCCGCGTGGTGGAGTGAAATACGGGTAATTGAGCCAGTCCTAGCACTGCTTGTTGTTCTGTACTTTGATTGCAAAGGCCTTCCAGGAGCGGCGTCTAGGTATCGGTCCCCAACATGGGTTATATTTTAAATGGAGTGGTGCCTTGACCCATGTGCTCATCATTTCTAGATATTGTTGTAACAAGTCTTGGTGCCAAGTTGGTTGAAAGATTTCTCCGTTGTGCGCTTCCGGTGGCAAGTCATGAGGCTCAAACTGAGTTGCGTGTGAGGGTTTCTTGCCTGTCTCCTTTTTGATCGCCAGTTGGTACTCTGCCATTAGCATGAAATATGGCTTATATTGTAGCTCATGCCCAGATATATATCTGCAAGGGGCCAAGTGAGTGAAATAAGGGGATTGTAAAATACGTTCCTCGATCATAGCCATGGCATGTAATTGAGCCTCCACACGTGCCGAGTGGGTCTGTCCAAGTTCTTCTACATTCTTCATCCATGTGGGGGTAGGGAGTTCAAAGGTAGTCTGGCCTTCAGCCGTGACACATCCGCCTAGGATGGTTTGTGGTTCATAAGCTTCTTCATAGGTTTCCTCCATTGGGATAGACACAATTTCTTCCTCTGTTGGGAGTTCTGGTGGGGAATCTGGCCGGGGTGACTCTTCGTATGCTGCAACTTGTGTTTGAAGAGTCAGTACCTGGGCACGTAGAGCATTGAGTTCTTCAATGATTTCAGGAGATGTGGCCGCAGGAGCTGGAGGTGCTTGTTGTACAGGTGCTCGCAACTATAGCATTTTGTGGTCTTCCTTGAGCTTTTGATATGCCTCATTTATACTTTCATAATCTTTTAGCAGTCTGACATGGTCTTCCAATAATATCTTCATAGATTCAGAGGGCACAACTTTGAAACAGTTGGGACTCAAAGGCTCGTTTGGTTGATCTAAAGCAGCTTCAAGGTTCTCTCTATTTTTTTCCTGCAAGCGTTGATTCTCTTCTTTGGTTGTTGCTAGGTGGCGTCTTAGTAGTCCCATGTTTCAAGTGAGTGTCGCATTTCGAATGGTTTGAGCCCTTAATAAATTGTCGAGATCTGTAGTTGCCTCTTTTGTATTCTGTTCACTTTTGAGTTCCAGTGTATGGTAGGCCTAGCGTAGCTCTTGCTAGCATGTGTTAAGGGAGGCATTCTCGATGGTTAAGGAATTTAGCTGCGACTGTAAGTCGGCTGTGGTCTGATGCAGTGTCTGGTAGTTTGTGCCTAGAGATGCAAATTCATCTCTAACCTATGTCATACATGCGAAGATTTGACAGAATGTGGTGTCGATTATGGGTGATAATATTAATGGCGGAGTGAGTGAAGATGTTGTGGGTGTGGGTGTGATGCAAGGGGAAGGGGAAATAGGGATGGAAAAGTGGATGCAGTGGTGACTGTGGAGAAATGTGATGTGCCTAGATGTGGTGGTGAAATGGATGAGGTGAGTGGTGGTGCAGTGGGTGGTGATATGTCCATGTCACTGGACGTTGTGTCAAGTGCAGTGACTGTGAAGAGTGGAGTGATAGTGGGTGCTTGCATGGGTGTGAATACATGATTTACAAAGGTGGCCGAATAATTTACAGATGGGGTTTCGTATATGGCTTGGTGTAGAGGGGAGAGAGGAAATACAGTGGGTCGGGGAGGTGAGATGGGGGAGAAGGTCAATGGAGGGGGAAATGGGAATAGGGGTCTTCAAGGGATGGGAAAGGAAGGGACAAATGGATGGAGAAATGGACTGGATAGAAGAGTGGAAGTCCTAGGAGGGAGGCTAGGCTGTATGGGTGCAGAAAGGGTGAGAGGAATTGAGGCAACAAAAGCTTCTGCGATCGCACTATCAAAGGACGTGGATGGTCTGGTGTAGGGGTGGGGGGTGAAAGAGGAGCGGTCAGTGTGGTGGGTACTTCAATGATGTTAGGAGTATTTACAATAGAAGTGTGAGGTGGGGAGTCGATGATAATCATTTCTTATGCCAAAGAATCTTCAGGAATGAGACATGCTTCCCTGGCCTGTTGTGAAGACTGGGCATCCGTTGGTACATGAATATATTGACTCGGTTTTGATAGTAAGCGAATTTGGCGTGGGTCAAACTGCAGTAGTGGCTTTCTTTGCAGGTATCGTAATGCTTCATTAATGCTTACTGAATTAACCAATTCTCTGAAACCTTGAATGTAAGCTTCTTTGAAGCCTCCCATGGCGAGTTCCTGTTACACAAGCGCTTGGCTTTCTTCTTCAGATAGCTTTTTGTGAGGCCAAACTACTTGCATGGTGCGGTATAGCTTCGTGATCGCCAATGTATAGGCAGCAGCTTCAAATGTTTCGTCCTCATGCGTACTTGTGTCACCTTGTGTCTCAATTTGTTGGTCCTGTTCATCATTTTGTTCGTCTTCTTGAGATTCATGGCTGCCCTGATTGGCTTCATCATCTCCATCTTCATCATCAGTTTCTCTCCTCTCTTCTTCAGAGTTGGAGACTTCTTGCTCATGTGGTTGATCAGGGGGTGTGGTAGGGTAACTTGCTCATTCATACTCCTGAGAGAAAAATTGTCCTTCTGAAAATTGAAATTCGCTTAAAAAAGCATAATGCATCTCAAAATCAAATGTGTTATTCGTTGGTTCTGCCTCCAAATTGGGTATAGGAAAAGTAAATGCTTCCGCACCAATGGAGGTGGGAATTTCTGCTGCTGTAGTTGTGGGTTCCTGGACTGTGGTTGCTTGAGAGGTAATAGTATTGGTCGTACCTTCTGTGATAATGAGGCATATGCGAATGGGTTGCATAGGTGCAGGGGGTTCCGTAGGTGAGTGTTTTGGAGATTTTGAGGTGACGAGGACTCTGGTACTTGCAAACATGGGATGGATCCACGCATGCGCTTGCCTGCCCGTCCCTTGCTAGATTTTTTGGCTCTCTTGGTGGTTCCTTTGAATGCGTTCAATTCTTCACTTGTCATTGCATGTTTTATAGGAAAGTAATATGTCAAACACATATAAACAATCCGCGTGAGAGTGCAACATCCATGGATAAATTTCTTTCTTTCCCATCTTTGTTGTGCTAGATACAACTGATCAATGATCCAACTTGCAAGATCTATTGTTTGGGGCCCAATACATGCTAAATATAAGCCGAACCAAATACGCTTGTGAGGCATAGTGAATCGATCCTAAGCCGGGAATGCAAAGTGTTGCATACATATACGTAACGGCTTTGATAATTCAGGTGTAATGGCCAAAATGTCTTCCCATTTCACGACATCACCACACTTCATCGGCTCTAGAATCAGCCTTTCGTGCTCTATTGGCATGTGAGTTCTGTGGATCTTGATTGGTGCTCTAATGAGGTCTTTTGAAAGATAGAACTTCTTGAATGGGGGGTCATTTACCAAAGACAGCAGAATGAAAGTGCCTGGCAAGTCCTTGTTCTCGGAGGTTGTAAGTGTGGTCACCAGGTAGTAGCATATAAAAAATCCGGTTTGGGTAATGGGTCACTGAAGTATTCTATGAAACCTGCTCTAGTCCAAACGTGCTTTAAATCTTTTGTATTTTGGAGGGCTTCGAATTCTCTGGAGAAAAATTGATACTTGCCCCACTTACTACTGTCAAAGGTCAACATGGCATCAAAAATGAAGTTTGCGTCTGCCAAAGGTCTTGCTAAGCCTTGAAACCAATGGGAATTACGGTGAAATTTTTCGGTGTATCCCCTAGGAGGATCATCAATCGGCATTGGTCCTGGGAATCCTTGAAATTCAAGTGGTTGTGATGTAGGATGTGGCTCCACCAGTAATTCGCCAATATTGACCATCTGTACACTAGGGCCAACTTCAGATGATCATTCTGTCTGCATGATCATGAATGCAAATGTGGAGAAGATTTGCTACAAAAGATTAGCACATTAGTATGGAAATTAATCATGATCCCATTAAAGTGAGACCGCAATCCCTTTCCATAACCGATGTGTAACCCATGTAGCCGAGTGTCGTGAGATGGTTTATGCAATGATTTTTGCAAAACTAATGCAAGTCTCTAGACACCTACATGCTTTCAATAGTGCCTACATTGCTTGATGAGATGTTATTACAAGTGATATTGGGTTAGTGTAGATGAGTTTATACAAGGTATAGTTGTGAGTGAATTATTAAAAGGGACTTGGTTATTCGTGATGGGGTTAGTGTTACACAATTGGTCATACGAAGGCTTCTGGATACATTTCGGTATCCATTTCCTAAGGGTGGTTGAGCGGGTGGTATGTTTCTACTGAGGGGCAAAAGTTGATTTCAGATATTGTGGTGTCGATGAGTGAAGAGATTTCTGAGGGGTTTATGTTATATGGCCTGAGTGTTGAGCTATAATACACTGTTTGGGTACCCAAATGCATGAGTGTGGGTCAATTTGTCAGATACTTCTTGGTGATCCAAATCTGTCGACTATTCATACTTGTAGAAGAAGGTCGAGGAGATGTTGAATATTGCCTCTGATTCTGCCTTAACTTCTCTCTGTCATTGTCTACCTTGTTGAAATTTGTCGGTGCTTTCTGTCCTTTTGGCACCCATATTCGTCTCGTGCCGCTTATTTTGTGGTGCTGATACTGTTGCTTTCTTTGCGTAGTCTGGTAGGGTCATCGGTTTGGGTTGCTCTGTCGTGGGTGACTCCTTTGTGGTTGGGGTTGAGAGCTCAGATGGACACTCTGCTTTGGAAAAGAAGGGAGCACACTAGTAGCTTCGCTGTCATGGTCACATCATGTATGAGGATAGGAAGGTCCACCTCACCCATCCAAGGGGTTTCTATGCCTCCTAGCCCTATGAGGTATGCCTCAATTGGCCGCATTTCTATTCCTGAATCCTTATAGTGTGACCATCTAATCGCACTAGTCACAACTCCTGAATCAATTAAATCCGTGAGCTCATGACAAGGGTTGTCGTGCTCTAGCTTGACTGTAATGAATGGTCTCCTATCCACTATGCTAGGATGAGTGATTGACTTTGCTTGACACATGACCACGGGGTATCTGGGTGTTGTTTCCAGATGGTTATAATGTTCTCTACCTAGTCCTTGTCTTCTTAACTTCATGCGCTTAATGCGTTCTATAGCTTCTACCTGAGCTTCCGGGCGTATTCTTTGTTCTTCCTCCTTACGCTTCTTTGCCAACGTGAGTCCTCTAAGCATATCCTCAGTAAGAGGTTCCTGATAAAGCTTGACTCTACAGCCACTAATGTAATAATTAGGCATTATGTCTCCTTCTAGGGTGGTTAATTGTACTGCTCCACTGGTCGAGAGTCTGTTAATGATCATAGGTCCATAACATCACTTTTCTAGTTTTTGTGCATGTTGTTTCAGTGTATATACTAGGACTAAATCTCCTTCTTTTAATCCTTTGTCTTTCACATGTGCATCAAAATAGGCTTTTTGTCACTTCTTTGCTGCATATATACCTGCTGCTGCCTTCAGTCTGGTTTCTCCTAATCGTTCCAAGTCAATTATTCTTGATGATATTTCATGGCCGGTCCACTAATGTTCTTGTGCAACCTTAAGGGTCGGTATCAAGAAGTCCAAAGGAAGCACAACATTCTGACCAAAAACCATCTAAAGGGAGTTGCATTGAGTACGGTCTTGTAGGCCACTCGATATGCCCAAACAGCATGGTGTAACTGTTTGTCCCAATCTGAACGTTTGTTGTTCACGAGTTTTGTCAGTGCGTTACAAAGGATCTTGTTAGTACTTTCTGCTTGACCATTGGCCTGAGGATGATATGGTGTGGATTTCTTGTGAATCACCATAAAATCCTGTAACAAATATTCAATGACTTGGTTTAGAAAGTGAGTTCCTTGATTGCCCACTAACTCAATAGGCAATCCATATCTTGTAAAGGCATTTTTGAATAAGAATTTTGCAGTCGTGTGTGCATCATTCTTTTTTGTGGCCTTGGCCTCTACCCATTTGGTAAGATAATCTGTCGCAACTATGATGTATTCTGCATGAGTACCTTTTGCAGGGGGATTAATGGGTCCTACGAAGTCTATACCCCACTTAGAAAATGCACGTCCTCCCATCATGGGTTTCAATGGAATTTCATCTCTGCGAGTAGGAAACTGAGTTCTCTGGCACACATCACATCTCTTAACATAGGTATGTGCATCCATGTGAAGAGTGGGCCACCATAATCCTGCAAACAATATGGCTTTGTTTACCCTGTCGGGTCCAAAATGACCTCCTGCAACACCTTGGTATGCAGTCTCTAGTACATTCAAATAATCGATTTCATGAACACATTGTCTTAAGTATCCATCTCGTCCTCATTTGTATAGGTTTTCGTCAATAAGTGAATAGTCTTGAGCTTCCTGCTCTAGAATTCGTTGTCGTGCTAAGGTCATTCCTTGAGGGAATGTTTTCATCCTCAAGTACGTCACTAAAGGTTCACTCCATTTTGGTGTGAGAGACATATGATATAAAGTAGCATGTTCTACTAGTGGTCTTTCACAACAAACAGGGCATTCTTTACACAACTTGTAGACATCTGCTTCCATAGAAGGCCAATATATTCCTAGTCTATGCAGATTCTGCAAGGTACGATGTTTTGAATGATGTTGTTGTAATGCACCTACGTGTGCTAATTGCAACCAATTCGCATGTTCTGATTCATCTACACAACAAGCAAGAATCTTTTGATTATCCTGTTTATATATACTTCCTGCTATGATTTGATATCTTTGAGACTTGGTAATCTCTCCTTCTTTGATCCATATGCTAGGATTCTTGGGTCCATATGTGAGAATAGGGACAATCGGCTTAGCCCATTGTGGTACTATCTCAAGATTAAACAAGTATGTATCGGGTAATTCATCCACTATTCCTTGAGGAGCTTCTCATGTGGTTAATTTTGAGAGGTGGTCAGCTCTAAGATAGGTTTTTCCTTTCCTGACTACTACTTCAAAGTCATATTCCATGAGTAATAGAAACCAACGTATCAGTCGTCCTGTATTACAAGGCTTATTGACTAAGTACAATAATGCTTTGTGATCCATGAAGAATTTGAACTTGTTTTCCAACAAATAATGCCTGAATTTCTTTACTGCGTAGATCATTCCTAATCCCTCTCATTCTGTAGTGGTGTAATTTCTTTCTACCGCATTCAACTGTTTGCTCGCGTATGTGTTGGCAGTAGCCAGAGGCATAGAAGACGCGGAAGCATGTAAAGATAGAGCAGGGAGTTAGTCGAATCATTGTTTCAAAGACTTATATTTTATAAATACTTTTCAAAACCTCCAACAGTGATTTTCATCACTTTTGTACTATATGTAACATAGAAAAACCCTTTTTGTAATTTATAGCTCCATTTTGTACAAGCCGAGGAGTCCTCAAGCTTGAGGAGCTTAGGTAGAATGAGCGTACCAATTTTGATTATTTTTAGACACCGTTTACCCCTTCAAAAAGCATCTAGAACCTATTTTTTAACTATGCCGGTCACTAGGTGTGAAACTGGTCAAAACTAGTCTAGAATCTATAAAAAGATTTAGAGAGCTCATTTTTGAGGTTAGCTTGTTTGAGTAGAGAAGAGCTTAGAGCTATATTGAACTTGTAAGAGTGTTCTTGAGTAATAGAGTTGATTTCCTACCTTCCATTTGTCTTGCTTGTCTCTTCCTGGTGTGTATGTATGTTGTGTCATCTTTATGCTTATCACCTTCACTCTCACTTCATCTCACATTCACGATCTTCATATCACTCCTATCTCTTCCGCGGATCGACATTAAGGAGGTGGAGCTTCTTAACGTGGTTCTCACCATTGTGCTAGAGCAACACCAAATTTGGTGCCGTTGCTGGGGATCGAGTCTAGGACGAATGTGTGATGGTAAGAGTATAGCAAGAAGTGGCATTGGAAGGTAAAAATTTCAGTTTTTGTTGTTGTTTTTAGTTAGTTTTTAGTGTTTTTCACCTCCCCCACACTCCATCTTCATCACCACATCATCATCTTCCACTCCAAAAAAATCAGAAAATTCACCATATCCACCCATTCTCCTCATTTCCCCTCATTTGTGCATGCGAGAGAGAGAGAGCTTTTGTGCTTGCATGTGCTATTGTGTTTTTGAGTTTTCTTGCAGGTACAGTGCTCCAGAGCATCAGGAAAGTTGCAAAAAGGTAAGAAAATCACTTTCTGCCAGAAAATGCAGACTGTGTCAGACCATCGCGATGGTCTGCCAAGTTCGAAATTTGAGGTAAGCGAGTTCACCACCGTATAGGCGACCCTTGCGCATATAGGAATCCATTGTTGCATTTGCAAAATTTGCATTTTGGTGGACCATCGGGATTGGCTCACGCCCTTGCGACGGCTCAGCCGGACCATCGCGACGGTCTCACGCCATCGCGACGGCTCACTTGAGCCATCGCGATGGTTCACTTGGACCATCGCGACGATCCCGTCGACCCCACGCCATCGCAGTTGGCTCATGCCATCGCATCGATGCTGCCACATGGCAAGCTAGACCATCGTGACGATACCCTTAGACCATCGCGACGTCTCGAAATTTGAACCATCGCGATTGGCTCAAGCCATCGTGCCTCGTGACCATCGCGACGGGCTCATGCCATCGCGACTGTCCCATTGACCGTTGACCGATGCCATCGCGATTGCTCGCCCATCAGACCATCGCGACGGTTCATTCACACCATCGCGATTGCTCACATTTATGCCATCGCGATCATTCATTTTCAGACCATCGTGATCATTCATTTCCACCATCGCGACAGTTCGCTCCTTCGGACCATCGCGATTGTGTCATGCCATCGCGACGGTTCACCTGGACCATCGCGACAGTTCCAGACCATCGCGATTGCTCACCCCAAACACAATTTTTAGGGTTTGATTTTTTGACCAATTTTGGGGCTATTTTTGGCAAATTTTTGGGTGGGTAGACTCATAGGGGACCCCTTAGCTCATATTTGGAGAAAAACTTGTTTGTCAGTTTTCATCCCCGAGGGCCTGAACGGTCATATCTTTTTCATCCGAAGTCCGTTTTTTGAGCTTTATAGCTCGTTAGAAAGCTCTTGACGAGTACTACGTGACCTCAACTGTTTTTTCAAAAAGAATACGTTGATTTTTAGATAAGATAATTTGAGGTTGACATAGTTGAGAGTAGGAAAACTAGGGGACATTGAAATTTTGGGCAAAAGGGAAAGGACCTTTAAGGGTATATATACTCAAGTGCTTGATCATCCATTTGAGAATTGGTCTAATATTGAATTTTACAGGTCTAACAAGGGCAATCAAGGGCAAACAAAGCAAGGCAAGGCAAGGTAGAGAAGAACGCAGGGCTTGGGAAGCACGGCTTCTTGGGCATCAGAGCAATCAAAGCAGCTGACTTGAGGTTGGAAGATTACTCAATCCCCTCAGTCAATTCTTAGCTTAGGCTAAAATGGTAGCATTGTGGATTAACGACGATAGGAACGTCTCAAGTGCAAGAGATTTACTTTTTTAAGTTCAAGACTAAATTAAAGGTGTGTGATACGAAAACCTAAAGGAAAAGAACCTAAGTCTGACGGAACGAGAACTAAAAAATATAACGAAAAGTCGATTCTTGACGCTTACAGTAAGACAAAACAAGAACTTAAAGACATTTAAAAAGAAACAAGCAAGAAAGATCAAAGAATCATTGACGATCTGAGTGTGTACTAAGTGTGCAAGGAAGTAAATTAATGAACCCATTAGGGGGAAAAAAAATGAGCCCTCCTTGGGCCTTTTAGAGAAAGGGCTGATTAGTGATGGACCAATGAGAAGAGGGTGGTGGCCACAGTCTAGTCCCTTAATCACATAGACTATGCATAGGCTTCCCTTGTTTTTTAGTGGTCAAAAAGGGAAAAACCACCCAACACTTGTAGTTTCTGGTGTGTGAGTGGTTTTGGGAATCAAGGAACCAATAATAGCCCTTGGATTTTCATGATCATCAATGGCTCAAAAAGAATATGCCATCTAATATGGGCCATTCGATATGAGCTCCATCGGACGACTCTCTTTGAAAGAGGGCTGCCATGAGTGCTTGAAATTCCCACCATTGGATCTTTAGTGGATCTAACGGGTGAGAATGGTTGAAGATAAGCAAAAGGCACGTTTTGATAGGCACCCTTAGATGCAATCTTGATCGGACGGTGACTGATCAAAGCTTAAATCGCTCAGCGTGAAATGCGGACGCCCGTTGGATCAAGTCCTAATCTAACGGCCTTAATTGATTGCGAAAAGAACCATCAGCCCCAATCGTGGTATGCCATCCGATTTTCATTGATCTAACGGCCAGAATTTCTGCAGAGTATGAGAAAAAAAAAACTCATCAGACTGTCCACGATCGCGCGCATTTAATGGCCTCTCTCTCTTCTTTTATATTCCTTTCAATTTAAGCCATTGGATTCAAGAAATCAAAGGCAAAAAAGAAGCCTTCTTTAAAATTCAAATACAAAAGTCAATCAATTGTTATTTTATTTCCAAAAACCACTAGTTGTTTTCTACGCCCTTTTAATCAGCTTGATTAAGCTTTCTAATCCTCTTTCCTTACAAGGCCCATGCAGGGCTCATTTTTCCCCCTAATGCTTAGATCGGGAAAACATATAGGTAAGTCAGAACGATGAAGCCTTAGATCATCAGAAGTAAGTGTAGGAACTACTGCATGATCGTGGGCACAACAATTGAATAGTAGTTATCCCTACGAGTCGAGCACAGATACGAGTGAATCAGAAATGGCTTTTAGCACGGAAAGACGAGAAGGAGGGTCAAATGTAGCATATTTAGAAAAACCTGAAGGACTCAATTAGAATTTCTCCGAACCAACCGATTAGGTGCTCGCATCTATGAGGATGGTTTGCGAAGACAGGTGGTGCAAATGCACAACCCGGACCAACCCATTGGATTGGAACGTCCAGTGGTGAAATTCGAGAGAGACGCATACATAGACAAAGAAGGAATGATGTACATCTTATGTACTCGGCCAAACAATACCAATGAGTTTGGTGTAATTCAGTTAGAGATGGAAGCGAGAGCCCAAGGAAAAGAACCATTAGAAGAACCTAGAACACCTAGAGGGAAATCTGTATTGACAAGAGTACTAATCCCAGAGTGGATCCCTCAGGATAACAGAATCATAGAGTTGTTTGTAAATAAAGAAACAGATGAAGCATTCTGGAGGTACAGAACGGAACAACCTAGTGAGGTAGGCACCATCATAGTCTATGAATTTAAGGACCCAGATACACCTGGAAAGGTTGTATACCTAGATGAAACTTCAGAAAGAGTATTTGTCGTACCTGACCACGCTAGAAATACCTATACATGGAGAGGTGATTTAGTCTTCCCTCCATCACGAGCAAACGTAAATGCGAGCCAACAAGGGGAAGGAACATCCTCCGCCCATGCTAATCAAAGAGAGAAAAACAAAGAAAGACCGGAAGTAAGTTTCAATCATCCCATAGGGAGAGATAGAACCACCATAGACACGGACAGAGTGGATAGACAAAGAATGCAAGGTGGTAGAGATGATTTTTTTCTACCTAGACCATGTGAACACCCAAGGATATTAAGACCCACTCAACTAGTAAAGTCCATGAAAAACTATTTTGATGGGACAAGAGATCCCTATGATCATGCTGCGGAATTTAAGCAAGTACTAAGGGCAGAACAAGTAGAAGACATACTCACACAATATAATGTGTTTGGACTAACGTTAAAGAACACAGCTTTAACTTGGTTCCAACCATTGCAACAAAGGCAATTTAGAGACATCCATCACTTTTTAGAGTCATTCATCACTAAATTCTGTAAAAGTGGAATCAGGCATGACACGTCTTCATTGATTCATAGTTTCAAACAGACCCCTCAGGAAACAGTTAGACTGGCAAGACGTAGGTTTAGACAATATGTGGAGAGATGTCCAATGCAAGAGTTACCCTCGCAGGCCAAGCAAGTGTCATTGTTTCTAGATGGCCTGTTGAGCTCTAAACTACGCTCTTATGTGTGCTTGAAGGAACCTAGAACGCTAGAGCAATGTGTAAGAATTTGCATAGACATTGAGGACAACTTAGGAGATGAATTGGAACTCTCAAAGATCTATAAGGACTCAGATTGTTCATCTCTAACATCCACAAAATTGTCTAGCTCAATAGAGGATCTAGCAGAAAAGTGGCCCAGAAACTAGGAGTTTCTAGTAAACAGATGCCTAGGGTAATAACAAACAAGTGTTGTTACACCTGTGGTGGTGATCATATGGCAAATGTGTGCCCCAACGCAGCACAACTGCAAGCCAACCCTAGTGGCCAATACTGTACAATTGAGAGAAGATACACGAATCATATGGCTCAGGACTGCCCATACAACAAACAGGCAATGAGACAGAACTACCCGCAAGCATACCAACAACCAGGTAGGTATCAAGGTCAATACAATACTCAACCTCATTACTATAGGCCTCCACAAAACTACCCTTATCAGGCTCAACAAAGACCTCAACCTGTCTTAGCTCAGCAGCCACCCCCACCAGCGAATGTCATCTCAGTCAAATATGCTGCTGTAGAAGAGAACCTAAGTAGGGCTTTAGTGCCTTCATCACCCTTGATCACCGAAAGTGACCTAAACTCAAACAGTTTTGACTCTACTCATGTAGATAGTCCACCCGCGTATTACACAGAGTCACCAAAACACGTAGAGACATATCAATATGATAGTCCACCATTGGAACCTAGTTGGGAGCCTGATTATGCTAACGTGATGTACACAAACCCAAACCCACGGCCCCAATTAAGACAGCAAAGACCACAGGGCCCTAGAGGACCATGCTTTAGGTACCAAGGAGATCATTTCATAAAGGATTGTCCATATCCTCCGATAGCAGGACAATCACAGTACTATAACATACAAGGCTTTTGTGCCGACTGTCGTAAAGAACATATCATCAAAGAGTGTCCTAAGAACCCCGCTAATGCTTCAAATGTGACACCCATCAATGTGATAGGTATTGTGCACAATGCAGATGGATCCAACCGACACCAAGAGATTATGGATGAGGTGAGGTTAGCCACTCAAGTGACCACTAAGAGTGAAGGTAAGAAAAGAAAGAAGAAAGAAACCATGTCAGAAGAAGAAGAATCCTTGTTTGAGGTTCCCGAGAACTTCAAGAAGTATGAAATAGAAGATAGAAGAATACTGGTAAGAATGCCTAACAGAAAAGATGATGTTGGAGAAGTATATGATAACCGAGAGAAAACCAAAAAAATAATAGTTGCCATAGAAGGAGAAGAAGAAAAATGTACCTACATAGGGCATGATCTGACGAATGAAGAAGAAGAAGAAGAAGAAGAGTTAGTTGCCCTATTGCGCGAATATAGAGATGTGTTCGCCTGGAGTTACAAAGACTTAAAAGGAGTAGACCCAGATATATGTTCTCATAGAATACCTATGACTCCAGATGCAAAACCGACGAAACAAAAACCATACATGTACAATGATAACTACGCTGCGAAGATTAAAGAAGAGATAGATTGTTTAATAGAAGCAAGATTCATTTACGAAATTGAGCATACCAAATGGGTATCCCCCATTGTGGTTGTGCCCAAGAAGAATGGAAAATTGTGTGTGTGTATTAACCTTAAAAAAGTTAATGCCCCCACGATTAGAGACAGTTATCCTCTTCCTATCATGGAACATTTATTGGAAAGAGTTGCAGGCAAGGAAGTTTACAGCTTTCTTGATGGTTTCTCAGGCTATAATCAAGTAGCCATTGCTCCAGAAGATCAACACAAGACGGCATTTGCCACAGAATGGGGCATTTTTGCATTTCGTGTGATGCCATTCGGCTTAACAAATGCACCCGCCACTTTCTAGCGACTCATGTGTCATGTTTTTAAGGAATTCTTATGCAAGAATTTGGAAGTTTATGTCGACGATTTATGTGCTCATTCGAATATCAGGCAGACACATATCCCAAAGTTAAGGCAAGTATTTGAAAAAATGTCGAGAATATCAGGTTTGTCTGAACCTAGAAAAGTGTGTTTTCATGGTCAGACAAGGCAAAATTCTAGGACACATTGTGTCAAAGAATGGAATTTTGACAGATGAAGAAAAAGTGAAAGTAATTGCAGAATTACCTAGGCCAAATAACGTAAAAGAGGTACAAGCATTTATGGGACATTGTGGTTATTATAGACGATTCATACACATGTATACAATCATAGCCAAGCCTCTATACTCTCTTTTGACTAAGTTTGAATGGACAGATGAATGTGAGAATTCATTCAATGAACTTAAACGACGTTTGTGCTCAACACCTATATTGACAACCCCAGATTGGAGTAAGCCATTCTATGTACATGGGGATGCATCCAATTATGCCATAGGATGTGTGTTAGCACAACCCACGAATGAAGGTAATATAGACCTCCCCATAGCTTATGCGAGCAGACAGTTGAACGCAATAAAAAGAAATTACACCACTACGGAACGAGAAGGATTAGGAATGATCTATGCGGTAAAAAAATTCAGACATTACTTGTTGGCAAACAAGTTCAAATTCTTTACAGATCATGAAGCATTACTGTATTTAGTCAACAAGCCTTGTAATACAGGAAGATTAATACGTTGGTTTCTATTACTCATGGAGTATGACTTTGAAGTAGTAGTCGGGAAAGGAAAGACACATCTTAGAGCTGACCACCTTTCAAGACTAACCTCAGGAGAAGCTCCTCAAGGGATAGCGGATGAATTACCACATGCATATTTGTTTAACCTTGAGATAGCACCAGAATGGGCTAAGCCTATTGTCCCTGTTCTCACATATGGACCCAAGAATCCTAGGATAAGGATCAAGGAAGGAGAGATTACCAAGTCTCAGAGATACCAAATCATAGCAGGAAGTATATATAAACAAGATAATCAAAAGATTCTTGCTTGTTGTGTAGATGAATCGGAACATGCGAATTGGTTGCAATTAGCACATGTAGGTGCATTAAAGCAACATCATTCGAAACATCGTACATTGCAGACTCTACATAGACTAGGAGTCTATTGGCCTTCAATAGAAGCAGATGTCTATGAGTTGTGTAAAGAATGCCCTGTTTGTTGTGAAAGACCAACAGTAGAACATGCTACATTATATCACGTGTCTCTCACACCAGACTGGAGTGAACCTTTAGTGACATACTTGAGGACAAAAACATTCCCTCAAGGAATGACCTTAGCACGACAACAAAGTCTAGAGCAGGGAGCTCAGGACTATTCACTTATTGGTGATAATCTATACAAACAGGGACGAGATGGATACTTAAGACAATGTATTCATGAAAGCGATTATTTGAGCGTACTAGAGACTGCACACCAAGGTGTTGCAGGAGGTCATTTTGGACCCAATAGGATAATCAAAGCCATCCTCTTTGCAGGATTATGGTGGCCCACTCTTCACATGGATGCACATACCTATGTTAAGAGATGTGATGTGTGCCAAAGAACTCAGTTTCCTACTCGCAAAGATGAAATGCCATTGAAACCCATGATGGGAGGATGTGCATTTTCCAAGTGGGGTATAGACTTTGTAGGACCCATTAGCCCCCCTGTAAAAGGTACACATGCTGAATACATTATTGTTGCGACAAATTATCTTACCAAATGGGTAGAGGCAAAAGCCACAAAAAAGAATGATGCATTTGTTCATTTTCTGATTTTTCTTCTTCATCTTCATCATCATCACCATCTCCATTCTCTTCCATCTTCTTCTTCATAGAAATTTCTTGTTTTTTAGTGAATTTTCATCATTTTCATACCATCTTTCATGCATTATTGTGCGAGGAGGAGTTAGGAAGTGCAAGAGAGTGCAAGTGCTGTGTTTTTTCATGATTTTCTGCACATACGGAGCTCGACATTGCTCGGCGCTCAAAAATTCGAAGTTCCCACCAAAAAACACGATTCTGTGATGAAAATCGCAATTTTGTGAACATTCAAATTTTTTTTTGAAAATCGCGATTCTCTCTTTCCCGCCTAAAAGCCTTTTGAAAAGAACACGATTCTGTGGTCATTCTCAGAATCGCGATTCTGTGGTTGTGCTCAAAATTGCGATTCTCACAAATCACGATTTTCAGCAAAAACATGATTCTGTGAACCACGATTCTATGAAACACGATTCTCTGAAAACACGATTCTGTGAGACAAAATCGTGATTCTCTAAAACACGATTCTCTGAGACAAAATTGCGATTCTCTAAACACGATTCTGTGCTCAAGATCATGATTTTCAAAAACACGATTCTCTGCTCAAAATCGCGATTCTCACAGGTCACGATTTTCAGCAAAAACACGATTTTCAAAACACGATTTTGTGAAAACACGATTTTGTGAAAACACGATTTTGTGAAAACATGATTTTGTGAAAACACGATTCTCTGCTCAAAATCGCGATTCTCACAAATCACGATTTTCATCCAAAAACACGATTTTGTGAAAACACGATTCTCAAGGTACAAAATCGCGATTCTTTGATTTCATAGCATCGCGATTCTCTTGAAGTTCACAAAATCGCGATTCTCTTGAAGTTCACAAATCGCGATTCTCTTGAAGTTCACAAAATCGCGATTCTCTTGATTTTACAAAATCGTGATTTTTTCCAAAAGGTCCTGTTTGCCTGTTTTGACCCCCAGGAGCCTGATTTGACATAACTTTTTCATCCAAAGTCCATTTTTTGAGCCTGATTCCTTCAAGTGGGACCTGGAACCCAAGGGGACTCCAAAGGATTTTTGAACCATACCAAGGGGAAATTTTGGACTCTTAGCCAAAGCTTATGAGCTTGAGATCTGGTAGACACCTAGGCAAGGATGGACAAAGCATTAGATCTTCTCAGTCCAGTGTCAACCATACAGCTAAGTCTTGGGCACAACAACTAAGTGGTCATCCTTACGGACTAAGTTCAGACACAAGTGACTCAGAAATGTCTTTTAGCATGGGGAAACCTGCAGGTGGCTCAGGGACTGCCCATCTACAAACACCAGAAGGTCCCTATAAGACACAGTTGGAATATATTCGGACCAACCGATTAGGTGCTCGCATCTATGAGGATGGCCTGAGGCGATCAGTGGTCCAACTCAAAAATCTAGATCAATCCTTTGGACTTGAACACCCGGTGGTCAAGTTCGAAGAGGGTTCATACATTGATAAGGAAGGAACCACGTATGTGGTCACCAACCTACCAGATAGGACTAATGAGTTTGGAAATGTCATTCCTGAGAATGAAATAGGAGACCTAGAACAAGGAAATGTAGGACAAGGACCCCAGAATCCTAGAGGTAAGTCAGTTTTGACCCGAGTGATCACTCCGGATTGGATCGCTCAAGACAATAAAAGCATAGAACTATTCTTGAATAGAGAAACAGAGGAAGCCTTTTGGAGATTCAAGCCAGATCAACCTAGCCAATTGGGCATAGTCATCATCTACGAGTTCAAGGATCCAGAGACACCAGGCAAAGTGGTCTACCTGGATAACACATCAGAGAAAATTTTCTTGGTAACAGAACATGATAGACATGCATATACTTGGAAGAGTGAATTGATTTTCCCTCCACCAAGATCCAATGTTTCCCATGGCCTCCAAGGAGTAGGATCATCCCACGCTCATGAAGCCCAGAGAGAAAGAACTAGAGAGAGACCTGAGGTAAGTTTTGCACACACCGTGGGCAGGAATAGGTCAGGATTTGAAAATGAAAGACCTGAAAGAGAGAGACATCAAGCACATAGGCAACAAAGAGATGAATAGGATTTTCCATTGCCTAGACCCCGAGAGCACCCAAGAACCCTTAGACCCACTCAAGTGATCAAGGCAATGAAGAATTATTTTGACAGGTCAGGAGTTCCTTATGATCATGTGGCCGAGTTCAAACAAGTATTAAGAGCTGAACAGGTTGAGGATTTATTCACCCAATACGAGGCATTTGGTTTGACTCTTAAGGGCACTGCCTTGGCTTGGTTTCAACCATTGAGTGGTGTTAGCAGTGGACAAGGGAGAGAAGGCACAAGCAGACAAGGGAGTCAACGAAGATCGGGCAAGTAGGCCAACAATTTTCTTCAGAAAGAAGCACTTATGAACATTCACGCAGATTTAGCACTAAGGCAACCTTAATCTTTCAAAGCCTCTACACCCATTAAAAGTGATTATCATCACTAAGCACCATTGTAAATATCATTTCATCTTTTTGTAGCTCCATTTTGTGCAAGCCAAGGAGTCCTTGAGCTTGAGGAGCATTAGAAGTATCTACCTGCCAAATTTCGTATTTTTTAGATATCGTTTGAGCCCTCAAATAAGCCCTGGAACCTAATTTTTAACTAGGCCGGACACTAGATCTGAACAGGGCCAAAGCTAGTCAAAAACTATAAAAGGAGCTAGAGAGCTCATTTTTGAGGTTGGATTGTAATTGAAACGAACTTGTAAGAGCATTTTGAAAGTAATCTAAAAGCTCCATTGATTCTCCCTCTTTGTCTTGCCGTGTGTGCGCGTGTGTGTGTATGTGTGTGCATGCTAGTGTGCTTCTCACTCACGCACTTGTGCCGCCACTTGCTCGAGGTCTTCATACCATCCTCACGTCTTCCCGGATTGACATTAAAGGAGGTGCTACTCATCACTGAGCTACACCAAATTTTGGCGCCGTTGCCGGGGATCGAGCTTTGAGGACGAGCGTGTGATGGTAAGACGTAGAGTTGACGCGTTGGAGTTGTAGGTATTTTCTTCACTCTCATCGATTTTCTTTTACTTTCTTCACCATTTTCATCACCATCATCATCATCACCATCTCCCACCTCCATCTCCATCATCGCGAAAATTTTCAGTTTTGATCATATCACCATCTCCACCTCATTTCCTCCATTCCACTTGTGAGAGAGAGCGAGAGAGCGATATTGCTGGCACTGTTTTTGCATGTTGTTGTGATTCTTGCAGGTACTGCCATCATCATCATCCCCAGCACGCTGCGCGCAGGTACGAAATTCGAAGAAACTGTCTCGCGGTCGCAGGCCTCTGTCGATCGTGACTGACAGAAATTTTTGGCTTTTCACAAAAGTAAGTGCACCACTAGAACAAGCACAAGGAGCACATCCTAAAACACTAAAAACAGTAGAAAAATTCCGAGGTTCTCTGTCAATCGCGACCGACAGACCCTGTCAATCGCGACCGACAGCCTCTGTCAATCGCGACCGACAGACCCTGTCAATCGCGACCGACAGACCTCCACGATCGACTGACTGCCACGTAGGACCCTGTCAATCGTGATTGATACCGTCCATCGCGATCGACAGCCACGACCGACACCTCTGTCAATCGCGATTGACACCGTCGATCGCGATTGACTGAAATTCCACGATTGATTGACTTTTGCGCGTAGCCACGTGTCCATCGCGATTGATAGGACCCCGATTGACTGAAATCTCGGCGAAAAATCCGGAAAACGTGTCGATCGCGATTGATACTGTCGATCGCGATTGACAGCCACGATCGACTCTGTCGATCGCGATTGACACTGTCAATCGCGACTGACAGCCCCGACGGACACCTCTGTCAATCGCGATTGACAGACCCGTCGATCGCGATTGACAGGCTTTTCGGCCAAAAAAATTAGGGTTTTTTATTTCAAAATTTGGGGCAATTTTTGGGGCACAATAGTCAATTCATTAGCATTTTTGAGGTTCCTACACTTGTGTCTTGGGAGAAAATCTTAGGATCTGTCAACCAGTTTGAATCCTGTTTTAACCCCCTAAACCCTGAACAGTCATAACTTTTCCATACGAAATCCATTTTTTGAGCTCTTGGGCTTGTCGGAAAGCTCGTGGCATATACTACACGCCCTCAACTGTTTTTTATAAAGATAATGCGTTGATTTTCAGATAGTGTATTTTGAAGTTGACCATATCAAGGGGGATCAAAGTCAGGGGTTCTTAGGATGGTTTTCTTGAAAATCACTATACAAGTTTGTGTTTGTGCTACCTGAATGAAAATCATTGGTTCTGTCTTTGGAGTTTAAGTCTTGAGCTAACTTTGGAACTCTTACAGATCTATTGAGAGCATCGCAAGGCGTTTTGAGCTAGTGTAAGTGCAAGCTTGGGATCTTACTTCCTGGGCATTTGAAGGCAACCAAGCAGGAAACAAAAAGGTTGGAAATTCTCAACTCCCCTTGTCAATCCCTAGCTTAAGCTAAGAACGATTAGAGGTAGGAGTAAGCCAGGGCGACGGTAGGCAATTATCAAGTTGAAGACTACCTAGAAACTCAAGTTCAAGATAAAAACATAATCTCTGTACCGTCAATAACCTTAAGGTAAAGAACCTAACCGGGAACGATCAACCTGAAAGTGCGCAGAACATTCAAGTATTCCTGACGACGAAATATCAGACAAGACCTTAAACACGAGAAATAACTAAAAAGAATCAAGTGACTGATACCAATTGATCGGCAACGAGGTTGTACTCTGGGCAAAAAATTGGGTTAATCAGTTAGGTATATGAACCTTAGATCAGGACGACACCTAGCAAGAGAGAGACAAAGCCTTAGGTCTTCAGAGGCTAGTGTCAATCATACTGCAAGGTCTTGGGCCCAGCAGTTGAGTCACCACTCTCATTACCCTAGCTCGGATACCAGTGAATCAGGGATGTCTCAAGGCATGGACAGACCTACGGGAAGTTCAGGTGTGCCTTACCTGTACAGGGTAGAAGGCCCTTACAAAACGCAGCTAGAGTACCTTAGGACCAACCGATTAGGTGCTAGCATCTATGAGGACGGCCTTGGAAGATCTGTGGTCCAGATTAAAAATCCTGACCAATCCATTGGACTAGAACACCCAGCTGTCAAGTTTGAAAATGGTGCATACCTGGACAAAGAAGGAACTATATATGTAGTCACTAGTCACCCTGATAGGACAGATGACTTTGGGAATGTAATCTCAGAAGCGGACTTAGGTGACCTGGAACAAGGGAACATGGGTGCAGAACCTAGAACCCCTCGAGGTAAATCAATTCTCACTAGGATTATCACGCCTGAATGGGTCCCCCAAGACAACAAGAGCATAGAGTTGCTCCTCAATCGAGAAACTGATGAAGCCTTTTGGAGGTATAAGTCTAATCAGCCAACAGACATAGGAAATATCATGATCTATGAGTTTAAGGATCCGGATAGCCCAGGCAGAGTGACTTACTTAGATCATGCTTCAGAACGGATCTTTGTGGTGACAGAAAATGATAGGCATGCTTACACTTGGAAGGGTGAATTTATTTTCCCTCAACCAAGATCAAATGTATCCTATGGTCACCCTGGGGCTGGAACTTCCCAAGCTCATGGTACGCAAAGAGACAGAAGTAGAGATAGACCAGAAGTAAGCTTTGCCAACCCAGTGGGCAGAGAAAGAACGAGAACAGAGACGAATAGGGTAGAGCCTGAGATGCATAGAGCCCACAGGGACCAAAGATATGTAGATGGATTCCCGTTGCCGAGGCCTAGAGAGCACGCAAGAACCCTGAGACCGACTCAGCTAGTTAAGTCCATGAAGAATTACTTTGATGGCACAGGAGATCCCTATGATCACGTGGCAGAATTCAAGCAAGTCTTGAGAGCTGAACAAGTGGAAGATCTGTTCACGCAGTACAATGCCTTCGGTCTAACCCTGAGGAATACGGCACTTACATGGTTTCAGCCATTGGATGAGCGCCAGTTCAGGAGCATAGACCAACTCCTAGAAGCATTTATTATTGAGTTCTCCAAGAGTGGCATAAGACACAACACCTCCTCACTGATTCACAGCTTCAAGCAAACCCCTCAAGAGACTGTGAGACTTGCAGGAAGAAGATTTAGACAATATCTTGAAAGGTGCCCTATTTCGGAACTACCCACATCTGCTAAACAAGTAGCCTTATTCCTTGATGGATTGCTGAGTACGAAATTGAGATCCTATGTGTATCTGAAGGACCCTAGGACCATAGAAGAATGTGTACGCATGTGCATTGACATTGAAGATAACCTAGGGGAAGAACTAGAGCTCTCCAAGATCTACAAAGATTCAGATAGTGCATCTAGTCACTCTTCCATGCAGTCCACATCAATTGAGGAACTTGCCGAAAAAGTAGCTCAGAAATTAGGTGTAACTAGCAAACAAATCCCAAGGTTTGCTCCTGTGAAAAGGTGCTATACATGCGGTGGTGACCATATGGCGAATGTCTGCCCTATTATGGCTCAACCCCAAGTAAACCCTAGTAGCCAGTACTGCACCATAGAACGGAGATACACCAATCACACCGCACAAGATTGCCCATACAACAAGCAGGCAGTTAGGCAACCCTATCCGCAGCCCTACCAACCAGGCCGATACCAGAACCAAAATCCACCACCACAATATGCTAGACCCCAACAAACCTATCAGCAACCATATCAGGCCCAACAGAGACCCCAACCGGTGCTAGCTCAACAGCCTCCAAACCCCGCTAACGTGATTCCAGTAAAGTATGCTGTGGCAGAAGAAAACCTGAATAGGGCCATAGTACCAGTAACCCCATTGATCTCAGAAAGTGACCCGAGTGACCATAGCTTTGATTCTACGCATGTCGATAGTCCCCAGGCTTACTACATGCAGTCTCCAGAACATGGTGAATCCTACTATAGTGAAGAACCAAGTGAACCTAGTTGGGAGTCGGATTACACGAATGTCATGTATGCAAACCCCAACCCTAGGCCTCAACCTAGGCAGGTACGACCACCCCTTCCTAGAGGACCATGCTACCGATGTCAGGGGGATCACTTCGTTCGTGATTGTCCCTTACCTCCACCTACACAAAATCAGTCCGTGACGATCCAAGGCTTTTGCCAAGATTGTGGAAAAGAACACCTCTTACGAGATTTCCCTAAGAATCCTAACAATATGCCAAAAATCACTCCAATCAACGTTATTGGGTTAGTGGTAGATTCCACAGGAAGTGTCACTTCCACTGCTCCCGTGCAGGTGGTTACTAGAGCTCAGGCATTGCAGCAAAACCAAGAGGCAAGCCAGGAAAAGGGCCCAGAGGCTAGTGAAACCGAGAGCGTAACAAAGAAAAGGACTAGAGCATGGAAAGATAGTCGAGAAAGAATGAAACGACAATGGGCCAAAAAGATGAGTGAGCTTGAGGAAAGCATAAGAGAAACCAAAGCGAGGATAACTGAACTCACAGCTCCAACTCCCTCTCACATTACCCCGCCTCCACCACTCCCACCTCCATCCAACCCACCACTTTCCCCACCACCTCATCAAATCCCACCACCCCCTAGAGTAGGATCAGTCCTAGCTGACCCCACTCCCGAGGACCTTAATATGATGCTTAAAGCATATCAGGCCAGAATCCAAGAAGGGCCAACCATAACCGATCATGAAAAGTGCTACCCTAGAGCCGAGCTAGAGCTTGAACGAACTAAGATTTGTGCCAAAATGGTGGAATTGGCTCAGACCATGTTTGAGGCCAGCCGCCTATTTAACATTTCTAGTTCAGCTAAGACGCAGTTACACTTTGATGGACTGCTGGAAAGAATAGAGAAGTTAATTGCACAATCAGAGAAGGAACCTGCCCCTCAAAGAAAGGAAAGGGCAAGAGAACGGATAAGCCAGCCTCTTCAGGAAGCCCATGTGCCTCCTCAAGAAGCTTATCTTCCCCCCCAAAAGTCACATGAGCCTCCCCCGAAAGCTTATGTACCTCCACAGGTGACCCACATTCCTTCTCAGAGAGCGTATGAGCCTGTTCGGAAAAGTAGTAGAATAAGTAACCCTCCCCAGGAAGCTTGTGCTCCAGCCACCCATGAGAACGAGGAGAGAGCCAACGATAGAATAAGCCCTCATTCCCAGGTTGCTTATGTGCCTAATTCTACGGAGCCAGACACTTCTTCTTCTATGAATCGGTTTGCACCAGACTTCCTACGAGAGATTCAAGAAGATAAATGGGATAACGAAAGTGAGGTCGCCCCTCCATTTGAACTTGTGGACGATGCACACGACCAATTCCCACAAGACATCCCATCCATTTACGGGGAACATGAGAGTACTCAGTCTCATGAGAGATTGGACTTTGAGTCTAATTCCATACAGGAGCTACCCCACTTCACAGGCCCATGGGAAGCAAAGTCCACATGTATGAGAGCACCCACAGTCATGGTAAGGAACGACGACTCAGTCATACCAGGGAACACGGAGGTAGTAACGAACACCAAAGTGCAGCGCGATCTCACTTTGGAAGAACTGCCTGAGGATAGACTAAACGCGCGGAAATGTGCAGCCAGTCGAGTAACTGAAGTTGCAAAACCACATTCCCGGGTAGGATCCCATAGGACAGTGCCAGAAATTCCCTTGGATAAGATAGGAGATATGTGTGAAGGTGAAGAAGGGAACACCTATCTTCCCATTACCTACCAGGACTACACCACTAAAGCAATTTTGGACTCAGGTGCAGGAGTTGCAATTGCCACTACTTCCCTTTGGAAGCGTTGGGGCAAGCCAGCACTCAGGCCAACAAGAATGAAATTGCAGATGCCCGATGGTCACATAGAGAGACCCCTAGGATTGCTAGAAGGAATAACTCTCACCACTTGTGGTGTCGAGTTTGAGCATAGTTTTGCTATATGTGACTTCAGCAAAAATCATGCCTATGAGATGATTTTGGGAAGACCATTTATGCGACAGTTGCAAGTGGTACAGGATTGGGGAACCAATTCTTTGTACCTGCAGCACTTGGGTGTTACGACCAAAGTCAATCTCAAAGATTACTCTCATAGGGATGTACCTCCTATCCAGTGGAATCCCATCCATAGAGCCAAAGATGATACAGAATCCGTGCATTCCATAGGGTCTGGATCCTCATGGATGCATGAAGATACTCACTTATGGATGTGCAAGGTAGCAGTAGAGGAAGAGAAGAGAGAGAAAGCCAGAGAGGTAGGTGCGAAAGAAACCCATAGATCAATCCAAGACCCAGCCTATGCACCTGTAGTTTTTCCAGACGAGGAGTTTGAACCCCATGGCTGGGCGGAAATTTTAGCAACAATGGACGTAGCCATCAATGAAGAACAATGGACACCTCACTGTGATGAGGATGGCTATGATATTTCAGTCTTCTCCATAGAGCCAATCATGGGAGAGGCAGTTCTAGAAGAATGCGAACCTAGCCCTGATGCATTTGAGGATGCAAGTGACTCCGATCTAGAGTCAATCATTATGGACCCACCATTTGCATCAGATGAAGAATATTTCCATGAAGTAGAATTTCAACCCCAGAGGCATGGAGAGATTACAAATGATGTAAGATTAGCAACACATATGACCTCGAAGGAAGAAGGAAAGAAACGAAAGAAGAAAGAAGTCTCACCGGAAGAGGAAGAATCTTTGTTTGAGGTCCCCGAAAATTTTAAGAAGTATGAGATAGATGATAGGAGAGTCATGATAAGAATGCCTAAACGAGAGGCACAAGCAGGAGAGGCCTATGATAACAAAGAAACTACCAAGAAAATTGTAGTGGCCATAGAAGAAGGAGAGGAGAGATGCACATATATAGGCCATGACCTGACAGAAGAAGAAGAGCACGAATTGATTGCCTTGCTAAGAGAATAGAGAGATGTATTCGCTTGGAGTTACAAGGATTTGAAAGGGGTTGACCCGGACATATGCTCACACACTATTCCCATGACCTCAGATGCTAAACCCTCTAAGCAAAAGCCTTATACATATAACGATAATTACGCCGCTAAGATCAAAGAAGAGATAGATAGACTGGTTGAAGCTGGATTTATCTATGAAATTGAGCACACTGAATGGGTATCCCCCATCGTAGTGGTGCCCAAGAAGAAGGGCAAACTGCGTGTGTGCATTAACTTGAAAAAGGTTAATGCCGCCACGATTCGAGATAACTATCCGCTTCCCATCACAGAACACCTCTTAGAAAGAGTGGCAGGCAAGGAAGTGTACAGCTTCCTTGATGGATTTTCGGGCTACAATCAAGTAGCCATAGCTCCAGAGGATCAGCATAAGACAGCCTTTGCCACAGAATGGGGCATTTTTGCTTTTAGAGTAATGCCATTTGGGCTTACCAATGCACCAGCCACCTTCCAGAGGCTGATGTGCCATGTGTTTAAGGAGTTCCTAAGGAAGAGTTTAGAAGTCTATGTTGATGATCTTTGTGCTCATTCCAACGTTAGACAAACCCATATTCCTGAACTCAGACAAATCTTTGACAAATGTAGAGAATATCAAGTCTGCCTGAACCCAGAAAAGTGCGTTTTTATGGTCAGGCAAGGCAAGATTCTAGGACACATAGTGTCAAAGAATGGCATATCTACTGACGAAGAGAAAGTGAGAGCCATAGCAGAGCTACCTAGGCCAAGGAATGTCAAGGAAGTACAAGCTTTCATGGGGCATTGTGGTTATTATCGACGATTTATACACATGTATGCTGTCATTGCAAAGCCCATGTACGGACTTCTGACAAACTTTGAGTGGACGGATGAATGTGAGAATTCCTTCCAAGAGCTTAAACGAAGATTATGTTCAGCACCAATCTTGACCACACCAGATTGGAATAAGCCATTCCATGTTCATGTGGATGCATCCAATTATGCTATTGGATGTGTGCTCGCACAACCTACTGGTGAAGGTAACATGGATCTTCCAATTGCCTATGCCAGTAGACAATTGAATGCGGCTGAACGGAATTACACCACTACAGAGCGAGAAGGATTAGGCATGGTATATGCAGTCAAGAAATTTAGACACTATTTGCTTGCAAATAAGTTTAAATTTTTTACTGATCATCAGGCATTGTTATATCTCGTAAACAAGCCATGCAATACAGGAAGATTAGTAAGATGGTTTCTCTTGCTAATGGAATATGACTTTGAGGTTGTGGTAAGAAAAGGTAGGACTCACTTGAGAGCAGATCATCTCTCTAGGCTCACATCGGGAGAAGCCCCACAAGGAGTGTCAGATGACCTTCCTGATGCTTACTTGTTTAATTTGGAAGTGGTGCCGCAGTGGGCCAAGCCAATAGTACCAGTATTGACATACGGGCCTAATCATCCAGTGGTGAACACACGGAATAGAGAGATAGTAAAAGCCCAAAAGTACCATATCATGGCAGGCAGCATGTACAAGCACACAGATCAAGGGATCTTGGCTTGTTGCGTAGAAGAGGATGAGTACACTAAATGGTTGCAATTAGCACATGTAGGTGCGTTAGAGCAACACCATTCAAAGCAACGAACGTTGCAGACTCTAAAGAGATTCGGAGTGCATTGGCCAACTATGGAAGCAGATGTCCAAAAGTTGTGCAAGGAATGCCCAATCTGTTGCACTAAACCACCTGTGGAACATGCCACTCTCTATCAAGTATCCATTGTGCCAGATTGGAGTGAACCTCTAGTATCATTCTTGCGGACAAACACATTCCCCCCAGACATGACTCTAGCTAGGAAAAGGAGTTTAGAACAAGAAGCCTTGGATTATTCACTCATAGGTGATAATCTATATAAGCGCGGTAAAGATGGTTACCTGAGACTATGTGTCCATGAAAGTGAGTATCTTAAGATCTTAGAAACTGCTCACCAAGGTGTAGCAGGAGGACACTTTGGACCAGATCGGGTAATCAAGGCAATACTATTTGCGGGCTTTTGGTGGCCTACACTTCACATGGACGCACATACCTATGTGAAACGGTGTGATGTCTGTCAGAGGACTCAGTATCCTATACGCAAAGATGAGATGCCACTGAAACCTATGATGGGTGGACGTGCATTCTCTAAGTGGGGAATAGACTTTGTAGGTCCTATTAATCCCCCAGCTAAGGGTTCTCATGCGGAATACATCATTGTGGCAACAGATTATCTCACCAAGTGGGTAGAGGTAAAGGCTACGACAAAGAACGATGCTCAAACAACTGCCAAATTCTTGTTTGAGAATGTATTCACGAGATACGGGCTACCTATAGAGCTTGTAAGTGATAGAGGCACTCATTTCTTGAATGAAGTGATTGAAAATCTACTCCAAGAATTCTTGGTAATACACAAGAAGTCTGCCCCTTATCACCCTCAAGCTAATGGGCAAGCTGAGAGCACTAATAAGATCTTATGCAATGTACTGACAAAATTAGTGAACACTAAACGCTCTGATTGGGACAAACAGCTACACCATGCTGCTTGGGCATACCGAGTTGCCTACAAAATGGTACTCCAAGCCACCCCCTTTCAGATGGTATTCGGCCAAAACGCTGTGCTACCCTTGGATTTCCTGATTCCTACGTTGAAAGTAGCACAAGAGCACGAATGGACAGGTCATGAGCTCTCCTCTAGGATCTTTGACCTTGAACGATTAGGAGAAACAAGACTGAGAGCCGCTGCTGGAATATATGCAGCTAAAAAGAGGCAGAAGGCATACTTCGATGCCCATGTGAAGGATAAAGGCTTGAAAGCCGGAGATCTAGTTTTAGTCTATACACTGAAACAACACGCGAGGAAGCTAGAAAAGAGAGGCTACAGACCTATGATTATCAATAGGATCTCCACAAGTGGAGCAGTACAATTAGCCACATTAGAGGGCGATGTTCTCCCTAACTATATTAGCGGATGCAGAGTCAAGTTGTATCAGGAACCCCTCACGGAGGAGATGCTCAGCCGACTCAACACTGCTAAGAAACGCAAAGAGGAAGAGAAGCGAATTAGAGAAGAAGCTCAAGCAGAAGCTTTAGAACGCATCAGAAGGATGAAATTACGAAAGCAAGGTAGAGAGCAGCCTAGGACAAATGACTATGCAGATCAAGGATATCATATGGCAATGTGTGAAGTCGCCGGAACCAGCTCACCTAGGATAACTGATCGACGTCCTTTTGTAACCCTAGATATAGGACAAGGAAAAAGTGCAAGGACTGTAAGAGCCTTGATTGACTCAGGTGCAGCCACTAGTGCTGTTAGAGTGTCTTACTGTCAAGAGTTACAGTTAACTGTCAATCCTGTGGAAGCATATCTCATAGGATTGGGAGGCGTGGAAACCCCTTGTATGGGCGAGGTGGAACTTCCCCTCTACATTCATGATGAGGCAATGACAGTTAAAGTACTGGTGTGTCAGGATGAGGATCTCACTGAACCTCTTGTCCTGGGTCAAGATTGGATCTATGACCAAGCAGTCAATTTAAACCTAAGAAGTGGACTTCTCCAGGTTTGGATCAATCATAGTCGAGTTACAGTAGAATTAGACAATGGAGCACTCAAGGAACTAGGAAAGGCACAGACTCCTGGTCCTTCCAGGGGTACACATGAAGATGACCATGCTGTTCTTGTCCAAAACTATGTGTTGCAGAGGAATGATATTCGCAAAAAAGGAGTCAGGAATGCAACGGAACTCCCTTCTTTTCCAAAGGCCAGAAGGAGGCAGCAACCCACGGTGGATCAAAGGCAGAAGAAGCAGAGTACTACCTATGTCCGAGATCAAAAGTACCTGCGCAGCAGAATGTCCCAGAAAATAAACCAGGTATGGGTGCGGAAAGGCGAACAACCGGCTACACCACCGTCAATGACACGGGCGAAGTTTCTTATTAATAACCAACAACATGACATTAATAAGAAGTCTTGCAGAAATTCTCCTGCTAATGTGAAATCTATTTGGGTGCCCAAGAAGTCGATGAAGGCTAGCCCACAATCAAGACAAATTTGGGTGCCTAAGGCTTGCTTGAGGGCACAAGTAGCTACGCCGAGGCCACAACCTAAACAGCATAACGCAGCTACGCATACTGCCCGTATTCACTCGTTCTCAACGCTCAAGAACACACCAAGACCCAAGAGCGTGCATGTAATCAATTGTAAATGGGTCCCTAAAAAGCCTCATTTTCAAACCGCGACACCGAGAAAGCTCTCTAGAGTCTCTACGAAACCGAAAGCAAAGCCTGTCCACTGCATTTGGCAGCCTAACACCTGTAATAAACCCCCCGACCCCAATTTGTAAATTCATCCCCACTTGCTAACTTCATTAGTCTCCTAGGATTACCCAAGCATTAACCACACACACGTGCACCGAACACTTACTAACCCATTATTCGCTCCCGACCCTTATGTTAATATTGTGATGGGAACAACGGTCCTCACTGGTCCTGTACAATATTAACGCCTGTTTGTATATTCTCACAGAGACAGACAGCAAGAAGTAAAATGGCAGATACAGTAGGAACTAGCTCCCAGGCAGGCTCCAGCCCACAAGTGGTGGATATCGAAAGTCTTCCAGTCGAGGAGGAGTTAAAGGAAAGACCAGCGGCATTACGGGCATTGCACGCAATACCAATTCAGAATCCCCCGCAGGGACACACAATGCCGGTGGGCAAAGCCTCACATTGGTTCAGTGACGTTGCTGGCCCCCTGGGTGAAGGCACGTATATGTGGGAATCCGAAGTCGAATTCAATGGACGATGGGGCCGATACCATTTCTTTACCAGGGAATTTGAAAGGCTACAAAATAACGAAGGACTTAAGCCGATCTGGAAGAAGGCAGGGCTTTATGACTACTTCAAGTCCCAACTACCAAAGCCAGATTTCCTCAGATGCTCATATCTAATTAGTACCCTCACCCCCAGCAAAGACAAGAAAGGATACAGCTCCTTTGTGCTCCCATCACTCACAAGGGGCAACGAGCTGAAGCGTTTCCGCTTAACTATCAATCTGGTAAGAGAAGCACTCGACATGCAGGGAATGCACATTCCAACAGAGAAAGAGACAATGGTTCCAAACAACATGAAGAACAGGAATCTGACAAAGCTGAAGGACATGGTTGCAATGACACCCACGATCGCCATCCACTTACGTATGGTCATGCAACATTTCGCCTTCCCCGCGCAGGATAGATTCACAATGCCTCCCAAAAAGATTTGGTTTAGCCTCTACCTGGCGGATGCTTTTGAGTTGACCATCAATATGCCCCACTGGATTATCGACCAGATTCATATGGCTCATCAGAGATGATATAAGAAGCAAAGATATGTATTGTATGGTTGCTGTGCACTCACAAGAATTGTATACAGATGTCTCGCCTATGATGTACCGGTGCAAAGGGCTCTGATCTGGTCTAGAGCTCAGGAATTTCAACGCAGATTGTCAGCTGTAGGGCCTCCCTCAAAGAAGATGCGAGGCACCGTCCAGATGCCTTGTGCACAAGCTCGCGGGGCAACCCTGACGCCTGAGACAACCCCCAGACTCCCCCGACGAGTGCAACCGTTTACTATCAGGCTACCCAGGCACAGCACAGATGGCCCCAACCTTGTATTTCCACCCGTACCGACTGATCTGGAGTTCCCGCATGGGTTCACTCTAGAGGACTTAACTGACGAAGAAGTTGCAAGAATCATAGAAGCTGTAAATGCAGAGGTTGAAGAAGAACAAGCCAGTGGAAAGCAGACGGCCCCAGATCAAGCACAGCCCAGCCAACCAGACGTAGTCAACATGGACACTGAAGAAGAAGCTCATGGGGAGACACAGGGCAGACACTCAGAAGCAGAAGAACAAGAGTATGATCCAGAAGCCCTACAAGTACTGGAAGGTGCCCCCGCCTACACTAGCGCATTAAAGAAGCTTTACGATACAATGAACCGAGTTCAAGAGCAACACAGGCTCTCATTAGCTGCGGGTAAAGCTCTCATGAACCAGATTCTGGAGGAGGAAGGTGTGGACGAGCAGTACCGTGCCACCTTGGAAATGATATCAGATGCTTTAGGAGTACCAGAAACGGTGCATACCGCACTAGTGCACTCACGAAGAACAGAAAGAAGATATGGAAGACGCCCCCCACGAACGGGAAAACAAATGAACGTATTAGGATCAGGACCACAAGGCACTCCCACAACCACTGGCACGACACACACAGTTCACGCCACCGAGGAAGCCCACACATCGAGTGCACCCCCATCACCTCCCTTGCCACCTTCTCCCCCACATCGACCTCACTCACCTCCCTCTACCACTGTAACCTCCACTGTCACCACCTTTGAAACCACTACACACACCAACGCACAAACCATCAGTCCACCCACGCACTCTACTTCCACTGAAAACACGAGTCTAACTACAGCCACGATCCACCTCACCACCCCCAGCTCCCTTCCTAGAAGTTCACAATTACACACACCTCTATACACATTCACAACCCTCACCGCTACCACAATCCCCATATTCACAGTCACTCCCACCACGAACCCCACTTTCATGGAGGCATCACCCACCTCTGCACCTCTCCCATCCCCCATTTACCCACAATCTCCCATTCCCCCACCGCCCCCCTCACCCGTCCCCAGTACTACATTCACAACCCCCTTTCCCTTTCCCTACCCCTCTGCATTCAATACTATTCCTCTCGATAACCTATTTAATAATATGCATCAATGTATGGCCCAACTCCAGCAACATTACCAACACTTGGACGACCAACATACAAGGCTCTTCCAACGCCACGAGGATCTCCAAGCAAGATGTAGGGATCTGGAAGAGCAGAAGCAGCAATTAGAACAGCAGCACGTGACATTACAGGAGCAATACGCACAATTAGAAGCCAACCCACCTCAAACAGATGATGAAGAACGACGACATATGGACGAGCTGCTCCATTCTCAGATCACGGAAAACCTGAAACTTCGACGGAATCCTCCTCCATTTTGTGCAAGCCAAGGAGTCCTTGAGCTTGAGGAGCATTAGAAGTATCTACCTGCCAAATTTCGTATTTTTTAGATATCGTTTGAGCCCTCAAATAAGCCCTGGAACCTAATTTTTAACTAGGCCGGACACTAGATCTGAACAGGGCCAAAGCTAGTCAAAAACTATAAAAGGAGCTAGAGAGCTCATTTTTGAGGTTGGATTGTAATTGAAACGAACTTGTAAGAGCATTTTGAAAGTAATCTAAAAGCTCCATTGATTCTCCCTCTTTGTCTTGCCGTGTGTGCGCGTGTGTGTGTATGTGTGTGCATGCTAGTGTGCTTCTCACTCACGCACTTGTGCCGCCACTTGCTCGAGGTCTTCATACCATCCTCACGTCTTCCCGGATTGACATTAAAGGAGGTGCTACTCATCACTGAGCTACACCAAGTAGTCGCAACTATCGCGATATAGGTCAGCTGCTAGACGAATTCATTGTAGAATGTTCCAAGAAGAAAGATGCCCTACTCCAGAGTTACCCACACCAGCCAAACAAGTGGCTTTGTTCTTAGATGGCTTACTGAGCACAAAGTTAAGATCATATGTGTACTTGCAAGAGCCTAGATCCATAGAAGAGTGTGTGCGGACGTGCATTGACATAGAAGATAACTTGGGTGAGGAGTTAGGATTGTCCAAACTCTATAAGGATTCTGATAGTTCTACTAGTCATACTTCGAAAATCTCCACAGAAATAGATGAGATAGCTGAGCAAGTTGCCAAGAAGCTAGGAGTTCAAAATAGACAAATACCAAGAGTCACCTCATTGAATCGATGTTATACCTACGGAGGGGACCACATGGCTAACGTATGCCCAATGCAAAACCAAAACATTAGAGAAAGGAATGCTCCATATTGCACTATTGAGAGAAAATACACGAACCACACGGCTCAAGATTGTCCCTACAATAGGCAGGCTGTTAGACAAACTTATCAGCAACCTTTCCAACAAGGTAGATATCAGAACCAATACCAACAGCCATATTATCGACCACAACAACAATATCAGGCACAATATAGGCCACAACCAGTCTTGGGAAACCAACCACCAACTCTTGCCAACGTGATTCCAGTCAAGTATGCCGTGGGACAGGAAAATCCAAATAGAGCATTGGTCCCACTAACCCCATTGATACCAGATAATGACTCTCATGCTCATAGTTCAGACTACTCCCATGAAGCTAGTCCACATGCTTATTACACAGAGTCACCTGAACATAGTGAGATTTACCCGTATCAATATGAGGCACAACCTATGGAACAAAATTGGGAGCCTGAATATTCCAATGTCATGTACGCAAATGCTAACCCTAGGCCCCAACTGAGACAAGTAAGACGACAAGCTCCTAGAGGACCATGTTTTAGATGTCAGGGCGACCATTTCCTTCGTGATTGTCCCCACCCACCATCTCTGAGTCAAGGACAGGCTATCACAATACAAGCTTTTTGTCCTAATTGTGGAAAAGACCATCTCCCCAGAGATTGTCCAAGAAACCCCTCCAGTGCACCCAAGATTACACCCATTAATGTGGTAGGCTTAGTGGCGGATTCAAGTTCAAGTAGCAGTAATGTGGCACCTGTACAGGCAGTTACTAGGGCACAAGCATTAAAACAAGATAAACCAACAGAACAATCGGAGTCGAGTGAATCAAGAGAGCCTAGTAAGAGGAAAACAAGAACATGGAAGGATACCAGAGAAAAGGCCAATCGTAAGTGGAATAAAAAGTTATCGGAACTAGAAGAAAACTTGAAAGACGCAAAAACAAAAATAGAAGACATTGCATCTCAAAACCCCTCACATGCCGAAACTCCATCCACTCCACCTCATCCCACCCCACCACCCATTGTAAATAGACCGCAACCAGGTTCTGTTCTTGCAGATCCAACCCCAGAAGGCTTGGACATGATGTTCAAGGCCTACCAGGCTCAACTTCAAGAAGGGCCTACAACTGCAAATCTAGACAAGAGTTACCCTACAGCGGACTTAGAGATTGAACAGATGAAAATGTGCATGAAAATGGTAGAACAAGCTCAAGCTATACTGGAGACTAGTCAAAAGTTCAATCAGACAAACTCTGTCAAACCGGATTTGCATTTCCAGGGCTTACTAGAAAGATTAGAGCAATTGGTAAACAAACCACAAGTTTCTTTACCTCCACAGGCTCAACCAGTTATTGAGAGAAGAAGCTCACCACCAATGGGAGCTTATGTTTCAAATTCCACGGATGCTGGAATACCTCCTTCAATTCAGGAGCACTCTCAAGAGTTCTTGCGGGAAATACAAGAGGAGAAATGGGCCAAGGAGAACAATAACTCCCCTCCTATTCCTGAGATTGATGATCTTCGTGATCAATTCCCCCAAGACATTCCATCTATTTACGGAGATGAAGCAGAACAACAAGAAGATGAAAGATTAGATTTTGAATCTAATACCCTAGAAGAACTGCCTCAATTTCCAGGCCCATGGGAATCTGAATCTCTCCAGATTAGAGCTCCCACAATACTAGTAAGAAATGAAGACTCAGTGGTTCCAAGGAACACTGATGTCGTGAAGAACAAGGTTCAGTGTCATCTCACTGTAGAAGAGCTGCTCAAAGCAAAACCTGAGCTTTGGAATCATGTGAAGGATCAAGTTCCAGAACTTGATTCCAAAATGCCAAAAGCAGGCTCTAAACAAAAAGTACCAGAGATACCTCTAGACAAAATAGGGGACATGTGTGAGGGTGAAGAAGGTAATACTTATCTTCCAATCACCTACCAAGGTTACACAACCAAAGCAATCATAGATTCAGGTGCTGGTGTTGCTATTGCGACCACCTCCTTGTGGAAGCAATGGGGCAAGCCCACATTAAGACCAACTAGAATGAAGCTTCAAATGGCTTATGGTCATTTTGAAAGACCTCTAGGATTGCTCGAAGGGATAACTCTAACCACTTGTGGTGTAGATTTTGAACACACCTTTGCTATATGTGACTTTGAGAAAAATAACGTCTACGAGATGATCCTAGGAAGATCCTTCCTACGACAATTGCAAATAGTACAGGATTGGGGAACCAACTCCTTATACTTACAACACTTAGGGGTCACCACCAAGGTCAATTTGAAGGATTACTCCTTCAGAGATGTACCACCCCTACAGTGGAATCCTATCCACAAAGCGAAAGAAGATTCCATCTCTGTGCATTCTGAAAGTTCACCTGATCCATCATGGCTGCATGAAGATACTCGTTTGTGGATGTGCAAGGTCGCAGAGGAAGAGGAAAAACGTTTAAAGGCAAGAGAAGAAGGAACTTCGCCAGGAGATAGACCAATTAAAGACCCAGCCTATACACCGATGATCTTTCCAGATGAGGAATTTGAGCCTCATGGCTGGCCAGAAATCTTAGCCACCATGGACATTGCTGTCAATGAAGAACAATGGACACCTCATTGTGATGAGGAGGGTTATGATATTTCAGTGTTCATGTGTCAGTCCTTGCTAGAAGAATGTGACCCTAGTGATGTCATAGAAGCAGAAGAAGAGAATGATGATGATATAGAGTCCATTGTGATGGATAGTTGCTTTGACTCAGAGCAGCACTATCTAGAAGATATAGGAGTGTTCACCCAGAAAGAAGAAGAACCTCTCACAAGTATTAAAACGGTAAATTCAAAGGATGGAAGTGAGAGCAGTCAAAAGAAAAAGAAAAGAAAAGCAGTGAAACCAGAAGAGGAGGAATCATTGTTTGAAGTACCAAAAAACTTCAAGAAATATGAAGTTGAGGATCGCAAAATTTTGGTACACATGCCTAAGAGAGAGGCCATCATAGGAGAATCATATGATAATAAAGAAAAGACCAAGAAAATTGTAGTGACCATTGAAGAGAACAAAGAGAGATGCACATACATAGGAGATGACCTAAGTGCAAGAGAAGAAATGGAGCTCGTAGATCTATTAAGGGAATATACGGATGTGTTTGCATGGCACTATAGAGACTTGAAAGGGGTAGATCCAAGAATTTGTTCTCATACTATCCCCATGACTGCTGATGCCAAGCCCACCAAACAGAAGCCCTACACATATAATGATACATATGCAGCCAAAATAAAAGAAGAAATTGATAGGCTGATTGAAGCTGGATTCATCTATGAGATTGAGCATACTGAATGGGTGTCCCCCCATTGTAGTGGTACCCAAGAAGAACGGGAAGTTGCGAGTGTGTATTAACCTTAAAAAAGTTAATGCCGCTACGATCAGAGATAGTTATCCACTTCCAATCACAGAACACCTATTGGAGCGTGTTGCAGGCAAGGAAGTTTATAGCTTCCTTGATGGATTTTCAGGTTACAATCAAGTAGCCATTGCCCCAGAAGATCAACACAAAACAGCTTTTGCCACAGAGTGGGGAATCTTTGCATTTCATGTTATGCCATTCGGGCTCACAAATGCACCTGCAACATTCCAACGGCTCATGTGTCATGTCTTCAAAGAGTTCTTGCGAAAGAGCTTAGAAGTATATGTGGATGATTTATGTGCTCATTCCCAAGAAAGAAGATTTCACATCCCTAAACTCAGACAAATCTTTAACAAGTGTAGAGAATATCGAGTGTGTCTGAACCTAGAAAAGTGTGTGTTCATGGTGCGTCAAGGTAAAATCTTAAGTCATATTGTTTCTAAGAATGGAATCTCAACAGATGAAGATAAGGTACGAGCTATAGCAGAGCTGCCACAGCCAAGGAATGTTAAAGAGGTACAAGCCTTTATGGGCCATTGTGGATATTACCGTAGGTTTATCCACATGTACGCGATCATAGCTAGACCCCTTTATGCCTTGTTGTCTAATTTTGAGTGGAACGACGAATGCGAGAATTCTTTCAATGAACTGAAGAAACGTTTGTGCACAGCACCAATACTGACCACTCCTGATTGGAATAAACCATTCCATGTCCATGTGGATGCATCCAATCATGCCATAGGATGTGTGCTAGCACAACCCACCGGTGAAGGAAATTTAGATTTACCCATAGCATATGCTAGCAGACAGCTAACCGCAGCGGAACAAAACTATACCACAACTGTGCGAGAGGGCTTAGGCATGGTATATGTTGTGAAGAAGTTTAGACACTATTTATTGGCCAACAAGTTCAAGTTTTTCACTGATCATCAAGCTTTGTTATATTTGGTCAATAAACCTTGCAATACTGGATGCTTAGTAAGATGGTTCCTCTTACTAATGGAATATGACTTTGAAGTTGTTGTCAGGAAAGGTAGAACCCACCTTCGGGCAGATCACCTTTCTTGCATCACTTCAGGAGAGTCACCGCAAGGAGTGTCTGACGAATTACCCGATGCTTATCTGTTCAATTTAGAAGTTGTTCCTAAATGGGCAAATAAGTTGGTACCAGTCCTAACCTTCGGGCCTGCAAATAAGAATGTGCAAACATCACAAGAAGAAATTGTAAAATCACAAAAATATCACATATTAGCAGGTAGCATGTACAAACAAGATAATGAGGGTGTATTAGCTTGTTGTGTTGCAGACGATGAACATAGTAGTTGGTTGCAACAAGCCCATGAAGGAATGCTAGGAAATCACTATTCTAAACAACGAACATTGCAGAATTTGAAACGTTTAGGAGTGTATTGGCCTAGCATGGACAAAGAAATACATGAGTGGATCAAGAATTGTCCAATGTGCAGAGAGAGACCACCAGTGGAGCATGCAACCCTTTATCAAGTATCATTAATTCCAGATTGGAGTGCTCCATTGGTAGAGTTTATGAGATCGGGAAGATTACCCAAAGAGGCTAGTCTAGCAAGAAGACGAAACATGGAGCAAGAAGCTCAAGGCTATGCCTTAGTAGGAGACAACTTATACCGAAGAGGCAAAGATGGTTACTTAAGACTGTGCGTTCATGAATCAGACTATTTGAAAGTCTTAGAAACTGCACACAGCGGTGTTGCAGGTGGACACTTCGGCCCTGAGCGAGTAATCAAGACCATTCTATTCTCAGGACTTTGGTGGCCCACTCTTCATATGGATGCCCTTTTAGAATATCTGCACATTGTTGATGAGTGGACACATATGATATTTGAATCTCTTTGCTTAGAACCTTTTCTCGTACATAGTGATAATGAACTTCAATATGTTTAGTCCTTGCATGAAAAATAGGATTAGCAGCCAAATGAATAGAACTCATATTGTCACCAAAAATAGTTGGAGTTCCAAACTCCAATCCAAGATCTTTGAACAATGTCTTCATCCACATAGCTTCTTGAGTAGCTATGGCAAGACCTCTGTATTCAGCTTCAGTAGAAGAGAGAGCAACTGTGGGTTGCTTCTTGGATGACCATGAAATAAGCTTTGAACCTGCAAAGGTAAGATAACCTGAAGTGCTCCTTCTATCTTCCTTGGAGCCAGCCCAATCTACATCAGAAAATAGCTTCAAACCTAAATCAGATACATAAGGATAATAAAGTCCTTCATTTATGGTTCCTTTGAGATACTTGAGAATCCTTTTGGCAACATCCATATGTGGTTTCCTTGGTGTGTGCATAAATTGACTTAGCACACTCACACTGTAACATATATCGACTCTTGTCAATGTGGCATAGTTGAGACTACCCACTAGACTTTGATATGATGTGATGTCCTCTATGAGTTCACCTTCATGTGAGCTCAATTTGTGATTGACCTCCATTGGAGTACCTGCAATCTTACAATCTTGCATCTTGAATTTTGCCAACATGTCCTTAATGTACTTCCTTTGAGTGAGAAACAAACCATGATCTTTGTAGACAACTTCCAAACCTAGGAAGTAGGTAAGTGAACCCAAATCACTTATCTTGAACTCTTCTCTCATCTGATCTTTGATCTTCTTCATACCATCTGCATCATTTCCTGTCAATATAATATCATCTACATATACACATAGGTAGATGACCTCGGAATTACTCTTTTTAATAAAGAGTGAAGGATCTGCCTTGCTTGGTTGAAAGCCTTTGTCCTGCAAGAATGAAACAAGCCTGAAATTCCAAGCTCTTGGAGCTTGCTTGAGACCATACAATGCTTTGTTAAGTTTACACACATATTCAGGATAAACTTGGTTCTCAAAACCAGGTGGTTGTGCCATATATACCTCTTCTGTTATCCAACCATTCAAGAATGCATTCTTTACATCTAGTTGAAGTATCTTCCAAATTCTTGGAAGAGGCAATACTAAGCAAAACCCTAATAGTAGGCATCTTTGCCACAGGAGAGAAAGTCTCCTCATAATCAATTCCCTGAGTTTGTGCAAAGCCTTTTGCTACAAGCCTTGCCTTATACCTGTTAATGGAACCATCAAAATTCTTCTTGAGTTTATAGACCCATCTTGAGCCTATTACCTTCATGGATGAAGTCTTGGGCACCAAATCCCAAGTGTTGTTTTCCTCAAGTGCTTCAATCTCTTCCTTCATTGCATGCTTCCATTCTGTTTTTGCTTTGGCCTCTTCAAATGATGATGGCTCCTCTTGGTTTATGTCCTGTGCTATGTAGATAGAATGTTTAGTTACTAATGAGGTGTCAAACCCATACCTTTCTGGTTTTTTCTTTTCCCTCATAGATCTTCTTAGGCCATGATGTGATGATTCTGCCTCATGTCCAAGTTCCTGCAATTTTGCTTTACCTTTAGACTTCCATGCTTTGATCTTTTCCATCTGAGATTCTTCATCATCCTCTGACGTGTCTTGTTCTTCAATCTTCGGTTGTTCTCTACCAAGCTTTGGAAAATCTTCTTCAAGATTATATGGTAAATTGACCTTCCTGCATGAATCTTCATACCATGAATTGTTCTCATCAAAAACTACATCTCTGCTTACCAAGAATCCTTTGTTGGTAGGGTTGTATAACCTGTAGCCCTTTTGATTGTTGTCATATCCAATAAATACACACCTTTCTGCCTTTGGATCCATCTTGCCTCTAACCTGTGAAGGAACATGAGCAAAAGCAATACATCCAAAAATTTTACAATGATCTAAGCTTGGTCTTCTTCCATTCCAAGCCTCATATGGAGTCATCCCATCAAGGGATTTTGAAGGCAACCTGTTAATCAAGTAAGTGGCTGTAGATACAGCCTCAGCCCATAAGTAATTAGGTAAATGCTTTTCATTTAACATAGACCTTGCAGCTTCAACAATTGTCCTATTCCTCCTTTTTGCCACTCCATTTTGCTTAGGAGTGTACCTTGTAGTTACCTCTCTTTTGATTCCTCTTTCTTGAAGAAAAGAATCAAAATCATGGGAGAAGTATTCTCCCCCTCCATCTGACCTTAGCCTTTTTAGAGATTTACGTGTTTGATTCTCCACAAGAGCCAAATATCTTTTGAAACATGAAAAAACTTCATCTTTGTGTTTCATAAAGAATAGGATAGTCCATCTGCTGCAATCATCAATAAAGGAAACATAATACCTTGATCCAGACATTGAAGCTTCCTTGCTAGGTCCCCATACATTTGTATGAACCAACTCCAAGAGATCTCCATGCATATAACCTTTCTTCATGAATGGTAACCTGTGAGACTTTCCAAATTGACATGCACTACACTTATAAATCATATGTTGTTTTGACAAATTAGGAAGTCCAAGTACACTTTGGTCCCTGCACATTTGCTTTAATGACCTTTCACCAATATGTGCTAACCTTTTGTGCCATACTTCCAATTCTGTGAGTGTCTGACTACCATAATTAAAGAGAGCAATGTTTCTAGTGTCCTGTAATTCAAATGTGAACAATCTACCTGTCTTTTCGCCTTTTGCAATTCTTCTGAATCCTTGACTTGGATCTTCAACAAATGCTCCTGCTTTTGTGAACCTGACTTGCAACCCTTTCTCTACTATCTTCCCAACACTTATCAAATTCTTTGTAATGGTAGGGACATAGAGTACCTTACTGAGTAGGTTGATGTTTCCATCAGGTGCTTTGACATTGCCTATTTTCTCCACAGGATGTTTTGTATCATCTTCTGTTTGTACCTCATGCTTATTCCTTGGATCTTCTAAATCTGATAGGAGTGCCACATTTCCTACCACATGATTTGAACAACCTGAATCTATGTAGAAAACATGCTCATCAGATTTACCTTGTGGCATAGCCATGTTCATGATCAATTATGAATCCTCTTTGTTTGAGTCTTCTGTGTAGTTATTGTAGTCTCTCCTTCCTTTGTAGCCTCCTTGATAGTTTGAATGATTGTAGTTGTAGTTGCCATGGTAGTTGTTGAACCTTCCTCTTGAGTATCCATAACTTCCTCTATTGTATCCTCTGCCTCTTTGATTCTTGGAATTCCTAAAGCAATTTTCAGTTGTATGATTAGTTAATCCACAAATAGAACATGAGTTGGAGTCTTGGGATCTCCCCTTGCCTTGTCTACCTCCTCTTCCTCTACCTCTGCCATGTCTTCCTCTACCTGCATAGTTAGCTTGATATGTACCTGCTTCATCATCCACTTTCTTTGCCTTTCCTTTGTTATCTTTAGACTTGCTTTTATCCGTGTATAAAGCTGAAGATTGATTACCTTTAGAGCTTTCTCCATTTTTGATAAGCTTTGCCTCTTGAGTAAGTAGTTGTCCAATGAGTGTATTGAAATCAGGTACATGCATGTCCATGTACAAATCCATAGCTGTGGTGAATGCTTCCCACTTATCATCTGCCTTCAAGCCATTGATGACCTGCCTTACAATTTGTTCTTCATCTATTACCTCTCCAATGCTTCCCAACTGATCCGCTATGTCCTTGAGCTTTGTGACAAAATCAGTCACATTTTGTTTGGGAGCCTTCTTGAGAGTTGTGAAATCCAGCCATAGTTGATGCTTCCTAGCTTTGGTACTTGAAGAAAAGAAAGCTTCAAGTGCATCCCACACTTCCTCAGATGTCTTACAACTTCTAATGTGAGGCAACAAAAAATCTGAGATAGAGTTGAGGAGATAAGACCTTGCAAGTGCATCCTTGGAGCACCATGTGCTCAATCTTTCTTGCTCTTCTTGTGTTGGTTGACTTTTGTTCCTGAAACTTGGCATAACTTCATCTCCAGCCACATAACCATATAAACTTCTACCTTGGAGATAGGCTTCCATTCTTAATGACCAAGCTGAGTAGTTACCTTTGTCTAATTTTTCAATTGATGAAGGAAATCCATCTGCCATGTTGTCCAACCTTGCTCTGATACCACTGTGAAGAGATGGATAGGTATGTGCTTGAAGATGAAGAGGTGTTGCAAAATCCTTGATCTACACCAGCCAAATGAACTCTAGGAGTATATGGTGGGCCCTTTTAGCTTGCCAATGGATGTATTAGACACCCTATGTACCTTGGAAGATCACTCTCAAAAAGATAGATCAAAACAGATAAGTTGGAGTTAGCTCAGACGTAAAAACTTGCTATTCTTGGTTCATACACATGTCCAGTGTTTTACATAATTCTCCGAGCACAGCAGCAATTAGCTCAATTACTCTTGGGGAAGTCTAGGCAACTTAAAGAGCTAACTTTCAAGAGTAATCTCATAAAAAATAATGAACCACACACTGAGAATGAGTTTTGACAAGTGATGACATCATCCCGATTTTCATGGGCTGCTACAGAAATAGACCAGTGAGCAGAAAAAGCAACATAACTCAAAATGTAGAAATCCAATGATTATGAAACTTTGTATGGTTATACTAGACAGTAAGCTAAATCCAACAAGCTTTGAATCACTGAATTTGGATAAGTAACCAGTGAGAAATGGCTCTGACAAGATGAGTGAAAAAGTCGGGTACCTGACAGAGAAGTGAAGATGAACAGACCCTGTTGACTTCAAATGAACATAACTGAAGATTGCAACATCCAAATGACATGAAACTTTGTGAGCATATAGTAGACTTATAGAGCTAACTTTACCAAGTTAAATCACTGAAAATGATGCACCAAGCTCAAAGAAAACATCTCTGCAAGCTGATTGAGAAAACTGAGAGTAATGGCAGTGAGTAGTACACTTCACAAGAACATGGAAAGATGAACTCAAATAATCATGAAAATGAAAGTATATTGCTTGTACAATACAATGACTTACTGATACATATGTGTGCCTTGTAATCACACCTTGATATGGCATAAAGCTCAGCTCTTGGAGGTCTTCACATAGGTCTCTCTAACCACGACTAAAACTGCCATCTATTTATAGTTGAGTTTGGGAGGCTAACTTCCCTCAATCACTCTCCAATCAATCAATGATTGATTTGATACTCTACCTACCACAAAACACAAATTCGTGGCTCCTCTTTCCATTCTTGATCATGTGGACTCAACCACTTAAGATTCTCTTACTTTTACATTAAGTAAACTCTCCAAAAAATTACAAGAGGTAGTTCACAAGTGAACTTTACATAGTCTTCTTTTTAAAGCTTCTTCTAAGACTTTGTGGAACTCAAGCCAATACTTAGGCTTGTCATAGACTTGCTCCAACAGGCACCACACACTCTCTTCGTTCTTCCAAGACTAATCATATGAAAGAAGATGTTGTATGTGTCAAAAGCTCTATGATGCAGAAGGAGTCAATCGTGGAAGACCAGGTTCGAAGGCGGGTGGATCTTTCTTCTTCTCCAAAGAATCAAGTAGCCACAGTAGTGAGTCCACCACACAAGCAAACACAACCGTTCACGACAACTGCTACATCAAATAGAAAGACACCATTCGATAAGAAAGCAGTTCCGAGCATGAAGCAGATCTGGGTATGCAAAGGAGAGCAACCACCAGCCTTGCCCCCACAAATCCCATCGAGGCAAGCCAACCAGGCCAGAAGACGAAGGAAGCAGCTCGGGCAAGCTCAATCACAAGGTATCCAACAAGTTTGGGTGCCTAAGAAGTTAGCTGCAGCTCAACAAGGGCAATTACAGATGTGGGTACCTAAGAAGCTCTTACATCCACAACAACCTATGTTCTCCCACATGCGAAAGGTCTCAACAAAGAAGCCAAAAAGAGAAAAGGGTAAGAACCACGTACAGAGACCAAAGGAAGATCAAATCAGCTCTTCAACATTAGTAGGAAGACATGCAAAAAGGATATGGGTTTGGAAGCCAAAAGTACAAGTAGCCTCCACCAAACCAAAGCGCCAACCACACTGGATACCACAGTTCAGAAAGCATCCAAAGAGGAAGACGCCTGAAGTGACCTCTACAGTGCCAAATGATGTTCTAAAATGGACTCCAATAAGGAGGATTACATCAGTTTGAGACTCAATGGATACCTCCACCAAGGTCGGCATCAACCTCCACAAATAACATCGAAAGCCTCGAATGAGCGACAACCTTGCACAACCCTATCTTTTGCACCATTCAGGTCATGCATTTCCAAAGTATGCATTAATATAGGACCACATTACACGGCCGTGCATAGAACACTTGAGAATCCCAAGCACAAGAGCACAGTGACATATGTCAAATATTTCTAGTGATACTAACTTTTGTGTTCTTGTTTTGTGATATCTTTTTCCAAAAAAAAAAAAAAAAGGAAGAAGAGAGAGAGGAAGCACTTGTTCCCAGGTTTGGCTCATGAAACATGAATGAATCATGCTTAGTGGTAGGTGGAACTATTGATTATTGAGCATTTATCAGTTTGGATAGAAGTGGGTCTCGGCTAGTAGATGATAGAGTTGTTGCCTTATCTGTTAGATGTCAAGAACTTGGCATAAACATGGCATCCACAACTATGGTTTCCTCTTACTATGGTAGGAGTGAAGAGCTTGAAGGTCCGCAACTTGAGTGATGCTTAACTACTGCATGTACAAGAGCATCCAGGGAGATATCTGCAAGGGGTAGTTCTGGTACCCTGCAAATCTTTGTATGTATACTGGATCAGAAGACTCCTGCTTATGGTGAAGTAGAGAGAATATGTGAAACTAAGCTTGGTGTAGTTCTCGAATGTTGTTTGTCAAGGAATATAAAGAAATTCAATTCTCTGTATTTGACAAACTATGCTTTGAAAGGAGGAGACAAGATCAGCCACTCAAAAGATCTCATAAGTGGACCATCAACATGGACATTCATCAACAATGTTCCATCCCAAAGGCCGAGTGTACAACACGAAGAGATGAACATCGATCGCCCTTCTCCATGGTAAGTATCTTTACTTTGGAAACTTCATAACCATGATAGCCTAGGAAACCTCTTCGTTGGCATACCCTTGAGCACTTAGCTCAAGAACCCCAAATTTTGCACCATACTTCTTCCGATGCATTTTCCAAGTAAGCATGCATAGGGCTACATTACCAAGCCATGCACAAGGCACATATTTTCCTCAACCCATGCACGAACACACTTACCCATCATCCAGTAGGGGCTACTATGAACATCAACTTTGGAAGATCTAGAGGACATCAACGGAGACTCACAACGACACAGTCATGCTGGAATCCAACGAAGAAGTACATACCAAGGCACAGACAAGGGTGCTGCATTCTTTTCTTGGGTCTCAAAGTCATTCGGATTCCTATGCAGAATCTTTTTCTCATTGCCATTGACCAAGTATTCTAACCTCTCCAGTAGTCCTTGAAAGTGTAATTCAGGTTTTGCCATGTTATTCCAATTAAGATAACGCGAGGCTTCGAACATAGTTTGTGCTAATTCTACCATCTTCATACAAAGTTTAGTCCTCTCAATTTCTAAATCTACTCGTTGATATTTCTTACTCAATTCAGCTATCTGGGGTCCTTCCTTTAATCTAGCTTGATATGCACGAAACATCATGTCTAAATTTTCTGGTATGGATTCCGCTAAAACTGATCTTGATCTCTGAGCTAGGTTCTCCTGATTAGATTCTTGAGAAGTCAATTATAGGATTTTGGCCCTAGATTCCTTTAAACTACCTTCCAATTCAGTTATCTTTTTACTCCATTTCCCCTTAGTTCTTTCTCTGGAATCTTTCCAAGATTTTGTCTTTTTATTACTAGCCTCTCCAACTTCACTAGTTCCAGCTAGTTTCTTAGGATTAAGCTATTGATTTTGTAAGTGTGCGTGGGCTCTTGTTATAGCTTGGATAGGCATGTATGTAGGGTTGGATCCATCTTCGTTGTGTATAGTACCTATCACGTTGATCGGTGTCACTTTTGAAGCATTCGCAGGGTTCTTGGGACAATCTTTGATGACATGCTATTTACCACACTCGACACAAAAACCTTGTATGTTATAGTACTGTGACTATCCTGCTATCAGAGGATGTGGACAATCCTTTATGAAATGATCTCCTTGGCACCTAAAGCATGGTCCTCTAGGGCCTTGTGGTCTTTGTTGTCTCAATTGGGGCCGCGGATTAGGGTTGGTATACATCACGTTAGTATGCAGGTGGATTATCTACATGAGTAGAGTCAAAACTGTTAGAATTAGGGTCACTTTCTGTGATCAGGGGTGAAGAAGGCACTAAAGCCCTATTGCGGTTCTCTTCGACAGCAGCATATTTGACTAAGATGACATTAGCTGGTGGGGGTGACTATTGAGCTAAAAGAGGTTGAGGTCTCTGTTGTGCCTAATAAGGATAGTTTTGAGGAGGCCTATAGTAATGAGGTTGAGCATTATATTGACCTTGATAGCTCCCTGGTTGAGGGTATGTTTGCAGGTAGTTCTGTTGTACTACTTGTTTGTTGTATGGGCAGTCTTGAGCTGTGTGATTCGTGTATCGTCTCTCAATTGTACAGTACTGGCCACTATGGTTGGCTTGCGGTTGTGTTACATTGGGACACACATTTGCCATATGATCACCACCACAAGTGTAACAACGTTTGTTTGTTGTCAACCTAGGCATCTGTTTACTAGAAACTCCTAATTTCTGGGCCACTTTTTTGCTAGGTCTTCTATCGAGCTAAACAGTTTTGAGGATGCTAGAGATGAACAATCTGAATCCTTATAGACCTTTGAGACTTCCAACTCATCTCCAAGGTTGTCCTCAATGTCTATACAAATTCTCACACATTGTTCTAATGTTCTAGGTTCCTTCAAGTATACATAGGAGCGTAGTTTAGAGCTCAAGAGGCCATCTAAAAACAATGACACTTGCTTGGCCTGTGAGGGCAACTCTTGCATTGGACATCTCTCAACATATTGTCTAAACCTACGTCCTGCAAGTCTGACTGTTTCTTGAGGGGTTTGTTTGAAGCTATGAATGAGCAAAGACGTATCATGCCTAATTCCACTTTTAGAGAATTCTATGATGAATGACTCTAACAAGTGATGGATATCCCTAAATTGCCTTTGTTGCAATGGTTGGAACCAAGTTAAAGCCTTGTTCTTTAACGTTAGTCCAAATGCATTGTATTGCATGAACATGTCTTCTACTTGCTCTGCTCGGAGCACTTGCTTAAATTTCGCAACATGATCATAGGGATCTCCTGTCCCATCAAAATAGTTTTTCATTGACTTTACTAATTGAGTGGGTCTTAATATCATGGGGTGTTCACGTGGTCTAGGTAGAGGAAAATCATCTCTACCACTTGGTATTCTAGGTTCCCTTTGTCTTTCCACTCTATCGATGTCCATGGTGGTTCTATCTCTCCCTATTGGATGAGTGAAACTTACTTCTGGTCTCTCTTTGTTCTTCTCTCTTTGAGTACCATGGGCTAAGGATGTTCGAGCACCCTAATGGCTCGTGTTTACATTTGTTCGAGATGGGAGGAAGACTAACTTGCCTCCCCATGTGTAGGTATTCCTTGTGTGGTCTGGTACTACAAATACTCGTTCTGAAGTATCATCCAGGTATACAACCTTTCCAGGAGTATATGGGTCCTTGAATTCGTAAACCATGATGGATCCTAGCGCACTAGGTTGTTCCATTATGTACCTCCAAAATGCTTCATCGGTTTCCTTGTTCAGAAACAACTCTATGCTTCTATTATCCTGAGGAATCCATTCTGGAATTAATACTCTTGTCAATACAGATTTCCCTCTAGGTGTCCTTGGTTCTTCTCCTAGTGGTTCTTTTCCTTGGGTTCTCGCTTCCGTATCTGGCTGAACTACACCAAACTTGTTGGTATGATTTGGCTAAGTACTTATGATGTACATTGTTCCTTCTTTGTCTATGTATGCGTCCCTCTCGAATTTCACCACTGGACGTTCCAATCCAATGGGTTGGTCCCGATGTGCAATTGCACTTATCTTTGCAAATCATCCTCATAGATGCGAGCACCTAAGTGGTTGGTTTAGACATATTCTAATTGAGTTCTATAGGGTCCTTTAGGTCTTTCCAAATATGCTATGTTTAACCCTCCTTATGGTCTTTCCATGCTAAAGGCCATTTTCAATTCACTGGTATCTGAGCCCAACTTGTAAGGGTAACTATTCAATTGTTGAGCCCACGAATGTGCAGTAGTTCTTACACTTGCTTCTGATGATCTAAGGATTCATCGGTCTGTCTTACCTATATGCTTGCCCAATCTAAGGTTCATGAATTTACTTTCTGGCACTCTCTGATCGTCGATGGTTCTTTGTTCTTAATTGCTTGTTTCTTTTTAAATTCCTTCAAATTCTTGTCTTGTCTCATTCTATGCATCAGGAATGGACTTTCCGTTGTACTTTTGAGTTCTTGTTCCATCAGACTTAAATTATTTCCTTTAGGTTTTCGTATCTCACACTTTTATCTTAGTCTTGGACTTGAAAAAATTAAGTCTCTTGGACTTGATGCGTTCCTATCGTCTTTAATCCACAATGCTAGATGTTTTGCCTAAGCTAGTAATTGACTGAGGGGGTTGAGTATTCTTCCAACCTCGAGTCAGCTCCTTTCATTGCTCTGATGCCCAAGAAGTCCCACTTCCCAAGCCTTGCGTTCTTCATGGCCTTTCTTTGATTGCCCTTGACAGCCCTTGCTAGACCTGTAAAAATCCAATGCTTAGACCAATTCTTAAATTGATGATCAAGCACTTTGAAGACACAAAGATGATCATAATATGGTGGCTTCCCTATTCATAACCCTCGTGCCACTTTCAAACCTTTGGTAGTACTAGATGATAAATTTATCACATGAAGAGTAGTTAATACAATCTCTACCCAAAAGCCTTGTGTAATGTTTTCATGATGCAACATAGACACTATTCTATCCTGAATTGTTCCATTCATCATGTCTATACACAAGTTTGTACAGGCATATGAGGAGTTGTAAGCTCTCTATAAAGTCCTCTAGGTTGGAAAAAATGATTGAACTTATAGGATGTTAACTCACATTCATTATTGGAATTTAAATATATAAGCTTGGTTTCCATTTTAGCCACAACTAAAGGAATCCATTTTCTAAATATATGGAATACTTCATCCTTAGACTTAATAGGATATACCCATACTTTCCTAGTGGCATCATCTATAAAAGTGGCAAAGTATAATGCTTTACATAAAGACCTAGTTGGCATAGGACCACACACGTCTTTATGAACAAGATCTAATGTTTGAATTCAAGAATCAGTATTGCCTAAATCTTCTTCCTGCAAGTCTCACGGTTTCTTGAGGGGTTTGCTTGAAGCTGTGAATCAACGAGGAGGTGTTATGTCTTATGCCACTCTTATAGAATTCAATAATGAAAGCCTCTAGGAGTTGGTCTATGCTCTTGAACTGTCTCTCATTCAATGGTTGAAACCACGTAAGGGCTGTGTTCCTAAGGGTTAGACCAAAGGCATTATATTGCGTGAATAAATCCTCCACTTGTTCAGCTCTCAAGACTTGCCTCAACTCGGCCACATGATCGTATGGATCTCCGGTGCCATCGAAGTAATTCTTCATGGACTTAACTAGCTGAGTTGGTCTTAAAGTCCTTGTATGCTCTCTAGGTCGTGGTAGAGGGAGATCATCGGCATTTCTTCGATGTCCTGGGGCTCTAAGTACCTCAGGCTCTACTCTATTGGTTTCCGTCCTCGTTCTTTCTCTGCCCCCTGAGTTGGCAAAGCTCACCTCCGGCCTTTCTCTATGTCTGTCTCTTTGAGTTCCGTGAGCGTGGGAGGTTCCAGCTCCTGGGTGACCAAAGGACACGTTCGATCTTGGTTGGGGGAAAACGAATTCACCCTTCCAAGTGTAAGCATGCCTATCATTTTCTGTAACCACAAAGGTCCTCTCTGAGGCGTGATCTAGGTAGGTCACTCTGCCTGGGCTATCAGGATCTTTAAGCTCATAGATCATGATTGTTCCTATATCATTTGGCCGATCAGATTTATACCTCCAAAAGGCTTCATCAGTCCCTCGGTTCAGAAGCAGATCTATGCTCTTGTTGTCCTGAGGAATCCACTCTGGTGTGAGAATTCTCGTAAGAACATATTTCCCTCGAGGGGTCCTGGGCTCTACACCCATGTTTCCTTGTTCTAGGTCATCTATGTCTGTCTCAGGGATCACATTCCCGAATTCGTCTGTCCTATCTGGATGACTGGTGACTACGTATATGGTTCCTTCTTTGTCCAAGTATGCTCCGTTTTCAAACTTGACAGCTGGGTGCTCTAGTCCTATGGATTGGTCAGGGTTTTTAATCTGGACCACGGATCTTCCTAGACCGTCCTCATAGATGCTAGCACCTAATCGGTTGGTCCTAAGGTATTCCAGCTGTGTCTTGTACGGGCCTTCTACCCTCTGCAAGTATGGCACTCCTGAACTTCCCATAGGTCTGTCCATGCCTTGAGACATTTCTGATTCACTGGTATCAGAGCTAGGGTAATGCGAGTGGTGACTCAACTGCTGGGCCCAAGACCTCGCAGTATGATTGACGCTAGCTTCTGAAGACCTAAGGCTTTGTCTATCCCTTACTAGATGCCGTCCTGATCTAAGGTTCATATGCCTAGTTAAGTAGCCCGATTTTTGCCCAGAGTACAACCTCATTGCCGATCAATTGGTATGAGTCACTTGATTCGTTTTTAGTGTGTTATCATGTTTATGATCTTGTCTGATATTGCGTCGTTAGGAATACTTGAGTATTTTTCGTACTTTAAGTTGATCGTTCCACGTTAAATTCTTTTCCTTTAGGATTCTCAATCGTACAAAGATTATGTAGTTATCTTGAACTTTGAGTATGTAGGTAGTCTTCAACTTGATAGATGCCTATCACCGCCCTGGCTTACTCCTATCACTAGTCGTTCTTAGCCTAAGCTAGGAATTGACAAAGGGAGTTGAGAATTTCCAACCTTTTGTTTCCTTCTTGGTTGCCCTTGAGTGCCCAGGAAGCGTGTTCCCAAGCTTGCACTTACTCTTGCTTAGAATGCCCTTCGATGCTCTCAATAGATCTGTAAGAGTTCCAAAGTTAGCTCAAGACCAATTTGCACTGTGATTTTTTGGAAAACAATTCTAGAGATCCCTAAATTTTGTTCCCCCAGGGTATGGTCAACTTCAAAATACCCTATCTAATAATCCTGATCTTAATTTAACTGTAACCAGTCGATGTTTTGGTTGTGCTCCCCACGAGCTTTCCAACAAAACAAGAATCACAGCAAACGGATTTCGTATGAGAGAGTTATGTCAGTTCAGGGTTCTGGTGCTAAAACAAGGTTCAAACAGGCTAACAGATCACAGGATTTTTCTCAAAAGCACATGTGTAGGGACCTCACAACTCACTAATTGCTAGACCAATATGCCCAAAAACTATCCCCAAAGCTTAGAATAAAAAACCCTAATTTTTTTGGCCGAAAAGCCTGTCAATCGCGATTGACAGAGGTGTCCGTCGGGGCCTGTCGATCGCGATCGACACGTCAGTCGCGATTGATAGTGTCAATCGCGATCGACAGAGTCGGTCGTGAGTTCTGTCAATCGCGATTGATGGTGTCAATCGCAATCGACACTTTTTCCGGGTTTTTCGCCGTGATTTCAGTCAATCGGGGATGTGTCCGTCGCGATGGACACGTGGCTACGCGTAAAAGTCAATCAATCGTGGAAATTCTGTCGGTCGCGATCGACGGTGTCAATCGCGATTGACAGGGTCTGTCGGTCGCGAAGTCTGTCGGTCGCGATCGACAGGTCTGTCGGTCGCGATTGACAGGGTCTGTCGGTCGCGAAGTTTGTCGGTCGCGATCGACAGGTCTGTCGGTCGCGATTGACAGGGTCTGTCAGTCGCGAAGTCTGTCGATCGCGATTGACAGGGTCTGTCGGTCGTGGCTGTCAATCGCGATCGATGGTGTCAGTCGCGATTGACAGAGAAACACGGAATTTTCCAACTGTTTTTAGTGATTTAGAATGTGCTCATCATGCTTGTGCTAGTGGTGAACTTTGTTTTACCAAATGATCGAATTTTCTGTCGATCGCGATCGACAGAGGCTGGCGACTGCGAGACAGTTTCTGAGTATTCCGTACCTGCGCAACGTGCTGGAGGGGATGATGCTGCTCGAACCTGCAAGAAAGCTCAAAAAGCACGCAAAAACAACACACACAATATCGCTCTCTCGCTCTCTCTCACAAGTGGAATGAGGGAAATGAGGTGGAGAAGGTGGTATAAGCAAAAAACTGAAATTTTTTCACGATGATGGAGATGGAGATCGGATATGGTGATGATGATGATGGTGATGATGGTGGTGAGGTAAGAAAAAGAAAAATAAGAAAAGTAAAGAGATTACCTACAACGCCAACGTCTCAAATCTACGTCTTACCATCACACGCTCGTCCTCAAAGCTCGATCCCCGGCAACGGCGCCAAAATTTGGTGTAGCTCAGTGATGAGTAGCACCTCCTTTAATGTCAATCCGGGAAGACGTGAGGATGGTGTGAAGACCTCGAGCAAGTGGAGGCACAAGTGCGTGAGTGAGAAGCACACAAACATGCACACACATACACACACACGTGCACACACGGCAAGACAAGGAATGAGAAGCAATGGAGTTCTTAGATTACTTTCAAAAAGCTCTTACAAGTTCATTTCAATTACAAGCTAACCCCAAAAATGAGCTCTCTAGCTCCTTTTATAGTTTTTGACTAGCTTTGGCCCTGTCCAGACCTAGTGTCCGGCCTAGTTAAAAATTAGGTTCCAGGGCTTATTTGAGGGCTCAAATGAGATCTAAAAAATACGAAAATTGGTAAGCAACTACTTCTAAGGCTCCTCAAGCTCGAGGACTCCTCGGCTTGCACAAAATGGAGCCACAAAAAGGTGAACATGGTATTTACAGGGGTTGTTAGTGATGAGAATCACTTTTAATTGGTGTAAGGGTTTTGAAAAATTAAAGGTTGCCTTAGTGCTAGATCTGCGTGAATGCTCGTACTTGCTTCTTCATGAAGAAAATTATTGGCCTACTTGCCAGATCGTCGTTGACTCCCTTGTCTGCTTGTGCCTTCTCTTCTCTCTGACTCCCTTCTTAAGCTTCCTTGCCTAGTGAGTCCTTCAGTTCCAACACCTCATCTGTGTGGAGAAGAGGTAGGCTCGCCCTTAGATCAAAGGAGATGCCGGTTGGAGAAATGAAGTGCATCAGACTGAAGTCGAGAACTTGTGTTGGTAGGGATGTCATCATATGACAAGTAACCCGAGACAGGAAACTGAGGGGAATCACCAATGGGGAGGCTAATTCCTCCAACACACATACAAAGGGGAGGTGTACAAGCATGCCCACACCAAAAAACACACGATGAAGAAGACAAAGGTAGGCATGAACTGACGAGCCCTCCGATCATAGTCCAACCCGGATCTCAGTTTGCATGGACCGCGAGCAACAAAAATGAATGAAGAGGAGCAGAAGCTTGCAACGACCCTCCTGGAGTGTGGGTGGCTTGAGCACCAATAGAGAATGGAAGGTTTGTGGGGGCAAGCACATCCGCGCTGAGGAATTCTGCAGAAATGGGGGAGATCACACGGAGCTCCTCCCCACCATCGTGAGGAGAAAAATGCTCAGCCCTGGGGCATGAGATAGGAAGAGCGAGGGAGAGGATGAACCTCCCCACTAACCCTCACAACAATCAAACGTGCAAGCATTGATTTTCCCACCCACTTGCCACCAACCACCTACGAATGTACTCCTCCTGCAGTGTTTATTGATATCCATCCACCTCCAATACCCAAGGAGAGAGAAAAAAGGGAATCCAAAGCCTTTCCTTCCTCGCCATATTTGTAATTGTACCAACTCATTTAAGATAGAAAGCATGCAAGCACATGGTGAGAGAATTCTCTTGTGGTAAAAATCTCCTTACAACTACAATTTAACTTCTTGTTTCTTTTTTTTATTTTCGTGGAATTGAAGAGAGGGAGGGATAAGAATGGGCTACCCACCCCCTTTTCAAGGCAAACTCTCAAAGCAAGAAATGACAGAGATGGAGTGTGATGTCATTATGAGTGTGTGTGTGTGTGAGTGTGTATATGTGAGAGTGAGAGAGACAAGGGGGTTAGGGGTTGTTCTTGTGAAACATTCAAATTAAACTAAAACTACTCTACCAAAGCAAGAAAATGGGGAACTAATGGCCCAATGGAAGGGTGAAAGTGCCATGCAAAAACTCAAATCCTACGCAATTGAGCAAAAAAATTGCAACACAATACTTTACCACATGTTCTTGAGCTCTCCAAGTGATGAAAGACCGACCATCCCCGGCAACGGCACCAAAAAGTGTTGAGGTTGTAGCAAGGAATGACCAAAAACCCTCACCACCTTGCATGGAAGCAAGAAGGAAAGCTCAAGAGTTACTCTCCTCTCATCCACCCCTACCTCCCACATGTTCAAGCCATTGGCAAAAGCCCCATGCTTTGCCACATGCTTGAAAACAAGGAGAATAGGGAGTCAAGGATCCTAGTCCATGAGGAAAATACAAGAGAATGCAACTACTCTACTCACACAAAGGAGAGACATGCATAGACACACACACACCACTCTCACACACTCACGAAAACACAATACATGTAAATGTAAATAGTCTTCTTGGAGTAAATGAGAGCATCTTCCATTGATAAGAGATATTACATGAGAGCAAGTCGACCAAAAGCTCCCCTCTGTACAAAAATGAGTTTATATTTATAGGCTAAGCTCTATTCCCCATGTGCCTCTTTGAAAAGTCAAAAAGGTGATTCTCTCTCTAATTGCCATATCTTCTAGGATATTCTAAGATCAAAGTGGTACCAAACAAATCCCCAAAAGGAACATGCATGGGTTTTTCACGTGGAGAATCTTCTAGAAGAGCCACAAAGGTGAGAGCTTCTCAAGTCTAATATCCTATAGTATGAGGAAATATTAAAAAGTGCTTTTAGGAGAGTGTTCACATGTGACACTCAAGTATATACAAAGAGGTTATTTCTCATGGTATAGGGAGGGTTCTCATGCACAAATGAAAATGTGTGCATACCCTACAACCCAACACATGGTATCGAAGAAAACCTAGTCTTGGACATTGCAAGGTGTTTGGTTTTTTAGCTTATGTTCATGTACCATCACAAATAAGAGGTAAGCTAGATGCAAGAGCAACAAAGGTAGTGTTTATCAGGTATGATCCAACTCAAATGGGTTATAGGCTATATAATCCTTCAACCAAGCAATTTACTACAAGTAGAGATGTTGTGTTTGAAGAAAAGAGGTCTTGGTATGATGAAGACAAACAAAAGGTAACTCTACAATATGATCTTGATTTTGATTCTCATCAATTAGAAAGCAAGCATGATACACAGGTCCAGGATCCAAGAAGTGATACAGCTGATGACCAAGATGAAAAGGAAAAGGATTACAAGCTATGGAAGTGAAGAGGCAAAGCAAAGATGCAAGAGTATGGAGAATGCTCCAAGCAAGCCCCTAGAAGGTCAACAAGGGAGAAAACACAACCATGAAGGTATGGATATGATTCCACATTTTTTGCAAAGCATTCAATCTACTTGGAAAAGGACTCAATTTCAAAGGAACCCTCAACCTATGAAGAGGCAAAGGGAAATCCTAATTGGTAAAAGGCCATGAAAGAAGAAATAGATGCAGATGGGTATATAAAGTTAAAAGAAACTCAGATGGATCAATTTGTAGGTACAAGGTAAGATTATTTGCCAAAGGATGCTGACAAACGCATGGTATAGACTATGAGAAAATATTCTCACCATTTGCAAAGGTCACTACAATAAAATCATTCATGAAGGTAGCTACTACAACAAATGGCTTGCATTATGCTTGAGATGGATATGCTCTTCATAAAATTTATCGTTTGGATGGTGCCATATATGTAACTTGAAGAATAGCACATATGTACATTATTTCTTTGTATTAATTGGTTGATCACTTATGATCATTTCTTGTAAGATTCAAGGTATTTAACTTTTGTAAAACAAAAGAGTAAAAGGCATAAAAGCCACGAGTTAGAAGTGACTGAGATTGATTCTCAATCAATCAACAATCAATCTAAACTACCAAACCTGAATTAAAATTCATGAAGAAAAGGTGTGGTCATATCCTCAAGTGTCTATATAAAGACTCCAAAACATTTGTACATTAAGTAGAGTGTTGATTTGAAGCAATACATATACTCTTTGATCATTGCTTGGTGCCACTTCTATTCTTTGCTCCTTCTTCCTCAGACTCAGTCAACTTGCAAAGATTTTTGCTCTCTGTACAGAGCTCCAAATCAAGTGTTTAAGAATTCATTGGAAAGTATAATTGTCTAGTTTATGTGTACACATTTTCAATTCATTCGGTTTGATGGTTTCAATGAAATCTGAGTTTTACAGTCTTGGGATCATTGTCTGCACGTCCTTGAAAAATTGGGATGACATCTAATCCGCGTTAAGGTGATTGCTCCTTCATTGGTTACTATAAATTAGAGATGTTATGCATTTAGCAAGCCAACCCTATGTATGACACTCCACTAAGAGGTATCTTTCCAATTGTACCTGTGTTGGCTACTCTCAGTGTTTGAAGTCATAACTTCCATCCATTTTTAGAAGGTTTTTGTGAGCCAATCAAGGTGCAAGTTATCTGTTTTGCATCAACTTCTTCTTGTTGATGTTCCAAAGTACCTATTGGGTTTTATTGCACTAACCACAAGCTTGAAAGGTCTACTTTACATATCCAAAGATCTAGGGCTGGTCCTATGTTGGTTTGCTGGAACAACTTCACCACTTGACAACTCAACTTTCCAAGCCTCTCCAAGCTTCTCTAGTTTCTTTCATTCTGGATGTAGGTGTTCCAAGGTGCCAAAGTGTGAGGCTTGATGTTTCCACCTCTAGATCTAACCAAACATCCTTCTTCATCAAGGGTTGAGAGTCATGGTGCACTTCATATGTGCACCACATCATCAAGATCATTCAATAGCAATAACGAGGTCTTCCAAGAAGCCCACAAGGTGTTGGTCATGACCCAAATTTGGTTTGGTGAAGATCACATGGTCATCCATGAAGGATAGAGAGGGTAGAAGAGCCGGGCTTGACCCGAACAACCATGCATAGCAAAGGGCAAATAAAAAAAGTGATAGAGTAGAGCCTCAACTAGTTAACAAGGTAAAGGAGAGGACAAGCGGGAGCTGAAGGCTCACGGAAGCATACAAGCAAGAAGGGGGCGAAATAGGGGGTTCAATCCCACAATAGTTCATAGAGGGTGTTTAAACTAAAACTTATGATTAAGTTCTCTGTTTAAGTTAAATTCAATCTGGGTTCTTGGAATGGTTAGGGTCTGTAAACAAAGGCCCTGTTTGTATTTTCCCAAATCTACAGATTAAAAGTATACTAGTTCATCGAATTAACGTGCTAAATCGGATTATCTTCCCAATACTGTTTTGAATGCGTTCTTCAAGACACTTCCACACCAGACAGTTAACTGTATAACTTCTTCACTTATCGCGTTAATCAATTTACTTAATACTTCATTGAACTTCACTTAATGATTAAATTTAATCACCAAAATTGACAATACTCAGATTACACAGTAATTTGGTAACTGCACTTCGCTTCCGGATCTCGCCCAGACAAACAGTCTGGCGACTACACCTTTTGCTTCACGCGACTCTTTCATTAATCTTTCCCAAAGGTTACAACTTTGCGCTACGCCTTTACATCATGTGTGCGACTTTTCAGGATATATATTACAAAAAGTATGAGTTCCTTTCCGGTGGCTTACACTAGCACGCACGGTGGACCCGAACCCAAAATTGGTAATTACAGAGTCACGGTTCATCTATGATACCTTGGATATACATAGTGCGAGCTAATTTGAAGGTACGTGTTGTTAGGATCTTGCTCACGTGCAAACAGAGATTACGAACACAGAAAACACACAAAAAAATAGATGCAACAAGAGACGAGACAGAACGCAGGATTGGGTGCAATCTCCCCCCATGCACTCTGTTTCGACAGTCCACAGAGTGCATGTATTTATAGGAATTTTTTATTACGTCGAAAAGAGTGGTTACATGAGAGCGGCTTCGAAAAGCAAGTGTGAAACTAAAAGTTGTTAACTTTTACAGAAAGCCATTGCTTTCAATAACAGAAACTGCGGTCTACAACGACCCTTATTCTAACCATTACTTTTCTAACTGTTTCTAACAATAGAACCTTCTACGCAGGTTTATTTACAAGATAAATAATAATTTTTCGATTATTGATGTCCGCCCTTTCATGCCTTGCATGCTCCTCATGAATCTTCAGCAGCTATATCAGAAACATCAAAAACACATTAATACATCAATAATTTAACACTCTAACAATGCATTGTTCAATAATAATTTAATACTCCAACAATGCATTGTTCAACATATTCCATGTTATACTCCAACAATGCATTGTTCAACATATTCCATGTTACACTCCAACAATGCATTGTTCAACATATTCCATAAGTTATAACATGCCCCTCAGTTGAAAAAGCAATTGACCTCAGTTGATAAAATAATAAACATGGATGGCCAGTCACATGTTTCATCACTGAATGAAAAATAAGCATGTTCCATGTAAAAACACATGCATGGAAATGTTCATGGAGGTGTTACATTAATGTGTTTGTGTATGATATGTAGAAATTAAGTGGTCATACTAGGGTGTTAATTGTGTTTTATGTATCCATTGACATTCTTCAATAGAGTGATTTTTATACTTAACTAAATATCGATGATATTGAGTACCTGTGTGTGTAGTAGTGACATTGCAAGAGAACAAGGATTACGACCACCACATACTAGAGAGATGACTCTCCTCCCAACCAAATGCCTCTATATATAGCTCTCTCCAGGGGACTGCCTTCTTGGGCAGGTGGATGCTAATCATCCAAGTGTCAGCCATGTAACTACATGTGCGCCAAGTGTCCAGTGGATGCTTCTAGAAGGTTCTAGAGCTCTTTGGGCAAAATACTCTTCCCATGTACCTCATGGGGATTGAACCCAAGACCTCGTCCTTCACATCCTTGAGACTTAACCACTAAGCTAAGTGGTTCACTTGTTCACAAGAGCACAAGACCTCCTAGTAAGTCTAAAACTCGAGATCTTTGGTCATACACACGGATGACCAAACGGTGTCCGATACCAATGCAACAGAACAAGGATTACGACCACCACATACTAGAGAGATGACTCTCCTCCCAACCAAATGCCTCTATATATAGCTCTCTCCAGGGGACTGCCTTCTTGGGCAGGTGGATGCTAATCATCCAAGTGTCAGCCATGTAACTACATGTGCGCCAAGTGTCCAGTGGATGCTTCTAGAAGGTTCTAGAGCTCTTTGGGCAAAATACTCTTCCCATGTACCTCATGGGGATTGAACCCAAGACCTCGTCCTTCACATCCTTGAGACTTAACCACTAAGCTAAGTGGTTCACTTGTTCACAAGAGCACAAGACCTCCTAGTAAGTCTAAAACTCGAGATCTTTGGTCATACACACGGATGACCAAACGGTGTCCGATTTCAGATCTGTCTGAACCGGCCAGACCCTTGGATCATAGACTTACTTTATTACAGACATCATGATCTAAGATTTCAGATTGTTCTTCAATCAAAGGAGGGTCATCAAGAAGTGGAGTGAGTGGTAAAGTTCCTTTAATGGTTTAAGTAAACTAATATGAAAAGAGTTATGAATAGTCCAATGAGATGGAATATCTAATCTAAATGAATTATCATTAATTTTTTCTATAATGCGAAACGGTCCATAATAGCATGGTGCAAGTTTAATTTTAGGATGCTGCAAAATATTTTTGAGACGTCTTTTAATGATACGCAACCATACAAAATCATTTTCCTTGAATTCTTTCGCTAATCGTTTAGTATTGATATTACGTGTATATCGCTCTTGACTTTTCCTAATGTGCTCGTGAACATCATGAAGTATAGAAACGTGATCATGAGCAATAGAATCAACCATCAGAATGTCGGTTTGGGTGAGTGTTAAACGGGACTGTCAATAGATCCGCTTTTAATCTCTTTTCGGGTTCTTGGGGATGGTAGGGGTCTGACAATGCAGAGGCCCTTTATCTGATTTTCCCAACTTAATTATCAATTTAGCAGTACGTTACTTTCCAGTATAACTTCTTCTACACCGTATTACTGTTCGTATTGCAGTTATTCCTTACACCGTATTTAACACACGAATTATTGATCATAGTCGCACAGACTTATTAATGTGAACATAACATTACTGCGTTAATAAAGAATTACTGTGAATCAACAAGGACAGAGTGACAGTACTCAGAATATTTGTAATCTGCACTACGACGTCTCCACAAGGTCACAAATCGCCCAGACAGACAGTCTAGCGATCCTGTCTCCTCTACCACCGGAGAGAACCACGTAATGTCTCTTCATTAATGAATAAAAGGGTTACATCACTTCGCTACACCCTTTCGGTGCGTGCGGTATATGAAAATATAAAAGTTACAATGTGCCAAACCGGTGGCCTAACACTGGCACGCACGGTGGACTTGAACCCGCAAAGAAAACAAAATTAAGGCTCATCTATGATGCCTTGAATATACATGGTTCTTGCTAATTTGAAGGTGCTGGTGATCTTCTGTTTTAATGAATCCAACATCAGTTTTAATGTTTTCGGCTCCACCAACTGTGCGTTAGTGCGTACTAAACTCGCCGAAATAACCTGACTGAATAGAGCATCGGTCTGCGTCTGCAAAAATGCTTCTTGTAAATAGAAATCATTAGCTAATGCAGCATCTCTCTGCTGCTTCACATCTGCAATTTGTGCATCAATTCGAGACAATCTCTCGGCTTGAGCTCCTAGCTGCTCTCTCTGTGTTCCAATTCCTGAGCTTGATATTGAATTGTCCTATAATATGCATCCCTTTCTTTCATAATCCCTGCTAATTCCTTCTTAAGTTGAATGGTCAGACTCGCCTGTGCTTTTAGAGTAGAATTTGCCTGAAAAAGATCGGCAGAGGTGGCCTGTAATTCGGCAGTAGTCTGCTTAGCCAAATTAGCCATTTCTTGTCCTCTCTGCACGACCTCATCAAGCTTGGTGCGAGTTTCTTCTAAAAGGTTACCGAGAGCAATCCGGTCATCCTCCTTATCCTGTACTAACTGATTTAATTGCTTGATTTCTTCATCACGAGCGGTTAACAAAACATCCTTGGTTTTTAACTCAGCCAGTGTTGCATCTCTTTGAGCAATGAGATTATCCTGCTCTGTAATCGGAGCTTGAAGTTGTTGAAGTTGAACCTGCAAAGCATGGTTTTCTGCCTTAACTGCATTTGCTTCTTCCTGTAATGGGGAAATATCTACTTCTAAAATATCCACTTTGTGTTGTAAATCGTCGAATATTATCGGTTGCCTGCTTCATTTGCATAGGTAACTGCTGAGAAAATTGGATCAAGAGTCGACCCATCGATTCGAGTTCATGAAACATCGGGGTTGGAAGAGTAAGAGAAGGAATTGGCTGGGATGAAGAGGCTAATAATAGGTGAGGCGAAGGTGGTGGAGAGTAATTGGGAGAAGTCGATGAAGTAGCGGGTGTGTCGGGAACAACAGACTCTACTTGGACAATGGTCTCAACAGTGTTCATGGGTGGAGGAGATGGAATAATTGGCATCAAAATGAGGCCGGTGGTATTCTGCTTTGATGCCTCAACCTTGTCGATGACGGCATCAATCATAGCAATCACATCGTTAAGAATGTCAACAACAATATCCTTTACAGAATCTTGATTCTGCAGATGAGAATCCTCCCGAGAAGAAACTTCTTCAGAGTCTTCAATGTGTGCACCTTGTTCCTGCTGCTTAATTGGAGAAGAAGGGACGGAAGAATCGACATGAATGGAGGTAGCGGTGTCACAGAAGACTTCTTCTTCATTGCCAGCCGTTGATCCTTGCACCTGGCTCTCAAAGGGACTTATACGTCTGTGTTTCCGGTGAAGAAGTTGAAATAGATCCTCATCATCATCCTCTCCGTCCTCGAGCACTTGAACAGATTCTTCATGGAACAAGATGGGAGCGGTTGGAGGCGGTTGCGCAACTTGGATTATTGGAAAGAGAAAAGTGAGGATATGGGGTAGACGAGAGCGTGGAAGGTCATCCTTATTCACCTGTTTGATAACCGCGACACATTCACAGTGAATGCGCCGGAAATAAAAAGAAGCAAAATTGACAGACTCGCGAGAAGCCATGTCTATCATCGAATAGAAGGGGCGCGAGATACTGTAAGTGCGTTTTTGCAAATTCAAAATAGCAACTAAAAACTGCAGAGCAGTGCGCTCTGGTTCGGGTCTACACAAAATGGCTACTCATTAGATGACTGCCGGGGAAACAACTCTTTCATGGTGGCTATAGGAAGAAGTGGACCATTCTCCAATCCTTCCATGGGGAGGCGGAAAGCTTCAGCAAACGAAGCCAAAGTGATAACAACGCGGGATGGGAAACAGGCGATGGGCCAACACTGCTCTGTAGTAGGTGTAGAGGCGATGGTAGCAATGATTGGCGCATAGAATGGTTGACATTCCACTAAATGCTAGGGCAATTCAGCGAAATATAACAAACCATGAGTGCGCAAGTACTCATTTACTTCAGGAGTGAGTCCTGCACGAAAAGTAGCGACATTCGCTAAAGCTTCCATGGCGCGCACAAGTAAGCACAAAAATACAGACGACAAGGAATGCACAATCACACAAACACAATAGCGATTAACAAGAAAAGGAACAAGATTAAGTAGTCACACAGACAACGTTAGGCGGTCGAAACCCTAATCATCGCGCGATATTGGAAAGATATCCGTCATAATTACGGCATGCATGCAGGAGAAGAAACAGTAATAGAGGGCGGCGGTTAATCATAATTAGATACCATAATGAGGAGATTACGGTCAGTGGTCAACCGAAATACGGGGAAAGAAATAATAAATAAAAAAACGAAGAACACGTCAGTGGTGATTAGGCTGTTGGTGATATGGGCATAGCTTGGAACCATTAACCACTTTTGGGAGGGGCACTCCGGTTAAGGTGACCAACCGAAAAGATGCAGGTCCCACTTGGTCAGCAATTCGGTATGGACCGAACCACCATAATTTAAATTTTCCAACAGATCAATTTGCTTTAGCATTATAAAAATAAGATGAGTTGATCAACTTTAAAGACAGGGGTTTTTAGAAAGCGGTCATGTGTACGTGCTTGACGAAGCTACACTTCTTGAAGTACCAGAAAACTTTCCCAGCGTTGTTCATCCAATAACCTGAGCATATCCAACCGAAATGGCAAGGATGCTTCCGGTAGCAATTTCTGAGCTAAGGCAACGCGTAGACTCGGCACTACTACTTCCATTGGTGCAATAGCTTCCAATCCATAAGCTAGTTTGAACGGGGTCATGCCAATAGCTACCTTGTACAGAGTCCGGTAAGCCCACAAAATTGCAGGTAGTAACTGGTTCCAACATTCCGGACATTCCAAAAGCAATTTGCGGAGCATAGTCAACAAAGTCTTATTGGTACTTTCCGCCAAACCATTGGCATGAGGATAATAAGGCGAGCTGAATTTGTGGACAATCTGAAATGTCTCGGTCAATACTTGCATTAAGTGGTTAGCAAAGTGTGTACCTTGGTCCGTAACGATTTCCAGAGGCAACCCATAATGAGGAAAAACGTCCTTCATCAGGCATTTAGCCACCGAAACTACTGTGGCCGACCGTAATGCCCAAGCCTCCACCCACCGAGTGGCATAATCGGTACAAGTCAGTATGTAGCAGTTGTGGGTGAGAGTAGCAGGGGGTGTTATTGGACCAATAAAATCTAGACCCCACTTGTGAAAGGGTTCTAGAGGTAAGACAGGTTGAAGAGGAAAGAAGTGTCGCTGGAATGGCTGTCTAGACCGCTGTTGTGGGTTCAAATCCTCCTACCTTAGGGAATCTAAAACTCTCTATTGCCACTCAAAATTAAAATTGCCTCGTGCATAGCCAGCGGCTGCCAACAGTCACCAAGGGAGCCTTGGGTGCCAATGTATTGCCTAAGTTATTGCCTAAGTTCTTTGCCTTAGTCGACACCTTGGAGTAAGCCGAAGGAGTAAACGTAGGTGAAAAATTAGGTGAAAACGTTCTGGAACTGGAACAAAAACAGAAACTAGAAACAGGAATAGGAATTGGAACCGGAGACGGAGAAGGAGATGAAGACGGAGACGGAGATGGAGATGGAATCGGAATCGCGAACAGAGAACAGAACCCTCCGTATTGACGCGTGCAGAGCTCTGATATCACTGTTGTCAGGATCTTGCTCATGCGCAAACAGAGATTACGAACGCAAAAAACACACAAAAAAATAGATGCAACAAGACACGAGACAGAACGCAGGATTGGGTGCAATCTCCCCCCATGCACTCTGTTTCGACAGTCCACATAGTGCATGTATTTATAGGAATTTTTTATTACGTCGAAAAGAGTGGTTACATGAGAGCGGCTTCAAAAAGAAACTAAAAGTTGGTAACTTTTACAGAAAGCCATTGCTTTCAATAACAGAAACTGCGGTATACAACGACCCTTATTCTAACCATTACTTTTCTAACTGTTTCTAACAATAGAACCTTCTACGCAGGTTTATTTACAAGCTAAATAATAATTTTTGGATTATTGATGTCCGCCCTTTCACGCCTTGCACGCTCCTCACGAACCTTCAGCTGCTATATCAAAAACATCAAAAACACATTAATACATCAATAATTTAACACTCTAACAATGCATTGTTCAATAATAATTTAACACTCCGACAATGCATTGTTCAACATATTCCATGTTATACTCCAACAATGCATTATTCAACATATTCCATGTTACACTCCAACAATGCATTGTTCAACATATTCCATAAGTGATAACAGTACGTGTAATCTTCTGCTTTAGAGAATCTAGCATATCTTTCAAAATTGCAGGTTCTATGAGTTGTGCATCAGTCCTAACAGAACTGGCAGCAATGACTTGGCTTATAAGTAACTCCGTTTGCGTCTGCAAAAATGATTCTTGTAAATAAAATTCATTGACCAGAGTCGCATCTCTACGCAGCTTTATGTCAGCTACCTCTGCATCAATGCAAGAGAGCTTGTCCGCCTGAGCTCCCAATTGCTTTTCTCTTCTCTTGAGCTCCTGAGCTTGAAACTGCATGGTTTTGTAGAAGTCTTCTCTCTCCTTTTGCACAACTGCAAGTTCCTTCTTTAACTGTATGGTCTTGGCGATTTCAGCAGTGAACTCTTGATCTCGTTGGAACAACCGTTCAATGACATTATGCAATTCAGCTTCGACTTTAAGCACATTGGCCGCTAGCGACTGTGAAGCTTCTTCTAAAACACTGAATGCATCCCTCGTACTATGGAGATCATTGCCTAATGTGGTCATAGCATCCGTCTTGTCTGTAACTTCTTGCTTGAAGACTGTGATTTTTGTGTCCCGTTGAGCAATGATATTGTCTTTTTTGGTGAGTTGTTCTTGCAATTGCTGGATTTGAGTATGTAGAGAGTGAATTTCAGACTTCTTCTTAGAGAGGGGCAATGTCCGCTTCTAGGAGATCAATCTTACTCTGTAGCTCCTGTTGAAATTGTCTAAGTGGCCATCTTCATCTGGAGGGGCAACTGTTGGGAGAGTTGAATGAGTAGTTGGCCCATGGATGCTAATTCAGTGAACATTACTACTGGAGGAAGAAGGAGGAGGCTGCGAGGGTGGGGCAGCCAGCAGGTGAGGTGATGATGGGGGAGAGTAATCCGGAGAGGATAGGAGATTGGTCAATGCCTCACGATGAGCAGGTGAAGGTGAAGAGGGAGGAACTTTAGCAGCATTAGGAATGGTGGTTGGAGGAGGAAGAGGAAGAAGGGAGATTGGAACTAATACAATTCTGGTTTCGTGTTGAGGGACCGACAAAGCGACTTTGGAAACCGCTTCTTCATTACTGGTCATGTGATTGAGTGTATCTGCTTTGTCATCTGCGTCTCGTGGAGAATGAGATTGACATTCACTAACAATGATAGCTTCCACTGTCTCCTTCACAGCCTCAACATCCAGTTGATGAGATTCCTCCCACTGTAAGAGTTCAGCTACGTCTTCCATAATAACGTCTTTTTTTGGCTGCTTACTAGGAGACGACAGAGCAAATTCTACCTGTAATGAAGTAGCGGTGTTATGGAATACGTGAACGTCTGGAACCACAGTGGTGTCCTTTACTTGACTTTGTGAAGGGCTGAGGCGCGTGCGTTTGCGTTGGAAGAAATGTAGCAGGTCTTCATCATCGTCCTCTTCGAGCATCTGTGTAGATTCCTCATGTAACAGCACAGTATCCGTTGTAGGTGGTCCGTGGCTTGGATCACCGGAAGAAGAAGGGTGAGGAGGTGAGACAATTGGGTACGGGGAATTTCATGCTTGGTGAGTTGTTTGGTAATTGCTAAGCATTCATGGTGAATGCGTCGGAAGAAAAAGGACGTGAAATTGAGCCCCTCTCATGAGGCAATATCAATCATCGAATAGAACGGACGGGAGATACCATACATGCGTTTTTGCAAGTTTAAGGAAGCGTCAAGAAATTGCAGCACGGTGCGCTCTGGTTCAAGATGACAAAGTATAGCAAACTCATTAGATGAGTGTCGGGGAAATAATTCCTTCATGGTCGCTAGGGGAAGAAGCGGTCCATCGACCAACCCTTCTTGAGGGAGGTGGAACCCCTCAGCAACCGTGTTTAGTGTAATTACTACATGGGGGTTTAAGCACGTTAAGGGCCAGCACTGGTCTGTAGCAGGCATGGCGGCTATGGCAGAGATAATCTGCGCATGAAAGGGATGACACTCCACTGAACGCCATGACAATTCAGCGAAGGCCAAAAGTCCCTTAGCACGCAAGTACTCACTCACATCCGGAGTGAGACTCGCACGGAAGGTTACTATGTTTGCAAGAGCTTCCATGGTGCACTCAGAAACAAGCGAAAACACAGAGCACATAAGGGTCGCAAACACACAAAGACACAATAGTGACTAACAGCGGGAAGGACAAGATTAAGTAGAAACACTGGAAAAATCAGGCGGCAAGAACCCTAATCATAACGCAGTATTGGAAATATACCGACATAATGGAGACATGCATGCATTAATAGGATCGGCTACACTGAGGCAGCTATTAATCATGGTTAGATGAGAAAACGGAAGGATTACGGTCAGTTGGTCAATCAAAACACGGAGATCAGAAAAGAAAGGCGAGTGAAAAGAGTGGCAATCGAAAAAGAGTGAAAATTCTGAAAGCACCTCACGAGGTGGTAGTCGACGGATAGTAGGGTCAAAGCTTCGACCATTAATCACTTTAGGTAGAAGATGACCAGTTAAGGTGGATAACCGAAAAGTTGTGGGTCCCACTTGGTCAGAAATACGGTATGGACCGAACCAGCGCAGTTTAAATTTTTCGGCAGATCGATTAGACTTAGCATTATAGAAGAGGACTAATTGGTTTACCGTAAACATGGGGGTTTTGAGGAAACGATCCTGGGTTTTGGCCTGTCTCAGTTGCACTTCTTGCATCACCAGGAAACTCTCCAGACGTTGTTCATCCAAGGACTACAAAGCCTCCAATCAAAAGGCAAAAGATTCTTCCGATAATAGCTTCCGTTCCAAAGCCACACGCAGACTGGTAACCACCAGTTCCATAGGAGCAATCGCTTCTAATCCATACACCAACTTAAAAGGAGTTGTTCCGGTCGCCACTTTGTATGTGGTATGAAAAGCCCATAGTACAGCAGGTAGAAATTGGTCCCATCTCTCTGGGCAATACAACATCAGTTTCTTCAAGATGTTTAAGAGAGTTTTGTTGGTACTCTCAGGGAGTCCATTTGCTCGTGGATAATAGGGAGAACTGAATTTATGCACAATCTCGAATGTTTTTGTAAGCACTTGCATTTGTATTTGCAAAGTGCGTACCTTGATCAGTTACTATCTCCAAGGGTAACCCGTAACGTGGAAAGATATCCTTCATTAAGTATTTAACAACCGCAGCCGCTGTAGTTGATCGTAGAGCCCATGCTTCGGCCCATCTAGTTGTGTAATCTGTGCATGTCAGAATATATCTGTTATTGGTGACTGTTGTCGGAGGTGTAATAGGTCCTATGAAATCCAAACCCCATTTCTCAAAGGGTTCAAGAGGCACAACGAGTTGGAGAGGGAAGTAGTGTTGTTGTAAAGGCTGACCGGAACGCTGACACTCATCGCACTATTGTACATATTTGGTGACATCACGATACATAGTGGGCCTTCAGAATCCACTCTGTAGAATCTTCCGGTGAGTTAGGTCAACTGCAAAATGTCCTCTGGTTGGGGCAGCATGGGCCATGGTAATGACTGAAGCAATTTCATGTGGGGGAACACATTTGAGTAGTACTCCTAAGTGATCCAAGTAATATAGTTGTCCTACAATCAACCAAAAGCGTCGAATGTACGTGGCTAGTCTTCGTCGAGCAGCTGAAGAAATCATACCAGGCGGACATCCACTAGTGAAGAACAGAAGCAAGGTGTCATAGTAAGAGGAGGGTACTGGTAATTCCTGTTAATCATCCTGTATTGTCTCTGCTGCATAGATAGTTGGTGTTGTGTCATCAACGCCCTCCGGAAGCTCATCGGAATCCAACCGAGATAGAAAGTCATAAGAGCGTGGGCTGACCCTGGTCGATGTACGACGAAGTAATCAAATTCTTGAAGCAGCAAGACCCATCGTGCTATCCGTCCTTCCAAGTGATGTTGTCGCACAAGATACACCAATGCTGCATGATCTACGTGGAAGGTGAAGCGTCTGCCCAACAAATAATGTCGAAATTTTTTCACAGAATATACTAAGCCAAGACATTCTCGTTCAGTAAATGAATAGTTACACTCTTCCATGGCCAATTTATGGATGGCATAATATACAGGACGAAACCATTTATCCGTCTGCTGCATCAGCACGCTACCAATGGCACTGTCGGAGGCATCCACAAAGACATGAAAGGGCAATTCCCAATTGGGTGCTTGTAAAATGGGAGCCTGATTTAACAATGATTTCAGTCTGTCAAAAGAAAGTTGACACTCTTCGGTCCATTCAAACTGACGCAGGCTACTGGTTATCAATCAAATAAGTGGTATGGCCAGATGAGCAAGCCAACGCAGATGTCGCCCATGCCACCAGATTTGGCCCAAAAACTGCATCACGTCTTTAAGTGTCTTAGGAGCAGGAGCCTCCAGTACGGCCTTCACTTTGTCTGGATCCACCTGAATGCCTTGTTTTGAAATAACGTCTCCGAGCAACTTGCCACATGATACAGAGAATACCGATTTATTTGGGTTCAGGCACAAGTGATATTCCCGACACTTTGAAAAGCAACATTGTAAATGTTATAGGTGTGTTGACGTATCACCGGATAACGAGAAATCATCCAGATACACTCTCATAAATGTGGTGAGATAAGGGGAAAAATTTCCTACATGCAGCGTTGGAACGTACTGAGAGCATTGCGCAGTCCAAACCACATTACGGTACATGCATAGACACCCCAGTTTGTAATAAAGGCAGTCTTGGGTATGTCCTGCTCTACCATTCTGACTTGATTGTAACCACTGTATCCATCTAGAAAGGAATACATCTCCCAACCGGCCACGTCATCTAACATGGTATCGAGGAATGGCAACGGAAATGGATCAGGTACGGTTGCGGCATCGAGCCTTCGGTAGTCCACGCATATCTGTAGCTGCTTGTTTTTCTTCGGAACTATAACAATGGGAGAGATCCATTCTACATGCTCAATAGGCACAATAAATCCCGCCTTCAACAATCGATCAAGTTTGGCTTTAACCTGTGCCGCAGAGTTAGGATTCATCCTGTAACTGGGTTGTTTGATGGGTCTTGCATCCGGTTTCAACACCACTCTGTGTTGATAAATCCACGGGTCCAACCCCTTCATATCCCTGTAGTCCCATTCAAACACATCAGCAAACTCTTGTAGCAGCTGCAACAGGTGCTCCTGGAAAGTCTCGGATAGTCCGGCCTTTATTTTTACTTGTCGTGGGTTGGTTTGGTCACCTAAATTGCAGGTGATCAGCTGATCTTCCGGTACATAGAACTGTCGGGGCCTTTCCAAATCGTCTCCAGACTGGAGTAATTGTTGGAGCATCGACTCATCCAAAGTCTGTTATGTACTCGACTCATGCTCACTGGTCAAAGGTACCACCATGCAGGCTGTCGGACTCCAGTTATCAGCCACCATTTGTAAATCTATAGTGCCAAGTGCCATCAAATCCTTGTTAGCTTTAAGGAAAGCCTCCTCTTCATCATCGGAGAGACCATCCAACATGTGTATAGGCTCTGCTAAATATGGTCGTGCATGTAAGTCACAGGGTTTCATGTCATCCAACGGGACAACATATTTCCGGTGATTATTTTTAAAGACTAATTCATGCGCTGACCAGTCTTGCACTACCTTAGCTTGTTTTAGCCAAGGACATCCAAAGAGCAGATTGTAATCCAGGCTCCATTTGGGTAAATCCAGCACAACAAAGGTCATTTTGAAAACAGAACCTTGTAGAGTGATCGAAATATCTTGCACCAAGCCCACCGGATGGACTTGATATTGATCAGCCATGCGTACAAAGAATTGAATAGGTTCAATTTGTGTCCACCCCAGCCGTTTGCAAAGTGCTGCTGTTGCAATGTTGACACCAGATCCGCCATCAATTAAGACTTGTGTGATTTTGTGGTTTTTGTACCATACCGTAATCAGTGGTACTGTATGATCCACCATTGGGTCCAATTCCGGTTGGATTGTGGCTGCCTTGGATAGCACATCCCACACCAAATTAGTTTGGGCTATTTCCGGTACGGTCTCCAGTACTGTATGAGTCAGATTTCGCCCTTCTAGTACTTTCGACAGTATACTTTGCTGCACCACCGGAACTGGGTCAAGAAATACGGATTGTTCTTGCGTAGCCCACTTGCTTGCCTTTGTGAATGCCTTCTATTGTTCATGAATTCTTGGTTCAAAGATCTCCGTAGTTAACTGTAATTGCTTGCCCGAACATGTTTGCACCACCGCTGCTTGCGTATCCACGGCTGAGATGTAATATTTTTTTCATACTCAGCTGCATCTTTACAAAATCTTCAGATATGCCTGATTTCACCACAAAAATGACATTTAGGAGGGGGAGGAGATGCACCTTCTCCTGATGGACCTGCATTCCACCGAGCTTGTCCAAAATTATTTGACCGTCCACCTCGATAATTCATGTATCCCTGGTACGTAGTATTCCGCATCTGTGGTGGCACATAATGGCTGGCCGGTTGCCCTTGTTCCTGAATGATGGCATTAACAGCTGCTCTGTTCTGTACCTTGGCATTATACGAGCAAGTCTCCGTAGTGTGGTCTGTTGTGTGGCAAATTGCATAATACATTTGGTTTAGAGCGCATGTTGAACTGCTATGCCCTGGATTTTTGCATTTGGTACTGTAAATTTGTTTCAAAGGATCCTCGTTAGATTGTCACAACGCTTTCAACCACTCTAGATCTTCAGTATATCCACCCACTTTGTTTTCTAATTTTAAGGCCATAGCAATTACGGCATCCAAAGTCATTCCACCCACGCACCGTATGATCATAATCTGCTTCAATTGGGGTTTTAATCCGTTGATGAACCACTGCATGATAACGTCATCTGGTAAATTAGCGTGCATGGGTGGCAACTGTCGTAAATGAGTCTGAAATAGCGTGGCATAATCCTGTACATTTTGGTGTGGTTTCTGCCTATTATTCTGTAAGTAGTCAAAAATTTCAGCTGGGTTTTTCTTTAACCGAAATCGTTGCAGAAATGCATCCTTCACATCATCGTACTGTCGGAAGTGGTTCAAATCATATTCGGTCAACCATCGTGTAGCTTCATTAACCAGGGTTGACTGGAACACAATAGCTTTATACGCAAGGTCTACGGGGTAATTCAGAATTGCATAATTAATCTCAAAGGTCTGTACATGCGCATCGGGATCATCCCCCGAAAAACCTCCAAATTTTGTGTATGTGACCCCCGCTAGTACCGGATGCGGTGGGATAACCTATTGTTGATGATGTTATGGTTGCGGATGTGGCGGTGTTTATTGTTGTTGCTGTGAGCCACTCATGGTGCTGTTGTTAGTGGCGTTGTTGTTGTTACCTGGAAATTGGGGAGGTATCTCTTGATATTCCTGAACTGTATGGTCAATCTGCTCACTTTCCAGCCCTAAAATGTTGTTGAACCGATTGCTTAACTCCAAATCTAACAGCCCTTCCTCAACTTTAGTGTCGAAATTAGCTAATCATGCATCAAAAAATGGTGAGCGTAGTAAGTGTCCACCAAAGAGCACCGCAGTTTCACCGAAAAGCTTCGAATCGCCACCATGTAATACCGAACTCTCACCAAAACTCGCCGAATTCTCACCGGACCAGATTGCACTGTCCCTGAAAACGTTCTCACCGGATAACGCGAACCTGTCATCAAAAGTGACCGAATTCTGACCAGATAATGTGGAACTATCTCCGCACTGCGCCTCTATACAACCACAAATCACTGTACTTTCTTCAGAAGGGACCGGACTCGCACCGGATTCTCACCGTGTGCTACTGAACTACCATCGGAATTGCCGCTGGCTGGCTGTATTGAACCTTCTACAACTGGACTTGATTGTCCTGCACTTCTACCACTAGGGGGTGTTCCTAATAAGTTCAGAACTGCCCAGGGATGTTGATCTCTGTGGTATTTGGTGTATGATTCATCGAAACATGTTACAGACATATATCAAAGAATTCTTCCCCAATCTTTAATCTTCGATGCAAACGACTACTCCATTTCCCACAGACGGTGCCAGTGTTTAAACTTAAACTTAGGATTAAGTTCTCTATTTAAGTTAAATTCAATCTGGGTTCTTGGGATGGTTAGGGGTCTGTAAACAGAGGCCTTATTTGTATTTTCCCAAATCTACAGATTAAGAGTATACTACTTCACCGAATTAACGCGCTAAATCGGATTATCTTCCCAATACTATTTTGAATGCGTTCTTCAACACACTTTCACACCAGACAATTAACTGTATAACTTCTTCACTTATCGCGTTAATCAATTTACTTAATACTTCATTGAACTTCACTTAATGATTAAATTTAATCAACAGAATTGGCAGTACTCAGATTACACAATAATTCGGTAACTGCACTTAGCTTCCGGCTCTCGCCCAGACGAACAGTCCGGCGACTACACCTTCTGCTTCACGCGACTCTTTGATTAATCTTTCCCAAAGGTTACAACTTTGCGCTATGCCTTTACATCATGCATGTGACTTTTCAGGATATATATTACAAAAAGTATGAGTTCCTTTCTGGCGGCTTACAAGGGGAACCGAATAGTGCATTCAACCCCTCTGTAGAGAAATGGGAAGGGGGAGCAAGCTCCACCCCCACCATGGTTGTGTAGCAAAACAAAGCACTAGACAAGTCATAGAGGAACTAGAGAATCACTCAAGCTAGATAGATGGGGCAAAAGGAAGGGGGAGCGTCCCTCAACCCCATGCTAGAAAGAAATTTAACGTTGAAGGGGAGCTCAATGAGCTCGACCCCTGAACTCGAGAAACAAGAGGGGGAGCAGATGATGCTTGATTCATGGTTCAACATCATATGATGAATACGATGTCTGCCGATGGTTCAAAATCAAGTGGTAATGTCTGGTATGTTTATTCAGGTGCTTCAAATCACATGACCTGGATATGTTGAAATAGGTGATGACACATCTCACCCTATCAAACATACAGGAAACATAGCATTGTCTATGGAGGATGGGAAGGTAAAAAATCTTGTTGATGTGTGCATGTTCCAAATATAACAAAGAATCTGGTTTGTGTTGGACAAATGGTTGACCAAGGATACAAGTCAAGTTCAATGTTGATGGGCTATATGTAGAAGAGTACAAATAGGACGATTGGTTGCCAAAGGAAACAAAGTGGGTAGGATGTTCACCTTGAATGTGAAAATTCTTGAAATAAATGCAACCATGTTTGCAAAAGGTGCAGGAGTTATTGCTGATATAGAGATATGGCATAAACAAATTAGACATACAAATTTGCAAAGGTTGAAACTGATGTAGTCAAAGGAGTTTGTCAATGGACTATCAAATTTCAAAGTTGCAAAAATGCAAAAGGTATGTGCAACATGTCAATTTGGTAAATAGTCAAGAGCATCATTTCCCCATGACAAGCATGTTAGTGAGAATGTGCTAGAAATAGTACATTCAGATGTTTGGGGTCCTACAAAGACCACATCTATGGGTGGTTGCAGGTTTTATGTTACTTTCATTGATGACCATACATGGAAAGTGTGGGTATATTTCATGAAAGAGAAGAGTGAGGTGTTCACTCACTTCTAGAATTTTAAAGCTATGGTGGAAACATTATTATTGGGTAGAAGTTGTGCATATGGCTGTATATCATCATGAACAGAACTCCAACTACTACTGTACATCAAGTTACACCTGAAGAGAAGTTCACATGTAAAAATCCAAACTTATCACATATGAAAGTTTTTGGTTGTATTGAAGATGAAGCTTGATCCAAATGTTCCAGATGAGTTGAAGATGAAGCTTGATCCAAATGGGTATACAAGCTGAAGCATAAACCATGTACAAGAAAATTGTGGGAAGCTTGATATATCTCATAATTACAAGGGCTGATCTAAGCTACACTATTGGACTTGAAAGTTGATTTATGCAGGTTCCTAGGAAGACACATTTGGATGCTTTGAGGCACACTCTATGTTGTGTGAGTGCTACTTTGGATTATGCATTGTTTTATGAAGCCTGATGTAGATTTGCAGGTTCATGGATACACTGATGCAAATTGGGCTGGTAGCATTCTAGATAGAAGATCTACTAGTGGTTTTCTATTCTCACTCTAGAGTGAAGCTATTACATGGAGCACTAAGAAGCAACTCACTGTTACTTTGTTGAGTACAGAGACTGAGTATAGAGGTGCTGTAATGACAACATGTGAGGCATCATGGCTAGAGATGCTACTTGCAGATTTAGGTGTGGAAGTGCAAAAGCCTATCACCATCTATTGTGATAATCTTAGAAGCATACAATTAGCATGAAATATTATTTTCCATGATAGAATAAAAGCATATTGAGGTACATTATCACTTCATCAGAGAGAAGTTATTAGCAGGTGATATTGATCTTGTCTATGTGAGAATACATGAGCAAGTTGGTGATATTTTCACTAAAGGACTTGGAGCAGAGAGTTTTAGAAGATGCTTGGATTAGAGGATATGACATTGAGCTTGAGGAGGAGTGTTGAGATATCAAGCTCAACATGAGATGATCCAAGATGACACATATTAGTTTTTCATTTCTTTGACATGTATAGTGGTCACATTGGTATATGTCAGGGATACTTCATTGAGCTTATTAGATTAATCTATCAAGAGTGATGACACATTTGTTTTCGCACCAGCTCACTCATTCATGGACATTAGGATTTTCCCCATGTACTTTTCTTTATATATGGCATTTGTTGTATTGTTGTTTTTAGGTCAATCTTGTACATTCCTTTTATGTAATAGAAGAAGAAGAAGAAGAAGAAGAGGAGGAGGAAGAAGAAGAAGAAGAAGAAGAAGAAGAAGAAGAAGAAGAAGAAGAAGAAGAAGAAGAAGAAGAAGAAGAAGAAGAAGAAGAAGAAGAAGAAGAAGAAGAAGAAGAAGAAGAAGAAGAAGAAGAAGAAGAAGAAGAAGAAGAACATTCTTCCTTCTCTCAATATGTGTGTGCTTCTCTTTGATTGTGAGAGTGTGTGTGAGCTCTCTTCCTTATCTCCTTCCTCGTGACACAACTCCCACCCGAAAAAAGTTCTATGCATGGCTACAATACCTCCCAACATGCTATAAACAAACAATCAAACAATCAACACCGCATTCACCATTAAATTTTGGGACTATCACTCAAAGGTTTTTATATCAAATCCCACCAATCTACAACACTTATTGCTTGTGAACAATTGCAATATTTGGAGAAAACTTGCTTCTCGATCGAATAGACACCCCATGTTATCAAGTGGCAATGCTTGGAAGCTGTTTTTGCATGTGGAATCTAGATCGATGA